>CM067081.1:102991264-107791264 GCA_034008185.1 Gorsachius magnificus
TGCAGAGCTTACTCCATGTCAACTTTATCTTGGAATATTTAACCACCCAAAACTCCTACCACTGCCAGGGGGAATTCTCCTTGGGTGGTGACTGGCAGTACTTAGGCAAAAGTTACGACATTTTATGTTTACATCTGAATTTCACCGTTCTGTTAAAATCTCCCTCCTTGACGCAGAGCAGGTTTCATGGTGTGACCTAAATCAGACTAACTAGTTAATTTTATAGCCCTTTGCTCGTCCTCGTATGAGGAGTCACATTGCGTTTTGCAACTGTTTTAAGCCTCATTTAAATCAGGCTCAGGGTTGGGGTTTTTTTGTGTGTGTGTGTGTGCATGTGTGGGGATCGGCTTTAATGGCATGTTTAGAACCTAAGAAGAAATTACAGCTTTGCCGCAAGCCAAACAAAATCCTGGTGCGCGCACAATGCGTCGATGATAATTTGTCTGCGGGGACAAACCAGCCATGCCCTGGGCTTTGTGCACGTGGGCACTGAGGGTTATTATCGGTGTCAGAGCTTCTGCAGTGTCTTTCTGTGCTAAATACAGGGCCGGACCGTGGAAAATCAAAAAACAAACTCACATGCGGAGGCGCAATAACTTCTTCCTAAGAGGGGAGAGCTGCATGCCTGTGGCCTATTATCCCACACTTACTTCTGCTCCTCTTCCTCCTCCAAGGGAACGGGGGAAGCAGCAGCGCCCGCAGGGCAGGCGCCTTCCGGCCGGCAGCACCCAACCACCCCGAGGGGTAAAAAGGGTGGCCGGGTTGCGTCTGCAGCTCCCCATTCTTCCAACCGATATCCAGGCTCTCCAGTCCAGGCTGCTTCTAGTATTTAATTTACGTTATTTTGACCCTGGAGTTAATTTATCAAAGTCTCACAGGTTTATTTGGGTTTCTTCTACTTCTGCATCTTGAATTTTTTAGGGGGTTCTGCCACCGTTGCAGTTGTTACCGCAGTTTGAGTGACCATTCATTACACGATTCTTCATAAAAGCCAAGGCACAACTTGCACACTGCATGCACCACCCACAGAGCCATGGGCTTGCCCTCAGCTTGCTCCGCTGGGCTTTACCTTGGGTCCACCGAAGCTGTTGAGAAGACTCTCCAGGCTGATTCGAAATAGGTTCCAAGTGAAAACTGCGAATGTGTGCAACGAAAACGAGGAGGGCACAAAAAGGAGGAGGGCTGAGAGGGCAGTAGCAGTGGCGGGAAGCTGGTTGTATGATATCACAAAATGTTTATTGGTCCAGGAAAGACTGGAGTGTAACAGGAGGGACTGGAGTTGTCTGACCGTCTTCCCAGTCACTGGCTTTCAGTCTTCATTTACTCATGGCTTCCTCAGTTCAGGGAGGGGGGCAGGCAGGGTAGGATTATCTCACTGCAGCAGACAGTGGTCCCCACATGACTGGCCCCGCTGTAGCAGGCTCAGAAAACAGGGAACAAAACCTGGTCTGACACCCACTCTGCTGGACCATGCAATTTTCCTGAGAATATTACCTTACATCTGCAAGCGCAGGAAGCTGCGTTCTGTGCTGATGGCCATACACATACCTTCCACCTCCTGGGAAGGCTTTGGAGATCAATCTAAGGCTAAAACGCTGTCTGTGAGAAGAAAGAGAGCTCAACATGGGCTCTGAAATTTTGTACACAGGCTCCAAGGGAGGCAGCTGACTTTCAGAAATGGGGCCCATCCACAAATACCTGTGAAGTCCAGGGGGGTTCTGCAAGTTATTTAGAGCAGTGGCATCAATATTGAAGCCCAGTGTCAAGTGTAAAGTGTGTATTTCACTTCTAGCAGAGCATTCTCAACGCTCCTAAGGCCCAAAACGTACTGTTATTCTTGGTGAGCTGGAGACCTTTAAGTGATATGTGACCAGACCATAGCTGTATAGGTGTCTTTAAAACAGAGGAAAACCATAACTTCAAGTAAAACAGAGATTTCCTAGAGTGAGAGCTGGGGACCTGGTTCAACAGTTGTCATCAGACCAAAAGCTGCTATATGCCCTCAGTCTCACCGAAGACCCTTTCAGTAACTCCAGTTCTTCATTAGCCTTTGCCATGGGGAAGGGGAACAACCCCACTCTCTACGCCGTTTCCTGCACCCCAAGCAGGTGCATCTACAAAAGGCGAAGCACATGTGTACCAGAAGAAATATTATGGTCACAGAGCCTTAATGGGAAGTGCCCTATTTCCTCCAGAAAACGTGTCCCTGACATTAAGCTTTTGGAAGCCCACTGTGAGCTTCCAGAAGTTGTGTCCTCCCCTAGGTGAGTGTGATGGACACCAAGGGGACTGCCTTACCTCTTGATCCTAAAAGGCAGGAGGGGTGTCCACGTTCCTTGACATAGACAAGGTGAATTCACTAAGAGGATGATGAGAGAAAGGTGCCATTTTGGCACCTGGTGCTAACTACCCCAGGCCCAAGGCAGGAGAATTTGTGGAGACTCAGCCTCTCTCCTTGCGCTCTTGCTGGTACGCTGAAATCTCACCGAATTGCTGGATCCTTAAAGCTGCACAAGCCTGTGTTGAGACCCATACTGTGAAAGTTGAATTGGTCTGAAAACCCAAACCCTTCAGTTCCTGAACCTTAGGAAACAATTCCTGAATTCGGCATCTGGTTGGAAAACCTGGCAAAAGCCTTTTCCAGGAAATGAGATTGATCTCCAAGCTAATGAACTTCTGGTTCTCCTTTGTTTATAGCGAACAACTTGTCAATCAGGAAGATCTTACTAAGGCTATGAAGGGTTTTCAGAGCATTCCCTGCCACAAGTATAAAGCCTGTCCTGAAAGCTCAGTGCTTGGCTATCCTGAAGAGAGGTGTTTGGTACACAGCCTGGTTTCAAAGATGTGGCTCGTAAAGGACAAACCCACAGATAGCTGAGAGAAAGCCTTGTTGGCAGTTCAGGTGAAATATTTCAGAGATGTTTTTGGCAGCTTGGTTTTGCCTGGGAACTGCAAACACACTGCAGAAGCTTCTTTTTCCCTGCTTATAGTGATAAACAACACATGGGTGGGTTCACCAGTTTGGTGTACACAGGAAGTGGGTGAGCTGTGTCCTGCATCAGTTAGGATCTTGCTGGTGTAAGAAATAGAGGTTGGGTGCTTCTGCTGACATGTCTACATGCCCTATGTGCCAGTTGTTGTGATGGATGCTGGTTTAACTAAAGGGAGGGGAAACATCTGGAGCATTGTATCAGGGAAACCAGTCACCGTGTGACCATATGGGGTAGTTGGGTCGGATTGGGTTGGGTTGGGTACCGAGCAATTGCCCTGGCTGCATGGGGACCACTAGGAGGGCAGAGGTGGAGGTGAGAGAAGGTAAGGTCACCACTGGGCCAAACACAGGGGGAAATCTCCCCATGAGCTTGGAGAGCACCTTGGAGGGCACCCATGTTGCAGATGGAGACCCCACAGGCAGCAGCGAGCTCACAGGCCATTAGCAGGGCACCTCTTGGGGTGGGTGGGTGGGCATGTCCCGGGGCCATGCTGGCTGCTCTTCCAGGCACCATCCCACGTAAGAGAAATGGCCCTGTGTCCTTGGTGTCCAGGAGCCTCCCCCAGCACTGACTACATGATCACCTTTTAATAATGCTGCAAAGATTATATTGATTTTCCAGGCTTTAATCACAAGGAATATTTAACCATTATGTAGCAGTAAGATTTAAAGCCTTGGTTTGCTTATTTAATTTTAGCTGGCAGACAATTCCCAGCACATCTGGAAAACTTGATATGTGTCATCTTTTGAGCCGACACAGAATACCCCAAAATGAGGTTGTTTCACCTCTGCATTAATGCCTCTGTCTCACAGACTAACACTCACTGGGAGGAGCAAAGATCAGCTCACAGAACCAGTCTAGGCAAATGAAATCCCCAGTGCTATACTTAAAGCCTTTTTTTATTGCATATATGACCCAGTAGCATTTACCTAAAACACAAAACAAAAATAGGAAAGCATATATGTTGAGAATAATGCTTCTAGCTGTCTGAAAGCCAGGGTGTCTGGGAAAGCCTGGTGCCCCCATCCTCCCTACACGGTTGCGGAGTGTAGGGGTTGGGTGAGAAGGAAGCTGTTTATTTTCTGCCTGGACTAAGATGGGCAGAGCACACATTGGGGAAGAGCACGGGGGAGCCTGTGGTATCTCTGAGCACATCCAGATGGGAGAGGAGGAACCCAGGGCTGATGCTGGGATGCTCTGAGCCCAGAGGCACGGGCTGAGCCCGTGGGTATGGGCCAAACACCAACACATCTAAAAGGAAAGGTTTGGGCAGAACTCCTGGTCTGTTTTGCAGTATTAAAGCTCAGAAAGAGAGCGAGCATGATCGGTACAGACTGGCTTTGTGTACCAGAGAAGCTCCTTTTGTGTGGGAGGTGTTAACGAAGCTCCCGTGTGCCTTTCGTTCAGGTAACCTCTCCCTGTCCTAGCGTCGTGTCAGGAGGGCACCGATGCCTTCATGACCAAACTAGCCCCACTTACCTAACTACCCTCATGCCAAGAGCCAACCTCAACAGTGTATCCTAAAAGGAAGAAACGTAAGACTTTCCATCCCATTTCAGACCCTATGATGCACTCTTTTTTTTTTTTTTTAAGAGCCTGCTGTGTTTTGACAAGCTGCTGTCCATGAGAGAAGAGAGCCTGTCTCCTCTGCTCACAAAAGCCCTGGATCTTCCCTCCTGGCCTTCACCAGCTGGAGGTACTGGGGCCAAGGGGTGCACAATGGAGTGAGCAGTTCAGCATTTCTCCCAGCTTGGAGTCACCATCAGGAGCAGCAGGAAGAGGCCACCCACCTCTTATGGAAGTATAAACTGAGGGCAACATCAGTAGCAGGGCGAGGACTTGATGATCTTAAAGGTCTTTTCCAACCTAAATGATTCTATGATTCTATGAGTGCAGACAGCCTGTGGCACAGGACACAAATTATGTATGGCTGGTCAGGTCAGCCCTTAAAGCCGTGTGTTTTCCCACAGCAGGCTTTCAGATTGACAACTCATTTCTCCAGCAGGTCTGCAGCAGGGGCCATGCCACAGCCCTGTGCCAGCTCTCCTTTGCTAGCGACACAGGTAGAGCACAAGGTTTGCCAACACCACCCGCACATCAGCTGGTGGGGTATGTGCCGAGGCCTCTGCCACCCGGGCTCTGGCTGCCTTCTCCATTGTCGCTGATACACTGTTTGGGAGCTACATTGCCCATGCAGAAGATGAGCCCGAGAAAGAGTCCACTGACAGCCATGGCTAAGGGGTTGTGACCAAGTCTTACCACACACCCTGAAGGGATGGGTCTCCACTGGAGAAAACCCTCTGAGTCCTCCAGAAAGGCTTCATCTGCAGTAGGTTGGGGCTAACAAAACTGGACCCTTACACTGACAAGGCAAAAAGACAAAAGCAAGACTTGTGAAAGGATGTAGCACTCAGTTGTTTTGAATTCTGGCCCTGCACAGACACACACACACATAGATGCAAGAACTGTCCTTCCATTAGAAATGGTGTCTTCATGCCTTTGGAGCCTAACACAAATTAAACCCTCCGAAGTATCACCTTGACCTCAAGAGATGTACTCCGTCCTTTCACCTGTGTTCTCTTTCCAGCCCCCTCAACTCACACCCATTTCACCAGCTGCCTTCTCTTTCTGACATGATAAGACCCTATTTATTTTTGTTTCTACTTTTCACAAATGTTACTGTTTGAACAGGTACTTTTTGCATAGATGTCTGCTCAAGCTGGAAGCTTGGAAAACACCAAACCGAGTGGCTGGGACATTTACAGAAATATAACTCAAGGAGAAGCACAACAAAACAGAATTTTTCTGTGCAAATATTGTTTTTTCACATTTCCCAAATACAGAGGCATAGGGCTTTTCACAGGAAAATCTGAATGATCTGAATCTGGCAAAATGTCTGTTTGTTGGGGATTTGTGTTTTACTACCTTTTCAAAGATGCAGCCAAATCTGGAGAAATTATAACAAAATTGTAATAATGAGAGTTTTGCACATGCTCAAAAAAGCCTATGTCAATTTTAGCCATTTCATTCCCTGAAAACTCTGTTGGTTTGGGGTATGCTCCAGAGCCAGCTATGACTTTTGATACATTTGCAGAGAAAAATCTCTGCAGTTACAATTTTCTTTTGGCCAACTGGCGATTCTTCAATTTGGATTTCAAATTGCAACAGAACATCATTTCTTCCGCTCCCAGTGACTCACAGGAGGGACTCTGCCCGGCTTAATGTCAAGAGGATGAGAATTAGGTGAGGAGGAGGAAGGAGTGTAACCAGACAAGGATACTGAGATGGAGTCTAGTAAACAGACAAAGAGGAGAGAAGAACTGGGTTTGGGAGCCAGAGCTGAGAAACCTGGGGTCTGGGCCAGGGAACCCCGCATGGTGAGACCAGAAATTATCAGGGCTGGGGTGCAGAACATAGATGGGGGTAGGAGACAACAGTGGGTCCAAAACAGGGACATGAAGCCAGAGGTTTGGAAGAGGCTGGTGTTAGGGAAAGGGTAGGGGGGAGGGAGAGGCCAGGACAAGTCCTGCCTGAGGGTGGATGGGGTGAAGAATTTGCCTCAACAAGAAATGTGATGATGCTCAGAGATGCAGAGCGTCTCAGCTGCAGTTGGCATCGGGTGGGGGGGATGGTTTGGCCTAATGAAACACGGGTAATGCCAGAACACTATGAAACAGCAAAGCCCCTTGGGTAGTTACTACTTTTGACTCTGACCCTGTGCCTCACTTCACTCCGGCAATATCTTCTCTCTCCCTTTGTCTGCCGCACTTTACACAGGAGTTGGTGGAGATAAATACTTGTGGGGCACTCTGACACTGCCGTGCCCACAGAAAAGCCCACGAGGACACAGGCAATTGTCCACAGAGCAGAGCTGAAGCAGTGTCTAGCAAAGATGTACAGCTACACACCAAACGGTGACAAGAAGCTAAATACTGATAGCTGCTCCCTAAATCAGTGTCATTGATGTTGAGTAAGGAGAAGGTCCTTGAGAATGTCTGCAACTCACACCTGCTAAATGAACCGAGGGTGCCTGAGCACCTTCCCTCATGTTGTGCCACATCTGTCGGATGAGGAGGCTCCCCAAGGGGCTGTGATGGGGTTCCTGGGGGCAGCTTTGAGGCATGGTCCTCCACCCCACAGGCAGGAGAGTCTCTGCCCATGCCCGCTTAGGTCAGGGCAGAGAAGCAATGACAACTTTCGAACCCTGGGACAGGGGTTGTGAAAGGAAATTTGGGGGAGGAATTATGGCAGGGCAAACTTTAATCACAGCAGGCAGCCCTTGTGAGCTGTTGCCAGACACAGGGGAAATTGTCCTTTGATGAAGCTGAAGTCACCGTGGAGGGGACTTGCCTGCAACTTCAGGGAGTGGTTAGTATAATTTTCTTTCTGAAAGTGCCCTTCCTCACGTTATCTTTTAGCTTTTCACTTGTGAGCATTCATTTCTCAGCTTTGGCTTTATTTCCAGCTCATGCTGGCACTACCCTGCCTCGCATGAACACTTTGTAAAATCTGCGTGTGGCATTTTTTCATTTTTGGGTGGAATGGGGTTACAGAGCTGTTTGATGAGGTGAGTCTGCTAGGGAACAAGGTGAGCACATCCCCAGATACCTCTCTGCTCTTTTACACTTCTTGTCCCTTTGCATTACTGTTGGGGGGGGGGTAGGGGGGGGGTGGGGATGGGGGAGGGGAGCTTTCCATTGCCCATCCCTCCCTTGGCGTATAGCTGGCTCTGAGAGCACCTTTAGACCCCATTCTGCCCTTGGCTGTTACAAGCCCTGCTACAAATGTCTCTAAAAATAATCGTTTAGTATGTTGCCTACCCCGCAGCATATGGTAGGATGCACGGTACAAATGCAGAGGGCATTTTCTTCTTTCGGTTGCCATCCAGTTGTTCTCCATCTTAAATGGACCACTGTCAGACCAGTACAGGAGCAGTATCCAGAATGATGGAGCCCATAGAAAGCCAGGAGCAAAGTACGTAGGGCACAGAGCCCAGATCTTCCAAACTACATAAATACGTCCTTACTAAACAGGATGCGTCCTGAAGTTTCTGCTGGTTTCTGCAAGGCAAACATACCGAATCTCAGCCAGATGTGGTGATGCTTTGTGGTGTTTGTCCCCTGCCTGGGAAAGCCCTCATCCCCCCTGATGCTGGGAGGGCACTGGGAGGAAGAGGAGGGCTGACACTGGAGAGTTTGGTGGCACCTTCAGGCCAGTGCTGTTCCACATCATTTTAAAGTGGTTTCTTGTTCAGGGTTGTGTTTGCTTCTAAAATAGCAGCTGTAATTCAGCTGCTGATGTTGAACACCGCCGCTGTAGGTACAAGTAAGTTTGTATTTCACCGTCTCTGACAGTCTGTTGATATGATGCTCCATCACTTTTGATCAAGTTCATGTGGTTTAATATATCTGACTTCACAACTTTTTGCAGCCTTATAGACACAAGGAACGCTCGTGCTTTGACTAGCACTCAACCATGGTTTTTTTGCCACATTTGTTTTGCGCTCCCAGATTGCTAAGTGATGCTCCTTGCTGCATCACACCAGGAAGACATTTAAGCTTGAAATGGCCACAGAAACTTCAGTTGCCTTCTCCAGGGCAAAACTGCTTTTTGTCCAGTCCTAAACCTAGACATAGCTGCAGAAAAGAGGTAGGAGACAACAGAGCCAGAGGCAGGAGTGGGTGGCAAACAAAAGGTACCTCTGCACTTCAGTGGTGAAGTAAGATAACTCACACCAATTTAGCCAATACTTTGTATATGCAAAAGAAGTGTGAAGGACACCAGGAGATGGACGAATTTTTCCTAGAAGAAGGTAACCAGTGCTGAAGTGCTATGTTCTTCACTGATGCCACTCCCTTGACTTCGCTGGAGCTTTACATTTTGTTAAGCATAGAAGAAGGGCACTGTTCATCTTGCATTTCCCGTTACCTACTTCTCTGACACCACTCTGCCGTAGAGCTGGAGCTGTGCACATTTAATCCAGCCGCTGGCCTGTGAGAACTGATCTGTACCCAAGTTTTCATACTAATTTAACACCGTCAGGTTAGAATTAGAGTAGTTAAAACGATCTGTCCTCAGAAGCCAGACCAATAGGAAGAGATGTGTAAGTCTCGCACAAGCAGTGCCAACGCGGCATTTGAGCTAGCCCTCAGCTGCGCTCATTTTTTGTAACCATATTGGGGCAAGCCGTGCTGTTTTGTTACTCGATGCTAATCTGACATCTGATGTCTGCCTCGCATCATTGTCCCTGGCACAGCTGGATTCAGCCCAGAAACCCACCAGATTTGCACCCTTTAGTACTCATTTTCCAGTGCTCAGTACCTTATTTGCGGGAGGCCAAAAGGGCTGTAAATAACTGCCCTGATTTCAGCTGGGGTAGAGTTAATTTTCTTTTAGTAGCTGGCTTAGTGATGTGTTTTGGATTTAGTATGAGAATAATGTTGATAACTCACTGGTGGTTTAGTTGTTGCTAAGTAGTGCGTACACCAGTCAAGGACTTTCCAGCTTCTCGTGCCCTGCCAGCAAGAAGCTGGGAGGGGGCACAGCCAGGACAGCTGACCCAAACTGGCCAAAGGAGGTATTCCAGACCATATGATGTCATGAACCATATGATGTATATGAACTGGGGGGAGTTGGCCAGGCAACGGTGATCACTGCTCGGGGATGGGCTGGGCATCGGTTGGTGGGTGGTGAGCAACTGCATTGTGCATCGCTTGTTTTTTATATTTATATTATTATTATTATTATTATTATTATTCCTTCATTTTCTGTCCTATTAAACTGCCTTTATTTCAACCCATGAATTTTACTTTTTTTTCCCTGATTCTCTCACCCTTCCTGCTGGGGATGGGGGGTGTGAGCAAGAGGTTGTGTGGTGTTTAGCTGCCTGCCAGGTTAAGCCACCACATAAATCAGTCACTGGATAGGCCAGCCCTTTGCACCGATTTTGCACGGGCAGGTACGAGATGCTGTATGAGGTGCGAGCAGTAGGAAATGGCACTGCTGACCGGTGGCTAACGTGCAGCTGAATTTGGCCTACTCCTAGGGTTAAACTGCAGAAGTCAGTTAGCGGGCTTCCTAAATATTACGGCAGACTTGCATCTGCAAGCCTGCTCGCTGCTGCAGCTGCTTCCACACCTGTCTATTAATAGCCTCCAAATGATCTTTTTTTTTTTTTCCCTCTGAAAGTTGTTGCTGCAAATTCACTTTGCAGCGTGACTTGATTATCCTAGTTATTAGCGCAAATCTTGAGTTAGACCTTTAAGGAAACACAGCGAGGTATCAGTTGTTAACTTAACACAGCTCTGCAGCTAGGATGAGAGCTAAGGTCGTGACCTTATAATGGTCAACCAGCCTATTAGTTTAGCAATGTGGGACTCAAATGTCATTTCAGCACCCGTCGGATGCTTGAATTTATTACCCAGAAAGCTCCTTACTTGAAAAGGATAGGTTTTTTTTTTCTACCAGCTGCTAGAAGTCCCCTTTTTAAAAATAATAGCTACAAATCTGCACTTTAAAAGTTCTCTCTGCGCTCCTTAAATTGTAGGGTGACCTATGGCGAATGAGTAGGCAGAGCAGGTACGGCAAATCATTCGAACCTGCGGACTTCAGAAAAGGGGGGAAAAAGGCAAGATAAAGGAAAAAATGCCAATCAAATTTAAATGATGATCCCATTAAATAATGATTTTCATTCAGACCTCACCTTTCACGGTTTTCACATTTTACAGTTAAGTCTCACAGGAAACAAATTCTCCCCCTTTATTCCCCCCCTCCCTCCCCCCGTTATTAATTTGTAATATTCTGCGATAATTTTAGTTTGGGGGGGGGAAAGAGAGGAAAAAACCTGACCAAAAAAATCTTGCTGTATTCAGTCCCCTGAGAATGTTGGGTCGAGTTTTTTGATCCCTGTTGCTCATTGATTTGAGGGCTGATGTAGTGCAAGGGGTCCCTATTAGTGGCGTCTGTCACTGCTGTAATGTTTTTGTTATTTTTCCTCATTTGTTCGCTCTGACATCATGTCATTACAGAATGGTGCTGTTCAGGCCCTGCCTTGGCTGTTCGTTAGCGTGTGTTTAATGAGCAGCTTAATTGAGCTGTCTACTAGGCCACCTGTCACCCTCCGGACTTATTAACATACTAATGGCCTGACATTGTATTCTCTGACAGGCAACAGGGTTTACTGATTTGATGTCTGGACATGGGGATTTTATGCAGGAATGAGAGAGGATATTGGGAAGGAGGTTTAAAAACGCAAATTAACTCTTTGGTATCTATGTATTTATGGCTTGCTTGTAAAAGTTCAACACAAAGTAGCAGGGGGAAACGGCCCTGCTTAGCAAGCCCGACTTTGTCATTGCAATTGCAGCACGTTTCTTCAGAAGAAAATATGCTTGGTGTAAGAAGAGCAGGCTTTACTTCTATTACAGTATTATTGTTGTTGCTGCTTCAAAGGAGAAATCTTCTTAAGCACAGAGGAAAGTTTTGTGACTAGTCTTTTCTCTACTGTGGCTAAACAAATGAAAGGCAAGAAATTTCCAGTTAAGGGATTTAAGTGCACGACATTGTTCCCACCTTTTAAAGCCAGATGAAGACATTCATCGCCAGTGAACACTGTGCTGAATTGTAAAGGTTCAAAGAAATGGCTTAAGTGCATGCAAGTTTAATAAAAACACTTGTTTTGATTTGGTTGTTTTTTTGTTGTTGTTGTTGGTTGTGTTTTTCTCCAGCGGAGGAGTAGCAGACCTTCTGTCACCAGAAAACTCATGTTACCGAGCAGATAACAGATCCAGATGGGGTGGCTCTAAGTCCAGCACTGCATCATATGCATACTGCACACCCAGGCATGGGCCGTATTTTTGGGTGCTGGTGTTTTTCCTTCCCCGTAGGACAGACTAGGGCTGGGTGGGTCTCACCAGACCTTTGCGCAGGTCCAACTGTTACTTGCCAGCATTCGGAATTAAGAAGAAATCCCATCACGAGCAAACGCAGTGCAAAGACAAACCACGAGGAGCGTGGTTTCGGCTGTCAGCTGTTTGGTGGGGGGGAACGTGACCTTGCACGGGGCTCAGCCAAGAGCCTGGGCAGCTGTCAGGACCCAGCCACAGAGAAAACACACAGGGGTTTCACCCCACGGCTGCCCGGCACCGTCCTTGTGGGTGCCCGCAAATGAGTCGGGACGTGGGGCAGGGAGAAACAGACCACACGGGGCAAGAGGGGTCCCCACCACCAATGCAGGAGGGCTTGCCCGTTCGCTGTGAAACACCTCAACTCCCGAGCAGTTTGATGGCTAGCAGCTAATCGTGTTTAAGCATAATAGGACAAAATAGCCACGCTTCCAGCAATACGAGCAGGGCTAGGTTGGAGGAGTCTTATGAAATATCACCCAGGGGTGACAGGCTTATTTTGGTGCATCAGATTGAAGTACACCCACCCAGATCTTTCCAGCCTTAACGGGCCAGCATGTGGCTAGTTTTCCAATTTCCCAAACTATGGGTGGTCACAGATTTTAAGATCAAGGTATCCTAGCCATAATACGGCATGGTCCCCTGTAAAGCACCCACCAAGCTCTGCTGTGGGCTGGTAGCTTCTGGCTGAGCCAAGGCGTATCTCTCTGAGAGCTACTCAGCATTGGAGTGAGACACGGGGAGCGTGCAGAAGGGGGACCTGGCTAGCACTCAGCTTCAGTGAATCTGCCCTAAAGTGGTCTGGGAGGGCAGCTGACTAATTATATTTCTTGTCTTGTGGAAAGGAGGTAATTTTGGTCACTTCTGCCAAAGTTTGCTTTCTGGAGTTTTGTCAGAGTCCCAGGTCGCTTCAAACAACAGCAGTGACCAGAGCAGCTATTTTCCATCTGTCTTTGGCAAAGAGAGCTGCTCACTTTCCTCATGAGTGTGGAGGCTGCTGATGTGGTCTGAGCTTTTTGCCTCGTCTAGATTAGATGCTGGATTGGGCTCCCTGCAAAATCAACGCAGCAAAGTTAGAATAAAACACAGAGGCTTGCTTACCTCCCAAGCACATCCAGCCGTGCTTTGGGGCTGGTTATTCATTGACCTTCAGTTATAATACAGGGGGTAAGTTTTGATTCTCAGAGCTTGAAATGGCCTGTGGTCTTCCACCTTGAGCCCTTGTGGTGCCACAAACAGAGACGATGAGCAGAGGTGGAGGAGCTGCTGATATGGGGCTGTCCTCTGGGCGTTCCCTCAGACTTGAATTTATGCTCCATCACATCGTGCGAAGAAGCCAGACCTCATCGAACTTCAAAGGCTCTTACCGCATTCATCATTTCAGGTGGGTTTGTTCATGGCACAGAAGCTTGCGGGCACAGTTTATTTGAAAAACATCAGATAAGAAAGGGTTTGCTTTGGCTTCTGTCTTGTCTGTTGAATGCATGAGCAAGGAGGGAACACCAATATCTGAAGTATCTCTAGTCTCCTCACTTAGATGGGATTTAGAATCATAGAATCATAGCATCGTTTAGGTTGGAAAAGACCTTTAAGATCACCAAGCCCAACCGTTAACCTAACCCTGCCATCCCACCACTAAACCATGTCCCTAAGCACCTTGTCTGCCTGTCTTTTAAATACCTCCAGGGATGGGGACTCGACCACTTCCCTGGGCAGCCCGTTCCAGTGCTTAACAACCCTTTCATTGAAAAAAATGTTTCCTAATATCCAACCTAAACTTCCTCTGATGCAACTTGAGGCCATTTATGAGCACTTAGGATTGTTGTGTGTTACAGAGGCTGAAGAGCACGTTTATCTCTTGTGAAGAGGCGCATGCCCCTATGAGACCAGATGGGTGGCATTTCTGATTGTACTAGCTCAATCTAATTAAGCACATGTAGCTTGGGTCTGAAAAGTGCTTTCTGGTTACCTTGTTTGGTAACCATGCAGTCTGGGCAGGAGTCCCACCTATGTCATATCTGATAGCTGTAACAGGGTCACACACCGACCATGGATATGTCTACATGCGATCTAATTTAAGCTCTTCCGACAGCATCAAATTCTGCACAATTCTGTCACAACACTCCCAGCAGCCTACATCTATAGATTTATTCTATTTATTATTTTATTAGTGCCTGATGGGTGTCTGGATTTTGCTGTGGTAGATCTACACGCAATTTAAAGCCTCAGGACCAGCCCCCTGTGTGTGTTTTTGTATCCTTCCTTTCATAGATCTAAAACACACCTCCTGAAGTTATTGTGAATCAGGTAAGATCATCAGAGGTGCCATGAGACAGGACGTAAAAAAATACCTGTTGGACTCTGTCCCCATGACCTTGGTTTTGCACTGATAAGGAGCAAAATTCAGCTGGATGTGACTCCACTCATGTTGGCATGACTGATAGTGAAAAATCTCACATCGCGAATTATTTCAGTGGCTGCTGAAGAAGCAGCGAAAGTCAGCATGCATGAGTTTTAACAGGAAAGCAAATTAATTTCAGCAAAGAACTTAAGGCCTCACCTCTGAAGCTCCAAATGCTGTATTTTTAGTAAAGCTGCTCATTGTTTGAACAAGGCACTTCTGCACACAAGTGTTTGCCTTTCATTTCCATCAGGGTGCAAGTTCCCTTCTGCCTTCTCCTCTCTTCCAGGATCCCCTGTGTGATGATAGGCATGGGGGAATATAGCAGTGTCCATGGAAAAGCTCAGAAAGAATGACAGGTTGAGTATTTAGGATGGTGTTTAAAATAATACTTTTAATACTGCATTGAGGACTACCTTTATAGCACCAACGACAACAGAATTTTATTGCTGCACATACCCTCTTTAGTGTGCAGCAGACACTGCCAAAATGGTTCTAGTTATTGCATTAGGGGTGCATGAACAACAAAAACTACTCCGTACTGTCGGACATCCCTGACACAGGATTAGGGATCTGACAGCCCTCAATGTTTTATGACCTGTCTCCTTCTGCATCAAGGTGTGCATAACTCATAGGGTCTGAGCTGACAGATCAACAGGTGAACAAAATGCCCAAAACCTTGGGGATCCTGAAGGCGTCCTTGCCCCGTGCCATGGACAGGGAAGCCTACAAACCCTGGCAATCACTACCAGGCCTCAAAAAAATGGCACCAGGACCCACAGGTCCAATGCTGATGGGAAATTTTCAGGACAAAACACTTGAACGATTTCACTGCTCACAGAATTTCTTGTAGAAAAGAAATGTCTGTTTCTGTTGGATCCAAATCTGAAGGAATCCAGGGAGTCACCCTCTTCTCATTCAAGTTAAACCACTACCTGAGCATGTTTCTCTTTTTCACGAGGTGCTTTCTTTTAGGAAATGGTGGGTCCTACTCCAGCAGCTACAGATAGAATGTCCTATTTCTTTTACACTGAAAGAGTAGGCAAGGATTTTGCTTCAGCTGAGCCATTGTACTCCATATGTTAGAGAGAACCAACTAGGAAACACACACAAAAGCTCTTCTAGCTTTACAATGACTGCAAACATCCCAGAACACCTTCTCACACAAACAATGGAATAGGCAGAAGCTTTGATTTCCTGACACTTCCGGATGTATCCACATTAGCCAAAAATAGTAAAAGCCTGGAAATAAGAAGGTAAAGACAAATCTCATACATGCCTTAATTCTTTCATTAAATGACACTCTCTCACTCCAAAGGGCTTCCCATCCCTCTCCAAAGTGGCACATACATTCAGCTTCTTCAAATGTACAGGGAAAAGGGATGCCATCTTCCCGGGTTTTCAGCATTGCTCAGCTGACTGTGTCATGCCTTTGGGAGAAGATCTGCCATAGACCACAAGCGCGGGGCTGCGAAGGCAAATGTACTGCCTTGACCAGGTCTTGTGTGAAGGGTTTTGAGGCTGTTATTAATAAACATGCTTCTCTTTTTGATGAATAGTAATAGGACACAAATTTGCCTTTAAACTTCTTGTATGTGTGCGGAAGAGTAATTTTCCTGACTGTGGAAAAAACTTACCTCTGAAAATGCAGGGTTGGGTTATACCAGTACTCACTGCTTCAACATGGGTTTCACCAATTCTGTTCAGCCTCTTTAAGGGGATTAAAGGCCAAGCTCACACCCCTCTTGGGAAACCAACAGGACACTTTTGTGATCAGGATGCCAGCAGGACCCAGCCTGAGACCGGAAGCCAAAATGGTTGAGCTGGAGATCTTCGCACCACCTCTGTAGTCTTCTCTTAGAGTTGCAAGTTTAGTTGTATAAATCATTGAGCTTTTCCTTTAGTGACTGGTCCTGTCCGCTCCCTTCCAACTATTGCTAATGGATCTGAATTTTTTTCCCCAAACTTTTAAATTTGAAAACACAAGAGAGAGATAAATTCCTCAACCTCACAGCTGATGAGAAAATGAAATATGTCATCTTAAAACAGCCAACATTTCTGTTGAAGGTTATTTGTTTGCCAAAGCATACATTCCTCATTAAAAGAAATAGAGAAAGCAAGGACTCCAAAATTTGTGGCAGTGCAGGTTCTAGGTAATGATGGCAAATTGGCTCAGGTAAGCATAGGGCAAGGCTGCAGAGATGTGTCTCTTTGCTCTTGAAAATAAAGGGCAAAGCAGTGAAGCAGGGGAGAAGGTACAGAATACTGTGAATTTGTCCTTGTTCAGTGCTTAATTGGACAAAAAAGCTATTTAGCTCTGCTACCGTTGAAAATACACATATAAAAATATTTTTATGAAAAGGGAAAAGAAGTGTGTTTATGAATTCACTACTGTCCTATTGATTTTTCGATGGCCTTAGAAGGACCCCTAAGCCTTTGCCCCCAAAAGCATGGCCACTTACTGCAAGACTAGCTTGAAAACCCGAGCACAGTCCAGGGGCAACACTGTTGGTGCGTGAAAATTCAGACCCACACTCCCATGGAAGAGCATAAATGACAAAGTGATAAAGGAGAATGTAGGAAGAATGAGGGGAATAAATGGACCTATGCCTTAGGAAAGAAAACAGTCCCAGGCCTTGTTAACCAGAAAAAGGGCAGCTACACTTACAAACTGCCAGATACCTGCAGCTTGGCAAAAGATGGAGGTGTCAGCTACAAATGGCAGAGAGAAAAGGACTTCCTCACAACCTCCCTCCTAATAAAGCCATGCTATTCCTGGCCGGGAGATGGCATGGGAACTATGGGAGAGCTGTTTTAGCAGCTTGCAATCCTGAGCTCGAAACCCACTTTGTCCCACACACTCTGTTTTCCACCAGGATACACTTTTTCCTCCCTGTCATTGGTGGCCCTAAGTTTCAGCACGCTGGGCAGGATCCTGCACGCTCCCACACCCTGGCCTAGCAAAGAGAGTGAGTGCCCTTTGCAAGGCAGGAGGCAGGTCACACACTTAGGATTAACTTCATCTGGCTCATGATCAGCAAAATAAAACTTGTTGTTACTTTTAAAAATCAAATCCTGCAGGACTTACAGAAAAGGGCAATGTGGCACCTCTTCTCTCCTACCTATGGAGGAGGAAAGCAGGAGACAGGGTCACAGGCCTGTTGCAGGTACAGCAGGTGGTAAATTTAATAAAAGAGGGAGATCATAGTGCTGGTGGCAGGAGAAACAGAGTTCCTCACTATTAAAGCCGGGTGATGAGTTTTCATCAAGTATTTTACATTCCGAGAAGTAAAGTTGCATTGGATGAAACTATTTTCAAATGTTTAACAAGTAAAGAAACTTAAAATAGATTTTTTTAAGAAGCCACAGATATCTGAGAACTGATAAAGTTAAGTCCATTCCACACTTTAAAAACAAACAAACAAACAAAACCAGTGTGTGATAAAGAGTGGGAACACAGAGTTGGTGTATCCCAAACTTACTTCTGCTTTGGATCACCATCCAAACGTCATCATCCTGTGCAGCTTTTAGAGACAGCCTGTATTTCTTTGAAGTATGATGATAAGGGCTGTCCAAACAACTGCTCAGGGTTGTAGGCGCTGGGAGGGTTCCCCTAGGCTGTCATATATGGTTACAAACCACACAGCGTAGACACCTGGGGAGAAGGGTTTATGCCCCAGCCTTTACTTTGGGCATGCTTGTGCCTGGTACCATACTTCATCTCCCCAGGATGCCTCAGAGGAGCTCTATAGGCCGTTCAGAGATCGTATTATTGTAGTTGTGCGGAAGGATCCAAAAAAGCCTTGATTTTGAGGCTACTTTTAAATAAATAAATAAATAACTTAATTCATTAATACGTCAAAAAAAAAAAAAGACAGTTCTGACATTATCTGTTGGGTTGATCAAGCTGTTCCATACTGTTTGCTCTTTATTTACCTGCATTTGTATTCTAATGTTTACTGTAACACAAAGTCAAAAGTACTTTGACACAAAGAGCCATGCTGAGCAGTTGAGAACCCAAGAAGAAATGAGAACATTTTGTTTCAAAAAGACCAAAACATCCATCCAACACGGCTGGAATCTTCCCTCCTGAAGCAAAACTGCAGCAAAATCATCTTGATTGATTGATTCTTGGCCCCAGAGTGGTATTCGTCAGTTCAGCCATTTCATCATATGTGTGATTCAGCACGTTGGTAAGAACTTCAGGGTGCAAAGTACAGATTCACAATCTCCTGTGAGACCAAAGGACATAATGTGTTCTATAAGGGTCTACAGCTTACTGGTATATGCATATTGTGCACTGGTTAATGCTTGTTACAGATCCAAGTTTGAGAGGCATTGATGGGCCCATCCTAGCACAGGCTCTTCAGCCAGCCTTGTAGCAGGAGCTGCATGGTCCCCTATGGGTCATCTTGGGGTCTACAGGACAGCTGCATTTCTGTGTTTTGTAGCAGGATATATTATTGCTGGGGCCATGCCGACAACGTAACTGTGTCTGCTAGTTTCTGTTTCTTTCCAAGACGACACATTATTTTTATTCTTCATGTTTACCAAGCAGGAACCTATGAAAATCAGAGATGTTACCCTGTCAGTCTGGGGCATAGCTGGTAAAATTCGCAGCAATGAAAGTAGCGTCTGTGTGATTTTCTTAGGGACAAAAATCAGAAGTTAGAAAGTGCTGATTATGCTAAACCAGAAACTTGTCTGTTAGTTCCAAAATAATACTTTAAAAAAAGCCCAGGCATTGGTTAATGGGCTATATTCACAGGCTAAGAAGCAACAAGAGCAAGAAAATCCCTGACTGAAAAGTTGACTGAAAGTTAGTCCACAGGTTCCCCCATTGGGAGCACTGTGTTCTTCAGAGACGCGTGTTTACGGGTCATCAGCAAATGGTGCCTTTCAGAGAGCATCTGATTATTTTCATGATCCAGAAGCAAGGGTAAAATCCTCCTCCCAGAAAAGACAGAGGAAGTTTTCACCAGGGGCAGGATTTTCTCCTGCGTAATCTTAGAATAATTTCTTCATAGTTCATTTCCCCTTCTGTTGACAACACTGGATACACCTTGCTGTCTTCTCAGGTCTGTATGGGGCTCAGATGTCACCCCGTGGTTGGGAACATCTCTGCCCCTTCTCTCCCCTGCACGGCCCCTGTTGCCTTCTCTTGAGGGGGAGGGGGTACAAGGTGGTCGGGACTCTCCAAGTCGAGCTGTTATCTGTTCTCTCTTGTCCCTTTTTGTCTCAATGTTTTGACACGCAGCCAGTCTTTTGTTTTGGCTTTTCATTAACTGAGTGTTTCTTTTGCCATTGATCCAATGCTCACCCTGATCATTTCCATGGGGCACTCCACTGGGCCCCCTCTAGTTCTTGGGTAATTTTTCACCTTGTCCTCACACTGTGCAGTACTTGACATTTTTCACCTGCTTCTTGAAACAATATGTTAAACAGCATCTCCTAGACCAGAATATGTGAAAATTCCCCTAAAGATAAACTTTAGTAGCATCCCCTTAAATGGTGGTTCTAGTTCCAAATAGCCACATCCACCCTCCTCCAGAAACAGGAGGAATGGCCAAAGGTTTGCAGATGGAGCATGTGTCCTCTGATTTATCTTTCACATTTATCCCTGAGGTTCAACACATTTATGAGCCATTTCCAGTGTCCTAAAGGATCATTGCTCTTCTCTCCAGGTAAAGCTGTTCATTTTGGTTTACCCCCAGTGTGAAGAATTTCTGTGGAGTGCGAGAAAAAGCTTTTTTTCCATGTGATCTTTAAGGCCTCAGTAATGGTTGACCTCTGTTAGGCACTTCTGGAGAGCCTGCACACCTCTTCTGTAACATCTACCAACACACACACACTAAAAAAGGAGATTTAAGCACTGTTTTAAGCACAAACACACCATTTTGTGTTTTAAGCACAAACGCACGGTTGGTGATATATTTAGATAAACCCAGAAATACTTTCATCCATCTGAACTGTTCGCCCCTGGTTTTTCTGCTGTATTTCTGATTTCCAGAAAAGGAGGATTACCCCACTAACTGCATGTCCAAGAAATGGCTGTTTTTATGGGAGCTGTGGCTCTGCTCACACCAGCCAGATAATACTGTATAGGGAGTTGCAAACTTGCACTCAAGCCATCTGAAATACCATGCCTCTCTCCTGTCCAGCTCTGGCAAACCAGTTTTTCTCAGAGACGGTTTCAACTAGAAACCATGCACAGGTAATGCAGGCTGTGCAGTCCAGCACTGGCTCGGGACTGGAGATTTGATCCGGACATCCCGATGTTGCCACTGGAGAGGAGATGTGGGCTTCTTGGATGAGGGCACGTGTGGGTGGGTGCTGGTCACTATGACAAGCTTGGTTACTAATGGTTACTAATCCACAAGCATTACCTGTGGATAACAGCTGGGAGCACCTGAAAGACTGAGGAAATTCTTCCTGAGCCTTTTCTCACCTCCAAGTAGAGGAAAACCAGAGGAGAACTAGCACCAAGGACTTTGCTGCGATGCCAGAGCAGACCGTCATTGCTCATCAGCAGCTCCCGGGACGCAGCCAGTGGCACAAGCGGCTCTTGTTGCCTGGCACATTTTGGGCAGGGTTAAGACAGGCAATGGTGGGGGGCAACAGCTTTGTAACTTGGGGCCCTTCCTGCACTGTCAAGACAACAGCCAGGGCAAGGGAATGCTTTTAAGCCACCAGACTCTCTGAAACCTCCAGGCAGGATGGCAAAATCTGTCCCCAAGTGCAGTCTCAGATGGACATTTCCAAGTTTCCTGCTCACGAGGGTTTTTTCAATACCGCCACCACAGCGAGCATCTGGAAATGTCAGTTTAAATCAGCTGGTTTCTACGTTTGCTTCAGTGACCCGTTCCGTCCGCAGTGGCGCATTGCACCTGACAGGCAGGGAGCGTGTTGGGGATCCCCATTCCCTTGCTGCCCACCCCCTGTGCCGCTCTGACACCTCCGTGTCCAGGTACGGGCTGTGTCACTCCGCTCACCTCCACTTACCTGAACTGAGAAAAGTTTTAACAAGAAATGTAAAAAGTCTTTGTCCCATCTCAGGGGCAGTTACGTTCTCAGCATCGCTTTCCCCTGTCCCTCCTCCTTCCTGCTTTCCTGGTGATGTTGGATGCTTCAGTCTTGCCGTCAGCACGCCAGATGAGATGACACCGCCTCCAGCCTATGACCTGATGCTTACTGCAGGTGAAAAGTTCACTCAAAAAAAAATCTATATGATTAGGTGCTGCTGTCACTCATCCTCAGAAATCTTTCCACTTATTTATGGTAGCAGTTGCTGATCTATATGGACACCCATTTTGAAGATGGTAACTTTATTCTAATAGGTAATTCTATGCCTTCTTATTCCTGCAAGACAGGCTGAGCTATTTCTAAGGTCATGGCCCAGATCTGTGTCTCTACAATGAACTTTGACTGGGGTCATGCATTTAGTTTTCAGTGTGTCTGCAACTGAATGGACATTACACTGACCCCTGCTAAAGAAGCCAGTGCTGAAAATGCTGCCTTCAATAATTAATAGTAACTCGTTCTGATCCTTGGGCTGGCCAGTTAAGGTAGCAGATGTCAGGAGCAGCCAGGGCAGATGGCCTTGAGCCTTGTCCTCCTCACCAGTTGGGTGTCACAAAGTAGAAGGACCCTTGTTCAAATCTGCTTTTGGTTTCTCTTTCTTGCACAACATAAAACTGTCAAGCTGAGAATTACTCTTCCAATTCCTGCACCTAGGGAGAAGTAGACAAACCCCACTCTATTTGGATCTGATTTGGAAGAAGGGGTGCAGTGGCAGCATCCTGTGAAGCCCAGGAACTGAAATATGAGTTGTGATAAGATCGTAACATACAGAAGACAAAAAATTTTCCCAAACACATTAAATCCAATGAGATAGAGAAGTAAACTGGCATTCTTGCCTCATTCTACCTGGAGAGGGGAAGAGAAAGGAAGTGCCGCCAATTAGTGATGCTCCACAAGGCATTTCCTTCTTCAGTCTTGTTTTCAGCTGCAAATTTAAAAGATCATGGAAACCTTGGGAGTTATTTTTCCTTCACAATTTCTTTTCCATCAGAACAGTTCCTGAAAATGAGGCCAGAAGAAAGCATGGTGTTTTGTGCCTATCTAAAAACAAAATCTGTGAGCCTTTTCTCTAAAAAGCTGTCAGCTTCCCCTTTTTTGGAGGCAGTATATCTCAAACCTAGCAGCTGGTTAGCCTTTTCATGAATGTGAAAATACACCCCATCGGTCAAATCGCAGCCTTTCAGAAAAGAATAGCTTGCATACGCTTAACCAGAGTTGTTAGGTTTCAGCCAGAGACATCCCTGAAGAAGATGAGGGCAGGCTTCAACACCAGACTGAGCCTGAGTCCTTCTGAAACTAACTCTGGGCAGCGCCAGGAGAGCGGAGGACATGTCTCTCTCCTGAGGACCTCCCTGCTGACAGCCCACCTAACCTCGGGATGAAAACCTCAAAGATCAGAGAACTCGGCGTCTCGTTTGCCAGGGGGCCATTTCACCTGCCGTTATTTGCTACATTATCCCTGAGTTAACCTTTGCTTATCCAAATGCCTTTGCTGGCCACATAACAAGCGATGTGTAAACTGGAGCCTGCTCCTCTCCACCAGTGTGCCCCTGTAGCCTGCCCTGGCTAGGGGTGGAATTGCTCTGACGGCTGACCCGGGTGCCTCGCAGTGGTAGTTCCTAGCTAGTTTGGATGCCAGTTCCCCGCGGTGGTTTTACAAAAGTCTGGAAATACGGAACGTGATGTTTTATTCTTTTTCGAGAGTTAGTGAGAAGTCTGTGCACATCCACATAGCCCTTGTTAAACTACATGGAAACAAAGATTAACCAGCAAAAGAATGTACAGCTGGGAAAATAATAGAAATTAATACCATTACATGCATCTGGTTTGCAGGAAAATTAAGATAAGGCCATAAGCCCTTAATAAGGCTAGACATTATAAACATAAGGGGAGGAGATTATAAGCATACCAAAAACCAGTCTGCATAAAGTGATTTATCATGGGCATGTTATAAGGTACTACCACGCCCTTCCCTCTATGAGATGGCTTAGGGGCTAATGAACAAATGAGGAGCACCAGGCTCCCCAGACACAGAAGTTGAAGGCAACAAGATTTACTACACCCATTCAGCCCCGGACCCACAAAGGAGCCAGCCCTCATTATTTTCAAGGGGGGTTATGGTGCTAAATACATCAAGGCCATCTTCCTCACTTTTGAGTGCCTGCCATTGTTGCTATTGAAAGCCACCAGAGTGGTGTCAGCCTCACCCCCGTGGCTCTGGCCCTCCATGTGGAGCCCGCACTGGCTGCAGATGGCAACCGGCAGCGCCCTGTCCCGTGAGCAACAAAGGGCCGGGAGAGTTACGGGGCGGCCACTTCACCCAATTAGTGCTCTCCCTCCACTCGTAGGTAGGCAACACAATCTTACTGCCTGTTTCTGGCTGCTCACCAAGCTGCTTTGGAGAAGCTGTGCTCCTCCATCCTTGCTCCTTGCTCTTGCCTTCCCCTAGTTTGAGGTCAGGTCCCGCCTCCTATTTCCTACCATGAGCTACTGGAGCAGGTCGCCTGAAAAAACAGTGGAGCCTTCCCCTTTGGGAGGCTTCAAGGACAGGTTACACAAACCTTTGCTTATGATGGAATTTGGAGACTGACAGTTGGAGGGAGGGACATAGGATGAGTAAGTTGACCTGTCCAGACCACACCTTGCCCTGTGAGTCCATGCCTGCTCTGATCACCCTCACGGAGGTGTCCTAACATGTCCTTGCAAGCCTTGCAAGTGGCTGCTGAGGGCACCAGCTCCCAGGACTGCTGTAACTGGTGCCTCACTGCTGCCTGTGTCAGTAGGAAATGGATTTTTTCAGTGCAGCTTGAGCACGGTGCTGATTTAATCCCTACCCGCTCTTCATGGAGGACAGCAGCTCTTCAGAAGACCTGTCTGCAGGGTTTACCCAGGTGGCTCTGGAGGCTCAATCCCCCATTGCTCTGTTAGCAACAAGAGCCCCATGTCCTCCTATGGGTCCCCAAGGCTACTCGCTAGCTGGGGACCCAGCCCTATGCTTTGTGAAGGCTTCTCAGGTTCCTCATCCAGGCAAACCCAGAAAGCATAGAATCATAGAATGCTTTGGGTTGGAAGGGGCCTTTAGAGGCCATCTAGCCCAACTCCTCTGCAGCGAGCAGGGGCACCTTTAACTGGATCAGGTTGCTCAGAGCCCCATCCAACCTGGCCTTGAAGTGCTTGCATGTCAGAAGCCCTTGGAGGAGAAAAAAAAAATGAGGCTCTCCTGTGTGGACAACACAGTGCCATGCTGGGGGATGCTCATGCGTGTTCCAGGGGCATTGGCTGCAGGGTGCGTGCAAAACTGAAGCAGCTGCAGAAATGCTGCCCTGACCCTCAGAAGCAGAAGTGACACCCAGCTGAGCTGGCAGGAAAACTCTGCCTCCTCCCCTTGCCCTCTGCTGGGTGGTGTTGGCAAGACCAGCACTGGAGAGAGCCCATGGAGAGTCCCAAGCAGCTACAGCGACAGGCCAGTCTTTGGTGAGAGAGCATCAAGGAGAGCAAGAAAGAGAGGCTGAAGAGCAGACTGCATTATGGAGCCTGAGCAGAGATCAGGGTGCTTGTTTGTGTCTCCAATGAGGCCTTAAAAGGAGGACCTCACCTACTCCACACTGGTGTCGAAGGTGTGGTGGCACCTGACTGTAGGGCTAAGCTCGTGATGCTCCTGGGTCCTGGCTGACTGCTCTTTCCTCTCCCATATCTCAGTTGGGTCTGACATGTCTGATCTGTGAGCTGGTTTGGCAGGTCCTTTTGGAGAAGATAAAACACCAAGGAAAAAGTGCAATTCAATTATACAATCCTATGGGTTTCATATCACAACTATTTATCCATAGCTGCTCGTGTGTGGTGCACACCAGTTACTCCTGAAGGTCTACCATTTGGAAGAAAACTTTCTTCTAATACCACTGATCCAGTCCCTGCTATTTGCAAGAACAATTAATTTCTGTCATGCTGTGTTTGGGCTCTGCCAAGAAAAACCTAGATCTGATTGCAGAGCAGAGTTCTGGCTTTTATAGCCTCTACGTACCAAATCAGTACTTTGCTGCTGCCACTAACCCTGAGTATGCCTGTGCCCAGACTCCGAGTACATATTTTTAATTTGATGATGCAGGACCTCAAAGAAGTCAAAATCCCCTGTGCTTTGCTTTCAGATGGCTGGCATTACTCCTGTTTGGTTACACTGGAAGCTGGGGCTGCTTTAAAGTTCCCTTTTCTTGTCACTTTTTTTACTAACTCTGATGTTTCTTTGAATCAAACATTTGATTTTGCAGAAAGTATTTTGCCCATTTGCTTAAACCTTTGATGTGTTAAAATGTCTTTATTAGAAACTGGAGATTTCTTTAAGGGTTTTGGCCCTGGTAATTATTTTATTTTTGTCTAGTAGATCTCCCAAAGTCATTGTTTCCAATAAAAGTCACCCTCGCAGTGGCCAGGCTGGTTAATACTGCTAATCATAGGGCTATGCTATAAGGAGTTCTTGATAGGAAAAAAAAACAAACCCTCCAATATGTTCAGCAATTTCATCCCTTGCTGAGACGGCCTGGCAAGTGGCTCTTGTGCTGGGATGCTGAGCTATAACGGAGCATAAAACCATCAAAGGCAGAGTCGCCAAGGGGAGCACAGACACAATCAACTCTCCAATTTCCAGCCATCCAGGCTTCTCAGTTAAGGCAAGTGATTGCCTCCAACAGATCTTTTGCCGAGCTGCCAAGTTATTAGGAGCTGCTGAAGGGAGAGGGAGCGCAGAAGGTGTTCCCAGCGGCTGAACCCTCTCCCGCCGCTCTGCAGCCACAGCCCAGCCCCGCTCGGGGAGGTGTGGGGTATGGGGGGTGTGTTAGCCTGTTGCCCTTCAGGCTGGTGGGAGAGAAAGTGAACTTGAGTTTCTTTGCGGCTGCTGATTGGCGCTCACATCTTAGCCCTCACAGTTTGGTTTCATGACCCTGTTCATCCCTCCCTACATCCAGACTTTGGTCAACACCCTCTGTGCGAGGATTTCTCTCAGGTGATCTTCTTCCCTCCCTTTCCCCTACCCTCCCACAGGCAGGTCTCTGCCCTTAGAGATAGGAAGCGTTTATGGATGCTGTCTGATCTTTCCACGGGACTGTCCAGACACATCATAGGGGAGGTGACCTGTAAAAATAAATGGCTTTTAATGTTTTAAAGTAACAAAAAACCACACTGGAAGGCAAATGCAAGAGGAGTGGGGAAAAGCTGGAGTCCAAGAAGGGTATTTGATACAGTAAGAGAAGTGATGGTGAATAGTCGGTTGTCAAGATTTCCCTTCCTGGCTATAATCCTTAGCGCAGGGTAGCACTAAGTCAGGACACAGTTATACCAGGCCACGTGCAGACACACAGCCGCGGTGTCCCCGCTTCAAAGAGCTTAAGCCAAGTCAGTAAGACGGGCAACTCACCCTGGCAAGGAGAAGGGCTGCAGAAGTGAGTAGCAAAGGCCCCACGTGGGATAAACCAGGCATGAGCGGGATGGCAGGGGGTGAAGGGGCTGCAGTCTCTGCCAGAGCATCCACCGAGAAGGCGGAGGGTGGAGCTTGGGCTTGAGCACCTGGCGGGGCTGAAGGAAGGGGCTGAAGCAGGGATGTGAGCCATGCGAGGCTCTGCTAGTAAATGAATCTTCCATTCAGAAGCCGAATGGAAAACTAACCTCGGTTTGACATGGTTGATGAGTAATTTTTTTCTCATTCAAACAAAACAAACAAAAAAAAGTGCACCCAGCAAGCTAAGCGCGGGAAACCTGCTGGCTTCAGTCCTCTCCTCAGGCAGGAAAATGTGATCTCAAAACCTCCTTGTTGGGTAGGTGAGTGGGTCTCGTTTGGGTGAGCGCTGCAGCCGCTCTGGCTCCTGAGTAAACCTGGAGGCAGCTCTTCCTCCTGCCATGAAGCTGATCTTTCTGGGTTTGGACTTGTTTTTAAACTTGGGCAAAACAGGTGAAGCCAGGCCCAATAAGCAGCTTAGGTTACTCCGACCGCTTGTGCTTTCTGGTGTCGTTACTATGCGGCAAAATGTAACCCAGGTCTAACTGAGAAAGTTTCTCCCAGACAGGAACATTGGTGTCACCTCGTTGCTACTTGTTCACCCCCAGGGATGGTGCCCGCCTGTGGTGGGTACCGAGGAGGACAGAGTCCCTGCCCCACGGAGCAGGCGGTCTCAGCATGGTTAACTCCACAGGAAGAAATGTTATTTCCCCTCCCTTTCCCTGGGTGTTGGAGAGGCAGAGACAGTTACTTGGTGCAAATCAGGAGGGGAGAGGCGTTTCCTCAGGGGTCCCCTTGCCCCTGGGGTATGGGATAAGAAAGAGGTGGAGATGGGGCCAGGGGGAGGGGGCTATCGCTGACTTTAGTGGTGGGGATAGCTCCTCAAACCCTCAAACTGAAAGGCGAACACATCAACACGTCAACCTGAAAGGTCATGCTAAAATACAACGGGCTGTGAGGCACCCTCCCTGTTGAACCCAGGACATCTACCCTCGGAGCCCCGCACAGCTCGTGGAGAGAGGGGCGATCCTTTGGGGAGTTATTCACAGCAAGTTGGGGGAAAATGATCCCTCCCATGGAGGGCCACAAGTTGCAGGCAACCCACGTGCTTTCTGCAAGGCTTCCTCCTGTGTGTCCATGCTGGAGATGGAGGTGGTGGTACTGCCCCATGGCCACTGCCTTTAACGCCTTGCTTCTTTCCACTTAAATTAGTGCGCAGATGCAGTGAGACTCCCTTGGAGAACAAGGGCTCAACCCCTGAGGATGGAAAACCAGGTTATGGCAGACACCAGCGGAGGAGAGGGAAGCAGAAGCAGCAGCAGCTTGTGCTGCATGGGCAGTGCGGCTGCAGGCGCCCAGCCGCTGCCCTGGCATGGTGGCTGCAAGCTCCCAGTGATGTTTTCCCAGCAGGATCACCCTCTCCGCCAGTGCAAGTGAGTCCAGCCTGTCTGAAATGAGACGCTACCAGCCAGCCAGCCCGCTGCCTAGCTGCTGCCCTGCTCGCTGCCCCAAGAAAGTCCTTTTGCAATCCCTCTCGGCTGGCTGCTGTGGGGCAGTGGGCAGGGTAGGCTGGAGCAAACACATGCTGAAACCCCCAGACCTGAGCATCAGCAGAAGCCCTGCCCTGTGCTGAGAGGCTGCCCCAGTCCCCTTTGGAAAATAGGGGGAGGGGGGGTGTCCTGTTTTGCTTCCAGCAGCCCCATGCATATTGGCCCCCAGCTCCAGACCCTGTTGCGTGTCTCTATTAGGTCTAAATGTTATTAGGTGAGGACAAAACCCGCAGGTAAGCCTCTCCCCAGGCTACAATGGCAGCGTGGAGAAAAGCTCGGCTCCCACTGGGCACAACACGGCCCCCTGGGGTGGGGGACGACCAGGGTCAGTGGCGGGGACGCAAGCGCCCACAGCCCGGCGCTTGCCCCCATTCGGCACCCGCAGTCATTGTTGCTTCCCACTGACCAGCTGCCTGCGATCCCCCGGCCAAAAGCAAAACGGGTAACACAGCCCCCATTCAGTGGAGATTAAATGCCTGAAATGAGCCACACCTCTGAACAATTGCTTCCTCCAGGAGGACCAGCATTCAATAGCCAGGGAGCCCATTGATCCCCACCATAAAGGAGGTGGGGGCCCGCAGGAACAAGGTTTCCCGCCGCCCCTCGCACCAGCTCGCTGAGCCTCCCTCCTCCAATGAGCCTGCTTTGCCCACGTCGCCCCTCGGTCGCCTTCACCTCCCCAGAGGCAGGCAGCAGCCTTAAAAAACTCTCAGTGTTCATCCCGCAAGGCATCGTATTCCTCGCTCATCGCATTAGGACCATCATCTTACAACTCTCCCTCTCTGACAATTAGTTACTATCATTCACACTGTGCAATCAGCTGTTAAATCCTCATTTATGTTAATTTGAATGTGAATGTGCTGCTCAGCAAAATGTTAGATTGCCATGTTTACAAATATACTACAGGTATTTAGAAATTTAGATGATACAAAACATACTGCTTAAGCTACTTGTGATGCCAGTTTAAATAACTTAAGCCTATTTATCAGTTATTTAGTGTTTCTCTGCACGTACTACTGTTTTTCTTCATGCCACCCCTTGTCACACAAGCAAAAACATGCTTGCTTTTTTAAAAAATACATATATAATCTAATAACCGGTAATCTCAATGATAGAATTTAATTACACGCAACCTCTACGTGAGCAGCACGATTTAACCGAAACATGTTTTTCTAATCCGTGAAAGCATCTTTAAAGTTGGTACATTAGAAATAAAGAGGAAAATAACCTCTTTGGCTTAGCGCTAACAGAAGCTCTATCTTAGAGAATGTAATATGTCCATGTGAAGTGATTTTCCCAAAGCTATTACAGTATAATAAGCTCAAGAATTAGTTCCAAGGTAAAGTTTATCTCATTATGTGCTCTGACCTGTATGCATCTCACACTTCCCATCAAAAGCTGATTCCTTCTAATGGCTTTTCTTCAATGCAGTCAGCAGGGTTAGGCCACTTAGCCGCACGAAAGCTGCCTCTGATGCAGAAACTCTTCCCCCAGTCCTTGCCAGGAGAGAGTTCAGAGGAGGTCCCACCTTCCACCACACGGAAAGCAGGGGTCTCCTTCGGGTAAACCACTGCCTTTTTGTCTGGAGCACAGACGTTGAGGCCACTCTGACTTCCTGGCCAAGGAATTTTGGCGGGTCCAGCTGTCCAAGCACACCCATGCTTATATCACACCAAAACCCGAGGAGGCATGAAACCAACCTGCTCGTAATCCTCTCTTCGGGGAAACAAGTTGTGTTGAATTAATGAGGAGAAGGAATTGCATCTCACTCTAGAAACCCTGTTAACTTTCAATAAAGCTGTGGGTTACTTAGCAGGTCCTATGCAGTGATTGCACGCTGGCTGCTGCTGCTTCCCTTTGTCCCTGGATAAAACAGCAACCAGCAAGTCCCAGCCTTGCCATTAATTTTGATTGCTGGATGAATCATCACAGCAGCAGCGTTAGCCTTGCTCTGGCACCCAGGAATCAGGGGTGCTGTGTGCCACTACTGATCCTCCAGCCCCAAAGGCATCCTGAAGCCTCTACCTCTGAGAAGGTGGCAATAGGTGACACTCCCATAGACTGTCGCCTGAAACAGAAGTGCTTCTGAAGTCAAGGGAAGCTGCATGCTTGCAGTTTTGGGGGTGGCTGTGGGGTAACACAGGCACTGTTGGCAGCAATATGTGTGTAAGGATGGCAGGACATTGCAGACAGCACAGGAGGTTTAGTTGCCCAATGCATAGCACCGTGTCCTACCTCTCTTCCACCCAAAGTGCATCTCAGCTAGAAGAAAAGGAAGCATCTTAAAGGGAAGTCACTGAGCATGAGAATAGCATGTGAGGAGTTGAATTGGGCAACACCTTCAAGGGACCAAGCAGGTGGTCCTGAGGCACGGCAGCTTTGCGGGAGCTGCAGGAGAGCACGGTGGGAAGCATTGTGACAGTACCAGTGGAGCAGATGCTGCCTTGCTGGAGCTGTGGATGCTGCGGGCTACCACAGCATTCGCAGCCAGCTTGCATGTCTGCAGCATCCGCAGCTCCGGCAAGGCAGCATCCGCTCCGCCGGTCCTCTGGTGCTGAGGAAGCCCCATGGCCACTGCAGCAAATTTTACTCCAGTGGATGTGGGGCAACAGCAGGGCACATTCACAGAGGGGTAGTTTGCTCATTTGGGGGTGGGGGGGTTTCTTTTTTCACCTGCAAAACAGAGAGAAATAAAAGTCAGGTCATTCTTGGGGTGTCTTTTGATTGAGCGATGCAGGGAGGTTTGGGCTTCCCTGGAGCTGCAGGCAGCTGTGAAGGGTGGAAGCTTTCCACAGGCTCAGGTCTCCATAAGCACCTGCAGGGTTTCCTTGCAGATGCCAGCATCTGCAGGAAGGACCCAGGCCCTGCATAGGAGAGACACGACATAGCAGAGAGTTGCCATACATAGGAATAAGGCAGGTGACGATAAGAAAAAACTCAGGACTTCAGTCCAGAGCCCTCTGAATCAGGGCAGGAGATGGCAGAAGCCATGTGGGTGGCATGGGACTCATGCTCTTGGGGCAGGAGTTTTCCCCCCAGCCAACATTTTTTTGCCTTTGCAAACTGGTCTGCAGTGTGACTCCTTTCTGAAATTGAGAATAATCTGTTGCTTGCTCCCAGAAGCTGGGATCATCCCATGCCTGAGCCATCGGGAGGGCAAAGGCGGCTAGAAGACAAGCGACTGCATGGTCGGGAGCAGCAACACAGGTAAAGGCTGCCATCATCTGCTGTGTCCATCCTTCTTGGCCCCAGCCCCAAGGTAAATAAAACCAGCAGTAGTCTCTACAGTTATTTACCTCATTAGCAGGCTGCGTTTCAGTCCAGGCTCTGGAGGTGCCCATGAAGTGCTAAGACCCTCCAGTGCCTAACAGAGCATGAAACGTGCAGATTGCCCACTGCCTGGTTCACCACCTCCAAATCCATGGACATAGCTGAAGAGGCATCCCACCTCTATAATAGGAGAAGGCTTTGATTTTTAATATTTTGGATATATTTCATGCCCTCTTGGCCAAGTACCCTTTCATTTTGCCTTAGCGAGAGCCATGATTGCCAGGTGACTGTGACAAATAGTTACTTTCTGTCAGAGAATCCCTCCGCTGGATTCTCATCCCAATAATTGGCACTTTTTGTGAAAGCACTGGGAAAAAAAATATTTGTTATATTTATTTGAAAGTAGAGCTGTCTCTGGGGAAAAAAAAAAAACTTTTTTTAAAGATGAAAAGTCAGTTGTTCAGACAATCTTCAAAGTGCTCGACTTAATCCGCAGGGGACTCGATTTTGCTTTTCTCAGTGCAGATTTCTTCCCCCCTTGTTCACACACCTTGAGACAAAGGCTATAGTTAAGACGGCGAAGGGGGAGGGAAGAGGGGTTTTTTTGTGCGGGATGCGTAGCAAATTTATTCTAGAGACCGCCTGAAATAGGCTTCAGAAAATGGATAGAGTGTCTTCTGGAAGAAAAGGCCCCTAAGTAAACTCCACCGCCATTCAGAAGATTTGCTCCGGCACTTAACAAGTGGAGCAGGAAGAAAGAAAAATCTGTTGTCAGGTTTGGGGTGTTTATCAGCTACCCTCTAGACACTTGACCTGATGCCGGGGACCCCCTAATCCGCTGATCTGCATGCGGCGAGCCTTGCAGGATTCAGGCCCACGACCGCCGCTGCAATGGGCTGGAGCACTTGTCCTAATGCGCTGATCCCGCGGCACATTGTGTGCCACTCACCTTCTCCCGCCTCCCGCCTCCCCCCACGCCGCTCCCCCCAAATTTAATTCTACTCACAAATTGTGAAATAAGTTGTTTGGGCTGGATTTGTCGAGTGAATTGTCCTCCTAATGAAACAGTCTGGTCATTATACAGTTGTCGAAGGAAGATTTAGCTCTCCCATACCCCAAGACCCATGCAGGTTAACGTTTTGCGACGGACGGTTGACAAAGGAATGAATAGCCCAACGCTGTCAAATCAGGCTTACAAACAGCTTGGCATACAAACAGTTACTGCTTGTGTGCATGTGGATTTAGGGTCCCCGCTCTCTTAATGGCACAGATTTGTAAGTACAAATCGCTCAGTCTTCAAACTGTTTGCAAAGGGAAGAAAATGACCAAAAATTAGTTTGTTTTAGGAGGTGTTTCCTTCTCCCTTCCACCATAAAAAAAAAAAAAAAGAAAGAAAAAGAAAAGGTGGATCGGGGAAGCACCTACTCCTACATTTGGAGAAGGGCAACGCACTCGGGCAACCTGGTTTTGCCAGCAGCCCCTGAGCTGCTGCTCCCCTTTTTCTTTCCAAAGCCACAGAAAGCCTGATCAAGCTAATTCTCCAATCTGGGGATTTGCAGCATTCATTTCAATGATTTTTAATACCTGCTGATTAAAACTGTTTGCAGTATTTTTTCCATTTTTAATTGCATTAATCATTAACTGCAATTATTTAGATTTATGAACTCTTTTGTTCAGCAGCTATGCCTGAACTAGATGAAAACAGTTTGATTTTCATAAGGTAGGGTGACTTATTTTGCCTAATGAATTGAACCAAGCAGAAATCCCAGAGCGCAAGTAGACTGTGGAAAATTTTTACCAGGTGATTTATCACCAGAGGGACACTTTAAATCTGGATCAGTTTTATTAAATCTGCCAGGTGTTTATTAAAGCTGGAGCAGGAATAATAGCTGTCTGCAATATCACATAATGACCATCATTCTGCAAAGCCCCAAAATAGCCAGCCAAATATGGTTTTCAAGTAACAAACAAGGATAATCTCAGGACGTGTTTGAAATAACTTGTGAGCGCCAGCCTCATCGGATGCGCGTTTTGCTTGTGAGGACATGGGCTTAAAAACACTCCTCCCTGCTGAAGCACAGCAGCAGGTCTGGGGGTTACACTCGGATTCCCCACCATGGCTCCTTACTCCCTCGAAATTTGGAGGAACTGAAAGCCACGTCCCCAGCAATGTGCAGGGACAAGCCAGTGACTTGGCTGCTCCCCATCAGATGCCCCCCAGGGATGACCCCGCAGACATAGTGCGGTCCCCTCACACCACATTATGGGGGTGTTACTGTGACTACCTGGGACCACAGGGACAGCTTTTTTCCAACAGCCCTGTGAAACAGCCCTGTGAAAGCCATAGAGGCGTCGGTACAAAACCTCTGCCCGCGTCCCCATTATCCTGGTGGCTGAGGCTGGAGGCTGTGACGCTCAGCCCCGCTCTCACAAGACCTGTATTGGTGGGGGATTTCAGGGCTATTGGCAAGATTTTCCCCTTTGACAAGAATCTTATTTGCAGAGGATGTGATTTCCCTCGTTAGAAACAGGGGCAGGAGGGATGCGGTTCTCCCCTCTCCTGCTCGCCAGGCAGCCGCTGCCCCACTTTTGCAGGGCACCAAAGATGGCAAAGGGATCTCTTCAGCTGAGGCAATGGCCTCTGCTTTTATGGGAGGGAGGCAGGGGGATGCTTGGTGTATGCTGCAAGCTCATGCGCCTCTGGGCGAGCCAGACCTTTTTTTCGGGTGACGAGGACTTTTTGGTTTGTTTTTTCAAACCAGTCTGAGGATGCTGAGATAGTGGCGCAGCTAACAGTGGGCCTCCTGCAGCCTGGGTCTGTATTCACGCTGCCTATCTCCCCTTGCGTCTGCTGGGGAGATGCCAGCTCGCTCTGCCGAGGCTCCCGGCCAACCTAAAGCCATGGGGCTGCCATGGTCTTGCAGCTGAAGCTCAAGCCTGTGCTCAGCTACACGGCGCCTAACCAGGCATCTCTGGAGCCTGCTAACAGGGTAAAAATCCTCCTCTGGAGAAGCTGGTCTCCCCCTTCCCTGATTATAGATGGAGCCTAGAGAATGCCTTCAGGCTGGGCACCTAGGTCAGATGGATGAAGGGAAGTGGGATAAATCTCACGCTCTGACATACCCTGAGATGGCTGTAAAGATCTGGGTTATGGCTACCACTGCTGCACCTCTGGCAGAGGACAGAGACGAGCAGGTCTGTGCCCTAATCCCCCAAAATGGAGAAAGCACTCAGTAGTTCCCCAGCTCCCACCCAGCACCTCACCAGGAGGAAGAAGGACACAGAGCTGTACCTCTGGTAGCACCTGCAGCCCTGCCTGCCTGGCCACGACCCTGAGCCTGGAGCCAGTCCCGCCACCAGACATTGCTCATTTGAAAGTTGCCATGGGTGTATCCAGACTGCACAGCTGTGATTGCAGGGTAGAGGCACCCCAAAGTGGACCAGCTGTGTGGTGAGACACCGGGACCTAGATGGAAGGGTAGAGGAGGTGGAGATGGGAGGGTCCAAAATGAATACAGCAAAAAGAAAGAAGGCTGGAAAAAAGTTTACTGATGCCCTTTGGTGGAAAACTGGAGGTGTGGGGGACTGCTGGAGTTCACAGTGGGGTAGGAACGGAGCTTTTGCGTTTTGGAGAGGGCAGAAAGCAGCATCTGCATGGATGTCTGATAGGGAACTACAGATTCAGTGGAGTTGTAGCACTGTTTTGGACAAAAGCATTTTTAATAAAATGATAGCGTTATTGACAACTATCAATCTATGGAAAAATAAAGAGGAATGCACTTGGTCGAAGTCTCGCCAAGAAGTTCTGTGCCCCCACATTTTTAAATCATCAGTGGCAGTTGCAGTTACACAGAATTTCTGAAAATCAGAGTGCAGTGTGTAAAACTGTCCTCCCTGACACTGAGCCCTCCCTTCCCCAGCTTGTTGGCCCTTCAGAAAACACAGGGCTGAGAGGCTCGCCAGCTGAAAGCGCACAGCTCAGCCTTCGGACACCTGGCCATCCTTCAGCACACTGTGGAGGGTAGAAGTTACACGTGTCCCAGCTTTTGTAGAGACACTGAGGGGCAAATGGCATTGTGTAGGGCTTTTTTTTAATTTATTTTTTGCTTGGTATCACATCAACGAGAGGCAGCCAAATTCATTTTGTGTACAAGAAGGAACAGGGCACCAAAGCAGGCTGGTAACACAGAGTCACCGCAACGTTTTGGAACAATTTTCCATGCCGGTGTCATCAAGCCTTTCAGCTTTTAATTTAAAGCATTCACATCCTCTTGATGTAAATTACCTTCTTATTTGTAGGCTCCCAAGATCACTGGGCATTGCCACCAGCATATGTACTGCTTATGCACCGTACTATTAAAACAGTTGTGAACTGTGTTGCCATTAAAAATGGAAGGACAATACAGCCCAGGCTGGCTATTTTGTTTATTAGCGTGAGGAAGAAGGGAAAATAGGAATTTTTATTCAGCTGCAGCTAAAGGTCTGCACGCAGGAGTTCAACAGTAAGATTTTTAAAATTCAAAACATAAGAATAAGCGGCACTTCACTGCAGAGTTGAAAGATAATTGTGCAATTAACTGTATGAGGTCAATAATGCCAGAGCTGGATGCTTCTGACAGATAGGGATAATCAATTCAGCCTCTGTATGAAAGGCTTGGAGGTAGCAATGGAAAAATAACACAGCACAAATGTTTCGGTGTTATAATGAACACCAGACAAATCATTATTGACTTTTTTTTTTTTTTTTACTTATTCTAAGTGCTAGCGCACAAGTATCCTCTTTGATTAAATGTAACTTTAGAATTTTGCTTTAAGTTCGGTATCTGTCCCGATCTAAGGAAGGACGTTAATTTAGAAATGTAGCAAAGTCTTCTCCTCACAGTTTCAGTGTCTGCACAGGTAACTGCCATGAAAATTTTCAGCGATGATGCCCCGTCCTGGTTTGCTGCGGAGGGGAAGGGGCCCATCTGAGCTCTCCCCACATTGGCAGGCATCCAGTCATTTAAAAACGCAGTGTGCACAGCCATGGCACCAGAGGCAGAATGAGCCCTGGGCAGGGACTGGCAATCACAAAATCAGGAGGAAAGAAATGTGGAGCCACAAGGTTATGAGTACGGATGGGGAGATCCCTTTCCTACTTAGGTTTTCTTGTGTAATCAGGCTGAGCTTCAGGTGGCCAGGCGAGCATCCCAGGTATCACAGCCCCTTAGATCAAGGCAGCCTTTGCCCGGGCTTGGTATTTACCATTCAGTGTTGTGACTTGCTTGTACTCACCCTGTGAAGCTATTGTCGCAGCAGGGAGATCCTTTCACAGCCTAAACAGTGTCCTAAAAGCCTCCTGGGATGATGCTAACAAATGACACGAAGCAACATTGCAGTCCACACCTGTGCTGTCCCCGGCCCCTGCCGAAGTGGCGCAGGCTCGGTCACCTCACACCAAGGTGTGAACCGCCATGGGGTGAGTGGGGATGGCAACCGCAGTGACGTGGTGACACCGGGGGAGAATGAAGCCCTTTCTTTCCCCACAATTAAATCTCAATGTCACAGGTCTTGCCATGACCTCCTCCACGTGTCTTCTGTGCCCTGGAGAAGGGGGAGAGGAGCAGCCGTGCCACCAGAGCAAGAGGAGGACGGCACCTCGCTAGGCGTCCCCTCCACCTGCAGCGCCGCGATTTGGCCATTAAAACAAACCTCGGCCTGCAAAACAATTCAACTTCAAGTGATTAAAAGGATTAATTTGGTGATGCTGCAATCAGAGCGAGAGCACGTGATTCATTATTCATCAATTACGGGTCTCATCCACACACGGCTGATTAGGGTGCATCATTGCCTCAAATTAAGCACGAAAGAGATGTTTTAAAGCAACCATATGGTTCTACTTCAGAAGCAGTCAGCTTACAAATTGAGCGCATTGACTAGTCATAACTATTGATGAATGAGGGAAGAGTGCACCAAATTTATTTAGAGAGTTCCCCCTGCACTTGTGCTGTTGTTTTTTTTTTTAATGTGATCTAATGAATAAGCAGAGTCAGCTTTAATTGCCAACTCGCTCTCAGATGAAAAAGAGAGCTTCCAAAAGACCTTTTTCCTCCTTCCTCCCTGCACCACTCGCTGCAAAAAAAAAGCTAGGGCAGATGATTTCCCCCCCTGGACTGAGGGCAAAACCTTTTTGCCTTTGGCTTTCCTTCTTCTTTACTCCATGGTGCAAGGTCGAATTTAACCACTGCGCTGCAGCCAAGCAGGACTGAGGCTTTGCACACTTGTCAAGGAGAGAGCTGGGGTTTTTGGCTGCAGTGGGGGTGACTATGGGGGCTGGAGGGGTGCAGACAAATGTAGCAAGATGCTCTTCTGGGTGACAGGAGGGGTTGCGGGGAGCTGCCACCTGCAAAAGCCTCATGGCTGAAAGAGGAGGCAGGGGATGGAAACGGCAGCACACAAACAGATTCTTGGTGGACATGGTGGCTGGTGAGACTGCTCTGGTGGGACAGTCGGCGTGTCCGGCAATTGTCACAGAATCACAGAATCGTTTAGGTTGGAAAAGACCTTTAAGATGATCAAGCCCAACTGTTAACCTAACCCTGCCATCCCACCACTAAACCATGTCCCTAAGCACCTCGTCTGCCCAGCTTTTAAATACCCCCAGAGATGGGGACTCGACCCCTTCCCTGGGCAACCCCTTCCAGTGCTTGACAGCCCTTTCATTGAAAAAAATTTTCCCAATTATGTCAAGAGAGATAATTGTACCGGCTTAGGAGAGCCCAGAGCTTCCCTCTTGCAGGTCCACATGAATATGTTTGTAATTTGGGGGACACCACTGACTGCCAGCTCAAGTCAAAGGGGAGATTCCTGCTGGCTCCACCAGGTGCTGGATCAGGCTCTTCACCACCAATATAGCCCAGGGGGGTGCCAAAATACATGAGACAAGGCTCCTACCCAGCTTTCTAATCTCAGACTATTAGGGTCAGAGGTGGTTTTCAAATTATAAATACTAATAGTTTCCTTCTTTTTGTGATAGTTCACTACTTTCAGTAAAACTATAACCTGTTATTCTTCCTAAGGAACAATATGAATAAAGGAGGAGAGTCATTCTGACTGCCAGTTTTTAGGACAGAGACTTAATTTTGTATTTGTTTGCTCCCAGCTGAAGAAAACAGCAGGAACTCTGCAGGCGTTTCTCCCTCTTGTTTCGATAATTTAGTGCACGTTGCCAGGCTGCTCTGGGGCTGCAGCCACCCACCCACCCACCCAGCAGGGCCATGTAAATGCGGCGCGGACAGAAAATGACACTCATAATGTCAAGCTAATGTATAGTCAGACATATATAAAAAGGTAAAAAACCTCACCCTTAAAATAAAACCTTCTGTAATCTTTGAAACAAACTGAAGTGATGTGATATTTGACATTTGTTTGAGCTGATATTTATTTGGATTTTCTTTATGGAAGTTGTCAACATTTTCACTTTTTGTTCTTCTTCAGAACTGTAAAACTGCTTAAATTAGTGGCAATTCTTGAGGTTTGGGTGAACTGCAATACATCCAGGTCTACTTCAATTCAGTGGCTTTGTGCCCTGGTTGTTTAATCACAAAACAGAAACTAATGAGGATTCTGATTGTTTTCTCTCTCTTTTTTCCTTTTAAATCAAGGCATGTCTGGTAACCAGGAATTTCTCTGTGCTACAAATGTTTCTTTATGGGATCCCCATGAGCAGAATAGGAACCAGAATCCTTAAACATCAGGCAAATATTTTCCTCCTATCTACGTGAAATGCAGACTTATGCTGGTTTTGCAAATCAGAGCGTATCACATTTTCCTATGCAATTTTCATTTATTTTTGAATTCATGGTATATATGCTGCAATTAATTGCTTCCTCCTGAAGCTTTAAATAAAAGGTGGTTTCAAATAAAAAATGGCATCCATTAAATATAATTAATTTCTCATGCAGCTGGCCTGGTAAAGGGGCACCTGCTAATTCAGAGCAATTTCTAAACTATAGATTAGTGAGGCTACACTGGTTGGTACAGGGAAAGGCATTAATATTTTTCCCTTGTACACGAGCTCTGTGGAAATTGCCATGTGTAAAACTTATTTCAGTCATTTTACCTGAAAGCAGAGTTTGAGGAGAGGGTCTTGCCAGCAGTTCCCCAGCCCGGTCCCTCTGACCGTCCCATGCAATGGGTACAGCATAGGTGGCAGCGTGGGAGCTCTCCAAAAGGGAAAAAGCCCCCTGTTTTGGCATCCTCGTCCATCCCCTGGGATCGTCAACGATGCTCAGTCCTGCTGAGGACCAGTTTTGTAATATGGCTTCTTGACCTCTGGGAGTTAATGTTCAGCCACCCAACCTCGTTTTCACAAGACTACCAATTTTGGACCCCACTTGCCGCCCCTACCAGACAAAACGATGTGAAAAAGGAGCATAGCTTTCTCTGTCACTCCATATCCCCCTTTCACAGGCAGTCAGATCTCCTGCTCGCCCCGCTAGGCTCCATCGGGGAACTGGCTCAGTGAGGAAGAAGTTTGCTCGGCTGATCCCACCAGATGATTGCTCTGGACACCAGCAGCTTTGGCGCTCCAAGCTCTTCCAGAATCAGCTGGGTCCCCCCATGGCTTTGTATTACTAAGGGTAGGTATTGGGAGGGTAATATATTGAATTCATAGTATCAGGGGCTGTTTTTTCATTCAGTGCTCCGGCTGGGAAGACAAATATATTAATTGAAGAAAGAAAACAGTAAGTTTAGGACAGCATCAAAATATGTACAAGTTTAGGACAGCAACAATACAATGAGTTTTAAATGTAACATGGCCAACTTGCTCTGATATGAGAATCCCTAATCATTTGAGTTTCCCCACTTTTACAGCTTGATTTTGCAACTTTGTCACTAATAATGGTGATATTGTCCCATTCCCCTGTTTACATTTTACTGATGAAGAGAAATAGGAGAAAGGCTGGGGAGGAAAAGATATCAAACCGCTTTCATAGCATGTCTTTCTTTGGTCTATCTTTCAGCTTTTATATCATTAAACTGTTTGGGGAATTTTTAAGCTAACTATGAACACACACACCACTGTGAACTGTGCATATCTCTCCTTTCTGGTTTGAACTATCTGGAGTTTTTTGAGTATCAGATAATTTTTCCTCAATCTTGTATTGCTTCACAAGTAAGGGAAATAAAAAATAAGCAAGGCTGATGATAACTGCGATTCTGCATGCAGCATTGCCATCCGAATGTAAAGGAAAACTCTCCCCTCCTTGGCATAACTCAAAGAAGTCTTGAGGGGGCTTTCTCTAAAGTTTCCCAAAATGGCCTCTTCCAGCTGAGATCAAACAGGAAGCTTTAGCACAAAGGAATTTCTCTGAAAAGCCACTCAATGGGAACGGGGGATCAGAGTGGAAACTACGTCATTAGTTATTACCCTCTTTCCTACCAGCAACCGGATAATAAAAATACAGGACTGACTTTTGCAGGCATCAATCCACAGCACCTCCATTCTGTGCTGGTAACAAACAGGAAGAGAGAAAACGCCTTCTGTATTTTCCTCCTTCTTAAAATACATGATTAGAAAGGGTTTGGCTTTTAGCTTTCAATCCTTCTTACGAGTGTTTAAATGCTCTGAAGCTCCTTGAATAAAACTGGCAAGATAGGGCAGGAAGCTTTAATCTTCTCCAGGCCGGCCACTGGAGGGGGAGCAGCACACTGAGCTGGTCAGGAGGGTGATGTTGAGATAGAGGGTGGTTAAAGAAGTCAAGACAAAAATGCAGAAAAAAATATTGAAAGAGGAGTAAATTTATCAGCTCCTTTCTCTCTTCCTCCTAAGGGAGCAATCCGGCCCACTCTCCCTTTTTTGTTTATTCATTTGGGATGGGGGGGGAATAGATGGTCTGACGGCATCTGAAATAGATGGTCATCCTCCAACAGCAATGAACTAAAAAAGCTTGTTGTTCAAACACTAATGTTCTTTAGCACTGTGTTTTGCTGTGGTTTTAAGACATGCTTCATATGAAAATTGCTGAGTAGACTTTTTTGCAGGATCTACTTTTAGCTAGTGATAGAAATGTAGTTTACTCCTATGAAATGCCTGCAGCCAAAGCAGCCACTGAGGCGGCGTGGGACCTCCATGTGGGTAAGCAAGGGCATTAGGAGCCACCATGGAAGGTGGAAGCACGCCATCCAGGGAGAAGAGTCCCTGGGCCACGAGTCAGTCTGCAGATCTGTGGGAGATGGGAAGAGCGTGTCAACGCTGGAAGAAAGCAAAATGTTAGGCCAGGTCAGAAGTATCTGTGGTCTTTGCCGGATGTGCATACCCAGCCTTCCCTTCAGGAGTATGAGTGAGACGGTTCAACTGCATCAGCCGATATTACAAAATTACACTATTAGAAGTACACCGACATAAAAGGAGACATTGCTTCAAAAGCCAAAGTTACCAGGGCTGTTGGAAACAGTGTGGTGGGAAATGTGTGCAGTCATCTGGTCAACACAGACCAGCTGCTGAAAGCGTGGGGACAACCATTGCTAGGTCAGGCGTGGGCTTTCAAGGCGTTCTCCCGATTTATTCCCCTGGCTCCTGAGTCCTGCGTGGCAGTCTGCTGCTTGGGACATACAAGGCCTTGTATGCTTGTTGAAAGATTCAGCACAAAATATGCCGACATTTAATATTTGTGAAACTAACAGTAACATGCCACAATGTGGGATATGTATGTCAGCTACTGAAACCTGTTTTCAAATGAGGTAACTATTTTTTGTGTAGAATTAGTGTTTTGAACAACTACTATGTTCATTGAATTCATGACAAACTTTGAAGGTAACTCTGGCTGCACTTGAATGAAAGGTTTGCAACATCAAAAATCAAGGCATTAGCCTATGACAAACATCACTCCGGAGTTTACACATAAAGTCCGTGCTTTTGGTAAACCACTGAGCCTGCTGATGGCACTTGCAAGGAATATATTGTTTGCTTGGCTACTTTTGAAAGCAAATGGCAGCAGTTTGGAAAATTACACCAGGTGATGAAACGTACTTTTTAAATATTTCAAGTGCTGCTGCAAAATGCCTCTGGTGTAATAATAGATTTACTCCTAGGTTGGGGATAAACCACACCGCTGATGCAGAGACATTTAAGCTAGTGCTAATGTCGAGTTAATCAGGGTCCAACAGGGATTACTGCTTTCCAGACAACTGGGATATTGGCACTGTATTCGTGCAGCCAGGCAAAGAGGGGAGCACCATGGAGAGCCACCTGAACTAGTGCCACACGGTCAGCTCTGGTGGCATCAGGGCTGCCAAGGAGTCTCAGCTAGTAAGTCCTTTTGGGCCAGAACTTGCTCTGTGTGGAGCTATTTTGCTAATTTGGGTACTGATTTGAACCAATTGTATCATATTCCTTAGAGCATCTATCTTTTATTTTTTAAACACCTCTCCTTGACTTGCTGCGATCATGAATTAGAAATTTTTTTAAAAAAAGTATTTTGCCAGTTGTATCATGCCATGAAATGATCTCAGCCCTCGCTGTATTATGAATGCACACAAATCACCCTGAACATTACTGTTGCCAAGCTATTACTGTTGCAAAATACTAATCTGAGTAATATCAATATGAAAAAACCACAGTCAGTATGGAAATGGACATTTCTTCTGGGTATTATTTATACAGCCGTTCATACAGCCCCATTTAATTCCCTGAGTGGGCACCAGTCCTTGAGCTTCTCACCATGTTCCCCAGCTTTTTTGTTCAGCAAATCCCACTCTTCAAGGCTGACGGATCCACTCTGCCCGGGCACCTCCCTCTCTCCCTCCCAAGGGCAGCTTCTCTGCCCGGACAGATTGAGCATCAGCCTCTCGCACCGCCCCCATGCCCCTGCCCACCTACCCAAGCCCCATCTGTGACAGGGGCTTTTTAGAAGTGACACGTCCTTTTGCCCATTGGGGCAGCAGGTCTCTCTACCTTGGAGGTGCTGCCAGGGTAATAAGGAAACATCTTTCTTACAGACAAAAGTCCAAGGGCTGGAAAGGACTACTGCAGAGAGAAACAATGCATGAAATGCCCATTTTACCAGAAGGCAATGTTTCTGTTAACAGACCCATGAAACCATATGAACTGCATTTCATTTAGTTAGTCTTTACCCTGGCTCCGCTGGACTGCGACTAATCCTCTTTAGCCAAACAACTTCAAAGTCTTTGATTAGATACCCCTTGCAAGCATACAGCAGCTGCCTCTTTGCCTCCGGTTACCTGCTGGCAAAAGCTGCAAGAAAAGGTGTTATCGGCGAGCATCTGATCCGGTGCTTTGGGTCAGCCCTCAGGTTCCTCCCCCTCACCCCCATAGGACACTGCTGCCCAGCAGGCAAACGCCCCGGCTGACCAGGTCCGAGTTACCGAAGCTGACCTCTCGCCACCTCATCTGGGAGGGAGCTGGGGGAGGCTGGCGGCGAGGTGGGAGGCCAAAAGCAGCAGGTCAAACCCTGCAAACCCCTCTCTCCCGCCCCTCGCAGCGCCGATTCCAGAAGAGGATGTATAGCAATGTATGCATCCTGCCAAAGTGCTGCATGCCAGTTTATATGCATTTCTATACTGAGAGATTGAAAAATGTCACTGCGCTGGGACTGAATTCTGCGATACAGAGGCATCCATTTAGAGGTTAATTTTGTAAAAGTCGAGGATTAGAGTTCCTCACGTGCAATCATGCTCAGCTCTCGTAGGACGCCCGCTGCAGTTATACGTGCTGGGCCAAAGCAACATTAGTTCTGGACCTCTGCTTTTCAGTATGATGTTCAGCCTCTAGTTCTCTCAGCCTGGCGATAGTGTTCACTACAAACCTCACTGTGATACAGCCTCTCCTTACACCAGAAAAATACAACAAAACTACGGCAGCACATAGTCTACTCCCCCAGGAAAATGTATCTTCCACCAGTGAAACTCCAGCCCCAAACAGTGCCTGGTAAGGCCATGGTACATACTTGTTGAGCTGGTAACAAAAATAAGAAAGCCTACAACAGAGAAAAGATCTTTTTTTCTTTAAGACTTTGATATCGTTGCTACTACTACGCAGCTGTATTCATAGGGATGGATGTCTCTCGGCTGCCCTTTCGGCTCTCCCTTATCCAGCCTGTGTAAATAAAGAGCAGCAATGCACATCAGGCAGGATCCAACAGTAGCTCTGTGTATATAACTGTTTTTGAGTTCCCTAGTTAGCTTTCATTTTATTAGTAGTAGTATTATGTGGAGGCCAGAGTACTAATGAGAGGTCAGGAATTGGTTACCATGTAACCATAAAAATCTCAAGGTGATGGCTCCAGAGCCGGTATACCCAAACCACCTGCCTTGTTTTGCAGCCCCTCTGACAAATGCGCCTTGCTGGATGTGCCAGATTTACACAGCTGGGAATAAAAGTCCTTGTGTGAGGCAAGTAATTCCACATCAGCTGTTTCCCAGCACTCTGACACGGGGCGAAAACCAGCCCAGCCTCTACTCCAAACACGCGGTGCTGTGGAGGCATGCACTAAACGATAACAGATGATAATAATCAGAATATTTTGCCTTTTTATGCAAAGATTCGTTACAAATCGACTTGCTCCCAGGGGTGAGCAGTTTTGGGGACAACATGAGACCTGACCAAAACCCCCGCTTGAGTCATCACCATGCTTGTTCGGGCTTGAAGCTTTGCTTTTCCTTCCGCTTTTCTGAAAAGACTGGAGAAAGCAAGGGTGGGAGAGGAGACAAACGGAACAATTGCAGTGTTTGGGTCTCGGCAGTACAGCCTCTTCTAAAAGAGGAATGAGGGGGACCAGCAGGAGGGATCTAAGGTAAGCAAAAACCCTGGGGATGGACCAGGGTGTTTCCTCCAGGGAGGAAAGGAAACCTCCACCCCAAGCTAAGAGCAGCTTGCTGCCCAGACTGCCCAGGCGCTTCAGTTTCTGCTTGGTGCATGCGGTCAGCAGCAGGCAGACCCCCACGACAGGTTTCTGCCTTCAGGACAGTGCAACACTTGCTCCCTACCGTTTTGCAAAGGACAGGTCAATATTTGTTACAATTCACATTTAAGATTCGATTCAAATTTCCCAAAATTTAAGGAATAAAGCACATAAAATGTTTTTGTGGAAAAAGAGGGTTTCTGTCTTTGGTAACAATATGCCCCATCTCTCTCCTCCAGCATCCCCCACAGCTCTAATATTTGAATCTGAATCCAGGCATGAATTGATTTATCCCTACAACGCACCCGTGAAACAGGGAAATGCTGGCAAACCCTTTCTGAAGGGCAGTGAAGACAGCGAGATGTGCAAGGGTTAGATTTACCACACAGCATCCTCAATGTGTGGGGTACGCTTTGTGCACCCCAATTCCCCAAAGTCAATGTTACTCCCCCCAGTGGTACCACTTGCACCCCCTGCGGACTGGGGTCCACGGAGCTAAGACAGTTTTTCTCTCTTCATTTTTGCATTGCCTGCTTGCAGCCATGCTCTTACCCTGGTAACCCATGGCAGAAGGAAGGAAGCTTTCTGCTCCCTCAGAGAAGGGGCATTGGGTTTGCATTTACTGCTGAGTAATAGCCCACTTGCAAACAAATTGCCGTGAAGTAGCTGTTGTACTGCACGTTAGTGGCCCAGGTTGATTTACAGCAAATTGTCCATCCATCAGTATCTCTAGAATAGACCCCTCTCTCCAGGCTGTAATATTCATGTCTAGTTAGCATAGCACTTCTGAATTTAGGAGCTGAGACCACACTTGAAATACAATGTCGTTCAGCAGTTAAATCACAAAAGGCGCTCGCTCTGTAAATAGTGGCATTATCAGAAAAGTTTGGGACTGCTGATTTAGTGCTAGCTACAGCTCAGTGACCTGTAGAGGATCAAAAAAGGGGATTTCCACAAAAATAATTTTTAAAAAATCGGTAGGAAAAAAGAAACCAAACCTCAAAGCCAAAGCCTTTGCTTTGGTCTAGATAGAAGTGTTTTCTTCCGGTATTAGGTACTTTGGTTTTAGAAAATAAAACAGGAGTAAATTTAATAAAAGAAATGCCTAAGTAGTCACTACGTTGTGTCTGCAATCTCCCATTATAAAGGATAAGTGCTTCTGGCTGTTTTTCCCAGCAAGTTCACAACGGGGTAAGCCCAGCATAAGCCTATGACATTTAGTGGATGTCCTAAGTGTGCATTTTTTTCTTTTCATTCACTCCATTTTGGGAAGTTCTGGAACTAGATAATTATTTGTCGCATTTATATACTCCAAGAGTGGTTCCTGCAAGCACCACACAGAATCGCTGCTCTGCCCCAGTGCCCTGGATGCCACTCAGGTCTGTGGCAAACGCCTCAGCGTCCTGGGCTTGCTTCAAGCACAGCATTCAGAAAACAGCACGTCATTAGTTTTAGGGCATACTTTCACGCTGGAGTGGCAAGGGGAGAACCACTGGCTGTAGCATTTCGTAGCCCGAAGATGAGTGTGAGGGAGGTGCAGCGAGATTCGTACAGGAGTATTTGGGGGAACCATCTGGGATTCCCCAGGGCTGGCAGAGGCAGCTGATCCCTGAGGAGCTGGCTGTGAACCAATCCTGCTCACGTTTCACAGCAGAAGAATGGGAACTAACTGCTAATGTTCAGTTTTGCCTGAAAAATAATCAAGTGTCAATCACTGGCTGAACATAAGAGAGCTGGTGGCAGCAGGGAGGTTGCTCTTCCTACCATATGTCTTTTCTCTTGCTTTGGATCCACGGTGGCATTTGTGAAGTGTCAGTACCCGATTCTTTCCATTACCTGGTTTTAATTAACCCCCTAAAGCCCCTTTGTGTGGCTGGTGATATCAGCTGGGGCTCTGAATAGAAGCCACCCCTGTCAAAAAATTTTGGAACAAGCTCCTCTTGAATGGGCCCAATGAGCCAGGGGGCTGTTTCCTCCTTAATCCCACATTTAATAGCACGAGCTGGGGACAATAGGCAGCTTCTCCAGCTTTTTGCGGCTTGATTCCGTTTGACATATCCAGCCCTCTTTTGTCCCCCTGGCGAGGACACGCCACCTCCGCGTGCTCCGCACGGGACGCCCTCCCTGAGTGTCACGGAGATGAAACGGCCCCGGGCAGCCTCTGCCTCCGGACCCACGCTGTCGGCTCCGTCGCTGCCCGCAAAGCTGCCTACCAACAGGGAGGGCTCTGGCCAGCAGAGCAAAAAAACCTGGATGCCACCGCTTTTGGTTGGTCGTTTTTTTTTTTTCTTATATTCCTATAAGGATGTGTTTCCATCAAAGAAGTTAAGGATTATAAGATTTCTCCATGGCAACATGCTATTATAAATGCAAATGTAAAACTGGGAAGCCTTTATTTCTCATAATTAGGTAACAAAAGGGGATAATATTGCAATTTGCCATACACTCTGGAACTGGAAAAATCATCCTCTCCTCTGTCACCTTTTTTTCTGGAAAGCTATTTTTCTTCCAAAAGAGGTTCTGGCTGGAGACTGGCTGGAAGAAAGAAAATTTAATTTCATTTTTATTTTGTTTGGGCAGTGAGATTGACACTTGACCTGAACAGGGGCTAGGTCTGACTGGCTGCTGCTGTTTTGGGCAGGCATTTGCCATCCAAAAGGATGAGTAAAAGATCAGTGTTATCATCAGTCTGGGAGCCACATTTTAAATCAGGAGACTTCACAAGCAGAAGCTGTTCTGCCTGTGACCTTTCATTTGTATTTACAGCACCAGAGCTGATCACATGTTCATTAGATATTTCTTCAAATGCCTGCTGCATGTAGAATAAGTGGACTAATTAGGTTTAGTTTTGAAAAAGAAAAGTCCTAGCACGTGTATAGTTGGCTAAGCGTAAAACACTGAGCGGCACATTGTACAGGGAACACCTGTTAGCATCTTTTTTTTTTTTACTTGTCCGTCAGTATTTATCTTCTTCACTTATGCAAAAAAACTTTAGAGAGTAAGACAAAAACAAGCAATGAGAAGCCTCAGTGTCAGATTACGCGTACCTCAGGAAAAGAAAAAAAGTTTTAATTATAGCATATACTAATCCAATCTACTTTTCACATAAAAGAGAAAAAAAAAAAAACAAAACAAAACACCAAAACACTGCAAAGGCACTGACCTACTGCTGGTCCAAATTTCCATGTGTAAACAGCAACATGTGGGGACTCCACTTTTGGATGGTGCACTTAGGACTCTCTTGAACAGATCTTGTTTTCACAGCAATTATTCTTTCCAGGAAATCACAATGTCAGGATTGGTTACCAAAGATGAAACCAAAAATGAGTAATAACTCCTCTAATTTGTCTGTATACCATCCAATCAGACTTTTTCCCCCAGCTTTTCATACAGCCTTCTTTCAAGGTGCCTTTAAAAATAAATTTCTTTAATGATGCCTGCAAACTCTCATCCTGCCCTCCAAGGATTTTTTGCTAATTTGACGAAGACCACACACATAAAATCAAATGCTTTTGTCATTTGTTTCTCATTGTACCCACTTTCTAAAAGAAAGCATTGCCTGCGTTGTCTGATCATAAACATTGGAGTTCGCAATCTGGCACCTTTCCAAATGTTCATTTTTCAGGGTAGCATTTTAGATAATTGTTGAGCTTCACGGTAACTATCAATTATATGGCTCACTGGAAGCAGTAGCACGCTGTTCTGTGTCCTGGTATACCTTATGGTCTATTATTGGACTGGCTTTAAATTTGTGATTTTAGTCCTCACAAACTCACGTAAAGCAGGATTTCATCATGTGACTTTATCACTTGTAAGAATACCCAGTGGTAAAACGAGTTCTCTTGAAAGTGGTATTATTAAAAGCTGCATCAATTGGTATACATCATCAAGAGTTATTAAGCCTTATTCCAATGGCCTATAGAAATACCATACGGTACGTACTTCCAGCCACACGAATATGGCTTGTGATCTCAGTTCTCAAGCTAAGCAGTGTTTATTCTAGTAACTACGTCCAGCACAAGCAGATGCAGAAGCGTCACCCATCTAGGTGCCAGAGACCAAATCCTTCAGGGCTATGACATTCATTAACTCAACACCTAACCTTTAGATGCCGGGGTCCTGACATAAAATCCCCTCTGCTCAGCTAAGCACCCAAACTTCCTACATGCTGAAAGAGGTTTGGGTTGGGATGCGATTCACTGCAGCCAGCCTGCCCAAGTCAGCCAGTACCACGTGCTGAAAAGGTATGTCTGAAACACAAGCTTCACACACTTGACTCGAGCAGTCCCATATGCATTTGCACCATGCCAGAACAGCCTGTCCTGGCACTTGCATGTTGGCCAACTTAATTGCATCACATAAGGCCTGGACCAATATTCCTTTTGTTGTCAATATAAGGCAACTTGACCACATTGACTCAGGTGAGTCCTGACCTGACTGACCAAGGACACAGCTGCCATCAGGCAGACAGCACCCTTGTTGCCAAAGAAGGGGCTCACTTCATGGTAATCTGTACCTGCTGTCACAGAGGGTCAAATATTTTCTGCACACTTCTCAATACTCATTTGACTCCCCCTTCTCTTTTTCCTTTGCGGTCCTTGAGCTCCCGCAATACCTAAGATGCCTCATTAGCCTTAAGACTAGACCATAAGATATACTTCATCCTAAGAGGTAAGTAGCTGTTTTCCTTGTGATGATGGACCCCATTTCCTAAGCTCTTCTCTCACCCGCTGTGATGCCCCTGATGTCCCTGTGAAATCTCCCCGTTGGTGCCCCATGGGCCAGGCATCGTTTTGCTGGAGAGGCTGGAAGTGCTGGTGAGAGGATATTGAAGTGCCTTAAGAGAGCTTAGCTGTGGCAGACACTCAGGAAGATTCAACCAGAAAAGGATAAGACAATGAGAGAGGTGGTCAACGATGGTGTCAAACCATAAGGATCTCAAAAGTCTGCAGGCATCACAATATGAAGTTAAATAGATTCCTCGTGATTTCAGACACATCACTTCAGATGTGCTTAGGGCCAGTGTACCATCTTATAGCAAAACAACTATGGGGACAGTAAACTTTAACTAAAGGAGTCATCTTTAAATGGACAGCTTGCCAAGTAAAAACGTAAGGGGCTGTTGCTTCTTGAAAGATGACAATCTAAGATAATATAAACCAACCTAGAGAGATTTATATGAATATAGTTATGTATATACTTCCTAGGAAATAATTTGAAAGAATTCACAAACGTGAACACCATCCCAACTCAAATTTCTTCCCAAATCCTGTTTTTGAGACAATCTCTATTACTGTGCTGGGATCTATCCCTGCCAAGTAAATAGGGAAAAGATAAAATTTTATCCTAGAAAGGAAAAAAAGTCTTCAAAAAAACATGAAATTAATCTGAAGAAGCAGAAAAGTTTTTTTCATATTAATAACTGAACTGATGAAGGCTGTATGAAGTTCAAAGAATTGATATGACATTAGAGTAGCAACAGCATTAGGAGTCATGTGTGTCTCCACACTTGACTCCAGTAATTGTAATAAAGTCAGTATCATGCCTAGTCTTGAGATTTTTTTCAGGGCTTTTTAGTGATTTTATTCTTGACAGGCTGCATGAATAACATTGCATGTTTGTAAAATATTTGTATTCATCTACTGTGGTTTCTTAATTCTGTAAAGTGAATTGTTCTCCAGAATTGGTCAGCTGTTGCCCTCTGACTTCCAGGAGTAAAGCACAGAGGTGAGGTCCTTTTAGCTACGAAGCCTCCTGCTCCCCACAAATCCATGAAGATCCACCTGCTCCATGAAACATGTTAGTTTTCACATCCTCAGTCTGTATTTGAGCACCTCATTTTTTGTCCCGGGTGCATTTGTACTAGCAGCCTGGTAGGCAGGAGAGTTATTAAGAGTGCTGAGGGGAAAGCTCGTTTGCCCATCAGATTCATTCTTTAGTTGGGTATCAATGCTGGAAGCACATTTGGGATCCAATGAACAGTAATGAAGCTGAATCTACTACTCTAAGTCTGTAAAAATGGTCACATCCAGAAAAGATGACACTTAAACTGCCTACAAGCTTCAAGCCTTTGCCTACAGTGCTTGCTGCTGGATACGTCGCAGGAGCAGGCAAAGATCAGAGGAGATGAAGCGTGCCAGAGGCTCTGCTTCACTGAATGTTTCGCACCTCTTTCCTCTGTCTGCTCTTTCGGAGCCTGATTACACAAAGTTAACGAAAGCCCTTTTGCTTTCTGTAAAAGGATAAGGATTAAGTGGAAGTTTGCTGGTGTCAAGTTAATTCAGCCACACTCGCCTCATCTGATCCAGAGCCCTGAATGATGTCTGAACAAATTGCTCGGTAGGACTGGGATATTAAAAGCTCTACTGTAAGGCTTCTTTCCTCCGTTTTGCGTAAGGAGCTATCCTTTTCACTGGATGGTGCCTTGTTTTGTGATGGTCGGTGAATATGGAAAAAGCAATTAATCTGGAGGATCCTACATAGGGACATTTTGCATAGGAAACAAGAGGCACTTCTCCTCAGCAAGAAATAAATGTCCTCTATTTAAATGCCGTTCCTACCTTGGGTAATGAGATAAAGGTGTGACACAAAGGGAAGGACACATTATAGAAATCCTGCATGATACTTGGTGCATCAACATTTAAAAATGATTAGACACTGATCATCAGTAAAGACACGATTGTTTCCAGTATTCCACTTCAAACACAGAAATGTACTAAAAGGAAACTCTGAGCATCAGTAATGAGATTTATTACTCTAGAGGTGAACTTGGGGCACTTTAGGAAAACTGAGAAAGGATGAGCAGAGATGGCCTCAAAAAACTGGCAAATAAGTGTATGTAAGAGTGACACAGTTTTGGTCTTTAAGCCTGTTTTCGATCAGATTTTTTTGTAAGGGATTTTAATGGCTATGAAAACTACTTGCTTTCTACCAGCATCACTGCTTCTGAGGGGCCATGAATTTTCCCATGAGCATCTGGTCAAAATGCAGTCAGGAACACCTTGCTCTTGCTTAAGCCAACTTCTTAATTTCCACTGAAACTGCCGAGCCTTAAGCACGCTCTGCTTTGTTTTCCTGACCAAGACATAGCACCCTTCCATTGCATTTTTAATATAAATCCTGCTTTTATTTTCATTCCCTGTTACTTTCAAGCATACAAACCAAGCCAGCATCTTCCCTGAGCCAGGATCTTAGGAGAGTAATTCCAAAGGCTCGGGCAGGGAGACAGGTAATAGGATTCCCTCCTTTCATCCCCCCCCCCCCCCCCCCCAAAAAAAAATTACCTTTGCCCAGCCCTAATATGTAAGCTCTCCGCAGCTTCACAAACCTCCCTGTTCCTTGGGGGGAAAAAAAGGAGAGAGGAGGGAAGGAAAAGATACGTGATCAGCAGTGCAGCCTAATGGCCAACAAGATGCACACCCCTGGCATTGCTCCGAGAACCGAGGTCCCACCAGCTGCCCTGTCCTCGGCTGCGGGAATGGCAGCGGGGCACCTGGAGAGGGGCATTGCTCAGGAACCCCTCACAGCATTTAGTTCAAAACAGGCACCCCTGCCAGAGCTGGGACAGAAACAGACACCAGTGTCTCAGTGGCCTGGGCCCAAAGCTCCCAGGAATGCATCAGGAGTGGTTACGCCCCATGCCCCTGTCCTGTTGCCCCCATGCCCCTGTCCTGTTGCCCCCATGCCCCGTCCTGTTCCCCCATGCCCCTCCCGCCCCATGCCCAGGGGCCCAGCGCCCGGGGGGCCGCGGCCGCCCGGGCCCCCCCCCCGAGCATCCCTTCTCATTGAGGCAGGCCCCACCGGTGCCTCCCGGTTCCCGATGACAAAGGGCTGTGCCCCCAGACCGGCCTGCGGCGGGGAAGCGGAGCCGCCGGGGGAGGGCAGCCGGGGCTGAAGGGAAATCCCCGGCACAGCCAGAACGAGGAAGACTCGAGCCATCTCCAGTTTCTCCCCAGCCATCTGTGTCCCCTCCTGGCCCAGGGGGGCCGGGGGCGGAGAGCAGCTATGTTTGCTCTCTGCTGCGGGGGCCTTCCTCCTGCGTGGGAGCTGGGGTACCCGGCGTGGCCACGGCATTGCCACGGGGCGGGCGTGCCACGAATGTGTGTCCTCCACAGCCTGCCGCGTGAGCGAAAGCAGAAGTTTCTGCTTTGCGAAATGCTCCAGCAACGCTGCTGCCGGAGATTCACCGCCTCAAGTTGCTCATCAAGTCAGAGAGAAGACGGCCCCGATCAATACCAGCCCGCGAGCCGACCTTTCCTTCCCGAAGGTCGGTTTGGCCACAGAAAGCGCCGCGGCGGGGAGGAAGGGCAGGTCCTTACGGCAACGGCACCTCGGTCCCACTCCCGCCGCCGTGCCCGGGGCAGGGGCGCCCGGACCCCGCCCCCGGCCGCGTCCGCGGGGCCGCCGCCGGCGGGAGGGGCAACACCCCCCCCCGGTGGCTGCCGCTCGCTACTTCACCGTCCGCCTCACACCCACGCGCGCGCGCGGGCGGGTTGGTGTTGCCGCCCGCCGTGGGCAGGCGGATCCCGCACGGCGTGCGCTCGGCTGCTGCCGCCGCTCGTTGCCCTTGAACGCGGGCGGTCGGTCAGCAGCGTAAATCGACTCTGAAAACGGCAGCCTGGCCCCGGGGTTTCCGGCAAAGCGTACTTTTTTAGTTGCTTCCCTCCCCCCCCCCCCCCCCCCCCCCGCCCCAGCTTTGCTCTCACATCGTGTGTTTTGTTTACGTGAAAGACAAGCCCCTCCTAGGGTACTGGAAATCCCTCTGTTGACTCCTAATTCCTTAATTTGCTGCTTGGGTCTTCGCAACGTCTGCCTCGTCGATCTAGCAGGATTTTCAAACCACGGGTATGTCTACGCAGCGTTTTGCAGGCAGCTACAAGCCCCGGCTGCCCTCGCCCTGAGGCAGCAAAACAAAAGCCAGCTGCAAACTGGAATTTGGCAGTATGGGTTCTGTCCTCTGTCCTTCCCCCTTCCACCTCATGCCCACCCCCCGCCCCCCCAGCACAGCTTCGCACAGCAGCAGGGCAACCTCTGTGTTTGCTGAGGAGGACCACAGGGAGGTGCCTGCAACACCCGAGCTTTCCCTGCCCCTCCCATGCTTTCGGGCTGGCAAGGTAAAGCTGGCGACCCGCTTCACTAATGATGGAACAGGTTGTTGACTACTAGCCGTGGTTTGTTATTAGCTATATTTATCGTTGTAGAACTGACTCAGAGACCGCCCGAGGGGGTATCTTGTGCACGAGAAGAAGACAAACCAAAAGGAAAGGTTGATGGGATGGGAAATTCGGCCTGTACCTCAACTGCGCATGGGCACAGTTTCATGGGCCTGCTACAGGTTGCATCTCTCCGAGGAACAGAGGGGCCCCAGTCCCTCTGATCCCCTCAGAGATCAGTGGCTCCAGCTGGCAGATGAGAGCTTCTTGCTGTCAAAGGACATGGTGAGACGGCACAGTTGGCCCGACACATCACTGAACACCAGCGGGCCGATTTTCTTAATGACCTCTAAGATGCTGCATTCGGCAGGGGATGGGGAGACCTGAGCTTTATTGGGAATCTGTACCCAGCTGCTCAGCTTTTTCAAACGACATTAAAATAATTTTTTTTTCCTGTGGCGTGCAATGAGAAAACACCCTTAAGTGCCCTGCAGAATTATACTCCTCAAAATCACCTGTTGGGTTGGATGAAGTTAGCATAAGGTCTGCAAAGCAAGTGTTTTTAATGGGAGTAGATTTATTTTTGTTGATACCTTTTAGTGCTGTGAAATTGCTTGTACTGTACGTAGAGCAGCAGGAGCAAGCATGGCTATGCTCGAGAAAGAACATGTGTCAGTTGGGGTCCACATTTTGGGCTAGGCACATTATTTTGGCTTCCTTCTGAGAAGAAACCAAAATAAAGTCCTCTGAAATAATCTGGCTATCAGTACAGCTGGCCCCTTGTTTTTCATCAGGTTTCTCAAGCCTTAGCTGGAGAAGTGATCTCGCTTACGTGTACAGAGTCCTTGGCCTGTGGGTTCAGATGAGCACTCGTTGCTGCCAAGTATGGAAGTGGGGTTTTGGTGTTTGCTTAGAAATGTTTATCCAAAGTGAGGTTTTCGTGTTTGTTTAGAAATGTTTATCCCTTGACAACAGGACAAAACATCCAGTTCGCTTTATGGATGATACTGAAGAGTGACTCTCAACCCTAATGGTCAACCCCAGTCAACTCAGAAGCAAGCATTGATTTATCATGCCCAATCATCATTCAGTTTACATGGTTTTAATACTGCTGTAATATGCATATACATATGTGTTTATTATTACTCTATGTCAGTGTATGGGCTATTATAGAATCATAGAATGTTTTGGGTTGGAAGGGACCCCTAGAGGTCATCTAGTCCAACCCCCCTGCACTGAGCAGGGACACCGCTAACTAGATCAGGTTGCTCAGAGCCCCGTCCAACCTGGCCTTGAATGTTCCCAGGGATGGGGCCTCTACCACCTCTCTGGGCAACCTGTTCCAGTGTTTCACCACCCTCGTTGTAAAGAATTTCTTCCTTATATCCAGTCTAAACCTACCCTGGTTTAGTTTAAAACCATTACCCCTTGTGCTGTCACAGCTGGCCCTACTAAAAAGATTTTCCCCATCTTTCCTATAGGCCCCCTTTAGATACTGAAAGGCCGTAATCAGGTCTCCCCGCAGCCTTCTCTTCTCCAGGCTGAACAACCCCAAATCCCTCAGCCTGTCCTCATAGGAGAGGTGCTCCAGCCCTCGGATCATTTTAGTAGCCCTCCTCTGGACCCGCTCCAACAGTTCCATGTCCTTCTTGTGCTGAGGGCTCCAGAGCTGGATGCAGTACTCCAGGTGAGGTCTCACCAGAGCAGAGCAGAGGGGCAGAATCACCTCCCTCAACCTGCTGGCCACGCTTCTCCCGATGCAGCCCAAAGTACGGTTGGCCTTCTGGGCTGCCAGCGCACATTGCCGGCTCATGCCCAGCTTTTCATCCACCAGCACGCCCAAGTCCCTCTCAGCAGGGCTGCTCTCGATCCTTTCTTCCCCCAGCCTGTATTGATACTGGGGGTTACCCCGACCCAGGTGCATGACCTTGCACTTGGCCTTGTTGAATCTCATGAGGTTCACACAGACCCACCTCTCCAGCCTGTCCAGGTCTCTCTGGATGACATCCCATCCTTCTGGTGGGTCAACCGCACCACTCAGCTTGGTGTCATCCGCAAACTTGCTGAGAGTGCACTCGATCTCGCTGTCTAAGTCATTGATGAAAACATTAAACAGCACCGGTCCCAGTACGGACCCCTGAGGGACACCACTCGTCACCGGTCTCCATCCGGACATCGAGCCGTTGACCACTACCCTCTGGATGTGACCATCCAGCCAGTTCTTTATCCACCGAACAGTCCACCCATCAAATCCATAGCTCTCCAATTTAGAGAGAAGGATGTTGTGGGGGACTGTGTCAAAGGCTTTGCAGAAGTCCAGATAGATGACGTCCATTGGTTTTCCCTTGCCCACTGATGCTGTCACACCATCATAGAAAGCCACTAGGTTCGTCAGGCAGGACTTGCCCTTGGTGAAGCCATGCTGGCTATTTCGAATTACCTCCCTGGCCTCCATGTGCTTTAGCATAGCTTCTAGGAGGATCTGTTCCATGATCTTCCTAGGCACAGAGGGGAGGCTGACAGGTCGGTCCTAGGGTCTTCCTTTCTACCCTTTTTGAAAATGGGCACAATGTTTCCCTTCTTCCAGTCACCAGGGACTTCACCTGACTGCCATGACTTTTCAAATATCATGAAGAGTGGCTTGGCGACTACATCAGCCAATTCCCTCAGGACTCTGGGATGCATCTCATCAGGTCCCATGGACTTATGTGCGTTCAGGTTCCTCAGGTGGTCACGAACCTGATCTTCTCCTACAGCGGGAGGGGTTTTGCCCTCCTGGTCCCCCTCATGCCATCCATCAACTCGGGAGAGTTCCCCATACCGTGGGATGTATGCTATGTTCCATAAAACCTCTTGCTACTTGGCCTTTTGCGGAATTGCTGCTTATTTTTATTGACCTAAGGCTGTAGCATTTCTGATGCGTTACAGGATCTCTCCTTACATTCACAGGAGAAGAATGCACAGGACAAGGGACAGAACCACCCCAATCTCAAGCCTTCAGATTCTTCCTGGAGGAACACTGAAACTCAGAATAATTTCCCAATTCAAGAAGCTATGTATACATATATATAGATATGCAGACACATGCACATACACAGAACAGCTAACAGGTGTATTCCTTTTCCTTCGAAGACAAATGGCAAAAGGTATTGGTCATCTTACGCCAGTGCTTTTGTAGTGGTCCACTTTGCACACAGATGGGAACATGCTACCATTCCCCGTGGTGACATACTGACAGATGCTGGACATAAGCAGGAGCACTGCTGGACAGAAGCCACTTGGCTCACTTACGAGTCTGTGAAACAGAGCTGAACCCAGGCAAGGCTGATACCCATCCCTCAGCCCGGCTCAGAACCCATTAGAGGTTTAGAGTCTGATCCTGCAGTTTTGTGAGAGCTGAAATGGCAGGGATGGGAGTGCCTGGCATACTGCAGAATCTGGTCGTCAGGGAAGTAATTTACCAATTAAGAAAAGAAGAAATTGCTGTCTAATGGACTATGGTACTACGGGGGTTGGTGGTTGCTTGTCGTAGCCCCTTGGCTGAGCAGAGAACTACCCACAGGTAGGAAAGAGGGCATACTCCTGCTGCAGTGACCTTGCTAGATGCAGGGAGTCAGAGGCTTAAGGAAGGCTAAAGGTTGGGCTGGATTTCAGCTATACTCTTGGCAAAGTCTAGAAACTTGGGTCAGGAGTGCAAGGTGACTATTTGTTCTAGAAAAGGGAAGACTCAAAAAAACCATTTTAAAACTTATTTTTAAAATATGGGGTCCACCAAGAGTGAGGGGAAAAAAACAGTTTATTTGCAGGTTATATACTCAGGAAAACTTTCTAATGCTAAGTTTGATTAAATACTGAAACAAGTTAAACAGGAAGGCATTGGAATCTCTTTAAGTGGAGATTTTACAAAGATGATCTGAAGTTGCTTTACAGCCTGGGGAATGGGGTATACAAGGTTTTCAGTCCTCTTCAAGCTCTGCATTTCTGGGTTTCTGTGATTAATTTTAGTGTGTCCAGGAGAGTTGGCCAACCCGTGCACAGCTGGAACAGAGCAACGTGGGCAGTCTCTGTGGAGCTGGAAGGTACAAGTGAAACAATGAACTCCTGACCAGCTGGGGTGGGGTTTTTTTAGTTTTTACCTAGTTCAGAGACTTAGTTGGAATAGTGAGATTTTCCTCCTGCATGGGCAGGAAAGGCTAGATGATAAGGATTATACTCTAGGCAGACAAGAAGGAAAAGGTGCTGTCATTTAAATGGCAAAGCCCCCCCATTTCCCCTCCACTCCACTGTGTGACTTCAGGAGCTCTGCTCCTGGGTCCCTGTTTCTTTATGGAGCCTTCAGGGGAGGGGCCTCCTCTCGGTTTGCGCAGCAGCTGGTGTAAATAGCAGTATGATGTTAGCTGGGCTCAGAAGATGTTAGTCCGATTCAGATATTAATAACTGGTACTAATAGATGATGGAAACCCAGCTTGTGTTCTGCGGCAGCCTACAGGGGGTTCGGGGGGGCTGCGTGCCACAGGATGGCAGCCATGCACCTTGCACCGAGCCATCCTGTGGACACGGTCTCTCCACCTGCCTCTGCCCCTGCTAGATAAGCAGCTTGTAAAAAGGGTCTCTTGAGGGAAACTCCAAAAGCTGCCTCCCCCATATAGCTATAGCCAGGTACTGAAATCTCATGTTGTAGAAATTCTCAGTATTTTTAGCAAAGCCCTGAGGCTACCAGCAGTTTGTTTCACCGTATCATCCAAACACTCAGGTTTGGCAACTAACATTTCCAGGGCTGAAGCTGTACAGCAACCTGAGGCAAACAAATACCGTGCTGAGATCAAAGGCTGCGGTGAATAGTTCAATACCAAACAAACCAAACTGGGGGGGCTGAGTCGACATGCTCAAGGGCAGGGCTGTCACTCAGAGGGACCTCAGCAGGCTGCAAGAAAGGCTGACAGGAATCTTGAGAAATTCAACAAGGACAGTTACCAAATCCTGCACCTGGGAAGGAATAGCCCTTTGTAATGGTAAGGGCTGGGGACCAACCGGTTGGGGACAGCTCTGCAGAAAAGGCCCTGGGGGTCTGGGCTGCCAAGCAAGCTGAGCACGGGCCAGCAGCCTGCCCCAGCAGCAGAGGGGGCCATCAGCATCCTGGGCTGTTCGAACAGGAGCACAGCCAGCAGATCAAGGGAAGGGATTTTCCCCCGTTGACTCAGCACTTAGACTGCATCAGGAGGAATGCTTGTAGTTTTGGGATTCGCTGTACAAGAAAGACACCGATAAACTGAAGCAAGGTCAGGAGAGGGCCACCAGAACAGTCAAGGCTGGAGCACTTGAGGAAAGGCAGAGGGAATGGGGCTTGTTCAGCCTTGAGAAAAGAAGGCTGTGGGGGAACCTGGTAGCCACCTCCCTGTATCTATCAGGAAGTCATCAAAAAGGTAGAGCTAGGCTTGTTATTGAGGTGCACAACAGGAGAACAATGGGAAATACAGGAGGATCCTACTGGATATAAGGGAAAAAAATTCTCAGATGCTGGAACAGTGTCACAGAATCATAGAATCGCAGAATGGCAAGGGTTGGAAGGGACCTCCAGAGATCATCTAGTCCAACCCCCCTGCTAAAGCAGGTTCTCCTAGAGCATGTTACACAGGACTTCATCCAGGCGGGCTTTGAATATCTCCAGAGAAGGAGACTCCACAACCCCCCTGGGCAGTCTGTTCCAGTGTTCTGTCACCCTCGAAGTGAAGAAGTTTCTCCTCATATTTAACTGAAACCTCTCATGCTTCAGTTTGTGCCCATTGCCCCTTGTCCTGTCGCTGGGCACCACTGCAAAGAGTCTGGCTCCGTCCTCGTGACATCCACCCTTAAGATAGTTGTATGTGTTGATGAGGTCCCCTCTCAGTCTTCTCTTCTCCAGGCTGAACAAGCCCAAATCTCTCAGCCTTTCCTCAAAGGGGAGATGCTCCAGTCCCTTTATCATCCTTGTTGCTCTCCTCTGAACTCTTTCTAGCAGTTCCTCATTTTTCTTGAACCAGGGGGGTTCATTCCAAGTGGGGTGTCACCAGGGCAGAGTAGAGGGGGAGGATAACCTCCCTTGACCTAGAGGGGTTGTGCAGGCTCCATCCTTGGAGAAAGCCCTGAGGAGCCTGCTCTGGTGTCAGAGCAGGCCCTGCTCTGGGCAAGAGGTTGGACCAGAGGTCTCTTGAGGGCCCTTCTAGCTGAGTGACTCTGGGATTCTGTGAAACTGCCTACCTGACAGTACCCTCCTGAGCAGTAACAGCTGAAGAGCTGGGGATGCAAAAGCTGGCACTGTACCTCATTGCTCGCATAGCTGTGTATGAAGAAGTTGAGCAGGTTTCTTCAAAATGTCAAAAATCATATGTGCAGACATGAGCACGTGAGGGACAAATGAGTCCTGACCAGAGCTTCCCAGTGCTCCCACCTGTAATAATATGAAGTTGCAACATCAACCTCTAAGATGCAAGTAATGTCTAATAAACACATTGTCCAGTTCCCAGCAGCAAGATGACATCGCTTTGTAAGACTATGAGCCTCATCCTGTTTTTCCTGAACATCAAATTCTTGGGCATTGCAATACAACACTTCTTTAGAAATCACTAGAGCAGAAAAAAAAACCCCTGTATTTCACAGTTAGCATGAATGGCATGCACATTTTATAGTGTACATGAAAGCAACAAACAATGAGCATGAGGAAAATCTAATAACCTTTAATAAACCATGTTTTTACAATTGACAGTATCTTTTATTTTCACAGTGAGGCACATCAACCAAAGGACCTTTCTTTCCTTGTGCCACAACGCAGCAGTAGCAACATAAGCAAGCAATGTTGTATGTCAAGGTGGAAGAGCAAGAAGCTGGCAGTAACTCAACTTCAAACTCCCTCTCCATTTGCCCCAGGGGCAGCTCAGCCTGCACAAAGGAAGGACGAGACAGCCTTAACAACCTCTCATTTTCTTCTATATTGCTTGTGCCATATGATAATATTTTGCAAGAAAATACTACAGTCTGGTTAAGGGAAAACTCTTCGTTGGTTTACCCTTTTCTCACGTTTTGTGCTATTGAATGACAAGGGCAAATAATGCTGTCTTTTGAGGAGGTTCACTCAGAGTTGCTCTGAACCTGTCGGTAACAGGTCCTTGGAGCGGAGGTGCATACAGGTGTCAAACCCAGGTTCACTCACTTTCCATAGCTGGGCTATTGAGCTGGCTGCCAGCCAGTCCCTTTCTTAAATTACTTGACAACACCAAATGGACCCAAAAGAAGACTGTGATTACCAGAAATAAAGGCACTTTGTGTTAGACCTAAAGGAAAACATAAAGCTAAGGATGGTTTTGAGCAAAGAGGGAATGAAGGTCTTCCTCTATTAGATGCATCTAAGAAGGGAAAAATGGGTTTAAAGTGGAGTTTATCCTGAAATACAACAGACTTTCTGATAAGTGTATACAGAGTCAAATTTGCCACTACCTTATGTGTGATATAAGTAAGGCAAGGTGTCTCTTATTCTGCAACATTAACAACAGAGAAGTACCCTAGTGAACAGATCCTATGCACTCCTTGTATTCGCCTGATGCACAGCCCATGCATTTATTACAAAACGGGGTCCCCCAGAGCACCTCTCCTTCAGGAGCTGAATGGGCATCTGGGGAATTCAGGCGTCTGAACAGACTTCTGATGGGCAGAGAGCGAAATACTGCTCCTTCAATTCCGAATAAGGGCGAGGGGAGACCAAAGTCTCTCATACAGCAGCTCTTCCAGGAAAAAAAAGAGTAGTCACAAATCCCAAAATCATAAATCAGACAACTTGCTGAAATATCTATAGTATAACTGGTTGGGATTTTTCCTTTACATTTGCATGTGCAATACATCTCATAAATGAGCAGGCAGGGCTTGAATCACAACAGCATTTTAGTGTCTAACTTCCATTGGTTTCAGTGACAATAAAATGCCCAAATACTTCTCTGAATCGGGCTTAAATGACACTAACTCCTGGCTTTGGCCAAATGCCCTTACTGAGGTAACAGCATCAGCAGTTCCCAGAGGGTTCCTGGGCATGTAAAGGCCAGGCACTGCTTTTGAAAAAGCAGCAAATATCTTTCCATTTGAATTACAGCAATTCTTACTCTTCCTTCCCTGCAGGCGCCCTGACAGAGTACTTTTGCCCCGCAGCATGTTGCCTCACGGTTTTTTTAGGATGCTTCTACTGCATTTCCTTGTGAAGCTGCTTAAGACTGGCCTGTCCTTACAGATAATCCTGCTGGCTATTCAGGCTAGTCAGCACCAGGCTAGCTGTAGAGTTTCTAGCTTTTGGTAGGTACTCTCCTGCGGTTAACAGCATTGTAAAACATGCCACAGACATGTTGTTTTCCATGCTGGGTCACGGAGAAGCATCCACAGCATTTGAGCTGTGGTTGAGAGCCACGTTGTGCCTCTGCAAAGTTGTGACTGAGAATTTCCAGTTACTCCTTCCAGTCGGGAGAGCAGGCTTTCAAACCGGACTTGGGGTTTTTTTTCTGTTTTAAACCTACACACAAAGCCCCCAGAAAAGCGGGCAGAGCGGAATATGTCCCATGGAGACGGTGACAGGGCTCCCCAAGTGGAGGGCCAGTGCAGTGCTGGAAGGCGAGGGGAGCACAGCATGCCAGAGATCCCGTCTCCCTGCGCACCAGGCCGGCCATCCCCTGCCACCATGGGTCACCATCCCCCTGCCACGGTGGGTCACCAGCTCCCTGCCACCATGGGTCACCATCCCCCTGCTACCGTGGGTCACCATCCCCCTGCCACCACGGATCACCAGCTCCCACTGCTCGGCTGCAGCCCTGCTCCCCTCCCAGAGCAAGCAAGGAGGCTGGTGGTCACCTCCAAGCATTTCCAGGCGAGGCCTCTGTGTACCACGGCACACGCGTGGGAGCAGAGGGGATAAGGACGGGCGGGGATCCTGCTACGGTGGCCTGAACGATAGGGGTAGACTTTGGCCCGGCTCTCCCGTCAGGGGAACGGCGTGGGTTGCTGGCCTGTGAAAACATAAAAGAGCAGCAGCGAGCGGGAGAGGAGGCACTGCCGCCTGCTCCGCAGGCTGACCCCGCTCCCAGCCGCGGCCGAGCATCCCTGCCTCAGCAAGCTCGGCCAAGCGGGGAGCCGGGCAGTGACGAACCCATCTGCCAGCATCCAGAGAAAGAGTAAGTCGCTGTCTTTGTTTCAGCTCTAAAAGGCAGGGGGTGAATAACAGAGGAACGTTTAGTAGCTTGTATTTTTATGAATGAGGCTGCTTCTCTTCCAGCACAATTATTTCCTTGCCAGTAACTCTGCTCCTGGCAGGTATTTTTTTTCAGTTTTGTTGTTTTGTAACCACTGTGAAATACCAGATTCTGCAAAGTTTGTCTTTCATATGTTGCAAAATTGTTTATACGCAGTATCTGTATGCCTTCAGTAATAATTAATAGCTCTATGAATAATAACCTCACAGAACAGTGGAATGATTTTGCTCCACTTTGCAAATACTTCTTTAGGCAAATCTTTAAAGGTGACAGAAGTGTCAGTGGGAATTATTCCATCTGACAGGAATTGAGTCATTTTATTCAGTTAAAACTGCCCGGAGAAGAGCACTGGAAAAGCAGGATTGGGGGGAAGCAGCGAGGACCTGTGTTTTATTCTGCCATTTAATTTACCTGTGATTTAGACGTGTGTTTTATTCTGCCATTTAATTTATAAAGCAAGCCAGTGATACAGTAAGGATAAAACAAAGTAAATACCCCACCTCTGTGTGGCTCTGACATCTCAATGGCAATGACAACAGCCACTACGTGAGTGACTGAACGGGAGCCCAGGTACCTGGCACCAGGAGGCCCTGCTCCAGAGTTTCAGTCTCCAGCTGCTTAAAGACCATTAAAGTTTTGTAACAGCTTTCTCCTCTCACACCTTTTTCTCTTAATTTAGGACTTTGAACAACAGAAAACAAACTTTTATATACCACTTTCATTCATGAAGAAGGCATTATGTTCTGGGCTTGGCAAATCTTTAATTTAGTGTAATGCTTAACTTGAACTTTTGTCCAGGTCAGGTTAGAAAGGGCACTGGGAAATAATAACAAAAAATTTGCAGTCGAGCTTTCTTTCCTCAGGTCAATGTAAGTACCCTTGCTCCAGGGAGTAGTGGGTTTGATGTAAAAAAATGAGAATTTTAAAAAGTGGTTTTCAAGTTAATTTTAGTACCTCAGTGTTCAAGTGCTCAGCTTGAGCCACCATGGATAACTCTGGTTTTCAGGCAGTGCTGACCACCCATCCTCGGGACACCTGATTTCCCGGAAGGTATCCCTTTCTGAGGACAGATGAATAAACAGGGATTTGATTGCGTGTACCTTACAGTTACAAACATACTTGTACGAAAATGTGATGCACTTGTGCATTCGTGAGCATACAAATTCATGCTTCACACGTGTGTACTTTTTTTTTTTTGAATTCTCAGACTTTAAATCACAGGAGGCACAAGACCCCTAACATTGTAGCTTACATACATTCAGTGCATTCAGAGTCGCACTGGTACTGAAGGAAATTGTATTTTCTAAGGCTTCTCTTTTACAAATAAATAAATAAAATTAGCCTGTTGGAAGGCAAAAGGCTAGATCATTCAAGCAGCGAATGAGGAAGTTATTGAAAAGTACTAATCTATAATTTAGAGTAGAAGTAAGATCTTTTCACAGTGTAACATGTAACTGTGTACTCTGGGGTTTCTCTTTAACACAAAGCCAGGGGATGATTTTGTGTTCCTGACACCTTTTTGGACCAGGGCTCTCTCATAAGCATCAGGACAAGAGTTTAAGCCGCTAATGCTTCCATTATTTGAAAGCCGCAGAAGGCACTGCAGAGACATATCAAACAGTCAACAGACTGGAATAGCTGCCTGGTTAGATAGCAACAGGAAGAAACTTGTTTTTCTGTAATGCCTTCCCTCTGAGACTTAAAGCGCTTCATAGCCGCTGAATAGAAAACTGGGACTTGTAGTCACAGGTTGTACTAGCAGGTAGGATGGAGACACACCGCTGTAATGGCGCTGCTAGAAATAAATAAAATTCTGATTTTCCATTTCATTAGATCAGATTTATACCACCGATTTCAGTCAAGTTACAGAGGTGTAGTGACAAATCCTGCCTATGGTGCTGGAGTGGGTAAGGTGTGTTTGATCTGGCTGCTGCTTCGTAAAGCTGCGCAGAACAGTGCTCTCCTCCCGAGTTGGTAAAGCTTGATACCACTTTCTTCTCACTTTGCATTTATGTAAACACTTATGCTGGTGGAATTCAAAGGTGAATACCCAGATCAGTGTGTGTAGGCCTTCCCGGACAGCGTGTGCTGTGCACACCTCCAAGCTGGAATAGCTCCAGGTCTGTGCTGGCAAAGCAAATCCCTGCCACTTGTTTTGGTCCCCCCCTCTTCATTAGGAAAAGTATAGACTGCAAGTGAGAAGCAGGGCATGAAAATGAAGGCCTTATGGATGAGTCCTTTCTCTTCTCTCAGGGTTGGGAATAATCAGGCTGTGACCTGCCGAGGGTGATCTTCATCCGGGGGGAAAAGGGAAGTACCACCACTCCCAATTCTTTAGGAGGACAAGACTTCCTCCTTTCCCTTGAGTTTTCTCCTATTATTCTGCCTCCCTGCAGTTACATGTCACAACCTTTCCCACTGTAACTCTTGCCTCCGGTATGGACAGAAGCTTTGCATGGGATGGGCAGGCTTGACATTTTTGCAGAGGTGTTTTTAGATGAATTGTCTGTCCTGGAGTCTGTGTACACCTGAATACTGAAATACCCATGCGGGAACATTTTCAAGGGTCTGTGTGTGGTTCAAGTTCAGTGCAACAGACTTGCCTATTTTATCTTGCATTTTTATCATTGCTGGGAAGGAATTTGTTCCGCTACACTTGAGAGCACCACCGCTACAGCACTGGCTGCTCAGCCTAATGACAGCAGCCCAGGCTTCTGCTGCACATGCAAATGCAAATACAATTTTCAAGTTATTGACAACAAACACAGCACACGCTACAGCCTGGAAGTCTGTAGTACGTCAGCTTTTATCACAGAGTTATTTTACTACGTTTATCTGTGGAGTAACTAAATAAATATGGTAATTGTTTAAACAAAGAGACGGAAAACAAAATACCTCTCTCTCTGCCATCAGCCCACTTAGGGAACTCCTAAAACTCCCACAGAGTAAAAATGTCAAATCCAGCATTTTGTTCCCCTCAAGGCCTGACTCCCTAGGGTTTTCTGGTCAGATAATGTAGCTACTCTGCAGTGAAGGCTCAGACTAGACTTATTAAGGGACTGACTCTTTGCATTTTACACGACCCTTCACATTTTCCTGTAGTCTTGTATTTTAACACCTGCTTATTTCAGTAGATGTTAAAAGCTCACCTCACCCTTTCTCATGTGCACACCTCTCTGCAAACCAGAGATGTTCCTTTTTTCAGTTACAATTTAACAATATTTTTCTTTTCCAAAAGAACTGATAGGCTTTCAGGCAAATTGTTAGCATTACCTTTGAGAAAAAAAAAAAAGAAAAAAAAGAAGAGTTCAGTTTACTCTTTCAAATGCCAAAGAAATTGCACTTCAAAAACCTCCAGTTAGCCACGATGCGAACACAGCACAGCCACCCAACAGCAGCCCTGTGCAGTCTTTAAAAAAACCTTTTTCCACGAAGATTTTACAGGTTACACCGGTATTATATATCACTGAAAGAGTAAACAGATGAAGGCAAGCCTGGGCGTGCTTTGCTCCTTAGAGTAAGGGGAGCTTGTCTCCACTCCTTTTCCCCCTGCCTCCCTTTTGAGGTTTCTGCACGGCAGGCAAGTAATCCATCGGCCCCAGGGAGATCAGCCCAGTTAAGCTGCTGTACCTACCTCCTTGCTGCCACCTTCACTCCGAAATGCAACGTATTTTTTTTTACCCATCCCTCCCATACCTGCACGCAAACAGGAAAAGAAAGAGGCAGTCTTCATAGTTCTTCTAAATGCTTTTGGCGTTGTCCAGCCTTCCATGCTATTTTGTTCTAAATTGGGTGGGTTTGGTATTCATCCTGTGTACATTACTCAAGCTGCACAAGATTATATGGATTTAAGCTCCTCTTTGCTTAATACAGCACTTTCACATAGGCACATGTTAACACAAGTGATCAATGAGGGGTTTTAATTAGGTTTTTTTCTGAATAGAGAATGGAAGAAAGCACGCTGTGAAGAAATTAATTGTATAGGCTTGGGACTTCCATTGAATAGGATTAACTTTCCTTGAGACAGTAGCATTCTCACACAACAGTCAAAGGCTTTTTATTGCTTTTTTGCAGTTTTCTTAATACACAGATCTGCAATTAGCAAAAAAAAAAAAAAATAGTGGAATGATCAAAGCAAATTCAGAAATCTGAAATGACACTATTACTAAATAAGCATTGAAAATCTCTTTTAGCTATCAAAACCTGCAAAGAAAAAGGAGCGGGGATGGAATCTTGTGCTAGAAAACTTTTGGGATAACATGTAATTAAACAAAAATTTCAATGCTGGAAAGAGGATACACACCAAAAACCACACATGGCTGAAGCAATCAAACTGCAATAATTTTCTGCTGGCATCTATGTCTATCTAGTCCGATTTTCACTTGAAAGGCCCCCCACTCAGGATGAAAATGAACAAATGATTTGCTAGATACAGATCACTCCAAATTGTTTTTTCAGAAGCACGTTATTGCTACCAGAAGCAAGTAAAATTTCCCTTAAAAGCATTAGGATTTTTGGTTGCTGCTAAGCAGAGAATGCAGCTTCTCTTCCCTTCTCCCTTATCACTGCAGAGATCCCAGCTCCAAAGCGGTGGCTGCCTTACCCCTCCCCAGGCCAGCGCCGCAGGCTGGAGGGACTCCAAGGCAGCTGTTGGGATCGAGTTTGTCTCCAGTTTCTGCATGGAAGGAACAACTCATTACTGAACAACAAATATTGGATTGGATATAAACCACACAAACCAGGAGCCAGAGCAGAAGCAGAATGGGTGGCTCTTCTAGAGAAATGTTGTTCCTTTTCTTTTACTTTCTGTCAAGACAGGCTTGTAAAGTTAGCAAAGAACCTGCCCCGGGACCTCAGTTTTGTACTCTTGCTGTATGTTCTGCCCTATTACAGAACTTCCCGATTCCCTGAGGAAGGCTTCCTACTCCTTCCTTCTCCTTCATTCCTCCATCCCAGCCGGGCTGTTCCCCCCAACCCCTTGGCACCACCTTTCCCCCTTCTTCTCTCTACAGCTGCCTCCTTTGCTCACAGCCCTCTCCTTGTTCCACCATACAGGCTGCTGGGGTTTCCCCCTCATCCACCTGCACCTGCTGAGACTGTGCTCTCAGGTACTGTCCCCAGGCACCCCTAGGCATGCTTTACTGTAGACTGACTTAGTTGTTACGGAGTTGCTCTTGGTGCGTAGACCTGACCTTTCTTCCCTGTTCTCCAAATATTCAGCTAAACAGATCTGGTGATAACAAAAAGCCCTCCAACTGGGGGTGATGCAAGAGCTTCCCCTCAATGTCAAGGAAGACTTTTCTGAAGGAGTCTACGAGGAAAACCGGATGGTAGCTTTGGACTTCAAGGTGCTTAAATGCCAGATGAAAATCAAGATGATATCAATCACCAAAGCCTTCTTGATGATTAATATCTTCAGGCCAATTAACAATCTCTTGAACATATCCCATTCCACCTCCCCGTTTCCCAGAAAGCCCTTGCTGTGGCAGAGTTTCTATCAGCGCTTTTTTTGTGATCACTGAATCTTTGCCTTCTGATACCTGAACTGAGGTATCTCTTCAGTTCATAGAAACTAAAATCCACACTTCAAAACCTTTCTGAGGTGTTTTAATGCTGTAAATTGGCAGGTAACCACTGGGGAAACACTGTTTGGAGGAGAACTTAATCAACTACCAGCAATTCCCATGGGGCAGTGGTACTCTACCAGTGCTCAGTGAAGTTGGGTGACTGCTTACCCAGGCATAAGAAAAAGCAGGTGTAAGAAAAGACCTTTGGGGCAACAGAGTCTAATTACTATTCAAGGCACTGAGTCATTCTCATACACTGATTTGATTTTTCACTTCATTCTCAAACACTAAGTGCTTACCACATTGTGACTCTGGGCAGCAAGGCGGTGGGGGAGCTATGACTTGGCAGCTATTGATCTACTAGTTTTACTCGCCTCTTGTTTTTTCCACTTTTAGTTGCATTTCCAAAACCAGACTATGTAAAGATGGAAAGGGAAGGAAAGCAGGCTTAACCGCCAGTTTACCTGTGCAGGGGGTGTATTTGTTGAAGGTTGCAGCTGGAACGAAACCTGACCAGTAACAGATAAAAGGAAACGTTGCAATCACAGTGCATTATTTCAAAACACTGTGTAATTGTTAGCTGAGTGTATGAGGCCAATTTAGGAATAAGTATCAGTGCCGTTGGGTGAAGGGCATGTTACTATGTCTTACCTATGCCTCATTTGAAACATGGTTGTTTGGGATGTTGTTAGAAACCACTGTGAAGAAACCATGTCGTTGGAATAAACTACCATCTATTTGGACAAATTATTTCTTTGCTGTGTGGGACAAAGAGACAAACCCAACATGGCATTACTTTTGCTGGAGGTCATCTCGCAGCCTGGTAGAGCTCTAGATTCTTTTACTTGAAAGTTTAAACCAAACTTTCATCAGTAGCACAAGACTCCTATAGCACTTACCATGTTTAGGCTACAGAACCATTCTGTGTTTTAATCAAAATGTGTTTCTCAATCAGCTTACTGCAGCTAGTTAATGAACAAGTTCAATCACTTCTGGTGTGAAAATGTGTTACCATTTTTATTACTCCAGCCACTTTCAAGGACTTATAAACATCGGGTTGGACAAGAATGACTGCCTAAAACAGCTGAATTGAACAATTATATGGAAATAAAATGCAGACCAGCTCCTTCTTAGCTTGAGCTTCTGTAGACAAAGGAGTTATTCTTTGCACTAGAACAGATACATAAAAGCAGGTAGGTTTTGGTTACCCATCTGTGAAGGAAGAGCATTCAGATAATTTGCCAAGTTCAGATTTGAAATACCATTCTTGTTTCTTGAGTTCAGCAATCATCTACCATAAACTGGAAAGCTGAAAAATGCTTATGTGATTTTTACAGGACTGCTATACCTGCTATGCAATGTTATGCAAGGAAATTTCAAATGGCTTATGGAAACAAGCTGTAAAATCCATTGTGTCAGGTGGATGAGTCTTTAAATAGCTATAGAATTTAGAAGTTTGAAGTAGAAACAACACCCATAGATTTTTTTTTCTTCTTAACTGTATGAAAAACCTCCTTTTGCCAAAGTTGGTAGTATAGTAGAAGAGTAAGATGTAGATCGAGTCTGTTGGGTTGTTTTATCACTGAAACGCTGTCTCCTAGCCATAGTCAAGGAAGAAGGCTGCAGAACTAGTTGAACACGTGCATATTAAATGCATATGATGAGACTGCTGCTTAATCTCTGAATATGTGCTGATTATATTGGAAGTCACTAAGCTTGACTTGAAAATCAGGGAAGAGACGGCGGCATACCCACCAATTTTCCTTAAAAAATTGTATGGAAAATCTTGCCATTTAACACAATCCGATGCATTCTTTGGGTTTCTATAGGTTATATCTAAAAATAGCTCAATGGATAAATTCTCTCTTGTTAAGGGGAGCAGGTAACACTCAGAGAGCAAGCATGGTGGAAAGACATATCCCACAGCCCAAATTCTCCAGTTTTCTGAAGATACTCCATTGTTCTTTGTAAATTTGGAGACGATGGAGAACACAGACCCACAACAGGCAAGAGAATCACCCCATATTTTCTTTCAGCTTAATGGAAATATTACAACAAAAGGCTTTTGTCTATCTCCAAGAGCCCTACTGAAGTCATCTTTGCATTACAAGCAATCCAAAATATAAGGAATCTCTCTGCAAAGGAGGAAGATTTTTGAAAACAACTCCCTTAGCTTTTGCAACTTCAAAAGTACTTCAGGAGAGACAAAAGGTTTATTCTTTGTGTAGCTCACCAGGACATCAACATACCAAATTAAAAAAAAAACCCAAACCATTAACAGTTCTGTGTTTCAGTCCTTTCAATGATTAAACTCAGATCACCTTGATCGTTTTGGTTCATAATAACAAGATGTCATCCTGCAGGTGCATACATTCACGCCCTGGCCCTGTTTTTCAGATCCATGCTCCTCTTCGGTCCTCTCCCTTTTCCCCACATCTTCTACCCTGGCAAAGTCCTGTCCCTCAGCTGCCACGCCTGCAACTTTTGTTTCACATTCTTCTTTGTCTCCCTTACTGAAACACAGACTCTTCTGAGCCACTCCTAGAGAAGACAAGCTAGAGACCTCTTCCCAGACTTTTCGTGCAAAGAACCTCTTGCTAAGTTGGGACCCCCTCCTTCCTTATCATACCTTGACAGTGGTAATAATTTAAAAAGATACCACTCAGAGTCATCAAGCTAGCAGGGTTATGCTTCAACTCACTTCGTCCTTGCAAGGCAGCTGCCCTCACCCCTAAAAATTAAAGCCAACCTTTTTCTAAGCGTTACCCAGTACAGACAGCAAAGTAATTTCATTAAGATAATGCACATTTTTCTGTACATAATTGGTAGCTTAAGTATAGGTGCATTGCAGGTGACTTTGACACTTGACGGACAGACAGTCTGCAACATGTATTTCACTGCTTGCATATCACTCACCAAAGCCACACAGAAACTAAATACCAAGAACTGAATTGATAGGAATGTTTCTGCATTGCAGGGAGCAGAAGAGAATAGCAAGCATTTCTGGAGATAATGTTTCCTGGACTGCCAAGATTTAGAATTGTTTGGATTTTGATGGACAGAGGCCAAAAGCTTTCAGCTAAGCTGAACTTGAAAGAGAATTTTCTTTGCTTGGCTGCAAGACAGTAGAGAACTAAAGTTTCTCCACTGTTCACGTAGTGAAAAAAAAATATGAAAAGGAATCAAGAGTTAAAACTAATGAGGATGCATTAAAGTATTTTATTCTAATGTTTTATGACTATTAAGTCTTCACATGTTATACAGAAAAAGCGGTATCACCCCTTTTAATGCAGGTGGGATTTTGAAATGCAGAAGTGCAGTCTTTAATTAAAATCTTTTACTTAGTTCAAGCTCATATGGTTAACATTGTCTAGGAATTCTTCTTGCAAATATTACCTCCAAAACAGATAAACACAAATACTTTAATTGAGTTGTGAAACAGTGAAGATATTACAGATTTCTGCTTTATCACAACTGTTAGCCATGGTTAAGAGCTGAGAAAATAAGCGCAGCGTGGAGGTTTAGTAATAGGATTTTCACTGTGATGCATGATTAGATGCTTAGATTCTGGAGACCAAATTAATCTAGCAGTAATGATACCAGAACAGCTACAGCTTGGACGAGTCTGACCTTTGAAGTTAAATATTAGCTAACAGTTGGACTGGTATTTCTGGTATGTTCCACAACATGGATTAAATATTTAAGCAGTAAAATGTCTGTATCCTTCATTTAAGAAAACAACATACTAAATTCAGGGAGTATATACAGAATTAAATCATGTTTGAGTCAGTTTGCATATATTTACACTATATAGGTCTTGTATAAGAACAGCCACAATCTGTCAGGCCAAAGATCCATCCGCTGCTGCTCCGCGTGCAGCCATAAGAAGGTGCATAGGAGAGATTTCGAATAGGACAAAGAACATGTGATACTTCCTGCTGTAACTTTCTTTGCCTCAGACTATTTTCAGGACAGGGCGTTCTGTAGCCAGGTGGGGTGCCTGTGTACATGATAACCGCAGCCAACTTCTCCTCACTTATCCAGTCCTACCTTGAATTTGTGAAAACTTTTTGCACTCCCAACATCCTTTGCTAAAGATCAACAAGTCAGCTGTGACCCTACTAGTTTCATTTGAGATGTCTTGCTCTTCTTCTTGGGAGAAGCAGTGAAAAACTGATCTTTACCTGCCATCTCCGTGTTATTTGTGCTGTTATAGGTCACCACCATATCCTGCCTCAATCATCTCTTTTCCCACCTAGACTCCTGCCTTACCTAGTCCCCCCTTACTTAGAGGGAAGCCCTTCCATATCTTGTCACTCTTCTTGCTCTTCTCTGAACTCCAGTCCTGTGGTATCCTTTCTGAAATGGCGGGATCTGAACCACACACAACAGACAAGTGTCAGCGAACAAGTGATTTATGCAGTATCTCAACAGCACTGTCTCTTCTTTCCCATTTCCTATTACATCTTAACAATTTAATTACTTTTTGACTGCTGTTAAGCAATGAGCTGATGTTTTCATGCAACTGTCTATCACCAGCTAGAGATCTCATTCCTGGAAAGGATGCAGTGGTAATGTCTGGCCCAGAATCCACCATTTCTTATGTGCAGATTTTTCTCCCATGGGCATGTAACTTTCCCTTTTCCTTTTTCTTCCTTTTCCCATGGATGGCAAAGTCCTGGTCATTTATGAACCATCGCAGTTTCTACAGATTCACTGACAGGAGACCAAACTTCAGAGAAAAAAGGTGGACTAGAGGACTACACCCTCTATAAGTGAGAAATGTGGAAAGTAGGACACAAACTATTCTGTCAAGATGTAGTTTTGTGGGGTTTTTAAAATGTAATATTAGTCAAAGAACACTCTCACTTGAATTTTCAGCAAGAATTGAGCTTAAAACATTTAGATCTAACTCACATACCTGGTAAACTACCATGCGTATGATAGTGCTAATGATTAAGAGAGCTTTAATGTGCTCCTAAAGACACCTTCCTTTAATTGTCTGTTAAATGACCATGAAGTTTATAGCAGAAGATTACACTGTCTGATGGAAGATTGAATAACAGCCAAAACCAATTTGTGTTTTTATTATAAATACTATTTTTTCCTGCTTATCTGGTATGTTTCTCCAAAACTGTAGGTGTATTGCCATGTTTTCTGAGACAGGCTGGAGACAGGCATTCTGCACACGGATCAATCTTTTCCCATGCTGAGGACCAAATTCTGCCCAGTGCATGCCCTACTGCTGCCTTGACTAGGACCTGCCATCTTTGGTCAAAATTTGGCTCTAATATCTCTTGGTGCTTCAAAACAATTACAGTCAAATCAGACAAACTTTATAAGTTGTGCTGAGAAATTACATTCTGCATGGCTGCTTGTACCATCATCTCATAGTATGCCAGGAGAACCCAGATGCTCCTGGTGAGATCCAACCCTACTCTGAAAACCAAAGGGCTGGTAGCTGAGAATCCAAGAGTCCCCACTAAATGTCCTCCCAATCATTTGAGGTGGAGCATGGCTGGGATGGAAACTTGCTCCATTGTTATAAAGATGCACAGAGCCACTGCTTTGCTTTGCCAGGGTAAATGAAGCGGTGCAGATCAACCAACAAAGCCAAGATCTATCCTGTGCTAGGTTGCTGTGCAGAGACACAGTGAGAGGTGGTCCTCGGTCCCCAAAACTTACAGGCTGAGGCTGGAGCAGACGTAGCTTCGTATGGATCAAAAGCAGGTTTTATCGACATACCACATAGCTCAGAAAGGTGTGTGCTGCATCCAGCAGTGCTTCTGCCCTTAACCACCCTTTCTTTCTTTCCCTTTGCCCAGTATATCCCATGCTCAGTTTAAAGGGAAGGTTATCACAACCCTTACTTAACAATTCAGGTGTAAAACAAAACACTTGTCTTTAGCACTTCTCAGACTAGCTCACACAGTGAAGTGGAGAACAAAGTAATTTGTCACCCCTATCTGTTGGGAAGTGGACAAAGAGAAAGCAGAAAGGAGAAACAAGCAGGAGGAGTCCTGCCCTTACCTTCACGCTGGGCAAGCTGGGGAGCTGCCTAGGTAGAGAAGAGGGCGTCCGAGCTGTTCCATAGGCAGATGAAACCATTTAGAACAAAAAAGGCGTGAAAGAAGAATCCCAAACATGAGTCACAAATCATTCTTCTGAATCACTGTAGCTGTGCTTCCCCTCTCATGCAGGGCAACCTGCGAAACTGCAATATGGCTCTGAATAGATGAGACAGATAATGAACGGGAAAAGCGAAGTAATATTAATCGTTGAGTGGTCTTTAGTCTAATAAATAAATTGTTTTTCCTCAGTAGGTAAAGCCAAGTGAGATAATTCACTGAGTAAAAGGAGGAGACACTTGGCAGCTTGGCACCAGTACTAATGAAGCCAATAGCCTTCTCTGCTTTCTCCTTTTGGCTGGCTCTCCTTTTGGCTGGCTTCCTTGGCATACACATCACTGGCAGTTTTGTGAGAAGTCAGAAGAACCATACGCTAATTTTCACCAAGGAAAACACAATTCGCAACTGCAGCTGCTCAGTGGATATCCGCGATTGTGATTACTGCCTGGCAAACTTGATGTGCAATTGCAAAACGGTGCTGCTTTCTACCATGGAAAAAACTACCTACAGTAGCCACCTGACCATTTGGTTCACAGACACCCCTGTGCTGGAGATGCTCCTCAACTTCACAAGGGTGTGGGATTTGAAGCTGTCCTTCTGTGGTACCACTCCTCTCCCAACAGAATACTTGGCCATTTGGGGACTTCGAAAGCTCCGGGTAAACAAGGTCAAGGGACGATTTCCAGAGCAGAGTGTAACCATCTACAGCACCAGCAACAACGAAAAAGAAGACTCACTCGCGATGCCGAACAGAGACAGGCAAATGTTTGTATATATTTCTTTTCTGGATACCTCGCTTTTCAATGGATATTCTCTGCTGAAGTCGTACAGTGTGGAAAATGTCTCTAGCATCACAGAGCACTTTCCCAGCCTGCTGTACTCTGATGCTTCCTCCACCTCAGATAACAAGAGCTATGTTGTAACGTTCATTTACTGAGTTATTTAGCATATTTGGTAGTCAGAGGCATGGCAAAATGCTAAGAGAGAGATGGGACTTGCTTAAGTCTGTTGGTTTGGCCAGGGAGAGCTGTTATGGCATGGACCATTCGGACTGTGATAGCCCTCTAGAAGGCGGTGTTTAGAGTGAGAAAGACAGACTCATCAGACTAATTCAGTAAACGCTTTCTTAAAGAACAAAGTGAATGTGAAACGACTGTTTTAGAAAGCATCACTACAAATTCTTTTTACATATTGTAAGCTAAGAATTGAAATCTGCAGATAAATTTTGTTTCAAGGTTGTGCCTCAGACAGAAAAAGACATAACCATGTACCTCCAGTTGTAGAGGAATCTGAGCCTCCTGGAGAATCACTTGGGTTAGATGGCAGCTCAGGAGGTCTCCGGTCCAGTCGTCTCCAGTCTCCAGTCCAAACCCCTCCCCCAAGCAGGGCCACCTCTGGGATCAGACTACGCTGCTCAGGGTTTTCTGCAGTCGGGTCCCAAAAACCCCCAAGGACAGAGCCTGCAGAACCTCACTGGGCAATCTGCTCCACTGCCTGCCTGTCCTCGTGGGGAAAGTTTTTTCCGTGTATTAAGCCCAGCCTTCCCTTCTCCAGCCTGAGCAAGCCCCGTTCCCTTACACTTTTCTCACAGTCACATGCACCAGCTCCTGACCATCTTGGTGGCTCTTCACCCGACCACTTCAGCCGATCCATATCCTTCTTGTGCTGGGGGCATCAAACCTGTGTGCAGTACTCCGTATACAGTCTAGTAAGTGCTGGGACAAGGGGAATAACCCCTTCCCTCCACCTACTGGCTGTGCCCCTGTCAATGCAGCCCACTGCTGGTGCGAGGTGGTTACACGTTACCCAAACTGGGAGCACTGAGTTGTCCTTACCCCCTGGTACTCGGTCAGAGCTGAGAACCCTCTGCTCGGGCTGGGTGACACAGCCTCTTTCAACAGCAGGGACGGGCTACTCAGCCAGTTTCCAACCTCAGAGCACGACTGAAGGTGTGTTTGAGGGCTTACCAGGAAGCCGTGTTCTCTGCCAAGCCACGGCACGCATCACGGGAAAGCACTGGGCAAGAGGCTACCATGCTCACAACGGTGTTCTTCCCAGGGAAAACGTTGGGTGTGTCGATGCCTGCAGTTGCCCCAAATGCAGGGAACTTGACTTCATCTTTTGTGACAATGGCAAGCTCTGCTCATGTTCTTCCCTATGAGAAAGAAGAAAGACCCCATCCAACAATGCTCATCTCATAAGGGAGGTGGAGCTTCTGGCAGACACGTAGCACACAATTTTCAGACATGTTGCAGGAGAAAAGATTGCCATTCCCTGAAAAACATACATCAGGACTATTTATACAGCCCAAAGTCTGCTCCTTGCCCCTGTCTGCAGGAATTGCATTCTGAGATAGGATTAAGGCCGGTATCCATCCATATAGAATCATAGAATCATAGAATGTTTTGGGTTGGAAGGGACCCCTAGAGGTCATCTAGTCCAACCCCCCTGCACTGAGCAGGGACACCGCTAACTAGATCAGGTTGCTCAGAGCCCCGTCCAACCTGGCCTTGAATGTTCCCAGGGATGGGGCCTCTACCACCTCTCTGGGCAACCTGTTCCAGTGTTTCACCACCCTCGTTGTAAAGAATTTCTTCCTTATATCCAGTCTAAACCTACCCTGGTTTAGTTTAAAACCATTACCCCTTGTGCTGTCACAGCTGGCCCTACTAAAAAGATTTTCCCCATCTTTCCTATAGGCCCCCTTTAGATACTGAAAGGCCGTAATCAGGTCTCCCCGCAGCCTTCTCTTCTCCAGGCTGAACAACCCCAAATCCCTCAGCCTGTCCTCATAGGAGAGGTGCTCCAGCCCTCGGATCATTTTAGTAGCCCTCCTCTGGACCCGCTCCAACAGTTCCATGTCCTTCTTGTGCTGAGGGCTCCAGAGCTGGATGCAGTACTCCAGGTGAGGTCTCACCAGAGCAGAGCAGAGGGGCAGAATCACCTCCCTCGACCTGCTGGCCACACTTCTCCTGATGCAGCCCAGGGTACCGTTGGCCTTCTGGGCTGCCAGCGCACATTGCCGGCTCATGCCCAGCTTTTCATCCACCAGCACGCCCAAGTCCCTCTCAGCAGGGCTGCTCTCGATCCTTTCTTCCCCCAGCCTGTATTGATACTGGGGGTTACCCCGACCCAGGTGCATGACCTTGCACTTGGCCTTGTTGAATCTCATGAGGTTCACACAGACCCACCTCTCCAGCCTGTCCAGGTCTCTCTGGATGACATCCCATCCTTCTGGTGGGTCAACCGCACCACTCAGCTTGGTGTCATCCGCAAACTTGCTGAGAGTGCACTCGATCTCGCTGTCTAAGTCATTGATGAAAACATTAAACAGCACCGGTCCCAGTACGGACCCCTGAGGGACACCACTCGTCACCGGTCTCCATCCGGACATCGAGCCGTTGACCACTACCCTCTGGATGTGACCATCCAGCCAGTTCTTTATCCACCGAACAGTCCACCCATCAAATCCATAGCTCTCCAATTTAGAGAGAAGGATGTTGTGGGGGACCGTGTCAAAGGCTTTGCAGAAGTCCAGATAGATGACGTCCATTGGTTTTCCCTTGCCCACTGATGCTGTCACACCATCATAGAAAGCCACTAGGTTCGTCAGGCAGGACTTGCCCTTGGTGAAGCCATGCTGGCTATTTCGAATTACCTCCCTGGCCTCCATGTGCTTTAGCATAGCTTCTAGGAGGATCTGTTCCATGATCTTCCCAGGCACAGAGGGGAGGCTGACAGGTCGGTCCTAGGGTCTTCCTTTCTACCCTTTTTGAAAATGGGCACAATGTTTCCCTTCTTCCAGTCACCAGGGACTTCACCTGACTGCCATGACTTTTCAAATATCATGAAGAGTGGCTTGGCGACTACATCAGCCAATTCCCTCAGGACTCTGGGATGCATCTCATCAGGTCCCATGGACTTATGTGCGTTCAGGTTCCTCAGGTGGTCACGAACCTGATCTTCTCCTACAGCGGGAGGGGTTTTGCCCTCCTGGTCCCCCTCATGCCATCCATCAACTCGGGTGGGGTGGAATAACAAGTCTTAAGAGTCATGCATTGCCAGAAAAGGATTACCTGAAACTGGGATAAAATATGTGTATCGAGGGGAACAGCTATCAAGATTCTGAGCAACTATTGAACTTGCTTTAAAGTCTTTAAAGAAAGACTTTTTCTATAACTGTAATCAATGATGGAACAGTTTTGCTAGGAAGCAAAACTTAATTTTTCAGAATACTTAAATATATGCAGACCTTCCATTACTGGGAGCTTTCCCACTGAAATCAACAATGTGGTAACTATTGAATTAATGGGGTCTACTTGCAATTGCAAATGAACAGATTTAAGCACATGGGAGTTTGAAGGCTGGGGACCGAATTCGATTTAATTCAACCAGAGAACTATTAAATCAGCTGCTGTAAAGACATTGTTTCCTTTGTTGGTACCTTGGCAACAAACCGTAAGCCTTTCTCCCCACATCACAAATATTTCTAGAGATACCTCTCACGATTGTGTCACAGGTTACAAAACAGTTAGGAGCTGGAGCTGGGCTGACAGAGATCGGCAGCGGGATAGGGGTGTGTGTCCTGAGTGTGTTACATACCTGGAATGTATTAAGGACACAGGCAAATAATGCATATTGCCTGCCCAGGAATCCCATGCTCCAACTGCCTGTGCAAGAGTACTAACCTCACCTTCACAAACTTCACAAATCCTGCACAGGACAGTGTTGTAAAAAAAACCCAAAAAACCCAACCAACCAACCAACCGACAAAAAAAAAAAAAAACAAACCCAAAACAAACAGAGCTGGCACACACAAATATATCGATCTCTAAATGTTACCAACCCTCTCTTTAAAATCTGGGAAAATCAAATCAAACCTAAATGATCTTCAGCGAATTCACGAACTGAGGCTCTGCTGCCCTCTAGTTAAAAACGTGCTGAATAACACGGTACTTCCACATTGCCATGCCGGCAGCGGTTGCCTGCTGTTACTGTGCAAAATTCACACATGCAGCAGTAACTGCTGAGAATGTAGGTATTCGGGCCTTGCTGGGAAGAAACCAAGATCTTTCTAACGCTGCAGATTACATTTCTGGTTACTTTTGCCGCTGTAATGTTCTGGTTAAGGCTGACGTAAAAGACCTTTTATTCCTGTATCCAAGTAAGCACTGCAGAGATTTTCCTGGAGTCAGGAAAAAAACCCTCTCAATTACATGCACAGCAGAAATCCACAGCATCAATACTGCAGTGATCTTTTCAACTCCCCTGTTCTTCTCCAGCAGATACCAAGAACCTAATTCTCCCAATTTCAATTTTATATGGCTTTGCCTTATAGAAGTACTGCATTCAAAGCTTGCAGAATTTCTTCAGAACAATGCATGCAGAACATATACCACTGTTTTATTAGCTCTGTTGGCAGAGGTTTGTCTGCATGTAAACTACACACAGTGGTACATTAAGCATCACTCTGCATAAGTAATTATGTAATTTTGTGAATGTGTAAGATACGCTTAACCACGCTCAACACCCTATGGTGTTTGATCGTATATTTATAGCAATTAGTATTTATATACACAATGGTTTAATTCTTCATACATCAGGTTCAGCCTGTATGTATTTGCCAGTCTTTAACCTCAATGCATGGTTATTGGATATGCCAATGAATGGAAACTGACGCAATTTTTTCGCATCAGAAAAAAATGGAGATAGGAGCTGTAAATTTACAGTTTTCCTTCCTACTAATTCTGGTGTGACTTTGGGAAGTCAATACAGATTGAGAACACAACGAAAGTTAACACAACACTTTCTACAGGAGATCTTGCTGTACAGCCGCAAGTAGGAGGCTGCAGGAGGCCAGCCAGGCCCCCCATAATTCCTCCTAGGCAGACTCCCAAGGTTGCTGGCAAAGATGAGCTGCAGGGGAGTCCAGCCCCCCTGGCATGGCAGGAAGACTGAGAAAAGGTCCCTCTGGTTCCCAACACCTGTACTCAGGAGAGTTGGTCTTCAAAAAGGCCAGCGATCTTTTGGCATCTGCCACCACTAGTGGTTTTTCTTTTAGTTAACGCAGTGGCCGCCAAGGCCACCTCAACTGACTTCTGAGGGTGCACCCAACCTAGACGAAACCAAACCCCAAAGGGCACACGAAAGGCACTGCTGCTTAGCACTAGCGAAGCCGACCTTTCCCCCTTTCAAGCCAGAAGCCAAGGTTTTCTCAGGGAGGGCAGGGGTTTTCCGGCAGAGGCCGTGACGGGCCGGGGAGCGAGGCCCGGCTGAGGGGGCCGCTGAGGGGATGCAGGGCGCTGGGCGCCGCCTGGCTGCGCGCACCCTCTCCGGACGCCCGCAGCCGCCGGCCTCGAGCCGGTTGTGGAAAGCAAGCCCGCAGGGGCGGGGATGGGGAGGCCGCGGCTCGGCGCCCCCCGTCACCCCGAGGGGGACAGAGCGACACCGAACACGACAACCCCCCCCCCCCGCCATGGCGGACTATCCAGAGGGGCCGCGAGCAGCTCCTCCCCCACCCCACTCCCGCGCTGCGCGGCCACGTGACGCGCAGCAGTAGCCCGCGTGGCTTTCTCGACACAAGATGGCGGCAGCGGCGGCCGCCGGGAAAGGAAGGAGGGGGGTGGAGTGGCGGGCGGCGAGGTGGGCCGCTCTAGCCCAGGCTCTCTACGCTCCCCGCCGCGCACGCTCTAGCCCCCATACCCGCCGCCTCTCTATGGTCGGGCGGCCGCTGGCCCTTGGCGGGCGGGCGGAGCGGGGGCGGGCGGGGGGGGGCCCCGGGGGCGGGGGGCGGGGGAGCGGCGCGGCGCGGGGGGTCGGTGCCCGGCGGAATGTTCCGCAAGGCGCGGAGGGTGAACGTGCGGAAGCGGAACGACTCGGACGAGGAGGACGAGGAGCGCGACGAGGAGCCGCCTCAGGAGCCGGCGCCGGCGGCCGGGGCGGGGGGGGAAGGGCCCGGCGAGGCCGCCATGGCGCGGGCGGCGGGCCCCGGGCCTGCCGCGCCGCGGGCGGGCGGCTCTCGGCTTGGGGCTGGGCTTGGTGGGAGGCGACAGGGGAGGCCTGGGGGCTCTGCCGGCGCCCGCTCTCCTGCCCCCCCCGCCGCCGCCGCCGCCGCAGCAGCAGGGCAACGGGCTGCCGGGGGCCGGGCGCCCCAAGGAGAAGAAGCGGCCGCGGGAGAACAAAGAGGTGCCGCGGGCCAGCCTGCTCAGCTTCCAGGACGAGGAGGAGGGTGAGGCGGGGGGCTGCCCGCCCGCGGGCACCTGCAGGGGTGGAGGGGGCCCGTGGCTGGTCGGACCCGCGTTCCCCGAGGGAGCCGGGACTCTTGCATTTATTTTTTAAGGCGATGGCGTTGCCCCGTGCGACACGGGGGGGGGATGAGGGGTCGCGTAAGAGGGGGAGAGCCTCCGGGGGGCCAGGGATGGACGGGTAGGGAGGGCTCCATCGGCAGCCGCCCCCGGCCCCAAGCCCTTCCCGGGCCCGACCCGGCTTCTGCGGGGCCAGCGTACTCCCAGCACCGGGGAGGAGCGGAGTGATGTCCCGCGGGTTTAACTCCGGTGTAGCCGGGTCGGCTGCCTCTGCTGCTGGATTGCTGGTGCCCAACTGTTGCACCCGCGTTGTGCTCGCCGCAGCTGGATGGTTTGCTGGGCAGGGCGCAGGCATCAGCCAGACCTGGGGTTGTGCGGTAGCAGGTACTAGGCCCAGCGCTTGTGAGCCCCCCCCCCCGCCTCCTGCCAGCACCAGCAGTGCTGATTGGGGGGCATCTTCCCTCCGGCTTTGTGTCGAGTTTGTTTTCATTTGATGTGGCTGGTGTTCACCAGTCGCGTCGGACTGCCTGTTGTATGAGCAAACTCCGTGTGAAGCCACTGGTGTTTTGTTGCAGAGTTGGTGGTTGAGCAGTTTCTGGACCTCAGCTTTTGGAAAAAATAACATAGTTGTGTTTGTGTAGTGCTTCAGCTGATAATTATGCTGTATTCCAGCAGGTACTGCGCTTATGAATTGGTCCATTCATGCTCAGATAATCTGATTATGGATAATAGTTATTATGCATTAAAAATGATTAAAAAAATGGTAAAAGAACACTCCTCAAACTCTGGAGTTCGTTGCATCCTAGAAGTTCAGGGTGAATAAAACGAGGAGCTTATTTCTGTGATACGTTTTGTCAGCAGGAGAGTTAGTATGCATTTTGAATTTTCTTAGAAGGAATTCTCTTGTAATCACTGGAACTTGGATTCTAAGGCTAGTGATTTGAAATCTTGACAGAAATACTGGAAACACGGAATTACACTATAGACTTAAGAAAACCCACTTTTGGATTTCCTACATCAAACTTTGATTATTTTTTTTGTGTGTGTGTGTGCTATTTAGTTCTTTAACTTAATGCATACCTTTTGGTAGGTTGTAGCACTGCAGGCATTTGAACCGGTAGTACAACCAAAACCAGCCATTCCCTTACTCATTAGTTGTGTATATGTGTGACTGTGAAAAGACTGTTGACCCAAAATGTTGGGGCTTCATGTTGTTCTCTTCCAAATTTGTGGTCGCAGTGAAGGATCAGTTGGTTTTTGTTTGTTTGTTTAAAAAAAGATTACTATGGTCAGATAAAAGCAGACCACATGTGTGGAACTTCTGCCGTGCTTTTCTGTGACCCTGCTCTAAGTGGGATGAATATGCTTGAAAGTGACCGCAAAAAGAGGACGTAGACATGAGTACACATGAAAGGATATGGGACTGTTTTTGTTGCAACAGTGCAAATGTAAAGTCACATTAAATTATGTTGTTAGTGGCATTTATTAATTTCTAGGTAGAAAATTAAGAGATTTAATATGTAAGTATACTTACATATTAATGTCTAATGTAATGTTTTCCAACTTCTTTTTTAAAGAAACTGAAGAAGTTTTTAAAGTGAAGAAATCAAGTTACAGCAAAAAGATTGTAAAACAGTTGAAGAAAGAATACAAAGAAGATCTTGAAAAATCAAAAGTTAGAACAGAGGTCAATTCTCCAACAGATGGTAACTGCAAAACTAAACAGCAACTTTTGTAATGGAAAAGATTAAGTTTTGTAAATACAAATGACTCATTTTCAAGATGAATTGTTAGTCTTTTTAGAGGATTTAGCATTTAGAACTGAAGTAAAGCATGCATTAAGTGTGTTCATTTGAACCTTATAAATGTTGTTATGAATCTAGTAGAGAGTTTTTGATTCTCTCCCATGTGGAAATGAATGTAGAAGGATAAAACTTCTCATCTATTTATATGATTGTTGGTAGACCTCAATAGTTTCTATATTTCTGCTCTGTTTATGTCAGATGAGTTTCTTCCTATTGAATTAGGAAGGAATTAAATTAGTTCAGAACTGTGTCTGGTGCCTGTCTGACAGGATGTGTCCTTGTAACACATCTTCCTTTTTGAGAAGATTTTGGGGTGAGCAGAGTGGTCGTTTTTGTTGTTAAATAAATTATTCAACAGCTGCCTGTTTCAGAACTTGGACCTTAGAGTAGACTTGATGATTAAGGTGACAGGATGAAAGTGTTGGAGCAGAAGGATCTTTTAACAATGTATGGTCCTCCAGAGCTTGGAATAGAGCCTGGGATTTTAATTTCATTGTACTTCTGCTGTTGGTTTTTGGGAAGCTCATTGATAAAGCGTACTGATTCGTTTTCCAGTTAGAGTAATAACCTACAACGCTGTAAGCAAAAGCTGGGAAGCTTATGATCTAAAGATTGCAATGGTATAGTTGAAGCATGAAAGAGTTGAAAATGGTCCCATGCAGAAAATTGCCCTTTTTAAAGTTAATTCAGTTAGTCTTTTTTAAAAAATATTTTAAAAAGAATATGTCTGCCTTTAAAAACACCACAAATTCTTTCTTATTAGAATCTTTTAAGGTGCCTGTGCAGTGGTATGGGGCATAAGCAAAGCCAGAAATGATCATTTCTGTGCTAATGTTAAGGGTGATCTGTGGAAACCTGGATCTTAATTCTTGCTTCTGTCACAAAGATCCTTAAAAAATTGCATTTTGCACATGGCTAGGGTGTGCTTATTTTCTGTTTGTCTGTTTTGGAGTCTTTGTAGTTGATTTGGTTATAGTGCAAAGACCTCATGGCTACTACTTAGTCAGTAGTCTGGATTCTCTAAACATGCTGAAGTCTAAAATCTCAGATATGTGCAGCTTGGATTGGATAGCTGGATTTAACATGCGTTTCTTTTTTTTTACATAATATTTGTACCTGCTGCTGTATCTGTATGTTACGCACCTAATGTAGGGTAATGCTGCACCCAGCCCAAGAGGAAAATGAAAGGGTTCTCCTGAAATGAGTCTGTTTTTGTGGAAAGATTTGGTGTAACACAGGCAATGGTTTCTAATTACACACATAAGAGGCTGTATGAAGGTTCAACATATGATCTTAATTATTGAGTTCCCTCACTTTTTTAATACTTGGCAATATGTAGGGTGTTTAGTGGTTGTTGGGTTGTCTGCTTTGTCAAATTTTATTTTGAGAGGATGTCAGTGACTTAATCACAATTAAGAAGGCATTTTTTACTAGATCTCAAACATTACCATTTAACATTTATGATCATTTAACATTTTGATTTGATTTTTACTTTTGGTTGTTAGACCTTAAAAAAATACTTCAGTGTGTTCTTTATAAAAAGAGTAAAACATGGGCTTCATTGTCTTACCAGTCGAACCACCACTAGAAAAGACAGGACAGATTAAGGATATAGGTCAAGAAGATGGGACTGCAAACAGTGAGCATGGTGAAGAAGAAATGGAAGTTGAAAGTGAGAAGGAAGAAGAGAAACCAAAAGCTGGTGGGGCTTTTTCAAGTGCTCTGTCATCACTGAATGTTCTCCGCCCAGGTTCGTTACTGGAATATGTCTGATATGTAAACAAATGCTTTAGCCAGCTTTTACAGCAGACTAATGTATTTGAGAGATTAGGAAATTTTTTCCAGCAATTTATCCAGCATCTTGAGAGTTCATGAAACTGCTGTTTTCCAGAGCGGTTCAATTTTACAAGCCTTATGAGAGAGAATATGTTTTACTACGGAATGCTTTATCTTGCTGTCAAAAGCAGGAATTTGTCTCTCAAGGTGATTACAAACTGTAAGAAAATCTAGATTTGGAGTAGGTGACTTAAGATGAATTTTAGCTGCTTTCAGTTAAAATTCTGGTTTTAGTTTGAGTGTTTCAGTAACAAGTCTGCAAGATACCTGTAATGTTCTCCTAATGTTTTGTCTAATGAGGTTCTAGTCAGGCCCTGAGGCCAAAGAAATGAGTCTGAGAAAGTATTTTTGAAACTCATTTACTAATTGTTAGCTGACTGGTGATAGCCTGCTCCCCAAATAGAAGATGGATGTCCTGGGTCCACAGGCTTGGCCATATTTCAAGGAAAAAAGAATTTCCTAGTTGACTCCCAAATCATTTTTCCTTTTAGGGGTAATTGCAAAGTGGTGCAATATGTACATTATTGCATCTCTAAAGATGTTGCTGGCTTGAATAGAGTATCTCATGTCAAGTATAAAGAAAATCTGAAATTTAACCTTCTGTGCATGCCTAATCAAAGTAGTGGTAAAAATTTTTCATGGTTTAAAAAACTGATTTTTGGGGGACCATTCTTTATGTGACTTACCTAAGTTGCATTAATTTTCTGCTAGGGATTTTAGATTTTTTTTTAATTAGGTCTGCTTTTCTTGTTTCCCCTTGATTGTACAGACTTCTCACATTAGCTTTGTCTGCTTTGGTGTCCTCTTAAGGTCTGAGCTGTCATCATCTGTTGAAATGAACGATGTTTTTTGTTTCCCCAAAATAAGAAGAGTTGGGAACAATATCAGGACAGGAAGTGACATAGTCAAGAGTATCTTTTTCTTCCTCCCTTTGCAATGGTCAGCTCCTGTAAAGGGCTTCCTCTTCTTTTGGGATATTTCCCATAGGAATATCAGGCTCCTGCTTTTATGGCACATGAGCTGCTGGAAGGAGAGCCAGGCTTTTTGGGAAAGATCCCAGCTTTGAGGGTTACTGGTCAGAAAGTTTGCATGTGCAGCTTATAGTTTGCTTACAGAAGTTTCTGTGAGTATGGATTTTCTTCCTCTCATGTTTTTTTTTTCTGTTTGCAAAGATGGTTTGGTAGGGTGGCAGAAGTAAGTAATGTGAAGTTGTAATACCTGTTCTGTTGCAGTGGTTTTTTAACGGTGCAAACCTCTATCTCTAGGAGAAATTCCAGATGCTGCTTTTATTCATGCCGCTAGGAAAAAGCGTCAAATGGCTCGTGAACTTGGAGACTTTACTCCCGTTGACAGTGAACCAGGTAAAAGCCGCCTTGTTCGAGAAGATGAGAATGATGCCAGTGATGATGAAGATGATGACGAGAAGAGGAGGATAGTTTTTGCAGTGAAGGAGAAATCCCAAAGGCAAAAGATTGCTGAGGAAATAGGTAAAACCTTTTTAGGACAGCTGATAAACATTCACACTGTTTTCACCGCAAGTGCTTTCATTCAACATTTTTAAACCACGTTTTTCAAACAGTCATTAATCTGGAGTTGTATTCCATTTCTAAGGAAATGTACTGCATAATGGAATCTGCATATAAAATTTTGAGCACAAACTACGTTCCTGTGCTTAGAAGCACGCAACTCTACTGAATCTGGGAGAAACTTACACTAAGGACCAATTAGTGTTGTTCCTGTAGTTTGTTTTTTAGGAAGTATATAGTTGTGAAAAGAAGAACATTCATTCTTTGGTATAGCATTCTTCTTGCTGACAAGTGGGTGAAATAACCGTTTGGAAAAGGGGAATTAGTAAGATATATAGGATTTTAATATTAGAGGGTTTTACCAGCAGTTAATTGCAAATCTACCCATTGGATTTTTTAAGTGGAACCTCTGTGATAATAATTCACGGAGTAGCGTCCTTAATTCCTCATGTAGAGGAAAGGAGGATGTACTGAGATGTTCCCCTCCGGAGCATGGTCTCTCAGGTTTTTGAACTCATGGCCCTTACTATGAATACATTATTTTCTCCTTTTTGTTACCTGTCTGTTTTACTCGTATTAAGGTATTGAGGGAAGCGATGATGAAGCACTGGTGGCAGGGGAGCAAGATGAAGAGCTCAGTAGATGGGAGCAAGAACAGATACGGAAAGGAATCAACATACCTCAGGCATGTGTTTAGTTGTGAACTCTTTTTGGTTTGTTTCTGCATATATTGGCTAAATCCGTTACAAACTTGAGTAGTTTACAGAAGGCTGTTTCATCTAAGAAGTTCAGTGTGTAACTTCTGGTATTCCTTAAAAAGAAATGAGAGGTCAGATTTTAAGTATCCAGTGGTATCTGTTTCATTAGTCTCTCTGTTCCAGGTAGATTCTGATTGTTTGTGGTGCTGTTAACCAGCATTTATTTGCAGCCTAAACCAGAGCTAGAATAATGCCACTTTGAAGAAACCTCTGTTCTTGTTTATCATTTGGTTTGTAGAGTCTATGTAAACTGTTCTGCTTTGTTGTTTCTGTATCTTGTCTTGGAGCACAGAGTTGGAATTTGTAGCAGGTTGTACCATATGTTGTCTATGCATTCACAGTGCAGTAGCCACTCAGTTGAAGAGGATAGTTGTGGGGTTTTTTTTAAAAAAAAACGTTTCAGCAAAATCACAATCAACCATACTGACTCTAAGAACCTATGTCATTCTATTAAATGGTCTTAGCAAAATTTAGTATAGCCCCAAACACTTACCTATTATAGGAGTTATAGACTGGTTGAAATTGTCATTTAACAACTTGTCATAAGTATAAATATTTGGAATTACAATGATACTAAGAGTTTGTCCATTTAATAAGGTGCTTCTGAGAGAATTTGTTTCTTCCACCTTAGGTGTTGGAAGTTCTACATTTAAATCCACTTGATAATTACATTTTGTAAATGTACCCGCTTACATTTTTCACTTTATAACATTTGAGATGTGAAAGAAAGTTTCTCCTTTCTTTAGGGTTTAATATAGTACAATTGCATTTCCTCTTCTATTAGGTTCAACCAAGTCAGCCTGCTGAAGTGAATAATCTATACTACCAGAACACTTACCAGACACTGTCTTATGGTTCATCATATGGCATTCCATACACTTATGCTGCGTATGGATCATCGGAAACCAAGTCTCAAAAAACAGATAATACAGTTCCTTTCAAAACTCCCAGTAATGAGATGACTCCTGTTACTATTGATTTGGTAAAGAAACAGCTTAAAGACAGGTAGGACAGACCATCTTTTTAGACTTAAAGACCTGTCCCCTAGCTTTCTGTTCCTCAGGCGTCTTTTAGTCTTGGTGAGCAAACACAGAGTTTCATCGCTGGAAAAGTACTGACTGGCACATCCATTAAAAAAAAAAAAAAAAAAGGCAAACAAAAAAGGCTCAAAGTGAAGATGACATTGACACTTTGTTTGAAAATCTCCTTGGATTGCTTCTCTGGAAGTGAAGCTTTAAGTATGAGGCCATTGATCTTGTTGAAGACAGGTCTGAGTTGCATCTTCTGGACACTGCACAGTCTTATAGTCAAGAATTGAAAGGCCAGTGAGGTGTTTAGCTTGTCAAGTTGCATTCTTTTAAACTGTGAATCAGATTTTTCCCCTTCAGTAGATAAAGAATTTAAATTTTAGTGTATGCAGGGCTTTTTTTTGGTTTAAACACTGTAATCTGCTTGTCAGGTACGCAAAAGGTCCTACTGAATGAACAACCCAATTGCAGTGAGAAATCATTTGTAATGAACAACTTGCACTTTACATGTCTTCAGAATTGGTTTGTATGCCCCTTACAGTGTTACAGCCTTTGACAGTGAATCAAGTTAGTAGAGGAATAAGACTGCTTTGTATAAGCTATGGTTCTACCCCTACCCCCCCCTAAAACTTTTCCTCCCATTTTTGCTTTAGGGCCAGCCTTGCACTATTCTAAGTGCTATCAACCCCTGTAAAAAATCTGTGGGAGTAGGCAGTGCAATGCACTCAGCGTAGCCCAGCAAATCAATTTAAACCATTAGCCTTGCTGTTTATGTAGAGATGGGACAAAGTGACAAATGAAAGTTAGAGAATTTGTCTTTGGAATATTTCCCATATGTAGACTTGGTACTTGCACTGTCTGTTTAATATCTCAATGGTCTGAAATATAGACTTTTGGATGTAAATTTGCTATTTATCCGTTGCCCTTCAGGTTGGACTCTATGAAAGAATTGCACAAAGCTAATCGGCAGCAATATGAGAAACATCAGCAAAGCCGAGAGGACTCTACCAAGGCAATTGAAAGATTAGAAGGGTCTTCTGGGGGTATTGGTGAACAGTATAAGTTTTTGCAAGAAATGCGAGGGTATGTCCAAGACTTGCTTGAGTGTTTCAGTGAAAAGGTAAGGATGCAAAAACATTCATCTTTTTTCAAAAAAAAAAAAAAAAAAATAGGGACTCTTAGTACATGCCAGACACCACATCTCCCTCTGTTTTCGAAAAAAGTCCCCTGAGAACATATTCTTCTAAAGGTTTGGTTATTCGAGGGTTGAAAAGATAACTTTTCATCGTGCTAAGTTGCTTATGAGAAACCTTTCTTTCACAGTGTAAGAGATCACTGACTAGATTGCCTAAAAGCACTTTTAGATTTTATGTCTTTAGGGTTTTGGTAGATATTCTGGCATTTCAGCTTTACTCAGATGCTGCTTTTCACTTGTGTTGGATATCAGGTTAACAAAAATAAGGGCTGAATTACAACATTGCTAGTTTCTGGAATGCTTTGTGAACACAGTAACAAAGGCTTGTATTTTATGCGTTATTATAAACTTCCTCCTGCCAGGCGGTTTCACATACTTGGTATTGCTCTAGTGTCTGAAGGAGAAAAGGTTTAAAACTAGTGTAGCTATCTGAAGACACCCAAACTTAAAAATATACTTCTTTCATGTAGTGTGGTATTTTTGTGTATGTCTAACTTGAAAATTTAATCTTTCCTTCTTATGTTATTCATTATGCTTTAATTACTTTGTTGTAAATATAACAGGAGCTCCTGAATATATATATGTATATTTTTATATATATATTACACACATACACAGGAGCTGCAAAATTCAGTTAGCAGTACATAGGGTATTTCTTCATTGTCTTCTGACTTGAATGCAATAGTGTAGTATCTTCTTAATACATAGCTGTCATAATTACTTGAGTAGTCGAAGCTACTGCTTACCTAGCTTGTTAGGTGTGGGAGAGGAATATAAAAGCATTTTTGTTGCTAACTGGTTAGACATTAATTGTCCAGCATTAGTGGTATTGGAAGAGTCACATCTTCAGGCCTGTAAGTTGAAGAATAGCTATGTCGTGAACAAACCTAGGAAGTGTGGACCAGGTAATTCACCCAGCTAATTGATTAGTTACAGTAGATATTGTTCAATGAAGAAGCAGTATTCCTGAGGCTGTATTGGCATTAGCTGTTGAGGGGTAGTAAAGGTGCTTCCCTTTCCAACTCTGTCAGTGCTGGTTGCCCAGATGCCTAAATTCCTACTTAAAGATAACTTGATATTCTTTCTCTGAGATGAATTTGTATTTCAACAGACAAGTTAAATACCTCTATCTCTACTCAGCATTTGCTTTCTAATCACCTCGTGTTAAATGTCTTTTGTGATAACTACAAGCCATGTCTGGAGGTTCTCTTTGATAGCCCATGCTGTCTTGTTCAAACATTTTCTTTAAACAAATCGTTTTAGAATGCACCATTCTGAGTATAAACCAAGCCTTTTAGTCTCCCAGATCTTGTATAAGCCAGGAAAACTTACTGTTAAGTAATGGTGTAACAACTTCAGTTCAGTTTGTAGGAAGGTTATTGACCTATTTAGCTATATGAGTAAATAAATCAATTTCAGCCATTATACAGCAAATTAGCTGCTGATAATTTAACAAACAGGCTTGTTAAAGTTGCTTTCTTACAATGTATCTTTTCTTTCCTCGTAGTTGGTCTTTTAAGGATTCTACACCTGGATACCTTCCTCCCCCTTCCCACCCTTCCCAAACCCCACCAGCCATGCCAGTCCATTGAGCTTTTAATTTATTATGATGTCCTATATATTCCTCAGTTCTTTGGCCAGATAATCTTTTGGAATTCAGTGCTTTCAGCATGACAAAAGTACTGTCAAATTCAAAACCAGTAGCCCACAGGATACTGCAAGGTTTTCTAAAAATATGGTGGTGGAAGGGGACAAAATAAAGTAATAAAATCAGTATCAGTTTTTATTTAAGTGAAATAATGAAATGCAGCAAGGCAGTAAATTCTCCTTATCTTTTTAGTGTAGAGAGAAATTACCTTCAGCTTTTTTGTAGAACCTGTGGCCTTGACTACTTCATATTTAAAGTGTGTGTGTTTATGATGTATAATGTACATAGCTGTTATGATTATAATATACATAAGCATATAAAATGTGTATCCATATGTCTAATAACTATTGTTTGTGTATATATGTATATATATGCATATATATATGAACACATATCCTAAACATGTATAAAGCTAGGTCCCTCATCCCTTCAAATATGATACTTTATTGCTTTCTCTCTTATTTTGTTAGGACTAGTCATGGCTATTAGTCAAATTCACATTGGTGCTGATCTGAATGAGACAGTGGTTTGCTAAAAAGCACTAATGGGTTCACAGTATACTCGTCCACTCCGAAAGAGTATATTCCCCTAGAGTTTTCTTGTGTGTCTATTGACTTAGTTTTGGAGAACAAAAACCATCATAAATTCCCCCTACCATCATATTTCTGCACCTATTGACTGTGCTCAACCCTTCGTGGCCCCCAAACAAGCAAAACCATTTTGTTTGTATTCTGTTTTGAAGAGATTCTGAATGCTAGAAACACTCTGCTTATTGGTAAGCTGCACTGGAGAGTATAACGAGGCAACTATTATGCAAATTTTAGAAACAAGCAATAGAAATGTCAAATCCTCTATGATTCCCCCCCCCGCCCCCGTAAATGATAAAACCAATGGAGCAGAAGAGGCTTGCATGACTTCCTTCACAAGTAATTACTGTCAAAATTATGCTTTCTGAGCCGACTAGAAAGTGGTAACGGTGTCTCTACATTTTGAATGTAGGAATGTACAAGGGATACGCTCAGAACAATTTAATCTTTCTGTATCTTTGACAGCACAGTTAGGTGAACTGTTATTCTACCTGCAAAAGCAAATTACCAAAACACACTGTGTGTGTCAGAGAGGGGAACTGTAGGTTAAAATTATCCTTGTCATCTAAACACTCATAGTGCTTTCCACTTTTCCTCTTACCCTGTTTACAGTGAAGGTGGGAGGAAAAAAAAAAAACCAAGACACTGAATTTAAGGTAATGACTAAACAAAACACAGTGAATGAGGGCTGTAACTTTTGTAGTAGTCAGTGAACTTGTCAGTCACTCATCAGCCACGCTATTGATTATAGAAGAACAGCTTTTAAGTCTCTTGTGTTTTAAATGGGAAATATTTTGAGTCGATTCATATATCTGAATACATGGCTGGGTTTTTTTAATCCTGAGGCAATTATAGAAAGAGCCTCTAGGGATGCTTTGAAAAATTTTCATTTAACTTCAATTTTAGATTTGCCTTTACGTGCTTAAGAGAAGAAGCTATATTTTCTATGGTAAACTGCAGTAAAACTAGTATTGTTTTTAATTATTATTTCTATTTTTGAAACTGTCTTAAATTACAAATATACACTTCCAGTGCTGGGATATTCCCTCTTCCTATTTCTCTCTACTCTGTTTTCCCCAAAAGGAAGTTGTATGAATTTTGAGTTGCCGTAGAGTTGCTTTCATTTTAATCCCTGTAGCCCAGTTTATACCACAAAGAGCTAATACTTCTGTTCTTTTAATATCTTCTCCGATGTGTGTGTCATTCTCAGACAGCTCAAATGGCCCTATAGCTATAATCTCATAATCTTATATTTTACTGGTGGAGGTTCTTTAATAGCTGCTGAGTCACATTCTGAATTACATCAGGAAACAATTTCTGATTTTATCTTTTGTTTTGAAAAAAAAATTAATCCTGGATGGTAGGCAGCAATGAAATATTTGAGCTAAAAGGCTGGAAGACTGTGGACTAAGCACATGTCTTGGAGGTAAGGAGGATATGGCTTAAGTGTTCATACCAAAAGGACTTGCCTTTCCAAATTAAGAGATTGTGAAAAGTTCTGGTTTGTGTTTGAATATTTATAATAATTAATCTAATTTCAACTTGTCCCAGGAAATTAATTTTTGTAAAAGCAAGCAGTGAATCTGCTAATTAATGTCAGGAAATTCCTAGTTGTTAGAACATCAGCTATTTTTGTTATAGTTGCTGCTGAAATTTAGTCCACTTAAAAAAAAAAAAAAAAAAAAAAAAAAAGGCAAGTCTGATCTGACTTAAGTCTGTATCATTCAAAGGTTATACTCAATGCATAACTCACACAAATTGTACAATTTTAATGATAGGCTAGAGTAACGTTTTACTGATTTGAATTACCTGTTGGCATAACATGCTTATGCAGTGTTTTATTGTATTTCAGTAATAGTATTTCAGTATATGCTAATACGTTCATGCTTTGCTTTTTCATTGTATACAGTCAGGTTATTTTCTCATTAAAGTGTAGAATGCTACTACGTTCTTGTTTAAAGATAGAGAGGCAACTCTGTTTAAAGATAGAGAATTGTAAGCACTGTCACGCAACATGTAACACACTTGGTAGAGAAAACGAGTACTTGAAATAACAATTTACACTCTCTAAAATGATTGTCTTACTGTGTAGACTCATTCAGTCAACAGAAGTTACTTTCAGAATGCCATCGCTGCGGTTGAAAGCTGTCAACATTGTTAAATGCATGCATTTTCTTCACGTTGAAGTACTTACTGGTCCAAATGATACAAATGGGTAAAAGGAAACAGTTTGTGCTGCTAGAAGTACAGTGACAGCATTTTGCTTCGGAATAGTATGGTACCCCAGAAACTAAGCACCTGAAGAATTTGATATTACGTAGTGTGTTGTATTTTTACAGGTGCCTCTGATTAACGAACTTGAGTCTGCAATGCACCAGCTGTACAAACAGCGAGCTTCCCGCCTTGTCCAAAGACGACAAGATGATATTAAAGATGAATCTTCGGAGTTTTCAAGCCATTCAAGTCAGTCCATCTTGAAGGTTTTTATTATTCATTAAACAACCTTGTTTACTTAGTCTGGCTTAATTTAAATGTAAATGCTTGAAGTATGACCGTTTATCCTTACTTTTGAGATGGGTGGAAGCAAGTTTAGATAAAAATTCTCTAATCTGTTTTGTTTTAAACTCACAGCCACTCTGACTTCATCTCTCCTTTCTGTTGCTCTTAACAATATTTTCTCTTCCTAGCACTGAATGTATGCATGGTGGCAGTGGTAGTAGTGGTAGCATGTGACTCCTGATTTTCCTCTTATGTCAGGCCTTTTTTTATGTTTCATTTTTTTTTAATTTTATTAATTATAGTTTCCAATTAAGTTAATTTTAAAAGCCATAAGGGTTTTGTAGGCAGCATAAGTATTTCATTTGAGACACTTAACTGGTAAAGCTAAAAAACTGGAAGAGACTGGTGCCATTGCTAAAAATCAGACTAATACAAAGTGACTTGTATGAAATATAGCTTAAAATTAACCAGTTAAAATAGCTGCTTTCTGTGAGCATGTGGATGAGGGATTCTCATTGAGGAGTTTTCTTGTGGTGATTACTCTGCAGTATGTAAAACTCTACAAAAGTATAAATATTAACTTGGATGGAAATATGTTCCTTGGAGGACATTTTATTCAATTCAGTGCATTAAATGACAGGTAGAATATATTAATAGTAGTTGTCTTTCTGCTTTGGAGAGCTTCCCATTTTTAAAAATAGCATTCTTGTCTGTCCTGCTGCTGACCTAAAATCCTGTAATAAAAGCTATTTCCTATTCTGTCACAGTGTGTCCAGGATGAAATTTTGTTAATACCATTAAGTAGAACTTACTGAGGGTGATAAATCATTAGGGCATCAGAGCTGGTCATCCCTTTACAGAGTGGTTAGCATAGATACTCCCTTTAGGACTTTATTTGGAGCCCCAGGCATCACATGTAGGCCTTGCAGTTTTACCATGAAAATGCTGTTGTGAGAACTAGAAACCTAATATACTAGAAACATACTTCCTAAAAGAAGCTTAGAATGGATTATTTTAGACTGGATTTTAATGGTGGGGGTGGGAATAATTGTCAAGGCTGGACTTTAAAGAGAGGTCTTACATAGTATCCACAAATCTTGAGAATGACTTTCACCATGTCTAGAAACAGTTCAGTTCTGTCCCTCAAATTATCACAGAAGCTAGGAACTGATACCAGCCTTTGATTTGATGTGTGTTGCGGACATAGACACATTTGCTTTTCTTCATACAGCATCAGAAGACTAAAGGACGAGAAATGAATTTATCTGCCAACTTTTGCTTTACTTCTGCATAAGGACAAGTAGCTCAGCTTCAAATAACATTTTAAAAAATTGGACAAATGATGGCTTCATCTGTATGTTAAGGCTCTTAGTTGTTCTGGTATAGAATTGGAATACTGATGTAGATAATTATTAATATTTTTAATGATAGATTTGTAAATATATTTAGTTACAACTCGTAAATTTACTCCTGAAATTTGGGTAGCCTTTTGTTTAAATTTTGATATATTTTATTTTGATACATTTTGTTTATATTTTAGCGGGTGGACTTGAGCACTGGCTAACATTCAATCCACTTTAAAAATTTACCTGACAAGGATGAACTGGAAATACTCTTGGGTCTGCCTGCTGTTTGCTGATCAGCTTCACTGGTTAGCTGTGGTGTTTTCTATAATCAGGAACATCTATATAGAATCGTAGCTTAAAAAGATGAAGGAAGATGATTTATTTTCCTGTAGATTTTGATGTGGTTTAACCTTTAGGAAAACTAAAGCATAAAAACTTAGAAAAGACTGTGACTAGAACTATATTCCTGCTCCGGTCACTCTTCTCTGCCTTTCTTTTTGTTAATTTTCTTCTGAAAATGGTGATATGTTGTTTATATGGTGAATGTGTTTATGTAAGGAGCGCTTTTTTGACTTGAACATTGAATTTAAGCAATCTATTAAAACTGTTGTGAGAGGGACAAGAGTGAAGTATGGTGAAAACTGTTTGACATTCAAGTGGAGATACTTCCAAACTCCACTACTTCCGCTTTTAACCTCGACACTTGCGAATTCAGGCTTCTGGGTGCACCTTTTTGAAAACTTCAACTTTCAAGTTACGCTTAGTTTAAAGTAGGTAAAAGGGTCTAATGAAACTGCCTACAACACATTTATAAAATCATAGATGAGCATTTTAATTTTCATCCATGTAATTTTACAGATAAAGCACTGATGGCACCAAATCTTGAATCTTTTGGACGAGACAGAGTGATCTATCAAGAACAAGTAAAACGTCGGACTGCAGAAAGAGAGGCTAGAAGGTAGAGTACCGAGATTTCTTGTCCATTAGGAGTTTTTGTCTGCTTGCAGAATACACTTGTCCTGTGTGACGTACACAAGTAGCAATGTTTGCTCCTTTCCTGCAAAGGGAAGAAAACACTTAAGCTGTTATGCTGGGCAGGGATATTCTTATATATCCCAGCTTATCATGCAATTGTACAAAACAAGGCACCATTGCATGATACTGATTTAAAATCACTAAAAGAAAGCACAGTAAACCTGTTCTGTATCTATATGGTCTTTGCTGGTTTATCTTCCTTCCGTTGTTTGAGGCAGCAACATAGTGGAATGTTTGAGGTGGTGACATAGTGAAAGATTTTTTCAATCTACATTTCCGTGCATTAAAAGTTAAGACAAGCTTAGGCAGGTGTGTTCATTGTATGGCAGGGAGGGAAAGTAATAGCTGGTTTATATGGCTGAACCTTTTCAGAGCTCGTCGTAGACAAGCAAGAGAGCAAACTGGGAAGATGGCAGATCACCTTGAAGGCCTTTCCAGTGATGATGAAGAAACTTCAACGGATATTACAAACTTCAACATGGAGCGAGGTTAGAAAAGCTACTGAAGCTTTATGTAACAAAATGCAGAAAATTTGGCAGAAAAAAAAAGTTGATCCAAATGCAGCACTGTCCATATATTTCACCATATTTTGGAGAAAGTTTAGGAACTGTTCCTTGCTGGATCATCAATGTGACCAAAACTGTCTCTTTCGCCAACCTGTTGTGCAGCTTGCAGCTAACTAAATACTCTATCCTTAGTGAGATTCTTTTTATTTAATTCAAACATTCTTTTGCTGGCAAGCAGTAAGTTTTTGTACTTTCAGTGGATACTAAGTCTTCCTTCCAATTTGTTTATCATTCTTCAAATATTTCTTTGGTTTACGTGTGAAATTTGGAAAACCTCATTGCTTTAGAAACAGTTTTTTGCTTTGTAGAAAGTATTTTATGGAGTTTTGCATAAGCATCTAGAAAATCAATGACAAAAGTTTTGTAGACTGGGAAGCTTTGCAGATGACAGAAAACAACGTTGAATGCAAACATTGCAGAAAGATCTTGTGGTACTGGCTTGATTTGAAATTCATCTGCAGTTTTATGATTTGCCCAAAGTAACCATTGTTATGCAATTATGTATAACCCCAATTATGCAATAAATGGGGTTGTAAGTTCAGCTAATGCCTCTAAAGCACTGGGAGAACTGCAAGAAACCTGAGAACCTGAGGAAGTGTGGATAGTTGGATGGAACAGTCATCTTTTACAGCAGCAGTTAAAAGGCAAATGATTCCAGTGGTTACTCTGAAACCAGTAGCAAATAAAGTAGAACATCACTGTAGTAATCCTGTTACCTTCTCATTTTGAACCTGAGTACAATTATCATTCTCTCTGATTAAAGAGAACTTAATCAGATTAGAAGAAATGAGGAGAAGGGGAGCAGCAAGGGTTGTATATATACAATTGCTTAAGTTGTATGTGAGGAGGGATTAAATAGTTTCGAACTCTTCAGATAGGAGAACGATGTTGACTTCTCAGTACGAGAGCTAGGGGGCGTGAAATGAAGTGATAGCATAGGTTTAAAGTAAACAAGTCACTTCCCACAGGGAGTGTACTAAAAATGTGGAAATCATTGCTGTAGGTGGTTGTGAAGACCCAAAGTATGAACAGATTAAAAATGACGTTAGATGAACTGTCTAGCAGTTGGATTCTTCAGAAGTGCAGTTTCCACACCTTTAGTTGCTGGCTAATTTACCAAAATTGTGGATGCAGGGAGACCTCTGATAAACAAAGCAACTGCTCAGGGTTGCTAGGTGCTATAATTAACTTTGCTAGGTTAAATGATCTAGATGAAAAATTCAGTGGGGCTGAATTGCTCTTTGTAACTTGGCATTTTTATGTGTACGAAAGCCTTTTGTAGGAGTTTCATTGGTTTCTGAGGAAGCGTAGTATTTCTAAAGCTTTTTTTAATCATTTGTAGCTCTCGTATTGGTTCAGAATCAGCAGTGAGCTATATGGAACAGAGATGGACTTTGGACCTGCTAACTTTTTGTACCATCTCTTCTTGATCCCAGTGTGAAAAATGTGTTTATATGACATAATCTCATGTTCCCTCAGCCCTGTGTCTGCCTGCTGTGTGTACTAGTTATGTCATTTGTGTACAGGTCACTACTGTAACTGAACAATTAAAAATGTGGCTGCAGCAAAAATGACTGATTAAAATGAAACTAACCCTGGGAAGTAGAAAAGATGATGGGAAAACAATATATAGAGAAAAAGTTTTGGATTGCATAGAATACTGCTACTGTAAATACAAAAAAAAAGTAAGGAAGGTGCTATGGGGGCGTAATGGTTGCCCAGTGCTAACAGCCATGTTATGTTCAGCAGTTTGGCATGATACCTGCCAGGACCTGCTCTGTTTGAAGTGCCGATGCAGTTGGCTTGTCTGAGATCCCCTCCTGTTCTTGCAGTTGGATGAGCAAAATTGTAGAATAATTTGGGCTGGAAGGGACCTGGAGATCAGCTGTTCCAAACTCCCATGCAGAACAAGGCCAGCTTTGAAGTTAGATCTGCACTGATACAGTCCAACACATCACCAGTCCGATGTCTGGTAACTGAAAATCATTGTATGAAATGTTTAAAGCAAGACCCATGATAAAACAGTGTATCAGAGAGTACTCATGTGCCCATGTTTTTATTGCTTTGTATATTTGAGGCAGAAGTAACGGGACTTTTAAAGGTGATGTTTTTTGGGGGTTTTTTTTGTAGGAGTTAGGTTATGCCAGTGAGCATCAAAGTCCATCTTGAAAGAGGTATTACAGGGACTTACTACTCTTTTTCTTCCCCACCAGATCGTATATTGAAAGAATCCAGCAAAGTTTTCGAAGATGTTTTGGAAAGCTTTTACTCAATTGATTGTATTAAGTCACAGTTTGAAGCTTGGCGCTCAAAGTACTTTGCTTCTTATAAGGATGCATATATTGGTCTCTGTTTACCAAAACTGTTTAACCCTTTAATCAGACTTCAGCTGCTTATCTGGACTCCTTTGGAGGTAAGGTCCCCTACAAGCAACTTCTACATAAGTGATTCTTTCACACTTCTGCAGAGCAAAGTAAATTGCACCTTTGATGTGTAGTTCTCATAAATGCATGTTCTAGGCATGAAGCTTAAAATGGGTGCCCCTCTTGGGGTAAAGCTTTTCTGGGGAGTTTCTGGACTGTTATCCTCTGTGTTCCCAGCAAGCCAGAGTTCAATTCAGCATATGCCAGTACCTTCTCAGTGAGTGTTGAAGACCAAAAAGCCAAACAGCTTCTTAAATAATACATTTAGGTTTTGAAATACTTAAGAGGAATTGTGATTCTAGAGATGTTGTTTCTTCAGAAGTGGAACTAGGAAGCCTGTTTTTATGTTGACTTACAACGTGTGTCTCTACATTATACATCTTTATTTCTCTCACCTGTACCTTCATACCCTGTAGAACTGTGGTTGGCAATTTCCAAGTCTTCTTCATAGTGCTCATTGCCCAGTTATTAGATAGGGAACATGGGAAAAGCAGGACAGCATTGTTGCAGCCCAGTATCCCTGGCACATGTTCGTTGTTCAGCCTGCCCATGTGTGCTGACAAGAGTAGCCATCAGGACAAACAGTTCAGGTAGCTTTTGACTTCCACTCTGTTCTTCTTACCAGTGAAAGCTCTTGTATTTCTGCTGCAGTCAGGTGCTTATTTTCACAGTACTGGTAGGAACTTTTTACTGCCGTGTTGGCTTTTACTAGGGAATGGGTGTGGGCCAAGGCACAAAGTGAGTGCAATTGCATGTTTGGTTGGGTTTGGGTTGTTTTTTTGGTTTTTTTTTTCCTTAGGAAACTAGGCTAATAAAGCAGATTGTCTTCATCCCTTTCAAAACTTAGCTCATCTACAGCACCGTCTGCAGATGTGTCAACCTATCTCACAAATAACTGAATTTCTCCTTTTTTCACAAGTGGTTTTTTTTCTTAACTACTAAGAGAATATTTGTAGCAGGGGATCTTCTGTCACCTCTGCTCTGATTGCAGAGGAAGGGAAGCACAGGTGGTCTTCAGAGAGTGTTCAGAGTATTTAATTTGAATAAACAAGGAAAAATCTATGAAAGGTGTCCTCATTATGTTTAAAATTGCTTTTGTACATTCTCTCTTCCCCCATGCTTTTTCTGTGTGAATTCCCAGGCTGGCAAAACAAAGCTCTGGTTAGTTGGAGACATGGTACAGAATTCTCAAATCTAATAGTTTTCACTCTCTGTGATACTCTCTGTTAAGCATTTTAAGTTAGAAAAATTAACAAGGCATTCATAAAAAGAGGTTTTTAATCCAGAAAGCATAATTTTATAATGCAGCACAAATGAACTATATTTCTGACTTTTACCCTAATCTGTGGGCTTTTATTTGGCTCAGGTGTAATTAGAAATTAAAATCTGTAGGGCAACAGCTGCCAAAAAAAGCAGTCTATCTTCCACCATTTTCACTTTCACTAGATTTAGTGATTGTGTGGTTGTAGAGTGAATTGGTTCATTTGGCTGATTTATGGAAAATTGACCTTGCTCCCCATCCTGTCTCAAGTTTTGGTTGGGTTGGATTGTCCATATACACTAATCTGACCTGTGATGGAACAATTAGTGTTGAGGCAAAGAGGCAGAACATTTTCTTCGTTTCTCAGGAATCAGGCTTGCCTGTGTTTCTGAAGGAAGTAGTATCTCTGCTTCAGAAGTAGGGGAGCCAAAGAAGATGAAGTAATTTGCCCATCCTTGTGCCAGATTAAGAGACTGACTGGTCTCTGACTGGTCTTGAGGCACCTTTTTTTTTTTCGGTTTTTTTTTTTTGATGTGTTGACTTCAAATCTCCATTTAGGAATCTAACCTCAATTCCTTTTTTATTAGGGCAAGTGTCGAGATTTTGAGACTATGTTGTGGTTTGAATCATTGCTGTTTTATGGCTGTGAAGAGCAGGAGCAAGTGAAAGATGATGCTGATATTTCATTATTGCCTACCATTGTAGAGAGAGTTGTTCTTCCTAAATTAACAGGTATAGTCTTAAAAAATGGGGGAAAAGCGGTGTGTGTGGAAGCTGATGCTTGTTTGTGCTTTCAAATTTTTCTGTTTTGTAAATTATTGCCTGTCTTAGTACCTATATTTGAGTATTTGCAAAGTGGAGTCATTCTTTCATCTCTTACAGTGATTTCTGAAAATATATGGGATCCCTTTTCTACAACGCAAACATCTAGAATGGTAGCAATTGTACAGAAACTAGTTGATGGATATCCTTCAGTGGTGAATGCAGAAAACAAAAATACACAAGTAAGTTGTGTTTTTCTTAAATATCTTGCATAAGTTAAGGAATTTGAATACATTTTTAAGACACTGTATTGGAGAACACAGGATGCTTAGTGAGGAGCAAGAAAGAGAATTTTATAATTATTTGATGCTCTGCAGCCTAGTTATGGAGAGTCAAGTACAGTGATAAATTAGGAAGAGGAACCCAGTAAAGGCTCCCCAAAATAGATGCTAGAGAGAAAAAGAGGTACCAAATGTACTAAGACTTGTTGGTCTGCAGTTTTGCTTTAAGGGTCAGCTACTAATAGTCAGGCTTTTCTTTTTTAGATCTTTGTAACCTTTTCAAATGTATTGCCTTGGCATTTGGTTGTTTTATTTATCTTCTATGAATACAAGAACAGATGTCATGAGTTCAGGCGCCGTAGCGAATGCAATGTATGCATCACCTTTAGAATAATGGGAGATAGGCCAAAGTGCACATGTGTGGGGACGTTAGCAGAAGATTAAAAATTACAAAAGCTCTGACTTCACAGAAGCTTATTGTGCAGTGAAGCTTAACCATAAAGTAATTCCATTGCCTTCAGTTTTTATCGAAAGCATCAAATTTCAGCTCTGTTAATTATTATAGACTTCTCTAAGACTTTATTTATATGTGTGCTTAAGTATGTATGTCTTTCACTGTTAGGGTCACAAATGTTCTTCTTTGCTTTAAAAATCAATTTCTGAGTGGTTAACTACTAAGCAGTGCTTTGGACACTTTAAAAAAAAAAATTTATCTGTTTCAGATGCTTTTAAAGGCATTGTTGCTAAGAATGAGGAGAACACTAGATGATGATGTATTCATGCCCTTATATCCAAAAAAGTAAGTTTGCTTTCAACTATGGTGTTAGACCTTTATTAGCAAGTCGGTGTCTTCTGTCCATAGTTCACAGGGCTTTTTCCCAGTATGGTTCACTGGCTGGATACAGGAGATCTTTCATTATCGTGCTGTGAGGATTTAGCAAAGACAAGCAGGATGGAAGGGAATATTTATAGAAATGAACTGTGTGTGGGAAGGAGGAAGCCAGCAGACTCCAGACAGAGGTGGTCTTGGTTGCTCATTAAAGAAATCTCTTACTTTCCAGCATCTTAGAAAACAAGAACTCTGGTCCATATTTGTTTTTCCAACGTCAGTTTTGGTCCTCTGTTAAGGTAAGTCAGTAAATACATCCAGTAAATCTTTGGTCTAGACAGTGTAGCAATAAAATCCTCTTCAAATTTGTGGAAAACGGTAGATTGAAATTGCTTTACTTAAAAGAACTCTAAATTAGCATTCTTAGTCTTTGATAATGTACTGTGCCCTCTTCAAAAGATTACCAAGTGAAAGCACCATCATTTTAACTTGAACATTGTGGGTTTACTTAGCGTACTCAACCCATTTTTTTTAATGTCATTGTGCTTGTCAGAATAAAATATGCTGCTTTTATTTCGCTTATGTGGGAATGAGAGAGCTTGATTTGTTTTTTTTATATACATATATAGTGTGAGAATCTTCACAAAAATAACTTGGCCCCTTTTGGAAAGCTCACTGCTATTTGTAAAGTTTAAGAGCATTTGTAGTCTTAGTTTAATTGAAACGATAAAGAGTGTGAAAGAAAAAGTCTCTGTGTGTGGAATATGCATTATAGAGTTTGCAAAGCTCTGTAAGAAGCTATGACTGTTGTAGTTTATTTCCAATAAAAGGCTGTGAAGAAAATTAACTCCCAACTAAACAGGAAAGTAAAGTATGAGACCCATGTTGATTGAACTGCTGATCTCCATGGTCACGCAAACAGAACTCTTACCTGGACTTTTCTGTTTTGCAGCAGTGAGGGAGACTGTATTCTGAATAGGCTTGCAATCACTTCATTTACCTAAAGTATTTGGCACTGAATGGTTTCACTTTGAAATAAAAGCCAACTTCTTAAATGTTGTCTAGAGCAAAAAAAAATGCACGCAGCTCATTTATTAAAATGACATTGTTAAAAGTGAAACAGACTGCATATTTAGGGCTTGTGTCTCTTTTATTAGTGAAATTGCCTGCTTCTGGCAATATCTGTCGGAGCCTGGGCGGTGTAGAAGTATGCGTGCTGTTACCACTGTTTTATTTTAGGGAAGCATTAAAAATACGTCTCTCTTGCACCAGCAAGTCAGTTATAGCATCACAGACGAGCAGAAATAGAAGCTGGGAGGCAAGTGCTCGTTTACTGTTTCCCAGTGATCTGCCTCAACAGTAAACTGCTGGCTGCGTTCCTTTGTACGAGGCTGTCAGTGATTCTCCACAGGCCATATGCCAGCAGGGAATAACAGCTCTGCAGATGGCTTAGCCAGCACTCCCCCATGACACTTCCTGTGTCTCTTGTGTCACCGTGCCTTGGAAATACGGGTATGCTGACAGCATAGGTGGGGGTTCATTGACAAGGGGGCTGTGAATTTGCCCCGTATGGCATATGCTAGGCCTCACTTGGCTTGACATTGACATCAAATTTTGAGAACAAGATGGCTTAAAACTTTAATTCTTTTTTTTCTGATTTATTGTGCAAAACATGAGAAAAGTTGAGGTGGTAATGGTTGTATGAGAATTTGCAATGCTCTAGGCAGGTACTTCATGGATTCTGAATAGTTTTGAAGCTAACAGAAGGCGTATTTCCACTGCTTTCCTTGGCCATGCCATTGCATTTGAGGAGGCTCTAGAGTGTTTGATCAACTTCCTAGTTTCGGTACATTTTTAAATACTTATTTTCCCTGTGTTGTATTTTCAGTTATTAGGAAACTTTCTCCAATGGTATGGAATCCTTTCAAACAAAACTCTCCAGGAACTGTCAATAGATGGTCTGCTAAACAGATACATTCTTATGGCTTTTCAAAACTCTGAGTATGGAGAGGAGAGCATTAAGAAAGCTCAAAGTGTAAGTAAAATCAAATAATGTTTAAAATCACTTGTAATTCACAAATTTCAACTGAAGGAAAAATGTAGTTAAAACTTGAGGTTACCTATGAAATTTTGGCTTTCATATCTCAAAGTTGTCATGTCAGTAAAAAACAGTTTGGCTTGCGATTTGTTTTGGTTTTTTAAAATACACAAACTAAAGAAAGAACCTTCTCTGGCTCATGCCTGTACATAGTTTAGGTATAGCGTAGGTTTCAGTGGTTTACTGCTTGAATTTGGGATTTTTTTTTTTTTTTATTTTTGGCAGGTTTCTCACTGTTTCACTCAGTTGGGCCTTGTCACTGCAATCTTACCTGGCAGACTTCACAAATTAGATAGCTTTAAAAATTTTGTTACATTGTGTTTAACTTTCTTTTTCCTGTTATGTCTAGGTAATTGCTTGCTTTCCTAAACAGTGGTTTACTAATCTAAAAGGAGACAAGACTATTTCTCAACTAGAAAACTTCTGTAGATACCTTGTTCATCTGGCTGATACAATTTATAGAAACAGCATTGGTTGCTCTGATGTAGAGAAAAGAAATGCAAGGTAACTTATTTTGAGCAAATGCAGTTGCAGTTCTCGTGCTTTGTGTTATTTTGCTAATGCATGCAAATGTGGGTAAATATCTCCATACTGCTGCATGTCTTTCAAAACTTCTTTGAATTTAGACTTTAAAAATGTTATGGTCTGGTAGATGGGGAGATTCTTAAGGTGTCTGAAAACAGCAACTGCTAGAAATCTTTAAACATTCGTCATATGTTCTCCACTGCTGCTTACTGTCACTGACTCTGGCAAATTTTATAGCTACTGGTTTTGGACTGTTCCACCTTGTGAGCCTGTTGCGAATTCCTGCGTAATGGCTTCTAAATTACAAACCGTGCTTCTGTATACAGTATGAAAGTTCCGACTTTACTTACACAACCAACTAGATGAACCTGTTTTCCCCTAGATCAAAGAGTCATTTTACTTGTATCTGATAACCAGCATAACTAAAAGTTCAGATTAGATGCATTAATATTACTGCTGGCCAAGTAACCTGAAATGCTATGGGTGTATCGTTCTAGACAGTGATAAACTTAAAAACCAACTGGTTGCACTGATATGCAGGACTAACAAGACTGGAAGATTGTTTATTCCTGTCCTGTTGCATGAGAAGGGAAGGTTTCAAGGTCAATAGCTCTGTTGTTCCAGCAAACCTGAAACTTGGAAAGATGAACCCCCTGGCTACCTGCATTAGTCACTCTTGATAGTTGAACTTGCTTGAGCCATTGTTGAGTTACTCTTCAATTATTGAGGCTTTCCAGGGGATTAGATTCTTCTCCCTTTCTGATCGTATGCATAGCACTGAAACATAGAGACAGAAGTTTCCCTTAAACCATAGCAGAAAAATCTTGGTTAAGAGTGGTGAGGGGGGGGCGTTTTTTGGTTTGTGGTTTTTGTTGTGGTTTTTTTCCCCGGTATCATTTTTTTTTCCCCAATTATCATGTTGGCTATAAGATACTTCTCTGTTTTTAGAGTAACTTCTGACTGTGCAGTATGAATCATCTCATTTTCAGAGAACACCGAGCTTTATGCCACACTGGGTTGTGTTCAGACAACTTTTTATCTGCTCTCAGGTTATGCCTCAGAACTTTGTGTCCAAAGTATAATAGGAGCGTCACATACCAATTTAAATTTCCCCATGATTCAAAATAGACTTTTTACTCCTTCCTGTCTAAATCCAAAATGCCTAGCCTAGCACGATATTGGAATTGAAATGAATGAGTTGAGAGAGAATCCAGTAGAGGTTAAACTTGCTCTCTTCTGGTAGCCTGTTTCTAAATTTGAAAGAACTTTCTTTACCAGCTGAAATGATAACTTGGTCAAACTTTATATTGCAAGAGAAACATCCAGTTAATCCTTTTTTTCATAGTGAGTTCTAATTTAATTTCTGTCTTCTGTCCTCCTGCTTTTTCCTGGCATTTAACAAATCTGTTGCCATTGCCCCTATTAAGCAGAGAAAATAAGTCTGCAGCAGAAATACTGCATTTTATAACTGAAGAATGTCATATCTTTTCGTATAAAACCTAGTACAGTTGGTTGAAACAAAAATGCATTAATTTCTGCCAAGAGGGCAGTATACCTTTACCTATGTCTGTTGGTGCTAGTTTTCCAAATGTTGGATGCTTTTTCACAGATCAACTAAGTTAATTTTAAGATTAACTTTGATCTTCTAGTATTTTTTGAGGGACTAAATTTCATGTCCATCCTCCTAGCAAGACACCAAAATTGTTCTTGAGAGCTGTAGAAGTACAGCCCTTCTAGCAGTTTGTTCACTCTAAGCTTCCTAGAGTGACCTGAATTGTAATGCAGTTCATTGGTAGCAAACTTCATACCTTTTTAAAGCATGCGTTAAAGCATACTTGCTGCCTTGATTTTTATTTTTTTGGGGGGGGGACACTTAAACATTGTTACCAAGAGACCTGTGACTCATTGCACAGCACTGTAAGTAATCCAAGACTTTCTTGGTATTATACTGCATCTAGTATTAAACCATACTGTGTGATTAATTCCTGCTCCCAAAATAAATCTTGCGATTTCAGTACAAAGCTGATAACCAACTTATTTTATCAGACTAAGCAATGGAGGAGAAGATAATGTGAAGTTATCTGAAACTGATTTGCTATATGGATTCATAATGTAGTCTTCTGTTGAAATATTAATACTTGTTCATGATTGTTCCATTCCTATGTTGACGACTTCTTCCTCTTTTTTAGGGAGCACATAAAGCAGATCATAAAGCTTCTAGCAAGTATCCGAGCACTGGATCATGCTGTGACAGTTGCGAACGATCACAATGTAAAAGAGTTAAAGATTTTAATAGAAGGGAAATAGACTTTTCCAACAACTCATTTTGAGCTTTAAAACCATTCCTGATGTGTAATTTATGTACATATGTAAAGTTTCTTAAACTGTAAAGTATTGATCTTTGTTTTAATACAAAGTGCATTCTTATATACAGCATCCTTAAAAAAAAAAAAAAAAAATTGACTTCTTTGAAAACAAAAATGGAATCCGAAGATTGTCATCTTTCCAGAAATCAGATTTTCCTTAAAGTTTCTCAAAATCTTGTTTACAAAAATACTTTGTACCCATGATTAGTAGTCATCTAACCATTGTTCCATGGTTAACTGGAATGTGTATAATATATTATGTGTAATACAAAGTATGCATATATTTATACCACCATGTTGCTTTCACACTGGATATAGACGTCTTGTACTGTTGGAATAAGCTTTTCATTTGCTAAAAAATACTTGTTTTGACAATAAAATGATCGTTGGTCAAAAGGGCTGGCAAAGCATTCAAATATGTGAAGATCATTTGAGCTAAGGAGTAGAGATGCTTTGAAATGGAACCTGACCTTTAAAAAGCAGCTGTGCTGCACTCAAATTGGAATAGCTAAAAAATTATTTGCATTCAGAATACGGAAGTCTTAGGCTGTTCTTAGAAACAAAACAGAACGGAAAGCCCAAATCAATGCTTAATTTCTTTTTTAATACAATCATATAAGGAGAACTTGTGATTATTGCGCAAGTATATGTGACAGCACTTCCTAAGCCCCAAACACCTTTCATTTTGTAGGGGTAGTAGTTTACCCATGAACTGTGGACCCTCGTTCCTTGTGCAATTTGGTTAAATTCACTGTTTGTGTCTTTTTTGGGGTTTTTTGTGTTGCACGGGTTTTGGGTTGGGTTTTTTGTTGTTGGGTTGGTTTTGGGGTTTTTTTTGTAACTTCATACATGGAACATATTTCTTCTGACTGGTATGGCTAAAGATGTCTCTCAAAATGAAGGTGAAAAAAATTTTGTATCCTATGATTTGAAGTATTTATATGGTAATAAATATTCAGCTGTTTCTCTTCCCACTAAATATCATCTAAGAATAGTCTTGCAAAAAAGGCATTTAATTTAAATGTAAATTAAAAAGAAAACACTTTAAAAATCTGGCGATTTACATCAGAACTCTAGTGACTTGATCTTGGGGTCCAAGGCATGGGAACAGCTGTAGTAGCCTTGGATTAAGAGCTATTTCCAGGTGTGCCCTTCTTTTTTGGGGAACTGTAGCAATAAATTGGCATACTGAATAACGTAAGAAATCATTGTATTTTATGCTCATGTCATGTGGTATAAATGAGTATATTAAAAATGTACAATTTGTAACATGCACACTTAATTTGGACACTGAACAATTGTTTTTCTGAACTGTTGGGTTTGATGGAGTACATTCAGAAATACCTGCTTTTAAAAATTGTTTCAATAAACTTGTCTGTCAAGGAGCTGTTGCAGTGCGACTTGGTAAGCTTTATTCCTTTAGGAAGGTGGCAAAAGAAATTTTATGTGTGCTGGCTGACTCTATTGCAGTATGTTAGGAAGAAACTTAGAAGGTGGATTTCTGGAGAGAACAGAAGTGTCTCTACTTTGAAAAAGCAATAGGATAAATACTGGAATTCGTATACCTACATAAAGAGTAGTTAAGATATTTCAAAATTTTATCGTGCTGGTAGTTATGTGATTTAATAGTGACAGATTAGACCTTTTGCGTGCTTAACATTTTACTGATTTTAGTATTTTGTTAGACTGAAGAGGACATTTATAATCCATGCCACCAACATTTCTAAAAGAGTATTTATTTATACTCAAGTGACTTAATCATCAGAATCAAAGTTGTAGAATGTTTGGTTGAGGGAGGGAGAAGGGAGAGGGGTAATAAATATGCAGAAATAACTTTTTGTTTGTTTTTTACAAGGAGGAACAACAACTTACATCTGTGTGTGTGTATGTATGGGGGGGTATATTTTGTGGACAGAATGCAACATGTTCAAGCAGTTCCAAGACCTGTGCTGCTACATTGGGTTGGCCGTCAAACTGGGTAGTTAGCATTACTGTTGCAAATGAACGTAAACAGCTAATATTACTGCAGGGGTGAAAATGTACTCTCTTTCTATCTGGATATTTTAGACAGTGGAATTCCTTCAACTGAAATTACTGAAACAGTTGCAGACATTTAGAAGCCTGTCCTCTCTGAATATGTTAACGTAAGTGTGCGTTGCATACTGTCAAATTCGTTCAGAACCGCCGAGTAACAACCTCAAATGCCAAAGCTTTTCACTGGTTTTCCCACATCCAGAATTTTGACTGTTGTCTCTTACTGAAGCCGCGAGGTGGCGGATTCAAAGATTTCAACACTGGAAAATAAGGCAAGTACGTGACCAGGAAGTGTCCAGAGTTTGGATCTATAATTACGAAACTTTTCAAACACTGCAAGCAATGAAGCTGGAGAGTGCAGGAAAAGGGTTGGAATCAACTATTCTCTTCTGGTGCTGGGTGCCTCTGTCAAAGGTGGCCAGCTCGCAAAAGGTGGTCAACAGCAACCCACCTGCTCTTGAAGCCCTCTTCAGCCTTCCTCTGCTGTCCAGCCAGCCCCTCTGGGGTGGCAGTGTGCAGGGCTGGGCTAATCAAACAGCAGTAACTGGATTTGGTTTGGAACTTGTGTTTATTCACACTCTACTGCTTCCCTGGGAAGAATACCTGGAGTGACTCGTTCCCTCGCTCTCTCCCTGGCTGTAGTTCAGGGAGGAGAAAAGCTCTAGGTTCAAGCCATTGCCTGTCATCTCAAACGGCTTTTCTTCTAAGTGTGTGTGTGTGTGTAACCACAAAATTCAAATGCAGGTCTGTAACTGCAGTTTCAGTAGGTGCGCACACTACTCGTGGAGCTCCAGACTAGCAGAGCAGCAAAGCTCAAGACGTTTGTTACTAAAAATACAGGCATTTTGCTCCAGTTCGGATTGCAACTAGGACTGTAAGGGAGGGAATGAAGAGCGTACCTTCCCTTGTAACTTCATTATAAATTATAGCTACAGAGAATCTTATTTTCAAGATAGTCTGTAGTCATTTTCCTAATTAACTGCTGCGGAAGGCCAGCTATTCATACCACACTTCTCCTGTCCTCCCTCTACTTCAGTGACGCCACATGGCTGTGGTGCCTGAGCCCTTGCACGCTCGAGGGGTTTCTCCTTCCTGCCCCCATACTGTGCCACACTTGGAGAACAAGAACATGAAGAAGCTTGCTTATCACCCCTAAATATACTTTGCTGCAATCTAACTTCTCATTTTGGGTGATGTGGTGCCTTTCCTGCATATAAATGGTTAGAATTGTTTAGGTGCTCCAAGACTTTATGTAAATACTGTTACCCAATTGTATTTACAAACAAAATAACCGCTTTCACTTCTATCACTTCACCTGTACCTCATTCATTGATGCAAATGACGTGCTGGTAGCAAAGTGGTCATACTTCATGTGACGATCTTTAAACAGTATTACACAACTGCTGCTTGGTTGAGCCATAATCTGAGCGCAACTGCTGTAACGTTACTCTCCCACAGTTTACCATGTGTATCTTGCTGTGTGCTATCAGTATTAATAAATAGTTATAACATCTGAAGAAGCTGATGTCCTAGATGATGATGAAATCCTGTGTGAGAAGGTGTTAACACATTAAGTGACACGGCAATCTTTCTTCTGCTCAGAACCCTGCAGGGACTCTTGGGAAAGTCTAACCACCTCTTCAGTAGTTAGCGTTGTTTAGGAAAAGGAAAGATGTAGAGCATGTAAGAAAAAATTGCATGTACCATTGTCAGTCATTGATTTTTATGAACAGGATAATATATTACAGTTATTTAATTATTATAATTATTTTGTGATAGTTTTGTATGATTACAGTTACTACAGAACTGCCTTAACCCTAAAGGTCACCAATAGCAAAGGGAAAACCTTGTCCTGTACTATAAAGGAAAACAAAATGAAATCCAAAATGTGAAATGGAGATGTTTGAGGAAAAATTGTGCAGATGCAGGGAGCCACATGATTCCTCTTTCTCCTCCTTTCAGATACATCTCATTTTCTGCAAAAGTTTGCTCATCAGTGGTTCTGCTTTCAGTTCTCTCTAAGTTACTCTACAAAAATGACATTTTTTAAGAAAGAAACCTAAATATATATATATACACGTACACCAGGGGAGGGTATGTGCACCTGCAGTTTTAGTTGTGATGTACTCTACAGCTTTGGTAGAACGGCTTGGTGAGGTTTGTTTTAACAGACTGAACCATCCTCTTATGCATGGTGGTGCTTAGAAGCAGTAGCCCTGTCATCTTAGGCTTCTTAGTGGCCCGGTGAAAATTAAATGTCCTGCGATCAGTGCTCTAGAAGGAAATAACAGTACCTGTGATCTGACCGTGAGGCTTTACCCATGAAGTCACAAGCAAGCCCTTCCCGCAAGGGTTAGTAGTGGCGTGTACAGAAAAGAGAATTCTGAGGCGGCCTCAGAAATGGTTGTTGCAAGGAGGGAGGATGGTTGTGGTTTTTTGAGAAAGTTGCGTGCAACCAACAGGATGGATCAGAGTTGAGTGGTTTTGCCCTGCCTGTGGTACTCCAAACATAAAACCTTGGTAGCCTTAAAAGTGTTCGTTGAATTAGTCTGTCTGCGCCATTAAATAATGTAGAATTTCTGTATATAACTAAAACTCTTGCCCTAAATACACAGAAATAAATGAACGGGGATAAAATAATTGCATGGAGACAAGCTTAATAATACAAGGGCCCACAATTTAAGGCTCTGCTCCAAACAATGACTTAAGCATATGGTTTAGTTCAAATATGTGAACTGTCCCACTGACTCCACTTAAATTACTTTTGTGCTTTATGTGCGTAGTTAAATGTTTTCACAGAGCGGAGACCTGGAGTGAAGCACAGATGTATCTCCAAGATTTGGCGTGGTATTTTTCTTGCATGCTTAAGCCCAAACTTTCATAGCCTAGATTTCATACAAGTTCTTGGGTATTGCCTGTTTACTGTCTTAAGACTTTTGATGCCTACCTAACAGAAAACTTTAAGTGGGATGTAGGTTGCATGACTATGGGCCTCACACACCCTGTGGGCATGTGTCTTAAAATCACTGTATCACACTTAAATTACATGTTGCCATTTTACCCAAAAGCTCCAATCAGGATAAGACATTAATTGAACTAAAGATACTAAAGTTACAATGTATACACACAGTTACTACCTCAAGGAGCTAGCGGTTCAGAGAACCTGCCTCTGCAAACAAGTGGTGGGCAGAACAAACTCAGCTCATGGCCTAGACAGGCCCACTCTTCACTGGGTAAAAAACTGGCTGGATGGCCAAGCCCTGAGAGTTGTGGTGAATGGAGTTGAATCCAGTTGGCAGCCGGTCACAAGCGGTGCTCCCCAGGGCTCAGTTCTAGGGCCAGTCTTGTTTAATATCTTCATCAACGACCTGGACCAGGGGATTGAGTGCACCCTCAGTAAGTTTGCAGATGACACCAAGCTGGGTGGGAGTGTTGATCTGCTCAAGGGTAGGAAGGCTCTGCAGATGGACCTGGACAGGCTGGATCGATGGGCTGAGGCCAACTGTATGAGGTTCCACAAGGCCAAGTGCAGGGTCCTGCACGACAACATCCCCATGCAATGGTACAGGCTTGGGGATGAGTGGCTGGAAAGCTGCCTGGCGGAAAAAGACCTGGGGTGCTGGTCGACAGCCGGCTGAATATGAGCCAGCAGTGTGCCCAGGTGGCCAAGAAGGCCAACAGCATCCTGGCTTGTATCAGGAATAGTGTGGCCAGCAGGACCTGGGAAACAATCGTGCCCCTGTACTTGGCACTGGTGAGGCCGCACCTCAAATACTGTGTTCAGTTTTGGGCCCCTCACTACAAGAAAGATGTTGCATTGCTGGAACATGTCCAGAGAAGGGCAATGAAGCTGGTGAGGGGTCTGGAGCACATGTCTGATGAGGAGCGGCTGAGGGAACTGGGATTGTTCAGCCTGGAGAAGAGGAGGCTGAGGGGAGACCTTATCGCCCTCTACAGCTGCCTGACAGGAGGCTGTAGCCAGGTGGGGGTCGGCCTCTTCTACCAGGTAAAGGGTGATAGGATGAGGGGAAATGGCCTCAAGTTGCTCCAGGGCAGGTTTAGGTTGGACAAAGGGTTGTTAAGCACTGGAACGGGCTGCCCAGGGAAGTGGACGAGTCCCCAGCCCTGGAGGTATTTAAAAGCCAGGTAGATGAGGTGCTTAGGGACATGGTTTAGTGGTGGGATGGCAGGGTTAGGTTAACAATTGGACTTGATGATCTTAAAGGTCTTTTCCAACTTAAACGATTCTATGATTGTATGAACAGTAGGAGCTTGCCAGAGTAAGGCCTATGATAAGTGCTAGGAAGGATATGCAAACTAAATATAATTTCAAACCTTTCAGTTATTTGCTGTTGATGTGACAATTAGTGATGTCCCTGAGAAAATGGTGGTTTGAATGCTTAGCAGAATGGGTAAAATAGTCGGTGGGCTCACTGCCAGTGGTGCATGTGCCAGAGCCTAGCAGTCCTGGGCTGCTGCTGCTACTGAGGGGAAAGGTGGAGTGCCTGAAGCTGCTGATCTCCCTGTTTTTTGCCATTGCTGTTTTTTGCACTCCTCCCAATTTTGCAGCAGGATCTGCAGGCCCAGAAACCTTCCTCTTCCCCTTTCAAGCACCCCAATTCTGCCTTTACATTTGTCTTCCCTGTGACAAGCACAGCATGACCCTGGGCTTCCTCACCTTTTTGATACCAAATGTTGCCAATGCTTCTGAGAAGCTTTGAGCCAACTCTGCTTTCAGACAGCAAAGAAGTTTTAAGTAGGGTCTGCTCTGAAGCCCAGGGAAATTGTGGTGGGTTGACCTCGGCCTGCAGCCACCCACCCAGGTGCTCCCTCACTCCCCTCCTCAACAGGGCAGGGTGAGAAAATAGGATGAAAAAGCTCATGGGTCAAGATAAAGATGGGGAGATCACTTAACAATTACCATCATAGGAAATGACTTGGGGAATTAATCGAATTTATTGTCAATTAAAATAGATTTGGATGCCAAGAAACAAAGACAATTAACACAACACCTTCCCTCCCTGCCCCTCCCCTACCTCCTCCCTGAGCTCCAGTTACAGAGGTCTCAACATTTCCATATATTTAAGGTTGGTGAGATTCTGAAATTCAGTTGTCAGGTGGGGAAAAATTACTAAAGCCTTTTATTACAGAAAATTGAAGAACAATTTAAACTTTGTTTGTAATATGGTTTGCTGTATTATGCAGTACATTACATTGGCAATTAGAGTCAAATATTCATTCTCATTTTCCATTAACTTATAAACAGCAGTATTTTCTGAAGTTAATAATAGCTTTATCAAAGCTCCCACTATTGGATAGCAATACATTTTTACATTCTCAGCTGATGTAAACTGATACTGGTGGATGAGAAATTGGACATGAGCCGGCAATGCGTGCTTGCAGCCCAGAAAGCCAGCTGTATATGGGGCCACATAACATGCAGCAGGGCCAGTGGGTAGAGGGAGGTGATTCTCCCCCTCTGCTCCACTCTGAGAGACCCCACCTGGAGCACTGCATCCAGCTCTGGGGTCCCCAGCACAACACAGACGTGGACCTGTTGGAGTGGGTGCAGAGGAGGGCCACAAAGATGGGGGCCTCCCATTTGGGAAGGCTGGAGCACCTCTCCTAGGAAAAAAGGCTGAGAGAGTTGGGGTTGTTCAGCCTGGAGAAGAGAAGGCTGCAGGGAGACCTGATTGCGGCCTTTCAGTACCTGAAGGGGATCTATAGGAAAGATGGAGGGAGACTTTTTACCAAGGCCTGTAGCGACAGGGCAAGGGGCAATGGTTTTAAACTGGAAGAGGGTTGGTTAGACTGGACATAAGGAAGATATTATTTACAATGAGGGTGGTGAGACACTGGAACAGGTTGCTCAGTGAAGCTGTGGGTGCCCCATCGTTGGAAGCGTTCAAGGTCAGGCTGGATGGGGCTTTGGGCAACCTGGCCTAGTGAAAGATGTCCCTGCCCATAGCAGTGGGGTTGTACTAGGTGATCTCCGAAGGTCCCGTCCAATCCAAGCCATGCTGTGATTTGATGATTCTATGACTATATTCTCAACTGACGCGCTTCTCTGATGTTTTGAAAAGCCACTAAGCAAATAATAATAAATAGCTATCAGAAAAAAATATATTACCCTGTGGCAAAATATACATATTCCTAAGAAAGCAACCACACATGCCATCTGAATCTATTTTATCTGCTGAAAAAAATGTGAATAAACTTGATGCATCGATTGTTTTATGCTACAAGTATATATCGTTTTAGCCTTGAGCATATCTTGTAAAACAACCTTTAAATTGCTGTCCCTGTTAATGATATTTATGCACGGATAAAACCAGGACACACACTTGCTTTGCTTCTGCAGCAGCCATATTGGCACACTCTTATTTTTACATTCTTAACAGTAAAAATGTTTAAGGAGTTTCTTTTTGATGCTATGCTAGGGACAGTTCAATCGCATGTGAACTTCTACCATGAGCAAGTGAGAAATAGCATCAGCTGTAACAAGCTGTTAGCAATTATGCACTCTGTAATTTCAAAACCCACAACACTTATCTTTAAGTAGTCTTTTAAAATACCGTACTTTTATTTACCTAAAGAACATTTTCACTGAGGTCGTCATAATGTGTGTAGGAAAGTGGCCAACCAAAACCACACGAAGATTACTTACACAGTATTTTTCATCACAAAGATTTGCTTGGTGTTCTCTCCCAGCGCTGTATGCCACTCAGCTGGTGTACTTAGCCTACGGTGGGCACCTGGGATGAGACCATACTTAAATATCGAAAGATTAGGCATACAATCTACTGTTTCTTTGGAACAGACCAGAGCTATTCAGGGAATATATATCAAACGTTAACTTTTTGCGTTTAAATATAAAGTTTCTAAGAAACAAAAAAAGGCCTTTCCCATCTTTACCCTTCTCAGCAGGAACTGATCACGGAGGAGAAGGTAGCTGTTGGACTTGATGATCTTAAAGGTCTTTTCCAACCTAAACGAACCTATGATTCTACGAAAGGCTTACAACCTCCAACCAGAGACGGCCCAGCCCTTGTCTCTCAGGAGGCAGCTGCCCTTCTCACGCTCGCCCTTACGTGTGTTCTTTGGGTGAAGTTGTAGCCTCAGCGAAGAGTTTCTCCACAGGTTTTCAGACTTTTGGGGTCTTTTTCTGCCTCAGCTCCACACTCAAACCGCCCCAAACCCCGGCCCCGGGGTCACCTGAGGCGCAGCAAAGCCCGCTTCTCTCTCGCGTTCAGCACGTAGCTCCCAAGCCGCCTTCTGCACTCTCTCCTCGGCAGCCCGCAGCGCGCCGCCCCAACACGGCGCGCGAAGCTCCCGGGGGGGGGGGGCGCCCTCTACCGACTTCCGGTGGCGGGAGGCGCAATGCGGAAGGGACGGCGGGGCCGGAGCGGAAGTGAAGTCCCGCCGGCTCCCGCGGAACGGAGCGGAGCGGGCGGCCGTTGGCGGCAGGTGGTGCGGCCGGGAGGGGGCGTGGGGAGCCGGCCGGGGGGGGGCGGGGGGCCGGGCCGGGCTGGGCCAGACAAGATGGAGGCTCTGTCAGCGTCGTGGGTACCGGCGGCACCGGGGGGCGGCGGGGCGCGCCTGCCCTGGGCGGCAGGTGGTAGCGGGGGCGAGGATCTGCTTGGCCGGGTGCCGGCTCCGGGGCTGCCCCTCGGCCGGGCGGTGGGAAACTCTCGGCTGTGTGGCAGCCCCTTTCCTCCTGCCTGGCGAGGGAGAGGGGGCTTCGGGGGAAGGGCCGGACCGGCGCCGCTGCTGCCCGGGCGGTGCTGGGCCCGCAGGGGCTGCGCTGGAAGTTCGGGGGCCGGCCTGGTCCGTACCGGCGGCGTGAAGTCTGTGTCCGCCCTAGAGGTCACGGGCATTGAGCTGAAGGGAAGGGAGGGGGCAGAAACCCCTGCCTTTGGCTTTCAAGAAGAATCTTCCCTCGCTGTACGCTTCCTGAGCTTAAGCCCTTAGAATTCGGCTACTCTCGCGCTTGTTTATAGTTTCTTATTGTTTGGGGTTTTTCAATTGTTTTCAGGGAAGATCTTACCTCTAGGGCTGACAGGCAGTTCCAGTAGTAACAATGCTGCAATGTTTCAGTCGTCAGCCACTGCAGGGGAGGGTTTAAATCAAAACAAAAACCTGCTTTCATTTTAAAAAAGAAAACCAAAATAGGTTAACATTTTTGTATGATCTTTTAAAACCTCTTAACGGCTTTAGCATTTAAAATATACTGTCCTTTTGTACAAGATCGCAACCAGTAAAGTAGAACTAAGAATTGAAGCCTGCCCAGGCTTCTGGTCCTCTGTGTTTGGTATTAGTTTATGATTAAGATAGTTGCTGCTTTTACATATTTGTGGTGGTTAGAGAACCTTATTTTCATTCTTTTTTTTTTTTTCCCCCAAGAAGAAATCCTATTTATTGAGTATTGTGAAAGAAATTCTTATTGTCTCTGAGAAGCTTTTAAATAAATCCTTTATGTTGAAAGATGTTTCACCGGGTAATTGTGTTTTTGAAACACTGTTATGTTGTCTTTAGATAGTCCCTAGATTTATTTTGGAACATGAGAGAAAATAAGTCTCATGAGGTAGAAAGCACCTTTTTTTGTTGTTTGTTTTTGTTAAACGTGTAAAATCCCTAAGAAAGGATGCAAGTGAGACCTGCTTTGCGGGAGGTATGTGGAAGCACAAGAAGGTTTTGCTAACATCATCTTGTGTTGGACAGGACTGCCTCTGATAAAGGCAAAATGGCTTTCAGTAAAGGATACCGTGTCTATCACAAGCTGGATCCACTTCCATTCAGTGTGATAGTGGAAACCAGAAACAGAGAAGAATGTCTCATGTTTGAATCCGGAGCTGTGGCTGTCCTCTGTAAGTCAATATGTTTTGATAACTACAATGTAAAAAGTTGGCAGGCTTGACATTGTATAAGCTGTTTATTTATGGAATATAAAGAAGCAACTATTCTGTTTTCTTATTTGCTAATGGAGAGGCTTCTGATTTAAATGAGAAAAAAAGAAGATATTTTCATATCTTCATCTGTTGAGAGAAAAATTTATGCATTTAATTACATTTCATCATGCATGTATATTTTCATGTATACTAAATTTTCTTCTAATAGCTTCCAACAACATCTGCTTATTTCTTCGGTTCTGAACAACCTTCTCCTTTTGAATACATGATAACTCATTGAAAAGCTAATTCTGTGTTGTATTTCATAATAAAAAATTCTATATTTTTAAATGGTATATCATCTTAATTTGTTTTTTATCTCATTTTGTATCAAGATTTTTGATGGCTTTTTGATTTTTAGCTTTATTTTGTCCCTGTATTTTTAGCCTGTCTTGAGACTGTGTATTGATTTGTCATATAATAAAATGAGTAATACTTGGAGCAAGGTGTCTTGCATTGCAAAGTTATTTTTACATGTTTTCAGTGATAAATGCATTAAATGTTTCCCTTAAATTTTCCCCTCCCCCTTTTTTTTAACTCATAGTTGAAGGAGGACACTAAAATGAGAAGTGCAGAAGAGATCTGTTAAGCCTATAGATAGAATTTTAAAATGTAGTATGTTTTGTATTTTTCAGAAAGACTGAGCACCTGGTTGCACAGGGTCTAAGCTTGGTTTTGACTCTCATATAGAAAGCTTTCATACTACGGAAGTTTGGGGGTTTGGGGTTTTTTTTAGTCAATAACTTTTTGATTAATTCATTCTGATGCCTGTTTGTGGTTTTCTAGCCTAGCTATTCTGAGCGCCTGATCAGAAAATGGGAGATTTAATTCACTGCCTGAAGCCTGAGTGGACTCAAAAATCTAGGAGGATGCTCTGGCTTTGAGGCTGTAGTAGGCTGAATGGGGAGTGTGTTTTCCAACAAGACTCAAAGTTAGAAATGTGATTTCCAAAGAAGAGTGGTACTTAAGATACGTTTCCTTTCTTCGGTATTTGCAATTGGCTCTCCTGTACGTGAGTGTGCTACTTAGCAGTGGCATGGTCTCTTTCTGAGGCACCTGACTGCCACAGTGTCCTGTGTAGGGTACTTAAGCCAGGCCATGGAGTCATCTGTACTGGACAGGCTGTATGAACAAGTGCTCTCAGCTTAATCTGTATCTTTAACATGTGATTAGAACAAGCTGCCATTAACTGTTAGAGGCCTAGCAATGGGACACGCCATCATGATTGACATCATGTATGATGATCCAGGTGAAAAACAATGAGTGCTTTTCTCCTATTTTTGAGATTATTTTTTGTTCTGATACAGTTTCTTCTTGCTAAGTGTTTAAGTAATCTCCTTGACTTTGCCAGCAGTATTTGAAAGGCATTCTGTAGTGTGGATTGGGTTGGGAATAAGTGTCCAGTCGTAAAGCTAGTGAACAGGTTTAGTGAAATCTATAAAAAGGGGAAAAATGCTATGAAGATTTGTGGAAAACTTTATTTTAGCATGTATTTAGTAATTACTGAACATGCTTAAACTACTTAAGGAGCAATGTATTAAAAAGAATTTATTCCTGAAAGTAAGGGTCAAGGAGGACAGCAAGCTAGTGGCTTTTTGTGCTGTGATACAATGCAGTCACCTGGATAAACTTTCTTCTCGAAAAGTTAAAAAACATATCAAAGTTCCTGCCCTCTTCTATGCTTCACGTTGTTACCAAACAGAGGAATTGGAACCCAAAGGAAGTTTGAAAGCTTCTCTCCTCTTGGGCTCTGTGCTTAGTAATAGCATGTTATTAATCTGTAAAGGTTTGCCTTTGGTATTCTAAGTGGTAGGTTACAACGTGGTAAACATTCATACTTAGCTAGAAGTAGTTACTCTGAATATTGTTTTCAGTAACCTTAACCAGTAAACTGCTTACTCTTTTTCTATCTGGTAAATGGGCATATTTTCCTGATGCATATTTAGCTGTGGTGTTTTGCTTTAATTGCCTTTTTGCACCTAAACTCTTTAGGTACTGCAACATGATTCTTTTGTTAATGGTTGAAAGATCACAATTGTACCCTTGAACTGACAGCAGAAAAAGCACTAGAGTTCCCTAGTTCAGGAATTTTTTTATCTTTTTCTGCTTGCTGTTTGCTTCTGGTATGTGTGCTTTCTAATACACGTTTAAGGGAGTACAATTATTAGTGCTTGGGGAAGATTTGTAACGTACTACTTTTTCCGTCTCTCTAGTCATGCCACAGAAACCAGTCGGAAGATTCTAGTCTGTAGCCTTACAAACTTCTGGATATTGATACAAATCTAAAAGCCAAAGTTAACAGAGACTGGCCCTTGGGGAAGATTCCCCAGATGTTTGTAAAATCTGTATGAGTAGATAGAAAAACAGTCAGATCCAAGTATATACCAATTTAAATCCAGAACAGCATCACTTGGAACTGTTAAAAACTCATATTTTTTGCTGATGGTGCTAACACTTTTTTGACTCTACAAAAATTGACAATACTGATCTCAAACAGTTACACATTTTTCAAAATATTTTAATAAATACTGAAGCTAAAATAAGGTGTTCAACCTTATGCCCAATCATAGTTAGGACACCGTTAACTAGCAACTTTGTCTAGTTAATGGTGTCCCTGCTCACTACAGGGGAGTTGGACTAGATGACCTCTAGGGGTCCGTTCCAACCCAAAACATTTTATGATTCTATGATAGTTCTTACCTGTATGTAGAATGTATAATGTAGGCACAACCTAGTGAAATATACTTTACCATTAAAAATGATTTGTGTGGTTCCGTTCCAAGAGCCTTAGTGAAATGCATCTTCTGGGGTATCCATGTATAGGAATTTGGATTTGAAATGGGCTAGGAGAAAGGAATGAAAGCTTACTGATCCTTTAAATGTCATCTTAAAGGAAGTACATCTGTCATTTTGCTGAGGGAGGGATAACAGTATTAACCTTCATCCCCTTTACATTCAATGAAGCATTGTGAGATGATTCAGAGGATTTAGTTAGGCCTCTGTTTGAAATGCTATACAACTCATATGTTGTGTGATTTTCAGTGCGTGTATGTGCACTGAATCTGTTATTCAAGACAACAAAATAAAATGGAAGAAAGGAAGAGGGTCGAAGGGATAGTTCACAGAGGTGGTTATTGCGTAGTCATTCAGTCTTAATGTGGAAGTGGCCCAAGCCACGCTTCTCCTAGAAGTGTTCTGTGTACTGCTTGTAACGTGGATTAGCTAACGTTACTGTGACCAAAACATCTGAGAAATACTTCGCTTGCCTTTGTATGTTTAAAGCCTCTTTTATTGACTCACTCCTAGTATTGGGTTAACCCAATGAAGTGTGAGGGGATCCTGCCAGCTTGCTTCCTGAGGCCTTGTAAGAGCACTTAGTTTCAAATGTCAGCAGCTTCACTGCTGATTTGTTTAGAATTTAGTGGGAGGATGTCATAGCTTTATTTTTTCTTATTTGACATATAAAATAGGCAGTATATTTATTCTTTGAAATAGGACATTTTAATGAGATACCTTACCTGTAAAGATTTCATTGACTGAGCAGGAGGGTGTTCTCTCTCCCTGTTCCTTTCTGGTGAGTCATAACGAAACAAGTGGGAAGCTGTCTTTACTCCTGTCGCCTGCGATGAGTAAAGGAGAATGTTCTGTCGCCTGGGAAAATACTGAGCCCTGAGTGGAGAGAGCAGGAGCTTCGTGCACATCCTTTGACTTCAATCTTATGGCAAAGCTGAGAAGAGAGCAGGTGTGAACAGGAAGAGGCACTATGCCCACCCTGAGCTTTCTGTAGAGCTAGATACAGTAAGAGCTGTAATTACCTGTGTGCAGCAGGCATCCTGGTATTCATGGTCATGTTTAGCAATGCTACCCTTATCACCCATTCACGTTCCACTTCTTTTTAAAAAAAGAAAATTCTTCCATGCTGTGTTCTTGGGAAGGGGGAAGCAGATATGCTATTATCTATCCACAATAGCAGATGGGACATAGTAATTTTGCAAAAGGTTTTAAGTTGATATGGTGCTTGAAGAAACAGACACCCAGAAAAGTAACATACTGGCAGATATGTTTGATGAGCACCTGCTATAAGTATGCAATTATTAAGGAGGGTAACATTCTGTATGCTCACAACCAGAGTTGGTTTTTTCTTCAGTGTTCGCTGCTGCCAGTAATAAACTGCCACTGTGTGATTCTCCCCACTGATAATGTTTATACAGAGTTTTGAGTGGAACCACATCCCCTTAACTAGGGAAGGAGAATATTTCAGAATAAATTACTACATTCTGGTTTTCCTGATGGGATCCTATAAAATAAGTTTAATACAAATATTTTCCTGGCTGATATGCATCTATAAAGGTACAATAATAAGAATTAAAATTCTTCAGGCAGTAATTTATTCTCTGGAATGAGTGTCTTTGTGTTTGAGAGGAAAGGTCAAATACGTGCTGTGGTAGCAACATTTTTTTGAATGTATTTTGATGCAATACTAGATTCATCTGAAGCCAATTTGGAGGGACCAATGTGAAGGGACTAGGATACAAAGGCAAACAGCAATTTCACTTTCTTGTTTTTATTGCTGTTTTGACTAAGTGTCATCTTCCGGACTGCGCCTTCCCATTAAACAGTCTTAGAATGCTGAAGAAGCTGCAGGGAAGCAATAGCTGCAGTGGGTACCAAGGGCAGCTGTGCAGGTGGAGGAGGCTGTAACCTGTCCTCCTGTCATTAGGTGCCTTTCCTAGGATTCTGCCAGAATTCACTGTCCTTTCAAATATACTGGGAAGATGTTCTGCTCATTGCTTTCCAGGCATTTCCAACAAAATCCCATGGTTTAGCCACAACCATGTATGCTAGCCTAGCACACTTTGAAGAGTACAATAGGTACAGTAAGAACAAATCTTCCCAGGAGGTTGGTGGAGAAAGTTACTCTTGCCTGTGAGGGCTATGACCTCTTTGAATGGCAAAACGGATCTGCAAGAATTTGGTCCACAGTTCTGGGAATATTAAAAGAAGTTACAACAGAATCTGAAGGCTTTTTGCTTCTTAAGGTAGACTAGCTTTACAGCAATAGCAAAGACCACAGCCCTTTGCATGATTTTAACAAGGGATTTCACTGGCAAGAAATAATTTTTTTTATGAATGTTCCCTTTCCAATTCAGTAAATTTTCATTTCTATGGTAGCACATGTGATTTTAAAAGTCTTGGTTTTGCCCTACTGGACATCCAGTGAATGATAGCTCTTGTGTTAAGAAGCCTAGTTTGCATACTTCTGGAGTTACTCAGACATAATTTAGAAAAACTAATTAGTGTTTCTACATTTCAGATAATTTGGTAACTTTTTTGCATGCTAGCATGTATTTAAATTGAAAATTTTGTGAATTGACTTGTATGGGCAAAAATTGCAACATTTGGCTTTAGTGTAAAATAACTATGTTTTAATCAAAGCATTCAGTATTAGAAGAAAATCTTTGTAGATTATTGGTGCTATGAAGTTTTGTTTTCAATGGAGAACATGCAACTGGTTCAGAAAGCCCAAATCTGATGGAAGGGAAGTGCTTGTAGGCTGTTGCATAGGTCAGCTTTGCTTTCACGCTTATTTCTCAGTTTGGTTTTTTTCCCCCTCGTCAGTGATGTTAGTTGAAGTGATACATGTTGTGAAGTAAATTTGCATAGGATTGAAAAATAGTGTTAAAGCAATCGAGCCTTTTTTTTGCTCATCCATTACCATTATTTTGTTGTTGTTGTTCTAAAGAGTGTTGGGGGTTTTTTTCTGCTGTGTAGTATTTAAATATAATTGCTAAAATCTAGAGATGTCTGGGGTTTTTTTCATTGCGGGGTAGAGATGATTTGTTATTTGGGGGTTCCTCCCTGTAGTCTTAAGATACGGGTTGATTGTGGTAACATATAAATGTCTTTGTGAAGTGAGTAATGGTACTTCATAATTTGAACTAGCAAATAGAGTGGGGAAAAAAAAAAAGTCCTATTAATTCAAAGCAAATATAATATGAATTATGGCAGATTTAAATATTGGCTGTCATCCAGTTTTCTTTGCATCTATTCACATCAGCAAAGTATCAAAAGTAACAAAACAGTTCTTCAGTTGGTTGATTTATAAATGAAAGTGGTGACTCCACTCTGAAGTTAATGTCACCTATGTGGTAATATTAAAAAGTTAGCTTTAATTTAAATACCAAAACTGTCCTGATTTGACAAAAAGCTTGAAAACCTCAATCTTAAAGGCTCAAAACCAAACTGCATAAGAATAGTTCGTAAATTTTTCAGATTTTTTTTCTAATGTGAGAGTAGCATGAGCTTTTTTTTGTCTAACTTAAATGAGAAAACTTGTTTCTGGTGGAACGTCACATAATTTCAGGAGCATGACTGCTCCCAGCTCAGTGTCCCACGTTCTAGCTGGGAATTGTAGCCACTAACTTGTAATGTGTCGTCGTGGTACCTCATGAACCCACCAGGAAGAGAATATAACCGTAGAAAGCCTAAATGACAACTTTTAACATGGTCTTAGTTTTATCATTGTTAAAGTTGCAAAACTAATTTCTGATCTGGAATTAAGCAGAATACATGTTGAACCAAGTTGCCCTGAAGACAGGATTTTTAAAGGGGTTTCATTTGCATAAAGTAAAAGGGATTAAATAATCCCTTTAAAATAATTGAATCGGTCACCTTTGTTAATTGAGTCAGTGATTGATAAGGTGTGATTATTACAGTTGCACACTTGTGATTTAACTTGGAACAAATGAGATGTTAACATTTAAAAATACTATGACCTATTCATTTTTAACAAAGCTTGACTTAAAATTATTTTATTCTTTTTCTCTTGACACCGCAAATGAGGCTTGCTGGCTTTCTACAAGAATGCGTTACAACTTGACCTGAAAACCACATTAAAAGAGTTGTGTTGAGGGTTTGGAGGGGTTTTTTTGTACTGCTAAATAGTGAGTCATTATTTCTGTTTTAGAAATTAATCAACTTGAATCTAATTAATGCAGTGGGTTAAGCCGAAGCTGCTTTTAATTTCCTTTCTGCTTAACACTGAACTGACATAAAGTAATAGAAATACCGCCTGGAAATGTTTTGTGTCCATCTTTATACATGGACGTATGTATGCTTGCATTGTCTACTGTTTGGTGCTCCTCTACAACCATAATTTAAAATAAGTCCAGTGGTATGGATGAAAGTTGTCATTCCAGCTGGTAATTTCTGTCTTTAGAAGTTGCATGTCTTAATTCATTCTTCTTGGTGAGTGACAGTGTTTTATATTTTTTTCAGACAGCCTTAATTGTGTTTGCTTACTTCCAGCTATTTAAAGAGGAATAAACAGAAAAGTCAATTTCTCAAGGAGAAGTAGGTTTATTAGTTTGTAGGGCTTCATGTTTTTCTGAGTGCATATTTATATTAGCTACATTTTTTTCAAGATACGGAGCTCCTAAATCAAAGTCAGAAGGGTTCTCATGGCTGCAGGCCAACCTACCATTCTGGGAAGAGATGTTCTCATTCATTAAGAATGTTGTAGAGGAAATGAGGAAATGCTCTCTCCTTCTGTCAGGATTACCTTAGCCTTCCTGTGGTTTAAGGGAAGAGGCAGCAGCACGGTGCTGTGGAGTTGCTCCCTTTTCTGCTGTTGGTGCTACTTTTGTGACTGCTTTCTTTTTAGCTTGGTTTCTTAAGGAAAAGGAGGTTTATGTGATAACCATTTTTTATCCCTTTATATTGGCCAATATCTGTCATCACCAAATCCTCATAGTTCTTTCAGGTTTGGTGAATGCTGACAGCTACAGGTTCAAACAGGTGCCCTCAATGAAGGGGAATTTGCCATACGGATTTATGTTACAAAGTTGTAACTCATAGTAGGCGTGATGTGCCTTATGGGAGGGTGGTCAGACCGTGTTGCAGGTAAGCTCTTCTGCGTCCCAGCTGCCTGCTGCGGGGCCTGCTAAACGTACCTTGCGCCTAGACTTGGGTTCTGCGGCACAGTGGCAGAAACCTTAGGATAGGTGAGGATGGGCCAGGGCAGGATGGATGAAGTGAACCTTCCGAGGTGTACAATGTTTGCCATTTTCCCATGTGAATTTTGGCCTTCAGAAAAAAAAAAAAAAGATGGGAAAAGTGCAGGCAGTGCAAGATAGAAATACTTACATGCTCACCGTGGAAAAGCTTTGCTCAGAGTTCAAACTGTACTAGATCTAACGTAACTGAAAAACATGTCATGAAATGCTTTTGGTTGGTGCTTGGGTGCTTTGTTAAGAAAATAATTGACTAGCCACAGTAAGTTTTTCTATTTCCATTTTTTTTACTTGTTTTTGGAACCCTTTGCTGCTTTATTAATGTTGGCCTTTTTTGTTGATCTGAATTTGCAAAGCCCATGTTACTTAATTTACTTCAGACATTTACTTATTAAGGCTTAGCAAGGATAACAGGCATTCTATGCAATGGAGAAAGAGAATAAATCCATAGAAGACAGAAAAGCCGGTGTTCTGAACTGTTATTAAATACTGGCAGGCATCTTTAAGAAAAATCGTGCAAAAAGTTTGAAACTGAACCTCATCTTTCATTAATAATTTGAAACATGAAAGAAGAACATGGCAGTTCTTGGTTACCAAAAGTTGAGTTTAGTAGAGTATGTTGGCATCGTTAAATGCTTGCTGGGGAAATGGATTGAAAGAACCAGGTTTTGAAGTTTAGTTGTTCTGTCCAGCCTGATGGTGATCTGGTTAAGAAAAACATGGTTTGCTGATGTGGACAAAATCTGATCTGTTTACAGATGCTGTCTGTAAACAATGTGTTTAGATTGGCTGCGAGTCTTAGCCCATGTTATAGGTGAGGACTTTGGAAGTAATCATGCTGCTATAACTCTTACCTTTAGCGTCTGGATTACAGGAATACAGAGTATTAGTGCAAATACTTAAGCTTTTTTAAAATACACTTAAAACATTCAATGAGTTTAGACTTCAGTCTGAGGTTAAATAATGGTTTCATCTTCATTGGAGTTTCTGATCCACTTCACTAATAGAGTTGGCGGACGTTTGAACAGAAGGGATAGGCTTGTGCACAGGCAGGGCTATGCTAAGTTTAGGGAATACTCATTAGAAAGATTCACAACAGCAATTCTTAAGGAAATGTAGCTAATGTGAGAGAGAGCACAGCAGAATGCCAGGGCAACAGGCGTTTTGATTTATGCATTCCTTTGTCAAATTCTGTTTTTTTTTTTTTAGTGTCAGAGTGAAAATTAAATAGCAGATCGTTTCTGAGAAGGGAGAAGGTGCTGAACCTTGGTGACCTAGAAATCTTGATCCCTGTAGATCCAGTGGCATAGCTGGAATTGTCAGTCTTTGTGCTTCAGGTGCAGTCTCAGTCAGGCAGGATCTGGTTTCTGGTCTTCAGCATCTCTGTCACCTGGCTTTGCAGTCAAGCTTGTGGGCCTGTTTTTTTGAGTGCTGATTAAAGTTTTTTAAAGCATACGCTAACATTAACTCCCAGGGGAATACACTTTAACTTCTTCTAAAATATTACAATTTTTTTTTTCCCAAAAATTTCTATGAAAATTGTGTTTTCCTAATCTAAGACATGGCTTTTAAATGCCATTATCTTCTGGACCTATAAGAGTTTTGATTTGCTTGGAATATATCCAGAACTAGTTAAAATGCACTTGTGATAATATTGTTTACTTACCTGGAAATAATACTGCTACTTTATGGTTTTATTCTTGGAGAAAAAGGATTTTTTTCAGGGGAAAAAAAGCAGCATTTAGTGAATTACAGGAGAGCATTCTCACGGAACTCATTTGCCTGTGTTTTGGATGCTTTTTATATTAGATGGTGATGATGATAAAAATGCCAATGTTGTCCTTTAATATCACTTGCAGTTTTTGCAAGTCCTTTTTTTGTTGCCTAAAAACATAGCATGATCTTACTTTGTCATAAAATCAAATACTCATTTTCCATTATAAAATGCCCTGTGCTCACGCATTTTGATTTCTCTCCAGAAATTTCACCTAAGTGCTAATTTTGTAATCTCTTGGATCTTCAGTTTAGAGTGGACTCATTCTCCCTGCCATAGTGTGTGGTCTTTTACACCATAAAATCTTATGTTTTCTCTCCATAGCTTCTGCAGAAAAAGACACAATCAAGAATACCTACTCCAAAGTAATGGATGCATATGGGCTATTGGGTGTATTAAGATTAAACCTTGGTGAGTGAGAATACGCAAAACCTGAATTTTTCATTTGGGAAAGAAAATTGTGCTGCTTCTGTAAAACTGCACAGCACAGGATCTTTGCAACAGGAACTGGGCTCTTTGTTCATTTTTTGTGTTTGTAGAGTAACTTGCAAGTTTGTAGCACTCCCAGAAATGAGGGAGTAGGCAAAAATAACTTCCGTTTTCACAATCCCTGTTATTTGGAGCATAGTTTCTTCTGTTTGCATTTCCTTTTCTTCTGTAGAACTTGAGAATGAGTTCTTGATGTTGGTTCTTTTTGTACTACTTTTTCAGGCAAACTGGGGTCAGATTGTGTGCACTTAAGCATGTAAATACATCAATGTCACAATCCACTAAGATTCATGCAGTTACGTGTGCCTTTTCTTGTTTTACAGGAGACACATTGTTACATTATCTGGTTCTAGTAACAGGATGCATGTCAGTGGGAAAGATTCAAGACTCTGAAGTTTTTCGGGTTACTTCCACTGAATTTGTATCATTACGAATTGATTCAACGGATGAGGATCGTATTTCAGAAGTGCGCAAAGTTTTGAACTCGGGAAACTTTTATTTTGCATGGTCTGCAACTGGTGTCAGTTTAGATCTTAGTCTCAATGCCCATCGCAGCATGCAGGAGCATACCACTGACAATAGGTTTTTCTGGTGAGTTCATAATGCGTTTTATCAGACATATGGAATAATGCATGCCTATACAAACTCACGTGTGGCAAGTTTTTATCCTTGTCTTTGTCAGCTCTTAAATGTACACCTTTGTCCCCCAGTGTTGATGAGATAGAATAGCATTATTTTAAATCTAAGGACACAAGCATGTTATTAATGATACAACGTTTCCATGGTCACTTGGAGTTTCTTAATTGGACACAGATTTTCACTGCTGCTGATATTATACTTTGATCCAAACAGTTGTCATGATGTTGTGTTTCAGCTGTGGTGTCTCTTAATTCTTCATCAAGTGTGTCAAATTTTTAAAATGAGTGTGATAATGGAGCTCTAAAGAAAATTTTAATCTTTTGAACATTCTGGATTCTAAAATGGTGTGGTGTTTATATACAGTTTCCAAGTGGTTTTCTAACATATGAAAGGGCTTTAAAAGTTCTATTACACAGAAAATTGTCATGTTGCTGATTTTGTTGAAACAGCAGGTAGACTGTGCTACAGTGCACATTGCTTGGCTGCTGAACTCACTATCTTTTTACAGAATATTTTTGAATAAAGTATAGGTTTTCACACAGAGAATTCTTTGTAAAAGGAATACTGCTGTTTCTGCCAATAAGCAGCTTAAATAATGACAGACACGCATACTGTCACGTAAGAAATTCTGCTCCCATATTTTCAGCCTTTGTTAAAAAAGGCGTATGTGTCCATGAAGCTTGGAAGGGTCCTTAAGACTTGGCAGTATGCTGTTGGAACAGGTGAAAAGCTACACGTTTCCCCCTCTTCTGTCAAATATGCAAGACAAAACCAGCTCTGTCATACGTGCCAGTGCTGCTCTACTCTCTGACACTATTTTGGTCAGATAGAGGAATATGAGACAAAATATGTATATTAAGACAGAAAATAAGCTCTAGTCTTCAGAAACACATCTACCTTGATGTAGGTTTACAGGAGTTATAGGAACCTAGCTGTTTGTCTCTCCCTGCATCTGGAAAAAGACTGGGCTCTCTGTTGATAAGTCACTATGTCAAGGCTTGAGAAATGATGATCCTGTCCAAATAAGCCTGGCTGATTTTGACCCTTGTTATAAAACTTCTTAAGTTACCTGGCTTTTTTTTTCAGTAAGAATGAGTCCTAGCAGGAGGTAGATGGAATGTCTCAGATTCCAAGATCTAGAAATAGAAACACTAAAAGCCAATAACGGAAAGTATTCTGCTTATGCACTTCAGTAAGCTTTCCTGGGCTTCTTGTATTCAAAAGTTCTGGTCTCATATTGCCCAGGGCAAGACTATTGTTTGCTTTCTCAGTCTCCTATTGTAATGCATCTGTATACTTTTCTGTAAAGTGAATGCATACTTGATTCACAGGATTTGAGTCTTCATTAATGATTGAACTGAGGTGTTTGATAAGTTGCAGTGTTTTTTGTTTTCTTTCTTTTTTTTTTAATTGGAAGTTTAGAATGAAAAGGCTAAAATTAAAGTGAATAGCTTCAACCTTTATACCAAATATGTTATTCACAATTATGGTAGAATTTTCTGGGCGGTGACAAAATCAGCCGTCTTACTAGGGTTTACTTTTCTTTGCTATGCAGAAAACTTTACTTCCTTTTTATACAAGTGAGTGTTTCCAAAGAAGATCAAAAGCCAAGCCCCACTGGAGTGAGGTAAAATTAAAAAACCTCACAAAACTCAAACTTTAAGTCTTGTTTACTTACTAGAGTGTTGATTGGTACTACTTAATGCACAGGTGTATCCAAACTGTGGATCTTTCATTTGAGCAGTAATTGGTATTATAGAACAGTATATAACATACCAACACTGAAATTGATATTTACAGAAATTTCAAAATAATTTGGCTATGAATGTATTCCTGGAAGCTTGTCTGGGCAGGTGATGCATTATGGTGACGTATAATAGAAATAATCAATGTATGTTAACAAGAATTTTTTTCTAGCTTTATTTTTGTGGTGGTGTGGAATTGAGTGGTGCTTTATCCATCACAAAAAATAACCCTGTAATTGGAATTGTAGCTTGCTTTTTCCAGAGTCCATAGTCTTTGGCTGCTCAAAGCAAGGCTGAGTGGAGAAATATAAATGAGCTTGGCATGTTGGTTTTTGCTGGGTGAAGAGCAGAAGCTATAAGGGTTATTTTTTTAAGGTCATTAAAATTCATGGCTTCAGCCCATATTGTTATTGTGCAAACATTTAAGCTGTTCTCTTTTAATTTTTTCAAGTATGTTTAAATAAGAATTATATTATAAATTTCTTATTTGTAGTAGTGGGCATAGAATACAAGAAGTTAGTAGCTGGCTTAACAGTTTGAGGTGTATCTTATTTCCTTCCAATTATTTTAATTCTTTTTTTTCCCAATAGGAACCAGTCACTGCATTTACATCTGAAGCACTATGGTGTGAACTGTGATGACTGGTTGTTACGTCTCATGTGTGGAGGAGTGGAGATAAGGACAATTTATGCGGCTCACAAGCAGGCAAAGGCTTGTCTTATTTCACGACTAAGCTGTGAACGGGCTGGCACCAGATTTAACGTCCGGGGAACAAACGATGATGGTCATGTTGCTAATTTTGTTGAAACAGAGCAGGTATGTTATGCTACAGTGCACATGGCTTGCCTGATGAACTCAAGCTAAGCATGTGTGTGCATAGTTTTTTGCTCTAAATCAACAGATCACAAGTCAGGTCTGTAACCGACAGGTATCGGGAGAGTTCCTGTGCTGCTAAATAAGGCATCTAAGTAGGTTACATAATTTGATGATCTTGGTTTTTAGTGTAGCTTAGAGTAAGGGCGTGCATGGGTCCGACTTTCAGTACCTTAAGAAGCTGTTATCCATCAGCTGCACTGTTGTAGGTGGCTGTACTTCCTTTTAGCCTCCTGAGCTGTAGGTGAGTGTGTACTTCTTTTGACCCGAGCTAATAGTGAAGTAAAAGACCTTAGAAAGAAGTGAAAGATTTTTGGCGAAAACATGGTACCTTGTGGTTCAGGAAAAATAAAAGCATTCCTGTGGTTACTTAACACAGCTCCACTTAAAGGTAGTTTTTAAAGCCACTGTGATTCTGCTGCATTTGATTACATATCTTTGCCCTTATTATACAGAAATGCAAGAAGCTATTAAATCATTCTTTGCTGGCCTTTCTTTGCTCACTTCTTATGATAACCTAGTTACCAAGATGTTGTTCCTGCAGCTGTATTCATATGAGTAGGTATCTTTGGTTGACTCACTGACTCTGCAAAGCCTAGGTGATCTCAGTTGGGTTTTATCCAGGAAGGGCTCTGCTTGTACACATCCGATTTCAGGAGTGTATTCAGAACACTGTTGTTACAGTTTCTCTGTCCAAGCTGGCAGGCTAATGTCACTAGATGACTGTGGCATATCATCCCTCTTAAAGTTTCCTTTCCTGTATACTTAATAGGCCACTGTGTTTTGGATTCTGATGCACAAAATCTGTGCAGGTGTTCCGAGTAGGCTGCATTGTTATTTTCTGTGCATTGGTGTGTGCTTTAACTGTTTCTACAGGAAGGTCTTACCAATTTTTTAAAACAAGTTACTCTTAGCACAGAATTAATTCAGGCCCAAATAATAAAAGCTTGCTATATTTTCTTAGACATTGTGAATCATGATTCTGCAAGGAAGCATGAGAGTCCCAGAACTTCTTTTATGTGTTGTTCAGAGGGGATAGAGAGAGAAGTCTAGGGAGCATAATTAATATTTTAGTTCGAAGTGTGGAATATGTAATGTGTAAATATATTTTATTTACTCTATGTTTAGCTAAGGCTGAGAAACCTAAAACCTTACACTCTGTAATACTTAGTATGCTTTTTTTCTTAACAGGTGATATTTTTAGATGACTCTGTGTCATCTTTCATACAGATTCGAGGATCTGTTCCATTATTTTGGGAACAGCCAGGCCTGCAGGTAAGCAGGAGATAGATTTAATTATACAGATAATTCTTATTCATGTATTTTTAAACATCTTATAGTAATGTTTAGGCTCTTCTGCACAGTTAACTGCCAGGATGAGGTTATCCATTGGGAGCAAGTTGGTGCTATTGTTTAATTCACCAAACCTGCTCCTCTCGAGTCTCTGGATGCTGTTTTGCACAAGATTTGAATGTCCATTGCTTTTTAGATGTTTTCTCTTTGAAGTTCTGAGTTTTTCTGTTTTAATTTAAATTGCTATTTTAAAATAAGTTGTCTAAGGGCATCCAAAGAGTCTGTTTTCTTCTGAATTGTTCTTGAGGATAAGCCTTTTCAAGAAGTCAATATGGTTCAAGAGTTACTGTAATATAATTTCATCCCAGCTTTCTTAAAAGAGGGATTTTATCAACAGCTACTACTGTGGTACAATTTTTACAGGGAAGATTAAAAAAAGTTCATGCCTCAGTGACTCTAGGTTCTTTAAACTAGATGTATAAGCATTTTGCAATAGAACTGCTGAAACATTTACATGCCTGTTACTCAAAGCAAGAAGTAATTAAATTATATGACTGAGTATATTAAACTTTAAAAGGTTGGTTTTTTTTTTAGAAAAAAGAAGAGGAATTTAAGAAAAGCCTATAAAAAGAATGCACACCATAGCAAGCAGAATAAATTTTGGAGATTTCATTTAGAAAATGAAATGAATTTTTAGTCTGTTCAAATGTGTAAAGACAAATAATTTAATGTATCTTCATGTCACAGGTGGGATCCCATCGTGTCAGAATGTCAAGGGGGTTTGAGGCAAATGCACCAGCTTTTGACAGGTGAAAGAATGTCTTAAATTATTTTAAACGTACTACAAACTTCTGATAAGCGATGCATGAGAGGAATGGGATATATTATTCCAATAGGAGCGGGGCTTTGTCTATAAAAATGTGTGATTCAGCAAAGCAGCAAACTGCCTGGGCAGCTTCTTCAAACTTCTATGGGATTGCTTGTGCCTTTGAGTGCTTTACTGAAAAGTTTGAAGAAAATTTTAAATAGTGAAATGCTTTGTTAAATTGAAAACAAAAATTATAGCATTGAGTAATCTATATTTGTCAGCTGCTGTATAAAAGTAAAATTTATATTTTGATTTTATTCCTGCCATGACACTTCAGCTTCACAGCCTTACGGTTTTAACTAAATATATGTTGTTAAATTGGTGCTATTATCCTAATTAAATAGCAGTCAACGGTTGTACGCTATTATTGAGTTATATTGATTTGTTTGGGCATGGCATAATAAAAGGCTTGTGGCAGTTATTAGAGTACCCGGTACATTTCTGCAGCATCTCAGCCAGTGTGGCAGGTGTTTGTGTTAATTTTCTGCATGCCAGAAGATGAGTGTGGAATTTTTCTTCTGTTAACAGGCATTTCCAAACTCTTAAAAATTTATATGGCAAGCAAATTATTGTAAATTTACTTGGGGCAAAAGAGGGGGAGCACATGCTCAGCAAAGCTTTTCAGGTGAGTAAGACAATTCTTTCACTGTGCATATCCTTGGAATTTGCCAGTTTGCGATGAAGCTTTTATAAAGCCTTCAAAAAATGAAACAGGTATGCTATGCTCTGAAGCAGCTACCACTTGTGGTTAAAATGGTATTTATCATAAAAGTACTGCTTAAGATACTTAATGTGAAATGAATTTTCAAAAGCTCTATATACAATTAGTGTTTGATTATGTTCAGATTGGTTATTTTGCTGAAAAATTATAACAGCAACACAGACAATGTTGAGAGATTATTGGTTATTTTCATATTTCATGCTTATTAGTGGCTTATTTAAAAAATAAATCTTTTTTGCACTATAAAATTCGTGAATAAATAAATGATACTTGTGGTACTTAATACTGTGATGTTTCTTTTAAAAATCTTTCCCTTGGAATTCTTGGGTATATTCCTTAATATTCTTTAAAAATCACAAATTAATTTATCAATTTAAACATAGAAGCTGCTTCATAATTAGAATATATAATAAATAGAAATGTTTGTTCAGAAGATGTTAACTATAAGTGGCCATTTTCATTAATTCCTGCTTGTTAGGTTAAAAATAACTGTCACATTTTAGTCCATAAATACTTGAGAAGCTCTGTCTGAAGCCAGAGAACATGTCAAAAGCCATCTGTTGCTTCCCTTTCCCTTTTTCCTTTTCCCTTTGTATTATAATGCTTGCATATCTTAGGCCATTGGTTGAATATCTTAGGCCATTCACTAGTATCTTTTCTGTATCCAGCTCTCCTGGTAGGAAACATTAGTGCTCCCAGATGCATATCAGTGCCTGTTGCAGATTATAGCTTTGCCAACAAAGATTGTGTGAGCTCTTCAAGATTTTTCAGGGAATGTTAGGTAAAGTTTTGCTCAAGCCGCCCTCCACAGCAACCTAAATAATTTGTCTGTTTTTTCGGTAGTAGTTTATGGAGTGTTTACTCAGTCCCTGTTGCTGGCAGGTATGTCTAAAATGGTGACCATTAGTGAAAGGTGTTTCCACTGAAACCGCTCTTTGCAAATTGAAGCATTTTAACAGTAGAAGAGGCTGTAGACTGTCTTGGTGACCCCAGTATAGTAAGGAAAAAACTGACTTTGGTTGTGACAAGAAAAAGAAAAAACACGGGTGAAATTAATAAATTCTGAGTGATTTGTTGAACAACAGTGAAAAAATGGTTTCATTTTACCTAAGAGAAAGCACATAATAAACAAGATAGCTAATAAAACAGCTTTAAAAATACTTGTAGCCTCTTATTTAGCTTACACTACTGTATGTGCAGATATTGGTATATTTATACTTTTTTCTTTTCTTTTTACAATGTCAGAGTCATTTGAAAGCGTCTGAACATTCAGCTGATATCAAAATGGTGAACTTCGACTATCACCAAATGGTTAAAGGTGGAAAGGCAGAAAAACTTCACAGCGTGCTTAAACCTCAAGTCCAGAAATTCTTAGAGTGTGGATTTTTTTATTTTGATGGAAAGGAAGTTAAAAGGTTTGTGTGTATAACTTCTGTAAATTTCTTAAAATTAAATTATGGTTACAAGATGCTTTTCATTCCTTAGCAAGAAGATAAGAGAAAAAATGTTAGTTCTGCTATCCTGTGTTTATTGTATTCAAGATGATGCTCAACAACTGAAATATGAGTCACTTATTTTAATCTGTTAAAATTTTGTCTTGTTCTGAATATACTCTGAAAATCTTAATGGAAAATATCTCTTGAGACATAGATGGGGCATGACTTAATTTCAGGCCTTTGATCTCGTGATTTTGGTGAAAATGGGCAATGTCCTTTTTTTTTGGGTACACTCACAAGGGCTTAGAGAATGAGTATTTTTCCATCTTCCTGTATAATGTTATTAATATTTTCCTCAGAGATGGAGAATACCATTTTCTGTTTGTTGTAAATGCTGATGTTCAGTGCAGTCTTTTTCTAAATCTGTTTGCACCTGGATCCCCCATTTCAGAGATTCAGTTCTCCACAAAGTATGAGTGGGATACATGTTTTCTGCCCTGCTCTGTACTTCCCAGTCCTGCTGTACTTGTACTTCTATCCCTATTTCCCCATCCCTCTTCCTAGAGCAAAGGCTGTGCTTATCTCAGCAGGAAAAGGGAAGCAGGGTTAGAAATAGGCAACATTCCTGCTCTTCTCCCTTCCACACTCTTCCTCCTTTTAATTAATACCAGAGCAAACTGCTGAGTGAAGTTCGCTATGAGAAAGAGAATTGTTGAGTGAGGGGATTGTGCCACATGCAGCGGAAGAGGAGAAGAGGGTTCCAGTGCTACCCTGTGTTCTAACCTGGCTGTGGGATTAAATCCCCCAGGGGCAGGTTTTAGTAGGCCTGAATAAGATTAGATTTAGTGGGAGGGTGCTTAGGTCCCATCTCCACCTCAAAATGTGATTGACCGTTCTCCAAAAAGCTTTAAAAGTGGTGTGACACTTTGTGTTAGAAGAACACCATTTGCTGTTGATGGAGATTCAAATAATATTATCACCCATCAAAAAGACTGACACAGAATAAAAGCAAAATAGGCTGTGGCTTGTGATAGCTTGAAGAATTGTGTTAAAAGATACAGTGACAAATTTTGTAAGTTCAATGTCAGGTTGTTTTCTAACACAGCAAGTTGCTTTGTATTTCAAATCAAATACAGAAATAGTAATGAAAAAAATATATTGGAGAAAGTTCTTCAAAACTTTCTACAGTTTATGGTTAGATCTCCAAGTAAGTGTGTTGAAGCCTTACTGAGTTAATCGGACACAAGGTGTGGTGGGAATGACGAAAGTAAGACGTAAGTGTGTAGCACTGGGAGAGCCATCAGAATTTTGTACTCACAGCCAGGCAAGAAGAACGTGGATGTTGCCTAATATGATCCTTCTGAGAGCTCTGTAGGACAAGTTAAGGGGCTTCTCTTAAAGAAAGGGGAGCAGTTCAGAGTGCCTGAGGTCCTCATGCATCTGTCGAGCTAAGGAGGAGAGGCTTGTTTTTCATCTTTATTTGGGGAGGAAAGAGAAAGTAATGAGGGGTTGAAATTGGCTTTAGTTTTATTACAATTTCTTGTTCTTTTAGTTTAGTTAAACAAATCCAAGAACTGTCCTAATATATTTTTTTTTCATTTTTGTTTTAACCAAGAGTTATTAATTCCCCCTGAGATTCTTGGGAAGTGTGTTAGCTGGATTGTTTGAAAAGAAAACTTAATCCTGCATAGCATTTTAACCAAGCAAGCAAGGAGAATTGAGAAAAACTGAAGACGACTCATGTTATTTGCAGAAATATAGTGAACACTGCTGCAAAACTCACTGCTGTTTTTGGAGCTAACCCTCTATTGCTGACGCATTTATAAATATACTTGCAATGACAGTAACATTGCACTGACAATACCCTGATTTACTATTCTGGTTCAGATCTTGATGTCCCTGTCTTTGTTGATGATATGTGTGTTAAATGAGTTATTTCAGTTGTTTTCTCTCTCTGTCTCTCATTGTCCTTGGCACAGATCTCAAAGCGGTACTGTCAGAACAAACTGCTTGGACTGTCTGGATAGAACAAACAGCGTGCAGGCTTTCTTTGGCTTAGAGGTAAGAAAAACAGTGTCCAGATACAAAACTGTTCCTGATGCTTCTGTAGCAATTAGGCTGTGAAAGTAGCATTACCTTCCCTATGAAAGATTAATTAAAATGTTTCATAGGTGGCAGTTTGATTTACAGTATGATAAGTTTCTTGTTCTGGGGTAACCAGATCTTAGTAGTTACAGAAGTAGTAGTTGTGTTGTAGTTGTAATTAAACAGTACTCATGCAGCATTGTGAAAAATGTTCATTCTATTTTAGGTGTCAGTTAAGATTAAGGTTCAGGCTTGCAATTCTAGAATAGTTAGTAGTGTTGTAGTCCTTAACAAAAACACTTGCATTCACAGTTACTCTATTAGATAAAGTTCTTTGGCATATAGGATTACTGTTCCTAGCATCTGCCAGTGCTGTGTGTTCATATTGTCACAGCACTGTGCTGTGAATTCTTCATGGGGCAATATCATGGTTGAGGCTTTGGCCACGCTCAAATTGAGTAGTTGGAAATTAACCGTGGGATGCAGTCCTCCTGCAGGGTTGTGCTTCAGCATATTGGCTTATTACTGCAACAAAGGTTCTAGCCTGCAGGCTTATATAGTAGAGCTTGAACACATGAACATGATAGGAACTGATGGAGTAAAACAGTACTGATTAGGAATTGATGGAGTAAAACAGTACTGGTTAGGCTAAAAGAGTAGCCCTGAAAAAGTTTTGACAGCTCCACTAAGTGAACACTGTTGCCAGTTCATTGGCATTTTAATCAAACGGAATACTAAAATACATACCCTCATGCAAATAGTCTAAAAATTTTTATCTTAACATTCAACATCAGTATGTACTGTAGCAGATACAGCGCAGTTTGAGATCTAATGCCTTTTTTTCTCCGTTGTTTCAGCTCTGCATGTACCATAGGGGGTCACACCTTTTAATTACGAGAATTAAGAAAAATAATTCTTATTCTTTTTTTTTAGTTCATGTCACTGTTTGTTGAAAAGAGTAGTGGCATGCTTTGAAAATCTCACAGCATTGTATTGCATTATGTAGTTTGTATATCTGTCCATCCTGTATTGACTTTACCACGGGAGAGACAAATTATTGCCTTAGTCTCTTCATGGTCCTAGTTCCGTTTGCTGGAGTTTAACAGTTCACTGTAGATAGAAATGCAAACTTGAAGTAAGCAATTGCGTTATCTTAAATGAGCCATGAGAAACAATGCCTCTTGTGTTTTACTGTTCACTTTTAACGCATATTAGTACTTACATGGCAAACCTAACTTCACAGCTCTCTTTTTTCATTTCCTATCCTTTTAAGAACTGGATGAAATATCGTCTTTTTTTTTTTAGACCAGGTGTGCCAAATTTTTCCTTGGTGAGAGCTAAATTATTATTTCAGCTAAAATATGAGAGCTAAAAGTATAAAACTAATTAATAAGAAGCAAAATGGTAAATCCTCATGAGCTGCTTACTTAATTTTAAAATTCTATTTAAATGAGGTATTTAAATTATATTTTAAAGTGATAGGTACTTCATATAACAAGTACTGAGCTCTGGATGACCACCTAAAATTACAAGATTAAGCACCCCATTTCTGAAGCTTCTTTTCTTGTTTATTTCTACTTATTTTTGTCTGCAAGTTTCCTTTTGCAATGTTTGTTAATTCCTGCCCAACCTTCAGAATTTTGCCTTTATGTCATCTTATGTTCATCATTTTAGACTCCTCCTTGTTGCTGTTGGACACCTCAAGTTTTTAAATATTTTTAAAAGCTCTTGAAAAAAGGGGGGTTTTATTTAGTTTTATTTTTTATATTTATTTTCTGTTTTATGTTGGTAGCCACAAATGCTAGAAACTTACTTAACTTTTTTTAAATAATCATGATTCCATAAGCCAGGATTTCAAACAAGGTACAATGTCCTGTTCCACATCCATGAGCATAATGCTACATTTAAGTAATGTATTTAAATGTGATATAATACATTTATATGTATTATATTTTTACAATTTGAATGCATTTGATGTAGACTGTGCATTGTGGAAAATTAATTCAGGTATATTGATTATAAGGATAAAGATTGCAGTGTGTTATGAATGAAAACAGAATGAATGACAGAAGCCATTGCTGTTTCGCTGGTTACAGAGCTCTCTTGCTGCTGCATTTGATAATAGAGGTCAGTGTGTTTGGTATTACACTTTTTTGGGAAGAACATGAATTGCTCTAATTCTAAATTGTGTAAGTAGGAAGACTTGAGAACCAAAAATAGCTTACCTTGTAACTAGTGAATTTTAGATGAAAGTATTTACCAATCAACTACATAATTCTTTTCCTATGTTACTACCTATCTTTAAAAGAAAATGATATGCTGCTGCAAAGTTACATGGTGCTGAAGTTACATGTATGATGCAGTCTTTCCAACATGACATGGTGTCAGTTTGTTCAGAACAATATGTATAAACCAAAGATTTTTTTTGTGTGCATATATGCTGAAAAAAGATGATGTACCTTTTTATAAATACATTTAAATACTATTCTTTCGCAAATGTTGTCTTTAACTGTTGCAGATGCTAACAAAACAACTGGAGGTATTAGGACTAGCTGAGAAGCCTCAGTTGGTTACTCGCTTTCAGGAAGTCTTCCGATCCATGTGGTCTGTGAATGGTGATTCTGTCAGTAAAATTTATGCTGGAACTGGAGCTCTTGAAGGAAAAGCTAAGGTAAAGTACATTTTATTAAAAACTTTAGCAGTATTCAGTATAGGTTTTAAAAAATTCTGTCATTAATATAACAGCTATGAGATTTTCTTTTTTTAAAATGTGCTTTTGTTATAAAAACCCAACCAACCAACCAAAAAAAAACCAGCATAAAAAGGTTGGTTATGTTGATAACCAGATCTTGTTTCAGGACATGCTTTCTAAGCCATGCCTATGCCTCCCAGATAACATCATTCTGTAGGAAAGGATGAGGCTCAAAACTTTTATTTCTCTAGATCATAGTTCAGAAAAATGTATATTCAAATCAGCTTTAGTTTCTTTGAATATTTTCATTTTTCTCTCTGTACCTCTGCCCCCTATTCTTTTAGTTTCATTCACTGTATCTCCTTTCTTTTAAAATGTGTTTCACTGAATGTTGTTGTTCATGCTTTTAGTGTTTATTAACAGTGTTAAAATTAAACAGGTTGCAGCTGAGAGTTTCTTGTTTGCATGTTCCTCCAGCTATTTCTTTTTAGTTTTGCAATTGCTGAAAAAAACCCAAATTCTGCTTCTACCTTGCTTTCTAATGTTGTGATAACAATTCCATACTACATGACAGTGTAACACTGTTTCTCTTCAATATGTTTTGTCTTTGTTGATGCCAGAGTTGTTCAGATTTTCTAGTGCTGTCTTTCATTTTTCTTCTAACAATGTTGCTTTTTTTGTTTCCATAATTCTCTCTCTTATCAGGTGATACCTGTCAAGACAAACAAATGTTGAACCATAGCAATTTTTGCCCTTAGTTCCTTCAAGAATTTATTTTCATACTGCTCTTTTTATTCAAGAGTGCGCTGCTTCTCATTCCATATTATATACTTATGTACTCGTAGTCAACTGGTTTTGTTCTTCCATCACTTGTTTATTCAAACCGTATTAGGATTCTTCTCTGCACATGTCGCAGTAAGCTACATAAAAAGAAAATAAGTAAAGTAGCTTTGTTGCTTATTCTACCCTTAATTGGTGCATACAAGACACTTTCATTTGGGAATTGCTTGTATTTTAGTATAAAGTGGAATTTGGATAAAGATGTTTAGTTTATTTTCTTACAAAAATGTCACCCAGACGGTCAGGAAAAGTACAGTAAGTATTTTATGGGATGTCTCCCCTCCTCCTGACTTTCTTGTTCAACCTTAACTCACTAAATTAATAATTTTCTGCCATTCATTTGGCTACTTAAATTTTTTACTTTGTAAAATATGTTTGCTGTAGTTACACTTCCATTTGTAATGTTTAGAACACAGAGTATGTTTACTCTGCTGTCTTTGTAATAACACAGGATCCCTGCCCTGGTACAACTGTTAATGAGTACCACATCTCAAATCAAATGCAGCATCCCTGACAAAAGTCCATCTATTCAAAGAGGATCCTTAATGCTTGCAAAGCCATTCAATACTTGCCATTGTTTCAATGAAACCTGACCAGGTCACTGCTCAATATCTTCTTGAGTACTCTGACAATATATTTTAAAATGTAGTTTTCAAGTTGTTAGTTGTATTCTCATTGAGAATGAAAAGTTTGATGGTTGAAATTCTTCCATTTCTTGCTCATCAGTTTGATTCTTCAAAGTCCAAGAGTACTTAGAAGTAAAAATATGGAAATTTAGGGTAGGAGAAAAAATATTTTAACCTTAGATGTGTTAATATACATTTCTATGCTGAAAACCAATCCTTTTTAAAGTATTATAATATTCATTACATCTAACTCCTTACCTACTCTCTCTTTTGCTTTCTCTGGGTTCCTTTCAATTAATTGCCTGATATGTGAATGGTGAGTGTGTTTTTTGGAGCATGTCATAAATTATACATTGTCTGACAGAAAGGGAGCAGCATCCCATTAAAATCCTATTGCAATAGTATGCTCCCCAACACCTCATCCACAGTGTCTTCCAAAAATCATGGTGCCAATTTACTACTATTTACCCTTGACAAAAGAGTAGTTTCTGTCTTGTTGTCTACTACAATTTATAGAACTAAATGATCGGTTGGTTTTGTATTTTTCTTAAGTTTTTGTCTTTTTTTCTTTTCTTATGCATTTAAGAGACCTGCATGAACAATGCAAGCTGTAAACTTGGACTATTTTTTATAATAATAGAATACCATGCAGCATCCCTGATGGATTATGGTCTATATTTCATATACATGCAATAGCATGTGTTTACATACACCTCACAGGCAAAATACACTTACATGCATAAGACACAATAAGCCATGTAATCAAGAAAATGTCTTTGTGCCTGTCACTGTCAGTGCTGTGTACGCAGATTAACACTGCTGGTTTTGAATCAAGTATGAGACTGCATGACGTGTTGATTACATTATCCTCTAGGTGTCTGACCCACAGGGAATATCTGTAGTGGCAGTACATCTCTTGGAGATTCTTGTTTAGTTCAGGTAGTTGGACGCTGTTCTTTTGGAGCACTGTTCAGTCGTGCCACTTGTGTGCAGTGTGTGCAATGACAGTGTCTTCGTATGTATGTAGCTATAGATTAGTGTATATGTTCCTTCTGGGATACTGCATGAGACTTGCATGTTATTTTAAAAATTAAGGGGTCTTAGTAAGTTGAAGCTATATAACTTTTTATTTTTTTTAACATGGATATTTCAGAATGTGAATTCTGGACTAATATGCTCATATGTGCATATACATACATATTCATGTATCATGACATTTGGACTCAAGTGCTTGTTCATCTCTCACTATTTGGGGAAAAGCCCAAAATCCCATATCGTGGTCTAAACATGGCACTATATCAATTTAATTTTTGAAGACCAAGGATTTAGGGGAAAAAATATTCCCCTCCCTGCAGTATTTTGTTTAAATAATTTAAACTGGAATAATCTGGTTGTTAGATATGCCTTGAAGGTATTACTGTGATGTTTAGCATGGATGGGGTGGGAAAGCACACATACTACAGTAGACTCAGAAGACTTTATTTAACACTTAAATCTAAGGCAATTTCCTTCTTTAAAAATCCTTAATGCAGTTTACAAATATGTTACTGAATATTGCCAATGTTATTGTGAGCAGTGTCCAACATAAAATATTTTATACATGTTCCTCCCTAACAGGCTGGAAAGCTGAAGGATGGTGCTCGTTCTGTGACCAGAACGATTCAAAATAACTTTTTTGATAGCTCCAAGCAGGAGGCCATTGATGTTTTGTTATTGGGAAATACCCTAAATAGTGATTTAGCAGATAAAGCACGGGCTCTCTTAACCACCAGCAGTTTACGCGGTATGTGTCTTTCAGGATTTTAATCTGTCTGATAACTATTTGGTGTAAGAAAGCTGTATGGAGTCTGTTTTCAAAGCAATATTGGAAAGTATAAATGCTATTTTATGTTCTGTTGGCTTATTAAAAGATGAAAGTTACTGCTTTACTAATATTACCAAACTAACATGCTGCAGTAATTTCTTTAGTGTTTATCTTTTGTTGATGTCTGGTGATGTAATAGGTAAATATTTGTGGAGCATATTTGTCAGAACTTTACTGTAGATGCATGTTAGATACGTTCTGTTCAGTTCTTCAGATCCATTTATAGCAAGTGTTAATCATGGCAACTACATGCTGAATTTGGGGGGGGGGAATCCTGATTTGTTAAAAATCTTTTATTGTTTGCTAAATGTCTTCCTAATTTGATCTGTCATGTCAGTGAAGAAATTCTCACCATGGTGTTAAACTAGATAGAAAGCATTTATTCTTTTCTCAAGCTTAAGAATGCTGGTATTTATCTTTATTTGGGTTTCTAAGGTACTGAAGAACAAAAGGTGTTTGGGTAATGGAAAAAACCTGAAGATAACAGGAGCTATCAGAAAATTCCTGATGAACAATTTTCCATCACAAAATGGATTTCAATAAGAAACTGTGCTTGGGCAGAGTAGCCATGTGGGACTTGTGTAGACTGATTACAGGAAGGTGCTTCACCTAGTCAGAACAGGGATCTGAACCACAGCATGCTGCGTTTGCAAACAGGTGTAGCCTACGTGGTCCGCAGGGCTAGAGTCACATCCCATCCTTCTGCAGGTCCGATGGGCAGGGAAATAGTAAGTGGGCCAGGTGTAGTGCTGTCTTTAGAGTACTCTCCTGGGATATAAAAAAATAGAGGGTCTAATTCTTGGGCAAAGAAGGAACTTAAATTTGAGTCTTTTTTCCAAGATCCTGGGTAAGAGTGTCCCAAATGGTGGGTTATTGCTGGTTTTAGGGATTAATAACATTCTTGATTTTTCCTTTTTTCTTCCCTGTTCTTCTGGACACTTCTTAACCTAGAATGAGAAAAATGTGTCAAATCCTCAGTGCAAATCTGTGGCACAAGAAAAAAAAAATCTTGCTCAATTGTAGTCTTCATGTTGTGGGTATTTATATATTTCCTACATGAAACCTGTTTTCCTCCCATTTTTTTACCACAAGGTTTCATATTATTGTAACTTTTCCTGTATCTGAAACCTGTTAAATCGGCCTCACCTCAAAATTAGTGGAAAGTCATTTTTTTTGCCTCTTACTTTCTCTGTGAATGCAAGCTGTCCTTTCAGCAGTTGCAGCTCCTGTCAGATGAGGAACATTAACCCCCTTCACTGAACATCATGTCTTCGCATTGTCTGCTACGTGGTGAATTAACTAGAGAGATACTTCGTTAATTAATAAAGCAAGAAAAGAGAATTTGTTAATACCGTTGTAGAACTTTTTAGTTTTTGCAGCTAAAAGATGTGCTTTAACTGATGCAAATGATTTATATTTAATAAATTGTATATTACAGCATGTTCTCTCACGTTTTGCTGGAAAATTTTAAAAATCAATTACTTACTTGACTAATTTTTTTCTTGTTTCCTTCTTACTGCATCCGTAGTTTCAGAGCAATCATTACAATCAGGTATAGTATGGTAAATTAAGCTGTAAATATCTGAGCAGCTATTGTTCTTCTCTGGCTTTTTTCTTGTGCCTGTCTGCATAATATTTGGTTGTGGGCTCACGTTTTCCTAGTAGTGTTTGGATCTGGCATTCCTGTGCCCGAGAATCCCTTAATCCAAGAAAAGTTCTTTTAATACAAGAAAAGTGAAAATACAAGGGATGAAAAATGTTGAAATTGTAGTTGTGCTTGTGTGCAAGTTATGAAAAACAGAGGTAAAAAAAGGCAACCAATTCTTCAGGTGTTATTTTTGCAAATGCTTTATTCTAGCTGTAGAGGAATTTGCGTTTTTATCTGGTTTGGGAGCTTCTGTATTTTTGTTTTATCTAAATGTTTTGTTTCGGATAAGAGGTAAAATTTTTCAGTACAATTTGTAACTTCATCTTCTTTGCCTTTAGAAGGCTCTACCTGCTTGTATTCTTGCATGAGATGGACTGATTTTGTAATACCTCCCAGCACAGGTTATCGTTTTACTGGAATGATCTGAAATAAGGTGCTGACACTTGTGTTTTGTGGAGCAAAAAAGTGCAGTCAAAACCACTGAGATAGAGTTACCTCTGCTTGTGACACAAAATGAAAGTATTAGAGCATCTATTTAGGTAAAACGCTCGGTGAAGAGAAGGCCTGAAGAGGGAACTTTATAGTTAACTCCTAATCTTCTATGTTGAGATACTGCAGTAGTATCTTGACTAATGTTTGTGGTGGCGGGCTTAAAATATGAGGGTTTGGCTTCGGAGGATTCAGCAATACTGTGAATGTGAAGTGATATATAATAAGAAGAATGTGTAGGGATGAGCCAGATAGCAGAAAATGACATGAAAGACCTCTTCAATTTAAGAAGCTTCTGAAAACTCTTAGTTATTATCATTGTAAGTTAGCAACATAATGCCTTTGAACTTTGTTTTCAAAATTTTCTGATTCTTAGTGGAAATTCTCCTTTTTGTTGTAACTTAAGCTGTTTACATGAAGCTGCTCTGTTTGGGGAGATGTGATATATACATACGCCATGTTTTTAAGGGAAAGCTGTGAGTATTTGTCAGCTGTGCAACACTTCATCATCTCCTTGTTCCCAGAAACTATTATTTAAAATAACATATTCCTAATGCTCATATGTTCAGATTTTACTATGTGTTGAGAAAATTTAAACGGCAGTTTTTGAGCTATTGCCTTAATTTGTGCTACCTCTTGGAAATAGGTTCAGTGAAACCAGATCAGATGCTTAGTTTCTGGGTGAGAGGACAAAAGTACGTTCTTAATACCTGGGAAGATGAAGGGAGAGGAGGAAGGAAAGAAACAAGGGAGCTCTTAATAATTGTTCCGACAAGTCTTCCATTTTAAGAGAATAGTGAAGTTGTGCACAGTTCCCTTGATTTTGGCTTGGGGTAGCCACGGCCCCAGACTAAATTAGGGGAAATCCTTGGAAGGAAACTGGATTTGGTTTTGGCTTTGTTTTAAATACATTAATTTTAAACTTTTTTTTTTTTTTGGAAAACCACTTCAACTGTACTCTATAATTTTTGAGTTTTAAATGTTTTTTCCCTTTACATTCATGTAGTTTTGCTTTTTCTATTAATGTTTTACTATTTCTACTTAACTCTTACTGAGTACTTTAATGAAATCTGAGTCACAGGTAATGTACATCTGAAATGAACTGATTCACTGGCATTTTGTCAGTGTTAAAAACTGTTCATTGGAATAAACAGTCACATTGTCATTTATGGTGTTACCATCTAGACTATATCAGCCTAGTTAATAACTCATGAGGAGTCATACATGTCAACTATTTTTTAACTTCCTGATGCAACATTTCATTGTGGTTTCATCTGGATACAAATTGCATATATTGAAACATAACTACAGTAATTTGGATGTTGTAGTAAAATAGTTCAGTCAAGTTCAGTTGCACATAATGTCCCACCAAGAATTTTAAATTAATATTCCCTTTGTAGAACTGATTTCCAAATGTCTGCCTGCCTAGTATGAACAGCAGTTGAAGTATTTTTGCTGCAAAATAACAGCAAATGTAATTAATTGGATTTTTAACTTTGTAGAGTGAGAAACAATTTTGTTGAGAAGATAAATAGCAATGTGTAGGAAAATAATATATGCGGGAGGCTCAGGAGCCCTGAAAAACAGTTGGCTCAGCATTTTGGAATACAGATGAAAATTTAATATATATTTTTTCTTTTTTTATTTATTCTAATTTAGAAAAAGAGTCATTCTAGAATTTAAAAGCTTGCTAGTTTAAAGGTATGAATTTCATGTTTGTAACAAGCATGTTGGCAGTTCACTTCTAAGATTAGATTCTATCCTGGTAAGATTTTTCACCTTAGGGGTTCATGACAATGTCAGGAGTTAAGTAGGCAATAACTCTCAATTTTGCAACTTTTCTTAAAAGCTGCTTGGTAGCAAATGTGAATTATTTGGAGTAACTATTTAAAATTAAGCTGGAAGTTGCTAAATTTGCAAAAGAAAAAAGGAACTGGAGAGAATAAAAATCCAAACTCTGCTTTTAAACTTGCTTGGAGTACTACAAAAGCTAATCTGTGCAGGTCTTCAAAGCTGTCTGTGGTGCTTTTTTGTGTTTCTTGGGTTCAACTAATCCTTTGGATGATTTGGGTACTTGTATGTATTGTGGCTACAACACCTCTTGGATTGGTTTCTCTTCAGTGGTCGGGTAGCTTCTGTCCTTGACCCTCAGAGGCTTTTCTGGCATTTGGTGGACTTCTTGACTTGACTGTTACCTAGTGTGTAGATACGTGGAGAAGTACATTCAGAGTATTTGGCTCTCACCTGAAGGTGTAAAGTATTCTGTTGGCTCTGTGCTGTTTTCTTGACTTCATTTACCTGAGTTACGATAAGGAAAGCATGATATTCTTCTAGTACCCCAAGAAGACACCAGTCAGTTCCTTGTCTTTTATATGTGATTAGCCCATATCTGGATATACAATTTGTTCAGTTGTGAAAGAGTTCACAAACACCAAATAAAATATATTATTTTCTTCTGTAGTTTCCAGTTTCTTTCAAACCCGTGAGGGCTAGAGAAACCCTGATTTTTGCTTTAACTGGGTAGCCAAGATTCTGTAGCAAATTTAAAGGTTGTAAACTTAAAAAGAATTGCTAAAAAGACAACAGCAGCTCACTAATCATCCTGCTTTGGGGATTGTGCCCAGTAGCTGACCATTTTGCAAGACAGCACACAGTGAAGAGAAGAATTCCATCTAATATTGTTTATATGATTCTCACAGAGTCTCATAACCACGAGAGTATTCAAAAAAGTTAAATCAGTATCACTTAGATGTAAAATGCAATGCAAACGATGCTCATTACACCTGATGCAGTTTTTATTCCACTGAGATTAAAGAACAGAAAGCACGTAATTTAAAAAAAATACTCAGATCTGTTCGTTTGCATTAGGAAATGTATCTGTATGAGTATATTATGCAGCTGATTTAGGAAGGGACTTTTAAAATCTCTGTAATTCTAGTGTCTGACCGTTGAATAATCTCTTTTTTTCTGTTGTTTCTCACAATGCCCTTTACAGATGGGTCATTACTCTGTCTCCCATCTGGCAGATAGAAACAAGGCGCAGAGAAAGGCTGGTGTGACAGAGAAATGAGTTTAATTGTTTTGAATCCTAGCCTACTTTCCTCACTCAAGCAGAATTTTAGGGATTCAACTGACCTAAAAAATAATACAGATTTGTGACTTATATAGACATACTCTAACATGATAAAATAATGTACCTTATCTATTTCAGTAAATGTAGTATATCAGTCATTTTTACACTTCTAGAAATTAACATATCTGTAAGTTGTTTTTGTAATGGAGATTGAATTTCATAAATGTAATCTGCGAAAATGAGGTAGATATATGTGTTGGCATGTATGAAAAATAATGGTTTCAATAGAGAATCACAGATAGGGTGAAAGAATGACAGATATTTATAAAACATAGAAATTATGTTTCTTTTATATATTATTTATATATATGTATTACTTTGAACAAATTTCTGTTGTGTTTCATTCAGTCAGTATCCTACCCAGACAAGTAATATGTCTGCAAATGTACTTTCCCTCGTGAAAGGCTGCATTCATCTTGCTTTCACAGTTTAACTTTCTATATGTCTGTGCATGGATTTGTTACCATTTTTTTAAGGGAAAGAACTTATATAGAATGTTTCTTCAGAAAACTTGGCAATAAAAATGATGTCTTTTCAAATGTTTTTGCAGCATCTGTAAAAGTGCTAAAGAGTATGTGTGAAAACTTTTATAAGTATGCAAAACCGAAAAAAATTAGAGTCTGCGTTGGGACATGGAACGTCAACGGGGGGAAGCAGTTTCGAAGTATTGCCTTTAGAAATCAGACCCTCACTGACTGGCTTCTAGATGCACCGAAGTTAGCTGGTATTCATGAATTCCAAGGTAGGACTTGTATTCTGTCAGGGTTTTGTCTTGAAAACTCTGATTTTCATAATTAGATCATAAACATTAAAATAGATAAATGAGGTCTTGGTTCTTAAGTTAATTATAAATGACAAATAGATTTTTTAATATTTAAACACAGATCGCAAAAGCAAGCCTGTAGACATATTTGCCATTGGATTCGAAGAAATGGTGGAGTTAAATGCAGGAAACATTGTGAATGCCAGGTAGGTGCTACAATCTATACAGTAGTAGCTTAGTTGATAAGCACATTTTTAGAGTAAAATGTTATTTAAAATTTTTTTTTCTCCTGTTTTGTAATGGTTGGGATTAGTCTGGATTAATTTTTGACTGTATTCCAGTTCTCTCTGCCAGTTTCTGTGCCAGGATTGCAGAATTCATCTCAGCTTTCCCTAGCAAAGCTGTGATCACTTAGATCATGTATAATGTAATCTCAAGCATCCAGCCAGTCACTACTTGACCATATTTTGAATTGCACCTTCAGCAGTCCTTCAACTTTTTCCTTCGTTTAACACTTTGAAGGAATTTACCTCCAATGCCCGTAGTGTTCTGCAGTCTCTGTGCCTTCCTACTGCTGGGAACAGCGAGTCCTGTGAAATTCCTTCCAAAAGCATATATTGTTGGTATGCCTTTATATAGTGTCTTGCATCAGATTTTAATCTGTATAAAGCAAGGCTTCCTTCCGTACTGTCAGTTTTCACTGTCATTCCGTGTATTATGTGTGTATATTATCGTGGAGTTGGATTTTTTGCCCCTAGTGGAGCGGGTTATGAAAATATGTTTTTACCAGTGGTGGGTGGTACCAGTGATGAAGTCTTTATGTGTAGTCCTAGGATCATATTCACTTTGTCCATTGTTTTGTCTGCCTGTTTTGCATGTTTTCTGGTGTTTAGCAAGGCTCAACGCATTGGAAAAAGCATCTAAAGCCTGTAACACTGTTAGCCTTTGCACACAGGCTTTTGTCTTGAGGACAAAGTGGCAGTTTGTCATCCCTTAATTTCACATTATGTCTAGTTAACGCTGTTTCCAGGTCTGATATTTTTAATTTATAAGCAATGCTAGCTGTGAAAACCATAATCTTTAGGTCTCCAAGGAAGTTTCTTCTTGATCTAAGACCATGGACATCTCTCTTTTCCAATACTGACTGAACTCTAGGCTAGGAAGTAACTCTCCAGAAAAATTTTTAGCTCCTCTATCGTAGCCTCAGAAATACAGGAAAGATAGCCCTGGCTCCTAACATTCTGGTGTTGAGAAAAGTGAGGCAGCATTTTATGAGGCTGAATTTGAAATGATGATGTCATGACAGTCTATAGCCTGTGTCTCTGCTAGGAGGCATTTGAGCACCATTCACAGCTTGGCTTTGGCTTACTACCCCAAGGTTTAGTTAAGGTTATTGTATGACATTTATTCAACTAGATCAACAGTTTAGATACCTGCTTAATCTGATTTATTTTAAAACTGCTGTTTTTACTCTCACTGCTAGCACAACTAATCAGAAGCTCTGGGCTGCTGAACTGCAGAAGACTATATCAAGAGATTACAAGTATGTGCTGCTGGCTTCTGAGCAGTTGGTGGGCGTCTGCCTTTTTGTATTCATCAGGCCCCAGCACGCTCCTTTTATCAGGTCAGTGAACACACAGCTGTGCCCAAGTTGGGTCACCTTCAGTTTGCTTTGTATTCCAAGCTAACATACAAATGTACTAAGAAGCATATGGGGCTCTAAAGGAGCTGTTCCATCTTCTGGGGAACTAATTACTTAGATTCTTTTATCTTAGTTTTTAAATGTCTTATCAGTTGCCAAGAAAGCTTGAAAAGCTGAAGTGTTATATTGTTGCTTGCTCCATAGCTGTTATCATTTTTAATATAGCCCAGGGGTCTTACTGCTGAAAGAACAATGTGAAAATGTTGTATTACCAACATAATGTCATACTCAGACATACTTAAAGCTGTTAACTTCTTTGCCATTGTATTTGAAGGTTTAATAGTTGTTTAACTCTTTCAGGGATGTTGCTGTTGATACTGTTAAGACTGGCATGGGAGGAGCCACTGGTAATAAAGGTGCAGTAGCAATTCGGATGTTGTTTCATACATCCAGTCTTTGCTTTGTCTGCAGTCATTTTGCTGCAGGGCAATCACAAGTTAAAGAGAGAAATGAAGACTTCGTAGAAATAGCCCGCAAGCTCAGTTTTCCAATGGTAAGCAATAGTGTTCAAATTCCATAACAAATGAGAAGTTAAACCCTTTGAGCTCCAGCAGTGTCATCCAAAAGCTCTATTTATTTTTTTCCCCTCCCCAGATTCCTGTGGAAATAAAATTTCCTTGGATTAGAGGTCTCAGTGATAATGAAGTTCCCACAGTTTTTATTAAAATAGATGACTGCAGAAAGACTAGACCTTTCCAGTGCGATGACTGATAGAGATGATGAAGCATGAATTCACTTGCATTAGGCATCAAGGATTTAGTATAGGAAAGAGACCTTATTGATTCCTGACATGCGGTAGAACTTTTGTAGGCACTAGAGTTAATCAATGATGAGAAAAAAAAATCCACGGGGAACAGCACTATTTTCAGTACACAAGAATGATTTTTGCTAACTCATTTTAACTTCTTGTTTACTCATTTTGTCAAGTTGGATTGTACAGTTTGTATGAAATTCTCATAAAGGATTATCAAACACCAAGTAAATACTTGGTGATTTTATCAGTGCAATGAAATGCTTCCTTGAGAGTTAAAGCTGTCTTAAATTTTGTAGTCACTGTCCTTTGTTAGTTTCTATGGTGCTGTGCAGGAGTCTGACATCTTATTTTACAGGGGTTTTTATTTCTAAATTTGTCCCCATGGTCATGTTTCAGTTTTTCTTGAAGTACTGCATTCTTATGGTCCACAGAAACAATTCCCTAAATGCTGCTGTTTTAATCTGCCCGTGTATCTGCTTTGATTTACTTAAGGACAATGGAAAAATTAAAACAAAGAGGAAAGTAAAAGTTCTTACTTGAAACCCTAGGCTTTGTTTAAACTAACAGAGACCTCCTGTCTCTCCCTAGCCATGAAAATTGTATGTAACTGAAAAGTTTTCAATGAAATCTGAAGCCCTTGATTTGCGGTTTGTCACCATATTGTGCTACAAGATCCCAGGGTAGTATTTTGTTCTCCTTTGTAATCTTTGTGACACAGGTAGCAGTCATCATTTTAGAGCAGACTTCTAAAACAGGAGGAGAAAGGTGAAGAATTTTAGAATGCAATTCAGATGATTCATGTTTCTTTAGAAATGCAAACTACGTAAGAAATGCTACTTCTTCTTTCATATTCTATATGTGTGAATACCATAGAGTTGGCTATGCTGTTCTAACCATATGAACACTAAATATTAACATGTATTTCAGTCATGCTTATCAGCTAGAAATGATGCACATTTTACAGTTAAAAACTGAGCTTCTGCACCTGGAAGTAGTAAATTTGTCACTTGGTTGTTTTTAACATCATTGTGTGCTTCTGTTTTACAGGGAAGGATGCTCTTTTCCCATGACTATATCTTTTGGTGTGGTGACTTTAATTATCGAATAGACATTCCAAATGAGGAGGTTAAGGAACTAATACGACAACAGAACTGGGATCCCCTTCTAGCAGGAGACCAACTTATCAATCAGAAAAATTCTGGACAGGTATCTTTAAAATGTTACCACACTTCAGAATACTTCATTTTTCTTTTTGGCTTTAGCAATTTTCTGTGGTGCTTCTGTAAATCTATATCCTCAGCATGTTATACTTAATTACTTTTGTTCAGACAGTGGTATGGAAGGGTGGGACATAGCAACATCTAGTAACTTACTCGTAGTAACTGACCTGAACAAATACAGTGACTAGCTGCAGGAGTGAGGTTTTTCTTTCTCTCCTGGAAAAAAAGAGGAAACTCTGTCATCTTTTTAGAACTTTGTGTAGGAGTTTACTAATTAAAATATTTTTCCTTTTTATCAGGTGCCCCTATTAAAAAAAATATTGATAGAAGTTTTTTGATTCTTTTTTGTTACTGTTTACTTTAAATTGCTGTAGTAATAAGTCTAATGCTGTTACTGTCATTCTGTTGGAAAAAGGAATAGTCCAAACGGTACCCTTTTTAGGCTACCAAAGAAAAAGAGCATGGAATAACAAAATCTGAAGAAAGCTTCAGATTTTAGATTTTTAGGGTTTCTTCGGAGGCAGCACATAGCAATTAAAGGAATATTTGTAATGAATCAAATTTTGTGTGAAAGTGTGTATTCTTTCTTTCCAGCTTTATGTGGGAATGCTGTAGATGGTAAAATGAGAGACAATCATTAGTTTTGTCTGCTTGCCAGCACTTTGATCATAAGCAGTGTTTTTTCTGAATTAGAGTTCTCTTCCATTTGTGCTGGTGTCTTGTGCACCAGAACAGGATGAAATACACTTGATAATTTTTAATTTCTTTTTTTTTATAGCCCAGTTCCTAGACAAAAAGAGACAGATGATCAAATGGACAAGACAGCATGATTGTCTGTTAATTCAACCAAAATAAGAGAAGCGTAGAGGTCTTGGGAACACTTACAGCAGTTAGAAAGCTGCAAGGATATATGGAAACTACTGGAATATGAAAAAGATTCAAAATAGTCTCCTGGCTGGGGAGAAGAAGGGGTAGTGTTGCACTGTTGGGATAATAGTCTGTTATTTGAAGTGGCTGGCTGGGCAGCAGTGGGTATCAGCTGGCTAGCAAGGGTAGCTCTATGCTTGTTGCATGTAGCTGTTAACTGGTGTATCTGCTGTTCAGGAAAGGCATTTACATAGCAACTTTCTTCATTTTTATGTAGGTTAAGAAATAATTACCAAAGGCAAAGAAATTAATGAATTGTCTCAGAAGTTGCAGACCTTCTGACGTTCTGGCATTGATCTTCTGACATTGATTTTTAAATTGACTGGACTTCAATTTTTATTTCTAACAAGAAGAGCAGGCTAACCGATCATTTGATGCAGACTTAACTATAAGATCTAAGTTAGATTTGTATTTTACAGATCTCTGATGTGAAAACTGCCCATACAAGATTGAACTCAAGACTGGAGCTGGTTAAGTTAACTAAAGGGGTTTAGCTTATGTCTAGTTTAAATACTTAAGGAGTGAGCACATTTCTTGGCCTTCTAAGGTCTTGTGTCAGCTGGCTGTTATGTTGCAAAGTACCTAACGGATTTTTTGATTCCTTTCAATTGACTCTGTAGCTCTAAATACCATATGTACTCTTGGCAGATAATTCCCATAATACCTGCTTTTATTTTGTTTTCCTATTTGCTTGAGAAGAAATGGTGATATTATCTCTCTGATCTTTCTGTTCATATTGAGTGTATTAAGGACTTCTTATTTTTCTTCTTTCCCCTCCCTCCCCCCCCCCCCCCCTTAACTCCTATTTATTGGCGAGGCATCTCATGTCAATTTGGGGGAATGCTTTGCAAGTTCAGATAGGTACATAAAATATAAATCTTAATTCCCAACTTTTGCTGACACATGAGCCAACCAACTAATTCAACTGCTGTGGACAGCATCTGTGTTCTGGATGACCTAAAGTTCTGAATGACATTGGAGGAACATTAGGTTGCTCATGAGTCTGGGTTTAAAGATATAGATGTTGACATACTTCTGTTTAATGATGATATGTCTGGGTCACTATTTAGCTTAGTGGCAAATATAGAATTTTTCACAACACAATTTGGAGAAGGATTCATATTATCAAATTACTTTTTTTTTTTTTTTTTAGATTTATAAGGTTTTACTGTTAGAAAAGAGAATTCTGATTAGTTTAAGCTGTTTCCCATCTGTTTCTGTCTTCTGGCATGACACATAACAGCTTTGTTTCTTACAGATTTTTAGGGGATTTTTGGAAGGGAAAATAAATTTTGCTCCTACATACAAATATGATCTGTTTTCTGATGACTATGACACCAGTGAAAAATGTCGCACACCGGCATGGACAGATCGTATTCTTTGGAGAAGAAGAAAATGGCCTTTTGACCGATCAGGTTTGAGTGCTTCCTTGAATTGTTTAAAATATCCTTTTAACTGCCTTATTGAATCCATTTAGTGGTATTCACAGTGCCAGTGATTCTGAGCTTCTAGACCTGACTTTGTATGAGACAGAAAGCTTATTATAGCACCTGCAGTAAATACAGTGACGCTGAGCAGGAGGATCAAGAATCAGATAGCAGTTAACTGATATTTCCATAGTTCAAAAGGAAATTCTATTTTTTTCTGTAAAACACTTGGTTTTAGTTTACTTTCTTTTTTCTTTTTTTTTACAAATAGCTTATTTTTAGAAAAACATATTCTTGCAATCACTGTGTGTTCCTCTTTTGTTTTCACTAATTTGAATGTAGCTGAAGACCTGGATCTTCTCAACGCTAGTTTTCACGATGACAGTAATGTCCCTTACACATGGAATCCTGGTACTTTGTTGCACTACGGAAGAGCAGAGCTGAAAACATCTGATCATAGGTTTTAGTTTTATTTAATACATTACTTCCTAATCATTAAAGATTTAATATTTATGTTGCATGTTTTGTTGCTCAGATACTCTGCTTACAGGTTTTTCTCGTGTGTTTTTTTCCAAGGCCTGTGGTTGCATTGATTGACATCGACATATTTGAAATTGAAGCAGAAGAGAGACAAAAAGTTTATAAAGAGGTGATTGCAATGCAAGGACCACCTGATGGTACTGTAATGGTCTCCATCAGAAGTTCTTCAGCAGAAGAAAACTATTTTGATGATAACTTGATTGATGATCTTCTGCAAAAATTTGCAAGCTATGGTGAAGTTATACTTATAAGGTTAAAAAGACTTTTTACTTTTAATCTCTGTTCCTCTTCATTGTTCCCACCTATTTGCTGAATACAGTTACTTTCTTAGCTAGCATTTCAGTTACAATATGCTTCATTTTTAACATTTGCATTTCAACTTTAATGTTTTACAGTTGAAAATTAGTTTTATATATCTGTATGCGTCTCAATTTTCAGACTTTATTTTTCCAGATACTCTTTATTTTTGAGATAGAGTATCATACTGATTTTGTCAGGAATCAGAGTTAAAATTTGTTATGTTTGTAAGTTTATACAAATTTTGTATTCTAAAATTAGATTAGTAGTTTTAAATGAACTGAAGATGATAGAATCCCTGTGAATATTGCATTTTCACTAAGCTGTTAACTGAACTATAAGTGTTGTGGTATTTTGTTTGGGTTTTTGGGGGGGTTGTTTTGTTTGAGTTGCTGCTCTTTTTTTTTTTTTTTTTTTTTTTTTTTTTCAGAAGACTAGGAGCATAGTCCCAAGTCCATAGTGTGATGTAACATGGAACACCTAATACAAATACCTAACCTGTAGCCACACAGTTACTATTGAATGTGTAACTGTAGTCACATAATTTTTAAGAGGACAGTGCTTTTGCTGTGTGATATTTACCTGGTTCTCTTTTGCTTTTTTTTTTTTTATTTGTAAGGATACATTCATTTGAAGCTTATTAGCGAATTGTATATATTTTAATGAACTTAAAAAAAATAATTCTTCTCCATTAAGTGAAATATTGAAAAACCTGTAAGATAAAGAGGCTTTAAAAGTTAGTAGGTAGGATAAAATATTTTAATTATTGTTTCCAATGGACTTTTCAGGTTTGTGGAAGACAAGATGTGGGTAACATTTTTGGAAGGAAGCTCTGCTTTGAATGTTATGAATTTGAATGGTACTGAGGTAATGTACAAATTACTGAACTTCTGTATAGCAAGAGAAAATCCAACTTTCTAAGAATACTTGGGTGGGGTGGGTTTTTTGTTTGGTTGGGTTTAATTCTTAGAAGTTTTTTCATGTTCTATACCAGTCTGTTGCAGCTAATTTTTTTTTTTTTTCACTTTTGATAGCCACATAGCATTATGTTGAGCCTCAAAAGCCAGCTGAGAGAAGTACCAAACTTAATTTATTTTTAGGAGGTGGACTGTTAGAAAAATGAAGATCCCATATTGAGGGGCATCTTCATCAAATGAGAGATTTTTAACTGCATTTTTGTAATGATTTACAAATCAGAGTTTTTACCTCGAGTTTGTAGTATGAACTAGTTTATCATGTTTATAACCTACAATTATTTAAAATTCAGCACTGCTGTACTGCATTCACTTTAAAATGTCAAAATTTCAGCTCTCATTGACTTCTGTAAGGCCAACGTTTAATCTTTATAAAAATTTTAATTTTCACATTCAGATTTTTACCGATCTATGTTCCTGTTAAGACTTCAGATTCTGTAATGTGATGTTTGCAGATGGATCCTTGCATCTGCTGAGAGTTTCACTGACAGTCCATGCAGGAAAGGGGCTCAGTGTCATGTGTTAGTTTGCAGAATGAAGGCCTGCTGTTTTATCAGTCTCTAAAAATTACTTTATTATTGTAGTTTATAATCAAGTCTGTTTCTTTTTTACAAACAGTAGTGTTTCTGTCAGAATAAAGAAACCAGAAGCTTTTCTATTAACTGAAAAAGAAAATCTTATGAGACAAGTTGTTAGTTTTTCTTTACAAAAATGTTAAATGGTTGCTATAAACAGTTTAAACTACATAAATGTACTTTATTACCAAAATGAAGTGAAAAGCGTAATTATTTTTGTGATGTGTCACTATCACTGTTTAGTCCCAGAAATTATGATAACCTTATTTGTGATGTTTTTCAGTAATTTTTTTTCCTTTTTAAATCTAGAATGCTGAATTTTAATGTTCCTACTCTTAACAATTTCTGTTTTGTGCAAACTTTTTTTGGCAATTCAGCTACTAGGAAGGATTATAAACATAAGCTTGAAAAATCCAGATTGGATCAGAAGTTTGGAAGATGAAATGAATCTGGAGAAGATTAATATCGGGCTGCCTTCATCAACAAGCTCCACCTTGCTTTGTGAAGATGCTGAGGTTACTGCAGACTATGATATGGAAGGTTTGTTGAAATAAAGTATTCCTCATTTTGAAATGCTTACAGTCCTAAATAATGTGGTTAATTTAATGCATATATCAATAATTTAACAAGTTTATGCCCATCTGAAACAGATAAATTAGAAATCCAGTTGTTTCCAGTAGTATCTTGACAGCTTCTTCAGCAGTGTCACTTTGCACTGTGTCTCTAGATTTTACTAATTTGCTGACATTCTCTTTATTCTTCTTACTTTATCCTGTGGCCTACCCTCTCAGGATCACTTCATTCAGGCAACTTTTACTGTTCATGGAGACACCCTATAAGCAGGATATATGCAACAATAAGTGCAAAGCAATTATTTTTTTGCCAATACAAATAATAGATTAATAGGACTAATGACCTCCCATGCTAAGCATTGATACGCTTACCACCCCAAGAAGATACCTGGTGAGCCTTTGACAGGAAGGCAAATAGGAGTTTGGCAAGGAAACCTTCAACCTCTGTTGCTCCTTGGAACAGGCTGATCTTTGGCATTGATGAGTTGCTGTTTTCAGGTTCCCTTTTTTTCTTGGCTTTGGGTTTTTCCTGAAGGGTTTTTATTATCTTTTCATGTCATACTTTCCTAATGGAATCCTCAAGTTGCTGAATATCACTGTTGCAGCAATTATGCCTCTGCATTTTTGCTTTTCTTTACTTGTATGTTTCTAATCTATGTACTTTGTCACATCTTATTTTTTTAATCTATAAATTAATTTTTATGAAAGGTCTGCTTCACTCTCCTCCACATTAAAATATATTCTTCTTATGTCCTTGGCAAGTCAAACACCTGTTTTTCAAACAGCAGCAAACAAGCCCCCCCGCCCCCCTTACCTGCTGACACTTCCTCTGTGTGTGTTGTATTTCTGTATGTGTTTTACAGGGTCATCTTTTTGTCATTTCTTGAACAGATGTACTTTCTAGATGTAGTCCTTGTGTCTATATTGCTTTATTCTGAGTTTGAGAAGCTCATTTGCTTTGAATTTCTATCCAAGCTTCTTAGTGGCAAACATTACATTGCAAAAGTTTCAAGACAAGAGATGGCAGCTATGTATACTGGAAAAGAGTAGACTAAGGGGTTTTTTTTGTACAGGTATTTCATAAAGGAAGATATGTTTTGGTAAGGGTACAGATATGGGAAACGTGTACAAATTTACGTTAGTCTCGGTGTTGTAAGATACTTCATCTGTTTTCCAGTGCAAGTAGGAAACAGGATTTTAACAGTTTAGATGCCTGTATGATTGGTTGATTTTATTAATAGTCCTACATGAAATGGTATGGTTCCCTTAAAATGTGACATCTCAAATCCCACAAGACTCTTAAATCAAGAGCTAGTAGCCAATGAGCAGCTGAGTTGCTGAGTTGCAGAGTTGAAGCTGGGACTTCTGTAGAACGCTATGTGTCATTCATGTACCTGAAGAGAGAGAAGCCTAGAAGTTAAGGAGGAAAGGATTACTATGGTCTGATTGGAATTTATGTTTTAGGCATTTTGAATTTCAACATAAAAATATTCTAAATTGACAGTTTACTTTTCAAAGGCATGTCCATGTTGAACCTTTTTTTTAAACATTATTCCACCTTTTCAAACAGAAGGTATTACAAATACCAGATATCTTGAAATCCCCTGCCCAGCTTTCTGAAGAATGATAAATGAAGCTTGCCATCTATTGCAAGCCAGGGAAATAATTTTTGCAAAGGTCTCCTTTGTAAAGCTAATTGTTTCTTAGATTAAGCAATGTTACAGTTGCCACACTATTATAATTACCTATAAGATATATCTATAATATATATTGTGCATCTGGAGTATTTTCAACTGGTTTGAATACATATGCATTCTTCATGTGTAATTTTACGATGCAAGAATCATACTTTGTTTGTTGAGCTAATTCCTTGGAACTTGAGAGCTTTTTGTGGAAAATCCCATGCCTAGAATCAGTTTATAATTTCCTCACTTTTAAAAATAAGTAACTATTGTTCCCTTCATTTTACATGCTTTTTCTTTTTTGGGGTGGGGTTTGTTATTTAGGAGACATTGATGACTATAGTGCTGAAGTAGAAGAAATCCTTCCTCAACATCTACAGCCAACTTCAAGCTCTGGTCTTGGAACCTCCCCAAGCTCTTCACCACGTTCCAGTCCTTGTCAATCCCCTACACTGTCAGATGGACCTACCCTCCCAGTGAGACCGAGCCGAGCACCAACAAAAACTCCTGGACCACCTGTTTCTACACACAGTCTGTATTACATTGCTCAACTGCCTCTATTACTGCTATACAGTCTGGCAGCTGTATAGCCCAGTGGTAGAATACTAGCTTATAGATTATTTTTAATAGAGCTTTTAGATTAATATAAGAGGCTATTCTTGTCATTATTTACGCATAAGTGGCCTTGGGCAAATCACCTCATTCTTTGTGTCTTAGTTTTCCTAGTGGGCAGTGGAAGAGCTTTGTTTCACAAGTCTTATTTAGTATACTGTCCTCTGATCCATGCTGCTGCGAACTACCTAACTTGCATTTCTTTAGCATTTCATCATGAAAGAGACCTCTCAAAAAGTTATGTGATTAATAGGCTTTCTAAGTTGATCAGTTTGAAACCTCTGTTCAAAAATTCTGTTGCACTATGTCAGTATAATCCTAGTTCACTTTAGTCATACTCTTCAAATACAGCCCATTTCATTTAAAGCTCCCATCAGCTGTAATATGTAAATTTGTAATCAGTAGATTTGTAGATTGGATGTATAATATGAAAACTTCTGTTTAAAGAGAACTTTATTTTAGTGACAAAGTGGACATTTAGAATTACAGCATTTGGAATGGCTTCTAGAACAGTTTATTTCAATATAATTTGGAATAACTTTACAAAGACTGCTAAAATGCCTTCAGAATTCTGCTTGTAACTTTTTTTTTTCCAGAGCACTTAGTTCACAGATAGGGTCAAAATCAAACTTTGGAACTCTGCAATTTGTAAGAATGTTCAGGATTCCATGAAAAGCATATGCTGATTAAAACATATGAGACAAAAATCTTAGTTTAGGAAATCTGCTTCTTTTCACCATTGGTTTATTCCTCTTGTTTTCCCTCTCTCAAAACCTTCTGTATCATTGTTTCCAGGGCTGGGGACTGGCTGTCCTCTCTGTGAAAATAACTTGCTATTATAAAAGCTTTACTGTGATTAGAATGTACAAGTGATTAATTTTTGCATTGTTTTCTGTCATGTTCTTCAGCTGAATTTCAGCCTAGTACCCAGCAGAAAGAGTATTCTCAGAGCTTGGAGCCTAAGCGTCCTCCACCGCCTCGCCCCGTTGCTCCTCCTGCACGCCCCGCTCCACCACAGAGGCCGCCTCCACCATCAGGTAATGCAGTGACATATATCAGGTGGTCAGGAATCTTTTGTTTCAAGTCTGTGAGATGAACTTTGAAGTCCACACCCAAACTACATATTGGGTTGTTGGTTTGGGGCTCAATGGAACATAAAATTTTTTCACCAAAATGTTTAGTTGGTATGTTTGATAGCAATAACAGCATAGGAAACAACAGCATTTTTTGGTACCACTTAAATATTATTGTCTTTGCTTAGTGAATATGTTTTAAAATTTTCATAAACTTACTTTCACAGTTTAAAAGCGTGGGCTTCCGACAGCAGTGTTTACTCAACATTTTTATTATTATAGCATCTTCATTTTTAAAATAAAAGATAAATAATCTTTTGTGTTCATCGATTTATATTCCTTTAATTTTGGCATCAGTATGTATGCATTTTATCATGTCCAAGTTTTTTAATGTAGAGTTCATCTGGTTCACCTGAAAATGTAAACAATTGAGCACTAAGAGAAACTGGATGTTCAGAAGCATATGGGCAACATAGTTAATAACAAACTGACCCTTGTCATTTTTAACTTTCTCATTCTTTTTCTTCCCTCTTATCGTACTGATATTTTTCACTATTGCTGCATTCATTTCTTAAATACTGTAAGGCGGTAGGAGTCCTGCACCTGCTAGAAAAGAATTTGGAGGTAATGATTTTAATTGTTTTTGAATATGACTACGTAGCAAAACTACTATGGTGGTCTGTTGTGACAATACTTATGATACTGTCCAAAGGTATAAAGATGGGTAATTCTTGAATGTCAGTGTAATTTCTTTCTCGGTGTTTGTATCCTCTGAATTACATCTGACTTTTTAGTGAAAAAATATTTCTCCAGAAGTTGGTACCTTATATTCAGAGAGATTAAAGCTGTTCCAGGTTTTTATTACTTTATCCTAGTCAAAATATACCCAGCAAACTTTTCTGTGAAAGTGGAAACTTGTCTTTAGTTGTGAAAAGGCTAGCTTTTTTCCTTGCAGTCCATGACAAAGAGCCTTGTAAAATAGATTGTGATTGTAGCTACTTGCAGTGATTATCTGTTAATTGTTCAAGTTGAAATTACTGCTGTTCTGGTCCAGTTTCCCCAAGTTAAGGGATCACCAGTTAACAGAGAGCTCCAAATCACTGAGCTATATTTGTTTCTATGCTGAACACAGGTATATGGGCAGTTTATTTTCTGTTTCTAAGTCTGAAATGTGCTCCAAAGCCCTCCCTAGAGACATCCAGGTGAAACATCCTGCACACTTGCTGGAACTAGCATGTACTTCAGAAACACAAACTTAGCAAAGGAATTTATTCAGTTACTTTGAAGGCCCTCAAGAGCTTTACAAAGTAACAAAATCCTGAACTAATTCTCCCCTAATTCCTTCCCTTTTGATAATGCTGAGGGCCTTATCAACCCTTCAGGCTAGGTTTGGTTTTATCCAGCTTGATCTGGTTTTGCATGTAATAACAACTCTCACGTTCTCGGAAGCGCTTCTTCTTGAAACTAATCTTTGTCCTTTTTTGTCATGCGCTTCATAGTTGCACTGTCTGCTTGGACTTAAATCGGCTCATTAAGACACGAGATAGAGTGAGAATAGTTAGTGGCTGTGAAATACTTTCATAATTGCTTTTCAGACATTGCCACGCAGTTGGTAGGAAAGACCTTTTTTTGAGAAAATAATTCAAAAGTTTTGAGCCATCTCAGAAAATAAGTAAACTATTTTACATAGTATATAAATATCAGCGAACTTATTCTGATGTTAGGCGGAGAAGCGCATGGCTCTTAGATACAGTTGAGGGGAAGAGGTTATTATGCCAAAGGCATAATATTTTGAATTAGTTAAAGTGCTTTTTAGAAAATAGCTGGTTTATACATAACCCCCAAGATATGTGAGACTTAATTCATTGTACTACTTCAGTCCTATATGGTTTTATATTCACTGACACATTCCTGTTTGCCTCGTTTGTCTCAATTGTGCAAAGACTAGCCATCTCTTTTTGCTCTCTTTTCCAACATAGCTCTCCAGAAAGAATTGTAACTTGCATAAAACTTGCTTTTTATGCGATTTTTTTAAAGAGATTGTCGTATATTTTTTTCCTATATTATTCTGACGTAAAGCTCATCCCACTTTTTCTGTCCTTTTCCGTTTATAAGGCATAATGCTTTTGCTTTTCAGCAGTACCTGAGCTCAGCTCTGAGCAAGCTAGCACAGGACTAGAAGCAGTATAGTCATAGTGTGTTACTATGCTTGGGGAAATGGCATCTGTTTCTCTTGCCTAGAATGAAGGCTCCTAAACCACTGTGAAAATATCCCTGTGTACTGTATAAATGTATCAAACTTTGGTTTTGGACTTCTGTGCTAGCACATGCAAAGTGACATTGATCGTGTCTTTAAAATGTGCACTTTAAATGTTACTTTTTTTTTTACTTATGTGTTTTAACCTTTTTTTCTGAGTCCTTCACTCCCTTCAGTGCCCATAATATTTCTTCTAATGGCTCAGTATGTTTTGAAGATGGTAGCAGGATTTGGGCATCTAAAGTTTTCGGGGTTTTGTTTTTTGGTTTTTTTTTTGGTTTTTCATATTTCATATTCATATATTCATTGGTTTGATCATATTTACATCAGGAGTAACACAGAATTAAAGGAAACAAGGCTATGTACTCATCGCAGGAGTTTGCAAAGTGTAGACTTTTCACCTGCTAATATGAAAGATTTCCACTGAGGATTTTATAAGCTCTCAGTAATTTATAGTTAAAAATTAAAATGTTGCACTCTGTTTACCCAATTTTTTTAATACACTGCAGAGTAAATTCTTACAGAATATTAAAAATTAAAAAGGCTGCTAATTGTCAATTACTTGAAGTTAAAAAATAACATTTGTTTTGTCTTTTTCCTTTAATACTATTAGACTTTTCCTGATTAATGCAGGAAAGCCTCATAGTTATCTTTTATCATTGGTTTAAACTGTTAAAATGGGGTTAAGATTGAGAGAATGTACAGTATTTTCAGTATATGCAATAATTCAGGTAAAATGCATTATATTTTCACCATGATTATCCTCCAAATAAATAAAATAAACCTAGAAAATACAGTAATGAAGTTGACATTAAAAGAAATATAAGTATGGTAAGCTATGAAAACACATGAACCCAAGCAGAAAGTACTTATTAGTGTACACTGATATTTATAGTCACACATTAAACTTAGCCTTGCAAGAACCATTCAACATCTCTATTTTTCTTCCCCTGTAGGTTTTTTTTTTTTCCAGAGCAGAGTCAGGTCGTTTGAGTGCATTGGGATATGGCAGTCATTTTGAAAAAACTTTTTTTTGTTGTGTTGGTTTGGTTTTGGTTTTTTTTAAATATGGGGAAGAGCACCTTTATTCATTTCTTGCTGGAGAAGGAATGTTCAGTTAGTGGAGGAAACAAGAAGCTTTAATGCTAAAACAGTAAATGCATTGTTCAAATGTAGGCAAATGGCCTAGATTTCATATATACATACAGACACACACACGACATATACACACACATGCATGTGTGCGCATATATGCACATTTTACTTTGAGAAGTATGAGAAGTTGGAGTTGCTTTATTTTCCATTAAACTAATGTGTAAATGTAATCTGCAAAACATGCAGTTCCATCTAAAAGGTGTCAGGGTGTAAGTTACAGGTGGTTTCCGTATAAATCCAACCCCTTTCCCTAAAATGCTCTTTAAAACAAGTATGTGATATCTTTACTTGCAAAATACTGTTTCAAACTGCAAGAGATTTCAAGCTATATACAGACTGCAGTAACAGTTTAAAATTGTACCAAAAATGTGTTTCAGGTTCAGATGTACTTTTTTCACTCTCCTTAAGATTAAAATCTTCCTATAATGCCAATTGTGATAGCATTATCACAGCACCATAATTTTACTTTATCACTGTTGAAGGGTATTATTAATAAGTGAAAGTTGGGGAATTTGACCTTTATGCCCTTTCTCTCCCATATAATGCATATTTTAAAATTTGCAAAACCTTTTAAAATCTTCATGCATGGAAATCTGCCTCTGTATGGTGCACCAACATAAGAACGTGTCTGTGTGCTATGGTCAAAGAGGTTCTCTGCCTTCCTTCTCCTGAAAGGAGTTGACTTTATTAACCATCTTACATAAACCAAGATTTGCTTAATGAGCATCCTGAAAATACCTATTCAAAGCATGGGCTGAGTTGAGCTTTGGGAGGGGAAAGGGCAGAAGATCTGTGAAATGAACAGGCTAGTTCCCTGCTATTGGAGAGGTTTTATTGTGTCCATTTCCATTACTACTCTGAGATGAACAGCTAGCTTTATGTCTCTGTAACCACAGAGGGTTCAGAGGAGTGTCCTGTACTCTGTTGGGTTGCTCTCCATCTCCCTTTATTTTTCTCCATTTAGCAGGCAGGCTTCTCATAGCCCATGGGTTTCTCCCCCAGGGTTCCTCTGGGTTGCACGGGAGAAGGGCAGAGGTAGTACCTGAAAGCAGGGAAATGTTCTCAGGCAGTGCTCTATGCCTGTGCCCCCCTCCTTACAAACACTCCGTTCATCCCTCCTCGGTGCTGCTTCTCTTGCAGACAAGTTCACTGTCAGAAACTTTTGCGATGGAAATCTAATGTTAATTGGCAGAGCCTGGACCTCACCCAGAATATATAACATATGCTAGTATTTAACATCTTTGAAACAGATGTTCAGCAAAACCAGAGATCTGACATCTCTGGAGATAATCACATACCAGCCTCATTTGCAGCGTTCACTCTTCCTACTCTGAGTGACACCTCCACCCATATCTGACAAAATTCACAGCACTCTTTCCAGATCATAGAGAGCTCCTGAGCAGATACCACACATTGGCACATGATGAGAAAGCATGAGGCTGTGTCATCGCTAAGGCAAAAGTTGCTTTTAAGGTAGGCTTCTTGAACACTGGCTCCCTTTCCTTCCTCTATACTTGAGCCACTCCATGGTTGCCAGATATTACTGTTACTTTTTCCTATTCGCATGCCTTAAGAGTTTCTCCTTGCATACTGTCTAGTATCTATGTCCTGCCCTGGTTTTACCATGCAATTTTATGGACCCAGTAAATGCTTGATCATATTGCAGAAACAAAATAGTTCAGCATGGTTATGCATGATTGAAAATCCTCTTTCTCTCAATCTGAACTGTAACATCTACTGCGCACCAGTTGGTACAGCTTTCCCAAGTACAGAGTGCTGCTTGGAGATAACTTAATGATACAATTCTGTAAGATACAATACATCATATAAAGTGGGAAACTTATTTCTTCCATGAGGTTGCTTATTGCAATGTAGTCATGGCAGAAACATACTATGTAGTATCTCCTAAATTATAGGAAGCAGACAATGTTGCAGGGTATAACCGATGTAACTTGTTTATTTTTGAGCGTTTGATATAGATGTGTGCTCTGCTTTAGAAGAGTTTCAAGGCTGACATTTACTATCATTCTGAATTTACAAAAGTTTGGGCAGAGTGAATACTGAAGAAATTGAATTTTCTTTCAACTGTAATGTAAAATTGAAATAATAACGTTTCTAAACATGATCGTACTTGCTGATCTCCAATTCGTATCGGTCTGGTTTCCCCATGCTGCTACAAATGGTTATGTCCTACAAGTAACTACAATCTAGCTAGGCCATTTATAAATTATGTAAAGCTGTCTTGTGGCAGTGTTCTTTCTGGTTTTACTTTCTCAATCTACTGCTTTTCTTATGCAATGTACAGCTTCTCTTCTTTCTCTGAAAAGGTCTTGGAGCTCCTCCCAGTCCTGGGGTAGCTAGGAGAGAAGTAGAAGGTAACATAACAATTTTTGTATTCTAGAAATGGATTTCTAACTTAATACCTGAGTAATATTGTTACCCTTGTGATACAAAAGGTGGTTTCATGAAGGTATTTGTGTAGGTTCTTTCTTCCTTTATTTAACATAGTTTTCAGCTGAGTTGCTTCCCGTTTTTCAGTGATGGTGTGAATTGTTATAGAAAGCAGTCTTCATTTATGAAAAATGAAGTGAAAACTTAGACTGCACTAGTCCAGAAGAATGCTTTCAAGGCAGACTCTCAGAGGAAGCTGTAGATGACTGATTGCTAGACTGAATACTGTACCTGTAACTAAATCAGGAATCTAAGAAGCCTCATTTTTTGTAAGGAACTACATATGTTCATATATTTGAGAGAGAGAAACTTCCATTTAAATAATTTAGCTCATAATTTAATATTTTATCTCTTTCTAAAGAGCACAGTGTAGGTATTTTGATTCTGATACCTAAATGTATGTGACAGACATTTATAAGAAGCATTTCTCTTGCATTATTCTCGTTGAAGTATACACGTAGAGTGCTGAATGGGTCCTGGTTTAGCCATGCCAGCAGAGTCATGGGTTTGGGTTTCTTCCTATCCCCTCTGGAATGCGTCCCTTTGTAGCAAATATAGGCATGGCAGTAAAAGTCCTAATATAGTCACAGTCGAGATGTCCTCCTGTGTACAGCAGTTAATTTAGGCTATATTGCTGGTTTGTTTTTCTAAATTGGCAAAATCACTATATGCATAGAATAGTTCAGGTTGGAAGGGACCTCTGGTGGTTATCTAGTCCAACCTCCTGCTTGAAGTAGGGTAAACTGGTGCCAGGTTGCTCAGGGCACGAGTTGCATTACTGAGAACTGTACCCAGAAGCCCATTCTAACTGGTTCTAAGAAAGCAGGGTTGTCTGACAACTGGAAGCTGATTTGATAAACTAAGTGTCTTATGTACCACAGAGTATTCCTTCCAGTTACTGTAACTGACATGGTGATTTTACCTTCCTGGGAAATAGGCAACAGAAACACAAGCCAGAATCCTAAACCTCTTTGCCTGTTAGAAATTGTGCACTTGTCTGAGGTAAAGGTAATTTTTTCATATCTTGCACTTCACAACTTGAATGTTGCATACAAGGTTGTCATTAGCATCAGCATGTAAATGTTGAGGTTGGTGCTGTAATATATTTATCCCATAAACAAAGAGAATAGGTTCAGGAACTTTGGTGTAGACCCCGTAGATTGCTGAACCATGTATAATTACAGTTGTACTCTTCTGATCGCATGATTTTTTGAATTGGCATGTTACAGAAGTTCTTTTTGTTTTAAAGACTGCTGTTAGAATATTTGCAGAATACACTACAAAAGAAAACAACTTCTCCTACAACGATTGTGAACGCAGGGTACCTGTACAAGTGGGCGTCTTTAGCTTGCAACAAATAGGAGGTGATTTGACTTAATTTGTAATTAGAAGGGTCAAATTACTTCACATGTGCCATGGGATAAGAGTGTGCTAGAGTAACAGCTTAGCTGATGGATAGACTTTAATATATAACAACTTTTTTTAAAATCACTAATGTCTTCTTGCTCCCATTTCCATTAGTGATACTGTACCATTGCCGTATAATATCCGTTTGTAGCTTATCTAACAAAAATAATTTTTTTCCATGCTTCAAAGCACAAAAAAGTCCTGGAACACAACGAAAAGATAACTTAGGTAATACAGATACATGCTTTGTACTAATTATAATACAGAAAGAAGTTGATTTTTAAGTATATTCTAAGTCAGCAACGTCTGATATCTATTCCAGTTCGTAATCAGCCCCCACCTTCAACTGGAATTTCAAGCACAGGAACCGCTGGATACGGTACAGCCAGACCGGTAAGTATTCTGTCTTAAAATAATTTGCCTCCTAAGTTTCTATGGATTATTATGCTGGTGGTGGGTTTTTGTAAGTCATAACAGATGTAAGAAAATGGCAAAATTGACTAGTCATTTTACAGCTTATATGAGTTAATTCCTCAGCAATTCTTGCCTCTTGACTAAAAATACTTCAGAATATGTATACTGGACATGACTTTATTGTTTTGCGCTCTATGCAGTCACTTCATAGGCTCACAAATAATACCACATTTTATGTCCACTTTCAAATAACTGCAAAGTGCAAGGTTATTCTTTGTATTATATGTTCCTGTTGACTACATTGCTCATTTGGTATGATAAAATGTATTATCTTCTGTGCTGAAATGTATATCCTGATGGCAATTAATTGTTTGCAGGCAGCTAATGTATTATATAGGCAGTTGATGTATCATATTGCTGTTTACTTGATATGTAATGGAATCTTGTACATTGTTTTAAAAATTAATTTTCAAAAGGGTCTTCATGTAAAAGTGAAACATTCAACTGTTTCAACAAAACATTCAACAAACATTAGTTCTTCATTTCATTGTTTATTTGTGGAACTGAACTGAAGGAACTGAATGAGGGATTTATGGGCACTTGAATGCTTCACTACAAGCAAGAAATCAAGAGATGGAAGACATCTGTCTGTCTTCTCTTAACAGCAGTGTGTAGGAGCCTTGCTTTAGGGAAGAAATGTTTTAATAGCTATAGGTCTTCTTAAAGAATTGGCATTGTTTGTTGATAATTCTTTAGACTTTGCAGCATATTTCAGAGGGAATTTTTGCAGCAGCATGAGGGACTTTTCTTTCTATATCTACATCAACCACAGTATTTGTGCTTACTTTGTTTCCTCTGTTGTGACCGTTCCAGGCTCTTTAAGTTAGATTGTACCTCTTTAATACCTGGATGTTTTGTAGACTAAAAAGCAGAAGTTGGTTCTTCCTTAATAGTTTCTTGGTCATCAGAGAACTTTGTTTTCCTTCTGTAAGGCATTTCGCTTTTCTCATTGTGATGATGTTCACAACAACACTGACAGGATGGAGAGCACAGATATGAGCTTTTAGTAAGGTTAAAAAGCAGTCTGCTTGCATAAATGTCAGTGGGATAGATACTGATGAGGTTTTTGACCTATCCACTATGCAGCACCTCTTCAGTGCCATATCTTTCTTTTGGGTAAAGTGATAGACCATTTGTTGCAAATGAGAGAGAGAGCGTGAAGAAGCCAGTAAGATAAAGATGCAGCTAACCACAAGAATTTAAATTAAATCCTTATAAATTTGTTCTATAAAAGGTTGCAGAGTCCTTTTCCACCTTTTAAATGAGCAAGAAAGAATAGGATGCTGCCAGCTGTACAGAGATATCAGAGTTGTGGAGAGCTTAAAGGAGCTGTACCTTACCGGTATTGCCATTTCTATTGTACCCTTGTACAATACTGAAACCACTGAAAACTACTACTGAAAGCCACCACTGAAATAACTTCTTGCTGATTTGTTTTTCTTGAGGGAATTGATTCTTATAGTGAACAGTTCTTGATCTTTGCATTTTTTTGTTATTTTCCCAGAAATGTAAAATGCCCTCTTCTAAAATTTGAACACAAAAAACCTGGTATACACAGGAAAGAGCGTATTCACTTATCACCATGTGCCTTGCTTTTTTTTTTTTACCTTTTTTTCTTTTTTCTTTTTTCTTTTTTTTTTTTTTGTAATCTGGAGCCAGCACAGGATTTGCCATTTCTAAATCAAAATAATTCAATAAAAAAATTGGGTGTATGGAAGAGACTCCACCAGTATCTTGGAATTGGCATAAGTGCAAGAATTTTTGTTCATGTGAACAGGATGGGGAAAAAAGTAGTACTGTTCTCTCATGCTGTGCTTCTCAACACCCAGGCTGGACTACAGTTAGAGGTGCTTGCCTGTTTCCAGAAAGGACCATGGTACTGCATTTGCCAGCATAATTTGACAAGACAAAGCTGACTGTATCTCTTCTGCAGATGTTGAGATTTTCTTTAAAAAACACCTAAGGAAAAAAAACCACACACACACCCTCCCCCAACAAACCAACCAAACAAATTCAATAGAAGGTCTGCAAAAACATCTCCTAAGATCTGCTTGGCTTTTCAAGCCTTGGCTCAACCCTTGTTTGGATTTCCTAATTGACATGGCTTTTTTCCTTTTTCTCAGTTTGATTTTTGGGCAGGATTTCATTTCAAGGGTTTCAGGACCAGGGACAGTAGCCACGGCCAGCTCCACTTCCCACCCAGTGCCCCTGAGGAGTATGTCAGGCTTCCTTTCTGTGCCTTTTCTGTTCCTTTTTGACCTATTTTGACCTATCTTTTTTTTTTTTTTTTTTAAATTCATTTTGGCTTTTAATCCAACCATCCTTCTGCCTACTTTCAGAATATTCAAAGAAATGACAAAATGCATCTTCGCAATTAAAGGGAAGACAGATATTTCAGAGGTCAGGTGGTTTAAAGCATTTACAAAGTTGTTAAAGGGACTCAGCCAAGCATAATGAATCAGATGTTATACAAAGTCTTCGAAGTAGAGTACATACATCTGGTAAAAGTAAGATCAAGGATTATACTTGTTTTGTAGTGGTGAAGTTTCTTTGCTTGTTTTTAAATCATGTTTGTGTAGAGTTGTGTAATGGGGTTTGCTCTGCAAAAACCATTTCTAGAACATCTACTATTACTAAGATTTTGTCAGAATGTGACAAGTACACAAATCTTAGAGGAAACAAATCTTACAAACTATCTTGCCTCATGATCTTTTTGTTCCTGAAATCTAGCATTTTTATTCCAATGCTTTACTTTCAGCTTTCAAATATGGTGTTTGCAATTCATTCGGCTTCAGTCATAATCTGGAATAGTTTCCTATTTCTCTTTAAATACTGATGTAGACTTTTTAAATTTTGTTTTATGAAAGTCATTCCATTCCCAATGTATTAACTTCTATTCCAACAAGTTTCAGAAGACTCCAGCCTTCAGATGAGGCAGAAGTGTATGTTTTATTAATACTGTTTGCTGAGGAACAGGAGTCAGCAAACATAAATTTTAGAGGAAAGAACTAAACATGGTCTTTCATGCATATCTTGGACTTTCACTATATAAAATTGACTGTAGCTGTTTGCAAACAGCAGGCTATAATTATAGCCTTGAAAAGGTAGATGATGTCTACAGTCTGCATTGACAGTGGGCTATCAATGCGCCCTTATGAGATCACCAAATAAAGTAGTAGTTGTTGTTTTTGTTGCTTACAACAGTTCACAGACTTAGGTAAAATTAACTTACTAATACTAACAAAATAATAAGTGTTTCAAACGTTGATGCACAGTATTCATATAAAGTTAAAAACTTGTAAAAATCCTTTGCTTTGAATTGAAGCCTCATAAAGTTTTGAGAATATATTCTTTGCTTTTATATGCACATAAAAAATCAGCTCAGCAACCGTTACCAAAGAATTTCTTTTTCACAGAATCCTAATTATCCTGAATCACTTAAGGGTAGATGACTAGAGATCCAAAGTAGAACTAAAATAATTTCATTTTACCAATTATTGTGTCAGACTGTTCCGCCTCGAGCTGGAGTTATTAGTGCACCACAAAGCCATGTTCGTCCCTCTGGGGGAAGACCAGCACCTGAAACTCAAACCAAACCAGCCGAACCACCACGGGGTAAGTTTACTTCAGAAGTCAAATATAAGTGTCGCTATTCAGTCAAGAGATACTGCCTCTGGCTTGAATGCTTTGTTTTCAACAGCTGTCTTCATTTTTTCACTAGAAATTAAGATTCCTGAATGTAGTAACATTTGGCAGTTTCTGTTAGTGTTGATCATCTATAAATATTGTAGATCCTTATCAGATAATAGGCAGCAGTCAGAGGACACCTAGACCCATGGCGTTCATGCCACCAAGAGAAACTTTGATCAGATTGTTGTGTTCTGGTCTGGGCATGTTGGTGTGTCCTATCATAAGTGTTGGTCACTGGATCGTTCTTTGCAGCGGTTGCTCTGTAATTATAGTATTTGGAATAGTGTTTGTGTTTGACTCTCAAAGCCACTTCCTAAGCTTAAACATAACTTTTTTTTTTTAAATTGTATTAATATCAAAATATGCATTTTATAATAATGACTTCCAAAACACTTAAATACACTTGAAGTACACTTAAGAATGACATGGTTTCTGGTTCTCTATTTTGTATCTATAGTAATAATTGTTAATGGAGATATGCTGAGCTTTTGATGACTTCTAATCTAGTTGCCATGATCACCTGCCATTCTTACAGCCCCTTCTTCTGCAGTTCTGCCTGGTGCTTCCACAGCCACGTGTTCTTACTCATGCCACTAAGATTTCTATTACAGTTCTTTACAATGAGAAACACTGCAAATATACTTGCAGGTTCCCCATTGCTTCCTGAACCACTAAAGCCTCAGGCTGCTGGACCTGCTCAGCCTGCCACTCAGCCACTGCCCGTGCTAAGGATGCAGGAGCCTCTGATACCTGTGGCATCACATCCGTCTCAGACAAGTGCCCCACAGAGTCTGGAACCCCCACAACCACCTCCTCGCAGCCGATCATCTCACAGTTTGCCTTCTGAATCTGCTCCTTCACAGCAGCAAGTAAGTGAAAAAACCTTGTATATATGTTTTTTCATTATGTAAATTAACACAGCTTGTACTGGGTGCTGTAGGTTTGTGAGAAACTCCTAAAGCAAGTGAACAAACAAAAATAAAGGTCAAAAGATTGGATTCGAAGATTGTTAGGCTCTAGTAGGAAAACAGTTAATTGCTTATGTATTGCCCTTGAATAACTAACATCTCAAATACTAAACTTTTAACTTAAGATTTTGTATGACAGACTTACAACTAATGGACAGCTTGTTCTTAAAAATATGTTGTCATTTGACAACTTTGTATGGAAAAATACTCAGTCTTAGAAATTTAATTTTATAATGGCACATGCATGACTTAAACTGTATAGTAACCAGCTAACACAGGTTTTGATTATAAAGTAAGCTTTGTAGATCGCATGATGTGGTACTGCTTTATGTTGATAATTCACTGCAGGAAGACAACACTGATAGGTGAGTAATAGAAATACATTTATCCCCATTCACCAGTGTGAAAATACAGAAACATATCAAAATAATCTGAAAATTTAATACAGTAACATAAGTATTCTGTTATGTGGGACCATTTAGAGTGTTATTTTAAAAAAAAAAACTTTTCCTGTGAAAAGCCATAGTTTCTTACTAGTCTTTAAAAAATGCAGAAGTAGGTTTTCAGTGTCATTTATATACATATAAGGGTAAACTTCTTCACTAAAGGCCAGTGCTGTTACTTTTTACAGTATCAGGCGCTAGGCAAGATAATACACTACTTGAATGAAAACAAATTTATTGAAGCTGATGGATTTGTGTCCAGTTCTTACCAGGAGTAAATTTGTGGTTTTGTTTTCTGGTGTTCAGCTTTTTTTGAAAACAAACTCAGCTGTGGGTATTTATGACTATGTAAGTTTTCATCAGTATTTTAGATTTTACCTTATCTTTACATCAGAAGCCCACTTTCACTAAAGCAGTTAGTTAAAACCTATTTTGTACCACAGTGAACCAAATTCAGTCCTCAGTGAGTTGATTTTGAATTCTAATTGAAAAATCTTTAAATCTTCCTTTTTCTTCTGCTGAAACTCTCTCTGCTTTGTTCACCTCTTTTCATTTTGGAAACTTAGGCCAAAAACCAAAGGATATTTTTTGAATATACCAGTAGAATATCAGGACTTTTTGTAGCTTGTTAGAAAGTATGAAGTGTTGCCAGCAGAGAATGTACATGGAGGCAAAAGGTATTTGAGAACGTACCAATTTTGTGAATTGAAACAGATTGCATTGTGTCACTTTTGAAAGCCTCAGACCTTCTAAATGTAGTTTTACCACTGATCATTGTGTAAAAGAGGAGCAACCAGTTCTTTCAAAATTATTGTGAAAAATTATATTTATCTGTGTGTATATACAGCAATCAACAATATGCTTAAGAACACTGTAAACAGGTTTTTGAGCTCGGTAATGCTGTGGCTATATTGTTACAATATCCAAACCCCAGATAGTCTAAGACTAGTTCAGGGAGCTATAATTTTCTCTGCAATCAGATTTCTTTGATTAACGCAGGCTGTATCACAAGGAAGGTCCACTTTGAGCTTCATTTATTGCCTTCAGCTTAGTTTTTTTATTTCTGTTTCCTTATTTTTTTGAGTTTAGTTAAATTATGTTTATTTCATTTCTTGATTATGATTTGTAAATATGAAGTTTTTTGAGAATAGGTCTTTAAATAAATACAAAGTCTTTTGAGAGGTAGTGGAATTCAATCTCAGTCTTTGATTCAAAGCTTGATTGTGGTATTTAAGAACCTAAACCTCTCCTTATAAAAATAATTGCTTGTATACAGTGTGCTTATTGAGGTCTCTACAGATTACCAAGGAATACATTAAAAAAGAAAAGTAGTTATTTTAAATAGTTTTATTTAGTGTAAATTAAGGAGATTTTAGTTTTTGATTGAATGAGAAGTCTTACTTTTTTTTCAGCTGGAAAAACTATTACTATAGATGAGTGATTATACTGACACCATTCCCAGAATGTGGGATATAGTGCTTCTCATGTTAATAGCCAGTTAGAATTAGACCATCAATAGTTAAATTATTACAGTAAGTCTTAAAAAACCAGCACAATCAGCTGCACAAAGAATGTCTGTATGGAAATAACATTAGAATTGGCTTGAGCTGGGTTTTTTGACTCTTAATGGTAGAGCTTTTAAGTCTTACAACAGAATACAACAAAATTTAAAATTTAGTATAGTGTGTAATAAATATTTTTGGTTTGCATACATATATAAAAAACTGGCTTTGTGAAAACTTGAAGTATTTTTTAACATGAGGTTGCTTTGTAACTTGGATTTTCTTCCTAATTTTCTTTCCTTTGATGTCTGTTTCTCTTTCACAAGCAGGAGCAACCGTCAGGGTAACAGGTATCTGACTATTTACCAATCTTGTATGTGGTCTCCATCTATTCAAGCAGAAAAGATGCATGAATTTTGTTTTCATACATCTGCAGCCTCATCCATGTTAAAAATCACCTGTCCTCATTAATTAATTGACTGTCATACCATAGTTGGCTTATTCCTTTTATAATGCAATTACAATTGATACTGTTAACTCTATTTATTAGCACCATAGCAAATATTTTGCTTCATCATCTTTTATGAAACAATTGGAGCCTCACGTAAGTTGCTTAGTCACTGCTGAATCTCCTGGTCTCAGTCTATTTGGAAAAAACTGAGTAGGTGTTGGAGTTAACATTTCTCTTTAATACGAATAAATCCTGATGCAATTGCACTGCCAAAGTTTTTTCAAAATAAAACCCATATTTCACATTGTTCAAAGAACAGATAACTTACTATTACCCAAAGTAAAATACACTGTTTGTTTCAATTTTAAAAGCATTTGATTTCAGTATTATTCAGAGCAAATCTTTTGCTGACAATAAAGAGCAATTAGGATTCATAGTTTCTTTGGGATCTTGTGCTTTTTGATTACTTGGTTAAGGAACACAGAACTTAACCAGCTGGTGCCAAGCTGCATTTGATTTATATTCTTTCTACAATCCAATTTTTCACATTTCCCCCCCTCAGTTACTTGATCCCTTTGTTTTAATATTTTCCAAAACACTTACTATATACATATAAAAATACCAATATTAAACTATTCTGTTTATGGTTTGGTAACAGTAGGCCTCATCTATTTTAGAAACTCTCTGATGTAGTAGTACCAGCGAGGCATGTAAGTGACATTGTTGTTCCAAAAAAAACAACCACCAGAGCAAATGCATTGTTGCCAGCATACTTAGTTTCTCCTGCCAACCAATTCAAGCTACAACTGCAATTTTTTAAAAGAAATTGCTATGCTGGATACACTGGGAAAAACTTATATTCTCATTATTCCAGAGAGTCTCTAAAGCCTGTAGACTAATTTTGCATAGCTGCTTAGGCAGTGGATATGTGGAGACATGCTTCAAAGTATTCACAATAAATGCAGTAAACCCAAGATGTTTAAAGATTGAGGTTAGGCTGTAATAATATTGTATTTTAGTTGATAGTTTTGGCTAGCATCTTAGTTCAACAAAACATTCATTAACAGAATTTTCATGCTAAATATCCAAGCTATTTGGGTATATTAAGGTGATGTGTTAAAATGACAAATTTGTTTGTGAAATTTGAATTCTCAAGACCTGTTTTAATTGAAGCTTAATTTTTTGCATTTGTTTAATAATGGAAAGCTCCACACCCTGTTCCGTCAGTGTGCTGATTTGAACAAAGGTAGATATTCTACCTTTTCAGACCGTTGTTACAAGACACAAAGTTGCATTGTTGTTTGAAGAAATTTATAAAGCCAGGAACATTTTGTTTTTAAAAGATGAGAAGTTCTGTGGAGAAAACCCTGTCTTCTCCATTTGCTATTATTCTAAACAATGATAACTTGCTATTTTAAAATATTACAAACTGGTGGTTGTACCTTCACATGTCAAAAAGTGTTGGAGATGCCTACAGATGCATATGTCTACATAGAAATGGCTGAAGTGCATGTACTAATAACACTAATTTTTCCTTTCATTGTGATGCTTAAATATGGCTTGTAACATCAGTGTTATAAACTCTCAAACAATGAATCCTAGAGCTTTTTATTTCGTATTTGTGCTGGGTTATCACTTGTTTAGAATACAGCATCATTTCCCAAGTTTCTTAACGATTTTCTTACAGAGTGTCCACTAGTGCTTTTGGCTAGGATTCTGACCTGCATGAAGTAGATTCAAGTTGCATCAACCAACAAGGGGGAAAATTGTGTTTGACTACTAGAAGTAGGCTTTTCTTCAGAGAAGGGGTTAAGGGTTATTGTTTTCCAGAAAAGAAGCAATCATTCTACTACAAGTGCACTGTGCAAGATACAACCAGATTGTATTGAAGTTTCAGTTTAATCCCAAGAGCTTCTTTTCCTCTCCTAGAAGAGTGAGAAATGGGGAGTTAGTAATAACCTTAAAAAGACAGCCACTTGATTACTAAGCACTTTGTTTTCTTTCCAGATTAAAACAAATGGAACGTACGGCACTAAACTTGAAACACAGTTAAACAGTGACCCTTTTGAAGATTTGTCATTTAAGCTGCTTGTGTCAAAGATGCAGACGTCTGTTCGAACATCACCTGTTCCGACTTCAAACCAAAAGGAGTTGATACAGTTGCCTTCAGCAACACAAAGAAATGCTGATATTTTGAATACTGTAAATTGCATGCCAGCAATGCCTCCTATTCCAATCTTTAACACATCCCAGGAACGTACACGCAGCTCTCCAAATCCGTTTATTACTGGACCGAACTGCACAAACCCATTCACTGAAAGAACTCCTAGTGCTGGAAACCCATTTAGAATGGAAACGCAAGAGTCTGAAATAACTTCATGTTTACTAGAAGGACGTGCCGCTTGCAATCCTTTCCCTTCTCTAAATCCCCCCAGTTGTAATACAAGCAAGCCTGTATTTTCTGTTGATGCATCTGAAAACACTCTTTGCTTGCGAAGTAAATCTCTTATGGTAAAAACTGTACAGCCAAAAGGATGGGTAACGTTTGATGATGATGAGGAGGATTTCAATGTAAAGCTAAAGCCATCTAAAAGTGTTCCAGATTTTAAGCAAATTGCTTCCAGGAAGTCAGCTGGATCTCCAGATTTGCTGGGCACTGAACAAAATGCTTTTCTTGGTTCAGACTTCAACTTTGATAATGACTGGAATAAAAGTTCTACTGATTGCTTCTATACAATGCCAGCAAGAAGACCACCTGCACCTCCTATACCATCAAGAATAACCAGCAACAGATCCCCCGCAGATCCTTTCACTTCTTTGGCACCAAAGGTGTCACCAACGCAAGATTTTACAGAAAGATAGATGTTCAAAAATATAAGAGGTTATATTTGTTGCTACATTTATCCAGTAGAATAATTGGGCATTTTGAGATTATTCTGTGTGCAATAATGAGTTGTCAAATGCACTGAAACTTAACTCTACTCGTAAACAGCCACTATTGTTTGTGTATAAATTTTGAATATGTATATATGGTGGAGCACAAAAAATTGTCTGAAATTTATTAAAATCCTGATTTAATAGTATTTGAATAGACAGAGAAGAAGGATGAGCTACTAATTTCATTAAAACATACCAATCTTGGAAATAGTTCTTGCTTAGGGAGCTCTCTCATTTCTGTTCCCCTTTCATGGAATTTCAAAAAAAAAAAAGGAGGCTCCCTGCTGGTAGCCTGCCCACTCCCTTTTTACTGTGTTTTTAATTGATATTTATAAGTATTTACCAAAGAGCTGCCAAAGTTTATTGAGATTTGAATGTTGAAAAGTATTGTTTAGAAGTTGTTTAATTTATAAGAGAGGCTATGGATCTTTGTAAGGCTTATATTTGAATCTGAGGCACAACAAAAATAGTTTAATTTCAAAAGACAAACAAAACTTTGCATATTAATATATTCAGTATTTGAACTTTAATTTTCTGTGTCAGTACATTTCAGCTATTAAATATTATTGTGACATATATTCACTAGCATAACTTCGGAATAATTGTTCCATATCATCCATTTATTCATTACTATTTTAAAGATACGTTTTTCCACAAATTGGAAACAACTGATAGAACAAGTTTTCCCCCAACCTCTGGAAAAAAAATCCCTTTGAGTTTTCAGATACAAAGCAGTCTTTACCAGTTGCAGACAACATATTGGCGTTGGCTCGTCCCACTCTCCGCTCCTGCATGTTAGAAGGGCTTTCTTGTCCTGCAGGAAGACCTGAGCGAGGGAGTTGGTGGCCACATTACAGCATCGGAGATGGAGAGAGTCGTCTTAATGTGATTGGGCTGTGCCTGCTCAGCATCCTCCCCATCTACAGACTTCCTGATGTATTCTTAAAATCTTACTTTGAAAGAAAACAGGAGAGCAGTAATTCTCTGAGCTGAACAATATCATTCTGTCACTTTGGCAGTTGAAACTAAACGAGTGACTCTTCCTTGCCCAGAGACAGTGACCCTGCTCTGCGTGGTGCTGCTATGAGGCTAGCGAAGGCTAAGTCACAGTTTTCCGCAGCTCTCTGTGCTGTTAGGATTTTTCTAAAGCTCACATAAAATGCGATTATTTTGTTATCTTGAGGCAATTTGAAATAACTTATTTCCTTAGCTCCATTTATGTGTGCTGTAAAACCCTGCAGTTCTCCTTACAGTTCACAGTGGCTTAGGATGTAACCCTTAATATGCAGCCACATGCTTTTGTCCAAAGCTGAACGTGTCACGATGTTGTTGTCATCTCTTGGGGGTCTGCAAATACCTGCCCACACACCTTGGCTTACTTGCAAACAAACTGCACTGGTTCTGCAAAACCAGGGACGGAAACGCAACATCCTAGCATTATATTTATAGTAGGAAAATACACGATGACAGTACTTTTTAAAAATTCTCAAACGCTATCAAACCATTATTTATAAAAGAATCCACTCTTCTTTAAACAGTGTATGATGAGCCGTGAGCTGCAGTTGGATAGAGGAGAGACGATAGTTGAGTTTTATATTGTGCTTTTTTCCCTTCAGGTCATTAAACAGTACTTGCACATTTTAAACCGCAGTGGTACTATACTCTTTGTGCTTCGGTATGTGAATTACCTTGTTTTAAACTGTTGCTATAAACATCTGTGTGATTGGTGTTTTGGTATACGCTTACATTAGCAAAACAATTTTGGGGGGAAACTTTTGGCTAGTGGGAGTCACGTGGTAAGTATGTTCTTTGTTGAATATTGAATTACAGTGATTAAAAACTACTGTCTAAAATGCACCTGGTATGCAGCACCTCTCCACTTTACAGGATTACGGAGACTTGACAGCAGAGCACTGCGAAGATCACCAGAACCGCTCCAACACTACCGCGTGTAGATACATAGCTAACCGCTGTACCGTGTATTAACGAGAATAACTACTAGCAGAAGTTCTGAAGATACTAAGAATTAAAATTAGAAACGCTCAACACCTTTCCATGAATCCTGTGTTCCCTGTGGTAAACCGCTCTGTTAAATGTAACGATTTTCTTGCTTGTGGCACACACACGTTTCCGGCTGTATCCTTTCCAGAGCTGCGGTATTGAAACTTCGTGGCGTACAACATTCCGTATCGACCCTGTGGAAGGCGGTGGTGTATTCATTCATGAAATAAACATACCTGCCCTTAAGAAATTTTAGCTTTTTCGCTCTTTTTGCCTCAGGTACTTCCCTGGGACCCGCTTTACCACCGCACTTCTGCGCTCGCAGTTGTCGCTAAGAGGGAGGGCGCGGGCCCTTTAAGCGTCCCTGGTGACGACAGTGGGGGGAGCCGGAAGCGGAAGCGCCCGCGGGCCGGAGGGCAGGGGCCGGCGCCGGCTGGGCGATACCGTTGCTCGCGGCCCCGGTGGACGCGAGAGGAGGGCGGGCGGCACCGGGGCAGGCGGCGGCGGCGGCGGTGCCGCGCATCCGGAGTGGCACAGAAGCGCCGGGCGCGGCGCCGCGGCCGGCCCCGGCCCAGCCATGGTGCGGCTGCACGTGAAGCGCGGCGACGAGAGCCAGTTCCTGCTGGAGGTGGCCGGCAGCGCCCGCCTCGCCGACCTGGCGCCCCTCGTCGCCCGCATCTACAACGGGAGGCTGAAGGTGCAGCGCCTCTGCTCAGGTACCGGCCCCCGGGCCCCCGGCCCCGCCGGCGCGGGGGTGGGCTCGCCGCCTGCCCGGGCCCGGCCTCGGCCTCACCTCTGGCGGCTGGGGAGCTCTGAGGCGGGGGCACCGGCTGCCGTCGGAGCAGCGGGAGGCCTGGGCCGGAGCGCTGCTCGGTCTCCGGGGTGTTTGTGCCCGGCTGGCTCACCGACGGGGGGCTGAGGGGCGGCACGAGGAGGTCACTTGGCTGCAGCCTCGCAGGAGCTTAAGAAATGCTTCTCAAGGACCAGTTTAGCAGCAGGCAAGCCGGCCTCCCCTAAATTTAGGAGAACAGAAAACCTCCACCAAAGTTGCCAAACCATGTGTAAATTCCCACTTTCTAGTGTTTTAGCAGTCCTTGTTTTTTGGAGACGGTTTGGAGCTCTGAGCTTCCCACTGCACACGGCTGAAAATTCATCTGTTGTATGACCAAACTTGGGGCACATCCTGTCCCACAGGGGCTGCATAAACCCTTTGTGACCAGAGGTGTACCCAACACGTGAATGAAATTCTCATGTTGCCTGCCACACGTGTGGTGCGAGGCATCCACTTGCCATGTGATTGCAGAGTCACCAGGTGTGTCTAAATCAGTGCTTTAGTGCAATTCAGGACTCTGCTTTTGAAAAATATTTACTGTTTGTCCCTGCTGACCACACTTTGCTTTGCTTTGTGGATCAGCCTGGGAACGCATGAACTGGGATTCCCTTCAGATGAGACTGACCTGAAGACTGCACTCCGTCTACAGCTGATGTGCTCCAGCCTCAGATATGTCTGTAGTGTATGAGGCCATGCCGAGGCTAATCTGAAATAAAATAATTCCAGAAACCCAGATACTGTTGTTACCGTACTTTCAGCATTCGCTCTTCCACACATCTGCTCCTGTTGCTCCACAGTACTTGCTAATTTAGTCTTGGCCTTTATGTTGTCATGTGCGTGCCTGTATTCCCAGCCACGGGAACAGAATTGATGTTTCCTGGGACTTGGGGTACTTCTGGTGTGTCTGTTGTGAGATGGATATCCGTTAATCAATATGGCGATGGTAAGAGCTTGGGGGGCCTTCAAGGAAAGGATGATGTGAACCGGGCTGGCAGCTGGCTAAGTTGTTCTGGGGGAAAGCAGTTGAGTGTAGCTTGCAGGCCATGGATCAGGCGCAGGAGGCTAGACGAAAGGGTTAGGAAACTGCATCTACACACTGTCTACCCTCGCTGCCTGAGACTGTACCTTCGTAACCTGTGTTTACAACTCTGTTGTCTCAGCTAGAATTACCCTGTACCGTTGTTTCTTGATTAGACATACGTTACCGTAGAGACTTTTTTTATGTCACACTGGCTGTGAATCTGATCCCTCGGGTTGGATGTCATATGGACAAAGCTGTGGTAGTCCTGTTATGTATTTTCTGAACTGCAAAGAAATTCATTACTGTATAACAATAAAATGTTTTTCCATTTCAAAAGAAGTTGCTTCCCCAAAAGGACTTGGAAAAAGGAATATGCAGTCAGCTAAAGCTGACTAAGGCAATACCAAAAAGAAAAGGTTTATGGCCAGCAAGTATTGTCTAGGTTTGCATACTTGCACTGTGTTATTTGTTACATTGTTTCATATATATGTGAAACATATGCACCGTAATGTAATTACAGCACACAGAGCTATATATTTGTGCCTACATATATACCTTAGCATTTATTCCATATATGTAGCTCTTTAGAAACTGAAGGCTGGGAGTAAGTTTTTCCTGCGTGTACATAATGTGAAAGGCTTCTGTAAATCATACGTTCTCAGTAACACAGATCTTTAATCTTGTTCTCTAAACACTTTAAAGAGATGGAGGAGCTGGCAGAGCATGGTGTTTTCTTGCCTTTAATATGCAAGGACTGACAGATGAGCAAATCGAAGAACTGAAGTTAAAGGATGAGTGGGCAGAAAAGTGCGTACCAAGTGGTGGAAGTGTCTTCAAGAAAGATGAAATTGGGCGAAGAAATGGACATGGTAAATTAATCATAAATGTTTATTTCTTTCCCTGCAGATATAGATAATTATAATATAATGAGCAACATGAAAACCATAATTCTGGATCTTTCACTTTTACCTCACTGTCCTGAAAGATAAAAAAAATTAGGAGATTTTAAGTATACATTTCCTTGTTTGGCTCATGTCTATTTGCTAATTATAAAAATAATCCTATAAATAAACTGTATTAGAGGTAGTTGTAGATTTGTTATGTAGTAGCTATTTCAAGAGCCTGCTTTCGCAATAGGTCAGCTAAAATACCAGTTACATATGTAAGTCTTCTGTCTTGGATTAGGGCCTGGTGTAATGTGGATTTAAAAGGCTAAGTAGTAGTATATTTCTTCAGCACGTATGTTATTTAACCTTGCAACTTTAGTATGTGGAAGTAAACTCCATAGATAAGTAAACAATTATCAGAAGCAAGTTTGACTGTTTCACTTTAATTTATTCTCCTCATTTGTAAATGCATACTTGTGTACTGTTTTTCTCCAGAGGCTCCAAGATACATTAACAGGTTGTTTGTCTAATATTTCTCCTTTTTTCTTATTCGCTGTGACTCAGATTTACTGAACTCACTCCCATCACTTTTTCCTTCTGCAACTGCAGCCGAGCGGTTTTGCCTTAGCACTTGGTATGTGTATTGAGTGCCACTTTAGAGTCAAGAGTGTGAGGACTGATTGCACAGAAGAGACCGCGATTGTCTTCTGGCTGGCTGTCCCCGTACCCCTGACACCACAACAGCCCTTGTCGGGTCACCAGCCCTTCGAATATTGATTGTAGGGCAGCTCAGTTGAGGAGGAATTGTTGAATAATTTCGTCTTAACTTGTCATATGCAAACGGCTTACTCCAAGTGTTGTATTTTGGGGAAAATAATTCTTATAACACAACATGTTGCCCAGTCAAATGTAAGCCTTTGCTGAACTTGATTAAGAGCTTATATTACAGTGAAATGTTTTCCCTCTTAACTGTGTTCTCAGAAATAGCTGTGTGTCTCGTACATAGTCACATGGACAAAGCCTGTCTTGTCTGGCACGGTCGTGAGCAGTGACGGGCTTTGCAGTAAAAATTTGCAAGCAACATTAACATAAGGACAGTACCGTCTGTAGTTGTACTCAGGCATTTATTTGTTAGCGGGAGGACAGCTTTGTAATGTTAACAAAGTTATAATAGTGAACAGCATGTAAATGTGGGCCAAAACTAAATACCGTCAAATGATGCATTTAAATGCTCATCTGTACATGACGAGTATGATGTAATTGGATTTTTGTTTCTGAGGAGAGGCTTTTTATAACAAAATAGGTAACTATAATATGAAACGCATGTTGTATTTGCAAACCTGCATTTGCTGTTAGATTGAAATTTTAGTTGGAAAAAAGTCAGAAAACTCCCAAGTTCTTGTCCCCTATTATGCACATCTGCCAGCACAGCCCGCAATAGTTGTAAGTATGGCCTGGGAAAGAGAGTCTTGTTTTTTGTTGTGGTGAGTATGAGATTATAGGTCTTGCTTTCTACTCAGTATTTTTGTCCCAAATGAGGCTCCAAATACCAATTAAGTGTTTTTGTGGAAAAGTACGTTTGGCTCTCCCAGGAGAAATACCATTTTGTTTCTTAAGTTAGTAAGAAATATGGCAGTAAACTAACAAACTGGTAAATAGACTGCAACTTAGTAGTGTCTCTCTTGCCTTGTGGTTTAACAATGTTTCATTTGCTTACAGTAGAGATTAACATGGACAAGTTGTTTGCTTGGTTTCTTTGTAGTAAGCATAGACTATTAAATATGTGTCTTTTTTTTTTGTGTGTGTCTAGCTCCAAATGAAAAAATGCAGCAAGTTATAAAGAAGACAATAGAGGAAGCCAAGGCATTAATCTCTAAGGTAAGTTTTCTGAAATAGCATGTGGTATGTGGGACTTTCTTAATAGGTGCTATGTAGTTGGGCAGCTTAAGAAAAAATAGACTTTTTTCAGTGCAAGTGCTAACTAATGATTTTTGAGTAATATCATGAAGTGATGTTGAGCGATCTAATAAAAACTGATGTTTCTGTTAATGATTTTCTTAATGGCTTTTGGCATGCTGGTTCAACAAGTTAAGGAATCAGGTATTAACCTCCAAGTGAATGCTGGCAGCTGAGACCACATTGAATGATTAAATTGCATTTAATTTTATCCACATGCTCTTAATTTGCTACTGATGCATTCTTTGGGCAAATGCTTGTCGTGTTTTCTGGTGAAAAATTAACTGCATTCTGTGATGTTCATGGAATAAAATACCTTTTGCTCATTAACATAGTCCTTTGAGTTTTTTGCATAATTAATTGAAAAATGTGTTCTAGTCTCTTAGATTAGGCCTTGGTTTTACAAGCACTTGGACTTAGGCTCAGTCCCCATGAGTTTGTGCGTTTAGAGATAAGTGTGAGGGTATGCCCTGATGGGGCTATGGTCTCAGTTATTCAGCTTCACTTTACCAAATCTGTAGATGCTCTCTGTATTGTGCCTCAGCTTTCATGTGACTTTGAAACACAAATTAAGTAATATTTATTATCAGGTTGCATCTGCAAGTAGTTTTCTTCTCCCTGCCCCTACAGTTCTGGGAGTTAGTTTGCTGCAACTTTAAAACAGCTTTAAACCAGTTATGCACATAGATAATGTTACTGAACTTTTGGTGTTGCTTGTGCACTTAAATTTGCCTTCTTGGCTGTTTCATTGCTGAAAATAGCATCCTAGCAGTCATTTAGAATGAGCAGCTCAGTGTTTCCAAAGGCCTTGTGGAGGCAAGCAGAGGAGCTGCCCTGTTGCCTGGCAGTGCTTCCAGTGCACTGAGTTGCAGCAAACCTTCCCTGAATTGAGGCAGGATTTCAGCCAAACTGTTCTGAGTCATAGCAAAATCTATGCAAAATGAGAGATGTTTCAGATTAAAGCTTCTGGACTATAAAGATTTTTCCCAGATGGACTTTTTTTTTTCTATTGGATTGCATATTCATCAACTGTTTCTAAACAGGAAGGAAATTAATAATATGTAATCAAAAATACCATGAGTCGAAAATGCCTGCAGATCTGGTCTTCACTTTGCAGGTCTTCCTGGGTGAAACTTCCAACTATATACCATGTTGTCATTTACAATAAAAAGTTGCAAAATTGCTGCACTGCATGCTGACTTACTCCAGAAATTATGGCCATTCACTGATGAATGAAGTTAAGGATAGTTTGTGAAGTGGTTTGTTAGGTTCCTCACTTTATAATGATGAAAATGAAGAAATATGCCAGTGTATTAAAAAAAAAAAAAAAAGGTTGATCATCTGAGATTGTGAAACCAATTGTACTTGCCAGTTAACTAGTTTAGGAACGTCCACAAGGAGGCAACATTCTCTTACTCTCTTTTTTTTTAATAAGCCTTATTACTTAAAATAATGAAACTGTTAAATCCATAAGCAAAACCTTTTTCTTCCCTTCCAGATGCGTCTTGTTTTTCCTCTGTCCGTTGCAGGAGGGTTTGGAATCTCAAGTATTTGATCTTACAGATCTCTGCACAAGCCGTGCAATATGCCAAGCCTTACTCTTCTGCTCGTGTGTGCTCTATTTTTTTTTCCTCAGGTTTTAGGCCCCTTCCCCAGCCCTTGCTTGAATTCTACTGTTTTGAATCTTGTTCATGAATCACAAGTGCTTGGAACAAAAGACTCCCCATCCAATTTCTGTTTCTTATTTGAATGCCTGCATCCCACAGACATTTCCTACACAATTTAGTGAAGGATCTCTTACCCCCCCGCCCAGTGTAAGCAAGATATATAGAGGGGGGAAAAAGTGATGTATTCAAAAGTCGATATTCAAAGGAGAAAATTTGTGCTCCTAATAACTTTATGCAGCCAGTTAGCTTTGCTCAAATATTCCACTGTTGAACTTTTGAACTGACTACAAAGCAAAGTCTTTCTTCATATTTTTTTGAATTACCAATGATCCCTGCCTGTATTTCAGAAACAAGTTCAGGCCAATGTGTGTGTTAATATGGAGATGGTGAAAGATGCATTGGACCAGCTCCGAGGGGCTGTGATGATTGTGTATCCAATGGGATTGCCTCCCCATGATCCAGTTAGGATGGAGTTTGAAGATAAAGAAGACTTGTCGGGAACTCATGTATGCAGTAATGTATTTGGACTATACAAATAGTGCCTGGGTTAAATACGTGCTATGTTGTTCTCTATTTTATCAATGAAGGTGGTTTTCTTTTTTGTTTAATAAATTTTGTTTAATATTTTTGTCTGATAGTTTAGGTAAAAGCACACCAATAGCTTAACTAGAAATAAGATGAATGAAGTTTATTTCAAATGTTACATACAAAGTTGAGGTGAGTCTGGGACTCATTTTAAATAGCTTGTCATTTCTTTCTGGTGCCAGTATTGAGAATTTATTGCCCAAAGTGTTTATGTTAGATCAAGATTGAATGGAATATGAATGAAAATGCTGTAGATTAGTATGAGGAGAAAGATGTAGCAGAAGTATAATGTAAAATTACACTCTCTTTTCTGTTAGGAATTCCAGAAAGATTTTGAAATGTTTTGAAAACAGGCAAAAACCAACCCCCCCCCCCCCCCGACACTTCTTGTTTGTTTATTTGTCACAGGCTGGACTTGAAGTTATAGAAGAATCAGAAGCACAATTATGGTGGGCAGGAAAGGAGTTGAAAGAAACAAAGCTGCTTTCTGACTATATAGGCAAAAATGAGAAAACAACCATCATTGTCAAGATACAGAAAGTAAGTAAGATTTTTTTCTTAGAGGAAATAAGATTTCTTTACAAGTTATTCACCTTTGGCTGTCTAATTCTCTGTGGAAGAGAATTGTCTGTAGGTGTATAAAATGGATTAGATTAGTTCTGTATTGAGTGTCTTAAGACTGTACATCTATTTTAAGGTTTTAATTTATTATATTCTAAGTTTTTCTTTAGTAATTCCTTTGCCTGTCAGTTAAGTACTGTAGTTGCTATTACTTGCTCCGTAGCACTTTTCTAAAGTACAGCAAAATGATATTTAAAAATAGATGAAATACAAACTGAAAAGTTTAAAAAAACCCCGTCAGCTGGCTCTCAGTGCTATCTCAGTGCAGAGCACCAAACAGACCCAGTCATTCAGTCTGCCTAGTTTTTCTAATTATACCTGCGAATGTTTTTGTCTCCATATTCTGGCTTTTAAAAAACAGTTTTAATGTTTTGTGCATATGTGGTATGGATGCCTCTCATCCCTGTTTCTGTCTGTTCTGTGTCTGAAAGAAGTAATTCAGTAATTTCCTGCCTGTGATGTCCTGAGTTTCTTGATGGCAGGTCCTCAGGCTGTCTCAGTTGCCTGGGAAATGTGGACATGCATCTTCTTTGAGAGCACGCAAGTTGTGGAAGAGCCTGAATTTAAGCTCTCCCAAAGCATCCAGTGAGAACTTGCTGAGTGCTCCAAGGAAGAAGGAGCTGCTGGGCCCACACCACCCAGCTGTGCTGCCGGCTCCAGATCACCTAGAGCTCCCAGCTGAAATTTTTTTAAAGAAATGAGACTTTCCAGTTGTCCAATGTGGTGATGCAGATGTATTAGGCCTTCTGTATTAAGTTGACAACACAGGTCCGAGTCATCCTCTGGAGCAACGAGCTAAAATGAGGCAAAGATCTCCTGCCGCTCCTCAGTTTTATAGACCTGATGCTTCAGCAAAAGCCAGTCATTAAGTGTATACTGGTGTCCGACACGATGGTCATGTGCTTGCACTATCAGAATTATTACCAAGCTACTGGGAGTGTTCATTATTATTTTGGACAAAGTAGTTTTGTACTAACTGTGCTGTAGTGTTCACCTCTGGTGAGTATGCTGTACTCAAGGGAAGAAGGTTTGGTGTTTCAATTCACTTTCAGAGCTTTGTCAGAAGATGCTCACCCTGTTCGTGTGTGTGTGTGTGTGTGTAAATACCACATTCAAAATGTCAGATGTCTCAGAGTACTTACCCGTAGCTCAGAATTATTCTGGAGCTGCATTTCATTTCCATGTCAGTGAGAGCTTCTCTGCCACAGAAAGCATTAATGTTTATGGCAGATGTTATTACCTGCAGGTGTCTGCAATAGAATTGCTCAAAGATGAGTCAAGTGATTTATGTGTTTGTCATTTAGAAGACCTGAATTGCTTTCTCTTTCCTATCAGGGTGACTGAAAAATTGTGTGACAGCTCAACAGCCATTGAAGTGTAGGCTCCCAGGAAAGTTGTCTTACTGTTTAATTAGTTGATGGACCTCTTCAGAGAATGCAAAGTAGTACAGTGGTTTTCTGTCTGACAAAGGATGCCTGCATTGTTGGGTTGGAGAGCTAATTTAAACCACCTCAGACCTTTTTTGTTCCAGAGAGGTTTCACCATCTCCGTTCAAACTGTTCTGTTTGCTATTGTTGACAATAGCTGTCATCAGCTATTTTCTGCTGGGCGCATCATTTCTTCCATGAGGACAGTTGCCTGGAAAAAAAAATTCTTTTATTTGTAGTAACAAATAACATTTCTTTTATTCGTAGTGTTTTGTAACTGCCTTCCTCCTCTGCTTTGCTAAGTCATATGCCATCTTGAGTCTGTATTAGCAGGGGAGCTGAAGATGGATGGGGCCCATCCTGAGACATCTAAAATGGCCTTGAATCAGAGAGATTTATTATGTCTTTTAGAGCGGAAGTTTAAGTAAAATAGTCTCAATCCCATTTGCAGCTTCCATTGATGTCCACAAAATTGACAGCATGATTCAGATGTGCTGAGATGAAAATACAATTCTCACTTGAATGCAGCAGAAGTTTTTCAACACTTATTTTCCTGTCCTGAGGGACCTTACTAAATTGGAGAAATCCTATTGTCTGAAGAACAATTTTGCTGTGTTTTCATAGCAGCTTCTCTTTTGTATCGCAAATGCTATCATAAATAAAATTTACGACTTCCCTTTCAGAAAGGACAAGGAGCTCCAGGGCGTGAACCTCTGATTAGTCATGAAGAGCAAAAACAGATGATGCTGTATTACTACAGAAAGCAGGAGGAACTTAAGGTAACAGTGTCTTTGTACTGTACGTGAGCTGTGTGCGCTGTCGTAGACCCTAACTGCAGGTTACGTTCATTACCGCCTTCTTAACCTGTCGGTTCTGCTTACAGAAACTAGAAGAGGATGACGACGACTCATTTCTAAATGCTGAGTGGGCAGACAACCATGCTTTGAAAAGACAATTTCATGGTGTAAAAGACATCAAATGGGGCCCGAGATGAAGTCTGCAAACACCCTTTTGCCTCTTTAAGCTGTTTGGTCGATACACTTGTTTGTAAGGAGGAGTTGTGTTGTGTGCAGTAGAGACTGCTGACAAATAGCAGATGCCTCTTTCAGCCTTAGGTTTTCAATAAAGATTTACATTTCTATGTAACTGCAGCAGCACTTGTCTCTGCAAAGAACAGACTCAATCCTGTTGAAGTTTGTTATTTTATTAGAAACTTGTACTTTGAATATTGAAATATTTAAACTATTTCATAGATAATATATCTAGTAAATATGCACTAGAATGTTTGATCTTGTTTTGAGTGGTCTTTATACTTTTGTCATGATTCTTGCATTTCTTTCAGATGGTACAGTCTGTAGAAGGTAATTCATTTTATAAGAAACCAGTTTTCCCAGGCTAATCTACTGGAAGTTAGCAATTTTTATGTGCTTGTTTGCATTTCAACATAGCTAGTTCCAAACTATAATTTTCAAATGAGTTGACCTCTTAACAATTGTTTAAAGGAAGTATTTTTCTGTAAATATAAATAACATGAAAATCCTTGTGGAATGCTTCATTTTCATTCTTTTGGTTTAGTTTTCATTGACATTGGAAACCAACCTAGTGATCTCATTCAGTTTAAGAAGCCATTAGCCATGATGCATTTATCTAAAGATTGACAGAAATCTGTTTAAAAAAGTAAGCATCGTTTGCAAGTAGATTGGCTAGAATAAAACCAAGTTGAATAGGGCAAGATCTCTAACATGGAAGTGCTTCTAAGGTTATGGCTGGATGAGAAGTGTTTAGTTTCTAACAAATCAGCATTTTAAAATGAGCAACAATGAAACTTATCAGAGAGTGTTTCCACTATATGCTTGATGTTTAGGATGCTGCTACCATTTCTAAAATGTATCATCAGTCAGTTCTGGGCTCAAGACTAACGAGGGAAATGCTAGTAGACTTGAAGCAAATGTTGTGTCTGTTTTGGAAGGGAGGATTCTGATTGGGGATACTGTGTGACTAATGGATAATTAAATCTCTAGAATTATTGAGGTAGATAATTAATGTTTAGAAACAAGTCACTCAAGTTTTACACGTTTAGACTTCTCTGTCCTTAAAGGAGATGCTTTTCTATGGAGGCAGACATGCACCCTCGTCAGGTCGCTTGCTGAGCAGCACAAAGCCAGGGTGCCCTGAAAATTCTGTGCGAGGATCAACTGAGCGTTTTAAAAAGAGGTGAGGCGATGTGGGCGCTCACAGCCAACAACTAAAACAATGTTTTCACTCAGAGCAGTTGTCCCTAGGCCAGCAGGGAGCCGAGACCGCCCACCTTTTCGGTTCCACACTGCAGCAAGGCCAGCCAGCTAGGGACGCTGGGTCTGTAGTTTGCAGTGGGCTTCAGGATACCGACTTGCCCCTGCACGCATCTGCTTCAGTTCCACCTGAGCCAAACTAGATCGTGTTCACAAACTACATCAGTCTCAAGAACAGGCGGTTGCTTGCCAGCACCTAGTTTAAGTCAAATTTTAATGTGAAGTTGGTTTGTTTGGGTTTTTTTGCAGGTGCCACGTTACGGCACTGCGGTGCTGGGGCTGCTCAGCAACTCTGGAAGTCAGATGGGTTACGTTTGCTGTCTGAACTTACACCCACTTTTGACGTTTTTCATTGATAGTTTTTTTGTCTTATTTATGCTCTAATCCTCGTGTCAGGAGGGCTTAGTGGCAGAGACATTTGAAAACACAAACATCTGAGATGATATCAGCCAGAAGCTTCCTGTCTTGCCAAACCTGCCAGCGCAACAAGATGGAAGTAAATTCTGTGGTTGTTGACTGTCCGCTAAAAATACCTGGCTGTGGCTCTCCAGATTCACAGACCTCAATATTGCTGGCTTAAGTCTCTCTGCTCATTTGAGTCATTGTAAAATAACAAAAAGGAAGTGTCTTGCTAGCTGGTTTTTTCCATTCCAAGAAAAAAAATAATTTTCTTGAAGGATTAGTATGGTTGAAGAGATGCTGACCAAGTTGACCTGAAACGTTTGTTGAACTTGCAGCTGGAAGATTGAATACCAAAAAGAGAATTAATGCCATTAACTATTAATCATGTTTTTACTTCCATCACTGATTCTTTTACTTTTAGAAAAGTTTTGTGTCTGATAGTTTTTCTGGAATATCAACTTTAGTTTAATATGCCTTTTACAAAAAAAAAAATAAATCAGTATTTGGGGTTTTTCTAAGCTGCATAACTTCCAATATTTTATATTTTAAAACTACTTGAATTATTTCAATATGTCAAGACAATGGAGCAGGTTTTAAAAGAATACCTTGTTCTACCACTCTGTCAGATGAAAATCAGTGTTCTGTACAGTTCTTTGGAGGTTTTTAACCATTTCTGTAGCTGAAGGCTTTCTTCCTAACATCTGATGTCTAAGTCTTAATGACTTAGGGGTGTTGCACATTTGTTTCCCTCTTTTCCAGCAATGTTCTAAAATACTGATGTCCTTTTGGCATCAAGAAAAAAAAATATGTAGCCCTGTCTATAAGCTTCTGAAGCAAGTTGTGTGGCAGCCTGGCACACTTTGTATCCAGGGGGGAGCTATAACCTGGCAGTTCCCCAGCTAAATTCCTCCAGGAATCGCTTTGATTCCTGTGCTGCTTGTGACAACACTTCCCGCTCCCCAGAATCTCATGTTTTCTGTTGAAGAAGCCGGCTGAGGACAGCCAGCTGTGCTATGAGGTTTTTGTCCTGCCGACCTGGGAGGGAGCTTCCCGAAAGACGGACTTGCCCGTAAGCTACCTGGTCTAGAGACCCGCCCTGGGTTGCAACATGACCTTACCCAGCAGCGCTGATTTATTGGCATTTATGCACACCGGTAGTTATTTGCCTGCTCCTCATCATTTGAAAGTAGCTTTATTTAGTTGTTACTTTAGTCATAACTGTGTTGAGATTAGCGGCCTTGGCAGGAAGCTTCCCAGATGTTTTGGATCAGTTATAATGAATGCTTGAAAATATCCGACTGAACCCCTCCTACAAAAAGAGCTTTCATCTTAGATTTTTATTATTCCGAGGAGTTTGTTCTGTGGTCTCCCAGTCCCGTAAATAACCGAAGTCATCGCTGGCTTCTGGCCATTTGATTTGACGTCCTTGATACCAGAAAAGTGTTCAATAGCAGAGGAGGCAAAATGAGAATCACGTAAGCGGTGAAGTATCTATGCTCCCCAGATCTCGCTCGTTAAACCTGGCTGCACATCCACCAGCAACTGCTTCCCCGTGGCAAAACCCTACGGCACCGCTAGCACCTTCCTCCCGGCAGAGCTGTCTCTGCAGCTGGCCATCCCTGTCGGAGGAGCCCCAGCAGCTTTATTCTGTTTCCAAGACATGGTGAGAGTTACTGTTTCAGTGAAAAAGAGACTTTTGGATTACCGTTGCATGGAGGATTCTGAAAGGGGGAGCGTTTGAAGGGGACCTTTGTTTATGGTGCTTATAATATTGCCATTTCCTCTTTAAAAGCGAGGGAGAATCAGGTATAGGAAGTAATTAACAGAGAAGAATCTCCATTTTATTCTATGTATCTTTGACTGCGATCTCCACTGTATAATTGGCCATTTTCTTCTTTAGCGGAGAACGCAGTCTGTAGGATCGATGCTCTTCTGGGTTCTCACAACAGCATCTGTGGATCTGCTGGATTCAGTTCTTGTGGCCGAAACGGAATGAACTTGCTGGAGGAAGATGAAAGAGTACGGGAACAAAGCAAAGCCTATAGATATTTATATAGCTTCTGTAAAGAATTTGAGAATTATGAGATAGGTATGCCCCACGTAGGTTTGCAAATGCACGAAAGCACTTTATCATTCCTCTAAACTGGTTATTTCTGGAAGTTTGATAGCAGACGTGCCCTTCCAGAGGGAAAATTCATTCCCTATCAAAGGGCACGCACAGCAGAACGTTGCCAAAATGTTTATTTTGTGGCCGTATCACCGTCCTGATTAACGGAAATTTATGTTACCTGTTCTGGGAGTTGCCGAATGCCATTATAGTCCTTAACGTGCTGCTGAGGTTCCCTTGAACAGGAGCGTGAGAGGGAGCAAGGCACAGGCACCCGGTGCTGCGTGGACATGGCTCCTGCGCCGCCTTCCCCAGCCCCGGGAGGTCGGCTGCGCTCACCGGGGTGCAGGGCGGGGGCTGCTCCCCAGGTGCTTGGGATGCCGACGCCACTTCAGGCCTGCCCCATGCCCACTGGTGGGTTCCCCTGGCTCCACAAACATATTTTCCCACTGTGTTTTACCATGTGAGGGTCATAGGCAAAAGCCACCAGGGAGCTGGAATTGGGCTGTCGTATGGGAAGGTCTTAGAGCTGGGTGAGCTGAATGTACACAGTGTTTTAAAATGCTCCGGTGGCGTTTCCTGGCTATTTTCCCTCTCCCTCGCCCTCTCTTTCACCCCACAAACCCTTGTGCTTGGTTGCGGGTTTTGCTGATGTCAGGAGGGGCCCCGCCTGGCTGCAGGATGATGGGGCGGCTGTGGTGGGCTGCCCTCGCTGCGGAGGTGACCCCCTCCATGCCAGAGGTGGGTGCTCAGTGGGTGCAGGGAGCTGGAGCTGCTGCTTTCGGCAGTGCTGATGTCCCGCCGAGGTGCAGCTCTTGTTCCTGCTTGGCACAGACGACCATGGGAGCTGGGAGCCTGCAAAGCTCTGGCCTGATGGGGCCAGACAGTGGAGGCCACCCATCGTCACAGGCAGCAAGGTCTCCTTGCCAGCAGATGGGAGGATTTCCTGGCTGCCAGTCACTTCCCGAGCCCAGCACTCTGGCACACTGGTCTTGGAGGAAGATGCAATGAGTCGCATCCGCCTGCGTGGCTGTCATCGGTGTGCGAGTTGAGAGTCACCAAGAGCATGAACTCACACCGTTTCTCCGGCTGTTCCTGTCCTTGCCCACCATCTCAGGGCACTCGGTAATGGGGTGGCGGTGGCCTGGGGCATCCACGGGCTGCCTCCTCCTTGCCCCCCAGCCCCGGCTGCCCACACGTGCTGGGAGTGCAGCTGGGCCTCACCCAAACCCACCCCTGTGTCAAGGGCTGTGCCACGTCCCCGTCCTGTGCTCGGGTGAGTACGGGCTGTACAGCAGCTGCAGCGGGGTTGTGTTGAGAATGAGAACGTTTATAGCAAAAATAGGAAATCTGGCACTTCCTCAAGGAACAAGAAAAGGTAATTATTGTTTTATTCCAAGGGTTGCCTTTGTGAGAGTGGCTCTTGGCAAAGGCCGAGCAGTACAGCCAACTGCTTACAATGTTGTGGTTAAAAGTTGTTGTGTGGGGATTTTATTTTTTTTTTCCCCTGGTAATCAGCACATGGCTGCCACGCATGGTACCAGGTCAGGGTCTGGGGGCACTGCTCTGTGAGTGGCGTGGGATTTCACACTGCCTCTGCTTTGCCTCTCACCCAAGCGACAGCTCTTGCAGTTTAAGGATTCAGCCCGTAATTGTCCCCAGCGCCGTGGCCAGTCTTGAGTTTGCAGCTCTGTTTCTTCCAGCCTCTCCCTCCCTCAGCAACATCCTGCAGCGTTGTTCAGAAAAAGCCATTTCACTTCTTTCCTGATGAGGAGAACAGGGAAACACCATTTAAAATTTTTGCTGCGGGTAGATCAGCAGGGTGGTGGAGTTGCAACACAAGCAAAAGGCCAGAGAGCGGGGGCTGTTGTGGCTCCCAAGGCTGACTTCCAGGTCACAGGCTTGTAACACCATGTAGGTTGGGAGGAGCTCCTGAGGGCTGCTGGTCCTACCATGCACATGGAGCAGGGTCTGGTTCTGAACTAGATCCAGCTACAAAACTAGATCATGTTGCTCAAGGTCCTGATTTTTTAAAAGAAAAGCAAACCACAGGAAGCTCCGTTTTGACCAAACCTACCACGGTTTCCTATGGATTTTTATCTCCTGGCTGGCTGACTCTACTGCATGAAGAAGGTGTGAGCTCTGGCTGATGCTTTCAAGCTCTCACTACCCTGGGAGAGCGACCGGGCATTGACATCATGTCTTCAGGTCTTAAAAATACATGGTCTTAAAAATGCAAGGGTCGTAAAAAAGAGTTCAGGGAGCTGTATAAGGCTGGGTTCCCGTGGCCAGCACATCAGTGATTGTCTATGGCCACAATTAGTCTGCAGCAGAGGTTGTTAATGGCTGCTCACTAATGCACACCCCCTGCCAGATCCATATTCCTCAGGTGCCCTGTCCGTTTGAAGGCATGTTCCCGGCATCCGATGCCTGCCCAGGCTGTCACCAGGTTGTCCCGAGCTGCTTGTCACATCAAGCTGGGACCTGCCTCTTTTTCCACAAGTCCTGCCATTTCCTACTGTGCTGGAAAAGGAGATTTTTGCTACAGCACTGGGCTAACAAATCAGTCCCCTAATGCTGAACGCGATCCTGGAGGGTTTGCCAGGGGCATCTCAGAGCATCTGGACCATGGGTGACCACTGTGTGGCGGCCAGCCAGGAGCTCCGTTGGGGCGGCAGTGCTTGGGGGCTGCCAGGAGCCCCCACTTTCTCTTCATCTCTAAAAGTGACCCTTGGCAGCAGAGCGGGGAGCACCCTTGGCACCGCTGAAACCACAGGGTGAGGTGCACCAGCAGATGGGGGTGTTTTTGGCACAGGCCTGGGCAGGCCGGCAGGCTGGCATAGGGCTCGGTGTGCTGCAAGTCCAGCAGGGCCGAGCTGTGCTCCTTGGCAGGGTCTCCGTGTTGCTTTTGTGCTCCCAAACTGGAACCGAGCTTTCTGGTGCCTGGACCTGCATCTCCTCTGAGAGCAACAGCACTGCCACCTTGGTGGTGCTTTGCAGGGCTTGCTCCAAAGCTCACTGCAGAGTGACCCCCGTTTGCTTCACAGGGCCCGGGAGGGCTTGGGGAGCCCAAGAAAACCCACCGCAGACAACGTCATATGCAATATGAAATCCCCTGCCTCGGCCCACGCTTGAATTCTCCATCACTCAGCCACGCACCTTGCAAAAAAGGGTGTTTGTGGTCATTTATCCCTCACGCTTCCCAACGTGCAGATGAAGCCAACTGGATGGCTTCCACGCCTGGTTTTGGTCCTTCACTTCTTGCACATGTATGGTTTTGCTTTCCCAGGTTGCTCTAGGCTCTGCCCTCGCCCCAGCTCCCCCCAGCCCTGCCTGCACCTTCTTTCCTTCCCCGCTGGCTGCCCTGCCGATCACAGGCGCCGCCTACGAAATCACTGGGCTGACGGCAGGGATTTTTGACTGCGGTGTCACACAAGCATTAGGCACGCCACACCTGAGCAGCTGCTGATAAAAGGTGCGAGTTTCAGAAGGATTTATTTACTGCTTCCTGCAACCTCCCCCAGGGATTCCTGGTGGAAAACCCTGGGTTATTTTAAAGGCAGGAGTGGGGAGTTAAGCCAGCCACACCAGCGCCGCACATCAACTCCCAGCAAGTTCAGGTGTTAATGCTGGGTCATAACATTTTCATTTTATGTGTGCAGTATAAACCTAATGGTTATGGCCAAACAACCTGTGAGCTCTCCTTTCTAATATTGTCTTCCTAGGCTGCTTTTCTGGGCAGTCCGCAGGGATTTTACTGCTGAAATGTCATCCTGCTGCTAGCACCGAATGCCCTCCCTGGAGCATTGCTGCTGCCCTATGGCACCCTATTTCTGCCCTTAGCCTGGAAATGAAGTAGATACCAGCTACGGCGTTTCTGCTGCTTATTTTTTCAGGCTACACATCCCACCACTAACCAGCCAAATCCAATTGCTTCCTACCATTGCTCGTCGTACAGTAAAGCAGACCCGCCATTGAAACAAGCCTGGCTCACTGCACGCCCTGTCTCTTTAATGAGCACACACTGTGCTTTCCCGTAAAACTGTGATTTCTGTGGGCTTGGGTCAGGTAAGTACAGTCCCCGTTAATTTTCTGGTTTCTGTGCTGGGTGCTTTTTCTGCAGAGGGTGTCGCTTCAGAAAGATCAAAATAATTTGATGCCTGTTTCTTAGGTTTTTCCTTGTTTTTTCTAACTTCCAGACCACTGTGAACAGCGAACAAGCTGAACCACTAATTGATAGCTTTCCCCAATTAGACTTGGAAAGTTTACACAAATAAGAATAAAATAGCAACCCAAACTCAGATATAAACAATTCAGCTGTGGGAACTGTTCCTGAGTGAAGCCCAACCTCCTGGTCTGGAACAAAAGCTGCTTTCCCTGCCCCGCCAAGTTACTCCTGGTGCTGGGGCTCATGATATGGCTTTGCCACCATGTTTGAGGATACATTTAAACAGGCACGCATTATTAAGCACTTTTTTTTTCCTCAAAACACGTTCCTAGAGGTTGTGAAATGTTCTATATTGAGAATCAGTCTCTCTCTGGCACCCAGGGGAATCTACTGCCCACCTGCAGGCTGTGGGGGCAAGTAGGGAGGAAAATCAGGAGGCAATCAACCAGGTCTGTTAAATCGTTTGCAGGCAAATATGCAAAGGCAACAGAAAAATAAATTACTACTCTTCACTTTTATACAGGAGGGTTTTTTTTCCTTCAGGGTTGTAAAAGTAGATGAGAGAACTGCGAGTGGGGAAAAGTGAAGTATTTTGCAGTTTTTCTCCAAGGAAGGGACTAAACTTGAAGTTACAGACTGGTTTCTGCTGATCTGCTGCCACTTTGGTTGCTTCATCACCAGGAATGAACCACCCCTGTTTTTAGCTGGGAGCCCCAGAGCAGGACTACCAAATGGAAGACGTGCGTGGATGATTGCGGCCTTTCGGTACCTAAAGGGAGCCTATAGGAAAGATGGGGAAAATCTTTTTAGTAGGGCCAGCTGTGTCAGAACAAGGGGTAATGGATTTAAACTAAAACAGGGCAGGTTTAGACTAGATATAAGGAAGAAATTCTTTACAATGAGGGTGGTAAAACACTGGAACAGGTTGCCCAGAGAGGTAGTGGAGGCCCCATCCCTGGAAACATTCAAGGCCAGGTTGGACGGGGCTCTGAGCAACCTGATCTAGTCAGCGGTGTCCCTGCTCCCTGCAGGGGGGTTGGACTAGATGGCCTCTAGGGGTCCCTTCCAACCCAAAACATTCTATGATTCTATGATTCTATGAAGGGAACAAAACAACAGGAAAGGCCCAGCAGTGCCCAGCGACAGGACCAGAGGCAATGGGCACAGACTGAAATGCAGGAGGCTCCCTCTGAACATCAGGAAACGCTTTTTCTGTGAGGGTGGCCGAGCACTGGCACAGGTTGCCCAGGGAGGCTGTGGAGTCTCCATCCTTGCAGATACTCAAAAGCCGTCTGGACATGGTCCTGGGCAACCTGCCATAGGTGGCCCTGCTTGAGCAGGGGGTTGGACCAGATGCCCTCCGGAGTCCCTTCCAACCTCAACCAGGCTGTGATTCTGAGGCCACCCCTAGGCTACGCTAATTTTACCCAGGAGTGGGCAAAGTGAAAGTCTGGTGGAAAAGACTTGCTCTCGGGTTTTGTCATGCTGTCAGCTTCAGGACTAAAACCCCATGGAGGGTTACAGATAAAGAATGACGAAAGAAAATCCACAAATTTTGGGGAATATAAACATTAACTACTGGACAGGTAACTTCCCAAAACAGGTCAGCTGGAGATCAGCTGGCCTGTGGGCCCCCAGCTCTTCAGGAGGAAGTTTCACTGGGGCTCAGCGTTTTGGGGAGACAGCCGGAGCAGGGCCCTGTGCTGGGGAAGGGGCAGCCCCCAGGACCCCCTGCACTCAGCCCTGCTCGCTGGGCTCTGGAGCCCAGCCCGCTCTCTGCAATCAACCACAGCCTCTTCCGAGGCTCAATAAGAGGAAGAGGACCCATTTTTTTTTACCAGTACGGTCTGTCAGCAGGGGGAGTTGTTGGGAAGTAATCAGTCCCCTTTCTTTCTGACCGGGAAATGGGTGGCACCTGCCCCCATGAGTCAGGAGGAAGGAGCCAGCTCCTGACCAGAGCTGTCCCACACCTACCCAAAAAGGAAGAACCTGCCTCCTTCCACCCTCAGGACAAAGGCATGGTTGTGTTTTTTTTTTTTTTCCCAGACCAAAACCTACTCATCAATAGCGTGCAGTGGCACAGGCCACGATACCTTGCTATTGGAAAGGGAAGAGTCGAGGCCCAGCGGGCATGCAGCCCGGCCCCCGGAGCTGCACCGAGTGGGTGATGCCGTTTCCCAGTGCCGCGGGTGACCTAGGCCCTCCGCCCGCCTCTTCAGCCTCTCTTCCTTCCGCCGACAGGACGCTAATCGCTGCTTAGATTTTTCCCGTTGAGCACGGGATTTGCACCTTAGTCATCTGAGCAAGCCCCCTTCCTCCCTTTAAAGGTTTCCCATGCTTAATTCAACTTGGTATCAGTAGGAAATGACAAGTCATGTCACTTTTTTTTTTCTTTCCAAGTGTTTCATACTACTTCACTCTACCTAGACACACTGCATCTGAGCGGGAAAGCACAATGAACTCATGAAGTATTACCCGTAGGAAGTGACATTTTTCCTCCTTTTGTTCAGTAAATTCCCTGTGGACCGCAGTTAAAATATTGGAGACATTTTATTTAAAGACAGGAAGGTTGTGTTTTCAACTTAGATACACTTCTGATTTAATTTTCTGTCCAACTGAAACCAAATCTGGCTAGTCTGGACAACGTTCAAGTGAAGATTGTGGACTTAGAAAAAAAAAAAACCTTGAGAATTTAACCTTCAGTCGAGTGCTGGCTCTAAACAATGCTTTCGTATCAGAAAAAATAACACAGCATTTCACGTAGGGTATGAGCGTTCTCAGCGTATGTCAACTTCAGGAGTCTTTCATGAAAGCAGTCATTTTCGAGCCTGTGCTTCACAAAGTTGCCAGCAGGCGTAGGAGCAGAATTACATCTTGGGCAGGTATCTTCTGATGGTGGAACGGTGACCTTTTCCTTAACAGGAGGGTACCGAAGGTCTTGAACGCAGACAGATTTTTGCCTTTATGTCCATGCTTCAGCAGTGCTTTTCCTCCTCAGGCTAGCCTTATCTGGTGGCTATGTTCTTTAAAAAAAGACTCCGAGAGGTATCACGACACCTCTGCATGCCAAAGCCCGCCTGACTTCAGGTGCCATTCCGTTACCATCAAGAGGACCGCTATGAAGGAAACTAGTTCTCAAAGCCTGAAAATGTTCACTGAAATACCAGGCACTTCTTTGCAGCTTAGTTTCCAGACCTCCCAGCCCAGAGAGGGACCTTTCCAGGTCTCTTTGAACTAATTCCATCAGCTGGACTCAAGTGAGCAGAATTTTAACTCCCTTGTCAGCAGGATCACTGTTGCCGGAGGAATGGGATTTATTAGGGACAGGTTGGGTTAATGAAATGGCAGAAAAGCTTCAAGAACCTGTGTTTGATTTTGCTTTGTCCTGCTCACTCTATTAATAATGCTCGTATTTCCCATCAATAGAGCACGTTCTCATGTAATTTATGAGCTGCAGCACACTAACTGGTTACAAGCGCTGGGCCCTAATGGCAGGTGTTTCTCCACGTTACGCTGCTTGAATATTTTTGTCCTTTTTTTTTAATATTCCTTAACCTGCATATGGTAAGTGATCCCAAATGACAGTGAAAAGTAATCCATAACATAACGTAACTTAAAACTATGAAAGCTTGTAAATGTGTTTTTCACAGAATGATTTGTAGACAGTGAAGGGTTTGAAACTCTCCTTTTATTGCATGTATTTCTTCTTACTTTACAAATAATTATACGCACTGATACAAATGTTCCTTCACAGAAGGTACATTTCTTTTTCAAAAAAAAAGGGCTAGGGCATCATCCAAAATAAGCCATTTATTGTTCATTAATGTAAAATGTATTCATATTTCTAGGAGGTGTCATATCCAAACCACTGCTCATCCAAATTTCTTGTATGATCTGCTCCCTGCGCTCTATCCTTTCGGCCAGTTCTGCTGCCTCTGTTGAATTATAACCTGAGTAAGAAGGTCTGTAAAGCCCTGCTATCTCATCCTGGGCGTCCGAATCGGAGGAATCTTCTTCCTCCTCCTCCTCCTCCTCCTCCTCATTTTCACTGTTCTCGTACGCTCCATCACTTTCTGGCACTAAGCGATCCTGCTTTCTGTGCAATTTCTGGAAGTCACTCGAGCATGATACGCAGACGACCAGAGCACACAGGGTGAAGAGTAATCCCACGCAAACGCTGGACACAAACAGGAGAGCGGCTCTTTCAGAGTGATCTGAAAGCAGAAAGCCAGTGCTTAAACGCTTTACAAACTTTGCCAAAGCCTAGCTACGGAAAACGTCAGCTGCCATTTCTGAAGCGCCCGCATTACATAGCCACAACGGTGGGGGGTGCTCGGGGGGACGGGGGGTGTGAGGCGGCCTTTTCTGTCGTGCACCGAAACCACCCTGCACTTGCAGCCTGAACGCCGCCATCTCTGCCTCTTCAAGTTACTGCACAAAACCCCCAGCCTCTTAGTAACATTATAAAATAGCAACATTAGCCCATCTTTTTATTGGCAGCCTACTAGCATTCTCAACCAGCTACCACAGGCATACACTTTTTTTTTTTCCAGCTGTCCTGCCAAAACAGGCCTTACCCTTATGAAGGGCGGGCATGGGAACAGCAACTCTGGGCTCACCGGAGCTAGGGCAGCGTCTCTGGGCCAGGCTGGGTAGGGACCATTTTTCTTTTTTGACATAGTCTGACTTCTCAGTATAGCAACAAGTGAGACCGATGTGGAACGGTCCTTCTCGATTGTAAAATCCAACCCCGTCTCCTTGGGCGGTTGCTGGGAGGGCTCATGGGTGGTGGGGTCTGGGGGTTTGGGGAGAGCTGTGGGGGGCAGCCGGGTGCCACCGGCCGGGACAGTCTGTCTTGGCTGCAGCCGCCCTTGGTGCTGGCGGGGGAAGCCCTCGCAAAGGCTGTGGGATGCTGCTGCCTGGTTCTGGGCATTCTCCAGCAGAGCAGCAATCTGAGCAGCAATCTTAGCTCCAGAGTCGCTTCTCAGCATCAGCCTTTGCTTGCTTCCAGCACTCATGACTTCTCCTGTGGTGTTAAGAGATCTGGTGATCATGAATTTATTTGCCTAAACAAAATTCGCCTTAGTGTTGCTAAGTCACAAAACCTGCCATGCCCTGTGCCAGCGACGGCTGGGTTTGGTGTTTGGTATTTTTGAATGCCCCTTGATGATCCTTTTATGTATGCAAACCAACATTTCCAAAAATGGATCTCTCCAGTGCTGCTCCCAGATCAGGACCAGGTTTTCAAAAATACTGAAAAACTGACAGTCCCCACTGAAAATGGTCATTAAAAAAAGATCTTGGCTGCAGTCTCTGAAAGAGTTTGGATCCTTCAAGATGGAAAATATTCTATAAATATCAATTACGCTGCGATTGTCCCATCCGCAAGACTGAGATTATATTGTAATAATGCCGTTACTATAAACATGGGATTACAAGTCGTGACCTTCTAATGCAATCCTCCCATTTCCTGAAATGCCACCATCTAATGAACCAAACAATCTCAGCCTCATTTTCCTACCTCTAAGGTATGCAAATGTAGCCAAGGAGTTGCTGACGATAGTTCCATCTTTCTTTGGAAGTCTCGATTCCTTTGGATCAAGGTCGACACCTGTGACACCAGGAGGGAAAGCAAATTCAATCGTATCACAAATGATGAAGCTGCTAAGCCAATACTCACCCAGTAACTTCTGTCTAAAACACGGGCAGGCCAGTGCTGTGCCGCAGGAGACTTGCGGAACATTAGACTAAACGATGTTTGATAAATAAAAAAAAAATTGAAATAAAGTATAAATAACCAAGTATGGAAAATATGGAATATCTAGAAAATGGCAAAATTATTTAAAAGGATCTATTACCAAGCAAAACCCCTCGCCTATTCCCAATAACCTTTCTGAAATGATTTATTTCCATTAAGCTTCACAGCTCTCAATGGACTTCCCAGACCACTGCAGTGCACTCCCATCACTGATGACAGCGAATATGCATTAGCCACATCATTAATTTGATTTGCCTTTAAGAAGAGCAGGTGTTGGCCTAACTCTTAAAATCTTCACCCTGTTTCACTTTTGCTCTTCCCATGGTTCAACCATAGTTAGAAGACAGCAGGCTGGTTACAGGAGGGTCTGGACGTGTCACTTGTTCCGCAGCAGTGCCATGACAGCAGGACCGTACTCGTGCGGGTCCCATCCTGCTCCCAGCCCGTCACGCTGCCCGCTGAGGGGAAGAGCAGCTCTTTCAGCAGAGTTCCCACCTCCCTCAGCTCTGTGGTGGGAAAGCATCCTATTTCAATCAAAGACAAAGGAGAGCAGCAAACTGTATTTTTTGATGGTACGCACCATCGTTCTGTTTGATGGAAGACTCACTATCGGTGACCAGGGGATTGACAGCCGTAAGGATGAATTTGGGAACTGAAAAGATGGGAGACAAATTGTGTACTGTTAGTTTCAGGAACCAGATCCTCAGTTAGTTACCAACCCTACTGCTAACCCCGGGTTTATTAACTGGGTTTCTGATGGCGGTATTGAAGGAATCGGAGCAGGTGGCTCCACCACTCAGAGGATGGAGTGGGCGGCTGTGTCCAGAGCCAGAGTGGGCAAGTGCCAGCCCTGCCGGTATGCAAGCCTGGCCCTGGCACTGCAGCCAGCCTGAGCTTCCCTGGTGGCCCAGAGATGCTCCCTCACACCTGGAGGACTGGAGTGTTTGCAGAGGGGGCGCGTGGTGCAGCTCCAGGCGGAGCTGTGCTGCCTACTCCCACCGTACCAGACCTGGCTGGGCTGTTGCTGCTGCTGAGTTGCCATGACTTTTGTTAACCTAGTCATGCTCCAACCCCAACAGCTGGCAAACACAGGGCCCCGCGTACGCGGGACCCCCAGGAGAAGGGCTGGGCTCAGCGATGTGTCCTTCTCCCTCCACCACCACCCAGCGATCTGGCGCGCCAGGGGGCACAGCCACCGGGATGCTGTGGCGTGGGGAGGGTGGTGAAGAGCACGCCGCTCACAGGGTTGGCGCTGGGGGGGAGGAAAAGGAGGAGGGAAAGGGAAAGTTCCTGGGAAGAAGACGGAAAAGAAGGTGGGGTGGGCAGGGAAGGGGGAAAAGGGCAAGCGTGGCAGGCAGAGCGAGCCCAAGGGATGGGATGCACAGGTAGAGAGCCAGTAATTTTCACCTGAAGATCAGCAGAACGGCAAAGGGGACAGATAACGAATGCTGCTGTCCCTTGCTAGAGGCTAGAAAGGGCAGCTCTGGAGCTGTGGCTGCATTCACACGCTGGGCCCTGGGCCCTTGTGGAGCTCCAGGAACATCAGTGCAGCCGCATACAGTGAGTGGGGGGACCTGCCCCCTTGTTTTCTGCCCCCTTTTTTTTCTACCCCACAAGGGGTGTGCCAACCAGTGGATAGGAGACAAAACTGGCCAACAGCTGGGCTACAGTCAGATGCTAAACTGTGTCTAGATACTGTTTTTTGACAGAGGATAATTCACTGTAATTCTCAGAGAAAGATTTAAAGTCTTGTGCAGCATTCGCTGTGCAGCCTCCAAGTCAAATGGTCGCCGAGGAGGAATAAGGTGCTCAGGATGGGAAGAGATGCGCTGGGTGGGAATGGGCTGCGTCCTTCTCTATTTAATTTCATTTTTTCCCTTGGTAAGTTTTCACACTCTTCTTAAAATAATTAAAAGAGCTAAAAGCAGGTGCACCACGCAGACATTGAGAGTTCACATATTCTGTGCTAGATGAATGGGCCCTTCAGATACCCAGCTCTTGGCACCTGGTCCCTGAGCTATGTGAAGGCAGACTGATTGATTTTCAAACTGATGTGAAGGAGAGGGGGAAGGAAGAAATTTCAAGTATGAAGCTCACCTCTATCCCACATAGAAACATTTGCCAATAGTGTTAAGAAAAGTTAAATGGAACAGAGGAGACTGAGATTTGGGGCTTAGCATAGGTTTTGTTTGAAAAACAACTAAAAATAGCACTTGTTTCTGAGCAGAACTTCTCTTTGTGTGTGGGCTCAAAGTCATAGCTGTTTCCTTTTCTGATGAAGGAATTTTTGGGGGACTCTCCGCTCCTGTTTGCAATAGAAGGCCAAGAGAGATAGGGGAGAATGAGCTCATTTCTATTTTGGCTTGTACCTCATTGTAATTCTGAACTGTTTTCCAGCAGCAGAGTGTTTTTTGTTGGTGCAGGAGGCAGACAGCGAGCAGGTTGGTTTGTTTTCAGACTGCACTCTGAATTTGCAGGCCTGGCTGTCGGGAACAACGCGCACGTGTTACGAACACCACCCTGGGAGGACACACCCAGCGCCTCTGTGTGACCTGCAGCTCCTGCCGCATGGCCTGGTGCCCAGGCGGGGGCTCCTTCACCCTGTGCTGATGTTCCTCCTGCTCCCCTCCCAGGGGGAACTTCCTAGGGCTTTGCTTGCTACAGGACTGAATCCTTTCCCCATGTCTTCCCATCAGGTTTGAATAGCTATTTAATATGCCATTCAAATATTTGTTGTAGAGGGATGCTTAATTCAAAATGGCATGGACAAAGAAGGCTCCTGACTGCTTGCACTGTTAATTTTTGCTATGGCTTCATTTCAGACACGAGGACTTTAACTAGGGTAAGCTGCATCAGGTCGCTGCACAGAATAACTGGTACTAATACGAGGAATTTTTATCAAGATAATCACATCTATACTACGCCTTGTGCCAGCACTTCTTTGTCAAGTAGGGTTGGAGCCAGTCACCTACCGCAAGCTGCCAAAGGCAGCCCACAGATGGATTTTGAATGGCATCCAGGGAGTGCAGATACAACGCAGGGCACGGGGAGCTGTGTTTCCTGAGAGAGGCTCCTGAAGTCCAGGCTCAGCAAGAGCTAGGAGACGTCACGTTGTGCAGACATGAGATGATGCCAAGCAGGTCACTGGGGGCACTGAAACTGCGAGAAACCAGCACCTCCTGGCTCCTGCTAAGTTTTTACTGGCAGGAATTAACTGCAAAAATAAAAATGCAGCCAGATACACTAGCCCTAAATGGTTGCTGACCACTGAGGTGGTGAGTATGATTTTTTTTCACATTCCTGACCATGATGGAAATCCTTTCAAGTGTGGCACAGCCCTCAGAGAACGTGGTCTGCTCTCTTATGCTCCGGTCACTTCAGGTGGAGGCCTATTTACCTTATCTTGGGAAGCATCAGGTTAGCAGGGATCTTCTAGTGAGGGGAAAGAACGTAAAATGTCATTCTGGAATATGCCCAAACTCTTCCCATGTTCACTAGATGATCTGTAAAATAATTAGACCTGCAAATCATTGGCTAATGCTTCAGATTGCACAGCTCAGGAGGATTTGGCAAAAGAAAAAGTTCAAAATGTGCCATCAACACACAAGAACACTATTTATTACCCACCTGTTTTTGCAAAACGACTTCACTAAACAACAGAATGCATAACCTCACTGCAAACAAACATATACTGGTTTTTCTAGTACACAGATGTGCAAGAAAGAATGATCTGTTATAATTATCCTTATCCTAATTAAAGAGAATTCCATTAACTCATTCATATACAGCATGAAGGCAACTGCACAGCAATGTAACATATTAGTGCAAAGGCAGATCTCCAGCTCTCTTCAAAAATAAAAAGCTGAATTACTGCAGTGCCCCTCACCTGACAACTCACTCACAGGGAGACTGAAAAAAAAAAAATCTCCCATGACAGCAAGGAAGCAGCAGGGGCTCACTTTCCTCTGATCTTCAGGTACATGGTGATCTGGTAATCAATCCTACACCTCTGTTCCCAAAAGCACGTCTCAGATAACCTGTGCCCTTTGACCACTACTTGCTAGAGATGCTGCAAAAGGACTCTGTGATATGTCCCCGTGGACCTACTGCTGCGACTCCCTGCAGACTAGAAAGAGCCAGAAAGGAGCAGGGCTGGCAGCTTCCCGAGCGGCGCACGGTAAGCAGAGTGGTAACTTGGTGAAAAAGCTTTTACGCATCCCCAGGTTGAAGCAGAGGCGCGTGAGAGACGTTCGCCCCTCACGCTTCCACCCCACAGCTAGCCAGCAGCAGAAAGCAGAGCCTGAGGAAATCGAGGCTTAAGAAACGTGCAGCTGTTCCTAACAATGTGCAACACCAAAATAAGGCACTATGTTAAAGTTCTGCAACCACCTTTTTTTCTCACCTTTATTGATATTTGATATTACACTTTGCTGTCCCACAGCCTTTGCTTCTGAGAAAAAGATGGTAAGAATTCTGCTTTCCCCTGATGTAAATACGTCATGGTAAAGAATATGGAAAACTGTTCCCACTTGTCTGAGGAATGAGCTGAAGTAGGCTTCAATTCTGCAAGGGACCTCAGACCTTTACTTTTAGCAAGACTTTGCCCATAAGAAAGGAAATCCTGCTGCAAGGCTGAAGGCTGTAGGTGTGTTCATGTGAATCAAATTTCAGGACTGGTCTTGTACACAGTGCTTCAATTATGCTGGACTGCTTTACCTGTACTGATGGCAGGCAATGCCAGGTTATTTTTCCTAGCTCTGTTGCAGGTGAATTCTGTAGAGCAGACTCTTATGTTGGTAGTTTTTCTCAAAATATTAAACCACATACTTTGCATTTTATTATCAATTGCATTTTAATAGGGAAAAACCCCCTAATGCCTGAGTTTACATTAGCTGCAGCTCTGCCCATGGGATTGTTCTTGTACGGCTATGTCCCAAACTTCCTATGTTAAAAGGAAGGGGAGATTTAGGAAGCCTCTGTGTGCATGTGTGTGTGTCTGTCTCCGTATGCGTGCACCATTTGCTGTTGGTTTGCTTTGCAAGCAGAATGACAGCTTTAAAATGATCATGCATTTGCTCTTACCACATGCATAGCTGACATTAAGGTATTTTGTCACTCCAGGTAGGCACGGACTTCCAAAATCCTGGCTAGTGACAACGATTTTGCATCTCTGTTTCCCGTAACACCTTTTCGATAAAACTTCTAGCGCCGTGTAAGACAAACAATCTGAAAGAAAAATACATTACCATAAATATACAACACTGGTGTTATCAGAAATGATAGCTGCTACATGCATGACTAGAGATACAAATCTTGCTATTGATTTCAGGCATATGTTTGCCTAAGCAGGATTTCAGAATTAAATATTAAGATTTGTCAATGCAAGGAAGTCAGCTGCAATGAGAATGTGAATTTGCAGCAAGCTGCCTACCTCACGCTGACTTCCAGGTGTATGCTCTGGCTGCAGTAAGATTCATGTCTACCTCCAAATGAGGTGCCCCGTACAAGACCTCTATGTTCCCTTTATGATCACTTGGAAAAAATAAGCACATTCAAATAGCTCGCCATCTCTTCCATCTCAAGATGAGTGTGCAAATAAAGGGAGATGCAATGCTGTTTGCAGGTCTTTCTCTTGGCCCCTGGGTTATTGACATGATTTGACGGAATGCCTAATTTCAGCTCAAGTCAGGCGAGATGAATTTTTGTCTGTCACAACAGCTAGGGCTACAGTGAAGTTTGGTGTATTAAAGGTACCTTGTGATTTATTATGCCTGTCGCTGGTAGCAGCCATTCTGCTGTGGCGAAAAGGTCAAAACAGGCTCAATATTTAACCAGGGAAACATTTGGCTTCTTCCTCCCATACAAATTCCAGGCTGTTCTAGTAAGACTGCCACCACAAGCCAAGTCTGCATGCCTCAAGCAACCTCAACGGCATCTACACTGCGCTGCCTTCGTGCCCCAACTACATGAGGTAACCCACATCATTTTCAAAGCAACCTGACTTTCTGCAGACGAAGAGAGTCCAGATTGCTGAACCTCTCCCTGCGGACTGAGCAAGACGCACGTGCCGTGTGGGAAAACCCGCCTTGCTAACACTTACACCTGGAGTGGGGATTTCTTTACTCAAGACTTAGGCCTTCTACCCCCCAATTTATAAAATAATAAAACTTGATTAGCAGGATTTTACACTGGAGCTGAAATTATTTGAGTGGCTAAGCGTGTGTGTCAGACAAAGTTTAAAAAATCTGCTTTAAAAAAAGAAAGAATGCCTCTAGATGCGATTAAATTCCTGGTATCCGCATGGGCTAAACTCCAAGCCACAAAGCAAAAGCCCCGCTCAGTTTTGGTTTCCAAACAGGAAATACGCAGAAGTGACGAGTTGGGAGTAAGTCTGCTTCCAGCCAGCGTTACCTCATGCATTTTGTGACTTTCTGTGGATGACAGATATTTCTTACTCTGGTCTTCCGAGACAGGCACGCTCTAGAGGTCTGAAACCGTATGTCTCTGGCCATTAAACCAGTCTTTCTTCCTATAACAAAACTCAGATAAGGACAGCACCTTGCCACCTTCCAGCTGCTGAAGCTCATTTGTGCCTCTCCAGAGGAAGGAGAAATGGTGCTCGCAAAGACACTCCAAAGGTTCCCCTAATCAGTCTTGCTTGGAAAGAAAGGGGAGGTTTGAGACTGGAGCTCTTGAGAAAGAAGATTCACCTTTAACATGTGAAAGTGGGGCAGATTTGTGATTTTTAGAGTTAATCCCCTGACACCAGCACTAAAGAAGTCACATGCTTGAGCGGAGCCAGTGGGAGATACTGGGCTGATCTGTTTGTTTGGCAAAGGGCTCGTGGGTTAGCTTTGGACATGGATTTTTAAGAGAGCAACTCTTTCTTTGTCTTTTCAGAGACCTAAAAACCTAACGCCCATGTGTCCTGGGAGGCTGCTGGGCAGGCAGGAAAGGCTGAACTAAACCTTTGGATAGTTCTGATTAAGTAAATCATCTGTTTTAGCCTCACTCCCTGGCAATTTTAGATGAGTAAGGATATATTTGGGTGGACATTTTAGGCAGCCAAGCAGCTTATTTTGGCAAGTAAAAAAACAACTGGAGAATATCAGGAGGAATTATCAGATAGAATCATAGAATGGTTTCGGTTGGAAGGGACTTTAAAGATCATCTAGTTCCAAGCCCCCTGCCATGGGCAGGAACACTTTCCACTAGACCAGGTTGCTCAAAGTCCCATCCAACCTGGCCTTGAACACTTCAAGGAAGGCGCAACCACAACTTCCCTTGGACATCCTGTTCCAGTGCCTCACCACTATCGTAGTGAAGAAATTTCTTCCTTATATCCAATCTAAATCTACCCTCTTTCAGTTTAAAGCCCTTACCCCTTGTCCTGTCACTACCTGCCCTTGTAAAAAGTCCCTCTCCAGCTTTCTTGTGGGTCCTCTTCCAGTACTGGAAGGCCACAATCAGGTCTCCCCGGAGCCTTCTCTTCTCCAGGCTGAACAACCCCAGCTCTCTCTTATGTTGAGTTGGACACAGTGCTCCAGGTGGGGTCTCACAAGAGTGGAGTAGAGGGGCAGAATCACCTCCCTGGACCTGCTGGCCACGCTTCTTTTGATGCAGCCCAGGATAGGATAGGCTTTCTGGGCTGCAAGCACACATTGCCAGGTCACGTTGAGCTTCTCATTAACCAACAACCCCAAGTCCTTCTCCTCAGGGCTGCTCTCAATCCATTCCCTGCACAGAGGTGAGACTGACTGGCCTGTAGTCCTCCTTTTTTCCATTTTTAAAAGTGGGGGTTATGTTTCCCCTTTTCCAGTCAGTGGGACCTTCACCAGCCTGCCATGACTTCCCAAATATGGTGGTAGTGGCTTAGCAACCTCATCTGCCAGTTCCCTCAGGACCCACAGATGCATCTCATCAGCTCCCATGATTCATAAATGAATGGACTGGGAGCACAACAGCAATCTGGCAAACTGAATTATGTTTTCTACAAGATTTCCTGCCCTGGGAGCTAGTCACAGTGTCTTAAAAAACAGGAGGCTGTTGTGCTGATGGTTTTCTACAAATTCAGTGATACAGGGAGTACATGTTTCATTTTGCCTTTGGTAGATGTTTGCTCATGTTTTTGTGGGAGTTAATAACTCCTTATCATCTATATTCATGTTGGATTTGGCTCTTCTACCTGAGGAGCCAGTTGTCATATGCCTGCAGGGTCTTGGCAGGCCAGTTTTTGGAGAACTTCCCAAGGCTTGTTTGGTGTCACAGGTGAGTAAATGCAAACCAAGGATGGCTTGCTTTTGCAGGACAGCATAGAAGTTAACTGGAAAGACCTAACAAGCCCCCCTCCCCGCTATTTAACAGCTTCCTGTGGTCTAACAAGATTTTGGCTTTTAGTGATTCAGTCAAAAAATGTTCAATTTTTTTCTCTGGTTTATGTGCGTCCTTGCTATCTCCCCAGTAGCTCTCCCGGCAGCTAATATGCCAGCAAAGCAATGAGTTCAGCTTGGAGGAATTCTGTGTACTCGGTACCAAAGGCCCCTTTTTCAACGGCTGCATCTTTGTGCAATCTCCCACAAGCAGACATTACAGAAGTGTATCTGCACCGAAGTCAGAGGAATCGGTGTGTGCTGAAGGGACTGCATGTCCAAGCTTCTTTCAACCAAACTTGCTTGGGGTCTAATAGCAACGCAGAACGCGTGTTAGGAATAATTTATCCTCCTTCTGGTCAAACACCTTACTGCAGTGTCTGAATGAGGAGAGGATTCAGTCAGTGCTGCATTTTGAGTAAATGAGTGAATAGTCCTATTGAACAGTCCTGAAGAAATCGCAAATCAAGAGATGAACATAAATATGCAATGTGTCTTCTTTCTGAATGTCTAAATACTGTTTGTGCTACACATATGTTTATAGAGCTTGCTAAACTGGTACCACATGTTTAAAATAAACTGCCTCTTGATAGACACGTTCCCAGCATGCTAGAAGGCTGGCGGCATCCATCAGCAGTGGTGGAAAAGGCAGCAATGTGTGGCTGGGAAAACACTCCATTCTTCACGCCTTTCTCCCAAAGTTGCCTGCTACACACCAAGACTGCTGGTGGATCTTTTGAAACAGACACTGATATGGATGGCATGGAGATACGGGTGTCAAGAAGTGGTTCTTAACTCAGTAATAAACTATCAAACCTGACTGCAGCTATTTAACAGTTAGGGTAGAAAGCCTTGTTTCTGGAGGAAAGGCTCTTTCAGCTCCCTAATTAGCTTTGTTTAGGAAAGTTTTGGCATGCAAATGACATGCCATAAATCATGCAGGCCTTAATGAGAAGCAATTTGTCTTCTGCTTTCTTAAAGCTTTTCTCAATTCAGACAGCAGGAGTTTTCCCTCCCTTTCTTTCCCCCGCTGCCACACAAGCCCTGCAGATGATGGAGCAGCCAGAGCTGGCCTGAGTGCCTTGTGCCAAGCTCTGGCAACAGCGTCCTTGTCACACCCTCTCCAAACATTACTAATTGCTGCCTTCTCCCTTGCACGGGGCGAGCCTCAAGACGTGGTGGGTAGGGAATGTGTCTCAAATGTAGATCCACATGACACAAAAAGTAACGTGCTGGTGAAGGACCAGGGCACCCAAAAAAGACACCCCTCCACAATTTGTCACGCCAATACTGGAGCCCAGCTGCTTCTTGCTTTCATCCCAAGCTGCTGGCTTATGCTGCTTTACGCTTTCTGGGCTGTGCCTACCCGCAAAAGAATAAGGAGCTTGCTTTTAAAATCAACTGAAAGCAAAGATTTCACACTACCAAATCGGGATGGCTTGTGCTTTGTGGAGCCCAAATATCAGCTCTGGGGATAAGAATTGACAAGGGGAAGCTATGGAGTTTGGAGCAAGCGAAGGCTGCAGACTCCTAAAGAAAGTTACCGTAATAATATGGTAATTTATGCAAGAGCAGGGCACACAGGGTCCTGCCTATGCATCAGAAAAGGGGCATCTGAACCACTGATTCTAGCAAAACCACACAATATGATCAGCAGCACTTACAAAAAGTGTTGCTGATATCTTTCTATTCCAGGTCCAAGTATTGCCAGTAAACAAGGCAGTATGATACGCTAAAAATAATACTAACTGCCAGCATGGGCCATTCCTTAGAGGTGAATACAGCACCAAGGGTTTCTGAAAAGCTGCACCCTCTCTCTCCCTCTCTTTGTGGTGCCTGGTCTGAGGCCCTCGTAGCCTGCGTGAGATTAGCCCGTTGCTTGGTTTTATTTACAAGCGGCTCTGAGTTCAGAATTCATTCTGTAAGTATTTTGCACAAAAAAAACCCCAAACCCCAGACAACCCTGGTCCTTCTCTCCCTCTTGCACATGCATATGCACAGAGTGAAGGATCCATCTGCCAGCACAAACACCGAGGGCAAGAGACACGTGGAGCTCCCCTCTCACTGGCAGCAGCAGGAACCAGACCCCCCCTGCTCAAATGCTCGTTGCTTTGCTCTGCACCGTTTGGGTCTGCACGTACACAGGTGCGAGTTCCTTGGCTTATCTTAGATGTGACTGCCAAGTATACTTTTCCAAACAGTTCAGAAACCTAATCTCAAAAAAAACTATACACAAGAAAACCCCTGAATTACCAGTAAAGCAAACATTAATGGATGAAGTGATGTGCGTCTGAGCGTGCTTCAAGTGACTTCAAACAGCTGCTCAGCCAAATGTGACCTTCCCTGTTCATCTCAGCAGAAAGTTAACTGGACTCTGAAAATGGTGGCTGCTCTCTTCGTCCCTTCAAATAATCACTTCTCATCCTGCCAGTGCTTTCAACACATTTTCTTTTTGGGGAGCTTTGTCTTGGCAAGATTCATTGGGGCCAAGGGGTGCAATGGCTCCTGCTGGCACCTTTTGGGGCCCAAAAGATCTTAGTACTAAGCTTCCCAGTTTGCTCAGGCTGACAGGGACAAGGAACTTTTCACGCCTGATGTCTGCACACAGAGAGAATCGACTTCAGGATTTTTGTGGTGGAAGCAAAATTGACCAATTTTATCCTTACTTTTGCACCCATAACATTCAGTTGACTGTTGTCTCCCCCACCCAAAGTGGCAAGGCAGAAGCTGCAAAGGGAGATGTCAACCTACCCCACGTCCCTGAGCCCCGGTCCTACTTCAGAACAGTGCCTCTGCACCTAGCCTGCTCACACCATCCCTCTGCCTTTGCAGCTGGAGCACATTTGCCCTTCCACAGCTTCCCTGTAAAAGGTCCTACGCTGTATTACTAAAATAACTGCTCCGCAGCCTCAGGTTTTTTCCATTCAGGAGCCTGCCACTTGCATGACTGCCCACAGGGCTGGTGTTTGAAATCAGCCCCATACTTAGCTAGTAAATATATGCTAAGCAGATGATGCTCAGGAATGGAAGGGCAAACCCAGGCCTTGAGCCAGTAACACTTACAGTCTAGAAAGGACATAGTCACCTTCTCTGGAGGACTGGGCTCAGTGCTTCTGTTAATTGACTAAGAACTCCTTAAAGTGTCTGTACTTCAACATCCAGCATTTCCTAAATTTTGGCCAGCTTACATGGTTTGTTTTTTATGTCACAAGCATGAACCTAGTAACTGCAGTGTGTAAGCGTTTCCATATCTGCCTACAGGTGTGTGCATCTTTACTTCATTTACATCTTCTCTCAAGAGACTTATACAAAGGACTGGCTCACGTTAGGAGGAGTACACTTCTCTTAGTAAGAGAAGGAAACCAAAAGCTTTTCAATCACTGTTAGTGAATAAGAGATGTAGGCCCTTTGAATTGTCCACAATACTGATACCAAAAAAAAAAAAAGGAATCACAGTATCGCACAATACTGTTATGTAACAAAGTCATGAGACCTTGTTGGGCTGAAAGGAACCTACAGGATTTTGGAAATCTCTCTTTCTTGCCTTGCTAACACCACTTCTTTTTAGCTGAAAGCCATTTCACCGGGAAGAGGGGATTAGAACAAAACCCAGCCCTCGGGCAAGTCACGCCATGGTGCAAGCTGTGACGAGAGTGCCTGAATTCTCCACCTTCCCTCTCAACCTCCCAAAAGTGGGAATGGGTAAAAGAGTGGGCTGTGCTGGAAAGGACCCTACCTTCCAGCAACGGAGATAGGCAATTCAGGGCTCTGCTGGTCATTAGTGTTCGAGGGAATGCCCATCTGACCAACCAATGCATGTCCAGGTGAAATTTCTGGGAAGGACATTTTAGTGTTCTAGCTTGCAAGTTGCAGCTAGAGGCGACCCACTACTAAGCCTCCTTTCAAGTACTTTCATGTATTAACAAGAGTAATTTATGATTTGAGAAGTGTTTGTTGACCTGAATTTTCCTTGTACTCTCTATGGTAACCTGTTCTGGCACAACTCTTCAACCTCTTTTGGCCAATAAATTTTCTCTTTCCTCATGCACATGTTAGTACAAATACAAAAGAGATAATACATCAGAGAGGACAACAACTCACACAGGAACAAACTCCTATGGTTTCCTGCTTTAGTGCTTGGCACAATAGATTCCTCTAAGCAGAACCATCTGCTACAAAACTGCACCCAAAAAAGCTTTCATTTTCTTGTGAAGTTTTTGATAATCTCAGCAGAACAGGGAAGTTACTTTCTGTAAATTCTGTACCGTCTTAACAGTGCCAGTCATTTGAACAGCTGCAGAAGCAGGACACTGTCTGGAATTTTTTATTTTTTCTGCAATGATCCAAAGATCTTATAATGGAAATAATTCCCTGTGCTTCAGTGAACTCTGCAACTTATGGTAGGAGCTTACTTTGCAGAACAAACTTTTCCTGAAGGCAAAATATCCTAAAGTGCCTGGAGATAAGATTTTACATGCTGTTCTTAGAAGTGGGCAATGGTGACTGCTCATAGGAATGAATGGCCCTGATGACAAGTTAGAGAGCAAGACCAGAGACATGTAAAAACACCGTATTTCAGTTTGATGGCGAAAGTGATAGAAAACAGAAAAAATTATCTTATATGGAAATTTCACATTCTTTGACAAATACTCTCTCTCCCCCAAACTGCATTGAGCAAGACGAGTTGTTCTAACAGCAGCTTTTTGTTTCTGGTCATTTTTAACAAAAGCAAGAGACATTTTGAAATTAAAGGTGCCAGTTACACGTATAATTAGGTATCAGCCTTGGGACTGAAGTAGCGCTGTCTTATCTGTCCCTGCAAAGGGACCTGGACAGGCTGGATCGATGGGCCGAGGCCAATTGTATGAGGTTCAATAAGGCCAAGTGCCGCGTCCTGCACTTTGGTCACAGCAACTCCATGCAGCGCTTGGGGAAGAGTGGCTGGAAAGCTGCCTGGTGGAAAAAGACCTGGGGGTACTGATTGACAACCGCCTGAATATGAGCCAGCAGTGTGCCCAGGTGGCCAAGAAGGCCAATGGCATCCTGGCCTGTACCAGGAATAGTGTGACCAGCAGGAGTAGGGAGGTGATCGTGCCCCTGTACTCGGTGCTGGTGAGGCTGCACCTTGAATACTGTGTTCAGTTTTGGGCCCCTCACTACAAGAAAGATGTTGCATTGCTGGAACATGTCCAGAGCAGAGCAACCAAGCTGGTGAGAGGTCTGGAACACAAGTCATACGAGGAGCGGCTGAGGGAACTGGGGTTGTTTAGTCTGGAGAAGAGGAGGCTGAGGGGAGACCTGATCACCCTCTACAACTACCTGAAAGGAGGCTGTAGTGAGGTGGGGGTTGGCCTCTTCTCCCTGGTAACAGACGATAGGACGAGGGGGAATGGCTTGAAGCTGCGCCAGGGCAGGTTTAGGCTAGACATTAGGAAAAACGTCTTCACCGAGAGGGTTGTCAGGCTCTGGAATGGGCTGCCCAGGGAGGTGGTAGAGTCCTCATCCCTGGAGGTTTTTAAAAGAAGGATAGATGAGGTGCTTAGGGACATGGTTTAGTGGTGGGATGGCAGTGCTAGGTTAACGGTTGGACTCGATGATTTTAAAGGTCTGTTCCAACCGAGGTGATTCTATGACTCTATGATTCTATCAGCTACGGTACACATTAGAGAGCTTCTTGTACTCAGCAGTTCAAATCTTTACCCAGATTCAAATCTTTTCTTTATCTGAATCAGAACAGAGACTTGAATGTAGGTTTCCCATAAGCCCATCCTATTGTGGGCTTTCCAGTTGGCTTTGTCTCGTGTTAAAGCTGTTCCATTGCCTAGGGTAAGCAAGACTTAACCAGACCAGAGGACAGCTCTATTCCAAGGGCTTTATCTAGCAGGGTGCCACTGCTCTTCCTCCTCCTCTGTATTGAAAATGGCACCTAATTTACATTATTAAACTGGCTCAGAAAACTAGTTTCAAGACAAGGCAGTCATGCTTAATGTTGAGCTGAGGCTCAGGATCCTACAAGTGCTCCAAGGCCACACAGATATCACCAATACCAGAGATGGATTTATATAATCTATCTCCTATATGGAGAAGAGCCTTTATGCTAAAGAAATTTTACGTTTTCCTGTGCCCCCTTTGAAGCAAAGCTCTGAAAATCTGTCAGCTGATTTGATAGACTGTTCACAGAAAAGTGATAGTTCAGGATACATCTGTCTCAGTCCAAAGCTGCTGTTTGTCATTAATTGCTTATCAGCTATATTACATGTAACAGCAGGTCACCAAAATCTAGAGAAGTATCTAATTAATAAAGTACTCCTAGCAGGACCATATCAAGTATGGATAGATGCAAACCTCTTGAGCTCAACAGACGCTTCCTATACTTGTCATTAGAACCTACAGATGACTTCTCTTCTGCACTGTACTAAAAAAAGGCCTCAGAGCTTCCCTGTGATGCAGTGAAAGAAATGGAAAGGCTCAAGCATGGCCTTTAGGCTGGGATGCACAAACATGGGTAGAAAGAACAACGGATATGTGTTGGAGCAGATTTAGCTTTTGGTGCAAACATATACAAGTACGTGGGCTCTGATTCAGGAATGAAGAGCAGCTGAAGTAAGTTTTCTAAATTGTCTCGAATCATTAAAATCACGTTGACATTCAAATTACCGTTGCTTTCCCTGAGAGAAAGGTACACAGACATTTAAAAAGTCTAATCATGCACCCACTCACATCTGTATGTGCTTAAATAACCACATAAGATTTAAGCTCGAGATGGATAGATCTGGAGTCAATTGGATTTGGCTCCTAAGAGCTAAGTCTTTTGTGAGAACTGAATGTGTACTCTCAAGCCACATAGGTGCTTTTGAAAATTATACTCACTGCAGAGGGTTACTGGTACCATGTAAGAAGAGGCCAAGCACTTTTGTTAAGTAACGGGAAATCTATGCAAGGATCTACCTTCTAAAGATCTACCTCATGTTTGTCTCAGGTTTTATGCTCTCTCTGATTACCACAGTTTTAGGTTGCTTTATGGAACACGAAACCAGCAACAGCCAGGGTGCCGCTCAAGAGGTGCTCGCATGCAGGGGGCCACTGTTGCTGTTGCAAATTCTTTCTCTACTTATACTGGGAAACTTTATCCAGTGAGAAGGGTTTGTAGTATTCTGACCTGTGAACTGCAAATGCTGACATTAGAGGCAAATGAGTGATTTTCCAGAGATGAATGAAGTGCAAGAAAGAAGTAAGATGGCAGCCTTTCTCGATTAGCTGAGCTATCTCTGCTCTCACTAACACCATCACAAAGGATGTAAGGGTCTCTCAGAAACCTGCTAAAATGTTTCCTCCACAGAACACATAAGCAGAGCTAAAGTCTGTGAAGGACCACACAAGATAGCCAGTGTGAAACATAGACCTGGCAATTTTAAATAGATTCTTGTCTAAGAACAGATTACAATTTTCATCCAATACATTTTTAATAATATCTGTACAACTACATAGAAACATTGGCTTGCAGACAAATGGCTTTTAAGACTAATTATTGATCTCTTCTTGATGTTCAGAGATGCTTCACTTGCATCATGTTTCTTAGGAGTGAAGTTCAGCCTCTGCACAGGGCTGGCACCAGTCATGTAAGTCCTTCCCTGTGTGGTATTAAGGGATGTGAACAGCACATGCATCTTGTGCTGGCCTTCTCCACAGCATGAAAATTTACCTTCATACCTTCAGTGTCAACCACTGAACATATTATTCACACAAGCATCAAGCACCCTCACAACCACATGCTACTATAAATTCAGATACTTAGCAATAAAAAGTGAGTCTGTAAGTCATAATCATACACCAGGTGAGGCTACATAGAGTGAAGTCAATGACTGGTTATCGATGTAGACCATACAACTACTTACAATGGTTTGGGTTCTTTTACCTATCCAAAAGGGAACGGTCTGTGCCCGGAAGTGTTCGCAGTCTGACCAAAGTAATATTACAGCAACATTAACGTATTGTTTATACATTAATTACTAATATAGAGACATTAATATTACATATTAATATATATAGCAGGATGCACCTGCACTGGTAAATCAGCAGTGAGAGGGCACGTTTCTGGCACTGCAACACAGTGCTCCATTCTGGTAAGTATGGTCCCTGCACCCGCCTGGCCCAGGCTGACAGCATCCTCTCAGCAACTCCCCATCGCAACTGAGGAGCTAGCGCAGCCCAGGGAGCAGCCCCAAGAAGCACTCTGCATGCTGTCATCCTGCTTTGGAGGGCAAGAGTTTAGTAGTACATACATAGGTCATTCCTGCCTGCTGGACTTGGTGCCAGAGAGAAGTCCCAGGCAATTTTCTAGAGTATTACCACAGTCTTGGAGTCTGGTCGTACAGCAGCATCTAAAGCAATGGACCCTGACCCGTGGACCTTATCCTTACAGCCTGCATTTAAGGCAAGGAAAAGCTGGCAGAAACAGAGATCAAAGAAGATGGTAACAGTAAGACAACGTGTTGTGACACTCGGGTTGCCTAGTCACTGTCAGAAGTTGGAGGAAGAAGAGAGGCAAACAGCTGATATTTAGTATATGTCACGTAAGTTCAAGACAGCCCATACTAAGGACTAATTAACTATATGGAAGTTTATTACTTTGCTGCATTTCTTACTCTGTTTCTCCCTTGTACTGGGCAATTTGTTTGAGTTGAAATAAACCCTCTCATGTTTCAACCACTGGTGCCTCCAAAATGCAATTGCTCTTGCACCTCAGGTTTTCTCCCTGTCTCTGTGCACCTGTTTGGAGAAGGTCTATCACCAATGTAAAAACATACCAAAGGGGGGGACCCGCTCCACTTCTGTCAAGCAGATGCTCTCTTCGTGTGCCCATCTGCCATAGGTGGCAGAGTAGATGATGAGGAACTTGGACTCCTGACAGTGGAGTTTCAGTTCCTGGTTTTCACATGCTGATTTGGTTTTGTATTCAGCTAAAAGAGAAGCAAATAACAATATGGTAGCATGAGGCAATTTACTCAGTGGAACTGTTAATAGCGAATAGCAGCATGACAGAAAACAGCTTTTCCACAAGTTCTGCTGCGAGTGGTATGTGGCACCATTACAACCAGAGACAAAGCTGATATAGCAAAGCAGAGTGTCTCCTCCAACTGAATTGCTTCCATGGGACTATCTAAAGCCTCCGTCTCCTTTTTGAAAGGAATTAAAAAGTTAACTTTTGCTAATCTCCTCTCCCAGTGGAACAGCCTCCCCCCTTCCCGCCTGCTTTCCTGGCTTGCTTTCCACGACTGCTCAGTAGGAGAAGCCTCATCCTTTCCTTTTGTCTCTCCCCGGGACAATGGTGCATTCTACGCCTACTTCAGATGCCCGTCTGAGTGCTGAGAGCCTCCGACCACTCATCAATCATGGGGATGGCTGGCATCACCCAGTGCCACCACATACAGCACTGAGTGAGCGCCAAAGAATGGGAGGCACAAAGGCACGGGGATGGGCTACGTATCCTGAGCCAGACGGTGCTCTTAGCTGCATTTGCACGGCTCCACCAAGGTCAGTGGTTTCCCTGGGCGTGACTATCCAGCAAGGGCTCATTTGAAAGTTTTTCCTGACAAAACCATGTGAATCAGGAGTCTGAGAAAAATACACCCCCTCCCTCTCTCAGCTGGCACAGGCACACTGTCAGCGCTCTCAGCACAGAGGTGGGGAAGCCAGCGAGATCGTCTTCCAGACAGCATGGCTTATCCCTCCCGGGGAACTGGTTAAAATCTGCCACCTGGCCAAGGAGGTCTCTTGCTGGCCTAAGCAGCCGCTCTGCTTGCAGCATTTTACTGCTCAAGTCTTCTGGGTCTAGGTATGGTGGCAAACCTTTTTGCTGCAGATAAGTCCAGGGAGAAGAGTTTATTCTGCTCCATTTTTTTGTCCTTCAAAAATGTGAAAACAGGAAAAGGAGGTTCCTGAGCTGAGCAGGAGAAAAGGGAAACCTTATTGTTACCGAGTGGTATCCCTGTGAGTGGAGTGTGGGTGTTGGTGCTAGGGGAACGGGAGAGAGAAAAACCTCATCTCTATTCAATAAAGAAAACATTATTGTTTCATTTAGAATAGAACAGATTAAAAAAAAAAGGGTTAATGTCCTTGGTAATAGTCCAGTTTCTTCCATTTGAGCTCATCAGCAATCACAAGTTTAAGTCAAAAAAGAGCGATTTTAAAAAATATGTGACTTGCTGCAGATTGTCACCTCTGCAGAAGCACCTGCCGTACCATACGCCCGTGAGGATCATGCCAAGAAAAGAGAGGCTCTGACCCAAGGGCTGACAACCTAAAGCTTGCTGTCTGTATGGCTGTGCTCCGTGGTTGCTGCAGAGGCTATGGAAGCACAGACAACAGAAAAAAACCTGCAAGTGGTATAAGACGAAGGTAAGAATACAGCAGAGACCTCTGCAGAGATACAGCAAGAGAGTAATATACAGTATTTCTAACTAGATGAAAAACTAAGGGATTCGGGCAATTGCTTAAGTGCCCACTTGAAGGCAAGGAGATTGTAAAATATACTTGAAGTTATACTCAAGTGATTTCCTGAGTAAGGATGCTTCCCACAGCCAAGCCTAACAATATTGATATCTTACCTACAAATATAAATTTCCTGTCACATGAAATCATGTCATTTGCACCAGAACTGGTGCACTGCACTGGACTATTTCTCAGTTCTGAAGGCAACACTTGCTGACAAATACACTTCTCACCAGCTTTTGTAAAATTCAGGTTACAGAGAATATTATATATTCAAAATAGCTCATTTCCAGTGGGAAAAAATATTAAGCAGCTTATAAAAGTAATAAACAGGATCCCAATCCACTTTTGATCAGTAAAAAGAGATTTCTAATGACACAGACACAGCTATGATATTGAAATCCATCTACTATTAATAATGCAGTAATATGTAAAAAAAAATCTTTAAACTATATGACAATAAAACAGATAATAAAAATGTTAAATTTCAGACATTTTTTCCCCTGATGATTTGCCCAGTAAATCTCCCTGGGAGTTCTTGTGCCAGTGCTTTGCCAAAGGTAACACCTGCCTACTCCATTCCCACACCTCTGCTCTGACTTCAATACTCTGCATAAATTGGCCCTTTGGTTTGCTTGCTACCCCTGTTCCTACTCCACTAATGATGCCTATCCTAATGCTCTGATTAAAGAAAATCTCTTTTGTGCTTTCTCCTTTAGTTGTGGGATAGTATTTCTCAGTTGGTTGGTGAACCTACCCATAAATCATCTTTCAGCTATTTTCTTTGGGATCCATTTCAGCCACACTGGGGATTAGCTGCCAAAAAAAGCTGAGCCCCCGGGCTACTGGGGCTTGTTCTCATATACAACAGCAACAAGAAAAACAATTAAAAACCACCAATAAATGAAACCTCATGATGATTGTCTTAATCTTCCATACACTCTTCTCATGTTTACAAAGCGCATTCTCTCTGAGACAGGATTTGTCCCTTTACATATCAACATCAATTACCTGCATAGAATACAGGTGGTTCTACAATGCAGTTCAGTAATGAGGTTAGCTAGGCATGTGTAGTCTCCTGCCATTTTTCTATAAATGGGAGGTAGCAACAGAGGATCTTTGAAAGCTTTGGTCCTACCTCCTTAAGCTTTTTTGCATAGTCCTTATTATATCTTCTTCATCATTTGGATCCTTAGCCCAAGCATCTGTTTTTCCTGTTCAGCTCTGTCTTTCAAATATGACATTATCATTGCCATTTCTTCGAAAATAATTTCCAAAACATTCTTCCTTTCTAGTCTGATGTCTGACATCCCACCCTGCCAAACTACACTGGTCATTAAATTGGCAGCAAGCACGCTGAAGCTGTAAACACGATGGAGTGCTAAAGTAAACCAGAAAAAACAATTTGCTATTAACCTAAGAGTCTGAAAACTTCACATGGATTTATGCAAAGCCTTGTGCAATGGCATTTCAACCAAAACAAGCAACAAAACATGCACAAAAACACATTTGCCTGATGTGGATTACTTACTAGGTTTGCATTTAAAGGAGACAAGGAGGAATTTAGTGGTCCCTGGACATAGATCAGGTCCAAAAACCCGACTATTGACAAGGAGTTGGCAGGATCTCAGGTTCTGGCATTCATCCAGTACTTTCTAGAACAACGGGCAAAAAGGATAGGCTTGAAAACAAGGTATGAAGCTATACAGCAATGAGAACACTTAGTTGTACTTTGTTCTATACAGGAGAGAAATAATTCCTTCACAACCTTTTGGCTATAAACATGTAAGAAACGTCTGTGTCACTGGATTTAAGCCACATCTCTACTGGATTTGGAGTCACAGCCACATTAATCGGAACACATTCATCACAGCAATGACTGTGGCAACTTAGGATGTTACCAATTTGTTGTTGCTTGCCACTTCTCCCTCTCCCCCCAGCCAGTCGGCCCGATCTCGCTGTGTGCCACCGCAGCCTTCGTGGTGCTTGGGACTCCGTGCAGAGCCCAGAGCAAGTGAGAACACGCTCAGCCCCCAGGCTCTTCACGGATGTGCCTGAGGCACTTGCACTCCCGACAGCATTTATAGGAGTGCAACGTCCAGGTGAAGCATGGCAACTCAAAAAGATGTCTTTTTAACCATTTCATGTCGATATACTTGAGTTTACCTGATCACGCTTTCACTTGAAAGAGTCCTAACTAATCACGTGGTGTGCTTAGGGACACTTAAGCACAACCCTAGCTTTAAGCCTTATGTAGGACCTCCTGCTTAAGAGGAACTTACTTCTTGCTTGCAGTTATACACATTATCAGCTATTTACTTGACTTGCTGCTTGAACAAATTTCAGATTTGGTTTGATTGGATAGCACAGATATGCCTGTCTATCCTAAGCCTGCTTGTCTTTTTTTTTTTTTTTTTTTTTTTTAATGCTCTTCTAAGGCTGTATCTACCCCAGATTTTCAGCCAAGAATTGTATCATGGTTCTTACTGTGCTGCTGCACTGTGGGAGTGGCCACAGAAGGAGGGCAATAAAAAAGTCAGAAGTGTTACATGCAAAGGGTCATGTGGACCCTTTCAGAGTTCAGCAAAAGGACTGAGTACTCCTAGTGCTCACATTGGTGTTCTCACTTCATCAGTGGTTTCCGAGCTGTAGCTATAGAAAATATGAAGACATTGGCCAAGATGAGTCTGAGTCCAGTTTTTAACACCATCACAAGACAAAGCACCTAAAAAGGAACAGTTTAAATGCAGCAGTGTACTTATGAAATGCTTATTCACCTTCAAAGCCCTGTGTAGAGTGGGCTTTCTACACACTATTTTTGGATAGTCTGTGGTGTTGTGCCCAGGATTCCTGATGTTCAAAATCACCGCAGGCTGTGATAAGGATGGCCCTGTCTTCAGGTCACCCCACTCTTAACAGGAGTAACTGTAAGACACCATTCTCTGACAGTTTTAGGAACTCCTGTAAAATCCATGGGAATTTTTGCCTTGTTTCTCATCAGAAGGGGTCTCAGTCATAAGAAGAGACCAAATCACAAATTTGCCACTGTGATGGCACAAAGCTGTACTCTTGTTTCCAGGCTAAGAGAGTTGCCAGTGACTGAATCTCTCCTGTCATCCCTGGAAGCTATCCCTCTCAAGCAGAAATGATGCACATTGCAGCGATCCTGTAACACTCCTGCCTTTTTGTTCCTGTTGGTAGAAGAGGACTTGCATCCAACACTTTTTTGAGCATTAAGTGCACTCTAAAGAGTTTAAAAGGGAAGGAAAAAGCACAGCAGACCTAATTTTATCAGCCAATTCTTCTTTTACAGAGTTGCAAGTCAAACAAATAACTCTTCCTTAATTGGGATGGTTCCGGAACAGGCCAGTGAAATAGAGTTACGTCTTTATTAAGTGGAGATAGTTGTCCCCTACTGAGTCACCTTCTGTTTGCACCTGAGCTGAATCATCTCCTGTGCATGTTTGTATTTTCTCCTACTTGATGCAAACAGGAGTCGCATTTTCTATCATGTTGCTGTGCAAAACCACGCAACCACAAAAGCAAACAGTGATACTCGTAATGAGATGGCACTGGGCGACTAATATCTCAGGACAGATCTAACTTTGCAGTGATCCTTTTAACAGGAGGTCACTGTAAGAAATGCCTGTTATGCTTCCTCCTGGCTGCAGGGTAGCATCATGCCGACTATGCAGACTGCAGATGCGGTTCCAAAGGGAAGGGGAGGAGGGATGAGATCACTGGTGCTCTTTTCTAAGAAATCACTTTACAGGATGTATCTCTTCTCCTTGACAGAACTGGAACTCCCTGGGATGCAGAGCATTCGTATCTCTCACGTTCGTGGCCTCGTCAAAATGTTTTCATGCCTTTGACCAGTGACAGTGCCTGAATGATGACGATAGTTTATACAACAGTTATTCCATGCTGTGTTTATTATATCCAAGGGAAAAAACTGCCCATGGAGACCTCACAAAGGCACTCACAAGCCCAAAATAATCATTGGTGTCACTTTGCTGTAGTCAGTAAAATGACATCAAGGATGCATCTGGCCTACTGTTTTTGGTGGAGCGATGTACTTTCACATGGCCCACAGGTCACGTCTGGAATGTCTTTAGAAGTTGCAGTACAGCATGGGCAAGCCACACTTATAAAACTGCCTTAATATTGTTTCTGGAGAGAGGGTATTACCGCCAAACCACTCCATGAAACTCTTCAACTCACTAGTGGTGGGAACAGACATTCCCTGTTGTCAAGAAGCAATGTGTCAGCTGCAAGCACAAATGTTGCAAGCTTCATCAAAGCTTCTGAAGCATTTACAACAGCTTCACCAACAGAACATGTTCAGATTCCACTGACTACTCATTTTTGCAATGATTTACTGAATTTGGCCTAACACTGAGCATTTTCACTATGATGAAACAAGCCTTTGACAGCAGTGTTAAGTCAGACCTTCTAAGCCTTGTGACAAAAGTCTCCACAGCAGAAAGTAGTAATTTATGAAATACAAATCATAGAATCATAGAATCATAGAATGTTTTGGGTTGGAAGGGACCCCTAGAGGTCATCTAGTCCAACCCCCCTGCAGTGAGCAGGGACACCACTAACTAGATCAGGTTGCTCATCATTTTAAGCTACACTGAAATGGGCCCAGCAAACAAACCGTAGGATATTACTGATACAAACCATGTATTCATGGAAATGCAGGTATCTGCTGAAGTGCTTAGGATCTGCTGTTTAGCTGTCATGGTGCCTTTTCAGTGAGTGAGGATAGGCACCTAACAAGCCAAATGTCAACCGGAACACCATCTTATTCAGCGGATTTGTAACCCACCTCAGTCCGATGTTTGTATCCTCTCCTGGGGACAAGGAGGGCCTGTGTGACAGATTAAGACTGGTCTGCTCAGTCGTGACCAGCTCTTGATTAGAAGGGAATTGATTATTTTAGGGAACTTTGAGAATGGGGTTTCCAAAGCAAGGCTCATCAAAATAGCAGGCAATCTACAAAGCTTTCACAATCCTATGGTAGTATCTTGCTGGCCAGACAAATCTTTTCAGCTGTAATACTTTTGATGGCAAATTGACATAGACACGATGTTATTTCATCCAGTGTTGTGAACGCTTGCCATTTTCACACAGTATAGCTCACTGCACGGAAACCGTCAAAAACATTCTGTGCATTAAAAACCATTACAAGGTGCAATACCTGCAAAGAGGTGGGTGCCACACAGTCTATGGGTTCTGTCATCCTGGTTTCAGGCTCCTGAGTACTACACATGTGGTAGTCTTGCCCGTAAAATGCTGACTGAACACTTATTGTTGAATGCCGAGGACAGTGCAGACTCAAATGTTCCCCGTCGCAGGCATAGGCAGTATGATTTTGCAGAAGTTTGGTTAGGTAACCTAGAAAATATTCAGCTCTGTTACAACTAGTACGGGAAATGACAAGCTCGTTAGATAATAAGAAAACCACAATCAGTCTCCGGAAAGGGCATTGTAGTCAAGGTTATACATATGGCCTGCTGCCACACGGCATGGTTCTGTGAATGGGTCAACCTTTACATGCCAGTAGTAACGCTCAGGTCTGGAAAACAAGAGGTCGTGTGGCAGTGCATCAGAGCTCTACCAGTGCTCCAGCAGCGCCACGATGTCGGAGATGGCATTTCACAGACAATAAACGGGCTCAGGCCCTTGCCAGTCGCGGCCGCTAACAGTCCCAGGGCGTGTTTGCAGAAGTCAGAAGGGCTATTGCTCGGTTTGGCGGGCTAGACTCTTGCATTCCAGCTGGCTATGGTATTCCTTACACCTCATCTTAAAACTGGTGCTTTGCACTTCTGGGCTCCTATGCAGTTGTGTTTCACACAAATGATAGTAAGAAGTGACTCCCTCTGCATCACTGAATCAGATGCTAGGATAACAGGGGAAAGGTGGTCCATAGGTGCTGGACACCATAGCTGCTGGACAGAAACCCAGAAGTAAGATACCTAGAATTTTCTATTTTCTAGAGAGTTTGTAGGTGTTACCAGGAGAGGGAGAGATAAGATCTGCATGCAGCCGTCCACCTGTACCATCCATTTGCATCTTCTAATAAGTAAGTCCATGAGCAGAGCTAATGACAGCTGCTTTTCTGATTTGTATTTCATTGTGTGTTGTCTCTTTAGCCAAAATTTCTGTTAATATTTATAAATTTGATCTCCTACTACCCTTCTCTCTGTTCTGCAGAATCCTTTAACGGAAACATGCAGGCTGCTACCTTTGACCATTACAAATTAGCCATTGTGATGGGAAACTGTTAGGGGTAACTTAATTCAAAGACTTTCCTCACCTGTACTTATGAAGCTTTGGTATCTCTACCACTCTGTCATACTTGATTGAAATCTATCTTTAGTCAGAAAAGGTTTGTGGGTGAAGGAGAAGAGGTACGAGGGACAGGCGAGAGAAAGGATACAAAATACCACTCTACTAATAAAGCAATATCCTTCCTCACTCCTCATCCGTAAACACATGGAAATTAGACCCCAAACCACTTTTTTCCCCATGAGTTTTATGACAACTCAATATATTACACTCAAGGCAAATCTGTTTACTAATTCTTCCACTATTAGCCAAGCTTTTTATTAATGTGCATACAATAACTATATTTGAATAGTTTCCTTACATGCATTAAATTCTGTATAATTTTCTCTAAAATCAATTCACAACTTCTAGAACACCAAGTTCATTCACATCCATGTCAAAAACCCAAACAAAATTCTCCAAACCCAACTTATTAAGTAATGAGAAAGCACTGAGAGCTTCCACTGATTTGAGAGTTTTGTAAAAGTTTTAAAACTGAGACCATGATTGCATATGTATCTTTTTAATTTCAAAAACTGTAATTTTCCTACCTTTGTCTCTTTTTCAAACATATAGTTGGTCTAATTAAAGACAAAAGCTAGTACCTTCTCCTCAGCAGACATGCTACCCCATTGTGGTGACAGCAACGTTATTACTATTTTCCATATTTTCTTGTTTTGGTGGCTGAATCAGAACTAGATTGACAAGTTTTTTGTATCATTAAAACAAAAATCAGTTTTCTCAAAGAAAATATTGAAAAATAGTTTGCTCATGCTACTTAATTTTCACACCTTTTGCCCTTTTCAAATCTTTCACCGAAGACAAGCCATTTTAGAAAAGGTTTTTAAATACAAATTTAAGCATTCCAAGTAAATGATATGAAAATAAAATATTTCGGTTCTCTGGCATCTTTTCCAGCCCCATCTGGACAGGAAAACTCAGCTCCCCTCTCTGTAACTAAGTCTAGAGAAAGGAGAAGCCTGCTCCGCTATTGCCTTTGCTGTTCCTCATCTAGAGCCCAAGAGAGGACAGGACTCAGCCAGACGTACCTCCCAGTGCAGCAAAGATGTAGGTGAGTTCCTCACTGAACAGAACTCAGTCTTGGCACTGGCACTAAAATCAGGATGGGGAGAATTTCACGCTCTGTATTTGCAATCTAGATCTCAAGGAGACCAGCCCAGCAGAAACCCCCATGGCTTCCCACAGGTTAAAAAAAGGAAAAAAAAACCAAATCCAAATCCATCCCCTACATTTTCAGTGTAACTGAGATCACAAATAATTGAACTTCCCTGCCGGAGCCACTCCTCTGTCAGCCTGCTCCTGAAAGGTGCTGAGTATTGCCAGGAAAATGGGCTGAACGCCCAATCGCACCCAAACGACTTTGCTACAGTCAGATACGGTCAAGGGGCCTCCAGTGGCACTTGCTGCCGCTGCATGCCTTTGACATTGCCATCGTAGCATAAAGGGCCACAGTGTAAAAGAGTATTCAGCCCAACATGAGTTGTGGGCACTCAACACCTTGAAAGATTTAGCCTGATATTTGTAATCATTTCAGTTCTTCAGGTTTTAAGTTACTTGGAGCCAAGAGTGCTGTATACAAAACAGCCCAGTATTCCCTAAAGAATATCAGCTATGTTGTGATTTGGATGAGTTCCCTGGCATCTTAACTGCTACTTTGATCCTGCAAATTCCTAATCCAGTATCTAAGCACCTTTCTCCAACAATTGCAACTATTCAATCCTTTAAAAAAAATGCCTTTAAAAAAAATTGCTCTGATTCTGTATAAGCAATATGGTTCACTTGTAAAAATAGCATTAGATGGACTGGTGGAAACAGGCATATTTAAAGTTACTCTGCTGTTATGAAAATCCTTGTGTATTTTGCACACAATAAAGGATAAAAATAGTAATGGAAATTGGCTGAAACCTAATGTTCTCCGATAAGAGAAGTGGTGACGTACTAGTGTCTAAATTTCTCGTCTCACATGGCAGACCACAGAAACCTGCATTTTTTATTACTATACACACAGACTATGTAGATGCAGGTGGAGCGGTCAGCCCTTTGCGAAGAGTGGTGCTGACCAGGCAGCTCACAGCCCCCGCCAAAAAAAACCTCCCGCTCGAAAAGTCACGATTTCCTCTTGTTCTTCCCTGCAAGACTCCAGCTTCTTTCCTCTCCTCACGTTGGCACTCTTCACGGACCGGGGTGCTGCCTGCCCTGCACTCAGCAAGGGAATAAAGTTTTCTCAGCAGCTGCCGCCTCTCACCTCCATCCCAGAGCAGTGCTTGCACAGGAGGGAGCAGTTCCCAGTTGCTTCCCCTCCTTTCCTGGGCAGCCTGGCCTTGTAGTCAGCCTGCTAGAAAGCTTCATCTTCTTGAGACCGTGAGTATCCTATATTGTTTACCAAGTTTTGTACAGAAACACGCTTCCCTCGAGGCAGCAAATTTAGCCAAATGACAATGTAAGGTTGGGGGAAAAATAACGTTCTTATCTCTACAATTAATAACAACGGTGATTATCAGGAGAGAGGGCATTGTAACCGTTGAATGGGTCTGTCACTCCTTCTGAGGCATGCTTCCTTTTCTGCATTTCTCTCGACTGGTGCAATTAAATCAGGTCATCCAACACAAGACAGCAGGGTTGTGTCACCCTCCGAATCAGGCAGCAGGACTGTGGCACTTTCAGGCACCAACCCAGCACATCGCCTGGGCTACAGGCACTTTGGGGCACTATTTGTTGTTCAGAATCTCTGGGTTTGTATTTGTTTTTTTAATCAATATCTGTTAGTTGTGAATTCTGAAAAAACTTTTTTTTTTTTTTAAAATATCTAATATGGGAGCTAGAGGCTGTGCCTGGACTACAATGCACCTCTAAGTTCTGGTCCCCTGCGTGTTGGGGAAACACCCGCTAGCTCCTCTCCGGTCAGCACAGGAGAAGATTCCTTTTCCCAGGAAAGCCAAGCCCAGGGAGAGCTGGACCCAAGCAGGCTCTCCCCAGCATGGATGGAGCGAGGTCATGGCTGTGTGTGACTTGTGAGTTACGGGGTTTTCTTACCCTGAGCGAACAGAATCTTGAGCAGACGCTATAAAAATCCTTAGACAACTTAGTGCTTTAAACCTAATGTTGGTTTTTTTCTCTTTGTTTTCTGGGTTGTTGGGTGATGGAGGGGGAGGTGGTGTTTAGTTACGGCAGTCACTTTTTCAAGCACTATTCTGCAATGCGGAGGACTACAGATTTCCTGTTTCTTTTTTCAAAAATAATAAATGTCACTCTTCTTTAAAACACTATGAAACTTTGTAAAAAAAAAGGTAAACTACTGTGAGAGTTGTCTAAATTAGAAAAGCTTGGCAATGCTGCAGTGTCCCAATAACATCTCTACGCCTCTGTGTGAAAGCCCCACTAGGAGCTTTCCCATTTACCCAAGACATACATTCGTAAGCGATGCATGGGGTGCTCTGCATACAAAATCATGTGCAAGACATTACAGACTGGCTCAGAAGTTAAGCCTGAATCCTATGGCAATAAACAGATCCCATTGATTTGAAGGCCAGAAGGTATCATCCCACCCAACTGTCTGCATAACCCAGACTACTCACTCATTGTAACTTTTTACTGAGATTCAAAACACCAATGCAGAATCCAGGCGTAATCCTTTCTTCCAGAATTAGCCAAATTAGTCACAGCATCCACTGTGTTGACAAAGAACTTCAACTAAAAAAACATAGCACCAGAAAAACACACAATACACTGAGGCTGAGCAGCTGAGCAAAGCTTTAAGCCTTTCTGGTCGTTTCTTGTTGCAAAGGAGGACTGATAAACTGTAATGACAATGGCAGACAAATAGCTGGCCTAAGAGAGTAAAGGTTGTCAATAAATACCTCTTTGTGTGAAACAGAGCTCTTAAAAGGTTATAGTTTTTATACTCAACATTTGCTCCTGGCATTATTGTTTTGAATAGCAACAATAATAGCAATAATTAACCAGAAGTTATGAAAATCCAGAAAGATTTTTTTTTCTCTTAAAAACACTGATAAACTGGGAACTTAGAAAGTTTCAGTTCAAAAAAATGTGACTACCAAAAAGCCTGGAAGCGATCAGCCAAAAAATGTGTTACGTCTCCCGCATATGGCACAAGACAATACAGGGTACTCTGATCTGCTGGATTCATTCCTTATGGCGGAGGACGCTAACACAAGGCCTTAAGGCCCTTTTTCAGTTGTCAGCATTAGAGTAAAGAAAGAAATGTATATATTCTGTCCAGCCTCACTGCACTGGCATGAACCACAGTATATGGAAGCATCAAGGAGAACAGCATTTCAAGCTGTGAGTCTAATGCCTAGCACATATTAAATGCAATCTCAGCGTTGACTGATGTAATGTCTTTTTGGCAAAAGATCAGCTTTGCAATGTTGTATTTTTAGAGCCTAAAGCTCAGTAGTGCCCAGCCTATGAGGATTCTCAGAATTGGGCCTTCATATACAGATTTAGTAATATTAGTTCCTGTGCATCGTTCAATCTAGCTTAATTAGCACAACAATTTGCTAGCTTGTTTTAAAGACATACAAATCCATTTTAGATCAAAATAGATTGAAATAGCACACATATTGTTGTGGGAGTCCCAGAAGGCTAATCCATTCGGTAAATCTACATCAGCTCCTGCAGTTTTATGAAGAATTGTGCCAACAGTCATTAAAAATACACAAGCAAGATCGGCAAGTCTGAAGGAAGAGATCTCATGCGGTGATAACAGAATTGTTGATAAACTCTACTACAAACACCATTAGAAGCCTCAATCTGATATTTATTGGCATTTGGGATCCAACTGCAGTAATTCTCCAGCAATATCTTCTCCACTGATTTGTGAAGGAAGCATTGAAGAGAAATTAACCCCTGAGTTTCCTCCCCCATACCCTCCACTGGTCTTCACAGGCAGCTACACCCCAGATGTAGGGTCTGGGTTCAGGGTTACTGCCTAATCACAGCTTTCAGAGCCGGGCTGCGCATGTGGGTATGACAGTGCTTATTTGGCTCTGTTCACAGAAGCAAGGATCTGCCTCTCATAATTCTCTTTAGTCTCTTACCTCGGTTCACCCAGAATCACAGAATGGCAAGGGTTGGAAGGGTCCTCCAGAGATCATCTAGTCCAACCCCCCTGCTAAAGCAGGTTCTCCTAGAGCAGATTGCACAGGACATCGTCCAGGCAAGTTTTTAATATCTCCAGAGAAGGAGACTCCACAACCCCCCTGGGCAGCCTGTTCCAGTGCTCTGTCACCCTCAAAGAAGTTCTTCCGCGTATTCAACTGAAACCTCTTATGCTTCAGTTTGTGCCCATTGCCATTGTATGCAAATTCTGTGGTACCTCTTTTTCAGAGTAAGTAATCGTGACAGAGGGCAAAACGTTATCCAGGAAAGACACTGTTTCTAAAATCCACATTGCTGTGTTTCTTGCCCTATCATTTTATTCTTTTTCATCCAAGTGCCTTGTAAGCATACTGTCTGAGTCATTCTAGCCAGACTTGGTCTTACAGTCTTTTATCAGTAAGAAATACCCTTAGGCAAAAGCACTGTTTATTCTACTCACTGTTCAGAAATGAGCATAACAGCTTCCCTCAGTAGATACACATAAAAATCCATACTTGCTTAATATATGCTTTCCTGCATAGTCACCAGTTTGACTTAATTTCCCTCCATTGCTTGGGTTTTTCAACGTGCCTTTTTCTACTATTCCTCTCAACACTCATCCTCTTTACAAGTGACTGCTATCCTACTACCTTCATCCCTTTGCTTGTACTGTGGGAGATGACATGAAAAGCTGGTTTGCCATGCAAGGAAAATAATTTTTGTATAATCACTGTGGTTTTTATCTTATCTAAACCTTTTTGATGTGAGGATAGATGTTCACTTGGAAAAACTAGTGGTAATCTACTTTCACAGATAAGCTAGTGACCATAAAAAACCTTTTCACTTCCAAATGTCTCATTTGGTTTCAGAGCATCCAAGGCTGTTGCTTTCCTTAGAATCGGTCCTTGAGACTTTTCAGTTGACCATTTCTAAAGGAGATGAAGCTTATGAGATCACGAACTCTGTCCATCAGCCACTCCCTTACTCAACTCAACAACTTCTAAGCTCAATGGCCAGTTTCAAACCTGAGGGGTACAGGGCTCAAAGAAATAAAGTTCCTACACGTATCATGAAAATTAAAGCCTGAGCTGACAGGTCAAAGTATGAACTGTCACTTCCAACTCAATCTAATTGACTAATGCTAAAAGTCAACCGGCTGCTGAAGACACAGCATACATATACTAGAGAGTTAATCAACCTGCTGCTAATGGACAAATTTGTTTTCACTGGCCTTAATGATGGATGAAGGATTAAGCCTTCAAGAAGAAAATGCTTACATTTTAAGTGAAAATGCTTTCAGGATAGTATGGCAATCAAAGCAGGCATCAGTGATGAAGATGTCAGTCAGGTTTTCCATTAACTGCTTCATCAACACGTGTTTAATTTTCTCCCTCATAGTCATACCTCTTGGATCATAACGTGGATCATAACCATCTTATTGAACCTAACTCTCACTGTGTGCTAAATCTGAGGGTTGAATTACCAAGAGCTTGGTTCCACTTAAGCCAGAGAAAGGACCCAGGTAACCAGCAGATAATTCAGTGTAAAACCACACTCAGACTCTAGTATGCGAACAGAGTTTATTCAGTGAGTAGCAGCACATGCAAGAAGCCAAGACATAAGCTCTTTTTAGAAAAACAAAACCCAGACATAATGAAGAAAGTATAGACCTCCTGTAACTTTTTTGTTACACCAAATGGGCATTGTTTCTCCAGGAACCACATAACCTCTTCATATCCATGCCACTCAGCTCAGACTTACAGTTATGTGGATTAAATTTTTGCAGAGTGGGAAAATCCATGAATCCTGCACTCACAGACCAGATACCTATTCTGCCTCTCATATCCTGCAACAGCTGGTCTCAGTTTCCTTCAGATCTACAGTTTCTGATGTCCTTGTGTTGTCTCCTTGGAGTGACATTGTATCCCAAATGGCTTTCCGAGGAAGTCTGAGAGATCCCTACGCACTTCCTTCTTCTCATTCTCTTTCTCTTTTTCTTTCTTTCTTCCCTTCTTGTGTTAGGAAGAGGCAGACTATTACCAATCCCCAAAGATTTTGGTCTGCAGTAAACCCCATGCTATTGTCAGTTATACTTCTCTCAGCTATTCCATGAAGCCATGCACTTGTCCTGGGACTTAATATGGAACTATTACAGTAGAAAAGGAAGATTTTCTCCCTCCTATCCTAAGATGCTAGCAAGAGGTACAACACTGTTAAGGGAGATTGTGAGGCTCTTTTCTGCCGTTGCCAAAAAATTCCTTATTTTGACTGGAGACAGAGTAGCCTCTTCTAGTGCCATTAAGAAGAAGCAACAAGAGAAGGCTCAGCAGGCAGCAACTGCTTCTGGAGGCAGAATGAGTGAATCATTATGCCCAAGAGACAGCAAAGTTATAATCTTCCCAAAGACTGCAAGTAGGAGGAAAATATTTCTTTGAAAACTTGGATTCATGAACTAGAACCTCCATGCAATTTGGGGGGGGGTCTGTTCAGATTTTCAAACCAGCTCCTCAGGAAACAAAAGACAGATTTCATTTTGCAAACAGAACTCTGACTCAAACTCTGCATGTTTTGTATTCCCATTTATATTTGACATTCAAAAAATCAGATAAATTAGAGATCAGGGAATTTGCCTATTGAATCACTAAATCCATCCTCTGGCAGCTCACAGATCTGCAGTGTGATGATGGCTTATAGTAAAGCAAGTCCAAGCCAGAAAAGGAAAAAATAACCCCACCTTACCCTCATAGCCCGATGATTTTCTTTACAACATTTCATCGTCCCCAACACAGTTTTAGCCTAAAGAAATGAAAAGTCCAAAACTGCAAAATGTTTCTGAAAAATTAATGTTTGTCTTCCCATCCAGGAATAAATACAATGAAGAAAAACAAACAGATATTTGTGGGTTAAGACCCTCATCCAAAGCCCAGTGAAATCCTTGGGAATCCTTCCAGTGACTGTAGGCTTTCAATCAGGTCTTATATTATGAGTGATGTTTTAAAATTAATTCTAAATTAAGAGCCAAACATCACTGGTATTTAATTTGTTGCCAGAAGCCACACAATGGACCTTTGAAACAAAACTCTTAAAATGCATAGAAATTTAGATGAAATGACTCACCAATGCCGAACAAATAAGGCACAACCACACCTCCTGCTCTTCAGCTCAGTGTTTGGTAATATATCAAAATATTTCAATTCTAACTGTAGATTATGGTTGGCAGATGACAGAATTCTGGTAACTGGTGATTGGTCAGACAGTGCTTTCTCTGTCTGGGGACACTTCCATCAAAATCTGAGTATTTCTTTGGAACAGGTCTGTAACCCCTTTCTCTAACAAAGCTGAGACTCTCTGGAAGCTCTGTCTTGCTAAGAAGGGTATGAGCAGCAGAAGGAATAGGAAGGCAGGGGGGAGCTAATCCCTGCTATTTACTTTGAATAAAAATAACATAGGATGTGTGAGGTGCCAGCAATCTGCACAGCAAGAACAAAAGGAGTTCCTGCCCCAAAGGTGTAAGAACCCGAAAGACAGATTCAAACATGTTGGTCTCTGAGCAGTGGAGCTCAGGAAGTCAGGTTTCCTATAGGTTTGTGTCCCATGCCTGAATTTCCCAACATCTGTTGTAAGGGTAGGAACATCACACTCCGCTTTAACTCACTTAGGGAGAGCTTTTGGAGCTGCATCCTTTCTTGGGGATGCTAGTAGGGCCTAGCTACTTATGCTCACAAAATGTGTAGGAACTTGATAGGACCAAAGCTTTTACTTCTCTAAAGGAATATGATTAAATGTGATCAGTGGTTTTAACAAAGAAAAAATTAGGCAAAATCCACATCTAAAATGGGATTCTGTAAGCTACACTTCCTCAGGAAAGCAGCGAGAACTGCAGAGACAGACCTGAAACAAAACCTTGGATCTCAGCACCATGATCTAAACTAGAATCTCACTTCTGACACATACCTCTTTGTTCTGTGGAACAAGAAATCCCAGATCCAAACCCGCTCCACCTTAAGAAACTTTAAACCAGACTTTGAGGTTTAACTCCCATATTGCTCAAATGAAACATGTTTCTAAAATTAAATGTTTTTCTTTAAACAAAGCAACCAAAAATTTTCATTTGATTTTTACAAGGCAGTATCAAGAAGATGCATCATTGACATCACTCCTTTTGGCACCTCTTTAAATATCCTAGTTGAAGGACAAGCTCCACTTGCCATGGTGAGTCAACAAAACCAACTCAAGAAAATTTATACAGGATTTTATCTGACCAACACAAAACCAACAAAAAACCCTCTGCATCATTGTGGTCGGTCATGATCGATCCTGCCACATTATTACAAACAAAGCATTTGCTCGAAGCATTTGTTTGCTTTCCTTTTGCCTGGGGGAATCTGGGATGGGTGAACGCCACAGAACTTAATGGAAACTTTTAATGCAGAAAGGCCACAGGATCAGATTACATTTCTTGGGTGAACTGGTTTGCTTTTTCATTAGATCCATTTGTTTTCTATTGTTGGGTCAGAAGATCAGGTCCACGGAGTTAAAGCAATGCCTAGTTCTGTCTGAACTGTCCTGGAACAAGAAAGAAAAGTTGACACCAGCAGATGAAGATTCAAAGGTTCTACCTAAGCAGCGGCTGCTTTTTCAGAAAGCCATTCTTCAGCCCAGTTTTGCAATCACACAGTTACTTCATTTTTTATCTTCGGTTACAGCCACCTTTCTTGAAAGCTGCCCAGAAAACCTGGCTAGGAGTAAGGTAAGAAGAAAGGGAGATTGACTGATGAAGTGAGCAAAGAAGGCCAGTTCAAGCAGAAAGCCTAAGCTCAAAGTGGCATGGAGAAAAGAAGAGGAAGAAAGGGGTACAGAAAAGGGTGAATGGCTGTTCCTCAGTGTTGCCAGAGAGAAGGAATTTATTCCCAGACAGGTAAGAGGTCAGCTCACTTTTGCAGCAGACGGGGAGAAGGTGGGAGAAGGAGCAGGGCTAGGACAGAGAGCCAAGGGGAGAGCCGAGCACTTTTCCCATTGCCAGCAAGGAGGGCAAGGGGATGACCCCTGCTGTTGGGAAGGTACATGCTCCTGAGCAAATGCCATCATCCCCAGCAAAACCGACTCTCCCTCAGCAGCAGTGGTAGCAGACAGTTGGGCTTTCTATAGCACCAGTGTAGCTATATACGTTAAGTGTAAGTATAGCATATAAGCTAAGTAGAGTATATGAGCTTGCTGGTTTTGCCAGCTCCTTATTTTGCCTGTTTTGGGAACCAGTCCTGGAACACAGAGGAGCTGTGAGGAAACGGCTGCCATGTGGCTTTGATTTCTTGAAAAGTATGTCCCTCTTCACTTCTGACAGTCTCCTGGGAGCCCAGAGTATTTAGGATTTTGGCTCCCAGAGACGAGAGAATTAGCAAAATTCACAGTAGTCTTCAGTCTCCTGGATTGGGACCTGATGTGAAATGTGAAAGCTGCAAGTGATGACTGAGAAAAACAATGTGAGGACAGAGCTTTGTCAAGTAGGAACCGAACTGTGGACAAGTATTTTGGTGAAAAGGTATTTTAGATGTGTTTTGAACAAGAGTAGGCATGAGGGGAAGAAAATTCTCTAGCTGTAGGATCAATCCAATATGCATGAAGATCTAAGGAAGGAACTGTGGACTGAATCTCTCTCTTCTTCCAAACCTTCAGCTTTCAGTTTCAAATTTGGACATAAATGCTTGGACTCCACTTTTAAAAATTAATGCAGACGTCAGAGCAAACCTCCACCAATGCAATTAATAAATATGTCCTTTGTTGCCACCAAACTGATAGAGAAGAATAGATTATGCAGATCTTTAAGTACTGTGTGTATCAACATTACCTCCAATATCTCCTGTTATTAAAAGGAGAAGCTAACTTTGCTTACTGCCACTGAGTCCTCCTTAAAAAGTTTCATTTAGAACTGTTGCTGGAGTCTTGTTTCAGAATGCTTTTGTCCCTAGAAAACACCAGCTCACATACCAATTCATACAATGTTATTACACGGTGAAGAAATGTCTCAAAAAAAAAACCAAACCAAAAAACACCAACAATTTTTTTTTTTCATAGTTAAAAGCTGGACTGAGAAACATATGAGAACAAGAACCTGAAGCTCTATATCCTGTAAGGGCAAGAGTAATAACAAGACCACAATAGCAACTGACCTGCAATAACCAAATGAGGAGATTCTACTCAAGAGCTGCCAACCTCTCTCTATGAAAAGGGAGGGATAAATACTGTACTAGTTTCACTGCTTCTGTTCTGTGAAGTGATCCATAAAAAATTACCACAGTTTTCTACCTGGGGAAATAAATACAAGTCAAATGTAAAAAAGAAAAAAAAAATAACCCTTCACTGTCCAGATACGCTGTTCCCTGCTCCCCTTTCCAAAACAGCAAACAGATCCCGAAAGGGGTCACCTTTGTGTTGTTACAAGCAAGCAGCTAGGTCTTGTGATTAACAAACGGACTCTGGTCAGGTTGGAACTGCGAGCACAATTTAATACATACAGAAAGAGAACAACAAAGATTACACGTGCAGTTGTTCCAGTCTGACTGGGAAGATGATAGAAAGCTGTCAGAACGGGGGGGCAGGGGGAAGGAGAGAGGAACACAGTTTGGGCTGCTGAAGTAAAGATCTGATGCTGGAAACACAGAGAGGAAAAGGCAATGACCCAGAAAAAGTATGCACCTGATAATCTGAATATGAAAGCCTGAAATCTGTGAAAAGGAGGAAAAGTTGAAGCAGCTGGCCTTACGATTCTCCATGCGCTCCTGAATTCCCAGTAGGAGATCAAACCATGCAGAACACATTCAAGGTGCAGATCTCTGCTCCTTTTGCTATGCCATGGGCTGCACACGGAAACCTGTAACCTGCTCGGCCTGGAAGCTTTGCCCTCAGAAGGGGAGGGTTAGACCTGACCCTTTCCAGAAGAGTGGAAGTGCAGGTGGTGGGTAAAGCCGGGGGGGGGAGCCAGCTCCCCGCTCCTCATCCCTCGGGATAATCCCCCAGGAGCTGCCGGCACCTCGGCAGCCGCAGGGCGCTGCCCCTTTAAACGGGGCAGGTTTGTTTTCGTGTAAATTCAACAGAGCTTATGAAAATCAAGTCCCTGTTCCTGCTGAGGGAGGGAACAAGTAAGGAAATTCGGCAAGGCTAGCAGCTCAGCTCGAAGCTGCTGTTACGCAGCTGCTTGTCATTCTTTAACAGCTATTAAACAGACTGGGGATGGCACTGCAGGCTGGCATCTTACCTCTGGCAGTTCCTGGCTCACAGCACCTACTTTTGAAGTAGCCAAAAACTTCCCCGTGTGCTCTGGATACCTGTTTTTAAAAGCCTCCACTAACATTTTGGTCTTCTCTGTCATTCCGGATTAGATCTCCATGTTAAAGGTAGAAAGAAAATGTGAGCAGAATTTGTTCAGGCCTGGCAACTTCCCAGTCTGGCAAGAATTTTGGAATCTGATTCTTTTTTCTACATCTTATTTACTGAATTGTCTGCGTGACATTTTTAACACTGTTCTCTGGGGTGAGACAGAGATTTTTCCTTCGTCATTCTACCTACTTGTAAAGTTCAGTGCACAATGAATACTGAATACAGCTGTACTTCTGAAATGTACCTTGGATAACCTTACCTAAATAACTTCATGTGAAAAGTGAATGGACTTTTGTGAAAGGAACTTTCCTAGATAAACTAGAGGGATATCTTTTAACTCAGTGGCTATTTCAAAGGGAAACCTTGAACATTTATTTTATTTTCTTGTGGAGAACCACCACGTGATTCTAAAACCAGCATCTACGAGCCAGCAGTTAAGCCAAAAAAACACCAAAGAATGAGATAGCAAGCATCTAAAAGCCTTTTACATGTGAAAGGTAGCTAGTAGGAGAAATGTAGTTTGTCCAAGTATGTAATTCTGGTCCTTATATTTGGTGGTTGCTTGCTTAGAAATCTTCAGCCCCATGAACTGGACACAATAAGAAAATCACAAACTGTATTTTCCTATTGCTGAGAAAATAGTTTCTACAGAACCATCACCAGCATTTTGATCTGTATTAACACAAACTATGTTAATATGCATAGCAACACATTTGGACTATTAATTATATACTAACTTTGTTCCGGTGCACTCAACTGGCTTTTGGAAAGTTCAGCTCTGTTCATTAAGGGTAAGGTTTGCTTTCTGCCCTAGAGGCAGCTCCTTAAGCTTGCCACTGCCAGGAATATGCTGTGCTTACTGTGAAATGCAGAAAGGAGAGAAACCGCTCTTCTAAATAACTCTCTAACAGCAGCTAGACGTCCCGTGGCACAAGAAAAGTTACAAGAGTGCAGTTTTCTCAAACAGAAAAGAAAGACTGCTTCTTCGTCCTGCTGGAAACAGGGGCATCTTTCCAGCTTCTACAGTCATTTCACTTTGCACTGACACAGCACCCCGGCAGTGACACCGTATGTGATCTCTGAATGACAGCTAATGCCTCCGCTCGCTTTGCAGCGACTCTCCCCACCCCAGCACTACGAGGCGAAACGCTCTCCCAGCAGAGAGAAGCGCAGCATTTTGTTCGCTGCCGGAGTTAAGGACGGCTTGCTCAGGGCCCGGCTCCAAGCCTCCAGGAGAAAGTGGGAATCTTTCCAGGGACTTCCACGCACTTTGGGCCAGGCCCCGGCCGATCCGCGCACGGCTTTCCCACCGCGCAGCTGAGAAGAAACCGACAGCTCAAGAGTCCTCACCTCCCTTCCCACCCCGGCCCCTCGGGCCCTTGGCCCCCTTCCTTCCCCCCCCCCCCCACGGCCAGAATCCCCCCCCCCGGCCCGCGTCCTGGCCCCGGGACACGACGCGCCTGCAGCTTGCCGGACAATACGCAGCTTGCGGGGGGGCCCCCCGGGCGGGGAGGCGGGGGAGGCAGCCCCGGCACCTCACGCCCGTAGGACGGCTCCCCGCCCGAGGCGCTACCGAGGGCAGGCAGCCGGAGCGCCGCCAGACCCCGGCCCGGCGGGCGGGGCGCAGGGCCCCCCCCCCCCCCCCCCCCCCGTTAGTCGGTCCCGGCCCTCCCGCCGCCGCCGCCGGGCCCGCCCCGTACCTGAGAAGTCGGCGAGCGCCGCGACCTCCGCGCTGCACACGAGGATCACGCAGGAGAGGAGGCGGAGAAGCCGCCCGGGCTCTACCTGTCTCCGGCGTGGGTGCTGCCCCGCGTCCCCTTCCCTCATGGTGCAGGAGAGGGCGGCTCGGGGCGGGGGGGCCCCCCCCCGGCCCCCGGCCCTCCGCCGCCGGGCAGCGCCGGCCGCCCCGGGACCGGCGGGCGGCGGGGGGGGGAGGAGGGCGGAGCAGCCCTGCCCGAGGCCGGGCCGAGGCCGCAGCCAGCCACCCCTCGCCGCGGCGGGAGGGGAGCCCGGGCGGTGGGGAAGGGAAGAGGCTTCTCAGCGGCGCCGTGCCTGGCACTGCCCTCAACGCACATCGTGCGGGCCGGGCTGACTCAGAGCCGGCTGCACCTCGCCCGCCCTCCCCGTCTCTCTCCACCCCTCTCCGGGCAGTTCGAGGTCCCGGCACCTCCCTCTTGGCCAAAAGGCATGATTTCGCCTTCACGCCCCGTACGGAGGGCTTTATTTTTAACTTCCCCCCCCCCCCATTCCTGCTTGGCGATGGTTGGAGGGCCGTCACGGACTTACACGCACACCCCGACTCATGTGACAACATTTCCCTGCTTGTGTTTTTCCCCAAGATAGATGCGAGGTGCTCCCCATCACTCCCCGTCCCCTGCAGGGCAGCTTCCCTGCTTCCCCTCCTTCAGACCTCCTTGCCCCGCACGCCGCATCCCGCCGAGCCCGCTGCTCCAGCCCGGCTCCTGTCTCCATGCGCTGGTTCACGGGGCTCTGGGGGAAGCCCAGCTGACGGGCGCTTGCTTCCCGGCGGGATCCCTGGGTGAGGGATTTCAGTGGGCAAACAGCTGTGTTAAGAAATGGCCCTGACTCTTCCAAGTTGCAAAAGAAACTTTCTCTGTTTCCTCGTGTTGTTGCCTGACAACACCTTATCGCAGCCCTTAGCTTTAATACCTGTGCCGTTCAGCATAGCTGAGTTTGAAGTGTGTAGGCTTGCTTACAGCATTCATTGCAAAGTGAGAAAACATCTTGAAGTTCCTTTGAGGGAGTTCAGGTTGTTCCCTGAAGTCTTTTGTAAGACTGAAAAGTAAACCAGTGGAAAGTTTAAACAACTTGTCGTTACAACCTTCTACACCTTCAAATACAATGTGGACCTCCTTTTAAGGGGGGACTAAAGGGAATAAATCCAGACACTCACTTCCTGGTTCCTGAGCTGCCCTCGGGAATGAGAGCCTGGAAGCAATGCTGGAAACAGGGCATGAAAGCATCTTCTGCCCTGGGGTTGTGCTTGGGTATAAACCGGGTAGGCAAGAACATCTAGCTGTTTACATCCTGGCATGCGCGGTCACACTGATCTCCTTTCTCCTGAAGAAAAAAAACCATGGGTGAGCAGGTGAGAGCTGATGGAACCAAACTAATTCTGTTAGATCTGTTCCTCTCCTCCTGCTCCAACTGAAGTTGGATGATGTCCAGCTTTGAATTTCCAAACTTTGGCACCTCTTCCTGGAGGTTACACTGAACTTTGACCAGCTTGAGCTTCATGTTTGAATCTGAATCCATGGTCTTTCCTCACCCTCTCCCTCTCCCCACACAAACCAACAACTGGCTAACACATACGTTATAGTCACGCTTCCTTAGTCTTGGGCAGATAAGAGCAAACCACGTTTCACACGAACCTGCCTGAGGTCAGGGACATTCCATCAAGTTTTACTGAACTCAGATAAATGAGATCAAAGATGCCGAAGTAACAGGATAAAATGGAATAGCTCCGAAGCATCTGCAGCTGCAAACATGGATAGGAAGAGAGAACAGTAGTTCTGCCAGGTGTGTGAAGCTCTTCCTTCTGGTTGCTTCAGATAAGGACACTGTTTGCCTTTGAACTGAGCCAGTTACCCTGTGCCTTCCGACTGCGGTACTGGAAGGAGACTTGTGGGAAGTCTCCTGCCTACTCCTCTCATTTTTTCCCTTGATCTTGCTATACCTGGTCATTTAATCTGACACTTCCCACACTTGCTGTCATGTGTCAGTTCCACCGAAGGCAGAAATGAATGCCAGGGAAATGTTATAAGTAGCACAGATTTTTACCCCTCTGTAAAAGAAAGCATTTGGGAGCCATACTCGGATCTTCTACAACGGTGTCTAAATTACTATGGTGAACTTACTTGTCTACCCTAACTTCATACCCGACATGTCTACCATAACTACCCAGCTACCATAACTTCAAGTGAGTGCAGTCAGATGATCTAGGGCTTCAGGATGCCAGACCCTCCCTCCCTATGCAGTCAATGGACAGATATCTCATGTTGGGGCCACCTGCTATAGCTCTGAGGGGAAGTGTGTCACCTCCTCCTCTCTGAACTGCTCTCTAATCCCTGGAACGTGGATGTCAAGGATGGCAACTCAGCCTGCTGTGCGCAACTCCAAGGAGACAATGGATCTTGTGACAAGTACACAGTCAGTGAGGAAGAATATATAAAATGTCAAAAATCCCTGAGAAATGTCCTGTACTCATGCTCAAAAGGCTTTGAATCAGAAGATCCTGCGGGGCTGTTTGCCTAATGAGAACTTGTGAATCTTCTCTTTCCAATGAGATAACATTGCCTTTTCTAGCCCCGCGGTGCTGTGAGAAAAAGACCATCCAGTGGTGCAGGAATGAGCCTGGTATGCTTTTGGCACTGTGCGGGTATAACCCAATGGCAAAGGCAGTTTTCAAGTGGAATGACTGAACTGGGAGAGGTTCAAAATGTTGTAGGTAACCTCCAGGGAGGTGAGGCAGAAAGGGTTGAATAACAACACAAGAAGAAGCTGGGTGCTCCTGTGTGTAGGTATCTGCCTTTTAGGGAAGCCTTCCTATGGAGAAGAACAACTTACGGGCATTGCAGCCCACAGGGATTGAAGACATGCTTTCAGTAAAATGGCATTGCCAGGTTTTTTTCCCTTTTTTTTTTCTTTTCTTTTTTTTTTCCCTGAATGGGGCTACTTTGCTATTCAACATTAACCTAAAATCTGTAACATTTTTCATAATCCCTGCTATTCCCTGCTACGGGTAGTGCTTAAGTAGTTGGAGACAGCAGTGTAAAAGACACAGGTAGGGAGGCAGAGAGTATTATTTATCCTGATGTGCAGAATGTGTTTCTTTGCCATAGCCTTGAAAGCAGTATCTACAAGCTGGCAATGGTCGGGAGTTGGAAGACAATGTAACCAATCCAGACATGTTCAGCATGTAGAATTACAGAATCTCGCAGCCTTGGCCTTTCCTTATGATCAACAGGACTGAGATCCATTTTTTCCCCAAAGGGAAAATGAAAGCCTGTAAGTTAGGATCCAGGCTAGATAGCATGTCTGCTTCAAACAGTTTGTCTCTTTTGAACTGGGGGAGAAAACAAATGGTTTCACCGTGTCAGAAATGCAGGAACTATGTTGTTGCATGGAAGCGTTGCAAGAGCAAAGCCAAAATCTGAGCTCTTCATTTCTTTTTTCTCCATGTTATTAACTTTTCTCGGAACTTCAGCCAAGCTGCCAGTTTGAAGCTCATATCATGGCTTGGTGTATGGAAATTCAAATAAAATTAGTGCTGTCAGTTAGGAAATAAACAATGTGAAATAATAGAAGACAGTTGAGTTAGATGGTCTAAAATTTTCTCTTAGTAAAAAAAATCACAAGATCACATGGCATAGTAACAAAAATCAGAAATGCATAATCTCAGAAATACTTTTTCACATATATATAAACACACATCTCTCCACTGTACCTCCTACTGGTTTTGCCTCCTCTCTTCTCCCCAGTAAATATACTGGGAGCTGAAATATGTCATTTTCGTTCCTTTCTACCGGAATAAAGTTTCCAAGAAGTTCACTAATGCTCTCTTTGGTTTTGGGGGTAAAAAAAAAAATTGAAGTATAAAACCCCAGACTTTTCCCACATTTTAAAATGCTTTATAATCCTGCATTCTGACACAGATGAAAACTACAAGACAGTTCAAACAAGTGGGCTGCTACCCTCTCCCTGTTTCTATGGAAATGAGTGTCAGACCAGTTAAAACAAAGCACATGCTTTACAGTAATCACTATATGGTGATTATTTAAAATAACATAGCACATTTTTCCCAATTCAACCCCTATTTCTATGGATACAAGAATGAAAATAGTGGTAGAGAAGCCTCTTTTGTGTTTTTTCAATTCTAAACGTGTTTTGGATGCTGTAAGTTCTCATGGGCTGCTACAGATTTTAAATTCTAACAAGATCTTCCAGTGTGCGGTAATTTGAACTTGAGAGAGGACCAATTCTGCAAGCCGTAGTTAGGAAACATTCTCATGCATGTAAGAAGTTTGAATGGATACAGAGCGCAGTACTTCACCCGGCAGGTTTAGAAGGAGGGGAAATATTTGTTATTTTCTGCCTTTTTTTTTGGACTCACCCGAGAGAGAGCAAAGTTAGCTAACAAGTTCTGAGTTTTGATTATAAGCTACATCCTGCTCTTGGCTGAACTAATTGGAACATCACAAAGACCCTGACCACTTCACAAAAAAGCAGTAAGATGTAGCATATGAAGTTTGTAAAACCAATCTCCTCATGTTTCACTCCACCTGAATGAAATCTCATTCCAACTTGCACATTGCACGTGGCAGAAAGGTCGCTGCTCCCCATCCTCCTGAATGCTGCCAGTCTTACTGGCACCTCTCCTGTATACAGATTATTTTTTCTAGCAGTACACTTGGGCACTTGCACAGACACGAAGCAAGAGGCATGCCCCATCTCACACAGCTGGCAACAAGAAAAAAAAAAAAAAACTAAGGTGGAGGAAGAGCAAAAGCACCAAGAAAAAGGCCCTGGGTTTGTTGTCCTTGCCCTCTTAAAGCACCTAAGTCATCCCAGGTCACTTCCTGATGTGAATCTACAAAGACAGACTGGAAGACACTATGCGTCTTGCTTCTCAGTTTAGGAAGGACATTAGAACAGAGCTGCTGGGTGGACCACAGTCTTGGAAATCAGCCTGTTTACTTGTGAAAGCCTTTTATCTGGTTCTTGTCACTGTTTCTCCTTTAATATGTATTTAGGCTAAGATTCTCCAAAATAACTAATGATTTTGTGTACTTGAGACTCAAGACAGCAGCTTTTTAAAGCCACAGAATCAATGTCAAAGCACTGAAAAATTGGTGGCTTTTTCAAAAGCCTTGGAAAATCATGCCTCAAGGTCTCTCAAGTTAGGTATACAAAGGCATGCAAAGCTGATAGTGTTTCAGAAAAGAGTAGCCTGTATCAATATCTAACCAGTGAGAGTTAACAATTTTGAGATCCAGACCTCACACTAATTCAACCTGAGCACCTTAAAATTAGAAGCAAATAACAAAATTTGAAAATAATATTGCATTGTTTCTAAGTGCTTGCTTTTCCTCTCAGGACCGTTAGGGTTCCATGGTAAATTCTGAAGAGATGCTCAGTGACTGTGGTTAAACTGACTCGGGCTTGGTGATGGTTGAAGATTATTCCATGTATAGAAGGTGGGAAGGGTTTCAGTACGCATGGAAGATACCCTTTTTCCGCCTCGGTATGTAACTACCCTGTAGTGCCAAAAGTCCTGTTCTGTACATTGAACTAAAGGGTTTATTCAGTTTATCACAAGGAGATACTCATAGGCTGCTTTCAGCTTGTACATCCTCTACCTCATCCCAGCCTGCTCACTGACCTTCCTGCCCTTCTGTCCTCTTCCCTTCTTTTCTGATCTTTCCATCCTTCTTCAGCATCTGGGCAGGCAGCCTGCTTCCCAACTCATACCGTGCCCTGGCTCAAAACCCTGGTGCTAATGCACGCTCGTACTGCTGACGCCGCAGGCGAGTTAGGTCCTTTGATACCGCTACGGCTCTAGTGTAATGGTAGGGAAGATAAACTGTCATTAGCCAGGTTTTAAAATGCACTCCTTTAGCTATTCAGAAAAGTGCTGCTCCAGCTGAAATAACTAAGAGACTGGAGTGGGAGGCGGGGTTGTTTTGTCTTTCAGCATCAAGAGCAAAAAAAGTTGTGGTTTTACTAAATTGCTGTAACTGCTCATGCCAGAGAGGCGTGAGGGCATTGCAGGGCAGTTTCACTGCGGTTACTGCCTCAGCCTAGCCTGCCCTCTCAGCTCCTGAGCCCTTACATCGTTCTTGCACATCACCGAGACCCCTTGCTTCTCAGTTCCTGGAATTCAAACTTTGCAATTTCTGTATCTCCAAGCATATGAGCTGGCACTGGGCTGATCAGAGCGAGGGTGGTGGGAGTATGGGGCATGGGGCATTTGGACATGAGAAGGGGAAGAAGAAGTGATGGCACTGGGCTGTGTTGGGAATATCCCCTTCTTGCGAGGCTGTGCTGAGGAAGCAGTGCTGACAGCCCATCTCTTGGCAGTATCCACCCTCTCTCCCTCTGTGATCCCATGCCTCGGGTGTCAAAGGCTGGAACACAGAAAGGTCTGACAAACAGCTGTTATGCCACACAGGAACTTGAAATTTTGGGAAAAATTGAAGGGAACTTTCCTATGAAATAATTCTGTAAAACATGAAAGAATGTTGAGAAGAACAGTTTTAAAGATGTGATTTCTGATGAAATTCAGTCCCTCTGAATGCTTCCTGTAATTCATTCATACATCAGATGAAAAATTCATGATAAGGAACTACTGCATTTCCTACATGCTCTGAACCAAAATTAGTGTGGAGTAGGGGATCACAGGTCACATACGGCGATTAAGTGGTACCACCACTGAGAGCGGTAGCAGTGCAGTGGTGCTGTAACTGGCAGGGGCTCTGCTAAACTAGACATCGGTGCTTTTAAAGATAAGTCTGATCTGGAATTAGCATGGGCTGTATAGCGCTCTTTAGGTGTGGGTCTATCAGCAGCCCTACTCATGGGGATAATCACTCATCTGTAGTGGGAGGCTGCAGGCCAGGAGATCAGGATGAGCTTAGTAAGAGGTACCTGGGCACGGCTAGGAAATTTTACAAATTCATATCAACAGCCTTAAGCTAGAGGGCTGGCATAGCAAGTATTGCTGAGCTATAGCTCAAGGCCAGAGATAGGGGCTGGGTGAGCGGGACAGGAGGGTTCATGGCTGAAAGCAGAAGACAGCCAGCCATTGCATGAGAACGGGCCTAATCTGCCAAACCAGACTTTGTCTTCAGGATTGCATGAGCGAGGATCCTAGAGAAAGAGAGGAATAATGTTCAAGTTTGGGAGGCAAAGGCAAATTAGGCAGGACTGCAGGGCTGGGGCTTGTTACTCTAGATACTGTTCAAGCCAGTAAAGGCTTCAGAAGTGAGATTATGGCTGATGCAGGAAAGGGTCACTTGGCTCAATCAGTTTTGTATCTGGGACTGTTTGTTGAACAAGGGTGAGAGAAGGAATGAGAATTGTTTTTCAGACCAGCAAATGCCAAATGGGCGATGTGTATCTTGGGTATATGTTCCTCTGGCAAGAATCACAGAAGTATATTTCAATTTACTGAAAACTGGGCAGCTCAGAAATTAATACTTGACTCATTCACTGCTTACGTCTGTTAAACATGTAGGCACAACAGAGCCGATGAACTCTGTCTGAGCTTGATGTCTCATTCTTCAATTGGGCCTCCATGAATGGAGATGGCCAAAAAACAGACTTGGGGGAGGAAAATGGTCGTAGCTATAACAGAGAAAGAAAAGGACATAGGCTTCCAAGTACAATACAGCAAGAACATTGAAGTGAAACTAAGAGTCTTCCTCACCATCCTCGTTAAAGCCTACGACAGCTAGTCAGGCAGCGAGGGGAGAGAATAACTTAATTTAAAGTTGAAATTAAAGTAATTTTCACTAGCATTTTGCAGTAGTATTTTTATACTAGATATTCTCTGAAATATGGTGTGATGATAGTGATCAGGCTTGTAAGTCTGACAACTATGACCTGGAAGATATCAGTACGGGTGCTTTCAGTCTTTTAAAGGCTGTGATACATAAATATTTTTCAGTTCTACTAGCTCTAACCTTCCTTTCCATCCCCTCAAAACCAAAACAACTCCCTCTTAAGAATGTTATTTACTTGCCATATTATGCGCCCCCAAATTTCTGGAATTGCAAACACATTTGTGTATCTGCAAACCTTCAATTAATTTTCAAGAAAGCTGTAAGGTTGAAACAAAAGATTCCCACCATCCAGAACAACCCATCAATAACATTTTATGGAAGAGCTGAACAGAATTTTATGGAAGAATTGAATTGTGCCTTTGCATAGAATTTGCTATGCTATGGTGAATTCCAAATGAAACTGCTATCAAAACAAGCAGAAAAATAGTTGAAATCTACTGAGTATTTCTGGAAATACCATGAATTATTAGCAGAGTTTGGAGTATGATGTAACCAGCAGCATTATGATGCTTTTTAGCCTTGCACTTCTAAGTTACTTTAAAAAAGCCCTTGTACCTATTATCTAGCAGTTCATATTTTCATGTTTCCTTTTTTTCCCAGTCTCATGTTCTCCTTTTATTTTCCCCTTTTGTGCCTTCTAACTACACCTTCTTTTATCTTACTCCACCATCTGTTCTCAAAATATCGCAACATCTTCCATCAACATTAAAACATTTGTCCATCCTAAATCCTAGAATGGTTGTTAATGTTGCCCTCTTCTGGATCACTTTTTTTTAACAGTATTTTGTTAAAAAAAAATCAGTTTCAACAAAAAATTGTGTCAGGAAAACACAAACATACTCATATCGCTTTTATTTATTACTTATAAAATCGAAGAAAGGATCCATTTTGTATGGATCTCTGACTTGATTTTCATTTTCTCTTACTGACATAACAATCTCCTTTATCTTCCACTGCTGTTTCAACTGTTGGTGTTTCACATCTAACAGTTTTATCAGACCTCCTTAACGCTGTGCTTCTCCTGAAATAACTCCTGCTGAAAGTAAAACTTCTGGTTTTGATTTAAGTCTAGAGAGCAATATATTTGGCCACCTTGAATAACGTGTTTCACAGGCTGACAGGAGACCAGTACCCTTGTACAGCCTCTCACTATTTGATTGCAGTTGTTACTGTTTGTATAAGGTATTTTAACCAGACAGATTTGAAAACGTAATGGAAGCGTCCTGTTAATTGGAAATCAATTTATGACTATTGCTTTTGCAACTGACAACCATTTTACCTTTTCCCTAATATCTGAAGAAGTTCTCTCCTCTCCTTTCTTCCTGGCACCTTGTGCTTTCCCCTTCCACTCCAAAGTTTGTGTCTTCTCAGTTCAGCACAGTATGGGACTGCAGCCCTGTGAACCTGTGATGCCAGCAGAGACAAAAACCTCCTTGGCCTTGGGAGCGGTGACAGATGAGGGACTGTTGCAGGGCGCTGGAGATCCGCTTGTGAAGTCTCCCCGCCCCAGAAGCTTTCACCTCTCGGTGGTACCAGTAAGGACTGCGTGGCTGCGCTTCGCATGAGACGACCAAGGCACCCCGTGGCAGGGAAGAAAAGGTGTAGCACCCGATGTTAACGCTTTTTGTCACCTTGGGCACCGGTTGCGCTGACAGCCAAACACAGACATTATGCAAAGTGTAGTTTATGCTTTTTTATGCACTCACACGTACAAAGTGCCTCTGCTTTTTGCCCCCCCCCCCCTCCGGGGACTGAAGGCCCCGCTGGAAGGGCGGCGGTCCCAAGACCCGAGGGCCGGGCAAGGAAGCATCAACTGAAACGTGTGACAGGGCCAGGCTCGCCAACAGAAACGAGCAGCCAAGCGCTCAGGGCTGCCTCACGAAAACAGGCCCCTGCCAGAGGAGGGGGGGTTTTTAGAGCGCGGGCATTTTCCACCCGCGAAGTCCCGAAGGGGAGGCCGGGGGAGGCGGCGGAGCAGCGCTGCTGGGGGAGAGGGGTACGAGCCCAGGGGGGGGGGGGGGCCGGGAAATCCCGGGGGCGGCGGAGGGCGCCGCCGCGGCTCCTCCCGGCGGCAGAGGCGCGGCCCCACTGCTCCCAGCCGGGCCGCGCTCGCTCACGGCCCGGGCCCCGCTCCCCGGGCCGGGCGCACGGCCGCCACCCGTGCGGCTGGCAAGGGGGCCGCGGCGAGGAGGAGAGGACGGCCGCTTCCTGCCGCTGCCGCGGCCGCTTCCGGGGCGGCCCTCGCGGGGCGGCGGCAGCGCCATGGCGGTGAAGCGCGGCGGCGTACCCGCTGCCGGCCCGCCGGCGGCCAAGCGAGCCTGCCGCGAGGAGGAGGAGTTCAACGGCGCCCGCTTCAAGGCGCTGCTGCGGGACCCCGCCACCGCCGGGAAGGGTGAGGGGCCGGGCCGGGCCGGGGGGGGGGCCGGCCGGCGTGCCGGGGGTGCTCGGCTCTACGCGTGCCCGGCGGTGCGGTGAGGTAAAGGCGTGCTCCGCCGGCGCAGCAGGGGCTGGAGTGGCTCCCCGGGGAGCCCGGAGACGTCTTCTGTCCTCAGAGCGACGTCGTGGGCATGATGATGATGATGATGACGACGACGACGACGACGGTGATCGCGGTTACTATACCGTGGGCACGTGCTGCTGCCGTACGGCGCGGGCCCGCCGCAGAGCCCGGGCGGCAGCGCCGGCGTGTCCGGGCCCGGGGGGGCGGCTGGTGGCGTGTGGCACGCGAGGCGTTGGCTCCGCGGGTGAAACTCTGTGGCATTTGCAGGTCTGGACACCTTCGTCTCGGTTGCTAAGACGCTGCCATCACCTGACATATATGATGTTGTGGAGGGATATGTAAAAATTTCCATGGAGTGTGCTGAAATATTCAAACTTCTGGACGGCGAAAGGAAGCCTGAAAGTGAAGTAAGTTGTCTGTGGGTGTTACCAAGTCTTAGTGACTGGCAGCGTGCATCCCGGCTGGGAGAGCAACCCAAGAGATGCTTTGCGGCATAAATAACTCTGTTAATTTGGAGTGGGTTTTGTTTTGTTTTTTTTTCTGGAAGTCACAGTGACAAAAAGTGCCAGTCAAGTGGGGAATGTCCTTTTCAGTGCAAAGATGTTCCTGGGTTCAATGCTACACACAACAAGTAGTCCCACCAAAATCAAGGCGTTATCGAAAGACCATGTGTGAAATAAGGGGGCCAACAGAAGCATGTTAAGCAAACAAACAAACAAAATAGTCCAATGAAAGTAATTGGGTTTAGATAACTAGACATCTCCCTGATGCATCAGTATTTCTAAGAAGCCGCTGGTAGAGTTGACCTCATTTTTCTCATCTGAGCTGGACGCAATTTTTCCTCATACGATGAATGAACTAAAGAATTTAAAAACTCTTTTCACTGGGAATACTGTGGCAGTGTTATTAACTTAAATCTGCTTAGAACATAAAATTGGGTAGTGTTCTTTTTAACCTCCACTTGTTGGTCTTTGCCTTAGATTCCCATTCTTGTCTGTATGACAGCCTGTGTCGTGTTTGGTGACGTGCTTTCCTCAAGATCCCTTTTCCAGTAGAGGCTAATACTTGTAATGAATACAGTGCCAGCGCTGTGTGGACTCTGGATGCATCTAGAAGGAGTTAACTGCCAGACTGAGGCAACTCAGATGGTTTTCTCCAGCACGTTTCATTGTGCACTTATTAGCAGTTGTCTCTTAAAGCACTGGTACAGTAGCCCTAGGCCTTGGCCTCCAGCTGGAAAAGGGCCTTCAAGATCCACCAGCCCGTGCTGAGGTTTGCACTGCAGTTGGTGCTTGCGTCCTCAGAAGCGGCTGTTGTGCGTGCGCAGTTAAGTCACGCATGTAGGTCTCAATTCACGTGTGAGGGGGTACCCTTTTTACTTTCAGTTTATTTGTCCAGGATTGTACAGGCCTTCAGTCAGCATGTTGGCTTGAGCTTCCAGCAGAGGTTGTCCTTCCCTGCTACTGAATTTCGTAAGTTTAGTAACTGAAAAAAAAGGGGAGTTGGCTGACCTCCTGTGGTTCTCTAGTCTTTCATATAGTGTCCATCTAGGGGCTTCCTTGAAAATTCACACTCTCAGAACTAATCCTTTAAAAGAGGAAGCATTAATTTGGGAGGGAATTCAGAAGTTATCCTCGCCTTCATATGTGGAAGCTTTCCTCTTGTGGTGGGCTTACTCTTTTTTTTAACAGTGTTTGTTACTGTTTGCTCAGCTAACAATGTCAAGCCGTACCTGATAGTGGCAGATATTAACATATTTCTATATCTTACAGATGCTATTAATCTTTCAAGCTCTAGAAGCCATTTTACTGAGGACAGCCAGCGACCTCTCCCATTTTTCTGTTGTGGGAATGAACATAGTCAAAAAGTTGATTCATTCTTACATGAGATTGGTCTATGCTGTTTTGTATTCTGAAAATCACAGGTAAGTCTTCTCTGTACTGTTGTGGAGAATCTGTCAGTTGCTCTGAATTGATCCTGATGGGCTGTCTGGGTCTTGCACGTGTGTACAAGATGTTGTTCGTCTTGACTTACTGCTAATAATTCACCTTTATTTAGTGATAATGTTCCACATTTCATAAAATAATTTATTACGTGGAAGTCTTTGCAAGGTGGAAGGTCTGATATAATACACAATATAATGCTATGTGATGCTTTCCTGAGGCTGTAGTTTTCATTGGTTGTGCCTGTCCTAGTGAGAGATAAAGTGGATGGTATGTTGAGTCCTATTTTAATGCTACTTGGTTTGTGAAGTGTACTGCATGGAACAGGGAGGAACAGGCTTTCTTGTTCACAGAGGCCGAGCAGTCTATCTTGTGATGTCAAGAAGAGCTGCTCTTGAGTCAGATTTCCATGTTTATAATAGATTTTTTTCTTTCAGACTGGCTTTTCCTCTGTAACTTTTTCCTGTCTCTTACATCTAAGGCTATTTTAGGCCAATTTAAGCACTCATGTATTATCTAGTCCAGCCTAAACAACAATTTCTCATGCTCTGTGGACAGGGTGAGAGAAGTTCCAAGTGCCAGAGAAATTTTAATACAAACCTGGGAGGAAGAGGAAGGGAGAGAAAAAAATAGAGACTGCAAATGACTTGTCCAAGGCCAATGACTTGTCTTTTGGTCTTTGGACAAGCCAGAATTAGAAAAGCATTTTCTGCTTTCCAGTTCATGGACACAACCGTGCTTCCTGAAACACTCAGTTGTTTTTATTGCAACAAGCATTTTAACTGTACATAGAATCCCAAATATGAGTGGATAGGTATGTTATAAAATACATTTTGAAACTATGCAAGATCTGCACTTCTTATTAAGCGTTTAAAGATTACAGCTTTTGGAGAAATCCCTCTAGAACCTGCATAGAGGACGCTGCAGATTTGTCATGGTACGTGCTCTGCTTTTTTTGTGCTACCTCTTTGAAGTGCAAAGGGATTTTATTGTGGTGGTACATCTAGATGGGATCTTCGCTTTAATCGTATGGCTCTCTGTGTCCATGAATGAAACATGATGGACAGATTCCAAAACCCTTAATGGGTAGTGGCCATTCGATGATGGAGGTCTGCAGACTTGTACCCGATGGCCCTGTCATGTTCCCATTGAAATAAATGGCAAACTCCCACAAATTTATGAGTTCTTAACTGTCCTGGTTTTGGCTGGGATAGAGTTAATTTTCTTCACAGAAGCTAGCATAGTGCTGTGCTTTGGATTTAGTACTAGAAGAATGTTGATAACACGCTGATGTTTTTAGTTGTTGCCAAGCAGTGCTCAGACTGCTCAAGGACTTTTTGAGCTTCTCCTGCTCGGCCAGGTGCATAACAAGCTGGGAGTACAGCACAGCTAGGACCCAAACTGACCAAAGAGCTATTCCATACCATATAACGTCATGCTCGGGGGGGTTGGTGGGGTCGGTCGGTCGCTCGGGTGCTGATCGCTGCTCGGGACGGGCTGGGCATCGGTCGGCAGGTGGTGAGCAATTGCATTGTGCATCATTCGTTTTGTATATTCTGTATATTTTGTTATCATTCTCATTATTACTATTATTATTATTTTCTCTTATTAAACTGTCTTTATCTCAGCCCTCGGCTCTAACCTTTTTCCCCTTCTTTTCCCCTTCCCGATTCTCTCCCCCATCCCACTGAGGGAGGGGGGGGAGTGAGCGAGCGGCTGCGTGGTGCTTAGTTGCCAGCCGGGTTAAACCACGACATTAACTTATGGCACTTTCTTCCTTTTATCCTACTTTATAAAGTGAATATCCAGCCTCTCATTACAGCTTAATTTTTTGAAGAATATAAATAGGCATTCCCTTTGCCCTTCTTCCCTCTCCCCTCTTTCCCAGTTGCCATTATCACTGCCTAAAATAATGGTTTTGGTTGTTTTAACTTCTTTTCTATTTTCTTGACCAAATTTTCCCAGTGGCCAGTGAGCAAAAAGCAAAACTGAGTGTAGATCTTGGGATTTCGTTCATGGGCAAGACCATGCTGCATTCTTAAATTGAATAAAACCTCTGTCATTCAGCTAAAATGCAAAAATGCAGTCTTACTTGGGCCTACGCTGGGTGTGTCCTTAACCTGAGCATTGGCTGTAGCTCCTACTGACCTGCTTGTGGCAGTAAAGCACATAAGTGTTTGCAGGACAGGGTGGTCTGTCCAAGAATATGCTTGTAGAAATAGGCTGTTCACAAAGAAGATGAAAGTTCTTTGTGAATAACAAAATAATGTGTGTTTCGCCTAAATCTGTATTGTGATGGTCATTAAAAGGGTTGGTTACATATTCAACTAAAGCTCCCATCAACTGCAGCGAGAGCTTTGTGTGATGGGTGATACTTTCCTAACAGCTATCTTGGTTGCTCATGTTGGGACTGACTCAGAACTGCTTCATGCCTGAAACTCCTGGAGGCTTGGTTGGATATTGGCAGTGGAGTGGGATAATTTCTTTCACAGGAAAAAGGTCTTTCTTTAAATTTTAATCTCTTGATTTGGTTGTTTGTATAACTGTCATCCTGGAAATAACCTGCAGGTTTTCCTCTGCCTTTTGTTTTAGGATGAGCCGAGTGTGCCTTACCCTGTTGTCAGCAATGGTGGCTCAGGGGCCAGATTCAGCGAGGGATGTGTATAGCCATTTTGATTTCAATAACAAGTTTCTGCCTGGATTATTGAAAAAAAGATGTAAGAAGGTAAATTAAGCTGCTGTGTGCCATGAAGTGCTACTCCACGGCTCCACCAGTTTTCTTCTGCCAAGTATTTAAAATTAAGCTGTTGCCAAAGTCTCTGCCATATTTTTGTCTGCAAGAGCTTACCTCTTCCTTCGTGTCCTGTGTCAGGCTGAAATGCTTCTTGATTGTTTCTAATTGGCAACAGAAGTGATCTGTGGGGCAAGGGCTTCCCATCTACTTATATAGGAAATCCCCAGTGGATGTTTCTGAGTATCTGCGATAGTGGGAGAGCTGGCCTGCACCCTTGAGGTATAGCTTGTTTCGTTTTCCATCCCATTGGAAAACTATTCAGTGATGTGTTTGGGAAGAGCTCAGGTGTTTTTTTTTTCAATGTGTGGATTGCAGTTTGGTCCCACTGAAATAAATGGAGGTTCTGCAGTTGTAGAAATGGAGAGAGGATTTTGGCCAGTACTAGTACAGTCAGAGTAATTGCATTTGAAAGTATAACCAGGAGTTTTAAACAATCTCTTGGCAGAAACCCTTAAGGAGGATATGTGAATGAGAGAAAAAGACACTCCTCTTTTTCCAAAAGGAACTTTATTTCTTGTTTCCTCTCCGTTTGCTAGAAATAATCAGTGTTGACCTGAACCAGTGTTTCAGAACAAGAATATTTGTATTTTATTCCAAATGTAAGTGCATAATAAATCCAGTATTCTTTTCAATGCTGATACATAGTTTCTAGTTTTTAAAGATGACTTGCAGAATAAATGTCTACATTTGTGTTGGGTTTGTGCCATCTGCAGTGACAAATGAGACTGTAAAAAGTGGTTTCAGGGAGAAAGGTGTGTGTTTGTTTTTTTGCCTTCTACTTGATTGCTTTATATATAAACAATTTGGGGAATGACAGATTTCATGGGTTTTGACCTTACTGCAGAAGTTGTCCTTTAGGAGTACCTCCAGCCCTTAAATTTAAATGCTTGGCTGTAATCTTTTGACCACAAGCTTATTAGATATGCAAGTAAGGTACAAGGAAAAGAGTTTCCAAAAATGCTCAGCTTTCAGTGAAATTATGTCACAAGTGGCTATCAGAGGTGCATTTTTAATAAAAAATTTTCAGGCCCAAAGCTTACAGCAAAATCTCATTTCTTTACTTCTTCTTTCAACCCTTTCCTGAGTCACTTCTGCCTTATATTCACCCTAGTGGATATCTTCTCTCAGGCATCTTCTCTCTTTTTACATGCAACTTAATTTTGCACGGTAAGCATCAAAAATTATAAGTTGTGTTCATATCCTATGTTCCCTTTCCAGGCAAAGCTTTCATGACTTTTGCTGTGCCTGATTTTGTAGTTTTGTAACATACTAGCCCCTTTTTTAAGAGCTTTTTTTTCTAGCTGGTCTCAGTCGCATGACCCGGGTAGCTCCATGAGCAGCTGTGATAGCTGAGGGATGTGTGTAATGCACTGCAGCTCAAAGATGGCAATGGGCAGCAGGAGTCCCCAGCACTGGCACTGCTCTGGAAGCCAGTATAATAAGAAATTGCAGCAGCACTACTGTCATTACCATTCTTGAGTGTTTTGTGAATTGACCAGTATACCAAGTGGTGCAGAAGTGAGGATGTTCAGTGATATATGTACGGGGTTTGGCATGAAACTGCTGTTAACGTTTTTTGGTTGGTGTGGGGTTTTTTTGTTTTTTTTCTTTTTAATGGCCTATCTCATACTGAGAATTGAAAAATATGCGAACTAGGACACTCTTCTTTTTGATGCTAACTTTAACAGACTGTGATTTGCTTAATGCAAGAAATTTTTCAAATGATTATACTGTGGATGTATTGTGTATAAATGTGTGTGTATGGCTACATGCAACATGTTCATAGAGTTGTTTAATTTAGCTGTTTATAGTACTTATAATCGATTGTTGCAGTATTAATTTTGCAGTTGTGTACAATCTGTATGCTAACAGTGCCATTTATCTTTTAGGGAAGAACTGATGTCCGTATGGCCTATATTCAGTTTGCTCTCTCCTTTTTAATTGCTGGTGACAATGCAATCCTGACACAGGTGCTGGAATTAAAAGGTATTTCACAATTACTTGTATTTTTTTTAAGGTAGTCTTTTGTAGGTGGTAATAAATATGAGCTAATTCAAAATGTGGACCAGTTAAACAGCACTAATAAGACGTGAAATACATATTTTTAATCTTAGTACCTAAAAAGCTTTAAGCTTCTTCAGTATTCTAGTGAGCATCTCTTCTACTTGAGAATAATGTTTGCTATCTGCAAAAATTCTGCAAAAATAGGAAGCCCTTGATGACACAGATGTAAAAAAGGTAAATGTAATGTAACTTTGAGGCCATGGATTCAATAAGCAGAAACAAACTTCATGGCCTCCAGCCTTGCTCATAACACAGTAGTAGTAGATATAGAATCATAGAATACCAGGTTGGAAGAGAGCTCAAGGATCATCTGGTCTGGCATTTCTTGGTAAAAGCGTGGTCTGGACAAGATGGCCCAGCACCCTGTCCAGCTGAATCTTAAGATTGTTGGGGAATCCACCACTTCCCAGGGGAGATTATTCCAATGGTGTTGCACTAACATTTTTTTTAAAAGTGTTAAAGACTGTGCATACTGTAGTTTCTTTCTATCCTCATGCAGGACAACTGTTTTGTACTCTGTTAAACTGCTTTTTGTCAGTGATTCAGGAGACCAGTGTAATATCCTTTGCGTGGTTTGTGGAGGCATTACATGGGAGTGCAGTCCAGGAGTATGTGACACCTGTGTCTCTTAGAGAAGGGGGTCAAACTGAGCTGGCAAAGAAGAGGATCCAGGAAGTTAAAACTTACATACACTTGATTAATACTTGATCCCTTATGTGCTGAAGATAATGTAAAACTGCTGTTGACTGTAGTGATTTGACATCTACTGCTGATGCTTCCCAAGTTGTGAATTGCAACCCCTGTTAAGGTTATGAAAGAATTCAGAAGGGATCTAGTAATAGTCTAAAAAAAAAAAAAAGCAGCCATTAGCTGGCAGCAATTAATTTCTTCTATGGTGAGGGAATGAGAACAGGCCATAATTATTTACTTCTATTGTTCATGCTACCATGGGGGCTGTTCATTTCCTTTAATTGCTCACAGTTGTTCGGGACAGGGAATGGCAGTGCACACCTAGACCCAGTCAGCACAGCTCGTTTTCATTCTCCTGTAAGATACTGAAGTTCTCTAACTTCGGGATGCACAGATGAGCCAAGAGATGACACATGTCATTGGAGATATAACCTCCAAACATTTGAGAATCACTCAGTGAAACAATTGTGAGTCCTTCAGTGGAAAGGATAGGCATTTACTCAAGTTTAAATACTGCATAGCACATTGGGGCCTGAAATATATTTGAAGTTGACCGATGCTTGTTGCAATAAGTGTTAATAGCCGAGTTGGCAACTCAGCTAGTTACGATGAGAGTAGGTTTGGCGGCATCACTTATTCATCACTGTACTTACAGACACATCATCCTTCTGAACTCTGATTGCAGCCTTTTGGTTCGTCCTTAAATACAATAGCAAGGTAAATAATATGACATTGAAGAGAAATGGGTATGAATTCCCTGAAGCGTTTTAGTATGAAAATAGTTTTCACATTTTCACTTAACATTTGAAATGTCTTCTTAGATTTCATTCCAGATATTCTTCGTTCTGAAATAAAGGAAGACAAAGTTTCTACTGTCAATCTTCTACTTTCCACACTGAGAACTAAGGTATGATATACCCTTGAAACTGCATTGTCTCTTGTTTCCTGTTTTCTTTGCTGCTGGAGACAGTTTTCCAGTAATTTCTCATAAAATGTACAGCTCTTTAAGATGTTGGCACAGTGCTGCTGCTGCTGCTGCAAGTTTGTCAGTGTGTCTATTACTGATAGTTGTTGGAGATTGATAGCGTGGCCATACTAGTTGTTTCAGGACTGAAGCTTGTTATGCTTTTCCAATGCCCTCTTTTAAAGGAAGTCCTTGTGTAGCTTGTACTCGGATGCTAATTTCAGCTCATCTTTAATGTGTGGTGTCTGACAGATTCCAGTTGTTTCATGGGTTGCAATTGCATCAGTGCGAAACCTGAAGGTCAAAAGAACTGGAGTCTTTTTGGTGCTTCCAGTGACAGTAAGATTGGTCCATCTATGAATGTGTCTCATGCCAAAATGGGGAGATCAGCTAGATTTGACTAGGTTTGTTAGCTCTGAACTAGGTAATGATGTCTTCTTTCCAAGGGAAAAAAGGGGTTTGTGTGTTTTTAGGATGAGGACTGTGACATGAAATGGAGCTATCTGGTTGCAGTTGAAGGGTGTGTGGTACCATTCCCCAACCAGTTGTGGCAGGGGCTCCATTGAGGCCACATCCTGGGGTCCTGGTTAGCTGGTCTTTGGACTTGGTTACTGTTAGGATGGCAAGGTTTCTGCTGCAGGAGATTAATGCGGTGAATGGTATTTCTTGGTGGGGTAGAAGAAAAGGGGAGTCTTATAAAATTGTCTTCCCAAGTTTAGAGAAGTTTTTGTGAAAAAGGGTACATTCCACCTGCTGTCAGAAAGTAATGTTGGAGAGGTAAGTCTGCTCCTCTTTGAAGTTTTTTTCTGATTCTTTCATAACAGACAAATAACCTCATGACATAGCAGAGTTGAGACAGAAAACTTGACAGTAAGAATTGCTGAAAGGTGTGAGAGTTGGTTTAGTCTCGACTGCCCCTCCTGTGTTCTGTTGTTCCTTAGCATGGTTGTGCCTCTTTCACGGGTGATGTACCAGCTTATTGCTGCTGTGGGTACAGCAACTGCACCAGACATTTTATTTTTGTAAAAATGTTTTTAAAAACTGTTTTTAGTTCTAGTGTCTATGATTTTTGGATCTCTCTTTGGCATTACTGTAGCAGTGTTGCATAAGCTGTTGTATGACCAATTGAGAGAATGAAGAAAAAACAGTTTCAGATGTAGAGTGTATAACCATAAGAGCCTGCCTCAGTCTCTGGCTTTTCACAGCTGACAATTTAAAGCCAAAAATATTCTTTCATTTTTCTATTGCAATAACCTTGGAAGAAGAAGAAAAAAAGCTAGCATTTAAACGTAAAAGAAACCTCCTTGAGACTTTGTTTTCTAAATGAAGCTTTTCCCATGTGGGAATCATACATCATGTACCGTTACGTTATTGATGAAACCTGACACACTGTATGACTCCTTCAGTTTAGCAAGGAAAATGAGAATTAAAAAAATGAGGACAGGAGAAAACAGTAGGAGAACTTTTGAGAACGTCCTGCACCATGTTTTTCCCTTTCATTCAAACTTTATTTGTAGCAGGTTCTACCATCTCTACCAGCAGGTTTCCATGATCCTAGTCTGTGGCTGTGCTACTCTAAATACGTTCTGTGCTCTTTAGTTGAACTTGAAAGTCTGTCCTCTTCAGCATGTGCAGTATTTGCAGAAGGTGGTGTAGAGTCCTGTGGCTTCAACCATACCAAGATGGGAGCAGACCTTTTGTCTCTTGTAGTTACGAGAGAGAGTGGTGTGTGTAGTAGAATAATGAAGTGTTGCTGATCTGCCATTGTTTTGTGATAACTTGCAATAAATAGAAGAGTTTTTTATGTGTTTGTTTTTCTTATTGTTTTCAGGTGGTTCAAAATAAAAATATCACCAAAACCCAGAAGGTGCGCTTTTTTACTGCGGAAGTGTTGATTCACATTGCTTCACTTTACCGGTGGAATGGGATTACTGATGTCAGCCCTGGGGATTTAAAGGTCTGGTAACTTACTTCTTTGTAACTCCTAGTCCTTGTCCTGCCTTTTTTTCCCCCCCCTCTTGCAGCCCATAGGTTTTGAAATAGCTCGTCAAGGTTAGAGTAACTGGGAGCTCAAGTATCTGCTGAGGTTACTTTAAGAGAAACCCTGTCATTCCACTGCTTCTTACTGCTTTAGGAAGAGGGTTCATTTCCCCTCCCTGATTGCCAGAACCGCAGTGCAGGTCTGTGAACTAGGGATAACTGGGCCTTTTACGTGTGTGTATTCCTTTGCCTGGACACATTTGTGTCTCTAGAGGAGAATACATCAGAAGCAACGTACTTACCATGTGCCTCATTCCCATCCTACATGCTTATCTGATATGACAGCTAAACTCCCAAGATGGTTGCCAGCCTTTTCAGCTTGCATTGTTTGAGAGGTTGGCAGGGTTTCTAAGGGCCGAGCTGTAGTATAGTATTCTACTATTCCATGAAATCACATTCCTAAAGTCATAGATGAGGCAAAGATCAGGGCCACAGCTGGTGGGTGTGTGTTAGTACTGCAGATGTTTTGTCATCTTCTCCTCATAAATAAGTTACATTTTTTGCTTTTTTTTTTTATTTTATTTTTCTTAATCATGTAACACTGAATGATTGTGTTATACTTCCTCTACTGGATATTTATGCCTATGTCATTCCAGTCCTGACATATTGTAAACACCTTTTGGAGGAGATCTGTTTCTCGTAGGTGTCTGCTTGAAGCTATGCGAATCTATGATCCTGTTCATAAACATGCATTTCAGTTTTGAGTAATTTAAAATTCTTACAATTCCATGCAGTCCTTGTGAGTCAGATGGTGTCTGATTTCCTAACCACAATTTTCAAGAAACTTCTCATTCGTAGGGATCTTAAGCTGTGCTGGATGTAAAAGATTAATGGAAATTTGGTTAACTTCTTTTTTTTCTTTTTGCTTGACATGGATATTTGGTCACTTCTTCCATTTTTATATGGTGACTGTAATGGCACTGATGCCCCACCTCCTCTTCCTGAAGCGTTGGCATATTCAGTGCTATCCATCTTTCTTGCTCTGTATTAAAGTTGTTCTGTCTTCTGCCAAATTGGCCCCAAAACCATACACATGCTTGTTTCACGTGCTTTATGCTGAAGGCTTCAGTGATTTTTTTTGGTCTTTCTGAACTTCCTCACAGTGAACCTGGTCTGTAAGGTTGAAAGTTGATTATTTCAGATTAAATATTAGATTCTTGACTTCAAAGTCCCAGGATGGCGTTGCCCCATTTATGTAAGTTTTATATCACTATTTTCCTTTAGCTTGACTTTTGTCTTTATATGACTTCTTAGCAAAAAGTCCTAAGTCAGTAATGCCCTGCAGATAGTATATATGTACCTAAATTTGGTAGGTTTGCTTTCCTTGAAACAAAAAAAATACTATAGTATTTAATGTGTTGCATACAGAAACTGAAATTTGTCTTGTTAATCTGAACAAAAGCCAAACTATCTTTTAGCATTTCTGTATAAAAGGAGCTTCATAAAATTTAGAGAAGAGTGTAATTGATGTAAAATTTTCTTCTGTGATACCAAAAATCATATGCCTTTTGTACTCCTTTTTGGCTTTTGTAGATGACTCAAGGTTCTGAAGAGGTGGGAAAGACGATGGTACGGGAACTTGTTCATAATTTCTTGATGGACCTCTGCTGCTCTCTGAAACATGGCATAACTTTCTATGATCCAAGTCTTGGAACTTCTGGCAAGTAAGTTATGAGACAGCTGAGACTGTTTGTGTACTTTCTGCTAGAACAGGAGAGACCTCACTGGTTATCTTGTCTGCCCTTCCAGGCTTTTGTGAGTAACTTCACTGAATTCTGCTCCCCTCTCTCTTTCTTCTGTGGCAGAAGAAATAAATATGCTGGGGTTTTCTGTTGGTTTTTTTTTTTTTTAACTTCGCAAGATGGAAATACTGGATCTCCTTATACTTCTGTGTACTAGAGTAGAGAGTGCTCTGCCCTATTCATATGGGCTTAGGCAATGGACATGTTTCTCTGAGCCACCTCTGTGAATAATTAGATAACAAGTCTCTTATTGTAAGGTGTGATTTTTGGATCATAGATTTTTTTCTTGAGGTGACAATAAAGCATCAGAGCTGCAGTGTAGACCAGGTGGTAGTAAAATAGCTAGTCTAATTTACATTTTATAGAACCAGACATGGTTTGTCACAGATTTTGGCAAAATGTCAACACGGATTTCAGGAGTGCCAAAATTTGGCCTGCAACACCTAATCTGGAAGCAACTATTTGCCATACCATTTCCATTTGCTAATTCCATATTTGTTAAAATATGTGTGCAGTAGATTATAGCTGATAGAGAAAATAATTGGGACTCTTGTAATTCCATGGAGGGGTTCTCATAGGGTGAGTTTATGCTTCATCACACTAGCTGGGCAAAGAAGGTACTAGATTGTAGTAGCAGGTAATAACACTGAGTAGTGCTAGAGCAGGTTGTTTCTTGCTTTGAGCAAAATTCTAGCTAGAATTCGTCTGATATCTGTGGTGTTCTCACTTTGTTTGGGACATACAGAAGTAAACTTAAAAAAGAGGACTGAAAAACCACAGAAAATACTTCCAAGTTTAATATTAAATTTTAATTCTACATTTTTAGCTTTGTGAAGTTTGGTTAAAGTATTTCTGAAACATTGAGAGTTTAATTAAAAGTAATTACTCTTTGTCATGGAGAAAAACCTGGACGTAAATTCAGTTCTTTCTTTTCTGAGTATAAACTCGGAAATTATGCCAGCAGTGTGAGAGGTCTTGCCTTCAGTTTACCCTGGCATCAACTGTAAAGTATCAAAATAGGGATTTCATTTTTTAAAGCATTTTTTTGTCTTCAATAGGGGAGGAAACGTGGTGCTTCTGCGCTTTCTGCTTGGATTAAAAACTGCAACAGAAGATGAAATGGTTGCTGATCTCATGGTGAATATTCTTAAAGTATGTCCAGATTTACTGAACAGATACTTTAAGGAGACCCAGTATTCCTTTGTTCCTAGACTGAAGTCAGCTTGGATGGACAATATGAAGTTACTCAAAAAGGTAAAATGATGCACACCACCTCTCCATAGGAATTTGCAATCCCAATACTCTTTTTTCCTCCAAAAATTGAAGTAGTTTTTGTTAAACAGTAGTGCAGAATTATGCAAAATTGTAATAGAAAAGATGGTAAAATCAAACATTCCTGACCTACAGAGAAGTTACGAGGCAAAGGAACTTGGTAGTAGATTGTTAAGCCTGCCTTTCATTCCTTTTATTACAGGTAGATATTATAATGCCATTCCTCTGTAAAATTTGTTACAGTTTGGGTACTGTGGAGTACAGAGCCTGGCCAGCCTGTGGTGTGGCCGTGTTAGGTGTAAACTAACTATCTCTGAATTCGCGATCTTAGCTGAGGTCTTCCTAGTGACAAGGAATGAGATTTCATTGATTTTAGAGGAACTAAACTGAGGATCAGGGAGTGGGGTTTTTTTAGTTTTGTTTCAGAAGCAGCTGTTCTGTATCAGAGGAAACTCACATGTCTGAAAGTGTGTTCACAGCTGTAAATGCACAGTGCTTTAGAGTTTATTAAAATCACTAAAAAGCAGACAGGCACAATACTTCATAAATTGTGATTTTTAAAAACAAACCAGTCCAGCAGCAGAGAAGTTAGGTGACTGAGGTTTAAGAGAGCTAAACGGGAAGGACTTAATGGTTCTGAAATAACACCATCAATTACTGTAGGTACATTAGGAAAGAAGCAGCAGGATGCTGTTAAAATGTCGAAGATGGTAAATGGAGCGGGGCGGGGAATGGCATCCTGTTTTCTGTGGGTGCTGAGGAAAATAAGCCATGGCTCAGAACCACAGCTGCTTTAAAAAGTGTAGACATAGAGTGAGGTGGAAGGTCATTTGGTAAAAAGCCATGCTTGGAGTGTGGAGTCTGTATAAACATTTAACTAAACCAGGAAAGAAGGGATTGGCATAAGAAGCAGTGGGAAACATCCTGTTGATGGTATGTGTTTTGAGATGCAGCAACATTGAAGCTTGGCTAACAGAAAGACAAACCTTTTGTCTTTTATGAGTGTTCCCCTGACTCTTTGCTTTAGCTTAAAATGGGCAAGTAGGATCTGTAGTCTGCTTGTTGAAAAGGGGTGGCCTTCAGCAGGGGTGCAGGTCACCTACAGATGTTCCACGTAGTTGAATAGTGGTCTGGGGGATGCTCTGTAGCATTTCTGCATAAAAGTTGATATTTAGTGCTGTCATTACTTTTGAAAAGTCAAAGCCCTTCTGTAAAATGCTCCCCAGAAGAAGCTGTTGTCTCCAGGATTATATCATTGTTGATTAAATTGTTATTTTTATTTCAGATCTATGAGGCTCAACCAGAGATTTCCAATTCTTTTAAGACTTCAGAGTTTATTCCTCTTCCCAGGTTGCTTTCTATGGTGATGGTAACAACAGTTCCTGCAGTGTGCAATAAAATAATGTTCACCCAAGGACTAAATGTAAGAGCGGTCTATAGTATTTTGGTGGATTTTTCTGTCCTCATTTATACTGTTTAAGTGTGGGATCATCCAATAAGTTTCTTCAGTTGGTTAATTAAATATGTTTTATATTGTCTGTCCCAGCTTAAAGCTGGCTTGGGGAAGCACTAGAAAATGAATTGAAACCCATCGGTACTGCTTCCAAGAGCCATTCACAAGAACCAACTCTGTCAATGCTCACTAAGAGTTTAGGCTGGGAATCTGAAAACCTACAGATTCTTTCATGCAAACCAAGGTTTAGGAAATAATTAATTTGTTAACAAATTTTACTATATATTCGGAGTACAGATTATGTGCAAAGCATAAGAGGAAGCAGTGAAATGTCATGAATTCAACTTCCTTCTTTTAGTTACCCAGTACAGTAGTGAAGCACAGCGTACTGTCACTTGTATCAATGGTTCTGAGAAGAGCCTTGAAGAATATTGAGTACTGTTTGAATGAAGAAACATGGCAAAAGTCAGAAATCTACACACTGTCAATGATGCAGGAATTCGTACAGCTGTACAGAGAAGCCGTCAGCAAGGTACAAAATAAAAAGAAAATTGGAGTATAACATGAGTCATTTTGCAGCAGATAACTATGCACTTTCTCCCCAGGTGGTTGCGGCCTGGGAGCCAGGACATAATATTTTTGAGCAGTGACGGGGGAAGGCAGTGGGTTAAAAGGTGTTCGTAACCGGTGTGGTAGTAGATCACAGTTGCCTAACAAAGCTGGCTGTTGGAAGTGCAAATAAAATTTTGTTGTGAGACAAGTTTGTAACATTGGCAGCTATTGTGCTGCAAACTAATTCCAAGAGTCCTCTCAGAAGCAAATTCTCCTCCTTGTTCAAGTAAATTGTAGCCAGCAGAGTTCATTTGGTGTTAGAAGTTACTAGACAAGGTAGCACTTGGGTTGAAAATACATCATGAAGATGAAGAACCAAAGGTAAATTTTTCACAGGAAACTTTCAGTAAAGTGTTCTTTGCAGTATTTATGTTCTGCAGAAATGAAAGTACACTACTTGATTTCAGATCTTTTTCCGATTGCATACCAAATCTGTTCCAACCTTTGTGAAGAGCAGCAAATCCTTATGTTGGTTGGTTGTGAATATTTTTATCACAGTAGCTTGGTCTCATGCAGGAGAGTTATTGTAATTTACTCTTTTTTTGCTTCTAGCTTTTACCAGACATGAACAATATAGTGGCTGTCTGGCAGTCCCTTCTGAAGCAAGGGAGAGAACACCACAATGGCCAAGAGGAGAAAAGGGAAAGTGATATCTCCACTGTGAAGGCAATGACTGAGACAGCAGAAGTTGCTGAACAGCATGGTAGGCAAAGCACATGGAGTTGGCCCTTCTTACATGTGTTTGAATGGGTGTTATGAAATCCTCGTCCCATGTAAAGTAGGTAACTTCAGCAGAGTCCGGAAGTCACTTATTTAATTCTGAGCAGCATCAGAATTGCCTGTGAACACAGTTTGACAAATAGGCTGCCATTGCTACTAGGTTAAGCAGTTTGCCTTTCTGCTGTGACAGAATCACAGAATGGTTGAGGTTGGAAGGGACCCTGGAGGTCATCTTGTCCAACCCTGCTGTCTGCACCTGGTTGCTCAGGACCATGTCCAGACAGCTGTTGAATATCTCTGGGGATGGAGACTCCAACAACCTCTCTAGGCAACCTGTGCCAGTGCTCGGCCACCCTGACAGAGAAAGAGAGTTTCCTAATGTTCAGAGGGAGCCTCCTGTGTTTCAGTCTGTGCCTGCTGCTTCTGGTCCTGTCACTGGGCACTGCTAAAAGAGCCTGGCTCCCACCTCTTTGCACCCTCCCTTCAGGTATTTACAGACATCGATGAGATCCTTTCTGAGCCGTCTCTTTTCCAGGCTGAACAGTCCCAGCTCTCCCAGCCCTTCCTCATAGGAGAGATGCTCCAGTCCCTTCATCATCTCTCTGGCCCTTTGTTGGACTCCCTCCAGTGTGTCCATGTCTCTCTTGTACTGGGGAGTCCAGCACTGGACCCAGGACTCCAGGTGTGGCCTTGCCAGCACTAAGTAGAGAGGAAGGATCACCTCCCTTCGCCTGCTGGCAATGGTTTGATGCAGACCAGGATACTGATAGCCTTCTCTGTGGCAAGAGCACATTGCTGGCTCATGTTCAACCTGGTGCCCACCAGGACCCCTAGGCCCTTTTGTGCCAAGCTGCTTTCCAGCTTGTGGCCCCCAGCATTTACTGGTGTCTGGGGTTGTTTCTCTTCCAGTGCAGGACTCTGCAATTCCCCTTATTGAACTAACCTTCCTGTCCTTGACCTTCTTATGCTAGTAGGAGTATTTTGCAGCCACATGAAACTGATACGCCTGAAAAAGAATTTTTTGAGAGACTTTAGTTTGGCCAAGTTACTTTACCATGAGGTCATTTTTTTGAAGCAGTTAGTTACTGTGGCTACACAAATGCTTATGTTGCTGTAGCACACGATTAGAAACATGCAAGTGTTGGAAGAGGGAGAGAGGGTTGGAGTGAAGGCTTCAGTTTTCCTCTCTCAAAACCAGTGTCCCTCTCCTGAAGGACTTGCTTTCATAGTTCCATTGCAGGGAAATGGATGTTTTGGTACCCTGTAGCTTGGCTAGCAGCCTGCAATGTTTTACTTATAGTCTGGAGATAAATCTACATTCCAGTTTCATGCCCTTCACAGGGCATATTCCACAGTGACACTTCCTGCAGCAGAGAGTTTTTCAGTGTATGTCCTCTGTGTGTGGCTTTGGGCAGCAAAATAGTTGCCAGCGCTGGTGCTCCAAGGCTCTTTATTGGTAGAGTGCCTGCTGAAACCAGTGGAGGAGCTAATCTGAAGTACTGTAGCTGTAGTTTCTCTGCATAATAGGGTGATAATACTGTATCACTTACTCTCAGCTCACCTTTTACAGCTTTATTTGCACTGTGGCCACTAGAGAATTCTTTTTTTAATTGGAGTTGAGACTCAGGCAAACAAAGACAAAGTTTATGCATGGCGTCCATCCAGTTCTTCACAGCTCCCTGAGGGAGGCCCAGTTAACAGGAAAAAAGTAGGTGTTAAAAAAAAGTTTTGGCTGCCCTTCATTTATTTTGCTTCCTTTCATGAGTGACTGGATAACAAGTAGCTTTTATATGTCCTTGTGTTATAAACTAAAAGAATATTTAGCTGCTGAAATAGTTTTTCTTAAGAAGTAAATGGCTGCCTTAGCTGGGGTTGGTGTTTCTCTCATAGAGATATTTGTTGTCTTACAAAGAGGTCATACTGAGAAAGTATTAATTTGAAAGAGGGAAGGAAAAGAAAGAAACCTTTAACTAAAGTAATAAATTAGTAATAAATTAGTGTTCTGTCTCCTGCACTTCCCCAGTCAAACCTACCTGGCATTAGGTAAAAATAGTATCCCCAAAAACTGGTAGCATGACCATTTCCTTTCCTTCACTTTTTTTTCTGTTGTTCAGCCTTAAATTGAACATCACTGGGACTGATTTGATTCTTACAGTGAGTGCTGAAATGTTGAGGTTGTCTTTATATATACGAGGACTTCAGAATCAAACTAGAAATAGCAACTGCCAATTGAAGCACTGAATAAGCTGATTTGTTTTTTAAAGTATTCACACAGGAATGCTGGGGCAGGAAACTGGGGATTCCTTGGTTTTTTTCTGTTTCTTCTTGTTAGTGAGGAAGATAACTGATCATTTCATAGGCAAGTCTGTTGGAAATACATTTAGTGATTTTCATGTTTGATAATGTAGGTGCTACACTGTGTTCTGGTATGAAGGAAGAAGAAACTAATTATGTAAACACTTTGTTTAGGTTCAGATGATGCTGAGACACTATTTCTGAAAGCTGCACTGCTTCAGGTCATATGCCTTTATCAGAAGGTTGTGCCCCACTTGGTAGCTCGGAGCAATTTTGATTTTAGCAAGCTGCTAAAAGGTATGTGATGGGTATTTCTGTTACCTTCATTGCTTTTGCTGGCCATTTACAAAGCCCACAGCAGAAAGGAATGTTTGCTCTTCTGTGTAGCTAGAAAAAGAACTGTTTTCTAAAAGTAACCCAGTTTAGTTTCTTCATTGTGTTGGCATTTATTGTTGCTATTTCTGCAGTGCTCTGGCACTCTGCCCTCTTAAATTCCGTAACTCCTCTGCTACACTCAGTTGTTGTAAGTGGTAGGTTGCGCTACAGTCTTCCTCTTTGTGTGTTGTATTCTTGCAGAAATTTGGGTTTTTTATGGGGTTTTAATGCTAATGTTTCTGTGGAAGGCTTTTATGTCCATCTCTCATTGAGACTTGGGGGTGAAATTCTCCCAGACCTATGTCAACAATCCAACAAAAGTAAGTTATTCCCATTAGCCACATACTTTATTTTTTTTTTTAAACAGGAAGTTAAAAATTTAAGGGGGGGGGGAGAAGCATGTACCAATTCACTAATTTCCTCTGGAAAATCTTTTAACATTCAAGTATTTTTCATTTGCTGTTTTGAATTATTTTATCAGTGTGTGGGGAGAAGAACAGTATTCTGTATGGTATTGTCTCCTGTGGAAAATCTACATGAGGAAGCACTTTAGCAATATTGTTGTATTTTTGTCTCTGATGTCATGTTCATGGAGGGTATTCCTCTTCAAACAGCAGAATTAAACAGAGATGTTCTGTACCTGCTTAAAGCATCAAGGATGATGAGCCACAACTTATGGACTGTGGGCAAGATCCTCCAATATTGCTTGTGTTTCAATAAATACAGCCATTTAAAATTGAGACTGGAGGAGAGAGCAAAATGTTGTTTGGGCATCACTGCTGTCTGTGAGCCACCAGAGCTTTTAGGCCATCAAACCAGAGCAACTCTCTGTGTTCTAGGCAGGTCTGGGATGTGTAAGGGTGGGAGTTATGTAAATGCCTTAATTATAGCCTGTTGGAGGAAAAAATCATAGAATCATTAAGGTTGGAAAAGACCCTGTAAGATCATCAGGTCCAACCAAAAACCGAACACTGCCAAGTCCACCACTAAACCGTGTCTTTAAGCACCTTGTCTACATCTTTTAAATACCACCGTGGATGGGGACTCAACCATTTCCCTGGGCAGTCTGTTCCAGTGTTTGATAACCCTGCTGGTGCAAGTTGAAGCTGTTTTCTCTTGTCCTATTGCTTGTTATTTGGGAAAAGAGACCGACACCCACCTTGCTACAGCATCCTTTCAGGCAGTTGTAGAGGGTGATAAGGTCTCCCCTCAGCCTCCTCTTCTCCAGGCAACAGTCCCAGTTCCCTCAGCTGCTCCTCATCAGACTTGTGCTCCAGACCCTTCACTAGCTTTGTTGCTCTCCTCTGGACATGTTCCAGCGCCTCAGTGTCCTTCTTGTAGTGAGGGGCCCAAAACTGAACACAGTCTCACCAGTGCCAAGTACAGGGGCACGATCACTTCCCTGCTCCTGCTGGCCACACTATTCCTGATACAAGCCAGGATGCTGTTGGCCTTTTTGGCCACCTGGGCTCATGCTCAGCTGGCTGTCGACCAGCACCCCCAGGTCCTTTTCCTCCAGGCAGTTTTCCAGCCACTCTTCCTCAAGCCTGTAGCATTTCATGGGGTTGTTGTGACCCAAGTGTAGGACCCAGCACTATGGCCTTGTTGAACCTCATAAAATTGACCTCAGCCCATTGATCCAGCCTGTCCAGATCCCGCTGCAGAACCTCTCTACTCTCAAGCAAATCGACACTCCCACCCAGCTTGGTGTGATCTGCAGACTTGCTGAGGGTGCACTCAATCCCCTTGTCCAAATCATTGATAAAGATGTTAAACAGAACTGGTCCCAACACTGAGCCCTGGGGAACACCGCTTGTGACCGGCAGCCAACTGGATTTAATTCCATTCACCCCAACTCTCTGGGCTCAGCCACCCAACCAATTTTTTACCCAGCAAAGAGTATGCCTGTCCAAGCCATGAGCAGCCAGTTTCTCCAGGAGAATGCTATGGGAAAAGGTGTCAAAGGCTTTACTGATGTCTAGGTAGACAGCATCCACAGCCTTTCCCTCATCCATCTTGTCACAGAAGATCAGGTTGGTCAAGCAGGACCCGCTTTTCATAAACCCATGCTGACGGGGCCTAATCACCTGGTTGTCCTGGATGTGCTGTGTGATGGCACTCAGGATGAACTGCTCCATGACCTTCCCCGGCACCGCAGTCAGGCTGACAGGCCTGTAATTCCCCAGATCGTCCTTCCAGCCCTTCTTGTAGATGGGCATCACATTCTCTAACCTAAAAAAGGGGCTGTAAAGAAAAACCCCCCACTGAATCAGCTGTCTCACGTGAGGTTTTTCCTCCCTCTGTCAAAGGATATTTAATTGGTTTGTATACTTGGTGACTCACCAAATCACGTATCCTGTTTATCCCATTATTTCTTCCATTGGTCTGCTTTTTCCAAAATGGACAAAAGGCAGGACACCTTTTTGTGAGGCATAAATCTCTTTGATGGTGTATTTTTTTAGAGTATGAAATAAACAGTTGAATGGGATGGGAAATAAAGTGTAATTCTCAAATTTAATGAAGTGAGCCTGGATATTAATTTTGATGCAATATGATACCGTAGAAAATTATGGTGTAAATTAATTGTGAAACTTCCTTCCCTCAGATGCTAGCTTGAGAGTTCTGTCATTCCTTCCCCTCACCCTGGTTGAGACATACATTCTAAAGGCAGCATGGTTTTCTACCTTGTAGCAATATGTTTTTACACAGCTGGCTGGTACACTTTTATTCTTTGGTCTTACTGTTGGCTAGACTTTGTAGTGATGCTGCATTTTTAAAATTTATTGTTCTCTCTCTAATGTGGACCACAAAAATACTACACAGACTATGAAAAGCACACTAAAGCTTTACACAGCTGATCTCTGTATGTAATTTAACTGAAGTTAAAGTGTGGGCAGGTCAATTTTTGGAGCACACTGTGAGGGTCTCTGCACAGCTGTATGACCTGTAAGGTGAATAATTCTGAGGCTATGCCAAAGCAGTCATCGTGAGCAGATGATAAAGGTGATGTAGGGAGAGACACAAGTGTAAAGTTCCGTTGCCTGTAGGAAATATTGTAGTAGTATAAGCGTTAAGATCCGTTATTGACTTAAATTCTGTATTTTGGTCTCCTGTTTATCCATTCCCTTTATTTCCTGTAGGCCACAGCTTTTCAGGGTCACTGAGACTGGTAGAAGAGATTTTGTATTCCCACGCAACAGCGATGGCTTGTGCCAGGGTCAGGTATTAGACTCTCCCTGCTGAAGGCTGGATTCCAGCCTTAGGTTAGCAAAATGTAATCATAGAGTGTTTGGGGATCTTGTGGTCTGAAAATCAGTGGGTTGCCAGCTTATCTCACAGTGGTGGTTTGAAACCTTAAATGATTAGTGTTGATGACTGTATTTCTTTCAAACGTCAGGTATTGTCACTGAAAAGGGCCTCCGAGAGGAGGTCCCTCCTGTTCTGCAGCACCATATACTGAAAGTGGCTTTAGAGCTTCCTGCAAATAAATTTGCCTGGTTCAGAGTACAGGTAAGAGACTTCAAGGCAGATTTATGTTTCTTTGGGCTGCTGTCCTCAAATCTTTACATCTGGCACTGCCTAGTTTTATATTAGTCCCAGTCCAGTCATTTTAGGAGGTGACCCTTTTGAAAACCAGAATAAAACCTAAGACTTTCAGTCTTAGTATTGGTGAAGAATCCCTTCTGACCTGAAAAACTTTTCTACAAGGGCAGAGATTTTTGTCTTCCTGCAGAGGGCTGGACAAGGTTTCTTCAGTTCTTCATGTCCTTGAAGAGGGGCAAGAGTGAGAATTTGCTGGTTTCTACTTGTCTGAGATTTCAGACCAAGGAAATGAGCTGCTGATGGAGCTATCCCACCCATTCCAGGGGATGATTCTTGCATTTGTTAAGGCTGTCCGACCTCTCCATAATTACTGAAACATTCAGGGCCCCTGATCTCTTGTTTACTGCAGGTCTGTGCAGTACTAGAGCTGTAGGAGAGCCTGTTTTTCATGGCTAGAGAAAAGAGTGGGCCTAGCTCTGAGGGGGAAGCAGAGAGACCTATGGGTGTTGTGACTGTGGCCCTGCCTTGTAGGAGATTTTCTGTCCTTTCCAGTTGACCATAAATTGAAAACTGAGGCGAGTTAGAGAAAGCAAAGGAAAACATGGAAACAGGCAAAGAAGCAAAAGTATTTTCTTGTGGCTTTGCCCTTTTAGTATACACAGGTTTTAACAGAAAAGATAAAAGCCACATCTGGGAATGTTACAGAGTTATGGTTGTTATACGTCAAAGGCAAGTCAGTGAGAAAAGCAGGGGAGGTGGCTGAAGGATTGTCATTTGATGTTCAGATAGTGTTCAGCATCCCTGTGACTTGCATTGTTTTCCTGTTCTTTGGGGATCAGTCTCTTAAATGATTATATTTCTTATTCAGACAGTACTTGTAGGGAATCTGAATTCTTGGGGATAACAAAAACAGAAGTAGGATGGATGATTGGGGAGGAAGGTGGCTTTATCTTGGACCCTTGTATTAGTTGGTGTTTCTGTTACTGCTCTCTTCTTCCACTTTCCAAAAAAACATTGTACTCATCTTCCTGGCTCACTGAATGCAAAGTAGTATAAATGTTCCCATTCATTTCTGGCCTTGGTATTTTTGGGCAGGTCTATAAAATAATACACTTTTATTGCATATCTGCTTCCGTGCAACATAATCCTGTACAGTGTTGCTGTACCAGGGGAATTATAATATATTTTTCTTTTAGGATGTTTCTGAGACAGAGAAAGTATCTGGTGAAAAATCAGTATTCTATTTACTGATGAAAATGTTTGTTACAAGTAACCATTCTCACCTGAAAATTTCAACCAAAAAACTGATCATCAAGGTAAGTGTTTGATCTGAAATACTAGGATATTCACTGTATCCCATTGGCCTAAACTTCCTGTGTTCTAAAATTTTTCTTAAAGCAGATGCCTTTACTGCATAGTTGTGTGGCCAACAGTCGTCTTTCCTGTTTTCTGTGACTGTTCTTGGAAATTGCTGTAAGATAACTACCTATTAGCTAGTAAAGTAAATGTTGTCAACTGAATTTGTTGCAACAGCTGATGAAATAGTAAGGAAAATGTCTTTAATCTTTGCCCACCTCCCCTAGGCTGAATTAATTCCAATACTGTAATAAACTGATATAGTTTGTGCATGTAAAGGTCTTGACACTGCTGAAGAAGAGATTATTTTTTATCTTTCTTTTTTATCCTCATTTATTTAATCTGTACTTCATCACTCTAGCCTTCCTAAAGCCTTAGCTAGTTTGCTCTGGCCTTGCACAATATTCCTGTTTGTTATAGTTTGATACAAGCTCTGATGCAAGGAGTACTTTTGTCTCAAAAATTAATTAAAATCCCCTTCTGTGCATTTAAATAAGTTATCTGGCTTTTCAGAAGTCCTGATCAACTACAAATCTCATGAGGGCACCAGCAGCTGTCCGTTCCAGTATCTTTTTAAAACTGGGCATCTTTTAGTTACCTAAGTAGGGCTAGAGACCTGCATTCAAAACAAACCCAACCAAACAACTGTCCTCCCCAGGAGAAAATCCCAAAAGCTGTTCTAAGCCCTGAACAGGGATCCTCGTGCAGTGTCCCATAGTAATAGTGGCATACAAGTTTGTGTACAGCTTTGTGTGCATTTAATTTCTGCATTTAGCTTCAATCACAGGGTGCAATTGTAATGTCCAAACCACTACACCAAAGTTACAGTGATTGTATTAGGTTTTAGTTGCCCTTGATCCCTACAAAGGATTAAAGGCAGGTTAACTTTGGCTCACAGTAATGAGTATCTCAACCAAAAGCTACCCAGTACAGTTTTTGTAGTGTATTTGGATTCTTCTGCTGAGTGGAGACGTGGGCTAGCTGACTCATTCTTGTTTCCTCTTTTAGATTCAGTCCATTTAATTTTCTCTGAAGAGAATACAGGAGCAGTGAAGTTAGGGCAGTTATGTCAGCAGAAAGGCTGCTAAGAATAGATGTTGATGAGTGTGTTTTGCTTATTTTTCAACACAGTGCCATATAATCGGAAGGCATGTTTTTGGATTTCACATTCTGTTCCTGCCTGTTTTCATGAGAGCTGCAAGTGTATTTCTATTTCAAGACTCTGCCAAAAATAGTTAATTATTTAAAAATGAATCCTTCTTTCTTTTTTTTTTTCTTTCTTTAAATGAATTATCCTGTCAGATTTGTGTAAGCAGCAGTGTTATTTTTATACCTGATGGTGGTGTACACAGGGTAAACGTAGAGCAAATGAGCTGTGATAGCTTTCTTTGTATTTTGTGTGTGAGGAGAAACAAAGGCATGGATTCATCCCACATGATTACAGTCATTTAATGTAGATGCCAGAGTTAGGAAGCCGGTCAAGGTTTCTTCTGTTGTTGAGAGTGAGGGGCAGGTGGTTCTACCACTGTGCGGTTCACATCGCCTGTCATCTGGATTGCCCTTCAGGCAGCCATTCCTCCTCCTCCTCTCTCCTCCTCCTTTCTTTCTTTTACAGAGGTAGCAGAGGGTCGCCAAGTTCCTAATTTAAGTGCCTCAGAAAAGGGCCTGAATTTAGATAGTATGAAAGTGGGCAAAAGTTTCTAAATATTTTAATGCCTATTACTTGACTGTGGTAAAATTGTGTCTACCTCACCACCCACAGCAACCGTGAGTATGCCTACGCTCCTCTCTGGACCTTTCTGTGGTCACGACCCACTGTTCGGTTTATTTGACTGTTTACCCATCTGCCCAACTCTTTTAAGCACAAGTAGCCTGATTTAGATTTAATTTAGCAATGATCTTCCTTTATATTACATTAGTAGTTTTTAAAAGCCCTTCTATAGGCTATTTTTAAGGGCATGGTGCACTTCTTTTTTTCCTGCTGTAATAGTGTAAGGATATACAACCTTCTTAAAGCAGTATAGCCTGCTCCCCTGAAATTATAAGAATAAGCTGTACTACGGTGGAGAGAACAAATGTTCTGTGTCCAGGCAACTTTGACCTCAGTAGGGTTTGTGCTGACTGACTGCTGACAACAGGAGGACTTGATGTGGTCAGACCAAAAATCCTGCTAACCCTTATCCTGGCTCTTACCTTTGGCTGTGCCTTAGGGGGACCTTCCTTGCCAGCGTGTGAGACAGCGTTGCAATAGCCCCCATTGCAGGGGGCACATCTGGTGTTTCAGGCCACGTGGTGGGACAGGGGACATACTAGCTCCATTGAAACTGTCCAACGTAAGGCTCTTTTGCAGGCTGGGACCAAGGAGATGGATTGGCCCTGGCTGTGGCTTTGTGCTGCAGCTGGCTCTCTTCCTCTGTGTCCCTGCACTGCAGGCCTTGAGCCATGAAGTGGCAGAGAGGCTGCTGCAGTGAGCAGCACTGCAGGTAGCACAACGGCCTCTGGATCCAGTGCATACTGCCCCGGCATGTGTTGAAGCAAGTTCCTGGGCCCTGAGTGCTTTTAGAAGTCTCATATTCCAAATGCATGGGAATGAGTGTACTTAGTGAGATCGCCGTGTGCTTGTTGCCCAGTCTGGTGAATAGGTGTTTGCAGCATACTTCAATGGGGTGCATATGGGATCCATCCCATACACATGGTCAGTGTGAGGGCAGGAACCAAGTGGAGTTGTACTGGTTTTGTGCTGCAGACAGCAGGTGAGAGGAAGAGAGGCTCTGAGAGGATAGGAGCAGAAAGAAGTTACTCTCAGCTGATTTTTCCCAGTTGTGAGAGAGTAAGCCATGTTTTTGCCTCTTTCTTTGTTCGTTCTTAAAACCCTCCTTTCTCTGCCCCAGGACTGCTTCTTGCCCTCTTCCAACAGCCCCTGTGTGTGTCTGACAAAGCTCAGCAGGTTTCATTCAGCACCTGTAACATAGCTGTGCCTTACTTCTCACTGCTCTTGCTGAGAGAGCAGTAAGCAAAACAGCCGTGATGAAGACACTAGGCCTTGGCCTTAGTTGTGCTGAGGTCAGATGATACAGTCTTGGGAAATTTTGTTTTAAAAAATGCATTCAGTTTTACCCTCTGTTACGCAGTTAGAGAGGCCCTGGTGAGGGGGAATAAGGCCTCTTGAACTGAGGGGGTGAGAATGACAGATACTTCTTTTCATCAGCCTGCTATTTTTTCCTTTCCAAGAAGAAGAAAATGTGAAGTTGCTATACAAAATGATCTGTGCTTTTTTGGGTTTTGTATTTTAGTTGGTTGTTTTTTAATTATTTTTTTTTTTTTACACCCCCTTTGGTTTTCTGGACAGGTTTTACGTGACAGTGGAGTGTTTGAGTACACGTGGAAGGAACTTTCAGTTTGGCTGGAACACTTGGATAATACAAAAGAAGACAAAAAGGAAGCAGTGATTCAATTTTTGGAAAGGGTAACAACTGTTCAAATTAGCTGGATAAACAATGCCAGGAATAGCATTAATGGAAACTTTATTATTTTGTTGCTATTGTTGAGAAACCTGTCAAAGATCAGTGAATGAATTCTGAGAAGAGCAGTGTTTGTAATTCTTTATACAGAGGTGACGTCTTTCTTGTCTTGGGTTGGGAGGACAGTGAAATGATTTGGAGGAAAATTAAATCCAGAAAGATAAGTTGTTACTACAGCGTTGTTGATATGAGGGGAGACTGTTGGGGGGGTAGCTCTTATCTCCTCTTTTCTTTATGTGGCAATACCTGCCAGAATTATCAGACCTGAGTAAATTGTAATCTTTTACAAGAAAAGTTGGCATTTCCTGTTTACTTTTCAGGATGTTAAATGCCCAGTGCTTCCTTTTCATTGCAGTCTCTCCAGGGACTCAGTCGTGGTAGCACTTTAGGTGCAAAATTGCAGTGGACATTTCTTTTTCCATGCAACCCAGCGTCCCGTGTACAGCAGTAACCATAGGCAGATTGGTGCAGAAGTATGTGGAAGTTGTCCTCCTAAAACTTTCCCAGCTTCCAACCACTTTTAGAACCTAGTCTTTCTTAACAAGGTATGGTTCCTGTAGACTTAATAGCCTGTGCACTTACATTTCTCTCTCAACCTTTGTTAACAGATCCTGTTGAAACTGGTGACAAACCCCTATCCATATACAGATAAAGCAGCAGACGTTGTTCAGGAAGCCAGTATGCTCCAAGTTAGTACGTTTAAACAGGACTCTGATAACGTCAGCATCCCCATCTCTCACATTGACGGTATGTGGTGATTCCCTCAACAACAGAGAATTTCAAAACTTTGTGCTAGGTTTTCTAGCCCTAATCTGCAAACTGACAACTGATAACTATAGAAATTCTGCTGAAGTAAGGACCTATAGGATTCAGCCCTCCACTTGTATTTAGTATCAGAAGTAGAAGTCTGAATTGCAAAGTTACCACTTTATCCCCAGAAGTAATTTCTGATGCAGTCACGCCATTTTAACAGTATTTTAAATCCCTCTTCAGGCTCCTGCAGCAGCATTTTCTAACTAAAATGAAAAATCTTACAGTTCCTCTCCCTGGAGCTGCTCATATCTGTTCAACCAGCAGGAAAGGGCTGGGGTGCCCAGGGAACTTTCTTATTCCCAGGCACATGGCTGGCATTTTGCTGCTCCTGCTTTCTGGGACCAGTCACAGCCCTACTGCAAACAAAGTAAAAATTCTGCAGTGTGGACACTTGGACAACTTACTACATGCTAGCTGTTCTGCTATAATGGTCCGTGCGTAGGATTTTGCAGTACATAAATGTAGGATAATTGAGGGAATTTAACACTCAGTACCAGATGGATCAGTTGCCTTGAGTTGCCTGTATTACAGAGATGTAATGCCAGCCATGGAATACAGGGTATCTTCTTCATATGTTAAAGCTGTCTTTGACTCTTTCATGACCAAGATTTGGTTCTCTGGCCATATAGAGCTGAGGAGCTCTTCAAGGACTGCTCAGGGTGTTCTTTTAGTGGGGAAGCGGCTGCTTCCTTCATACTTTCCCATACATGCTTCCTGTCACTGTTATGCTCTGATAGCCCTTACCTAATGCCATCATGATAGCAGTAGGTGATGCACCTCTTCCCTTCCCTTACTATTGTCAGCGGGAGAGCAGTGTTGAAAGGCAAGAAGTAAGGTTAAGCACACAGTAAGAGACAGTGATTTTTACAGTTGCGTTTACCATTGCATTGCTAGACAAATGTGTCTTTCATCCTGTTTTCTGCTTTGGGAATTCAGAAGCTGCCTTGTATTCCGGGAGTGTTGGATTCTACCTCTGTTGTTTTCTAGTTAGTCTGAATCCTCTACTTACATTTTTTTTTTCTTCACTTAATAGATGTTCTGGATATGGTGGATGTCCTAATTGAAGGCAGTGATGGCTTAGATGAAGAAATTGGGTTCACTTTAAACGAGGACTTGATTGTCCAAACATTTCCATTCAGTGCTGTCGTGCCTGCTGCGTTGGAAGCCAGGAATATACTGTTGCTTCAGACTGAAAATGGAACAGGTACAGACTTCTTTGTTTCTGTGTATTGTCTATGCTAGTGTACTGGAAGTGGGATCATTCTTAACCAGTGAGCACCTCAAGACATTTTATCTTTGTTGCAAGCAGAAGGAGGTGCAGATCCATGGTGTTCCTTGCTCAAGAGAAGCATTAAAGCTTATAAGGTGCTTCTGTTCTTTTTTCCTGACCCTAAAGAAGCTCACTCTTGGTTTCTGGAGTAAGGAAAATAAATGGAAATGCAGGAATTCTATAAATTGCCATTGGACTCTAGGGAGTTCTTACTGTAGGAAAACAAATTTGGCCAGGTTAGAAAAAGAGAGCCCACCTTTCCCCTATGACATGCAGGAGGGAAGTGGAGGAGGAGAATGACCCCAGGCTCTGAGCACCTTTTAGAGGACAGTCTTGGCCTGGAAGCGGTTGCACTTCAGTAACAGTGTTTTAAGCAGATCATGAGAAGAAGGTGGTTTCAGTGGCTGTAGGCAGCTCTTCCACTGAGGCCAGTCAGTAGGGGAGAGAGGACTGGAGTGGTGAATAGAAAACGGATGCATTTTCCAAAGAAGATGTCTTCAGACATGAAGCTCCAGGGGTGAATGTTGCAAAGTTTTACCACCTCCTTGAGGATAGGATTTGGTGGGGTGGGGAGTCATGGGGGCAGCAGCTGGCCTCAGAGCAGGATTTGCCAACCCCACAGCACCTCAGTAAGTCCTATGCATATTTGGCTGTTGAGTAGCACCTAGGACTGAAAGTCCCAATTCTGAAAGAAAATCCTCCATATTTAACCGGTGCATGTTAACCTGGGTGTGTTTGCCCAGTACAAATTGGTTCTCCTCTTAGATGGTGCTTGTCTGGGGTCCTTATCCACGAAAATAGAGACAAGTTTAGGACAACACAGTAAAGGTGGAGTTACTTTTATGCTTGTCCGGAAGGAAACAGGCCAAACTGAGCATGTATCTTAGTGGGGTGATTATTTACTCTAACAAGGACTACTGTATGGAGGATTTTTCCAGATACCTCAGTGAGTCAGGAACACTTGTCTAGCTTATCACAAACACCTTTTAATCCTATTCAGTATTTTTCAAAAGAATGTTATATGGCCTGATGCCCAGGCCTTAAGGAAAGAGGGTCACCGTCATGTCTGTGCTTATGCAGATTACTTCTGTCAACAGAAATTTCATTTGTTTACTTTGCTTTTCTAGGGGCACACATCGTAGAGTATCTTGTTGCTGTTTTCACTGACCTTCTGCACTCTCAGAGAGAACCCCTTGCCCTCTGCTTGATGTTCCAGCTCTATGATAAAGATCTGCAGTCCCTGAAAGTTTCCAAGTATCCTCAGCTCTACAGATTTAACCAGTACTATAGACTCTGGATACCCCAGCAGTCTCAGGAACCTGTGGTATGTAATACTTGAAGTCACTCGAATGCTTGAGCCAGTATCACTGTAAAACCTCACAGTGTATAAAGGTTATATTTTCATCAGAAAGTGAATTTACATTAAGCTAATTCTGTATTGCTTCTTGATCACATCTTGACCCAGATTTGCTCAAGGGCTTTTCTCTAATGATACAAGAAGTCTGTGCTGTGGTTGGGAAGTGAAGCCAGGGCTCAAGGGTTGCATGCAATCACCCAGACTACAGCTCCTCATCAGGCACAGTGTACTATAATATGTGATGTGGCCTGAGGAGCCAGTTTACAGTTGTTGGAGCTTGCCCAGGTATGGATTGGGAATGCATGGACCAGCTGTGCTAGGGCTTGCTGTGTTTTTCTGTTAGCCCAGCAGTGACCATGTCCAGATTTGCCATGGGACACGTTTGACTAGCTCTGTGATAGCAGGACTGTACACATATGGTCCTGGAAGCTTCAGTCCTGCTTTTAGCACAGAACTAATTTCAAAACAGAGGTAGCTAAAGAAGCTTTTGGTTCATACTCATCTTGATTTTCTTTTATGTTTTTCTTCCATTTTAAACAGTTTAAAAAAAGCAAACAGGTGTGCAAAGAACCTGCTGTGGCCCTGGATTCTTTTTTTACCACTTTGCTAAAGACAGCCTATGAGAGAGGAAGCAATACCTTACTGGAAGACAATATCCAGGCAAAATTGAGAGACTTGGCTTCCCAGCTCCCACCTGAACAGCTTTTGTTAGGAGTAAAGCATGTGTTGCTATACCTGAAATCCACAGTGGAGAACTTCGGCAGTGTAAGAGCAATATAATGATGATATTGTGGGTTTGTTTATTTTATTTTAATGCAGCAAGTACAAATGATTTGACTGTTAAAACTTGAGGATCCAGTTCTGCAGCTTTTTCACATAATCAGCTCCCACTGAAGCTATAGAGCACCAGACAAACATGCATCTAATTTGTAAACAAATGTCTATCCTTCTAATTGTTGAGAAGTTTTGGATTTACTTTGCATGGGTTACCTTACTGGTCTGTGCGTAGTGCAAATAAACTCCAGATTTTAATCCAGCTCCTGGGCATCCATAAGAAGCCTCTCCAGAGAGTGAAATTCATTGTCCTGTGTTACACCACGCATCGCAGTATGTATGAAAATCTATAAACGTTTATTTGGCACCCTGAGACTTTTCTTAGAATCAGGTTTCTACAGAGGGGCGTGAATCCTTCCCCCAGAAAAGGTTGTATTCTAGGAAGTTCTTAGTTAATTTCTGCTCCTGTTGGATAATTATCCTCCTGTTCCCATCCTTCTCTTTTCTCAACTTCCAAGGTGTCTGTATTTTCACAGCTTAGTAAAACTTTTGGTCCTCACCTTGTTGACTTCTACGTGGACCTGCTGAGCAGCTTGTTGTGCCGGGGAAATCAGATAGAGTTGGATAATCAGCAGAAACGAGAAGAACATCAGACTGAATCAGATCTCTTTATGGACGAGGAATCTCTGATTACAGAGGAGTCTTCAAATGACAAGGTACCAAATCCCTTGATACACAGGCCAGAAGCTCACCTGTCAGTAAACCTTGATTTGATTTATTCTCTTGGGAAAGAGTCATAAGTTTTGCTGAACCATTAATTAAAGCAAATGATCTTAAACATGAACAATTTTTGAGCACGAATGATGTTGATACCTTTTCACCAATCACCAAGACATGGAAGTGGCTAAACGTGACAGAGAACAGGGGATCTAGCAGGGATCAGGCTTTGTGAGCACCGTGGCTTGATAATAGTCCTGAGGATTTCTGGGATTTCAGTTAGGATTAAAGTGTGTCTGTCATGCTCTCTGTATAAGGGCTTGAATAGGATTTTACTGCTTTGTAGCAGCATTACTATGGCTTTTGTCAGGTCCTCAGAAGGGCAGGGAGTGAACAGGATATCATACACTGTGTATTTCACAGAGCTGTATTGAATGGAAACAGGTTGATGCAGAGCGATGCTGTTAAGGTCTAGGAGGAGGACTTACGAACTTTGAGCATGTGGTCCAGCAGTTACAAAACTACTGTCTGGAGATTTGACCAAGCTGCATCATCCACAGTCTCACCCCTGAGCTGGAATATGGTCAGGAGAGGTCCTGACAGAGATCACTCACCTTCGCAGAAGAAATTCTATTCCCTAAGCTTTGTGTGAAACCTGGTTATGAAACTTACGTACTTGGAGGAGTGAATTTTTGCCCCCCTTTCATCTATTCTGTGGATTTGTGGAGATTAGAATGGAATTGTTTTGACAAACCCCAGAATATAGAGTTTTCCCCTGGAAATGTGCTTAGGCCTGTGGAGAATGTTGAGTGAAGGCATGCTTCCCACATCATAAATGTTTGAAGAATAGTATTTATATGCTTGTCATTTGTTAATATTTTTATTCTCTGACCAGTTAATAGACAATTTCACGTTCAGTAATTGTAATAAACATGCTCTGGAGAATAGGCAGATGAATGTTTGGGGTTTTTTTCCCCAAAAACTGTAATTATCCATTCAGTGATATTGTTAACCACCATTTGTTACAGAAACTAGAAGATACACTGATGTTGATTTTCAGACATCCTACGCTGGAGAGTTGGTTCCTGGCTTTAGAACAACGTTCTCTTCCTCAGCACAGTTTAAACCCCGTCACTGTGAAGCTCCTGTCGGCTCACCTCAATTCTGGTGTGCTCCAGCTGTTGAAAACAGGTGCCCCGATGTTGCAGAGCATGGATCACAAACACGTGCTGTCGAAGTATTTTGAAGCTATCACAAAGAGTGTCTTGAAAGAGCTACAGGCTGCGGGGAAACACAGAAGCCAGTTCTCCCCCAAGAAGTCTCACCAGCTGGAGGCTCTGAAGGAGTTGCACATATACATGGCTGCAGCTCAGCTGAAGGAGATCACTTTAACCATGCTGCGACTTCCTGAGACGAGCTTGACTACTCAGAAATCTGAAAAATCCCCTAAAAAAGGGAAACAATTAAGCTTCTATGGACAGATTTTGGTGCAGCTTCTCACAGAGAGCTACCAAAGGCAGCCCCAACAAGGAGAACTACTGCTATCCACAGAGCACATTGAAGCTTTGGGGGTATTGATGTCAGCATCGGCCAGCAAAGATTTAGAAGAACTTTTCCTTCAGACTCTCCAAAGTGAGCCAGTCCTTGCACACGCAGTCAGTGTAGAGGTGCACGTTCACTGCCTTAACCAGAGGTCAGAAACCTCCCTTGCCATTGTGGGCATGCTGATGAAACACTGTAGGACTCACCTGCTGCAGTTTGAGCTGTGGTGTCTGAGCAGCGGCACTGGGAAGTACCTCAGGAAAAACATGGAGAGCTTTCTTCCACTCATTAATGTGTATCTGCAATGCAGAGACCAGTATGATTTCACCCGACCTTCCACAGGTAAAGCCACAACTGATCCGTGTGCGTGATTTGGGAGGCCAGATTCTCGGTATAGGCTCTGCTGTCCTTAAAATCATGGATCTGCTGCACAATAAGTAGAGGTGATAAACGTTACTTACCTAATTTCTAATGATTCTCTGATAAACACCTCTGCAGCATAAAAGGTAAAGGACTGTTAGACTGAAGCAAAGTATTCTTACAGTTGCTGTTGCCTGGTTTTCTCTTTTGAAGCCCTTATTTAATACTTAGTGCATGTGAAAAATCTCTTGTCATGCTTATCTTGGTTTAGTATAGAAGGTAAAAACCTTTTATCAGGTATAGACAGAACACTGGTGAGTGGAATGCCATAGCCATATGGTTTTGCAGAACGTAAGCTTTCACTTTTACAAGTGTAAGAGTCCAAAACTTTCTTCTAAAATAAATCTCCAAATATAGCTTCCTATAGTAATATCTTCCTAAGATAGCAGTCCAAAACTTTCCAAACCAACAGCAGCATTAAATTGATGACACTGTTCAATTTTCTACCAGCAAAACTATGAGTTAGGATTCAACTCGACAGAACAGGATCACTTTGATTTCATTTGTCTTACTGCATAGAAATGTGAATAGCAACAGAAACAGGCTGACTGTAGTGGTTGGTGGAGAAGGCTAGCTCTATCTAGAAGTTCAAGTAGTGAAAAGATCTTGTCAGCACACAGGAAGGTAGAGAATGGGAAGAGAAGGGGAAGCTGCGATCTGACCGACTTAATTTATAACGTACCTGTTAGCTGTCTGTTGGTGTGAGAGAAAATTTCCTTTCAGTCCAGGGTCAGAGAACTTGTAAGGTTTCATCCTTCCTGAGATGCAAGGACCAGGCTTCTTACCAGGAAGTTGTCCCTCTTTTGAAGGTCTGCATTGTTTGCCCATGCTTAATCATTTCAGCTGTGTAGCAAGTGGTTGTCTGGTATATGTGCTAAATACTTCCTAACGGTGCTATGGAGCGATACAGAGCACACTTCTCCGCAGCAGATTAGCAGCTACTGTAGTATAATTTCCTAGAAACTAAGTAATCTGGGCCTTGCTTAGAAAAGTGATTTGGGATTTTTGTAATTGTAAGTCTGTTGTTGCTTAAGACACTTAGATGGTGAAACATGTGTCCCCTGCTCTCTCCCAACAGTTGTCTCAGCTGTTATACCTGTCTTGAGGAAAGCTCTGTGGAAGGAGCTCTGCAGTGTATTTCAAGACACGGAAGCATCTCATGAGACCACTGTGAAACTGCAAGTTCTTTCAAAGTTGCTGCCATCTTCAGAAAGCAAAGGGCTGCAAAACCTTATTGACCAGCTTCTTGCTGCTCTTGAGAAAGCAGAAAGTCATGAGAGGTAGGCAAATCCAGTTGCCCTGTTTCAGGACTACGTTTGTCCCATAAAGCATTGTGATAGATAAGCATGAATGCAAATATTGTGAACAATAATAGCATCCTGTCCTTGGAGAATCTGTCACTTTAACCTTTGGCTGCTAGACCTCTTTGGCATATGCAAAAAGCATGTTATAACATTAAAATATAAGTAATTACCTTTCTGCAGTTGGTCAGTGGCAGATGCCATATCTAGAGTGCTTGAAAACTCTGAAGAGCTGCTTTCCTGGAGGAGACGCCTGTTATCAGCCTGCATGAAGGGGTTAATTGTCATGTACAACAGCAGTAAAGATGAAAGCAAGCAAGAAGTGGAGAGGTCCATGCTGCAGAGGCTAGAAGAATTATTGGTGAGACTTCTTTCTGTCGGCATTGCCACAATGTGACTGTGTGCATATGTGTTATTGTGCTCTTGTATCTTGGGTAAATATAGATTGGACTTTATTTTCTATTTTATAGATTATGCCTTCTATGGGCAGGTTTTAGAGAGTTAACAGCCCTGCTAATCCTTCATAAGAAACAATTTTGAGTTGTTCGTGGTGATGGCTTTCTGCTAACAATCCCCTTTGAAAGTCAGTTTGAGGTGTTCAGGAGTTAAAAATCAAAGGTTGCCACTGGATGTTTTTATTAAAAAAAAAAAAGTCATAGAGTGATAGAGACACTTCCAACAAGACCCACCTGCCATGCCCTCTGAAGTCTGTGGCAGAAATCCAGTTGATCATTGATCATAAAAACACTGCTTGATCATTCCCTCTGTACTATTGGTTTTTTTCATAGTTCAGTAAGGTAGGCAGATCCATACAAAGACATACAAATGGAAGTCTTTGCAGGCAGCGAATGCCTTTGACCTCTTTATGGCTTCTGGCAAGACTCCGTTTTAGGACATGACTGACTGTGCAGGACAGGAGTCCTGCAGGACCTGAGGGGCCGCCTCAAAGTGTTGATCCTGATGGTTGTTTGCAGGCCTGACGAGGTTAGCACCTACCATTACTGGGACTGCTGGCACGTGCAGCTGTCAGTCTTCTTAAAACTGATTGTTGGTTGTTGTGGTTTTCTAGCATTTCAGGGAAAATCAGTTTTTGTAAAGAACATGTACACCCAGCTCACCCAGGTATTGTATCTGTTTGCCACGTGCAGAGGTTGGTTAGCTTAAGCACATTGTAGATACACAAAAACCTAGTACCTGAGTAGTCTCTTGCTTTGACTTGCCAACTTTTTATTCCTTTCACACTTGGGGAGTGTGAAGAGTTTCAAGACTCTGGGTGTTTTGGTACCTACATACCAGTTTGCTTTTTAATTGCGTACAGCCTATATGCTCCCTTGCTCCCAGGACCAACAAAACAAGACTTGCAGTTTCATTTGAATCAGGAGGTAGAATTGTTGTATCCAAGAGCTTTCTTCCCTGTTATCCTTTGATTGTCCCACCTGAGTGTTTGGCTTGCACGTTGTTAGTGTGTCTGTTGAACAAAAATTGCTGGTCTTGATGATCTGTAGAAACTCTATGTGCTAAATGTAAACATCTGTTTTTACTTACCGCGTGCACAGCACTTTGTTGAAGAAGTGGACCCAGATGACTGGTACAGCCTTGTGAAGACAGGACTCAAGTAAGTAATTCTGAGATGCACCAGAAGTGCTGTGGGAGGTACAGTTCTTTTTGGATTATACTGGAAACACCCTGCCTGCCCTGAATTCAGTCAGATTTGATGATGCTCTTTGTTTCTCAGGATGCACTTCATGTCAGATCCAGTGGCTTCATTGGAGCCTGAACCTGCACAACTGCAGGAAGGTTTGGATTTTGTTCTTCAGTTAGCATAACTAACATATCCAATTAGATAGCTGGACTAGCTTCTTTTCGACCAGCATAAAGAAGTTTTATGTGCGTATAACTTCCTTTTTATTTAAGGTATTTCTTAAATACAGTTCATATGAAAACAGAATCAGATCTTTCACCTTTAAATGTAAACCATTTAAATAAAGAAATAAAAAATAGTTTAGGATAATCTTGGTTTCTGTGGAGGTAGAAGTATTAATCTGAAGGGTTGCTGTCTGAAGGGTTAATAGGCAAAATCCTAATCCTTTATTAAGATCAGTGTGGCTACAAGTGTGACTGTGTGTTGATTCTTTTTTACAGTTAAGATACCAGTGTAACTTAAAAAAAACCCCAACAGCTCAGGGAAGAGGTGCATGGTTGGTTTGTTTGGGTTTTTTTAATTTGTTTACTGAGTTTCCTTTCTTTGCAAAGTTCTCATGTCTTAAACAGATTTTCTTTTCAAGCAGCTTTCCTTTTGGTTGGGGTCTGACTTTTCTGTGATCCTTGCTTCTAAAGGTACCGCTACAGAGATGAAGCATTTCTGAAAGTCCTGAATGTTGCTATTCAGTTATTATACAAGAAAGAATCCTCACTTAGTCAGAGATTAGTCAAGCTCTCCAAACTTCACATGATGGTCACGCAGCACTCTCTATTTTTGTCAGCCATACTGAGGTCAAGAGAAGAAGATGGCACGAACATCCAGACAAGAGGTATTTTTTTAATCTTCTTCTTCCCTTTATTTAGTAATCTTGTCTTTTTCATGTTAATTTCTACCCATCCAGTAACCTATCCACCTACATATACTTGCAGAGCTATTAAACAATTCCAGAATATTAGTGCTTCGTTTTGAATTCTCCCTCTCCTTGGATCCAAATGTTGCATTCATTTTATAGCTGCCAGTTTTAAACACTTACCCGTTTTCTACAGCTGCTGTTTAACCCTGTTGAAATCTTGAATTAATTCTTTTGGTTTCTGTGAGGCTATTAGTGTAAGATCACTGAAGTGCATATAGGTTCTGTTAGAAATGTGTGTGACGTTTAAACCTATTTTAGAATAGGCTGATACAGAAGCTTGTAAGTTGAGTTTGTAAGTTGAGTTTGCAAGTTGTATCAAAAATGTTAATTTAATCAATGTGTGTTTGATAATGCAACCTTTCATGAGGAATATCCTTCCATGAGTAATACAAATTGGGTGCTAGTTCATGTGTAGGATTGGCTTTGTTTCTTCATCTCTGCCAACTGAAATACTACCTGACCTTGAACCAATCATTTCATCTACATACACCTTAGCTTTTTCCCACTGTGCAGGGCTTTGAGATTCAGTGATTGAAGGAGCCATATAAGAAAAGGGAAGGAAATTCTCAGGGCAGTGTAGAATTATAGAATCCTAGGTTGGAAGCATGTTGATAACAAATTTTGTGTATGTTGGTGAGCAACATGTAAACAAATTTTAAAGTTTTAAATCACCTGAAAAGAGCAAAAAGCTCTTGTGAAGTCACAAATTTAGTGAAATTAAAAAGAAGTAATAGATTTTGCTGCATACTGTATGTGGTTTACCTTTTGAATCTATTTCGGTAGAGCAGCAAGATGGATTCTTTGAGGCTAACTTCACTAATTCAGAACATTGGTGTCAAAAGTGCATTCATTCAGGCTGTTGTCTTTATGACCTAACTTGTTCTGACATACATTTTATATTTCTGTAGATAGTAGGGGGAAAAGCCAGTGCCATTTCAAATACTGGGAGTAAAGAAATCTGGATTCAGGTCTTGAATCTGCCACAGGTACCCTAGGTGCCTTTGAGTAATCTGATCACTTATTCAATCTGTTTCTCAACTAAGTGTAAAATAAAGGTGGATAATTCTTCTATGCCCCAGGACTGAGTTCCTGTAGCTTGCTAACTAATTGGATTCTGCAGTGATGACCCCTGTTTAAATGCACAGTGTAGATAAATTAGTGGTGTGAACTTAAATGTTCTTGCTGTAACTTCTTGAGTAGCTTGGGAAGGTTGCTGGGATGTCTGCCTTTACTGTGTGCAACTCCTGAGCTAATTTAAGAAGCCTTCCTGGGAGAGGAGGGGGCTGCGGTATGGTAGGATGGGGTATAGTGCTCCTTTTTAACCAGAGAGCAAATGTGTACACATGGGAAGTTTCTGCAGGGTCGTATGCCACACTGGGGACCTCACCTCACAGTAACATTTGCGTGTCTGGCTTGGAAATACTGTTTTAACTTCATCAAAAATAGTTGTTCCACTTGAATTAAATGAATCAGAATCATCCTTTAGTGTAGTCAGGGAAATGGTTTTTGGTATTTATAGAGGTAGATCTTGATCTAAAATGTACAGTACTGTGTGTGCATCTATTTAGAGAGGGTGTATGTGTGTAGGGGTATTTATATACGCACTATCTAACTGAGAGAGCAACAAAGCTAAAGCTGCGTGTTTATTTCAGAGGCCTTGGTGGATATACTGCTGACAGTTGTGAAACTCAGCCCTTCTGTCTGTGAAAGCAGTCACCTTGCTGTGTTGCTGGGTGCCTACGGGGCTACACTGAGTGCTGTAGGTAAGTGTGTTAGCCTGGGAAAGGTACCCTACTAGATCTGGTTTTCATCTTCATAGGTGACTGACTTTGGCTTTCATCTTGTTTATTAGATCAGAAGATACTGCTACTGCTTCAGTTATATGAGAAGAATAATCAAAGTCTTATAAATACCAGGTAAGCTGACCACCTTCCTTTTGTTTGACTAACTACACACAAATACGCAGTCTCACAATTGCATTTTTCCAGGGTCTTACTTTTAGTTGACATAAACAATGAGCAAGGTCAAACCTAGAGGTGAATGTTGCTTTTGGAAACATTTTTCCTATATATTTCCTATTCTTAATGTAATTCTTGTGTGTTGCCCAAATTTTTGGGTGTCTGTGGGTTGGGTGAGGGACTGTCTCATTTCAGTAGTCCCTCACTCTCCATAGTAAGAACCCACTGTTAGGGATTTCATCGCAGATAAAGGCCAAAGCACAAGTTGCTGGTGTAGGATCCCTTTCCCTTCCCGTTCCCTTGGAATGCAGCATTCTCCACTTAGCACCCCTTGCCCTTTTCAGTGATCTTGTGCCTATATATATGATACTCGACTCTAGTGCTTTGCTGGAGAGGAAGGGAATATGCCAGTGGAGGAGTCATGTATAACCTTTTGCATTAACATATGTATTGATAGCTCTGAGTTACTAACATGGTATCAATGCCTTCCTTGTCTTTCACCAGTCTGGACTGTGGATCTCCTTATAGCGCAGCCTTGCAATACATCTACATGCTTCATAAGAGAGCACCATGTATTGTATAAAATAATCAGTTTCTTTTCAGGCCCTGTGCCCAAGCAGTCCACAGGGAAGTCTGTCGCTAACAGTTAGTTCTCATACACTGATGGTTTTGGTCTGCCTTGCCTAAATGCACTCTTCTGTCTTTGAGGTATGGGCATAAATATTAATAGCAATGCAAGAGTACTGGCTCAGAAGCTGGAGCAGTTCTGGGCTCTGAATTAAGGACCTCCCTTAGCTTTGAGAATATAGATAATCCTTGCAGACTGTGAAGGGGAACAGGAAATGGAGGTTCTTGTTAGCAGGGAACTGAAGTGGCTTCCAGAAACCAGGGCTTTGGCGCTAGCCAGGTCCTGCATTAATCTTTACTGAAAGTGTTTGCAAATGGGAGGGTGTTATGTGAGAAGGAGATTGATTTCAGGGGTAGATAGGTCCCAAAACTTTTGTAGCCTTTGAAGCGGAGAAAGAACGTCATACTGTACCCTGAAGTGAATTGGTAGCCAGACACTTACTTAGACTTGATCCCAGCACTGAACAGTTTGAGTAAATATAGAGAACATTCAGGAAAAGTGCTGTACATGCAACCCAGCAGAGCTCAACTTGTATTACAAATGGGAGCCTTCAGGTTCTGGGTGGTAAGAAGCTTAACGCCATTCCTCCAGCTGCCTCACTGTCACTGAGGCATGCTGCTGGCAGTACCCACATAATAAATGGCAATATCAATACCACTTTAAGCACAATAGCAAAGTAAGTGGCATCTAAGGAGCAACTCGGAGGAGGAGAGTAAGGATTTATGTTTTACTGGACCGCTGTGATGCTGGTTTGAAATAATCAGTTGTGTTTGAGACAAACTTGTCTGACCTGGTCTTGATTGCTCTCTTTTCATGCAGCTGCTATCATACTTAGCTGCATTTATAGCTTAAAAGCGTTTTTTCTGAGAAGGTAAGTTCTGACTTGGATTAACAGGATAGGAAATAGTTAATGAGACACCCTCAGACTGAATTTGAAAAGCTTTTGGATGGATGAAAAAGGTGTTGCCAGGGAAACAAGTTCTAGTTGCAAGTTCCCACAGGATAATAAGTACAAGTGAAGGGAAAATTTAAATACTAATTTATATCCTCTGTAATTGCTTTTCGCTCAGTACTAGCAGTGTGTTGACTAATGCCTTTACTTTTAACAATGTTTAAGAATCCTGCTATGGGGTCCAGCCGCTGTGGAGCATCACAAAACTTGCAAGAGTCTAGGGAAGTCACTATGGCAGCAGCCAAGCATGGAGGAGATTCTGTGTCTGCTAGATCGAGAAAAGATGATGAAGACAATTCTGTCCTTTCCTCAGCATCGCCGTCTTCTGTCATCACAGGTGCTTTGGTTCAGACTGCTGAATTTTGATGTAGAAAAAGAGCCTTTCACTTCAGTAGTTTCTTTCTTGCATTCATGTAATTGCAATTTGTTTACATCAGGAGAGTAATTAAAATTCATAGGAGGGCTGGAATTAATTATTTAGGAGCACTTTTCAAATGACTTGCAATATATGTACCACATCTTGTCGGCAGGTGTGATTGTGCAGCATTGCAAAGATTGCCATGTATAAGTGAGACCAGAATTTGACTTTAAGCAGTTGTTAAATTTTACTGCCCAAGGATCCACTGACAGTGGGCTCCTCAGTCTTTCATAGAGTTTGCTAACATGCTTCTACACCTCTTTGTGCTAGTAGGGGGAAATAGTTTTGGAATCCTGATAGTGAAATCCAGATTTAAACACAAGCATCTCTCACCCTGTATTGCATTGTATCTTGCCAGGTTTAGTATCAGTTGCTTTATAATGGGATGAGGTGGTTGGGGAAGTTTGGAACCAGGCTGGATATTGGTGTTGTTCCTTACAAATACTGGTTTGGATTTGGTTTCAGGAGGTACAAGAGGCACTATATAGAGATGAATGCGTCAAGAGTCTTGATGACTTCTACGATCCTTGTTTTCTGCTTCAGCTCTTTAGTGAACTGACCAGACCAGGTAAAGTGAATGTTTCTCTTTGATATTTAGTGTCCTTTTACTCTGCTGCGGGAGCTGCATGGCTCCATCTGTAGCTCTGTTATTCTCAGTATAAGAGTTAATACTACAAAGAAATTTGTGCCTGGCTTTGGAGAGAAGAAACATACATCATTTAACCGCCTACTGCATTGAATGACTTAAAAATAACGAGGCATAATTGGCATTAAAGTTTGTTGTTTTTTTTAAAGCACTTTTCCAAATAGTGCTATATATCTAGTGAGATTTGGCTGCTCAGAGCAACATAGCAGCAATGGGCATTCCTGCCAACCTGCTCTTGTTGAGACAAGGTGGTGCACCCTTATAGCTCTCTTAAATGTAGTGGGTTAACCCTGCATAGAGGGACTGGTCTGCTTAAGATGAGGAGAGGTTTTTAAACTGGAACTGGAAACAGCTTGGAAGAGACAAAAAGTAGACAAAGATTTATGTTCTCTGATCTATCGAAAGCATTCTGTATATCACAAAAACCAGCACAATGTAATTGTAAAATCGCATAAGAGGGATCAGCAGAGAATATTCCCCACTGGAAGGTTGTATTTTTTTCTGGTGAATGTGTAGAGCTGTATTCTGCATCAGCTGTGGTGTCACAGCAACGCGATGAGCAAAACTGGCATGGGAGGGATGGTACCTTCTGCTGCTGCATGCAGTGCCCCACCTGCAGCTGATATGACCGCTCTGATCTGGGGCTGTTTTGTGGCTGAGTTTTTGGGAGCAGTAATCATCTCCTTTCAGCTATGCTCTCTGTGGGAGCTGGGCAGAGGTGGGGCAGGTTGGAGAATGTGCCCTGCAATGCTGGAGGAGTTCTCTGGGGGTAAACCAGAAGCAACCATTACTGAGAAATGGTGAAGTTGCTTCCTGACCAGAGTGAATCTCTGCAGGGGTATTGATATCTATGAGGGACACCATGACTGAATGGAGATCTGGCCTGTTACAGGCTGTGGTTATAGTATGGGGAAGCTTCAGCCAACTCATTTTCCATTAGACAGAGATGCATGGGGCCATTTTATGTCATGAATAGGCCTGTGCTCAGAATTGTTGGAAAGTTTGATGAGAGAGATCTACATGGTGCTTGAAAACTAGTTGCTTAGCCTCGCTTTTCTTGTTTGACATGACCCTGCTTCGCATGTGCATATCCCTGCTGTACTTCACAGGCACACTGCTTATTCAGAGAGCCCTTAAAGATCAAAGTGAGCCAAGTATCATAAGGAATTTCTAACCAGCTCCCTCTCTATGTTGATTATGGTTAACCACTGTGTAGTTACAGCTGGATTTGGCTTTCCACAACAATAATGTCAGAACCAATTGGCAGGCTAATAACAGTCTTTCAGTGAAATCATACTTACAGTCCTTCTTTGTTCACCTATACCCTTATAGTACAGTACCTGTTTTGTGTGTTCTTAGCCTATACTTAGCTATAGCTGTAAACCACTCTGTATAATTTTGACAGCAGTAAAAAGAACTGTCTTTTAATCTACTGAGGATAAAAAGGTAGCAGAACTATTTGGCATTTTGCTGTAGGAGGGATCTTAGACAATCCAGTTAAAGCTGGGTCTTTGAGATTGTTATTGATGAAGAGCATGGACAGCCAGTGTCTTTCGAACCTGGGTGTAATAGTTGGAAAAAGCACGGCTGTCATGCACCTGTCGTCATCATCACCCACCACCTGGAAGCCACCACCTTAACTGGTGGGAGGGATTTGGTGGCTGTTGGTCAGCCGCAGCACTGCTACAGTGAACCAGCAAGGATGACCACTTGTGTGGGATGCAGTGGGGTTGAGGGAGCTCTTGTACATGGTGTTCTTGCGGAGCTGTGGAGGCAGTGGCTACTCTTAACGCTGACATACGCTGACTCTTAAAACTGGAAAGGGGAAAACCAGTTCTCTTAACTGCTCCACACTGAGTGAGAGTGTGTGTCCTGAGAGGGACGTTTTTAAAAGGCCCAAGTGATTTATGAGTTCAGGTCCCGTGGTGCTCCTAAACCATGTCAGCTGCTTTTGGAATTCCCAATTCCTCTTTATTTATTTGCTGTTTGTACTGGCTGCACAGTGCCCTGTGCACAGATGTTATATAACTGCTGAATTTATAAACATAGACTTATTGCACAGTGTTTAATGCTGAGTAAAAAGTAAGTCTGGAACTGGGCAGATAGCAAGTTCTATCTAACTTTAACTCTGATAAGCATCTTGTGGAAAGCTTTTCCATCATGGTTCTCAAGGTACTTTAAACAAACCGTATGTCAGACATAGAATTAATTTTTTGTTTTTAATAATAGCTTGTTATTTTATGTTAGTTGTTGAATGCACTCTCCAAGGTCAGCTGGATGGAAAATATTTCCACTGCATGTTTTAGAGTGAAAGTAAGTTTTCCAAATAAATCTTTCCGTGACCAGCATGAACTTTACTGCTGAAGTGAAGACCTTGGATTTCAGTATGTGGTACCACCCCAAAAAATTATCCACTTTGTCTGTCTAGTTGGTGTACATTAGTAGTTCTCAAGAACTGCAGTCTGAAGGAGAGCCATGTGGTGGCTTGCTGTGAAAGGGCATACAACACATACTTGATCCTGTACTGAAGAGGGGTTGTTGTGTAGGCCAGGGCTATGTGTGAGATGTCCCTAAGTGACGGAGAATCCTCTGCAAGCAGGCAAGTTTTAGATCATCTTTGCATGTTCACTTGGGATTCAACAGAAAGCATCCATTTCTCAGTGCTTAACTTATGCCCTTGCATCTTGCCTGCAGAGTGGGAAGTGTGGAGCCGCTTTGCCCCAGGCAGAAAGTAGCAGAGGGCATAGATCAGGTGTCTCTCTGGGCTCTGTTTTTCTTTCTTCTGCCCTGTTGTTGCTACTCCTCTCAGCATTTTTACTTTGGCAATCAGGTGGGCGGCCTTTCCCAGTGCCTGGAAGTAGAGGGGGGTAGAGCTGTATCTGTACAAGCTCTGGTGATGTGGGAAGTATCCCATGATAACAAACGAGGGATCTTTTTGCTCACTAGCAGAACGACTCAGGTGTTTTGCATTATGCCAGTTAAACTTGATGTGCTTTGGCAAGGAGTGGTGTAGGGAAGTGTACAGTAATTGCTCCTTGTAAAACCACTCACTGAAAAGATCTGTTACTGCAATTCAGTGATGCCTTTGCATTGGTCACGTAGCAGTGGGCTGGTTGGGAGGCAATGCTGGGAGGTGGAGACCCTGCCGTTGCCTGGCCCCATAACTAGCAGAGCTGGGTATGAAACTGCCAGGCAGGAAACTGAAGTAGGAGTTCTGGCAGCTGAGGAAGAGATGAGAGAAACAGCCCAGCTGCTGGTGCGGGGACATAAATAATCTGTGATTTTTACCTAAATATATATAAAATATATATATATGTATTTTGGTTGTGTGTGGGTGGTGGTGGGGGAGGAAATCAGTGGACCAAATATAGGTACTTGTCAGTAACACTACAGCCTCTTCTTAAATAGGAATATTTGTTTCTCAGAAACTTCCTCTTGACCTTCAGCGTGAATGACAAGTAAATATATGAATGTTGTTGCTAAACTCAGAACTGCAATACATTTGTACTTTAGCTGGTAAAATACAACTGGGGTGCCATTGTATTCCTGTACAGGTGAATGGACTAGAAATAGCAAAGGAAATATTCTGGAGGTTTTACATCAAGTCATTTCTAGCCAACAGTGGGTAGAAATGGCACAAGCTCTTCAAAACACACAGCCCTTAAATGAGAAACTCTAAATCATGATGGCAAAATGCTATGGAAGATAAATATTAGATTCAAGGGTGTGTTTTCTGTTTGGCCGGTTACTGTGCATCACTGGATTTTGTTTGTCCCAGAAGGGCATAGGGGTACAGTTTAGTACTGTGCTTGGAACATGCCTTACCGGCAGAATCACTTATGCCTGCACAATAACAACTGGTGTGCCTAATGGCTTATTTATGTATTATTCCATTCGTTCAATTACAGAAGCTCTTTAGTGCAGTTAGGTTTTTTATTGGCTATGCAGATCTTCCTTTCAGGCACAGACTTACTAAGTGCCCAGAAAATGTTTTGAGGAGGAGAATTTTCCCTCTTGTTCTTCTTTGTACTTAACTTTCATGAAACAGTGAGATATGTCATGTCTTTACAGAATTTACTCCAAACTTTGCATGGTCTAGCAGGCAGAATTGTCTCTGTCTCACGTGAATGAGACTAACCGCATTCATTTCAGCTCAGGTAAAGAATTACTGTTCAGAGTGATTTGCAGAATGCCTTTGCTAGTTGAAGCTAGTTCAGCATGCAGTGAAGAAATAGTTTGTAGGGGTAGATCTAGAAATTGGTGTTTATGAATAGAAGTTTAGTTAAGGATTATAGTGCTGTTATATACTCTGACATGTCAATATAATGCACTGGGTGTTTTTCTTCCATTTTTTTCCCTCTTCCCACACAGAGTGTGTAGTGGCATGTCACAAGTTTGTCGAAGTCAATGCCCTGGGTCTAACAGTAGCTGCGCTTAGCAGCTATGATTCCAACATGAGAGCAGCCGCGTATTTTGTCCTGGCTTCCTTTCGTTCTCATCTGGAAGGAGCTCGCTTTCGAGAGAAGAGTCAGGTAAGACTGAGCTCAGTTGATAGTTTGCCAGGTTAGACATTTTAGGTCATGGACACTTACGACAGAGTCAATGCTTTACTCATCCATCCTCATGCACATGGTGAGAGAGCTAAATGAAGCTTTTTATCCTCTATTCCATTGTTTCTCCTTTATTGCTTTGTGTTTCCTCCTGTTATAATCAATGGGCAGAAAAAGAGGGGAAAATGTGTTTTAGAAATTCTAAGGAATTTTATTTGTAGGAATGGAAATCCTGATGGGATTGGTATTTGATTTATGGCCTATGAAAGATCCTAAAAGTTTATTTATGTATTCACACTCTCCTGTTGTATTTGTTTGGGTTACGGTTCAAGCTTTTCTCCCCTGGGCTTTTGTGATGCAGTTGCTCTATCTCTTGGATGCTGTGCAAAATGGAATCAGGCAGCCGAACCTCAGATTTACCTTCTCTTTGACCCTCTACATTGCTCGTGTGGCACAGCAGATTCTGAAGCCAGGTACTGTAACCTACTGTGCATGTTGAACTCCTGGGGTGGGTGACAGTACATGGAGTAATGTCCTTGACCGATACTGGATGATGAGATAGCTGTGGTGCTGGTAAGAGCCATGAAAGTATGCTTTCCCATGTTTCAAAGAAAAACTCTCAATGTTTGTGTAGACTGCCTTACTGGAGAAGTGAAAAGTGCCATTTTGATTTTTGTACAAAACCAGCGTGATCCATCAGGGATGAAGCCACTACCTCCTCGTAATTTTGGGGTGGAAGTGGGCAGAGGACTAGACGAGTGTGTGGGTCCTGTCCCATTCAGCAGATCAGAAGAGGCTGGCCCGAGTGTCCTTTTGTCCTTAGACACTGAATCAACGTAAGTCACTGTTGCAAAGGGTAATCCTGGCATCGGGGAGTAGTTCGGTTTGGAAGGGACCTTGTGATGTCTCTGGCTAAACCCTTTGCCCAAAGTGGGGCCAGCTGTGAGGGCAGATCACGTTGCACAGGGCTTTATCCTAGAAAACCTCCAGACCGCTCAACTGATCCTAGAAAGCCTCCAATGATGGAGGCTCTATAGTCCTGCTGGGCAACTTGTTCCACTGCTCATGGGGAAGATGTCTGGTCTGGAGGTTAAAAATTATGATTGCCTAATGTGAAGTGTTAGGCTTGAAACGTGGAGAGATTTGTCTCTCACTTCGCTGCAGATTTCTGTTTTGTCAATGAAGTAAAAGTTGGATTTGCTGAAATCAGAGCCTTGTTGAATGCCCATCTTCTCACCTGCTTTGTGCGTGCTCTGAATGGACTTTTCATTTTGGGGAAGAGAAGAGGAGGGATGGCCAACAATATAATCAGCCTTAGAGCAGAAGGCCTCCTCACTGTAATTAATGCACTGGTCTGGCAGCTAGCTGAAACACTGGAAAATACAGGTTCCATTTATTTTTCTGTGTGGTTGTGTATTGTGAACATTGTCTTCCTCTACAATAACTATTGTTTCTCTTCACAGAGGAGCACATGTATATAAAAGTAAACAGATTCCTTCTGTCACACCAGTATTTGGACCTGAGGAAAGTACCAGGGTTTTTCCAACTTTTCTACAGTTTTGATTTCGAGGTAATGCAAGAATCCCAACTTAGGTATCCACTAATTCTTCATAAAATAATAGAAAAAAGCCATAAAAATGCAATAAAATCTTATTCTTCCATGAGGAATTAATTAGAGGCATCTTTGTTTTGTTTTATATTGGAATTAGAAGTATTATTCCTGGGTTTCTTTGTTGTTTTCTTAATAGTAACACATAATGAAATCATGAGTTGTGCTGTGCATGTTCTGTAAGCACAACAAACAGAATTTTCTGCCCTTGCTAGCTTACATTCATATTTGAGTTTAGATTATTAACATTGAGTTCAGCTGAGGTATTTTAGAAACAGCAACTTCAGAATTTCCATTATCAGTGCATATCTGGGCTGCAGAGTAACTGTTCCTGATGGATGTTACTGATTAAATTTGATAGGGATTAAAATTGAGAAGTCCAGAAAGAGCTGTTAAGCAATGTGCTGGCACTCCCAGGGAACCAGGTTTTTTTGTGCTGTGATGAGCAGGCATTATTTTGAAATGTCTGATGGTGGTATTTTTCTTATGGCTTCTAGTACAAAACAGAACGTGAGTGGATTCTCAGATTTCTTGGAGAAGGGCTGCGTGATAAACATTGCTATGAGCTTTATGACTACCAGAGGATTTTCCAGGTCATACTTTCCTTTTTCAACAGTCCTTTGTGTGATGAGGGCTCCCAGGTAAGAATTTAAAAAAAACAAAACAACCCCCCCCCCAAAAAAAAACCCCAAACCACAAAAGTTTGCATGGTTTGGAGATCTTAAATAAATACAAAGCAGAAAGGAGAAGTTGACTCTTCCCTTGCCCTCTTGAAAATCTGTTCTTTGTAGATTTTGTGTATGTATGGAGGGGGAGATAACTGCTTATGTCTAAACCAGAGTCACATCCTTGTCCCCTGAAATTGGAACAGGTCCCTGCCATCATGGTACCTCACTCAGTTTCATCAACTGGTAGTCTGGCATTAGTTGTATTTCTAATGCTTCATGGAAAATATTGCAGATACTGCAGTTTTGCTCATACAGGCAGGGCCTTTGCTTTTTTAGGTCTCCTTATTCCCTAACCAGCGTGTTACCTGTACAGTGCTTTAGCAGGAAGAAAACTCACATGCCAGAAGGTCTCACGTTCATAAGCATCCACCCTGAGAAATCCAGTCTGTTAAAAGTATCTCAGTTAGGTATCAAAATCGTGGACAAAAAAGAGAAAATTGCTACCTTAAGACTTCCTTTTAAGAGTAGTGTCTGTGTGTATGAAGCCTTGAAAAGAGAACGGCTTTTCTTCGCTGGGGTTGCTACAAACATGTGGTGTTTGGTAGTACATTTTAACTTTAAGTTGATCAGATCGAAGATACCAGTCAGTTTGCTAATTATATCCTTATGAAAGATCGATAATAATTAGATCCTGACTATATTCTAGTTTTGTAAAAGAAATTATATTTTGTTTCAGAGTCGTATTCTGGAGATATTACAAAATGCTGCCCGTGTCACCAGAGCTGCCTATGAGCTGATACAAGATCACAGCCTCTTAACTTGGATAGTGCACATCTTAGAGAAAAGGTAACTAGGGGAATACTAGTGACATGGGAACAATTCTACTGTCCACAGTAGAATAATTATGCAACTGAGTATGAAAACAAGGACGACAGATACAGAGATGGCCTGTCAGCGGGTTGTGACATTTGGCACCTAGGGCCATACTGGCAGAACTTGTCAAACTCTAAAGTGTTCTCTCCTGTTTCTAAAAAGAAAATCAAGATGATTACAGGTTGGAGCAGGAGGGATGATGGGGAGGGGGGCTTCATGTTTTTGGCAGCACTTTCTTGAAAAACTTAGAAAACAAAATGGCACCTTATTTTAGCATATGTGACTTTTCATTTCAAATACCCACAATTCACATCCTGTCATATGACCTCCTACACAGTAACGTGCAGAATAATGAATTTGAGCTGTCTATAACATATCTCCTCCCACTTTTTCCTCCTCCCCTTGCCTCTCTCTCACATATATGCGCACATGTGCACATGCACATGTGCGTGCACACACACACACCAAATCTCTTTTGCATAGATTCCCCTGGCAGGTTTATGCAAGGTTTCAGGATGATCTCCTGGCTGAGAGGCACCTATTGCCATCCAGGGTTCCAAAAGTGCACTAGAATATTGTCCCCTCTAGGTGATGGACTGGTTCCTGATTAGGATCTGCCTTCCAAATGGGCGTTTGCTTCTTTTTTTTTGTTTTTCAGGTTTCTAGAAAACAAGCTGTTAAATAGAATTATTTCCTTGCTCCATACTTTGTGGCTAACAAATTTAGGAGGCAAGAGAGAAAGCAAGAATCAATCTCAGGAGAACAGGAAGTTTCTTCCAATTCAGCTTGTAAATGAATTTCTGTATGTTTTGATCACATTAATCAAACATATTCGGTAAGTCTTTTTGAGTGCTTTCCCCCCCCCGCCCCCTTTTAAATCAATTTGCATGTAATCCTCTGTCCAGTTTGAAATTTATTAAGGCCAGAAGAATTTCTTGATCTCTGGTAGCAAATCTTGATGAGATTTCTTTGACAGGAAGATTTAGCTGTTTAAATACATTGGAATAAAATAACAATTGATGCACAGTAGCTGTCAAGTTCTGCGTCCTTAATTATTGGCCATTTTTAAGCTGCTGTGTTTTACCTTTTTCCTGCTGGATTAGAGCCTGCAGTTAGCAATGCTGTTTGCTGCAAGGATCTTTCAAGCTCTCCGAAGCTTTAGATTCTTTCTGTGTCTGTACCATGCCTGCAAACTGTACTACAAGGAGAAGCTGTGCAAAGTTCTACACGACAGAGTTAGAACGTCTATTCTCTCCAGATCTAGAGCACTTAACCTGTCTAAGCACAGCAGCTGCAGCAGGAATAGTAGAAAACAAATGGGTAATCAGTTCTGTTTGGGTTCATACTAGCACCTGCAGCTGGTCGTGCAGACAAATATTGCCACAGCCTGGAGAAGCTATGTTTATTTTTATTTCCTCAAAATTTTGAAAATTCATGCAAAATAAAAAAGTGTAGGTAAAGCTCCGGACCCCTGGCCTCTTGCTTGTGTGCTGTCTGCCTTTGCTATTTACAGGCAGGAGGGCCAATGGTCTGTTCTGCCAAACACTAGTGGAGAGAAGCACTGGGGATTCAGTGGGAATGAAACTAATTATTACTGGCATCCTGAGAAACAGAAGTATGTTTCTAGAGAACTGCAGGAGAAGACTGTAGGAAGAGACCATAAGGAGAAAAAAACTGTACTTATTTTATTTTATTAATTAGCATGCAGAAAAATACATGGCACCTTTGTTTTCTTTTCACAGGACTAATTTAGATGTAGCCAAACTGACTCAGTTTTTCAGTACACTCAGTTCTGTGCTGGAATATCGTGCTATAGTTGTCGAGGCCTTCAAAGAAATGAGCCGGTTCACTGTGAACGACAGCGTTCTCTCAAACGAAGAGATCCTCCTGCTGCTGCATAAGTGGAGCATCATCGGTAAAGACCTGCAACTGCAAGAGGATGTGCGGACTCTTGCTCAGAAATACCAAATCAAAGAACTGCTTAGTAAGTACTAAAATATTTCAGAAAAGTAATACCACTGAGGCCGTTATAAGCTAACCATACAAGTGAGGCAAACTTTGTAGGAAGAAGTGTTAATAACTTTTGTCAGACAATCTGATATAGCTTGGGGGATGAGGAACGGAAATGGAAAGCCATTTTCCAGGTCTTTATTGCAGTGATTTCTAACTTCAACACAAGTCTAGAAGCTTTTTAGAAATACAGTTTTAAAAAGGGAGAGAGCTTTAAAATGCAGCTTAGTTGCAGATCTGGAGTCAGGCTTTGAAAAACGGTATTCTTAAATGAAGTCTTAAAAAAAGCGGTGCTTACAGGCTTTGTGCTCAAAGATTTAAACCATTCTGAGTGTGGATGGGGGATCTCAAAGTGAAGTATGAGTGAAAACTAGCATTGAAGCAAACGAAAACAAAATAGTTAATTTTTATTATTGTCATCGATGTCGGAAGAAAGCAAAAACACGTTTGGACTTGTTATATGTTACTCCCTTAAATAATTTATAGGAGTCGTTATGAAATTTAGTATCAAGTTTATTGAGTAAGCAGTCAGCAAGCAAAACTGCGCTGGGCGGCCCGGGAGACCCTTGCTCCCTCCAAAGGCGCGCACTGTGTGTTTATTTTCCTCGAAGTTATACTACAAGGTGTTACATATACATAATATTCTCAAGTATGCCTATACATATGCATGACTTGTCCCCGCTTCGTATTAAAATTAGCCCCAAGAAGTCATTTCCATGAACTCCTCCCCACTGCGCTTGCTCAGTGCCTCCTTGTGGTGGTCGTTGGGGGTCGTGGGGATGAAGGCTGATGGCTCCTCTTCATCACCGCTAGTAACCCCTTGTTCTTGCACAGACTCTGTTGCTCCTTGGCTCTTGCCCAAACTGCAGAGTTGGTGCAAATTAGTTCTTAAGGGAAGCTCCTGGTTCTTATCAACAACTGTCCTTGGTAAGGAGCTACAAATCTTTCTGTTATACACCTCCCCTCCCACCAGAGTCCCTTTTTATGGCATCCTGGTATCTTTCTGCAGCTGCACGTATTGTTGTTAGGGTCATCCTGACAGCATGAAGCAGTGAGGGCTAGTGCTTGTTTGCTTATCAGGATATGTCACTCAGGAATTTGGTAATTGATTATGTATCAGGTTTTCACACAACAGTGACTTTAAACAGAGGATGTAACAAAGACACAAGTAATAAGGGGGGCCTTCTTCCCTCATCTGCCGGTTTGAGAACAAATTCATTATATATTTATTTATTACACTCATACTTCTTGCTCTCTCCATTGTCTTTAATTGAATTTGATGAACAAACAGTTTACTATCGACTTGCACGACTTCTCTCTTGTTATCTCTGTGAATAAAATGTAGAAGGAACTTTGTAGTGGGAGGTGCCAAACAACCCCGGTTTCCTGCAAACACAACAACTGCACTTGGTGCACATAATAAACTTCTATAGGTTTCTTTAAGAGTTCTGTATCAGTTAAATGAATTTTCAAAGTATCACTGTATTTAAGGGATACTGTAAAAGCTTCAGTTTTTCTAAAGTTTTTCGTATCCTTTTAGCGTCTTTCTGGGGATCTTTAGAGAATTACAGTGACATCTGCAACATACTATATATAAGGTTTAAAAAAAATCTGTTGCTCCAAGCCTCAGGAGCTTATAGAGCAGTCACAAAAGTGGGTTCTTATCTGGAATTTGGTTTCTGAGGTTACATTTCAGAAGTTGTCCCCATCCCCCACAGCCCCCGGGGAAAAAATACTGCAATGCATTTGGTTGATTTTAAGCTGCAGAGTGCAACATCATTGACATTTCTGATGATTTTCTCAGTGACTCCTTGAAAGCAAATTGCCATAAAATGCTCTGTGCGGGCTGGTGGTGACAAAGCGCCGTTGCTGTTTGGGAGCTTTGCTGCTGCTGTGACACAGGCAGCATCTAATGGAGAGCAGCCCCACATTACAGAGTTTGGCTGCCTGTCTCTTCTCTTGGGGTGTGGAAAATTCACATGTCCTTGGTGAATCTCTTCCCTTGGGGTGTGAAAAATTCGTGTGCCACAGCACCTCGCCAGCCAGCCACTCAGCCAGCGGCTGGAGCATTTCTCACGAGGCGGTGTCAATAACCTAGCCGTACTGGGAAAACTGCATCTCACGGACCTCTGGAATAGTGCCTTGGCTTCGCTGGGCTGTGGGTCACAGCCTGGGTGGCATTATTGCTTGTCTCAACGTCAGGCGATCCAGTTCAGAAAAGTGTTTCAGCCTGTGAGTCACTGGGAGCTACCTCTAGCCCATTTGCTCTGAATTGCATAGGCTCAATTAGGCTGCTAAATGAGGCTAGTACTTATCCTTTTAGCAACTGAAACAACACACAATACCGTCTTTCTTGCATAATTTTGTACCAAGAAAATCCCTTGGAGTATCTGATGTTTGTTTCGGTGGTTTTTCTCTTCTGACAGAAAATATTAAAGAAAAGAACAAATCTCAAGCCTCATCTCATGCATATTATCACATTCGGAAAAAGGATGAGATAGAAAGAGAAGATGACACTGCTGCAAAGCTGAAAGTCTCCGAGCTGGAGAAATGCAGAGATCGTCTGAACTCCATATTTGCCCACTGGGAGCCTGTTTTCCCAGCGCCACCTACCAACCATCCAGGGGAGCCCCTCAAACCTGCTGACCTGGCAGATGAAAGAGTCAGTCTTACCTGTGCATCCACTCATGTGGTAACTAAATGGCTCATAAAGTCCATGGTTGAGCACAGCCTCAATATACAAAATGTTTTGTTAACTCTGCGGTGGCTACAGAATTGCATCTTGCCGCACCCAGTGGCAGTGCAGGAGATGCTCGGGGATGAGATGCTGAGAAACAACATTTTCAAGTTTTACACCCAGATCTGTGAGGCCAGCAGCGGGACGGCTGGACTCTCTCAAGAGCTCTGTTTGTTCAGCTCAATCATGCTTCACCTAATGGATGCTCGGGGTCTGACCAACAACAGCTTTCATGAACTTGTGAAAACGTTGTGCCTGTCAGCCATGACGGAAGAGGATGCGAACAAGAAAGGTAACTTGTCTTTTCACTCACGTTACAAGGCAGTAACGGTAGAAAGTTCCATATTTTTTTTAATTCATTGAAATAGTTTGAAGTTTGCCCGTGACCGTTGGTGCTCATAACTTCACAAAGTAAAAGCTGTGTCTTTGGTGGTGCAGGCACAGGCATTGGTAGCACAGAGTAGGGTCACACTGTGGAGGTTTCTGATAGTACAACAGTCATACTCCCTCAAAGAAACTTTCCTTTCTAGGACTGAAATGGAGTTCAGTGAGGTATAAAAAATACAATTCCAAGGGGAAAAATAGTCTGCAGCAAATGAATCCATGTGGGAATGGGTTCTGGTCCATATGCTGTTCAACATTATCATTTGATAGCAAAAACCACAGGTCACATTTCAAACTTTTTCATTTAAAGGGGCCAGAAGGTTGTGCTAACAAGAAACTGTTTTCTTTCCTTAGTGTTAGGAGGATCATTGGCTTTGCATGGGCAAAACCCCCACAAATTTTCCATCTAGGAAAAGAGTTAGGAAACTATTCTAAAAACATAGGTCTGGAGGTAAAATGGCTTGGTTTTGTATTACTGTGTGGAAATAGGAGAATATCTGTTCTGATTTTTCTCTATAATTTTTCCTCCACAGCTGTTTGTGTGTTCCTGACTTCTGTTTACATTGGGGACATGTGGCTTGGAGCACAGGAGCCAGATATGTTAATAACCCATGTCAAATTGATCTGCAGTAGTACGGATGATAAATTTAACCATGATGACTTGGAAACTCATAAACAAGGAGAAGAAACTATTATGCCTCTTTGCAAAACCCTTTACTTGGCTACTTTGGGGCATTAATTCAGTGAACTGACACTTCATCTTTAATGTTATATGCTCTGCCATCGTTGCTGCAAGCCATGAAACTCTCCTGAACTGTTCTCCATACAAATCTAACTTGATTTGCCATAAAGATCAATATTTTATTACTGTGTGCAAACTCAGAGGAGGAAAATTGTTTTCATCATCTCTCAGTGGAACATTAAAGCTATAATTTTCCTTTTCTTGAACAGTATGGGGCACTGAATGTTGCTTATATCATTTTTATTACAGGCACTTTTAACTTTATGAAGAACCAAAAAAGACTGATTAGTGCCTTGCCTCTGGACTGTATTTCAGTCCCCATGTAGTTAAAATCCATCCTCTCTCCAGTATCAGATGGGGAAAAAAGATTGCAGAACTTCACCACAGTGTGGTATAAGTATAGGCATAAGAACGAGCAGTCAAGTAGTTTAGCCACGACGATTTGCGATTTCTTGAAGAACCCGGTTTCTTTCACGATATATGATACCAAAACCAGTATGAATAGAAGACTGAACACTGGAATCATGATCGTCTGGGATTCTTCTTGTTTTTAAATTAAATGGCTTTTGAAAGCATTTGTATCAAAGCTGGTCTGGTTTTATTCTCCTTTCTGTGGTTTTTTGGTTTGGGTTGGGTTTTTTTTATTTAAAAAAAGCCCTGACCATCACCGCTGCTGGGACTTGCAACAAAGGCCCATCTTCTCTCCACTCTGAAGAGATGAGAGATGGAACTAAAAAACTAAAACCCAAATGACTTGCTGCTCATTGATTATACATGGTTTTTATTGGAAATTCTCTGTGAAATCTGATAAATATTTCTTGAACGTGGCCTCGAGGGCAGTTTAACGTGCCACTCCAGATATGCAAACATGCAGAGCCTGAACCTGACCCTTTGAAATGTAAAACAGGATTTATTAAATTGATTCATGAATATGTGCTGTGCCTAGGTACTTCATACAAATTCTGTACAGCGGAAAAAATGAGAAATGCACACTCCTTGTGATGTTTATTTAATTTGTTTGGGTTTTTTTAATAAAAAAACATGAGATGCAAATAATGAGGATTGCTTCTACATATAAGTATTCTTGTCCTAAAGAACCGTAATATCAATATCAAGACTTGATTAAAAATAACAAATATTTCTTGAAAAAGCTGCAAGCCCATTACAGGCTAAATTTTGTGTCATAGAAAATCCGTAGGGTCTGACATCAGGAAATCTTCTTTTGCAATGAAAAAAGCTTATTTTACTCATTTAAAAAAAAAAACCAAACAGGCAAAATGAAACCGAAGGAGTTCTAAAATGAAAGGTGGCTTTCTGTCCCATCTAACTGGAAAAGAAAATACTCATGACACATAGGGAGTTTTTCAGCTGTCTTGAGGGTCCGAGCACATCTAACAGTGGTTTATAGTATGATTTGCTTGAGAGAATTAAAGAAATGAGGTAGGACCATTCAACGAACCTAAGGACGGTAATGCAGAAACATTTTCTCTACCCAAATCTAACTTAAATGCTAATAAGTGAAATTCATTTTCCCCAAGTTGACTCTGCTTTGCCCGTGATCGTAACTGGTAAGCAATCTCCCTGTCTTAATCTTGACCCGTGAACTTTGTCATCCCATTGTCCCCCCATCCTGTCCTGCTGAGGGGGAGTGGGAGAGTGGCTGGGGGGGGCATCTGGCAGCCAGCCAAGGCCAACCCACCACAGTGTGTGATGTGGTGTAGCGTGGGCCCTTCCCATCCCTTAATAAAGTAACAACCCCCAAATCCTAAATGCCACGCAACTCGGTGGTTAAACCCTCTCCAAGAAGTTGCAAGCTCAGAACGTTTTTGGGTGTGCACTTGCATGCCTTCCAATAGCCTTTCACGTGCCCATCAGCCATGTTTGCTTAAAAAAAATTAATGGTGTAATGGTGGTACCTGCAGGAGCAGAACTCACGTGTTGAAGTTCCACCCATTGGAAGAGCGATTCTTGAGCGCGATCTGATTCTAGAAATAGGTGCCGCAGCTGCAAAGAGGTGTGCCAAATTACCCATGCTTAAACAGCCACGTGCGCTCCTTGGTATTTCTCTCTCTGGCTGGAAGCAGTGATTCCTGAATGCAGGTTTTGTCACTGCTAAAATAAGGAGGATAACTTTCAAGCCTATAGCGGGCCTTAGCTAATGAGATACACGGTGCTGTAGCAGTGGGAAGCAGTATGGGGAGGCCGTGGCTACGAGTAGGGCCAGTCACGCACATCAGCTTGCTTTCCGTACAGCCGTGCATCTAAATCCTGACCAGTCGCACGTGAATCCACCCTAAGGGTTCGTACTCAAATGATGATTTTTCTGATGGACCCAAGCATTCCGAAAGGCCCAGCAGTGAGTACTTTCTCCCTGGCGTGTAATGATTTGTTGGTATCTCAAATATTACTATTACCAAAGTACTCAAGGTTGGAGGGGAGGATTGTTCATGGGCATTTCTTTTTTTTTAAATGGTAGTTCTGGAAACAAGAAAAGATGAATCCAAATGAACTGTCATGTAAACTGTCATGTAAAAGATACGTAGCTCGTATCTGCTTATCAGCAAAGCACTGTAGCTGTGCATGTGGGAACTTTTAAAAATAAGGCTTAATCCTGAGCTTCAATATATTTGAGTAATGTGGCAATTAAAAGATTATTATGAAGGCCGCCTGGAAATAATGGTCAGGCATCTTTAAAAGCCATAGATGGTTAGCAGGTGGATGATTTGTGTGCGTGAATTACTGCCAACATATTCAAAATGCATTTTAATAAATTATATAGATGGTGAGTCATTATTTTAAGAAATTAGGCTTGATTAAAATAAATCATGAGAGCGTTTAGAAAAGGAAAACTTGCTCCGTATACTGGCCTGCATTTTAAAACAAGGAGTTTCTACAATTTAACATGAGTTACCGGCTTCCATGCTGTCGTGATCCATATGGATGAAGCTCCAGAGCGCACTGCAGCGGGCCCAGCGGCCTGGGCTGCCCTCATGGAAGTCATTGCCAGGACAGGCCTTTTAAGGCATTTACTCAAAATTCACAAAAATTTGGCCCCGAAGAACATATTGCTCCCTGCTGTACCTGCTGTATAGACCAGGTAGAATTTGAGTTGCAAGGTGGGGCTTCATGAGATTTGAAATGTATCTTGGCAATGGGCAGCTGGTGCCAGTGCTCAGACGGGGACATCTCCCACGTTAGCAGGAGAGAGGACTTCACGTAGCGTGAGTGACTGGGCAGAATGATGCGGGGGTAGTGGTTTGGGGTAATGTTTTTACGGAGTCACCTACATCTTTCAACCAGCAGCATGAGCTGATTTGGGTCGCGCTTTGCCAGCTGGTGGGCACAGGATTTCAACCATCCACAAGTGCTGCAGACCGCACAGGGAGGGCTGGCAGGGGGGGGAAGGGGAAATAAAAGTGCTCCCCATGGAGAGCAAAGCACTGGAAGGGCCTGGAAACTGGTAGGCACGGAAATCATAGAATCATTTAGGTTGGAAAAGACCTTTAAGATCAAGTCCAACCATCAACCTAAGCCTGCCATCCCACCACCAAACCATGGCTCTAAGCACCACAGAAGGAAATGCGTTTCTCTCTCCCCCTGCTCCCCTCCTCCCAAGTTAGGTGCTATAAGACAGCCTTGCATTTTGCATATTGTTTATTACCGTTTATATACTTCATACTATATGCCTTCCATTTCCAGGTAATTGGGGGGGAAAAAAAACCCCAGTCTTTTCAGTGGTTATATATTTTGCGTCGTGTTCCAGTGCAGCTGATGAAGGAAGACCAGTTGTTATGTATGAGAGTATTCACATCTTTCAGAAATCCCTTTGGAATCTATTTGTAGAGAAGAGGTTCCTGAAAAACAGTGCCATGGGAGGCTGCCGTGAGTCAGGGAGGAGGATGCTGGAGCCTGCCGTGCCGGCAGGCAGGGCAGAACTGTTGGAGGGGAGATGTTCCAGCTGAGGGTAGGCGGAGGTGGCAGGAATGGTGGAAGTGCAGTCGCTGTATCCTTGAGGAGGAAAATGCGTCTAGATGGTGAGGTCCTCTTCAGACCGTCTTTGATGATACTGTGTGCTTGCAGTGGGGTTAAGGGTAACCATCCTGATACAGAGCGGGAGAGCTGGTGCCAACAAGGGGAGTTGATTCGTGTCTCGTGCAAGAACTACCTCAGCTCTAGCAAAAGGTCTGGGTATCCGAGGGGAGGGGAAGGCTGTGGTGGCCGTCTGAGTTAGTTTGGTTCTCTGATGCATCATCTCTGTCCATGTTGCACCTTCAGTTCCTGCAGCCTTCCCTCATTTTCTCCATCTGCCCATGACTCAGTCTGACTCAACAGACTTTACGCCTTGACGGGTTTCCAAGCCCAACACCCGTCGTAGTCAGTTTGCTCAAAAAACAAACTGCAGAAGTGCTTATCTCAGAGATTAAAAACATTTGAAGATTAAAAAAAACCAAACCAAAAAACCCACAATACAAACATATGCCTGGTGGCTTGGCCTGTCTCTTGTGTTTAAGGCTTTTTTAACACAGCCCAGCCCACCCACTCTTTGGTAATGTCATAGCCCGCGCTCCCTGTACGCAGCACGAGGCTACTCTGGCAGTGCTTCACTGCAGGAGGTTTTGCTGCCTCTGCTTGGGGCTGCAGAATTTCTAAGTTTCTCCTCAAGTTTCAAATTAATTTTGTGTTTTCCTCAGCCCAGCAACTAGCGATGCAGTCTGACATCTATTCCAGCCCTCGCTGCCTTATTCAGCCTGGCTCTGCAGTCCCGGCTTTGTGCTTACTGGAGCTCTCAGGTTCTTCAGTCCCTCATGGACCTTCGCCTGGTTCTGCCTGGGTTTGGTGGAGCTCCACGGGGCAGGAGAGGTGGAGAGAGCAGAGGCCACTGAAGGGGGAGGGAGTGCGAGTGGCCCTTCCGACTCTGCTCCAGGTGAACTAAACCCGTCCTCTCCAGGCCACCAAAACGCTGCTGTGACCCTCACAGAGGGCTGTAGCTTCCATTAAACTATTTGTCAGCCCCAGCTGAAAGCCGGTGACTTGTGCAGAAATGCGATGTTGCTTTTGTGGTTTTGCCAGGATTTGCCTTTGATATAAAATATGATAAACACCCTTCTCTTTTTTTCTAATGCCTGGGTAACTGACAGGTACTACTTCAAGACTGTTCAATACTAAACAGTTTCTTTTCCACCTACCACTTAAAAATGAAAGCAAAAAGCAAGGGGTTATTGGTAGCAAAACTGTATTTCTGGGCAGTTGGTAAAGCTAATGACTTGATTCAGTAAGACGCTCACTTGAGAGAGTGCAGCCATTAGTTCTTTAAAGCCTGTCCTAGGTAAACAGTGTTTTAATAAATTTTAAATAACCCAAGCATTTTTTTGCAATAGAAAAGTAAATAAAAAGCATATTCTATCCTTGAGGGAACTGCTGAGCTTTAAGTCAGTGAAGCAAGTTGTAACCCTTCTAGATGCAAAGTTTGTTGGTGTTGCACTTGACGTCGTTGCTCATTTTTCAGAGGATGACCAAGTGGAGGTGTCATTAAGATGTGGCTGATGAGTGTGACCTGAGGACAGAGCCAGGATCAGATGACTTCTGGCTCGCAGGATATATAAACAATACTGGTGACACTGCCTCGTCAGTAAGGTTAACAGGATGCTGCCTTCCTTCAGCAAGACAACCCAGTGAAAACTGGTGCTGCAGAGACTCCCCTGAGGACAGCAGGACTCTGTGTGCCTTCAGGTGAGCGAGGCAGAACTCCTTGCAGGACGCGGGGTGTAACTGGTGAAGATTTTCTCCTGGAGCAGTAAATCTGCTCTCAGCCAAATGGGTCTTGATGAGAACCGCTCAACTGGCAGCACACCCTTCGCACTGTGTGACTGAGGGAGGAGTTTGGGTCTGCATCCTTACTTAAAGAAGAGAGAGTTTTACAGTCACCATCATCAGGATCTAAAATGTTGATCTAAAATGCTGATCAGGCAGCTCCAGCAACGTTGCTCAAATACGGCCGTTCGGACTTCCTCTTAATATCCAGGATTTTTCAGGTTTGTCCTTTGTTGAAAGACACTTTTCTTTTTCTTCTTCTCCTGGACTAATTCGTGTTTGTGGTCTCAGTGTTTAATGGGTGGTCAGAGCACCGAGCTTTTTCTCTGCAGTCAGGAGAACTGTACTGCTGGTTTTGTTTAACCCATTCCAGTTTTAACTCAGGCTCAGATCCTTCCGTGAATGCCAGTTTAATCTGAGAGGGAGGTAGGTGTTTGAGAAGCAACCACATCTGAGTATGGGCTACTGAGATCATCACGGTGAGGCTGTTCACCATTGGAACTGCTTTCTTCTACCTGGTTCCCTACAATCACTTGTCTGTAATGCATGGAGAGAAAAAAAGCTGTACAGTTATCAGGGACTTCTGTTTGGAAAACAGAGAGCAGCAGTTTCATAAGGAAGGACATTATCAAAGTTTTAAAAAATATAGAAGATGGTTCTTCTAACACAAAAGACATTGAATCCAGCATGAGAGGTGCTTTTGGACTTTGTCCCTCTTTATCCACCGCAAGAATTGTGTCCTTACCTGGAAATGGAGTATGACCAACAGCAAAAGTGTGAGCTGTGGCTGATACGTGCTGACTCCCCCTTTCCCCCTCAAGACAGGACCTTCAGTCCAGCCCTTCAGCTTCGTTCTTTAGCTGGGTTTTTAAAGAGGAAACTAGAAACTATGCTATGACTTGCTCTGTACCGAGGGTGAAGGGAACTGTCAGTGGCTGCTCCTGAGAAAGAGAAGAGGGAGAAGAGCTTCGTGTCGCTGTGAATGGGTGTCACTGGGGGCAAGAACAAGAGGGATGTGTGATACTTGGGAGAGATTCCCTGACGCTGGGGTTGGGAAAAGGCAAGGCACAGCTCAAAGGGCTGGTGGGGATGTGAGCGAACATGGGACAGACCTAAGAAGGAGTGGGTAGGACTAGGGTAGCAGGAATTTTCCAGTGTACAAATAATAACAATGCAAAGATGTGTGGTTCTGCCAGAAAAACGACTTAGCGGTGGCGTGGAGGGGGCACTGATACGAGAACAGCAGAGCGCGCCCTGCCTCCTCCTCCCTGAGCCCTCCTGCCAGCAGCTTCCCAGACTTCACCCTTAAAAAATAAATAGCAGATGGGTCCTGGCCTGGAAGCAGTAAGTTCCATGCCACATGGCTGAACACAAGATGCCAACTACCTCTATATCCTTAGGGCTTCAAAGGCAGGGAGGAAAATTACATTGGGAAGGAAACTGTAACCGGAAAGTGAGAATGAAAATGAAAAATGTTTGAAAAGTTGTATTAGTGTCCTGGAGCCATGGCCTCAGAGACGAGAAAGAAGACATCTTTGGCTAAAAGCCAGCGTTTCAGTGGCTAGACAAACGTAACAACCAAAACCTAAAAAAGAAGATAAAGTAAATGGGATGAAAAGGAAAATAATTATTTGTAATACTTTGGAGGAAGGGAAATATAAACTTTATAACTTCAAATTTATATTGATTAACTGCTAATGAAAGCTTAAAATACCTGTGCCTGACAAGGCTTACACAACAGGGATTTGTTTAAGAGTAATTCAGAACACTGAAACAAAACCCCCGGAGCCTCAGGAACAGGCCCACCACAGGCAGGCAGATTTTGGGTTTTCTTTGCTATGATGCAGGCATATTCAAGACATCTCTCTTCTCTCTGTTTGGCAGAAGCAAGACAAAAGCACTCTTACCAAAACAGGACATTTTCTTTCCAGTCCATTAAGTAGCTAAATATCACCAGCTAACTATCCATATTTTAAAATCAGCTGGAGAACTTGCATCCCAGAGACCTGGAGACTGTCTGAGGAGAACTCTGGCCAGCTCTTGTTAATCATTAACCATCCCTGGAACAGCAGGGAAGTTTGAGGAGGCTGGAAGAGCCCCGGTGTCCCAGTACTCGGGGAGAGCCGACTGGTCAAGCCAGGTCACTACAAGGCAGCACAACTGACCTCAGCCCCAGGCAAAATCATGGAATTAAAGCTAAGATAAGATACAACCGAAAAAAGTATTTCAAAGGACAGAAAAACTAATTCCAGACAGTGTGGTTTTATAGAAAGACAGGTACAGTGAAAAATACCCGATGTCGTTTTTTGAGGGGAACACAATTTGGAGGATAAAGGTAGCTGCATGTATGTAGCTATTTAAAGTAAGGCATTTGACTTCGTATTCCATACTGCCTTCTTTAAAAAGAACCGTACACAAGCCCTGTGAAACAGGTGTCACATGGATTAGGCTTCTCCAAGAGTAACTGGAGAGTGATCTCTGACTGCGGCTGTTTCTAGCAGGGCTCCATGAGCACCCGATCCCGTTCAGCACTTTCATCGGTGATCTGGAAATAAATGTAAAGTCGCTCTGAATGAAAGATGCAGATAAAGATGCACTGACACATGGAGGAGCAAGACAGTCATATTAGCCTAGGCTGGACAGCTAGATAAGATGGACCTATTCAAACAATATTAATGTATTAAATTTAAAGCCTCGACCCTGGCAATAATATTTCTCATTGAGAACTGCATATTTCTCATAAACTGCTCTCCTAAAGACAGTGAAACGTGGCACACAGAAAAGCTTGAGATATTCAGAAAAAAAAGTACAGCTGATATGTTGTATTTTTGGATTTCTGGAGACAGCCATGCTCTTTGAAAGCCTGGAATAGGTGACACTGGTTCCAAAATTTCATATATTCATCACACTGCCCATCCACAGTGATCACTTTTTGGCACTTTTCATTAATGAACAACTACAGTATTTTTTTAATGCCAATGCATGCTTAGGCCTAATTTTTTTGAAGAAGTTCATCGGTTCAGCCAAGATGCAATGCTGAGGCATTGTGATTTAACTGAGCAGAGAAATGAGAAATGCTGGCCAACTAAATAAATACAAGAACTTGTTCTCCTTTGCAGAGGTATAGCCCCTGGGCGGAGACGTGAGGAGCCTGCCTCCATGCCCAACATGGGCAGCGCTCGCAGGTCTTCTCCAGTGCACGAGCTGTCTGTGGTTTGGTTCATGTCCCTTGAGGGTGAGCCGACAGAATCTGAGGACTGCCTAGACTGGGCATTCTCCACCCTCTGAGGACACCATGTTGGATTTGATAACATGGTTGCTTGCAGACACTATCTGAACACATGGCTGAAGAGTTATTTCACTCTTCTGATCGTCACTTGTAAATGGCTGTCTGGTCACTATTAGATGGAAGCCTTTTTGTGTCATTTAAAACCATTTAACAGTTTGGAAACAAAAAGCCCCATCATTTCAGTTTGCAGGAGAAAGGGCAATGACTGGGAAGAACTTCAGAAAGCAGTGGGGAGCACCTTAATGCTAACGCAGACATCCGGCTCCCCAGCACCCGAGCAGTGCTGTCCACTGCATGGCCCACCTGGATGGGTGTTCTCCTGGTGGCACCAGCCTTGGAGAAGATCTGAGCAGCAGCTGCAGAAGGCGTGTTCTGACCTTGCATCCAGCAAATGGTGTCCTCTCAGCTGCAGAGTCTCAGGGCATGGGATTTCTGGAGGGACACTGGCTACTGGTAGGCAACCTCTGTTCCTGGCTTTGAGTTCACACATACCTTCACACCTTGTTTGGTGTCAAACAAAACCCTGGCCTGTTAGTTTTCACTTGGACATTGGTTATTTCTGAACAACCTAAGCACCACCCTGCCACGCATAATACCAATCCCAGGCCTCTCTCCAATGGCATGATACCTCCTAAAAGGTACGGAGCATGTAGGAAGATCTGGATAGGCTGGAAGAGTGGGCTAACAAGAACCTTATGAAGTTCAACACAGACAAGTGTAAGGTCTTGCAACTGGGAAAACACAATCCAGGAGTGCAGCACAGACTGGGATCCACCTGGCTGGGAAGCAGCTCTGTAGAAAGGTACCTGAGGGTCCTGGTGGGCCACAAGCTCAATTTGAGTGAGCAGTGTGCTGCTGCAGCCAAGAAGGCCAACAGGGTGCTGGGTTGCATCAACAAGGGCATCACCAGCAGAGATAGAGAAGTCATTATCCCACTCTGCTCGGCACTTGTCAGGCCGCACATGGAATACTGTGTTCAGTTCTGGTCCCTGCTGTACAAAAAAGATGTGGACAGGCTGGAGGGGTCCAGAGAAGGGCCACCAAGGTGACTGAAGGCCTGGGAAGCCTGCCCTATGGAGGGAAAGCTGAGACAACCAGGTTTGTTCAGCCTTGAGAAAAGGAGGCTCAGAGGGGATCTCATCACTGTCTACCAGTATTTAAAGGGTGGCTACCAAGAAGATGGAGACTCCCTTTTCACAAGGAGTCACATGGAAAAGATGAGGGGTAATGGGTAGAAGTTAATCCCGACAAGATTTCAATTGAACATGAGAGGGAAATTTTTCACCATTTGTCAACCATTGGAATCATCTCCCCAGGGAAGTGGTTGACTCTGCCACACTGGACACTTTCAAGACACAGCTGGACAGGGTGCTGGGCCATCCTGTTTAGACTGTGCTCTTGCCCAGAAAGGTTGGACCAGATGATTCTAGAGGTCCCTTCCAACCTGGTGTTCTATGATGATTGTTTCTATGTTTCTTTAGATGACAGGAGTAAGAACGCTTTCCCATTGAAGGCACTGTAGTTTGATCTCCGTTGACTGAAGTCTTATAACAGGCTTTGACAGTTCATAGCTAACTATTTTTACAGCCTCTGCTCCTGTGGGTCTGACAGCTGCTCACATCAAAGGGATCTGGTTCTGTCAACATAAAAAGAGAAAGTTCTCCTAACGATGGAGGTGTGAAAGACAGCTTTAGCCCTTGAAAGGGAGGCTTGAGAGTAGCAAGATTTATTATCTGCTGCTTGAGATTAAATTCAGAAACTGTACTGGGGAGAAACAGGGATTGGTCCCAGGAACACTGCATTTGGGAAGACAGCTGTAAAGATTTCGCTGTCTCAGCTTCTTCTGACTTAAGGAATGATGCTTTAATCTACGCAGACAAGTCATGTAGACCTCAAATAACTTGTGAGAGTCCTGACCGTGACATTTAAGTACCACTGAGAAACTGGGTTCTTTCTCTGCTCTTAACCAATCTTGGCTGGGAAGTTCAAGACACCTGGGTGTGAGGATATGTGATTACCACTAGCAAGACCCAGTAGGTAGAGACTGCAGTTGAGTGTATCTTAAGTGAGTTTATAGACAGGCAAATTACCTTGATTCCAGGAACAACCTACTGTGATAGGAAGGAGAGGGCTGAAGAAAGTAGAGCAACTGCCTTAAGAAAGTAGAAAACAGGAGCGTGGTCTGCTTAGCCAGATCCTCTCATGAGGATCTCCTTACTATAGTATTAAAAAGGACTTCCTCTTCCCAAAGACAAGGTAGCATGCCCAAGCAGAGCTATGGCATGTCTTGCTGTCATCTGGAGGAACATGGTGCCTTGAGTGTCAGATTCACTACCTTTGTGTACAGGAACAAGTACTTTTTTGTTATTGTAACATATGGTGGTTACATTGTTCACTAATGAATATTACAGTCCTGAAGGTAAGCTAAAAAACCCCAAACCTCTGAAAACTATCTGCCCTTATGTGAGATCTAGGATATCGCTATAGATTTTTTTTCCTGTCCTAGGGACCAAAACCCCTGAGCTGTCAAATATCCAAATTAGTTCCCCAGTTCCAGGAATGAAGCAGCTGTTGCAATTGATCTGGATGGAGCTAAAAATTGAAAGAGCACATGGACATTGTACAGTCTGTCCACCAAATCAGTGGTTATCTGTCTGTCACCTGCAAACTGAGAAAAAAGCTGGCTGTAGAACAAGTGTCTTTAAGCCAACTCCCACATCTCCATTTGGCAAGTGGTATCTTCAAACCGTGTTACCATATGCCCCAGAAATGTTGGGTAGAAGTTGGTGGTAGACAGGGGGGAAAAAAAAATCTGAACACTGAATCGGGTTTCTTATTGCAAGAAATCTGTCTGAAGCCAGCACGGCTCATGCTGCCAAAGAGACCAGTGTCCCTCAGCTAAGCCTCTCTGAGGCTACTGGGACAGCAAGAAATGCAGACGAGGGATGAGACATGCAGATCTTCCAACTCTCTGGGTACCAAATTTATTTTTTTTTTCTTACATTACACTGTCTGGTAGGAAGGTGATAGCCAAAAGATATTGGATGTCCACAGCGGTCTCAGTCAGGTCTGTCAGGAATGCACAGCCTCTAGGGAAATGCAGGGGAAACCAGGGTGTCCTCTTGAGGGTCTGGGAAGGAACCTTCCCTGCTCGCCCTCCTGCTGCATGAAGTTCCAGCCTTGGCTGGGAACTGTCTCTGGCTGCTAACCCTTATTTTTCTGTATCGTTTTGGATGGTAAGAAACACAGTTGAAGCAAATGTTAATACTGGCTCTTGATTAACAGCAGTGTGGTAATCAACTGCCTTGGCACGCTAATGGGCTTGAAATAATTGGTCCCATGCCCCGAGCCTTTTTTTCTGTATTTATTTCTGTAGGGTTAGCGTAATGGTGACAAAAGGGACTGGGACGTGGAACCCTTGCTGCAGCTCTCTTGCAAGCATCAACCCTCCCCCCCTCTCCCAAGCTCAACTCATCTGACTTGGCACCAAATCACTTTCTATTGCAGGGAAGAGCGTGGTGCAATCAGATCATGGATTCAGGTCCAAGACCTCTCCGGGTCTAAGGATTATGCTGTGGCATAAGTATATCTGGTTGTTGCATGTGCCTTTCAGAAGACACTTAGTCATTGACTTCTTTCCTGTGTGGATACGCAGGTAAAAATTAGCAGTCTATACTGTGGTAGATGGCACGCCCTTGCCAAAATAGTAAAGACCTCGGTGTACACACTGGTGGAAGAGAGATAATGATGACAAGGGCAGAAATGTAACCTCCAGGGCCCCCCAGCAATCCAGCTGACAACGAGGGCAGCTGACGGTTTGCTCGGCAGCCAGCTGAAGCAAGGAGGTGCGCCCTCGTGCACTGCCAGGGTGGAACGCACGCCTGTCTTGCCAGGCGGCTGAGCAAGCTGGAAGAGGACGTGCTGCCCTATACGCCCCTGGGCTTGACAGGGAGACGGATGAGGACAGGACCAGTGAAGGTAAAAGTTCTCCAGCCTTGACCAGTGACGTCTATGTACGTTTGTTGGGTGAATGTATCAGAATTGTCACGGGAAAAGAGACGGGAGATGTCAATACAGAAACCGGGCAGTTGTCATGCCAAGGGTAACGGGCAGATTACACAAGAAAGAAGACGAGAGGCAGGGACGGTGGAAGCTCACGGGAAGAACTTCTTTCAGGCGCCCCGCTTTGTTTTGTTGCTGGAACTGGGAGACATGTCATTGGGGTGGGGGTCAAAAACCAGATAGAACTCAATCAAAAAGGGCAAGTTTGGGGCGGGGGTGGGTGGGGTGCTGAATAGTCTCTTCAGACCTAAAGTTGTTTTTCTACAGTGTGTTTCAAGCCTAGAGAAATGATAAGACGGAATGATTTCAAAGCCTAAGCAAATCTCATCCTGATACTGCTTTCCATTAATGAATTAGACTTGCCTTGTTCACGACAGCTCTTTTGGTGGGCAAAACTGAATATATTAGGGATAAATACAGCTATTTTTAAGCCAACTATTTCACTCAGTAGCATGATGCAAAAGTGAAAAGTTTAAAAAAATTAGTACTTTGTTTAAGTCTTCCAAACACCCTGAGTTTTTCATGTATACAGACTTCTGCCAATTTTTTAGGAACAGTAAATTCATGGGAACATGCCTCTGTTACCCTGTAACTTTATGTCCATTTCCATGCATTTCTTGTATTGTTATCTTGCCTCCTGCCTTGCGGTTTATTTGGGCAAGTTTCCTTTTTTATTGTTGTTGTTACCTTTTGTGAGCATGCCGGAGGCCTTAGGGTGCCAATAAATTAGAATATTAGTGCTCCTTTTTACTGCTGTATTATACCCGTTTCCCTCTGCTTATCTGTGACCTAATCTTGAACCTCCACCTAATCTGCTGAGCTGAATTTTCTGCGTCCTGATCAGATTAGGAGGAGCGGTGGGCAAATGCATCCTTGTTTGCATAAAACATGTTTGCCAGAAAAACTACCAGCAAACAAAGTAACCCAAATGTAGAAAGCTGCAAACAGAAACCTGTCCTTAGACAAAGTTCAAAATCACAGGCAGCGTTAGAACTACATTCCCATTCAATGCGTGGGTGCTGCACGGCAGCCGGGCACTGCATCTCCATCGGGCACATCCACACCGTCTACCTTCACAGGACAGGGTCTGTCTTTTAGGAGACTGGGGACCTGCCTGTCAGCAGTGAGGTATTTTATTATATTTATGCAGCCTCTCTTTTCAGTCATGGAGGTTTCAGGCAGAAACACCCTACCAGAACAGAGTAGCTCTTCCATCTATCTGCTGCTGGAGGATACCTTCCCGTTTTGTGAAGCCCAGCTGTAAAAAACCAGCCTGGACGGCACGAGCGGCGCGGCTCTGGGGTCTCTTTCTGCAGAGCTAGGTATGCCGCGCACGCCCCGAGCCTGCAGGTGCTACTGTGCTTTACTGGGCTACTCGCTAGCTCAGACCCAGCTCTCTCTCCCTAATGCTGAACAGTACGCCACCGAAACTTAAATTAACTACTCAGGCGAGAGTGACAGAATCGCACCTGAAAACTTGAATCGCTAGTGAAATGGCCCGAGGGTAATTCCAGGAGATGCTGCCCCAACAGAAAGCCCAGTCTGACCACGTTGCCTCACTCCTAAGCTAACGGGTACTGTGAATGCTACACATCCATGGCTGGCAGGTGTTTCAAGTTGTTTCACAGCCACACTTCCAACTGATTAGTACTCTCCCTAAGCATATTTGTAATTTTACTGTGGGCTTACTATGCTGAAGGACAGAAGTTCAGACATGGGCCATCTTTGGGAAGGAAGGAATTGTCATACTCCTGCTAGGATTTGCACAACAAAACCAAAACAGAAAAAAAAAACCCCAGGAAAATTTGCCCAGATCTTCAGCCAATTATAATTCAATAATTTCACTGAGTTAATTTAACCTACAAGAACTTAAAAAGTGTTTAGGGACTGAGTCATATGCTTATTTTAGGCAAAACCCAAGCCTATCTAACCTTCTGCAGAACAGGCCAGAGAATGATAGGCCACAGGCTCCTCACAGTAATTTTTGGATGAATACAAATGCATGTTTTTCAGATGTTCAGTCATCAAGTAAAAAAAGAATTAATCACAACCTATTCTTCTCTAAATTGCTCCAGTGAATCATTATCCTCACATAAAATATATGGTACATCTGAGTTTCTGTATCATCGGCTGCCAGCCATTTTCATATGGTACTTTACCATTTGATAGTTATGACGGGGCCTGTGAACTGGACACCAGCATTCTAAAAGATGCGGACAGTTCATAAGGAGCAACTTTAAGCCACTGCTCCTTGAGAAACTAGTTGATTTAAGTTGATTCCTCTCACTGTAGGATGTGTTTCTGGAACTCAAATCAGTTTTTTCCCTGCTTCTTCCCAAATTCTTTAAAGCCCCTTTTTAAAGAGTGTGTTCTAACTTAAGTACATTCTTGGGATGATCTAAGCAATGGCGCACCTACTACTACCTTACCGATCTTACTTACAGAGTTGCTCTTAGTTTGATCGAGGTGTACAGAACTGCTTTGGGAGCTTGTGTTCCCCTGCTGCTTTACCGCCATGACTCCTACTTCCTTCCCCGGTGCAGTTTACCAGAGATATTTTCCCCGCCTGTGTGTGAAACAGACGCTCTTACTTCCCTGGTATGCAACCTGGACAGCTGGCGTAAGGAAAATGCACGTTGTGTGCCAACACACCAAGCAGCCCAGGCCGCTCTGCCTGTCTTCCTGGTTTACGCTTCCCCCATCTTTCTGTCACCTGCAAACCTCATCAGTTACGGATTTATTTTTAGCCGGGTGATTAATACAAACAGTCAATAGCCATGGGTTGCGAGACACTCAAACCAAACAGTAACATGGGAAGTGTCATCTCTGTGCGCAATTATAAATGTTGTAAGTGCTGGATCGCTTGAAGCGGTGAATGAATCGCTTGAAGCAGTGAATGAATGTTTCATGCAGGTTATTTAATCACACTGATCTATACTTACTTTATCTCTGGTTGTACTTACTTTACTGGAGTTGATCCAGAGCGGGACATGTACAGTAAAATAAGGAAAAGAAACGTCACAAACGCAGCAAGCCCAACCCAAAAGGCTATGACAACAGAATCTGTGGACACAACACAGTAATTCTGTCACTGGTACCATAGCAAATATAAACCACATCAATATAATTTATGATTTCTGAGAAAGGTGTGTCATTTAATTCACACAATTTAATATAAACCCTTGAGAGGGAGCAATCTGAGTGCCAATTTTTTAGAAGTCTTACGAGTCTCCTAGCAGTTTATCGTAACAGTGCGTGGCCAGGGCTGGGGGAGAGGTTGGGGAAAAAAACCCTAGTTAAGTGTGATGGCGGCTAGCACGATGCGTGTATTTAGAAGATCATACTGAGCACTGAAGGTTTTCACAGTTTCAGCTCTTTGCGGGGGATATGGTTTCCTTCACAAAATCACAGCGCGGTAAGCAGTGTGGTACTCAAGACTGAGCCATTACCGCTCAGCATACAGCCAAATCCTGCTCTTAGGTGGAAAAGTACAACAATCCATGATCTTTTAGGAAGGGAATTCTAGCCTTGAAAACATTTTCTACCATGAGAAACACCAAGGAAAGCTTGTTGAAAAGTGCCTGTGGCCCTCACAGCACATCAGTCCAGTGGCAGAGAATGTGAACCTTCCCCTGTTCAGCTGCATTACTTCTGTAATCAACATTAAATAGTGCAAAATGCAGCCTACTTTATCCGGACTAAGTGGTTTCCCTAAGGAACAAGTAAGTGGATTTCTAGCACCGAAGTACGGGTTCACAACTGGTTTAAACCAGCCTAAGACCCTGCCACTGCTGTTATCCCCGAGTCAGATGAAAACTTTTTTTTTTTTAAATTAATTAAAGAAAAAAAAGATATATTAACTGATCCCTGATCTGGGTGACCCGTGCTAATGGGAGTATGAGCTGGCTAGGGGAGAAAAGGGAGTTGCTCCTTCATAAATGAAGGCTATGGTGCTGCTGAAACGACTGCCTCAGTTACGGGCCCACTGTTAGTTGGGATGAATTTGCTCCCACCCCAGTGGCACATTCACAGGTCACCGTTTCAAAAATGCTCCTTCCTGGGATCCGTGTGGTGGTGGTGAACGTCCCAGTTAAAGCCTTGGAAAGGTTGGGTGTTCTGCAGGGCACAAGTCGAGAAATGCCCTGAATTCATAATGGGCTACTCACTCAGACTGAGGTGAAAAAGAAGGGTCACTGACTGCAGAGACAAATATTGACCAAGATAAAATAAATCTTCCATCTGAAAGGACAGAAAACATTGTGTTCTTTGAAACAGGTCCAATATGTTTGATGAGGTGTTTCTTTGTGAAAAAGTTCAGAACGTGTTGTCATCAGAGCCGCAAAGAGATTAGGGGGAATTATTCCAGCTCCTTTTAAACCTAAAACCAGAGCTGACCCAGCCTTAGTCTTATTGGAAAGCTGAGTTTTGGCAGGGCTACTGAGAAATGAGCATGGAGGGTCAGCTTATTTTATTATTCATCAAAGTTTTACTGAGCTTTAATTCAAAGGATGGTAAATTAGCATGTGACAGCCAATGTTCTGACCTGCTCTTCCCAAACTTATTATGGGAAAAAGCGATGGGGTGCTACTGGCCAACCCCAACTCCTCAAGGGAGAATGAGGGGACTTTGTTAAAAAAAACCAAACCAAACCCAAACCCAAAACAAAAAACAAAAAACAAAGCTCATGGTCCAGATACATTTTGAAAAGCTCAGAGGTTTGAAGTGTTCAAAGCTACTGGGACAGAAATTAAGAGTTTGGCTGTATAGAATTCCCTATCAGAGCAATTTTGTTTTCACCTTTTAAAAGCAGCTTTAATACGGTTTGTGGAATTCACTGAAGCTGATCAAATTTGCTTCAGGTCTCAGGAGGAGTTTGAACTCTTGAGGGATAAATAAAAACTTCCTGACTGTTTTTAAAGTCCTGCAATAAGGATTTTTGAAAACTGGGATAACATATTTTAACAATCTATAAAAAGCTTTTCTATTGCTAAATTTTACAGTCACCTTTTGTGTGTGTGTGCATGTGTTTTAAAATAGCCTATTAGTTCATGGGTCAATTAAGCTTTTTATTATTTTTTTACAAAATGGAGAAAACTGCACAACGCTATTAATAGAAAGCAAGACCATTACTTTATAGCTGGATTTAGATTAATTTTCACTAGACAAACATGGCCTCAAAATGCTTCAAGGAACAGGCTACCTAACAGAAGAAAGACAGGGCAGAGATTCAGGTGTCCGTTTACACATTAATAAAAAAAAAGAACCACAGGCAAAATTTAATTAAGGAGCTATAATCCCATCGTTATGACGACTGTATGATTGATTTCGGCCTATTCAGCAATGCACCTAAACAAACGCTGAGGTCCCCTTGCAGCCAATGAGCAGAGGCTCTCTGGAACATCAGTATAGCGGTTACTGTGATCCTGGCGGTATCCTACATTTTGACAAACTCGGAACGTTTCTGGCTGAGAGGAAATTATCACATTTCATCTCCAGTGCAAAGGGCAAGGACCTGCTGAATTTGTTTCGTCTACATAGTTCCAAGCATATGAAGACAATAATCCCAACATTGGCTTTAGAAGCTACAAGAATGTAAATATTATGCAAAGACAGGAAAACCTACAAAGTGCATTCATTGCTTGACTAGTGCTTTTATTCAAAACAAGGGAAAAGCCTGACCAACTGTGGAATTATTCCCCTCGGTGTTTTCTTTATAACTTGTAACTCACTGTTCTCCCACTGGTATTTGGAGAAGGAAGAATAAAAGCACCAAGATGACGCAGTCTCCATTCCTCACAGACTGCTGACATGGAAAAATGTCTATTTTTATAGGAAGCAAAAAAAAGAAAAAAAACAAAGAAAAAACAAAGAAAAAAAAAGAAGAAAAAAAAAAGGAAAACAGTTTCACTTCCCTGGCTATCAGGAAACCAAACCCAACACTTCTAGTTTAGACCACAGCCAATGTGGGCTCTCTAAAAGACACAAATCACAGAGCAGAACTCCATTTTGACAAGCTGCCTAGAAATATCTTACATAAACAGCCACCCCGGGGAACTCAAATTGCCTTAACATTAACCTGCTGAGGGGGAAAAAGAAGTACATCCCAAACCCCACGCTTGCATCTTTCTTCCTTGCCTGGGAGATGAGCAGCTGAAATACAGAAGCCTGGTTTCCTGCAGATTTGTTTCCTAAAGCTGAGCCCAAAGGTGATTTCCTTTGATGTCCAACAGGGCATGATCTCACCCTGCAGCCTTTTTGTCTGTAAAAGTCTTCACTCACAATGTTCCTCCTCTATTATCTAGTCACCAGCTGCAGGATCTTGCAGATATTTTATATCTTTGAGGCCTCCGCTCCTTTGTAACTAGTTCAAGTTGGAGTTACTGTAGGAGCAGATGAGATGCATAAACACAGAGTGTGATTGCATAAATCATCTTCTTAGAATATAGCAAGACCTGAAAGGTGGCAGACTTCTGTACTTCTTTAGGGGGAGAGAAAAAATTAGAAAAAAAAACAACAACAGAACAGCAAGAGATCAGTTAACTCTGCCTTTTTAATGGAAATAAGGCTTATGAGACCACTTGTAAGCATTCACTCAGGTCTGTGTGGTAATTTCCGCCATGAAACTATCAACAAATTTAAATGAAATTTAACAGAGGGGGAGCATCTTCTCTGAGAAGCACAATTTCTACAAGTTTCAAGAAAATAGGCAGTTAGGTAAAGAGAAATATCCTATAAACTGCCATGGAGGGAAATGCTGCAACACAAACTCCACCTCTATTACGTATCAGGCAACCCAAATATTAGAAAGAGGTCATTAATGAGAAAAAAAGGGAAAAGTTAGATTCCCGATTTCTGGTTTTTTTGCTAAGCCAGCCACATGCTGGGGACTTACAGCTAGCTTAACTCAGCAGTTTGGGGTTTCCCTGGTGGAATTTGGGGGCAATTATCTGCCCTAACTTTAGGAGAACTAGAGAAATCACCCATAACCTGCCGGATCCCAGCAGCACCAAATGTGGAAGGATGTGGATATTTACACCACTTTCTTTAAGGCATGGTGCTCTAAGTTTGGAGGCAATAAACCCTAGGCTCATCAGGGTGGACAGAAAAGCTTTTCTAGCGGCAGTGCAGAGTAAGAGTTTCTGCTCCCTTTTCTTATTCTTGCTGTCATAAGGCAAGTGAAGGACACAAAACTCCTAGTGTCACTATTAGAAAGACAGTTTCTTGCACTGCTTAATTAGAGAGATGTGAAAATATTTTGAAAGACTATCACTTTTTCCTTACTGACCAGTTCTCTATAATAACCTTGGGGAAAACAATCTTAATCTCTGAAACAATATCTGAACAGCCATAGTTGTCTTCCGTAAACTAAACAGCAACCAGTGAAGCCCACAGTTTTGTCACTGAAAAGAGGATACAACCAGAAATTGAAGGAAAATGCTGCCTATAGTCTAAGTGACTCAAACATGCCCACCCGCTCTCCCTCCCATCTTCGTCAATCCATCCAACTACGCTCAGTTAAGTCAATCCCTCATGACATAGCTTGTAATTTTATCTTATCAAAACCTAACCAATGCAGTTACATTAGAAAAAAAATATAATTACTTGCCATTTTAACCATAAAAAGACCTCACTATCTCACTGTGCAAAACCAAGTGTGAAATGGAATTAGTTGTTGCACGGTGAATTTGGTGAATGCCGTTTCATATTACATACTTTGAAAATAAACTTCTAAACCCAGCAGAATCAGATTCCACGGCAATAAAGTATTTTGACAATAATGTATTATTAATTGACAATTATATTGTCAATTAATTGACAATAATATTATTAATCTTACAGTTCAGTAGCACTAAATCAGAGGAGGAAAGGTAACAGAACATGTTTCCAGCTTGCTGGTCCCGGCTAGCAGAAACATACACTCCTTTTACTAAGGTTTTGAATGCTTACCAGTTGTAATGTAAGCCTTGCATCCCAAGATGAAAACACAATAGTCTTATGAAAAACTGCTCATTCAGTCCACTTTTCTGATAGTGGCATGCAGGTACCTAACACCCCAAGCTACAGATTTGCAAGTCATTAGGCTTCCACTTAGCAAATGGCTAAAAGAAGAATCTGTCCTTCTATGTAAGAGTTAGTACCAGCAGTCTTATAGTTTCAAATACTGTAAAATAAAGCAAAGAGTCTCAGTATTAGCAATAAGCGCTGTTAGAGCACAGTCAGTTTGGAAGGCAGACACCCATCCATTCAAAGCACACACATAAAACCCGGCATGGTCTCTTTTGCAAAGAAAACAAAAAAGGAGTGAGACATGCTATGCAACATTTTTCCTGTACTAGCTTAGCACCTACTACTCTACAATACTTACATTTATTAACCTTCAACTTGCTTCCATCTACTGGAATTGGATCTATATAATCCCAATAATATTCATACGACCAAAAATATTCAGAAGAGTTTGTCCTGTTAGCCATTTCAGTGCTGCATTTTAAACCAGCTCAGAACTCCAACCAAATACTTTTTTTTTTTTTTCATTGTACTTCAGCACCCTCAGAAAGAGATTGCACAACTGATGCCTATGTAAATCACTCTGGGGTCCTGCAGCTCAAGGACTGCCTTGGTACTAAAAAACATCTAGCAGCAATGAATATTAATGTCTGACCGATAGGAAACGGCAGCCCTTAAAATGTAATCCTCGCTTCCTGGTGGGCGATTCTGTTCTTCCTCAGCATATTTTAAGCTGAGATGGATGTCAAGTACCCTAAGAGTGGGGTGGACAAGTGCCAGCTGGATCAGAAGCCCTTCCCTCTTAGAAAGCCACAGCAATGTGATGCTCTCTGGAGCTGCTGAGAACAGCTGGCCCGAGAGACATCTCTGAACTTCTCTGGACGTAAAAACGTAGGTAAGACCTGACAAAATGCCTCATAAATAAAGGACGTCTTGGAACACCCGTGACCTTTTACTTTGCCACTTCTTCATTCCCTCCACCCCGAAAGGCAATGGATGGAAAGGCAGGCTCCCAACCAAGACGAAGGCAAAACAGCGGCAGGCACGGGGCCCACAGCAGTCCCGACTCCCTAGGCAACCCCGCACACGCCTGCTTCGCTGGGCCTCCCCGAGCCGCCATTACTCGCGCTCAGACTGGAGCAGCCCCTCGGTCCGCCTTTCAGGTGCGCCCCCGAGGCCCGCGGGGGGCGCCGCAGCCGGGCAGGTCAGGGCTGCTCGTCCAGGCGCCGGCCCGGGACTGGCGGGGGCAAGGCAGGCTTCCCGGGGCACGGCACGGCACCGGGAGCAAGGTACGCAAAGGCAGCACGAAAAGCGCCAGGGTCGGTTTAAAGGCGGCTTTCGAAACGCGTACCGCCGCCGGTGCCCTGCCCCCCGCGCCCTTCCCGTAGGCGCCGCCGAGACCCACGGGAGCGGGGCCTCCAGCGGGGGCAGCGCCACAACCAACCCCCCCCCCCGCCCCACACCGACCGCCGCAGCCGTTAACGGCGGGGGCGTGGCCTCCAGCTGCGCGCGGGGGGCGCGGCCACGCGCGGAGCGCCCCCGCCCCCTAGGCGGGGCGGGCGCCCCCCGGCCGGGGGCCGGGCCGCGGGCGGGGCGGGTGCCGCCGGCGGCGGCAGCAGCAGAGCAGCGGCGGCGGGGGGCGGGCGCGGAGGACGCAGACCTGCTGCCCATGGTGTTCCTCTGCGCCGGCTGCAAGCGGCCGGTGGGCGACACGCTGAGCTGGGTGACCAACGACGAGGAGGCGGGCTGCATCCTGCTGCGCAGTGAGTCCCGCCCGCCCCGGCCCGGCCCGCCCCGCGCGGCGGCCGTTGCTCACCTCCCTCCTTCCCTCCCCCCCCCTTGCGCAGGTGCGGCCGGCAGCGTGGCGGTGGACGAGGAGCGGAAGCTCTCCAAGCGGCCCGGCGAGTGCGGATGGTGAGGCCCGGCCCCGGAGCCTCGCTGCTGCCCGGGGGTGAGGTGGGGTGTGTGTGTGGGTCCCTCCACCTGGGCTCTTCCCTCCGCCTCCGGAGGCAGCCGAGAGGCCGCGGGGAAGGCGCTGGGGAAAAGCCTGACCAAGCGGCCCGTTCGGTGCTGCGGGGCCGGCGGGCGGGAGCGGCCGCGTTCCCCCGGGCAGGGCCGGGGAGCCTGGGACGCTTCTGTCGGGCGGTCTGTACCAAATGCTTTTGCGTTAGTCCCGCTGAGGTCAGGCGGCCACCGGGAAGGCAGGCTGAAAGATGGGGGCTTGTAATTACACTATGTAATCCGGGAGTGAGTGCTCTTAAAAAAAAAAAAAACAACAAAAAACCAAGGGATGTTGTGGGGGTTTTTTTGTTTTTTAGAATGGGGTGGATGGGAAAGAGGGGTTTCTCCCTCTCTTCTCCTGAACAAATGTCATGTATTTTACTTACAGCATGATTGAAACCTTGTTCTGCTCTGGCTGTTCAATGACACTTGGCAACATCTATAGATGCACCCCAAAGCATCTCGACTACAAGAGGGATTTGTTCTGTTTCAATGTTGACTCAATAGAAAGGTAAAGTCAGAATCTTTTATTGGTAAGCCTGCCACCTAAGCTTCACCCACCAGGCATCTTGCTGAGGGATGCTCCTGCTAATAGTCGTGGCATGTTTAGAGGTAGCTGTTTCTGCTGCTTTGTTCCAGGGTGCTTTTCTGTATTACTATTGTTAGCATTACAGTGCTGAAGTGTGAGAAACATCGTCTGTGTCATGTTAGACAAATTCTAGAAAAAAGAAAATACTGGGGCCACCTTTTGCATAAGAAAGTGCACACCACCCAGGAAAATAACATCAGGTACACAACACAGGAGGGTTCCTTCTCATTTGATCAGAAGAGGCTACATATATGCTTTGCTTTAGGCAACATAGAATGAGCCTACAGTCATAGGTAGTACCAAATAGGCCTGCCTGTAATCTATTAGAGGTGTAAATATCAGTGGAGAACATGGGGAGAGAGGCTTAAGCAGAACTTAGGCTGAGGTCTGACCTGTACTGGTCAAGTTTGCTTTTTCCTTGCTAAGGTAGGCAAAAGCAAACCTTAAAACTGAGTATGTGCTTGAGCCTCTTGGTTAACTGTCTTACGGACAAAAACTGTCTAGAAAATGAAGGTGTGCTATTGTATTGGTTTTACTTGGTTTATAGCACTTAGAAGTAGTCTTAAAACACTCTTCAATAACTATATCCTGAATTAAGTGTCCATGCCAGAGTGCTTTTATCAAGTATTACTCTAGTATACCTTTATTTCTGTCTGGGCTAGTTTTGATGTTTCTGACTTTTGTGAAGTTCCAGTTTAATTTGCCATATCTGTGTGGATATTCACCTTCCTACTCCAGACAGCTTTTTTCTCTCTCCACAGTGATGATACTTTACTTTTTCCATGGCAGTAAGATTCTCTGAAACATTAACATGGTGGGAAAAATGGCATTTTCTTGTGCAGTAGTGGCAATGGCTGGTTCTCCCAGCTAGTGCTACATTGTTCTCAATGTCTGCATAACTTTTCACCATGTCCTGTAGCACCAGAATTCCTGACTGTCTCTTGGAGTTCTAACTTTCATGAAGCGGTGGTGTCTTGGTAGTTCTGTACTTAAAACTCTTTCATTTCACCATACAGTTTGTTTACAAGACTAGGAAATATGGATAGTTTTTTTGTTGTCTCTGGAATCATTAATACACTAGCAAAGTGGAAGCATAACAATCTCATAATCACTAAGAACAATGGATGAGTCCTACATCTGGTTTTTTTGCCTTCAGAGTGAAAAGTGCATGATCTAAACTGTAGTGTATCAGTTACATTTTAGGATCCTCAGAAAAGCAAGCTGTTACTGATGAGGAACCTTTAACTCTTGAAAGTCGAGCTGTTTTGGAAGAGGTGCTACAAAGGGTAAGATTTAAACAAAGAATGATATAAGGTTAAATCATCTCTATGAAATATTAATACCTTTAGTATCTTTATTTCGTTCAGATAAATTCTGTGGGTTTTAACATGTGCTGTAATACTTAATGCTATTAAGTCTTGTGTTACGCAAGATTTTGGGGAACTTTTCCTTCAATTTTAATGGTAATGGGCATTTCCTGTGTATCAGGCACAGCTTTAGATTCCTATCTGTCAGTTACTAGAAATTTAATTTCTAATTAGTTCTCATTCACTTCTCCAGATTTTCGCTTAACTTTTAGTCATGTCTCTTCTGTCTTTCATGTAAACTGACTTCCAGCTTTTGCTGTATCTTTGTGTTGAAATATTACATAATAAATACAGTTGACATTTTGCTCTACTGAAAACTTCTGACTGCAGGTAGCAATCAGTTGGGAGCAAATAGTGTAACAAAGTCAGCTCCGAAAGCTGATGGCTGTCTAGCAAAAGCTGAATGTGTGGATCTGACACTAGGGTTGAAGACAACTACAGATTTGAGAAAGTACGGAGAGTTGATGTTGGAATTGAGTGAACTTTCAAACTATGAAAGTAAAAGGAATAGAATCAAATAGGACCAGTGATGCGGGATCAAATTCAAGCACTTACTGACATCTATGCTTGCTCTTTGTAGTGTCAAGTTTTGTTTGTAACTGAGTATCTTTCCTGGTTTTCTTTACAGGCAGACACTGTATTAAAGGCTCTGGAGACACGACTGACTGCTGTTGAATCGAGTATGGCTTCTCTTAACACTAAAGTCTGAAAGAAATCACATGCAGGAATTTCAACTGTGGGAGAATGATGTATGTGAAACTTGCCCTTGTAATCCTCTGGAATCTCTGGGAACATTGCAAAAGCTGTGCACCAGCTGAGATACTGGTGGCTCATGCTTGGTGGAAAAATGATGACTATGAGTCTTCACTATAGACAAGGAGTTCCTCTCTTTTCTGTTAAAAGGATACCCCAGAAAGGAATACAGCTTTTCAATCAAGTGTCTGTAGACTTTTGGTTTATATGTAAATATTTATTTAAATTTTTACCTCTGAAAGCAAAGCATTTATCTCCTGACTTCCCCGCTATTCAGGATCTACTGAACTGAGTGTGCTTCTCCGTCCTAAAGCAATTTAAAAAAAAAAATCCCTGTGATGTCTGAAGGAATGACATATGCCATCTTTCTTGTTTCTGCAGCCTTTGCTTGACCTGTGCTCAGAGACACTCAGGAATGGCACAATAACTGTATGGGGTGTTTTGTGGTTTCTTTTTTTTTTTCCCCCTAAGCTCAAGGCTTAAATGTAATGTAAAAGAAGGCTTAAAAAGCATTGGGTAAAATGTCTTTCCACTCAGTATTGAAGGTCATATGTTTTACAGCTTCATGGGGAGGAAAATAAACAAGGCTGGTAGCACACCTTTAAGAAAAGCTTGGTGTAGGTTTGAGCAATGAATTCAAAATGCTAATTAAAACACTTGTCAGTATTTTGTTGTTTTAATGCAGGCACTTCAGTTATTTGTCTTTGGTCTTCTGTGAATTTAACTAATTGTCAGGGTTTCTTATACAGTGTGAGTGTTCTAAGTAATTTTTTTCCAATAAAACAAAAGCAAGCAGTTGCTGTCTAAAGGAAGAATAATTTTCAAAAGGTCTCTTTGTTACCCAATACTACTTAACTTCAAAAACTTGCAGTAATAAAATTTTCTCCAAAAACCTAGAATTAATTTCCCAGTGTTCTCCCCATTGGTAGGCCCTGTTTCTCTTACAAAGCCTTTTCCCCTCACCTTTTCTCTATTTACTGCTTTGTTTTGTAGTAGTGCTTAAGTTTAGCCTGTAGTGATGGGTCTCGTATTCTTCCATGTTCACAGAATCACAAGGGTTGGAAGGGACCTTGGGAGATCATCTAGTCCAACCCCCCTGCTAAAGCAGGTTCTCCTAGAGCATGTTACACTGGACTTTGTCCAGGCGGGCTTTGAATATCTCCAGAGAAGGAGACTCCGCAGCCACCCGGGCAGCCTGTTCCAGGGCTCTGTCACCCTCAGAGTAAAAAAGATTTTCCTCATATTCAACTGAAACCTCTTATGTCTCAGTTTGTACCCATTGCCCCTTGTCCTGTTGCTGGACACCACTGCAAAGTCTGGCTCTGTCCTCGTGACTTCCACCCTTAAGATAGTTGTATGTGTTGATGAGGTCCCCTCTCAGTCTTCTCTTCTTCAGGCTGAACAAGCCCAGCTCTCTCAGCCTTTCCTTGTAGGGGAGATGTTCGAGTCCCTTTATCATCCTAGTTGCTCTCCTCTGGACTCTAGGAGTTCCTTATCTTTCTTGAACTGGGGAGCCCAGAGCTGGACACAGTGCTCCAGGTGGGGTCTCTCTAGGGCAGAGCAGAGGGGGAGGATAACCTCCCTTGACCTGCTGGTCCCGCTCCTCTTAATGCACCCCAGGATACCATTGGCCTTCTTGGCAACAAGGGCACACTGCTGGCTCATGGTCAGCCTGTCGTCCACCAGGACTCCCAGGTCACTCTCGGCAGAGCTGCTTTCCAGCAGGTCAGCCCCCAGCCTGTGCTGGTGCATGGGGTTCGACCTCCCCAGGTGCAGCACCCGACACTTGCCCTTGTTGAACTTCATCAGGTTCCTCTCCGCCCACCTCTCCAGCCTGTCCAGGTCCCGCTGAATGGCATCGCAGCCTTCCGGCCTATCAGCCACATTTTCTAACTTGCATGCCTGCTAAAGGAATTGTTAAGTGCTAATCTTTCCAATCAAATGACTCCAGTGTAATTTTTGAGGCAGTTTCTTCTCTAACAAGTTTTTGAATGCTGGCAAGCGACATAAACTTCATGCTGGATGTCTGAAGAGAACTGTGAACTCTGCACTTTAATTGAAGGTTGGTTGATGTTTTTCATTATATACAGAGTATATTTTTATTGGGAATGTTAACAGTTGATGGCTTGATAGGCTTACCTTGTTAGACGTAATGCTTTTTCCAGATATATACATGTATTTTTTTTTTTTAACAAGTGGATTTCTTTTTCTATTGAGGACAACTATGGGAGCCTGGACACAAGCCCATAAGAGTCTCTGTAGGTTTTTTTTTTTTTGAGGAGATGAACATGTGTTCAATTTTTTTAGCCAAAGATTGAGACAAGGCAACATAATCTTTTACATCAATATTTCAGCGAAGTAGCAGCAAAACACGAAAGTGCAGAGATAAACTTGCATGTTTTTCTGATGCTTTCCTAGCCAAATTATTGGCATGTTAGAGGTGGGCGATTGAATAACCTAATGTTTATCAACCTGCAGGTAGTCTTGAAGTGGGTTCTTGTATTTGTTCAATTATGTTATGAAATAACCATTTTGAATCTACCCTTGATGGAAAGAACCAGGTTTGCTGGCCTCAAGCTGCACCTGTGGCTTTAAACCTGTTCCTCCATTAAACACAGAGGGCAGCTAACTGTGGTTCAGAGGGAGTTCCCTAAATAGATTCACCAGCTGAGCCCCTTCTGAGACTTGTTTAGGTAGATTCCTAGCACCTGTTGCCTGTGTCCCATACCTTGCTATGTGTAATGAAAGTAAATTGTATATATGCAACTGAGTATTCAAAACAAGAAATGGTTACTTAAGGTAAGTATGTGAATTCCATAACTGTCCCTCTTTTCTAGCTACTATGGGAAAAATACCTGCTGAAGAAGTAACCCAAAAAACGTAATCCCACAAGTATATCCCTGAGCTCACAGGCAGAAATTACTACAAAGAATCTGGATTAGAGTACGTGTTCCTGTGATGGAACATACACAGGTAACACATCTTCAAAGCGCGTGTTAAGGAACCATTTTTCTCCTTGACTTAGTGTCATGGTCATCTATATCTCTTTATTGCATACCTGCATTTGGCATCAGTGTACATTTAGAACAATGTTTCTTAGCATATTGTAGGTGGGAGCTCGAGTACATTAACACAACAGCCTCTCTTGAAATAGCGTTCCCACACTCTCAAGGGTTGCCAGCTGCTGCTTTGCTAAGGTGTACAATGAACAGTCTAAATTTAGAACAGGCTTCATAGGGATGTAGAGATACTTATATCTGCATGGGGAAATGTGTGTGTTTGGGTATGTATATTGTTCCAAGAAGCTGAAATAGATTTTTGTTTTTACTGTGAAGTTCAATTGGGAGCAGTTATCTGGGCTAAAGGTAATACACACTTGCACATTTAAACAGAAAAACTCTCTAGTATGTTATAGTATACTTGAACAATTTTTAAACATTAAGGAAAGCTGTAGTTGTTCCCTAACCAAATATAGTAGCAAAGTTTTAGTGTGCCAGCAGGGTGTACAGTATACAGTCACACCTAAAAGGTATTGCTCCTCGTTTAATAAGCAGTACCTATTACTGGGTGACAATTCCTTCTACACCCCGTTTCTTTGTTTCTGCCCTCGAATGCAGGATAAATAGAAGTTTAATACTCTTCTGGGGGGATCTGCATGCTCTATGGTACACTTCCTTATACTTGTCCTAGGCACTTTGTGCATTATATGCTGGGAGGGGGTGGAAAATACCACTTTGAGTTTTTTAACTTTGTATGCAGTTAAATACAGCAGGGATTTAGTTCAGTACAACAGTACTTTGTAGCTCACTTATTATGCCCTTTGGAGAGAGAGAAAGGGGTATAACATAAAATGCATGTCTTCAGAGGATTAAACTTGAGGTTTCAATATCCCCTGATTCAAACTTTAAAACACTTTTCTGTGACTTGAAAACCACCCAAAACACTGATAAGAATAACAAGCAAAACTTCACATGTGCAGAATCCACTACAAGAAGGGAATGAGGATGGGGAAGACAATACATTCTGCGCAAAGAATGTATTTAAGGATGGATAATGCTGCACATGTTCTCTGTAGCTTATTGATAAACATGCCATGGAATTGTGAATTGAAGAAAAGTGGCAAACACATAAAAGCTGTTACAGGTATGCAAAAAGATCTGGATATGCTTAGGAAAGATGAAAACTGGGAATTAGATGAGACCAGAGCTTTTGTAAGCTGTTTTTGAAGGGGGAATAAGGAATAGATGGGTGAGCTATATTTTAGTACTCTCATATTCCTCTTTAGTCCTCTTTTAGTTCTTCTTACAACCATAGTACTGTTTGCTAGAGTGTCAACGTGTCTGAAATACCAGTTGTATTCTTTAACTTAAACACACTACCCCCCTGCCCTGTGTCTTTAGACCCAGGCAATGCTGACAGGAACCTTCCCACCCAGCACCTGCTGACATCCTGGCTACTGTTACAGGGGAAAGAAAAGGGTGTTTCATTTTGGTTGAAGAAGCAATGAGTTGTCTCCTTTCTTACAGATTTTGTCTATGCTAGCATATGTATCTACTTTAAAACTGTCCCAAGGTGATCTTTGCCAGGAATGCTTGTGTGACTTCAAAGGATATTGGCCAAAGCTTTTGCTGGTGGTAACTACCTTGTAAATTAGCAGCATGTCAGCTTTGACAATAGCTCCATGAATGGGATATGCTGGGAGGATAAACATGTGCTATGCTTCATGTTCCGTGTGGGCAGAATCTAGCCTGCTGTGGTCCTTAGTCTCCTCAAGTTGGAGGAAAGCTGTTGAACAACGGTACTGTTAACCATGCAGTATTCATGAATGGGCTTTAAAGCATTTAGCAGCATAGAAGTGCTTGTCCATAAAGGCCTAGGAAATCCGAGGGAACCAATGTAAGAACAGACTCTCCTTTTTGCACGCGGAAGTGAGGTGTCCAACAGGGACCGTTAGCAAGCTCCATGCTGAGTTTGGTATCTGGTGGCCTTTCCAGGTGTCTCTGTCTTTGTTACAGATGACACTGATGTCTGCCACCGAGGTTAGGATTTCAAAGTTATTTCAAAGTTGCCAAGGTAATTCTGTAAGGTTGGATATGGAGCTGCTGATTTTTTTTTTTTGATTGCACCAAACTTTCAGGTTAGGCTGAGATTCATAAATTAGGTAGAGATTGCTTTTGTTAGTTTTCCAAATTTAGCACTGCAGCAGAAGCTGGACATTCCTTCCTGGGAACATGTCCCAAACAGGCAATGTTCTTTACTGAGTGTGGCAGTTCCTGGCTAATCCATATAAAAATTATAGCTCTTGGCTTCAGGAGAGGTCTAGAAGGTGAGGGTTTCAACTCTCCTGGCTGTTGGTGGACTCTTTGTTTTGGTAATAAAAGCAGTAGAGATAATAACTAGGAAAGGAGCAAGAACTAAAGTTCTTCTCTGGGTGTGATTTCTGCTCTAAAAAAGGCTTGGAAGAAGCATGGGGACCAGTTAAGTGTGCACTGTACAGCAAGATGCAGCAGAGCAGAGGTCCAGCAGATAGCACTAGCAGTGGGCTGAAAATGGTAATTGCTGCTGTTAAGCTTAAAGCAGCATGGATACAGCTGGGGCTTCCTGGTGAGAGGGAGGTGGCTGAAAAGGCACAAGGAAAAAGAAGTGCAAGTGCAAAGTGCAACTGCTGCTCAAGGTGGGACAGATCTCACTTGGAGTGAGAAGGGAATTGAGGGACAGGGGGCACTGAGGTGAAGGTGGAGATGCTTCTGGCTGTACTCTGAATGGAAAGGAGAACACCCTTTAACTGAGGCTTCTAGATCGGGAGTTTAGGGTCCCCTGGCCCTCCACAGGTAGGGCAAGAGGCTTCTTCCCTGACTAAAGGTGGCCTCTTCATTTAGAGGCCTGAGGTAGGTGTGTGAAGTGAAAGGAACCATTTGGCAGGAACCCCTCTCTCCCTGGTGTCTGGTGCCCTATAGTCTATCCACTCAAATGCTGAGAATCCACTAGCTGGAAAACCACCTCTGTCAATAATTCTTTCCCTTCCTTTTCAGCTGGCAGGATAGAGAGAAGCTGAAGAAGAGTCTGAACTGGAGAAAATGTGCCAGAGCAGAAGGAACAGAAGGTGAAGAAGAGAAAACTGGCACATAATATCCTGACAGGAAAGCATGATACAGTGGGAGTAAGCACGAAGGAAATAGATGTGTGATTCCAAAAGGAGCAAAGCACCTGGATCGGTTTAGTTCCAGAGGTACCTGAACATCAGATTCCTTTTAGGCCTTCTGTAAGCAGGCAAACTGATAGATACAGCTACTGGGGGTAAACTGACACAGCAGATTTGTTTCTGGAATAAAGTAACTTTTATTTTCATAAAATGTATTTATTGGAGGGGGGGGAAAGTGAGGGAACACCAGAGCAGGTGGTGTAGTGTAGACACATGTCAAGTTTTCCATATGAACAAGTCAGCGGATCCTTTGAAAACCCTTCTCAGAAGTCTTCAGGACAGGAAAGGATTGCAGAAAATATATTCCGTAATTGAAAAGAGAAAGGTGGTGAAAAATAGTCAATGAAAATTCTCAGTGGAAAAAAAAAAAAAACAACAGGAGGAAAATAGCAAAAGGAGCTAAGTACTGGTAGCTTTTTTTTTTTTACTCAATATCCTTATGAACTACAAGAACTGATAATGTTACATTTGGAATGAACACTTTGCTCCTCTTATATGGAGCAAAGAATTGCAATGTACTGCTACTGTAATTAATTGCTTTAGCAGGCAGCTATTATTAATGTAGTTACAGTGATATCAGTGCTTACTGTCCAAATTTTCCAATTACTGCTAATTCCCCCTGATAATACAATTAAAACTGTTTAATACAGACTTTCTACCACCTCTACCTCTTCTCTATTGTGATGTTCACCTTTGTGCCTGTGGTCTGCAGTGGAGGGATTTTTTTGATTTGTTTTTGGTTTTGGTTTTTTTTTTTTTCTCCTCCTCTCAGATGGGATGGTGTGGGCATTTCAGTGTCCAGGTTGTTCTCCTGGTGCTGTATTGATGTCAGTTGTGGGGGGGTTTCTTGGGACATTTTGATGCTCTTCATGCACATTTCCAAGCAGCTGACTGCCAGCACATCTTTCTGACTGGTCTACAAATTCAGCTAGCACAATCCATGAACGTACGTGGTATAATGCTGCAGAGTAATAACTGGTGTTACACAAAACTAATCTAAAGCTGAAACCAAACTGAGGATTGACTGGCCAGACTGTTCTGCTGTTACAGCTAAACCAAATTAGACCGTAGGCAAAGGGATGCTTGGCAATGGGCTGGTACAGCTGCAACCAAGCTGAAGAAGTTCAAGGCCAGACAAGCCCCAGGCCATGTTTCTCAAACCCTTGAGCCTTTTATCACCATGCGAATGGGAGGGCTGCGGCCCTTGGCCAGGCTGCGTTGACTGCGCTACGGGGCTATGGGAGAAGCAAGGCTCACTGCCGCAATGCCAAGTGGTGTGATGCCATCCCCCAAGCCCTTCCCGTGCGTCTCCTTGGGGCTTCCTGCAGCGCAGGCAGCAGAGTGGAGTATCAGTGTCAGCTTGAAAATGAGCACAGAAACACAATCTTGTTTTCTTTCAAGTTCACAAGAACTCCAAGCTCAGCCAAGTCACCCAGGAGACCAGACCTATGTAATTTTATAGTGCAAGGCTTTGTGTTTACTGCCAGGACAAATGCGCTGGGGACATAAATCAGGAAAGATCCCCTTGTTCTCACTTTCTGCTCATGTGAAAGCTACATTTCCCCCCTAAGGGCTAGTGCGTATACTAGGATGACAAGAGAAAATTTGTTTTAAAGCTTTTGTAAACTGAGAGAAAACTCTTCCCAAATCTCTCCATGAAGCAAGTGGAGGGTTCAGACAATAAGGAATTAAAAACCCCAAATGCATTTGGTTCTTCTGACCTATTTTTAGCTATGCCAGGCTGTCAAAATGACATTATGTGACTGTACAACATCACATGCATCCACTCTCTTAGCAGAACCGCTTCACTTGAAACATTTCAAAATAGTTTTCTATACAGTTTTCTTCTCTGATAAGAATTTGCAATGAGAGGATCAGGCACAGACACGTTTCAGAATTAAATATACTTAAATATAATTAAAAATACTCTAGCAGAGGCTCGGAGAAGGAGAGCTGTTCCTGGAAGACCACGTTCCTGCTTGATGGCTGTGGTGTGAGGGGGGTGCTGATACTGAAGAGACGAGAATGCCTTTAAGGATAGCAGAATACACTTTGTTTCACTGAAGATTTTAACCCTTCCAACTGTTTAGCTTATTCGGGGAACAGAAGTCTAAGCGTTGCCTGTCAGTTCACCCCTGAGGAACAGAGATCAGTTAATGCAGGGACCCTCAGTCTAGCAGGGCAGGAGGGGGCAGTGGTTTGGACTGCAAGCTAGGCACAAATTGTATCAGAAGTGAAGTGTATGATTTTTAACAGTATGAGCTCCTGTGCACTGATGTGCTCAAATAAATCAAATGAAGGATGCTCTGTGGCTAGAAATGTGTAAGATAGGACCCTGTCCCAGCTAGCTGTGGGGTTGTGCAGGGGCCCTGGGCTGTAGCTGTGTGGGTGGCATGGTTTGGAGCAGCCCCCCGAGAGGCGTGGGGCTCACAGCCAGGGCTTGCTCCCTTTGGCAGGACTTGTGTATGGGCAGCCCGCCCTGGGCCTGCGTCTGGTAAAACTTTCCCTCCCGGGCCCCAGTTTAAAACCACAAACAAACAAGCACAGCAACAGCAACAACACAAAACGGGGATGAAAGCTGGGTTGGGATAACCGTCTTCGAGCATCCAAAGGGAGGGTGTGACTTCTCAAGCTGCTGGCCACCGTCCCAATGCAATGTAAGGAGCTGAAGCCTGCTTTAAGCTCAGGTGCTCGGGCACTTGTGAAAAACCAAGTGCTTAAATGGCCACCTGGGAGCTGCACTTTGGGCAGCCCCCCCTTATTAGTTTAAATCTTGACCCAAATGAGTTGTTAATATGTAATTGCCAGGCTGATATGCATTTCATCTATTCGCTTGCTAATATTACAGCAGGGTAACACAAGGCTCCCAAACCTCCCTGCGGCGCCCGCGGTCCTGCCATGCTTTCCCGGTGAGGCCGGGAGAGGGCATGACTCCATAAGAGATTTCACTGCTGCTCAGCAGTGACAATTAGGATTTTCCTCTCTGGCTCATTCTGCTCCCTCAGGACTTTGGTTTTTCACTACGTCGTGCTGTGGGGTTTTTGCCTGCCTTTCTTCACCTATTTGCTCTTCAAGATGAATTTGCAGGCTAGCTGGAGACTGCCAGCTGCTCCGCTTTGTTACTTGGAGGTAGGAGGTGTGGGTTTGTTGAATAAATACTGTTCAGGCTCAAAGCTGTTAAGACGGAGCCACAAAGGAGTCTGTAGGACTCTCATCTGTTACTTCCCTGGGGGTTCCTTGGGGATGATGTGCTATTATTACTGTGATGCTTTCTACGAAAAAAAAAAGTGAACAAGACAGATTTTTCTAATCTTGAGAGTAGACTGAGGCTCACATCTGTCTGCTGTTTCTGATATATGAGATGTTACAGAAGCAATAAAATGTAGCAAGCATTCATTTCATCCATATTGAGGAGCAAATTTCCATCATTTGACAGAAACTAAAACCATTTAGTTTATCTTTACGAAGCGAAGTAAGGTCAGAACCGTGAAAACTTGCCTATTTAAGGATTTTATAAATAGACCATAATCTAGTTTTCAGTGGCACTGTGATACTCTACAAGAGGAGCCCACAGCCTAACTTTTGAATGACAAACTGCACACCGTTCACCACCAGCTAATTAATGCTGCTGGCAAACCTCAAACAGCTCTCAAAAGAACCAAAACATCTACCCACTGAATATGTATTTAAAAATATCCTGGGACAGAGTGACTTCATGCAGTGATTCCTGTATGAGTAACAACAGGCTCTTCAGTGTTCACACTTCAATTGTTTTCTGCATTTTTTTTTTCCAAATCACCAGTTTCTGCATCCTCGTTTGAGCTGTGAGTAGCACGCATCCAAAGAAGAATGCTGGATTTAAGGTGAACCACTGAAAACCAATGGCTCTCTGAAACTACTGCTGCTTTTTAATGGCTGTTCTTCAAGCCTTGCATAAGCAAAGCTCTGCATTTTATCAGGCCAGCAGGGCTTTTCTGAAAGCAGCTGATGAGAAAGGAGGGTTAAGCTCACAAAGCTTCGTATTTGAGCAGGAATTAACAAGGCTTGGAAGCAGTTTGCAAACATGCAAGCTCTTCCCGGTTGCTGCTATCAGAAGTCTTTTCTTGAGGCATCTCCTCCCCAAGCCCAACAAATAGAGAGGGCTGGGTTGGCTTAGCTGTGAAAGTCCCCACTTGTAATGCTGCTGTTAAATTTCAGGCTGCTTATTTTATCTGGCCTGGTGTCTCGTTAGCCCCCTCACTGGAGTACTAGCCCAGCCCCTTAGGCATGGTGAAAGCTGGGCCGTAGTAGTAGGTCCTACCACCCTGGTAGGTAGCCAGGGCTCAGGGACACAACTTGCGAACCACTTTTCTTATTTGGACGGGGTTTTGACTGCAGTGCTAGTTAGTCCCAAAGGCTTTATTCAGCAGAAATAAGCCATACTGACCAACCCACCAAAAGATGGCGGGACCAGATTCCCTTCAGGGCACTTCTCCTTGGCAAAACATTGGCCAGTCAGGTTTAAACTGCTGATTGTCTTCATTATCTGTCCCGAGTCAAAAAAAATCTAGGTGGTTATGTGGCAATGGAGAGTCCTCACTAACCACTTTGAAGCTTCAGCTTTAACATTAGTGGGTCTGCCAGAAGGCAAGCCCAGGGATGCCGGTGTGGCACGAGACTGTCAGCCCTCGTGGTCTGAGCAGCTGAGCCACCCGCTGCCCAAGCTCTGCTCACCCCATGCCCTCACCCCATGGCCACAGTGCTGCCATGGTGCTCTCGCCATGAGATCCCACGTGCCAAAGGCTGGGAGCCACCTACTACCACAAGGAAAGTAAGAGAAGAGCCACCCCCTAGGCATTTCCACCCCTCGATGGCACATGCTCCTGGCACTGCCCTGCACCCCACGTCGCCTGGCCCACAGTACCTGTGCTTTAGCTAGAGGAGCCCTCAACACAGAGAGGTTTGTGTGGCTGCAAAAGTCCCCTGCAGGGGAATTGCAAACAGGACTTGTAGCTACTAGAAAAGTCCATGGAGATTCTTCTCTCCCCCTGAATGCCAGTGGTGCGAGACTCCCGCAGTGGTGGTGGTGATAAGTTCATTGATTCGGTCCCTGTTCCACTGGGGAGCTGCTGCTGTGTTCCTCCCCAGGCTGGTTGCCTTTTCTGCCCACACGCTCCCTTAGGTGTTGCTGCAGAATTCAAAACAGAAGAAAAGGTTGTGTCATGTGGGGTCACAGCCCTGGCTGCGCTGCCCCTGTCACATCGCTCCATGTGGGGACAACTCACCAGTCCAGAGTCTGACTCCCAGCCCCAACCAGAGATTGTAACAAACTGGGGTCCATCACACATAGTGCTATGGCACTAATCTCCATGCTGGCACCTCCTCCCTGGGATGTCAGTCCCAGCTTGCAAAGGGCTGAGACCACCCCTCACTTGTTTGAGTGGCCCCGGTTGCAGAAGCAGAGTTCCCACCACATGGTGTTGCAGCTGGCACCTCTGACTGCTCTGTGCCCCTGGTGCTTGTGTTTTGCCCACCACAGACTTTGCAAAGGCTCTTCTGAGTGAGTAGGAGTTGGGAGAGTCAAAGTCACATGCAAAAAATAACAGGAACTTGGAACTGCTTGGAGTAGTGAGTGTGCTTCAGATGGCTCAGAGTCCTCCCCCACCTCACTGAGCCTTCTCTGCTGCCACCAGGGTCTTTGCTGAATCCATGGTCTCCTGCTGTGAAATGCCGTATTCAGATCAGAGCAGGATGACTGAATTGCTGATGGCACTTACTGATTCAATATTAGGCACAAGCGATCATATCTTCCTTAAACCAAGATGGATGGTGCAATCAAGTGCAGTAACGTGCATGGGAAATCATCACTGAAACTGTAAAATTCAATCTGGAATTAATAATTTTGTAGAAATAGATTTTTCCCAAACTATCATTTTTGCTCTCTCCTCTGCTGTGGCTACCACAACAGTGGCTGAGGTGGAAAAACTTGCACTGTGCATGTGTGTATCCCGTGTTCCTTTCCAAAAACTTGCCAGATTTTTTCTTGGATAGATTTTTTTTACCTACTGTTAATTGATTTCCACTGAAAACTAGGCTATTTAACTGCCTCATGTTTACATGGTCAGACCAGTAACATTCACTGAAGTGGTGTTGGGCCCAGTCATATATGGTCCTTCTGAAATGGTCAAGCTTATCTGATCCTAGGACATTTATGGGAGAAACCATGGGCGTGGTGCCTCATTGCTGGACACCACAGCAGCACACAAGTCCGATAATACAGTACGAACATTACTCTGCATAAGAAGTCAGCTTTAATAGATATTTTAAATGTAGTCCAGCTTCTGGTCAAACATGACTCCTTGGCATTTGAGAGAATTTTTTTTTTGCTTACCCCTGAGAATATTTTTTTTTTTAAAAAAAAAAAACATGCTCGAGCACATGTTTGAACATTGACATTGAAACAATGCAAGCTTCTGGGATGGATTAGTGCTCATGGAGAGAGCTGGAATGAATTGTGGTTTGGTTTGGGAAGTGCATGGGGCACCTGTATGAAAAGTAAGGACTGTCATTGAGGCAGAATGCTTATGGGTGAGGATGAGGGGAAAGGCCAACAAGAAAGATATCCTGTTGGGAGTCTGTTACAGACCACCTGACCAGGATGAGGACGTTGACGAATTCTACAAGCGGCTGGCAGGAGTCTCTCAGTCGCGAGCTCTTGTTCTTGTGGGGGACTTCAACTTCCCAGACATCTGCTGGAAATACAATACAGCAGAAAGGAAACAGTCCAGAAGGTTCCTGCAGTGTGTGGAAGATAACTTCCTGACACAGCTGGTAAGTGAGCCTACCAGGGGAAGTGCCCTGCTTGACCTCCTGTTCACTAACAGAGAAGGACTGGTGGGAGAGGTGGTGGTTGGAAATCGTCTAGGCCTTAGTGATCATGAAATGGTAGAGTTTTCGATCTTTGGTGAGGTTAGGAAGGGGGTCAGCCAGACTGCCACCATGGATTTCCGGAGGGCAGACTTTGACCTGCTCAGAACGCTGGTTGGGAGAGTCCCTTGGGAGATAGTCCTGAAGGGCAAAGGGGTCCAGGAAGGCTGGGTGTTTTTCAAGGAAGAAGTCTTAAAGGCACAGGAGCAGGCTGTCCCCATGTGCCGTAAGACGAATCGGCGGGGAAGACGACCAGCCTGGCTGGACAGAGGACTACTAGTGCGACTAAGGGAAAAAAGGAGAGCTTACCAGCTCTGGAAGAAGGGGCAGGCAACCCAAGAAGAGTACAGGGATCTTGTCAGGTCATGCAGAGAGGAGATTAGAAAGGCAAAAGCCCAGCTGGAATTTAACCTGGCCACTGTTGTAAGGGATAATAAGAAGAGTTTTTATAAATATGTTAACAGCAAAAAGAGAGCCAGGGAGAACCTCCATCCACTAGTGGATGCAAGGGGGAACATTGCCACTAAGGATGAGGAAAAGGCTGAGATACTCAACGCCTTCTTTGCCTCGGTCTTTAATGGCCCGACAAGTTATCCCCAGGGTACCCAGCCTCCTGAGCTGGAAGATGGGGACAGAGAGTGGAATGAACCCCCCATAATCCAGGAGGGAGCAGTCTTTGACCTGCTATGCCACCTGGACATCCACAAGTCTATGGGGCCGGATGGGATCCACCCAAGAGTGCTGAAGGAGCTGGCAGAGGAGCTTGCCAAGCCACTCTCTATCATTTATCAGCAGTCCTGGAGAACAGGGGAGGTCCCAGATGACTGGAGGTTGGCAAATGTGACGCCTCTCTTCAAGAAGGGCCGGAAGGAGGATCCGGGGAACTACAGACCAGTCAGCCTAACCTCGGTACCGGGGAAGATTATGGAGCGGTTTATCTTGAGTGTGCTCACCAGGCACATGGAGGACAATCAGGGGATCAGGCCCAGTCAGCATGGGTTCACGAAAGGCAAGTCTTGCCTAACCAACCTGATTTCCTTCTATGACCAGGTGACCCGCCTGGTAGATGAGGGAAAGGCTGTGGATGTTGTCTACCTGGACTTCAGCAAAGCCTTCGACACAGTCTCCCATAGCATTCTCCTGGAGAAGCTGGCAGTTCATGGCCTAGATGGATGTACTCTTCGCTGGGTTAAAAACTGGCTGGGTGGCTGAGCCCGGAGAGTCGTGGTGAATGGAGCTAAATCCAGTTGGTGGCTGGTCACAAGCGGTGTCCCCCAGGGCTCAGTTCTAGGGCCAGTCTTGTTTAATATCTTTATCAATGACCTTGATGAGGGGATTGAGTGTGCCCTCAGTAAATTTGCAGATGACACCAAACTGGGTGGTAGTGTTGATCTGCTGGGGCGGAGGAGGGCTCTGCAGAGGGACCTGGACAGGCTGGATCGATGGGCCGAGGCCAATTGTATGAGGTTCAACAAGGCCAAGTGCCGGGTCCTGCACTTTGGTCACAACAACCCCATGCAGCGCTACAGGCTTGGCGAAGAGTGGCTGGAAAGCTGCCTAGTGGAAAAAGACCTGGGGGTACTGATTGACAGCCGGCTGAATATGAGCCAGCAGTGTGCCCAGGTGGCCAAGAAGGCCAATGGCATCCTGGCTTGTATCAGGAATAGTGTGGCCAGCAGGAGTAGGGAAGTGATCGTGCCCCTGTACTCGGTGCTGGTGAGGCCGCACCTCGAATACTGTGTTCAGTTTTGGGCCCCTCACTACAAGAAAGATGTTGCCTTGCTGGAACAGGTCCAGAGGAGAGCAACCAAGCTGGTGAGGGGTCTGGAACACAAGTCATATGAGGAGCGGCTGAGGGAACTGGGGTTGTTTAGTCTGGAGAAGAGGAGGCTGAGGGGAGACCTGATCGCCCTCTACAACTACCTGAAAGGAGGCTGTAGTGAGGTGGGGGTCGGCCTCTTCTCCGTGGTAACACATGATAGGACGAGGGGGAATGGCTTGAAGCTGCGCCAGGGCAGGTTTAGGCTAGACATTAGGAAAAACTTCTTCACCGAGAGGGTTGTCAGGCTCTGGAATGGGCTACCCAGGGAGGTGGTGGAGTCCTCATCCCTGGAGGTCTTTAAAAGAAGGATAGATGAGGTGCTTAGGGACATGGTTTAGTGGTGGGATGGCAGTGCTAGGTTAACGGTTGGACTCGATGATCTTAAAGGTCTTTTCCAACCGAGGTGATTCTATGATTCTATGATAAAGCAGTGCCTCACACAAGCCTGGCCAGATGGCAAAACATAGCCCTGTTGTGTCAGGGCAAAGCCAGGGATCTGTTACGGAGCTTGCCTCCTGTCCTGCCTCCCTCTTCCCACAGCTGGGGTGTTAGGGATGGCCCAGGTCTCCCCTCTGCTATTCCGGTGTTTTGTGGGCCCTGTGTGACTGGGTTAGTGCAGGCATCCTGGCTACCAAGAGCTGTGGCCTCCTTAGGCCCTTGTCACCAACATCATTCCCATCCGGGGAGTGCCTCTGTCCCTGGTGCAAGTTCACACCGTGTTTGGGCTGCTGGATGTGCTGCTGCCTTCCACTGTGTCATGGGGACCCAGCTCTTCTCTAGCTTCACCACCATCGCAGCGGTCCTTTGCTGCCTTTTGCCTAGACGTGGACTATATTTGTTTTGATGGTGCACTAGTCCAAACCTCATGCACACCCCCTGGGAAACACCTGCTCCAGGAGTGTGGTGGTGGAGGGAAGGTGTTCCCAGTGAGTCTTACCTCAAGCGTGTCTCTGACGCAACAAAACCTGGTCTCCTGCCAGAATCCGCTGCGGCCGCAGCATCTGCAGGAGCTGCCTTCCCGCAGGAGGTGGTCGGCCAAGGTTCGCAGAGCCATCCGGATGCTTCCTGGGTGGCAGAGGGTGGGCATCTACCGGGGGTCAGAAGTCCAGCACAGGCACAGAGTGGCTGCAAGGTTTCCAACATGTAGCAGTGACGTCCTTTGGATTCCTCTACCCTTGCAGAGAGTTACTGGTCCAAGCTAAAGAAACCCCTTGGCACCTGCTGCTGTCAAATCCGGCACCTACAGGGCTAAAACACAACTTCTAACAGAAGGTTGCATCAGGTTGAGAGGAAAAGCCTTTGAGTCAGCAAGGAGTGGGGCCCCAGGGCCCCAGGTAACTCAAGGCTACATGGGTCAGTCATTCAGAGGAGACAGATCCAGTTCCACACTGAGAGGAGGAAAGTCCATTTTAAAAGTTTATTTAACAACACAGTGTTTGTAAATTTGATCAGGAAACACAGAAAGATAGCAGCCCGACAAGACGCAGAGCAGAGTCTTTCAACGCAGCGGAGAGCGCCATTAACGAGACTGAGGCGGAGTTGTTATCTAATCCAGATAGCTCAGAAAAAAACCCAACCCAAATAGCTGAAATGCCAGAAAAAACCATACTGTTTCCCAGAATTTTTTTTACTTCTTGGTTATCCAGCTAAGAAAGTAGCTGCCACCACACAGGGCAGGAGATCGATACTGAATCTGCTGCTCCCATGGGACCAGCGCCTCAACTTCAGCATCTCACCATGCACTGGCATGGAGCTAGCACTGCCTCGGTTGTTCGTGACGCTTTTCCTGCTGGTGAGATTTTATTCGCTGCTAATCCAAAAGGCGACTCCTAGTTTCTGCTTCCTCTTTTGTTTCTCAAGTATACTTCAGCATATTTGCAGTAGGAGCCCTGGTAACTCTTAAATTGCTGCCTGTTTTACCCTTAAAAGAATTATCTGTCTGCCCTGGTGACATATGACAGGTTTTTTGGAGGATGATTACATCCTTCTCCTTGAAGGTTGTTTTGGTTTGGTTTGGTTTTTTTCTGCTCTACTTGGAAGAAGTGAATGTTATCTTTGGAAACAGACAATGCCATGGTAAGCCTGGCTGTAAATGGCTTCACATAGTTTGGGAGCCTGGACCCCACTGCTGGCTGTTGTATCTACAGGGAGGAAAATTGAAGTTGGTGTAATTTTCTGAGAAGCATCTGATCTCTGGAGACTGATAACAGAGCCTGCCGTGCCCTGTGCTGGTTAAGGAGGTTATACTACAGCTTTGTGTGTGTTTCTTCTCACGCTTCCTTCCTCAAGGGAGCTTGTATGGGCATTCGATGTACAAATAACAAAAACCCACCATGGGGAAGGGGTGGCTACTGGGTTTGTGTGTTGGTTTTAAACCACTGTATCGTTTAGAAAACCTCTTCACAAGGTCGTGCCTACGCTTTCCTATGTAATCATCCATGCTTCTCGCCATCCTTCCTCTCCGTTCCCTCCCTTTCATTTGCCACAGCTCTCCAGCTGGCTGTTACCAAAGCTCAGGAGAATGAAACCCTGAGCCTGGCTGGGACATCTTGAGGCTACCTTACCACAGGTGATGACCTTGATACCGATCAAAATACACACTCGGATAGAGTTACTGCCTGAAAAAAAAAAAAGTACTTTCACACAGTAGTCACATAAGTGCTTCAAATCCTACATGGATTTTGGCGCAGTCCATATCTTCCTCCTCCTGGATTTCTGTCTTGCAAAAAAATCATACTCACTACAGAAAAAAGCAAGAAAGCCAAATTAAGTTATTATTTAGTAAAGACCTAAGAAATACTCTCCCTTATAGACAGTAGGCTTCCTGCACATTTAAAGCTATCAAATTGTGACTGAAGGGCAAAATCACTAAAGCATTGAACGGGTCATTAAAACTCACAGGATGTTCAGAAGCTCTTCAGAGGTTTGTGTTCCCCGCAGTAGAGATGCCATCTGCCTTAATTTGCATTAGCAATATGGCCTTTAATAAGTGTGCCTCTCACCTGCTGCCTCTGTAACGCACCACAGTCCTTGGGAGCTGCAGTTTTAGGGGAATCAGGCTGCCCGTATAGGAACTGTGCTGGTTTCCACCAGCCAGCCAAGGGCCTGGCTCCCTTAAAGCCAGCAAGAATATTTCTCCCTTATTTTAACAAGAAAACAATTGAGTGGTGTAAGCAAAACCTGTTGTGCTTTCAAGCCTCAGGATGCTGTATTGGAAAAGTGCTTTTTCAGAGACCGAAGAGGGCATTTTTCTGTGGGGGCAGAGAAGAGCTTGTCTTTTGTTCCCTTATTTCTTCATCCATCTCCTATTTCTAAATTAACGCGTTCCGAGTCATATTTCAGTCACGAAGCACAGGATGGGAGTAGTACCTATCTGCACTCTGTTTTCTCTTGACAAGTCTTTTGGATGGGTGGACAGGACACGCAGAAGGAACTGAGGGCAGACTGGGCACCGCTGCCAGCTCTCTTGTTCATGACTTTCAAAAAAAGGAAATGGAAAGAAAGAAAAGAAAGCTTTGCGAGGGAGATTTCATCCAGAACCATGCATAGCTTGTGCCAGGGCTCACAGGAGGGTTCAAGAATTGCATGCAAATGTGGTTTCTTCTTGCACGGCTGTGCTACTGGTTTGGGTAATTTCTTTCAAGAGGGCTTGGTGGAGCCTTCATGTAGAAAGATAAGGGAAAACCCAGCCCTGTTCATTGTCCCCACCACTTGTGCTCTCTCTTTGGTAAGAGCTGTCTGACAGAGAAAATTATGATGGAGAAGCACCCCCGGTTGGTACGGCCAAGAGGTTGCTTTTAAGCTGTTCTGTGCCTTTTAGACTTTTATGGGACTTGAAAAGATGCAACAAGTGGAGATACTAAACGGGGAGAAGAGAAATCTTACCTATACTGTTGGTGAGCTTGGCTGCCTGTGTGTGTGCACCGAGGCACGAGCACACTGCAGAAGAAGGACAATCTGCTACATGCCAAAATTTTTAAATATCCTGCGTGAAACTTGAATAAAACTTACCTGATTTTCAACAGCATTGAATAGGACAGTGCGTTCATTTACGCCTTGCTACTTTGCTGTGTTTAGGTTAACCTGTGTCTTTTGCTCACTTTAACCTAGATGGGTAAGTCTCGCTTTCCGTTCAGGCTCATTTCGGTTTTCTCCTTCTAGTCACTTACTTAGGTCAGTGCCATCTGAGGTGTCGGCTCTGAAGCTCTCCTCCTGCTTCCACTAGAACTAGCAGGAATATTGCCAGCGGTGTCAGGGGAAGGAAGATCAAACACTCAGTCTTTTGCAGAAGTGAATTTGGAAAATGCTCACTAATTCAATCATTTCATGCACACTGGTTTCTAGCAGAGCTGTAACTCCCTTCCTTCCTTCCTGGAGGAAAAGAAATGAGGACAACCAGAGTTTCAATTAGATGTATTACAGATAAATTGGCATCTCACAACAAAACAGTTGTTTGCTGTCTCTCTGCTTTGTGTGGTAAGGAATCTTGCAGGAGAATTATACTAAAGTGTAGGAGTCCAAGGAAATGTGCAACTCTCACTGCCACGTGTCAGTCAGCAGGGAGACCACTGCGAGCTATCTTTTCCTCTGGGATTTTTTGTATCACAGCCGTCATGCTTTATCAGGCTGCTGGAATTTCTCCAAGCTGCAGGAAAAATGTCCTCCCTTGGACGTTTTCTTAGGAGAAGGGAGCACGTTCAAAATGTATAGCTTTCAGTCAGCTGCTCCCTGAGGTTAGCTCCCTATCAGGAGGGAACCAGAAGGCAATTTCCTTCCAGGCTGCTTGACATTTGTCTGCAGCAGCCCCAGTTGCAAGCAGGGGCTTGGAAATGTTGCAAGCAGGGAAGCAGTCGCTTCCCGGGGAGCTCCCTCACCAAGCACTGGAGTGTTGTGCAGGAAAGCCGATGGCACGGCCTCATCACACGGCTTTGAGTCTCCTACAAGCTGGCATCTGAACATGTTTCATGTGCACCGTGCCAGTCCTCACGTGTGGGGGCGTTTTTGGTTTGTTTTTTTTTATTTATGGAGATGGGCCTGCCTGTCTGCCTGTTGATTTTTCTCTCCCTGCAGTAACTTTAGATGGGCATTTCAGCCAACTTTCAGAAAGAGGTAAGAGTCTCCAAGGTAACTGATGGCTATAAGCTCTGTGAAATTCAGCAGCGCGGTGAGGAAGCGCTATACAGTGTCCTACTAAGGGAAAAGTGGGCAAAATTAAATCGTTATACATTCTGGACTCATAGCCTCAGAGAAACTGCAGCACACGACAGCTCTCATCTGGTATGGGTGTGGTGGGGACACAGAGCAGCTGGAGCTACTGCAGCATCGGCAAAGGGAGTGGGGATCGGGGACATTGCTCCGTAGCTTTTGTATTGTATGCTTGGTTTTCTGATGGGTGTCCTGAGGTCTCACTGATTACCTTGGCTGGATATGCTCCTCATCGTCTTGGGGATGGGGCATAATAAAAAATTATGTTCTTTGGCAGTTTGGTTTAGGTTCTGCCCAGCTTCTCCTTTCAGATGCCAGGGAATGAAGTACCTACGCAGCTTTATGGATCCAGAGCTGTTATTCAGACTCAGCAGTCTGATAATAATACTCATCCTTTTGCTACTTTGCCCTGCAGAGGTTTTCAACTGTGTCGCAAAGGCAGGTGAAAGCATTCGAAGGTTGGGAACCAAAGATCTTGCTTGCACATGCCAAAGGGATTCTGTAAGACCAGAATGTACTAAGCAGAAGGGAATGGCAGACTGAGAGAGCTGAGCCTCTGATTTCTCCTGGTAAAATCAAGGAAAACTTTGCAGTTTACTTTGCTGGAGTCAGTACAGAATCTGTGACGCACCAGCAATGAGATTGTGGTTTGGACGGGTGCAGCTGCAAGGCAGCCCAGGGCAGGCGAGAGCTGTGCAATGCTTGCTGCCCCACCGTCTCCCCCTGAGTGCCAGCTAAGGCAGCGAGTGGCCTTTGGTTTCAGTAAAAACAGGAGCAATGCAGTTTTGCACCAGGCTTGACAGATCCAGGTACACAGAGGTGTCAACAACCCAAGCTCTAGAAATTTCCCTCAAGCAGAATTTGCTTTCATTTCCTCTTCAGACTTGTGGTTCTGTAGTGGCGCAGCCTTGTGTAATGCAAGCCAGCCCTCTTCACAAAGAGCAGCTATACCCTCTTGAAAGGGCGGGCGGAGGGGAACGGTCACCAGTTTTAACGTTTCATATCTGCCTTTCTGGAAAACTTGAGGTTCCTGTTAGCTGCAGCAGCTGGTTTAATCAATAAGCTAAATAAACATCATTCATCTGGAAAGAGTTAGCAGCCCCATCAAGCAGAGGTGAGCGAAGAGTGGTGCGTTTAGTGCTGCTGTGTGAGCTGAAGTGTTCAGCGGAGATTTTGGGAGAACTTCCCTGACCCCATTTGTCCATCTTGATTGAATAGGAGCTCCTGTTGTTCCTTTTCACTCATGTGGGCTCCAGCTGCTTCGAAGACACAATCTGCTTGTCTCGCTCTGCTTTGCATGTACAAGCCTGTGAACGCCTGTGTGCAGACACACTTGCGTGCACAGCCATACACGTCCACCAGTATCCACAGCCATACACCCACTCCTCCATGCACTCATGGACACAGACAGGCACATTTTCTTTCTCAGTATTAATGTAGCTCCTATGCACATATGCTCAGTGATTGCTCTTAGCTCATGCTGGAAGCAGTCAGGACAGCCTCAGCTGGAGACAGCCACACGATGGGTGGGACAGGTCTATATGTACAGCATCTTCCCTATTCATTGGCAGAGAGAACATCAAATAACGCCAATAAGGAGCGAGGGCCATATCCCCTCATCTGGGATGGAAGTGGCAGGAAGAACCTGTCCTCAAAAGCTTGCCCAGGCAGAGAAACTGGCTATGAGGTCTGTCAGGTGTTAATAACGCATGGCAATTTTTCTTTTAAAAAGGCTGATAATGCATGAATGGTCATGAATTTCACTGAGCAAACGTCTAACTGACAGCTTAACCTTCGGTATGCTTGGCTGGTCCAACAGGGCACCAAGTGTCCTCCCCACAAAAAAAACCTGTCTATCTATTTTACCTGTCCTTTAGCTACTTGGCTATAAATTAGGAGAGGAATGCAACTCTGGATATGAAAGTGCCTGGCTCTGCATGGTGCTACAAGAGGCATTTGTATCCCACCCCCAAGGCAAGGAACAGAGGTGGAGCAGGGGTAGGGAGAAGGGGCGCAGGGTGGAGGATGGCACATCTAAGCAGGTGGTGCTGGGATCCACCACTCCTGAGTGTTGCAGGGACTCCAAGTATGAGGGCCAGCCTGGCTCAGCCAGGCAAAGAGTTTCCTTTCCTCATCTTGGATTCCTGCTCCACCCACTCCCCACTGTGCCACCCTTCCTCTCCTTCGCACTCACTCTGCCAGGTGAGCGAGTGGCTTAACTGGGTCATGAACCTGGGGGAAAAAAAAAACCCAACTTGCTTCTTTGCTGTCTTCTGCTGTACTGGTGAGTTTGGATCTGATGACCACCTGACTAGCTCAGCTCAGCTGAGCGCCAGGGCTTCCTGAAGTGCAGCAACCAAGGCAAAATGGCCTGGGGCAAGGAGGGAGGAGGAAGATGGTGGAAGAGGGCTGGGACCTACTCCCGTAGGTGGAGGGGAACTGCTGAGGTTGCTCATGCCAAGTTGTGCAGCTCTGCTCAGGTATTGCTGCAATGTGCTCCCAGACCAGGATGGTTTCATTAATAAAAACTGGGAAGATACAGAAGGGGAATCCTCTCTGCCAGAAAAAAGCTAACAGCTGAGAGGCATCAAAGAGGAACCCAGTCCTTTTTGGTTTATCCCTAAACAAACCTGCTAAAGTTAACTCCAATGGCAGGAGGATGAGGCTAATCTTGGCAAGACTGTCTCAAAGTAAAGCTAACACACCTCAACCAGCTTTGATGTGCTTTCACTTTTGACTAGCCCATATGGCCTGGTTATATCAAAGTAAATGGCACATCTTCTAGCGATGAAGAAAACTGCTTGTTAGCTTCAGCTGCCTCCTTTCTACGTCTCTTGAAAACCACGCTGTTGTGTTCCATGACTGCTACTCCTTGTGACACATACAAGGCTAATATTTTTAGTATAATTTAAACAGAACATTCTTTGTCATTCAATTAATAAATTAAATCTAGTAAACCCTAAAAGTCCTCCAGGAGAAAACAAACGCCTGTTTATTGTACAAGTATCAGGCCTATTTCCCAAATGTTAAATAAAACCTAAAGGGATGATCACATAGCCTTTGTGGAGAATTACAGACCCCATGTAAATGAAAGGCAAAAATAGCCATCCCAGAGGAGGAAGGGGGAACAAAATGGCAGTGAAAGCCAAATAGTTTCATGTTTTTGTAACAAGCAAGGTAGTGATCTCCATGTATGAAACATCCCTGGGAAGTCAGCAGGACTAGTCTTGTAAGTAAAGACTTGCCCATTTGGAGAAAATAACTGGAACAGCAAGCATCACATTCGGTTTCCCACATAGGCTATCCTGGAATAACCACTTCAGGTGGGGACTCTTACTGAACATAAGTGTTTTTATTCCAGAGTAATGACTTCTCTCTGGAAATGCACTAATTCTTTTACAACAGTATCGGTTCTGCCATTGCCAGTTCTGTTAGTTTCCCGGCGCAGCCAGGCCCAGCCTTTGCCGTGTGAGCCCTGTGCTAGCTAGGGTTGGAGCTGCGATTCTGGGCTCAAGCATTTTTTCCACCTGGTGCAGACAAAGGCAGGTTTTTCTACCATTATTTTTGGGATTGCTTTCCTAATGATGGAAGCTTTTGTTCATTTTTTTGTCCATGGATGTTCAGCAGTCCTTCCTGAGCTGTTTTTTTTTTTCTCTTTTTTTTCTAATTATTTCCAGACATGGATTGGAGATACTCCTTTCCTTTCATTTTTACAACTATTACACATGCAAACAGCTTTGACTCCACTCGCATTGGATGCCTGCACAGTACCATTTTTTGCAGTCCTTAAAACAAAAGCTGAGGCCCCTCTGTTCCCGCAGCAAGCTCCACAAGGCAAGGACCCTGCCCTAGCTCCCCGCCAGAGCCCCATGGCATATCTCCAGCTTGTAAAGGTTTCTTGAAGGAAAAACTTGGGCACGTCAGGCTGCCTCCCACCTCTTTGGGGTCCAGCAGATGGGTTACGGGCTTCCTCATCAGCAGGTTCAGGCCTGGTTTTCAGTGCCAGTCAAAACAAGGCTTGAAATGGCGTGTGAACCAAGATCCTCAGCCAAAAGCTTTGCAGAAGAATACTCAACAGGCAAATACAGTACAATCTCAGTGCCAATAAATGTACCACATGTGAATGGATGTAAATATGAGTCAGAAAAACTGCCCAAATAAATGTCATCATTAGCTTCTGCTATCAGTAGAGGGTTCTCTAAGCATTCAGGTGTAATGCAAAGTCTCTGGGAAATAATAATTTGAACAAACCAGTAAGTCAACAAAAATCATACCAGATACTTGGGTTGCATGTCTGGGTATACCTTCATTAACTTTGCTACATATTTATACTAGATGAGGGTTTTGTTTTTTTTTTCATGTGGAGCAAATAAATTATAGGAAAATACTAAGTATTTTGCAGGCAAGTTCACCAGAAGGTGATGGGTAAAGACCATTTGCAATCTTAGATAAAAGTGAATTGGAAAAATATTATGAGCAGAAGGGTCATTGAAAGTCTGCACATTTGACAAACCTCTCTGCAGAGGGATTTGTTTTGTTTTCAGTTCATGCCCAGGGGCTGAAAATCAAACACAAATGTCAAAGGTTCACCTAGTTCTTCAGTCTGCTTTTTTGTTTTGTTTTGTTTTCCAAATGCTAAAAAAAAAAGACAGAAAGAAAGAGTTATCAGAAAATGCTCTGTGAGCATACACAACCCTTTTCAGTCATATATTTTTCTTTCAGACATCTGAAGATTTGCTTCCTGGTAGGATGCCATTAGAATATAATTAAGGTGCCAGATCTGTGACATTTTCCTGTATGCTTAATGGGGTGAGTTCTTGAGGTTTCTTGGGAGGTTTTTTCCCCCAAACGGAGGTCAAACAGTTAACTAGTCATTCCTTTCCTCCTTCTATTTATATGCCATGCAAGGAGCAGCATGTAGTAACATGTGGTTCACTATAAGGAAAATATTCCATTTCTCTTTGGAGACAATCCTCAACAGGCCCCCATAGCAGTCCTTCATTTATGGCTTTCTGGGGGAAACCTCTCTGTGTGTCCCCCGTACCAGGCATGGTAGCAGAGGAAACCGCTGTCTGCTGGTAAAAGCCTTCCCCCCCCACCCCCTCCTACCGCACACCTCTCCTTCGTGACATGCTGTATTATAATTAATTTGAATATTAAAGCTCTTCCTCAAAAGCAAATCTTAGACTTTTTCCTGAAATCCATGACCTGACCCTAAGGACCGCAGTGGTGTGTAAGCCCTGTCTGGGAATTTACGCCAAGAGCTTACCCATCCGCAGTGGTATCTAAATGGGAATGACAACGGCTCACAAGGGCACCTGAAATTTTTCACATGTTCCTGTTAGAGACCTAGCAGGACAGTGTCGATGCCCTGGCCCTTCTCTGAGTACCTCTGAAACAAAAGAGCCCTGAAGACCTCCATAAAAAGGCTCCTAATTCACAGGGTGCCTGGCGGGAGCAGGGGATGCTGCCGGGCAATCCAGCTGGAAAAGCAATTACGGCTGCCTTCCCCAGCAAAGTAGCTCATGGGCTGAGCCCCAGGCCCTCTTCAGCTGCAGACAAAAAGGAGAGAAAAGAAACTCTGTGAGTCCCAAATACCTTTTTACAGGCTGAGGACGAAATGTCCTGTGGGTTTTGTTTTTCTTTTCAGGCTGACAGCATCCCATCCTTTTGAAATCTTTGTGTTGGAGTGGCTGGTCTCCACCTCCACTCAGCTCTACACAGGGGGCTTTTCTCTGGGAGGAACTAGGGGGAGGAAGAAGTAGAAAACATCACTGATTTTTAAAGAGAGAAAACTTTCCCCAGGAACAGGCGGGTGCCTCTTGAGATCACAGACTTCAGGCTACCCAGCACTTGAAGCTCTTCTGCTCTTTCCCTTCCAAGATGCTCCTTGAGGTCTGCATCCATCCCTTCCCCTTTATCTAAAGCCTGAGGCATTGCAAACAAGATCAGCACTGACAGACAACGTCCTTCTGGCTGGGAATCTGCGGTGACAGCAAGACACAGGCTGGAGCTAGCTGTGTCCAGAGAAGGAGCAATTCGCTCTCATTGAATTCTTGATGAATTTCTTGTGAACAGTACTGCCTGCAGGTGCCTTCACCCTGCTTTGGGGAAGGCTTTTCTGAGTTGGAGAGAAGGTCTCTATCTTGTTGCCTGCACACTTATCTCTCAGCAGATCAACTTAATGAATGGTCTCACCCCTTTGGTCAAATTCTGCCCTGTGCAGCTTAGGAGGTGTCTCTGGGAAAGCTGTCCGCTTCAGTCTGTGAAGTCCTTCCTACACAGGTTCTGTCCTTTAGCCTTGATCCTTATGGAGTAAGAGAAACCCTTTTGGCTCCTGGGGGGGAAACAGGAGGGGAGCAATGAAAGCTGAAAAGGATAGACTGCTCTGAAAATCATGCTGCTGTTAGTTAGAGGCACAAACACTGGGTGTTCACGCTGTACGCCTAAGTTCCATAACATTGGCTTCTTTGTACGTAAAACATACCAAATCCTATGTGATGTAAGAAGGATTTTCAGCGGCAGCAAAGCTGCTGGGAGAGGCTTAATCATTTCACACAACTTCTTGTGGGTAACATGATGATATGTCCAGCAGGCAAGGATCTGGATGACCATCATCAGTTACCTCCTCTGGAGGAGACTGTTTTACGACCAAATGCAACGTCTGAGGAAGATAAGCCGGCATAGCAAGGAGTGCTCAGTAGCATCTGGCAGGTGATATGAGCAGGGCATGACTGTGTTTTGCTCTTTTCAAAGAAAATGCAATCCAGGAAGGGAAACACACCAGTCAAGGAGATATTTTTGCAGATGATCTATTGCCTTCCTCATAAATGACATGGAAATGGGTTGTAATTTCCAAGATGAGGAACTATTAGAAAAGATGATCTTCCTTGAAATGTCTCTAAAAGTAAGAACATTTCAATTCAATCAATTCCAGGAGGAATCAGCAATGCAGTTTTCCTGTGTACACGTAGACAGTGCCAGTAATGGTTATATTTTTTCTGTTTTCAGATACGGAATTGAAGACTGCCATCTTGAACAAGCAAGGAGAAAGCTAATCAAAGCATGGGCTTGAAGACATCAAAATCTAACAGGCTGCCATTGCCCCTGCAGAATGCATTTTGACTTCCTGCTGGAGCACCTCAGAGCTCCCCAACAGGGAATGGAGATTTCCCAGCTAAGGGCAACTGCCACCCCGTGTTGGGTGACTTGTCAGCATCTGTCCCAAGGTAGGTTAGAAGGTACAGCTGTGCAGCGTCATAACCATGCATACAGGCTTAGCTTAGACATCACTTGCTGCCCGGGAACACGCCCTTTTCTCAGCACAGTCCTTGTAGCAAAGACAACTGGCATGACAGCCAGCGCTCCCTCCCAGCTTTGTGCCCGTAAACTCTTTAGTCTGGCCAATATCCACGTTACTTCAGCATTTTGTTTGGTTGAGCTGCTGAGTTCTCTCCTAGTGCCTCTAGTAGGACAAATGCACCTGGCTTTGGGGGGGTGGTATCCTGACACAACAGCAAATACTGTAGCAATATCACCCCGTTGCTACGCAGCATCTCCCTTTTGACCTTAGTAACATGGCACTGGGGCTTGAAACTGTCATGCCATGTTGGAACTCTTTACATCGTGCGATGGGAATAGCAGCTCGTGAGCCCGGAGGTGGGCTGAAGGAAGGGGAATGGGGAACCCCTTTGAAAAAAAAATTAATCATAACTGCTTAAAAAGGCAGTTAAAAAGGAGACACTGTGAGGACACCAGCAACAGAGAAGGGGAGCTTTGATTCCACTCTAGGGGCTAGCAGTGGAGTTTAGGATATCTGCTCCAGAGCCTGCTTTCCCTAGTCGGAGAGAGGCTGAAGTTAAAAGGCATTTGCTGGTTATGCAGCAGTCTGCTTTGCAGTGTCTCCAGCAGCTGTGTTCCAGGGGCAAGGTGTGCTGTGACCCACCCAGGTCCCCCACTCTGGAGCAGGCATAGACAGGCCAACACCTGCACCCCTCTGACTTCATCACGTAGCCGCCCTCACAGATAACCACCTGCCCAACTTGCCAAAACTCAGGCACCCAAGTCTGCTCCAGAAACTTGGTTTCAGCTTTTCTCCCCTCTTTACTTCAGATGCCCAGCTAATGAGTCCTGTGCTGCAGGCACATTTTCCGTACACTCAGCAACCCTCTTTAGTTCATAGAAACAGAGTGCGATGCTCGTGGTTCAGCATTTTCCTGTGGTAGCAGCCTGAAAATTGACATCCAAGTATCAGCCCTGCAATTGCTAAAGTTAAAGATATTAGAATGGAACTGCCTTTCAGATCCATCAATTTAAAAAAAATTATGGGTTCATTTAGGAAATCATTCGGTGGAGCACTGTGGATTGACTGGAGCAGTCATACTGCCTTGAACTTGTTGACTTGACCTTTCAGTCAGGCAACAAAGAGCTCGCATTGAAGTAGCTCGCTATTGTGCTCGTCAGGAAAAATGATTTCTCTCTCACAAGTGCGTAGTATCTGTCTGTGTAGAGCTGGATGGAAGATTTAAGACAACTGCCTGCTTGCAAGCTTGATGAGCATATTCATAAGGAAAATGGTGCACATAAAATACCCAAACTAGCCCCAAATAGCTACTGGTTATTCCATTTGAAATGCCTATAGTAAGCCTAGCATCACAAATATCCTTCTCAATAAAATTACCCTCTAAGTCTGAAGAGGAGAAAGAAGATCTAGAGCACTTGTGTTTGAACATGCAAAATACCAGTTTTTAACTAGTGCTAATCTTTAGCTAACACAGTTGTGAAGTAAATCTTGAAATGGGACTCAGAGAAACCCGCTAGAAAATTTGTCAACAAGGCTCGTCTGAATCTGCAAACAACCTTGCAATGAATCTGAGTCCTGGGCCTAAATCTTGCATTTCAGTGTATGTGGCAGTTAACTCTGGAACCTAACAATGAAAATGCAAATATTGTCACTTTTCACCATTTATCTGCTTCTCATTTTAGTGGAAACACCCCATGTACAGACTCGTTCCAGATATACTCTTATGCTTTCACAGTCAAAAAATCTCAGTCTTTCTCTCCCCGCTAGGCTTAGCATTCAGCTCCTCTCTGTGTGGTTATCTTCCATACAATATCCAGCAGCATACTGAATACAAAACATGATGTGGGAACATTCAATCAACGCAATTAAGTAAGACACAGAATCATGTTTCACGCTAATCAGTTCCATAATCCAACAAAAGCCTGCCCCATTTTTAATTTATCTGGAGCTGCCACTGAGTTTCCAGTCTGCTGCACCAGAGCCATCCAAAATGTAGGTCAGGCTTGCCAAGTCCACTTCGGCATGAAACAAGCGTGTTCTTCCCCGGGGGGTGGGTGCACACATCCTCGCCGCCTCTCCCACTGCCAGGTTTCAGCCAGCCTCCTGTGGCTCTTGCTGCTGGCTGGTGGTGGCTTCGCTCCGTTTTAGGGCCGAGGGGTGGCTCCTCGATGCCTCAGGTGAGAAAACGAGTGGAAAGTTACCACCCCGTGGTGCACTGGCTGTGCTTTGGTTGCATCAGGCCCGTGAGGGTGGCCAGCTCTCTCTAAACCCAAGGCTGGTGGTACTGCGTGTTGGGGATGGGCCCAGGCACACAGTGGCAGTGACTCCAGTGCTCCCAGTTTGGCACTGGGCACAAGCACTGTGTCTGTCGTGGGAAAGGGGAAGGGCCATGGCGAGCAATCCTCCCAAAGGCTTGAGCACAGGGTAAAATTATAAAACCATATGGTCTGAAGTGGCTCCTGGGAGCTGGGAGAGTCATCACAGGGTGAGAGCTCCTTTCCCGCGTCCCTGCTCTTAGGAAGGAAAGACTGGGAGCTGGAGAAGAAAGGACCAAGGGTGGGCAAGCCCAAGCACACCAGGAGGCAGCTGTGTTTTAGATGGACTTGGTAGGAAGAAGCTCAGAGGCTGGGGAAACAGCCAAGAAAGAAGGAGGCTACAATACCCAAAGGTATTACGTATAGGGTGTGAGATTTGCCTTTAGTCACCGTGACAGGCAGCTTGGGCTCCTGTCAAGATTTGGAGGGGACAGGGAAATCCATAGTTATGGCAGGGAGTCAGGACATCCTTTGTTAATTCACCAGAACTAATACTGGTCTGAGGTTTCGGTTGCTCTGTCAAGAGTGACCGCATGCCCCCTGGACAAAGCGCTGCTCAGATCGCTCAGCTGCGTGCAGCAGATCAGCTCAGGCAGTTTTACTGGTTCCAGGAGTCATTTCCCAGGCTTGAAAAAGGGAGGTTCACTCACATTTTAATCCCTTTTCATGGAGCAAGGCATCTCCTATATCTGATGCAAGCTGTAATAACTTCCTTGTGAATGACATCATGTCCAGAGACACCTGTTTCCCAAGATAGGGTGTTATTAGGGTAGATTCTCCTCACTGGTTGTGTAACGCAAATTAAACCAGAGTGACATGATAAGCATGGATGCCCTGAAACTGAAGTCAGCCCTGAGGCCTCAGCCTCATGTCTTCCTAAAAGCTACATCAGGAAGTTGGAGGCTTCAAAATTCCATCAAGTACAGATATAACATTGAGGAGCTGCAAAACTCAGGTAAGATATTTAGCTACAAGGAATCACTGGAAATCTCACTGTCATGGCTGGGAAATGTTACGAACTACCCTGAAATTCCTTAAGGTACCTGGGCGGGGGTCATATCTTTCCTCTTCTGACCCTTTTCTTGTCTCTGACTTACAAAAGTATTTGAGAAATGAGGACATGAAAAAAATTCACATGCAGTTGTGAAATAATATATAAAATAACAGCAAATAAAGGGCCTCTATTAATACTGCCAGTGCAGAGGCACATGTTAGCTAGAGGAAGTAACTCAACAGGCACGTGTGATTTCCCCTCGTTGACCACCAAAGGGGAAGAACAAACATTTTGTGATGCTGTAGACAAATCTAGTATTAGATACATGTGCAATAGCCAGCCCAGCGTGTCCACAGACCATCTGCCAATATATTGTATGGACTTTCATGCATCCATGTCAAACTCCTACTTAAGACTGCCCCAGGGCTCATGTGCTTCCCAAGGCTATGGGCAGCTTGATGTGGCTTTGTAGGCTGTGAATCCCTGCTCTGGGAACTGCAGCTTTACGTAGCTCAGAACTGGACGTAAGCTGCATTAACTGTGCAACAGTCAAGTGCAATGTCAATGAGCTTCATATATTATGGTGCAGTCAACGACAGTGCGGTGGACACGATCCAATGATCTAGGGCTTGTACTACGTGCTCCCAAGCTAGCACTCAAATTGAAAACCTAAACTTGGCCCTTTGTTGGTTTTGTGGTTGGTAGGTTATATTAATTGTAATGAGGAAGTCTTTTTTAGTCCTAAGCAGCAAGTATAATTACTATTTTTGGTCATCACAAATGCTTAAACTGGCTAGAAAGCAGGATGTCTGAGGATTTGTTTTTTTTAATGTTGGCTTTGACACAAAACCAGATCAAATTCAGAAATATTAGCAATTTTCCACAATCTGTGGAATTCCAAGAAAGTTTAATTTGAAAACAACAGTCCCAAACAAAGTCTGCCCAGCAGCTCACAGTCCTGTGAGATGAAATGAAAAACTTCAGGCACCAAGGTTTTTCAGAGAGCTCAGGAGAATCCCAGCTCAGCTGGACCCCCAGAGGTGTGAATGTCGCAGCTGTGGTCTAGGAGGTACTGAAGATGTTATGATTTTCCTGATAGTTGTTGAGGATTTCCAGGCTGCAAACCCATGAGGACTCCAGCTCCAGGGCCACGTGCTGTGAATCTAGCCCAGGTTCTTCCCCGTGTCCTGTGCACTGGGCTGGATAACAAATTCACTGAAGCTGCTTATTTTGGACAAAATGTTCCTTATTCAGTGAGTTGGCAACATCAGACTGTTTCCATTTCGAGCTTGTGCTGTTGAGCTGGAAAGCTCAGTGCAGCTGCACAGGTTGGGAGAGGCCAATGTGACAGGCAGCTCTGAAGATGATGCAGAAGGGAAAAAGAGTGAGTATAAAGAGGGATGGGAGTTCAGGGAAAGTCGCAAATTGAGCTGATGGTCTGACAGAATCCATGTAGTGGTTGACTTGCTACGCTTGTCCCATGTAGTCTGATGTGATGTTGGAAGAAATACTGAGATTTTTCTGCCGCTAGCACTGTTCTGGTCTATTAATCACCTTCAGGTCTTGGTCTGGAGTGCTCAGGTTTGTCGAAAGAGAAACTGTCCATGCGTATGTAGTCTCCTTTGCTGCCAAAAGCAGGACTCCATGCAGCCTCGGATAGGCATTAGCACTTCTGAGGCAGCATGCTCAAGGGCCTCTGCCTCTAGACTCTCTCGCTGATGACTAAATGAGGGTGAACCACACTGTGAGCAGTTTCCAATAAGGAGCTGCTGTTAATTAGCAACACATTTTTCATATGACGTGACCACAGAGTAGCTTCAGAAAGTCTGAGACTCCTTAGACTTACCCAGGAAGCGGATCAGGGCTGTAATGGTAACTAGGTTCATAACCGAAGGCAGGTTTTTATTTTTAAACTCATTGCAAGTTCTTTCAAAAGTTTCTGGAGAAGAAATAAGCCCATCTATTGGATCATCCAGAGCAGGTGGGGCCTTCACAGCCTTCTTTGCAACATTTCTAAGTATTGGAGCATTGACTGTAAAGCTCTCCATTGATGGTCTTCACTGGCTAGAGGTTACAAATGCATCCTTAGGAGCTGCTTTTCATTAAATAGCTTGCCTTGTAGCAGATATCCATTCATAGAGCATCAAAAAGGATGAAAAATGCTGTGGGTTATTGTCCCTGAATACCCTTCATTTATAGGACATTTGAGTCATTTTTGCAGTGGCAAGAGCAACGGTGAGTCTAGCATGAATGTCAGAAGCAAAGCACACATTGCAAATGTGAAAGCCGACAGCTTCTTTGCCAAAAAGCTTTCGCAAAATTTTGTTGACATCACAAAATTTTATACATACATGTCGACATCTATATAGGAGTGTGTGCATGCGTGTGCGCATATGCGTCTCTATTGCTGCAATCCTATGCCTAATAAATCACTATGGCCCTATAAACCCCCAATTACTAATGTGTTTAAAATAAAATATGAACCTATATTTATAACGATGTGTAATATTTTATATAACACTCAAGAACAGATGTCCAGGGAGCAGCAAAATTTTAATTAAGGTTTTTCATTGCTTTTCCTAAGAAGTCAAATCAAAGTCCTACTGAAAGACAGGAGTGAGACATTAAAAAAAAACCCAACCCACACAGTGACAAATGTTTACATGTATTTTATAACTCACTCTGTAAAGGACATCTGTGGTTCATCTAGTGTAAAAAAGCCAAGACTATCTGGTATGAGGCTTTTTTCTATGTATGCTTCTGTAATGATCATGCCATGAGTAGCGTGAAAGAAACCTTCATCGTCCTGAGTTTCTCTTAGCATTTGTCACATCGTTTATCAGCACTTTATAAAAGAGGTGTTTTAGAGCAGAGAAAGCTACCTCAGACAGCACCAGCAAGCTGTGTGCTGCTGAAGCCACCAGCGCTGGTCTAGAAACCCAGCGTCCCAGGGTAAACCAGCTGCTTAGAAAGGCAAGGCCATGCTCCAGGCAGAGGAGCAACAAGTGCCTATAAAGACAGGTCCAAAAGAGCTTTAAAGTAGCAAGCATGGGTGGTGGTGAGAGCGTGGCCATGACACCACGGAGAGCAGCAAGGCTTGGGCAGCCGGGCAATTGTCCGGTTCTATAGGCGGGATTTGCAGTGATGCCATTTCTACACTCTAGTGGAAGCTGGGATAGTTGGTTTAAAGTGGACTAGAAAAACTATGGACATAACTGCAGAAATGTGTTTGACCTCTGGGTTTTTTTTTTTTACGTGTTTCTCGGCAGCTATTATCTCCACTGGTTGAGGACCTCACAAGTTTTATTGAATTTAAAGCCATCTTTGGAAACAAGAAAGTCTCATACCTGGTTTGCAAAGAGGTACCCAAAGCAAAAAAGATTCAGGTAGTTGCCTGACATCCCAGAGGATGTCCTTGAGCGCACCGGACACGGGCTAATGCCTTCACCACAGTGCCAGCCTCTTGCCCACCTTGCAGAGGTGGGAGACAGTGGGCTCCTCCTGCATGTGAAAAGGGGGATTTTCCTGAGTTTAAAGGAATTACTGAGCTGCTTTTAGAGGCTGGAATCACGGTGTTTCCCAGAGATCAAACCTCCCCAGCACACGGTGCTGGAGGCCATGCTTGGGGTTCTTTCTGCATATTAGGACAACTCCCCTGCCACTCTTGCTTGAAAATATGTGATGGGTAGGTCATCTCCAGACCCTTTGCACCTTCTCCCTCAGCCCTCCCTGCGAGTCTGGGAGCTCTCCTGGTTTCATGTGGCTGGAGAAGCCCTGTGGGACTGACACTGGAGACAGGATGCAGCAAGAGGCGAACAACCAGGCTGTTTCGGCGTGCCTTTTCCTTGGATATTGAACCAGCTCCAGACTGCCTCTCAGCCAGGCTCCCCAGGAGAGCCATTAGCCTGCTGAGGACGGAGGGGTATAGCACAGGAATCATTTGTTTGCCGTCCTCCTAGCATGACGGCTGCTGCGTGCTATCAGGAAACCGTGTGCAAGGTGACGTAAGCTCCTTCCCATGCAGGATCTGTTTCTTCGCAGCCTGTCTCCTCTGGGGCTGGACAGCCACCGAGGTGGGTCAGACGCCGCTGAGCTGGGCTGGCTCTGCAACTTCTCAGCCTTGACGGAAATGCATGTAGTAGATAACCTACCAGGCATCCCCATCTAATCTGCCCCCAGTGGAAAAAAAGATAATATTTTTCACTCTGCTGCCTTCACTTGAAGGCTTTTTAAATGTAAACATTGATTTCGCTTGGCTAATGTCAGGGGCCTAATTAGAGCCTATTTCTGAACAGGTTTAGAATTGCTGGTCATTCTGGGCTACTCAAAGCAGCACCATGTTAAAATATTCTGCTTGATTCATTTCATTCAGTATCTCGAAGGAAACTTCACTGAAAAAAATGTTGTGAAATCTGTAGTAAGATATTCGCTCTTGATTCTAATTACTCTCCATGGTTATATTTAAGCATTATTAACTATGATTAAGTGCGCGATCAGTAGACAGACCTGTTTTTATACATTGCAGTTAATATTCAGAGAAGGCTGCTGTGATGCGTACCTCGCAACGTGAGTAATGGGATGGAAATCAATTAACAGGTGAAAAAACACGCTGCTACATGAAACACTATCTGAAAAGGGCACTCAGTTCTTCCTCGGGATCTTACTCATTAAACAACAAAAGGAAACCCACACAGATGAAGGCTGAACCATTCATTTGGAAGTTTTTAATTTCTTCCCTAAGGGAAGCTAAAGAATATTTTTAAAGTAGGTACTATCTACAGTGTTATAAATCCCTCTTTTTTGGCCTAAAACATTTGTTTCTATAGCCCGTCCTATATGCTAAATGCTCTGCTGATAGGCACTTACTAATGCGAGGGAAGTTAACCTCACAGAACTTGTCCGGTACGGGGAAGGTTGTTACTCCCATTTCACAGGTAGGAATCCTGTTGGACAAAGAAGTTGAAGACTTCGCTTGGGGTCGTGCTGGAAATCTATAGTGCAGGTGGGAGCAGAGCACTGGTTCCCAAAGCAGAGATCCCATAGGAAGTTTAAAGTGCAAACTACCCAGTTCAGAAGCATGAGCCAGGAAAACACGGACAGATCTGCTAAGGTGCCTGAGGCGCCGTAGGATTATGAAGATGTGCTGTGGGACCTACTCTTCAAGGCTTTGGCTGCCTCTGGCCTGTCGCAAGGTCCCTGAAAACCAGCAAACTGCCACCTTTAAGCACACCACAGTGCCCTAAGGATACGGACAGCATCCACGTCCAGCACAACCTGTGCTGCAGCTGCACTTTCCAGGGCTGCTGCAGCTCAGCACCTCCCTTGTGGGGCTCAGAGAGGGCATCCGAGGTGCGGCCCTTCTCAGGGAGATGAGAAAATAAGGACCCAGAGAGTAAAGGAAACAGGACTGGAGCCAAGGTTTTGAATGTAGAGATCATCATCTGCATAAATCAGGGCAAAGCACTCTTTTCTGCAAACTATTGTTTTTAAGCGGGACCTAAAGTCTTTCTTTTTTGTTTTTCCTTTTTTAACTTCTGCAGTGATTACGCCTGTTCTATGAAATAGGCTGCTTGAGGTAATGGGCAACTTCCAGACTTGCGCACAACCGGCTTCCTTTCCAAACTCCCCTCCACTACTTTTCCTCCTTCCTCACCTGGCAAGTTAAGTTTCTGAGACAAGAGTGCATCTACCTCATCACACTGCCAACCCAGCCTTTTTCTTAACGACTAACAAGTTGGCAAACACCTCTGGACATGCTGTAGGTGCCGTCCCTTCCAGACCACCTTCCTCTTTTCATAATTTCCTTACTGCTCCTTCTTGTCTTTAGTACGCGTTCTGCTCTGAGAGTTGCAGTTGTTCCCAGTTGGTGCTGTTTGTGTACCTGGGAATCAGCTCTACGGCACGTTTGCAACCCATCTGTCACTTCCAAGATGTGTGCAATACGCTGTGCACGTGTTGTAGTCAATTTGAACGTGAACTATGGCAGTTTGTCTGGATTTCCCAGACATTCGGCATCTTGGCAGGTTATCTGTGAAAATGATTGTCTTTCAGGCAGAGTTATTAGATCTGACAATGTACCAAAAATGAGTGACATCAGACATCATGAGGACTGTGAGAGACACAGTAACACCACGTCCATGGTGACCAGATGTGTCTGCAGGGAATGTGCATGGCCTTGCCTGGTTAGCACCTCAGGCTTTAAAAAAATCGTTGGTGCTGACGCGTTTGATGTTTGTAGAGGCAGAGGCTTATAATTTCTCTGGCAGAAACAGGCCACGTTCATTCAGTGGGAAAAAAAGCAGCATTTTCCCATGCCTAGAAATGCGAATGCTTGAAGAAAAGTGCATTCAACCGAACCTGCACACAAGCCAGCATCCATCCACTGCCATCCTGAGGGGGGAATGCTAGACAATCTATGGCAAAATCCCCGCTTCCCCACTCGGATGCTCTGTGCACTCATTTCTGCGTCTTTTCCTCTGTGCCTTGCTGCTAGTTCCCCTCCCCGTGCAAGCAATGACTCCAAGACATACGTTTGTATTTGCATGGCTATGACTTTTCAAGTGCATGACACTTAACAAAGCAAAAAAAAAAATAATAAAGAAAAAATTGTCAGCAGATGGTCTAATGGGACAAAGCTGAATCTGAGGATTAACCAGACCATAATAAAAGCTGTCATTACAGGTTGTCATCGTTGGCGAGTTATTTATTAGCTCTAAACAAACAGTGTTCCCTTCAGATACCAAATGTCCAATGTTTTAATATGTAGAAATCGAGTCTTCCTCTTCCAGCTGCTCCCATTTCGTCCTGCCAGCTGTACTGTCTCATCTTCTAAGAACTGCCAAAGACCCTAACATTAACATACCTTATTATGCACATTATTTTGCCAAAAGAGGCCAGATGAGGCCAAATCATTCTGATAATAAGCCCGGCTGTCATTAAACACTATTATGCATGCTACTGTTGATCCTAAAACCTTTGTGGAATATTAATGAGGGCATCCTTGGCATTTGCTGCATGTACTCTGGAGTAAATGAATTTGGCACTGACTGGGTCTGTCCACAGGCCGAAGGGATCTGTTACTACCTTGGGCACTCCTGTAACTCAGGAAAAAAATACGGGGTGGCTGGTATGCAAAAGATTTCCAGTTCTGGGAAGATTTCTTTCTCCTTTAAAACCCATGCAAATAAAGGAATAATGGTTTGGGCGTTTGATTTGGATCCTTAGCAGTAAAGAAAGGGAGGACAAAGGAGGGAATTGCCTGGGGATGATCCAAATGTTTTATCTCTCTTTTGAAAACCTTTTTTAAGGTCAATTTGAAATGAAAATGTCATTGTGAAATGAGAAGCTGAAAATGCCATTGTGAAAATAGAAGCTGAAACATTTTAAATTCTCTGAATGCTTTTTTTCCCCCCTTTTTTTTCTAACTGAGACAATGCATAATAGTTTGACCTCACATTGTGAATAGCTTTGGTTAACCTAGAACTACATTTTTTCTGTGATTTTATTGCTTGGAAAAAAAGAGTCACCTGCTCTAAGTGTTCTAGCTTTTGGGGGAGAGTACTTGACATTTATCTCAATGTTTTAAAGTTCCTTTGACCCAAGGTTTCAGCTATTATTGGAATCTTTTTATTTGTTTTCTTAAGTTATTTATACATAAATATTCAATTGTTTTTCCTTTTCCTGTCCATTTTCTCCAAGGCTTTTGACAGTTTTTATATAGCATGATTTCAACACAGCAGTAACACAGAAAAAAGGTAAGAAAAAGTGCCATAAGCTCTCTATTGTAATGTGACCATAAATTCAAGCCTTATATCTGTTACAGGTGGCCCCTTCTCAGATATCTAAAGGTTAAAGCCTCACTTGCTGTGATTAACTAGTCAGGATCTCAGCCAGCTGCACACCCTTTACCAGGGACCAGCAAAAACAGAGGCAGAAAGTTATTGCGGTCATTTTTTTTACTGTGCCACGGAGAGGGAATGAAAAAGAACACCCAAAAGGGAAATTTTTTCGACTCATAACATCTGTCTGGGAAGAGATTACACGTCTGTTGGAAAGACAGTTTCTGCCCCTGGAGGTGCAAAATGTGATGGTTTTAGGAATGTCGTGTTGATTTTTCTGCTCACAGGAGAAAGTCTAATAAAAAATATGTGGTACAGAAAGGTAGACGGTCCATACACCTGGGTGCTCTGTCTCCCAGGCATCAGAGGGTTTTGCTCTCACCCTGCAGTGACCTGGGAGCTGCACTGCAGGCGACGGGCTGCCCTTCCAGGCTGCAAGGACGGCGGGGGCTTTGCAGGGAAGCTCGCTGGGGCACGGTGTGCTGCTGCGCGATGTTCCCGACGTGTCCGTGTGCAGCTGGTCCATGGCTCATTGCTCAGGGTAGCCTGTGCAATCTGGAAGGCGGAATTCCCCAATAGCACTGGGCAGGGACCTTGAAGGAAAGCATGGGTTGGGAGCAAACGATATGACTTGACAGACTGGGGTAAATTTCTGTGCCTTCTCTGGTGTACAACCACTTAAAGTTCAGTCCAAATGCCAAGAAAAGAGACCCCGAGCAACGTCCCTATTCCTCTTACCTGCACTCTATTTTTTTTTTTTTTTGACAGGACCTCGCTTTGGTGTATTCGGTTCAGATTTCTCAGCCTTCAGTACTTGAGCAGCCAGTACTTTGGAAACTAATTTAACATATTTTCCCTGACCCTTTTGTCAAGCTGTCACTTTAAGTAATTTGTTTCGGTTCATGTAGAGACTGCCCATCCCAGCAGCTCTGCCTGGGGCTGTTTCTGGACTCTAATATCTACCTAATGTGCAGGCTCGGGCAAGTCGCATTATCTCTCTGCATTTCATGATCTCCTCTATGTTCAAGGGCACTGTGAATGGGAGAAAACTCCCAGGGATATTTGGATTGAGCCACAAAGGCGCTTTTCAGGGTCTCAGTGACCCTGCAACTCCCTCTTGCCATGATCCTGGAGTACCAAATGGCCCTGCAAAACATCTGCTTGCCATTGCTCTGCTCTGGCAATGCTGAGGGTCTTAATCATACTTTACTGCAAGTCTTTCCACATGTGTGTTTATACGCTCCGTATAAGTGTGGTTATTCATATATTTTTGTAGCAGAAGTTAAACCTAGTGTTTTTCTTTTCTCCTTTAAACCCCTCTGCAGTCTGGTCTCCGTTCAGAGCTCAGGGCCTGCTTTGACAGAAGGTAGCACTTTTTAATCAAGTTTTTACTGCATTTATTTCACCATTGCTTGCATCACCTGGGAAAGCTGTGATGCCTCCCTGAAGCACGTGACCGCAGCAGTTGAAGGCGATGGGAGGGTGGAGGGCTGGGGAGGCAGTTTTATGAGCTGAGTGTGTGGGAGGCCCACACTGGTGGGAATGAGGAGCTTTCCAAGCACAATACCTATGGGCAGCAACAGGAGAGGGGCAAGTGACCCGCTCTTCCTCCTCCTAGACCCTGGCTATTCCAGGGACATGTGGCAACCGTGCCCAGCAGGGTGGGTATGGCCTGTGGCCAGGGCAGGCTGCGGAGCCACCCAGGGCACAGCTGACACTGTAACTAATGCCCCCAGTACATCCCTCCTCAGCAGACCCCCAGGTGTGAAGCTTAGCCCAGCTGAGGCTCATCTGCTTTTTACCTCCTTCGTGGCCTCTTGCTGCCACAGATGGGCTTCTCCAGTACCCAGAGGAGCTTGGCTGCAGGTGGATGCGTGATAGCTGGACAGCAGTATTGGTGCAGCTCTTGTTCTGGAAGGGCTGTGACCTCCCAGCTGCTCTGTGGGGCAAGGAGATGTGGTAAACCCTCCGATTTGTGGGAGGTGCTTCAGGATCCAGGGGCTGGGGGTGTATCACAAGGCTGGGGCTGCCAGTGCAGCTAAGGAGCTGTGACTAGGTCAGCAGTCTGCACTCCTGGCGTTCCCTGCCGTTGTCGCCGTAGGGAGCAGCTTTCACCCAGAGCCTCCAGGGTCATCCTGCTGGTGTCCTCCTGGGCAGCCCAGAAAATCAGACCTGAGCTGCTGTGGCTCCCCACTCCCTGGATAAGGAGGTGCCTGGGAAGGATGTGACACCACTTTTCACGTAGTCGTTGTCTGTTCAAGCTTCGAAGCACATCAGTGATGCAGCAGCTCTCTGTGCAGGTGTACCACAAGTACCTGGGTGCACATATTCAGTACGGCTCTCCCACACATGTGTGCGTTTGCAGACTACCCAAGTGGAGATGATTGCATCTTTCAGAGCAGCAATTTCTTCCCCAGCTGCTGGTGGGCCTGGAAGAAGCTGAGAAAACAGCCGGGGAGAAGGCGTCAGGAGAAGGGAAGCAGGAGGCAAGTGCCAGGACTGCAGAGCTAACTCTGGAAGGAACTGTTTTGGAGAAGCTCCTTTATTAGGGCAGAAGAGTCTGGGCTTGGGAAATGGACCTGAAAGGTCAGATCAGAGAAACACTGGGTGTCCAGGGCAATCACAGCAGCTGGGGTGAGAATGCTGCTTTCCTAGAGCTTTGTGGGGAGCTCACTCCCAAAAGGCAGGGGCAGAGCACCCATAGGAGAGAGCCCCCATTCCCTTAGAGAAACACTGAAGGCTCTTTAGGAAAATGATGTGGCAGTATGTTAAGTGCTCTGTGAAAATCCCCTGAAGACCAATGTTTTGTAAGAGTGAGAACAAATCTTAATTTAAAACTGTGAAAGAAAAGAATGAGTTGTGCTATCTCCTATTCCTTGTCCATTCACTAGTTCATTTTTTAAAAAAAAAGGTTATTTTAATGCATTCTTCTTCATAACATCTTGGATTGTGATGTAGGTATTGCAGCCATACCCTGAGATGCTTACTTTTATATGCACAAAAAAAAAAGAAGAGGTTTTGCTTCCATAATATGCCAAATTTGATGTTTAAGTCTAGAAATTTCATTTTGATCAACAATTTCAGCTGAAAAGGTTGAAAATATAATCTTGTTTCCAATCAGCTATGAAGCTTATAAAAACTTGGAACTGACTCACCATTTTGGTTGACATTTGAAGTTTTGGTTAAAAAGCATTTTCATGACCATGTTTGGGAAAAAATACATTTTTCAATTATATTTTTTTTATATGCCAGTGTGACTGGCAGGTCATTTCTTTCTTTCTCAGTAGTTAATAAAACTGAAAGGTGTAATCAACAATGTAAAAATTGTTATAAAAAGTTGCTTTCTGCTTCCGTGTTTCTAATAGTGACAACCAACGGATTTACTGAAAACTTTTCAGCTTGCATCCTTTGGATTCCTTGATTTTTGATATATTTTTATGATCCAGGCCACAAAACAAAGTCACCCAGAAGAAGCTGGAGAATTCCTCTTGACTTGTTTCAAAATTAGCCAGAAAAATCAGATCAGATCAACTCTCGGAGATGGCAGTGTTGCGCATACACAGACATCAGTATGGTGTAAAGCAGCATTCTTTTTATTAATCCAGTCCTTCTGCTCAAAGAGAAAATTTGGGTGTGAACACTCTCAGGACCATTTTGCAGAAGCTGAGCTGATGGCATTGGAATTGTGCGACAAGCTGGAAAAAATAAAGGTAAGAATTTTTCTTCACCTATATAGCTAGCCTGCAGTCTAAAAAAAAAAATCCTGCCGTAAACCAGGCACCTGCATTTTTTTCAACAGGCAAATGGCTATAGATTATAACATACCTTACCAATGTATAGGACATGTGCTGTTCCCCAGCTCTTGTAAAATCTACACCCCATCTTTCAGAAAAGGATTTGAGAAAAGCCCATGTTAAAATAAACGAAACAACTTCTTGGGTAACGTTTTCTGTTGCCAAAAAGAAAGAAACACAGAGCACATGCCTAAAATCAGAGTCAGAAAAAAGAGCCAAAGTATTTTTAGCTTGTCTGGGTTCCCAGCCTAAGTAAGGGAATGACTTTAATTAAATTTAGCCAAGCCTCAGCCATTCTTTCTGTGGTTGACTTCAGTTGTACATCTCACATCTTTGAACAGCTCTTCTCAATTGCACACAGGCAGCTTTGTTTATAGCGTAGGGAAGGATCAAATGGTTTCCATTTGGGGGGGAAGGGAGAGTGAAGGAAAGCATTTTCTTCTTAGTGATCCTTGCCTACAGAGGAAGCTTTATAGCTTCACAAGAAAGGGTACAATATGCTCAGCGTATGTCAGTCTTCCCTCCCAGTAAGAGAGATTAATCACCTGTTTTCTCTAGAAGTCTAAATCCTCTCTGTTCATTAGGAATAGGGAGCAGCTTTCTTATTATAATGCATATTAGTAATAATCCCAGCAAGAATAGTAGCATATGCAGTTGATGCTTCAGATTGGCCACTGATGGTGGCAGAAGGGATCTTGAGGAAAAGCTGTTTTTTCATGAATAATGTGAAGTACAGTGTTTGCAGTTCCAGTAATTCAAGGCTCAGGGTAGGAAGCTTGGTTCTTTCTGCACGGGGTCACCCTTCCTCCCCAAGGGTGCTAATGACGTGGCTGGCAGCCCACTGCACACTCTGGAAGAGGAACCGTCTCACCTCAGAGAAACAATCTGGCTGAAAACCACACAAAATTAGGGCCCGGAGACAAGCAAGACAGGCAACACATCCTCCAGGGAAGTGGGCTTTAAAGAACACCTACAGCAAAATACATACGCGTAGACTTCAGTCCACCCCTGTTCAAGAAGGCATTTCAATACAGTGTAATAGCAACAAGTCATGGGCTTAAGTCCTTGCTAAAAGCCAAGTTTCTGTCAGAAACCCCCCAGAATAAGTGGTTTGCAAATCGGGCTGCAAAGTTAAAGGAAACAGGGCTGCTTAACCTCAAGAAGGGCTGTGGAGGCCCCACTGTAAATCTGGTATTTGCAATTATTTTTGTGATGAAAACACCCACCAGCCTTAGCTGGGACCTATTTGTCCTGGGGACACTGCAAACAAGGGGTAGGAAGATGCTCCTTGCTCCAGAGAATTTGCAAGATGAGTGTAAGACAAACCAGTGAAGGACAGATGGAGCCCAAGGAAACCATAATATTGTGTCAACCAGAAATTATTTGCCGTGGATGGTTTGATTCTTTAGGCAATTTGTTGATTCTAACAAACAGCAAATATTTCGGAAGGCTACATACATCATTCTGTGAGGGTCAGGAGTTCCTCTAAGCTCATTTCACTGTTTGCTTTGAACCAAATTCTTCTAAAGTTGTGATATAAAGGGGAACGTAATTCTTCTCTTGCCTGGCAAGAACGGAAAGTATCACTTCTAAAAGGCCAAATGGTTTAAATTGTTTTTGCAATCAGCCTTTCTTGCTGTATGAAGTGATCGGTCACGTGGGGGCAAATGTCCCACTTGTGCAGACAGTCGTGCTTGCGCTGAGGCGGAGGAGCACACGTAACCCCGGGTGGGTCAGGCCCCTCAGAGCACAGGTTTTTCATTTGTTTTTGTGTGAACAAGAAATAAAAACAAACCCAAACCCACCCTGTGTACTCAATATCACAGTTTGCATCGTGGAGCAGGGCAAGAAGTGAGGAGTTGAGTGCAAAAGGGAAGTTGTTGCTTTAAACTCAGATTGAACTGAAATAGTTCAACAAATGAAAACTAATAAAGTACCCCAGGAATTAAAGTATGGAAGGATTTATCTGTGAAGCAAGTCGTTAGAGCAAACTTTAAAGTAAGACCCTTGATTTCTTGCAATTTGTGATTGAAAATGCCTCTTATTATCTCTAACCCTCTGGTCCCTGGAAGTATAGATGGTTTTCTGGAGAGGGAGCATATTTTACCAACCTTGTTCTATGTCTGCCTGCCCTAAACACCTGTGAACAGCCACTCTTGGCAAGGTGAGCTAGCAGAGAGCCTGTATGGATGTACAGCTGCCCTGCTGCCCCGTCCCAGAGACATGAGTGTGGTGGGTGTCAGGATAGTTCTTCTGATCACACTACTTCCATGTATTAGAGGTCTATACACTTGCCCTGATAGCTTTTCTCTTGTTCATTTTATGACCAATTATTCAATGCTCAAGTGTTGATTAGACTGAAAGCCTTCCTCAGCTCTCAAAGTATTTCACTGTGACAGACAGGAAAAAGAAAGACGGACACCATTGGTCAATGAGATCTTTAGAATCAAGCTCCTCCTGATACGTTTATAACCATCTGTAGCACATACTGTTCATGTCAGCAACTTTTTATAGTATCTACTAATCATTTTTAGAATCATAGAATCACAGAATCGTTTAGGTTGGAAAAGCCCTTTAAGATCATCAAGTCCAACCATTAACCTAACCCTGCCATCCCACCACTAAACCATGGCCCTAAGCACCTTGTCTACACGTCTTTTAAATACCTCCAGGGATGGGGACTCAACCACTTCCCTGGACAGCCCATTCCAGTGCCTGATAACTCCTTCCGTGAAGAAATTTTTCCTCATACCCAATCTAAACCTGCCCTGGTGCAACTTGAGGCCATTTCCTCTCGTCCTATCACCCATGATCAGGGAGAAGAGACCGACCCCCACCTGGCTACAGCCTCCTGTCAGGCAGTTGTAGAGGGCGAGAAGGTCTCCCCTCGGCCTCCTCTTCTCCAGGCTGAACAACCCCAGTTCCCTCAGCCGCTCCTCATCAGACTTGTGCTCCAGACCCCTCACCAGCTTCATTGCCCTTCTCTGGACATGCTCCAGGACCTTAATGTCCTTCTTGGAGTGAGGGGCCCAAAACTGAACACAGTATTCAAGGTACAGCCTTACCAGTGCTGAGCACAGGGGCAATAGTTTTTAAAATACACAAGGGAGTATCATGTATATAATGTATGACCTAAATTGTTAAAAGTGTTAGGAACTGTGTTTCAATAGCTCTAAGATCTTAGGAAATCCATTTCCTAGAAGCAGAAGAAAATAAATCTTTCCCCTGACTTATTCCATCGTGTACCTCTGCCTGTCACTGAAACACTGCCTGTGCTGCCTTGGCTTGAATATTGTAGGTGGTAAATTTCTTGCAGCACCTTGAATCCTGTTTAAAGTTCCTCAGTGGGTATAGAAAGGTTCCTTATTGATTTATGCAAAGCAAACATACTACCTTGTGTCAGAATAATTTGGGAGATTATTCTCATTTTAAAAATATTTCTTTTCAAAGTTGAGAAGTTTAATTGTAGCCTCAAGCATAACAGTTGTGGAAAAGCCTGAGGCTGAAACTGTACTGCCTTTGGATTTTGGATAGTGTATTTTATACACATGGTATTTTCCTTTCACTGAGCTGGAGAGTTAAGGTTATGCAAGTCTATTTTGGAATCAAATAAAACATTTTGCTTTTACAGCTTGACAGTTTATGGGTATTTAGTTAAATGCATAGGCAGCACTTCAGATTAATACCTTTATTATCAGCCCGAATATTTTACCTTTGAAAAGTAATCTGGCTGAAAGAGCTGGACGAGTTTCTGTCGGAGAGGTCTCTCTGGTCACTGGCTAGACTCTATTTAGAGAAGTCGAGGAGCTTTTTTTCAGTGAGGACAGGATAACCTCACCCCTCTGACGTGTATTTATTCCCCCCATAAAACAGATCCTAATCTTCAGGGCCCTGAACACTGCTAAGCACATAATGGCCGCTCTCATTGCCCACAAAGTCACCACTCTCTGCACTTCCAATTTGAACTTTACAAAGTGTCACAGCACAGCAACTCATAAACCCCAGTTTTAGTAAAATATGGGGTGGGAGGGGGGTAAGCCTCAAGCGCCCACCACGCTATTGCACCTGGGCCCTGCCCTGGGCTTTGTTGCAGGGAAGGTGCTCCCCAGCGGAGACAAGGACACTGGATGGGCCCCGGGCATGGGGGCCAGCACTGCGCCAGGATGTGGTGGGATGCCTGGGTGTCTGCACAGTCACTTGCCCTGCTTGCTGTTTTGTGGGTGATCAGATTTGGCCTTTTGTGCTGCCACCCGTGCCACAGCTGGTGCCACAGCCCTTTCCTGACATGGCTGCTGGGATGGCCTGAAGAGGCCTCCACTGCTGTGCTGTGGTGCCTGAGCCTGGCTCCCTCCCCCCCAGCCTCCCACCGCTGCTGGCTCCATCCGAGCTGAACGTGCTGCCTTGAAACCAGCATGACTTGGTTTGTCTTCAACTGTAGGAAAGCGCAGCTTCACCCCTGGGGTGGGTGAGCTTCCACAGGGGAACCCCATGCACCCCATGCAATGCTACAGGCTTGGGGATGAGTGGCTGGAAAGCTTCTTGGCAGAGAGGGATCTAGGGGTACTGGTCAACAGCCGGCTGAATATGAGCCAGCAGAGTGCCCAGGTGGCCAATGGCATCCTGGCTTCTATCAGGAATAGTGTGGCCAGCACTAGGACTAGAGAGGTGATCATGCCCCTGTACTTGGCACTGGTGAGGCTGCACCTCAAATGCTGTGTTCAGTTTTGGGCCCCTCACTCCAAGAAGGACATTGAGGTCCTGGAGCGTGTCCAGAGAAGGGCAATGAAGCTGGTGAGGGGTCTGGAGCACAAGTCTGATGAGGAGCGGCTGAGGGAACTGGGGTTGTTCAGCCTGGAGGAGGCCGAGGAGAGACCTTCTTGCCCTCTACAGCTGCCTGACAGGAGGCTGTAGCCAGGTGGGGGTCGGTCTCTTCTCCCTGATCATGGGTGATAGGATGAGGGGAAATGGCCTCAAGTTGCACCAGGGCAGGTTTAGATTGGGTATGAGGAAAAATTTCTTCACGGAAGGAGTTATCAGGCACTGGAATGGGCTGTCCAGGGAAGTGGTTGAGTCCCCATCCCTGGAGGTATTTAAAAGACGGGTGGACAAGGTGCTTAGGGCCATGGTTTAGTAGTGGACAGGTACAGTTGGATTCGATGATCTTAAAGGTCTTTTCCAACCAAATGATTCCATGAATGATTCTATGAACTCACATGGTCACTTCAAAGGTGCGTGCCCAGTGTGCTGGAGGCATCGTTACAGACCACATCATGTCCCTGAAGGACCTAAATAACAGCAACCAGCAGTTACGTAGCTTGCTTGGTGCTGTTTGAAATGAAAATGTTGGCTTATGCTAGCTGGATTCGTAATAGATTTTTTTTTTTGTTTAATGAAACATTTGTGTCTCCCCTGACAGGGCTCTGGAGCCTGGTCCAAAACAACTCCCTGTGTCGGGCTCCCGCTCCCTGGGGAAGCCCCTTCCCAGCCACCCGCAGGGACACAGTGGCAGGCAGGCTGCTGTGGCACCATGCTGTGTGCGGCTGGCGTCACTGGGCGGGCAGAAAAGGGCTGGGGGCTCGAGCAAAATGTGACAATTCTCGGAAATGTCTCTGCTGAAGCTTTCGCTTTTCCAGGCATTGAACTCATGGACGAAAGGCTGGGAGCAGATCACTGCCATTCCTGCCCCACAGTCAAAGGCAGCCTGTGCCTGACCTGCTACAAAAGTGAATCCAGAGCCAATTTTACTCTGACCTGCGAGCCAGCTGGCCTTTCCATTTCACAGGAAACCCTGAAATTTAAAAATGAATTTTCATTCCAGGTCAATAGTCAACTTCGAGTTTCATAACTGCCAGGGAATTTAGGTTGCTTAAAGATCTTTTTCAAGAAAAACTTTGAGTCCATCTATGTAGCACAGTCAACATGATTTTTATCTTTAATTATCAAGAGGAATCTCAGATGTATTCATTTAATGATGGGCTGTTTGTTTAAAAAGTCACAGTTCGACTTTTTTAGAATTCTTTGATCACGTTTCCTCTTCATGCAAAAGTCATTGCATAGTATTTTAAAACTCTGTGTTGCACCCAGGTGTGTGATTCTCTTCAAATGAGAGCTCATGCATTTCAATGTATAGGTAGCATTTTTGTGTATGGAAAATCAACTGAATTCCCTACAGAAAGTTTCCAGATTTAACATCTATACTTACTGTCTGTGGAGATAATATGTTGGGAACAGAATATTCTGTAATGCATTACAGGGATGTGGTCTTAAGTTCTTACTCAGACAGAACTGCTGCTGATTGCAACCTCTGGCTCTAGGCAAGGAAAGAGTATAACACACAGAAACCGCATTCTCAAAAATGTGCAAGCAGTTCTACGGGAATTATCGGGATTTACTACAGGCATTTGCTCAAGCTGATAGAGGGCTACATTTTCAACCCCAATTTTAAGTGCCAAAAATCTTTTGTGTCTACTAATTCACTTTGTATGTACACACCAACATTTTATTGTGTTGTAGTTTCTCCTGCCTGCTATAAATCTCTTTAGAAGGGATCGAGTTATACATGCTGAGAATACACAAAGCATATTGAAATCCTGGCCCCGCTAAAATGAGTGGGAGTCTTCCCTTTGGCTTCTGTAAGGCCAAGATTTTACCCACAAAGTTTTAAGAACAGGAGGATTTCTCTATGCTTAAAAGTGTTTTTCTTCTCCTTACTGGCATTTACAGTAATACTGCATTTTTTGATTTTTTTTTTTTTTTAACATGCTATTGCATTGCTTCAATAGAAAGAAAAGGCAATGCTCTAAAGTGAAAGAGAACAGAGTGCCTAGTCTGCTAATGAACTGTAATTATCCTTTTATTCAATAGGAATTGCACTTAGCCCTGAGCCTAATGGGTTGCTGATTCTGAGAAGCAGGAGGTTCTGGGCAAATTTTGTACATTAGCACATGCAGTGAGATACCTATATGTACACACAGACACATAAAAAAAGTCTTTCCAGTACCTGTCAACTCATTCACCTGACTTTTAGAGCAGCAGAACAACACTAAAATAAAAGTTACAGTAATTTAGATTTCCCATAAATTCCTACCAGCATGCTCATTGTGTATCTCTGTCCATTTTCCCCTGTTTTCCATGCAGATGACTGGACTTGAAAATTCTTTATGTCAGTCCTCACCTTGGGAAGACATTGAGATAAGTCCTCAGTCACTAGATTAGATGTCTTTGTCATCTGTGTGCAGCTCCAAAACAGCCAGGAAGACCACTCAACATAATTAATTTCTATGTTATGCTCACCCTGCATTCCTGTTACCTGTCTAAATAATTGTGTTTACTCTAGAAATACATCTTCAACAGAAATTCAATTGAATTATTATGTAATTATTCTGTCTGGGTACAAAAGTCTCTGACCCAAGTCAGTCAGTCTTGCAGATTGAATTAGCTGGCTTATCTCAGATGAAAGGCTGAAACAAGGGCAGATCTGAATTCTGCCCAGCTCAGGAATCCACTGGCTTTGCCATGGTGGTAGAGGCAAGCTCACAACATGCTATTTGGTCTCCCATTCCCTTTTACAGGCCCAGTTTCCCTGATGGGCCCGAAGGAAATGCAACTTCTTCCCCAGTCGCTAGAGAGCTAGGGTAAAGCCACCCTGCTCAGTGTGGGACCTAGCGGCTGTGCTCCTGGGGTCTGGTAAGGCCCAGCAGGGACTCATGCACTCGTATTGTGTTGGGGGTACACAACCACACACCAGAGGAAGGCAGGTCTTTATTTCGGGGAGCACTTAAAACCGATGGATTCTTGGCTGGCTAAGACCCGTGCTGCTTCCACCAGAGCTGAACCTGGCCTTTCCTGTTTCACATGCCCACATTCCACTGAATCCCTGTTCCGCCACTAAAAATCCCTTGCTGCCAATCCCGATAGGTGCCCTGCAGTCCCAGTCATATTCATTTTGGTGTTAGTCCATCTGTAACTATTGCGCTAGACCAAAAGCAATATTTCTATGACCACAAGTGGCCTCAGGAGTAATTTTTCTTGGAGGCAGTGGCACTATCAGCTCCTTTCAAAGAGATCTCTATAGACCTCATTCCTCATAAAGGTGTCTGAAAATATTACCGGGCAGGGATGATCTGGATGGATTTTGGAGAAGGTTTTTATCTACTTCAGACCCTTTGTAAGCATGTCGGCAGAAAGGCCTTGCTGTGTCCGTGAAGAGCAGTCCTTTTTCCTCCCTGTGGGAGAATGCTTTCTTTAACAGATAAGACACACATGGACAAAGTGGCATGCTTCTGATTTTATTCCCTTTGTCGTCAAATTAACTCTTGCAGAGAGGCTGCCACGACTTTAAAGGCTAGCCACTGCGGGGCTGTGGTTTCCCCAGGCTGCGTGCTCTGCAACTGAAGGAACTATTCATTTGCTTGTGATCAGCCCAGCCTAAATGGGAACTTGATTACTTATTGAGTTCTTAAAATAACCTTCTTTATTTGCATTCCCACATTGCCTGCAGGGATCATTTCAGCCCATATGCAGCACTGATTGGTTTTAAATTTCCATTTTGTTTTTAAGAACAAGAGGTCTCACATGCCTAAAGCTATCTCTTTCCTCCCCTTCGTTCATTAAACTGACTGACAACTGACGTGTTTAACTTTGTCAATTAAAAAAAAAAAATTGTAAAGTTCAGAGCAGGTTTATGCATGGAAAGACTCTCCTTTCCTCAGAGAGCCAGCTGGACCCACGCCATGTCAAAAACTTCCTCTAAGACAGACATAACTCAAAAGGAGAGAGGAATTTTACAATGACCCCTTCTGCAGTAAAAGCAGCTTCAGAGCACCGCCGGCTCTGCCAGTGTGCTGAGCTGGACTCTGCAAGGTCACAGCTGCAACGCGCTGGAAATGACTTCCATGGGGGCATTTCTAGATGCGTATAGGGGTGGATGCAGCTGTTGAGAGGATGGAGAGCAGGGGTGCTCAGGAGTTACGTGGCCACTACTGCATCGCGCGGGTGAGAGCATACATGGGCCAGCAGACGTGGCTAATGGGATGGGGCCATCCTGTTCAGTTCATCTACCCCTGCTTGACTTTGTAGACTCCTTTTCTCCCCTGCGAGTGCATGTAGCAATGATCTGCTGAACTGAGGACATGAGCCTGGATTTCATCCCTGCTCCCAGCATTGCCTGATGTGCAGCTGCAGCCTACCATGAGGCATTTATGCTGCATGCAGGTTTGCTCCAGAGACCACCAGAGTCAACAGGAGACTTTCCAGCAATGTCTATGAGCTTTTAATCAGCCACAGAGTGAAAAGCAGAACTCATGACCTGAGGGTGCTGCAGTGCCATTGTCTCTGCCAGCGACAGCTAAGTCAGCGCAGAAAAACGTAACCTCATTGCCTTACTCCAGTGGGTAACTCAGTGCAGAACAGTGAAAGAGGAGGCCACAGCTTTGTGCAGGACATCTAAACAGCGCATTCTGTGCATTACCTGGGTCTTAAAGCACAGCTGTGTCCGAACCATAATGCTGGTTAAGCAAAGAACAAATCCTGCCAGCTAAGCAAAGAACAAATCCTGCCTCTGAATGACCTCCTCAGACTGGTATTTGAATCACACTGGGGCAAAAAATGCCAGTTTAAATTTGCAGGGGAAAATGAAAATAAAAGTGTGATGTAATGTACATGCTGACTGGACTTCTCCTTGCGTTTTCATCGCAGGACTCACCAGCTCAGTGCAACAGACAGCCTTGCAGGGCCTGGGGAGGCTGTGTGCTGCACATGCTATGGGACCTAGCTTGGCAAAAACAGCAGCATATGGAGACAGATTTTCTTGGCTGCACCTCCACTCTATTCAGCTCAACACTTGATTATGGTTGTTCTACCTTTAGTGTGTTACCGTTTCACGATGCTCCCTGTCACAGCCAGTTTTGGACCTCGATGTGTAGGCGCTCTATGTAACATCTGTGCTAGTCCTGCAGAGAGCCCATAGTTATTCTCCTCTGACTCACTTTCCAAGCCTCATTGCTTGTGAGCAGCAAATGAGGTGGAATCCCAGATTTCTTGGTCACTTTAAATGGGCAATGTTCTGCTAGGCGGCAGAATCCTAGCAACTTTGGGATGAAGCAACACGAAGCAGGATACACAGTGTACTCTTAGACATGGCATGTGGGAACAGCTGATATCGCTGTCCCCAGCATGGGATTTATTCACCCACACTGGGTGCAAAGCACTCGGAGAAATCCACTGTAAACAACCACTGAGGCTCAAAGATAATGAAAGCATGGATCTTTAGCTCATGAAGGACGGTATGTCCTTGTCTCTCTCATGGTAAAAAAGGGCAGAGCAGGGAGTAAGCCAGCCAGCTTCCCTCCAAGGTACAGGACCGTGGCAACCAGGGAGACCCAGAGGTGTTGAAGGCTGTGGTGGTAGCTACACAGCCCTTGTTGCCAGGTGAAAAGGAGATCGAGTCCTGGGGTGACCAGGAACAGCATGGTGCCCAAAGCTCTGATTTTAGGAAGGCCAGGGTCACCACAGGACTTAGAGGTCCCAGCTGCTCCAAATTGCATCCAGCTGGAGTTTAGCAAACAAATACGACAGAACAGAACATGCACATTTGCAAAGTATTCAGTGGCATCCTCAGTGCAGGACTTGACTTTGCTTTTGCTTGCCATCACAGCTTTGTTTTATAGGGCTCTGAAACATGGGTGTGGGTTGCTTTTGAGGGTCCAGCTTCCCTGGTGTTTGAAGTGTTCAAAAACTTCCAGTCTGCAAGTAGCAGTCCAGTTCCTCCAGTTCATGATGCATTCCTTTTTTCTTCTTCATCGGTGTCCATCTGACTAAGCAGAGGGTCAACTTCCACATGAGGGCTACAGAAAAGCCTGTGGAGATGACAGAAGAGCATCATTGCTATCCCAACACAGCATCAGTGCAAACGCACAGGGACAGCGCTGTGGACAGGCAGGCTGCTTAAAGGACACAGGAAGATGTTTTCAGGGGCATAGAAGGCTGTGTGATGTTTGAACTCTTGGAGATTCAGGCAGTGTTGCATAAAAAAGAGCATGGGAAGAGCAAGAGACTGAGACAAAAGATCCAGTTCCTATTATTTCTGGTCGTAGAGGAGTGAGAGGAGCTGGTTGGCCTTGCTTCTACAGAAGTATGCTCAGAACCACAGAAGAGGAAAGGACTTTGAGGCCCCCAAGCGAGAGACAATGTGGCGGGTGCAGCGAAGGAGATTTCCCTTGCGGTGCTTTGGCCATGCCCCGCACAAGCTGTTTGCCCTGGACTTTGGTGGGAGTTTCCACTGCTGAAGTGTAGAAACTAGTGAAGTCTGGTTCAGCATCAAGTAGTTGGCTTTGAACCCACTGATGTTTTGCAGTGATACCATTTCTTCTCCAGATCGGCTTCCAGGATTGCGTTGCTATTGCTCCTGAGAATGTTATTTTCCCCAAAACTAACAGCAGGGGTCAGAATGGATTTCTTAACATCCAAACCAAGATCCTTAGTTAACTCAAGAAAACCCATCCATTTAAAAATCCCAGTTAATCATATATTTTCAAACAAAACTAGATATTATGAGTGTGAACCTGTTCTTTAGTATTGGCTGGAGACAACATTGAGACAATCTATTGTCTCTGATTGGTAGAAACTACCCGAAAGCTGTTCTCCCTCCATCTGGGAGAACCCAAATGAGAAATCTGCTTAGACATCTGAAGGGTGCATCCCCAGTGATTTCTTCTTTCCGATGGGAGAACAATTCCTATTCAGATTGGAAATTCCTTCTATGAAGAGGAAAGTACTTTTCAGGGTTTTTTTTTTTTGAAACCCACAGCTTCTCTGTATTCCCCACTTCAGCTTGTAACCAATTTACAACTGAAAGGGCTGAGAGCCAAACCCCAGGTAATTCCACAAGCAATTAAAAACAACTCAATTCCACATGCTAAACGACTTGCAAAAGCGGGTTACTGTAGCTCCACTGAGTAGTGCATGTAGATTTTTATGCCCAGGGGAACATCACTGAGGTAATTGCCTTTCCATTTAGAATAAATATGTTTTATTCTTTGCTGCTTAACTTGGTGTTTTTAAAAGAACCATCTCCATTAACGCGAGAAAAGAGACACTGCTCTTTAGGCAAAAAAAGCCTGAAAGTACTTGTTAAACAGGAATAGAGCATCTGCCACTAACATTAGCTGTTCTGCAGCTGACTTTTTCGGAGGTTTTTTCCAATCTAAGCAGAGCTCACCTGCATAATTTCAAGACTCCGTGCACACTCCAGCATCTGACAGTATTAGACTAAATATCTTATTTTTCATTCACCTAGCTCTGCTAAGTTCCTCTTCACAATTTTTCCACTTAAATCGTCATTCACAATCATGACTAACACTAAGTCATTTTTGTCGCCTGCATATGTTGCCATTTTACAGTTTGCCAGGAGTTTTTAGTCATTCATAATATTGGTTTGATTTGAATGAAGTCTTTCTGAATGTGCATGTTTAAGCAACCTCCTTCACTTCCAATTGTTGAAAGAACAGATTGAAAGAACTATCTATACGTTACCAGGCATCGCCTTGCAAAACGAAAACATATATACAAAGGGATGATGGGATGCAAGGAGGAAAAAAGGAAGGTGAAGGCTTAGGTGTCTCTAAAAGGGGAATAGCAGAAAGATGGAAAGAATTTAAAGAGAAGGCAGTAAAAAAAACACCAGATGCAGCTTGACTTAGCACTGGGGATACGCTAGCTAGAAACTCCTCTGGGGATATTTTTGATCTGAGAGCTGGCTGCGAGGAGCCTGAGAACTGTAAGCAAAGAAGTTGGCTTCTGCTGTAGGGTTTCTACATGGTTCAGTGCAACAGGGTTTTGTCCATCTTTTGTAAACAAGCAGGTTTCTGTCACAGATCCCCAATTCCACCACCTGCTTCTCCTCCTAATAGAAACAGCCAAAGGGGCCCTGCTTGGCGGCTGATGGCTCGGATCAGAAGGGCTAATGAAATACCGAGCAAATTCTGGTCTTGCTGTGAGAACTGTCATGAGCTCACCGAGGACAGGGCTGGAAGGGACCTCAAGAGGTCAATCTCACAGCTTAAATGCAGTATCAGTTGTACTTAACCCCTCCTGGCAGATGTACTTCAGCTTGTGCTCAAAAACTTTCCCTGCTGAAGCTTCCCCAGTTTCCCAAGGCAAGCTGGTCCAGAGCTTTGTCCAAAGTTCATTTGAAAGCTTTCCTCACAACTAACCTAAATCTCCCCTTGTGGCCATTAATTCTTCCTCTGTGCCCTGAGCACATGAAAGAAGAGTTTATTCTTTCCTCTGTACAGCTACCTTTTATGTATTTGAAGATTGCTGGCATCTTTCCCTTCATTTTTCTTTTCTTTAGCCTAAACATTTTCATTTCCTTCAATGTTTCCTCAGAGGTCTTGTTTCTTAGACCTGGTTCTCATTGCTCTCCTCTGAAACATTCTCCAGCTCACACCCTTCTTTCAGAATGTCCCTAAAACTAGGCAGAGCAGACCAACCAACATCTTCACAACTAGACTCAACAGAGTGAAAGGATTATTTTTGCTCATCTTATGCATGTGATTCCTGTCCATACCTCTCACCACTGGGTGCTTTCTTCTCAGCAGTTTGTCGCTGCTGATCCAAGTTCATCCCATAATCACTCAACCACCCAACCTTTTTCTGCAAAACTGCTCCGCAGCTTGATGTTCTGTCCTGTATTTGTGCAGATGGTCCCTATGGATGCACAGAGCAGCGTGCTTGTCCCTACTGGGTCACAATTAATATTTTTCCAGAGTTGGTCCCCAGCTGGACAAGAGTAATCTGAATTCTGTGCCAGTCCTCGAGCTGGCTTACAGTCCTACACAGCTTCATAGTATCTGCATAATCATCAGGTGTCTTATCTATCTCATCAGCCATTAATTAAATTAGTGAGTAGCATTGGCTCCAGGAGAGGTCCCTGGGGAACCCAGCTCAGTACAGTCTCCCAGGTTGATAGTGAATGAGTGAGAAATATTATCACACTATCTTCCCCTTCCTTCTTTTTAGTGCTGCGGGAAGATGACAAGGCCACTGGCTGAGCTTTGGCCTGAAGTTAAGCTAACTGAACGGGTGTGCGAAACTGCTGGACAGGACATGAGAAATTGCCAGACCTGAGTGATAACAATGTGAGAAGCTGACAGGTCACAGATAGCCCCGTAAGGGTGGCTGGATTTTGCAGGTGTTTAAGGAGGTGTTAAGTGAGCAATGGCCAGAATTCACAGATAACTGTAGGGAAGCACCGAGGAAGCTTTTGGCCAGTGGGACCTTGCAAGGCCAACAGCACGTAGATTACCATATCCAGGAACACCATAGAAGGACAATAGGTACGAGGATCAGAAATACCAAATTTGGTACAGATGTAACAAAACTGGGAAAAATGAAGAAAAAGTAATCGAGGGTGGGTTGTTTAGTTGGCAGAAGTGTGGGGTGGAGAAAGGAAGGAACAAAGCACAGCAAAAAAGGATTAATACAGGGGAAAAGGGAGAACAAGATGCGTGAATCATGCGATCAGGACTGCATGCCAGGCAGTCCTGAGCTTGATTACAGCTCATGCAGGGGGTTTCGACCCAGACTGGTTAACTCAGGGGTGGTATCAGGTTTGTGATTCCCTTGGGCTAAATTGAGGTGAAATGACACCAAACGAATGGTTAAGTTCAAAAGTTTTATTTGTGGTAGAAGCAACTTGAACTGGGAAAGAGTAATGGTAGATGGCATGGGTCCTATTGAGACATTTGTGAGAAGAAAAGCAAAGAGAAGAAAAGGGGAAAGGGAAAGGGGAGAGAGAGAGTTCTCACCACCCTTGGATCCCATGATGATGGTGATGAACGGGGCAATCCTCCGGTGATGGGTGCGCACGCGGCTCCTTGGAGTTGTGAACTTTCGTAGCCTACTTCCCGCCTCTGGGTCACGCCAGTCACACCCCTCTGGTTCCTGCCGCTCGAGGACTTACATAACTCGTGACCTTCTGTGCAGACGCCACTATAGGGGGGTGGTCGCAAAGGGTCTTTTGGGCGGTTGTGAGCCCCTTCCTCGAATAAATGCCATGAAACCTCCAGCCATATATGGCACATTGTCATGCCGGGCCGGGCCGAACATGGAACTGCGGGGCCATCAGGGCATGGGGGACTGCACACCCTCTGGCACGCTCCCCACGTCCCACACCAACTGACCCCTCGCCCTGTGGGCCCCTGCTGCCATGCAGACCACAACCGCTTTGCCACAACGTTTGAGACATCAGCGTACGCCAGCTCCTTCAGTCCCTCACACAGGGTGATGTACCAAACCTGTTGCCCTAGTAGTCCCACGCAAGCCCAACCTGCCTCGGCGGGCAGGAGGATGGGGAGAAGGAGGGCTGCTTTCCCTGGCAAATCCAGGGAACATCCAAAGATGGATCAAGCATCCTGGTGTCACTGGGTCCATGTCCATGCCAAGGCTGACAGCATCACCGTCTTCTCAACAACTTCCAAACACTCCCGTGGAGCTTTTATTTTTAAAGTTGATCGGGTATTTGAGCCTGTTTACAGCATGGCTCCACAAATAGTTGTGTCAATGCAGTAAGGGTGTAGTGTGCTGCTGCTCAGGAGTGGAAACATGAGGCCAGGAAAGGCACCTATTTAAGGCAATATTGTCACCAAAGCCTCCATTCCATCAAACCTTGGCCTGAGAATAAAAGAAAATTATTTTACACTATAGCCTTCTTCTAGCCAAGATTCAGACCCTTCTGAGTGAAAAGTTATGTGTTCCTGCCTCTCATTTCCTCTCTCTCTCTCCTTTTATTCAGACATTTATTTATCATCCAAAACCAGAAACCTGGGGATTAACTTATTCCTTACAGTGTATTTTGTTCTTCCAGACCTTCCATACCACTAGGAGAGAATATTTGTTAGCTGTTAATTTGTCCCCGTTCTATTTATATTTGCATTCTTTCTTTCTATGATAGCTACTTCACTTCACCCTCTGACATTTTATTAGTCCAAAATGGGAAAGTCTGGCCCCACTGATGTCAAGAGGAATTTTGCTATTGGTTTCACCGAAAATGCAATTTCAAACTGCGACCCGACAGACGGCAAAAAGCTATGGCCAGGCTCTCGGCATGCAGGGGGTTGTCACCCTCGTCACACATCACTTTCATTTTCCTGTTCTGCTTCTCTAGGTCCAGCTCAGAAATACTCGTAAGAATCAGTAACAGACTGGAAAGATGTGAGCCTTGATATTAACTATCTGCTTATATAGTTTCTCTGAAGTTGGCTTCAGTTACCCATAACTGGGGGTCATGCTTTGCTGCCAAGTCACTGAGCAACTTCCTCTGTTTAAACAGAATACATAAGCCTTACTCTTTCCCAGAGTTCATGACTCTTTTGTAAAGTGTTTTATGATACAGTTGTTACAGAACCCACCATCACAGTAACAGCTACAGACAAGGCTTCACTGTGGGCCTGGCTTCAAGCCCATTTAATTGAATGGAAGTTTCTCCGTTGCTATCAGTGGATACATACATCCAACGGCACCACACATCCCACTGCAATAACAACGCCACAGTGTTTTGAGGGGCATGTCTAGTCACTGTTTTTTCTAGGGAAAAATCAAAGATCATGAAACGAACCCCACAGAGAGGATACACAGAAGGTTTGTGTACCTTTGAGGCCCTTACAATACATTTTGAATGCATTTTCAGAGAGTCTTTGCTCTGGTACTCAACATGGGAGCCATGTCTTGTCATTATGCATGAATTCACACCGAAGGCCCAAACTTCTCTTCCTGCCACCCACCATTTTCAGAGACTCTGTTCATGTGAGATTTAGTATTGACTGTTCAGTATTGAAAGGTGAAGTACCATGTGGAGTGCGATGAATCCTTTTACCACAGTGTTAGGCCAGGTCAGCTCATTAAAGCCAAGGCCCTGCGGTAGTAAAGTGGAGCTGGGCAATGGACTCCAAAGGACTCAGGGCTGCAGGCAGTTCTGCACTTCGGGGTAAGCATGGGGACACATCCCCAGCATGTCTGTATCCAAAGTGTGACCGTGCCATAGCCTTAACAGTTGCCTTTCTGCAGAGAAAACATTTCACTGTACTTCATGATGAAAGAAATACTGCCTTTTTGCATGGCATTGGTTTGCATACGTGCACCGTTTCCTTTGAGGTTATGTTGGGTGGTGTTTACTCAGTAAGTGAAGCAGAAGAGCATTTGGGAGATGATGCTGTTGGAGGCAATTAAGGCTAAACCAGCATATCGTGTCATATTTAAAATGGTGTCACATTAAAATCGCAGTACCTTGTGAGGGACACTGGAATTCAGAGCGGCTTTTTGATGTCATATTTTTAAGTCTCACAGAATATATTTATTATGGGAGGAAAGCATAATCTTGGTCTCCTGGACTTGAGATGACTTAGCTGTTGTGTGACCGAATGAGCCAAAGTATATCCATAGCGTTCTTGTGCATGCAGTTTGAGCTGAACACCTACAGGCACTCAGATGAAACTTTTACTGCGCTGTCGAGATTGTGTTTTATAGAAAAAATGTTAATACATAGAAGCAGAGCTTTTTTTTCCCATTCCTTTAGGTTCACATTCATCCTTTGTAGCCTGACTCCAAGAAGTGACCAATGCCAGATGCTGCAGAACAATTTTAGAACATGCTGGACAAGAGGGAAGCTTTTTCCCAGTATGTTTGAAGCACTGGCTCGCCTAACTTCTGAAACGTGCCGGGGAAGAAGAGGGGAGAGGCTGCACTTTCATAAATTCCCTGTAATGTAGATCCGAAATGGAGATTTTTGGTTCCCATATGAATGCAGAGTTATTTTCTCTCCTATTAAAAATGATCATGAAAGAAATTACTGTAAAGCGAAGGGTTTAGGTCATTAAAAGGACAGAAAACTCTCTCTGGTGACTGCCAGGGGAAACTGTACTGTGGCTAATGCTGAGCAATCAGTGCCCAGTTGCCCTGGTCATCTGCTTTCCTAAAGCTTCTCTGCGTGCTCCTCATATGCAAATATCTGGTTTTTCAGTGGTAAATGTTATTGCCTGGGCCTGAGGGAGTTCAGCAAATTAATTCAATTGCTCTATTTTATTTGCTATGTTTCTGTTTTTAAAGCAAAACAGCCTGTATTTCAAAATCTCTTTTTAATGGATTGAAAAGTAAAGTGAGTCCCTTGAAGTCTGTATGAACATGCCAATTTAGTTACAGTGTAATTAGCCAGAACTGTTACTGGTTGAAATCCTGTCAACAACAATAACTTGCCTTTCCCCTTCAGATTACTCCAGCACCTCCATCTTCTTGACAAGGATTTTGAAAGAGAGACCACCTTCCCCCCACCCTGACCTTTCAGACTGAAAGCAGGGAATGAAACACAGATGCGTTAACTATTATAAACCAAGGAGTGGTGGAAAATGGTGGGAAAAAAGGAGGACCAAGCTGGCCTGACCACCCCACGGTTGCTCTTCCAGGGTGGGATGGGACCCTTGGGCAGGCTGGACCCTGGCGTAACGCTGCAGGCTGCGGCTGCTTTCCCTGATTTACGCCAGCCCAGACAGAAGGAGGCCCACTCCTGGCAAGCTTTATCTGCATTTCATTTAGAAAAGAGGCAGGTCCTCTCCTCTGACCTAATTGAAAACAGGCGGCCTCCTCCTAATTGTGCGCTCTAACCAGTTCATGTGCATTAATGGAGGAAATTGGAGAGGAACAGGGTTCTGAGTTGTCATTAATTTCCCACACTCGAAGGTCCATACGTCGGGAACGCCAGCTGCTTATGTCTCTCTATATATTATTTGCATTGTTCTGCTCCTCTATGTAGAAAATTGACCTCAGGTAAAACACAAGCATCAGGGAATTTTTTCTGCTCTAATTCTAAGCAAGTGTGTAGAATATTTTTCCAAAAGGCACCGCGTAACCTGTTGGTTTGGTTTTTTTTAAATTTAAAAAAACTCCCAATGCCAAAAGATGACTGCAGAGTTAATATTGACATAATTTTGCTCCTTTTCCTCGAAAGTCCATTTTAATGCCCAGTTATGTCCACCTGCAAGGAACCTCACAAGAAAGTGGTCAGTTTTGGTTAAAATATTGCAAAGTTGAAGCAGAAAGCGGCTGCTCGAGGTCACCACTTTCCTCTGGGCAGGGCAGCCAAGGGCACCTGGAGACCCAGCAAAGCGGCATGGGAAAGCCCTGCAGACACGGCCGGTCCCTGATGCAGCAGGGTCTTGTGGTCTCGGGGGGGAGCAGAGTGTCTCGCAGAACCTGGAGAGCATCTGGCAAGTTATGAAAATCAGATGCCGGGAGCAGGAGAGGGCCTCGCCCCACCAGCCACCACCCCTCATCTGGGGAAGGCATCAGGCACCAGCGGCTTCCCCCAAACCCAGGGTGAGCGGGGGGGTCTTGGTGTCTTGTCATGTCCCAGCGAGCAAACATTTCAGCACTGCTTCTGCCTTTGTATCTGTTGGTGGGACTACCCTGCCCATGTCTTCTGCCCACCGACAAGGGCCTCCTCAGGCAGGGGCTGTGCCGGCCCCATGGCAGCTGTCTCAGAAGAAGACACCCTATTGTTTCTGTTGGTGGTCCACTTGGAAACACCTTTAAGGAGACAAAGGCTTTATTGTCCTTGCACTGTGAAAACACTGTCACAACTTCTCTGCTTTTTTCTTGTTGTCTTTTTAAAAAATATTTTGCTATACTCTTACTCCTCTCCTTCTTCATTCAAACTTTGGACATTCGTACCCACTTGAATATGTACACAAAACGCTCTTCTTAATTTGTCCTATAGCTCCTTTAAAACCAACCCACTCTCAATTTAAGCCTGCAAGGGGCCTTAAGCGTTGCTTCACTTGAACTTGAACTCTACAGCATTGGATAAGTGGCTCCATTCAACCCAAAGCTTTCAGAAATTTCAGAAATTTCACAGCCAGTTTGGACACACTCAGGGGGAGCCAAACCCAGTGGCTCCAGTGCACAGCCCCGTGTCGCAGCGTCTGGCATATGGGGTCCGTACGGTGTCTGCACATGCCCCTCGGAGCAGCCCGCGAGGCCCCCTGATGCCTTTCCCGATTTTCCACCGTGGAAAGCACCAGAGCTGGGTGCAGCATATGGAGTGAAACTGTGTTTGTTTATATACCTACGCAATAAAAACTGTGATTTGGAACCCAGCTGTGTCTTTATGATTTTCTCACACTACTAATGAGGAAGGCTTCCTTAACAGTGTGCTATTAATTGTTATCAGGGCTGAATGAAAAATAATTGACAGCTCCTAGATAGGCGTCACACACACCTGATTTAAAGAGACAACAATGTGTCCTGTCCTTCAGACTTACACTCACAGCTGGAGAAAGTGGCTTTACTAAATTCCTCCTAGCCATTGCTAGAAAGAAGGCTGAAGAAGGAGAAGTTCGACTGACAGGGAAAGTTTTCTGCAGTAACTGTACCTTGAAATTGTATATGCTTATTTCAATAACTGAATATATCATAGAAAAGTTGATTTTTTTCCAAAGTTATTCTTAAATAATTTTGGTCCAGATGTCTTCTGTCTACAACTTAAAACCTTCAACAAATAGCCAACAGGATAAGGATGAGAAATCTTCTCTTCAGTCAGCAACTTCAGGAGGTTTACATCCTGCAAAGTCATATGCGCTCTGAATACAGAGTTACATTAAAGTAATACAAAAATAGCAATAAAACTTCTAGACAGTATTTCAAGTCTGTGTTTGTATTTTCAGTCTTTCCGTACCTACACAGGTCTCAGTCCTGGGAACTCTCAGGCAGTCAAATTGCTTGAAGTTATTTGAAAGTCACTATAAGATTTGGAATCTTGATTGTATATATCTGGTCACATATTGAGTGTGCTTAAGCAGAAATAGAAATTGCTTTTAATTGCAATCAGGCAACTGTACATACCAAAGTCACCGCAATATGCTAAGGAGTATGCTAATGTCTCCCAGCATATGCTGATGCAGTGACACCAAGATGGAGAGAAAGGCAGAGAGATTTTGAGTGGGAGGCAAACCAAAAAGATGAAATTCTGAACTTCACTGAAGGCAGCAGAAATTTGAAATCCAGCTTCTTGTCCAGCGTCCCCCTGCCCCACCATGTAGCAGCCGGGCCCTGGGAACTGTGGCCCCTCCGAAGCTTGCTCCTGGCTCCCAGCTGCAAGTGGTGCCTGCAGGGGCTCCCAGCTGCGTGGAAGCTCTGCTACAGTAATGGAGGATGTCTTACAGTGCCTCTCATGGGCTTTGCCACAGTGTCTCTTCTAGGATTTTATCGAACAAACAGACCAGTTTTCCAATGCCCATACAGAGGTAGAGTCTTTCAGAAAATCACTGCTTATCAGGTGGCATTTCTGGAAGCCAGCGAAAGTGGGGGCCTCCCTTCAAGGCTGGCATGGGCCAGTGAAGCGGATGATGATTGAATTATTACCTGTGCTCTTTTCAGGTCCACTAATGCATGTGAAAAAGGGAACCTGCCTTCACTGTTATGGTTAACTGCAGAGTTATTGATGGGAATTTAAAAGCTATTTGTCAGGCAGAGGTCTGGGGAACCAAAAAGGGCAAGAGATTTAAAGCAAGTCTGCTGGGTGCTGGCCAGTCATGTAGACCAAGAATTGAAAGTGGGTGGTCTTGGAAAACAGCCAGTCAAAATAGGGCCAGGAGATGGTGTCATCCTTGACTCCAACACATTCATATTTTGGCTTTCTAGCGAGGGTTATTTCTTCTCTTTATTCTGCAGTTCAGCACAAACATCTCTCTAATTTTCTAAAATCTGTGGGATGACGTGTTCCACCCGCCAGGTGCAACCCGGTTGACCAGAAAAATCACAGCAAATTACTAGAAAGAATAGACCAAGCCGCAAAAGGAAGCATCACACCTGCTAAGTCGTCCAACTAGGAAAAAACTTGGCATTAGAGTCTCAGAAAGGTGTGTAAAAGAATCTTGAAAATTACAAAATAAAGCAGTTTGACGTCAGTAGGACTTGCCCACACACTGAGCTTTGAAACCTACCTTAAAATGTTTGTGGGACTGGCAAGTGGGTGTGAGGTTTCGGTATCACCCCCTTAGCTGCCACCAAAGTTTTAAGCAGAGCAACATGACATTTTCCTAGCAGTGGGAGGGATTTATTTATTTATTTATTTATTTATTTATTTATTTTAAATTTTTATTTATTTTTCTTGTTTTCTGTAAGGATTGGGTAAATGCATGTAGGTTTTGTAGCACTTTTGAACTGCTGCCAAAATCTGACTCCAGCTGAGTTGAGATGTGCCCTGCATCACCATGTTGGCACTGCAAGGCTCTTCCCAGGCCATGGAGTCCCAGGTGCACCTCCCACTATTCAGTTTTGCCCTGGGTTACAAACACAATTTAAGGATTTTAAATTATGGAGCCAAGCCAAGCTACCACCAACATTGTGGTTCTCGTAAGCATGGTCACTTGCTCTGCTTTGCCTATCTTCACTCGGAAACCAGAGTTTCCCATCTCTGGGACTATGATTAACTAACCAAATGGGCAAGCATTTGGGTCTAACCTCGCATTTATTCCATAAATGGTTTCATTCTTAACATGTATCACCTTGAAAACCTCATTTATGTTAGAGTATGATGGAAATTTTGATTTGTTCCCATAATTGATGCCACTTCGGTTTCCACCTTACTAGCATGTGATAAAAAATTTCATGGTAGACACATAGGTAATTGTAGTAGTAATTTGGATTCTGTATTATCCTTTGCAGGGAACTGCGCTGTATGTTAAATGTTGTCTTTATGTTTTTCAGAGGGGTGCAGCTACCAGCTGTACCAGCTACAAATAGGCAGAGCTGTCAAAGGCAGAGGATTTGCAATTAAAGTGTAAATACAACTGAAAGACAAAAGTGTTCCTTTTTTCTTTTTAGTTCTTCAAATTCACCATTAAATGACAAGACTAGATATGGAGCATTTCAGAAGAGCTTACTGGATGCTGCTTAGGGCTAAGAAAACAAAAGTGATTTTTCAGTACATCAGCCAAACAAAGCAAATCAGCTCAAAATCCCCCTGGAGTGAACTAAATTACGAAAGATTTCAAATTTATTTCTTCTGGGAGGAAAAAAAAATCAAACTCAAAAGAAGGCATTCTATTCTGCACAAAATAACCCCTTCAACCTGAACAAAATGCTGATTTCTGGACTTGTAGAAGAAAAGCAAACAAAAAGGAAAGGTAGGATATTAAAAATTGGAAGAAGAAATGTCCCCCTTTTCTCACCATTTTAGGGCTGAAAGGACTCACTGGGATGTGGGTAAATTTAGTTCTTTCCCTTCCTCTGTTTGAGGAGACTCCCATCTCCCAACCTCCAGGCAGTTTTATGAATGCCTTCCCCAAATAAATGTATTTCCACCCCAGACACTTCTAAAGCCACTGATGATTGCAAAAGAACCAAGGCCGCATTTTTCAATGAATTTATTCTTTGCTGATATATACACAGCCCCAGTCTAGCACAGAGTCTTCTAAATATCACTCATCCAATGTGTTAAATGTCTATTTTTATGTTGCTTTTCCGTGCTCTAAACAGCAAAAGCAAGTAAGACCAACCAAACTGGCATCTGTGAGGTTGGGTTTAAAATTTCTTTGCCACCTCAGGAGCTCATCTGAAAGGGACCAAAGAGGGATCAAGTGTCCTGAGGCCACAAGTCATACAGGCTTCCTCACTGCACTGCTCTGGGAAAGGGAAAAATACTTTCCCATTTTCTTTCTTTGCATGAGGCTTTCATTACACTTGTATAGGATGGAGAGCAAGAGGGAAGGCATTCGGTAGCTACTCTGCTTGGAACACCAAAATGTCTCCCCATGGCACTGCTTTTCAGACAAAACGGTCTTGAAATCACTGCTGATGGGGTGGAGCAGTTGCTACCCAAGCCTGAGCCCAGCAAGCTGCTGCATCCAGCCGTGCGGGGCTGGGGCTGGGCAGTACCACAGGCACCGGGACAAAACCAAACACACCCTGCAATAACAGCAGGGGATAACCCACCTGGAGAGGATCATTCCTCTTGGCTGCGCTAGCTAGCAGCTGACCAAGGCAGTGAGCCCTAATTGTTTTACAATCTTTTAAAAAATCTTTTCCAGAACAACAGTGGCTTTTTTCCATGCCTGTTTTCATAGCAAAACTTTTCACCTCAGTCCTATTTGTGCCACTGTGTGTGTCAGCAGGAAAGTATTTCCTTTTGCCATCTCTAAAACTGTGGGATCCTTGTCCAAAGGTCTCTTGTTCTTCTGTGACCAAGAGCAATGCTGTCGGGTAGGCGTGCCTTCCTCTGACATGCTAGGCCCTCATTCTCCTTGTGGCACTGCACATCACATGGAAGCGATAAGGGACTGAAGCCAGGCTCTGCCCCTAGAGAGGAGAACAAAGCCAAGCACGCGTGGAGAAATATGGGTTGGATGGGGGAAATCTTCAGTCTCCGCCTCCACCTGTCTTGGAGGGCCTTTGTCTGCCACCTTGGAAGACCTACATCTGCAAAGCAAGATATTCAGCCCCTGGTGGCACCCAGAAAATGCCAACCAAAGAAAAGACTCAACATTTATGGGCTCCTAGATGCAAAACACAGATGTAAACAGAATCTCCTTTAGCGGAAGAGAAAGCAAAGACCAGTTTGTGTGAAAAGATAGTTTTAGCTATCAGCAGCTAAATTGGTCTTTAGATGTTGCTGAGGTATTTATAGAGCTTCTGGAAAGGGATTCAAAAATATGCTATAATTAAGCATTTGAACTGGAATAATGTTATGATAAATGATCATATGGAGGTCCCAAACACCTTAAATAGTCACTCTGTGCTCTTAAAGCAGAATGTTATTGACTCTGATCTTGATTTAATGTCCTCAAAAGAGGCTTTAAAAACAAACGTGGGACAGAGAAGTCAAGCATCAAGTTTTTATTTCAGAATTCAAAAGCCTAATGAGGTAAGGAAGCTACCAAGAGAACTATAAAAAGAAAGGCAAAAGGTTGAACATTCAATAAACTTAAATAGGAGGTGGTTGCAGATGTGCATGATATACAACACAGGGCAGCTGCTAAAATTTTTATTTAAATTTTAATCAAATCCTTTCAAAATAGAAGCAAGAAAAAAGGGATAATTCCTTTTCCTGTACTTCATCAGTTTGCAGTGGGAGAGCCCATCCGCTGTAAAGAGGCCGATGGCTGCTGGGTGCTCGCCTTCCGTTCTGGTAATAACGTTTTGATGAGCAGTGCGCTTTTTGCCAAAATAATTGTATTGCTATGGTCCCTAACACAGATGTAGCTGAACTGGCATAAAGGTATCTTTTACCACCAACACATCAGTCCTTAATGATGATTATTCCGTAGCTGTAAAATAGGTTTTCATCAATATAACTTGCATCATACTAAGGAGACCATGCCAGTGTCCAGCCACGTCTGGCCTTAGCTAAACGGAGAGGGCTTTACTACCATGGAGAAACCTTGCAAAAAGCAGCAAAGATCACCTGTGAAAACACTGGAGGAGAAGAATTTTATGGAAGTTTCTCCCAACTGCATTTGGGTCAGATGGCAAAATAGCAGAAATTTCTGGCACCTGTCAGGCCCTTGAAAATTTCAAAATGCAGAAAGCAAAGGCAGCCACGCTTTTTCATCACAGATGGCACGCCAGTGGTAACCTGGTGCATCTTTAAGAAGCCTCTACTTTACACATATTCTCACATGTGTGGTAGAAGCGATTGCTGCATTACACAACTTTACAAAACAGCAATCTTAGCAAAAATACCCCGTCGGAAGTACACTAGAGCTATCACTTGAGCTTTGGCCTTTTGAGAAATCCTTTCGACTGTAGGCATGTATTAACTTTCATAATGACTGGGCGAATTTTGGAAGAGAAAAGATTCCAAAATGCAACTGGCAATGGACAGTTAAATCTTTAATGTTTTGGCACATCCTCACTCGGCGTGGCTGCTCGTCAATGCTGAAGGAACTATAACAATTTACGTCTCCTAAGAGACTTCATAGGCATTCCTTCTTTACTGTACAACTATAAATAACACAATGTTTTGACTTAAACTGTTTTCAGAGGTGGGATATCTTGGCAGGCCTTTTGGAGTCCAATGCAATAGTGACAATGAATGCCACGGTGAAAATGCCAATGAATTTTCCATGGAGAGCCTTTCCTCTCACCTTGTCCGCCAGCTTTTCTGACAAATTCAGGACACTGTTTTGTGAAGTGTCTGTCTATAGTTTTCCTCTCTCCATAGTGAAGGCTGGCGCTCAGGTAGGTTTCCCCATACTCCAGAGAGCCGCTCAGAAAGAGCAAACACATCGGGGAATACAGACAATTCCAATAGCAAGGTACAAGCAATCTGTCTTCCCTCAATACACATGCCAAACAAATACTCTGACATCATCCTCATTCACCACACAAAATCTATAGCAAGTGCAAACACCCTTTTCCTTCCTTTCAGTCCAGCTTATCTATGCAGAAACTAACCCTAACTCACCATAGGAGAGACGGTCTGTGTATATTTTCCTCTTCCTGTTCTTCTATAAATAAGCTGAGTTTTGCATCGTTGTCTGTTAAACCAACACCGTTTTCCTTAATCTCTTTGACAGACAGCCTGGAGGGGGTGTAGCGTGTGATCACGGGGTGAGTCTGTGGTACTGTTATTTACAGTAAGTCCCTAACTCTACAAGCAAAGTTTTGCTGACTTCAGCGAGCGGAATCCTGGCATGAAGTCTTGGGCTGAGCAAGCAGGGATATTGGAGTGTGGACCCTAAGAAGACCTCTATCTAAAGAATATTAACAATTCTGTAAGAGTATTAAATCTGAATTCTCCTGACTTCTGTGTATAGAGTCAATCTTTGGTTTAGCATTACATTCATGGCATTTTTATGCTGTCATTCAGACGCATAAACCAAACATGCCAACACACACATACAAATGTTAGGAGTATTTGAAGTTCCTCTAAGATTTTGTAGGCATGAGGGATAAAGCTAAATGGAACAATTATTCTAGCATAGTATTATATACAGTAACGTCCTGAATAATTCCAGATGTGTGGTGTCTCAAAGAAGTGAAATCAATCAGTCAAAAGCAATTGGTCCAGTGAAATTGCGAACGTGTGTGTGGAAATAATAAGACATGAGGGCCTTTGACCGCTTCTGTGATTTTTTAAGAGCTGCTAGAGGTCCTTTGTTTGGGCTGGGTTATTCAGTTTGCATCCTGCCTTTGCTTTAGCAGCCAGCAGACTTTCCTATGTGAATTACCATGTCTTTTTGCAAGAAGCTGACATGGCATATTTTCGTTTCCCCTTAATATGTCTGTGTATATATACGTACATGTATGTGTGTGTATATATATATCTGTATCAAACAAATATATATATGTCAAAATGAATTTCACTGTAAAATGCCTTCTTGTACACAGCCGGGACTAGGTTTCAGAGCCTGGCAGGGTCTTAATCCAATCTTCAGCACAGCAATGACAGGATATGCCCTGAGCTGTTGCTTGAAGGAGCTCCACAGTTCTTCCCCCCAGTACAGAGGGACAAAATTAATGATCTGTGTTTCCTAACGGGATCAGTTAAAAGAGAGTTATGTCCAGCTGAGACCCCCACCTCACCTCAGCTCTCTGATGAATGGGAAAGCCATGAGCTTGGATATGGTTTTGATGTAGCTGCTGCTTTTTTGTTTCTTCTCTCTTCTCTCCTCAAGGCAAAGCAGGGTCCGGGTCCATTGGAGGGCTGCTCTTCCCTTGGCCCCTGAAAGCTGCTGCACAAGGGGTAATTCACCCCAGCCCACCTGACTGTCTAGCGTCCCTGTGCAGCACCTATCCTCCAGGCACACGAATGCCTCCCTCCCTCCTCTGCCCCCGCATCCCTCCGCATGGATGGGGCCTTTATCCCACTCCTTGATCTCTGCAAGGGACACCAGCCCACCCGATGATGCAGCCAAACGCCAGTGATCACTCAGCGCTGCATGATCCCTTGCTCTTTTGGTACTTTGTCCAGTGCCTGCCCCCCAGAAGAAGCTTACAGCCTCCATGACACTTGCTTTTTGGAGTCTGAAGCCTCTTTTTTGTGGAGCTGGGCTCACACCCTCAGCCTGAACAGGAGAGCATCTGAGGAGAGCCCAAGTCCAGATTCAAAATGTATGTCTAGCTCTTGTTTATGTACAGGGAAGGGGAGAGTATGATTGCATCTGTGGATACAAATGCATTCAGACCCCACGGAAATTCAGGGTTCAGACGTGCTCCTGGCCCCTCTTTCCTACTGTGAGCTGAAGGGAAAACCACACAGCCCACCAAGCAGCTCTGGGTCTGGGCCTGGATCTTGCAGCTGGCTGTATTTATAACACACTTAGGAGTAACTAAATCCTATTCTGCGACTAAGATGATCGTGACGATAACAGGAACATGCTCCACTTTTCCTGAGTTCATGGCTCTGTGTATTGAGCAGCAGCTGCATGAGAGAAAATACAATTTATGGGCTGTACATTTGTTGTCTATGAGAGTAAAACTTCATAAATAATTTTAATAATTTAAATCAACAGAATCACGAGTTTTCCTTTCTAGAGTGAGTAGCTACTTCTTCAGAGGGCAATAAACACTCTCTGCACAGTAGACTTCAGCAGTTAGACAAAGGAGACCCTCAGAGAGTGTCATCAGTGTGGAGAAACTCTTCTTGGGTTTAATCACCAAATTCTTGGTTTTATGGATAACCTTAATGTCAGCCATTAAAAATCAGGTGGTGAATGACAGCTTTAATCAAGACTGGCTATGAGCATAACAGGGAAAATAATATTAATCAGGATGGTATTCAGCTTCCTGCTGCTCTAGGTAGTTTCCCACCAGGCCTGTTTAATGGCCTTCCCTGCAGTGGGCACGGAGCAACCGGAAGGCAGTGAGTCGGCCACTGGAGTCAGCAGGAGGGGTTTCCTCTGGCCTTTGGTAGAGCGAGGCACTTGGGAATTCACCTGCACTTCTCAACAAAGAATTCACAGAGCTATGAACAGGACCTTGGCATAAAATGTTGAAGTGGCTTTGGTAAACAAGGGAGCGTAAAGCCACGTTGCAAATTCTCCAGGTTTGCTCTAAGTACTTCTAGAGCTCTCTGAGGGCAACGCCAACATGATCTCTTTGAAGTCGTGCAATAGCCGTGGGCAAACCTGAGCTACCAGCTTGCAGCAGGAGGGCGGCAGCGATGCCTCACCAGCCCTCACCCTCGCCTCCCTGCCTCCCACCCGAGAGCTGCCCGGCCACGCTGCCTGGCCCTGCCCAACCTGCTGCACGGCTCCAGGCTGGTGTGCTGGGTCTTGGCCACATCTCATGCTGCCAAAAGGCACTGGAAAGGGTCCAGCCACCTCGCAAGCTCTCTTCCCTGCAAATTACCCCAGCGCGAGGTTAACGGCGATGCAGCCAGGTGGACAGTATGCTGCTTCTCACTTTTTGGAAGACGAGCAAAGGACTTGATGACTTCCAGCTAGCACTTCAGTGCATAAATTATGTTGGTGCGCAGAGTATTTGGCAGGAGGAATCTCCCACAGCAAGAGCACAAACGCACTGGCCCGAAGCCGCAGCGTTTATCAGAACCAGAGCGGCCGTTCAGCGCAGGCAGGCGTCGTTGCTGGAGGGAGTGCAACCTCCAGCCCCGGCAGGGGGCCGGCCCCGAGAGGGGATGGGGTGGAGAGAGGTTAATCCTGCCTGGTGGTTTCTAGAAAGGCTCGTGCAGTTTCGGTAGCCTTTAGTCACAGGGGATCGCGTCGGAGGGGAGCGGCATGGGAATGCTGCTTCAGCTGTTTAATAAGGAAGGAGATTTTTGCTGTGCTTATAAAACTAATCAGAGTGTGTTTGTCTCCGGCTTCTGTAACATTTGTGGGGGAGCTGGGCTCTGGGGTGAGGGAAGAGGGACTTTGTGGGATTGCGCTTGTATCTGCTGTCCTTGGGAGGTTTTCTGAGCAAGGGTCGTGTCCTGACAGGGGAGGGTAAGGGCAGCAGGGAAACGGTCGGAGGCAACTTTGTCAGTTGCTGTACCACACATTGGAGAGATAAGTGGATTTTAGATGCACTGAAAGCTTCCTCTGTATTTCCCATCCTGCGACACAGCGCCTGTGCCAGTGACAGCGAGATGATAATGAACAGTTTTGCTTTTTCATGGGGTTAGATACCCTTACCTGGGGGCGACTTTTCCCTCTTCTTTAGTGACAAAGTTGGAAACGTGGAAGCGTGTTTGTAAGTGAATGAACAGAAGGGGAGGAAAACTGAAAACCTGAAGCCCACCTTTCCCAAGAAGGTTTTCAAGATCAAACATGAATTTTTTCTCTTTTGGTTCCTCCAGGGAGTCCTGTGAGTGAGCCGTGTGCAGGAGTGGCACAGGTGACCTGCAGGGCAGCGTGAGATGGGACAGGCCTTGGGAGCTGCAGCGGGGCTCCCGTGGGCAGGGGTGCACAGGGGGGTCCCAAGCGAGGCTGCTCAGGGCCCCCCAGGACTGTCCACCCAGGGCCCTGGTTATGGCTGAGTTGGCTTCTGCAGCAAGGAGAGTCAAAGGTGAAGAGACCAGGAAAGACAGGTTGCAAACATGCAACCAGAGAGGGGTCCGCACCCCTGGGGGAGGCTGAGGCACTGGGACTGGGACTGGACCCAGGGATGGAGATGGGCAGCACATCTCACACCCCAAGCATGTGCTACAGGAGTCCGAAGGCAGAGATTTTCCTCTCCTGTTCTTAGTCTCTGGTGGCACTGGGCATGCCTCCATGCAGGCTTCAGCAGCTGCCTCTTTGCCAGCAGCCTGGGAAGCAGCAGGGGCAGCTCGCAGGGCCACTGGGGTGGCTGTGGTGGCCAGGGAAAGGCAACCCACCTTCCCCTGATGGCAAGGTCTGCTCCCAGTGACGTGCGGGGGCTGACCTCCGTGTGGGCATGCACTGCAGCTGAGTATTTTAATGTGACTGTCACCATGGCCCTGTCTTCGTGACCAGATCGAGTTGGTTTTAAGGCATTTTCAAAGAAGTAACCACAGGATATTTTTAACTGACTTGTGCTTGCAAGAAAAATATAGTCACTTTTATTTAAATACAACCCGAAATTACTCATCCCGTGTTCATAGGGCATGTCAAGTGGGATGTGTAATGCCAACATGTCCTACAATCGTCATGACATAGCTATATATGGTGGAGCATCCATTTTATATAAAAATCCCTGTGCTGAGCACCAAGTGAATGGCTTTTCCACACCTGATGCTTAGAGGAGGAACACCATAAAATCAGCTGCTGAAGAGACTTCTGTCCATTTTGATGCCATAATGTGCTGCCCAAAATGACACTCTCCCTCTGCATGCAGCTGCTTAACATCTCCTTGTCATGAAGGTGATGCCTTGCACAACACAAGCATGGAGGCTTTGGGAAAGAAACCTTTACCAGCGTTAACGATTGATAAACAGGGCTGCCCCCGGCCAGGCCCTGGTCATCTGTGCTGGGGCCACCTCAAAGTTCATTGCTCTTGGTGTGGCTGTCGCTGGAAGTTGTCATCCCTGTTGCAGGGGTAACTGAGGAGGTGGTGTGCCATTGGGTCCGATGGCAATGTGCACCACTGGTGGCCAAGGGGTGGCAGACCACCCAGCCCACCACCCTGGCTCTGAGGGGTTTGGCAGGCAAACCGGGCTGCAAGCGAGGGAAGTGAATTAACTCAGCCCTGGCTCACAGGAGCTCAGCCAGACACATCTCTGCAAACAGACCACCTCACAGCAATTCATTCCTTATGCTTCCACAGGGAAACTCGCTCTCGTGGGCCAAATGGGAAGAGCAGAGCCCCCGCAGGCTCGACAGGTAAGCACCCTGCAGACTGAGGGTCATCCTAGGACTGCCTGGCACGTGGGCTGTGTTCCTACTCAATGCCAACCATGCTGATTCTGCTGAGGTGGTTTATATCAGTCCTAGGTCTGGCCCTCAGCCTTTACAGAAGCCTCCCAGTGATTTCAACCAGATCTTGGCATGTGGCACGTGGCACATTGCAGGTTTCTCCCTCAAGATTTCACACTGTTGCCAAATCAGGAAGGCTCCATCCAATTTAATCATCCCATTGACGCTGAGCTGCTCCACAGACAAAACTGTAAATTAATAGGAACTTGGCCTCTAAAAGTGGGATGGTGCAGTAACAGAACCCCCTGCCTTCATTTATGATTTAAAAAAAACCCCAACCCAATAAATTATAACAAGCCATCGGAATTGCCATCCTTCCTCCTCCAAGGAAAAAGTTACCATCATAAATAACAAAAACCCGACCAATACAGAGCAATATTGCATGCTCCTGTCAAGCGTAAAATTAACAAAAGATATCATTACGCCTGTATTATACCTATCAAACTCAGGAAAACATGAGGATCTGAAACAGCAGCAATAAACAGATGACAGGAGAAATCAGCCAGAGGCACACACCGGCATGATGTACCACGGAGGGATTTTTCGGGCTTTGGTGACAGAAGACTTTTGGATTCAGAAACATTTGCCGGGGGCCATCACTTGCTGGGAACACAAGACCATAACGCCTTTCGGTTCTCTTTCAAGGCAGCCTGGCGTGTGTGTGGCCATGCGAGGCTAACACAAGTTAATGAAACAAGCAGCAGCGTTTTATAATCTATGGAGCCACTGAAGTGATTTTTTTCTAGTGTATCCTTTGTCGCTGTATTCTTGCTATGTGGACTCTTTTAGACTAGGCTGGATCTGGACCTGCTGCACCATCATTTACAAAGACAGCACGTCCATCTGATCATAGGAATTTTTACTGTAGGAATGCTGGTTTAAGAAATGAATGTTGGCTGATAAGAAAAAAACCCAAGGAGTTGGGGAGGAAGAACGGCTCAGTCTTTCATGTGCTGTGAAGGTTATTGTGGGACAGCGGAGGAGCCACGGGTGCTGAGCCGTGTGACGTAACAGCCAGCAGAGCCTCTGACAAATAGGCTTTGACAAGACCCATTGACAAAAACAAGAGCCAGTGCCTGAATTTTAAGGACTCTCTGCTTTCTGTTTTTCTTGCTTGCTGGAAGGCTGTTGTCAGACAGTTGTTTGATGCAAAGCAGACTGATATATTACACGGTCCTTGTGGGGATCTGAGGGAGATGCACATGTGATCCAGCCCACCCTCTGGCCGCCCGTCTTCTCCACGTCACACGCAAGGTGCCTAGCGGCCCCTACCCAGCCTCCCGCCCCGCTTCAGCGTCGGTGGGTCATCTCCCACCTCCGCGGGGCCCAAGAGGAGAGCTACATGAGCTGCATTAACAAACAGGCCCTGCCTGATTTCCCCATGGTACCTGAGGGGAAATTCCCTCTAAGCATCTGTAAAACTAATTTAGACTTTTCTTCCTAGCCCCCACATAAATGCTCCTTTTTGCAGGGCCTGCAAAAAGTAGACACAGCTTCTGGATGCCGAGAAGACTGTTTATCACACTAACCAAAATTAACTCCTTGTTACCCTGTCCTTCTCCATTTGTTTGCCATAGGCTACAGTATCCTTGGGAGAGGAACCATCTTCATCGTGGGTTATTTGCACAACACTTAGCATAAGTTCCTAGCTGGTCCTTGACGAAGTCTTCCAGGCATTCCAGCTACCCACATAATATATTAAAGCAACAAGTAGCTCTCTCACAGGGCTGGGACAGGCACGCATTGTTCGTTCCTCTAAAATCCTGTTGTCTTTATTTCCTTCCAATTATTTAAACTAATGGTATTTTCATTTCAGGCTCTTTAACTCTTTCCCACATCTTGTGGGATCTTCCCAAAGCGCCAGGATTCCCAAATCCTGCTCATCCTGGTTAACAGATATGTGCATGTGGAGGGGACACACCCAGAGCTTCATCTGTCCCTCAAGAGCTCTATAAAATCCTCCCCCTGCTTCTGTTTTCCCAGCAGATATTTATCCCGTCTCTGTTTTCCCAGCAGACTCAAGCTTCGAGATTGGAAGGCAGTCAACACTTGTGGGCTACACCAGCTTCAGGGTTGCTTTACACACACGGAGCTGCATAGAAGGAAAACTAGTCCTATCCTTTCATTTCAGTGGTTTCACCTTAAAAAAGAATTTATAGCTTTGCCTTGAAAAATTAGCAGCATAAAACTTCATATCCAGCTGGTGACTGGCACATGTTTCAGTCAAAATACTAGAGATGTGGGATGGGAAGAGACAGGCTGAGCCAAGGTGCCCAGACCCAGAGTGGTATGGGCAACCAAACCCTCCCTGAGAGTTCAGAAAGGTAAGCAGAGAGTTCAGCCTTTATGTGGGACTGTGCTCAGCATCTAAGAAAAAAAATGAACCTCAGGAGTAAAAAATCCCAAAGCCATGACTGCAGCGTGCCACAGGGAGAAAACAAGAGGAGTCAGGGAGAAAGCCCTTGCCCAAACGTTGATCGTCAGTTAGTGTTGGGTTTGGGGGTTGGCGTTGGGTTAAGAGAGGGAGATGGCTGGAGCTGTTGTCTTGGGGTGGAGAAGGCATCTGTGAAAGGGAAGTATGAGCTGCCAAGAGAGCTTGGATGTGAGGTATTTTTTATTTGGGCAATGCCGGGGGAGTCTGTTGGCAGCATTAAGGTTAGGGCTGAGAGAGGGAGAAATCATGGAGCTGCATTTGACATCAGGATGGAAAGGGAAGTGTGGGTTGCTGAGGGAGCTTGGCAGTGAGATATATTTTTTCTGATTGCCCTCTCCAAAGGTCAGCCACCCATTACTATTTAGGTGAAATGGGGATTAGATTTAGGGTTCAGAGAGAGCCCAGGGTTGCTGTTGGAGAGGGTCTTGAAGGGGGGTGCCAAAGGGAAGGGTGGGCTGTGGAGAGAGCTTGGCTGTGAAACAGGTTTATCTGGGATATATCTGCGGGACCTTGCCTAGCAGTCTGCCTTCTACCAGGGCTGTAGCTGAGAGAAAGGCTAGTGCTGCTTTTGGAAAGGGCCCACCTGAGGAAATCTTGGCTGCAAGTCAAAGGCAAATAGCTCACGTCCTCCCGTTCAGGTGCTCCTTACTTGTCTGCAGCATAGTCCAGACCCCACATTGAGCAGCTGGTGCAAACCTGGAGCAACTCTCAACCGGTTTCGATCTACCGTTTTTTTGTCCATATGTGGAGAACAACAGGAAATTGTAGTTGTCCTGGTTTTGCCTAGGATAGAGTTAATTTTCTTCCTAGTAGCTGGCATAGCATTCTGTTTTGTATTTAGTATGAGAATAATGTTGATAACACCCTGATGGTTTAGTTGTTGCTAAGCAGTGCTTACACCAGTCAAGGACTTTTCAGCTTCCCATGCTCTGCCGGGTGCACAAGAAGCTGGGAGAGGGCACAGCCAGGACAGCTGACCCCAGCTGGCCAAGGGGCTATTCCAGACCATATGGCGTCATGCTCGGGGAGAGTTGGCCAGGAAGGAGAGCGACCGCTGCTTGGGATGGGATGGGCATCGGTCAGCCTGTGGTGAGCAGTTGCATTGAGCATCGCTTGTTTTGTATATTCCGCATATTGTCTTACCATTATTATTATTATTGTTATTCTTTCCCTCTGTGGTTTTATTAAACTGTCTTCATCTCAACCCACGGGTTTTACTTTTTCTCTGATTCTCTCCCCCATCCCACAGAGGGAAGGAGCGAGCGAGCCACCGCGTGGTGTTCAGCTGCCTGCTGGGTTAAACCACACCAGTAGTGTAAGCTTGAGGTTATTCTTTCTGTTTAACCTTCTCCTAGTCTCCCAAATACAAATTTGTTCTGCATGTTGCACAGAGCCCTCATCTGGATTGCAGGGCTAGTTTGAAAGCATGCCTTGTTTTTCTCAGTCATGATTTGGGAGTGAAGGTGTGGGAATTTTGTTATCACAGATTGGCCCAACTGCCAAGTTTTAAACAATTCCATCCAAGATCAGCTCATTCTGCCTCCCTCCTGCTACACCCCATCCCTGCATCCAGCCCCTTTGCAGGGCTGTTTGGCCGCCTCTGACAGCTCACAGGAGAGCTCAGGGGCAGGGCCTGGCCTGTGTGACGTGGTCACAGGGTCCCAGCATAGCACTGCTGCTGGGGGCAAGCTTTTTTGGAGGCAGTGCTTGGAGAGCCTTGCAAGAAGGTATTTTTCACAGCTGCAGCTTGAGAGATGGCCTCTTCCCCATCACACTCCCTGGGCCGTGCAGAGAGTGGGGTGCACTTGTGTGCCACAAAACTGGAAGCTCGAGGGTCAGAAGAGCTGCTGGGAGACGTGACTGCTGTATCTCACCAAACTCATTGGTTAAAATACTACCAATTTAAGCCTCGCTGCCAGCATCCTCTCCATGGGGACAAGTCAAAGAATCATAGAATCGTTTAGGTTGGAAAAGACCTTTAAGATCATCAAGTCCAACCCTGAAGCTTAGGGGAGAGGGAGAGGATGGGGCTCGCGGATGACATCGTATCTGTTTGCAGCTGCTCTCTGCTATCACCTGCAGAGGAGCAGCACGGGGGACATTTCAGAGTTCCCTGAGCAGAGCTGGCTTCACCCATCCATCTGGCATCTTCACCTTTTGGAAGGAGTTAATCATGTGCAGAGTTTCCAGGCTCCCCTGCGAGCCAGGCTCAAGCATAACATGAAGTCTAAGAGCAGCACTTACAGCGTAAGTGCCGTGAGGTTGCCAAAAGGGTTTTCCTTAGCTGGCTTTACCTCGCTCCACTGCTCCTAATATCCCTGCTTTCCCAGGGGGTGCATTCATCTAAAAAAGTGCCAGGTCAGATTTTTGGGTTTTTGGTGTTTTGGGTTTTTCCTCACCCTCCCTCAGGGAAAGGGAAACCAGTTCCAATCCAGTAAAGCACATGCTAACCTTAAGTTCATGTCTACAACACATGTTTTGCTGGACTGGGGCTAAAGGCAGGCTTTTTCTTAGCTAGTCAGCGGCAGCCTTACATCAATTAGGAGGATGTAGCAGTCCAGTAGGATCTATTTTACAGACATGCCCTGAGGTTTTAAATAGTCTTGGTCTCTTACATAATTTGAACAAACCCCACCAAGCTCCTGCACTTCAGCTGCTCTGGGACTCTGTCCTTCTGCGCTGAAATACGTGAGATGGAGGAAACTTGCCAAGACTCTTGAGAGATTGGAAAAACAGGAGAGGAGAGTCATTAAAACGCTTAGCACCTACCGCGAATGCAATTTGCGTCTCCGTTGTATTGTAGAAAGACTAGCTAAATTTTCACAGTGACAGTCAGAGATAAATGAGATGCATCCCCATTTTACACATAAAGAAAAAGAAATAAAGATTGTAAAAGCCTGGTTTTCATGCCTACAAGGGGCCCGGTACTCCTCTCAGAGATAGCGGGAGCTGCTGGGTTTGTGCCTTTGGAAGCACCGTAGGAAACACCTGGTGGGATATATGTCCAGCCCAGACCCCCAAGGGAATGATGACTGAGAGCAAAACTGCTCCTGTGGGCTTCCCCCCACCGTGTTCCCACCCTGCTGTCCCTGCTAGACTGCATCAGCCCATCAAGAAACTGCAGGCTGCTCCTTGTCATCATGGAAACTCTGTTCTTCGAACAGAAATCAGAACAGCTATTTTCCTGCAAGCGCTAGAATTTAGGCTCACTTGTGTTTCCCTTGTGCTCGCTCATGGGAAACAATGGCAGAAAAAAGTTTTGCCTGACTCATGCCTGGACTGATTCACGCCTGAGGAGCCCTGGCGTTGGGAAGAGCCGAGCAGATAGTCGGGGAGAGATGTTTATTCAGTGGGTTGAGGAACATTTGTGTTTCTCTTCACACAGCCCCTTGGCATTTCACAGGCTGCGGTGCAGGTAAGTGTCTAAAATGAAGCCATGGGGGGCGACCTGGAAGCCCCTCACCCTGCAGTCACATGGCTGCTACCAGTGAGCAGCCCCCCTTGGATTTTTTCCTGGTCAGAGTATCCGGGATAAATGGGTGCTTAGCCCAATTTGTTGTCATAAGTCAGCAAGCAAGTGCCAGTGAGCTAGTGCCATTTTACATGAAGCTTTTGGGCTTATCACAACGGTCCTGCTCCCAAGCGCAAGAGGACAGGCAAGCCCCAGGTGTGCAGGACTCCTCGCCCTACCTGCCGAGCAAAAGCAACCCTGTTCTTGGGGCAGCTCAAGAGCTTGGCAGACACCAGAGCTGCCACCAGCAGATACCAACTCACACGCTGCAAGGAGAGATCATGCCAGACTAGGGCCTCAGGGAGCCTGTGCCCCAGGATGCTGCTGAAGAAGCCGCAGCCCAAGATCACAGCGCTCCCAGGGCCACCATGGGGCTCAGCATGCAGTCCCATCCTATATCTCTCACCTGCTATGGCCAGCTGGGCCCCCTGCTTTCTTCTTGTTCACGCAGCCCCAGAAGAGCACAGCTGGGCCCACATGTTTGCTCTCCCTTTCACAATCCTTGATAAGCTACGCTCCAGGGCCAGAAGAGCTTGTAATCTAAACGGGACAAGAAATACAAACAAGCCGGGAGGATGTCCCCTCAGGAGGGAGGGACATGGGTGTGATTTATGGGGGGGCGAAGGGGATAGATTGCAAAGAAAGGTTTTATGGCAGCCATTGCCCTAATAGAACTAAAATAGGGCAATTTCTTATTCTGAAATCTGTCAATGATGCTTTGGGTGACCTTTGGCAAATCAATTCATCTCTGTCTGTGCCTCCAGTAAATGGGAATAATACAGCCTCACTGTCTGGAGAACCCTTGGTAATTCTCAGATGAAAGATGCTTTATTGGTACCAGTATCATCCTTTATTGTCATTAGCATGATAACAGATCTATTGCCTAGCAACCGATCAGCAACTCTCCCTGCTCTGGTTGTCCATGTATTTTGCTTCAAGTTTGGCTCTCCAGCAGCCTGCTTTCATCTGGAGAGACTTTACAGCTTGTGATGGTTCTTCTTCCCTTAACATTCCCTGCTACAGACAAGCACAGATGCTATGTTCCCAGTCCCACCCCCTCACACCGCCCGCCTCTTTTCATCCCACTCTTTTACCTCTTCCCAGGCCCTGCCGTCCATGCAAGTGGTGAGAGAGTATCACCATCGGCTAACACAACAAACCACATTTGCTTCTCTTAGCTAAGGCACCCCAGCAGAAGTCTTGAACTTTAATATTTAAGTAGAAATTTTAAGTAAACTTTAAAATATAGATATTTCTCAGATGAGCACAAATTACAGGGAAAAAATGGTAATCAGGAAACTTTCTAAAAATCTTGCAGAAGCAACCATTTTCACAGATATTCCAGGCATCAGTTTTAAGGACAAAGATGTGCGTAAATAATACCAACCACTGAAGATCTGGAGTCCTGCCAAGTCCTGTGATGCCTTAGATGTGTGATAAGAGCAGTCCTTCCATCCTCAAGTGGGGAGACCAACCTAAACCATTAAAAGCAAGAAGCGCCATTCTTATTGTTTGTTTAAGCTAGTTTTTATATCATGACTTAAGGGAAACAGTTAAAAAAACCCAAACAAAATCTCCAACGTTTGGGTCAGAACCTGAACCCAAGATCAGATCTGTTGGTTCATTGCTGTGGCGAGCCATAAGTTACCTTACCTTCACCGGGTTCAGTGAAGCATCACTGATTTCCTTCAGGTGGGGATTTGAGCTAAAAATACTTTTATTTATTTTTCTATTTTCTCATTTTTTAAAGTTTCCACCTCTCTGATATGAGGGAGGATGATCCTGTAGCCTAAAACATGAAGACGCACCAGTGACGCTTGTACTGCAAGATACTTCGAGGACTGGTATCCCACTGCCCTTTGGGGGTGAGAGATCTGGTCGATTTGGCTTCTCCCCCTGGGAGCGACTGCTATAAACCAGCACTGTCCCTGGGTCATCTGTCTGACACTTCACAGGTGGATAATGTGCCAGCGGGATGTTTATTGCCCAGTAAACCCCATGCTGCTCCCTGCTGTTGCTGCGGCAGGGCAGAGAGGCTTCTGGCATTCAATGCGCATGCAGCTCCTTTCTATGGAAAGGGAGGGACAGGAGGCAGTCTGGGTTTCAGATGTTCCTGGGCGCCAGCGCTGTGGGAGAAACCCACCCTTTCTGCCTCAGAAGATGCCTATCAGGAGGAGCACAGATGCTTGCTCATGGAGCCGATGATGCATCCATCATCATTAGGTTTCCTCTTAGAGAAACCTTTGCCAGGAGTGTTGCTTTTCCTGTAGTGTTTGTGATTTTGAGTGTATTTTGTGTGTGTGTGTGTTTCTTTCTTAAAGGTACTCTGGTCTCATGCGTGGAAAGAAATTATGGTTTTGGTGTCTCAATTGGCTGCGAGGATCCCTTTCCCCAGCCTTGGCTTCCCCCAGTCTCTGCAGGTCACTGCTCATACACAGCAGCCCTTCCTTGCAACCTTCTCCCCTTTCTCCGTTCCCAAAGAAAGAAGTGAGTCAAAAAACCACTGGAAGGAAAGTAACATGGAATAAATAAAAACTTCTTCCCTCCGCCTCTTCCTGTTGCCCTCTGTTCAAGCACGGTGGCTTTGGAAAGGCTTCTTGCTGGAAGACAGGCTATTTTTGTACTGCTTATGCAGCAGCACATTGAGGAACAAAGGAGGAATGAAGCCGCAGGAGAGCAGGCCCACTGAAGGGGAGCCTGAGTGCACTTGACTCAACATTGCTACAGAAGCAGATTTTTCCTAGAAGCTGCAGCTTCTCCGAAGATATATACGGAGGTGCTCATCCACCGCCCTCAGCCAGCAGAGGCAGGTTGGCTTCTTCCCAGGGCGAACGCAGATCATTCAGTCGTGCTCCTCCATCGGCTGGCTCAGAGCAGGAGCCTGCCTCTCCCCATTGACTGGGGAGGAAGCTTCACTGCCGAATTTGATGAGCGCAGTGCGGAGCAGGAGTGCCTCGGTGCAGGAGTTACGAACATGCAGCCCATGCTGGTCAACATCAGCACGTCCATCTGAGTTACTGGCCTGCAGAGCAACAGAGAAGGCATCAGTCAGATTTAATCTTATCTCCCTTTCCATGGCTGTCAGAGGCATGGCTCTCCCTCAGTGGAAAAAAAACCCCACCTCCCCAGGACGCATTTTACAGGCCTGCAGCTACTTGCTCCCTGAGGAATAGCTTATGCAGTAAGTGTAGACTAGGGACAAATAGGTAGAAGTTGTGCACGAGGGTTTTTAGAACTTGAATTAAAAAAATAAAAAAGAAAAGCCCTTGGTGCTTGCCAGGGATTTGAGAAGGACTGAGATGGCAGACAACAGCCACTTGGAGTAGCTGGTTGCATTTTAAAGGGGGAGGGAGGGGGCATCACTGTATGAAAAAAAAGCATCACTGCATGAGCAGAGGCAGTAATTAAGACAAGCCTCCCACGGGTCAGTCCCATGGCCGGGGTCGGTGGAGCCCACGGGGGACACAGGCTTTGACCGAAGCTTTCCCACGGCTGCGGTGGTCACGGCAGCTACGTCCTAAGCAGGCACTCCGGTTTCTGTTGCAAGCTGAGTGCAGCCTGCAGCCTGTCCCCCGGGGGGGTACAAGCTCTACCTTCTCTACCTCTCTGTGTGTTTTCATGAAACTTCGAGGAACAACATGGTTCCTGCAACTGCTGCATCCCTGCGAACTGCAGCTGAGTTTGGCCAACAGTGCAGAGACAACCAGGGGAGACAGACAGACACACCGAGGGACAGAAAACAACTAATAATGTTGCAGGCTTGCTTGCTCCCACTTACCTCATGTGTGAATCAGATGTGAGTTACATATTCACGTACAATAATCTTCACACACAGTAAAAATGCATGAATACATGACTGCAACACTCAGCTTATATTACTAATTATTAAAAAATGTTGTATAGTCAGTAGCTCTTTAAAACCCTGAAGGCACCACAGCCACTTCAAGGCGTCAATTACTTTTTCTTTCAAAGATGAAAAAACCTGCTCAGGGCTGAGGTCACGTTTCCAGGTCAGTTCCTGGGCCTCAGCAGTGCCGTCACCAGGGTGCTGCCTGGGACTCGAGAGGGAGGATGACAAGTTTGCCTTTCTTGGCCCTAATCACCTGAGTGCAAAATACAAACCGCAATGCTTTTAAGAAACCAACTTTTGGGGTCTCATTTAACAGGCCTGACAGGATTTGAGGTAAGGATGCTCAGTGTAAAATGCTTGTAAAAATTGTTTCCAAGGTGCCAGCATCCCTTTAAATAGGCTGAGTCTGATCTTCTGTAATTGCCATATAATCCTATCCTTCTAACACGGGATGCACAGGTTAACTAATCGGTTTTCTAATCTGGCTGCGAGCTAGGCATTTGGTGTCTTCACTCAAAGAGGATTGCAGGTAACTGAATAAAGATGAGGCAGGACTCTCTGAAGATGACACCGTCCATGCAAGCTGCTCTCTTGGCAACCACAATTTGAGAAGCAGAAAATATCCAGAGAAAAGATGAGCTGGGAAAAGGAGCAGTTGCCTGAGTACACAGATGCTAGGCTCTCCCAGAATGCACCAGCACAGACAGAAAAAGCAGAGGATATTTGTTTTATGACATCCTTTCTTCCCCATAATGTTTGGCCATCCTTAAATCATTCTCATGAAAAGTTTGCCCGAGTATCCCACAAAACAGGCGGTGAGTGGGCTCAGGTGGATGCCACATGCCCGTTTCCTGAAGGGATTGTTCACCACAGGCGTCAGCGAATGCCGTGAAGATTTTCATCCTCCGGTGCTGTCAGCCTGCACCTTCTCATCACTTATGCATTTGGGTCAGGTGAGGTAGGCAGGGAAGTGCCATCTCCCATCCAGTCATGCGTTTGGGTTACAGGGGGAATTCTCCGCCTCAGTCCCTTCCGCAGGCCTCAGGGAGGCTGAGGAGCAGCCGCGCTAACGCAGAGCAGGTCCGCTGAATCAAACGTGTCTCTCTCCGGTTTTTTTGCAGGCGAGGAGGCCTTCTGCTTCTGCATCCATTTCCCCTGCCAAGTCACGATGCCCTGTCTGTGAAGGTACAATTAATCACTATGGAGACTGTTGCAAAGTTACCAATTTGGGCTCAGTGTTTCAGCTGAGCACTAAGCAACAGGTGCTGGGCGGCTTTTCGGAAACAGCTTTTTTATTTTGCATGCTGGTGTGCAGTGCCTGAAGGCAAAGGGAGGTTTTCCCCTCCCAGCTAAGAGAAAGTGCACAGGCCAGGTGCTTAGGCAGGATTTTTCTCAGTCAGAAGAGTCCGTATGACACGGATCAGGTCCCTGTCACTGGTGGATGTGGTGAGAGTTGGGGCTCGTTCATCGGAGAAACGGCCGGATTCGTGTTGATTTAGGAGGTCTCCCATTCTTCATGCTACAGAGCGTTTTAACCCTATAGAAAACCTTGCGCTGCACGTAAAGCCTTGCACTGGATCATTCAGGGAGTCATCTCGAAAGGCGGAGAGCTCAGTGGGAGCTGCAGGTACGCAGGGTCCCAGGGTCGGCCTGCAGGGATGGGTGCAGGCAGACCTTGGGTTTCCACGTCAGGGCTCCCACTCGTGCCTGGACAAGAGACCAGGCAGCCATAGCAGCCCGGGAACATGAAACCTGCCGAGTGAAACACCGTGCCCTTCGGTAGCTGCGGCTCGCTCGGGTGCGCAGCCCCTGGGGAGCAGCACATGTGTGTCGTTCCCCCCCCCGGTCCCGGCAGGCAATCTGAAAGGCCACACCGCAACCCAGGAAAAAGCTGGGGCTGGGGGGCGGGGAAGGGAGCATTTGGCTGTCACTTACAGGCACGGTAAGCGTGTTACATGCTCTAAGCACAGCCCCAGGGCCATCTGCCAGCCCAGCTCCTCGCTCGCAGGCTGGAGCTCGAGCACCTCTCACCTCTCTACCTGTCGCTGCGGGCGCGAGCGGTGCAGTGGTCGGACGCCGCTCTGCCAAGCCCTGCACGAACTCATCTCGGAGCTGAGACTAGCACATACCTTAGGCACGTGAGTCATAGAATCACAGAATCGTTTAGGTTGGAAAAGCCCTTTAAGATCATCAAGTCCAACCATTAAGCTAACCCTGCCATCCCATCACTAAACCCTAGCCCTAAGCACCTCATCTGCCCACCTTTTAAGTACCTCAGGGATGGGGACTCAACCACTTCCCTGGGCAGCCCGTTCCAGTGCTTGACAACCCTTTTATTGAAAAACCTTTTCCAAATGTCCAACCTAAACCTCCCCTGGCACAACTTGAGGCCATTTCCCCTCGTCCTATCGCCTGTTACCAGGGAGAAGAGACCGACCCCCACCTGGCTACAGCCTCCTGTCAGGCAGCTGTAGAGGGCCATAAGGTCTCCCCTCAGCCTCCTCTTCTCCAGGCTGAACAACCCCAGTTCCCTCAGCCGCTCCTCGTCAGACTTGTGCTCCAGACCCCTCACCAGCTTCATTGCCCTTCTCTGGACACGCTCCAGCACTTCAATGTCCTTCTTGTAAAATGAGGGGCCCAGAACTGAACACAGAATTCGAGGTACGGCCTCACCAGTGCCGAGTACAGGGGCAGGATCACTTCCCCACTCCTGCTGGCCACACTGTTCCTGATACAAGCCAGGATGCTCTTGGCCACCTTGGCCACCTGGGCACACTGCAGAGTCCTTTCCTGGTGCCCCAGCATGGGCAAACAGGGGGGCCTGCACTCAGCTGTAGGTAGTTTAAAGCTTCCTTCTGGAAAGCAAACCTAAATATGTCATCTTTTCCATTTGGAAAAGAGACCACAGCTCTGCGAAAAAGAAAATTCGGAGCATTCATGGGATTTGCCAGATCAGAGACAAACGGCACTAAACTGCTGGCAGCTCCTGGCTGAATTCGCACAGGTGGCCCTGCCCCATCCCTGCCCCCTCAGCAAGTCCGCCTGATGTCAGACCCGGAGGAGAAGGGGAATGACAACCGTGGCTAACAACTGCACGGATTTATGCATCAAATGCGCTGCGCGTTTCAGCAGCCTTGGAGGAGCTGAATCTACAGCCTGACAGGCACTCTGTGGTACAGCAGCGATGAGTAACAGTGTCCGGAGGCACGCTGGGATAGCAAGGCAAGCGATTTTTAACCAGGTGCTGCTGATGCAAAGCCGTCAGCACAGCTCCACGTGAAACTCCCAGTGCAGTCGAAGGTTCGCATCCTCACCCAGCCACCAGGAAAGGACAGAGGGGTCACATCCAGGTGCATCCATGGATGAAATATCTAAATTAAATGCTGTGGAAGGGGCCCTTGGGGTGTGGTAATATTATTATCCTTGTAATGCACAAGACAACCTGCCCTATTCTAGGGCTCTGCTTCGCCCCAGTTCCATTACTGTACACGTACAGTAAAGACAGCTGACGTAGACCCTGAAAAATTGCCCCCCTCCCCTTTCCCAGTGTTTTTTTGATAGGACAGACACACTGAAATACCTGTCCATGGTGCCACTGTGCAGTTTTGGCTATGAGATGTACTGAACACCTCCCAGAGGAGATACTGTGGAGCCCACCCTCTCCTGCTTGCACCCAGAGGCACCAAAGCCCTTAGGGACGCACATGTCTGTGTGATTTAATGTGGCTCTTGCAGCTGCTCTGCCTGGGCTAGGCTTGAGCCAGTCTCCAGGCAGCCCTGCCTGGTGGGGCCCCCCCATTTCAGCTCCCTGGCCACCCTTCAGGTGTTGCACCAGCCCCCAAAACTCCAAGGGAGAAACTCCAGCCAAACTGAGTGTTGCGGAGCAAGTACTGAAAGGTTTGCTGGTTCAGCAGAGAAACCCAAAACACAGCTGCTGGAAAGGATAAGGCATGCTTTTAAAAGCATCAGTTCCAGCTATTTTCTGAGCTCAGGAAGGGGAAAGGTTAGAACTGGTTTCAGTTTTGGGAAAAGCACCAGATGCCTTCTCATTTTATCTCAATCCATGCTCTCAGACTTGGGCTGTATGTCACTGGTGCTGTGGTAGCCCCAGAAGACCACGGGGCTTTGCCCTGCTATGTGTCCCTTCAAAATAACAAAGTTACACGGTCATCAAAACTGGCCTAAAAGAGGTCTGGGACAGCAAGAGCAGAGTTGTCTGTTTTTAATGCTGCAGTCAGCAAAACCCCCATGGTTTCCCCTATTTCTCTGCAGTTTGTCCTCAGTTTAAAAAACGTTTATTTTATGAAGCTGCACTGCTTTATTATGGGGAAAAAAACCCCAACCAAATTATAATTATTTACCCCTACTTCTGCACATGATATTCTCTTAGCTACAGAGCATCATCCAGGACACGTTTCGGCAGCTTCATATTCCTAAACACTCTCACTGCCCCAGCATCAGCGTCTTTTCACCTGGGCCTTTGCACCCCGCCATTTAGCCTAGCTGCAGTGTAGCCTCTGGCCAAGTCTCGAGGCTGCAGAAATGTATAACAGCAGATTAAAACCGTTCAGATTTGCTTGTAAGAGGCTCGGGCCAGAAGTCTTGGTGACCTGGCACAGTTATCACCGCACACTGACGGAGCATGGCCCCATTCCTGGCAACTGCGGTGACACCTTTGCCCAAGCTTGCCATGTCCCCATTCTCCCATGCATGAGGAAGAGATTCTCCTGCCTCTGGGGCTGTGGATGTGAAAGGTTGAGCAGGTTTTAGACTAGACTAGACTAGACTAGACTCATTTCAGTTGGAAGGGACCTACAAGGATCATCTTGTCCAACTGCCCAACCACTTCAGGGCTGACCCAGTTAAAGGATGTTTTACTACGAAGGCTGAGGCAGACCCGTTGCTGAAGCCAGCACGTGCAGCTTTGTGCGCTTTCACATCTGGAATCTACCTGCATGTTTAAATGAAGAAACAGGCCTTGGATTTCTGTTTATGAGCCATCAGGAAAGGTCCCACCTGGGAGCAAAGCACCTGAGGGTGCCGTTCTGCAGGACCTCAGGCTGTTGCAGGGGCTGCCCCAGCTGGTCGGGTCACAGGCACCCCCACTCCCTCCATGTGCTCCTGTCCCCTCTCCAATGTGAGAAAGTACATGGGCTTGGGGGAGCTGAAAACCAGCCCAGCAAATAAGTTAATTATTTTTCAGCTGGGTCACCTCCTGAGGCCACTCTGCCACGTGTCGGAAAACCAGCCCCAGGGTGGGAGCAGGCAGAAAGAGGCCAGCAGAGCCAGAGGAGGGTGGTGGGCAAGAGAAGAAAGGGGTGGATGGTCCAGCCACAGCCTCAGTTTTGTGAGGTTCCAGCTGCGGGAGAGCTGCCCCTTGCTCCTTGTCTTCGCTCCACCAATTTAGTGCGGTGACTCTTGGAGAAAGCACAACTTGCCTGCCTTTGCTGAGATGGTTTCTGCTGTGCTGTTGCAGCACATAGCCACGAACACAGGACTTACCCATGAACACCGGTATGTAGCAGAGTATGGGGTAAAGTTAGATTTTCCCTCCTAACACACAAAATAAGCCCAAATGAGGGAGCTCTACCTGGCTCTGTGCTAATAAAGCAGGCATCCAGCAGATTTTATCCCAAAGTCATGTGTGCTCAGCTGTAAATGAAATCTTTCCTCCTTTCCTTTCGGGACACCCATCTCCAGGGGAAGTGTCACTTACTGACTTTTCCTTTGGCACTTCCCGGGCTCCCTTTGCCTCCGGTTGCCCTGAGGCAGCACTGTTCCACAGGAATGATGCAGTTTGGTGGCCTCTCCCAAGGCCGAGCTGCAAGCCCATGGCTGGGGAAATGGTAAATACTGCCCCATGGAAGCTGCCGAAAACCACACAGGAAACCTGCTTGCTCCAAGGACTGTTTTAGCTGTGGCAAAGAGCAGGAGAGTCCCATCGGAGAGCTGGCCCCCTGGGCTCCTGCCGCCAGCCCGTGCTCCCAAAACAGGGTCCCCTCCACCTTCCTCCTTGCCCTCAGCTGGTTCCCAGAGCTGGCACCTGAAGCCCAAAGGCCACCTTCTCCTGCAGAGACCGCCTGCTGAGCGGCAGAATGGAGGCTTGTTCTCTTTCCCTCCTCTCCTCTTCAGAGGTGCTTGACGAAGCAATGTTAAAATGTTGGCTGCAACACCCACTATGCCATTGTTTTCATAAATAAAGGCTGGGTTTGCAACTTGCAATTTTGCTGCGTGCTTAAGTAACTAAATAAGAAGGTTTGCGCTGTGCGTGGTTGTTAAGAAGGTAAGCCTTAAACTCATCGTAAAAAGCCTGAAGTTTTTATCAATAGCCCTGGGGTTCAAAGTAAAATCTAATTAATCCATAAACTGTCACAAATTGGTGGCCTCGGCAGGGACTGAGGAGCTAAGCACCCATTTAAGACATTTTCTGTTGGGATTGCTAACTCCTCCATTCAGAAGCCATGCTGTGAAAATGGACTTTCTCACCCTTCTACAATTGTTTTGCACTAACCTTTTCCTTGATTGCTCTTTGGAAAGTGATAATCAATAAATGTAAGAGAGGAACTTTTGCTGGGGGAGTTACAGCAAGTGCCCTGATTGAAACGTTAGGGCAGAAGAGCCTCCTGGTTTTATGGACGTCCTCTCTGGGGGAGCTTTTGCTCCACGTTACCTTCAAGGGTGGCTTCATGTTTCCCCGCTCCCAAACCGCGATGGTGGCCTTTTGCAGGATGAGCTCCAAGGCCTGTGGGTGCTGCTTGGAGGGCTTCCCACCGATGCTGCTGGGTGCTGATCGCATGCAGCAAGATCACGTCAGAAACTTGTCTCATCCTTCAAAACCCTCAGCAGCTCCATATCCCACTCCCAGCTTTCACTCAGCTGTGAAACTCACTCAGCCACCCCCTGCCCCCCAAAATCCCTTGCTCCTGCAGTGCCAGGGTCTCAGGGGAAGGGTCTTTGGGGAATCGAGCTGGTAAAACAACCCAGCCTCCTCTCAAAAATCTTCCCACCGCCGTTTTTCAAAGACTTATGGTCTGGTCTGATGTGGGTGGCTCTCACAGGGATGGACAGACCACTTCCTGGCACAAAGGCCACCCGCTGGCACATGGAAGGCTTTCTGGGGAAGGGTTTGGTACTCTGAGAGCTGCTCAAAGACAGAGGCTGTAAGAACTTGTGAACCCAGCAATCGCAAATCTGTATCCCTCCCTCCCCAATGCCCTGTCCTCAGAAGAGACAAATATTTTAGCTGAATTAGACGAGTGTTTTAAAAGTGGAGCCTGGCAACAGGCACCAAAACCCCCCTGTAATTTCCAGCAGCTTAATGCGTTGGCGTGTCAGGCCCTGCCCGATAGCCTGGCACATGGACACGAGCTTTGTTGCATGAGCAGCCAAGTAATTTCTGCTATCAGGTAAATGTCTCACACATTGGATGTCAGTACGTGCCGGATACCCCCCGCAATATCACTCAAGTCAACGTGGGGCAAAAAATGTATTTCTGTCACAGATCCCAGATCAGTTTGTCCATCTGCCCATCCGTCAGTCTTCTGAACAATGTCTGAGCCCTCCTGGGTGCTTTCAACCAAAGGAGGTCTCAGAATCTGATGTTTTCACAGATTTTATGAGGATTGGTGACCAGGTAGAGTAAACCCAGATCAGCTCAGCAGGACGCACAGGAAACACGGGTCCAAGTCCACACACGGGCAAGTCGGAAACACATTTTCTGGGGGCAGGCAGAGATGGCAGGAAAAGAAAACCTTTTATCTAACAGCCATCCCTACGCTAGAAGCACAAGCCTGTTTCCTTCTGTGAAACAGAAAGAGGGAAGCTATTTTGAAATAAAGCCTCTCGTAGCTTTTCTTTTTTTTGTTTTAGATGGAGTCTATCTTTTCTGGTTGCAGGAAATACAACAAATGGGGGCATTTTTACATTTATAGTCCTACAAACATTAATAAATATATTTCTTTATGATCTATACCTCAAACATGCAGTAGTCCTGTTTTTAGATATTAACCAAAATTTTCCAACAAGCTTACAGCTTGCCCTTCACCAATAAACCTCTTCTTATTTCTTCTCTCTGGGGCATTTCACTGCCCTGGCACCAGCAGGCAGACAGAAGAGGTGCTCAGGTGAACCCCAAAACCTACTCTTCGCTCTGTGCTGATGCCCTTTGTTCCTAACAGCAGCTAACCATCCGTACCTCAGTACGGAAAGCACCATATTTTGGGCTTCTTTCGATATTAAACATTGAAGAGACTCAAAATTATTTCACCTGTCTCCCCCTACATGCATCTGCAAGCCATGTTTGTGAAAGACAATTACAGGCAATGCAACCATGGCCCAGGAAACAGACAGCCATGTGCGTGGCTTAGGAGCCGACGCTCAAGCAGCTCCCTCGATGGAAGACCTGCAAGTAAGAGGCTCGCTGACTTCTGAGGGAGCACGTTTCTCTCAATGAGGAAGCGGTGACATGAAGTTGAACCCTCTCCCAGTATTCCCCCACGTGATTCCTGCCGGAGACTGCCTCCGATGCAAACATGTCAAGTAGCCAGGCGGCAGGGAGCTTGCTGAAAGGCGGGAGGAGTCACACCTATTCAGGAATTTGCTACAGGGCTGCGGTTTCTGCACGTGAGTGATTTGTAGCTCGCCATCCACAGAGCTATGATAACTTTTTAATGGGAAAAACAGGCCCCGGTGCTGTACCTAGAACTTTTGTTATGCTCCAGGGAAGCTATCTGGAGGGGGAAACAAAAGAGAAAACTGACCACCGAGTGTTAAAAAAAAAAAAGCAGGGAAGAGGCAGGCAAGCTCCAAACTACTGCACCCAGCAATAGCGTCCCTGAAATTTCTGCTTACTTCTCGAGAAGCGAGGCCCTTACGAGCTTGGGGTGCTTCAAACAGTAAAGCTTAGAGCTTAATTACAAATGAACACATGAAGGGACAGCTTCCTCTCGGGCTGCAGGTTTTTCTCACACTAGCTGTGGAGGGGGGTGTATCTGCGCCACCCTAAAACTCCCTTACGGCAAGCAGCAGCCCTGGACCCAGCCACAGACCCCGAGTTTACCCACCAGCCTCCCACGCTGCCGTTTTATGCACAGTCTGCCTGGCAGGAGTACAGCAAAGCTGTACTGACCACCGAGTCTTTTTCCTCCCTCCTTTCCCCGCTTCCATACATTAACTGCTGGCACATTGCTGGCCTGGGCAGATTGGTGCTGGGCTGTCCCCAGGGAGCGGCTGACAAACCATCCTAGTGGTGCACTGCAGACTTAAAAGTCTCCTGCAAACCTGACCCAACCATTTTGCAGCTACACACCAAGGGATTTTGTTGCAAAGATCAAGTGATGCCAAGTGCAAAAGTATGAAAGTGACAGTTACTTCTAGGATTTGTAAACCTAAAATACTTGAGAATTTTAACATTTATCAGCCCATTTGCAGGACAACTACAAAGACCAACACCTTTAGCAATAGATGCTGTTTTGTGTTTTGCTGAATAAATTTGACACCTACTTTTCCAGGCAGAAGTGACTGAACAAAATCCCTTTATCGCTATGGATCCTGAACTGCTGCCCAGCCATCAGTGTGCAAAACCCTCTTTAAGTGCTTCTCAGCTGCTCCATTGACTCCATGGGGTTCTGCACGTCAACAGCACCTCAGAAAGGTCCCATAAAGCCACGGTGCTTCCATCTTTCTTCCAAAAGCTCAGCAGTCCTCTTTTCCCCAGTGCACAACCTGAGGCATAAGGCGTATTTTCAGATCTATCAAGCAGGTTCATTATGGGCTCGGTGCCAAGCCCATTGCAAACACCAGAAAAAGACCTCAGCTGATTTTGGAGGTCTTTGGATCGGTTGTTCTAGGAAACAGGTTTGTACAAAGGTAGGAGGAGGAAGAAACAGTACTTAAAAGAACTGCAGGATCAGCAACAACAGAAATGCTCCAGCTGAAGCTGCAAGGTCAATCGCCAGTTTGCACGGCTGTGCCAAGCTTAGCAAAGGCAGGCCTCGTCCCTACAACTTGAAGACATTAATTCTGGAGGTGCAGAAAGCTGATCAGCAAACGCTGCCGTTTGTATCGGGGGTGACTTCCTCTGGCTGTCGGAAAGCTGGGCTCTCATCTGAACTGGCTGACCCTACTCCTTCCCTCCCATCTGGATACAGCTATGCGTTGCTGAGGAGCAATTTGTTCCCATTGTTCTGGACCTCTGTTTGAAGGTGGGACGAACTGGAGATGATACTTACTGGCCTCCACTGGCGACAAACAGAGCTTGGGTAATGACCGGAGACTAGATGCCTGACTTGCACAGGGCTAATTTTAAGCAAGGGAAATCCCACCTTGTGCCTTTTGGCTCCCTTGGGGTTCACAGGCAAGTCAGCAGCCAGATTCTAAGGGACAGTCTTTGATGGGTGAGGGTAAAGGTGCTGGCAATCCTCTTGTCACCTCACCGTCCTGCTGGTTGTTTTTGTACCTAGGTAATCCTTGCTACACAGTGACCTGGCAAACAAAGTCAGCAGTCCATGGCAATCTTGTTCAAAAAGTACATATATTTAATAATGATAACAAATACATTTTTTCCCCTGGAATTTCCACTACTGTATTTCAGTAAGTCCCTTCTACGGTCACTGCAGTTTGACTGTACATAGCTACTGTCTAAGCTGGATACATGGTTATGTTTTAGCAGTGTCGTACTCATATATTCTCTATAAATATAATAAAAGATTTAACATTTCTGTTTTCATTCTGATTCTTACACATATTTACTGGGTTTTCACAAAAAATACATGTCTCTTTCCTGCCTCCCCCAACCTTTTATTGGGTTCCAAATAAACCTGAGTTTGTAATTCAAGTCAGTATCTGCCATCTGTTCAGGTATGCAAGTCCAACGCACGCAAAAGATGGGATTTCAGTGGTCCCCGCTCGCTAGCTTTGCAGCACAAACATGTTCTTCACATGAAGAAAAAGAAAATGCTTTGACGTTTGTAAACAAAAGGAAGAGCTAAAATGGACCCCTGGGATGCACAGGTGCTTTGTACAAACAGAAGATAACATTTTTCAATCTGAAAATGAGTATAATTATTTCAGGGCTATCTTTCTTATCATATTGGAATTTTTACAAATGATATTTTACAGGTAGCTTAGCCACCCCAGAGGCGGGTGTCCTCACTACACTGAAGAGCCCAAGACGCCTATGGACTCCCCCATCCTGAATTGATGGGTGGCTTCAGTGCCAAGATGAAGGTCCCATCTGCAGGGATGAAATGGGCGCTCGGGGCATTCACACTCTGCCGGTTCTGCCAGCACGCGTTCAAAATCCTGAACAGTCCAGTTATCTGTTCTGTCAGCATTTAGATTAAGGTCTATTTTTTTTCATGCAGATTTTGGTGTAAGGCCTGTGCTATGCTGAGAATTGAGAACATGCGCTCAGCTATGGCCTCTGCTGGGTACCTTCTCTGCCCCTGCTGGCCCTCCTCCCCCCAGCCCCTGTGTATCTCTCTCATGAAACTGGAAGGAAAGCTTCTCAAGACAGGGGTAACTCTCAGCATCTGCACAGACACCAACCCAATGGGGCTACGAAATTGCAAAAATATTGATGAAAATAGGGCTTGGATTCCTACCGATGGTCTTGAGGCAAAATCCCCATCTTCCAACAACAACCACAAGAAGACGTCGCCACCTCTGCTGCCTGGGTTTTGAAATGACACTAATGGGGTGGGCAGCAGTGGGGCATGCGTGGGCCAGGGCTGTCCGCTTGGGAACCACACTGGAACAAGGTTTTTGGAGACATCCCATACACACAAACACATACACAAGCGCGGTACAGATGAAAGAGAAGAGTAGTCTTTGGCTAAACCTTCTAATTTATAGGAAATGGTTTGAGGACAAAAACGGAACCAAAAAAATGTTGCCAACCTCTCAGATGTATCATTTACTTAGAAAAACAAGACTGGTATGCAGAACATGGTGCCTTTTAAGAAAGTTAATCTTCACTGCTCATAACAATACCGAATTTTTGGTAACCACTGCATTACCAATCTTGCAGTATAAAACGGCATTGGTACAGGTTCATGTGTCCTTTTTTAGTCTTTTGAATTCACTGCAGTCTCTCAGAAGAGCCTTCAGGTGTGTCCAATGCTGCCTTGCTGTAACAGGCTAATGCAGTCTTGCAGGCAGGCACGCCATGGAACTAGCACGGCTGCAAAAATCGGAGGTGACTGGATCGTTTAAACACAGCGTGTTGCAATCTGGATTCCTGTTTGAAGCATCCGCTCGCAGACCCATCACATGAAAGGAACAGGCCTCTAGTGCGGTGAATTTCCCCGTGGTGATACTTGTTTTTAAATAATCATGTTTCTTCTGAGTGACATAATTAAATCATTTTTTTTCAGGAAAAAAATGATTCCATTATTAGCTACTTTATGTAATTAACCATAAAATCTGCTTTGACTTCCAATACTCCCACTTTTTCTGAATGTTTAGTTCACTCATCTCTTTATTCAAGCTTCTACCAACTTGGTTTTCTTGGCAGTGCTTGTTAGCAAGTTGACTTTGGACATAGTATCTTGAGATTTTCCCTTTGTCTAGCCATGCGAACAATGCCTGTAGCAGCGCCACGTACTGTGTGGCACAGGCAGATGGAGCATGGGCAGTCTTACCACAGATCCTGGATGGGACTGGCATTCATGGCACCACGCAGATTACCTTGATGAATCAAACCGTTAATGCTCGCTGCTCTTCCAATCAACCCTACTGCAATACTAGATGAGAGCAGTGAAAATACATATTCACGTAGCTCTTTCAAGACGTGTTTTAGTGTACAGTCAGATGCCAAACACTAATATTTCTTAACAGCACAAGCAGAGCCCTTTTCTTTCAACTTTAATATATAGGACAAAGCCTTCCTTACAAGCAGACCTCTGATTTTCTATGTTGGACCACTGTGGTGTATTACGTAGTGACAGTAACATGCCTGTGGCTTTCCCTTCTTGTTAAAAGTAAAAAAAGTTAGGTCCCAGAGAACAGCCGGGATGCCAGACTAACACTGGCCGCTGACGGCATCTGCTGCATTGAAGGAAATCTGTGTGGGGCTCATCTGCTGCAGCTGAGGCATCCTCGCTTCCAGCGGCTTGTCGCTCGCTGACTGCATCGTCTGGTTCCTCTTCCGCAGCATCTGTCCAATCCCCATCATGGGGAATCTGCCTCTGCTTTTAACACAGTTAGGGCTGCCCAAGGGGTTGTTGGAAACCAGCTGAGTAGGGGACACTGCTTCTTCCTTTGCGGGATATGCTTTTTCTTCATACGTGAAAGAGACTTGGGTGGGGTGGATGGGGGACGCGCTCCCTGGCTGAAAAAGCGGGGACAGTGTCCTTTCACTTGAGCTTTTGTAAGGGAAATTCATTGGCGAGCCTAAAATCCTGTACTGATGAGAGGGGGAAACCTGGTCTATTTGGTCCTCTCTGTCAACCGACTCGAAAGAGTGCACAATATTCAGGATGAGAGGAGAGTCCTTTGCTCGGCCCCCGATCCGGGCTGGCTCCTGCTGTGGAGACTCCTGCCTCTTGAGGAGCCGAGGGGTTCTGGGGGGCGGCTGCTGGACTTCGAGATACTCCAGGGAGCTGGAAGTGACACAGCCCGTCTTGGTTGCCAGGGGTTCGTGGAAAGGGCTCACCCCACCGCTGGAGTCTGCAAAGCAATCAGAAAAGGAACCAGAAGAGCAGATTGCATTTAATAGCACTGCCTGCTCTGCCTTATGGCAGACAGCATCCGACATCCCCTTTCACAAATTTTAGACAAATGCACGAGCTAAAACAAATGGGTTTTAGGGATATACTCAGAACCTAATTCCTCAACTCTCATTTGATACTAACATTGTTGTTTCATGGGTAATTTATCTGCCCCTGTCCTCAAGGGCAGGAAGAGTGCTTAAACTGAGTAAGACAAGGACATGAAATGGAAAACCACAGCTGTCTTCGGCTGTTTGTATTAATTATATCCTCTAAGGCCATGTCTGAGAAATCTCACATTTCTCATTTCTTAGCAAAACTTTACATGATTTTAACTGGGTCTGCATACTGTATTCACTGACATACCTAGAGACACGGGGGATAACAGTTGAGTTAATCCCTAATGCCTTTCCTTGCATTTTGGAACTAAATCTGTTCTTGGTTTCACACATGTAAATACGGAGTAGCTGCACCGGCCAGATTCAGGCTGTTACAGTTGGAACAGATTTGCTGCATTGACTTCAGCGAGAATTTTCCCCCAGCAAGGACCAAATATAAATGGAACAATCTTTGCAGGATTTGGCCCAGTAAAACAAAACAGCTCGTGGAGAAGATCTGCTCGGTTTCTACAGGATGCTGGCACTCGCTTATGCCAAGCTAGTTGCAAGAAAACACGTTTTGCTGCCTTTATGGAAAGCTGTCCAAGGAGCCTGCTTTGCTAGGCTCCCCTAATTGAAAGAATAGAGGATTGGCAGTTAATTGCTGTCCACGAGTTCCCTTGGTCTCAAACCATCTAAAAAGGATATAAAATAATTTAGGTCTGCCAGCCCTCAGGTCACAGCCACAAATCTCAGATGTATTTCTTTTGAAAGGGATGGTCTTGGCAGGGGTTGAGACCTGAATGGATGTACGGGATGAAATCACTCGCACTGAGAGTTGTCTGGGAAAAGAAGACCGGGTTTAATCTGCCTACTTTCTTTCTGAAACTGGTCAAAATTATTTGACCACTTCATTTAAGAAGTGTCAAAACACGCTTTCCATAAGCAGAGAAATGCTTTAGCTGAGATCTGAATGATTTTCAGGTTTCAGTTCAAAAAAGCAGGGAGAAACCTAAAGAGGAAAAAAAAATGAACTAGGTTTACGTCCCCCTGTGCCTCCCTCCCAAAAGGAACAACAAATCTGAACAAAATAAGCATTTTTTAATGTTTTTTTTTTTACATTTTTGACAAAAAGTATGTCCCATTTCTGACCAGCTCTCTGGTCTACCGCCACCTTGCAGCAGAGGTGCCTGTGCTGCCAGATGAACCCCATTTTGACCTTTTTTTTTCAGGTAGAAAGGTTCAAATGATAAATTACCAAGTAAAGAGAAAGAGTATGAAACCACCATAAACCAACACTCTAAAAAAACCCCTGATACTGCGGTAGATGTTTTACATCGCCATACTTCCCTCCCCACTGCTCTGTAGTGACCTCCCATTGTTTAGTTCCCTCCTCGAACAGCCGGCTACATCACCCTCCTGCTCCGCAATGTCTCCTGTCCACATGTGCACTACCGACACCCCATTTCCCCCGCTGACTCCCCTTTTCCTCCACTCCTTTCTTCTGCCTCCTTTTGCAAGCAGCTCTCACCCATCCCTCTCAGGCTGCCTCCTACCCTGCATGATTAATGCTCTGCTCTCCTCTGGCTGTCCTGTCTTTTCCTTTCCCCATTAATGCTTTTCCCCCTTCCATTTGCTGCCTGAAATTTGCTGGGGTTGGCAGTCCCACCCGCATTTCCTCTCGGCTGCCTATTTCCCCTTCCTCCACCATCAGCTGCTGCATGCTGCTTCTCCCAGGGATGCCACCATTACTGGCACTCTCCTCAGGGTCAGGCATTCCTTCCCGTGCTGCCCCTTAGTCCCCTCTTAGCAAAACGCATTCACCCATACGAAGAAGCATCTCTGCTGGCCTTGGTTTGTCAGTGATCTGGGGTGGGTGTTGATGCATTCAAAGTGCCAGTGCAAAGTGTACATGACTTTGTACAAGTACGTATGAATAGGGAAAGAATGTGGTTTTTTTTAAAACACCATGGGAATTCTGTCAAATTAAATGAGAAGTAAAAGTGGGGATGTTGAACATCGTTGTGGTTTCCTCAGGATGTTTCAATCAATGTTTGACTACGTTATCCAGTCCTCTTTCGCATACCACCTCCAGAGCAGACAGCGAATGCAAGCCCACGACTATTTACTAACAAACACACAACACACATGACACACTCACTCATCCTGTGTGTGCCCATGCATGCACACGTGCACAGGGACACACCACTGGTATTTCTCCCACTGACCTTTCTCCGGACCGCCAGCCTTGGTGACTTTCCGGTCCTTCAGCAGAGCCTTGGTGTTCTGTATCTGTGAGATAAGACAGGAAGAAGGCTGTCTATATGAAACTGGACTTTTCTCAGTTTTCTTTGGGAGCTGACGGTGAAGAATCTCCCCTTTCTTTTCTTGTTCTTTGAGTTTTTTGTCCTTTAAGTTGTAAAACAAACAAGAACAATTTGGTTTACTTAAGGGAAGTTTAAATGACCCCCAGACTTACAAGCACACCACTTACCGAAGCCGAATTAAACACTATACATTTACAAGGAACTTATCCTGGCTACTCGAAATAACTACATCTTCCACGTGTCATTTTTCTGTGATCTGTTTGACATGACTTCATGCCTCCCATATGCTCTGACACTCATGCAGTGTGAAAGTTGGTAGGAAAAGGAAAGCTTTCTCTTCAGAGGCCATTTGTCCTAGGAGACCTCGCTGAAGCAAGCAGATGCAGGTTCCTGCTCCTTCATACCTGAAATTTGCCTCCCCACTCAAACACCAAAAAAAGGTCTTTGATTTCTCTTATTGCACTTCCTCTGGCATTTGAAAAGGTGAGCTGCAAAGTTTTAAAGTTTAAACTCTTTAAATTCTCTGCAACTGCAGGCTCTTATGCTACGCGTGCATTAGGCTGCAGTGCTGGGGCTGCACGTGTGAAGGAGCGCGGGCTGAGTATTGAACTCAACCAGCCAGACCTAGTAGTGTTTTACAGCATCTCTGCAACTACACAAGGCTCAGAGGGGGAGAAAATTACTGACCGAACCCTTCACTGATCCTTAACTCCTTTTCGTGATGGGGAAGCCAGCTGAAGGTGGGACTGCAAATGCATACATCCTAGAAGATAGGTTTGATTTCCAGTTATGACAGAGAAAAAATAGAACCTGGGAGCGGGACTCTGAAGAGGAATCAAATTTCCAAAGCACTGTTTTACAGTGAAAATTCATCGTATCTTGAATTTTCAACATTAACAGCTTCTTCAAACTGGGTAACACTCTTTATGCTGATTTCAGGGGGGGCCAAAAGTCTTATTTCACTTCTAAAAATCAGGCATCACGTTTGTGGCCCATATTTTGCTATCCCTCAAAGACTTCAGGAATCTCTCACCTTTCTGGAACAAAGCTGTGTGGTCTGGTTTTAGACATCAGTCTCAAAGAAGTGGGGCTTTTGTTTTGGTTGCTTTGGGGTTGTTATAGCGGCAACTATCTATGTGACATTCTTTGTGTGGCTGTAATTCTCATTTTGCTGTGTCCTACTGAAAAATCACTGTAACTACAAGTCTTTTCTTAAAAATGCAGGGAAGTTCCTTCACCCACTTATGTGCTGAGTAATGTGCAAAGTTTTGTGCAAAGTAACGTGCATACGTGTGAGAGAGAGACAGAAAGATGCAGAAGACATCTCGGGTTCTCTTGGGACACTAAACAGTTCTGTTAACATATAACACCTAAGAGGAAAATAACCGGACAGCACCCGTTTTGATGATTCCCAGCTCAGACAGAGTCTAGCCCCCCACACAGGCAGTGTCTGGGCACTGTTGGGCTCATCAACCTTTGAATTTTCAGAAGACACAGAGTCGGAAGGAAAAGCTTCAGTGAATCAAGAACTAGGGTTTTTAGTTTTATGACACAAGTGGTTAGGTGACTTGGGAGAGCAAGAACCAGAGACCCTCTCTGAGCTCCTCACCATCTTCAACTCAGTCTCCCTTCATGCACACGTTTTTTGTCCCCAGCCTTCTCTCCAACCGTCCTTTATCCCCTCCAATTTCTTTCCCTTTAGCTAGCTAAACTGGCTAACCCTTCCAGAGAAACAAACTAATGCATCACGGAGCCGTCATCACTTTGCTTATGTGATACCTCTCTGTCCACCTGACGTCTTTCCCCTTGCCTTTAGAGGCTGTAAACACCTCCAGCACCGAGCATTTACTCCTCCCTGCCCATGCTGTGCTTGGAACAACGCAACATCTGATCAGTCCCGGGCACTGTCCTGGCGAGCAGAGTCACTACTGATGACGATGAAGTAATAAGTAACAACAACAACAACAACAACAACAGCAGCAACACTGTGTGAAAGTCGACTGTCGACATTTTCCCACTGTCGACAAGAGAGTCAGTGGGAGCTGTACAGTTAATTTTGAGCCCACCACACTATTTTTCCTCTAAAGGCTCTGAAACTGCTGCCAAGTTCAGCAGAGACTGGGCTCTACTGAGTATCTTTTTTTAAAGGTACTTGTGAGGATGAGACAAAGTGGTAACTATATTAAGCCTAAAGGAGCTGATCAAGATTGTTAGCGGCTTTCTGCTATTTTGGATAGGTGAGGAAAGAATTTACATGTCGGTTGCTGCAGCATCTGTCAGAATGCAGGACGTTTCAATGCTGCAATATTTTTAGCCTAATGGTTCCAAGAGCCAAGCCACAGCTCCTCACCTGCCAAGCGCTCCTGACTTTGCCTTCACACTGCTGTAATGTTTTCTAAGCAGCAGTAACACAGTCATACCATACAATTAAAGCCCCACAAAAAAAATAAAATTCATGTATCCAGTGTTAGCAATGAATTGCTTTACCCTGGATGAATGCTGCAACTGGTTTTTTAAGTATTTTTAAAGTTTACTAAGATTGTTTCTCTTAGATGATGGTTGTTGAAGGGGAAATGACCAAAATCCCAAACTCCCAAGGTGCCACATTCTATATACTTTAAAAGGAACGGAAGATTTCCTTCAGGGGAGTTATAAAAGTTCGCTCTTCACTGTACCATGCACAGCCACGTAATGGCATGCTGTCGCACAATGCAGGAGTTGTACCGTATGTTATACTTGAATAGGTTTGGCATTACATCATCCTCTGCTATTTCCTGTCCTGACCTCGACCCGAAAACCTACTCTTCGTCCCAGCAATGGATCTGAAAGGAAGATAAAGAGTATTTTCCTTGGCTAGGTCTAAAATAGTGATAAGAGAATGACACAAGTTCTTAAAAACTGCAAATTCCCCGAGTCTGAGCCCACTGGCTACCCTGTGGGAGGCAAGTATCCCCAACGCTGGTCCCCTGGATGTGCTGCAGGGACAACCGCTCATCACCTGGGACCTCTCCAACAAAAAGAGAGAGATGGGGAGAGAGAGACAGACTGCCGCCTCTATCCCTCCTCCCTCTGCTGCCCACCTGCCCTGAGCACTAAAATGAAATCAGCCTGCCAAACAGCCCAGTTACTCAGCCCTGACAGCAGCTCCCAGCACCCTCAGCCCTGGCACACTGATCCCACCACCCCAGGTTAGAAAACCTCATGGAGAAGAGGGGCCGGGCATGACCGCTGCCTGTGTGCCCTGATGCCTGCAACAGGCAGTGCTGCTGGCAGGCAGCCCCCCGCCCAAGGCAAAGTCCTTATTTCACATCGCTGGAGTGAGGTGGAAGAAATTCAGTCAGCTGCTGAAGCTGAAGCTGACCAGCTCGCTCCCTGCTATTCCCATGGCAACACACAGCTACGCTCCCCATGCAGTCTCTGCCTAGGGACCAGTGCCTCCCAGTTCCCCTCTGGAAATGGAGGGTGATAAGGGGACTCTATCTGCAGCTCATGAACCTGCCTGAGCTTACAAAATCCCTACCCCTGAGTCCCAGTGGCACCCACTGATCCCACTTGGCATGAGCTAGACACTACCAGGGCTGTCTTCCCATCCACACAAAGGCATTTTAGGAGAAATGTCTGCCATGGTTACAAACAGCAGTGGCATTCCAGGGTCTGTGTTCACCCACCTGTGCTGCTGTAACTGTCCTGGTACAGTAAGGGTAACACAATCCCTTTGTGTAAACACAGCTAAAGCGATACAAAACACGCTTTATACTCAGCTATGCCCATGCAGAAAGAGAATATGCTGTATTATTATCATGGTGTCTGCACTGTGATTGCATCAAGGTAACTATTTCAAGAAAGAGATTACACCCCCTCATCCTCTAAATAGCTACACTGGGACTAACTCAGGAGTGCAGGAGAGGCTTTGAAGGGAGCCTTTATCCCTAAGCATGCCTATAAACCAAACTGGGGTCATACAGTGGCACTACCCTTAGTTTTCAATTATCCTTATAGAAGTCAAACACCAGTTCCCTTCTAGGGGCACAGGGATTTCAGGACCACCACCAAACCAGACCACACATTTCTCTCAGCTACGCGTGGGTGCACAGGCAGGCCTTGCTGCAGACTTCCCTGCACGGGGTAGATATGCAGAAGCTGTAAGCTAATTCCTGGACAGCAGGCAGAGTCACCCGTGGCCTTCCATCACTGCACAGAGAAGTGACACCAGCAGCCTGAGGAAGCTGGCCCGAGAGCATCAGGATGCACCATTACCTCCAGGTACCTGCCTGTGTTTCCAGGGGAAGGTTGCCCTGCAACAGCTTGAAGTAAGCTGTCAGAGAGCGTTTTGAAATACTATATTCATTCAGTCTACCCACTGCTGATACTTTTAAAGTAAGGTGGTTTTTGATTTATGTAAGAAAAGAATGATAAGTACTTTGCCCTGATATTTCCATCTGGCTTGCAGTTCAACTTGTCTTGTAAGCAGTCTTTAAAATAAACAAAACCATCCATGTTACAAATCTGCCCTGCAATTAGATCGTCAATCCGGTACTGAAGAGTAGCTTTTGAAATAGGAAGACTCTTCAAGAATACTGCTCTTTGTGTTGGTAGGTAAGACTTGCACAGCTCATATTACTCTTGTCATTTTAGTGCTTGGCAAAGAATCAGCCAGGGAAGAAAAATCCAGCCATGAGAAGACTCCTATTATCTGATACGTATTCTTTTAATACAAACTACCTTCTCTATTTTCAGGCAAAAGTACTGGAGACTGACAGACCAAGAGGTTATCTGGTTACATCTTTTCTCTGGCCAAGGGAAGTCCCTCACAATGCAGTGGGCTAGTTCTGCATCACACCTGCTAAGAAGCAAAAAATACTACCCTGTGTTTTGTGCTAATACAGTTTCATCATTTTTGGCAGTCAAGCCAGGGTTGGCCTGGGACACCAGGAATGCCAGGTGAGCCGTGAGGGTCACCCTGGCTGTCACTCAGCTCTCTGCCCTACGCCACCAAGGTCTTGAGACTCAAGGCACCACAGTCATGGTCTTCCTGTAGTACCAGCAACTTGCACCCCAGAATGAAAACATGAAGCCCCCTGAAGAAGTTTGCATTACTTTGCTAAACAGAACATTTAAAACTTTTCTTCATAAAAGCTGAAAATCACCTTTACACTTCCAACCTAGGGGGTTGCTATCCGTTCCTTCAAAAAGAAATTGTGGGAGTTATTTGTCCTGCACAGGCAAGACCACAGGTCTTTTTTTTTCCCCACAGGTCCAAAAACCCATTGCTTTTATCACAATCGCCAGGGATCCTCAAATTCAGTCTGCTTCCAAAGTACCTTAACGAGCTTTAATGAGCTTTACCTCATAGGAGTCTTTATTTGCCTTGTACTTTTCTATCTGGTATAGTTGGTTCTTGTGGCAAATGTCCTGGCCTTCAGACTTCTGTGGAGAGAGAAGCACAGAAAAGTAAAGCATGTAAGATAATTAGAGAAAACTAACGCTCAACTACCGCTTAATGGACCGTATTGACACTTGGCATTCAGTGGAGGTATATCAACTTACAGAGATGGTGAATTTGGTTCATTACATTTTAAATATCATTGATGGCATCATCATTAAAACAAGCTTGCTAAAAGAACTGAGAAAAGAAAAAACCTAAGAAGCTGTTGTCAGATTGGAAGGCTGTTGCGGATAATTTCTCTAAGCAGCAAACACATTCAGAAGAAAACTCCATACAATTCGCTCTCCTACCTGTGCAGTCACATAGGAGCCTACAGACCTTCAACTAGTTAAGACTCCTTGCCAGACCACAGGCAGCATGCAGCTTGTCTTTGTGCGCTGTGCCCATCCTAGCACCCCAGCAAGTACCATGCAAAACATGGCCTGAGAGCTCAGCTCCCCAGGATGTACAAGGAAGGGTGACGTGGCAGCAGACTCCTGACTCAGGGAAAGCTGCTGTGCAAACCCATCTAGCAGTGTTTCTGACCTCCAAGTCATACTCGGGGGCCAGGAAGGCTGGCAGGGGATTAGGAGACTTCATATTCATGTTCTTTCTCATGTAAAACTTTCAGCTGAGTTTTCACTTAAAACCAAAATAAAATCTTAATAGCTCTTAAGTTTCCTCTTGATTTCCTGAATCAAATTACATTCTGTTACTGATATTTCAAGTGGCAGAATTATCTCAACATATGGACACAATACGCCACAAATCACAAGTAAGGCTCTGTGTGGCAACGGTTTGCTTTCTATAGGGTAACTGCCTAGCTGAAGGGGATCTCCTGTGGAAACATGGACTCGTGAGACGTAAAGCCTATCAGCAATTATCTCTGCAACCTGAGGAATTCTTAACTGAAATAATATTATCAGTTTGTGAGGAATACTTCCCCTTCATGGTTACTGCTACAAAATTAGAAAAAAAAACCCCTCAGGTAAAGCCTTCAGATCAAATGCCAGCAAGCACTTTTTCACCCTCCTCATCCGCTTGTCCAAAGAATCGGCATCAAGCAGTACTTACCCTAAGGCTTGCCAAGTAGCGCTCAAGTTTCTTATTAAGTAGAAAGTAGATGGCAAGTGTGTGACTTGCCCTGTTTGAGAGCACAGTGTTGATGACATCACTGTTCTTGTAGCCGAGCTTCTCAGTCATATGGAGCAACACGCTTTGGCTGAGGTCCTCAAGGTGAATCCTGCACAGAGAGAAGCAGAGGATGCTGTTTGCATCGTCCTCCCAGCGACAGAGCCTTGCCAGCCATGGAGGATGTGGCAGAGCGTAAAGAAGAGGCCTGAAAGGCTCAGTAACACGGGTGTGATTTGCTCTCTTCTCTCCTGAGCAGGCACAAGGAGGACAGGCTATACGGTAATCACGGGCACTGTGGGAAGCCGTGACAGCTGAATCAAGAGCATTCTTCCCACCAAGTCAGAGGGACCCCATGTCCTACCCTGACCTGAAATGGTACTGTGATGCTCAGGATGCCACCATTTGTTACCCTACATCCAACCAGTGAAGACTGTCAGGATCATCCATCTGGTTTTGAAGGAAAAGCGGTAACATCCAGCTCAGGTAGCTACATTTTACTCTCTGAAATTACTCTCTTCTTGTAATCAAATACCACAACTTTCAGCTTCACCCCTAAACTGTTGCACAATGTTCATGCACTAAGTAGCTAGAGAATTTCACCCCGGAGAAAAGGGACATACAGGGAGGGTTATTACAGCAGCTCTCAAACTGGTAAAGCTACTGCTATACTCTTATCAGTTAAAAGCACAAGCACAACAACATGTTTATGTATGTGCTCCCTGTAAAGCCTCTAACAGACTCAGCCAAGGCAAGAAATGGAGTACAGCAGCCTTGTGGAAATGGCAAAGCATCTTCTCAGTGTAAGTTAAAAACAGATTTTTCAAAGAACTCTGCTCCTATTTAGACCTCTAAATGCATTGGCCAGCTTCCCAGATGTGCCTGTCAACTCCCATCCATCTCCAAAGAAATACTGGGTTTCATTTGGTTTCTAAAGGATATTCCTTGCTCCTAGTATCAAGCCTAGTATCTGGCTAAGGCAACTTAGGGGAGCTTAGGTTGTGGGCTTTTTTTACAACCTGCCTTCCCCCTCCAAAAGGACCATTCTCCACCTTTCCCACTCCTGCCCTGCTGTCCCGCTGTCCTGTGCACCTGTGATGTGAGGAATGCCCGGACAGCAGTCTGGGTCTGACGTTGAGGACTTAGACAACATGTAAAACATAGTCTGGAAAATCTCAAATAACTCTTTTCCCTCATTCAGCATGCTTATTAACATTCATTCTGCAGCAAAGGAATGCTTGGGGTTGGGTTTTTTTTAAGTTCAAAAGCAAAACTTATCTTGGCCACTGCACATTAAAGCGTCTGGACAGCAAAAGAAATTCAAGCAATTTCTATTTGAAGTGCTCAGCAAAATGGGAAATTTTTGCTTGCATTCAGGGAATTTCTTTAATAAAAGCAAGCTTATAAAAAGCCTCAGAGAATATTCTCTTGAAAATGCAGTTTCTGCCTTTCTTCCATCTTATATCCATGCTCTCCCTTTTCCTACCAAGTTCTTGTCTTGGGAACAACAGATGTTACACCCAAAATGGTGGAAGAGCACTGCAAGAACATAACACAGCTTCTTGCTTGTGTTATAAAAAAGCATGACTGAGAGAGGAAGTGATTCCTTGCAAATTCAGTAGTGGATTTTTCAGAACTATTTCAATACACCTTACCCACATCTGCACCGTAACAAAAACTTGGAGAAACTCTGTTGAAGCTGACTCTAGTGGTACTTTCTGAGGCAATCTCAAAAGGAGTCCAGTCATGTCTTTAAATATTACAGATGTATTTTCCCAGTAAGGCTCCAGTATGACAAATTCTAGGTTGGTCAAACTTGGGTCATCAAGTAATTACGCTAAAGAAATACTATCCAAAAAATTAAGTGAAAGAAAGAATCTGTATGGCTTTTATCCTTTACAGCTTCACATAAAATGTGGGTACAGATAAAAGGAGTACCTACTTTTCTCTTGTTTTCAGACCAAATGATGAGAAAAGCAGTGCAATGAGAAAAGAAGAAAAAAAGTAACCAATTTTTTTCAACAGCAAAGCATAGCATTCCACATTGATGTTCCCTTTCAAAGTGCTTATAATAGGACCAGATTATTATCGTCACCATATACACATATACGCATGAGCACACATATGCCCTCTCTGTAGTTCAGCATTGTATTTTCTTCTGTTCTCCCATTTGATTCGCTTGCCTTTAGGAGGGAATGATTAATGGGCACTCCATAAATAAAGAGCATTGCACAGCTATTCTATCTAATAGAGGCCGGCCTCTTTTGTAAGTCACCTACCTAACTGCACCAGCAAGCAGTCCCTCTAGAAGGGACGCTTCCACCACAACCTGACTAAAGCCTGACAACTGCAAGCTAAGAAGTCAAAAACAGAGGCATGAAAATGTACCTACAAATGCAAAAGAATTGTGAAAGCACATTCAAGCCATATTTCTCTCTTTTTTCCTCTTTTCTGCAGATAAGACACACACAGCAAAAGAATTAAATTACCCATACAGCTCTCAGTTACACTTACATTCACTTAACAGATGCCACATTTAGTAGATTGATTAGATTCATTATGACAGTGATTTCATTAGCTTAATGACTCATTCAGTTTACACTTGTTTTCCCTTTCTTTACCATACAATGTTCATATGTACCATACTTCAGTACAGTCCAATGCACCATGGAAACTCGGATTTCCTTTTGTTGGACAGCATACTATGCAAATTAACTCAACTGCCCTTAAATTTGGGGCAGTAATGTTGAGAAATGGGTCTGCCTGTTCTCATTCCTTGCGGAACAACTCTTTGTAGGGGCCACGTTTATATTCAGTCCACGCAGGTCTGGAGAGTGCAGGCAGCTGGCCTCACATCTGCCCTCCCTGTTTCAGTGGATGGCTCTAGATATGCCTCCAGGCATCCAAGCTGCTCAACACCTATCCAACCATATTTTGAGAGCAGGAGACCTGTTATTCTCCTCAGGTCAAAGAAAGGCACAGTCACAGTGATTCTCCATGATGCAATACTTGAAAGTTAAGACACTGCCTGTGGAAGGGAAATGCCTGCTGCCAAATTAGGGCACCTCTGTTGCCTGTCAATGCAGAGGGAAAAGGGAGGTGACTCCGGTAGGAGCCAGGACCGTGCGGGTTGCAACCCATAAGCCAGCCAACAGTAACATCAAAGGGAAAGGTCTCCAAAAATTTGTAAAGGCTGTCCCGAGATTCAGGGCTCAAACTTGGTTCCTGCGCCCAGTTCTCAGCACTATCAAGCAGCAGCAGCACTTGCCACCTGCTTCAGCAGTAGGAGGAGTGCTGCAGGTGCCTCTCAGCCCTGCAGGCATTGGACCCATGGCTCTAAAACAGGCCCTGTTCATCTGGCTAGCAGTGGAGCAGAGGGGAAAATGGGTGGGAGGCACTCGTATCAGCAAAGCTGTGTCCCGGGCTGCATGCTGAAGGCTGGCTGTGTGCATGGCTTAAGCATGCCTACAGGACTGAGTCCTTCAGGGCACTGACACAAAGAGATGGCCTGGTTGGTGAACACCATTTTTGGGTGGAGGACAGTGGTTCAGACAAAAATTGTCACACCCCTAGGCATATGCTACATCTGGTATCTGGCAACTTAGTAAACTGTAGGAGGCAAGTTAGGATCTTCACTTAAGGACTCTCCTCTTAGCAAGTTAGGACAGAAATTTTGGGGCACTATCAAATTTTAAGCACCAAAATTATGCTTTATGTTGCTGTCTTTGCTTCAGTGTTATGTAGGCTCTCGGCCTGCGAGGTACTAACTCCTACAGTGAATCCCCTGCAGGTACTAGATTGTGTATGAGACACAGCTGGAGGGCTTTGATATAGGAAGGAGATATTATCTGATCAAATATAGACATATATTTTGAAGTGAGTTGCCTAAGGCTCCATTTGCAGCTGCTGGAGAGGAACTCGGATCTCTTGGGCACAAAGTCATCCTACTGCAGAATCAAAGAGAAGTCAGATGAATCACTCTGTAAAAAGTGCCCTTATTTCTCTCCATTGACAGTAATGAGTTGACTCTACACTGCAGATGTTTAAAGTCAAACAAGATTATTTCTAACCAAAGTGGACCACAAGTATCTTTCCTTCTTCTTTTTCCCTAGATGGATGTTTGACTGGTCATGAGATTTGTTCTCTGCATTTAGTCGTGCATTCAGCATTGCACAGGTATTCAAGATCAACAACCAACAAAGCAAGATCATTTAACTCTGATCTTTCTCACCACAGTTTGCATATTTACCTAATCCACAGAACCTCACGTATGTATCACAAACAGGCATAGCCTCTGCTGGAAAAGTAGCTTGGCTTTTACTGACAAACAAGGAGAAGATCAGAACTGAAGAACTACCTGTCATTCATATCCATTCCAAGGTCTGGAGCCAATTAACCATATGATCTGCACCGCAGACCACCCTGCAAATAATGTATCATATGCCAGCTTCTAATTTAAGGTATTGGTTTTGACCATTTTAAGCAACACATATTCAACAGCCAATCCTAACAACTTTTAGGATGGAGTGACAAAAGCAATCCCAGAAAATGCAGTGGGATGCTGTCACACAAGGAATGAAACTGCAATGACAGAGTCATTTTAATATTGTAATGTAAACCCTGGCAGGCTTTCTCCACTCTTTTGCACAGTACCTGTTTGGATATGTGACATTAGGTGGTGCTCTCCCAGGGTAATTCTCGTTAAGCCATCGGTTTGCAAGCGCCTGCTGGATGTTTGGTCTCTTTGCAGGATCTGGCTCTAACAGAGATCGTAGAAAGTTTATGGCCGCTGTGAAGAAATCAAGAAAAACAACAGCTATGTCATACAGTTTGTGACTTAACACAGTAGCTGAGTTACTACAGGTGTGTAGCCTGACCAAGAGTATACTAAGAAGGAATGGTTTCCTGTTTTCCTTAGAGTGTGCTCTAATGTCCTTGAGCAAAAGGAAAGTGTGATAAGGGATTAGTAAGTAAAATAAACAATGATTTACAGTCACAATGATTTATAGGAGAAGAGAAAAAGTGCTTTTTTTTCCAGAGCTTGTTTGAAGTTTCTGAGCAGGTTAGCCAAAACTTAATTTTTCTATGAGGACAAGCAGCCGGAGTCAGGTCAGAGGCAAATCACTCAATCTGTGTTTAAAGTAGAAGGAGATGGACTGGGAGTGAGTGGAAGGGAGGGATGCAGAGCTGCAAGGGAAGACATGGAGAACCGGGCTCCCTTTGACATTAGAAGGCCAAATTCTCTCCTGGCTTCCACCCAAGCTACAAGCAGTTGCAGGAGGTTTTAGCCAAATTAAAAGAGTACAGTAAAATTAATGGGCTTCATTCTGTTTTCAAATACTGAACCTTCAACTTTCAGTGATATTCAACCACCCCTTGGGAGTTTCTTGCAAAAATCCTCAAAAGTATTTTTCTGGTATTTTTAAGTTGTGTGCTTCTTATATGGTTAGAAGCAATGAAATCGAGTGATTTGCATAAAGACTCATAAAAGTGCATATTTGAGCTGAAAATAAATTTTGTTTTAACTAGGTCTGGTCTTTATTTCTAAAATTATCATGGCTAGATTCAGTTTATCATCTACAAGACAGTAGGGTTAACTATGTCCTCTATAATTCCCTGCACAAAAGATAAAGAAACCCAAGTCTGGGAAAATCAAGATTGAAATGATTTTGTAGAGGAGATACTGTCAAGTGAGACAATGCCAAATGAGTCCCGAATTAAGTCGATGGCAAGTGAGAGGCAGAAGTGATGGCTGTGGCGCAGTTTTCGCAAGGTCAGATGGACAGGACCCTGGGGGCTTTTTTCCACCTTCTGCCACAGCAGAGCTGTGGGTCCCCTCCTACGCTCTCCTCAGGGCATCGTGTCTACCTGTCTCCTTGCTAGCTCAGGTGCCCTGGGCAGTGGCAGCAGAGGACCACTGTGGCACGGGATGGTGTCCTCTCGGATGTGTCTTCTGGGTAAGCTGCAGTACAGCCTTGCCAACACAGCTATTTCAGCTCAGTGCAGGCAAACCAAACACATTAAAGGCTTGTGTTACAAAGCAGATCAAACTGGACGTGCTAATACCTCAACGCCTGAAAACTGCAAAATTATGAGCCAGTCCTCTCAATCGGCTTCACAGGCGTTTGGTCTCACTGCCACAGCACGCTCACTCGGCACCACGCCATCTCCTACTCTGAAGCAGAGCAGCCGCGACGTGTCTTCTCCACCAGCAATACAGTAAAACCCTCGTGAATCCCTGTTCCCACATGCAATTTAAGGAGAATAACATGCCTGCTGGTGAGACCACGATGTCCTCATCTGAAAAAGGCATAAATGTTAACCTAGGCACAGCACTGCTGACCTTCACAGGTTCTCCTCCATGAGACTGCTGCCTTCCTCCATGTTCACCTGGCTGTCCTCCCCAGTATTTTTATCTCCCCAAGCACACCCGCATCACCCCCCACCCACAGTACAGGCTGGGCTGATGCACCAGGGCAGGGCGACAGATGAGGAAGGGAGGGTTTCCCCTCAAATAAACCAGGGTTAGACCCGATAGGTGCCAACTCCTAGCAGCTGGGGTAACCTCGGCGTTCAATGTCCTGCAAAAATCAAGTATCGGCTGAAGAGGGCCCTGAGGGGCTATCCATTTCACTGTCAGGAAGCTTATATATGGAAGAGAGAGAGTTACAATTATGTATTTGCCTGTTCAGCTAGGCATCGGCTGGGTTGTTTTCTAAGCTCTCTCTTCACAAATTGCTGATTTATGTAAGATACTTTACTTAAATCTTTCCCAACATTTCTGTTATTTTTCTACAACAGCAATATTGCAGAAGCAGCAGGAAAAGCCTACATCCAAGTTCATAAACCTGCTGGAAGCAGATGCTACAGCTGCTCTCTGTGTGCCCCGAGTGCCCCCCTCTCCCACCCCACCTCTCGGGTGTGGAAGCCCCCGTTATGGCAAACAACAAACTCCTTGTTTTTCCATTTCATCTCCTCTCTCTCCAGTACTTCCCCCATCTCTGTGTCAGAAACCGCAGGCATCCCACAGGTTCAGAGCAAAGTAAATAACCCCTCCCCAAACCAACACCCTCCCCCTCCACCACCACCACCACCCTCAGTCCCCAAATCAGCTAAAGTCTCCTGAAAAATCTCTTTTTTTTTTCCCCCCCTTGGCAAAAGGCAGACTAATTAACTGAAGCTTGTGAAGCACCACAGAGATCAACAGATCCAGATCGGGAGAAACTAATTCTGAAGCAAAGATCCCTGCTGGGAGGCTCCCTGACCAGCCGGGCCTGGGCGACAGGGGAGGAGATGAGTAACAGCACCTCGGCCGATTTAAGCTGTTGGGTGGTATGGGGAGGAGAGGAGCCTTTTCCAGTTAGCCCGGCTGCCATGGCACAGCAAAATTAATCCCCCAGGAAGCAAACATGAAGCTGTCCAACCGATATTTGGACCTGCTGCGCCTGAAGCTGTTTTTCCAGCCGTACCCAGTAGGCCCGCGAACAAAAGGGCGCGGAGAGCCACCCTGCCAGGGCCTTGTTATGCGAGGTCTCATTCACAACGAGCTCGAGGACAGCACTGATGTGGTTAGCTAGAGACCTGCACTCGGTGGAATTTCATTCCCATGGTGTAATTTTGGGGTAAACTTTGCTCTTTTGAGAAGTGAGAGACCAGCATCATGAGGAACTGCATTCCTCCCTTAACTTCCCTGAGCACAAGACCATGAACACGCAGAAGTGGTAAATTGAGGATAAAAAAGGAATGCGTGCAAGGTGAATACCAACTTCCTGAACAACTGAACTCTGTTCACCTAAAATCAATAATCAGATAGCTGTGTTGTTTAAGGAGCTTAATGAAAAACGGTTTCCGAAATGGGAAAATCAAACAATAACTCCAAATTTTCTCTGTGGCTACACAGTTGCTTCGGGTGCTCACAGTCACCCAACATTTTAACTAATAGAAATAAAATATACTCTTGCTTAGTGATAAGACTGGCTACTTTTACGATGGGACTGTGTGTTCAGTAACTGTGAAATTAAATATTGAAAGACAACGTACTGAACGAGCAAAAGACTCCTGCAAAAAATCTCTCCTCTATATGTGAATTTACAGAAAACCTGATTAAAGAAAAAGATCCATAAACCTAAGCAGTTAACGAACACAACAATTCGCAGAGCAGAAAGAGTTTCTACCTACTGACCCAAAGCCTAACCATGAACAAATTTTCACCTTAAGTCACAGTTTGCCACGTCAGTGAACATGCAAGGCCACTGACTTAGATCAAGGACTGATGCGTGCCTTTGCTCACAATGAGTAAAGGTTAACACGTTTAAATCATCATCCCTGAAAGTTCGAGCTGCTATAGTTCTCACAGCATAAACAAAATGCTGTTTTCACTGGAGACCATAGTGCCATAGTGCCAGCGAGCTACAAATGCTACAGAGAGGCATTTGCGAGAAAAATTGATCTCCATTATAAAATGGTAGGATGAATGAAACAGTAAAATGAAACCTGTCAAAAGTAATGTTATCTTTTTTGCTACGCAAGGTCTGGTCTTCTACAGGCCTTTTGTGGGTGATTTAGCCTTTAACAGATGAGTTATCCCAATGAATTCAGTGAAATCTCCCACTTAAAGGCAACTGAAAGAAAACAATGATTGGGGAAACACTCTGTTGGTTCAAAGACACTATACAGACATCATTATAACTGCTCTTTATTGGTAAAAGCCTCACTCTGGGAGCTAAGTTTGGTAAATTTTTTGCCAAACTTGGAAAATGTTTACTATGACATGCAAGTCCCTGAATTCAAGAGTAACTTTGCAATTGATACAGGATTTGGCATCTAGATCAGTACAGCATGAAGCAGTCAGGATAATCTTTCTTTTAATTTACTCAGTGGGGCTTTAGAGCATGTGCTAGAACATTAAAATAGCCATTTTGTCCAACTGAATCCTAATGGGAAGTCTCCCAGAATGGAAATACCAAATACTAATTACATCAAATAGACGGCAAGACTTGCAGCATCCCAGCTCACTTGTAAACCTACCACTTTACAACATGCCAGCAATATGAACTGCTGGCAGGAAAAGTGTACTTCATACAGCTGCTGAGTGAACAAGGAACAACATACTCCACTTGGTCCACAGATAACCTGTGTGAAAAAACCCTTAACTACCTACTTCTTAAATATGTAGGTAAATCTTGGAGAATTCACCTTGTGACACAACTTCCAAGAGCCTTCTCTTATCTCCCATGACAATGGTTGTCATGCTTAGTGTACTGAGTGAAAAAGTATGCTCTGTTACCCTTTTTCTATGTAGAATCTTTTAATTTTATTGAATGTCCCTTGCAAACAGGCTGCCAGATAAGGAGAACAGAAGCTCTCCATGAACAACAAATTTAGCATACAAAAATAAAACCCAACTACAAAACAGAGTTTGTTCCAAATGCTGACAACGGTCTTGCAACAAGCTGAAAAAATATTCTGTTGCCTAGTGACATGGTTTTGAAGCAGGAATTAGTATTTCTAATACTAATACATCAACAATTTTGCATTTTGTGAACACACAAAGGTTATCACAGGCCACTGTCCCAAAATAACATTCTGTGTGTGTGTCATATGCCATAATAAATGTGAGGTCATTCAGCGTAGCTTATCACTCAACCCTAGTCATGATAATGCCCAGGAACTTGTTATGCCAAAATAATGTGTTCATCCAACCACACCCTATGCTAAAATCTTCTGAGTGTGCAAAACTGACCAACTACTCTACAAAAGCAATTTCACAGATTTTCACAGATTTGTTCCTCTCATATTCAGCACAACTTGCTGCTTCTCCAGCTTACATACAGAAATCAAAGCAAAATCAGTCATACTACAGCAACTCCCGCAGATCTTTTGGAGGCTAAAATGGAAAAAAAAGTATTTTTCACAATTAGTGTGCCATGTCGGGAGCATGACTCACAATCCAGAATTCAACACAATGGTTCTGACCGACTGGATCTGAATGTGTCCCAGCACACCCTCTTGATTACCTGTAGAGAGCTGGGTGGGAAAAGGGTTCATTTCTTTGTCCACCATTTTCTGGTATAAAGCTCTCAAGCTGAATGGCTCCACGGTAAAAGGTAATGTTCCAGTCAACATTGCGTACATGTTCACCCCACTAAAAGAAAACACGGAGAAAAAGAAACCAAAATCATCAGGAACAAGGAAAAACACAGGCTTAGGTTTTAGTGACTGTACTTCAACTTCAATGTCTGACAACTATTAAAAAAGACCAAAAAAAAGCTCTCTTTTCTGTTGCACACAATGATTTGGGCAAGAATTCCCAGAGATTTGCTCATGAAGGGTCGCACAATGTGTAGGACATAAGCTGTGAGCCACAGAACCGAGTCCAGCTCTTAGGCAACTCCTCGGCTAAATGCCATGCCACAACTAAGTCTCTCCTCAGGCTGCACAAGCACGCTGCTTTCAGGGGTCCTGACCCGGTGCTGCCCTGGGTGCGGAACGACTGCCCACACAAACAGGGACATCATGGGTCTTGGTCCAGAGCCCAAAGGTTTCCACTGACCTCCACAGCCTCTAGGGCAGGCCAAAGATCCGGTGTGAACAATTATGTTTTTCAGAGCAGAAAACTTACTGCTTATTTATGCCCAGCAAAGTCAGCAATGAAATGTGGGTTGGGCACTCTTGTTCTTTTTCCTTTTAAAAGAGCTTTAAACTCAATTTGAGTAGAATTCATCCCTTTGGGGAATTTGTTTCCCAAGCCTGCTGAATACACACATGTGAACAGAAAGAAACTAAACCCATGTGCTATCACAAACCGTGATCACAGGCACCATTTGTCCAGCTATGAGGAAGAGTAAGGGTTAACCATATTTTCTTTTTCTTTTTAAATTAAAAAAAAAAAAAGAGCAGGACATTATCACTGGAGACGTTTAAATGGTTTACAAGAATAATTGTGCTTTGTTTGCCTGCATTCCTCAGGGCAGGTACTCTCGCCCTTGATGCGGATGGATGGCCCACTGCCCGAGTGAGAAATTCAGTAGTCATGCAATGATTAAGCTGGGAGATCTCCTTGAAGGACAGATGACAAATTAGGCTTCAGTAGAGGAAGTTCTAAAGAGCCCTGAGGTGCAACAGGGGACCCACCAGGTCAAACTGAGAGATGAATCTGAGCCAAGTCCCAGTCTCATATATAAACTATGGACAATCTTTCTTAGCAGTAGTTGTACTTATACAGTAAGTTTTTTTCCAAGCATTCCAAATGCTTCAACTTGGGAATTACTGTAATTCTGTTATTTCATTGAAATTTATACAAATGTTATTATCCCCACTTGGTGAGGGAAAATTTATCAATACTAAACTAAAAGTTAAAACTCAACTGATGACAAGGATAAACACCACCATGTCCACGGCCAACAGGAGGGTAGTGGGAATTGCACAGTCTACAACAGTACTGCAGAGAAATTCACTGACTCCAAAACACCTTTGTAGCTTCCTCTACCTCTGGCACCAGGGACTTCTGTCCGTTCTTTTGCGTGAACCCTAGTAAGCTCACAAAGGCTCACAAACTTTCTGGCCATTTTTATTTCCCCTTTAATAACCGTGTTTTCAAAGCGATGACCTGACTTGGTATCACATGTCCTGTCAGACTTGACTGCGGACAGTGCAGGCAGCCCACATGAATGCTTGAAGGATCCTTTGGGGAAAACAAAAAAGCTGTTGGCCCTCTTGTGCCAGAGCCATGTCTTCTACTATGTCTAAACATCGCTGATCAACAGCTGTGCTTTACTGCAATCTCTCTAGGCTGTATGTTCTAGCAATCTATATACAGGTACATAAAAGATCTATTTCAGAACAAAATAACTGTGCAATTTGGTTCAGTCATGCTAATTAAACATTTTTTCTTGCTCAGAGTAGCCAAATACATGAATAACGTTTCTTGTTTGAGCAATGGGTAATGATGACAGTAATAACAATTATAAACTAGAGAAGTAACTCACATGGACCAAACGTCTATTTTGGGCCCGTATTTTTTCCTTGCCAGAAGTTCAGGGGCTGCATATGCTGGGCTCCCACACTGGGTGCTGAATGGATCAGAATAACCCAAGATGCCTGCACAGTTGCTCAATCCAAAGTCTGTGGAAGGCAGAGAGACAGAGTTATGAAAGAGACAGATACAGCAAAACCGCGCTAGAACACGAGGAAAAAAAGCAATTTTTTTCCAAAATCTAAGCGATGAACTGCCTAAGAAAAAAATCATCCACATGCAAAAATTTTACATAATTTGTTTCTCTGAGGTGCTAAATAACCAGAGATTCCCACAAACAATAAAAAAAGTCTTAGAATGTGCACATTTATCAATTTCATACACAAATCAACTACATTTCACTGGGAACTGGATGGCAACAATTGGAGTTGACTTTGTCCCAGGCGCTATGCAATGTGCATGGGGCAGAATGCCACCTCGGGCTATCATGGATTCCATGCTGCTGCAGTTATGTTACAAAGAGGCCAAGTTTAAGTGGGATTTCTTCAACATTTTCCTCTAAATCGTGTAAATGAGCCATCAGATGTAAGGTGGGGGGCAGCAGGGGGGGTTGCTTTCTGGGACTACTGTGGTGATGCACAAAGGCACAGGGTTGCAGAGTCGGCATTTCAGCTCTGAAACAACACCGGGAGATCTTGGAGCAAGAAAGGGGAATGTGTTGATTTGGCTCCCTCCTCCCCAGCTTCTGCCTTGAATTACTGCATTTCTGGCCCCTGGGTGTATCTGACACTCTTTTGCTGGCAATAATAACAAGGAACTGGCAAAGACTGGCACCACGAGCTGACTAGAGACAACAGGCAGCCTCTCCACACTGAAGGAGGCTGCAGTTTCCCAAGTGCTCTCAGACAACCCAAGCCCAGGCTGGCACTGAGAAGGGTGTTCCTGCAATCTCCCTCATCTGCTCCAGTGCTGGTATGGCTGCAGGGTGAGCTGGGTTTAAGAAAGGATCTTAAAAATTAAACCACTAAGCAAGGAAAAAAAGGCAGATGCAGTCGCACCAGCGGCACAAGCGGCTGGGGGCAATGTGCAAGCCCACCCTGTCTAGTGGTAGCCCATGCTTGGCCTGGGAGAAAGCAATTATGAAACCACAGCCTGAGAGCTGGTGTGGGAAGGTGAGTTGAGGTTGCAGAGGGTCTTCAAAGTGAAGTCAAACAACTTGATGTGATAAGGCGAAGAAGCAAGACAAGCTTTCAAGGCGGAGGATGACATGGGCAAAGCTGACAGGCTGGGAGAACGGCCTTTGCTGCAGGGCAAGATACCCAGGAGCAGCGGATCTAGGGAGGTCACAGTCAAAGAAGTTTGCATTTATTAATAACTTGCCACTGATGACAGCTGCAACAAAAATACTGCCATTAAGAACATTGACATCTGTTTTGTTCCTTTCTTTTTCTGATCCAGTTTTCTTAAAAAACTCCCAGAATGTATGCATGTTTGAAATGAAAACTGTCTTGTACACAAACGAGGCAGTCAGGAGAAGCAGACCGCCGAATCTTCTTCCTATAGACTTGTGTCTTGCATCCATGTGTCTCATAAACCAGCGTATTTCTGGGTGGGCTATCCACCTGCCTGGATGAGCTAAAACCATCACATCTTGCAGGCCAAATATAGCAGGCAACTGTTGAGCCCATGCAATACTCTCTCTCCACAGAATCATTAATTTGGATCTCTCTCCCTTATCTGCGTGCTTATTTGCCTAAGACTTGAATGGCCTGTCCTTTATCTTCTACCCCACATTAAATTTGGCTGAAATCAGACAGGAGTTCCTCAAGGTATTAGAAGCGCCCTGACAGGATGGTCACATAAGCCCTGTTCCCTTACAAAACCAGCTGAAAAAATAACAATGCTTACAAAAAAATGCAATTATAAAGATGACTATGTGAGCCGGAATGCCCAAATGACTGCACAGGGCTTTCCACTTGCCTGGCTGCATCTCTTGAGAGCGAGACAAGCACAAGAGAGACAAGAATCACCGTATTTAACATCCGAGGAGGCTCAAAGGGGTTCTGCTGGAGAACATTGTCAAAACTGAAGGGAAGATCAAGACAATTTCCTTGCTTCTGATGGAAAACAACTGTCTCTGGACACTGCTTGATCATCTCTGCTATATATGTATTATCCCTGGGGCTTAGACAAGTACTCCCGAGGATCCATTTACTTAATTAATGTATTTATTATCTATGGCCCGAGATGAGTTATGTCAACTGTAAAATACTTTTTAAAACTCCTAGAAATAATATCTCCACACAGTATTATTCACGGTCTTTACCCTACTGTGTCATACAACCTCCAAATTACTTGACTGTAATATAATGCTTTACAATCAAAATAAGCGCTATATTCTGCGATGGTGTAAGTCAGCATCCTTTTATCACTATCAATGGAGGTATACTCCAGTGGAGGTTTTAATTATCTTATTTGCTTAAACTATAAACATCTTCCTCATTTTTTTCAGCTCATTCATTTAATGTAGGCTGGTATACTCTTTTTTTTCTAGCACCTGTTGAAATGCAGAATGTGCGCAAACATATGCATACCGGGACAGGGATTTTACTGCAAAAGAAATGGGAATGGTATTATTAACACCGTGACAGCACATCGGGATCGCAGTGTGATTTTTATTAAGGATGCACTGCTGATCTTGATAAGAACGTTATTACCACCAGCATTGATAATTTCACTGCCATTCCTGCCTCTGTCTTGGGCTTCCTTTCAATAAGCTGAGCTAATTACAGAATTCAGATCAAAGGCCACACTTGGTTTTCCAAAGTAAATATTATGACATGGCAACTCCACCACCCCCACTGTTCCTACTATCGAAGCATCGCATTACACTACTCCTCTTTAACGCCTCCGGGAACGCAACGTTAAGCTATGGATATATGGCTATCTCAAAAGCTGCGACAGTTGGAATGGGAAAGGAGTTATTAAATAACAGAAGCCTTAGCACCAAGCAGGAGCTCATGGACACGTTTGACCAGCAGACCTCCACAGACCTCAGCAGAGCTACTTGTTGGCAGGGTCCTTTTGGTGCTGTGGGTCCTCGAGCAGGACGCCAAGGACTTTGCGTGGCCCGTGAGTGGCTTTTCACGACATCTTTATCAGACACCTACCACCACGGGCTGGTAGATGAAGAGAAGTGAATTATTTCCAACATTTCCAATCCTGATGTTCTCGGATTTGAGGCTGAACAGGCAGCTAAGAATAAGTCCACTTAACACAGCAAAGAGAATTTTTCTAATAATACTACCCAAGAATGTGTTATAAAGCACCTTATCACGTAGCTAAAAGAGTAACAAAAGCAAGGTGCCATTAGGCAGCTGGGTGAAGAAAGGTACTCAAGGGATTCAGTTCTCACTGAAAGGCATGAACAAGTAAGGAGTTTCAATGTCATTTCACCTTTTTTCTTCCTTTATGGTGGGTTTTTTTTTCATTTCACAGTTATTACAAGAGCAATGTTTTTTAGTAGGTACTAGCGCGTTTGCTGCTGCACAAGACATGGAGACCAAGCTCCCACCCCAAAGCAGTTAATGTTAGCTGGTTTTGTAGGTCAAAATTTCTTCTCCGAAGCATGAAAAGCAGCACATAATTCCTCAAAACATGTTCTTCACTCCTGAGAACCTTTCTGGGATGACGCAACTGATCCATCACGTTTCTAGAAAGACAGACTACATAAAATGTTGTACTAAGTGCTGAATGAGCTGAGTGAGGGAACAGGCAGAGAGGAGGAAGAGGAGTAGATTATCTGGTCTATAGATTATCTGGTCTATCCACCAGCCACAGGCGGGTGCTGGAAAATTTCCCTTGTCCTGGGAAGGCCTGGTGGCAATGGAAATCTCTGTGTCAGCTCAAGCACTACTTCTGCTACCTCCTGGAAACGAGGTATTGCTGAGGAGAGGTTGCCCAGGGACTTGAGGCCAGTTTCTGCAGCCCTTGCTCCAGCTTTCCCTGCAAGCGCAGCAGAGAGAGCGTGAAGAACTGCTTCTGCAGGGTGAATAACCAGAGATCACCAGCATCACCAGCAAGATATGGCATGAGCTGACTGTGATATTTAATCTGGTTTTACTTACAGCAGAAGTATAACTAATAAAGCAACCTTTATTTTTCTATAACATACCCAGCTGGACGGTGGGATTTAATTGCTTTGTTTCAAAATACATACTGTGTACAATCTGCTTTGCTTAAAACATCAGGCTGCAGACCTGAGGACAATTTATTTCAATGCTAGCGAGGCTACGGAATATCAAAGTGTCTCTTTTCTCTATTCTTCCCACACCACCCACTGCGAGAAGACCTTTCTATGCAACCGAAGCAAATGAAACTGCAGGAACAGTTCTGAAGTAATTTTTTGGCATGTGAGTTTTAATTGTGCACGTATCATCTGATTAGGCCTGGGTTTGGATGTCAAGTTCATGTACTGTTGTGTAATCAAACACCCAATAACGGGAAAGTTATAGAAATTCTTTAAATCTATCAGATGTTCATATAGCACCATTGCAAACCATCTGGTCTCACTTATCTGCTAAATCAAGATAATGGGTGGTATCCATCATTACTGATGAATGATTCATGGTAACATATCAGTATCCTCTTGACCCGTAGTTGAGGTAATGCAGAGTTCTCTCTTGCTATTATTTTCCCAGTTGGTTGATTCACTACAGAGTAATGGCCGAAAGTCGTGGTAGTATTTCCAAAGACTGAATTCCCTAAGTAAATTTTGAGTATTTCAGATTTCATTAACCATCCTCCTCTTGTTTGTTTGGAGATGTATGTGCTTTATATGTTACAGTGAGTGTCCATTTGACCTGAATGTGAAGTGGTTTTCATCACTTTTCAGATCATGAAACCTTTTGAAGAAAGCCGAGTTTTTAAGTCTGCAACCACAGACAGTGCTGTTGGCAAGAGTGTAGGCATGGAGATAAATATAAACAGATGTTTGGGGTTTATTTTAAGAAGGGAATATATTCTTTTCAATGCCCACATTAACATTAATGGGAGTTACGCAAAAGCAGTGAGAGACTATACCCACCGATGATTAATCTAAAATGTCTGCACAACTTGAATGAATCGAGTGCTGCGTACAACTGATACCCGAATACAATCAAGACTCTATCGTTGATCTTTTTTATTTTTTAACAGCCCTCTAAACCAATTTCATATTGGGTGCTGGAAGCAAATTTAACAAATATAAATATAGGACCAAATTTTGCCAGCTGCTAAAAATGTGTGCAACTCCCACTAACTTCAGCAGAAGCATATGCATATGGAGGCAGAATCCAACCCTTAGTAAATATGAAATTATCAAGATAACAAAATAAATTACTTCTGTGGTGTCAATTCTTTAATTCTTTACAAAGTTCTGGAATTGAATATGAAAGCTGTTGGTTAAAAGATGTAGGATTATTCCCATACCCAGTTAAAGCTGAATTATTTGGAACATTTTTTTCACAAGATGCTGTCAGGAACAGCTTGATTGCTATCTATACTCTCTCAGCTCCTCTCTGCAGCAACATTAGCAGTTGTCACATGCAGAATTATGAAGTCTCAAAAACTCTCTTTATAAAACCACCAATTTTAATTACTGGAATTGCCAAACTGGTTTCATACCAATAAGCTTGATATTGTTGTCTTCATCTACAACAGATTTTCTATCTTCAAGTCTCTGAAAGAAATAAAATATTTTGAGTGAGCCTCCAAAATAATGAAGCAGCTTCCCATCACTCTCACCAGTATTTGCAAGATTCATATATAATAACACGTGTAATGAAAGCAGCGAGCACAGTTCCACATTCAAAGCAGAAAGCCCCATGCATTGTTTCCTCTCCAAAATTACCAGTGCTTTCACAAGCAGTTTCACACCTATTCTTCAGGCACAAAATGACTGTATACACATTTGTCAGTACATCCTGTAATTAATCAGGTTCTTAAAAGTTTGCAGAAATCTTACACGCTGGCAACATTTAAAATATATGCTTTTGGAACTGGAGGTCACTTTCTCATTACTCTTCACAACCAAAGGCTCTTCGCTGGCCACAGCTGAAGAATAAACCTTCTTCTGCAGAGATCTGAGGAGTCAAATGTCTGTCCTCTGCTACTGTCTACAAGGGAGACCAGAATCAACCTGCCCTGGGGATGAAGCATCCAAATTCCCATATGCTAGAGGTGAAAACTGAGGCTGAGGGATTGAAATGACTTGCCCAATGCCATCCAGAAGGCCAGTAGCAAAGCTGAAAGAAGAAGCCACTCAGGCTTTCTGAGTGCTACGTTAGTGCTTTCTCCACCGTGCCACCCCTCCCAACCCCACAGAGCCACTGCACAGATCAGGGCCTGGACCAGTTTTGGGGGAGAGAGAGGAGAAAATGGAAGTGGTCTCCTTCTACAAGATGACTGACCCTTCTTCTTCTATGTACGTCAGCACATTGTTCACTTTACACGCGCCCGTTCATCACTCAAGAATGTGGTTGCGACTTCCTAAGCCATGTTCTACCTAAGCAAAATATCCCAGAGATCACCCCCACAAAACCATCCCAAACCCCAAACACTACAGACTAAGCATTAAGTATAATATTAAAGAATCATTTAGGTTGCTACACAACTTGTCCATGGCTTCTAGCAGTTGGCTGTGTCTTTACCACAAGAATTTTTCCCCCATCCAGACATAAACTATTTCTAACAACCTGCATGCCAGGATATCAATAGCTCAGATGGGCAGTGATGCTTCTCCCAGCATGCTTCAGAAAAATCTGGATAATAAAGCCATCAGCTATAATTATGGGAAGTCAGTGACATCCATGGTATTTTGTCTCTGTAAGGCAAAGGGAGTAACGAAGGATGCCTCTACTACAGATGAAGATATAAGGCTTAATAAAATAAGACAAGTAAATGAAGCAAACCAAACAAAGTACTTCCACAAGAAAGGATCTGGGAAAGAAAGAAAAATAGCTGTGACCAATTCCAAGCCTTTTTTAAAATGTTCCTCTCCATTTCATTTCATGCCCATCAGGTGTTTCAAATAAACCTGAGGCCAAAGAGTACTTGCAGGTAGAATGCCACTCACTTCATCAATATGAACCCAAGGACTTTCTCCAAACAGATGTTTCTACACCCCAGTGAGCATTTATTGCAGATATTCTTGCAGATTTTCCTTGCTTCACAGGTGAAAAGGAATAGGGGAAATACTATATAAGTCTACCAAAGGAGAGTATTTTGCAAATTTCAGGTATTCAGGAGTGATATCCAGGCGTTCCTAGAGCATGCAGCTGAACACTTCCTGAGGGGAGGACTGCCTTCTGCACCAGTCCTCTTCTTGGAGAAGCAACGTAACTCAGTCAATAAAGCACCAGCCTGAGAGACAGGAGGAGGGGACTATGTTCCCTCCTCTGGCAATAACCCAGTGTGCTAACTTGAGGAAACCAGCCATGTTAAAACTGACAGCTAATTTCAAATACCATGGCAGAGACGTAGCCACATTTGGCGGTGTTTTGACCAAGACCCAGCCTACAAAGAGCTCACTCTCCAGCCCTGCTCCTGTTCTGAGGGTGAGCACCAGCTCCAGGCCGTGCATCCCATAAGCCTGACTGGCATCCATGGCATCCCTCTCCTCATCCACAGGAGATTCCACGTGCTGTGGCGGTGCTGCGCACCCTCCACCCTGTGTCCTCCGAAAGGAGCTTCCCTCATAGGGCAACTGCTGCTGCTGAGAATGGCTTGATACAAGGAGGACGTGCCCTGCCAGATGGATCTGGATCAACCCACTTCTGCTTCCCTCCACTGCCAAAAAGGGCTTATTTCTTCATGTCTCACATCTTTATTGCTTGCAGGTGGAGGTTTTCACAAACAGTGCGATTAGCCTCCAGAAAGATACTGGGGCCAGGAATTTAACAGGAGAGACTGCCAAAAAAACAGTATGGGAAAGAGGAAAAAACAACAACAACAACAAAACCAAACTAAACTGAAATCAACAGAAGCACATGGAGCTTTGGGTTGTATATTGAAGTGCTCAGTATGATGTCTCAAAGCAAGGAGAAAGACCATTTGGAAGCTCTGAGTATGTTAAACATTAGCTAAGAAGAGGTAAGACTTTAAAAAGAAAGTCAAGGCGACAGAAAGATGAAAGCTCTAAGTTGAGGAGAAAAGACACGCAGGCAATTAGAGTAATAAATGAGTGACAGGAGGGCTAAAAATAAACACAAGAAAAGCTATTTAAAAGGATTCAAGGTTAAAAAAATAAAATTAAAGGTAAATATTACAGACCATTTAAAAGCTATCAGAGAAAAAAAAAATAAATATAGGCTCAGTATAGAGTGCAATCAGACCTGGTTAATTAAAGATGTTTACCCATATGCTTACTCTCAGCAGATTTGCCGGTAAGTGGTAACTGATCTAACAGTCCATACGCACCACATTTTTGTCAACCCATGTCAATATGAAAGTACTTTTTTTTGGTGTGACGCCAGGAGCTAGGACAACAGGTGAAAACCTGACACAACCTAACGAGAAGATTCCATGCAAACCAGCCTTAGAAATGCAAAGCAGAAGCCATATGAAACCAAACAAAAAAATCCCCAGACTAAGCCATAGCTGGCGCACCGCTGCTATGCAGATGTGGACCCGTGGGCAGGCACCGGGCAGGGCCCCTGGGCAGCCCGATCCCCTGCAGCAGGCTGGCAGCAGGGCACAGAGACAGCAGGTACCCCCAGCCAGGACAGCAGAAGTGCAAATAGAGCCTGCGTGTCTGGACAAGAGCCACGTCTGTCAGGACAGAACGGTTATTCAGTGAATACTTTAAGAGACTTTGATGATGCACTGAATTTATGATGATGCACTCTTTTTAACAAAAAGTGCAGTGGTACAATCCCAAAGTGTCTAAGTGCTTTATTACAACAGTTCTGTCCGATTCAAAGTTAAATTATTTTTACAAAGAGAGGCTCATCTGAATTGCTGCTTTATTTGAATGTTTACACTCATTCATTGTAGTGGAAAAAAGTAGCACCACTGCACCCAAAAGTGTTAGGGAACCCCAAATTTCATGCACTGTATTATCAATGGTTTAACAAATATAAGCAAACGTACCACCTTATTTCTTCTAGTCAGTGGAGGTTTTTGCCTGTTTTTAACAGCGGCAAACTGCATGAGAGGATGTGAGTTACCAGATACCACACACGCACCACTTGACACCCTTGCTGAAGTCAATGGGAAGACCCAAAGTATTGAACATCACGTACACATCCTGGTCCCTGCAGACTCAAGGGTCCTCGTAATTATGCACGTGCCTGGCACGTCTTGGGGGGTTGCTGGAGCTGGACACAGCTGCTTCGCAACTGGAAAGGCTGGGCAAACACTCCCTTATGCAGCCAGAAGCACAAGCCATGCTGCGTGGGGCTGAGGTGGGGAGAAGAAACATAGATGCTGGAGACCTTCAGTTTCCCTCTTTGAGGTAAATCTGATCTTGTTCCTTACTGTCTTGATGCCTCAAAAAATGAGACTAAAGGATTATTATTCTTTTTCCCCCTTAAGCAAATTTTTGGCATTCATTGCTGAAAAACTTCAAAACACCAGTGTGCACTCTCAGTGATTAAATACCAGAGGAACAAAAACTTTTACCTTTTTCCGAGGGCTTAGTTCCGTGTCATTGAGAGTGTCTAACTATGGTACACTTAGTCAAATCTATGGATAATGAAGACACTCAAGAAAGACCAAGCCGTGTTACCACAACGTAGAGGATCAGCATATATTTATGCCTTGTCAGCGTGTGAAGCTAGCGGCATACAGCCATCATTCCCCATATTTGAAAATGCGCCTGCTTCACGGGATGGTTTATTTGGGAGTTTGTTCTTCTGTTGATGGGGCTGATTTTTCTCTGGCTTTGCTTAGAGCCTCACAGACCGCTTTGGAAACCCCAACTCCAGCCAGTGACTCCACCAAGCAATGTGAGCCTGCTTCACCAAGCAAGCTGCCCCCAGGCTTCAGCTGTCAGCTCAGCGTGCTTTTGGAAGACGCTTATTCAGTGCCATTGCAGGCATCAGACAACAAAATTGAAGTTTTTGCATTTCGCACTTTATTTCTTGTCTGGGGGAGGAGGGATGAGAAGGAAGGTTTTACCAGCAAGCAGCTGCAAAGCAGCAGTGGTTGGCTGCTGTCTCCTGCATCTGATTTTCAGTCATAACAGCATCATGAAAAATCACTCCTTAACTACTAACCCGCAAGCTCACTTTCTAGCCCCATGCAAGAGCTGGCAGCAAGCTGGAAAGGTTAAAGAGATTTGGGTTCATCATCACGTCACTATACATTTCGAAGGCTTTGTTAGCAAAATACTATTTACTGAGCCTGAGCCTGATTCTTTTATCAGTCACAATGTCACTGAATTCAATGCAGTTGCCTCTGTAGAAGAGGAATTCAGTCCATTGTCTTCACTAAAACAATGTTTAGTTTGTTTACAGCAGAGTACTCCAAGAGAGAATGCCCAAAGGTAATTTTGAAATCTGACATAAAATAGAACAACAAACCAGCTTTGCACTTCAAAAGGAGACTTTGTTCTGTAGTGCAGGATCTGTCATAAATATTGCATCAGCAGCCAGACTACTGGCACTTAAAATTAATAGGATGGAAGTTATCAAAGCCAACATGTCAAAGTAGCGGGTACCAAGGCAGGAATCCCGTAGCACCCTGAGCAACTGGATCATACGGCACGACCTTACTCTGCTAGGGAAAGAGATCATGGAAAAATATATCAACTCTGCTCAAAACCTCCAGGTTTCTTTGTGTCTTTCAAACTCCTGATCTGCTTTTAATTATAAAATGGCAGTGGAAGGTATGAATATACTGCCATGAAGACAGAAAAAGGGGGAATACAGAAAGCTATCTTTGCTACCAATACATTATTAAATTCTTTTCTTTGACATCCTGACAGTAATTGCACTGAATGGGACTGAATTTTGTTAAAATTACTTTAAAAGGGTTGTTGAGAATTTCCTGTGGGATGCAGTGGCAAGCACCAAGGCTTTCACTTCATTTTCTCTGTTGTCCTTACACTCCCAAGGGGCTTATTGTTCATCCTGCTTTTTGACAGCATGAAGGCCTATGTAAACACCCTCTGAAAAGAGAAAGCTTCACCAGATACTGCCATTTGGATTTGTTTTCCTCTGTCAGAGGGAAAGATAAATATTCCTACCTGATTCACAGCTGAGCTTGTTGCAAGTATATTTTTAGAAACCAACCAGCTCGTCTCATAGAAGGAATGAAACACAAATGATCACACGAAATTATATTTAAAATAGCGGCATTTTTCTTTTCAGCGAGCAGCCAAGGAGTTCTGAACCCCGGACACCCCTCACCGAAGATGTAGCTCCTATATTCAAGAACTTGCAGTCTTCATCCATTGCAGCAGATTAAAAGTTTATAATTTGAAAAACATTTATACAGTCAAACGTGGGTATTTGTTTTTAACTTGCCTAAATAAAATGAGGTTTCTTAAAGTTTTTTAATTTTAGGCTGTTTGCACATTGGTGCCTCTTAAAAGAGGCATTTCCATTGAGTTCTGGGTCCCAGCTCTTGTCCAGAGCGCTCTTCTGCCATGCCAAGTCTTGACTGTAAGTCATGAAGCTTACCAAGTAATATTCATCAAATAATGTAATCAAGTTCCATGCAAGTTATTTCCCCTGGCTTTTTTTCATCCCAAGTTATAGAACAGGTCAAGTAATCTATATTACTCCCTGAATAATGCAGACAAAAAAGCTGGTGACTTTTGTAATAAAATAGTCAGTGAACACTTTTCAATGTCCTGCCCCATTCAATGTGAATGATGAAAGCATTTGGAGAGAGACAAACAGCAGACTGCTTTCTGGCCTGGGATGCCGTGTTTTGTTTCACACACAGTGAATGCAAACACCCACAGATCACCACGTAGATGAAAGTGCTGTTATTTTTACCTGTTGTAAAAATAACAACAATAACAACAACAGAACATTGCCATTTCATCCAGGGTGAGAATGAATCAGACTTCTGCACTATTTTTTCCCCCTCTTCAGCTCCCGGTTGAGTAGTCTGTTTTTAGAGTTGCCACGGTCAAAAGCCTGACACACTGAAGGACAACTCCTGGGGTAAATACTATTCTTTCTCCCTCTCTTGCTCACAGAGAGCCAGAGGAATAAATCTTGATCATGCCATGAGTGTTCTTCCTGCATCTCTATGCTGCTCCACGTACGTTGTTTGCAGAGTAAGTCAAGACACTGAATGGTTAAGCTAGAAAAAATACTTGCAGTTATACTGCCTGTGATTCTGTCAAATTTGATCAGTTTAAGCAGCATTGGACCTGCTTGTTATCTGGATGGAAGACTCCCAAGGACGAGCTCTTTGCGCACTGCAATTTGAGAAATGGAGTGGATGGAGTACACTGCCTTTGGAGTAAGGATTAATCCAACACCACGGGGCTGGATGGAGAGAGCTCAGCTGCCAGATGCAGAAGAGCATATCAGTATTTCCAGGGCTGCTTCCTCCCTCCGCTCACGAAGGTCCCTCATGCTTCAGTCTCTGTGAGCTGCACTTATATTCACAGGGACAGCAGAGAGAAAGAGGGGGTGAGGGCCAAAACTGCTGCAAGTATGCAGCATCCATACGGGAACTCGTGGTCATGTTCTCTCTGGACCCCAAAGCCTTGCCTTTTTCCCACCACAGTAGCCTGTTGGTTGTAGCTTGTACCTAGTGAATGAGCTATTTTGGTACAAAATGTGGGCTTGAATCCTCTCTGAAAAAGAAGGGGATCAAAGCCAAACCTGCCAATCCCCCATAAGCCCTTCGGCCACTATGCAGAGGGTAAATTTTTCATGGAGAGGAACTGCTGCTGAACTCAATACTGCTGTTAAGAGGTAAATGCATTAATCTTGTTCCCGCCAGGTTTTCGTCTGCCCATGTCAGAGACTTTGACCTTTTTTCTTCCTCTCTCTCTGTACATACCGGATATCAATTGATCCCTTAAAGCAATAAGTAGACTTCTTCCTTTTCTATGCCCCAAACTATTGGGTTAATAATTTAGAGAGGTCAGCAGTTTAGCTGCTGATAGAGCACCTGCAGAATGGACCTGGTGGCTGCTCAAATATTTATATTACAGTGGTACCAGAAATTTAGCTCAAGATAAAACCTCAGTACACCTGAGGCTGTATGTGCACGTAGCACCTATACCTGACGGATCACAGGGAACACGCAGAGAGATTCAAGACAAAAAAAGCAGTTTTCAGAGCACGCGGAGTTCCACCAAGCCAGATGCACCCAACAGCATTGCACAGCAGTAGGCAGCTCAGCACACAGCTGGGCACAGCTGGAGGAGCTGGCTGTGGCCTGCCTTCAGGCAGTTTGCCAGCTGCCTGCACAGCAGCCCTGTGGATGGGTGTGTACAACAGCTCTCCATCAGAGAGTCGCACAGAGTCAGTGCAGCCAAGGAAATTAAGACCCCGATCCTCAGAAGTATTCAGGTGTCTAGCTCCTACTACGTGCCTGCAGAACCTAAGAGGATGGGGCCTACATAACTTGCTCAGCATCATATAGGAAGTATGTGGGAGTCCAGACTTAAAACCAGTTGGCCCAAATTTAGAAAGCGGAGCCGCCTTCTTAGACAATACCCTATAAATACACCTAAGAAAAGAAAAGCTCAGACCAAAGGTCCACCCAGCCCACCATCCTCCTGTCTCCAGAGCAGCCAAGAACACATGAGCGGAGAAAGGAACAGGGACAGGCAATCATGTGCGATACCTCCACCTGTACTCTCCTAGCCTCTACCACTTGCTACTCAGGAACTTCAGGCAGAGGTAGCTACTCCTTACTCAGCAACCCTCTGCAGACTGCTCTCTGATGAACTTGTCTTGTTTCCCCTCGAGCTCAGGTAAGCTTTTAATTCCACAGCATCCTCCTCCTGCAAGGAGATCCACATCCTGCTTACACACTGGCTGAATGAAGGTTCTAAAGAAAAAAAGCGGTATATCACAATGGATCTCTCCCAAGAGGACACTGTGAGATGAACTGAACAGTTGCATGCTCTGCATTGTACTTCACAGTATTCAAACTTGTGTGGTCCTGTTGGGGCAATATAACCGGCAATATAACCAGCAGAAGGAGCAGAGAAGCAGAAGCAAAGGACTTCTGTGGTCCTGTTCAGGCTTTGTCCCAGTTGCATCACTGTGAGGCTTTGGGCAAATCAGTTCATCTCCCCATATGGCTGTATTTCCACCGGTAAAACAACAGACACAACCACCTCCTCAAAGAAATAGTGAAATGATTCATTACTTAATGTTGGTACCGCACTTTGAAGAGGCAAAATAGTGCTACTCGCAGGAAAAGAGCCCTACTTTGGCAAAGCACAGGTTTATCTTTAAGGACGTGGAGTCAGCAGAGCTCCTGTGTGCTCACCTGAAGTTACACACTTAAGTGCTTTCTGCAGATACTTTCTAATGTCTACAATATGAGCATCTAAACAATATCATGAAGATCAGCCAAAAAAGCTGTCAGGACTATGTTTCTATAAGGAGCACTCCTTACTATACAAATAAATGCCCACATACCAGTTAGAGACAAATTTTAACCGGAGAGGGTTTTTAAGATTACCTGTGAACTACTCCTGCCCGGTGAAGATGTTCAACTGCCAGGATAAGCTGTCGGATATATTTGCGCGCTTCATGCTCCTCAAGTCTTTTTTTCTCATAGATCTTGTGCATCAAGTTGCCACCAGGGCACAGCTCCATGACAAGGTAGTAGCTGTTTTCAGTTTCCAGTATATCCAGCAGCTGAGCAATATTCGGGTGGCGGATCATTTGCTGGATCTGCCCTTCCCGTCGCAGATTCTTGGTGACATAGGTGTCCTTTTTGGCTCTTTTCTTGTCAATTACTTTCACTGCCACCTAATGAAAAAACAGGAGAGGGATTTGTTAGCAGTCACACCAATGATTGATTGCTTTAACCTTGTAATCTCAAAAATTTAAAAAAAAAAAAAATAATCAAAGGATGTCGGTCTCAACTGATACAGCATGGTTTCAGGCACAACTGCCCAGGTTGGAGAAACAACTGCTTTTCCCACTCCACCCCCTCCACTGACAATTTCTTTCTTTATCCCACTGTACGATGACAGATAAAAGTTATTGCAAGGAAATAGATAACAAAGGGGAGGAGACAATCTCATTTACTATATGCAAATACTTAGCACACTTAATAGCGAACAGTTATTAAATCTATTTTCTCAGAAAGTTTTCAGGCTGGTATTTACAAGTTCTAAGTGTCATTTTTGGCTGTTCCTGGCTTTTGACATACAACTTGAGATGATATGATAAGTTTCTCAAGCTATAGCCAAATATTAGCTTTGCATTATTAAAAACAAAAAAACAAAAAACAAAAAACAAAAAACAAAAAGAAAACCAAACTTATTTTGCTATCACTCTCTGGGCACATTTCTCTCTTTTAAAATGTGTATGAAAGACAACCCCCTCATTAATTCTAGAACTGAGCAACTCCGCAAAATCCAAGACGGCAAAACTTTTTTTTAATGCAAGTTCTGAGTGGCACACCTGCTCAGAGCAGTCCAAGTCAACTGGTGCCCACCATGAAAGTACTTAATAAACCCAAGGAGACTCTGTACCACAATCTACGACGCAGCACATGCCAGTGCCTATCCAACTGCTTTCCTTCACATTGCTGGTGCAGAACGCCACAGGAGAACAAAAGGATGGGACTGGCTAGGATAGCGCTCTTTTCTACGCTCCAGTTCCTTTTATTGTTTTTAATGGATTTGCTAAATAGTCGCAATAAAAGTATCTGCCTTTTTCTGGCTCAAATTTATAGACACTTATTTGTTTATTGAGGGTTTTTATTTAGACTGGGTGCTGCAGACTTCCAGGTCATCTGCGCCAGACAAAGATTTAACAGCTCGTGCCAGCTGAGGAACAAAAGGCACCATGCAACCCTCCTCCCAGCCCCTCCTTTCTTCCGAGCTCTGCAACAAAGAAAGTCCGTCACCCCATACACCCGGACCCTGCCACTCGCCCGTCGTTACCCATGTGACAGGTCCTTGTTTGTCAGGATTGGGGGGGGTGGAAACATGGTGCTTGGTATTCCAGCATGACACTGAATTTTAGATGATGCAAAAGAGTCTTGTTTGCACATGTACAGGTCCAACAAAATGCACAGAAAATGCCACGATCCCTCTGCCCTCCAGATAGAGGCACAAAGATGCTGCACCCGCATCTTTGCTGCCTGCCTTGCTTTGGCCTTGGAGCATCTCCCGTATTACCTTATTCCTACAACGAGATGGAATAACAGATGTGGGGAAAACCTCAGTGTTATTTACACCCAGACAACCGCACAAGCCCAAGAGGCTTCTCTCCATCTCCAGCTCGTACAATGTCCTTCCTCACAGCTGAGGAACTCGCAGCAAACTCACTTTCAACTACAGCCAATGACATCGCTACAGTCAACGCCACTGCACGCTGGTGGCCTTCGGCAATGGTGAGACAACCTTATTCAAAGCATACCTGACTGCCTTCCTAGCTTGAGAAAGTGCCAAGCACACATCAAGCACATGACAGCTCCCAGTCGGACTAGTCTTATCTTTACTTTTTTTCTGCGAGCAAAGGAAAGGTTAAATTGGAGACATTTTGGTTTTACTTTAGAGAACAAAAGCCACAAAAAAATATGGTCTGGAAATACGACAACAAAAACAGATCCAGACCCTTTGACACGAACGCCCTGAATCAAGGTCAAGATTTACCAGCAGAGGAATTGAAGAGTAAAACTACAGGAGCTGGGGCTACATGGTCTGTCTTAAGAGCCAGAAGTCAGGATTGCCAAGCACGTTATTAGCTGGATACATTTCTGCTGCTAGAAGACCATTCTGATGAAATACCCTTGATAAAAAGGTAAGGCTGAACACCACGCACGAGACGGCTGCCTGGGTGAAAACCAGAGCAGCATCAGGACCGTAAACGCCTGGAAGCTACATTCCTGACTAGTCACATAAAAGAAAGATCATTTAGTCGTAAGATAAACCAACAGTCAAATCACAGCTTAACTTCACAATTTTTGAAAGCCTCAGGTGATTCACCAAGGAAACAGTCTTAAATTAGTATGTTCTTCCATCTAATGAGATAGGACCAAGAACACAGAGGCTTGCATGGATTATTTAGACAGCAAACCACAGAAGTTATTCTGGTGAGGACAAACAAATTCAGGGGTTACAGAAATATGAGATGCCAGTTTGTTTGCTGGCAACGCAACACGATCGCTGCAAATTAAAAAAAAAAAAAAAAGCTGGAGCTGGTATCTTCCTCAGCTGCAGGATACAAAACATGGAGTATTAACAGTATGGAACAGTAATCTGCTCTCCATACTGGTAAGCCATCTCCAATTCAGTGACCAAAAAAAAGTACATTACTCAATGCAGGCGTGTCTGCTGCCCAGGCTGAGCATGGCCGTGGGGCGCAGGGGCAACCACCTGAACCCAGGAGGCAGAGCCAACTATGCAAATACATGATGACTTCTTCGCTGTCACAGAGAATTAGCTTTCTGTGCCTTAAGGACAAATTTTCTCTTTGGTTTTGACAGATACTTGGTCAGGCACCCTGCCTATCCCAGCTTTGCTTAAAGCCGCTGTCAGACCCACCCTTGACTCCAAGCTACCTTTCCCCCTTCAAGGCCCCTTGCATCGGGTCTGAGTGATCCACCCGCACAGCTGACAAAGAAGGAAGCAACAGTTTTGTTTCGGCATAGGGGAAAGAGAAGAGTAAAACACCAGTGAAGACCACAGGAGACTTGCATCTCCCACACCAGGCAGGAAACCAGCGATACTGTTTGCTCTGGGGACAGAGGTGCATGGGACCTCGCCTCCTCGCATAGGTCTGTGCTGCAGCACAGGGCACCCTGGAAGCGTCACAGACAGATGCGCCCCTCTGCATCTCGTTCAGAAGCCAGGGTCTTTAAAGAAACCTCTGTATATCTAAAGAAAAAAATTGCAGCTGACCCAAACACATAAGCAGCCCATCAGCTTTCACATGGATACTCTCCCTAATAGCATCAAGCTTTCATTCCTGTTCCTCTCTGTTCCCCCCAGGTCTTCTTCCTTACTACTCCTTTCACTCGTTCGTCTGTCCTCCTAGTCAATGCCCTTTGCCTTTGCACTGCTCTTTTTGCTTTTGCTTTCTTGGAGGATCACTTTGCTTTCCTAAGTGAAGTGCATCCCATGGTACAAGGGTTGCGCAGAGGGGCCAACATCGTGAGGCAGAGCTCTGGTGGGATTTTTTCACTTGTTTGGGTTTCTTGGATTTTCCCCTGATTTACAATTTATTCTGAAGCATATTGAGGAAATCTAGGGATCAAACTCTGCATTCAGTTACTCCAGGTTTGACGTAGCTAAATATCCCCGATTTTGAGCTCATCCAGAGTTAGACCAAGGCAAGTAAAGACTGAATGTGCCCCAACACATTTAATATACACAGCCTCCTGTATGGAGTATATGTGTGTGCATACACCTGAAAATCTCATTCATGCAGAAGGAAAAAGCATTCAGTAGAGAAAATACTGTAGATGTTAGATAATCATGAGATAAACACAGTTCCGCTTTCATAACCTACTCGAGACATGCCAATTGCTCAGTTTTGCTCTCCCAAGTTTCAAGGAGGGGCTTTGTCTCCGCATCATCTGCATCATGTCTATCTCCTGACTCGAATTCTTGGCCAATATTGGCACAGAAAGAAAAAAATAAATGATAAAGCAAGTAATTGCTCTGAATATGTAGCAACAGTGGCTCTTGACATTCAACACTTTGATTTGGCTAAACCTTTGCTGTGTAAATAAATAAATGGTTTAGGTTATTCTGTGTTATGAGGTACAAAGATGAGTAATAGGCCATATTTTTGGTTCCCAAGTCCTAGAATTACACTGCTGGAATGAATTACTTTCCTGAAGTTTATGGTGTGACACATCATATGAGCAATTGCTGCTTCTCTCGATCGTCACACTAAAATAGTTCAGGTTGGGCTAAAGCGTACTGGAGCGGAGGTGAGGGGGAAGTGCAAGCACCGCTCTTCTCCACAGATTGTTGGAGGAGACAGTGACATTGCTTACAGAATCAAGCAGCTAAAACACCACCAGCAAATACAGGCACGTGTCATCACCCAAACAAAGCACACGTTTGACATGCACGGGTGGAGGATTTTTGCCAACTAGTGTTTTAGGTGGGTTTGTGAATCTGCAAGAGAGAGGTGGGGGGGGTGTGGTGGAGCTGACTGGCACCAAACTGCACAAAAACAGTCACAGTGAGGCCCTGAGAAAAAGCAAGAAGAAATTGTTTAAAGGACCAGACGCGGCCTGGAGAAATCTGGGAGCCAGGGCTTCAGTTGCAAGATCACTGCTGCATCCAGAGGAAACACATTTTGCATCCTCTTTGCAAACAGTCATGACTTGACACATGAAATTGCAACAAAGCACGGAAGGTGGCTCACACACATCCTCAGCATGCCCCAGCGCAGCATCCGTATGTCTGTGCAAGAGGTACTTTTCACCTCAGGCAGCTCCCCAGACCTGCGCCCCGAGAGCACGCCAAGCCCATGGAGCTGGTGTTGGGTCTGCTGTGCCACGCGGGAGGAACCTCCAGGTGCTCAGTGGGCAGAAGTCAAAGTCATCTTCTCCCCTTCCCTTTCTGCCAGCTATTTATAACCCCGACAGTGACACTTGGAAAAATCACAGGTCAAGAAGTAGTGTTTTTATTAGTGAGGGAAAGATGTTTACTTACCCAGCGGACACGCAAAGGTCTATTCAGATCATCGCCTGGCTGCTCTGCAGCAGTGCCATTTTGTCAGAGTGCGGCTCAGCCTTACAGAGACTTTTTTTTTTTTCCTTCAGACCAACCCTCCATAAATACTCCTTAGTGCTTGAAACCTGCCATGAAAACTTGTATTTTTCAACTTCTGTTGTGCTTCAATAAGAAGTTCAAGGCGTGGTATGCCTGCAGTATACTGCTGATGGGAAACCAAATGTTGAATACTGGGATGAAGCTGAACAGAAAAACATAGTAGTATCGTTGGGGAAGGCAGATCCAAGTCTGCTGTAGAACCTATTTTCAGTTATGTACAAAACTCATGGAAGGCAATCGGGTTTCTGGTTTCTGGTTGGTTATCCCCCACCTCCCCAAGCTGCAAAGAGTTTTATTCAAGCCACGGTTTTACAGTAAAAACATCTATCCCTCTACCTAGCTTTCCCGTGAATCTCAAACTTCAACTAGTTAAGACACATCACGATTCCACCTGAATAAAAACCAAGTAACAAGTACATGACTAGCAGTGACTTTAGCCACATGATATGTTAGCACTCGGGGAACCCAGGTCTGAGTTCAGCTTCGGGTTTCTTGCTTGCCAGATCGGATGTCTTCGCACAGGCTGTCTCTTGGCAGAAAAATGCACCTCGATGGCAGCAAGCCTTCCTGTTTGCCAGAAAACGCGTTTTCTCAATGGCCTGTTTGCCGAGTCAAAGTCAAGAGGTCTTGAACAATACTCGCATCAGACACTTGCAATAACATCTAGAACTGTTCCATAGTAATGACCCCAGCCTGGCAAATAATGTTATAACATGTTTACAGAGAACAGAAGATTGCACGTGAGCTTGCAAAATCAGGGTACGACATTTGGAGGACTTTTTAAGAGTTTTTCCCCACTTACCCAACCACTTCAATTGTTTCCTTCTGCAAATCCTCTCCTAACTTTAAATAAGAGGAAGGCAGTTCCTGCAGTTCCCTGCCAAAGGGAGCTCCAGCTGAATTGAGAGGAAACTGGTTTGAATAAGAATCCAGCAAGCATTGTGGGATTTGGCCAGGAGACCAACATAGCACAAGAGAAGCAACTTCAGCTACCAGAGCGACTATTCAGCTACTGGAGGGACAACCCCCCTGTCTGGTTTTTTTTCCTCTCCTTCTTTCCATCCCACCTTTTATTGCCAGAGTCTACTTCTGGCAGACCTGATGGAGATGATGCCAAGCCAGGCAGCAGTGCTGACTCTTTCGCACCGTCCTCAGCCACAGGAGGCCTCGTGCACCCTGCCCATTCAGATGAAGTTCAGAGCCGCAGGCTACAGGGTGAAGACGGGGGGGGGGGAGGACACGACAGTCAACAGTAAGGCCCGAGACTTGGACTTCTGCACCTAAACCCACAAACATTTACTGTCTGGTTTAAGCTTAGCCAGGAGAATGAGACGAAGAGCCAGACCATGCAGATATTTTACAGCCATCGTTACTGCAATCCCATCTCCAGCTCTTTTTGAGGTGCCCAAGAAGGCTTATGCAATGAATTCATTTTCTTTCCTTCCTTTCAGTGATAGCTGTCTGGCATCACTTGTAGCTTTGCTTTGTATTCACCACTGTTCTCACCACAAAAATCTGAGCTTAGCTTGCAAAACCAGCTGGTGATTTTGGGTGGCCAATTCAAATCATATTAAACAGACCTAACTTTGAAGCCTGCACAGTTGTCAGGACAGTCCTAAAAGCAATCCCTTCAAGGGTATCTCTGGGCAACCAACCAGCTTTTCACAGCTGAATCCAAGGACTAGAAAACGCCACCTTCATTCACTGCGTAGCATTTATTCTTTCCTTTAGCTGTTAAAGCTTAGCAAATTTTACAGCACAGCAAAGGAATAATTTTTTTACATAGCAAGTTTCAATATCTTAAGAAGTAAAGCACTAAAGAAAAGGATCATCCAAGCAAACACATACCAGAAATCAATAAACTGTACACCCTCAGAAAGGACCACACATGCCCCACTCAGGACAGGGAGAAATAACAGCTCTTCCATTAGGACTGTCACACACAGATGAGGCTAGACACCATCACAGAAACACAAACTTAATGTTCACCATGGAACTAAACACAATGAAACTGTAAGAAAGGTAACATCCTTGATGTTAGGTATTTGCCAAATTACCTTGCAGCCCATACCACCCAATTGAGGGAAACTGCCTGAAGAGGCTCCCGGGGTGGCATTTTTGGTGGGACTCTCTTCGGCCATCCTGCTTGGCTTCCCAGTTTCCTCACAAATGTCAGCATCCTATTCACCTTTCAAGAACTGCTTTCAAAGAAAACCTCAGAGCATTTCTGAAAGTATCATAAGAAGGTAACCACTTGCTAACCATTCTGCTTACAGCTTAGCCATTCACTTCAAGGAAGCCAGCAATCACCCAAACCCACAGCAATGCATACAGGCAGACTCTCCCACAAGAATAAGGCCTGTCCTATTTATCAAGGACAGAAAAGGACAACCATTCAGTGACGGCCATCTGATACCTTTTGTATTTGCATTGTATGCTTGCTACAAATGGAATAGGGGGGACAGAGGTTGAGTTAAACATGTGCATGCATGTGAACATACATGCACTGTGAAAAGGCTGCTCAGTAGCTACAGAGATGCACTGAGGTTTTACATTAAACAAGCGGTACCATCTCTGCTTCATGCTTGAGTGGTGATGTTCGGTCTTTGATAGTTTTTGTATCTGCTCTTTGTAGGGCAGCTGAATATATAGTTTTTCTTTTGTATTTGCTCTGACATTAGTAAAAATCAGCAGTCAAAAAAGGCAGAGAAGAGTCACTTCTGTTAAAGTATTCTCTTTTCTTCTGAGTCTCTGACAGCGTAAGCCAAGAGTTTTGAGCTTAGCAATACATAAAACCAGCTGCTGTAGAGACGAGTACAGGATAAATATCTCAGTAGGTAGGAGGCCACTCTCTCTGTTGGCAGAGTAGACACAGCCAGGAAAGCTTCAAATCAGCCCCCAAAGAAATATAAACTCTTCTAAATAAGAAAGTAGTTCTGAGAATGCTCACTCATATACTTCAGATTCAAGGTAACTTGAACAGAAAAGAATCAAATTGCCAGGGGATAAAAAGAAAATCTTACCATTACCTACAACCCAAAGGCAACAGTATCCAGCAATGCAGAAAAGGATTGAGGAGTATTTTAGATAAGCAAATGAACGTAAGCCCTCTTGATGCCACAGCCAACTTAAACATAATCCCTAAAACCATAAGCAGGATGTATTTGTTAAAGTAAGAAAAGGTATTAATTACACCTGTCCAAGGCATTGGGGACTATTATTAGATTGCTGTATCCAGTTCTGGTGCAAGTAATTAAAAAATTGCATTACAAATTTGGAAAGGGTTCTGAAAAGAGCTTCAGGAACAGTCTGAGGTCCAAGAACTGTTTGTCTTAGTAACTGACTAAAGCTCAAAATATTTAATTAGGAGAATGTTAAGCACCGACTTGATGATTTTCTGCAAGTACCTACAGGAGGAAAAGATTTCTGATAACAGAAAGCTCTTTAATCTAATAAAACAAAAATTAACTTCCCAAAAGGTAAAGTGGGCAAACTCAGGCTATAAACACGATCCATGTTCTTTTTGGGTACGGAGAAGAAATAGTAGAAACATCTTATCTTACAGAGATGAACATAGATCTTGAATTTCTCCCCCCTCTCCTAAAAGTACGCAATAGCTGAACAGAAAATCGATACAGACACTCCTGGAGAGAATACTGGGGCTCATCTTCTATAGGAAGTCAGGCTGTATGATCGCTGTGATCCCTTTGGGCTTCAGTGCCTGTACATAAGAGAAGAACCTCTGGTCCCTGCAGGGAGTGGTGGGGGACAAGGCACAACACAGAAGGATGGGGTTGACCTAGGCAGGAGGCTCTGGGAGCCGTCAGCAGTCACATCAAGGGATGTAAATTTTGCAAGCTCTCTCTGACATCCTTGCTGGAGCTCCCTGACACAGAAGACATGAAGTGTCACGAGGAGTCATGCAAATATTGATGCTGCTGCAGACAGCCCAACTCACCCACGGCTCTGCCGCTGACTGTATCAGCACAGTCAAATTAGTGTTTCCATAGGGAGACAGAGTTTTGATGCGTCGGAGCACTGGTGTTTGTAAGGATGTACTATGGGGTTGCTCCTGCTACGCTAAGAGCAAGGGCAGACCACATGAAGGTTTTAAGGCTGCCAATATTACAAGGCTGTGCACGAGGTTTCCTCAGGGCTTCCTTGTGCTCTACCTTAGTGCCCTTCCACAGGGTACAGCATCCCCCTTATTTCTGCAGCTCTTTCTCCCTTTTCCTCTTACTTCAGTCAGGAAGGAAGGAACCAGAGCAGAGGTAATTGCTGATTTAATGCACGACTAATGCCTTGTCTGATGTGGTCCATTCCCACAGAGCAGCTGAGCTTCGCTGGAGAAGACCCGTTCTCGGCTATATTTCTCTTCAGCGTGCTTTTTACTTCACATCGTATTTATGGGTAACTTCGTCCCGTACTTCACGGGCAACTATTGTCATCCTCTCCTGGACGTGCTTCTGCACTGCTGTTTCCATAAAGCCAGCTGCCCCCTTCCCTCTCATCTTCTGCTTCACTGCCCTTTCAAACAACTGAAAGAAAGACAGGTTCTTAGCTGCTAGTGTCTCTGCCACCTGAAATGTCCAGACCTTCAGAGCACAGGGACCAGCAGGAGACAGTTCTGAGGCAAGGAAGATGCCACAATTCCACCCCTATCCAGCTGCTCTGAACAGAAACCCCCACGAATTCTCCTTGGTGCTATATGTCCAAAGCAGCAGAATTTGTACAACGCATAGATGCCATGGGGTCAGAGCAAACCCTGGGAGCCTGGGAAGCAGGAACCTGCATGGCTACAGCCCAGCACCATCCACGGGAAGGAACACACAGCTTGCCTTGAGTGGGTCATGGAGGGGACCTACCTCGCCTCTGGAAGAAAGAAACCAATTCCAGTGAGCATTCACCGCTCTCCTGGTCAACTAATTAATGGGGTAGCCATAACTGCATCCCCCAAGGGAGAGGACCACATTTTTACCTCCCTGGCCTCTAAAGATACCTACGCAAATCAAGAGAGATTACGCAGAGACTGACGAAGGTAGCAGCAGCAGAAAGCCAGACGCAGAGATCCATGAGGATGCGCTGAAGAGGTTCCAAAAGAAACCCTGACGAGCTTGTCAAAACCAACCTCCATGCTAGAGATGTCTCCCCCCACGAGGAGAAAGCGTGTCTCTGAATGCCTGGGGCAGCTGGGCCCGCCTCGCCATCGACACGTCAAATATTCATCAAGTATCGCTTCCCAAATATGAGCTGTTTCTCAGAAAAGGGCTTTCTGACCCCCGTTCCTGAGGTAAGACTGACAGGCTAAACACTACCCAGCGCTTAGCCTGAAAGCTCTTTGAGGTACATCCAGCCTATGGGGAAGACATTTTTTTGGGGCCCGGCATGCAAGCGCAGGGGAACCTGACGCGCAGTCACCGGCAGCAGAGGGAAAACCCCTTTGGCCCAGCAAGGCTCTTACTTCAGACAGTCGATGGCTACTCGCGGCCCCTCAGGGACGAGGCCAGCGTGACAACTGCTGGGGGAAAAAAAAAGAAGAAAAAAAAAAAAAAGCGAGGGGCCCTCCCCACCCAGAGGTGGCCCTAACAGGCTGTCAGGACGAGGGGCAGCCGCCAGAGCTGAGGCAGGGCAAGGCGGCGCGGCTGATGCCTTGGTCGCGAGCCAACCATACACCGTCCAGCTGTTTCTGGTAAAACGAAACTTGCCTTCCTAATGCTGTCACAGAAAGATGGATGAAAATCTTGGGTTACGTGTGGGGAAGCAAGAGCAGAGGAGCGATACCAAGTGACATTCCTCCAGCACCCATCCCTACAGGAGAAACCTGGTGGCTTACGCCGCTTCCCATTTTCCTGATGACAGACTCATAATGTCTTTCATATTAAACAGCCCCCTTTTCACATTTTGGTGAGCAAGTGCGTAATTGGACTTAGAGAAGACTAAGTGTCCCTGATTTAAAGCGCTTTAATACCGATACAGCTTTATGGCTTTAAAGAGGGGTGGGAAAAAAAAAAATCAACAAAAACCCAAGGGCCACTGCTTTTGAGGCCTAGGTAATACCCTCCTTTGTAGTGATTTAAAACACAGTCAATAAAACATTTACAACTGTTGGGAGCCAAGAGAAGGGTGTCTCCAATAAAGTTTTTATATATAAATAATACGTTCTCTCCCTTAGCTTTGTGGACATTATACACAGCAAATAAATTTGTTCTCTGAAAAAAAAAATAAATAATGTTTCCATGACAATCTTCCACAACAGGCAGAGAGCAAAGGAACTTTATTATATATAACTTATCTTTTTTTAGTTCTCTTTGTTGCACTGACTTTTCTCATAGCACTAGTAGCACCAATCTTGCACTGCGGATGAGAAGAGCAGCCCTGTTGGGCCTGGTGTTAAAGGTGTTGCACCTGGAGCTCAGCAGCACTATAGCGGAGCAAAGCATTGACAGAAAAGGAAACTTCGGTCAGGGCAGCACCACCTTTCTGTTCATTTTTTGCAGGTGGTCTCCTTGGGGGGGGCCCATGGTAACTCCTCCCAGACACTTCCCGTGAGGATGAGGTTTGATCCTGCTGCCTGCAAGCACCGATCCTAAATGCAGATCAACACACAGGGTTTCACAGGAATTCACCTTATCAGCTTAGAAATGGGTACCCCTGCCCTAGCGTGGGACACAGAGCTGTGCTTGTGATGGTGGCTTCCCCCTCACTCCAGTAAAGCTTACTGGCAAAACCTGTCTGGTTCTCTTTACCAGCATGACCTCCATCAGCCCCACCAAAAACGCTGGCACCACTAAGTTCATACCCTCGAGGAGATCAGCCAACAGCCAACCCATTGGGGAAGCACAGCAGAAGTTTTACAGAGCCACAGAATCAAGAAGTTTGGGGTTTTTTTGCTCTTCAGCTTATCTGAAAATAACAGCTAAGCCAATCTGGAGTTGAAGTAATGCAAACACGGGACACTTTCAAGACGCAGCTGGACGGCGTGCTGGGCCATCTTGTTTAGACTGTGCTCTTGCCCAGAAAGGTTGGACCAGATGATCCTTGAGGTCCCTTCCAACTTGGTGTCCTACGATTCTATGATTCAAACTGTGGTGACATGGCAAGCAGAAGAGTGCTTGAGATGGTCTGAATCTAGCCAGTACTGGTTTGCTTTGGTTCGGTCATATCCCATGCTGCTAGGTGAGCACCAACACAGCAATCCATCTAATTCTTCTTCTGGCTGGTATCTACCTTATCTTTTACTTTGTACAGTTTTAGATGCTTCTCCATAACCTTGAAGAGTAGCATAGTCAGCACATAAACATTCAGCTCATTTTTCTATTGCTGTTCATACAACACAACTGCCCAGGTTTTAGGCATACTATTACATTTCAGTTGTCAGAAGGTTTATCGCACCATCTCATGACTGCTTTCCTTCTGGGGTTATATCGTTGTGAAAAGTAAGTGCTGCTCACTAATAACCTCCATTTTCTCAAGTGCAGGCTAACAAATAACTCACAAGGGCAGAGGAGCAAAGATGCCTAATGCGTTATGTCCGCGGAAAAGCATGAAGCTATGGTAGCATTCTCCACCTCATTGGCGTAAAAGGAGATACGGCAAACTGCAAGATCTAGAAAGCAAGACATATTTTAATTGCCGAGACATTTACAGGTAACACATGCCTGCAAAAACAGGCATACAGCTTTACATATCATTAAGTATAATAAAAATACAAAACTCGCAAGAACAAATACAGGGACCCAGATATGAGTGTTGCATAAGAACTACACCTGGTGTCAGTTCAACCTAAACGCTCGGCTTCCCTCAATCCTGCATACGCCACTAAAATTATAACAGTCTATCCAGAAAGCAGCAGATTGCTGACATGCACCGTTAGTGACGTCCTTAAAACTGCTGAATGTAAACTTGAAAGCAGATTATCTCAAAAGGATAAGCAACTGCCACATGCGCATCAATTGAGCTCATTGCAGAACAAGTTGCAAGCTACAGCTGAAGGATATTAAAGCAATCTTCCTGGAAGTCGGACTGCACTAATGAACAGGCTCCCTTCCCCATTAAAGCCTATTCCCACTTATGCCAAGTATGCAACACAGAAAAGGGTTGGAGGGAAGAGCATGGCTTTATAACAAGTGCTTGATGCAACTGGTTATTCTCCAGATGAACCAACTGTTAGCAGGTGATCATACAGCAAACAGAGCAGGTAGGTGCACATCAGCAGTTTGGCATTCATTCTGCCTTATGCTCAAATTCTTGCACGCTCCATCAGACGTACCGGGGAACCCTGTGCTGACACGGCAACCGACCTTCTGGTCCTGCTTCCAGCCAAGTCCTCACCGATGCCATTACACCACGACACTATCCTCCAAATAATTTTCTGAAGTATCATATGTTAACAAAAGCATATGTTTAGTGGCTTTAATACAAATTATGCATCTGCACACACACATACACATGAACCTCTGTGAAAAGAATAGTGTCAAAGCTGTGAAAGCAAACACTTAGAAGCAAGGAAATGTCAAAATTCAGGCTGCAGAAACACCCTCATTTTATTCCCTCAGTGCATATAATTAAGAGCGGCATATCATCCAGGTGCAACAGTTGGCAGCTGTTAATAAAAGTGAACAGCATCCTGGGAGCAAGCCACCGTGCAGATTTGCAGTAAGCACTTTTCAAAACAAGCTTTTTTTGGATATAGATAAAATTTAAAAATACATAGAGAAACAGGTAAGAAGAGAACTACTAATTAAATATTTATAGCGAGAGAACAAACACATCTAGGAAACTGACGTACAAGTATCACTGGAGGAAGAACATAACAAATCACATTTCAAACTAAGATCCTGTGGCTTTACCCTCTGAGCCACTGAAAGCAATGAATGGATTCCAAGTTTCAGTTTTAACCTACAACCTCACGATATTTGGGGGAGAAGAAAGGAAAGGGTTGAACTGAAAGACCAGTGACCACCTTAGAAACTCAGCTTTTGCTTGCAATGAAGTAACTTCCTGGCCTATTTGGTTGGCAAGATAGTTTGAAAGTGACTCACACACACACTCACGGCCCGCAAAACTCATCAGAGATCCTAGCAGAGATCCTAGAACTATGTATTAGCATATACCCAGTTTCCCAGGTTTTAAGCCAGTATTACTACTTTGGGCAACCCCAGATCTTGAGATATAGACAAGGTCGGCAAAGGCAAGTCCCGGTGCAGAAGCCCTCCATGGGAAGTTCCAACCAGTGTTGCTTTCCCAGATGTAGAGCAGCAATGTTGGAGGGGGAGGTACGGTTACCAAGGGCATTAACGGAGCAAGATCTCACTTGCCAACACACCCGAAGGCCTTTGTCCACCACCAAGTCAAGTCTCCATTCCCTGAAGTCAATGGTGGAAGACACGGGAAAACAGTGAATTTACTCAAGGCAAAATGAACACTATGAGATGCGAAAGTGTATATGGCATCGTAACATCTGCTGTTGTCTACTAGCACCACTTCTGTCCGTATTTCTGTGTGTCCACTTGCCTATATTCCCTTAAACATTGCTAGAAGAGAGAAATTGTGCGAAACGAGTCACTCCAGCCTTTGCTTTGGGTAACAGGTCCTAACGGGCTGAGATGAGAGCTGCCTCCTCTGTCCTACCCAAGGAGGGGACGGAGTGCTCTGCATTGGGACAGGGCTTGCAATGGGAAAGGTGGGGTGCAGGGCCAGGGACCGATACCACCCCATATGGACTTCTCTATACTCTCACTTTCGTAAACTCTGCTTAAACTGACAGCCTGTGCTGAGTCACAGGAAGCGTTTCGGGAGGCTTGGATGATGTAGAGCAGTCGCGTTACCTGCCTGACCACTGCTCGGCCTCATGTAGGCTCCCTGGCAGCGGCTCCAGCCCTGGTCGCTCCACACCTACCGAAAAGGCAGGGAGCCGCACTGCTCCCCTCGCACTCACTGAAAAGCGCTGCAGAAGGCAAAGGTAGGGCACGAAGTTTGCACAGAAACGCGCCTGCTACAGCAGTGCATAATTTCGCACGATGCACGCAGTGCAATGTGCCACTAGCAGGCGGCAGCCGTGCAGATGCCCATTGGAAACACCTCCCTCCTCCAAGGAGGACCCGCCGGGGAGAAAAAGCCATTTCCAGCTCTCTGCAGGGAGGCTGCTCTGCCCACCTACCCACCCCAGCACCTCCAGGGTGCCCAGATACACCTCTCTTTATTTTTTTTACCTCTTTAATACAGAAACGCATTCTGAACATGAACTCTTCTGTGAAAAGGCCACTTTTAATATTAATTGCTTTGCCTTCATGGAAGAAACTAGTAAATTGTATTTTTAGCTGCTGCTCCCCACTGTTGCCACTTGACTAACTGTAGCTAAAAAGGTACCTCTCTCGAGCTTAACAATAGCACTAAAGAAAACGATAAACAAATTTTTTGGTGGATGAGAAATCAAATGATTCAATTTGCCTTGATGACTCTTTTTTGTAGTGCTAAAGATCACACCTAGAAGTAGTTAAATGTAATCTCAGTTCAAGTTTGTTCATAAGAACTTAGGCTCAAACCACTGTCAATACACCGTCACTCTGCAACGCTATATGGAGTTATTCGGACATTTCATCGGGGTCCGCAGCAGATAACACAGTCTATTTGCTCTACTAATAAGAGCTTCATACCACCCCCGGCGCAATGACAGCAACGCAATCGCGGCTGTCTAAAAATGCAAAAAATAATTATCTTGCGATATCTGCCTTTGCCCAACTCCCATCGCCCGGTGATTGACCCTTCTGCACCCCGAGCAGAAGGCTTGAAGCGATCTGAGAGTATATTGTGCACAGGCTCCCAAAGCTGGCTGAATAACAATACAGCAGACTCAGCGGGGTTTCAGAGCCACAATTTAAAGCTAAATTGGCATGCTCTTCGTAGAGGAACTATGTTTCCTTAGGATTAGCAATAAAGACTGCCTGAGCTGATCTGACAAATCAGCCTTTTACCCCAAAATGTCAGATTATAGGCTGCGATATTTTTATTCAAAAGCAATGGAAAGAATAATCTGTTCAACGTTCTCCTGCGCTCAGCTAAAATACACTTAATTGCATCAGGCACTACCAAACATTTTTCAAGCCCAGAAAATAATAACATGCCTGACGTTATGACAACATAAACCGCAAGAAGTACCATACAAGATTCAATTTAAAGCCCGATGCTAAAGACCTTCAAAGGGAAGGTTTAAAAATCTCACCTCAGCTCACCCCCTTGTGCTTAGGTGCTCATAGGAGCTGCTGGTTCCCGTCCCACATGGTCACTCAAAACGCATCGTCCATCAAACTGCCCACCAAGCAGCTGGTAAAGTAACTAGCGTTTGGCCCACAGTATATAACATCTCGTGCTCTCTTGAAGACCTCTTTAGCTTCTAGCAATTTCAGGGTGAGGTCATGGCAGATTTTTGGCATCCGCTCCGCATTGCCTCGATTCTCTACAATGCATTGTGTCAGTGCAATGGATCCGAGCCTAGCTGGGGACTCATTAATCCACAGATTTCATTTCTAAACACGCAATTTTCTGAAACAATAATGCGCATTAACTCCTCCAGAGTTGCTAAGTCTGCTGCAAATCAAAACCTGTTTGGGTCCCCCTTACTGAAGTTAGATATTTTGGTGACCATAATGGCCTGGACTCTGCCAAAACAGCTACCAGACATTTGTAGTAAGACCCCTACTTTATACTATTATGGCAATTTTATTGAAATTTAGGCAATGCCCTTGCTCAACAATGGCTTTACAAGACAAAAGTCAGATGTCAATTACTTTTTTTTTTTGCTTTCAAAATACATGCAGGCACTAATCCTGGAATAATGGGCTCATAAAACATCAGCTTAGAAAAATGCAGCAATTACACTGATCCAGCAAGCTGTCCACCAGAGATGGCTTTGTTTTCACGTTTTGCTTCGCTGAACTCCACTTGTGAATGTACGAAGCCTGCACTCCTGCAGATTAACTTTTCCTCTGCAAGTGAATGGACTGGAAGCCTACACACAGCCAATTTCTTGCTCACCCCATGGAAGGAGGGAGCGATCTTCCCTTCCAGCCTCTGGAGGAGCACGGTGCCACTCTTGGGGGATTTCCCCCACCTGAGACAAGACAAGTTTTGGGATGGAGGTGGGTCAGGAGAGATGACCAAGGGTAACTGTGACATGCAGCTAACGATGCCATGTCTCAGACAGCTCCGTTAACACCAGCCTGACTTTGGCCACCTGATGCCCGGAGGAGGAGGGGGAGGAGGAGGAAGACGTCTGTGCTGAGCCCCACTGTCACCTGAGCTCAGAGGCTGGCACTGTTGTACCCAACTCTCCAGCACCTGGCCCGCTGTTCACTGAGATTTCTCAGAAGGCACAAATACAGCTTAATCAATGGATCTGGCCCTTCATGTACCAGGATGCTCTTGTGGAAGCACTTTGCCATGGAGGTAAACCGTTCCTTACGCCGAATGCCCTCTTCCCACAGAACCTCCTCCTGCAACCTGCTGCCGCCAGTTCCCACTCTCAGGCCGCCTCGCGCTTTCGCTCCCTATACCATTCCAACCCTTGCCAGCCTCAGCCTCCTCCCCAACACAGCCTTGAGCTCTGAACAGAAGGAGTCCGGGTAAGGAGATGTTTTTCTTCTCTTCCTCGAATCACAGGCAGAGCTCAGTTGCCCGTGGTGGGCTCCATGTAGGCAGAGCTGCCGGCGGCTGTGAGGCTGAGCCAGTTTGGGCACGTTTCAGCTGCCTTTGGCTGGAGGCCACACAAAAGCTTGGAAGAGGAATATGCCCCAGAAAGAGCTGAGTGTCCAACGGCTCTCCACTTGGGGTGAAATTCTCGCATGGGGTCACGCGTAGGATGGAAAGCATTCACCCCTCCGGTCAGAGGGAGGAACCTAGCTGAGACAGGACCACACCTGAAGCAAATCATTAATGACTCTTATCTCCTATCCATTAACTCAAATTGCTTATCCATATGTACCTGGAATTAAACAGGTGGATTTTCTGGGAAGATGGACCTTTGATTAGTCAATGTGAAACTATGCGACTGATCTTTCACTCACTGAAGTCGACAGCAAGAGCTTCCTTTGATCCCCTGGTACAAGATCAGGTCAGACGGAACTCAGAGATTGCCATCCCTGTCCACAAATACAGACACGGTGGCTCAGCGGGAAGGAAGTGCAATTCTCCTGGAGTTTCTGCTTGTCACTTTGTCACAGAGTGTGTTATTCAAGACATTGAAGGGGGGGGTGGAAAACAAGGCAAAGAAAAAAAAGCAGCACGCCTGGGAGCTGAGACAGAGGGGCGTGTGGTGGGTCTTTTTATTTTTTCCCCTCTTAACAGACTGAGATAAATGTAGCAATCCAAAAACGTGGAGGTGGGAAGGACGTGTGTGTGCATGTGCCTTTTATCAACTGGAGGATCATTGGATGTATCTGTTACCAAGGAGAAGCACACGCTTGGTAACAGAAGAGAGCAAAATTATTTCTTCTGCATTCCTATATGATAATAATCACTAACCTTATCATTTTTCTCATGATGAAATTCAGAGCCCAGTATTAAATTTCACTCCGTGACAAATTTACTGGAATGAAAAAAGAAGGGGGGAGGGGGGGGAAAAAAAAAAAAAAAGAAAAAATCCAAAAGCGCAGGAATGCAAGCTACCAAGATGCAATCTTAACAGCAGCGCACTTAGGAGCGCTGCTGGAGCTGGAGGAAATGACACTGTACTCAGCTCCGCTGGTCCAAGGAGCTTTCAGCAAGAAGAAGGCGCCCGGCTTTGGGCAGCCCTCTGTTAAGGATCTGAGAAAACAGACGCAGAAGTCAGATAGCTCAAACAAGAGCAGAGCAACTCTTTATTGGGGGGACCCCGGCACGCTCTGTTTATCACCAGTCAAGCCCCTACTACTCTTGATAACGTTGTGACATATCCCGACGGGCTGGCAAAAGCCCCTACGGAAGGGTTCTGGTTAATAAACAAAAGGCAGAGACCCTCCGCGGGCTTTTCTTACCAACACCCTGGGAAAAAAACCCATCCAAGGTGCATCTCGCATCTTTTGCCGTGGGGTGATCTCAACAACTTTTAATCGCCGAGCTGCACCCCCCTCCTGCAGACACATGCAGCACCTCCCATCGCTCTGCTGAGCGGGGAGTACCTGCACGCACCGACGCGCCGAATGTCACGACTCGAATGTCGCGACTCGACTACACGCAGCGACTGGTCCTCAGCCAATGCAAGTCTCACCATGAAAAGCACATTGCTGACCAAAAAGATAAGCGAGCAAGCAAACAAACGGAGGGGGCGGGGGGGGGAGACAAATAAGCCAGGTCACGGCAACTGGAGTATTTCAAGAGGAAAGCACAATTACGGCCGCGGAAATCTCAGCAGGCGGAGGAGGGGAAGCGCGTCCCCAGGCAGCGCCGCGGGGAAGTTGGGAGCCGGGGGCCGAGGGCAGCGCCGTCCCCGGCTCGCCGCCCCCCAGCCGGGTCCCCTCCGGGGGGCTCACCTCCCCCCTCCCCAGCCGGGTCCCCTCCGGGGGGCTCACCCCCCCCTCCCCGGCCGGGTCCCCTCCGGGGGGGCTCATCCCCGCCCCTCCCCGGCCGGGTCCCCTCCGGGGGGGCTCATCCCCGCCCCTCCCCGGCCGGGTCCCCTCCGGGGGGGCTCATCCTCCCCCCGGGCGGCACGGACCCAGCGCACCCATCCCACACCGCCAACCGCCCCCATCCCCCAGGTCCCCGGGGTGCCGGCGGCCCCGTCCCGGGCGCGGTACCTTCTCTCCGGTGAGCACATGCAGCCCCTCCCGGACCTTGGCGAAGGACCCCTCTCCCAGCTTCCTGCCGATCAGGTAGTTGCCGACCCGCTTGGTGTGCTGGAAGTCGCGGAGCCGCTCCCGCGGCGCCGCCGCCGCCGCGCTCAGCCAGGCGGCCAGGAAGCTGCCCTCCGCGCCCGCCGCCGCCTTCCGCGCCTCGCCGCCGCCGCCGCCGCCGCCGCTGCCCGCCACCGCCGGCGGCTCGCTCAGGAGCCCGTCGCCCGCCGCCGCCGGCATGCCCGGCCCTGCCGCTGCCCCTGCCGCTGCCGCGCCGCCTGCCCCCGGCCCGCGGGGCGGTCACCGGGCGGGCAGGAAAGTTGCTCGGGGGAGAGGGCCGCCGGCCAGGCTGGGGCGGAGGGGCCGGGGGGCGGAGCGGGGCTGGCGGGGGGCCGGGGCCGGGGCCGGGGCCGGGGCTGGGGCGAGCCGGCGGCGCGGTGCCCCGGGCTGCCGCCCCTCATCGGATCCGGCGCCTCCCCTCTTCCCGCCCGCCGCGGCGCTGCCCCGCGCCGGCAGCGGCTGCAGGCGTGAGGCTGCCGGGCCGAGCGGGGAGGAGGGGGCCGGCGGAGGGAGGCAGGGGAGGGGAGGGGAGGGGAGAGGTCTCGCTCGGTTTGAATTTGCGGTAATTTAATCCGCTCGCACGCGGCGGGAGCAGATGCGATCCAAACCCGGCAGCCTGGGTGTGTTCAAATCCGGCTGGCCCCTCCTCCCTCCCCCCCGGCACCCCAAATCGGGGGCAGCAGCGCGTCCCCCTCTGCAACCGAACCCGGGGTCCCGGCTCCCCAGCAGCGCCGCCCGGCTCCCGCCGTGTTACCGCGACGCGATCGTGACCGCCCCGCCCGCCGCTCCCGCTTGCTCCGGCGGCGCCGGCAGGCTCCGGTCCCGCTTCCCCCACCCGCACCTCGTTCACCGCCCGCTTCTCCATCACATGCCTCCCGGCCCTCTGCTCTCCTCTGCCGGCGGCCTCCCTCCTCCTCCCTCCTCCTGTTTTGCAGCGCGGGGGTCCTGGCCGAGCCCCCCACTCAGCCTGCATCCCCCAAATGCATCTCCCCGGGGCTTGTGGGGGCCGGGAGAGAGGAGGCGCCCTGGGTACCCGTCCGCCGCAGGCTGCGCCCAGGGGAGGCCCCGCGGAGAGGGGAGAAGGGGGTATATTGCCATTTGCGCTGCCCAGCCCCCTTCCAGCGGGCCGGAGGCGAACGGGAGGCGCAGGGAGAGGGGGAGCCGCGATGGGAGACGAGGCAGAGCCCGGCAGAGCCGCCCTGCTCCGAGCTTCCGACCGTCAGCGATGCTCTGCCCTGCTTGGAGTTTCTTCCACCCGGCTTGGTCTAGCCCTGGAGGCTGATGCTCGCGACCTTCAGCCCACGCTGTGGACGGTCTGATCAAACGGTGAATTCACTGAAATGCCTCAGGGCTCGTAAGGATTTTAACCTAAAACCCTACCTTCAGCACGGCATCAGCAAGGAAGTGATCGAGGGCCCCTATTTAGCGTCAAGCCTAATCTACGTTTTCAATTTTTGCCCGTGTAGTTGCGTTAGTGAATACTTTGGAAAAAAAGAAATCACGCACACCCCGACAGATGCGAGCTATGTCAGCAAAACCTCCCGTAAAGATGCAGTTGTACCTGATGAAAACCAGCTTAGAGCTTTGCTGCAATCACACTCCCGCCCCATGTGAAGCTGTTTTTCCCACTAGAGGGCTGGCTAGCACAGCTCTCCCCGTGCACATGCTCCCTCCTCTTCTTAAGCTCTTCTTTTACTCCTTAAGAATGTCATGCCAATTTTACACCACACTGCTGTCCGGTAGCCTTTGCGTCCTTCTCGACCATACTCACATCGCTTCACTGGCAGAACTATTCCCCTCTGCTCCCTTCCACTGGAGTAGTCTAACTGCATCCCTAATGGGATTTTGGCTGGCATGGGTGTTGATTAGCCATGTGCTCCTTTCCTTGACATCACTGCTCTGGTAAAACTTCCTAATTTAAGCCAGAGCTGAGGAACGTCATGATTTTACTGTGCCAATCGTAATGGATAACAATTTACAGTCTCCCCTGTGTCAGTCCAGCCTTCCCAAGCCATAGTTAATCAGATTTAAACATACCCAGGTCTGGCTTCAGGCAAAAGCTGCCCAGGAAGGCTGGGGGTGAGGCGCTCTGGGCTGCCTGCCGTGGAAGAAGTGCTGCTGCTGCTGCTGCAGGTGCTGAGCCCTGCCACCTCCAGATGACCCCACGGCTGGGGCTGGCTGGGGTACAAGTGGGGTAGGAGCCCTCAGCACCCACCTCGTCGGCCCTCTTGGCCCAGCTGTGTCGGGAGTCATGCTGGCCTCCCCCCACACTTAAGAGGTGTCCTTATCTGGACCCCGACTCTTTCCTTGCAGCTCAGGAGGAGTAAGAAAGCGTCTGGTCTTCTGGGAGGAGAAGAAGAGGAGACGGAGGGAGCGGGTGCCCATGCTGCGTGGAGGTAGTGGCTGATAACAGTGTGGGATGAAGGCCCTTGCTGCAAGGTGGAGGCATATGGGGAAGGAGAACTGGGGAAGCAGACTCACACTCCAGATTTCTGGAGCTGAGCTGGCCACCTTCCACCAGCTGACTTCAAATCCCTGAAACTTTTACTGACCCCTCCAAGCTGTATTCCCTGTGGCCAAACACAAAGCAGTTCCATTACTGAGAACCCTGGAACTGGCTCTGCACCACCACTCTCAGTGATACGTAGGTTTGCAGATGAAATTTCAAACAAAACTGAAATCCAGCACCGTCCCAGTAGGCAGAAACCAGAGAAGGGAAAGCTCCAAAGCCAATAAAAAATATTTTGGGTTTAAAATATACACTCATCCCATGCTCTGGATACGTTTACAAACACTGCACAGCCACCTAAAATAAAAGTCTGTGCGTTCTCCGACCTACCACTAGCTCAACCGATCCCGGGAGCACTTCAGTCCCCTGTGGGAAGTCACAGGGACACAGGACCAGGACACGCTGCCTGAACTGATGCCTGCCATGCTGAAGTTGTGTTCCTCGTAGCTGGGGTGCACTTCGATGGGACATGTCCCTAACAGCAAAACTGGTCCTGCCCCCGCTCTCCCCCCACAAGTGCAGTGCAGGGTGTTTGTGCTGCTGCACTATCAACAGGGTTGGTGAGGCGATCCAGCTTTTAAAAGCGCCGGGAAGTTTAAGACAACTCCTCTACTGACCTGGGCCACCAGAGAAATGTAAGTGGAATTGTGCAGTGGGGCAGCGCAGGTAAGCTTGTACCATGCTGTGCCATGCTGATGTCCTCCTCAGACCCATTACCCCTGTTATCAGACCTTCCTCACCCTCCTGAATCAACTGGGACTGATAAATCTGGCTCCCACCAAACCTGAACAGTCCAGAAGAGAACTTTATTGGTGTCTGCTAAATCAAAGCTGGAAGTGGGAAGGTGCCAGGAGCATCCCCACGTGTTTGCAGGGAAGGCACCCCAATCCTTGCACAGGTCAGGATAGTGGCAAAGCTACAAAGGATCGTTCAGTGGTGAGCCTGGGTCTGCATCACAGACTTCGCCGGTCAGCATGATATGTGTGAGGTTTTTAACAATATTTTGTATGGGGAAAAGGGAAAAAAAAAAAAAGAGAAAATTGTACTGCAGACAGTTACATTGGAAGAATAGCAAGTACATACATAGCGTTTTCCAGTTGTGGAGAGGCTATATTCTGTATTATTTAAAGATACGACTATGCTAAGAGGGTTTGCAGCTGTATTTGCTATATAGCTGGTCTTGTAACAGACCAAATACACGTTTCAGACAGACAATGCAAAAATTCCCCAGTGTCTGCTACGCAGGGAACTGGAACAAGGAAATAGGAAACATGGCTGCCCAAGCAGATGCTGGAAGACACGCCTGGAAGCAGCTTCTGGCTAATCCTCACACACAGCGATGGAGCGCAGAGGAAAGGCGTAGCCCTGTCTCAACAGCGGCAGCGTGCCCTTGGGCAGAAAGAGCTGTAAGGTAAAGGCAGCAGGAGACCAGCTCATGGTTTAAATGGCAACGTGCGCTACGCAGCAAGGGACGCTTAGCACGCGCAGGCCTGCGTCTTCCGCTCCCAGGCTACGGAGCTCGTCTCAGCCACCCCACACTGTCAGTGTGGATGCCCAAAAAGGGGTGCACACCCTCGTCAGTACGTCCTTACTGGCATGGGAGCGGTGAGTGGAGACCATGCACCGCCATTGTCTGCTTCCCCACTGGTGCCGCCTGGGGAAGGGGGAGCCTCGCCCAGTGCAAACTGAACCGGACCCTTTCCTTGCCCGAAGGAATATGTTTTCAGATGGACAGACAGGCAGATGTTTGCACCTTTGTTTAGGCTCACAGCTGCAACTCGGCTAACAGAAACATGGGTTTGGCCACTGTGATGATTAAACAGATGTTAATGGCATGTTTTTCAGTCAAACACTTGAAAATCAACCTCTCTTAAAAATTAAACTGGCAAGAAATGGCCATTGCAGCAAACATTAGCAGAGCTCTGAAAGAACCCAGTGAATATTTTTTTTTAATTGACTCAACTTGAGGACTTAATGAGTTGACAGGACACTTTTAAACAGGCAAGACTGCTGCCTTCTCACGATTTCTATCCTGTCCAGCTGTGCCCATCAGGGTGCAGTCTGGATGGAAGGGGGATCAAAGGCTGCATTCATTTCTGTCCATGCTTTAATTTAAATTTAGCTCCAATGTGCTTTATTTTGAGCTGCCGTCTTTCTAAGTAATGACATTTTCTGATTAACTGTTGAAATTACTAACGAATTAAAGGCAGTAGTCTGTCTTCAGGTTGCAAAACCTGTAATAACAAGCTACTAAAAATAATTTAGAGCTTGATTTAAACCCAGGAAAGCGAAGAAATTCCCTGACAGTATTGTCCTTTGCCATCTTCAACATTTTACACTATTGTAGCAAAACGCATTATCGGCTTGCAGACTGGGAGTTTTGCAGCAACGAGGAAGACTGAGGCCCCTGGGCCCAATCCCCAATGTCAAGGTCTACCTGGGCTGGGTCCTTCAAGGGGTCAAACGCTACAGGCGAGTTCCCAGGCTACAGTATCATGTCCAAGGAGGATGTGGCTGGGGACAGAACCGGAAAACGCTGGTCCAGCAGCGGAACATGGCACTTCAAAGGAAACATTTGTGAGCCTGAGAGCCCATCAGCAAAATGCTTTGCCTCACCGTGCTGTTGCCTCTTCTGGTGCAGCTGGTGGTGGCAGCTTTCCAAGCACTTCTTGCGGAAGCACGGGGCTGTCGCCCAGGGATGCTCAAATTCTCCTTACACCTCACCTGCGTATGTGATTCAAATTAATTGCTCTCACTTGCCCTTCTGAAGAGATCCAAGGTCCTTGAGTGAAGGAATGATGAAACCTCAGCTCTTTTCAAAAGTACAATGGTGCATGAAGAAGCAAGTAAACTCCTAAGTATGTTGCACAAGAGCAGTGAGTAAATTCTGTTCTGGTCAAATGAAAAGTGGATAATTTACCATTTACCTGCCACATCACCAGGCCTTTTGAAGTCAGTGGTTAACTGCTGACTTCATACGGGTTGTAGGAGAAACCCTGACTTAGGACTGAGATCTTAGGTTACAAAAAAGTCAAGTCATTCTGTTATTGCGTCTGCTCCCTTTGGTATCTTGTTCTCCTTTAAAGTAACTGGGGGTTTTGTGGTTTGGGTTTTTTTTTTGACAGCTGTCTAGTTTTGTAATATTTGGGTTTCAGATACTACAGGGATATTAATTCAAACCAGTTGGGTTTATTATATTTTTTGAAGCGGAACATATTTGTATTTGTTCTTAAAGAATTTATAGGACACAGTTTTTTACAGACTCCCTGTCTGCGTTCAGACTGACAAGAAGCTAAGTTTCCTGGCACTTCCACAATAACAGGTGATATACCTGGCTCGGCAAGGGTGAACCCTATACTGCAGCTTGGATAGCAGTGAAGAAGAGAACCCTTTCGGTGTGACGGCGATGTCCAGCATCAACTGATTATGTTATGACTTAAGTGCCTACGTATGTGTACCGCAGATACATTCAGCTGACAGTGACATTTCTAAATCCCTGTAGTCTTGTAATCATAGAGAATCGATGTACTTCACCTTTCAACTGTTGCAGGAAGAGGACTTCTACACTTCAGCTTTCATAAGCTTAAAACTTGTATTTGAAAAATATTGAACAAATGTTGTCCTCAAAATATTCAGAATAAATATATATATGTCCAAAAGCACCTAAGTAAGCATTGAAACTACTTGATGACTTTTACAGAAAGATGTTGGCAATGGGGTTATCCGTCACTGTGTCTCCAAGCAGCAAAAGCTCTGCTATTCCTGTGCTCCCACAAAAATCTCCAGTTTGCTCTCTGCCCTGCAGCTTCTGTAATACAGTTCTCTGCAGCCAATATAAAAATAGAGAGCATGTAATGACTTGGAGGTATCATAAAGCAAATTGAATTTAATATCAAAGTAAATAGTAGGGGGTTACTCTCTTGATGTTGTTTTTCTTTTTCACATTTCATCAATTAAGAAGTTCAATTTTTGAATTTGAATTAAACTGCTGTGAAACCCTCCTTGCAGCGCATGGTGTCATAAAATTTAGGACCTTTAAGTTTCATTTACACATGAGAGAACACAAGAGTATTGTATAATTATGCCTATGTGAAATACTTTGTATTTTCAAAAGCCTTAGATGTCAGTGATGGATGACATGCACAGAAAAAAGGAGATCAGACTTTTGTGAATCTCTGGAATTAGCGTATCGTGCAGAAAAAGGTGTGAAGTATTACACACGCTGACGAAGCCCCTTTGGTGGAGTTCTTGGGTCACTCCATGGCATCACGCTGGCACGCTGTTACTGTGCCCTAAGAGTGATTGAAATGCATAATTAGAACAAAGATGAGGGTGTATTTGAAATAAAGCTTTGCATTCAACTATGGACCGATGATAGTCCAAACGATCGTGTAAGCGTCGTGCCAGGCAACCTTCGAGCAAGTAACCTGCCACAGTGAAAATTCAGAATCAAGATGCCCTCGAGCTGTAAGATTGTCTCTCCTTACTCTTCTCCTTGTTCTTGGCAGTAAGTCAGAAAGTATCCCAGTACCACAGAGTCTAAGGTAGGACTGGTGGTTTTCCCACTGTTGCTGCAGGCTGAGCACCGTCAGCCCGTGTCTGCGGTGTGCTTGCACCTACAGTAATAGCTGTTTTTTCAGTCGAAGAAAGTCAGCTATTTAAAAGCTTTCTTGCAAGAAATGTTCCAAACACCTTGTTCACATCCGTGCTAAAACATGAAGAAACGAGCGATTTCACTCCTGAACTAAGATTTCTATGTTTTGTTTAAGCCCAAAGGAATTTTCTATGACTGAATGAATTGTTGGAAAGCAGAGTTTCACAGCGGCAAAAGTGCACATCGCACTATCACAAGACTCTCACAGATGAGTACTCTATACGCATGGGCTACGGGAGGGCAACTACCTGGGGATGGGATCTGAAGTGCTCAGGTCAAACCGCTCGCCGTCTTTGCCAGCGCTGTCTTTGCTTAGCCCCTGCTGCAGGCTTTTCCTCCGCGGACAAGAGCAGCAAGGTGCCTGCTCTCGACAGCCAGATGCGCGCAGGGACTAACTTAGTCGTGGTCCTCCCAGCTCCCAGGTGACAACCATCCTTGAAGGCACGTAAAGATTGCTGCACGGAGCCGTACAGGAGGAGCGGCTGTGCAGGGCGCAGTCGGCAGCACCGTGTTGCACACCCGCTTACAGGTTCCGCTCGGGCTGGCTTCAGCCCGAGTCACCTGGATGCTACGTAGAGCAGCTCCACACATCTCAGCTCTGGCCCAGGTTTCCTCGGTTCTTAATAGATGTGGGGTAACAACTGCTCTCCACGCTGTCAATAAACAGGCTCCCATAGGCTCTTAAAGTACTGGATACGTGGGCAACTCTTCACCCATGAAAAACATAAAAGGAGTGATACGTCTTCCCGACCGCATTGCGTGGCAAGGAAAGCCAACAAAAAAGTTAGCCAAACATCATTCTGACAGTTGCACGCAAATCCCATCATAAAACTGTTGTAAATACAGATCTTGCTAGTATAGTTAGTGTTAGTTAAAATTTGGAAACCTTTTGCATTTAATCAGATTAAAAACCTTGAAATGAACGCAGGCTTGTACTAAGCTATGAAAATTCATCTTGGCGCTTTGCAACTGAAAACATTAATTTTCTAAGTGTCTTCCTTTGTATACGGTGAGACTTGCCGGACGGTTATTGCAAATCTCATTTGCAAATCACAGTTAACTTGCTGCAGTTGTGTCTCCCTGTATGCAACTTCCCTAACTATTGAAACCACATCAAAAATTCAGAGCTGGGAGACCCAATTATGAAGTGCGCAGTTTTTACAGGTGAATACTTTGGCATGCATCCAGGACCCAGCATAGCCCTGAAACACTTCCAAAGTGAGATTAGCTTAATAACAAATGAATAAAATTTTAAATTATTAATCCTGTTTGTATGATTTTTACCTAAACGGGACTCAGTATCTGAATCTCTAACAATTCACAAGTAGCATAAAAGTTTATACGGCACTATTCTTAACTCGCAAAAAGAAAGGGTCGCACAGCATTCTGCAAACATGAAAGTAAGTACAGGACCAATTCCCAGTTTCTTTATTTATGAGATTTGTGTTTTAATAGGACAGCTCATGCAAGTAAAAAGGCAAAGATCTGCTTTTGATCCTTATTTCCAGAGCTTTGCAGACATGGAAAGCACATAGAGGGTGAGCGGTGGAAGCAGAAGCACCGCAAGGAAGAATGTGATGCTGCTGTGCAGGAAGCAGGCAGCCACGCCGAGCACAGGTGAATGGAGGGGTGACTTGGAGGAGCACATCCGACTTCAGGTAGAAACAGATGATCACGCAGAGTCAGAGCTTTTCGGCTGGAGGATAGTATGAGACCTTCATGATCCAGTTAGGTACTTTCGAACAAGTTTTTGACATCTTCTGATTCCCACCAGACTTTGCATCTATGGCAAAAGCCTCTGTGAGTTAATTGGTACCTGTTTCCCACCCTCCATTTAGTTCATAGATATTTCAACCAACAGGTATTTCAGCTTGATGCCAGGAATTGCAGGTTTTTTTCCCTTGCATACATAAAAGAAGGACTAACTGGACTGAATTCAACAAGAAAAAAAAGAAAGAAATGTGTTTCTTTGTTACCTTGAAATTCTTTTAGTGTTAGTAAGGGCTTTCTGTCATGTGCACTACTTCTATTTAATGATTCAGTGTTGGTTTAATCTTGAGCATATGGTATGTGCCAGTCTGTTGTCAAAGGTAGCTGTGATACACTTTCTTTGCGGGATCAAGAACGGATGGCTTGGGACAGATCACTTTCTCACTCAAGCGTGAAGAACTCTCATAGCATAGTTACCAAAATCTGAGGGGTTTATTTATTTCAATAAATTTCTTTATTGTAAAATGCCTGTAAGGTAAAGTGATTTTTTTTTTTTTAATTTCCCTGTAAAAGTCTGGACACATACACATTGTTTTAAAAAAAAACCAGATACATACCAAGCTGGCCATTGTTCATCTCGCACAGCCTCCCCCAGGACAAGTGAGCCATGAGCCTCCCTGCCAGAACCCCAGGCAAAAATTTGAGAAAACAGATGGGCCTTGCATTGTGCCCTGAAGGTCAATGGACGCCGGCTCTGCTAGGCCACTGGGAGAAGTAAATTCCTGAGCTGAGGATGTTTCACAAAGCAAGCAGAGCTTACGCTCTCCAGATGTTCAAATTCAGGGTGTGTCAGCAAAAGCTCTCTGGCTGGTCTCAGCTGTCAAGATAGTGCTTAGAGGAGGAGAAGAGGAAATTCCTTGGGCAGCCTCAGTACAAGCCACGCTGTCTCACTGGTCCAAACTGGTGGTCTTGGATTCACAGCATCAGAATCGATGCAGGAACCGATGCCTGGAAACAAACACTGTATTGCAAGGGCTGCGTATTTCATAAGGAATCTCTCAACAGTGTAGCTCATACACTATATTCCTGTGTAACTATTTCTTAGATTACCCAAAACTTTCCTGTAGTATGATTATTTTTTTTTTTTATTTTTTTTTTGGTCAACCATACTGCTTTGGTTTTCCTTCCAAAAGCTTGGGGATGCACTGTGCAAAGCCTTCCTTCCAGAGCTCATTTGCATCCCACCCATGTTTTAGTCCACAACCACATCTCTCAACACTGCAGGGTTCCCTTTCTGCACAGCTACACATTGTCCTCAAATCCCAGCTTCTGGCTGGGGCGTCTGAGACTGCCACACTGTGGCAGCAAGCAGCAGCTCCTCCAGAAGCCGCCCCCAACTCCCTCACAGGGAACTTGGCCAAAATCAGCCTACCTGAACGATGTTCACTGCATACTGTCTGCTCCCATTTATTTTCTCTCTCTCTCAAGGTTGTTTCTTCTTTCTTGCTTGCTTTTCAGCCTCAGAAGCATTAGCGACAAGCCCGAGTCCCCTGTCACATTGGTTCAGATAAGAACACAAAACAGTGGGACTTCTGGGTCTAGTGATGGTTTAGACCATTTCCCCGTGTCTCCAAATTCCCCCTCAACAGAAAAAAAAAATATGGTGAAATAATCTTCCCCACAAGATTTTGTTGCCCTTTCTCTTATTGGTGTCCTCAGTAGAATTGGATTTCTTGCCCTCAGCTCTCACTTCGGCCACTGCTGTGGCCACTTTGGCTCTGGTTTCAGTGACGCCAGGGAAGGATTTGCTTCAAACGCTTAGTTGGCCAGCATTAGCAGAAGGAAAGTTGCCCAGACTGTTAAAAGTGGCTAGCAGACTACCAAGCTCAGCTGAAAACAGCAATTTCTTCACCAGTGGCCTGCCTGGCAGCCCTAACTGCAGCCGGTTTAGCAGGACACAGTGCTCAGCAGCTGGCACTGGGATCTGGATAAAGCATCCAAGATGCTCTAGATCTGGCACCACCACCAGATGCGTCTTTTCAAACCCCTCAATGGGCAGCTGGCTCCACCACCAGACAGGGGATGTCCAAACTATCTTCACAGTCCTGGGCACCTCTGCTGCAGTCTCAAACTCCTGCACCTCAAGTGTACCGAGATAACAGTTTTGGAAAGGGTTTTGTTTGGCTCCAGCCTTGTCTCCACATGAAGATCCCGAAGCTGCAGACTGTCGGAGTGGGAGACGGACCCCGAGTAACGATGAATCTCAATACGAGTATGGTCATTCTCTGTTTATTCGAGTTTTTTTACAGAGTATATATAGACAGGTAAAAGAACACACAGTAGCAACAGCTATATGATTGGCTTACAATCTCTGTTTACATGCCAGGGGGCTTCACACAATTGGTGTGAAACCCTTGTCCAGCGCAGCGAGCTGTTCTGTCTTTCTGAGCCCAGTTTCTCTTATCTTGTTTACCAGGCTGCTACTTTTCCTTTCCTTGCTCATTAGGGAGAGATCATGGTCTCATCTGCTTCAAGGACTGGATCGCTCATAATCGGACCGTGTCCTTTGTTCTGTAGCCATTCCTCCACAGCAGACTAAAACCAGTCTCCCAGCACCACCGGGAGTGCTGGGTTTTGCACTCCTGTCCAATTCCTCAGCCAGCTCACCTGCAGAGCCGGCGCTAAGGAGGCCCTCATTCAGTAATGCTAATCCAAGCATCTAAAAAATCATTACTCACACCTCCAAAAATCATGAAGCTGGCTTGAAAATAAGCCTTTTCTCTTTTTGTCTTTCCCTTCTGATTTCTGGCTTTTTGAGGTTATTGTTCCACAGGTCATTTAGTCTAGCCCTAAGCATATGTGATCTCTCAAACATTTGTTTACATAGGTAATCCACGCTCAAATGAACACTCCTGTTTAACAAAATCAGACTAGCCATAGCGAGGAAGTTCTACAAATTAGGCCCTAAATATGTATGGAATGACCAAAACCATTTTGGATGTAGAAAGTGCTATTAACAAATTTTCTGCAGAGAGGTTCCAGTCAACACATCCTTGTAAGTCCTCTGATGGAAAACTGGAAGCCAGTTCCTGCTGGGTCCAAATAAAGCTTTTAAATTTTTTAATGGTAGACTTTGTAGAGAAACAGAGAAGAGAGTTACAGATAAAAAAATGGTTCTGGGATTGTGTATTTACATGATTACAGCATCGCTCAAATATGTGGTTGAATATGTCAGGATATCAGGTTGATTATTACAAAATCCATTAGGTTATTCATTTCTGCACCTGTTTCTATAGCAAACACATACTTTCTCCCTTGAATCGGCACTGATTTATCCACCTGGCTGATGAACACTAAGTATCATGAAAGATTTGGCAGGGAAGGGGAATTACTCATGAAAACTTTGGTTTTTGTATCACTTTCAGACCTTACTACTCCCTATCTGCTCTTAACTTAAATGGCCAAAAGAGGTAACATGACTGAGGCACTGGTTTCTGCCTATCAAAAATAACATCTTACTCCATTTAAAACATGGCCCATCAATGCATATACAAAGGAAAAACAAGGAGGAGTAACAGAAAAAAGCTGCTAAATGATCAGAGTATTCCGCACTCCTGTAACCCCATCTGGAAAACAACATCTGGTTCTGCTCTCCACAATTCAAGGAGTACGTTGGTAAACTGAAGAAAATTAAAAGAGCTATGAGAGTGAAGAAAACCCCAAATAATACACTTCACAGTAGAAGAACTTGGTCCATTTAAGCCTAGCAAAGGGAGAGGGCGATTGCTCATAGTCTGTATGTCTAAATATGAACACAGGCTCACAGACAAAGCTATAATGAGATCCAGTGGTGGGGAGCTGAATCTAGACATATTCAAGCTATAAAATAAGACACGTATTTTTAACAGTGAGGGTAATTAACCACCACAGCAACCCAGCGAGGCATTATGGCAAAGCCTCCTTCTTTGGAATTCTTTAAATCAAAATCAGATGTTTTTCTGAAACACATTGTATTTCAAACAGGAAGCAGCCTGATGCTGTGTGTCAAACGGGAAGGCAGGCTAGAGCATCGCAGTAGCCCATCTGGCATTATGAACCATAAACTAGAGTTATTCTTTTGTAACAAACCGGATTCTCCTGGGAGAATCAAGATAAAGTTTTGCCATTGGAATTGGAAGTTACGTTGTTGGAACAGGGAGAGAAGAAAGGTGAAGCAAAGCATCATTTATAGGGAGAGACACTATCTTTTATTCTGATAAACTGATACAGTTTAATCAGCTTTCACTAGCTTCTCTGGAGTTTTTTCCAGCTATACCCATTCATCTAAAAATATTTTATCTCCTGACAAACCCAGCTTCACTTATCATGGAAGATGATTGAAGGACTAGACACAAGCTTGTCATTAGGAAATGCAAAGGGAGAGAGAAGCAGACTTAGAATGAAGATGAGAAGAAGCTGCAAAACACAGAAGGGTGAAGGACAAACAGGACAAAGTTGTGTTTATGTGATGAATCTAGGGATATATTTAAACACCTAGTGATTAGGTACACAGTCGAAATGCAGAAATTCTTGGTTTACTCATTACAAAGGTGCTGAGCTCCCAAGTGTGTATGGAATCTAGCACAATATATTAGAAAAGTGACAACAGCTCAGTTGCTTCATCTGCCTTTCAATTAGGGATATCTATCTCATTTATGGAAAAATGAGAGATCTAACTTCTGATGACCTTGTGCCCTTCTTCTCTTTACTTAGTTATATTTTGTATGGCATCGGGAGGGGCCTGGCAAGTTGGCTCTCGGTCAAGTAATTCAAGTTTCACAAAACCTTAGATGCAGCGACTTCTGTAAAACAAATCATCAGACTATGGAAAAGTGTTAGCTGAGTGGGCAGCAAAGAGATGAATGATTTACAAAGAGAAAACTACAGATAGCTCTGTACAACATAAGGCACATCCTATTTTTCCCGAGGCACACCTTTCCCAGACCCGCATTATATTGTGTGAAATTTATAACCCTTCAAAACAGAGGCTATCATGGCTTAAAATTGCTGCTCTGGTACAAGCCATCAGTAACAAGCTTGATTTTGTTGGAATGTTCAGTTGCAGGACGCAGGGCACTTCCAGCTGCTTTCTTGCCCCTGAAGGACCAGAAATGGAGCAGGAAAACCAAGTGTGATAAGCGTCCAGCCACACTTCTCATCGTCAGCTTGCCTCCAATGCCAGTAATCCTGCAAGCCCCTCACATATATAGCAAAGTGTTTTACTGTGCCAGACAGTCAAAGTGGGTATGAAAAACCAATCAACTGACTGACAGACAGTGAAGATTATGTAGCAAGAAGATTATAATGGAATACCTTGTTATTAAGTGCACTGCAGCATTCTGAATCACTCAGTTATGATACAGGTACTCCTTTAGTTTGTCCCCTAAAATACAATAATATAGGATAAGAAATAAGACAGATGAAAAAAATAGACCTTTATCTTGAAACAAACAGAGTAAGTATTTTTAAGTGGAGCAAAGCCATACATAAATATATTTAAAGGACGATATTCAAAATTAGTCCATTCTTATAAAAATTTATTTTTAGCAGTGTCCTGATTTCGGCTGGGATAAGATTAACCTTAGTGATACAACAGGGTGATTTTTATATTAGCATTAGGATTATTTATATATAGCATTACTACTTGAGGGGGTTAAAGGTTTGGACTCTTAATAGCCAAGGTTTTATCCAATCAATTAATAACGATGTATATAAACATGTCATCCTGTGACCAGATTAAAGCCTCGCTTCCCCAAAACACAAAAATGTGTACAAAAAGCATAATTACATGAGCTTCATTTTCTTAGTATTCTAAATAAAATGCTAACAAACTTCAGGGTCATTCAAAGCATAATACACATATCTACACAGTCTGTGCCAAAAGGATCTCGTTTCCAGTTGGTTGATTTCCCAATAGTGTAATATCAAAAATACAGAACAGTTCTAAGAATCTTTCCAAAATGTCATAAATAATTACTTCTGAAGTATGTCTCAATCACTACATATGAGTAAAATATCTAAATAAAAATCGTACCTAGAACTACACACATTCAACATTAATGTTTCAAACTATACCCATATGCTTACGATGAGATATTCTTCCTAGAATCCACTATAAACTTACCTATATTTTTATAACATATCTCATATTTGTGAAAACAGAATAAAGTAATGAATATATTGGAAAGTATCTTCACAATGTAGGTTTCTTGTCACACAAAAATCTTCAGGCATGTAAACATAAGGAAAATTAAACACATGCATACAGACGTGAAGGACAAGGATCACGCTAATGAAGGCACTGTGGCTGCAGCTAACTTATCACTAGAGACCTTGCAAATACATTAAAATTAAAAGACAGAGTTATAAATTTATTCTGGTTTAACTTGGGATAACACGTTTTATATATTGTGCTTCTATTTATATACCCCCTTACATGGTATGTCAACAGAAAACAACGCACCGATCTCAAATAAATAATTCACTTCAGCATTACATTAAGAATGCTCCTTACAGAAATCCCTTAGTCGTACTCCAGAGTACAAATGGCACCTCTAGAAGTATGAACGATATCCAGAATGGCCTGAAAAAAGATGCCACAAGCATCTTGGAAATGCCAGCCAAAACACTTTGCTCAAGGAGGTGTGTGGCAGTGCTGGGGAGGGAAGGTAGCTGGCCCATGGGGCACTCAGTGGTGCCTGCCAACCACTGCTTTCCAACACCACTGTTCTGGCTTGGAAATAAACCCCAACACAACAGAAAAGCAAACAAAAAGTCCCTCTGCTAGGAAAGAGACTTTTCAAAGGCAGGTACAGCCATCTGGTACTAAATTGCCATTGACAGTCAATAGGAATCACCTAAGTGCTACTTCTGCCTCTCTGAAAATCTACCCTGAGAACAGTGCTACCACCAAAAGGATGGCCACAGAGTTTAGCCTTTACGCAGAAAGGTTTCCTTACACCCTGCAGAAACACACCTTACACAAGTGTTTGAATTGCCCATTTACTGTCCCAAGGGTGTTTGGTTGGGGTTTATTTGACCTGGCTTTCTAACTTTCGGTTGCGTATAAGGGCTCATCACACAAATCTTTGTCCACGTTCTTGTTTTCTGTCCTTGAGCTTTTTTATGTTTTCAGCAAGTGAGGGTGACCTCATGGCACTTATATCCTGTTTCTGTCCATACTCAATTCTTACACGCTACCCAATACCAAACAACGTACAGCAACTCACTTGAAGCAACACCAGAGGCAAGAAGTAGGCAAGGAGAAGGTTGGTTGCAAATGGTCACATCACCAACTACAGCGGGCACTAATTCCTGCATATTAATATAATCTGAAGAAAGGGTCATGCAAATTGCCGGTGGCGGTTGGTCGCATAGCAACAGCAGAGCAAGTGCAGAAACCTAAATATTGCCAGGCTAGAGAGCCATGGCATGCTCTCGGAAGGCAAGATAGTACACATACATAATTAGTCTGCAGAGGAACAGGACAAAATAGAACACTGCTCTTTTTAACAGGAAATTAAAGATGAAAATCCAGAAAAACCCAAACAGCTTCCACGAGATGTGTGGAAGGTTTAGGGCTAAACACAGCATGCAGCCACAGCTGTGGACAAGCTGGGCTGTACCCGGCCAGAAGGGCGATGGAGGGACTCTACAGCCACTCTCCCACTTCCACGCTGCACGTGGAGCTCTGGGTGATATTGCCAGGTGGGTGGCACTGGGACATCTGACAAGGGCCCCTCCCCTGGATGCCCATCTTGCCTCCCCTGTATGCAGACCCAGGCACGGACATAGCACATCACATGCCCATCTAGATCCTGTGGACTTCTGTGGGATGTGGTCTTCTGAGTGCTTTCACGGCTTTGGAAAATGCTTTTGCATTTGTAAGTATCCACTGCTTTTTGAAGAGAGCTTTGAGACTGCCCTCAAAAGTAAAGTTTGCCATCCCTGTGAACCGCAGGTGCAGCTGAAGGGCATCTTCCAGAATTTCTGGCACCCTAGAGGTGGTACAGTGCTTGAGAGCTGAACACACTACCACTCAGACCTGGGATGACTGCCTGCGGTACCTCCACAAAGGATCCAAGGATCACTCTGCGTTCACAGTAGGATTGCAAGAGTGCTCTCAACTATTTTAGGTACTTCAGCAATCAACCAACCACCTTCCTAACTAGAACCTTCTGGTTGTCCCAGCAAAGTACATAGGCTGAATTTCCACCTCAGCCACAGTGACAGGACACCTAGGCACGCTATGCGACACACTGGAAGGAACTGACACTGACACCAAACCATTTACTGCTTTTCTGCAGAAAAATACAGGGCTTCCATCTGCAGACCTTATCGACAAGCACCCTGCATGAACAAGCACTAACTTCACATGCACACAATGGGATTTTTTGTGTGTAAATTAAAACAACATACATATGTTTTGTAGGAGGCTATGTAATTAGCTGAAAATTTCACCTCAACAGTATATTGCTATTTTGATAGACTTAATTTCAGTTAATGGGTTCAGAAGCCATTTTTCTCTACCCCATGAAATGTAAACATACCTCATGAGATATTAGGCAGTCAAATACAAACTGTTATGTATTGATGTTTCACATCCTTTTGTTTTGCAATGGACTTTACTTGTTTCAGAAATGCTAATCCACCTGGGACCTCAAAGGGAGCAGTGACTTCTCCTGAGAGGCACCATCACCCACATCTGACAGAAAGGCTGCCATGGCCAAGTGGTTGAGCAGCAACACAAGGATGCTGTAGGACAACTACAAAAAGAAGCCAAGTCTCCTGACTCCCACAGTACCTTATGTCCACATCTCAGTCATATGCAACTCAGGCTCTTACAACACCCCTCTCTTCATAGACCTCAAGGTTGGGTTGGTTTTTTTTTTTTTTTTTTTTTTTTTTAAAGAGCAGCACATGAAACAACATACCCATCATATAACTTGTTTTTGCTCTTTAAGTAGAAGAAGATTCACACACATAGAGTAACATTTATTTTGGCAGGGTCTGCTTTGCTAATTATTTGTATTTGAAATGACTGTATTTCTACTTTGCCAAAAAAACCTCAGTGAGTTTTGCAGATGAAGCCTGTAACAGTTCAGGCAACAGTTCACGGTCAAAGAAGGCATCGCATTACACACGCATCTAGTAGCAGGTATAGTCACACTGCCAAGAGCTGCTTGAAGCCATGCAGTCGGAGATTGCGAAATGGCAGCAGAAGGCTTACATCTCACTGCCAAGCACTTGCAGCCATCCAGTCAAAAAACTGCCGAGACCTGGTTTCCACACAAAAAAAAAAATAAAAATGAAAACATGCAGTCTGGATAACAACCGTGCCTTGTTCCAGCTAAGTCCCTGTTCTGGACCATCAGTGAGCCAGGACTCCAGCACTTACACTGCAGCCTCCCTGAGGCCAGTTTGGACACAGCCAGCCAGCCCACCCCTTGTGCTCCTTGCAGTCTTTCCTCCTTTCACAGCTCAAAGTCTTTTATTTCCTGCCAGTGGTCAAGTATTTGACATTGGCATACAATTGACACCAGAGGTATTTTCCAACTGCTTTCCCTTCCCAGACTGCTGATTGCAGTCTTAGGACTTCGCAATGCCCAGGAGCCCTTTCAATTGCTTAGGGGCTTAGCACTCAGATCCGGATCTTCAGAGACTGGGCTGGTATTTCATATTGCTTAATGTGGTCTTGAATCACAAAAACTATCACCAGAGCCAGGGGATGAACCATCCTCTGAAATGATCTTTCTGCATGCAATGTAGAAAACAATCTAGTTGGTAGCGGCCATGGTGCAGTATGCATGTGTATATATATAAAAAAATACATATAAGTAATGATTTTCCTTCCAAGAAGGATCTGATGAAAACACAAATTAAATATGTTTTCAAGTTGTTCTCATACTTAGTTGTCTAACTGAAACAGGACTCACAGGCTGGGGAAGCTTGGATGCACTCTCCACTACAATGCTTACTGCTTTTAGAACAAAACAGGAGGTCTGGAAGTAAATCCCCAAAATAAATCAGTGATAAAGAAAGGTAGTGGGAAGAAGGCTGTGGGCGATGGCAGGTGAAAGGACAGATGGTCATGAAGGGTCAGTGACCATGGCTGTTGGTGTGATCAACTGATGGGATCAACCCCCTGGCACGCCCTGATAAAAGGTTTATTCGAAGAGCAGGGCTATAGGGAGGTTGGATCCCAACCCTGTAAGAGCATCACAGGCACAAGCCCAGGGATTTTAGGCAGCTCTACCCCACACACAGCAGGCCAGACAAACCACTCTAGCTTCTGCTCTGATTTAGATAGGCCCCATGATTTGCACAAAAATACACTGACACCTTGGGAAATCACCTGGATGAATTGCAGCCACTTTATATCCTCCTCCCGCAATCTCCTACATGCAAAGTCAGCGTGCCATGCCTTCAAACCTGGCTACACGGAAGAGCTCTATTGTTTTAAGAAGATTAGTTCAGAGTAATATCCTTGATGTTTGACAAAGCTATACTGGGATGAAAAGGTTTATGTCAGGATGGCTTATCACAAGTGGGTATGGGAAGCTAGTTAATGCCGGAGAACAGTACAACTCTGTCTCCATAAAGGATATAAATACCATAATTTGGGGAGGAAAGTAGACAAGTACAAGTAGAAAACACATAGGTGATAAAGCTATTTCAGTGAAAAGTCGCCTTTCAACCAGGCCTTAGCATGTGACGCAATCTCAGCTGGAATAGAAAAAGGTGCTAGAAACTGCTTTTAGATTATTCTCCTTAGAAAAAAAACCAAACACATAGGATTTTTGTTCGACAGTTGCCTTCTGAATTCAGGGGTGTATCAGATCCTTATTACTGAAGAAGGAAATAAAGAGTTTTTATGTGGAATAACAAGTTCCTGGACTTTGTTCTCTAATCTGTGCCCCTCATGTGCTACAAGATCAAAGTGATCTTTTATCCTGTGAGTTAACCATTTGTCCAAGATACTTACTGCTATTCCACAAACCCAATTTCAGCGAAGATAAGTTATATTAGCCTCATTTACCCCTTCTTAGTGCGTACATAAGTGCCATCTTCTGGCCACAACAGGGACTGTAAAAGATGTGGTAAAAAAAAAGAAAACTGGTTTTAAATCTAAGGAGTAAAGCCTATGAAGAATTATTTGCTCTAGAGATAGTAGCAGACAAAGAACAAGTGCCCACAGATTTAACGTGAAGAAATTTCATCTGGCAGGTGAAAGCTGCTTCTTAAAGTTCAGAGCAGTCACATTTGCAAATATCGTTCTAATGTTGGTAGAGTGGGGAAGGATAGGCACAAAGCTCTGCCTTTAGGTGCATCTTAATCAGATAATGTCATTCACCTCTGTTGGAAGCAGCTGCAGCCAGTGGCCCAGAAAGTCCTTCTTATCCTGTGTTCCCAAGATCAACATGCTGAAACCTGAAAAGCTAAATAGATGCCACAAATGAGGATTGTGCCACCAGTACTTCTCAACAGTACCAAGGAAAAGCATTCAAAACCCTCTTAGGGCACTGCAGTAGAATTTCAGAGTACCTGACATTTCACCCCTGTACTATGGAGTTGGGCTGCAGCAGCAACACAGAAGCCTACTGGAAATATGCACCTGAATCAAGTGAACCTCAGCAATCTGACCATGCATCTCCCATGAAGACTGGGATGCCTACCTATTGCCACATTTTATAAACTTAGGCCTAAGAATTTTTGTCTCTTGCATAGGATTTATTTCTCCTCCCTCCAGTATAATCGGACTAGAAATTTTTACCAGTGTATTACAAAAATAAAAATGCTTGAAGTTTAATTAGTTACATATTCCTTCTTAAGACTTAAACACTTCATGGTTACCTCTCATAGTAAATAAAGTATCACTGCTAGTACCCAGAATTTTATTGCACTTAGCTGCTGCCTTAAAAATCCGAGCTCCAAATCCAAAAAGCTGCCTTAAAATCCCATCTTCTGAAGTAGTGACTACATGACAACTACATGAACATCTTGGTGTTAAAAAAAACCCCCTAACTTTCTCATCAGCATGAGCAAGAAACACAAAACCCCCCAAATTCCAAAAGCGAGAAAGCAAACAATACAAAAATCACCAGGAACAGCAGATGAGTTTTAAGTCTCACTCATTATGGGGGAGGGAAAAAGGACTGAACATGTTTGAATGCCTGACATGGACAACATAAAATAAAGCACTTCAACACAGGTTCAACAGATTGGGTTACCATAAATACAGATGATACACAAATAGAAATCACTTCAAAATCTAGAAATCCTTTTGCCCTAGAAAATATAGGGAAGGAAGGAGAGAGGCTAAAAGAAACAACAGGGAGCTATTTATTGTTTCTGTGCAAGATCTTTGGATCTCTTTGAGACCTAAAGCGAGCTTGATGGCTTTTGTGATAATCACGAAGGACAAGGCCCCAGTGCTTCTGACCTACTGATGCCAGTAGGTTAAGTACAGAGTAAAGGAACTGAGGCCTGCAATGACACATCGATGAAACCTGTGGAAGATTTCTCTCTGTGAAATTCAGAAGCACAGAACTTAAAAAAGGACATCAAGGTTCAGTCCTATTTAGAACTGACTTCGCAAAATAGGTATCAGTTCCAGAAGAGGTGAATGCTCCCAGGTTTTACTCACAAGAAACATTAAGCTGAAAGTTGGTTTCATAAGGACAGCATTTTCTGCTTCTCTTGACTCTGATTTTTCTTTTCCTAAATAAACAAACATAGAAAACAGGAAGCATAATTCCTATTCCAGTTGGACAAAGTTTTTTGCTTCTCACCTCACTTCTGGAAGGCATGGAAAAAACCCTTTGAAGTCAAATTTCATTTAATCCAAAATGACATACTTTTGTCTTAAAATACCTAACAAGAAAGGGAATAAAGAATTAGGACCACAAAGTTACCAGAAAGATGCAGAGGTTTTAAGCGGTGAACAGTTTCACATTTCTAAAGTTTTTATTGCTATTGGCTTACACACATGCCTAGAAATTAACACAAACTCAGAATGGTGGCTGCCTTAGAATTGCAGGCTTTTTTCCAAATAAATGTTTCACTAAAAAATGTCTTTGTGATTCCTAATTAAAAAAGACAACTTGCTTCCTATTGTGCAGGTTTTCTAAAGCACTGAATAATTAATTTTAATGTGACAATGTGAACACATTACAGTTGTTATTATAAACCCCATATTGTGCTAGACAGACTATTAACCATCACATATAATATGCATTTCTGTATCTGTTTTCTTGCCCTGTGTCCTGAATTCCATATCTTCACATCATCTCTTAAGCCACAGTTAAACACTGAATCTTTTAAAAAGAATTAATTAGCCTTTGTTTAATGGCTGTTGGCTCTCAGCAGTCTCCGTGCCTCCGATGGAAGCAGGAGCAGCAGTACCACAGTATTACAAGAGAAGGAAGTAATTTCTGACATGCTTTGATATTCAGTCTTGCATCTACAATAAAACCTTGTCTAGTCTCATAATCTTGCCAGCCTCCACATCAGACCAGAAGAGGCTGGCGAGATAACTATGGAGCAGCAAAGTGGGAAGTCTGTTCTCATGTGTCTACCAGCAAAAGCACATCTAGATTACACAGAAAACCTAAACCCCTGTTTGCCTTCCACCAAGTTAATATTCTATCCCATAGGCTTTCAAGTGCCAAGCCTCCACTCACTTAATAAGGAGCTCACTTTGGAATTCCTTATTATATTGCTGATTTGGAATCTCTGTAAATACCGGGCTAATATTCCAGATCCACTGGAGGCAGGGGATTAGTGGGCAGTCCCATTTCCATATGGCTATCCAAGATATTTTGTTAAAGGCAAAGGTTTCCCCCATCTGCAAAATATCAAAATAAATGGTTACACTAAGCACCAGATATAGACAAGCCACACCCTCAACGGTTAGATAGCTATCAACAGCAGTTTTAGATATTGCCTTAGCAGCAGTAGGCAAAAAAAAAAGTATTTTTTTAACACTAAAGACAAGTATACAGTATTAAAATTATGGCAGAGTATAAAAATCTAAATGCTCACAACACAAAATCCATAAATTCCCATTGCTCCAACTCACCTCAGTAAGTAGTTCAAAAGTAACCCCCTGGCCAGAAGGAAGTATTTTACACCATGCTCAAGTCTTGGCATTCATTGAGAAAACAAGATGAGGGACCACAGCTAGAGTATCTTACAGTGCAAATATCAGATCCAGCTGCCTGCTGAATCACCTTATTTTACTTTGGTCACTTACATCACTCCATCAGTGCAAAGGAAGAGTCAATCTCTGAGGTGACCAGCTGTTAAGCTTTACAATGTTTTCCAGGTTAGAACTCAGGACCTTAGGTTATACCTGTGTACTTACAGTGGAAACTAAAGTGAAATTGAAAGCTGATCTGTCCAAAGCTTCTGCACACTCATTCACTCCACTAAAGAGACAGGCAAAATGCTCCCTGTCCTATGAAGTTTCCAAAAGGCTTTCAAAGCACAGTTCCACTACAGTCTGCCTCTCAGTAACACTTGACTTTACAAACAGTAAAAGAACAGATCGGCTTCCAAAAGCATCAATTTAAATCTCAAATACAGAATCATGGTGCCAGGCCTACAAGTTTAATCCTGCCAAACAGTAAGGGAAAGACAAACTTCCCTCAAAGACCTATTGATTTCAGGGATCTGATTTTAGCATGGCCTGTATTTGGTGCCAATACTTAGAGAACTCTGAGTAAACTGCTCTCTGTGGTGTGAGGTAGATCTACCCAGAGTGCCAATCACATTGCAAATACTTATAAATCATGGTAAACATGTACAGTATTATTTTAACAAAGAATATAAAGACATAGCAATATATTGAACATTGCAGGAAAGAGTTTTGTCTTTCTATAGAACACAAGATTCCAGGAACTTCTAGTCAAAACCCAAAGTTGGCCCATAAGTTAAATTCCACCAGGAAATTAGAGAGTGATAATGCACAAGTGCTAACTAATCCTCACTGAATGAGTCAGAGAAACACTGATAGGCAGACACAGATAATCAAAGAATAAGGAATATGACATTTTTATGTATGATCGTTGTCAATCATTTTCTTTGTCAATAGTGATATACAATGCTAATAATAATTAAGGAGAGTGAGTAAAGTTTAGGATTCTTAACATCTTCAAAGATCAAGACTTAGTATTACTGCAAGAAAAAGTGACAGACCTATCATTATGTAAAACTCTTTAAATGCTTAAGCTAAGTGAAATTCAGTTAGATTTGTATTTCAGTATGTACAAAGTGACAAGGACTATACTCAATTCAAAAACATTTCAGATTTCAACAAGCTTGAATAAGACTTGCACATGTATTTCATCAGCTGGTACAAAGACAAAAAGAATCATTACATCAAGCAACCATAATTTGTTCTCAATAGCAATTTCCATACATTGGTGTGCCCATTTATTGCCCATCTGTCAGAAACAAGAGTAAGCAAGCTGAACGAACGAAATCCATGCACCAACACAAATCAAAACTGTTGAACATAAGACATATGGAATAACACAGAACAGTATTTCAACATATATATTATTTGAACAATAAGAATGATATTAAATGCTCTATGAGCCACACTGGATTGCATGGTCTTTGAGGCAAAGACCATCCTTTAAATTGTACAAATATGTAATACAACGCTAGGTATCATACACCATGTATTTATACCAAGCCTAATGTTATAAATAAGCCCACTGTGAGCTCAAGTACCTGCAAATGTAAAACTGACAAAAGCATAATGAAAAGAACATGCTTCTCATTAAGAAATTATATGATTGTCTCCTCCCTCTATAGGTAGTCATAATACAACATAAGCTACGGCAAATTTTACTTCAAAATTACTGAGCATATTATCTTTATGCAGCAGATCTGCTTTGAACAGCAAAGCCATAGCTTAGTAAAAGCCAGACTTAAGTCTAAAGCTGCAGTAATTAACCTATTTCACCCTATCCAACCCCCAAATACTAACATTCACCCCCTGAGGAATTAGAAATTAATTCACAATGAACAAAAGTTGCCAGGGATAATTCTACAGACCCTAAGGATTTGTCTATACTGCAGGCAGAACCGGGACATACCACAGCACAGCCACAGCTACACCAGATTTTAGCTTGGTAGGGGAACGGACACAGAGCTTAGCACAGCAAGGTAAGCACTAACACAGCTAGCCCATCGAGCACCAATGCACTGCAGCTACCGGTGCTTGTACTAGACAATTTTAAAACACACCTGGGCACACCTACATTATTTTTTCCCCTGCAGGTTACATAAAATCCAATTATGCACAAAGTCTGATTACAAACATGCCACAAAACCAGATTTAAAAAAAACAAGATTCATAATAAAACAATACCTAATACATAAATAGCAATGAGAAAGACTGAAAGTATTAAACAATCAGTTTTTAGAGGAGTCACCTCCAGAACCTGTAGCAACACGCTCTGAAAGGCAAATGTACAATATAAAAACACTTTAGAAGTTTTAATAGGCAAAAAAACCCTCAAAAAATTTAATCTGAATTTCTAGAACCACTGGCAGCCTTTCCTGTCCTGGGAAGGTTTTGTTTTTCTGTACTCTCTATAAGCTACTAACAGCGCGTTAAGAGCCCTGCATTTGTATTATTAGGTGTATATATTGAAAGGAACATGTCAGGTACTCAACATTATAGAAACAGCTGTCACCATTTAACACCTAGGTTTCAAACCTGAAAATTAATCACTAATGGAGGAAGCCCACTCTCTCTCATTCTCTCCCTAAGCCAAGAGCCCTCAAAGAAATAATTCTTGCTTTTCAGAATGCTTTTTAGCTGATGCAAGAACTGGACAGAGATGATTTGCATTTTTTCAACCTCTCACTACATACTCCAGTTCTACCTTTGCTGTTCGTATTTTTCAGGTGGCAAAAGGAGCTACCTTTTGTCATTTTTTTGGACAGTGACATGAACAAGATCAGTAGTAAAAGCTACATATGAAGTAACTGCCCATGTTGAAACTGCCAAAAATCACAAAGAGCAGAGACACTGACACTTGATGGGCAACATTATCTCTCCCCCCCTCTTCTCTAGCTTGGCAGCTTTTTTTTAAAAAAAAAAATATGAAAGCTAGAATTATTTTTTTCTGATAAAAGATCAGCCTACAGAAATCCTTGACATCTGGAAGAGCTTTCCATTTGCTGCTAGAACCTATTTTAAAAATTCCTCTAAGTATCAGTCATATAACTGTACACAAACTCCTCCTTATGTATTCCATAATCTGAATAGAACAGGAGTTCATGTTACTGTCAGCTTTCCTTGAATGTCAAGATATTTGCTTTTAAAGATTGCTGGACAGCTATATATTGATTACAGGGAAAAGAGACTTCTGAAATTAATCTGCACTGATTAATAGCTCAAACACCAGGCACGGTTTATAACAGAACACAAAATAAAGCTAAGTACACTTTCTGTGAGATTTCTGTAACATTCTGAGTTTCCTCTTTCCAATTTACTCCCTCGCTGTTGCATTGGACTGGCATTAAACAAATTGTAAGTTAAACACTAACATTTTGAACACACCGTATCATACAGCACCCTGCAAACCTCAAATCGCTATAATTTGACACGGATACCGTTATAGTGTACTTCAACAAACGCGCTCTTTAATACATTCCAATAGCCTGTTAATGTCCCTGGAACCACGCTTTAAAACATACATGCAGCTTTCTCACGAACATTAGCTGCCATTGTTAGCGTCAATGTAGTCATTGATTAACTATCTTCTTTACCGCTGCAAACCACTTGACTTTGAGCACAGCCTTTCAGTTTTGCTCTGTTTTATAAGCAAGCAGCGCGGTTTCTTCCACCGTGACGGTACTGGCCATGCTAAGTATCAAACACGCTCCAGTGCCGGTCCTTCGCTCTCTTCAGAGCGGGGTTTAGCGTGTGCTCTGTGCCACCTGCGAAACACCATTATGGGGGATTAAAAAAACCCAGCGGTTTTTAAGCATGAACACGGAAGCAGACGCCGCTTTCACCCCAGTCCCCCGTGGTTCCTCAGCGCAAACGCGCACGCTGCCCCTCCCCCCCAGGGAACCGAACCAAGCCCCGGGGGCCCCCCCCCCCCAAAAGGCCCCCCCGAGCCGCGAAGCCTGCCGGCTCTGTCCAGACTCCACAGCCCACCCAAGGGCTCAGAGAAACGCCTCGCCGCCCCACCACGCTACCGAAACCACTACCAGGGCGGGGTGGGGACGGCTTTATCCCCGCCATTTCCCCTCCCCGGGGGCGGGGCCGGCGCTGACATGGCGGCGCCCGGGGAGGAACCCAGCCCCGGGTCACGTGGTGCCCGCTCCGCGCGGCGCGCGCGCTCCCTCCCTCTCCTCCCCCCCCCCCCCCCCCCCCCCCCCCCCGGGGTGGGGGGAGGCCTGCACGATCCCAGGGTGCTGTGCGCGGCGTGGGCTCCGCCATCCCGCTGGGAGAGACGGTCTGTGCCGGGGCACTGCCAGCGAGACGCCGCACCGAGCGAGCGAGCGAGCGAGGGAGAGGGGAGTGCGCGAGCCCCGCCGCCGCCAAACGGCCATGTCCGCGCGCAGCCCCTGAGCGGGACCGAGCTGCCCCTCCTCCCCCTCCCCTCCTTCCCTCCCCCGCGCGGGCGCCCGCCCGCAGCAGCCGTCGCCGCCGCCAACATGGAGGCCGTGAACGCCTTCAACCAGGAGGTGGGAGCCGGGGAGCGGGGGGGAGAGGAGCGCGGGGTGGGGGGCCGCGGCGGGGTGGGGGGGGTGGGGGTCCACGGTGACCGCCATCGCTGCCCCCCCCCTCCCCCTCCCCAACCCGCCCTCGGCTTCCGGCTCTGGGCCGCGCGGGCCCGGTGCGGCGCTGCCAGAGGCCTGCGCTGGGGAGGGCCCGGGCAGCGCTCGTCCCGGATCGTCCCGGGGCCTCCGCTGGCCCGAGGAGCGGGGGTGGGGGATCGGGTCTGAGTAAAATGGAGGCCAGCGGGGTCAGGCCCGCCGCCGCCGTTGCAACGGCCTGGAGCGTTCCCTGAGCGACGCCGCAGCCCGGGTTCCCGCACGGGCTGGGGCGGGGGGGGGGTGGGGGGAGGGGGACGGACACGTCGCTGAGGGGATATTCGGGCTCCCCTCTCTGCCCCCCGCCGGTTTCCTCCTCGGCCGGCTGGAGAGCGCCCGAGCCGGGATCCCTGCTCCAAGGCGTTCCTGCTGCGTGCGTGTTGTTAAGGAGGGGGAAGCCGCGTTTCAGGGCGCGAGGCACTTTTATTTCCTCGCCGTGGTTTGGCGAGAGACCTGCCATGTGAACAGGCGGCAAATGGGATAGGCTGGAGGTTATGAATAGAGAGAGGGAAAAGTGCGGGGGGGGCTTATGACTGCCTAGAAACGACGCCTGGGGATGGGACTAAGAGATCGGCCCCAACGCTAGGGACATGGGAGGTAGGCTGGAAAGCCTAAGGCGGTCAGTCGCCTTTCATGCTACACAGAAGGTCACTGTCTTCTGATGATGATTTTTTTGGATTCCTTAGTCAGCCAATCGGAATTTGAAACAAACTGGACGGTGATTGTTTTTTGCATAATATGTAACAAAATACTCCAGCCTCGTAGTAAAGTTTTTGATGTGACTTAAAATGATTCTTAGGTTAGATGACGCTCCCGCCTCAGTTTGATGATTTGACTTCTGTGGATCCTGTATGGGCCATAGAACATGCATATTCTTGTTGCAGACTATCAGTTAGAGCTAAGCCGGAACCATTCCAGAACGTTTAATATGTTTTGAAGGTTAGGTTGCTCTGCATGTTTGCTGAACAGAAACAGGAAAAATGGCAGACTACTCTCATGTGATGAAGTCACGCTGTGTAAAGTTCACTCTCTGCAACTGCTTGTCACACACGCACGCACAACTGAAAATCTGCTCATCCTTAACAAAATTATAGAAGTACAAAGTGAAAAGTAAATAGCATACGCCTCCTGTTTTACTTTTATTTATTTGCCCATGTTATGGTGTATTGTGCTGTTTTGAACCAGTGGTATGGAAGGGTACAAAGCAGCCTTCCCAAATACGTCAAAATGGAATGGCACGCATGCAGCATTTTCGATTTTCATGTAAAGAGAGATATTCTTACCTGTCTAAATATAAACAGAAGTTCTAGCAGATGATTGCTTTCATTCATTTCAACATGTTGCTACCTGATAAAACTTAATTGTACAGACAGTGCTTAGTGTTTCTCAGACAGTAAAACCCACTTCTTTTGCTGATCTGGTGGTGAAAGTATGCATGACTTTGGAGTGAAAGCAGTGTTTCATGGTATTCTGTGACTAATCTCCATTTTGGAAATGGGCATGTTTTATTTCATATATCTTCCTATCAGATGTAGTAAAAGCATGATGCTTTTGTTTGATACGTTCAGAAATATTGAGTGAAATTCTGATGTCTGGGTGCTGAAAGGTAGTAGAACACTGGATTTCATTTGAGCATTAGTTCTGGGGAAGAAAACTATACTTGCTAAAACCCCTGTTCTACAATCGTTTGTACATGTGAATAGTGCCATAGGACTACTTATGTGTAAAGCTGCCGTGTTAATAAATTCAGGGTTTGTGTAATTACTGAGCTTTTCTCAGAAGGTGTGTTTATGATACTAGCTAAGAACATGAAATCCTTTCCTTAAACTGTTCTCTTAACTTTCCAGCATGTGTTGCCTGGAGCTGTGCGTGCAAAACAATACATACTAAAATAAAGTGTGAAACATCTCAAACTTTTTTGAGGAGGGTAAGATTTACAGTCAGATACTGTTCCATTTCTGGGCTTTCTAAGTGAGAGCGGAGAAAGTGAAAGAGCTCTTTTACAAAAGGTCTCAACGTTATTCACAGAATGGTGGGAATAGCACAGGCTAGTGAGTGTGTGAGAACTCATTTTGTCTGTAAGGCTGTCTTATAATGCATAGACATTGTGAGGACTACAGAGGTACCAGTCTCTGTTCACTGAATAGTTAATTATTTTATTGAGAGTGGAATAGCTTCAACAGCAAAGATCGGGGGTGTCTACAGAATGCCCTGTAGGTCAAGAATTCCTGAACTTGCTGGCTGTACAATGCCATTGTAGACAGAGAATTGCGGTTTTACGATGGCAACTTTAACTGCAGCAGCCATGAGTTTTGTGCTGGACTTCCCATGTATGCTAGAGGTGACGTGCTTATGCTTTTACTGTCTCTTCTTCTGTGGAAGTGGCAGCTGTCGACTCTTTGCCCGTCTACATGAGGGAGGAGAAGCCACTTACTGCTTCAGGTGATACGATTGTTTGGGATTTTTGGGGGTGGGTTTGGTGATTACAGCAATTTCTTGAGTGGTGGGAGGTCCAAGTTCAAATCACATCTGTAAATTAGGCATCCTCTAAACTATGAGATTGGTATCCTCAAACAAAAGAGCTTAGGGAGGAAGAGAAAAGCACCAGCAACACTTTTATTTATGCAATTTGAACCGTTTTGTTTTGGCTGAAGTTGTTCACCCAGTCCGGTAGAAACCATTAGTAGTTGTGGCTTACTTAGGTTCCAGTTCTACTCGGAAGTTCAGTTTCTGCCCTTTGGGTTGTAGGCTTCTGACGGTATGTATGATTCTGTTGCAGTGAAGTAACAAGTTTCTGCCTGTCAGCTAATTGTGATAAGTATGTGATCTTAACTGCCCATCTGAATTGTGAGGTAGAACTTAAATATAGATGTTTGAGCTAGCATGTTGCACTTAGCAATTGTGGCAAGCTAGGAAAGAACACTTAAGAGTTGCTCAGTTTGGCTCTGGCAATGGGTGGTAACTTATACGGGTTGCGTAATTTGATCATGTTTGATTGTGTTGCCCGTTCCCTCAGTCGTGTTCTTTGTACCTATATTTTGAATGCAAGTTTACCAGTAAATGTGCCTCTTAAAAATTCTCATTTTCCTACAGGAGCAAGCACGTTTTTTGTATTGACCAAACACATTGTTGCTTTATTTTTATCCAGCTGTACTCTGAGCAGATATTACCAACTGAATAGGTAGGATTTGGCAGTTAGGTAGTGTAGTATATTTTCCTGGAAAAAACTAGTTCAAACAGTATCCTGGAAGAATGAGTTAGAATTCATGTAGTGTTAAGTGTATATGTTGTGTTAAATTAATAGTACAGCGTAAGTAAATCGAAAAAGGTGACTTCATAATGGTGCAAAACTTTGTTATGTTTTTAAGAAAACAAGTAAACATTCTTCTAAAAACAAACAAACAAAACCCTCCAAGAAACCCCAAAACCCAAAAAAAACCCCACCACAGCCCAAACCTCCCTGTCTGCCGTGGTTTATAAAGGTTTTGATCCTTGTCGTGTTTTAATGTGGGGAATATAGATTTCCTTTTTCATCTGAAAAACTTGAGGGGTAGTTTACTGGTTATAAAAGTTAGAATTAGATTTAGATAGAATTAGATTTCTTCACAGTCTTGCTGCTTGAAGTAGAATAAAGTCAAGTTTCCTATTTTGTAATCTTATATTTGTATTGAGTAATCATGTGTCTCGGGTTGGTAATAGTTAATCTGTACCACTGAAACAATTGATACCCAGTTAAGCATGCCTAGGTAACAAACAGGATAGATATTTTGTGGGCTCTTTCTTTAAAACTAGAGCTGCAGCTTTCTACATTACTATTTATCCATATTCAGTGAACTGGACAGTTGTATTTTTGATCTAGTATAGCTATCTTATGCTAACGGTAAGATGTCATTTTGCATGTTCTACTACAATCTGTTGCTCCCTGTTCTTCCCTTCCCCCTCCCCAGGTCCTATAAATAGAAGTTAGCAGGATATCCTTCACAGTGGCTCTTCAGCAGTTACTGGAACTCATGAACCCCAGTTAGATTCCCTCTGTTGTATGGCAAAGCAGCAAGGACACAACTACCAGTATCTCTGGTTGGAGGAAGGATTAATGTCTTTTGTGCATTTTGGCACCCTTTGTCCCTTCAAGAAGAAAGTTGCTACCTGTTGTAGCTGCCTAAAATGATTCCCATATTCCGGTAGGTGCAATATGCTGTACTTTTAAGTCAGTGCTGCCTCCCACATATCCTAGGAGAGTGCTTAAGCAGCAGCTGAAACGCTATTGGGGTGGGGTAGAGGGAGAGAAAGATAGGTGAGTGCTAGTAGAGTTTCAGAGTGAATTTAGTCCCCTTTTTCAACTGTGAGACCCAGGCTGAAATTACTGCAGAAGTAGCGTGCAGCTCTTTTTGGATGGAAGTGTGTTTTTGTTTGTTGCCTGTATGACTCTATCACGGTAATTGAAGGGTCGTCATTGCTGTGGTCCTGAAAGAGCTGTGTCTGTTGCTTCTGGACTGAACTGTTTCCAGGAATATTGAAAGCTGTGGCATTCTAGCAGAAATTCTTGGTAAGAGAAGAAATGAGATGAACAGCTTTTAAGGAGACATACTAGACTTAAGAGCACAGCACTGATCCTAAGAGGCAGGTAAGTTTCAAAAACATTTGTGTAGAAAACAAAATTATATTCTGTGTACTTTTGTGATGCCAGTTTCTTATGGGTGTCTTTTGTAAAGGTGTTTCTCCCCAGTGATTCAGAATTTGTGAATGGTTTTTCTAGGCCACAGAAGGAGCTTAGTTGATGAAGTACTATTTAGCTTCATTGCCTGGGGTTCATATCTGGTCAAATTTAAATCTCACTTTATTTTCCAGAGAATGTAGCCTGACAGCCATGAATTTTATGGTGATCTCTTACGTTCTGCAGCACCTAATAGTTGGTACGCTTCACAGCTGATGGTCAAGAATTTAAAACTTACATTGAACCTCTGAGGCATAGCGTAGTGACAGAAGTTTAGTAGATATCATTCTTGTTCTCCTTTTCCTAGTAGATCAAGGAAGAATGGGGACCTGGAGAGGAAAGGGAAGCAATGAGTTCTATAGGGGAAGGAAAATGTATGTGGCTAATAGGTTTTCTTCAGACCCGTGTGTATTTTTTAAAACATCTGACCATTTAAAGATCTGATCATGTGTTAATAGTAATGGTGTTTTGTTAACAAAATAGTCTGGTATCTGTGCTTGTTAGTCACATCTTCCACCATCCTTTTTTTTCTGTAGGCACATGAACAAATAACTACAATTATATGTCTGTAAGTGACTTGTAGCTTGGCTGTATTGTGTGGTTTCCAAATGCATAAATAAAAAACATTCCAAAAAAAAATGAATGAATGAATGGATGTACAGAGTACTGACTGTGTCATATATATGTATGGAGCCTGCTTAGAGAAATGTTCTTGTACACATAAGACTTGATGAAATTGCTGAGGGCATGTTAGACTGCTCTGTGAAAACTGGAGAAGATGGAATGAGAGTATTGTAACAATGACCTGAGTGCTCAATATCCCCTAATCTCTAAACACTATGTTTCTTTCAGTTGATCAGGCTTCTATCTGTGCGGCTTCTTTTCTGTGGGTTTTGTTTAGTAAGTATGTAAACCGGAGCCATACCGCTTTATTTGTAAATAAAGAGACATTTTTGTGGCAAAGAAACTTCAGCAAGGCAGCAAAGTCAGGGAAGTCAGTTCAAGCCTTAAAAAGTATTTTTACCTTCCTACTATGTTGTCTCATGCTTAAAACAGATAAATAGACTTAAGGTCATACATCAAGCTCGAGACACCCCAAAGGATGTTGGCCTGATCTTTTTCCTTCTGTGCCAATGGGATAAATCTCACTGGATGACACTGTCTCACTCCTTTCCCAGTAGTTTGGAAAGTGTATGAGCTGCCTTTTTCTCTGACCATGCGTCTTACATTTTTCCTTTGGCACACCTGTTTCTTCTCTGCTGGCATGCACACATCACTATCTGTTTTTGCTTTTCTTGTAATGAATTCAATAACAAAGTGAAGCTGATAGTATTCCTACATTTCAACTTGTTCTTGTTCTGAAGATAGACCATGCCCAGACATGCTGTCTTTTTAGGACTCTTAAGGTAAGGCTGAGGGTAAATTTCAAAATTGTGATTCTCTCCTTTGCTTGAAAACCCCATAGGTTTCTGTGTAAAGTAGACCCTCAAAGGGCATTAATTGTAGAATGGCAGAAGTTAATAATTAGTTGCTTGAAAGACTGAAAACTGAAGGCCATCAACTTATTCCTTCTCCCATTACCCACCCCTCCTAGTACACCTCAGCCAGGTGTATGAACTGGAGCAGGTTCTACAGTGTGAGTTGGAAGGTCTTCTTAGTTCAGTCCTGCCATGTGTTTTCTATAGTACTTCTGTACTTTACATTGAATTTTAATTTGAGGGTGGTTACTAGCTTGCTCTTTAAATAGCAGGCAATATGGTTAGTCTCCCTTTTGCTGTCTGCTGTGGTTTAATGAGTGGGTCATCTTTGTTATTTAATTGCCTTTATTAGCCTGAAAGTGAGCAGGTGATTTTTCTGCCTTTGAGGTTCTTGGCTTTATTGGTGTTTTGTCCTGTACATCCGTACTGTTGTGAAAAGTATGCAGAAATAATCTTGAATCAATATTTTTGTGTTGTGGCTTGAGTTTAGTCGGCTCTTTAATACCTCCACTTTTTTGTAGTACATGGGTTGATTGAAGCAACAGAGGAATGATTCCTTTTAAAAACATGGTGCTTTTAAAAACATGTGCAGCTACAGTGCACAGACTTTCAAATATAGGGAGGGAGGTTCCAGAAATGTTTGGAAATTCTTAAACTGAAATTGCATCCTAAGCTAGAGCTTGTGTAAAACAAAAGTGTGGTTTTTTTCATGCTACTTTCTACAGGTTAGAATATTATAACTGAAATAGGAAAGTTTTTCTTATGACCTTTTTCTTAATGATTTTTATTGAAATTATCAGACCTGAATAAAGATACACATGTTGAATAGTCCTTGTATTAATTAGTTCTTACGTAAAAATAAAGTTTTACGTAATTTCTTTTTCCTTGCTGTCTCTTGCCCCATGGTACACCAACCCCCCCACCACCCATCCTACTGAACGGGATGCCCTGGATGGTTTTCATTGCCAAATGAATGGACTGGGGGCAGTGGGAAGTTAGAAATAGAGGCAGAGCTAAACTCCTGCTTTTTTATTTAGCCAGGGGTGTCACTATGTGGAGAAGGAAGGTAGGGAGCTGTTTTATTTTCTCCAAATATCCAGTTATGGTTGATAAAAGCAGCAAGTAATTTCTGGCAGGTCAAGCTTTATAGGGCAGAGCATTCCAGGGGCAGGCTCCTGTTGTGAGGCAGTACATTGGAAACACTCTCAAGCTGCAAATTATTGTTGCCTTTGTTACATCCGTCACATTTCTTTTTAAAATAAAGTGTAAGGTTTTGTGTCTAGGTTGTTTCTTGAACTTATCATGGTGCCGTTCGAGGAATTAGATGTATTATTGGAAGTATGGTTCTCTGAAAATTGAGGGTTTTTTCATATATTGGATTGGGAACTGTGTATGAAAGAAGATCCAAGTCTAATTGAACATACACAAATGTAAAGTACATGGGGCTTCTTACTGAACAGTTTTCCCTTCTAACAGTGAAAATCCATGAGGAACTAGTAAGGCTGTTAAATTTTGGATTTACCCATCTCTAAAACATGGGTTTGATATGTGTAACTATGATACTGAAAATAATTAAGAATCAACTTTAAAATAGTGTTTGATATTCTAAAATCTTATGAAAATTTAAAAAGGCAACAAAGTTTTGATGCGCTATTCCAAGAGATAGTGATGGGTGTGTGTGTGAAGAGAGGGCAGAATACATATATATATATATATGCACACACATATATGCATATTCATATATGTGTGTGTATATGTATACATATGTGTGCATATATATTTGTATATAAAATATTTGCATCTCAGTTTGATGCATGTTTCAGCTGTAGATTTCATCTTGAGCTGGAAATATCTGTGTGTACTGACCTCATTGCTTTTACTGTGCTTTTGTTGCTGTTGCCCAGAGTGCTGTCTGTAACAGCAAAGGAACGATTTACAGTGATCTGCTTAGTCCTGTTCTTCCAAAGCTGTTGTTTATTCCTCCCTTATTAACCCAAGTTTCAGCCTCTCATGTTCTTTAATTAATGACTTCTCCAAGCTACCATATTCTTTATTGCATCCTCCCTGGCTCCTTCAGTGTCTCTAGCTGATTTCCCTTTTTCCTGCCCTCTGGCAGTTTCTTTCTCTTTGGATCTCCTTTTTTTTTTTTCTTTTGCCTCTGGTTACAACGCTATTCTTGGGATACCTTTTAAGACACTTATTTTTATTTTTTGCTGCCACTTGTTTATTGTTATCTTCTGTCCTGCTATGTCTCCCAGTTCTCCTGGTTTTCTCTGGTTGTATTCCTGAAATACAGACGCTGAAGTGCTGCTTTCACACTGGCTTCTTTGTTCTTGTTATATGGGACTGGCTCCTTTTTCTGGAGGACCAGTTGCTTCTTGGTGTGTAAAGGAAAGGATATGGAGTGCCTGTCTTAATGTTGGCTCCTTTTTTTCATCTTCCATCTCATTTTTCAAGACTTTTGGTTGTTTATTTGTGGGTGTTGGAATTTTTTTTTTGTCTTTCAATTACCTCTTAAAACAGATTTTTCCTGAGTTTTAATAATAGCACTGACTTTATTCATCAAGAGTCTTTGTTCTTATTCTAAAGAAATATAATTAAAAATTGAAATTTAGCTTTTTTTTAAAAGTCTTGTCAACTCACAGATACTTCTCTCCTCCTGTCTTTTATCTGACAGTTTTTATTTGTCCGTACTGTGATTTCTCAGCAAGCAGGGATGTTAGCTGAAGTATGTCTTACAGCTTGAATGGCTTTTAAAATCAAACATTCTGGCACTAGAACTTGCCTTTTATGGAAATTAGTAATGAAAAATCATGGTCTTGACTTGGTGTTGGAAAAGGTTATCTGGCTACCACAGTCTTGAAGGACAATTTTTCCTCTTTTATACCTCCTGGAATAGGAACCAAGTTAAGAAAGTAAATACCTTCTTGCCTAGTCTTTGTATTTTATTGGTGTAAGTTTTTTCGTTTTGTATTGCTGAAAGTCTTGTTATCACTGTACATGTCTTTAAATACTTGGCCAAATTTTTTTATTCTCTGCATTGTTTTTTTCCTTAACTGAGACGGTGGATAAATCTGTGTAAGTTGGTCACTTCACAAGTGTCTTGGAACTTTAAATTAATAGAAAAATAAGAGATCATTTTTTAAATGACATCTTACTTTCCATTACGCTGTCAAATGAAGATACTTTTATTCTCTTGTTTTGCTTTGCGGCAAATAGTCAACTACATTTTTGGCTAGTATTCAAGGGCTCTGTTTTTTCTTTATTGTGAAGAGCAAATCAAATTATGTAATGCAAAACCATTTTTTCTATGATTTGTGGAGAATATTTCAGGGTAAAAATTATTATGTGTGTGTAGGAAATGTTGAAGATCTCCATTGTTTTTTGCACTATACAAATCATGGCAATACAATGATTCTACCTTTAGTAAGCCACAGCTTAAATAGGAAGTTAAGCTTATGGGAAAAATAAAAATTATATTTAATGAAGCAGAGCATCTAACCATGAGCTGTGATATAGAAGGAGGAATTAAAAAGTAGTACTGGGATCTCTTTCTGCTTGGAAGATTGGAGAAGAGAGAATGGGCCTGACAAGCCAATGCGAATTATGCTTCCACGTCTGATGACTAGTAGAACAGAAGTGTGCACAGTATGCTGTAAAAACAGAGTGTAGCATACGGTGCAGTTTTTGCAACTGGTTATTTCACTATGTGAAATTACAGCAGCAGCCTGTGGAGTACATAGAATTCACAGTAGATCCAGAGTAGTCAGAGTGGTCTGGAAAGTGGTGAAATGTGCATTGGATTTTGGTGTCTTCCTGGGGGATGTGTATGCGTGCATGCATGTTTATGAATGTCAGATTGTAGGACTGTCATTTAAAAACAAGCCTTCCCAAATCCCTTATTTCCCTATTGTCTTAAAATGCTCTACAGGAAGCAAAGTACAATAAGAATGTCATGCTGTTCAGGTGGTGCTGGGGTCCTGAGGAAAATGTGTCCCTCTTCCCTCAGCTTTCTCTGTTCAGCCCTTCACGGATGTTTCATCAGCTCTGACAGTTCTGCGTGCAAGTTTTAGTTTCTCAAATTCTGAAGCGTGAAGCTAATACTTGTTTTCAGAGTTATGGTCAATAATGAAGGACAGAGGGGTGTCTTCTGAATGCCTAGGTTCAAGACTTTTCAAAAGTGTTTTGTAATAAATTTCGTCACACATGAGATGTAAGTCATGGTGATGCTATTGGTGAAAATGGAGTTTGGGGTTTTTTTGCTTAGAGTCACACTTCTAGATTTGAAGAGTTGAACATCCTACCTGTATTCTACACATCTTGAATGTAGAATATGCTTTCTGTGAATTCACACTTTGAAAAAAGAAGAAAAAAGTAATAAAATCTAGCATTGCAGAATCCCTTTTTGTGCTTAATGGTCTTAACAGAATGGCGCTCTTAACTTCTGATATGATTAAAACTCTTTGAAATAGTGTGCCTGGGCTGTGTTTATAGAAACGAGATCAGAATTATTCTGTAAGTTGGGTTCATAGAATGTCTCAAACTGTCATTTATAAAGGCTAGTAACTTCTGAAAACTTTGTCCTTGAGGAATTAACTTTTCCACTGGGTGACATTAGTACGGAGAATAGTGCAGAGGGTTCTCCAGAACAGTTGGTGCAGTTAATAACAATGTGGTATGGTCGTAGCAAATGAAATGGTAGACATCTCCATTAAAGACATTTGTAATACCTATATATGGTGGGATAATTTGGAAACTTACTATTAATTTGATCGCCTTGGTGGATGAAAGTTGTCATACTTTTATGCACATTATTTTAAGACTATAGGATTATGTCAGTCTAGCTATCTGTAGGGCTGTCCTAATATTTCTATTTGATAAGCAGATACTCAGGCTAATTTAAATCAAGCCGCATTTCTGTTTTATATGTTTTTGTAAAATAACACATTCCCATACCATAAGTTAGCAATGCTCTTACCATAAGTTAGCAGCTTTTAGACACAAATGGAACTTTGGCAGCAGCCTTATCAAAATTGGTAATTCGGTGAATGTGGGTTAGTTCACAAGGAAGATAGCTTTGAACGTTGCCTAGAAAGATCTGCTTGTTAGTCTCTCTGTTTCTAGGGCCAGCCAGCATTGTGGTGATACATAGTGCGGAATGTCAGTAATCAATCAGTTGTCTGAAATGTTGTCTTTTTGGTTAACTGCTTAAACTTCAGAATACATATTTAATACTTGTTTTCTCTTTTAGCTCTTTTCACTGATGGAGATGAAACCTCCTATTTCCCGAGCAAAAATGATTCTCATCACAAAAGCTGCCATTAAAGCTATTAAGGTAAAGTATAATAGAACAAACATGAAACTGTAACAGTAGCAATGTTTTATTATTTTACTTCTAAGTAAATGCATCTCTGGATTTCCTAGTGTTAGTTTCATGGATGCATGGATGTTTTATTCTAGTTGGCGTTAAGAATGTTATCTAGAAACAAGTGGGTGGTGAATATGATTTCTCGATTTTAGACTAGTAGCGTAATGCCAGCTTGATTTTTTTTTTTTTTTATTATTATTTTTTGAATCATTGCTTTTTAATGCTACACCCACTAGGGTATTGTGAATTCTGTGTAATAAAATTTGAAGTGTTGCAGGATGCAACTGTACCGTAGCATATTAAATCACAGTGGACTTGCTTAGAAAGTAAATCTGAAAAGCTCTCATTAATACTCTAGAAGCAGTAAGTCTTTTGTGTACACACTGACACACTTTTGACAGAAAGGGTGGGTTGTTTCTGTCCCCCCCATGAAATCTTTTTTCTGTGCTTGCTTAACTGAACTTGATAACATACTTCTTTTTAGAATGTGACTACAATAGTTTGTAGTCTTTCCTAAATGGTAGTAAGCACAAAGAGTTAAAATACTTCTAAAATGATGTACCACTGTTGAGTAGATGATGAATTAATGTATGTATTTGTTTTCCAGCTCTACAAGCATGTTGTCCAGATTGTGGAGAAGTTCATCAAAAAGGTAAAAAAATAATCTCCTGATCTAGGTATTGTCTGTATCCATTACTAGATGTTCTTAATAGTGCTAGTAAATAACCAAAAAGGCTTCTGTTACTTAGGGGTTGAGGGAGGAAATTCTATTTATTAGGGTTTTATACATTTTGGTATATCATTGTCTATACAATCACCTAATTTTAGTTTTACATAGTACATTCAGAAGGGGAGGAAAAAAAATTGTGAAATTCCTCCTCTACCCAGCAAGTGGGGAGGAAACTGGATTTTCACTGGCTAAGATAATATGTATTTTCAGAAAATACAGTTTTCATGCTTGTCTAGGCATGTAGAACAACAAGCTAGAATGTCATATTCACTAAAACCAAACTACCATGCTGCCTAATGTAAGTTACTCTGAGTGAACAGGAAAAATACTCTTTCAAAGTCCTTCAGAGACCTCCAAAGAGAAGGACTTAGCATTAAATTCTGGAGAATAGAGTTGGTGGAAGTAGTTCAGTGCATTGAGTGTGAGGTAGCTTGATAGCAGAGTTGTGACAGTCTGTACTGTAATGTGATAGACCTGTTGTTGTGGTCACATGTTTTCAAGCTAAAGGTACTTTAAAAGCAGTGATTGAGACAATAAAGGGTACTTCAAGCCATCCAGGTATATTTACTCTGTCCCAAATGTGAAAGCATGTTTTTCTCCTTTCTTTTCCATTTCTATAAACAAAGCAAAAGTAAACCACTAAGAGAATTCTACATAAAACATAAAAACAAATTAACATTATTTTTTTCTACCAAAGTATACTAAGTATAGATTTTGTGCAAGGATCTAAGGCGAATGCATGTTACCTTGTTAGTATCACTGCATAATGGAAAATTATTTCTATGTTTTCAGTGCAAACCGGAATATAAAGTCCCTGGATTGTACGTTATTGACTCTATTGTTCGTCAGTCTCGTCACCAGTTTGGAACAGACAAAGATGTTTTTGGGCCAAGATTCTCTAAAAATATTACTGCCACATTCCAGTATTTGTATCTCTGTCCATCTGAAGACAAGGTACAACTATAATTTCTCAAGTGTTACTGTGAATTGATAACAGTGCTACCTTGGTGTTTCTACTTATGTGGAAGCTAATTTGATGATTCTGTATGTCCATGGTAGTGAATGTTGTTATATGAAATGGTAAAACATGCTGAGAAAGATTAGTTGAAAGCTGATCGTTAAATGAAAGTTCTAGTTGAAATATTCATTTTGCCTAACCTCTGTTAGTTTTGGTTTTGCCTATGCAGACGCTTCAAGTGTGTGTGTGACTATGCCAAAACTTTTCTTCTTGAGGCTCCTTCAGGAAAGCTTACTGTGGAAGATGGTGTCTCCGACAGAAAGGAAGTGTTACAGGAGAAGCTCCGGTGTTGTAGGCAGTGAAGGTTCTGCTTCCAAATCTTTTCTGAGAAAATAATCACGTTGATTTCTTCAGTCTTTACAAATCCCATACTTGAGAATTTCATTGCTGCTGTCCATTGTCAAGACTGTTTTAAGGCCTTGGTTTTCTTAGTTTTGCTATAGTTGCTGATAGAACAGAGGCTCAGAGAGTATCCTGAATTCGTGATGGTCCAGGTTGCTACCAACAGAAGACGGCTTTTATACCTTCTGTCAGAACAATTTTAAAAGACTCCCAAGATAAGGGTGTTTTAGAAGTTGCCAAGTGGTTTCCAGAAAATCTCCTACTCTATCTTTTTTTTAGTTACAGTACTGTAAGAGCAAAATACTCTTTCTGTAACTGACTTTCCCCCTAACTTTCTAACTCGGCTTTTTGATGCTCTATCGTTTTCTAATGTGGAACATTTAGACCTTTAGGCCTCGACTCCGATACTCAGGAGGTTCTGGGTTAATACCCTGGTGAAATAGAGCAGTCCCTTCTTCTTTCTGTCTTTGTGGTTACCATTTTGTTCATCTAAATGAATTATACTATCCATCTCCTTCATGACACAGCCTGGAAAAGGCTGTGGATGCTGTCTGCCTGGGCCTTAGTAAAGCCTATGACACCAATTCCCGCAGCATTCTCCTGGAGAATGTGGCTGCTCAGTTCTGGGGACAGTCTTGTTTAATATCTTCATCAATGACCTGGACAAGGGATTGAGTGCACCCTCAGTAAGTTTGCAGATGACACCAAGCTGGGTGGGAGTGTTGATCTGCTCAAGAGTAGGGAGGCTCTGCAGAGGGATCTGGACAGGCTGGATTGATGGGCTGAGGCCAATTGTATGAGGTTCAATAAGACCAAGTGCTGGGTCCTGCACTTGGGTCACAACAACCCTATGCAACGCTACAGGCTTGGGGATGAGTGGCTGGAAAGTTGCTTGCCAGAGAGGGATCTGGGAGCGTTCTGCTGGAGCCAGCTGAATATGAGCCAGCAGTGTGCCCAGGTGGCCAAGAAGGCCAACAGCATCCTGGCTTGTATCAGGAACAGTGTGGCCAGCACTAGGACTAGGGAAGTGATTGTGCCCCTGCACTTGGCACTGGTGAGGCCGCACCTTGAACACTGTGTTCAGTTTTGGGCCCCTCACTCCAAGAAGGACATTGAGGTGCTGGAGCGTGTCCAGAGAAGGGCAATGAAACTGGTGAGAGGCCTGGAGCACAAGTCGGAGGAGAAGCGGCTGAGGGAACTGGGGTTGTTTAACCTGGAGAAGAGGCTGAGGGGAGACCTTCTTGCCCTCTACAACTACCTGAAAGGAAGCTGTAGTGAGGCAGGTGTTGGTCTTTTCTCCACAGTAACAAGTGGTAGGATGAGAGGAAATGGCCTCAAGCTGTGCCAGGGGAGGTTTAGATTAGATTCTAGTAAAAAGTTTTTCACTGAAAGGGTTGTCAAGCATTGGAACAGGCTGGCCAGGGAAGTGGTTGAGTCCCCATCCCTGGAGGTATTTAAAAGCTGGGTAGACGAGGTGTTTAGGGACATGGTTTAGGATTGGACAGGTATGGTTGGACTTGATGATCTTAAAGGTTTTTTCCAACCAAATGATTCTGTGATATCTCACTGCTAAAATAATTAACATGCTTTCCACTAGGGCAATAATACTATTTATAACATGCTTGTTTTAATGAATTTCCAGTAACTAAACAAAAAAACTGATTGCAGATACACAACAGCTATGGTTGATATCCAAAGAGAACGATACTACTTTCTTTTTTTAACAGCCTTTCTGTAAGATTAATATGTGACTGAAAACAAGAGTATTAAATTTATTCATTTTTTTTACCTTCATATTATTTTCAGGTCTTCTGGGGAGATAGAATACCCAAAGCCAAAAAATGCTTCTGTTTTAATGTTTTTTAAGATCAAAATCTAATTTAAAAATAGCCATTTCAGGTTTCTCTCTAATTGATCTATTGTAGAAAACAGTTTGTGAGATTCTTTAATCGCTTAGCTTATGAAAGTATAGGTGGGTTTGCATGGGTGTATATAACTGAGTCACAGTAAGGCATTTTATTGTTGCAACAAGAAGGAACAGAATCGATTAATTCTTAGCAGCTATAGTAGAAGTAAGAAGTACTTGAAATGTATATGTGTGCAAGTCAGATGACTAAGTATACAAAAAGGACAGGTATGTCAATGTAACATGTATTCTGACTTTGTTCCAACTGAAGCAGCACATCTAGTTAGATATTATTGTTTAATACTGGGCTAAAGAAAGAAAGAAAAGACTAATTTCCAGCTTGTTCCTGAAAGCTTCATTGTTCTTAATGTTAAAAAAAGAAACGAGCTTAAAATAACAGCTGACAACCAGAGGTTCTAATTTAATCTTTCTGCAGTGATGTTAGAATGTTTTCCACTTGCTTTCCTGATCTTTTGAATAATGATGGAGATGGGTTTTCTGGTGTCAACATAGAATTGGTTGGGTTAGTAGAAAAAAACAAGCAAACAGTCTTCTATCTAGCTTTAAAGCTTTGTTTTAGCATTTTATGGTCTAATTGCCCCTCTCTTCATTAGGGCTTTCCAACTCATCTTCATTTTCTCGTCTTTCTTGTTGCATTTGTTGTTTGTTCCACCCCTTTATGACCATCTGTGAAGAAATGGTGGGGCTCATGTGACTTCCTCTATTGTATATCAAATCTGGATTTTCTGGCTGGCCAGAACAGTTTTAGAAAAATGGCACAAGTTGCTTTTTATTGAAGTGGACAGTAGAATAAGTTGGCAGTTTTAATCTTTGCCATGTAAAAGGTCTTGCTGACCTATGTGACAACATACGCGTTGTTAAATAGGTATGCCTGATTATGTTGAACTCCTGTACTGTTCAAACCTTTCGTCTCAATGTACAAAGATAAATTTGGAGTTTGTGAATTAGGAAAGCTATATTTAGTGCTGATACTTGCTTTTGTTTCAACAGAGTAAAATAGTCCGTGTCCTGAACCTTTGGCAGAAAAATGGAGTATTTAAAATTGAAATAATTCAACCTCTTCTGGATATGGCAGCAGGAACTAGTGCCACTGCACCAATGACAGAAAATGCTACTAATAATGAAGGTATGAATGACATTATAACTTTCTTTTAAAAGGGCGAATGATAATAGCTTGTTTGCTTTCACATTAAAGCGCCTACTATTCGTTTCAACAGTAGCATATATTAAAACTCAACTTTGCTGTCTCAATTATATGGAGCAGCTGAACTCATTCTAAGTAAATGCTGATACTGTACTTCAGAAATTATCAGAATGTGAGCACTTATTTGGAAAATATCTAAAATTTATATTGTGTATGCATATATACGTACATATGTGCACACTTACAGATGACTTCAATGTCCCCTCTTAAAAAAAAAAAAGGTTTAATTTTTTTTCTTTTAATCTGAAATATTTTTCCGTTGTTTCTCAATTTTATAATTCTGATGTCCTTTTCTAATGTTAGAATTTGGATAAGTAAAGCATGCTTTTACATGTTAAGAGCTTCATCTTTCCTTGAATCAACTTAGTATCTGAAAGCAACAGCTGTCAGTCTCTTGAAGTATGCAGCTCCGAAACATTTTAACTGGTGTTTCAAATCCAGATTCTTGAAAAGTAAATCTATGCCTGGCAGTAGGCTTTTACATGGGCTACGGGTTGAAAACCACTGACCTAAAGAGTAAAGTAATGACGGCCTGCCAACAGTATTTTCACTGACTTATTTTATGCCACATAAATAGCTGGTAGTGAGGTTACCAAGTTGTGGATGAGAATATGCATATCACAATTCTCTCTTTCTCTGGAGGGCCTTCTTTCTGGGTTTTCACTCTATATTTCAGGCTTAGCTTTGGTAACCTCCTTATTTATTGCAGTCAATGTATGTTGGAGTAGGACTGGCAAAAAATGTAATGGGAGTGAATGCAGTGTGGCAATAGACAACAAAATAATGATGCACAATAGCATAAGTGAAATCCTCTCCAGCGGTGTTTAGGAAAGCATATCCTGTTGACATGTTTTATAAACATGGCAGGGCAGGAGGGAATGTCTTAACATCTGAGCTTGGGTGCAGACTGGTGGCTATACAACGACATTCTAGTATGACAGATGAGTGGCACTGTGCTTCCATTTTTGTCTCATCACTAGTAGCTAACAAGTTGGGTGCCTTCTGCGTAGATTTTCATGTACAAAATTACTGATTTCAGTGAGAATATTCAGATGCACCAGGGGGGATAATTTGGCCCTGAAATAAATATGCTAATGAATAATAATAAATATATTAATGCTTTGTGTGAAATACAGTCTGTTTAGCTCATAATGCTACAAAGTCTGTTTAACCAAAAAGAGAGAGCGAGAAAAATGCAAATTTTCTCCCTTGAGCAAGCAAATATCCTTCTGAATATATACAGGAACTAATTTGGGAGTTAATTTATGTTTAAAAAAATCACATATCTTTTTGCAGTATTTTTATGTAGCATCTGACTTTTGGGAAAATACTCAACATGTTTGTCTCTGCTTGCTGCATGTCAACACTGCAGTTATTTAAACTGCAAACAGACGAATGGCTTTAAAGAAGTTGGTATTGTGAGGCAAACATTTGCTTAATGTCTCAAACTAAAAAATATTTCCAGCTGTGGGTTTTTTTAAACTCTCTCTCCTTGTACAGTTTTATAGTAGTCCGTTGAAATATATTTGCTTAAGAATAGTTACTTGCTCACAGCATGTAGGAATTGATGGTATTACTCCTAACTTACTTTGTACTGGCAAAATTAAAAAAAAAAAACAACCCCAAAAACCCACATTGTCATCTAAAGCAAAGAGAATGGGAAAGCTGCATGTGTAGACAAAGCTAATGGCATGTCTTAAAATGTGATCTGAGTTTTAGTAAAGCTTGTTGGAAATGTGAGTCTTTTCCTGGAAGAATTAGTAAAAATTATTTTTATGATAGGAGGATTTATCTATCAGATGCAGGTTTGGCTTGTGCCTGTGTAAAATAAACCTTACCAACAAAAAAAGTGTTGCTTGTGAAGTAATTTTTAAAAATCTTTAATTATTACCAGACATTTCAGCAAAAGTTCAGTTACTGCTAGAAAATAGAAAATATTAAGAGAAACTCAGTTGCTCTTAAAATGAGCCATTAGATAATTGATTTAAAATACTCATCCAAAATAATTCGTCCAGAACTTTGCAAACAGAACTAAAGTTATGTTTTAAGTGTAATGATAAGCATTGCTTGAGTAACAGTTTTTGTCTTAGCTTTTCTGAAATTGTACAATTACAAACATTGAGTTGCGATCTAAAATACCATGCTGGGCTAGCTTTCAGACAGGCCATTTTTCTTTGTTTTCTTTCTTAGTGTTTATAATGCACAGATGTAAACAATGAATGGAGCAGTTAAAGGGAAAATGAATAGAATGCGCAGTTGGGGTAGTTTGGATAGGACTTTTTGGGTTAGAGTATTGCAGAGAGACACTTGTTTTGAGGAGGTAGATGTATGCACTGAATAGTAAGATGAATGTCTTGGAGTAATGTGGCACTTTCTCAATTGCTATGAAACTCAGGTTCGCCGCCCCCTCCAGCAAAGGTTCCTTCGGAGCCCCCTCAAGTTACTGCTAACTCAGTACCTACTGTGCCACAGTTGCCCAGTTCTGATGCCTTTGCAGCTGTAGCTCAGTTGTTTCAAACAACGCAAGGACAACAGGTAACCTGTTTATATTTGGTACCCTTTTAACTTCAGTTTTCATGTTAAATGAGGGGGGGGAAATGATGGAAGTAATATACTTGATTTGAAGCAAAACAAAAAGCCTCTTCAGTGGAAAACTTGTAAGAGTTAAAGTCAGTATTGGAATGGTCTGTGACCCTTCTATCCAGTAATTACGGTATTTGAGGAAAATGCAGTTACGTATTCCTAAATAATTAGTTCTGAATTGATGCAGTTACAAAGTTTCAAGACCAGGTGGAATATATCAAACAAAATGTTGAGTTTTACTATTCTGTCCACCTAAATGTTTGCAGTGTTGAAAGGCGTGAACACTGAAATATTGGGATCTGCTAAATTTTTGCCACTGAAGACTTTTGGTCTTGCTGAAAGTTATCCATAGTTCAGTCAGGTTGTTGGCAGTGTTCATCCTGTGCCATAGTCTGTTTTGATGCGAAATTTATATCCTACAACTATTTCAATACTATGTGTTTATATAAGAATATATACTTAATACTATATATGTTTTTGTAGCTTCAGCAAATTCTTCAGACTTTTCAGCAGCCTCAAAAACCCCAGTCACCGGTCATAGATAACACTGTGATGGCTCAGGTTCAAGCTATTACTGCGCAGCTGAAAACTACAGCAGCACAACCACCAGAACAGAAAGCTGCTTTCCCACCACCTGAGCAAAAAACATCATTTGACAAAGTAAGTCTTCATTTGTTCTTTGTTAGGAGAAAAGTGATGCAAATTTTGTTTCTTCTCTTTACGTTTGGAGGTCAGCTTCCTGTTTTTATAGCCTTTGCATTTCCTGAAGCTGAATAAAACTGGTTTTGGACAGTTTCTGATCCTGTATTAAAATATAGATTTTCTTTTTTTTTTTTTTTTTTTTCCCCCCTCTTTTCCCGATTCTAACATTGTCTTTAATTCCAGAGCTGTTAGCTATATGGTAAGACTTTGATAACAAGGGTATTTTGGCTGCCAATTATATGATACAGAACAAATAGTTGGCTCAATGTAATTTCTTTCAGAAGCTGCTAGATCGTTTTGACTATGATGATGAACCAGAAGCAGCGGAAGACTCAAAGAAAGAAGATTCAGCGCCTTCTCCTTCAGTTTCTCAGCCAGCTTTGTAAGTTTTGTGTCATAGTAAAATTAACAAATCTTTGTTCTAAAAAATCTTCAGGTTAGAAAGCTGACTAAAATTCCAAGTTTCTTTAGTATTTAACTGTTATAGTCCAAAGTTAAAACATTATTAACAACTTCCGGTGGGTTGTTTTGGTTTTTTTTGTCTTTTTACTTTGGTGATCCATTGTAGGTTTGGCATGTGGCATCATTGATTGAGGGATGTATTCTGTAGAGAAAAGCTCAGTTTTGGTTTCAAGATGAGTTCCATGTTTTTATTGCACAACTGAGTGTGTCAGGACATTGTTGGTAATCAGCTGTGTTGCTTTGCTGGCTGGGGAAAAGATGCTATTCCAAACATTGTGGTAGTTTTAACTATTTAAAAAATTAAAATTGGCTTTGCAGATTTATGTTCTCAAACGTTAAATACCCACGCAAACTAACTCAGACTCCTGTTTCCCTTTTGATATGCGTAATGATAAAGTCTTAAATTACATGATCACATACTAGTTTTTTCCACAGGACCTCTCTCTCATTCAGTGCACAGGCTGGATGGTGCTCAATATCTGGGTTAGTCAATATTTCTTTTTTCCCTGCTTCAATATGTGGCCCCATACTTTCTGCATATGCCATCCAAACCCTGCTCTCAAAAACAGAATCACTAACTTTGTCATTAGCTTTCTTACTGTGTTTATCACCTTGAGCACTTTAATGTTCCACAAGTATTAGTTTAATTAAAAAGCCTTTTAAGTAAATTGGTAGTATTTTCCCTATAATACAGATGGAACTCTGGAGTACAGAAAGATGAGGTAGGTCGAACATAAACACTGCTTGTGTATGCCTAACTAGAGATCACTGGACTAGGCTTTTCAGCATGTTTATGTTCTGTTCCTAGTACTTCAAAGCCTCTGTCGTTATTACTGTATAGCTGCATAAGATGCCTCTGAAGACTGGATTCCAGTAGTCTCGTTTTGGGCACACAAAATCAGTAATAGACTATATGAAAAATTGATCTGTCCAGAATCATCTGAGAATTGTGTGGCGCCTGTGTCTTCAAATACTACAAAGTTCCATTTCACATCACCATGAAATTGCTTTATCTTCCTGAAATCCTGTTCAGTTTCTTACACAAACTGCATCCTGTAAACAGGTCCTATTAACTGCACAGACCTCATTAATTCCCTGAGCACTGTCCATTCTGTGTGTTGAATCAGGAAGTGAATGGCATTACTGTAATCCTTGTGTGATATACATATCCCTTTCTCCTCTGCCCTAAATTCCTCCCAACTAAAGGGTTTTTTTCCAGCAAAACTATGGCAATTTTATTTTCCTTGAGGAACAGGCTTGCTTCTTTTCTTCCTAAAAGAGTAACTGGACAGGAAGAAATTTAGCCTAAGGCAGACAACCTTCATGAAAAATTTCCATAGACTGAGATCTTTAGCAAGATCATATAAGTACAGGGGAACGAGAGGCTTAAACCTTTATGTAGCATTTCTTAAGCCTTAATGTAGCATTTCTTTAAATGTTAAAGGACTACTCTTAACAATGGAGAAAAGATAAGGAAGCCACTCTTCTCCTTTCTTTGTTTTCACTTTTTAGATAGGAAATGGGATCATAATAAAGATAACTTCTCTGTCTAATTTTGAAGCAAGAATGTGTAAATGTACATAGAAATACATAAAATAAAGGCAAAAAAAAATCTGTGTATCTACTGATTTGTCTCACCAAAATATTACTGGTTTTAGTGGATTTCCAGGAGAAGGTATGCAACAGCCAGTATTTCCTCAACTCCCAAATATGGATCCTTTTCAGCAGCGAATGATGGGAATACAACAGGATCCAATGCGTCACCAGGTAACTTCAGGGTTTTCCCTTGTCCCTCTGTTGTGTTATGTTTTCTATCTTTTGTTGTTTTCTTTGGTGTAGAAGGAAGTACTGTTCCTATTAGTGAAGAGTGAATATGGCTTAGCCCTCCAACTTTCCCAAGAAACGTATTTTTGTTCTCTGTTCTAGTCAAGCTTTGAAGAACAAGATTTTTATTTTATACACCTAAACGCTTGACCTGCTTCATCTTTCTTGGTCTTCTGGTCTTCTATCATGACTTTGGAGCAGAGATACAATTTTACTGTAGCAAGCTGGGAAAGCTTATGTAATTTTTTCCTAAGTGGAAGTTTTCGTGTTTCTTCTGCTCCACAGGTTCCGCTTCCTCCTAATGGGCAAATGCCAGGTTTTGGTCTTTTGCCTACCCCGCAGTTTCCACCTATGGCTCAGCCTGTGATTCCACCAACAGCACCTGTGCAGCAAACTTTTCAGTCTCCTTTTCCAGTACAGAGTGAATCACACATGCAAAAACCACATCAGCAGGTGAGGACCCCTTGCAGTAAACAGACTAACTTAAATGCTCTAGTACGTCTCTTTCTCAAATGTGTATAGTTCAGTAGAGGAAATCTTGTGATAACTATGGATGGAGATGGCTGTGAGGGTAGCTCATCTGAGAGAAAGTTGGATAGCTGCAGTGCTACATGACAAGTCTGGTATTTGAGAAGTCTAGCAAAACCAGTGTATGTATGCTTTATGCCTCCTTTTGTGAAAGACTTTGGATTGCATTTTGCCCTTCACTTATCACTTCCCTCTCCTGTCCCCATCATGCTTTGGGAATATTTTGTTCCATGGAATTCTAACAATGCAATCTCATTCTGGAGAGAGAAACTGTCTGGAAAAGTGAATTTTTAAGGGCCTGGTGGATCACTAATATATTGGAAATGGACTTTGAAGTCTGTAAAAGTTTTTTAAAATCCAAGTGTATGTAAACACCTCTCTTGCTCCGAAGACTTTGGAGGATATTGTTGGTTTGGTAACCAGCTGCTATTAAGAAGAAATCAAAGAGCAAGTCTATTTATGAGCCTGTTTTTGTTTTTTTAAAAAAGATCGAATATATTTGCATCTTCTATTCCAAGAAAAGGAAATCCTAAAATGAGAAGTAGAGATGGAACCATGCTGTCTTTATGTGATGACCTGTGATGTCACAGATTCTAGAAATAAGTTTTGTTTTCCTCTTGGAATAAAGGGACAATTCTCAGGAGTATCTTTGTAATTAATGTTTTAATCTTGAATTCTGTTGAATTAGTACATTCCTGCCAAGGTTGCTTCATGAAGACTATTTAAACTTTAGGCAGGACACAGTATGTTCTGGACTGGGAAGCTGTAGAGGATTTGGGGGAGGAAGGAAGAGCTGTGTTGAACTTACTGGGGTTTTTTTAAGCAGGTTCTTGCATTTTGTGTATTGTTTTGATGACTTACTGCTTCATTCTTCACATTTATTGTATTGTAATTTGCTTTTATGTATGGCTTAAAGTAGTTTCCTATAACATCTTGGAGAAAAGTTTTCTGGCAGATCTTACTTGGCCTATGATTTTGATGACAGAGCAAAATCTGCTGACTGACTTTAAGGAATGTAATCATATTCTGTGGAGATATATGCGGTGCTGAAATTTACTAAAATATGGAAAAATAATAATTTGCAAATTGAAAATGAGACTTTTGTGTAAATTATTTTTATTATGTTTTTGCAGTGGTTGTATTAAGTTCATTTAATACTGGACTGTCTCCCTATTAGTGACTACCAAGTAGTGGTGAAGTTTCTGAGGAGAGTTACATTACATTTTAATTTCACATATATGAATATTCAATATCATTTTAGTGCTGTTATGTAACTTAGTCTGGGCATAAAATGAAATAAAATGCTTGTGCTACTCTACCTATAACACCAGCCAACTTAATATTTTAGGATATGGAAGTGGAACAGCCACCCATTCAGGAGGGAAAACGGCATGTTTCTGACAACAGAAAGTCAAGATCTAGATCTGCATCAAGGTAAATTAGTGAAAGTTCTTTTAGTGAGTCTATATATTATATCATGTATTGGATTTTAACATAGGGAACTTAAGTGTGTCATGTCCAAAGACTTGAAAATGCTTTACTAATTCTGTACGAGTACTGAGGAGAGTTATGCTGATTATCTGGAGCTCAGAGAATCCGGTGCTGTGCTGCCAAATCTACTGTGGGGGTGGTAACTTCTAACTGAGATGACAGTAAATAGCTGAGAGGTGAGCTAACTCCTCGAACTATTGGTGGAGTTCATTTTCAATGCCTTAGGACGTAGTCCTGTTACCTGTATTTCGAGTTGGCTTCTTGGGTTCCCAGCTCAGCATACTTTGTTTGAGGCTGTTTCTTGTAAGTGCCCGCTTGTGCTGTTACAAGTTGGATTCTATGACTAAATGCTTAAAGATGCGTTTAGCAAAAGAGTCCATTTCAATTTAATCTAAGGATTAATTACAGGAAGTTACTGTCTGTGTATTATTCTCTGTATGGACAATACAAGTGAAATTCTTGGTAAAGTCAAAACTGTCAAGGGCTTTATTTGAATTCTCCTTCTGGAAGAGAGGAAAAGAAGAGGCCCTTTCAATCTCTTACCTCTAAGGGGGGTAGTGCATAATACAGCTAAATGTTGTATGTACTTCAACGGAGAGGTAATGAGAATCAGGTTAGTAACTCTTAAGACTTGTGAACCTCTGAAAGTCATCTACCTTCTAAGGAAAATGGGGTATCTGTGCAGTTCTCTTTTATTGGTAGAAAGTAATTTCCACGCCTGTTAGTCTGAGCAAATTGTAGGGAAGCAGAATATGCTAGTTTTGTCTGCTCTCTAAAGACACTTTTCTTATGAAGAAATCTGTGATCCAGTGTACTATGGGACTTTGCCTGTCATAGAGGCAGTATTTCATGTGTGTCAGCTGACCTAACAAATCTGGCTCCAGTATTAAGGTAAAGCTGTCTCCTTAGTTACAAGTCTTCTCCTTTGCCAAGTTTCATATGACTTCCTTGAAGGTTTACTCTGTCTTCCAGACCCTGAGCGGTTTAGAAATTGAACATGATGTAAAATACAATTTCACTGGCAGAATTTATTTTTAGTCTCTTTTTTTTTTAGCCATTCTTTTGTACAGGCAATAAACATTTTCCTCATTCCTCATTTTTTTTAATGTTAACATGGACATAGTTTTGGTAGTCAACTTCAATACAAAATTAATAGAAGATAAGAAATTGAAAAATAATCCACTATTCAGCTGGAGTGCATTAATAAGCTCCTGTCATAGTGTATTCTAGTTCTAAATGCATGTGAATGGACTTGGATATTTTTTTTTAATTGACTGAACTCTTGCCTGATTATTTAAATAGATGTCTGAAATAGTTACTTATCTGTCAATGTCTGGGTCAGAAAGATTGAACATAAATGATTGTTGGTTTAAACTAGGTCACCTAAAAGGAGACGTTCAAGATCTGGCTCCCGATCTCGAAGGTCCCGTCATCGTCGATCTCGATCTCGGTCCAGAGATAGACGCCGACACTCTCCTAAGTCTCGGTCACAAGAAAGACGTGAACGTGAGAGGGAGAGAGAACGCAGGTCAAAAGGCCTTCCTCAGATCAAGTCAGAAACCGTTAGTGGTAAGTATTCTTTCTCTTCATTAACTCTGCAAATTCTTGTAATAGCATTTTTCAGATGCTTAGCATCTTCCTGGTTCACATATGGATTTTTTTTTTTGTCTGTGCCCAGTAGTTTCTTTAAGGAATTTTAGAGTTTTGTGTTGAAGTATGAAGTGAAGGTATTGCAGTAGATATTTTGCCTATGTAAATTGAATACTAAGACAAACAGCTATTTTAGAAAAACTGTAAATGTTGAAGAAATACAATTCTTTTATCTATTAGACTTTTTTTTTAAAAAATGTAATGTTCACAAGTCCACTTACCTTCACTATTTGATATCTGCTCAGAATATCCTAGAAGACAACTCTTAATCTGATGTGTGTTATTTTTTTGTTCCTTTCTTGGGTTTAATGCTATTTGATGTGGGTTCCAAGACTCATCCAAACAGAGTAGAAGTAAACTGTACTGTGATATATTTTCTGAACTGTTGTAAAGCTGGTAAGAATTAAATTCACCACACATCCCTGTACTTCCTTCACTTGTAGTAGACAATTTGGCATTTTTGGAATTGCTTCCAAGTCAGAAATATTTTGGCAGCAAAATGAGGAGGAAAGAAAAGGCTGAAACGCCATGTTTTTCTTTTCCTTCCTTCAAGGCATATAAGGTAAAGCAGATTGAGCAACAAAAAGTTGAGCACATTATTATGATTTTTCTAATGATTCAGTGTTGTGTGTGTCTCAAACATGGAGGGGAGCTTTGACCTGGAAAACACACAGGCTAGGATTCAGATTGCTGAAATAATCCTGGCTTTTCCTTACCGACAAAATGTAGTAGTTGCCTTCTGAATATTCCTGGGGAGTGTGGAATCTTCTCTGGAATCATCAAGTAAAATGAGAACATTCTTTTTTATAGAAGAGGGACAAAAACTAAAGAGCTTTAACTAGCTAAAACCTTGTGAATGACAAAGGACTGTGAAGACTTAGTAGCTGTTCATTAAAAGCTTACTGGCAGTGGTGTAAGATATGCTTTTGCCAACATCTCTCCCGGATCCTGTCACATAATGCTTTTTAGGTTTGCAGTTTCTTATCACTTAGTGGGGAAAACAAATGACTGTTAAATGTTGCTGCAGTAGTCTTCAGCAAATGTGACACTTTGAGCTCATCTGCTGTTTTATTACCTTGAAACATGAAGTGAGATAAGCACGGTGCTTACTCTTTCCTGAAACAAAGAGCTTGTGTCAATAGTTTTCCATTAACCACAGAAAAAAAGTGGCATTGGATAGGTCACTAAAGAGGTTAAAAGTTTGGTTGCTCATTGTAATTGAATTGGCACCACATTCTGGGGGAAAATCTTGCTAGTAGTGGGTGTATCGCCATAAACAATCTAATTACCATCTTGCCAGTAAAGTACGATCCATAGCTTGTGATGGTGGCCCGTAGCATGGATTTCATATTAAGCAGAGTGAGTTACCTTCTTGAGAAGTATCCACTGTATGTGTCAGGATATTCCATGGAGCATTGTTAGCAGCAAAGCATGTTTTTCCTTTTTATGATGATTTGCAGAGCTCACGATCATCAGAACTTGCAGGTCACTTCAAAGATAGTTAACTAGAGAGCTTCTTAGTGCATTCTAACAGTGATTCTGATGTAGTTGCTGTGGTTAAATGTTAATGCAGCTCCAGGCAGGCAAGAAAAAGAGGTGTCTTTTGAACGCTCCTAAAGATTAAAATATATATTTTAGTATTAGCTGGCTTAATGTTACTCTGGCTTGTGAAATGTGTATTTCCAAGCGCTCTTACAGTCTGTGTAATTCTTTCATTGTAGTTTGTAGTACTACGCTTTGGGTAGGACAACTTGACAAAAGGACAACTCAACAAGATGTTGGAAGTCTTTTGGAGGAGTTTGGCCCAATTGAATCAATAAATGTAAGTATAAATGGTACAGCATAAGCTACTTTGATATACCTTTTGGGTACAAAAAGTTCAGACTGTTTTAAGACAGCTTTATTTTTGATAAATTGAAACGAGTCAAGAGCTCTCATTTCCTATATGGTTGTGTTTTCTAACGGGTAAACTCAATTCATTTGGCCACTTTGTAGAAAAACAAGAAGGCAGTTGCTTTAGTTTCTTGCAATTTAAAAATGCTCTTGGGGGTCATACAGAATATTATTCCATTTTCATAAAAATCATGCTTTCTCTGGAGAGAATTGAATGAGAAAGGGCTGTTGAGGAGATGGGTACAGAATTACATACTGTGCTACTGAGTTCCTTGTCTGCTCCATTTTGGTTATAGAAATGTGGACTCTCAGCTGGTGTCTTGTTTCTTTTGCTTGTTTCTCTTCTGTCATTTTAGTCATAAATATGGGGAACTATTGTTATGCAGTGCTGTATTTAAGGATATTTTTATATATAAATGATAGCTGTTCCGGTAGCTATAAAATTTCATTAAAACAAACAAACAAAAAGAAGTGACTGTAATTTTCTTCCTATTACCAAATTTTGTAAAATTTTTTTCTCAAATGCATTACAAATAATAAAAATCATTACAAAACTGCAGATAAAACTGAATGTGGAGGTCCAGCTGGCAGCTTGCAGTATATGGAATGAAGTGGGGTATTAGAGTGTCTTGTTTCTTCCAACAAAGTAACTAATTGCCAGACCACAGCATTTACATGAGCACTACTGTTTAACAATTTTAAAGGATTAAATACGTCTTGCACAGAATAGAGTTTAAAACTTTCCACATAAGAAGTTGCTTTTAATTTACTAGAAATTTATATTTCCAGAAGATACTGTCTATGTTAGCCTCTTAAACTAACATTCTTTTTCATAATTCCATAGTCCTTTTTGAAACACCTGCCAACGTCCCAGCTTACTATAATTGAACACTTGTATGTTGTTCGTTACTTTGTTAATGTGCTAGCAAAACCATTTTTTTTTTCTTAAAATACAAACAGATGATACCGCCTCGAGGATGTGCCTATATTGTAATGGTTCACAGACAAGATGCTTACCGTGCCCTACAAAAACTGAGCCGAGGAAACTTCAAAGTCAATCAGAAATCTATAAAGGTACTGCTTGGAAAATGTCAAGCTGTTCTAAAGTTACTGTAATTACTGTAATCCTTTTTCATCTATTCTGGACTTCAGGGTATTTTAGACTTTTATGTATTCTGGGTATGGTATTCTGTAAATTTATGTGAATGGACCACTTTTCTTGATAAGTATTCTTCCTGTTCTGTAACGTGACTAGTGGAACTTGTATCAGTTTTCTTGAAACATTGCTAGTAATTGTCTGTTTAACCAACAAAAATGGTGTTGTTCTAGTCATTACAGTGGACTGTAACTATGTTTTTCTTGTTGGTGGTAATTTGTCTTATAACAGAGTATAATTATATGTGATAACGCTACAAAGAGTACTAATAAATAAGGAAGAATGCATTCATTAGTGAAGTTCTTCCTTTTGTGGAACACCATATTAGTGTGCAACACTGTTCTCTGAAGGGAAATAGAATTAATCTTAGTGACTGGGGAACATTTGAAGAAACTGTCTTTATACATTTTTACAAATTGTGTGCAAGAGTCAAGCCAAGAAATAAGAACTAAGCCTGCTTTAAAAAAGTCTTCTTTCAGAGTTTTATAACTAACCTGTTTTTCCTGCTCTTTCAATTATTCTTTTCACTTTTTAGCCTCACATGGTAATGCTGTTTTGTGAGAACTAAATATTAAGTCCATTAAAATGGAAACATTTTATTGACTACGTGTATTTTTTTTCCCCCAAGATTGCATGGGCTTTGAATAAAGGAATAAAGCCAGATTACAAGCAGTATTGGGATGTAGAATTAGGTGTTACTTACATACCATGGGACAAAGTGAAACCTGAAGATCTTGAAAGTTTCTGTGAAGGAGGAATGTTGGACAATGAAACTCTTAGTCCAGGTAAAGTATTGCTACATCTTTAAATGCTCTTAAAAATTGTCTTTTATGCTGGTGTACTGAAGTTGGTGTGGCTGACTTTCATGACTCTGAGGTGCATATAAAATCCTTGAAATGGCTAACAAGTGCAGCACATGTAACCCATAGATTGGAGAGAGTCTGTAAGCAGGTAATGACAGTCCCTCATCAGGAGTTGTGCAGCTGTGTTATGAGAGGCTGGGCTAAAAATGCATGTGGATACTAAGTGACCTGTCAGCTGTGCTGGTGTTTGCCCTTGATGGTAATGCATGATGCAGGTGTGTTGTACTTGTTAGTCCCAGAGCCAGCTTGGTCCTGTCCCTTCCCTCCTACTGGTTTGTGTGAGGCACCCCTAGCAAAGGAGCCCACCTTTGGAGTACTTGTGTAGCAACTGAGCTGATGACAAATTTATAATTTCTAAAAAAGTGCCTATAGTTTTCACACTTGTGAAATTTTTGAGTTCCTTTAGCAAATCTCATATGTAAGCAGTGAAAATACAGGCTTCTATGGTTGTATTAAGAAAATGACACCTGTTATAACCAGCAGCTTCAAATCAGTTGCAGGCTTTAAATCAATATAGAGTGACTAGTGTGCTGGCTGTTGTGATTTTTGTAATATTAAATGAATGCAGTACTTAAAAATTGAAATTGCCTTAAGTTCTTTGAATTGGTACTCTAGACTACTGTGTTGGTTTTAACCATTGTGTGATGTGCTGTCTAGTTACTGAAACATTTCACGATTTTGTCATTCTGTCCAATTTGCCTTCATTAGGTGGTGGTTATTCTAAATAGTAGCATCTCTTCATGTTAAATAGACAAAAATAAGTTGAGCATGTATTTTAAATGAAAGTCTAACAAATGATAAACATAACCTCAATGTGTTCCAGTCTTCTCAGTGCTTTTTTCTTTCCATAATGCCTCTTCACCGAACCCTTTTTTTCTGCTTAGCTGTCTTTTTCCAGGCAGTTCTGACAAAGAATAGAAGCCGTATTTCTTCTGCTGTATTTGATGCTGCTCTTTTTTTTTTGCTGTGATTCTTTATTGTTATATTCTCCTTTTCCATGTCCAAGACTTGAAAATGCTGTTTTTTCAGAAATTACTTCTCAAATTTGTGAAAAAGCCGCTGCCTTCTTGCTTGAGAGCAATGGAACAAATCTGTTGAAAGCTTGTCCCAAAACAGCCGTACTGTTTTTGTTACAGATAATGTGTTTCAGAGTCCTGGCGTGTATAAATGCTGTCAGTGCAAAGAATTGTTAAATGACTAATGAAAGGAATAGATGTACTTGCTATTTTTCAGTGATTTGCTGTACTGTGTTTAAAGTAATCTGGGATTTTTGTTGTCAGAAATATGTTTAAATACTTAGCTCTGTGCTTCTCATTATCGGAATATTTTCAATTACATAATTTTTGTAAACATCACAAAGCATGGTAGTTTAATAGGCAGTACTTGACTAACTTGTCCACTTCTGCTGAGCTGATACATGTATGTTTGTGTTTTGGGGTTTTTTTTGTTAATACAGAGTGGAAGGGGATTCCCAAGAAGTCTGAAAACGAAGTAGCTCAAAATGGAGGTGCAGAAGCTACACATAATGAACCAGTGTCGCCTATACCTAAAGCTTTACCTGTTCCAATTCCCGTTCCCCTGCCTGCACCAATAACGGTACCTCCTCCACAGGTGAGAGTTGCTTCTCATTTGCTCTGGATATCTAAACAAAAACTTACTTTAAATAATAATTCTTTATGGCAATATGTAAGGTAAAGAGAAGGAGGAAATATGATGAATGGTAACTAGTTGATTTTGTGTGTGTGTGTTTGTCATGTTGTTGTCCCTGGTTAAAAATGCTCTTGTTAGCAGACTGGCTATGCTGTCAATTTATGAAGATAGTTTTCCTGTGTTGTAAATTATGTACCTGAAATCCATTATTTGAGCTTCTTGTAAAAGAGCAATACGGTCTCATAGAAGAACATTCCTCTTCTGCTAAGTCACACTGGCAATGGAAGACTTAAAAAAAGCCCATTAGGGTTTTGGAGTATGTTTTGTGCCCAGCAGGAGCAGAGCCTCTGGTTTGATTTCCCTGAAAAGGGATGTATTTTGCATGTACCAGAACGGGCAGCCCTGGGAACTGAGTCAGCACGTGGTTAGTGGGAATGATGGAGGATTTGCTCCAAAACCTCGTTGCTGCTCTAATGCTAATGTAGGCAGAGTGTATGTGTGTCTGCCAGATCTTTATTTCAAGTATTGTAGGACTGTACTTATAGTATCTGTTCTCTCAGTCCCGGATAAATTATTGCAGTAGCTTCTTTTTATTAACGGGCTGAATTACGTCCTCCCAGTTTTATGATTGCATTATTTTCTTTTTCTGTTTTTGTAACTAATTTTCCTTGCTGTTGGCTTAAATAAGCACTAGACCTTCTAAAATATGCACATTGCTTTCACATTTGTTCATATTGTGTATACTCTTGTTGAACAGCCTTTGGGAATTTAATATAAAAATTTTCATACTCCTCCTTTGTTGGTACAATGGTTCTTTAGTCAAAGCTGATGATGTATGTTCACTCACTAAAAGAACACTCTGAAATTTTACCATTAGTTTAAGTAGCATGTAATAATTATTACTCCCTCCTCCAGTGCTTTATAATCATATTTCTTTTAGCTTTACTTATTGACAGATGCATTACTACTTTTACAGTAATAGTTTCTTTCTTGTCACTGTTAAAATAGTTGTATACCTCCTCCCAAATGGGAGGAAGTGTGAATAAACTGTTTTGTATCTTGAGAAAATGTGATTTGTGAACTACAATATGGCAGACACTCAGAAAAGATCAAGAACTCACTTTTATGTATAGCCAATAATGTGATGTAAGAACATAGTATGTTGAATTTTGTGTTGTTTTGACACAGAATTCCTGAAATGCTGTAAGGTATTATTAGTAAATGAACACTTACGTCAAATTTCTAATTTTAGAGAGTTTTAATAGCCATTAACTGTATTAAATAGTAATGATTTTGTTTATTTTCCTTAAGTCCATGCTGAAAAAGAAAGTGTAAAGGAAAAACCAACCAGTTTCAGAATACATTGACTGTGCTGATTGCTTGTCTCAGCTTCATCAGCTTCAGTTTTTTACTATGGCAAAGAAACTTGTGTCTTCACAATTCAGGCCAGGATCAGAGATTTATATTTAGTCTTCATCTTTGGCTTCACTGTGAACTTTTTTATGCTATTTTATACTTCACCAATTCAGTTGTCTTCTCTGGCTGTAAAATTACAATAGTTCAGTAATTTGTAAATAGTTCTTAAAACTTACAAATTAAATGCAGCTGTGATGATGTTAGTGGAGTTAGTAGTAAAACTTAACACGTTTTGTAACATGCAAATGTGACCTAATACCTCAAGGAAAAAGCTCATTATATTCCACTTCCTTTGTTTAAATAACTTTGTAGAGTACCATTACATTTTAATTAGCGGGTGTATTTTTGTCATCCGATACAAGCAGAACTGTCTTCATTTGTGTTTGGCTTCAGTGTTCAGGACTGTAAGAGGTGGGGAGGTTATGAGTGCTGGGTAGCTGCTGATACTGTCCAGCCTGGGATGGGCGTCAGTACAGTGATACCAGGTTACTTGATCTGTCCATCTGGCTGCTCCCCTGTAGCCATGGAAAGCACCCTGCCCACCCTGGTCCCTCTGACGGGAGGAGCAGGTTTGATGCGGGTGGTATGTCAGAACAGGCTTTTTGCATTGTCCTGATCCAGGCTGCAGCGGTCAAGCACAGGGCTGCCTGACAGATAACCCCAAACAGCTTTGACTGCTTGATTCCTATAACATACTCTCTTTTCTCACTTTTTGACCTTCCTTTTTGTTGTACTTCCTTCTCCCTTTCTCTGCTCCAGTCTCCTCCCAAGTACACAACTCTCCCCTAATTATTTTTTCCATGTTGGTCCCAGTTTTGCCACATCCCTACCCAGATTTGCTATTCATAGTATGATTACGTAAGTAATATTGTCCTTGTATGATATTCCTGGATATGGTTACTTATGCACTGTTGGCCTCACAAGCAACGTCCTTTTCCCCATAAGATCCCCAGTGCTCCTTTCTGGTTATTTGTTAAATTTGGCTATTGTTCACAAAGCACCCTGTTAACCACCTGCAAAATCCAGCCATCCCTTATCTGTAACTTGTCAGCTGCTCACATTGTTACCTGTCACATCTGGCAGTTTCTCATGTGTCCAGTAGCTTCTCATGCCCATGATGCCCTTAATGCCCTTTCTCATGAAGCTTAACTTCAGACCAGGGCCCAGTCAGCAGCCTCGTGATCTGCCCATAGCCCTAACAATCCCATGCTCAAAGGAAGGATGGGAAGGAGCTGCATCACTCCTTTCTCTGGTAGAGCCTGAATGGGCCTTCTGTGCTACCCACCTGCTTGGGCTGGACACACAGGGATGGAGTCCTGCTCTGCTGGATGTTACCTGTGAGCAGTGTAACTTAACTGTGGATTGACCTCCTATTACTGACAGTATCACCTTGACCCATGAATGCAACCTCTGTGTAGTAAGGCATTTAAAATCGAGAACGTTTTTCTAAGTGTGATAGCCTGCATAGGTAAGTCTGGTCTTTGGCCTCAATAGCACACACAGTGTCTTCTCAGCCAGAGGGTCCTGGGTTGTTGGCAAGATAGGTGCAATATTTGTGTTGTGCCACTGGAGTGAGCCCTTTTCTTGCCTATAGATTCAGATCTCTGAGCTGTTGCTGAATCTGGTCCACTTTTGCAGGTCTGAGCAATCCACCTCAGTGGTCTGCTCTGAGGGTAGGTGTCTGTTTATTTTTAAGTCATATTGTAGTATCCAAGATCACTTTTAAGTCTATTTCTTGGTTATTGAGAGTCAATTGCATTTAATAGCACTTGTGATATCACTTGTGTAGTGCATTCATTGCGGTTTTGGGCAGTTGGTGTTCCATTCTCCTGGCAAAGCTGGGTGTTACGCTACCAAAACTGCCATTCTTTTACAGTGAACCATGGCTCAGGCTTTGCTGGGGTTATACATTGAAGTCCAGGGGGTTTGCTGTAGCCACCTTTTCTGTAAGTTTCCAAATCCAACCCGAAGTCCCTTTTCTTCATTGAATGGGTTTTCAGCCAGAAACCAGAGTCCAAGTTGAGTGTGTACCTCCCAATTTTCTGATGTATTTCTCAATCCCATGTGCTCCTTGTCCTTATAACTAGATATGGGAGTTGTGCATTGGTCCAGTATCCATCCCGTACCCTTCCTATTGAAACTGGCAGACTTGTCCTTTGCAGTCTTCCTGCTGGTGATGCCAGATGTGGTTAAATATATATTTACTTGTCTTGGAGCACTGTAGGTAGGCTGTGCTCCTTTAGTTCACAGGGCCAATGATTCTCCTTCAAGTCTCAGTCTGAGAGGTGTGCAGTAAGAAATAATTGTACCTGGACACAGCCCAAACCCCAAGACATGTTCATTGAGATGTACCTGGCAGTCTGCATTAGTTATCAAGAGGTTAGTTATTTCAGTTTCCACTGTTGCTAGTAAAACACCAGGGTTTCCCAATATTTGTCTCCCCATTAATAAAGGGTATCCTCAGTAGCGTTTTTCTTACTTTGTTTTATCCAATTACTTGTCTTTTATTCTGAAACTGTTCACCAGTCCTCTGAGTTTGTTGTCTGTCAATGTTTATTAGCCATTGGTTCTATCTCTTTAGCAGAGAAATTTTACACTTCAAATTGTGTTTTAAATTAGATGTGATGTTTATGCACAGATTTTTACCACCTTGCTTTTTTTCTTTCTGCTTAAAAGAAGTTTTAACCTGCTACTTACAATTATTTATTAGAGGGTTAACTAGTTAGAAAAAATTAAGTACAGCAGTTAAGTTTGGATAATTAGGTATGAATATTCTCTAATACCTATCTAAATCATCTTCCTTTGATGTTACTTCTATTCTGGTTCCATCATAATATTTTTACTATTCATTATACTTTCTCAAGCCATCGTGTACACATGCTTCATCCGCAGTTTTCTCATCTTTTAACTACTTAAGGGCTGACAGCACTTAGCAAGCTTCCCCTTTTTTCTTAAAGCTTTTTGCCTTCTTGGTATCCCTCCCCAATTCCTTCTGTTAAGTACTCTGCATGTGAACGCTTGCTTCACAGAACATTACTGCAATCAACAGATCTGTTGCTATGTCAAGCTAATTTTGTAAGTTGTTTTACAGGGCACTCTTTCAAAGACCAAAAGGACCTACAAAGACTATCAGGTTACTGTGGGTTTGGAGCACGTTTTCTAAAGCTTTAACTGTGATAAATGGAAACACCTCTAGGATTACATAAAGTTAATGTTCACCTACGTAATCTTGGCCTTATATGGTACTCCTAGATAAGCTTACCTGGGCACTATTGGCCTTGCAAGGTCCTAGTCCCCAGAAGGTCCCCAGTGCTCATTTCTAATTCTCTCTGAAGTTTCGCTGTTGTTCATAACACCTGTTGTTCACTTAACCACCTGCAGAATCCAGCCATCTCTCCTGGTGCCATCTGTAACTTAACTTCTCACATTGTTATCGGTCACGTCTGGCAATCCCTTGCGCCACATCCAGTGGTTTCTTGCATCCTGCTCAGTTTGCTTAACTTCAGACCAGGGCATAATCAGCAGGTTATTAGAAACCAATAAATAACCAATTTAAAAATAAAAATAAAAAGTGGTGCTCTACACTAAAGCCTGATGAATTAAAGCCTATTGTAATTAATTGATTTTAAAATTCTAGTAGTACAAGTTTTAGTGTGCCTCAGCTAGGTAGCCAGTGGACCTAGCCACTGGTAAAGAACTTGGAACAGAAATTGGAAGTGGTATCAGGTGCTTGGCAGCTTTAGCATCTTCTCAAGGTTTAGGGAGAATATTTTGCTTATTTTGGTTTAATGCCACTTCTTTCAGTTCTGAGGAAAAAAAAAACAGTAAAGGCTTTTCCTTCTTTGGTCTAGAAATAAAAAATGAGTTATGAAGGGTCTTGGTGTAGTAGTTCTGAAATGTTGATGGTCATGGAGGTGAGTCAGTTAGATCACTTGAGTACACAGCTGTCCTTTGCCTTAAACCAGTTTTAAATGCAGAGCATATTTTGATTAAGCTTTTTTTCCTTTTGATTCCCACACATTTAATGTAGTTTTTGCAGTAAGCTCATAAATAGGAATCTAAGGACCAACTTAATTTAAACCTGTTTTCATTCAGGGCTTGGTAGAAACTGTAATTTTAAAAAATAAATGAATTAGGAAACTATTAATAGTCACTCTAACGTAATACACAAACTCAGGTAGCGAAAAAGAAAAAAAGAGGATGTTTTTAATTGCTCCAAAGTTGTGTGCATTACAGCGTATCATGCTGGATGGTAAAATTAATTCCAGCTACTGTGTAAGGGGTATATTTAGATGAGTTACCAGCATGCATTAATATTGATTTACTACAGAGAATAATTTTTTCTTTAAGAACAAAGGCAAGCAAGATCAGTGTTGATACTTTTAAGTTGTAGGAGTTCTTTCACTGCTGATTAGATCAGTCACCTAAGTCACCTTGTTGCAGTGATTTAAGCTGGTAGCTTAAATTTTCTTGTTTTGATGGACAAAGCACAGAAGACAGCAGTCCAGCTGAACAGCAGTTAATCCGTTCAGTCTTGAGGTAACGCATTTTTCCCCTTCCTTTTTTCTTAGGTTCCACCACATCCATCAGGTCCTCCTGTGGTCGGTGCGCTCCAACCACCTGCTTTCACAGCACCTTTAGGAATCCCACCTCCTGGATTTGCTCCTGGAGTGCCACCACCGCCACCACCTCCATTTTTACGACCTGGTTTCAACCCAATGCATTTACCCCCAGGTATATTTATATATTTTGGGGAATATTAACTCCTTTTTTTAACTGTATAGCAAAGAAAAGCATCTGCCATATAAACTGCAGAAATATGTTTTGGTAAAGTGATACTTGGTGTTAATATGTACTTTTTTTTTATAGGCTTTCTTCCTCCTGGACCACCACCACCTATAACTCCTCCAGTATCTGTTCCTCACACTCCGGCAGTAAACATCCCAAATTGTAAGTGTTTAAATCTTGGGCAAGCAACAGTAGAAGGAAGGTATAATGCAAGCAGAAAAGCTGACTTTTTTGTTTTTTTATTTTTTTTAAATGTCAATGCATTGTTTCTCAGCCACAGCAACTGGTGTAAATGAAGACACTACAAAAGATTCATCTGTAGGAAATCCCATCCCAACAGTGGTTTCTGGATCCAGAGGGAATGCTGAAACTACCGATAGTTCCAAAATATATGGGACTGTCCCACCTCCTGTAGCACCTACTAATGTACCTGCTCCTGTCACCCAAACTATTCCACTTCTTGGTAAGTTCTTTTTTGTATATGTTCTTCAGTTTATTGTTCCCTGAATTTAAATCATGGTTTTGATTTTGCTACTGACTTACAGTTCGTGGGAAAAGCAGATTCTTCTGAATGTGTTGAGATTTCTGCCCTTCTGTTGGCTTCTAAATAATTTTTAGAGGCTTGATTTTGTATAGAAGGAGCAGTGATTTTTTTTTTTTTTTATTATTGAAGATCTGTTTTCTGAAGAAACATAAAATCCGTAATGTTTAAGTTACAAATTCAGGATAGAACAAAATGCTGTCTGCTTTTAACAAATTGAGCTTTATACCATATAGAAAATTAACTTCTAACAAAAAATGTGTATGACATAGGAACTATGCTTTAGACTCAGCTATTACATGTATAAAATTAACTTACAGAGAAACGGTATTTTTTTAGTGTCTTTTTTAAATCTGTGAAAATACGGTATATTTTTTATGTATGGAATAAATTATTTTAATAAAATGAAAATGCAAAAGCTTTCATTCAGCCCTGCAGTATTATAGGTTTTGAAGCCTTTTTAACACTATGTTACCTTATTTAAATATTACAAAAAGGTATTTAGACTAGCAAAAACTAGCTAACTTTGGGTATCTTACATAAATTACTTTTCATGATATGATATGTACTTGGTCAGATTTTTAAAGACCGTTATGAATGTTACAGAAGCCTGCTAAATATTTATTTTAGGATGGCCTTTTATGGGTCAGTGTCAGGAATATGCTCACGAGACTTGTTTCCTACAAATTCTAGTGAGATTATTACTTCTATGGGATTTCAGACCTCTAAATGAGAGCCTAACAAATGAATGAAAAAAATAGTTGTGTTTTAGTGTGTTTCTGCCCAGAACTTCACAGTGTACACTGAAAAAATACCCCAAAGATCTGTCTCCTTGAGAGCCCGCTATTTTATTGGATTTGATGGCTAAATTTTCCAGCTGTGACTAGTGATTTTTGGATCCTTCATGTTGGAAACTTGAGATAAGACTCTTTTAAAAGGCATTTTTCAAAAAGTGAAGAGCAGCCTCTCTCTGAAAATCAGTCTGCTTTTAAAAATCTATCAAAGCAGATATGCAAAACCAGCAGCTTTTAGAGTATCTTGGACACTTGGGAAACAGAGAAAAGTTTAAAAAAAATTCTGTGGTGACACCATGGATTGAGAGAATTTTATAGTGATAAGGATTATTGGATGATACTTTTAAGGCATTCACATCTTAATGATGAAGTTCCGATTTTTGTAATTGTAGCACAGTATTACCAGATATTTGAAGTTCCATGGTACTGTGTCTTGAACAGCATAACTTTTTATTCCAAGCCTTTGGAATGTATTAAGTTACTCTGTTTGCTATATCACTGTAGATGTAAGGAAAAGGTTTTACAAAATTAAGATTGAAGTAAATTATATACCCACATTAGTTACTTGGACAGTAGCTTTTTTATTCTCACAAATTCAAGGAAGCTAAATTCAATAAATCTGAAGATCAAGAACTTGCCTTTGTTTTTATTAACTTGTTTACTGAATAGTTGAAGCAGATAAAATTGTCCGTGTGGTCAGAGTGACTTCTCTCAACGTGCAGTCTCATCAGCAAGGGGATAGGAGAGTGTTTTTCTTTTTATAAGATTGTATGTGTGAGCTTACAGAGTAGTCCTGAAGTAATAGCTGGGAGATCTGTGTGTACTTAAGTAACAGCATTTTATGTTGATGAGCGTCTTATTTCAAGAAGTTATTTATAATCAAGGAGTTATGTAAAATTCTCCTATCCTGACATTTTGGAGTTGGGGGGGGTGGGCTGCTCACAATCTGATACAAGAGACAAGAAAACAAGAAGAAACATTATAATACTTTATGTGATTAAAGATAAAAGATTAATATCAGTTGTCTTTGCTTTTAAAACTTTTCTGTAAGTTAACACAAATGAAACTGTCTTAAAACCACTTTGATTCACTTATCAATTGAGCTTAGCTCTGTATGTGAGAGTCCAGATCTGGTCTCTCCTTAGGCTGGAAGACAAATGTGAAAGAGGTGATGTTTTCCACCACTCATACTGATTTAGATAGCAAAGAAGTGTCCCTTCAAGTCTTGCCCTCCCCATCCTCGGAGCCTCAAGAGCTGTCCAGGCTGCATCGTCATTCCTTCCTTTTTGTTCTGTGTGTCAGGTTTCGCTCCTAGGGAGATCAAAGCATGGGAAACGGAGTGTGCCAGGGTTTCACCACGTGTGCGGACATGAGATGCAACCTACGTGTGCATCCTGGTCCCGGAGCCCAGAAGTACTTGCAGGCGTGATGATTTAAATGTAGCCTTAGTGCGTGACCTACAGACACTGTCTTGTACAGGTCAGAGGCAAATGGACTGGACAAAGTAAAAGAGTAGGTACAGCATCACCCTCAGTTAGCCAGGGGAAAGTGCAGGCAGGGGACATCAAATGCCTCAGACTGAAGGACCTGATGCTCACAAGTATATGGTTTAGCAATTTGAACAGATGACTGATCGTGTGACCGGTTTCTCACAAAGTCCTCAAACCGCTTGTTAAACATTCCCATGATGTTGCTCTCCAAGCTGAGATAAGAAGGTGGAAGAAAGATTTGTTTGACAGCATCATGAAGTATGTCATGAGGACTCTGCTTGGGGAAGTAGGGCTTGAGTAGTGTAACATGAAGAATGAAGAAATGTTCTTCGGATATTTGGGCAGGATAGAAGAACTTCAGCAGGCTGAGTTCAAGGAATGAAGATTGCTCTGAAGAGACTGTCATAGAAATCTAAACTTAACCTCGCTTGAGAACACCTTATGTAATCTGTACAAATGCAGGAGCTCTTTTCTAATTTTTGTAACTTCAAAATTAAGCTTATCTATCTATCTGTTCCATTTTTATATGGGAGATATGTTACAAAGTAATTCTAGATTGATTATTGTAAGATTTCGTATGCTTTCTTGGTAATGTAAGTTACATTCTGTTTCATCTCCGCTAATTTCATTCGTTCCTCCAATGTAATTCTTACATCACTTCCAACAAAGACATGTTTGTGCTTCAGAGGAGTGATCCCTTGTGGACATTATGTCTTGAATTTTTTTGTGCTGCTTTCTAAAAACCACCCTCAGGTTGTTTTGATTTAGTTGTATCCTTGATCGTATTCGCTGCTGTTATAGCGTCTTGTTCTTCATTTGAACAAGATAATCAAGACTGTAACTGGTTTTGTGAGTGTGTGCTCATATGTCATTTTTTAAATGATCTGCAAAGCAGATATTTTTAGACTTCTTTTATACATGTGCATATTGCAGAAAGTGACAGGCTTTTAAATCATTTTTGATTTGCCAACTTGTTCTTACTGTTGAGCAAATGCTGTAATTTGGACCAGTAATAAACTGCTGTTGCAGATGCTATGTTTCGAATATTCAGATTCTGTGATCTATTATCTTGATTAAATACACCGTATTGCAGTTTGTAGGTTCTGGTCTAGTGCTCTTTTTACCAAAATTCCTACAATAATAATTACATGTTACCAAAGATTAATTATACTGCAGTTCTTACCGAACTTGGTATTCTTTTCCTGTTAATGCATGCTGAATTATTATTCTTTTCTCCCTTGATGGTTTGTTCTTTTTGTAATCTGCATTAAATTGTAAAAGACAGACTACAGTATTCTCTGAGCTCATCACAGTATTTACTGTATTATAAAAAGTGGATACTTCCTTCACAGGAAGGATGAGCTGTTTATCAATGCAGGATATGAACAGTGATAATCCTAATACACTTCCAAATTTCTTGTGAATAGCCCATTTTAAAAGCATAACAAACACTGCATGTTTGCTAATTACATATATGGCTGTTGCTTTCATAATACTACCGAATGAGATTGCAGAGGTAAGGGAACAGGAACTCTCAAGCACCATTCACGGAATTTAGTTCTGCCTTGATGATTCCCTTGACCTGGATCAGTTCAGTGTTTGTTTTATAAAGCAGGAATTTTAGAAGTCTTAGTACCACTAACCACCACGGTACACGTAACGTTGTTTGACTCTTACATCCTTGTTCAAGCATCTTATGGGAATAGGAGCAACCTCCTACTGGCTTCAGTGATGGACACTGGCTACCCTGAAAAATATTGGTATTTATGGCAAGTTACTTAAGCTGTGAATTGGTGTTTAGGCTTTCCTTAGTCTTGGCCTGGTCTAAAGGATTCTGTATCAAACTCCTGATAAAGACACAAGACTTAAAAGACTGTCCTCTTTCAAGAACTTCCTGGTACTATTTCGTGTTCTAGTTTCAAGGTGCAACATTCCCTGCTGAGGAGCGATAGGAGAATTAATGCGACATGCTAAACGTTGCAGAACATCAGCGTCAAACTCAGTATAAACCTTTAGATGGTTCTGCCGGAATCTTAAGCTTTTGACTTCTTGTTCTCATGTGTATTTGAAGCAGGATTGCTGTGTCAGATACAGAAAAGAGCATTCGTCCACTTGCTTTCTTGTAACAGCACAGCTGAGAAGTAATTTAACGGATTATAAGAGACACTGTAATCACTTACTGAGCAGAGTTCGGTTAAAAAAAAAAAAAAAAGAGATGCTACACTTCTCAGTTACGTTAGCATTGTAACACTGGTAATTATCACAAGGGAACATGGGATTTGTCCAGCCAGAAGAGAAGATAATCGGGAATGGAATTACAGTGACACAGAAATTGGGCTTTTGACCTAATTTATCAAAACAGTAAGGACGACTCCTGTGGCCTCTCTGGATAGAAGACACTTCCTCAGGACAGCTGTAGCATTTTGGGCTCTGTCTTAGCAGTAAAGTGGAATTATGAAACTTCACACTGTGTGATTGTTCTTGCACCTCTGAAACGATACTCGTGGTTGGCGATGGGTTTTCCTAGTGTGCTTGCATCTGCGTGGGAGTAAGCACTCTTCGCAAGTTCTGAGGACCTTTCACTGCGCATCACTGGTAGAAGTTACAAATAAAAATAAGCAATGTACGTTTTTACACATTTGAACAGAACAGCATATTAGGTGTAAGGTCTGAGGTTTGTATCTCCAGTGTTAAAAGCCAGGCCTTGTAATAAAAGCCAGGCCTTAGCCAAGTTACGCAGAATAAGCAGCTGGTGAAAGGGATGGCTGTTATTTCATACCCATAAGCAAGAAGACAAGGTTTGCTACTGCAAAAAGGCTTACAGTTACAAGCAAATGAATAAATACAGGCTGGGGCAGATAAATTCCGTCACTGGTCTGCACAGATATGAGATGGTCGTTAAATTCCTTTATTGTTTCTTCAGGAGCTCTGGTATTTCTTTTCAAGTTTGACAAACTATTTAAATTTTACATACTGTTTTTCCTCATATAAGACAACAAAGGGCATTAAGTTTTCCTAGATATTGCACGTGCAATATGTACCACTAACTTTACTGAGCCTTTTCAGTAAACTTGGATGTGTTTCTGGACTGGTCTTTGAGCATAAATTTTTAATCGATGCCTGATTTGCCAGCACAGCGAGGAAACTCTTAGTAGTTCTCTCTACAGTGTACTTCAGCCTCAACGTTCAAGTGGGCTGATTTAAAAAAGTGTTCAGCTACCTTGCTGATGCAGTCTAGATTGAAAGAGAATGAGTTTCAGATACTGTCACGCTGCTTCTGTGCTGCACTTTGTGGAGAAATAAGGTTGAGAAATTAAATTACCGTACTTGTTGAATTTAAAAAAAACTTTTCACGCTTGCCTCATGCTCATGCTGTGGCAACCCTCATCTACTCTGCTGCTGTAGAGCAGAAACATATGCTTGTCCTCTCCAGCTCGCTAGGTCTCAGTCATTCTTTTCTGCCTTATTTTTAACGTTCTGCAGAAGAATTTGCTTATCAAGAAAAATATTCCCAAACCTCAGAATTCAGCAAGATCACATTCTTGGAAAACATCCTTAGCCATATGCATGTCTTGTCAGATCTGTAGTACTAAGTCATGGGAGGAGTTAAAACGAGGTGACCTGCAGCCCTGGTTGTGAACAGGAGGAGGGGGAGGGCTGTGCATTCTGAAGTTAAAAAGATAAACAAGGAACAAACCAGAAAAGATACGCTGTTGCTGCTGGAACATTTCTTTCAAAGAGTGTGACCTATCAAGCTGTGTCTTAAAAGTGACTGCTGGGAGGGGAAGGTAAGATGATGCTGTGGACTGGAAGAATATTTGCATCTTTGTTACCCGAGTTCTCCTGCTGGGCAAAATAGAGTTTCCTTCTAATATGCACATAAAGAGCACTCGGATAAAAAGGTTTCTGTCAGAGACATTCTTAGGCGTAAGAAGTGGTGTGGAGAAAGGGCAGCTTGGATGTTCTTGGGAAGGCTCAGGTGTATTTGGGATGGAAATGCTAAATGAATCTGATGGAAGAAGAGTGGAGCTATGCTAGCCGAATGGAAGGTTATTTGGGACGTCTGCTCCGGCGTGCTCATGAAGCTGAAATCAAAGTGCAGTTTTCACTGATGATGCTGCCAGGGATTTAATTCTGGTGTTAATTTACATAACTATTTCACATTCTAGTTTTACCCAGGGCAGGAGTTAGAAAATTTTACATAACCTGCATTCTTAACTTTCATTTTTATTAATATATGTGGAAGCAACACATTGTCTATAGTCTTAACAAATACATAGAGGAGCACAAGATGGATTGGGAGAGATGTGTGCTGTTCTGCAGGCAACCGCCCATTCCTTTGAATTTCAGTTTGGGAGTTCAGAAAACACCACGTGCTTTCTCAGATAGGGAGCTTACTTTCTGGTAAATAACTTGCTCGTGAGCAGGAAGAGCCGGAGGATCCAGTGTAACGGCTGCAGAGAACACGGGACAGCAGTGTTGGGGTTCAGGCAGAAGGCGGCACACGAGATAAGCTGGCACACGCTTGCTGGTATGAAGTCCTCAGCTGGAGCTCAGTAAGCCTAGTTCATTTTGGCTTGTTGTGTTGATGTCAACAAGCTTTGGGCTGAGCTTTCTCAGACGGTATGTTTTGAGAGTTAATTTGTTTTTTCCTCTTACGAAGACCATGCTAGAACCAAAACAGAGTCCAGGAGTAAAAATGGAAAACAGTTGCTGTTGGATATGTGCTATAAAGGATGGAAAATTGCATGTAAAAAAAAAAATTCCAGAAATTTCTTGTTGCATTTCCTTTCAGTTTCCACTGCAAGGCCTATTCTACTAAAATTGAACTTTGTTGTATCCCTTTTCTCTGGAATGGTGAAGCAAACTCTCTGTGATTTCCTGCTCCTCCTCCAGCCCTGTTCCGATCTTCCCGCTCCCTTCGCAGCCTCTCCTGCACGTTGAAAGTCCTGCTGATGACCAGTTCAAAGCTCCAGCATTTTAGCCAGATGCGATTTTGCTGATGTGTGTCATAGAGGAGAAATGTTTTGGCGCTAACTGAAGGGGGTGAGGGGTCTTTAATTAGAAGCCTGGGAGGTGTAACCTGCTGGGGGGTGCTTCGTCCGCAGTCGGCTGACGGAGCAATGCTCGGAGCCGGAGATCAGGAAGGGCCCCGACCTGCAGAACGGCCGTGGCTTCTGCAGGAAAGGCAGCCTTTAGGATGAGCCATTAGTTACTACCATTGCGGTATTAACTACTTCTGGTTAAAAGACGCAAAGTTGTGTTGAAAGACGGTGCTCTCTTCACAGGGTGTAAACCAGCACAGGGAGAAGCTTTGCAGGCTGCTCTCTTCCCCCTCACCCCTTCATCCCATCCCAGTAATTTTGGTGTTACTCATTTCACGAGATAACTTCAGCATGTTTTTGAAATTACAGAAACGCCTTTTGTTCCCCTCCTGCCGGCCTCTGATTTTACTTTGTGTGTATGTCTGTGTTTGTTTCAGGCACCCAAGGAGTTGCGCCGCCCCCGCCAGCCCCCGTTGTTGGGTTGCAGACTCCATCCACCGGCCTCCTAGGCGCCCGGCCTGGTTTGATACCGCTCCAGCGACCGCCGGGAATGCCACCGCCTCCGCTGCAGCGGTTTCCCTTGATGCCACCGCGACACATGCCTCCCCACATGATGCACAGAGGGCCCCCGCCGGGGCCAGGGGGCTTTGGGATGCCTCCCCCCCACGGAATGAAAACCCCCTTCCCGCCACCGGGTCACTTTGTGAGGCCTGGGGGGATGCCGGGAAGCGGGGGGCCAGGCGGACCCGAGGATAACAGAGATGGGAGGCAGTTCAGGAATGACAGGCAGACGTTCACGCCTAACAGAGACCAGGAAAGGTTTGGAAGGAGATCTTTTGGAAACCGGGTAGAAAACGATCGCGAGCGCTATGGTAACCGCAACGACGACAGAGATCACGACCGTGCTGGTAACCGTGAGAGGCGAGACTGGGGACGAAGAAGCCCTGAGCGTGACAGGCACAGAGACTTGGAGGACAGGAACAGGCGGTCCAGTGGCCATCGAGACCGAGAGAGAGATTCGAGGGACAGGGAGTCTCGCAGAGACAAGGAAGAAACTCGAGGCAAGGAAAAGCTGGAGATGACAGACAGGGCAGATGGCGACAAAAACCACGAGTCTCATAGCGGCAAAATGGAAGACGCAGACATTGTTTCAGAACTTGCTGCGGGAGAGTCTGAACCTGCGGGTGTAAAACCCGTCGAAGAGTTAACACCCGAGGCTACCTCATCTGCGGAACAGGCGGAAAAGGATCTGGGCTCAGTGGCGGAGGCTCCTCGCTAGGGAGAGGACAGTGACAGTTGTTGGAGTGTAGAGCTTTAGAGTTGTACAGTCTGCTGTATCATACCGGCTTCCGCTTATATCACAGCCCCTCGGTAGTTGGTGGGGGATCGTAAGCAATTTGATTGCTTCCCTTCTATTTAAAATAGCCACGCCGTAACATGAAATACTGAAGATATGATTAAAATATTACCCATTTTTGCTGTAACTTTTTTAAAGTTTTGACTTTAAAAAGTTTACAAATCAGAAGTAGAAGTGCTTTCTATTTTTTTTTTTTAATTTAAGAAAAGGTAACGGTGAAAGCTCCTCAAAACAATAGGGATGTGTTTTTAATAAACTCTATTTTCGTAACAAACTTTAACGTGTGCTATTCTTCCTACACTGCACTGAAGCGGAGAAGGAGTGTTCAACATCTTAAAGTTTGAACTGTTAATGCTGTACTGGAGTCTAAATTAGACTGCTCTGTTTATATTTGTTAAATACATCTGTTTGTGTGGCCATTCACAGAAGCAAACTTCTATTTGTAACAGTCATCTTGGTTTTTAGGTTGCTGCATTTTAATGATTACTTGACCATACTAGGTGAAAGTTAGTGGGTTTAAATTGTTCATTAATTGAAGAGTTAACTGTTTAGTGTTTGCAATGCAATCAGTTTTATTTTTTTTTCCTATTTTTTTTCCCCCCTCCCGACTGGTTCTGTGGTAAATGTCACCCTAATGAGCCTTTTTTTTAAAAAGCGGACGCTTCCAGATGTACTTCAGCCTGCTCTGCTTGTCATGTGTCAAAGATTGCTGTGTGCGGTGGGCGAGGAGCGCGCCAGGTCGGCACCTTTTGTACTTAATTCATTGATGCTTTTTTGGAAAGAGAAATCAAAAGACACCAAAAGACGATAGAGAATGCTAACCTATTTTTGTTAAGTGGGGCTGGGGACAAGGAAGGGAGGTGGGGGTGGGGGTGGGTGCTGGAGGATTTTAAAATCCTGCCTCGTCAGTCGCAGGAGCCTGGGCTGCTACCGCCTCTCACCCTGCAAGAGGTAGGTTTCACTTTTTTTTTTTTTAACCCACCTGGTGTCATACCTGTTGGACTGACGGACAGAGCATGCGTCTTCCCATCTCTGCGTTAAGCTGGACCAGCTCCTCTCCGTATCGCTGCCGTAATTCTCAGAGGGCTGATACTGGGAGGGGGGTGGTCGGCCCTTCAGGCCAAGCAGTTTTGAGAGGCCCTCGGCCGCGTCAGAGCCCCGGCAGGTCCACCCCGATGCCCGCCCGCTCAGCCATCGCCCGGGTGGCCCCCAGCTGAGACTCCTTTCACTCCAGAAGCATAGTGGGAAAATTGTATGAATCCTGTGCATATTTAATTATTTTTTTCCTGGTCTCCTTGCTAGAGGTGTGTTCTACTTTTCAAGCTGGGTTTTTCCCTAACTGAAGGGCGGCTGCTTTCTTCCATCAGTGCTTTTTCATAGCTGCTCTGCGGCAGAGGGATTTTTATTTTATTTTTTCTTTTTTTTCTGGGGGAGGGAGAGGGGTGGGAAAGCAAATGTGGAGTCACAGACTGGGGAGAGGACATATATTTTTACGTTCTTGCAATAGCAGAATAAAGAGAGAGAGAGAAAAAAAAAGAAAACCAAACCTGTTTACATACTTGCAGTGACTTCAGCTTCCATGTGTTAACAACCTGTATCCTTAATGTTTGTTTCATGCTGGGCCAGTGGAACTAACTTTTTCATACAAAGCCAGGCATTTATGTCTTATGTTTAAGACTTGTCTTAGTAAAAACTGCCGTAATTCTGTAAGGAGGTAGGATTTTTTTTTTTAATGAATACACTTTATTAAAAGATTTGAAGACAAGAATGAAAGTGATGGAGGGCTTGTCTGTTCACACAAACGCCACCTCACACTCTCTCCCTTTCCGTTTTTAGGAAATTGCAAACAAAGCCTACGAAAACATGGGCGAGCCTTTGCAGAGCAGGTTCTTACTGCATCTTACTGCCTGCTGGAGCAGTAAGCGTGTAACGAACCTACTGGTGATGCATCATCTTGACAGCATCACCAGCGTAACTGTATCCTGCCCTTATACAACTACCAAGGTTTTGGCTTTGAAGTACCATCAGTTTGTACCAGGCGATCGGTGAGCTCAGTGTAAGCACCCATTACTGATACAGATGACAGTGCTGGCAATTAACACCTTGATTACAGAGCCAAGGCCTGCTGGTTAAGAATATCCGTACATAAAGCAAGTGTTACTTCTACATCCTTCAGCACAGCCTTGGCTGCTGGGCTCGGCTGCCACCAGGCTCATAACCCAACAAGGGAGAACGGGCTCACAAGGCACCATCTGCACCTCCCAGGCTGCCAAAGCAGTCGGGTTCAGCCCCAAGAGTGTCCAGAGGAGGAGGCGAGCAGTAGAGCTGCCAGAGCTCCTGCTCTGTTACAGCCCAGCCTGCAGTTGTCAAGTACTCACCATTTCTCCCCCTTGGGGAAAGGGGCGGCAACATAACCCTCCTCCAAACTTCCCAACAGTCAGTGTTGTGGGCCACCAGTGTTTGGTTTCCCCCCCTGCTTAAGGCAGGAGCCGAAAGGTGCAGTCACTGCTTTAGTACTGCTGCAGCAGCTGACTGGGAGCACAGGCCAAGCCCCTAGGAGAGTGCAGGTGGGTAGAGGCTGTGGTTGGTTGCCATCTGCAATGAATTTGGCTTCCAAGTGCTTTACAGTGTTCTTGCTGTACAACCAAAACCAGTTCCATTTGTACCATGCTACAGGGAAACTGGGGTGCATAGAGCTACAACCAACAACACAAGTATCTCTTACGTGCAAGATGGAGGAATGTTGATACAAGTCTCCATTAAAATAACTTACTCTATTAAGACTTGGGAAATCCATGTTCCAGAGGGACATACAAGAAAATACCAAACCCCCTCCCTGTAACATGCAGAGGGTGCCAGGTTATTACCACAGAATATGGGATTCTGTCACAGGAAGATGTACAACAATATTCCTTGTTACTGGCACACTGATCACTCCCCAGGCTGAGCTGTCCCACGGTTACCAGCTGGAAGCCACATTAACTGCTGCCAGGATGAAGTCCAGGCCTACTTCTCATGTTCACCTAACAGCAGGCAGGGAGGTGGTGTGGGTTGTTGCTTTTTTTTTTATAGACAGCAAGACCAAGGTGTATTTGCCCAGCAAGTTTATTACACAAGTTTGAAACCTACAGATGCTGAGGAAGCCCCCAATGCATACAGCTCCTACTGCTCTGTGGTGAGCCTTCCTGCTGGAGCTCCTAGGGCCAACCCTCCAACTCACACAGCATGCCAAGCAGCTGGGGCCTTCAGGCTGCAAACACTACTGCACATCTTCCACTGCACAGGAGAGGAGCTCCAGTTAGCTGAGACTACACTGAATGGTTACAGCAGATGCTTTAGCAGAAGACTACAGAGACACTCCATCAGGCTCACTTTAATTACAATATACATCATACAAAATTAAGTCAGTCTTCACCAGTTTGATACTCAGAATGCAGAGTAGTAATGAGATTAAGTGATAAATCTTGCACAAGGAGGGGCAAGTACAGCATTTGCAATGAAATACAGCCCATTTATCGCTGTTGTCTTAAGCATTTCAGGTACCATACTTAGCTCTTCGCTATTCCAATTACACCACAAGCTAAACGAGGGCCAGCATTTCCAGTTAATTTGCTCTCATTATCTCCCCCTCTACCCAGGTCATCGCGTTTTTCGTGGACCTAAAAAGAGAATTGAAGGTGCCTCAATTCATGTTACTGCATAGCTAAGCAACATTTTTCACTACTCCCACTAGTGGCAGCAGTGACAAGCAGTATTGCCAGCTACCAGCAGGGTGTGTTACACAACAGCTACAACCTGTTGTAGCTATGCAATGCTGAATGCCAAACTGATACTCACACTAAAAACTTAAGGCTAGACTTGTCTAAAAAGATGAGCTTCCTTCAGCTGAATGTTTCAACTGGAAGTCACCAAACCCTCACATTTCAAAAAGTCATTATTAGTCCAAGAGTAAGGCTCAGACTTGCCATTCAAGGTCACCCTTGCAACTCATGGCTGACCTCTGCCTCAGCCACACCATCCACACCTCCCTGCCATCAGCCCAAGCCCATTTCATGCAGTACAGTGGTCTCAGCACACACTGGAGCCCCAAGCTGGCATGATTGTCTTGGTGCTGACCTGTGTGCTTTAAGGAACACCAGAGCACTTACCACCATGGTACGTCCAATGATGTTGTGTGGTCCACTAAGAGAAATGATGGAATCTTCTATTTCCACTTCTGCCACTCCTCCTTTAGCAGTCACATTGCCAAGGTCTCCCACATGCCTACACAAAGACACAGAGAAACTCATAGAAAACTTTGTTAAATTGAAAGCTCTTCTCAGTGATGGCCCAGACAATGCAATACCCATAGGTACTACACTCAAGCACTCCACCATCTTATCTGAAAGAGCACCTATGTCCTCATTTACCACCTCCAGTCAGTCTTGAACACTTCCACTATTCCAACTCCTTTAGTTTGAGGGATGATTAGAATTCAGTCCCAGGTAAAACTTGAAACAGAAAGGTTCATCAACTTTGGGAAAGGAACACCATCACTCCCTTACAAACCAAGCTGACAGTGCGCAACTCTCATGGCATCTCCCTCCACACAAAGTCTCACAAATTAGGTGCAAACCTGTCCTGCACATACAAGGTTTGGTGTAAACACCACCACTGCTAAGCTTACAAGCTTTTAATGTCCATCAGAAATCAGCTATTCCACAAGCAGCTGCAGGCTTTAGGTTTAAATAGGATTAGTAAAAGCAGTTTGCCAAGCAACAGGTCAAAGCAGGTGTGTTAAGTGCTTGCTATGTTCCAATAAGTACCAGGGATGACTATTCAAATTTGCTTGGCATTTTCCCCACACACCCTACCATACAAGTTTTTATCAGAGCCAGATCTCTGCTAGGACTTTCCTTAAGAACTGATCCTCAAGCAGTTCAGTTTTCACTGAACTTATGGGCATTCCAGTGTATCATTTCCTACACATCTGCCCCATTCGCTCAAAAGACAGGTCGATGATATTCTGCAAGACTCTTCTACCCAGATTCAGAACCCTGAATACCAACTCGTTTCTAGAACTCTCCATGCACACAGGGTAACCAGCTCACCCAGCTGAATGCTGACTACCAGCTCCTTAGACAGCATAGCACCAATTTTATATTTTTAACCAACTCTTATACAATCAACTCAAGGGCAGTTTCCCCTTTAGGAATTTGGTTGATTTAAGCTTCCAGGAAGCTTCAGTCCATTTGTTTCAACTCTACACTGATAAAAGCATGCTCTCTTCTTATACACTCCTAAGGAATTCCCCAGCCTCCAGCTGCCTGAGCAGGCAGGTTATGCTAGAAAACAGGATTTGACAAAGCAGAACCAGCAGCAGCAGCTGCCACAACATTCATGCAATTTTGACCTTCAGCACTGGAGCAGCTGGCTGCCTGCAAAGCCCATGAGCACACCATTTCATGCTGCTCTGTCATCCAGACAGCTGGCTAGCAGCCAGCTTGCTGGGTCTGGCATGCAACTGATCACTCAGGTATGGATTTATCAGTCAGAGAAAGTGCAGTTACAGACATAAACATGAGCATTCAGAAGCTAATCACAATGCCAAGTTGATCACACACTGGTCCAGACCCTACCTGTGCAAGACCAGCCTATCTTTTACACCTGCTCTTGGCTCCACTCAGTTCAACTCTTGTGCAGCCCCCTACCAGGCTCTGAACCCCATCAGCTCAGACATCATGTCTCAAGCACATGAGGGTTCCTGGAGGGTAACTGGACTATGAAAACTGCTTCCAGGGGAAGAATTAGGTCTGAACTCCCACTGAGGTACACAGATATGCAGCATAGGCATCAGACCCTGCACTTACACACAGCGCACACAAGCCCCAAGGATTACATACTATAGATAGTATGGTACCTAAGCTAACAGGGTAAGAACAGCCAGTAAGCCCAATAAAAAGCCACCATGCCCACACACACAGTTTTGTATTCATCTTGCAGTCTCCCCAGAAGCCTCAGTACCTTCCACTGATGATCCTCATCTGCCAGATGACAAGCCTTCATACTGCTCAGCAACTGACAGTTTCAGGGACCCCACTGTCAAAAGCTGGCCCCAAAACAGAAGCAAATCACCACTGACCAAATAAGGCTTTAACACATGAACTCCCCCGCCCTCATACCCTGAGGAACCTTCACTCAGGGAGAGCCTTTATTTACTCTTCTCCCCTGGGCTATGATAAAACCAAGGATACATCTCAAGGACTACATTTTACCCATACTCTTGGAGCCAAGGTGTCCCACAAAGCACCATACAGTTATCAGAGCCTTTGTTAACCAACCCCAAAGCCTGGCAGGCTTTGCCAGTTTTCTTCTGGTATTGTCCTAGCATTAGTCATGAAACAGCCTCTCAAGCACACAGTAGCACTTGGATGGCCGCTGCATGGAGTAGCTACCCAGTAAAAGGCCAGGCACATTAAACTTACCTCTCTGTATCCTTTGGTCCACCATGCTGCTTGCCTTCAGGATTGAAGTGAGAACCTGCACTCGTACACCCTGAAACAGAACGCAGCCATCAAAAGCAGATTTTTGCAGTAGCCAGTTTAAATCTGTTGCTTATACAGTACACACCAAGGTAGTCCTCCTGTAGCTAGAGAAAATGAAGTCACTAATGATGAAATAGCTACTCTCCTGTTAGATGTTCTATTAATCCTTCAGAAGCAAGTAACCTGCTACAGACTTACAAGTTCAGTAAAGTAAGATTACTTGTTCTAGAACACTCTGGGCTCAGTTGAAAGCGTTCTCATTTCTTAATACTAGGGTATCAAAGTATTTAGGTTAGTGCTTGATATGTCAGATCTTGAACACAAGCCTAAACAAGTTCAAAGTATTAAACTGGAAGCAATTCTTTAGGAAATGTCATCGTTTCTTAACAGATTTGCAGTTGTGAGACCTAAGTACACCTATACTAGTTGCTGCTGCAACACTAAAAGAAGCTCTTTGAAGCTGAGCCACCATTTACACCTGTAACTCAAAAGCTTGGGTAGACACCTTACCATTCGTATTGTCCCCAAATTCATGGACATGGAAGCCATGATCTCCATCAACCAAGCCACTGATTCTTCCAGTAACTTTCACTGGTCCGTTACCCTTTAATGGAAAGAATTTACGGAAAAAGTTTATTATCACCAAAGTGACCCCAGCATTAAACAGCCTTGTGTCAAGCAAAGCTTCCTAGTCAGCAGAGAGCACGAGAGACTCCGCTACAAGTTCAGCTACGAAGACATGAACGATTACCCTCCTACACCAACTGGTCCTATGTGGCAATGCAGCATTTCACAGAACGGCTGCATTTATTCAGCCACCTAAAACATACTCCTCCTATCAACAAGGAAAAGGAATGCCTTTTATCAGGCTGCTTGCTTCCGAGAACGATCATGGGCTGCCACTTGGAAGCACGAGTAACCCCGGAGTCGTTTCTTCCCTACGGACACCGCGGTGGCTGTAGGCAACCCCAGCTTCTTTACCGAGTCCAAACGCCTGGGCCTTCGGAAGGGCTCTGGCCGTTCGGCCCTTAACAGCCCCGCTAAGCCCTGCTCTGACAGCGGTAAGCAAGCTCCGTGGGAAGACGAAGGCCGGCTGCGGCACAGAGCTCAGCTGAAGCCCCCGGGCGGGGCCGCGGGCACACGCTCGCTGCCGGCCCCGGCCTGCCCCCCCCCGGCGCCCCAGGTGCCCGGGCGCGGCGCCCCCGCCGGCCCCAGCCCCAGCCCCTCCCACCGCCGCAGCCGCCGCCCGAGGCCACCCAGGCGCAGCTCCCACCGGCCTCCCGCCGCCGCCGGGCGGGAGGGGAAGGGAGAACGGCGCCGCCCGCCCCGCAGAGGAAGCGGCCGGGCCGGCCCCCCGGGGGAGGCGCAGAGCGACAGAGGGTCGCGCCCGCCGCCGCTTGCCTGCTGCTGGAAGTGGATGACGCCCTGCACGGGGCCGTCCCCCTTCATCACACACACGGCCTTCAGCGCCGCCATCTTCCCGCGGCGGCCGGAGAACGGCGCCCCGCGCGGACCCCGCAGACAGCGCGCGAGGACTGGGGGCCCGCCCCTCCCGCCGCCCTTATATAGAACGGGCCGCCCCCCGGCCAATCGCGGCGCGCTCGCGGGTCTCCTCGTGCATTATTACGCGCCGTGCGGCCAATCGAGGGGGGCGGGGCGCGGCGCCCGGGCCCCCCCCGACCCGCTGCCGCGAGGGCGGGGGGAGAGCGGGGCCTCCTCAGCCGGTGGCCAGGCGGTGCCCGGACCTGGGGCAGCGGGGGAGAAGGGGTCAGGACCCGCGCTTTGGCCTCCCGCGTTTTCTCTCTCTTGAGCCTGCGGGAGTTTGTTCCTGCGTTTCACATGTGGTGGCGCTTGGTCCCTGAGGAGGCCGTTCGCTTTAAGCAGTTTCACGTTAAAGCTTCCACCAGGCTTCCGTTTTTCGGTCTTAAAATGCCATGATCAGACACAGAAAATCTCTTTTCATAGACCTGCCATAAAGTAGTGACGGGGGAGAAGCAGCAGCAGTGTTGTTTTCCTTTTCTGCTGACATTTTTCTTGTAGCATTTCTGCGTCTTTTTCCCTCCCCTAGAGGCTGTTTTCCAGTACTGCTGTGGCTGAGGTGTGTTGCATCATGAACTGCCTGAAATTGGAATTTAATTTTGAGTCGCCTCTGAATAGAATCATCAAGTTGTTTAGATTGGAAAAGACCTCTAAGACCATGGAGTACAACCGTAAACCAAAGGCTGAGGTACTTAATACCTTCTTTGCCTCAGTCTTTAATAGTCAGACCAGTTGTTCTCAGGGTACCCAGCCCCCTGAGCTGGAAGACAGGGACAGGGAGCAGAATGAAGCCCCCTTAATCCAAGGGGAAATGCTTAGTGACCTGCTATACCACAGTGTCAATACACCTCCTATCTAGGAAGCTGCCTGGCTCTCTGGCTTTCTCAGCTTCCTTCTGGGATTAAACTACAAATTTAATGTTTTCCCCTGCATCCAATAAAGGATGGAGATTCTCCTTAGCCCTCCTTTTGTTGCTAATGTATTTATAGAAACATTTTTTATTGTCTTTTATGGCAGCAGCCAGATTAAGTTCCAGTTGGGCTTTGGCCTTTCTAATTTTCTCCCTGTATAACCTCACGACTTGCTTGTGGTCCTCCTGAGTTGCCTGCCCCTTCTTCCAAAGGTCAAACACTCTCCCTTTTTTTCCTTAGTTCCAGCCAAAGCTCTCTGTTCAGCCAGGCCAGTCTTCTTCCCTGACGGCTCGCCTTTTGGCTCATGGGGACAGCCTGCTCTGGCACCTCCAGGATTTCTTTCCTGAAGAGCGTCCAGCCTTCTTGGGCTCCTTTGCCCTTCAGGGCTGCCTCCCTATGGACTCTGTCAACCAGGCTCCTAAGCAGGCCAAAATGTGCCCTCCAGAAGTCCAAGGGAGCCATTCTGCTGAGCCCTGAGAATCGAGAACTCGATCATTTCATGATCGCTGGGCCCAAGATGGCCTCCAGCCATCACATCACTCACCAGTCCTTCTCTATTCGCAAACAACGGGTCCTTCTCCAAGGGAAGGTTAACAACAGATTTGGGGAGCATGCAGCTCTGCAGTTCTGTTCAGAGATCTGCAACCTTCAAGCATTTTAAGAATGAAAGATTGCATGTAATGAATTCCTTTGGCATACCCATGTTGCTTGTTTTTTTCTGCTGCGTTAGAGATGACGAAGTTAAATCAGAAGCACAAAATGATTTTACAATACCTGGGAATCTAGGTAATCTGTGTGTATGACTGAGGTATAAATGACTTAAAGTGGTTTTAAGTCACCTGGCTGAGAATGCCATATGGTCAGGGAAGGACATACAAGGTTAGCTTCACACATCAGACTCAGCCATGACACCTGAGTCTTGGCTCAGGTGACATGACTGAAATAAACAGGGATTTGTTTGCTTGAGTGCTGTATTTCTCTGCTTGAGAAAGAAGCAGCAGGGAAAAAAGCCCACATACATGGACAGTATTTGTCTAAGAGACAGAGAAAGATTTGTAGTTTAATCCTGGAAGGAAGCTGAGAAAGCCAGAGAGCTGGGCAGCTTCCTATCTAGGAGGCATCTTGGCACTGTGAGTTAAACTCCCTCGAGTTTCATTCCTGATGTGCCTGAAGAGAAGAGACTCTGTAAGTTACTTGTGACCAAACAGGTCTGTGCTCATGGCACAACCTGCAGCACCTGAATGCTTGCTAGATCAAAAGGAATGATTCCAGTGCCCTGGAGGTGAATCTTGTTTGATTTAAAATGGTTTGTAAACTTGGAGTCACTTGGCAGTGACTCATTTTACTTTCAGTCATCTTTGGCTTCCCATATCACTATCTTTGTTTGTCAGTGCCCTTTCATAAAGAGGGGTGTTTTGTAGTGGTTTCTCTTACTTTTAGGCCTATCTCCAAATCCGCCTCTGTTTTTGAGGCACGTTTATTCCTTCCTTTCTGGGGTTAAGTTTTCAAGATCTGCCCTGCTTCATGCCTCTACACGAATGTAGGACAAACAGGTGGATAAGAGCCAGATGTGTCAGGCCTCTTAATGTGTCAAGTGAAATAACTTGAAATAATGATTCTAGGGATTTATCGCATGAGGCATCAAGGTCAGGTTACCTGTGAAGGTACCCCGAGGTGCCTGATGCCTAAATTTGGCAGAATGCAGCTAACGCAGCTAACATGCTAAGAGACACCTTGGTGAAGAGATCAGCAGTGGGAGGCTAAAGGAGAGATGTGAATTTCAAGGACTCGTATAGCAGAGTTTGTATGGCACATGTAAAAAGAGTTCAGTAATCTTATACGGGTCATGGCCTCACCCTGTAGAGTGTTGTCTATTATTATTTTCTTTCACAAGTACAATAGAAATACAGAAGTATTTGTTTACAGGTGTACTCTTCCACGTAAGTCTTATATAAGAAGCCGGGGAAAGGTTTTTGTTTTGTTTTCTCCCACATACTTCCTTTTAACTCATTTATTTTCTTAAATCTCACCAGTAGGTGAAAAAATCCAGCCCAAAGAGGCCAAACAAAGTGTTTGGTAGCAATTCCTTATTTCGTTACTTGGAGTATCAGAGTCAAAGCAGAGAGGGAAGATGAAAAAGTGCAAGGTGGGATGACAAACTTTGATAGTAGGAGCTACAGTAAGACAGGATCCAGCAGGCATGAGAAAGAGTGGCATCTCTTACAACTCCGGCACCTCTTGCTTGACGTCCCCCTTTGCGCCATACCCTGATTCTGCCATCTCAGCTTGGAAGGAGCCTCGGGCTTGGGCCTGGCTGCATCTTTATAGGCAAACTGGTGATAAGGTGGGCTGGTCTGGAGTCCAGAGGGTTGAAATAAATACAGGAGGGACAGGCTAAGGGCTGGGTGGACACACAGCTTTGTCGTTCACCCCGCTCCGCAGTTGCCAGCAAAGCATATTTGTTGTAGCAGGGGAGTGAAGCAGCTTTTTGTGTTGATCAAAAGCATTGCTCTCCCCACGTAAGGGCAGACACACAGGGATCTCTGAAGAATGAGGATTCAGTCTTAGTTATTTCCTGATTTGCTGACTTGAAAGGGCAAATGACATAATTACTGTGGGATGTAGGTTAACAGAAGTCTAATCTGCATAGACAGAAGCTAATCAACCTCTAAGCAAAATATGCAAAAGCAAGAAAAAAATCCCAAACCCTTATGTACTGTAAAAGTATGACATATATCAAGCATAAAGCCCATGCAGCACATTAACATGCTTTCTGATCAAGATTTGAAATGGGTGAAAAAATTAGAGGGAATTTTGAAGGTTGTCATTCCCATGGCAACCATACCTCTGGCACCTGGTGCAAATATCTGGTATTTTCTACTTGTGATGACTCTTCTGGAAAAACATGGGGTGAAAATAAAGTTGCAGTTGTAACTATTACTCTAGGTCGCCTGAGCTTGTGTGCATAGGTGCTCGCTCATCAAAGTCACTGTCCACAATGCTGCATTAATGTAATTTTTTATGCTTATTCTCTTAAATTAAGAAAACAGAAACAGCATGAATTTTGAATAATGGTCCTTTGTAAGGGCCTGTTATGACCTTGGACATGTATCTCTGGAGGGGACGCTGCTGGTGAGATAGTACAGGAGTGCTCATCCCAGCATGTGCTCATCCCAGCATGCAGGAAAGCAGACAACTGTCTCTTCTCTGCAACCTTGTGGTCTAGCAGCTGAGAAACCCAGTGGGGCTGGATCAGACCAGTCCCTCCTGCTCCTGGAGCAGATCTTTGGCTATTCTTAACCCATTTTTTCAGCTCAGCGGCTGAGTAATCCCTGTTACATGAAGGTGATGAGCAGTGGCTTGCCAGTGCTGTAGTTGTAGACGGGTTGCATAGCCTTGTCATCAAGATCTTCTCTGGGGAAAGGTGGGAGCTACGCTTCCAATGTTCATGTGACCTTGTGCTGTGGCACCGTAGAAGACTTGCTGCATTTATCTGAGAGTCACCTAATGCGCAGAGAACACAACATACGCGTGTTTGTTCAGACTTGCTCAGTAAGGAGAGTGCTGCACCGCATGGAGATTATTATTCTGTATTATGAATGGTCTGGAAGAGGCTTGCAGGTTGATTTATCCTTTGGGATCCTACAGTCTAGATGCTGGAATCTCCTACTGTCTAATGCTTGCTCTGTCACCGGACTCAGCTGTATGCACGTGGGTGCCTGGCACCATCTGCGATACTCCAGGCTGTCTCCTTGGGCCTCTAGCTGCTACAGAAGGGGTCCTGGAGCTGCTGTTCCTTACCTGCCAGCCCCCTGCGCGTCCCCGAAGGCACTCTACACTAGCACTAGGTACCAATGCTGAGGAACCAAATCCAACCCTGAGCCTGTGTGTTGTCCGGGGCGAGACATTGTGTGTCATTACAGTCTTCCCATTTGGTGACATGTGTGTAACGACACTTCCCTGCCTCTAAGGGATGCTGGGAGAGGTAACTAACTGAGTTTATGTTTGTATAGCATTTTGAAGATGAAAAGTGCTGTGGAAATTGCTAAGCATTATTTCACCAGAAACTTTGTGGTGGTGGCTCCCTAGTGGAAAGCCTGCCTTTCCAATTAAGGGGTAGTGGTGCTGATAACCAAAGTGTTCATGTAATTAACATAGTGTCAGCTGGGAAGCCTTTGCATGGGACATACAAGATTAAAAATAACATTCACTCTTAACAGCTGAACTGAGCTAATCTGCCTGCTGCAAGTCCCTCATCCTCCATTGCTTGACAAGCTGAGTAAACTTGAAACATGAGACTCAAAGGAGAGGTTGCGTAAATGTTGATGAAGACCTTTGTACCCAATGTGGGGCTTGCAGCTGCAAGTTACTACAACCCTTCTAGGGCACTGGTGCTATTCAAGGTCTGTCCACTGATTGTTGGGGTTTTTTTTTCGCTTGTTAACATTCACCAAGGGCTGGACTTTAAATATTTCATGCAGTACCAAAGACTGTGTGTGTTATTCCAGTGTGTATTTTGAGTGAATTCAATGGATCGTACAGATCCCCTGCTGAACCATGTATGGAAGTTGGCGGCGGGTGGTCTGTGAGAGCAGTGCAGAACTGATGCTCAACATCTCCTCTCGCCCATGCACCCCCGTACGGGCACGCTGGGAAGGAACTGGGCGGTAGGTGCCTGCGCGGGGCAGCGGCAGTCGCAGGAAATGGTGCTCCTGGCAGCACCCGCTGCCATGGGGATTTCAGACCAGGTTCCTAGCAGCTGCTAGCTCTGCGCTTAAATGCTAACAATGTTTTTAATTATACTAGTAAAGCTATGATATTGTTTTCCGCTGTCTCCCTGAAACAGCAGAAGTAGCTTATGAAGGAAACCGTAGAACTTTGTTTCTGCTGAAAAGGCCGTGTGACCTTTGGCTAAAAAAAATCACGAGGAAACAAGGAGTTCCTGGCAGGCATGGCCGATCCTGCAGCGCCCTGCTCAAATCTTGTGGGCCGGAGCTCCTGCATGCGGGGCAGCCCTCAGGAGAGTTTTCCCATTGAAACAGCCTGACAGGCTGAAACTGGGAGAACAAAGCAACTAACAGCGACCGGCAGGATTGTTGTTTGCAAGATGGGATGGATGCACACATGGATCCTGTGAATTCTCTGGGTGTTTGCAGAAAAAATAATTTGCTGAGGTCTTTATGAGAGCTGATGCTATAGCACGCAGTGGCGAGTGCAATCAAGCTGTATTGTGGGGAAACATAGCTGAAGTTTAAAATGGCTTTTAAAGTATTCACTAGATTTTTATTTTTTTTACTGGGCTTGAATAGTTTATAAAAAATTCAAAAGAATATTTTGGTTGAGGTAATGAAAACTGTAATTTGAGGCCTTTTTCTCCTGCGTGTACCTATTTTAAACAAGCATTGCTCCATCAGCCTCAGTGCATGCACTCCCCTCCTCGAGCAGTTTATTTGCCCAGCTGGATTACAGGCAAAGAAGCACAACCACAACCAGCAGCCACAGAAAACGGCTGCCCCGGCGTGCACCCCACCAAGGCGACAGGCACCTCTCCTCCAGCCACGGCACCACCCCCCCGCGGCCCCCAGCTCTGGACACCTCTGGGGGAGCAGGGCTGAAGGCCATGGGCAAGCCCCAGCATTGTGTGCTGCAGCTGGAATCACCGGCGCAAAAATCAGGCCCAGAGGGTTTGGATTTCTGCTCTCGCAGGAGCACGGGGCCGTCAGCATGGCCAATGTAGGGCAGACCAAAGTCCTCTGAGTCCTTCGCCCCGTTTCTGACAAACAGGCATCTCTCGAGGCTGCGCCAGCAGAGCTCCCTGGCATGACGCCAGGCTCTCGGCCGGCCCCGTGCCAAGCCCAGGAGCATCGGAGCGGGAGGAGCTCGAGCTCCAGCATCGCAGCCAGCGCTTATCGGGCATTTGCACTGTCAGGAGGAAAACGGGTGCGGGCGTGTTTGAAGGTACTCGGTGGTGGCTGGCAAGGCTACTTCTGTGGGGGAGCAGAACCAGGGCTGCAGAGCAAAGCACACTTCAGGGGACTGGTGATGAAGGTTTTTGTCACGAGGAAGTGAAAACATAACCTTTCAAACTGGTCAAAGGCAGAACATTGTCCAGAAAGGTCATCCAAAAGAAGGTTTTTTTTAAATTAGAGACTGTCAATATGTTTATGTGTTCAGGAATGTTATTTTGTCCACCGAAAGGGTCCAGGCACCTAAATGGATGCAACTAAAACATTGTGTGTGTGTGTATAAATATATATTAGGAAGATATATTTAAAATATCAACTAGGATAAAAATCAGTAAAGTCCAAAGAAAGCCTGTACCTTTTCATACATTTTATATATATATTGTATATAATGACCTACTAAGGATTTCATTCACAGCGTAGAAAAAGAAAAGCTTATTCTCAGATTTTTAGCTAGGATTTTATTTGTAAAAGTCCTTATAGTAGTAACTATACTCTTAATGTCACTTGATACACAAGTTGCTTTGCGAATCCCAACCCACATAAGCATACACCAGAGGTAACTTCCCATGCGGTTTTGTTTGGATATGCTTTCCAGCACTCCCTGACACAAACTGTTCTGCACTCTCTTCACTGTTTACCACATTTACATTTTAGTAGTACAGCAGGTGTGAGTACACCAAAGGATGAAGTGATTTGTATTTTGCTTAACTCAGCTGTGTTGGGTAATCCTGGAGATGCAATCATTTGGTTTAGTACAAAACCACAGTGAAAATGCTAATTAATATGCAATTAGAAAATACCTAAATGATACAACAGGGTATCCCATTTCTGCAGCAGGAAATAAAGACTGCTAAACAGAATACAGCTAGGCAGGTCTCCAGAATAACAAAGATGTGGTTTTATTTGGATTTTTAAACATGGGATTTCTCCACTGGGGACACTGGGTGGTTGGGGAGCGGCCGAGTTCTTTCATGAGCAAGAAGCAAACTCAGATTGGGTTTGTACAGCTGTCGGTGAAATGGTGCTTCTGAGTGCTGTTTTAATATAAGCAATTAATAAGTGGGAATGCAGCTGCGAAATGCATTAGCCAGGTATTGTAATACAATTTCCACAGCACTGTGTAATTAATATTTATTTGACCACTTGGCATCTGTTAGGAATTTTTTTCTGTCGGTCAACAGACATTTCCAGCCTGGCCAAAAGGATGAAGTGCACCACAGGAGAAAGCTGCAGACCTTGCACCCAGCATGCACGCCAGGAACCATCATCCCCCTGGGGTTGTGTGATCTGGAATGCCTTCATAAAATGCAGCCTGAGCAGATACACGAGTTCCCAGTCAGGACTTGGGCACTGTGACTGTTGGTTTTGGTGGACAGAAGAAAAATGTCCCCTTCCACATTCACTTCTAAGCGTCGAGAGACTTCTAAAAGCCTGCCTGCAGGTCCCTGCCAGGGCCAAGCTTTGTTGCGGTTCTGGAACAGGCTGCAGCATCCACCGAAACCTGCGTCTGCATTGAACCACATCCAGCCCCGTTGGCACGCTCCCCAGCTTGTCAGCTCGGGGGACTCCGAACGGGCACGCGGGCCCAGCAGCACAGTGCCCATACCTTTCCAGAACCAGAATAAGTTAAACCTCCTAACAGTCCCTGGCTGGCAGCCCACCCCGTCATGTGCCTGCGAACTGCTTGGCTATGCCGGTCTGTCCGCGACTGGGGAGGAAGACGAGGTTATGGCACCCGGCTGCTGGGGAGCGTCACTGCTTCCTGACTTGACGCGCAGTTACTCCCAAATCCAGTCCTGTCACTATGATCCAGGCTAATTTGCACACTTCTAATAGCAGGGATTTTCCAGCTGGGATCACTCTGACCCACTATTCCTGGGTCACTGCGGGGACGCTTGTCTTCACCCCGCCATCTGCGGGAGGAGCCATCCCTGCCACCGTGCTGGGTTTGCTCCGCTCCGCTGTGGGGACTTGCAGCAGAGGCAGTGCGTGCACAGCCACTTCAGCTGCATCACCGCTGGGCACAATGCCCGCCTGTTTCTGATCAACACCCCGGTCATGATCTTGGTTACAACTGGTCTCTGTGGTGGGGGCAGCACCCCTGCAGAGTTCTCAGGTCGTATTATCCCAGTTGTGCCTGGCTCTGGCTGAGCCTACGAGTGGTGCCTCTGAGATGGTTTGTTGCCAGCACAGACGACATTGCTTGGATGCCTGGCGCCTGCTGCACGCCTGGGGATAGCGGGGGAGCCCTTAGCCTGCCTGTTCAGGTCCACGTTCAGAGCATGGCCTCAGCCTGCAGGAGCTCCCATCACAGGAGGATCACCTCTGGGCTGGTCAGTGAGCCATGCCCCTTACCTTCCATCCTGCTCTGGTCTGACGGCGGGACTCTCAGCTCCTCTCTCTTTTAAGCTGCCACCCTGCTTCTTTACAGAGTTTTCTCGTTGCTTTCACCTCAGCAACCTCTGCACACCAAATTCCTCCTCTCTGCCTGTGAGAGCAGGCAGCAGCCTGGCTGGCATAGAATCACAGAATCGTTTAGGTTGGAAAAGACCTTTAAGATCAAGTCCAACCGTTAACCTAACCCTGCCATTCAGCCTGTCCAGGCAGCTGAGGCCAGGACTCCTCACCCCTGTGGGGCATGAAAGAAAATTAGATGTTTTCTGTCTGAAAGCAGAAGGAGAATTCCCCACACTGGACCAACTTTCTGCTTTCTTCCCTTGCTCTGAAAGCAGAGGATGGTGTCCTCTAGGGCTCTGCTAGGTGCCTGCTGCGAGCGCCCCGCTCAAAGGCATGAGGGGAGGCGCAAACATGTCCTGGCCAGGTTTCGTGATCCTGCGGCTCTGCCTGCTCTTATCTCAGCAGATGTGGGAGAGGAGCAGACCAGAGCGGGATGCAGATGACTGTCATTTGACGGTGGTGGTGGTTCGCTAATTGGGTTTCTGGAGGACGTAGCAGTAGGTGCCAGGCTGATCTTGCAAGTACGAGCCGTTGCAACTACAGCTTTCTCCGTGCCTCCTGCCAGCCAACACTGAGCGGCCCTGTTGCACATACCTGTTTTATAGGGGCTATGCTAACTACAGAAGGGCAACAGGGTGGGACTGTGTAATACCCTGTCGCAGAAACAAATAAAGCAAAGTCAGTTTTGCTCTGTACCCCAAATTCACTTCAACGCATTTCCCCCGTGGCTCTTGGCTGAAGGTACTCACTGTCAAAGGGCAGGACAGCTTATTGCATCAGGTGCTTGGGGAAAGATCAGATACAAACTCAGCAGCATGTACAACATTTATGGGGATTGCTTCACAGAGACTAAGCTCTGGATGATGCTTTCGAAAGAAAACAGAGGTGGGAAAGGACAAATGTGCTTAAAACAAGCTAGATACTACATATGTGTGAATTCTTACATTTTTTCAGTATAAGTGTGGGCTCTGATGGGACCAAGTGCAAAAAACCACTGTGTTTTTGTAACGATTGTAAACTGTGGGGGGTGGAAGAGTCTAGACTTAATGTTTGTTCCAGTCAATTTGGGGTTTACTAGTGGTGGCGACTGTGTTAGTGTGTGCCAGCCACTGGATGGCATTCGTGGTCCAGGTTTCACTTGACAGACTCGCCTTCCACAGTACTGCTACTCTTCATTTGCTGAAATACCGGTAAATTCATAGTAGCTAGAAAAAGAAGTAAGATAACGAGGCACGTTGGTTATTTTATACATACACACGACTGTCCCTGCCCTCTCTCATGTAAATATTACCATCTCCATCCTTCTTTAGGAAACCCAGAGGCAAGAGAAGACATTCCAGCTGTGCCTCGTAAACCAGCAGACCAACCACCAGCTTTTCTAAAACCCATCTCATCCCGGTTTTGGGCACTTGATTTTTAGCTGTGTTGGGTTCAGGCAGACCCTGCTCAGGAGAACCAGCACTGTGCGAGTTGCTGGTGTCAGGCCCTGGGAAGTGTTCAGCTCTTCAGAGAAAAGTCCTTCTCTGGGGAAGCCCTGCACCTACCTGCCAGGCGTTCAGAGTCAAGGGACTGTGAGAAACCGAAGCCCAGCTGAGCCAGGCAAGGTTTTATTAAGTCATGCTTAATTCCCTGTTGGTGCATAGATCCGTCCATTTCAATTAAAGTAAGACCTAAAAGGAATATTTTGAGAAGATGGTCCTTGCTCCATTAAACAAGAGCTGTTGCGGTAGGCTCTGTATTGCCCTTCTCCCAGTATATCCCTTTACCCAGCCAATGTGCTTCACGTCTAATCCCATTTTATACAGTTTCCAGCTTCAGACCATCCGGCAAAAGCAGGACTTGGCTAAGACCTAAATGTCTGTTGGATATGCTTGATAACGTTAAGATTTGTGGGCGAAGGGTCTGAGAAAGCAAAATGAAAGACACGATGTATGCTTATCAGCTCAACAACAAAAAAAATTTGCCCTTTTTAAATTAGGTTTGTAATTCTGAAACCTTGATGAATCTTTGGCCATGAGGCAATATAAACTGTGGGGAAAAAAAAAAATCTCCTTCCTTATCCCACAATGCCTGGGGAGGATAGCTGATAGTTTTCTGGAAGAGACAATCTGTCTCGCAAGGGTTGAAAACAACTAGTCTGGAAAGAGATCAGAAAGCCTTCGTGTTCGTACAAATGATTGCTCTAATCCCTCTGGGACACAGAGGAGATCTTTATATGGCATCTTACATCAGCCTGTAATAAGAACAAGGGGCATAAGGACTTGCTTGTGGGGGAAAAACCCCATCCATTGCAGAACATGGAACCAGTTCATCATGTTCACGTGGTTTGGGGAAAAAAAGATTTCAAAGTGAATGCCACAGAGATACTTAGTGAGTTTTCTAATATTGCAATAATCGTGTAATGTCAACGGCTTCAGTAAAAATGGCAGGATATGATGCGACTTCTTGCCCTTTGGCAAGACGTAGGACCTCTCCATGATAGAGAGAAGCCGGGGAAAGTTAAGAGCCCCAGGTAAAAAGAGGCCTCTTGCGTGCACGAGATGGGAATATCAATTTAGGCAACACCTGGCTCCTCCAACATACCACTTCCCAATTACACAGACTGCTAAACAATCCGCCCCGCTTCAAAAATGAGAGCAAAATGCCAAGGACACCGACGAGCTAATCCCATAACAAGATTTTGTAACAAAAGGGCCCAGGGGCAGTGCCGGCACCCACTTAACATTGCAGGGGCTGAGTTCCACCAGGAGCCTCCCAAGGTCTTTGCCTCCCCTTCTCCCCTTGCTCAGCTGAACCCTGCTAGAGCAGTGCTTATGGCTGGACATGCATCCTACGCTTGCCACAGAGCATGGCACAGAGCCGTTTTGCTCCCTCCTCTTCCGCCACAGACACAGGCGGTAGTTTGTCCATGCAGGAGGAAAACAAGCCCCCATCATGGAGAAACCATCTGCTGGAATCAGAAGGTAGAGTGACCTGCATTAGCCTGACAGGGCTGAGTTATGGGAGGACAGCAAAAGCGCTTGTGCACGTGGAAGTAATGTAACTCATAAACACAAATCAATAGGCACCAGCGTTCAGCGACATCTCACACCCTCTGGTCCCCTCTGAGGTGGGATCTAGCATCCATCGCAGCAGGTGAGGGTGGGACAGATGGGTTTGCTCTCAGCCCAGCCAGTTCTGGACTCCTGGGCTGCCCAAGGCTGCACCAGCAAATTGCCTATGTCAAAGCATCTCAGAGCTTTAGTGTCCAAGCAGAAAACTCAAAGCCAGAATACACAAAAGTCAAGGGGTTGTTTAAAACCATCCCATCCTGACATCATCCTGGAGGACACATCTCCAGAGAAGCTAACTCGGACTCTGGTTTCACCTGCTTTCTGCCTTTTCCCCCCAGTCTTACAGCACAAGTTCTGGCTCGTGGGAGGTCTTGCAGGATAGCACTTTTGTCCCTAGCTCCTCAAGAAGACAGGTGTGTCTATACTTGCTGACCATGGGAGGACCAGGGAGTAAGTTCAAGCACTGGATTCCCAATTGTCTGCACTGAGTAGTTATTAGGTTGATGTTTTAGATCATTTCAATCAGCCCCTCCAAGGTATGCCTGCCACCAGAGCAGGCTGGCCCAGAGCTGCGCACGGGAGATGTGCTGTTCAGGTGCTAAACTAGGAATCGGTCCTTGCTCTTAGGATTAGAATCATAGAATCAGAGAATCTTTTAGGTTGGAAGAGCCCTTTAAGATCATCAAGTCCAACCATTAACCTAACCCTGCCATCCCACCACTAAACCATGTCCCTAAGCACGTCATCTACCCATCTTTTAAATACCTCCAGGGATGGGGACTCGACCACTTCCCTTGGGCAGCTTGTTCCAGTACTTGACAACCCTTTCTGTGAAGAAATTTTGCCTAATGTCCAACCTAAACCTGTCCTGGCGCAACTTAAGGCCCTTTGCCCTCATCCAATCGTCCATTACTTGAGAGAAGAGACCAACACCCACCTGGCTACAGCCTCCTTTCAGGCAGTTGTACAGGGTAAGGTCTCCCCTCAGCCTCCTTTTCTCCAGGCTAAACAACCCCAACCTCTTCTTCCATCCAGCAGCGCAAGCATAGCCAGAAGTGACAGTGAAGACTTTGGGACTTTCTTTCCTTCTACGGCTGGAGCCACCCATGCAGCAGTTGTGGTGGGCTCTCCTGCCACAGAGACATGACACCAGTTGAAGCCTACGCCCCAGTGTCAGAGCAGTGGTCTGCTTCCAAGCCTCTATAAACAATGATCTCTTCTCTCCACCTGCCAGCACATGTTTAAAGCTGAGTTAGCAATAGAGAACCAACCTGGTGTTTTCCCACAGTGTCCAAGAGTCACCGATTTAGGTGGGACGCATATGCAAGGAGTTGCCTCTTCTGTCACCTCATCCTTCACCTTCCAGCACATCCTCACCTTAAATCCTTTTCAAGACCATGTCCTTCCAAAGGGACTGCAAGTGCAAATGCTTGCCATCGCTGGTCTGCCAAACCATTTCTTAAGCTGTGTCTTAAATTGCAGTAAGTGAATCCAGGTTCTTGGCTGGCCCTGGGAAGTGTCATGAAAAAAACCAAAAGGAGGATTACACCTGGGTTGCTTGTGGCACCACAGATAGCAGAAGTAAGAATGACACAGGTTTGCAATGTCTGCTTAATTTGTTTATTTTGAGGAAAGGCAGTGACCCCATCAGTGGCTACCCACAGAAGCAATGATGCTGAGCATGGCTTGAAAATAGAGATAAACTGAAGGAAAGCTCATTGAGCTGCCCCCCTCTGCCCTCCTTCCTCCTCCTCCCCCCCCGCCCAATTCCTGCCTGCCTTCCCCACTCCGCACCTACACGCACATGGGAGAAGATGGTCTGTAGCAACTCTGACCACTGTTTTTGCTCTCCCTACTGCCATCTCCAAAGGGCTAGGACTCTGGGAATGCTTCCCATTGCTTTCTTCCCCAGGGCAAGGATGGCATGGGCAGGCCATGCTCTAACCCACTGTTAAGTAAAAGTTCGCTTCTCTCCAGCTTTAATATTTTAAATGAATTATTCAACGATTCCGCAGGCACAATCACCTTTTCATAAGGAGCAGGTAATCAGGAAAACATTAATATTTGAGGAGGAAAAGCTCCAGGCTAATGATTTAGACAGGAAGGGCAGGAGTACTCTCTCTCCATCCTTTCATAAGCAGCTTTGTGCTTCTCTATGTCTCACGGTCCTGACATATTATGGGGCAAAGTATGATTAATTTTCCATAAATATGCTTGGGCTGTAAATTTGCCTCAGAAAGGCAGACTGATTCGACACCACTGGGAAGGAGAAGGCTTGGAGGTTTGGCTCGCTGCAGCCTGCTCACCCTTGAGCAGCGTGGCCGCCTGTCCCTTTCCCCTGTCATGCAGCATGTTTCTGCAGGTAGCCCTTTCAGGAGATGGGGCTGGCAGGCAAGTCCAATGGACTACAAAGCTATGCCTGTAAGACTTGCTTTGGGAGTATATTCCTGCAGGTCTCCATGCTGCTCAGAGTCAGCTTTAGCAACCAGGAGAACAAGTTAGGAAGAGCCCTGCTGAACGCTCTCTGCAGGCGAGCGCCCTGCCGCTGCAGCACACGGGCTGGGGAGCACACAGGTTGGCATCACCTCTCCGGGCAGCCAGGGCTGAGGCATGCCCAGCTTCTCCTCAGTCCACCTGGGGAAGGCAGCAAGGCCAGGCATGCACAGCCCAGACCTCAGCCCAGCAAGCCACCTTAGCGGCTAACAGGGCAAGTTTATAATCGCCCATGCCAAAGGCAGGGCCACCACGTCCCCACGGTTCACCAGATGAACACAAATGTGGTGGTGCTCACCTACTGCAAGAAAGTCATCTGATGGCAACACCCCCCCCCCCCAGGTCGCATCTTGGCTCCTGTCCCCCCACGTGCCAGGGGGAGAGCAAAGCTGTGCCCAGTCTCCCACAGGGGTTTGTGCCTGACTGGGGCGCTGATGGGCAGCGTCCAACCCTGCATGGTCGGTCACTGCTTGCTTGTCCCTCATTCACCTGCTACTCAGGCTGAAAGGGGAAATTCGTCCCTGTAGCACGAGCCAATGTTCACCAAAGCGTTATGTGCACTGCATCTGCTCTCCAGAGAGTAATAGCCTCCGCTGAGGACTGTGTGAAACTTGTGGGCTGTGTAAATCCTACGCAGCTCTCCAAAGGGGTTCAACGATACGTTGGCCCTTGCTGACCCTCTACCAAGGGGCAAGTTTCACGCAATGCCAGTTGTGGGACCAGCAGTCCTTCAGTCACCTGAACCAAGTACCCCTTGAGCTCTTCCCCTGACTCCACTCACTGCAGGAGGAATGACTTACCTAGAGGAGAAGAAGGAGTGGTGGGGAGAAGAAGAGGCAGGGGAGTTGTGAGGGACTATAGTAATGAAGGATACAGACAGGAGAGGTGCCAGAGGCATAATTTTTCCCTTCTGCTACCACCAGATGATGCTACAGAGCAAGCCATCAGAAGCACTGAAGGCTGCTGTCTGTAGGAGTCCACATACTTAGAAACTGAGTAATACCATTTTCGAGATAAAATTACTTCTTAAAATCCATTCTTATTACTCATACAGGTATTTCTTAGACATCATCTGCGCAGAACAGCAGTGCCTTTCCTGAATTACTCATCCGAGCTCTTCTCTAGGCCTCCCCATAAGGGGGATTACTGCACAGCACCGGCTGCAAAACTTGCCATAACTCAGTTAAACCCAGAACAAATCATCTCAATCTGCTCTTAACACGAAGATTGATGCTTCTGTTGCAGAAACGAGGAAGGGCTTGCGTGCCTGACAGCCGCTCTGTTTCTCGACAGTACCAATGGATCTAGTGGAAAAAAGCAACAACCACCCAACACCAAACCAAATTGCCTCTCTCTGCAAATGCCTCATTTGTGGGCTTGGGCTGTGCTTTTCTCAATGGCAATGGCACCTAGAGCATCTTATGGCTCTTCTCTACTTCTCTCCACCCAGTCCTACCTCCACCATCCCCTTTTGCTGCGCTGACACCACAAGTTCGTGGCACTGTTTGCTGCATGCTTTATATCAGAGCTCACCCAGTATAGTAACTATCTGCTAAGGGAAGGTTCTCCTTTCCTTTGTGCTAGTACCTGCCCCTGCCTCTCTGGCAGCTCAGGGGGCTAGGCCAAGGCAGCTGATGTCTTGGTTTTGGTGAGTTAATTTTTGGGTGACTGAGCTTGCTCACCGCAGGGTGGGGTTGTGTGAGGCAAGCAGCGAGGGAGCGGGACCAATGCTGCCCTTTTGCGCTGTCATTTGCTGTTAAGGGTGGCTTAGAGGTAGTATCAAGCTGCATCCCAAGAGAAGTGCGAGTGGTTAACCCGCCTAGAGGCGCTGTGCTGCCTAGAAATCCGTGCTGCCAGCCTGCGTCTCCTGGCGGCAAAGCCCGCTTTCGGCCTGGTAGGCTCTCTCTTGCTTTGCCATTTACAAGGGGCATCTTCCGTGTAGGCACTCCCCTTGCCTCTAGCTTTCAAAATGTTTCTTATTTCTGTCCTCTTAAAGCGCATCCCCAATGTTTCAGACAGCACTGGTGCTGCCTATGAAATTGCCACTCGTGCACTCGACACACAAATCTCTCACTGGTTTATCCCGCACCTCTCGTTACTGTGGTTGCAGGCGGAGGGGTAGAAAAGGAAGATGCTGCCACAAAGTGTGCTGTCCCTGTCCTCTCCTCCGCCGACCTTCGTGGGTTCCTTGTGGTGCCTTTCACAAAGGCAAAAGCCAGACCAAAGCCGGCTGGGGTTTTAGTGAGGTGGTCGCAAGGACAAATGTCCCCTTCAGGGTTTAGTTAAGGACAGTAAATGATTTTCTGTCTGTGACCTACATCAGGGCTGAGGCCAGGTTCCCAGTAGTAAAAGGCTAATGCAGTAACACAGATTTTGCTTAGGTTTACATGTGTGAGTTAAGCTAATCCAACAAGAGACAAATATTTTCAATGACAGTCCTTTTTTTCCCCCCCCCCCTCCTCATATAGGCTTTTCAGTAATGCACTTTATCCATAAATTAGCCATGACATTGAAAGAAACCCTTTAACACCATAAACCCACAACAACAAAACGGAGATTGGAAGCAAGGGTTCTTGCCTTCCCCATACGTGTCCTTATGACATGAGCAATCACACCCTCGGGAAAGCTCAGACTTTGCCATTCTTCAGAGTACTCTGTGATTTTACATACCACTTCACTGGCAACCGGCAGTGAGCACAGATAACAGCGTTTTTCAAAAGAGAGGCGAAGGTGGACAATAATTCATCAAATGCGTCTCCTCTTTTAAATAATCCTAGATGCGCGAGGAGGCGATCCCACTATATTAGCCTTGCTGCAGCCTGAAAATTATTCAGACAAATACCGGCTGAAAAAACCAGGGAAGGCGTTATTGTGATTTTTGAAGCGTGGAAAGGCCTGGGAGAGCTTCTTCAAGGGACTATAGGGGGTGATAGGTATTTTGTGCTCATGGAAGCAGACCGTCCCTGCTAAAAGGGATACTAAGCAGGGATAGGTACTTTCTCTGTATGGAGTTTCAGGGTCTGGGAACCAGCCTGAGTTACTTTTACTTAAAAGCCAGAAAGAAACCCCTGTTACTACCTTGTTCCTGTTTCCAAGGGGGGTTGAGGTGAATGCCTTTTTTTTAAGCTATGGGCAAAACTGATGGGAAAATAAGTAGAAGGCATGAAGTTCACTGGTACAGAACAAGTCCTAATTCAATCAGAGTTTGATGGCCTGGTTAGGACTTTGGTGGTAAGCAATCCTTCTGCTAACAGTGTGCGGGACATAAAATGTCAGCCTACACACATGCAACAGCACATCCCGGACAGGGCGTGCTGGTAACAGTCTACAGCTCTTTTTTCAAAGAACAATTTCCCTGATTTTTTTTAACCCCTTTTTCAGTTTTTCAACTTGGAATGTCCTCTGCCATTCCTCTCTCTCAGGTACATGAGTGCGCTGCTCAGGAATAAGAGCGGTCTTTTCTGTAGAGGAGAAATATCAAAACATGCATTACAAAGAGAAAAATGCTTTGTTTACAGATAATTAATTTTACAAACGGACGGGGAATGTCTGGAGTAGACACAGAACTTTGCTTTTGAGTTCTCACCCACACAACTTTCTCAAGAAGCAAATGCTATTTCATGTTTTCGATCACAGAATTACCATCCTTGTAGTAAGTTATACCCTGTTCATTGTGAATTGCCAAGTTGTTTTTTTCTGAGCAAGCTATTCCTGTATGCCCCATCTACCAGTAGTGTCAAAAATGACTATGCTTTCTGCAACTCAATCATTCATAGACAGAATCTTCACAGGAAGATGCTTTACTTCTGCTAAATTACCTGAAAACAAGGTTTGCTGATGTTGGACAAATAGTGTTTAGCAAGGGGAGTTTTCTGCTCAGTCCCGTGTTCTGCTTCCTTTTAAAATTTTTTGGAGGAAACTGAACTTTTTATGCACACAATCACTGCGAGCCAAAAATAACAACTCTTAAATTAGCACTGAGTAGGTGGAGGGGTACAACCAGCACACCGGCTTGCCGTAACAGTCTGGATATATAAATGAAGAGATGGGCCTTGACATGCAGAATAACTAGAACTGTCAGATGACTAATGGATTTCACTCATTAGATGCTGAGGCCCTGGAAAAGTAGCTAATGAAGTGGGATTACTTAAAAATATGCCAACATTAGCTGGCATAAGCGCCAGTTGTGCAGTCGGGTCTGCTGAGACGCAGCCGCCTGCCCACATGCACCCGATCCCAGGAGCCACGTCCGGAGCTTGCGGGGCCGCAGCAGGGGAGGGGGGTGGCAGCATTGAGGAGGGGGGGTTTGTTGAGATTCTCCTGCGCTGTTTTTTGATGTGCACCCGAGCCTGCGCCGCAGCAGAGAAAAGCAGTCCCTGCGGGGGTTTCAGCCTCTGGCCTCTTTTTTCCCCGCCTGGTGCTGACATGAGCATCTGTGGAGCGGAGGGGTGGATGGGATGCAGGGGCTGGTCTGGGTGGGGAGCAGCCCCCTCCTCCCTCAGACACCTGGAGCTTTCCGTGGGAACAGAAATACTCCCTGGTCGGGTCTGACGCTGGACGTCTCCTAGAGGTCAATACCCCTGACCCTTTCGGTTTCCCCCTGTTCTGGGGCAGCTGCTGAAAATCGCACCAGTGTTTAAGCAGGACTGTGCCAGTGATGTGCACCCCTGTGGCATCGGACTCTCATACACTGCTGGATTTACCTTGCTATAACATTTTGCTTTTCAAGCTGCTAGAAAATGCCCTAGCCTTTTTTCACCTTTACCTCTTCCTTAGCATTCTTCTCCGGGTACTGCAGAGGACCTATGGGAGGGCGTGGATGCTGGGCGTGAGAGGAGCCTGGGAGGCCATACGGTGCTCTGCTATATGGTGCTCTGCGGGAGCTGAGAAACGGAGGAGACAGGGTGCAACAGGATGATTGCCTGATTTATTGCCTTGTGTTTGTCTCAAAGCATGCTGACAGCTGCGGGATTTCTCCTTTGGACAGGTATGAAAGCCCCTGTACCAGAGGGGACTGGCAGACTGGAGTGTGTGCGGTGGAAGGACACAGAGCTAGGGGCTGGAGCTCGGTGGTGTGCAAGGAGCACAGGCTGCCCAGAAGCTGTGAGACCCCCAGCCTTGAAGATATTCAGACTTCGATGGCGCAAGCCCATGCACAACCTCCCTGATTGAAATCATCCTTGCTTTGAGCAGGAGATTGGTCTAGAGGCTCCCAGAAGTCCCTTCCAACTTCACTTTCCTGTGATTTACAGTCCCATTGATGCCACCAGTGCTCCATGTAATAAGGAAGATCTTCTGCACCATCTTGCCTTCCTCAGCCCTCCTTAAAATACCTCAACTCTCCTCTCTGCTTTTCTCCCTTCCCCCAACTCCTTTCAATGAGGCCGTCTCTGAATTGCTTTGCTTCCCCCATGGAGTGGTAGCAGCTTGGTAGCCTCATCTGTAGGGCATGGACATTAAGGACTGGATTAAGCTTGCTCAACTTAATCCAGTCCTTCTGTTTTTTTCTTTGAAGAGTCACATGAAGTGGGAGCGTTTGGCTCCTTGCCCTGGTTTTGCTCCGTGAGGACAGCTCACCATCAAAGCAGCCGCCCAGCCCAGGAAGTGATACAGCCTTCCTCTGCCACAGCTGGGGCAAAGCAGCCATGCTGCATGGGGGATCTTCTGCCCTCTTTGGTAGCTTCACCTTGGTTGAGAGCTGAAACGATGTTCTCTTTTTTTCTTACCATGCCTTTTCCCTTTCCTTTCACTAGAAGTTTTCCAAAATGGCAAATCAGATCGCAGTTACAAATCTCATTAACCATACAACCAACAGCCAGGCTGTGGGACCTTAAAGGCTCACGAGTGGCTCTTATACAGGAATGTGTGTATCGAGCCTGCCCAGACCTTGGCTGCGGAGCCAAGCGTAGCCTACTAACCAAGGGGGCGGATTATCTCTGGGCTGTGTGGAGCTGCCTGCAACATGGAAGAAGTTGATCCTGGGCTGCAGGATATACAGAAATAAAGCAGCGCCGTGCTAGGCACACCTGCCTGGTGGGACAGCAGGTCACTGGACTCAGCCGGCACGTGACAACAAAGCAGCATTGCCTGGCCCCACTTGGCCGAGCCAGTGACTCACACCCCCTCAGTGGCCAGGTTGCACTTGTGGCCCAAGGAGCTGGTGGTGCAAATGAGGCACGCGTCGGACGTAAAGAGCCCAAGTGCATATAATTGCAGGAGGGGAGGGGGGCCAGGGTACATAGGATTTGGCCACTGAATCACACAATGGCTGATGTTGGAAGGCACCTCTGGAGGGCATATGGTCCCCCTGCTCGATCAGCGCCACCTAGAGCTGGCAGTCCTAGACGGCTTTTGAGTATCTCCAAGGATGGAGACTCCACAGCCTCCCTGGGCAACCTGTGCCAGCGCTCAGCCACCCTCACAGAAAAAGCGTTTCCTGATGTTCAGAGGGAGCCTCCTGCGTTTCAGTCTGTGCCCGTTGCCTCTGGTCCTGTCGCTGGGCACTGCTGAAAGAGCCTGGCTCCCTCCTCTTTGCACCCTCCCTTCAGGTATTTATAGGCATTGATGAGATCCCCCCCGAGCCATCTCTTCTCCAGGCTGAACAGTCCCAGCTCTCCCAGCCCTTCCTCAGGAGAGGTGCTCCAGTCCCTTCATCATCTCTGTGGCCCTTTGTTGGACTCCCTCCAGTGTGTCCATATCTCTCTTGTACTGGAGAACCCAGCACTGGACCCAGCACTCCAGGTGTGGCCTTGCCACCGCTGAGTAGAGGGGAAGGATCACCTCCCTTCACCTGCTGGCAGTGCTTTGCCTGATGGAGCCCAGGATACCATTTGTTGCTTTTGCTGCAAGGGCACAAGGTCCTTTCCCGCCAAGCCACTTTCCAGCTGGATGGCCCCCAGCACAAACTGGTGCATGGGGTTGTTCTTCCCCGGGTACAGGAGTCTGCACTTCCCCTGGCTGAACTTCACAGCCCTTTCTCCAGCCTGTCTAGGTCCCTCCTGATGGCAGCACAACCCTCTTGTGTCACTGTTGCCAGTTTTGTGTCGTCTGCAAACTGGCTGAGGGTACACCCTGTCCCATCATCCAGATTGTTAACGAGGATGTTGAACAGGACTGGACCTGGTATTGATCCCTGGGGTATGCTGTTAGTTACTGGCCTCCAACTAGGCTTGGTACCACTGATCTCCACCCTCTGGGCCTGGCTGTTCAGCTGGTTTTCACACCACCTCATTGCTCATCCAGCCAATACTTCATCATCTTGTCTATGAGGGTCTTATGGGAAACAGTGTCAAAAGCCACACTGAAGTCATGGTAGACAATACCCCCTGCTTTCCTCTGATCTACTGAGCTGGGCATTTCATTACGGTTGGACTCAATCCAGGGTCTGTTCCAACCCAAATGATTCTATGATTGTAAGAGGTTATCAGGTTGGTCAAGCATGGCTTGCCTGCGTGGTCCTAGCGTGACTGAAGGGCTGAGGGCCGTGGCTGGCCTCCTGCTCTGGGACGTTGTTGGGAGGTGTGGCCGCCCTACACAGGGCTAGGATGGCTCTTGGGTACACGGAGATTTTGACGTGCAACCCCGAGTCTGATGAGATACATTTGTTTATGAGATGATGGAGATCTTGAAGATCTGGTTTTAAGTTATGCTACCGATTGTGAGCTATAAAACAACCCGCACACCTGGGGTAGCTGTCACTCGCTTGGGTTCATACAATTATTCCGAATGGCCGCTTAACTAGCAGAACTCTCCTAATCCAGGGCTGTAGCACACTATCAAATTTTAATAAGATCTCCTGGCCAAATCAGTGGGGAATTTTACCTAAAAATCTATGTCAGGAAAGGAACCGCATTTAATCTTGCTGATTAAATGCTTTGACAAAAGTGCCTGGTGTGGTAATGCCATTTAAAACCTGCCATTAATTAATCAATGGCTTGATGAAGAAAACTTGATGCTTTGTATTTGGATTTGATTTGCAAGCAACATCGTGATTGGTGAGTAGATAGGTGAGGTTTTGTGCTTGGTTTTTAAAGGCAGAACAAATACCCGGTGTTTGAAAACAGATATTCTTTATTCTATATGCATCCAAGCATTAAGAACGACGATTGACTTGGATTTCCCCACCTTGACTTTCAAAGTTGATGGGGAATTTCTGTGTTTAAAAATAAACTTGCATAGTTTGGCAGGTTTTATAGTATACTTTCAGTTAAGACACAGCTCATGTTTATTTATTAATGCATTTTAAAATGTACTTATCCAGATTTGAGCTAAGTCATTACTTAAAAAAAAAGAAACACCACCTTGGCAGCTGGGGCAAAGCTTGTGGCAAGGTGCTCTCTGGTTTCCCTCCGTCCCATCAGATGGAGTCAGGGCACGTGATGCACAGCTAACGCACCCGCTTAAATTCCCTCAAAATCTTTAGCTGCAGGAAAAGCACGGGAGTAGGCTGGCACGGGGCAAAAGCCATTGCACCTTGTTTGCATCTCTGATCCATGTAGATAGCCGCTGGTGCTCAGGGGCCTCCGGTAAACGGCAGCGAAGGATGGGGAACATGGTGCGGGACAATGCCCGCAGCAAGGAAAGAGAGCGCAGACAAGGCCTAGTTGGAATCACAGAATCGCAAGGGTTGGAAGAGACCTCGGGAGATCATCTAGTCCAACTCCCTGCTAAAGCAGGTTCTCCTAGAGGAGGTTGCACAGGACTTTGTCCAGGCGGGATTTGAATATCTCCAGAGAAGGAGACTCCACAACCTCCCTGGGCAGCCTGTTCCAGGGCTCTGTCAACCTCAGAGTGAAGAAGTTCTTCCTCATATTCAACTGAAACCTCTTATGCTTCAGTTTGTGCCCATTGCCCCTTGTCCTGTCGCTGAGCGCCACTGCAAAGAGTCTGGCTCCGTCCTCATGACATCCACCCTTAAGATATTTGTATGTATTGATGAGGTCCCCTCTCAGTCTTCTTCAGGCTGAAGAAGACCAGCTCTCTCAGCCTTTCCTCATAGGGGAGATGTTCAAGTCCCTTTATCATCCTAGTTGCTCTCCTCTGGACTCTTTCTAGGAGTTCCTCATCTTTCTTGAACTGGGGAGACCTGGACACAGTGCTCCAGGTGGGGTCTCACCAGGGCAGAGCAGAGGGGGAGGATAACCTCCCTCAACCTGCTGGCCACACTCCTCTTAATGCACCCCAGGATGCCATTGGCCTTCTTGGCAACAAGGGCACACTGCTGGCCCATGGTCAGCTCGTCATCCACCAGGACTCCCAGGTCACTCTCGGCAGAGCTGCTTTCCAGCAGGTCAGCCCCCAGCCTGTGCTGGTGCATGGGGTTCGACCTCCCCAGGTGCAGCACCCGACACTTGCCCTTGTTGAACTTCATCGGGTTCCTCTCCACCCACCTCTCCAGCCTGTCCAGGTCAAGAAGATCCAGCGCCACCACCAAATGCCCGAACACAGCTCCTTGTAAGCGTCTGGTGGCGATCACGATGGGAGGAGAGCCAGGGAAAGCTCGGCACGGCTCCAGGGGGCTTCCGAGGGGGCCGGGAGCTGCGAGAGGAAGGTGCCTGAGGCGGTCAGGCACGTTGCCCTCAGGGCTCCCGACCCCCTCGCAGCGGTCAGGAGCCTTCTTCCCCGGGCGGGGCAGGACGGCGGGGCAGAGAGGAGCCGCGAGTGAACAGTCCCCAACCACCTCAGGAGTCGGCTTGACTTTGAAGTCGAGCTCTCGCCGCCCGCAGCCAATCCGGCTCGCCGCCGCCGCCGCACGCGCGCTCCAACTTCGCCCATCGCCCCCCACTGCCCACTGGCCCCCCCGCGCGGCGGGGGCCCCCCCGGCCGGGGGGGGTGGGGGGGGGTGGTCCGCACGCGGCACCGCCCGCCCCCGCCGCCCCCCGGGGAGCGGCCCCTCCCCTCCTCCTGGGAGCCGCGGGGCCATTGTCACACAACATTCCAACCGAACGCCCCGCGTTCCCCTGCCGCCCATTGGTTCGCCCGGACCGGATTGACTCGCCGGGCAGCCAATGGCCGCCGGTTTCCAAGGAGGCCGCCGGCACCGCCCCTCGCAGCGCCGGCTGTAACAATATGGCAGCGGCGCCTATTGGTGGCGGCGCGCTCTGAGCGGCGGCGGCCGCGGGCGCCCGGCGGCGGCGAAAGGGAGCAGCTCCCTAGGCGGGCGGCGGCGTTGGCGGCGGCGACGACCCCCGGTGCCGAGCCCAGCCCGGCCGCGGCAGGTGAGTGGGAGGGGGGACCGCGTCCCCGTCCCCCGCGCACGGCATCCCCGTTCGCGCCGGTGCACCCTGGCGGAGCGCCCCGCGCCGGGGGCGTTGCGCCGCGCCGCGGCCGCGGCCCGGTTGCAAGCCCCTCTGCCGCCGCCTGCAACCCCCCCGGGGCCCCTTTATTTTCGCGGGTGGGCCGCCGGCAGCCGGCGCCGCGCCTGCTGCCGGTGCGGCGGAGCGGGGGTGGCCCCGCCGGGATGCCGGGCTCGCGGGGGGCCCGCGCCGCCCGGGCCCGCGCCGGCCCCGGGGGGGGCCGGCCCCCCCCCCGGAGAGCCACGGTAGCCGGTGCTGGCCCCGCGCGGGGCGGGGGCGGCCGCTGGGTCCCTTCCCCGCCGGGTGATGCAGCCGCTGCGGGGGAGCCGCACCGGGCACGGTGCGGGGCCGCAGCCGGGCGTCACTCGGGGCACAGGCACTTGACGATCGTGTGGCAGGTGAGGGCGGTGCGTGCCCGCCCTGGGGTGAGGGTCGGCCGGCTGGCGCTCCCGGTCCTAGGCTTGATGGGGAGCGCTGGCACCAGTGCGGCCTCGCACAGAGCTGCGGGGACGGGTGCGCGATTGCGGTGCCCGGCTCGGTACTACCCCGTCGGATTGGGGAGTGCTTGGGAGGAATCGACTTTCCGTTCCTTGTCGGACCTTCGTTCCCAGCTGTCTCTGTCGGCGGCAGCCAGCGGACGGCGGGTTGGTGAAAGCTGGCGACATCTAGGAAATAGATAGTACTCGTGACTTGTTAATCATTTTGCTGTGTATGAAATCCTGATTAAAAAATGTATTGGAATAAATTGGGGGAGGCTGAGATCTGCAGAGTGATTACTTGGGTGCCTAATCTGTGATTAGAGCATCTTTTCCCCTTCCTGTATTATTAAAACGCTCCTGTCAGTTTCAATGACACTTCAGTGCTGTGATATAAATTATTGAACAAGGGCAAACGAGACCTCCTTCACCTTAGCCGTAAGGGCCCGATCCCGCAGAGAGCAACTTCCTTCCGCCCCTCCTGGTTCGGCAGCTGTGGGAACCCCTCTGCCGAGTCCTTGCTCTCGCCCCGGCGCAATCCCTGTCTGCCCTTCCTTCCCCTGGCAAAAGCTGCCTTGTTCAGGCAGAGCATTGCTTATCAGATTGCACGTAGCTGCCGTCCTTGCTGCTTCCCGATGAGCCCGCATGGATGGGACGGTCCCGTGGGATTTTGAAGGTGCGAGTGACCTTGGAAAGTGCTGTGGTTTTCTCTCTCAGCTTTTGCCTTAATTGCCCTCGTATGCCACGAGCTCTTTGATTTGAGGACTGACACGAGTGCGGGTCCTGGGAAGTGTCTTAAATCCTGATCGTCACCCCTGTGGTAGTTACTGTGTATATTTGGTAGTGGCAGTGAACGCGCGACGCTAGCACCTCCATACTACTCGAGGTAAAGCGTGATTTAGGAGTGGGTGGGGAATGGGACTGTTTCTTCCCTTCCAGGCCCTGGAATGGTGGAGGTGGAAGAGGAATGTGACATACCCGTGGGGACTTGGCTCACCTCTGCTTTGGTTACGGGCAGATTAGTCCTGCTCCCACTTGGGCTGTGGGAACACTTGCTGCCCCAGAATCATGTTTCCCATGGAGGAAAAAGCCGTTTCCTTATTGAACAGCAGAGCAACTCAAAAACGAAAATATTTTTAAAGGGATTCTCCCAAAAGGAGTTTTAATCTGTAGCCTTTTTGTTATTGTTATTCTTGCATTAACGATCCAGTTACGCTTTCCAGTATATTAAAGGCAATATTCTGGAGTCCTCAAACAAATACAGTGCTCATCATCTTTAATGATAACTGACTTTGGGATCTGGCTCTCCATAATCTTATGCGATGCTGACTGTAATTTGCCTTAAGGGAAACAAGATACACCGCTGCCTTAAATGGCCTTTTTCGCTTCTCCGGTTGCTCTTGGCCAAAGTAAAATTCAGTGAATCCTACCTGATGTTCTGTCTAGTAATTCATCTGGTCTTGCTTGGAAGAGGAAGGGCAGTAGTGTCTTTTTTTTTTTTTTTTTTTTTTTTTTTTTTTTTTCTATCAGAGATGATTATGTTGTGTAGTCATTCAGTGGCCAGGAACATTGGGAAAACCTCGTGAGGCATCGTTTGGAAGGGTCGCTGTGTGTAACAGGGGGGGAAAAAACCACATTTGTTTGGTACCAGAGCTCTCGGTTTCTCAGATGAAGTTCTCGTGCTGTAGTGAGGAGCATGGTATAAATAGCAATGCTAGGTTTTAGCCACTGAATTCAAAGTTATGGTTTCCACAGCAACCGGCACTCAGGCCGTCGTTTACGTATGTAATATTTCCCCTTTTTAAAAAAAACCAAACAAACTCAAAACAAAAAAAAAACCAAACCCCACCCTCCCAAAAAACAAACCAGCAAAACAACAACCAACGTATTCTTGTCTTGTGGGTGCCCAAGTCCTCCTCCACGAACACCCCACACTCATTCCTCCTGCTCCACTTTTGAGAGTCCCCCTCCACTTTCCTTCTCCCGATGGCTGTCGTCTTGCTCCGTTCCCAGCTCCAGCCTTCCTGCCGCCTTCTCCCAGGCCAGCGGCTGAGGCCTCTGCGCACCAGATCCCGGCCTGTTCACTATGTTCATTTGTCTTCTAAGTCCTCCATTTGGTACTGGCATTTGCTTCCAAGCTGTGGCTGCCATGTGATGGGCACCACGTGAACACAGGAAGAACCAGCCCCGCTTTGAATCCCTTGGCGTATCCCTTAACTACCCACTTGGGTTTTCCATCTCACCCTTACTTGAAGGGTCGTTGTCTCGATGGTAGGTCCACATGTTCCCCTGGCTCCTGCTCAGTCGTTTCTCTTGAGGCTTACAGGAAATGCAGTCAGAGAACCGTGTCCTGTGTGGAGGGCTGTGGGATGTGCCCTCCCTATATGAAGACCAGGATGCAGTGGTTGTTTTTATAAGTGTTTGTCACGCAGATGTGCAGTGTTGCTCAAGCGTTTTCATTTATAGCAAGGGGGTTGGTGTATCTACATGGTTGTGTCCAAGTTACAGTTTCCAGAGCAACTGGAGCTTTGTATCTTGGAAGACTTAACTAAAGTATGAAACATCACATCAAATTTTCCTTTCTTAAATTCTGTAATTTTAGCTACTGTTAAAAATGCAGCTATGCTTATCTTGAGAACACGTTTAAAAAGCTTAAATGACCAAGCAGATCATCTTCAGATACATACCTCTGCAATGAGAACAAGAACGGGAAATGTCAGCCCCAAAAGTAATTATCCTTAGAGTTACAGCATAAGGCACTTCAGCTAAAAAACAAACGAAAAAAAAGGAAGTGCCATCTCATTTGTATCTCTAACCAGAACTAATGACAAAAGTGCAGTCTGGCAAAACTGAGTAAAAAGGCTGATGTCGGCTGAAAGCAAACATCAAATGAAGGATTCCCATGGTGAGAGAATCCATCCTAAGAAGGAAGGGGACTCAGGATCCCCCGTACCTAGGAGCAGCTGGGTAGGCCGTGGTGCTGGTCCGGTATTATTTCTTTCCTTCTCCTTCTCCTCTCATTCGGCTGCTGCTCCTTATTAAACTGGGTCCCTCTTCCAGTGTTTCACAGACTCTTTTCCTCTGAGCAATAATGCCGAGGATCTTTGGCATCAAAACAGGTCACTTTCTCATTATAAGTCAATTAGAACCAATATTACTTCCAAAAAAGTTAATGTATCTGCATTGTAGGTTTTCTCCTTGCTCTGTGGAGAATTTTGTCAATAATAGGCACGTCATTCCCTTATAAATTGCCCCACTGGATACTCAGATTGGTTTGAGCAATGGTGCCATAAAATGGTTTATAAGTTACCTGGGGAATCTCAGCCAGGAGGCTTTAAGTGTTGGCTTGTGCAAAAAGGAATTACAAAGAGAATGTCTTAGGGGTCTTCCTTTCTATTTTTCTTAGTAACCTTCCAGCTCAATGTTTTTCTTTTTATATACATATATATATACACACACATATAAAATGTTCCATTGATGTTGCCGCCTATAATAGCATTGTCAGCAGCCTTATGGTTTTTGTTTAATAAAATGGAGGAACAATTCTTCTCCTGTGAGATGGTTTTTAAATGAAACTTAACCTCAAACCTTGTGATCTTTGGTGTGCTGCCCAGATTATAGGAACAAAATGATTGGAACAGCAGCTGGCAATGTCTTGAAGTGAGTTGAAATACCTTGAACTTCTCCCTGGGTCTCTTTGAGCAAAGGTAGGGGTTTTGTTTTCTCTGTAGTTGGCCCAACCTTTGCGATACGGCACAGAGCAAGGAAAGATTTTAGCTTGTTCTCATAGGAGCAGGCTGTTGCTCAGTAGCCGTCACCCACCTCCATGGCAGGCGATGTTGCGCGCCGGGTGGTGAGGCAGAGAAGGCTGGTGACAAGTTGGGAGAAGAGCCAGGTTCTTTGCTGGAGTAAGAATCGCCTATTTTCCTGCATGCTCATAAAGAGCCAGTGTGTGCCATGCTATCAGCTCAATTGCCTAAGTCTTTCTGAGCGAGGGTACCGATGCTGGGGTTCAACATTGTGTAAACGTGTCTATCTTGGCAGGAGGACACCTAGTTTTACTTTCTCCAGTGCACAGTATAAATACACCTCTTTCTTGACCTTCTCCATTAATTCCAGTGGATAAAGCCAAGTCTTCTGAGGGACGTGGCATTTGAGACTTGGAACAAGATACCTAATCCATTAACATTAGAGCAGACTTACTTTAAGAATTCCTTCCCTTGAAAGAGCAGGCAGTGAGCAAGGGTGGTGGGAAGGCCTCGTATTCTTAACCAGGTGTCCTGGTGCGTCACCACAGCTCTTCCGTCCACCTGGGGACCTGCAGCTGTAGTGCTTGACCAGCTGGTTCTGTGGTAACCATTGCTGGGGAAGAGACCTAACAAGCCTGCAGTGGGCTGGGGTGTCACTCCCACCCTGTGTATCTCCCACCTGGGGAGGTCTCCCTGGCAGCTTGGGTAGACCCTTGGATTTGAAAAGGGAGATAGAGGGGGAGAAGGTGAAGATCAAAGAAGAAAAGCAAGAGGTTGTTGTCTGTGCCTAAGCGATGAGGAGAGATGGTCTGGTCCAGAGCACTGGATGTCATGCTGACTTACAGAAGAGCAATTCATGAAGTACTCTGTTTTTCCCCAGATGCTGTTTTTGAAAAACCATTTTAAAAGTTCCGCCCTGTCAAGCTAGGGAAAGTACCAACTTTTGACTGGGGCTCTGTGCTAGTTGAAAACAATCATTTTGCCTTACAGTTGGGAAACATTTCTTCTAGTAGCAGCAAATCTCTGTATTTCAAGTTTTGCAGCCCAGGCTGCAATCACACAAATACTTGGAACACCCTTGGTCACAGTTATCTTGGGCATGAGAGAATTCTCTACTGCTTCACATTACTCAGCATGTCTTTATGTCCAATTGTTTTTCCCCTTCATATGCTCTGTTCCTAAGATTAGTACAGTTTTCCTCCTCATGGATAAATAATTTAAACACCTGAGCTGATTAAGTGCATGCATCTGAGCTCAAAACAATCACGACTTTTTTTTTTTTTTATTTGATTCAAAGACTGACTTTTCTGAAGAAGATTCAAAGCAACTGAAAATAGCTTCATCACAGGAACATCAAGCATAACTTGAAAATTATTGCTATCATGTCATGGATTCCGGTAGTGTACGTTTGCCTTCCCATTAGCGACATCTCATTGAACAATCAAGGGTTTATTGACAACTCGTTTATTTTGCCTAATTGGGTGACTTACTGGAGGGCAGGTCGGTCCTTCCCTTTGCAGAATGATGGCAAAGACGTCGATGCAAAGTGGGTCTGTGTTGTGCAGTAACTTGATTGCTCTGTTGGAGGGTGTTTCACGAAGACAAAGTTGACTGCAGAAGGTTTGAGGCAATCTCCAAGGCTGGATTTGACTGTGCATTACCTGCAAAGGCCCTTTTTTCTGGCACGGCATGGGAAGATGCCAGGGCCCTTTGGGCCAAGTGCGGCTGTTCCAGAAGGTCTGGGCTGAGCTCGGTGATTCCAGGAGCAGCTGCTCAGGGGTGGCAGCAGTCAGTGCTGGTGTGAAGGGAGGTGCCAGAGAGGTTTAGGAACCTGAAGCTGTCAAGTTCCCCCTCTGCTGTTGCTCTTCCCACTGCTGTGGGCTCATCGGAGGGCTCATGCAAAACCCCTGTGCAGGTGGGGGCAGATGTGCCCCTTGCTGGGGAGGATGGAGGGGCAGCAGCAGTACCTCCCTATCTGGAAAAAGTCCTTTTTATTAATTTTCTTTCCAAAATGTCTTTTCAAAGAGGAACTGCTCTCCCCATGTAAAGCCATCTGTGCTCCACAGCTGCCTCTGGAGAACTGCAAACCAACTACTGAAGGAAAGAAGTCTTTTTCCCTGACGTGAGACCCATCTCGCCCTGTATCGTTATCAGTCAGTGCTGTGCCATTTCATCTCCGACTGGCTGACAATAGCACTCTCGGATGACTGGAGTTTCCTCTCCCTTTGTTGTAAAAAATACTCTTAGGAGCTACCTTTATAGAGCAACTGCATATCTCTAAGCTAAAGTTAAACCACAGCTGGAAAACATCTCTCATCTTTCACTCAAAACATCTTACATCTAGAGATTTAAAACCTCATGCCAGAAAGCTGTGGCCTGATGCTTTGCCCATGACTTCCTGCTATACCAGCCCTACTCTGCAAGAACATGGATACCTTATTGCCTGTGTTTTGTTTGCCTTTATTCAGAGGAAAATGGAAAAAAAAACTTGCGATGCTATGGAAGTTTCACTTTGCATTTTGACACCCCTCTTTCCCCCCCCCCCCATGTAGTTTGGGGTTGGTTTTTTTTTGTGTGTGTACAGTAACCTGGCTGACCCTCTGTATTTGTCATCACACTAGCCCTCTGTCTGGCTCTCCATCCTCCCCGATAAGCGACGCTCAGTCAGGCACCAGGCTTTCAGCAAGTCAGGGCAATTCCTGCTTGTATCCAGTTACTGCTTGCCTGTTAGACCCATCCATTATTGTAGCAGCAGTGGGGGTTTTTTGGTTGTTTTTGTTTTGTTTGTTTGTTTGTTTCAAATTATCTCTTGCCCTAGTCCCTCACGGTTAGTTCCCTTTGCTTCTTCTAAAGCAAATCCTGTGCCTGCCTTTATCTCTTGGCATGGTTTGGGGAGAGACATGGGTTTCCTCATTAACCCCAGGCAGGCTTCCCGGCTGCTTCCCGTCTGACTTCAGCTGTTGCCATCCTGATCCTAAAGCCTGCCCCTCTCTCTCCCGTTTGCCGCCTCCTCCCACTCCAGCACCACTTTGATCTCCTGGGCCGTGGAAACCCCCTGAGCTTTGAAAGCTTGCCGTCCTGCTGTCAGTCGTTCCTTCCCCATGAATGGCCTCCTGAGCGGGCCAGGCCCTCTGTGCTGAGCCCCACCACTCGGTCCCGCTGCGTTCCTCTCTGCTGGTGCTTTCCCCGCAACTCGCTGCCCTTGGTCACCAGTGAAGCCTTGGGCAAAAGGCATCTCCCTCCGTGTCCCAGCCAGCGCTCCAGCAGGGCTCTGTCCGGTTGCATCAGCTCCTCAGCTCACTTTGCTTATCAAAAGCGTGTCTTAAAACCTTAAGAGTATTGCTTCCTAACCACCCAACGAGTTCCTGCAGAGTTTCGGTGCTGTTTGAAACTTTTATGAAAGCCTTAATTCGTGCCCGATCTGCATTTCCATCCGCACCTGCGTAACTTGCAGGAGGCCTTCATTTGTAGCTTGTTCCTTTATCATGGGCCTTCCCTAGAGTTCGGGTCGGTGCCTGTGCAACACAATTGCAGAGGCACTTTTGGAACTGTTCCCCTCTGACTGTGTGACAGGGGATCTGCAGAATCACAGTTAAAAAAAAAAAAATACGCAGAGATGGCTGACTTCAGTTAATTTTTCCACTTACTAACATGTTCTTTTATCATCATACTTTTAGCAGATGACAGTGGGGTTTGATCCAGAGGGCTTGGTATCTGCCGTGCTGGGAGACGGAGAGCTGTTACGGTGACGAAGCAGCATGATGGCTAGCGATACTTAACTTGTTCCAATTCAGGAGCAAAAAAAGGTTCAGCATCTTCCTTAAAGAGACTCGGCTTCCCTGCAGTATTAGCCAAGACCAAGTGGAGGAGGAAAAATGCAAAACAATGCAGAAAGCGCCAAAACCGTATGATGCAAGAAACATTTTGGGTTGAGGCTGATGCATCCCCACCTTGTTACTAGCTCTGCTTAAGTTACTTCTTGGCTGGTCACATACAGCTGAAGCAAGAGAGCCCCAGAAGGATCTCTGCCACTGTTACTGCCTCTGGTGCCTGAGCTATCTCCTTCCAGATGAACCAAACGTGTTCAGCCTGGCGCTGCCTTACGTTGTTGGGCATCCCCTACGTCAGCGGGAGCTGGTGAGACATAAGCTAGCTGTGGTGATTTCGGAGACAGGAGGAAACCCCAAGAGCAGTCAAGGGTAGGCAGATGTTGCACTTACTTGTTTAGCCCCTGGGAAAGGCACCCCAGAGCCTGACTGGTACTGACACCTGCTTGTCCCTGTGGCAAGGGATGCAGGATGCTTTAGGGATTGATAGGGGCCAGGCAGTTCCAAGTTACTCAGCATTTTGGAGAACCATTTTGGCAGGATTGTCTCCATAATGCTAATCAAGAAAGACTGTCAGCATTAAGTGGCTTTTTTTTTTTTTAAAGCTATTTGTCTTGTTTTGCTTGTAGGCATTAATGGACCTGTGTAAAAAAATTTTCAAGGCCTGTTAATGGGGGGGGTGCTGTTGAAGTATAGTGTGGTTATATGGAGTTCAGGAAGAGAAAACCTCTTTTGAAGGCTCAGCATGTGATGGTGAGAAAACCTGTTGCACTCCTACAGCAGAGACGAACAAATGTATCTTCCATTCACTCTGTGCTATCTGTATGGCATGTGTTAAAAATGTATGTGCTGTGTTTAAGAAAAACTGAACATAAATACTGCTAGGTTTGCTTCTTGCTAGTAAAATACATTTCCTCACTTGGTCATCATTGTCTCCTGGGAAAGTCGCACCTTTTGTTGTATTATTAATGGCAGATCTGCTAATGAAGTCAGTGGGTTCAGGCTTTTGCCCCATGACTCAGAAAACTGTGTTTATTCTGTTGTTATAGGCGGTGGGGTTTCAAAAACGTGATTGTTTCGTGCTGTCAGTTTGCAGAAGGGTAGTTGTGAGGAAGGAAACTTGAGCTGACAGAATTACCTGCCAAAATAATTAAGTGCATACCTAAATGCGTATAAAAAGACCAGACAAGTAAATTGCTTTTGTACAAATAGCCTTTTTTCTTCTTTCTTTTTTTTTTTTTTTTTTTTGAGGCTTGCTGAGGTGTGAAGATCCCTCTGTGAAAATAAGGTGGGCAATTAGTATTAATTGATTTGGTTTTTAATATCGATTGGGATGAACTTGCTGAGGATCAGCGTGGAAATGTATGCAATTTCAGGAAAAATTGATTGCATTTCATCTCTTCCCTGTGCAGCTTTCCCTTAAACTGCTAATGAAAGTTCAATAACTAATGAACAGGATGTTTCATTAAATGTGCGTTCAGCTGAGAGTAGTTAACAAGTGCCTTTTTGGGATCCCTCTTCCTGGCTAGCCTCCTCCTTCGCTGGGTATGGAGTCTTGGATTTTTTTCTTTGTTTTTAAAGATGTAAGTGGAGATAATAAGACTTTTGTGTCTGTTCCTATATAGCTCTTTGGAGAGTATTTTGCATAGAAAGGCTGGGGGGTTTTTGTGTGTTTTGCCTTTGGTAGCAATTATTGCTGCTTGCAGTTGTGGCTTCCAGTTCAGAACAAAGCTGTTTTTTGTGCCTGGCCACTAATAATTGTTGACAGTTGATAATTTTGGAGACCTCTCATTGTGGCTGGGATCTGAATTATACCAACTGCTACTGAACCCAAATTATAGGTTTTTAATTTTAGCTTCAGGGTTCCCATGCTGGACCTCTTTCCTCTGGTAATAAACAAGCAAAAAAAAAGTTGGTGTTAGAGGTCTTCCCTAAACCTGCCAAGCGAGGCACAGAACTGAAGTGTCGCAAAGACTGCCTAAATTTCTATTTTTACTCTTGTCTGCTCTCAGACTTTCCTGGTAACACCTAGTTATCGCATCCCGTGGGGCGGTTAAACTCGTTCACTGCGTGTTTAAATCTGTAATATATATGTTAGGTAGAATATATTGAGTAAGAGGGGAATTGCTGGGGGACTCTGCGTATCCAGTTACCAATGCAGCTAATGCAGCTCATGGACCACAAGCCACTTAAACCCCAGCCCAAGCAGCTGGAAAGGGAGGGCGGCCGCTGTGGTGGCAGGGGTGGCTCGAGGATGAGACCCCAGCGTGGGGGAGCTCCCGGTGCCCGCACCAGCGACGGTGAGTTGCCACTGTGGACGAGGCCTCGGCTGCGAATCTTTCTTGCCTGTAGCTTTGAATGGGGTAACTGGTGTTACCTGGGCATCTTTCAATTTATTTTCTTGGTTAAGTTTTCATGAGTAGGATGGTATGAAAATGAATGTGTCATTAACAAATGTTCGGGAATGCTGTTTGCTCAGAAGTGATTAGGAGATTAAGTAATGGATTAATTGTAATTGTTCTACTGGAACCCTCCTAATGTGCGCAGACACAAGGCATGTGTCCTCTCTGAAAGGGTTGTGTCTGGGGCTTGCTCACGTGGGGGTGTGAGAGGGGGTGTGTGTGTTGTGTTACTTTAGAGAATTATTTGTTGGCAATTCACGTTTTCATCCCTGCTTCCCAGATTAAAACTGTTAGCTTTCAACTTTGAATTGGGCTGAAATTTTTACTTTTCTTCTGCATGTGGAAATTGTTGGCAAAAAATGATTTCAGGGAAATGTTCTTTTTGCATCACAGGCAGGCTTAAGAAGCTTGTGAGAATAATTAATAAAACAGTTTTCCTTTGGTCACTTGTGAGTGTCTGGGCGTACCTGCTGGGGCATGAGTTGATGGTAGACTGCAACTGGATGAACGACGTGGTTCTTGATGCAGCCTCCTCTTCCTATAGGGTCTTGTGAATAAACTCTCACATAGCATTTGATTTTTTTTTTTTTCTTTTTTTTCTTCCATGAAATACATCCGTGAAAGACTACTAAATAGTACCAGACCCTTCTGTCCGAGGGATGAGTACAAGACCAGGGCAGGTACTACTGACACTTCTCCGAAGTGCTCTCCTAGCTTCCAGCACTGTGCAATTTGGGGACTTTGCGGGCCTGCAGTAGCCTCTTTGTATTTAACAGCCATTTCCAGAGGGAGCCAAGGAGTGTGTTATTTTGCCCTTCTTATGAGTGGCAGTGGCTGTGAGACCTTTGGGTGGTGCGAGTCCCAAAGGTGGCCCTGACTAGTATGGCCATGAAACTCGCCTAGGTAGACCATTGGTCAGGTGCCACCTGGCTGTTGCTCCAGTGCAACCACAACCTAAAAATGGGGAAAAAATTATGGTTTAGACACGAGCAAAGGTTTACTTTGCTGCTACCTTGGGCTTTTATGTTTCAACTAGTTGTGTGAGCAGTGGTGCTTTGGTTAAATGTCTGTGTAGCAGCTTGTGGTGGTGTTGACATGAAATCCCTTATGCCGTACACCTTGCTGTGGATGCTCTGGCATGAAGGGATTTCATGTCCTTTTGAGTGTATTTCACGGCATCAAAGACTGTGTCCTCCAATTTCAAGGTACCCAAATGCTGATTCTCCTCTTTCACTTGATTTCTGATGGTTGCACCAGTTTTTGTGACGACTGCATGCATTTCTCTCTGGATAATGTGAACTTGAAATTTGGCAGTGTCGTCGTATATATTGTCTGTATCAGGTGTGTTATGTGTGAGGCTTGTGATGGGTCAAGGAAAGGCTTGGATGGTATTGACTAGTAGTCATCACATTAGTTGATGACCAAACCCATGGTGTGGGTGGGGGTTTGGGGTTTTTTTTTGTGCCTCAGGTCAAGGATGAATTAATTTCACTGTTAAAAGCTCGGGCATAACTGCAGTGGGCCATTCACGGTTTTCTGAAGACAGTCACTGAAGCATGTGACTCTGGAGGTATTTAGTGGTTCACTAATTACATTACTCACTTCAGCTTGCTTGGGCCATCTGTGGTTAACACGCTGCTGGCCCCGTAGCATGGCGTTAAGGTCTGACGGCTGTATAGACATTGCTCGCTCGGTTGTCCCGTGGCAATGCTCGGAAGAAGAGCTGGGCTTTGGCTATCTGTCTGGCCCTTAGAAATAGGCACCCTTCGACAGGGAGGTATGGGACATAGGGTGCTCCAGAGTCGTTGGAAGGGTATTAAAGTTGTTTGCAAAATTAAGTGTTAAGACTTCAAAGACTGGTGATTTAATGGGGAAACTCATATCTTTTCTGTGTTTGTCTGCTGGCAGACAGTCACTCTGTCTTGTAAGCACGTATGCCTGGCCCCTGTCAGCTGTGGAAAAGTGGAGGGATTGAAGGACAGGGAACAAAATCCAGCAAAGGAACACGGTTTGAAAGCTGCTTTGGGAGCCCTCTGGTAAAAATGGCCCTGAGCAAGTGCAAATAGCGGCAGCTGGGGCGCGTATGTATTTGGTAAGTGAGTTTCTTGGAAGTTGTGGATGTATAACATATAAATAAGGTCTTCTGAAATGACAAAAACATCCTTGCTGTACCTTGGTTTCTGTCTATGTTAAAATTAGAAAACACACTCTGTTTTTAACAAAGCAGACCTTGTTAAAACAAAAGCTGTGAGTATGGACGCTCTTGAATTAAACCAAGAAGAAAAACATACCCATTTGTGTTTGGATGCAGTTGTGAAGCCAAATGCTGGACTGAACTGAGGGATCCCACACGTCATGCCCTTCCCTTGCCTTTTCTCCCCATTGCAGGGTGGGATCTGCCCTGATGTCATGGGACATGGCTTAGTGGTGGGATGGCAGGGTTAGGTTAAAGGTTGGAGTCGATGGTCTTAAAGGTCTTTTCCAACCAAAGTGTTTCTATGATTCTACTTACGGCCTTGTCTGGGGGGTGAAAGAGAGAGGCTAGGGGACAGCGAGGAGGCATCTGGAGAATGTGATGAATCAAGGGGGGGTGGAAAAAGTGCTTGTAGGTTTGGCCAACAGGGAGTAGGTAGGTCTCCTAATTTTTTTTACTAAGAGTGCCGAAAGATATTCTCCCCTCCTTTCCCTTCCTGGAAAAGGAGAAAAAACAGCCTTCAGAAGGGACCCCCCAGGGTGTGATAGATAAGCTGTCTGCATTTTTGTGGCTGGGAGAGGTCTCCTTCCTTTAGCCCCTACCCCATGTAGGCCCTTATCTATTCCCCATCTGAGCCCTAGTGCTCTCGGGTTTTACGGACATTTTTAAAGGGAAAGAAACTGTTGGTCAAGTCCCACGAAGCCTCCTCTGGCAGATGGATGTGACTGTGGCTGCTGCCGGTGGGGTCCCAAAATGCTGGAGGGCTTCTCCTGTCTTCCCTGGTTTTGCACAGATCTGTGTAGGGCAGATGTGTCAGGACAAGCACAGACCACTGCTGGAAGGGAAAGCAAGTCCTCTGCAAGTGCCCTTCCTCCTCCTGACTCCTGAAACACCAACTAGGTGAGCTTGCACGCTTGCTTGCTTGCTACTGAGCTTTTGTGGCTGTTTCTGGCTCTGGCCCCTCTTGATCTGGCCTTCTGTTTCTGTGAAGCTCGGCCATGAAATACGGTCTTGCCAAGGTAGTATCTGCTCTCTCTTTGCCTAGGTTTGTTCCACTCAAATGGAGTAGTCTTACAAGTTTAATGACTTTTTTTTTTTGGTCAGTACTTTGCCTGTTGCCTCCTTTTGTCCTGCAGTGGGAGCAGGAGAGGCAGCAGCAAAGATTACTGAACCTTGTGCTTACAACCAAACTTTCAGCTTGGTGTGGCTGTAGAAGCAAGTCCATAATTTTTCTGCAGAGTACCCAAGTCATCTTGAAATACGGGAGGAGAGGAAGAATTATGCTTCAGGTTGCTCCTTGTGGTGTTAGTGTGGAGGACATCCTTGAGCCTGGGTCTTGCCTGACCTGTTTGCTCCATCCTGGGGTGGGGTGGGAAGAAAAGGTGTCGATGGAGCTCTGTACCAGGAACAGAAAAGACCCTTTTTTTAGAACGATTTGAGCTGTGCCCTGTTGGCATGCTGTGAGGGTCGGCAGCAGCAGCGAAAGCGCGGTTTTGCTGCCGGTAGAGAAAGCCCTCAGGATCTGCGCCAGCCAAAATCCTAGCCAAGGTCTGTGGAGGAGGTGGGGGCACCCTAATGGGAATCATCATGCGGCAGAATTGGGAACAGCAGCACGTGAAATGCCTCGGGAGATTTGCCTGCTGCAGATGCTCCAGGTCTCCGGAGTCAGCGAACAACTGAGTCTCAGTGCGCCGGGAGGTAATTTATTCCTCCTTTTGACGGACGGGAGAGGGAAGAGCTCATGCGTGGTGCCTCTTGGCAACTGCAAGAGGGAGTGAGGGCAGCATAACGTGAGCGTCTCGGGCTGGGGATCCTGCTCACCGACTTGCACAGCCCAAGGGCTGTGGTCCGTGACAGCCAGCAAAAGCAGCAGCCCCGGGGGGGAGCTCCCGAAGGCTTTGGTTTGACGCTGGGGAGCTGCCGGGCAGCCATGCGAAGCAGGCGTACCCGTGTAACACCAGGCGGGGTAACAGCTCTGGTCCGGGTGGACCGTCAGGCGTGTGCCAGGGAGAAGGAGGCCGCTCAAGGGAGCGTACGGACCTGCTCTCATCAGGATGAGATGTCCTGACCCTGCCAACCGGGCAGATAAAAAGAACTGACAGCGAACTGGGGCTGCTGGTGCAGGCAGAGCTGGGTGAGGGGTGGGAGGTCAGAGGGACGCGTGATCTCTGAGCTATGCAGCCCGTAGGCCAAGAGCAGGCTTGTTTATGCCAGCAGAATCCGGCGCATCTTCAGGGGCTTTCACTCATGACCGATAGTAGCAAACAGTTCTCTTAGATCTGCCCAAATCCTTGTTGACAGAAGGAATGTGCAGGTTTCTTGCCTCACGCCTTCTCTGCCCCAGCACACCCTGCATGCACACACAGAGGGGGACCCGTTTATCCAGCTTTCCTCTGGGCCACTGATAATCTTTACGTGTCGGAGCTGGGAAGCCGCCTGCTGGGTTTCGGTTCCTCTCTTGAATGGGAAAGGCTCAGGTGAAGAAGTACTTCAGCATCCAGCTGCAAACATGGGGAGTCTTGTAGTGGTGGTGTTGGGTGGGGATCTTCTGAAGACATCTGCATTATGTGACCCTGTTTGTACACAGAGGTGGGTTTTGGCTGCAAGGGTGCTATCTGCTGAAGCTGCTGAGAGCACGCCCTGTGTTGGAATGAGGGAGAAAATAATGGAAACAATGATGATTCAATGTAATGTCTGTGACGGACAGAAGTCTCTCTTTAGGACTGGTGACTGTCCTTAAGAGGGTCTATACCTTCTCTGAAGCTGGAAATTGCTTTATTTTTTGTACTTTCAAAGGGTTTCCTAGGAAGCAATATGAGTCGTCAAGCATTTTGAAAGTTACCCAGGAGTGTTGCCCTGCCTGAAATCTGTATACGGCCTTTCCAGCACCAGTGTGCTCGTTAGCTGATCTGCTAAGCTAAGCATTTCTCTTCATGTCACTAGATTATTTTCTTGGTCTTGGCTGTCAGTTGTACCTCAGTGGTGAAACCACTTCCTTTAGAGAGCTGTGCCAAAAATTGCTTGGAGCTGAATCTGCAGTAAGAGGGGACTGGGTATAGTCTGTAGGAGTTAGTGAGAGAAGACTGGTACCTCAATCCTACGATTACGGCAAGCGACAAACAACGGGAGAAGAGTGAGATGGGTAAGGCCAAACTGCATGAGGGAAATCAGGCAGCACCAGCAGGTCGCAATGTGGGCATACGCGTGTTTCTGTGTTTGACTTGTTTTGTTTCTAGGCCTGCTTTGGTCTTTGTGATAAGGAATAATTTAATCACCGTTACTTTAGTGTTAGCTTTAACAAGACCTTTGTTTCTGAAGTGATTATGAAAATACTTAAGCTTGTGGGGAGACAAGAAGTTAGATGTGTCTTCACCCAGCTTGGGCTGGCAACTCTGGATTTATCCTCATTGTGAGTAGAAAGAACAAGTTGTCCCAAGGCGGTGACTGAGCCTCAAGTTTTACGGAAAATAAGAAGCAGCTTTTTTTTTAATTTCTAGTATGTCTGTGCATTTAATCTTCACTTCATGTCACCTAGGTATTTATTGAAGTGCAGTCTTAACCAGAGTAATATCAGAGGGGGGGTATTTTGCCGTATTTCTGTATGTCAGCTTCTGTCCTTCCTCTTCCTCTTCCATTTCCCATGGTCATGGACCTGCCAGCATTAGAGCAGTACATGTGTGACAGCTGTAGAAGACCTTCCCTCACCCACATTGCACTCTGTGTTTGGTGAGGCCTGTTGCCTGTTTTCACTCATGCATGGTAGTCATAACCATCTCTTTAATAAAAGTGGGTACACAGAGGTGTTTATACTGTCAAAGTGTCTGATGCAAATGCAGAGTCTTCTCTCTGCACATCCTTCCTTCCCTTGAGTACTTTAAAGCTTCCTTGAGATGGTGGGAGGAATTGTATGTGAAACGCTCTTTATCTTTCTAAGAGGTGTCTGAACCTGTTTGTACTGGTTGGGCAGGTACTATACCTCTTTTATTCCTGTGGAAGACCAGCTTTTCTTCTTTTGTTTGCAGGGTGCTTTGGGCTTTCCCTTTGCTTGGTGGTGTCACAAGCCATGCAAAATGGGAAGATGCCAGAAATATAGGAAAGGAGAGGCAACTCTGTGTGTGTTTTCGTCTTCCCTGAAGTTGACTGTGGCAAGTAAATGAATCTCTGATCCGTAGCAGTATCTGGCCACTACATGCTTGCCTGATGAATTTTAACCAGCGTGAACTTTGAAGATAACACATCTTGAGAAACGTCACTTGCTTCTCACCCTCCCATCCTGCGGGTTAAGGGTGGGGGATACCTGGGGGTGTCCCCGGAGCATGGGTGGGTGCAGCACCATGGACGCTGGGCTTTGGCAAGGCTGTGCGGTGCCCCGACCTGCTGCTTGCCAGTTGTACTGGCTGAGACTGTAAGAAGAAAGCACCAAGACATACAGGTTTTGTTGAGGGGGCAGTGCTTTTGCTGTAATTCACCACTATGCCATTTCCAGTCTTGTCTTCACAGGAGGTGGTCTCTTCTCTCCGCACTGTACCCCGCCTGCCAGCTACTTTCCTTCCAGGGATTCATGGTGCATGCTCCCTTCTCTCCCAATCTTTAGATACCTGTTGAAGAAAAATTATACTTTTTTTCTTCTCTCTCACTAAGTGCTGACGGCTAAATGCTGCTGGAATGGCCTCTTTTTTTTGAGGCATTGAAGGTGACTGCGTTTCTGAAGGAATTAAGAAGTGCCGGTATCTCATCTGTCTCCCACGATCAAGTGGAGCATATTTCTTGCATGTGCTATTGCATATTTCAAGATTGGGACGATAATTGTTGCCGGTTTGACTTGGTGGCATATTGAGATGGAAGATTTGGCTGAGTCCGTAGACTTTAATGCTTCAGTGGGACATGCTGTTCCTAGCTAATACAAGCTCAAAACTGAGGTCACATTGAGCGGTGCCATAAAACAAGTCCTGGCTTTGCATAAGTGGGTAGGACAGTTGATATCGATGGAGTTCCTCTGGCTTGCCAAGAAAACTTAATCTAGCCTTAAATTTTGTTTTTCAAGTTAGATACAGCGGTGTTACTCGTCAGTGGATGCTTTCCTTTAAAATTGCTTCTGCAGTGCTTGGTGGAAGAGGCTCATTTCTACCCTTGTAAGCTTTTGAAGAGATAGAATCAATTTGTCTTTTGTTAACCTCTGCCAACGTTTGCTATATTTGAAATACTGTTTCTCCTAGCCGAGATTAAAATGTTGAATTTCCCATTCTCATTCAACTTAACATTCTGAATTTCAGGGGCTGAAAGTGTGCGGCATTGCCAGAAGGAGACTCAAGTGCCTGTAGCCTTTGTTGCAGAGAAAACATTCAAAAGCAAAGGAGAGTCAGTTGTTTTGTGTGACTCCTTTTTACAGAGTAAGATAAAACTTGTAGAAATCCTCAAGACAGTTTGAACGCTGATACCTATCCATCCATCTATATAGCTAAAGCTGCAGTGATGTCAAAGCGATTGTCAGTGCCTGGGTTTCTCCCTTCAGGTTTCTCAAAGGTTTGTTCTGATGTTTGGGTCTGTTTTAATCTCCCTGTCTCGTTATCAGAGTCCTGCTGCCACTTATGGCTCTCTTTGTATTTGGGTTGTAATACCTGCTTCCACTCCAGATGCCTAAAGTAAACCTGCTGCTACTTTTGTGCAAGTAGTCTCTTTGTTTTTTTGGAGGTGAATATAACCTGGCATACTCTCAGTATTTATTTGTGTTAAAGTGGTGTCAGGCTAGGCACTCGAAGGCCCAGTGTGCTTAAGCATTTCATCTAAAATAGCCCCTGTCTCGTAAAGAAAACACTAATAAATAAAGTAGCGCAAAGTCTAGCCATGTGGTTGTGAGGATCACAAGAAGCTGCTGCCCCGTGGTTCAGTTTCACTGCTTGTGGTACCAGGTAACGACCCTGACAGGGGCTGCAAGATCACTCTTATACTGTATAATGAGAATAAGGGAGTCAGCTGCTTGTACTGGGTACTTTTGTTATCTGCCACGGTGAGTGAAACTTCTAGTGGTGCCTGGAATGTGGCTGCCGCTCTGGGTGTCGCAGCAGCAGCCAGCCCCAGCAAGGGCACAGGAGAGTGAAGGCAGCCTCTTGCCTCGCCTGCAGCTGACGTGGGCTTGCACGGCCCCGTGGCTGTCGAGGGGGTTTGGTGCAGACAAGAGTCTTTGTACCCCGTGGTCTTGGTGGGGCCTCTTCTACAGAAGGCAATGGCGTTTGGTTTTTTCCCCGCTGTCTTTTGAAAATGCAGCTGGTGGTCCCTTCAGTTCTGGGAAGCTGGTCTTAGAAAGAGACTACTGAGCTTTCTTAAAATAGCTAATTAAGTATGAATTTAAGCTTGTCTGTGGGAGAAACTAGCCAGCCTAGTTGTAATAGGATTGTTCCGGCTCGTTTTAATTGTGCTGATCTAACTTGTGTGGATGCTTTAATACAGGGTAACGTTTGGGAGCAGACTTCTCTCTGAAATGTGCAGTCAAACCAACCCACTGTGACTGTTTGAACCCTTCTGTGATGCCCGGTAGCTTTGAGACCTACCAGCAGTTACGAGCGATTCAGGTAGCAAAGAACATTTCTGATGCTCCTTCTTACTAGTCCTTGCTGCTTGTGCTGTGGATCTGAATGTCTTCGCACTGTGGATGACCCACATCGGGGGTAACGATAATAGTCTTTCATAAATATTTTAAGTCAGGAGTTACTCATGCATACAGTATTCAATTTTATTTATGTATTTTACTCAGTGTTAAGAGCAGAAGAGTTGAACATTCGGAAGTTCAGGGGAAAAAACCTTCCTGAAGACTGCTTGTGTGCGTTCATCACAGTGGTCTTAAGTAAATGGTATGCAATTGTTTAATGAGTTTATTTTTTTTCTTCCTAGGACCTTTGTTCAGGATGTTTCCTTTTAGCAAAGAATTAATAGATTTTCATTTTTTTAAACATCCTTTATGTAACCTCCAAAGAATATTTTAAGCAGCAGTTTGCTTTTTTTTCTTTTTCTTTATAGAAGTAGTTTTGCAGAAATAGCAGGACATATCTTTGGGTTGTTGTTGTTGTTCTGTTTTGCATTTCTCTTGTGGCTTTGCAGAATTGCTATTGCTCTCCCTTCCTCGGCTGTGGGAATTCCCCTTCAGAAACTATTTAGATGCTGGGGGAATTTGGGCTGTGCTTCATGTCAAATCTTTGTTGGGCTAGGGAGAGGGTTGTCCTTCTAACTATTAAATTCCTGTGCTATGAGCAAGGAGATCAGTACTAACCCCTAAGTCTTAAAGCAAGGAGGGCTTGTGCGAGCATCTCGCTGACATAAGTAGCTTTTGTCTTCTTCCTTGGGGAAGCAGCCTGGCTCTGTGGCCAGGACTGCTGCTTGATAGAGGGGTCCAAAAAGCTCCTTCTGCAGCTTAGACAGGGCTTCTATTGGTATTTTCCCCTTTGGAGCTCAGATCAAACTTTTGATATAAGTGTCACAGACTGGGGAGAAAAAAAAAAAAATATGTAAAAACCCCCAAACGCTACCTCTGAACACTTTACTGCAAAAGTATTTGATGTTAATGGCTTGTTTTAAGCCTTGGCTTCAAATCAGATGTATTGCTGAAACTGGTTTGCGATATTTACAGAGTTTTGCCTCTGAATTTACTGTGCATGAGAGGGAATCCCTTTCTTTTTCCAATGCAAATGAATTGCTATCAGGTCAGTTCACCTTTTGACAGAAGAAGGTTTGCTTCAAAAGACTAAAAAAATATAAATTCTCTGTCTGATATTTAACTTGAATGGGTAGCACTGTTAAAAAATTAATGGAATGGAATAGCCTGGATGATGATTTCTCTTCTGATGTGAAGAAGTTTTATATTCTTCTGTTCTTTTTAATTGCCTGGTGAGCTCTCTTCTTAACTATCCATGTATCTATCTCATTTTTCTTTCTTCCTTTGCATCCAGTTCCCTCGGATCCTGGTGCTCGTGTTCGGGTTAGCAGCTTACTCTGCCAGCACTGGCATTGCTTTTAGAGATCTGACTGGGACGGCTGCTGACGCGTTTAATACGGCTCTGTACGTTTGATATTTGTGCTGAACAACCTTGGGCAGTTTGGGATGCTTCAATTGTATAGAAGTGGAGCTGAAATAAAAAGGTTTTATACTTGAAGACTGTTTCCTGCACTGGAGGTAACAGTGATTTCCAATCTTTTTTTTTTTTTTTCCTGGTGCATTGGTGTGACCTTTGGTTGCCTGCTGCCACACCACGAGCAGCTGTGTTGGCTTTGCTGCCGCTCTCTGTGGGAACTAGCAGCAGACCCTTGCTGGGTGTCCAGAAGCCATCCAAAGCAGCCCTGGGTACCTCTGTGACAAGGCGGCATGGGCTGGACCAGCCACAGCATTGCTGCTGCCCCCAGCCACCCTCCTGGGTGCCCTGGCATGGAGGGTGGCAGGCAGCAGTCCCACCAGGAGCGAGGGGCAGCATGGCCCTGCCTGGGTGCTCCTGGAGAGAGGTCGTACTCGGCCTGGGAAGGGGAGATCCTGGAGAGAGGTGGTACTCAGCCCAGGAAGGGGAGAAAGGGCAGCATCTTTGCCTTTATGAGGTTACCTGCTTCTTTCTGTTCATGTGCACACATGGATATTTTTTCCAGGGAGGACAGGGCAGAGGCAGGTTTTACTCTGGAACAGTGTTGTATATTGCTTTGCAACAGCGTTTATTTCCCGTGGGCAAAACCGAATGGTAAATACCTTTTAAATTGCAAAGAAACATTAATTACTGTAGCATATTCTTCTCTTTGGCTCTACTCTTGCTGTTTTAAAAGCCTAGGTACGGATTTTTCCATAGCTTGGATTTGTTTGTATGTGAAGTCAAGAGTTGTATAATTAAAACAAACATGTTTTCCAGCAAAATGCTTTCCCTTAAATAAGTACTGTCTGTAGCTGGGTAAAAATAAGTAGTGTCTTTGTTGAAGTTCTTTTTCTTCCTTGAAGCTTTTTTTTATATACTATACCTAATGGGCAATTTCCAATATTATTCTTTGTAATTGTTTTGTGGTCATTGTCTACTCTGGTTTCGAAGGCTCATTAGGAAGAAGAGCACTTGATCCCCAGCTGAAGAGTGGTATTTATGATGTGTTATGTGCTCTTGGTTTGGCAAGGGTGGTTTGCAGAAGGTGTTTTTGCTGCTTCAAGTCCTGTCGCTAACAAAAGCAGTACTGATGAGGAAATTGCTTTTTTCCTGTCTGCCATGCTTGAGGAGTTTGTGTATGTGCCGCTTGGAAACTGCGGACTGTCTCGGGTTTTGGCTTTCGGTGTTGGAAGGCAGATGGCTCTGCTGCAGCCCTGTTTCTTCTGGAGGACCTGACCCAAAGCTTGGGGCAGAAATTAGGATGGCAGGCACTGCGTTCAGACCGAACAGGGAGCTCAGTGGGTCTCTGAGCAAATGGGAGCCCACATGGCTGGGATTATCTGGTATTAAATGAAACAACAAACGTGCAAACAAAATCTGGGTGTTCTGCGTGTCACCGCTTGCACATCTCAAAGGCTTACGCTGTGCCATGGCAGGTCTGAAGGACTGTACAGCATGTCCATGTGTGGCTGTGTTTGTAAGTCAGGTTTACGCACCAGGAACGGGAGGTGAGGATGTGTCTCACAGGAGTGGGGTCTGATTTAAACCAGGCTTCACAAAACAGTGTTTTGCAGGAAAAGCTGTGTTGGCGAGGGAGTGTGGAAACATCTCCTTTCTTCCCCGCTGCCTTCTGGGAGTGGGCAGGTACCCTGGGCAGGCAGATATCCCAGTGAGCAGGCTGGTTTGGTGTCCCTGGCTGAGGAAGAGGCTAAGGAGCTAAGGAAGTCTTTGCAAGAGGACTGCTTGGGAGGCATGCCCTGGCCCCGCTGCTGTGGGGATCTGCTTGTGTGGCTACGGGACAGGGACCAGCACTTGCCTATGATGGCTCTCTGGAGACTGGGGCCGGGGTCTGTGTTTGTGCAATGTGGGCACCTGGGATGTGGCTGCCACTCTTGGGGTCTTCAAGAGGAGGTATGTCTGCATATAACAATAGAGCTGTCTTTGAAGGGCCTTTTTGCTTTCCTCAGTGTTGCAGTGACGTCTATATGCACCTTTTGAGGTGCACCTCAGTCATTTGCTTTTCACTCTTGTCTCCTTATTTTATAGCATATTGATCAATTTGAGCTACCTCTTGTATAAAATTACGTAGTTCGTTCCAGCTGAAAACCAAGAGCTTCATTCAGCTCCTCTGTGGTCACCAAGCTTGCTGGAGCCACATCATATTGGAGATAGAGAGATAAGCTCCTTTGGGTATGGCACTGAAATACGAACTGCAGTCCTGCTGAGATTTGGGCATCTGCTTAACTCTTAGGCTCATGGTATGTAAATATAGAGCATGCATAAATAGGTGAAGCCAAGCACACGCCTTGGCTTCCGCAGGACTTAAACCATCAGGTGCAATGTGGAATAGCCTGAACTGAAATGAAAAATTACGTTTTCCTTATATCTAATGGCTATACTGCAAGAAACAATCTGCGAGTTTTAAAACCTGACTATTCCACAACAGTTGCATTTCTTCTTTTGGTGCCCAATTATGTATCTCTGCATGTGTGTCTGTAGGCGTTTTGGAAGCGCTAGCCTCTGAACTGTGTTTATGAAGCAGCTACCCATCAGGAATTGACCTGGGGTCCTGGAGAGCTAAAGGCATGAATTACGACAGCCTGAGAGACGTGGATCCTTAATTGAGGTTTCGCGTCCTTCGTGCGTCAGCGGCAGAAGGGGACTTACCAGTTGGCTGGATTCACAAAGACAGTGGGTTCAGGGAGATGGGCGCACGAGGAAGGGAGACCAGACGGAGCAGTTCTTCTTGTTCCTGCTATCCACATTCTCGATCTTTTCAGAGCCTGCTTTTTCAACAGCAAACATGCCTGTGCTATTACTTGGCTTGGTGGTTTCTGTCTTGCCAAGTGAAGAACTGATCCTGAAAGGCTCCTGTGGGGTACTATGCGGAGCCTTCCCCTCTTCCCTCTGTAAGGAGAAGTTGTGCACAGCGTTAGCACAGGCATCCACTCAGCCCCCGCCGACTTTAGCGAGACACGAGGGTTCTTGGGGGTGGGAGGGGAAATCTAGCCCTAAAACTTTCCTGTAGTTTGTGCGTCGTTATTTTTGGCTGCGCAGAATCAGAAAGGTCACGTATATTAACCTTTTCTTCTTTGCTTAATTTCAACACGGCTATTACCCTTTCTGCAATCTGGCTGCCTGGCTGAGTATGCTAATGTCTCGGGACACATCTGTTTCCCGGTCCCTTTGACTAACTGTATACAGACCAGCTTCCTACTGTCGTCTCAGCCTAAATATCCCTTTGCAATTGGGCAAACCAGTAGCTGAATATAAGGGAAAAAGTAATGGGTCTCCTAATGGATTCCGATACTAACTGCATCAGTGGGCTATTGGGGATGGGAGGAAGTTGCGTTTAAAACTGTCATCATCATCATCCCCATCACTGATTCAGATGCTGCTTTGCCATTGAAACAAGACGCAAAAAAGCTTTCCAGAATCTTTCCCTTCTGAGTTAATGAGAAAATGTTCGTGGCTGTAATATGTGTTACTGTATTTATGGCGGGGCTCTGCTGTAAATACGAGGCTGAATTCAATGATGGCGTTGATCTGCAGCTTGCTTGTCCCATCTCCCTCCCTGACTCTCAGCCCCTCAAGTGAATTATGCCTCGTGTTCAGTGCAGGGCCATCTGTTTCCGTGTATGTTCTGTCTTTTGCTGCAGCCTGATTTGAATGGAAAGGTGAGTCTAAATACATATGATGAGGAGCGGCTCTTTTGTGCTTCCAACAGCTTGTTTTCCAGCAGAGGAGCCAAGCAATAAAAGAAATGCTGGGTTTTTAGCTGTTCTGCAGATGTGATCCTAATGCAAGAGTCAGGGGATTATTGGGAGCAGAGCTGGGGGGCACCTGAGTTTTGGGATTAATTTGGCACCTCAGACGTAAAGGTCTCTTGTGACAGGGCCTGAGCAGCTTTTCAAAGATGCTGAAATCTGTATTATGACCTAAAGCTACTGCCAGATAGCCCCCACACCCACGTGTTCTCATTCATGCAGAGGAAAGAGCTGTTGCTGCTATCTAGGTTTTTCTGTGCTATCTCCTTTTACACTGTAAATGGTAATTTAATTTCCACATTTAGAGACCTTAATTAATTATGAACAAAATCATTTGTATGAATTTTAGAGCCAAAGGGTGATGGATTAATGTCTGTCTGGAAACATGAGACCATTCTACCGGAAGGAATTCAGCACAGGAGTGGCTGTGCCAGCTCTGCCCCGTTCTGCCCCACGTGCATCCCTGCGACACGGGGTGGGAGGAGAAGGAGGAGGATTTCCATCCCCTGAAATCCTGGGGAGGCTGGCACAAGGGAGAGGACAAGGAAAATGCTAGCCACCATGCGGTGAGGTGTTCAGGGAGCCAGTCTGCTTGACCCACTCTTAGTAGGGTTGATTTTCACCAAGGGTTCGCTTTCACCTGTGCAATCTGAGTTGCGTGGGTGCAGGAGCATCCAGAACTGCAGAAGGCAGGGCCCAGGATGTGGGGTGCAGATCGAAGAAGGAGTTGTCATCTCTGGTAATGGCGTGGGCTTTGACTATCCTGAGACACCTGGAGTAGCGTGCATCTCCGTCTCTGCTGCACCGTGGAAGTGGTCTTGTGTGCTCCTCTTCATTTTCCACCCTCTCTTGTGGGTGCTCCTGCCTGCCTTCTCTGCTGCCCCAGGACCCCCAGCAGGCTCTGTTGCCTGGTGCTCACTTGTGTTGAGTAGGCTGAGGCTCCCCTTGACAGTTGGTTTTAATAGGTCTGATGAAGTAGGAATTTGCTTCCAAACATGTATTGTCATATTTTATGCATGGTTGGATTTGCTTCCTGTCCAGTGGAGTAAAGCACTGTAGATCAGCTCTGGTTGTCTCTCTCTGTGCCTGTTTTTTTTTTTTTCTTTTTTCCCTTTTTTATTCTTCTTTCTTTAGGGATCATGGAGTTCATTGAAACTTTTAGGCTTGGTCCTCAGGCCTCCATACAGGCAAAAATTCCAGCGCTCTCAGCAGTCACCTCTGCTTTTGGCACGAGGCCGGTTGCTTGATGCCTGCGGGCATCAATCGTTTAACAACTGCAACATTTGTCAGGTGCTACTCGAATAGCTCTCTTCCTCCAAGAAGTGTTTTGCATTTTGGAGCTCTTTACAGTTCCTTTTTTCTTTTGTTACCATTCTGCAGAGGCCAGTGGGCCTAAAATTACTTCTGCCGTCTGTCTCCTGGCTCCCGAGCAGCAACGCCTGTTTGATGCCTGCATGCACACACGCAGTGCACCGTCCTTCTGCTCTCCCTGCCGGATCCTTTTTATTCTTGGGGACAGGCAGGGTACAGAGCTGAGTCCAGGTTTTGTACTCAGGCACTTCTAGGAGCGAAAGGGGTTTGTTTGCAAACAAAGCTTCCAGGAAAAGAAAAAGTGAACAGTGAGCAGTCCAGCTCCTAGCAGTTTTGTTTGGCAAAGTTTCCTACTCTGGGTTGTCTCTAGCTCTTCCTCTGTAGAACCAGTGGGAGCGTTGTTGTTTAATCCCAGCAGCCTTCCTGAAGTCACTGGTTTTGTGTTTCTGGCTCGTCACCTTCCCATGTGCTGTGGGTATTTATCTTCAGTTAGCAATCCCGCTGGGTGATGCCTTGGCTTTGGATGCAGGTTGGGTGTTGCGCAAGGCCTGTCTGTCTGGAGGGCAGATTGCCATCAACAAGCTTCAGTATTTTTTCATGGAACAATACTTAACTTCCAGGGGTCAGCTGGGGGTGATGTTCTCGTGTTGCTTGGAGTGATGGACAAGGCAGTGACAAAGCTTTATGCTTCATAACTTGCTTTTGCAAGTGCGATAAACAGCTTGCTTGGACCCTGAGAGCGGCAGCGAAGGCAAGCTGGGTTAGGGTTTTAAGTCCTTTATAACAAACTGTCAAAAAATAGTCTAAACAGAAGCGGTCAAATTACTCATGGGGCCCCCTGGTTTTGTATGACTTCTTCATGCTTAATAATTTCTTTTCCAAGCTAATAAATAGCATTTCTTTCACAAGGTTATGAAAAAGAGGCTAAGTGAAACAAGCGCCAGGTGTTTGCGGGGCATCTAGGTGAATGCGGTGGCGTGGGTTGACGTACTACGCGTCCCTGATGTACTATGCGTCCCATGTAGGCTTCAGCTGGTGCTCCGGGGGGTGAAAACTCACCTATGGTGAAGATGGGGCCAAGTCACAGGACTTCCCTGTTGCCCTGGCCCACCCACCAAGAGGGGGGGGGACTCTGGTCAGGGGGAAGACTTGCCAATGGGGAGCCCCATTTCTGTCCCCTTGCCCTGTTGCGTGTCTGGCCAGAGCCCCACCGGGTGATGCCCACTGGCTCCACTGGGCGGGTGCTCTGCTCAGGGTCCTCTTCATTTTACTCTGTTGACCTCTTCACCCTCATACCTCTCTGCTTTTTTTTTTTTTTTTGCACATGTTGCCCCTGGCAATCATCTGGTTGCCAAAATCTTTGTCTCCCTCTTTACAAAGTACAGCTTACATTGGTCTTTAACCCAGCTCTGTTACTCCTAAAACATTGGCATTGTAGCCCAGGCTACTTCTGGTAAAGATTCCTGACTGTAAAAGAGAGGCACAAGCTGGAAGCCTTTACTGTTTTTGTATGTATTTACCCCAGTATGTGTTGGGCTAGGCTGTTCTTAATGTTTTCTTGAAGTTTTAAAGAAAAAAAAGAAAAAAAAAAAAAAGGCATGCTTGCATAAATCTATTAAACTGATACACAGCCTGTTCTGAAAACAAGACATGTTCAGCTACTTGAGTATCCACTCTGGCGTACAGCCACAGCTTCTCTTACTGAATTGCTCAGCTGTTTTGTGAACCTGGTCATAAAGGTCTAATTTACGCTAGTTACACTAGTAACTATAGTTACTACTATAACCTACACTAGTAGGTTATATTAAAAAAAAAAAAAAAAAAAAAGCAGAAAAAGCAGAACTTCTGAGCTTTCCTGTCTGCATGTTCCTCCTGAATCCTGCAACTTTTCCAGTTCCTTCTTGAAAATTAATGTAGTTGCTCAGTCTTGCTTCTATTTAAATCTGTAGCATTTTAACCTCTGGTTTCTATAGGACAAAAATCAAGTTTCTATAACTAACAATGACATACCATAGTAGTTGTTAATGAGCTGGTGATACATGAGTAAAATACCAAGATGAGAAGGACATGTTTCTCTGAGATGACGTAACACAGTAAGCATTGCTCCTCTTTTTCAGGGTGTGGGGTTTTTTTGTGTGGTTTTTTTTTTAAAGAAAACAAGGGAGAAAAAAGGGAGTAAAAAAAAAAAAAAATAGAGATAGGGCAGCATTCACAGTCCTCCCTGTTCCATCAATGTCCCACCCAACCTAGTCTGCCAGAAGGATAAAAGTCCTGGAGTCATGAGGACCCTCCCCACAGATCCTGAGGAGCACAGCAGCCTTGTGGGTGCGAGAGCCCCTGCCTGTTGAAGGGAGCAGCAGAAGTAATTTGGGGCTTGATGCACCACTCATCAGGTCCACAGCTGGGTGCTGGCAAGGGCGTGTGTGCCAATGTACCTGCTCTTGGGAGAGCTGGGAAGAGAAGGCTGAGGGGCGACACGGATGCAGAAACACAGGCTGGATGATTTCTACCCTCTACTTGATTAATTCTACACGATTATTTCTGATCATCGGTCTACAGAAAGTCCCTGCACTCCTGGCTGGGACAGTAATTATATTCCCATTAGCTTTCAACGAAGAGTGTGGTTTTCCCTAATAAAACCCCGTGTGTGTTTCTGAAGGCTGTTCTTGCTCGGTGCAGCCCTTCGGGTGCCTGCAAGCGCTGGTCTGGAGGATGTTGCCTGTCACCCACGGGCTCCGTTAGACCTGCAGACGTTTGGGCTCGCCACCCCTGCGGGGCTGGTAGGCGGGTACGGCGGGGCTCTGCTCTCAGCCGTGCTGGGTTGCAGCCCTTACGCCTCCCAGACTCGGGCGCGACTCCCTGGCGCGGCGAGCACGGGGGTCCGGCTCCTCATCTCTATCTTCTCATGCTGGCAATTGCACGGGAGTTTGCTCAGAAGCAGGAGGGGGTTAATATTGCAGGTCAGGAGGCCTGCGAGCTGCGTCGGGGCTGCAGCGAGGCTTCTTTAGGGGGTTTTCATACATAGCAGAGTGGCACTGAGTATTATTACGCTTTTGATGGAGGTGCGGGTTAGTCTCACTTCCTACGCTCGCACCTCCACCTCGGATCTGTCCACGATAGTCTCAATACTCACTTTGTTGACTTTTGGCCATTTCTAAACTAGCTTTAAAAAGTATCTGGAGCAAAAACGGGTCGCTTAGCAACCCGTTCCCGTCGAGGGCTGCCAGAGAATGGGTCAGTGATTAACAATTATGTACAATCGAGGTTAAAAATGCAGGGCAGTCTGCAACATCGCTGCTCTGACGGCTGGAATATTTCAGCGTTACGATGCTGGGATTTATGGTGGTGGTAAGTAAATTTATACCAGTTGTAGTTCTGACCTCATGAACATGATGATTCAAGACTTTGGTGTCACGAAATTGGACTGAAACCTCTTTTCTTTACCGGTATATTTTAAAAAAAAGCATTAAATAACCATCAGATGAGTAACATAGGCATGATATATGTTTTACACACATATATATATATATATTTCACACACACACCAAGGCTCTGGGCCTTCCCCTGGTCACATGACTTCCCAAACAAGCAGAAATAAATCTGCATGGGAGAGTAGAAAATGTGGAGTCTAGCTATAGGGTAGAAATTTGGAGGGAAGGAGGGTTTCTGGTTTTGGTCACCTACCTGAACATTGATGCACTGTTCCTCCAAGCAAGGAAACAACAAATGCCACGTGAGCTTAATGAATCTATTTTTCTGAGCCTTATTTTGGCAACATGATCATTTTCCTAAGTCCTTGGTGGTGCTTTGGTTTCTGGATGAAGAGATCCTTGGCAGCTTTTTCTCCTTTCCCACAGTAGAAAAGGAGGTGGCTCGGTTGTGATTTCATTTACCCCAATAAATGTCCCAGTACTTCTCATTTCTGCAGGAACATACAGTGAGAATATCAATCATTAAAACAGCACTCTGTCTCTTAGATGTTTTTATAACTCTGGCAGTGAAATTAAGGTTGTTTTGCCAAGTCATTTACTTTCATTGTCTAATCAATTTCTAAAGGCCCTTGCCTATTTGCTTCTTTGTTTAATTAACCCTTCTTTTCTGCCTTATCCCACCCCAGTCATCATCCCAAACTTGAGAAATAAGGATCAGCTGACAGCACCTCGTCAGCAGTCATGGGAAGTACTGAATTCCAGGAGCCCTGACTGGAGGTGATTTATATTCCTAAGGACTAATCTTCCATCACTGTCTGAAGCTGACAATGTCACAGGCAAGCAGGCAGCTCTTTTCCTTCACTCCCTTGACCTTTTTTTTTTTTTCCCCCTCTGCTTTCACTGAATAGGCTTATTCCCTGCCAACTTAAAATTATAATACATATTTGTTATTAAAAGATCCCTTTCAGGCTAATATCACCTTACTCACCTGCCACCACTGGTCCAGGAGAAAAATCATCTTAATGCCCCTTTCCATAAGAGTAAGAGGATCTTAATGATTGCTTTCCTTTCTTGGTTTTGATCGTTAAACATACTTTACCATTGTCGGCTCTCTATGGCTTCCGACTAAGTGGTAAAATCCATGCTTGAGACTTTGCAGATGCTTTTAGGTGTCATTAAGGATCATTAATATGCAGAGCAATGCCACACAACAGAGGCTGCTAGGGTAGGAAATGAGATCCATCATCTGCTGTTAGAGCTGCAGGATAACTTTAGGTCAGCAGAAATCAGTTACTGGGACTGGATTTGGGCAAGGATTCCTCATTAGCATACTGAGAGAGTGTGGGGGTGGGTTGGGGATGGAAGAAGGCAAACCTGAGCAGCTTTGGGGTTCCTCCCATCCTCGTACTGCAGTGTGGATTTGGAGCATCTTTTGAATCCCATAGCTCTTGCAGTCACTCCAATGTCTCCTAACTACAGAAAGGCTATGCCCAAACTTGATGGCTTTGACTACGTTTGTATAAATTGAATTAATATCCAGTTTCAGGCTATCTGCTGCCTGCTTCCACAGGCCAAAGATTATTTTTTTTTTCCCCTTCCTTCCTGGCTTCTTGATTAGTGTCTTAATTTCTGCCTTCTGAGGCTTTTCCTGGTTTCGCTTGTTTGCCACCAGAGACTGATTTCTACACCCACCTACCCCGAGGCAGGTGGTTGCATGGGGAGTGCTTGCGCCTGTTTGCGGCGGTACTGATACACTGGGGCAAATTTTGCTGCTGGATCGAGTTGGCAGCAACGGCTGCTCACGGCCCCACACCCGTGCGTGGCAGCCGGCTGTGTGCTCGGCCGCCTGGGATGAGACGGGAGCTTTAACCCAACAAAATCCCTCTTTAGTGGACAGAAATCGGATGCTGCCGCTGCTGCCTGCCATGTTTCCTGCTTGCTTTCAGTGGTACATCATCGTTTATGAAGGCTTTCCATTTTATACGGTACAGGTGCAGTTTTTTTTGTTGGGGAGCGTTTCATGGCTTGCAGTGTGGGCTGTCTGGGGGTGCCTGCGGTGAAAGGTCTGCTCCCCGTTTACCTGCCGCTACAGGATGCTTGCTTGATAGCTGGTGTGAGATTTCTGCCTTTCTTCCCTCGCACTGAAAGGCCGGGGAGCGTCAGGGCTTGGGGTGGCAGGGAGCAAAAGCATTTCCTGCGGGCTGTCGTGGCTCAGCAAGGAAGGGGAGACCAGCTGAACTTACGCCGGCTGTATCTTGCGTATCTCCTCTTTATCTACTTAAAGAGCATTTTTCCACCTTGGAAAGTTCAAAAGATTATTCTATGTGCCGGTTTCTGACATCTAACAAGCTGGAAACGTTAGTGGTTATGTTAATGTTGCTTCTGGCTCTCACGGCGTTGACTTTTTGAAGAATAAAAATGGTTTTAATGTGCTTGGCATGGGAGCTTTGCTCTGAAATGAATGCTGTCAGCCATATTAAAGAGATGATAAATTAAATTGAAAAAATGTGTGTTCATTCCTAGTAGCAGCACTGGGGTTATGCCACAAATAGAGTAAAAGCAGAATTGTTTAAAATGCAGGTGTTTGCCCCTGCTGGTTCCTACTGCGCTGTGCTGCTGTTTGCCTGTGCTGTCCCTGTGGTCGCTTGTTGCTGGTGGTGAAGCCATCTCCTGGTGTGGTGGCTCCCGCTCGCATGGGGCACCGGCATGGGTGGTGGCAGGAGTCGCTGTGTTATCCCACAGGGCCTTTCCCCAGGCCCAGGTCTGTTGCTCCCTGCTCTCTGCCATGCCGTGGGAGCGGGCTGTGGGGGGCTCCCCAGGCATCCTCAGCACGTGGTCCCCCTCGGCATCACCGCATCTGATTTGGCTTTGCACCGGCCATAGTGAAAGCCCTGCTTACCTCCAGGCAGAGGGATGCCTACGAGGGGGCTGCACCCAGGCTACTGGCAGCTCCCCTGGAGTCCTGCTTTTCTGGGCTATTTTTGCCTGTTGCTGGTTGCTTTATGTGCTCGTTAAAAGCAGTAGGAATTCCTGGGTAAAGGGGAAGATAGACCTTACTCTGCGTTACATTTTCTAATAGATTTGTAGATGAAAACCAACTTGTTGTATTTCTGTATTTGAGATTTATAATCTAATCATTCCTTCACTTGCACAGCAGGGATTGAAACAGCATGTAGTTATTTACATATAGGGAACATTAAACAGCCACCTCTTTAAACCATATGTGAACATAAAATCCAACAACTGCTGCTGAGTAATGGGTATCTGTGAAAGATGAGAATAAAAATACAGCAGAAACAAACATAATGAAAAGGTATTATTGCAAGAAGTAGCTGTGACAGCGGCATATTATATCCCTATACTGAAGTGAAAATACAGCCCTGTAAATCTATATACCCTTGCCTCCTGCATTAACACTAAAGGCATTGAACGCACGCAGGTGTTTTGCTTTGTATTTCTTTCTCATTGTAGTGAGCTGGTGGGGGCTTTGCCTTACCCCTTTGCCATAAGGAGCTAGAGGATGGCATGCCGCATTGGTCCAAACTGCTTCAGACCTGTTGTCATTGCTCCTTTGGGGCAGCTGTGATCCCTCAGCAACCTGAGACCTTTTTTTAATTTACTGTTGGCTAATTTTGGGGCTGGCTTGGTTGCGCAGTGTACTAATCATAGCATCACAGAATCGTTTAGGTTGGAAAAGACCTTTAAGATCATCAAGTCCAACCGTTAACCTAACCCTGCCATTCTGCCATCTCGCAGCCGGCGTAATGCCTGCCTGTCCTTCGAGAGGCAGCGCCAGGTAGCTGGCTTCCGAAATGGCTGTGGTCCTGCAGGGATTAGGATTAATTTGTCCAGGTGGTGAGACACTCCTGTGGCTGTATCTCCGGGGCCCGTGATGCTGCCTGCAGTGCCGGTACGGGCACCTCCGTGGCTTTGCCGTAGTTACTGCGGATGCTCAACAGCTCCCGTGGCTATTTTCAGGCTGCTGCAATGTAAGGGTACGTGCTTTGGACGTTTGAGTTTTGAGATTAGCAGAGGGATTAGGGGCTGTTAGTGGCTTTTCCTTCCTTTCTCAGGAGAAGAATGTCTGGAGGAGCATCCTCTTTATAGAAATCACTGCTTTCTCTGTATTGTATGAAGTAAATGCACGTAGAGGCTTTCCCCAAAACACTATGTTTTTACAGATTCTTTCCATTGGTGCTTAGTTTCCTGCAAATATGCTGCCTACTCATTCCTCCTTTTCCACTTCTAATACTAATTGTGAGCAGGAACATGAAAATAATTCCCTAACAAAGGGTAGGGATCCCCCGGTGGGTGTAACTGTGTCCTGCAGAAGCCGTGCTTATCCCATAGGCATGTTTTGGTGGTAGGTCCAGATACAGGCCTCTGCAGGTTAGATGCAGAGAGCTGTTAGTTGTGAGAGATGTATTCCCTTCCGATAAATGCACATCTGAGTCTCCCCATCGCTGGAGTCCTCTGCGGTACTGGTGGTGGTGAGTCTGAGAAGAGTAACTTTGGTTGTTTTTTAGGATAAAAGGAAAAGCTAATTTCTGTGATGTGGGGGGGATAAGACAGTGAGTTTCTCTCACAGAACTTGCACAGCTTCCTACTCCTAAAACACTGTTCCTATGGCATTTTAACAAAATACTGTCCTCTGCATCTTTCTCATCTTTTAACCCTCTGTGTTCCTGTGCCCTGAAGGGAGGGTGATGAAAAATGTAGATGGTGGTAGGCTTAAGAAACTTTTTGTTCTTAAATCCCCACTATTTTTAGGTAGGATTTTAGAAATCTCAACTGTATTTTAATTTGGTTTGTCAAAGTATAATTACCGCAAATGAGGTAAGAAACTAATTTAAACACAGCAAGTGTAGTGGAGAATCCAATTTTCAGAAATCAGTGGAAATATAATTGGAGTCATTAAGTGCTGACTTCGTTAATTAAGAGTAGGTTTTTGACGTTTCAGGCTTGCATTGCTAATCGTCCGTGGAGAGGGTGGAAAAATATTTTGTTTGTTGCAAAATTGGTCGCTCCCCAGACCCGCGTAGCCAACAGCATGAACACTGCCCCGTGGCTCGGTCAAACACATGGCATTTGAGATTTGCTTGCTGGGGTCCCAAGCTCCTCATCCTCCCTCCCTGTCTGCTGCTGCCCACAGCGGGGGACACGTGGGAGCATGTTTTGGGGACGCCCTGTGTGCCGGGGCCTGTGCTCCTGTGTGGAGGGCTGGTGCTGCCTCTTCTGCTGCTGGGCAACCCCTTGTGCAGGGACACAGGGGAGCCCCTGGGGACTGTACCTCATGCCAGGGCACCCTTGGGGTGGAGAAACCTGTCTGTGGCTGGGCAGGCAGACATGGAGAGCCAGAGGTGGATGCTCAGCTCCTTAACCTATCTTGCTTTCAAACTTTGATCTTGGATTGCAGGTCCATCTTGACTTATCAACTGGATGTTTCATTTTAGGAAAACAAAATTTTATATAGTCTATCTTATAACTGGATCTCTCTGCACACTTAAAGTGCTGTTAAAGTTATTCATAAAAGAAAACAGTGGTAGGAGAAGTACATCGTCACTTCTTGTTTGCAAAATTGTCTCTAAGAAGTCAGGATGCTACGCATTTTTAACTCCTGCAGTTCAACCAAGATGCTCAGCACGCTTTTGTTATGATAATGGAGAAACCATTAAAAAACCATGATGTGCTGATAGTTATCATCATATAAAACAAGCCTTATGTTTACTTTCCTATTAAACATGCTAATTTTCCAGAGCAATGGCATTTATAAGGCTTGCTTTCTTTTTTTTTCTTTTTTTTTTTTTCATTTTGTTGTTTTCCAAAACCCCAGATGAAACCCTTGCTTGGGCCTCCAGCATGGAAGCTGATGTGATAGTTTTCGTGCTTCTGAGCTTTCACACCCACAAACAAATCCATCGGCAGCTGAGATCTCTTGTTCTGTGTTTGAGTTGCAATTGTCTTACGGACAGTGGAAGCCGATGCTTAGCTAGCAAGCTGCTTAAAATGTGTTTTTAAAACTTTGGCTGTGCTCACTTCTTGGGTGTGTGAAAACCACCGGCACTTTAAACATTTGTTTTAACCAGAATTCCCCTTTTTGCAGTTGTAGTGTTTTTCACAGTGCCTTGCAAAATTGCGCTTCCCTTCTCCTCCCGGGGGTCTGACCTTTAAAGCTGAATGGGTCGTTTCTCGTGTGCTTGTTCACGTTGGTGCTAGATGTGGGGCACCGTCTGAAAAGCATGGGATACTCTTTGGGGTTGGGCAGCCCGAGGTGGGCACCTCGAGGGAGTGCTCGCGGGAGCAACCTCTGCCACCAGCCCGTGTTCAGAAGGCATAATCCTGGTGTCCCTCTCCTGTCCTCTTTGCAGCCATGTGGTTTGCTGGATAACGCACTCAGAATACCTGGCAATGGCTGAACGCGGTACGACAAAAGCTAGAGAAGCACTTTAAACAGCTAGAACGAGTTGGAGAAATCATGCCAAGCTTCACCGACCAGGCTGGCTAGAAAGGACTGTCTCTTTGCTGCCAGGTCTTCCATACAACCAGCGACCAGCTCTTGTCTTTGGTGACGGGGGGGTCATCCAGGTTGGGATGTGAGCTGGGCTTTCCATAGGTTGTTCTCCCCCTCTCCCAGGCACTGGGCACCCAGCTAAGCTCCTGCTTGCAGCTGCAGATTAGGGGAGTAATGAGGGTACGCTTTGCTTTAGGCATAATTTCTTTCCTGTTACTTTTCCCTTCCCCATTTCCTTGTGTTTTATTTCTTTAGACAGTCTGCATTGCTGCCTAATTGGATTACTAGGTCACTTTCTGACTGACTGTGGACCGTACAGGATTGGGACTGGTCCCTGAGGCTTAGCAGTTTGGGGGGCTGATGTAGGCTGGCAGCCTGCTAAGCTGCTACAGTCCCGTGGGGCCTCAGTGGAAAATGGGATTTCCCGCCGAACCTTACAATGGCCGCATAAAAGAGTGGATCCATTCCTTCATTTCACCTGGCTTTTTGGCTCTAGGGAGGAAAAATTTTAAAATTTTTTGTTTTAAAGTGTGCTGTGCGGTGCGTAGCCTCCAAGTAGGACTGGCCATCTTCTGGGAAACGCATCTAAATGTGAAACCTTAAATGCAGTTCAGATGTTTGCCTATTAGAGATGAACAGCTCTTACTTAAAAAGTGTGCTCTGTATCTTAAACAAAACACCCCCTTGCAGTTTCCATGGTAAGCTCTCCTTCACCATTGAATAACAGTCATAAATGGTTACATAAAACGCAAGCAAAATGCCGCACCGTAGCTGAAGGCTGCACTTGTCAGCTCTGCATTTGCTCTTCGTGCAGGGGAGTGTGCTGGTACCCGACGGCAAGGCTCGACACGGGGTGCAGCCATTTGGTGCATCGGCCCTGTACCCCCGGTTGCCGGAGCCCAGCTCTCCAGAGAGGCTTCTCGTCTTCGTCCCAGAGCCACCCCGTGACTTGTCTCCGGACCCTTCTGCTAAGGAGAAGCCAACTGGAGGAACGGTGAAGGCCAAAATCTGTTAATGGGACTACACAGAATAAAAATCAGACCGTCTGCTTTCAAGGTATCTGTCTGCAGATAGTACCGTCAAACTGGCTCTTTCCGGAGCTGCTGCCTGCACCTAGGAGCTGTTAGACCTTTGAAAAACAAGAGATCTTGCCAAGGTGAGTAAAAATGATGTGTCAGACCAGGTTTTAAAATCTTCATTCTTTTTTTTTTTTTTTTTTTTTTTTTTTTTCTTTCTTCAGTGACTGAGGTGTTTTCAAGAAAGGAAAAAATAAAGTCTTGCTACTCCTGGGACAAGAACTTCTGTGCTGTTCTTCCTCTTAGGTTTTTACAGTTCAAGTGTGTGGGTGTCTGTCATGTCATGTGTCGTGTCCCCCATTTCTGTGTCTCTTTAATTATGAGGATTTGAGTCTTGCTTGCTTAAAATTTGTCACCTGGACGCAGCAGCTGTCAAAAAAAACCCCAACCGCAAAAAAACTTGGAAAACCCCAGGTGTGAAGTAGACCTCAAGGTTTTGATTTCTGAAGCTTGGCAATGCTGTATTCCCGCCGGTGGAGCTCCTTGCAAGGAGGGGTTTCTCCTCCCAGGCAAGAGGATGCTCATCTCTCACACCGGGTGTGTGTATCACCGACCACTGCCGAGGGCTGTTCTGCCTGCATCCTGCTCTCCTGCCTGGTGTGGGTCCCTGTCAGTGGCAATCCTGAAAAAGTGCCAGTGGTTTTCACAGCCAGACGTGGAGATCCCAGTTGATCTCGGCTGGAGGCTGGGGGCACGGGGCAGAGCTGCCGGGCTTGGCCGGCTGCATGGCACACAACTGGCCATGTGTGCAGTGCCCTTGGGTCTGCTGCCCTGACCCTGCCTGTCACCACGTGGCATGCTGGCCCCAAAGATCCCTGCCTGTGGGTCACATGGTGATGGGGGTGGATGCTGCGTTTTGGGTTTATCACTGCCAGCAGTGCTGCATGTGCAGCTGGGAGATGCCAAAATGTGTCCTGTGTCCACGCGCCTTTCATGTTGGACTTGGGAGCATGTCCAGGGGCATTATGTCACCTTGGAAAGACTGCATGTGACAGGTTGCTTGTGGACATTGTTTTGCTGCTTCTCCCTCCCCGTAGCACCGCTGATTCGCAGGCAGTGGCTGCTCCTCCAGCCCCGTGCTCTCAGCGCTCCCCAATTGCCGCACATATGGCGTGTGAAATTACCCGGCGCTCGGCGGCCCGCGTGGCACTGGCAGCGGCGGCACCCGCTAGCAGACCGAACTCTGAATTTTCCCCTCTCCTCCAGAGGGAGGGGGCGAGAGTTTTTGTTCTTTTGTTCGCCTGAGTTTGTATTGCAAAGCGTGTTGGAAACAAGCCCGCTGCCTGCGTGTGGAGGGGAGAGGAGGGGATGCAGGGGAGGTGACAACAAAGCCATCGTCTTGCTTTGTTCCATCTGGGGAGTGAGACATGGTGGGGTTTCCTACTTCCCACTTTGGCAGCGGGTGCAAATTGCCCCTGTGCTGATGGGTCGGACACGAGCCGTCTCGGCGGGAAGCCTGCGACACTGGCAGCTCCGTGCAGTGCATCCTTGCGCCTTGGGCCAGTGGTGAGCTTGCCCTCTGATGGAGGATTTGGGATCTTCCCATGGCTGTCACTGGCCCCTATGCCTGTTCAGGTGCGTGTGCTTGGGCCCGCTCCTATGCTCTGGTAAGGTGAAGGTGGCTTTTGACAGTCTCCACTTTTAAAGGCAGCTGGTCCCTACAAGTGGCACCAGGGGCTGAGCTGGGAGGGGGTGTGAAGCAAGAGGTTAGCAGCCTTGGAGTCACCACGTAACCTTCACCCCTCCTTTTCTGGGGGAGGAAGAAGAGGAGCGGGGTGGGGAAGGAGGATGGATGATAGTGCCCCCATCCATCTTGTGGCCACTGTGGTCCTGCCACAGTTTTGTATGCCCCTGGGCATCCTCCCTGCCAGCCTCCCCCTGCGGTGGAGGGGGACACTGGGGCTGTCTGAGGGCTTTGGAGGGTGTCGCTGTGTCAGCTGCCACCTGTGGCATTTTCTGTGTAGCCTGAAAGTGTGGAGGCCTCGTTTGTTTCTGATGAAAGCTGAAGCCCTGCTGGAAAGGGAGCATCCTCCCAGGATGTTCCTGGCCCTGGACATGTCTGAGAGGGGCTGCTTTCTCCCCGACCCTCCCACCCCCTTCCGGTTTTCCCTCCAGTTTTTGCTAACTGCGAAGCTGCTAATGTAAAATGAAGGCATGGAAATTTCATATTGTAGTAATTAATCAGCCCTCCCTAATACTTTCCAGTTGTAAATTGCCAGCACTAACAGATGCGTGCTGTTGCAGCCGAGCAGCTGATCCTGCCAGGAGCCTATGGTGGGTTATGTTTGGTTGGTTACCGCGTCCTAGGAAGCCGTAGCACACCGCTACCCAAGTATAGCGCTCTGATTAGTTTAACAGAAAGTTTCCAGTTATTAGTTAAACATGTGGGTGAAACTAAAATAGAAAAGGTGTTATATTGTCACGGGACAGCCAGTGCAAGTTTCCAGGCTTTGGCTTGGTCCCTGCAGCGCGTGAGAGCTGGTCATTAAATTCCTGCTTGATTTTGGTAAGCGTAGGATTATTTCTGCTGTGGGCCATACACACACAGATCTCCTTGTCAAGGATTTGGGGGAAAAAAAAAAACCCCAACCCTGGGGAATTTTCCCTTTAACAATGTCTTGTTGCACAGAAGCGGGATTTCTTGCCCTCTGGCATCCCCGAGTTGGAGACCTTCAAGTTGCAGAGGTCAGGATTTGGGGAGGGAGGGGGGTTATTGGTTCAGGCTGCACCCCGCTGATGTGACTTGTCGAGTGCAATCTGTACAAAGCGGTGCTGTTCCCATCTGCTGGATGTAGCTGGCTGGCGCGTCTTGATTAAAACGTTGCAGGGAGGGGAAAATAAGGAAGAAACTAAGCGCATTTCCTATCTTAGATTTTTAGGAGACACTTAAGGGAGTACACTTGGATGAATAAGGGCAAAGGCGAATTGCAAAAAGCACTTACTGAACTTGTCTGGGGACTTCAGCCCTCTAGTTTGTAGCATGAGAGCTGGGCTTTTCTTTAAGAAACGGCGATAAAAGCCGACAAGCCTAAAGACCCAGATTAATTTAGAAACTCTGCAGCTGGGGGAGGAGGGGTGGAAACAGAAGTGCAGCGACTCAGACTGACCTTTCCATCAACTCCACCACTCTTCAAAAAACGCGTGCTGTGGTGTCCGAGCCGTGGTTGAACTGCCGGGTCCCCTGGCTGGCACGGGGCAGGCTGTACCTCAGACACTGGGGTACCACCTTCCTCCCCAAATGCCGCCAGACCTCCATGTACAGGGGCTCCATAGCCCGCGTGGGCTGAGGCTGTCCGTCAGTCTGGCTGATCACTGTGGTGCTGCTGAAGTAGCCGTGCCAGAATCTGTCCCAAAAGCGACAAGCAAGGTGCAGAGGCTATTTTGCAGTACCTAGCAGCTCTTCTGTGCAACTTCGAGAAGTTGGCTTGCAGTTATATGCGCTGTCTGACGCGGATCGGTGGCTATTATAAAGGATTTAATTATCCTGATGACCCAAAGTAGCAAAAGAAACAGGCCTGTTCACGTTGAGCAGTGATGCCGAGCGTGGTAACTTTACTTCCCTCTTTCCTTCTCCTCCCTCCTCTCCAACATAAAGCTACAAAGTGAAAGATGATGCCAGTATTCCTCTTTCCCAGGCTGCTATATACAATTGTTTCTATGATCTTTGTTTTTATAGATCTAAGGCAGATTAAAGCACCTTTTAAAATCAGAGTACTTGTCAGGAGACTGGGTGAGCCTGTGTATGTATCTTGCTGAAAATATGTCTGACCTCCTGGTACCTTCCATCCTCCTTTGCTAATCTTACATTTGTGCAGCTGTGCGTTTTGTGTCCTCCTCACGAGCTTCCTGCTGCTCTAGGAAAGTTTTAACCATTTATGTGGTCTAGTAAAGCTACAGGCGGATTCCCTCCCAATATTTCTTAAACTGTATTCCCTTCAGCGGGAAGTGGAGAAGCCAGCTTATCTGCCCTTTGGAGGGAGATGAAGACCCTAACGCAGGTAAGTGCTCGCACCCGTAGCAAAGGTGTGAGTCCTTTCCTTGAATAAGCTGCCAGCCCACCTGTAAGGACAACCACCAAAGGAGCGGCTGAGGCCTGGGGAGATGTAGTGGGGCTGCCCAGAAGGAAACGATGCTGCAGGAAATAAAAGCTGTGTCTCCTCATGCCCGGCCTGATTATTATCAATAGGATGGGTCTCCTGACTATGGTGGATTTCGCTTGGATTAGAGATTACCTTCCCTTTAGTCTTTTCTGTGCAGGTAGGTCATCGTATGACCAAACTCTCTCCTGAAGTTGTTTAAAAACCGTTGTGATACATGTATATGTTCATATACAAATATCTTGTGTGTATATACATTGCAATTTATAATGGCATCTTATCAGTTTAGGAAGTTATTAGACTACTTTTGCGCCAATGTTTGTACCTGTGTAGAATGGGAGTATTTACTGACAAATTTGTTGAAGTCTTTCTCCTGCTCTTCAGTTGATGATGGTTTAAGTAAAAACGCTTTCTTTAGGAGCATGTCAGAGAAACCTGTTTTGAAAAGCTGTTTGGTTTCTTAGGAGCATGTGCACATGTGTTTTTCTCTTCATGCTCTTAGGTTTCAATGGTATTTAAGCCCCATTTTTCAAAATTGAGTTACTTGGAAGCGTTAGCCCCTTTAACAGTACCTAAAGCGAACAGGACCATTTCTTAAGCTGCTGCATGTGTGTACCCACGTGCACAGTATGATCCTTACAAGGGCCTGAGTAACACCTTTGGATCGCTGCAGAAACTCAGGAGCACCTTACTGCTGCTTGTGCTTTGCCTCCAAGGGATGCAGGTGACTCGGCTGGAGCTCACACAGCAGAACACACTGTGGATACGGAGAATTGCCAGCGTTTTGTGACTGGCTAGGGAAATCCCACGTATAAGGCGGTCCCATTTGAAGAGGTTTTTGGGAGGCAGCTGGAAGAGTACAGAACCTTGTGTTTGGTGTTATGGTTGATAAGCATTTGAAGGCAGCTGCAGTTTGAGCTCTGAGGAGTTCAGCTAGGTCCTTATCTTTACTTGCCCAAATGTTCCATCAAGTAAGAGTTGATTTGTTTCCTGAGCTGAGGAGCAAAAGGAAGGCTTTGCTTCAGCTCTGTGCGGCATTGAAGCTCTGCACGTTCAGTAGGAATGGGGAGGGCTTGCTGCCTGGTTCCGTGTGCTGGCCTGTCCCTTGGAGCCCCGTGTCTGTACCTTCTGGCGGGGCTGTGCCACCCCGTGGGCAGGGATGACCCTTGCAGTGGGTCCCTGTGTCCCACACATGTACCTGAGGAATCTGCAGCCCAAAGGTAAACAAGTCAGACGGACCTTTATCTGAAAACTGCTCTTCCGTAAAGGCAGGGGGCTCTGGGGGCGCGCTGTGTTGGCACAGAAGGGCAAATTGGTGTCTTGTATGTTGCCTGGTCTGTGGTTATTGCAGCGAAGAGAGTTGCAACCCCTGCTGACCAGAGGCCTGTGAAAATGTGCCCAGGACTGCGGTGGAGGTGTCTGCCCCTCTGGATGTCTGTCAGTCGCCTGTGGCAGAGGTTTCGGCTTCAGTCTTGGTGGTCATTCTGCTCCTACAGATTACAGCTCTAATCTTTAAGTCTGGTGGCTTAACGAATTTCACTTAGTTCATGGCGTTGCAATGTTTAAATCTCTCATCGATTTGAACCTTGTCACTTCAGAAGTTAAAATGGAGGAAAAGAGGACACTAATTCAGTTTTAATGCCAGGTTGTGTTGGGACGTACCAGTCAGGTACGCTCAAGTTAGACTAAGTCTTGGTAGGCACTTTTCTTTGGCTGTGAGGCCTAAGTGAGATTATTATATAAGCCTCTCCTCAACAGTTTAAAGCCTAATTAAATATTCTCTGTTCTCAGTTGTAAGGGAGATCCTATTTTAATTACAGAAGCTTTCTTCTGACACGTAAAGCTCTCAGCTGCCAAGAAGGGTATGGTGGTTTCCTAAACTCAGTCTGCACGCTTTCTTGTAATCTCAGTTGAGTTCAGCGCAAAGCTGACCAGAAGATATGGCACTAAGGTACAAATTAGACAACCTTTTCCAGTTTGCGTCATCCAACGCTGGTGTTTTTGAACATTAGCACGCAAGTTTCCATTCTTCACTGTTCGTGGAGAAAATGGAAAATAGTTTATAATCCCCCTCCCTCCTCCTCCCTTTGTCCTTTACCATCTTTGCCCTGTTAACTTTCAAAAGACATTTCTTGAGCTGAAAGCTTAGAATTTGGATAGAAAGACTGTCATGGTCTTTTATAAAATGCATAAGACCATCCAGATGTGTAACAGGTTGATGTGAACTGAGGCTCCAGTAGTTTTGAAAATGAGAACATATCCATGCATACAGCTCCTAGAAAATTGATCCATCAGTTATCTGTGGGTGTTTGAGCATTTGGAATGATTTCCTGATTTTGCAGGAGACTTAGTGTGCAATTGAGGGCTAACTGCTTCATTTCTGTCTGCCTCATTTACTCTCTTGTGTAAAAGACAAATAATATTGGTATGAGAGAGTTGTATGAACAAATGCTTATGATTCAGTAGTGGTATGCCCTGCATAAGATACTGTTTAGATATAGTTAATCCTGCCTTGGGGGCAGCAGGATGCCTTGTACAACCTTTTGAAATGTCTTTCAAGCCTGCGATCTAGGCTCCATTGGCTCAAAACAACCAGGCATGTTTCATGTAGGAGTTCAGCTGAGTCTTGATGGAAGCGCTAACCATGTTTCTGTATAGCATGGCATTTAATTTGGTTTCTCACGTTACCCTGGTTAGTCATCTCTCATCTTAATTTTTCCTCTTCTCCTGACTTGCAAACCAGATTCTGCTTGGTGGATGGTGCGTATCATTACAAGAATTTGCCCTAGCAACCAGATAGATTTCCAAAAATAGCTTATCCCATCGTTGCAGAGCATCTCTGAACCTCAGGATGTTGTACTGCAGTCTCTCTGAGCAGTTAAAGGCTGTTGTTTTGTTTCTAATGGTCGGACAAAAATAAACCGTGCCATGAGTGGACTTTGTGCGCAGAGTAATGCTATTTGAGACACGAGAGAAATTCCCGCAATGTTTACATGCTGGAGAAAAATGCCTTTGAAGCCAGAGTATTTCTTCTGTGTACCCATGTGTATGATTTTGTTTACAGCTTGTTATCTGAACAGTCATCTGCTCAGTGAGCACCTGATTTTGAAAGACGTGTAGTGCCTGGGTTGGCCGTGCCATGTTTGAGGTTATCCACTTAAGTGGCTGCTCTTGGACCTTTTGTCCCTGGTATCTGGAGCAGCTTGGCAGCATGCTTCCTAGGCTGAGGAGAGGGATGGCCAATTAATGACATCTTTCCCGTCTTGGAACGTGGGTATGTAAGTCTCTGCTACTATCTGGGTGTTTTTTGTGCTATTCAACACAGGTAATATTTTAAGATAGTTTCGGAGTGTGGCCATTTTTTTCCCCCTGTCTCTCCAATCTAAGAAAATTTCAGTATTTGGGATAACATTGCATTTCCATAGCACTGCAGGAGCATGAGAATTTATAGAGATGTGTTCAGCTGCTGTGATCATCTTCTGCTGTGGCAATGCTTTCTGCAATGATTATCTTTTCATTGCTTTTGGAGGGCATTCTGCAGTCTGGCGTGTTGTTATATTCTGCTCTCCTGATTATCAGCTTCAGTTCTCCTCCAAATCCTTTCCTCTAGCCATCTCCTTTTTTGCTATATTTAAAACTATCCCTTACATCTCATATATTTTTTAAAACCTTTCCCTAGTTGTTTTCCCTCTTAATCTTAATGCAAACTCAAAATGAGGAATTTTAAATAACTTGACATCACCCCTGCGTTTTATGCATAAAACTTTTAATTGCAGTTGCATTGGAAATGTAAATGCTCTCCTATAAAACTTGAAGAATTCAGAAATGTTCTCATTATGCTTGGTTTTAAAACTGGATTTGAATCAGGGAGGGAGTAAAGAAGCCGCTCTGGATGCGAATGAGCATGGCAGCGATTGGGGGGATCAGTGGAGAAGTGGGAACCTGGGTTCAGGCTCCTATTCTTCTTCCCAAGACATGTCCAATCCTCCCAGGTGAATGGCCACGGGATGGATGGGTCTGCTGGGATTTCTCTTCTCCTTTGAAAAGAAACTTTCATTCCTCAAGTGAAAGGCTTTTCATGTAAAAAAAAAAAAAAAAAAAAGTTTGTATTTCTTGTTTTCCCGTATAATTTTTGACAGTCACCTTCTTCTGATGCTGGCTGGTTTGCCTGGAGGGGTGCAGCAACTTGAACCTGCAGGTTCAGTCTGAGCAAAAAAGCTGAACTGATTTGAGTTTGACGGTAGAACCCATTGCCACGTGCATTTCGGAGAGGGGAGGGGGAAGAAGCAATCATGGAATACACTGTGCTGAAACACGGAGTGTGAGGCTTGTTCTGCAGTCACAGAGTGCATTTACTCTACAAATTTTCCCCTGTGCTGTCTCTGGGGAGAAGGTGTGTTTTGGAGGGATGGTTTTTCTTGCCTGGGCTTGCCCATGTGCTAAGGGAAATAGCCTGCAAAGTAACTTGGCTGTTCAAACAGCTTAGTCCTCATCTTGAATGCAAAGAACAGGTGCGTTCAACAAAAAAAATAAAATAAAGGCAAGCTGTGCTAGATACCGGCTTCTATATAGTGCCATATGCACCAGTATTGTCGTAAATCCATTTTTGATCATACCCATATACTTTTTTTTTTTTTTTTTTTTTTTTTTTTGTTATGGTAGACTTTTCTAAAGAGTCAGCTGGTTGTCTGGATGCTTTGCTGAGGGGCCTCTTTGGCTTTATCTGATACGAATTGTGAACGTGAATTTCATGGTGCAAAAGGTTGCCAGTGAGAAATGACATTATGGGCTTGGACCAAAGCCAAGTGATGTCCATGGAAAATTCTTAAACTTGTGTTGATGGGCTCTCTATTGCATCCCAAATAGCTTAATTTGTTTCACGTTGACCACTATAAATAGCTTTTAGATGATACAAAGAATGATGAGTTTATGCTCGTTTTTTCTCATCAGTGTGATAGGTCTGGGTCAGAAGAGCATCTGCTGTTAGGAACTGAGGAAGGGAGACAAATGTATAGTACCTGAGGGCTTTGCTTCTGATTTGATCAAGCTGTACCATGCAAGCTTTTCTTACTCCTCTCTTTGGAAAACTAAAATGTTCGTTTAATAGCATATATTTATTTATCTATCTATATTCCTTTATAATACAGCTGTGACCTTTTTTTTAAAAAAACCAAACCAAACCAAAATCCAGAAGTGAATTAAAACAGTGGCAGGTGATTCAGTTTGAATGGGTGCTGACATGCAAGGTGTAGGTTCGTGAGGGCCAGAAGTTACGTAGTGTGTTAGTATAGAAGATGGAGGACTGCTCAGATTAAAGTGGGATGCATGTGGGGGAGAAGAGACAATCAGATGCAATATTTACACTGAACTACACAGAGAGGGTTTTTTCATTATTTGCATTCTCTAGAGTATTCTATATTCTCTAGTGTATTCTTGCCATATGTGTTTAGTTTCCAGAAGTTTATATACATTATCTGCTTTTCCTTCCAAACAATATAACATTTATTACTAGTTTCATGAGTTGTTATTTCAAGGGGAAGAAATCTGTACAAAGCTGCCTGTAACTTTGAGTTCTGCTCTGGCACAATACCATACACAATATATACCATCTGCGTCAAAGAAGATGATAAAAAAAAAAAAATGCATATCCACCACGTCACTGTGTAGTTGTCTTAAAGTCATTCACGGTCATGAAAATCTTTTTGAGGAGTGTTCCTGATGCTTTGCTGTTGGTTGGTAAGATGGCTTTTAACCCTTTACTCCTCCCCACACCTTAGTGAGAAAACAAGGCTCGTGTTCAAAGCGCTGATGTGCACGTCCCTGCTCTGCAAGTTATTACGGTGACAGGCAGCCCCGGTGCTGCTTTGGAGACCCATCCCTCCCTCCCCTCCTGGAAAGCCCCTATGCTCTGCTAATCAACAGCCTGCGCTGCAGATGGGATTCAGTCCTGGGAAGAATCTAGAGAGCCAGGGCTGGGTTGTCCCCAAGGGGGTCCTGCGGAGCTGCACCGTCCCCTCCCTTAACACCGTGCAGATGGGTCCTGGGCGGGGAAGGGCGGAGAGGGCAGTGCTGCCCCGGTCTCTTGTCTGCAGAAACGGGGGCAAGGAAAAAGGGGTATGTGCACGTGTATGTGAAGCAGCCCAAGAGCTGCTGGATAAAGCTGGGGTGTGAAGAGATGGAGGCGGGCATCTTCTGCACTGGAGAGTTTGTAGGGTCCCTTCCAAGCCTCCTTCCCCAAGATGGGGAGAGAGTGCCAAAAATGAAATGGCAAGGAAACGTTCTGGGGCATTGCAGAAGAAAGCTTCTTGTTGAGAAACAGGTCTGCTTACGGGTTGTGTGCTTGCAGCCCTACGAATGATGGACAGAAAGACCGTCTTGGACATAATTATAAATAAATAGAGGAATGACTGCAGTGCTGTAACATTGTTTTCTGTCATGCTCACCTTTTTTTTTTTTTTTTTTTTGAATTACTTACGCTTGATTGTTGCAATTGATTGCAATTGTGAGAGCTAATTTTAATGCATAAATTTTATAATGGAAACCTGCCAAGTGTTTGTGTAATGGAGAATAACAACTGCATAGATTTTGGTACGGGCTCTGTTTGTCTTCTTTTCTCTACCAAATGTTGGCGACTGTTTCGTGGGCTGATATATTTGTATATAGCCAGTTTTCTCAGAGAAGAAAATTCAACCAAACCCCCCTGTGAAAACAGAGGAGCAATTGAGAGAACTGTGATGCATTTTAAGAACAAGCTGAATTTAATGCCGATGATAAAGTGTTCATTGCCTTGGTTTTAGGACAAATAGCAAAACCAATTGAGTTCACTTTTAAACTTTGCATGATGGAACTGAGGGCAAGTAATGTTGTTCCAACCTTAAGAAACAAATCCAATATGTTTAGCTGATGAAGTTAAAAGACCAGCATATGGGTATATAGATCTGAGCCCGCAGAAAATGTCACGGCAGTTTTCCTAGCAGCCTGGTCCAATTTCCATGAAGTTCAATGTCAGGACTTGTAGGGAGAGGAGGTTTAATTGCCACAGGATAAAACTCAAAGATTTATTTCTGAGTGAAATGTTAACTCGGGAATAAATTTTCTTTCCACATCCATGTTTTCTTATATCGTGGATTCAAGATACAGTAAATCTGGGTCGGTTTTGTAGGGCTTTCCTCTTTTTCCAGGTGCAGTTGTCCAAAGAGGAGGAAGAAGTTTGAAGGGTTAAAGAGGATGTGAAGAGTGCAAGTGGCTTTGTGGTGTTTAAGGGACAATTTTTATATGGATTGAAAATTGTTACTAGAAAAAAAACACCAGCTCATCTAATAGATTCGTTTTGGTAGTCAAATCATTAGGTGAGCTCACTTGTAAGATAAGATACCAAAACTAATTGGAACTCATGTCATCTTTCTCCCACAGGTTTTTGGTGTCTCCTCTCACTTGTTGGTTTTTTTTTTTTTTTATACTGTCATTACAGTTGTGATTTGTCTTGCATGCTTGTTTAAAAACAAGTTACATTTTCAAGCTCCCATGATACAAACATTTGTCTTGGTCATCCTTCCAGAGTTATTCACAGATGTGTGTTTTGGCAAAGTCAGGGCCAAGAATGATGACAGGTGGAGGATCCACCTTCATGAAACATCAGCTTGCTCTTCTGTGTTGGTTTGCGGCATTTTTTAGTTCAGCTCTGTGCCGTATGGGTTTTACTTAAGGAGGTAGCTTGTCCCTGCAAAAGTGTCTTTAAAAAGGATAGAACAGTTTAAATATGTTAAAGAGAATTAATTAAAATGCCTTTCAATTGGAAGGGAAGGAGAGGGTATTTTTTCAAAACATGGATCCAGCCTTGCGAAACATTTTGCATCAATTACAAAAGGAACTTCAGTACATTTTTCTAAAACGAGGAGTGAGCCAACTGCATCTGCTAGGTGTGGGAGTGACATTTCAAAATCCCACTGACAGTCGCATTGTCAAACTAAACATCATCTCTCTCTTACTGGTGCTCACCGAAGAGCTCCCCGCTTTCTAGGGGCGAAATTGTCCCTTCAGAAAATGCTGGTGGAAGGCACGGGCACCTTCGGGCCTGAAACGGGGACAGAGCCCGCAATTCTCTACCGCAGTAAAATTTGTGTTCTGCAGGGAAGCGAACTTCAGAGCTCCTTGTCCATATCTAAGTCTCAGCCGGTGCCAGGAGGGGTGTCTGAATTTAGTTTGCCAGGTCTGTTTGGTAACGGCACCTTTGTTTTCCTGGTGCCGGAGAGGCAGCTGGGGTGCTCGGTACTGCCGGCATGCTGGTGGACCTGGTAGCTGCCGTCAGTCCTTCTGCTCCTGTGGCTGTGTGCTGGGATGGGGCCGAGGGGCTCAGCCTCCGGCCCACGTGCCCGCCTCCGGTTTGTGCACCGCTAGTTAGGGCCAGCTCTGGTCTCTTCAGGGGACTGTCAAAAATGCCTCATTTAAATAGCATATTTACGTAAGTCAACTCCTCTTACCCTATCGAAGAGGACTGAAGGCAGGGGGAAGTATGAAATATTTCCTGAACAGTGAGGACTTTTACTGTTGGTTTATATGTGCAAGGTTTTTTTTAGGTGATACAATAATAATATGTTACATTGTAGCGGTGTTCCTCAGTCTTAAGCATAGTCGCAATTACCTACTTATTCACGTCGCAGTTTTCATTGGTAGATTACTAGGTGCATTGCAAAAGAAGACCTTTGATGTCATATTGGCTTTAATGGGAATGAATTGTGATTTTTTTTTTTTTTTTTTTTTTTTTTGAGAAGTGAAATGTCACAGCAAAGGTCACACCATGGCGCTACAGCAGAGATGGGAGAAGACCTCTGCTGCGTGCTGTCAAGTGAGCAGTGCTGCTTCCAGTTCTAGAATTTATTATCTTACTTGCAAAAAGATGACAGAATTGTAGAATTGTGTAGGTTAGAAGAGCTCTCTGGTCCCTCCGCCCTCTCAGAAAGCATTTACAAGTGTTTTTACGCGTATGTGTATAAATAACGGTCTGGTGCAGGAACATCATGCATATTGCTGCCTTGTTTGATGCTGTTGCACATGTTCGGAGAGGATTTACGTGCCACGTTGGTCTGGAAGGGATGTGCTCAGTCCTGTGCAAACTCAGACCTCACAGCCCTATCGTAAAGAAAGCACTAACAGGAACTGGAAGAAGGTGTCGTTGGAGAAACTGATGCAGAGAGTGAGTTTGAAGGAAGAGAAAGGCTGGATGGGCACAGAGAGTGATGCTGGCAATGTAGCAAACAGCGTAATAGAAGGCCAGAGCCACGGGCAGGACCAGGAGACAAAAAGAGCAGTAGCGAAAGAGCAGCAGCAACATCAGAGAGGCTGATTTGAAGGCAAAGCTGGAAATGCAAGCAGAGAGGAGGTTGCCCTCTGGGATCTGTTTGATACATAGAGTCACGGAAACTTGAGGACAGAACAGTGGTGGTGATCATCTGCACCTGGTGAAGATCTTCTGCACCTATGGCTCTTTGTCTGGGAATCCTTGGGAATCTCCTTTGAGTGGGGATCCACCTGAGGTACCTGTGAAAGCAATCTGACATTGCTGTGAGCGCAGATGAGCTTGTTCAGCCAGGAGGCATTTCTGCAAGGGCTGCTCTTGCTCTGGAGAATTGCTTGCGGAACAGAAACTGAAGGTGAAGACCCCAATCCAGTGTGGTCTTCTGCATGACAGCAATCACTGCACGACATGTACTTTCTCCCCGAGGCCTGCGATGCTTCAGTTCAAGTTGGGGCATATCTCATCTTAAGATGTTCCGCTTCTTTTGCCATGGCCTCGTTTGACAACGTCTGCCGTGCCCCTGGGGTGAGCCCCTCCGGCACCGCTGAAAACATGTGCTCAGTTTGGCGTGCGCGGCATGCCTGCGGTAATGCCAGAGCCGGCCGGAGGGGCTGTCGTTTCGATGTGGTAACCAGGCAGGAATCCGGCGAAAGGGTTTATAGCTGCTGCCGTTGCTCTCTTCTTGCCCAAGGCCTGTGCTGAGGCTGCCTGGAGGCCCCCTCGGAGTCAGGGCCGTGCAAGCCTGTGGCCGCTGGAGGAACGACGATGGGAAGGGTGATGGCTGGTGGGAGCCACAAGGAAGGCAGGCAGCGCGGGGCGAGTGGACGATAGGTCAAGCAGACGGAGAAGAGCTGGCACCTTGAGGAGGTGTAGAGGAGGACACGAGGAAAGCGCGGACATGGCGGTGGTGGGTGGCCACCAGCCAGGTGAGGGTAGACGGACTGTATCTGCAATCCCCCATGTCTGGATACAGGTCATAAGCTGTGTGTTAAATAAAATTGCTCAGCGTGCATGCAACGGAGTCCCTCACCGCACATCCCCCCTGGACTTTTTTATGTCCCTAAATTTACAGTAAACCACAGGCAGTTAATAGCCCCGAGGAGGAGGGGTGGGGGAAGGGGGGGGGTTTGTAGGCTGGTGGGAATGCGCCAGATGAGAGAGAGAGAGGAAGAGGATGAGGAACGGGTGTCGGAAGCAGTGGGTCAGGGGTGCAGGGGCTGCGAAAGGCACACCTCGGGGTCCGGCTGTGGGGGCAGAGCAAAACAGCACGCTCAGAGGAGTACCTGATGCTGCAAGGGTGGAGAGAAGATGCAGCTCAGCAGAACAGCCTGGGACTATTCCTAGGTACCTTGTAGCTTTTTTTTTTTTTTTTTCTCTTTTTCCTCAAAATTTGTGGTAGGGCAGCGTTGTTAATGAAGCTCTGGCTTGGTTAGTGGAATCAACCAGCAATCTGCCTTAGAGGCTTGTTGGGAAAAACACAGAAGAAACTGTTCTGAGCAGCATTGGTGGTGTTGAGGGAGCATGGCTGGGGCCAACTGCAACCTGCTCACTGTTTCTCTTGGCTTACTTTTCAGAAGAGGGAAAAAAAACCCAAAACACCCCACCTTTCTTGAGCATCTGGGTGATTTTTCTTTTTTTTTTTTTTTGCTCCAGGACTGAGTTGCTGTTGAAGGGGATGGTATTATCCCACCTCTTCCTTTGCTGGGCCCCGTGTTCGTACTGCCTTGCTTGTGTCAGTACCAGCGCTCCCAGGCCATGTGGCTAAAAAATTACCTGGTTTCATCAGATGTGGTTTTGGGCAGCTTGATTTTTCTGACACATGGTTGCAGCCGTGCTCAGGTGGCACGAGGGAGCCAGTGGGAATGTGCAGCCCTGGGTCGTGCCGTCCATTCCATGGTCTTGCTTTGAACTAATAGTGAAAGTATACTCTGAGTGACATCTCCTGCTCTTCAGTTTTAGTATTACTGTCAATATTTAGTTGGTGGGGTGATGAGCGCAGCCAAAACCACCTTGCGGATCCCATTTGTCTTAATCCTTCCTTTCCTCTCCGTGCAGGTTCCAGTCAGTGCTTCTCGAGTGGAGCTGCTGCAAGATGAGTCAAAAGCATCTGCAGGTGCCACTGTTAACATTACTACTCGTACGTAAAGGGCAAGTTTCTCGAGAGTGCTGCCGGCTCCGTGGGCTGTCCCTGGGCTGCAGCGTCAGACCTGCTGAGAGCTGCGTGTTTAGAAAGCCGGGCTGATGTTCTCACGGAGATAGAGCTGTCTTGCTGGCAAATGCTGCGTAGCTGGGGTTTAGACTTGTTAACAGTGACTAAACTATGAGTTGTCAAGAATGTGTTGGAGGCATGATGTGAGGAAAAAATGGGATGAGGTAAGAGACAGGTCTTGGGCAAGAGGACAGAAGCGGGTACCGCAGTGAAAGAGAGAGGATACACCTGGCAGGTGAATGGCAAAACAGTGTTATAACCAGGTTTCAGTATTAGATGTAGGAGATGATGATTCAAGAAATGTATACATATATCACGGAGGATAGGCCTGTAGGAGCGGTGCACTTTGAATAAATGAAACCAAAGTGTTTTAGCTCTAAATTTTTTTGTATGCAAGAGGTGGGTGTGCTGCTGAGACATGGAGACGGCTCGATGGTGGCTCGGTTTGCTGACAAAAGCAGTGAGTTGGCATGAATAGCATTGGGCACGGGAAAGGCCATGGGCAGCTGGCAGTGCCCGCGAGTGTGCAGTTTGGGGCGATCAGAGGCAGAAGAGAGCAGGACAGGATGATTTCCCCTTGCCAGTAGTGTGGGATGCTGGTGTGGTTTCGCCCTAAAATCTGGGGCTGGGGTGGTAGGGCAAGTCACTGAAATATAGAAGGTGGGTTCTTCCATCCATCCATGTGCCCATGTTTCTTGTTTTCCCCTCTTTTTGTCCTTTTGCCATCTCTGCTCTTGGGAGCTCCCCTTCTGACTGCTCTCCTCTTGATGGGCTCCTCGCCCTTTAGCTTGTTAGGCTCTCGTACTGCTGTCACTTCTGAAGCGACCCCCATCCTTATGAGGGTGACACAGGTTCCCTCTGCCCTGCGCTCCTCGGGAGGGGATCAAATGCCTCCCTTGATTGCGCAAGTTGTCTTTTTGATAGCATCGCTTAGAGACGGGATGCTAGGGAGATAGCATAACCGGCTCTTTCCAGTGCACTTCAGAGGGGTGGCTATTAAAAGCTGAGCTAGGAAGCTTGACAGGGTAGTGCAAGCTACGTGACGGTTGCTTTTTTTTCCAGATTTGCAGCAAGATAGGAGAAGCATTTGGACGTGACCTGTCTATAGCCTGAGATAATTTCTGCACTGGCAAACACGGAAGGAGATAAAGCAATGGAGAGCTAAGAGCTAAATCTCTTCTGTGCAAATGCTAGGAGCATATGTAATAGGATTGTTGAATTGGAGTTACATGTTTTCAAGGATAAGTACTGTATGATGATACTGTACTGTTGCAGCCATTCTTAAATCAGGAAAAAGGGCTGGGGAGTTAACAGTAGTTGTTGGGGGTGCTTGGGTTTCACTATGAGCTTCCAGAACAGCAAAAGAGAAGAAAAGGCCTTTGCAGATAAGACAAAATGGATCCCTAAGAAGGCTGGAGCTCCGACTGGGGGGAGTCCTGGGGTGAGAAAACAGGAGCGCTCTGACTTCAATGTAGTCAGGTGTCACAGATTTTTCTTTGACAAAATACAAAGGTAAGGAAACTGTTTGTAGGTCTTTTAGCTGAACTTTGGTTAATTTACATGGAAAAAATTAAAATTTTTTAAAAAACATTTTCATTTGCTTTTCTGTGGGCCTTTCAAAAGACACATTAAAAATGGTGTGCATCCCAACCTCATCCCAAACCTACAGTTTTAAGCAAGCTAAACTTAGAAGACGTCAGAACTGAGGCTGTCTGCCTAATCTTAACCTGTCCTCTTTACCCGTGAGCGTTTTGGTGTGGTGTTTAATGACACGACCCCTCCTGCCTTGCCTGCAGTACGTTTGCTTCCCAGTGGGGCTGGCAGCGGTGGTGGGCACAAAGTGAGGGCTGCCTCTGACCCTGGTTTTGTTGCAAGAGGGGCTTTGAGGATGGGAAAGAGGAGCCAGCTTTTTGTTGCTGTTGCTCTCTAGTTTGGGAAACCTGGGTTCTGCTTCTCCTGGGGCTTGCTGGCCTGGATGGATAAAAGTCTGGTCTGGGCTCAGTCTGTCTGGTTCGTGGTCCGTGCGTCTGTCACTCGTGCTGTTCAGCCCCTAGCCGGGTGAGGGAGGGAAGTGCCTCATGTCAGAGGGAGCAGCTTTTGGGCCAGATGCCCCTGGGCAGGGACTGGCTTTTGTGGGGTGGGAGAAGGATTTTGGCATGTGCAGTCCATGAGGGCCACCGGTGTTTGGCGTGAGCGTGCCCGAGGAGCCGGGCTGCACTGAGAACATGGCGACTGAAGCTCACTGACGCTGCTGCCGACCTGAGCGCTGGACCGAGGCCAGCGCAGCCTCTCCCCGAGGCTTCCCGCACCCCTCCGGAGGTGGTAGGAAATGGGAGAAGCACCCGGCCTGGCCCTGGGTATCGACGCAGATTTTAATCATAGCGGAACGACAGTTCTGCCTGTCATTAGGATTCACGCCAGCGTGTTTTAAGACTTCAAAACTGATACTCTTCGTGCACATGTAGTAATGCAGATAAAATTTCCCAGAAAGGTTGGTGATCCACTGCCAGTCCTGCCTGAACTCCTTAGAGACACAGTTCCCCTCCTGCCAAGCCCTCCTCGCTCCATGAGGTGTGTGGGGGCACCCTGTTTTTAGCTGAGTTTCTGCCTGTTTATAGAGAAAGCATTTCCTTCTTGAAAACCCAGCTGTGCTGGGAGAAAGCGACAACCAACACAAGGTAAATGAGATTTTGGTAAATGGACGAATAACTTTTTGTCCTGGCCCAGCGACTGGTGGGAGCCTCTCATAGCCAACGTGAAGACGGATCGGGACCTGGGTTGAATATTTGAAGCTGCTGCCTAATGCCTGCTCCAGCCCCTGCTCCAGCCCCGCTGCCTTTCACCCTGGTTGGCACGGTGGCAAGCATGGTGCGATGGGAAGCCTGCCCGATTTATTTCTAGTTCGGCTAAGGGGATTGCTACTGTTTCTTGCTTTATGTTGTTGTGGATGCTAATCCTGCAGGCAGGCTGATCATTCACGCATCTTCTTGGCTTTTATTTTTGTTGACTTTTCAATGAAAATCCCCTTTCTATGTTTTTTGTTCTGGTTTTCCCCTCCCCATCCCTGCCTGTGCTGGCGTGAATAAATGGGAAGATGCCATATTTCGCCTGCTGGAGCCTTACTTTACCTGCTGTATGGTGAAGGGAGATGCCTTTATTTCTGTGAGTGGGAAAACGTGGTGCGTTGCTGAGAAGGGGGAGGTGTGGCTGTACATCTGAGACATGGGTCCAGGCTCCGAATCTATTCCTGGGGTGACCTGGTGTCCCTCCAGGGCAGTTGGTGGAGCTTGTGCGGAGTTTGGTGGATCCTTGTGGAGCAACCCCGGCTCATGGAAGTTTTCATCTGAGACCTCCTGCACGGGACGATGCTGTGGGATTTGGGCCGTTTGCTCTCTTTTTCAGCTGTGTCACTCTTTGACCGTAGCTGATGTATTGTCAGCCACCAAAAGACCATTCACGTTGAATTATGGATGCATAAAACAGTGGCGGGCTTTTAATTGGGCAGCTATTCAGAAAGCAGGTGCTTCCTCTCAGGGTTTAAGTTACCAAATTCATCAGGGCATTTCAACTTCTTGCATTTTAAATTTCCTGATCCTAAAAAACAAAGTCATTTTCTCAGTTTTGGAGGCTGACATCTGCTTACAGGGATTAAGCGTGTTCTTGTAGCAGCAGGCACAGATTTTCTTTGTGGAAGGGGATATATTGAAGAGAGTATTAAACCCTGGTACAAGTTCCTGTACTGGGATGGAAACTGCTTTGCAGGTTTGGAGGGAGGCATGTTGGAGTTTGCTTATTTATTTGGTAGATGTCTGATGATGTTACATCATCGACAGCACTTAGAGCCTGCGAGGGTTTTGAAAGGGCTCGGTGCATTGTGGTGGGTCGAATGGCAACGGGAAGCTCTCCTCTTCCCGTTTTCTTGTGGGAAAACAGCCATTTTAAATAGCAAGCCGTCAGTAAGCTCTCCCTCCCACAGACCCATGTTTTGAGGTGATGTGAAGGCAGTTGGTTGGGAAGAAGGGCTGTAGAAAATCTCAGTTGGATGGTGCTCAGGGAGTCATCAATCAACTCCCGATTCCAATCCCTGAACAGCATGCAGTGATGGTATTTGCTGGGGATAAGTGACCTTCTACTACTTTAGTTGGACAGCCGTTCTAGAGATTTATTTTTTAAATTCATTCTGGTTTACTACCTTAAACCTTTGTCAGTGCATCCCGTTTATTGTTTTGTGAGAGCCAGGCCAAACCAACTTTGGCCCCCAAGTGTAATTTTGCTGACAGCATGCAATCGGGAGCCAAGTTTTCTATAAAACTCAAGATCAATAGATGTGGTACAATTACCTAAACGCAAGTCCAGTGGAAAGAGTTGCTTTTAAACAAGTAAATATTCCCTGCAGGAATGGCAGCCCCAGATACTGCAGCCCTGAGCGCCTGGAGCTGACTGACTGCAAACCAAAGGGAAACTGTCTTAATTGGGGTTTGTGGCTCTGGCAAAGTATAAACAGCAAGAAATAGTGAGAAGCAATTTGGATTTGAATTATTTCCCCCCTGCATTAATAGGTCGGGGTGATGTTAGTAGTAAAAATCTGGCCAGCTCTTTGGCTGCCATAGTTTGGCAGAGGTCTGTTGCAGGTAATGAGGGTCATGCAGATTAACACCAGCTGTGTGCATCTGGCTTGATGTTTGAAGTTGACCTGTTAATCTTTCTCTTCCATTCCAGAAGCTACGTGGGACAACAAATGTTTCCCTACCTTCCTACTTACCTCTGTAATGCCCTCATGTGAGTAATGACCAGAGTGGTTTTGGTAAAGACTTTTACTGTTTTATCTGTTTGCAGCTCCTGCCCACCCTCCTTCTGCTCCGCTTTCTTGTCCCTTCCTTTCTCTGTCCTAGGGCAATGCTCCATAGCCTGCAGAGGAGAACGAGTGGTCTCTTAGCAGTAAAAATATTAAGGCTTTTTTGAAATACGCAATGTAATACATACTGAAATGTTTGTACGAAAAATCATGTCAGCAGCTGCACATTTTGTTGAAGAAAGCATATTCAGAAATGTTTATAGAGACATGACAGCACTAAATCTGGATAGCTGGTCACTAATCTTTGCAAAGATACAAAACTGATTAAATAAAAACATTCCCCTGAGGCACCCTGTAACTTGCAATATATGCATGACCCAGGCTTTTAAAGGCTCCTCTCCTGCCCTCATTCTTCTCCACACTTCCTCCATGTGGTCACTCCAAATTGCTGCCAGCTGCCAGCTATTTGTCATGTGTGTTTGTTTGTGCTGCTTCTAATTTTTGGCCTTTCAAAGAGACAAAATCTGTGGCTTATGCAAATCTGTGAATTTGCAGCCAGCCTAGTAGTGGGGAGGAAAAATACAGGGAGTTTAAACCGCAGAAGGGAACAGATTCAGTTCTTTAGTGCCTCACTATTGACCACAGACCCCAGCGTGCCTATAAATGAGTTGAAGCCTTGCTTGTTGTGTCTGAGGTTTTCTTACCTCCATGCTGCCTTCTACCCTTATTTCAGATGTCGGGATAGGTTTCTTCTGGTGTGTTTTCAGCTTGACAAATATGGTTGGTTTTGTTTGTTGCAGGGTAAGGTTTTTTTTCAGCTGAGTGGTTTTGTAGTGTGGTACCTTCATAGAGACAAAAACCGAACAGAAAAATTGATTTAAAAAATGTCAGCATGGTAGAGAAAGAAGAATGAAGCCAGAAGACTGATATATCATCAAACTGAATGCCCCAGTATGCGAATATGTGGCAGAACAGTCAGTTAACAGAAAATGATAGTGAAATTGGGTGATATTTCCAGTTTCCCTAGAGTGAAAGCACACACAGTTTACAATGGATAATGAAATGTTATGGTTTTTATGTCCAATACGTTAATTCTGCTAGTGCAGTAATCCCGAGGTTCCAATCCAGTACAAGGCTGACATTTATGTTGTAAAGAGATACACAGACATTTATTGAGGATATAGACTGACAGTGCATCTTAAAAAAAGAGGACAAAAATGTGAAAGGGTTCCTCTTCATTGTCTCTTCCTTTCTCTCCCATTTCATAATATCAAATATTGACTAATGTCAAAGGGGATACTGCTCTGAAGGCTGTCGTACCTTTCATGGCAAACCCAGAAGTTAATTCATTTTTTTTTTGTGTATGGCTTGGGTTTTGTAAGAGCAAGTCTGCAGCATTTCCAGCTTGGAGCATCCTGTCCTGTCACACAGCTTATTGCCGCGGTGGTCGTGAATCAGACCAAGGTACGATCCAGTGTATAAACCATGTATTGCAGTATATAAACCGTGTAGCCTTCACTTGGCTAGCTGTAAGCCGGCCCCATTTCCCTGCCGTGCTTCGCTGCCGAGTGGTGGAGGCATGGCTCTGAGCTTGAGATATCCTTGTAATCACGGCCATGTGTTCCTTCTGCCCTCCTTGCAGCAGCACAGGTGCCTTCCTGATTGCACAGGAAGCAAGTTCAGGGAGCCAAAACGGCCAGAAAATAAAAATGTGGGGCTTTGGCCAGCTGTGTTTTGTGAGCTGGGGTGCTAGAAGAGGGCTGGTGGCTGGCTGGGGTGGAAATACGTGGGCAGGCGTGGCGCCCTGTGGGTTTAAGTGGACGGGAGGGGCGGGGGGGGGGAGGTGGCTGCCTGGGGGTGCTGTTGGCCAGCAGTGCACATCCCTCCCCTCTTGGTGGGGAAGAGATGGCTCAGATGATGTGTGAAATTATAGCCATAGCAGCACCTGAATACATTGATTTTTTGACTGAAATCCCAGCGTGGAGACACTGCATTTAATAAAGCTGCATCAGAGATCTTGCTGTCCTTTAGAGCTCTGCTCTAGTTGACTTAACAGTGAAGGTGTGCTGTGGCTAGTACACATCCTTATTTTAATTAATGAAGTTTGGGTGTGATGAATTGAAAGGTGCAAAGGTGGATACACCTACGTTTCCTTTGGCATTTTTCTTTATTATTTCGCAGAACCTCCGACTGCCCACCTGCACCAGAGTGCTAGTTAGCGGCAGTCTCCCCAGCTTTCGGTGCCTGTTGAAGTAAAGATGTGTCACCATTCACTCCTATGTAGCAAAACCTGTAAGCATGATGATCAGCTTTAAGCAGGTACCAGAGCTGTGGTTAAAATCAAGGGCGTTTCTCATGTGTCTAAAGTCAGTCCCATGGCTAAGTCCCAGGCATGGGGCCTGCTGGTGACAGATGGAGTTCAGCTATCTCAAAGGGGGAAAAGGATTCTCACTCATGAATTGGTGCAGCTCATCAAGAGGGCTTTAAATGAGGTTTGAAGGGGGAAGGGATTATAACCAGGCTCACTAGAGAGGAGCCTAGAGGTGACACCCCAATGTTGGGGGTGAAATCGATAGCCCAGCTTAAGTGGATCTACACCAATGCCAGCAGCGTGGGCAACAAACAGGAGGAGCTGGAAGCCATTGTGCAGCAGGGTAGCTATGACTGAGTTGCCATCACGGAAAAGTTGTGGGATAACTCCCATGACTGGAGTGCTGCAGTGGATGGCTATAAGCTCTTCCGAAGGGATAGGCAAGGAAGGAGAGGTGGTAGGGTGGCTCTGTATGTTAGGGAGTGTTTCAATTGTATAGAGCTCAACGACTGTGATGATAAGGTTGAGTGCTTATGGATAAGGATGAGGGGGAAGGCCAATTAGGCAGATACCCTGGTGGGAGTCTGTTATAGACCACCCAAGCAGGACGAAGAGGTAGATGAAGTGTTCTACAAGTGGCTGGCAGAAGTCTCACAATCGCGAACCCTTGTTCTCGTGGGGGACTTCAACTTACTGGATGTCCGCTGGAAATACAACACAGCGGAGAAGAAACAGTCTAGGAGGTTCCTAGAGTGTGTGGAAGAGAACTTCCTGACACAGCTGGTAAGTGAGCCCACTGGAGGAGGTGTCTCGCTAGACCTACTGTTTACAAACAGAGAAGGACTGGTGGGAGAGGTGGTGGTCAGAGGCCATCGTGGGTTTAGCAACCATGAAATGATAGAGTTCTTGATTCTTGGCAAAGTAAGGACGGGTCAGCAAAACCACTACCATGGACTTCTGGAGGCCAGACTTTGGCCCATTCAGTACACTGGTTGAGAGAGTCCCTTGGGAGGTGGTCCTGAAGGGCAAAGGGGTCCAGGAAGGCTGGGCATTCTTCAAGAAGCAAGTCTTAAAGGCACAGGAGCAGGCCATCCCCATGTGCCGTAAGAGGAACCAGTGGGGAAGACGACTGGCCTGGCTGAACAGGGAGCTTTTTCTGGGACTCAGGTAAAACAGGAGAGTTTACCAGTTTTGGAAGAAGGAGCAGGCAACTCAAGAAGAGTACAGGGATCTTGTTAGGTCATGCAGAGAGAAAACTAGAAAGGCAAAAGCCCAGCTAGAACTCAACCTGGCCGCTGTTATAAGAAAAAATGTTTTTACCAATATGTTAAAAAGGAGGGCTGAGGAGAATATCCATCCTTTATTAGATGTGGGGGGAAACATAGTGACAAAGGATGAGGAAAAGGCTGAGGTAGTTAATGGCTTCTTTGCCTCAGTCTTTAACAGTCAGACCAGTTATCCCCAGGGTATTCAGCCCCCTGAGCTGGAAGGCAGGGATGCAGAGCAGAATAAAGTCCCCATAATTCAGGAGGAAGCACTTAGCGACCTGCTATGCCACCTGGACACTCACAGGTCTATGGGGCCAGATGGGAGCCACCCAAGAGTACTGAGGGAGCTGGTGGAGAAGCTTGCCAAGCCATTCTCCATCATTTATCAGCAGTCCTGGTTAACAGGGGAGGTCCCAGATGACTGGAGGCTTGCCAATGTGATGCCCGTCTACAAGAAGCTCCAGAAGGAGGATCTGGAGAACTACAGGCCTGTCAGCCTGACCGTGGTACCAGGGAAGATTATGGAGCGGTTCATCTTGAGTCTGCTCACTGGGCATGTGCAGGACAACCAGGGGATCAGGCCCAACCAGAATGGGTTGATGAAAAGCAGGTCCTGCCTGACCAACCTGATCTCCTTCTATGACCAGGTGACCCGCCTAGTGGATGAGGGAAAGGCTGTGGATGTTGTCTACCTGGACCTTAGTAAAGCCTTTGATACCTAGAGAAACTGGCGGCTCATGGCTTAGATAAGTGTACTCTTCACTGGGTAAAAAACTGTCTGGATGGCTGAGCCCAGAGAGTTGTGGTGAATGTTAAATCCAGTTGGCGTCTGGTCACAGGTGGTGTTCCCCAGGGCTCCGTTCTGGAGCCAGTCTTGTTTAATATCTTTATTGATCATCTGGATGAGGGGATTGAGTGTGCCCCCAGTAAGTTTGCAGATGACACCAAGCTGGGTGGGAGTGTTGGTCTGCTTGAGAGTAGGGAGGCTCTGCAGAGGGATCTGGACAGGCTGGATCGATGGGCTGAGGCCAATTGTATGAGGTTCAACAAGACCAAGTGCTGGATCCTGCACTTGGGTCACAACAACCCCATGCAATGCTACAGGCTTGGGGATGAGTGGCTGGAAAGCTGCTTGGCAGAGAGGGATCTGGGGGTGTTGGTCAACAGCCAGCTGAATATGAGCCAGCAGTGTGCCCAGGTGGCCAAGAAGGCCAATGGCATCCTGGCTTGTATCAGGAACAGTGTGGCCAGCACTAGGACCTGGGAAGTGATCATGCCCCTGTACTGGGCACTGGTGGGGCCACACCTCAAATACCGTGTTCAGTTTTGGGCCCCTGACTGCAAGAAGGACATTGAGGTGCTGGAGCGTGTCCAGAGGAGGGCAACAAAGCTGGTGAGGGGTCTGGAGCACAAGTCTGATGAGGAGCAGCTGAGGGAACTGGGGTTGTTCAGCCTGGAGAAGAGGAGGCTGAGGGGAGACCTTCTCGCCCTCTACAACTGCCTGACAGGAGGCTGTAGTGAGGTGGGGGTCAGTCTCTTCTCCCAGCTCCCAGACAAGAGGAAATGGCCTCAAGCTGTGCCAGGGGAGGTTTAGATTGGATATTAGGAAAAATTTCTGTACTGAATGAGTGGTCAATCATTGGAACAGGCTGCTCAGAGAGGTGGTAGAGTCACCATCCCTGGAGGTGTTCAAAAAACATGTATATGTGGCACTTTGGGACACGGTTTAGTAGGCATGGTGGTGTTGGGTGGATGGTTGGACTTGATGATCTTGGAGGTCTTTTCTAACTTTAATGGTTCTATGATTCTAAGCTTTTTGCTAAGGAGTGATGGACAGTTTCTGAGGCTGCCTGAAAGGCGCTGCACCTTGCTTAACGAGAGCAAAAGGGAGAAGTGGAGGTCATGGGCTGCCCATAGAGCACAACTTCAACAGGATTTCCTCTTGTGCCAAGCCGGTTTTTCTTAGTTCATAAGTGATGTCCCTCAGAAGCTTTGACATAGGGGGGAAGACTTCTCTTGCAGCCTGGTGCTTCCTACCACTGTCTACGATCTCTCCTTGCCAGTGTATTGGGACAATTTATCCCAGTACTGGGAAGCCAGCTGCTTCCCAGCGCTTTTGGACTCTACTGAAGGTTGACTGAAGAGAGAGAAGCAGTTTAATATAACTTTTTGCAAAGCTTGGGCCTCTTCACGGTGTACTTGGGACCAGTCCTTCCTGATTCTCCTGGTATTGCCCAGAGGTCTTGGGCACTGAGCTGCCGCAGAGAGGGCTCCTGTTTGTAAGGGGCTGCTTGTTCTGCAGCGCTCGCATCGTCTGCGCAGCGCCCTGCTGCTGACAGGGGTGTCTCTCCGAGTGCTTTAGTGCATCCTGCTTCTGAGCTATGCATCTGTATGCTGTCTGCAGACAATTTCTCAAGTGGTGTTGCTGCATAAATAGGCAACCACTCGGAGGTCTGCCCCTTCTTTTCCTTGTTCTAGGGCACCTACAGCTGAGGCTCCCTGCTCTTTGGTCTCTGCCCTTCTGCATCATCTGGCTGTGTCATTTTTGAAGGGGTTTGAGGAGAAAGGAGGTGTCTTGGAACCTGTTTAGTGCTCTCATGGCCTCAGCAATCCGTGTCATTAGGATCATTCACTCCAAAGCCCAATGACAGATGGACATCCTTGATTAACCTTCCTTGCCAGCTATGGGGCTGTGCTTTTTTGCTGTGGATTTTAGAGCTTCTTCACTTGTGTCCTGCAAGATGATGTCCGAGGAGGTACCTGCTTTAGGGACCAGCCAGAGATCCATGCTGAAAGCTGGGGTGGAGAGTGAAGAGGAGGAGGCATCTCCCTGGAGAGGCTCTGAATCACTCATGCTGCAGGATCACCTAATGGGAAGAGTACAGGAGACCTGAGGCCTTCTGTGCTTTTTATTTGCTTTCGCACAGGTCTGTCCAGGACTTTCATCCATGGCTGATGTAGGAGGCTCCTTTCTCCTGCGGCTGACTGTGTCATTGAAATGGGCGAGAAGATCCATGATCACACCCTCTGCACTGGCCTGACTTCAGCTGGCCTGACCTCGGCTGGCCTCCAGATAGCTCGGCTGGTTTTTGCAGACCCCCAAAATGTGGAACGTGGTCATTTAAGTTTGAAGAGTTCCTTTATCTGCTGAGTGCAGCTACAGTGGGGGAAGTAGGCCAAGTTATAAAAGTAATTTCTTCAAGTTACTGAGTGCAGCATTCCTGACATACTTAAGCATACAATCTCTGATGAGTGCTTTTGTGCAATTAATGCAACTGATGAAATCAAACTATTTTATTGCTCTGCAATGTATTTCTGTGTTTCCCCTGCTGATGCCCTATTTATTTCCACTTTAATACATGCCCACCACTATTGATACTATGCAGCTATCCCACTGTGTATTAATTGGCATTTTTTTTGCGGGCGTGGGGATGGAAGAGGGCGAGAAATAACTTTGGTCACACAGACTTATGCAGGGAAGGATCTGCCCTGATACACTGATATCTCCCAGAGCTTCTTACAGTTGGAACAGTGACAGCAGGCAGCATTGCAGTCCGCCTCCCAAATGTTGTGTTTAATCACAAATCGGGCTTTAATATCCAAGTAACAGACAAATACTGAAAAGCCTCAGAAGAAATAAAATGAATAGGCAGGACTTTAAAAGGGGGGAGGGATGAGTGCAAATGAAGAAAATTAATCAGCAGTTCTAGAACAGTTATGATTTTTAGAGTACAAGGCTTTTGCCAGTAAAAGAGACCAGGTCTCTGCCCTTAAGCTTGCTTAAGCAGTTAATCTGTATATGAACTCTTAGTCTTAGGGATCAGTCAGAGAAATTACGTATCTCTGAGCGTTGAAAACCATGTTTGTGCAACTATAAAGGCACGGTCAAATGGCAGTGGAGTTAGAAGCTGCAGGCTCAGATCAGACCTTAATGCCGGTCTTCCAAAGGTGAGTGTGTAACACCATGAATGTATACAGATGTATGTGTTGTCTGCTAGTGTTGCCACCGGTTTGCAGTTACTCAGGAGTGGGCTCGCGGGAGCAGGGCCATTGTTTGAGTGTCACAAACCTCATGTTTTTTGCCTCCTTTGTCCGTAATGAGCTGTGGCCTTCTTCCAAATGGTAGTTTGCAACAAGACTTGGAGAATCTTTGTTTTCTTTTAAATTTACTGGGATCAGAAGAAAGCCAAATACTTCGGACTGCAGTTCAGAGAAGACACTTCCAGTTGCTTCATGCTTTCCTCCTGCTTTTGTTCTGTACCTCCTTTCCTTGCCTGCTAACCATGAAAAGGAGCCAGCTTTTAAACGGCATTTCCTGGTCGTGCTTCTCAGTTCCTTGCTTTCTTAATAAAGGGAGTCTGAATAATTTTCTGTAATTTTAATGCTTTTCAAAGCAAAATGCACCAGTGTCACTTCTCATTACTGTCCTATCTTAGCATGCCTCTGCCATGCTTTGCTCTTGGCCTCCAAGCTATGGATAGAAATCCCCTAGTTTTGTTCAGTTGTGGGTTGGGAATGAGGGTGTGGATAGAGGTGAGCTCTGCAGGCTTCTGTGGGCTCACAGGAGGTTGCCGTCCTGCCCCTACTGGGTAGCACTATAAAATTCTGTTGGAAGTCAGTAGTTTTCAGGTTTGCTGGTGGAACCATTTTCGTGAGTGGTCCTGCTGTTTAGCAGAAACCTGTTCGCTTAAGTGCGTCCTCAGCTCCGTTGGACTGAAACAGGTTGGGGGTCCTGTGGCCGGCCCTACAGCTAAGTTGGTAGGCAAGTTTGGCAGCCAGTGTGGAAGGAGGAGAATCCAGCTGTCAGGGTCATAGGCATGGTTTGACTGGATCAAACCCTTCAACAAGCTGTGAGGAGGCTTCCAGGCAGCACAGCTGTGTGGACCCAACACTGATGAGAGGCTCATCTCCTCTCGATGTGGAGTCTTGCCCTCTCTGCCAGGCGTGGTTCTGGGCATTTGATTGATCATTGTTTGGGAGGGCACCCCTGAGCCTGGGTTCCTCAGATGGGAAGGGACACGTGGGGATCTCCGTTCCAAGCCCCCCTGCCCAGAGCAGGGCCAGCTCTGGGACCAAGCCAGGCTGCTCAGGGCTCTTTTCCAGGCAGGTCTTGAAAACCTCCAAGGACAAAGCCTGCACAACCTCTCTGGAAAAACATGATCCCCCTTCACTTTTCACCTTGAACATCTTCATGGTGAAGATCTCTGTATATCCAGACAAAACTGTCAGTGATTCACTTCATGACCACTGTAACATGGTGTGGCCAGACTTGGCATGGGCACCACCAATATGGATGCCCAACAGAGACCATAGATGGACATGAACTGTGCCTAGAATTAAAGATTTGTTCATTGTGAGGAGCACAGCACTGGCAGACAAGTAGATGGTAATATAGTTATGTGAGATGATGTGTCCTGGCAGTGAACGGTGAGAGTATAAATGGGAAAAGTAGAAAAACAGCATGTACTTGCTGAATAAAATTGTGTTTGTCTTTCAGTGGAAAAACTTGATGTGGGTTTTTAAAAGGGAAAAAGACCTCTAAAGTAGCTAGAACAAGTTAATTGGAAAAGGAGAAAAAGGGAAGGCACTAAGACATAAACTAGAGAGGTTTGTAAAACCTTAATTCTCTGTGAGACTTCTGGGCGATGGCAAGTCCTGTTGTGCTAGTCCTGTCTGCTACCAGTAGTGTTCATAACCTTGAGTCATCCTGTGAAAGTCCATGGCGGTAGCCCTCTGGGCAGAACCTGAAGTCAAGATCTTTGCTCACATCGGATGGTCAGGCTATGAGTGAGGGGTGTCAGGTTGGGCTCCCCCCCGGGAGAGAGGTATTAACTGAACGGTGTGATTTCTATGTTGTGCTCTGGTCCGGGGAGGTTGAAACCAGGTCGGGACTTCTTTTCATTGAGGTGACATTGAGGGGAACTTTTTTACCATCTGGCTTTAAAGATTTGAAAAGAAGAGAAGAAATTAATTGGAGGTTGTTTTCCAAAAAACGAGAACACGTGCAGTCAGCCAGCACCTTTTATTTTTATGCAGCACATTTAAAATAGATGCAGATCTGCCTACTTTCTTAACATGCATCTGGCAGAAAGTAATAGCAGCAGTTTACGCTTCTGTACTGTTTCTTTCTGTGAGGGTCTCAGACTACTTCATCGGGAGGACCAGCCGATGGGAATCCGTGCCTTTGACTTGGATCTGCCCAGTGGTCTGATCTGCAGCGTGGCAGGCGGTGGGAAGGCATCACGAGGGCTTGCAGCAGGGGCTTTCTGAGCTGGTCTCATTCCCAAAGCCCATTTTGGCCTGTGCCGGCAGCTGTGCAAGAGCATCCTTGATTTCACTGCATGCTTTTCTGGAGAGTTTGGAGAAGCAGAGTGTGTGCTTCCACCTCTGAGACTCTGTTCTCCTTCCCGTCCTGTCGGCCGGATTGTTCCCTTCCTTGACTTACCCACTCCTGCTGCTTGACAGTGAGCTGTTGAGAAAGTGACTCAGCTTTGGATGTGCCAGTCACCCCTGCACCATGGAGGTGGCAGTGACAAGAGTGGGGGTGTGCGGATGGCATTGATGCTGCCATGGTCTTCTTCAATAAAAAGCTCAGTGTGGGAGGGAGGGAGCAAGGACACCTGTGGTAGCCCATTTGCTCCAGTGAAAGGTGAGAGCTGGATGCACAGGTGAGCACTGCAGAGACAGAAGAAATACTGGAAGGGTGCTTTCTGTTGTGCCCATGGAGTTAGGAGATGTTTACAGTCCATGCTTGAAGCTGCTTGCTCAGTTTGCCTCCTGGTTAAGTCTGGAAAGGGGCTCAGAGTCCTTTCCAGAGTGAAAGGAGTTGTGCCCATGCCAGGAAAAGTGTGGTCAGCTGCTCAGTCAGCCCTGAATTTGGGCCACAAGGTCTAGGAGAGGGGAGCAGTGTGGGTCATGGTCTGGTGATACAGGAGATGTAACTAGAGGGCTCCCAGTTCCCCTCTTCCTCTTTGACATCCCATCCCTGTGCTTGGCCAGTTGTGTACTCGGACAGATCAGAGAACCCATCTGCCCAAATTCTGCCCTCTTTTTAAAATTATTTTTATTTTCTTTTTTCTAGTGGGGCCAGTTTTCACCCCAAGCTGTCCCCTGAACCAGCAAGCCACCGGCCCGCCATGAGCATCGGTACGTGTGCCGGGAGGGGGGCAAGTGGCTGTAGGGTGAGGTCTCTCCTTAAGGCAGCAGCATGGACTTTGGTAGGTTTAAGCCAACTGTGCTACCATGCTTTTTTTGGTACTGTTGGGCTTTTTACTGGGACTGGTTTTTACCGGGATCTTCTGTCCTCTCACTGTGGGCATAAAAACATAGATGGCAGGTCAGGTGCTCTGGCTAACTTAACACAAGCGTGTTTTGAGTCAGGATTTCACCCTGGGTAAGCAGGTGATGCCTGGACCAGGTGTTAGTGACGGGGGACCAGGACATCAGTTGTAATCCTGCCTCTGCTCAAGGACTGCAGCCGTGAGGAAACCACTCACTCTCCGCTTGGCCGTGCAGAAGATGGGGATAATATTTGCCTCACAGGGGTATTGTGAAAGTTAATTTGCTAATTATTTATAAAGCACATTGGAGTGCTGCTTCAGTTCTACACAGTGTTACGATAACATCTAATTAGTAATTCCTTATGATGCTTCATTTTCTTTCTGCTATAAATATTGGCCTAATATAGGGACAACTCTGCCTGTGCTAGTCATCTCAGTGACTCAGAGGGAATAAGCAAGCTGGATTTGGTTTGTAAATGGTCTCTCTTCCCCCTCCCACCCCTCCTTTCTATGGCATCTTACCCATAAAAACCACGTCCCCTTTGGTGACTTGGTGTCTGTTGGCTGGTCGCTGCCTGGGGAGAAGCCATCCCTTGAATGGAAATGTCAGCCCTCTGGCAAGCTACCTGCTTTTCCTGGGCTTTCCTGTCCTTCTCCAGCCTCGCGGCTCTGGGCCCTTTCTTGCTGGGCTGGGGCAGGTGAGGGATGGCAGGAGGGAAAGGAGGAGCTGCTGCGGGAAGATGTCTGCCCTCCCTTTCAGTGGGACCTGGACCAGGAGCCAGGATAACAGGGTGCAGGGTTTTCTGTCTTGTCCTCTAAAGCTTTTTTTTTTTTTTTTTTTTTTTTTTTAAATTTCTTTCTTCCTTTGTGTGTGTTTGCATCCCGTATTGTGCTGCTGTATTTCATGTTGTGTGCAGCATCTCGTCTTTACTTTGGCTGGAGCTGTTGTGAGATTTCATACAGCAGTGTGTCGTTTTTCCTTCTCAAAATAAACAGTGCTCAGAGGCCTTTGCTGTACGTCACATATTGCTCGTTTTACCTGGCTTTGAGTGACTTTGGGCTCTTTGGAAGGTGTGAATATCCTGTATGTTTGATGCTTCAATGCGGTGAATTGAAAAGCTTGTGATACCTATTTTTAGTGTTGAAAAATTTTGACAACTAATGTAAACCTACGATACCCGTCATTTGACAGCATCATCACCAGCGTACAGCTTGTCACTCTCATTTTGAAGCTGATTTTTCCAACGAAGTTAAAACTATTGGCAGGGATGCAGTGGAAGCGTGTCAGAACGCAGCATGAAAATGACAGCAGCTACCGCCTAGTTTCTTTCAAAGAACCAAGAGGAGGAGCACTTTATTCAAGACCTCTAATCTGGTGCTCCTCCTCGAGCCTCCTCATCAAAAAAGGGAAACAGTCACTGTTTTGTTAAACTCTGGCTTATCATTGCACCATGTGGCAGTTGTGGTAAGGACCAAATGGGCTGTGAGGCTTGCGCAATGTGGGGTGTCGCAGCGGTGCCCGCTTCCCCAGTTGGGGGGAGCTGGGTTGGAGCCACCGTGCACAGCCAGATGACCCTGTAAAACCATCCCGGTGCTGGGGAGGTGCAGAAGCTCGCAGCACCTTCGGGTATGTGTGTGCGTGCATGCTTGCATGCATGTCCAGAAAGGCTTCACCACTGCAGGTGCTCTCTTGAGGCTAGGTGACTAGAAGCAGACCTCTTCTAGAGATATTAATCCCATATACACAGAGGCGTGTATTTTACCTGCACGCACCTGGACGGTCCCAGTAAGGAGAAGGAGCCCTACCTTTGCTTGTGAAGTTATGCGCGCTGAGCGTCTGCGAGCAGTGTGCCCACGTAGGCGCTGCAAAGCCGGTGTGAAAACTGCCAGCCATAAGCAGCGCGATGAAATGCAAGCCTTACATTTTAACTTTTACTCGCTCCAGAGGTGGTTCATGCCTCTTGTCGTTCGTCTTGGTTTCTCAGGCAAGGGTCCTGGCTCATCGCCAGCATCCACTCCCTCTAGCTCATTACAAAACCTTTTTCAGCTACCCTTGCAGTGTAACAACAGGGATCAGTTTTCCCCTGAGTTGATATATCTGCTGACCTCTCCAAAGGGAAAAAATCCCAACCCTGTAGTTCATTAGCTTACTTTTGTAGGATCTGAAAGGGAACTATTTGTGGCTGAACAATACCTGCCTTTCACAGCTCCCTTCCTAATCCCAAATAGAAACATGAGGCTGAGAAAATCTTTCTGATAACGCGGAGTATGGATACATTCAATCTAGTATAATTTTTCATGGTGTTAACGTTCTTTAATTGTCAAGGGTCGGTTTGCCGGTTTGTATTGGACAAAGTGAGGTGGGCAGTGTCAAACATCAGTTTGAGGGGGTAGAAGCAATTCTGATGGCAGCATGATGGTTTTCTACCAGTGCCCTCTTGTGAGCTTCTACATCACAGAGATCTAGCTTGAAAGCTGAGGCTTAAAAGGAAAAAAAAAAAAAAAAAAAAAAGCAGCCTAAGTCAACTTTCTTCCTCAATTTATCATTGAATGTAAGATGGCTCAAGCCCCACCTACGCAGTGACTTTGCCTTAGCAGTATTCTTGGTCGCAGTCCCTCCTGCCAGATGCGTGAGGCCGCAGAGGCAGAAGCGTGGGCGTTGCTCCCAGGGGAGGGGGTTACCAGGGTGAAAGCTGGTGCACGGCTTGGCCGTATCATCCACAGGGATGTGCAAGAGTTGGCTTGAACTTTGAAGCCCAGGTCACATATGTAGGGCTATGGCTTACGGTGCTATGTGAAAAAGGAGTATAATGTCGCAGTAACATGCGCCGGGGTGCCTGCCTTGCGCCACCAGGTTGGTCTGTGGTTATGGGACATTTGGGGCAGTGCTGAAACTGGCATCGGGCATCAGCACCTTGGTGTTCCCCTGGGGTCATTCCTGGCAGATGATGAGTGCCTGGTGGGCCCTAGGTCACGTCCTCAAACATGCTTGACCAAAGCAGACGATAATCACGGTGGCTGGGACCATTAGAAACTCCACCATGGCTATAAGGACTGTAAGAAAGACCCAAGTGGCTCCAGTTGTCTGGAGGATGGAGACAGGATGCCTCTCCAAGGCCATCTGTTTGCGCAGGTGGAAAGTAAGACAGATACAATCATGAATTTTTGAAGCACCTTGGCTTTGTAAAGTAAGCCATAGTTAAAGAGATACGGTCTGCATAGCCCTGTGCAAGTGCGGCTGATGCTCTTCATATCTTACCTTGCTGCTGCGCTCAGGGTGAGTCACTGTTCTGAAGTGACTCCCAACCATTTTTTTGCCCAAAGCAATAATCCATTGTTAAAGTGATATTAACTCATGTGTGCTAATTAACAGGTGTGCCAGGGTGTGAGAAGCCTGGGATGTTAATTAGGGTTGATAAATACACCTTTATGCAGGATACAGACTTGGCTTGTCTCTGATGGGAGTCCCTCTCCCCTCCTTTCACAACCCAGGAGGTGCTGTCCTGGAGGTGGATCATGCCACGTTGGGGGGACCTTTCTCCTCCGGGCTCTGAGGACGGGTCTCCACATCTCAGCTGGATATTTGGGAAAGCCTGTGGACTCCCTGGAGGGTTGCTAGGATCTGTCCTGCTGACGCTGGGAGAAAAAGGGGAGGCTAAATGCCCGCCCCCTTCCAGCCACAGGGGTCAGCTGATGGCCGCTTCTTCAAGCTTCTGGAGGTGACGTCCCCTCCAGTCGGCCAGCTCAGCGGCTGGCCTGGTTGTCTCCAGCCCGTTTTGGGCAGAATATGCCAGGTTGTCTGAAAACAGGTTTTGGTAGGTCTTCGCTAATCGCGTAGCACAGGAGAGCATTAAGAAGTATATAAGTTGGCTCGCGCGCCTTCAGAGGAGAAGCCCACATCAAAAGGCACGTATCCAAATGCGTCAGCCAAGCCGGGGTGCCGGGGCCAGGGCCTGGAAATGCCTGTTCTCCCGCGGCGGGCAGGCGTGAGCTGACAAGCCGCAGCGCGGCCCGGGAGGGCTCTCGGTGAGGCTGTTGTCAGCCGGCTGCTCCGCACCTTCTCTGGGCGGCTGGGGCCACCTGCTCTCTGCAGCCCGGGCCGCGGGGGCTCGCTTGCCCCAGCCAGGCTTCCCCGGAGGCCCGTCATCTCATTTCTCAGCAAAGCTTTGGAGGAGGATGGGTTGGCTGGTACACGGCCGGGGAGGAGGCTTCCCTTGCCTCTCCTTCCAGCCCCTCCTGAGGACTGCAGCAATGACCAGATTGACCAAATCAAGTGCTGTATCTACAAAAAGCTAAGATCTTAGCTATGTGATGGCACCTGTAATTCTCTTGTGAATCTCGCTCCATACATCAGTCTTGCTCTTTATTTCTTGCTGTTTCTTGTTCCAGTGCTATGGGTCATGATGGAAAGGTGAAATCACTGCTTTTCTTTTACCCATCTGCACTGATTTAAAATCCACCAGTGATCAGACCGGCTTGGGACTTGCTGACTTATGACTTGGTTGTCTGAAGCTTTCTTGAAAGCAGCTCTTACAGGGGGGGGGGGGGCAGATGTAGTTCAAGATTGGCTGGGAGCCATGGCCATGCCAAGGATTCGCTATAGGTAACAGTGAACTGGCAGGAAGATATGCCCCAAACTGCCATGACAGAGCTCAGCTCGACCTAATGCTGGCAGCAAAAGGGTGTGCCTCCTTTCGTCCTCTTAAGCTGAAAAACGCTTCAGACAATCACTTGCAATCTGTCATAGTAAGCATATATATTCCTCCTTTGGGACTGGAGCATAATTGCTTTGTATCTATGGGAGCTGGTGTGCACGCACGCCTGTGTATACGTACACATTGGTTTCCATGTAATGGCGAAGTTGTTCCGATGGGAGCGATTAAGGGTGGGTGGCACTGGAGCTCTGAACAAGGCTTTTTGCCTTTCGGGCTGTTTGAATGGGTTGAAGATGGTGAGTGCCGGCCGTGCCCGAGTGAACCCGAAGGCAGGTAGCAGCAGCCCCCCTCGCCTTCTGAGTCACTCGTGGCTCGCCAAACCTGCTCGCTTGCTCGGGGTTTGCTAGTTACCAGCGCCGAAAACTTCTGGAGGAGGTGATCCGCTCCCCTGGGCTTTCTCCCGTTTGTTTCTCCTGCCTGGCCCGCAAATAGGAGCTGTTGGCTGTGCTCATTTGGTGTTTAAATTAACTGTAAGGCTAAGGGATCGATCGTCTCGGTGTTTTCTAGTCCAAATGGTGTGTCTGGTCCCATCCCTCCTTCAGCCCTTCCCTGCTGTCGAGGTGGAGGACTCCAGTGCTTATCAGGAGTGCCTTGCGGTCACGGGGGGACCTGGTGCTTTCTAAGCGTGGGCAGATATATCAGAAAACATCTGATGCTGCGAGTACTTGAACGTAAAGTTAAAACAAACCCGCTGTTTGAAGTGGGCTAAAACTGACTGCTGTACCAGGGAACTTGGCTTGCGCGCCCATTTCTGATCACGGGGTGTGTAAAAATGATTGTGCCGCATCAAATCACTTCTCCAACTATCTCGTCTCTGGCTGGCCTGAAATAGAGCCCTTTCCTCCAGCATCCACAGCACCCAGGCGTGTGGAGCCCCACAGCCTTACTACGGCTGTTTAATCATCGCAGTCGCACAACAGTGTGTATAACCCTGTGGGAGAACTGGGCTCCTGTGCATACCTTTTGCCATTTAATCTTTTTCTTTTCCTAATGGTTTTGTCCTTTCTCAGTTCGTGGTCATTGCTGGGTTGCAGAGGGCAGAGCTGCAAGGATACGGTTATTGCTTAATATTCATTATTTTTGAAGTATCACACAGAGTTGTACATTTTAATTTGTTAATTAATTAGATTTCTGTTTGTAAAACATATTTATTGTGTTGTCTGATTCATTCCAAGAATACCTGTTTTTCTTCTCCCGTATAAGTGGTGCAGAGTCAAGGTGGGGGAAGTTGGGGGATAAACACAGATGGTTTAGGTTTTGTACTGGTATTTCTTACTTGTAGCAACCATTAACCAACCCTGGTCTTGAGGACGATGCTGCTCAAATCCTAATGCAGAGACAGTTACGTGGAAGTAGTGAATTAAGTAAAACCAGATCCGTGAGTAATTTTTAAATCCCTGTAGTTCCTGATCTTGCAAACACTTTTGCACCTGTGGGCAGCTTAGTGGGAGGCAATTGCCTGTGCGTTTCGAACGCTTGTCCTCTTACAGAAGCACTGTCCGGATATGGACCCAGGCAGAAATCCTCTGGGATGTAAGGAAGTTGAGGGCAGTGGCAAAAGGTGCAGAGTAGGTTCAGAAGTTTTTTATTTTACGTCTTGCTGGTGAATAGCTCCCTGAAAATGCAATGAAATGCCGAGGACAATGCAGTTTAGCAACGTGAGGAAGGGGACCGTGCGGCTGGTTGATGCATAGCTGATGTGCGAGTCGCCTCTGTGGGTTGACTGGGTATTTTAGTTCTTGGCTTCTCTCGCAGCGTCCTGGGCTGGTGAGTTAAAGTCACCCTGGAGGGGTGTCCTTAGGAATTCAGATTTTGGGAGCCAGCAGGGCTGAGTGGCAGCTCGTCTGAAGCCTGCGACGGGAGGAATTAATCAGGAGAGGGAGGGAGGGGAGAAGGAAGGGAGGGATGGCAAAAACCCAAACCTTCAAACACACCCAATTGACCCATCTCATCTTAGCATGAAACTTGATGAGTTACACCCACTCTGAAGCAGAAGGGGAATGAAACGCTGGTGCTTCCTCCTTTCTGCTACAGGCAGCCGGGGCTTGGGAAATACGACAGGCAAAGATGTTTGTGCTGTTGATGATGAGCGGTAAGCTACTTCACAAACAACATTAACTTTTGCTTGCGTTGCGTGGGCCGGGCTGGGGGAATGAAAGCAGCTGAAGCTCAGCTAAAGCTGGGAAGATGTGTTTGCAGGGTCCAGTGTTGTGTAAGATGCCGTGTGTCCAGGAAGCTCTGGAAGGCTTTCCTTGCCGAACTTCTGTCTGTCCCCAGCGTGGATGGAGGTGTTGCTTTCTCCAAGTTGCGTTCAGTCAGGTTGCCAAGTGCTGTTTGCTTTTCCAGGGTTTGTGCTGCTCGCAGGTAGCAGATGCACTCTGGGTTCATTGCAGACACCGAGACCTTGAACTGATGGAATGGGAGCTGGGGACTTAATAGCTAAATTCCCGAAGAGAGAAAATGTAGTATCGTGTTACTTATTAAAGATGCTTTCCTTCTCCAGCTGTCTGGCTTTATTTTCAGTAATTACAGGTTGCCATGCTCTTTAATTGTTGAAAATGAGCCCTGTGAAAGGTTTCAACTTGAATCGAGCTCTGTTAGGTGTTTCAGCAAGGTGGGGAAAGCTGTAACGTTGTGAAGGGCAACGCTGCCGCACTTTTCAATAAGGGTGGGAAGGCTGGGTTTGGCGGGGTCTCGCACTCGCCGAAGATCTGATAACGCTGCAGAAACAGGGGCTGGAGGAAGCTTTTCCATATCGGGTTGCTCGTTTTTCTCCTAGTTACTTCTGAGGTCGCTTACCAAGTTATTTTATATACTGGTTACTATCTTTAAATCTAAATTGCCTAATTCTTGGGTTGGTGACAGGAAATGTGAGTACAGAGCCCTGGCCCTGCAATTACTGTGACTAAGCATTAGGGCTAATAACCAAGCGGGCAGCGTTGTCTCCCGGCCTCGCTCTTCCCCTGGCAGCTGGCTGCCGCCGAGGGGCCGGCTCGCCACCCTCTCCCGGCTGGCCGTCCCGACCCGCTGCCTTCAGGCCTGCTCTAGCAATGTCGGATTCGGGTTCCGATTCCTGAGGGGCACGGGCTCGCTTTCCGACGGGCAAGGTTCAGACCTGATTCAGAGCTGCGCGGCAACCCATCAGCCATGAGTAATCCTCCCGTGCAGAGGCAAAGTATAATGTGTACCTTTTTTGGGGGAATTAAGTCACGCTGTAGCTGTTGGAAATGTTAGTGATTTAATTGTTTCGTTTAATATACCAGAAACCCATTGTCAAGGTGGCTATTAATTCCTTTGACGGCGTTTTCGTGTTGCGGGAGTGATTTAAATTTTCATGTGTGGTTAGTGCAGTGGAACGAAGGAAGCGGGTTTTGTGGATGTCGGTGAGTTGCTTGTTTTTCCCCGATCCTTTCAGAGCTAAAAGTGATCTGTGCATTACAAAAAAAGTGTGGAAAATTGCTGTGTTAAATGCAGCTAAGGAATCAAGAGCCGAAGTGTGGCGTGCCTGCTTACACTTCCTAGGGGAACTTGCTCTTTAAAGGGTGCACTTCTGTTTTTAAGAGGGTTCCAACTTGTTTTGAGGCAGAAACACTTTAGTTTTCCAGAATGCCTGTCGGAAGAAAATCTGCCAAACCGCAAATTTGCATCATTTAAGCGTTTGCTTGAGCTTTATGCTTTCGCTCTGGGAAATCAGTGGTAGGGCTTCTGCTGGCGTCCGTGGCATAGGAGGGGCAACGATTTTGCACCATCGCAGCAGTGGGAGCAAGCCTATTAGACATCGCTCTTCAGGGCAGACTCATCTACCTCTAAACGAAGTTACACATTATGGCTTGAGTCGTAGGTAATGGCTGTCTGAAAATGAACCCTGAGGAAAAGACGGATAGTTTCCTGCAGGATCAGTGACCTGGACTGGCCAAGCGTGGGGTCCAGTGAATGCCTGGGCATCCTCCTGCCAGAAGCTGGGGCTGGAGGATGCGGGGGAGGGCAGAAATGGGAGCTCCCCGCTTGGGGCAACAGATTGGCTTGGGTCTAAAGCCTCCCTGTGTATGTCGAGGCCCCACGGTGTATGGCAGCAGCAAGCCCTTTATTTATTCCCCCTGCACTTTGGCTCTGATTAGTTATCCAGTGCTGGTCTTTTGCCATGCTGTGAGGCTTAATAGCACAAAAAATAAAGGGTCTTTGGTGGAGGGGGAAAAAAGAAGTCACCAGAATAAAATACCAGCTCCTAAACAATTTATTAAAAAAGAAAAATCCAATGCAAAAGTAATGGTGGCGTCAAATGTTTAAAAGAATTTGGCAAGAAAGAGGATGACTCTCTGCTGAAATCTCTTTCTCAGTATTATTTTGTTAAACTGGTGACTGGGTGGTGAGTTCCAGTGCGGTCTATGGCCCAGTAATCCATTGCTAGAGGAGAGGAATACATTATTTATAGATTAGAGTGTTTTAACATCCTAGCATGGGGTTGTTTAAGGAGGTCAGAATACAGCGCAGTCGAAATGGGATTAGCCCAGCTGTGCTGCAAACAGTGAAGAAGCAGGGGGAAAAAAAGGGAAGTTATCATGTAAATATTTATAGTTTTATTGTCTTGCAAGGCATAGGTCACATAAGATTTAGGGGTTTCTAGAACCAGAATGAAGTTTTACTCTTTATTGGTTGCGACATCTCAAATTTCAATTGAATCATAAACAAACATGAACATCCTTTTTCCCTGGCTCAGCAGGCTTGCTCTCTGCTGCTTGTTTGCTTTCTCAGTGGGATGGTGTCGAAGGACTTGGGGAAGGGGGAGCATTTGTGATAACTCACAAACGCTTCTTCCTTCCGGGGGGAAGCTGTTGTGGTGTTCCCGTGCGTGAAGCCTCCCTCCGTGCCCAGCTCCGTACGCGGCTCCTGGAAATAGAGCCCCACTGGCCGGTGCTGCGGCTGGTGTGAGAGGCTCCTGGGCAAACGGGTAGTTAGTTGATTCACTGCAGAGTGCTTTTAATGTAATTGCTTTTTGAGACTTCCAATTAGGCTTTCAATAAGAGTTGGGATGAGATTTCTCAGGTAGCTTAAAAAGCCCTCGTAAAGCAAAGCAAATAAATGATTCCAGCAGTGGCCAGCAGCCCCCCCTGAATGGGGGGCCCATTTAGGCGGGGCATGCCTCGGGGCGCGTGCAGGCTGAGGGGTCCCCCGTAGCTGCAGTCCTGCGAAGGCTCTCTGCGCCGAGCCCTTGCCTTGGCTCGAAGGCAGAGCCCGCACGGGAGGCGCAGGGGTCTCACTGCTGCTGGCACCCACAGCAGTTCCCGCTCTCCCACACGGCCTTCGGTGGTCTTCCCAGCAGCGAGGTTGGAGGCTAGCACATGGGATACCAGCAGTGGTTTAACTCCTGCGTTTTCTACTATTGTCTAGAGTTGGTCTGGATTACGGGGTAATTAAGAGCTCAAACTCACAGTGATGTTAATGGAGTTTAACAAATTGCCAAGCGTTAGCTGGGCTGCAGGAACTGTGTGCATGCTGTTGGGAGCATAGCAAACGTGCCATGGTGCGACTTCACCGGGAGTGGTACAAGATAAATTGCATTACCTTGCGTTGCCATGGGTGTACCTGAGCTACCGCTAATGAGCAGAGCCTCTACAAGCTGACTGGGGCCTGACCACAAATCACCTTGCACACGTACACGCCGCTGTAATGGCATGAGTGTTTGCAAGCGGGGACATTTTTCAGGGATGGCTTGGGTCTGTCAAAAGATCAGGCCCATGGATTACCTGTGGACATAAGAATGTGTGAAAGTCATGGTAGGTGTGCTCTTCTGCAGGGGTCAGGGGATAGAGGTGGTGCTGGTGGTGGGCGACCATGGTGGTGGGAACCGTTGTGTTTGTTTCTGAAGAGGCAGAAACGTTTTTTCTCATGAAAGTTGCTTTGCATTTCTATTTTCCCTTCCAAACAATTTGGAACTGTCGGGCTTGGTTTCACATGACCAGTGCAAGAAAACACCTCACTTCTTGAGGGGATTTTATGTTGTGAATAATAAGCATGGAAACAGCATTTGAATAGCCTTGTCTATATCAAACAGTCGTCTTCCCCCCCCTCCCCCCTGCCCTGGTGTTCAGTACTTGCAGCACTGGTCTTGTTGCCCAGATGTGTTTCAGCTTATGGGGCCGGCCACAGGGGGCTGCAGGGCTGCTGGCAGGGCAGGCAGGGGCCGGGGGACCACAGCAGCTGCCTGGCAGAGGTGGGCGATTCTGCTGTGCTGGCCTCTTGCTCCACGGAACCAAAGCCGCCTCTGTGCGTCGGGAAGTGCCTCTTTCCCATAGGGTTGGAGCTGTCGGGGTGGTTGTCCTGGGCGCTGGGGGTGACCCCTCCGAAGATAAGGCTCTCTGAAGTAGGCAGTGTAGGACACCAGCGAGTCAGAGCTGCAGATGGATGGGTTGGGGGAGCTGCCAGACTTCCTCTGTAGCACTTTGTTGGAAGCTGGAAAGCAGTGCTTGGAAACCTATAAAATAGCAGAGGTGGGAGGGAAAACGGAAAGCGTGTCAATTTTGCATTTATACCTGCCTGCACCATTTTTGGAGGATGCACAGAGCCGCTTGTGCCAGTCTCTTCTTCCGTATACCATGTTGCCGTGTGGCTGCTGAAAATACCCTGGCTTTTGGTGAGAGGAGGCTTCACCGCTGGTATCACAAACTGCTGTAGCGAACTGTGAAAACCTGACGTCATGACTTTCCCAGGTGAGCAAACAGAGCTCTGTGGTCCTGCAGCAGAGTCCCTCTAATCCTTGAGTCAGAGGGAAAAAGCAAATAAGCCTTCTGCTGTCTGCTTCCCAGTGGAAAATTGCTTTGTTATTAATTTGCATTAACTTGGGTGGGGAAGGCATATTCAGAGTGTGCTCCAGGCCCTTAGACACCGGAACGGAGACAAAGGCTCCCCATTGTGCAAGGCCACCGCCGGGAAGGGAGGTGGGAAGCTGCTGGGTGCAGCCGCCTCACGGCGCCCTGGCAGAAAAGGGGCCAAAACCCTGGTCGGGACAGGAGGGATTTTGATCCAGATCTGGGATGTGCAGGAGAAGGAGAATTTAATGGTTACTACAAAACAAAATTCACTTGAACAGCGCCGCTTGACAGGCACATTCTTGCACGTTAGCCAATGCACCTAGGTGGAAGAAGCTAAAATGATTTTAACAGCCTGCATGGTGTTACGCTAACTATTGCCAGAACCCCCAAATCCAGTGTGTTGAAGGACATTAACCATGTGGTATAAACTTCCCAACCTGAAATTAGTGAACACGAGTGATCAATCTGAGTTTAAAAAAAAAAACACAGCCGTATGACTACTGCTCCATGCCCGCAGCAAGTGTCTGAGAAGATTTTTGGGTTATCCCAGTCATGGGAAAGCTGTGTCTCGACACTGAAGTCTCGTCTCCAAAGGGATCAGACGTGCCCTTGCCCGTGCCCGGGTTTTCCACGAACACTGGCAAAACCTGGCAGACCCAAAGCAGAGGTTGTCCGCAGCGCCTCGGCTGCAGGGAGGCTGCTCGCCTCCCTTTGCGAGTTGCCTCCTGCCTGGCCTGGCGTGGGGGGACCCACGTGCGAGGCCCCGCTGCAGCCGGAGGGATGCTGCCCTGCGACACGGGGCGGCTGCAGCCCACAGGTTGCTGGAGGAAACCTGCCGACCCAGCGCCGCGGGACAGCAAGCATTAACTACTCCCAGGTTTCCTGGCGGGGCTGGGGGCGGGGGGGCGGTGGTGGATTATTAAGTGGTCGCTGCAGGTTTATGCAGTGAATTAAAGTGGTTACTGAAAACCTTTGCCAAGCATCTGATGACTTTCACTGTAAGTGATGTGTAATACATGCCAAAGGTTGTTTTGGTTAAAAATGACTAATGTGCTTTTTCTAATAGTAACAAAGGAGCCTTTTTTTTTTTTTTTTTCTACACAACTGCAATGAAAATGCTGGTTTTTACTCCTCCCACCCCCTTAAGCTGGAGGAAAGTTGCATTTTTGTTCACTTTTATGGCATTCTAGAGTGGAGTTGGCAAGGTATGGCTGTAAGAGATGCAGGCATAGGCAGCAGGCACCAGAAATGCACATAGCTTTGGTGTTAGACATGAGGCAGAATACAGAAGTCAACTCAGTTAGAAGTCGCAGGATGAAAAAAGCCAGTGGGAGTGATTTCCTTGCTGCTTTTATTTTTTCTAAGCAAATTAATCTTAATGCTTTAGCATCTGTATGATTTCTTAGTAATCTTTTTCTGGGAAGCTCTTTTTTTGTGCATGTACTTTGTTGTGAAATGATAAATCACTGTAATTTACCAGCCCGTTTTTTTAAAATTTGGAAAGTCATACTATTTGATGTGTTCCTTCAAGCTGTCATTCCTGGAGGCATATGAATGAATGCATGACACTTCAGCTTCTGTTTACTGTTTAAAACAGGTCTTTATGCTTGACGTGGTTACCTGAGCATACCTTCAAGTTTGAAATTTATGGTTTTTTTTATAAAAAGGAAATTAAAAGGAACAGGAGATTTTTCAGGAGGAAGTAGATGCAGGCAATTGTTTTGGGCCACCTGGACTTGGTAAACCCATATAAATATCCAGAGATCCATGAAGGCTTTGGACCCATTGGCAGTGTCCCTGGGAACCCCTTGTCTTTCCTCGCTGGAGCAACTGGCATACGAGCTGCCGCCCCCAGCCAGGGGACAGCTGGTGCCTCTCTGCTGAAATGTGGCCTCCAGCCTTTTTGCATCATGGGGTTGAGGCCAAGGGAGGGCAAAGTTGCACATCCGCATAGGTACTCAAACAGCTGGAGTCTGTATTTCGAAATAACATTAAGTAATTCGGGGAATAAGCAGAACATGGCTGTCAGGGAGCATGAGAAAACCATGGTACCTACCACAGTCAGCTTTTGATTTATGCATCTGGGCAAGTGAAAAGAAAGAAATCGAGGCTTTGTTTTGGGAGCATGGCTTTGAGAGTAAAAACGTCTGCAGGGCTGGGGGTGCTGGAGCTGCATCTTTGGGAGAAGGGGGCAGGATTGTTTGGAAATAAGAGGCTCTGGGGGGATGGTCTGCCTGCAGCCTTGTTTGGGCTCACGGGGCTTCACAGCTAACAAAGACACCTTGTGTTTCTGAGGACCTTACAGTTGTCCTCGTTGGGATCTCCTTTTCCAGGGAAAGGTGTTTGATAAGGGAGCAGGGAGAAGCTGGCAGTGAACAGACCGTGGGGAAGGGCAAGGATTTGGGATGGGATGGGGCTGGAGGGGAGAGAGAGAGAAATAGGGGTTGGTCTCTCTGAATCAGACGTGTTGGCCAGTGCTGCAGGGGCTGGAGTGTCACTGGGTGTGTGTTGGTTAGTCCTCCAGGAAAACAGGAGGCTGAGCCACTTTACACCTGCCGAAAACCTGGTCTCCATCGTTGAATGGTGTGGGCTGGTTCCTCCAAAGTATTAGGTGCCATGCGAAGTGGGAGCTGGGACTGCTCTGTTGCACGAGGCATGGTATAGCTTCCCCTGCCAGCACCAAATAAATGGCAACGAAATAATTGATAACCCCAAGTCTGCGTCGATAGGAAGAACAGCAACAGCTTTGTGTGAGCTCCTGGACCAAGGATCACATATCCCTCTGTGACTGTAAAGCAGCTGGGAGCTCCGGTTTTGGTCAGTATGAATACAGCAGGGTCCATGATCAGCTCTCAGAAGGTGACTGGGGTTGATGGTGTCTCGGAAGAAAAGGGTTTCCAGAGAGTATGCTCCTCGTGTGTATAAAACACAGCTATAATAACTTGCAAACTTATAGGACGTATGTCAGTGGAGTATGCTATTTTTGCATAATTCAGCAATGTAGAACATCAAGAGAAATGTGTCTTGTGAAAGTAAACAGTGAAGCGTGCTAACAAATGTTTGTTTGGCGCCGAGTACGAATGTGCAGGGGGAAAAAAGGTTGAAGTCTTTGAAGGTTTTTTGAAGGAGCCCAGTAAAACCACAGCTCCCAGACAGTGAGTGGTCAGGCAGGCCAAATTGCAAATAAATCTATTAAGAGAAAAAATAACATCCTATATACCAAAATGTGCAGACCTGTAGAGATGGCGCGATAATAAAAGGCTGAGGGCACTGTAGGATGTGGTTGACGTAGAGTAGCAAAGAGCTATGAAGTTGCTATCCAGGGATGGCATCTTATTCCTCGGAGACAGGCTTTCCTTCTGGAGGAGCCAGTGGAGGCTGTTGATAGCTCAAGGGTTGAGGGGGTTGCTTTTCAGCTGTAGTGTTTTTTTGGGGAGGTAGAGCCTTGCGCTCGTGAGACAAGCACATAACGCTAACTTAAATGTACTGAGTGAGGTTACGCAAGTAAACCTTCAGGTTCCTGATCTGCATTCAGGGCTTTGCTGGATTCCTTTGCCCCACCAAAAGCTTTACTTTGCAGTTGGTTTCAGTGTTGACTTTCTGAAGAGACGAAAGGGGGCTGCCTCTCGCAGGGAACGTGGTCTGGTGGTTGGAGGAGACCAGTTCCCAGCACCCATGACTTGCCCACAGTTTAGGCATGGTTGCTTGGTGCCTCTCTGTAAAAGAAGGTTGCTCCTCACACCCAGGTTTTGTGGATTAAGGAACATTTACAAAGTTTTTCTGATATTTATTGAATGTAGTTTGCACATTCCCAGTGCGTTTTGCCCTAAGTTGTTTTAGCCTAGAGCTGTTGTCTGTAAGAGGAACAAGAAGTCTGGGGAATTGCCTTTGGAGTCAGTTTTGCGTTCGGCTGACTTCATTTCCAGGACTTAGACCTGCCTGCCAGCCCTCGCACTGGAATGGGGTCCTAGTCTGAGATCCAGGGCTTCCCAGGGTCAGGGGCCAGATCCTGCTTGCCACCAGAACCTGCTCCAACTTTGCTGTGCTCATCACAAGCCTGCAGGTTGATCATCCTGTTTTTGAAATGGTGCCCCAGCTCCTGTTGCCCGAGACAGCTGGATACCCCCCATCTGACTGGGATTTTCCTCCTCACAGCAGGTTTAGGAGAAGCACAGCTGGCCATCCTTAGTTAGCCTGTAATTTCGACAAGATTACAGGCAAGCTGTAGATAGCCAGTTTTTTAAGAACAAGCTTGAACCTGGTCATCAGAGTGAACATCTCACTTTAAACTTACTGAGACCAGCCAGCTGCGGAGAGCTATTTCTGTACAGGAATCCCTTTAAAGTTTAATGCACTTTTTGCTCATTGAACCCCAAAATGAGTCACTTAAGGGAGTGGCATCAGATTTTTCAAAACCTCTGCCCACCTGTTGCTTCCACTGACTTTTCTGTTACATGCTTTAGTCCTAGATTATTCAGAGAGAGAAGTAAAACAAATCCAACAGACAGGTTTTGGCAGCATGTAATACTGATAAGAAGGAATTGAGGATTAAAGCATTTTCAGCAGGTATTTAAAGTTATACTTTTATCAAATTCTCTTAAAAAAGTTCTATTTGAATATGGGAATATAAAAGCTTTTAGAAGGTTTTTATTCCCTCTTGGAGCTGCTGATTCATTCTCTAAATGGCAATAAAATTTCTTGCCTCGCTGCGATCTGCAAATAGGCATTAGTCATATCTTAATATTACTCAGAATTTGGTACAGAAGGGAGAGACAGCAACTTCATGCCTTCCTGCTGGCTCTTGCTTTTTGCTATCTTCTTCGCGTCAGAAGGTACCAAAACTTGTTGCCATGAGTTTTTTAGCAAAATCCTTCCGGAGAAAGCCAGGAGGGTTGGCTGGGTCGGGCTGGCAGGTGCTTAAGGCTGGACCCACCCCACCGCTCCTGGAGCTCAGTGAGGCTCCCAGCCGGAGCTCTTGAGAGGCAGAGGTTTGGGATGTTGGCAAATGAAAATAATTTTTTATTGCTAAAGCTGCACCAAATTTCACGTTTAGAGTCCCTAGCAGTAAAACTGATAGAGCAGTAAGAGGATTATCTTCTTCCGACCTCTCTCTTTAAACCTAAGAGATGAATGCTGGAGGCCAGGGATTCATATTTCACCATGCCTGACCGACAATTTATTGCAATATTATCTCAAAGTAATTGAGTGGGTCCTACAAGCCTGTATATCAGACTAATTCTGGTCATCTCTTAAGGAGGTGCATATGATTCCTTTCATTTCATTTTACAGAGGCCTTTTATGTGAAGCAAAGCGACATTGTGGTTTTGGATACTCTGATGAAATTATGCGGTGTTGAGCACAGTCCCTTCTGTCTAACTATGTATCTGTCACTACCATGCCACCTGCTTGAGACCTCGCCTATATAAATGGATTTTTTTCTGACTTTATTTCAGCGTTACAGGAAAGTAATGTCTTCATCTGTAAAAGGAGATTTGAGACGCAGGGAGATTTAAGATACTTGCCTGTGAATCCGTGGAATTAAGTTTGAGAGTGGAGCCCTAATCTAGTACCTTCGCAGCCTTTGCTTAAGCTTCACAGCTGAATAAACTAATAAACCTGTCAGAAAGCCTGGGTGCTGCATGCCAAAATTCTTGGCTTGCAACTGAACAGAATCCTCTAGAATTCAAGAATTTAGAAAAAAAAGGGGCCTCAGCTCTAAAAGCGCATGGCCTTCTTTGAAAAACATCCCCCACGTGTCTGATCTGACTGTTCTCCTAAAATCTTGAGAACACGTGAAGGTAAGCGATGGTGCTAAGTGTAAAGAAAAAAACGGGAACATGAACATGCCCGATGTAAGTACTGCAGGTTATTTCATCAGGCTAATAACAGAAAATAGGTCTACCTGATGGGACAGCATTGTATAATGTTGTCGAATTTATTCAGCAGTACAGAATGTGATCCGAAATGCTAGCTGTTTCACTGTAAATCGTGGATTTGAGGACTCGAGCTTCCTGATTGTTTCTGGCTGAATGTGATTATCTCAATAGCTACACTTGAAAGCCCTTATTTTATTTTCATTATGACATTGTAATAGTGCTCAAAGGATTAAACATAAATGTATGTGAAGAGCTTGATCCTCAAGAGTATGAGGCAAAATTGTGTGCCTGGGCTGGGTTATCACAATTTTGTATAGAAATTGAAGGGGTTTTTTTGACTAAACGACCATTTATGCATCCAGCTTGTTGCAGACCAGCGCAGATAGCCATTTTCTTTGGGCTGTCGCAAGGGATGTGCATGCACATTGGACTGTGCCATTGGAGCTGGGCAGCCAACTCCTGAAGGCATGAAGATGCTCAGGGGGCTGAGCCAGTGCTGCGTCCCTCTGGAAATGCCTGGAGGTCCGTAGGGTCCCCAGGCGAGTGTTTCCCTGCATACGGAGAGGTTTCCCTCCCCTCCTGCAGCACCGTTGGTACCAAGAACACCAGTGCCGTTGATTTTCCCATGCAAGAGGGGATTCAGCTGCAGCAGGAGAGGGCACCTGTACATTGATACCACTGCATCTGTGTCTACAAAATCACAGTAGAACTGACTTTTTGGGGGTTTGTTGCCAAAAAGGTTGTATGGGGACCAGAATTTAGGTTTCTTCATGCCTCTAAAACTCCCACTAGCTTGAGAAGAGTTTGGGGTGTGCAACTGAGTAGCCACAGGGCCATAGCATGTGGCTGAGGCAGCAGCTGTGCATGGAGCAGTTGGTCCTGAAAGCACCAAAGGTAGCTAAGGGTGTTGTCTTCCGTAATAGCAAACTAAACTGGGCACTGAGTCACTGACTGCCCGCAGCCGTCCGTACCAGTCCCGTATTGGAAGTTACTGCCCCGGCAGCAGCAATGGTGAAATATGGCATTAAGCTGTCCAGCTCAGCCTGTACACCCAAGTTAAAATCAGAGTAGTGCACTTGGGTACACCCATGGAGATGGTTTTAGCCGCCGCACCCTAACCAGCCCTCCTGTTGATATTTATGATCCCTTGCTAATAGGTGAAAAGATTAAGACAATGTGATGAAATCACAAAATGGAAGAGTGAGGAGAAAGGAGAAAATACTGTATAATCTACATTTTATATTAGTAAAATTTTATATCGGTAGTTATTTTGAACTTCACTTGAACTATGTGATGAAGTTCTTTTAGTTTTTCTTGATGGAGCTAACACTACAGTGTTTTTCTTCGCAGCAATCTGCAAAGCTGTACCAGGTTTTTCTTCCAAGTCCTGTAGGTTATTCTTTTAATTAAAAATGCAGTAAATTTAAGTGCTTTTTTTTAGTAACAGAGCGTGAAAATATTCTAAATACAACTCTTTGTTAGTTCAACACAAGACCATTTTAATTTAAAATCAACAAATGTTTCAGCTGGGTTTCCATAACGATTATTAGTTTTTAATTATTTCTGCCATTTTCCCTGATTAAAAATGGAATTATTACTCTTGTAGTTCTAAATCTAATTCTGTTTTCCGACTTGGCATATAGAATTGCTTCCTGGCTTCTTTCATGAAAGGCACTGTAATCTTGGAAAAGCTGGGTGGCTGTTGCATCAATGTTTCTTCATTAAAAGGGATTTGAAAACAGCGGTAGAATTTTGAAGTTTTACTTGGAGCTGGTCTAAACAGCAACATATTAATGTCTTTAAGCATCCAGTTAGTTTGTGTGACATCAATCACAACTTTGTGGTTGGTCTAGTCCAGGATGCCACGTCTGGTATCACGTCAGCTAAATTAAAATTTATGGTTAGCTGTCATGATACTAAATGTGATTTATCCTGATTTATTCTTCTCTATATGCAAATTCAAACCCGTTCCAGTGCACACAGCCTGTACTTCTGTGCAGTGGCTCTCGACGTCTTTTGGCCAGCATATCCTTACAGCGTTTCCAGCAGAGGCGTGAATCCCTTAGAAGTCGTCAGTGGGCAGGGTGCTGCATAGCAGCTGTGGCCATGCCCTCTCAGTCCCCTCGTGCATATTCCCACGGGCTGCTGAAGAAAACACAGCTCAAAACCCCCTGGAGAAGCTGCTGAGGCGTTTGAGCATATGGACTTGGCATATCATTCCTGGGCCATGGGCGAGGCTGGTGTTAGTGTTTCAAAATTGTCGCTTGCCTACCCGGGTAGTGCAAGAGTGGTCTTTGTGAATGATACTCTTTCAGCAGAAATTTAGCAATGTGTTACACTTGGCACCGCAAATGAGTCAACAAAATTAACTGCATTTTTTTTGTTTGGTTTTTTTTTTTTAATTTTATAGTAGTGCTAAGAATCACATTCACTTGTTCATTTTGTTATTTAATGCTCGCCTTAAATACAGGCTAAGTCAGAAAATATGTACAATAGGACACTTATCTGCTCACACCATGCGGCACTCTTCTGAATATTTCTCTCAAGCTCCATTAATGAATTAATTGGGCAAAATCACACACAGCTGAAAAAAAATTCTTTTGTTTCATTTTGATGTGTAGTGTCTTAAGTGATGTACGCTGCAAGAAAACGTCTAAGTAGCGTTCTTATGGGATCAACAATTCATAATTCAATTTAGTCTGGAGTCACTGGCTGACAGGTTAAACTGAGAGCTGTCCTCATGTCTCCATTAATCTTAATCTGAAAGTCCCCTGGAAAAAATGCTAGCCTGGGGATGGGTTCATTGTCGATAGGCGTGCTAGCAATCTTGCTTTGCATTGATCCGCGCTGCAAGCTGCTCACTTGAATTATGGGCTAATTCTGTCTGGAATTCTGCATAATTTTTTAATCTTGTTTCTTTTAATAAAGTTACTTGTCAGGTTGATACCTGAAATAATGACCTTGGTGTAGCACTGTGGGACAATACTTAACTTCAGTCACGTGAGGGTTCATATGAAAAAATCGTTTGAGCGTAGTGGGAGCCAACTTGGGTAACAGCAGTGCTGAGCTTTGCTCAGGTCTTGTATTATAGCATTTAAATACCTGCCTTGCAAGTGGACATTAGATTTCCATGGGGGAAAAGAACATGGATTCTGGAAAACCTGCATAAACAAATTACACTTGGCAAGTGAGATGCTGCTGTGTTTTCCCTGCTTGTTAAAAGTTCCAGTAAAAAGGTCTCTTGATACAGAAATGTCCCAGAATAGAGGTTTGGTCAGAAGAAACTGGGAGCCAAAGCTTTTCCCTTTGAAGAACCATCCTGCCTATGTTTGCGTTTTCTGCATTTTTCATGATCTATTGACAGGATAAAGTTCCTGAAAACAAAGGAGTGAATGAATAAAGTTGTCTTCTCTTTTGTTCCCAAAATTTGTTACAGGCCTTTTTTTCCCCTAAGTCTCTTAGGTTGGGCTTTAAAAAACAAAACCCAAACAGTACAGTAAAACCAAAAGCACCGGAGCAGGTGTTGCCCACTTGTTAAGACAAGTATAGGACTTGTTTCCTTTTCAAAACGCTGTTGGAAGTCAGGTTTTAAGGAGGAAGATCAAAATGGAACTATGGAGTATAAACTTACAAAGTTGGCCCGTGCCCTAAAATTGCGTATTTATGTGCAGTGTTGTAAGAAGAGCAGGTTCTTAACCATGCTGAGCTCCTGTGAGCGCATATAAATCCCTGCACAAAACCTTCCTAGAGTTTTTTCCAGCCTTTTTGGTTGTTAGGAAGACGATTTGCAATCCCTTTGCTGTTCTCCTCCCATTCTGATATTCCACATCTTCATTAGCTGCCTTTCCTCATGGTCTGTTTTTTTTCTCCATGCTTTGTGCCTCAGATTAAGCACCAGCTTTTATGAATGGCTCCGAGAGATGCACTTGCATTACTCAGCAGAGAGTTGGCATTGCTTTCTGCCTGCCCACAACTAAATAATTATTTTTTACCTGCCATCTTACGCGCCTCCGTGTTGCAGTATCGGTTAGTGCCGTCCAGGTAGGGGGTTTTCAGCGTCCTTGTAGATGCTAAAAAAAATGGTCTCAGCATGTGGGTACGTGCTTCCTCCGGGAGCCGCAAGAGTTGTTTGACCGAAAGCCTGAACCTAGGAGCCTGGGATGTACTTGGACGCATGTTTGGCCAGAGCTCCTTGCATCTCCTGTGTAAACAAATGTTTATTTTTTTTTAACTTCACCTCTACGTTCCAGTTTCACTGGTGCATTTTTCCTTGTCGGCATGGGAGCCGTCAGCAAAGGCCTGTGCCTAATTTGCTGGTGGGGCCGGGGGAAGTTGTTTCCCTTGAAAAGTTCGAGGTTCCCATTGTGTAAAAAGTTTCGCAAGTCGCATTGCGCTGGGAAAGGTACATGGCGGGGCAGACTCTGCAAGCTGGAGCGGAAAGGTACCCTGCAAAAGTGATTATACATTCCTTTTCATGGTGGTTTGTTTTTTTTTTTTTGTTTTGTTTTGTTTTTAAGAGGAAGGGAATATGTTCAGGCACGTTAAAACCTGTGTGAGAAGCGATAATCGAGTGCCTCCCTCCTTTCCCACAGTTGGGCGTAGATAAGACGCGCCAAACCGCATCTCTGGCTGCTTTCGTTTGCGGCACTCTCCCGCGGGGGCTGCTGCACAGCCTCTGTTTTGAGACAGAGAGGGGTGAGGTGGTTGGGGGGCAGCTTGCCTCTTCTCCTCCGCCCGCAGTGTGCAGGCAGCTCCGATACCCACAAGCAGCAGCGCTGGTGCCCGGTGCCCAGTGCCCGTCCCTCTCCCCGTCCCGGGGGTCTGTGCCCCTTTCTCACCAGGGTGCTTGCTCTTGACCCCTAAATTGCCAGGCTGGCGGTGCACGGGGCCCTTTCCCTGCCCCACCACCCCATCCCAGGGAATGAGGTCTCTGCCAAAACCCACCTTCTTCCCCCTGTTCCTCCATCCCGTGAAATCAGACTTTTCAGGGTAAAGCAGAGCTCGCGGAGAAGGGGGGGTGGTAGAAATTGGCCTCGAACCATGTTTCCAGCCGTCGCTGTAGTGGTTTATTTGTTTCATTTCAAAACCCTTGCAGACACGGCTGGTTTAAATTACTTCTCCCTCGCGACCTGCTGTGCTGGTAAGTGGTCAGACGAAACGATATCCCATGTATTAATTGGTGCAGTGGGATTTCAGGTGGTGCTTGGAGGAGGGTCACTCTTGTTTTTAACATTAAGTTACTCTTCAGATGTTTTTATTATCTGTAAAAGGGATTTACTGCCTGTGTACATAATTATTAATCTAAGAATTAAACCTGAAATGAAGTCTGAAAGTTGGCGCTTCTTTCTGAAAGACTGCGAACAAAGGAAGCCCGTCAGGTTTCTACATCTTTTATGAATGTAAGCCTCCGGAACAAACGAACCGACAGAAATCCCACAAAAATGTCACAGTTAATGGACCTACTGTTTGCTACACTATATAAGATTACAGAAATACTGGGAGCTAATTGCGACCTTACCGATGTCACCAGGAGGATGGTGTAGTGGATTCTACAGCCTGTGAGATGGGCTGAAAGGAGAGATGATTTTTCTCCAGCTTGTGCCGTCTTCATTGGGCTTTCAAAAGTTTAAAGCAATGAACGCTTTTTGCAGAGGAACAAAAGTGTTTGGTTGCTTATTGGATACTGTGCCTAAATGTAGCTGCTGTGGGAATCTCAGGTATTTAAAAAAATTAAATATACAATGTTAACAAGGGTGTTTTCAAAATGCTTACTGTGAGTTTCCTTTGAAGCACACCTTTTTTTTTTTTTTTTTTTTTTTCCTTCCAAATGGGAAAGCAAGATGTGCTGCCCCTGCTACCTGGGGCGATGCCGGGAGCTGGCAGCTGGGGAGAGCGGCAGCACTGCCTGCACTGCCTTTGCTTCCTCCTCCTCCTCCTCCTCCTCACTGCCTCACTGGGGCTGTCGGGTCTCCTGGTCCAGAGCAGGGGGAAGGGGAGGAGAAGGAGCCTTCCCCGCAGCCAAACCCTGGTGGGACAGAGAGAGGGGAGAGCGGAGCTGGCTTTAGAGGCACAGGCGCAGCCTGGCTGGTGAGGGGACAGTGGGCCAAAGAAAAGTCTGCTAAAAATGACCGCTGAGGAAATGTTTTTTAGAAAGGCCAGAGAAATAACATCTTGTTTTCCTGAGATTTTTTTTTGTTTTTTCTTCCCCCCCCCATGCTTTGCTCCATTTTGCCTTTTCCTTTTTGGCCTGAAAGTACCTGCGCAAGGCAAAGAAGAATTTCCCATTGCAATTCAGAAACGGCAGAAGCCAGGTGAAGCTTTTTGGTTTCGCGTGCAGCTCTTCAAATCTCATTACTTCTTCAGGGGCCTGATCCAAAGCCCATTGAGTTAATTTTCCGTACTGATTTCACTAAGGCTTTTGGGCCGGGCCCAAAGCGAGGTGTTTTAAGAGAGCTGCTGCTTTCTGCAGGTGGGAGGGCCTGGATCCGCTCGTGTGGCGGCTTGTTCCGAGTGAGGCTGATATGCATGAGCTCGACAGCTTCCTTTTGAAGAAAAGGATGGTGTCAGCACTGTGGAGGGAGACACTTTTTCTTCCCCTGACAGACCTGAGGGTTTCTTCCCACCCTCAGCACAGCCAGAAGCTGGCAGCCTCGCAGGCTGGGAGCCGTCGGCTGCAGTATCACGAAAAGGAGAGCAGCTGTGGGGCTGCCTGCTGCAACGACTGGAGGCTGCTTGGAGCGTCCCAGGTTTTGCACACCAGGGACCAGCAGGAGAGACGATGACTTTCCCTTCCGAGCCAGCTGAGCAGCACCAGGGCTGGCGGAGGGACGAAGAAAGGCGTCGCGCCGCCGAGGGCAGGCGGAGGAGCGGGGTGCAGCGAGGCCAGATAGGTGTTAACAGCACATCGCTGCTGTGGTGCACCAGCTCGGCCTCCTCGCAGCGGTACAAAGCCTTCTTCGTGCGGCTGGCGCTTACGCCGGCAAAACGGTGCTTTTGCTGGAAGAGCTTCTTCCGAGCTTGTTTTCCTTTGAGGGAAGAAAAAGCGATATGTAAGTCATGTCACAGTTTTGCTCCTGTAACTGTATTGCAGTGGCCTCTGCAGGCGTAATCAGAGGTCGTGCTCCATCAAATTTGTGACTGACGTAGCTGGCAAATACTTGTAACGTAGGTCTGGCTTGAATCTTGAGGCTGCGCTTAGATTCCTGCGCTGCACAGAGCTGTCTTCCCTCATTTAATGTGCAGGGGGTAACTATTTCGTAGGATTTGAGTCGGTTGAAAACTGTAAATGGTGAAGTGCAAAATATTGGCTTTATCTCCCCCTCCTCCTCTTTTCATTTAGGTAGGTCGACTCTGAAAAGTAGTGGAAAAAAACAAGTAAACAAGAGGAGAAGGGAATTGCATTTGAAATATTTTGATTTCCCTCTTGGGTGACTTGAAGGGATGTGCAGCCCATCAATGCTGAGTGATAAAGTGATCTTTTAAGACGGGAAGACTGTCTCTGATGGCAAAATGTCCAGAGGTCACCAGAGCATCTGTAGGGCAGACTCTACTACCGATGTGAAAACGTCAACGGTGAAGACCTCTGAACCAGTACAAAGAATACTGTCTTTCAAAAAGAGGTGCAAAGGCTGGTGCAAGCACTGCAAAACCAAGGAGTCTTTGTTTAGCTCAGTTGTGAAGGTGTCCTTTGCTTCTCTCTTTCGGCCCCGCTTTAAAGGGGTTCCCTTTAAAATTCCCTTTTAAAATGGCAGTAGCCTCTTCTTTGTCTTTGAGGTATATCCGTGTTCTGCAAAAAATGAGTTACTCCTTCTGCCCTAGATCTGTGGGATCAGCGTGGAGATATGGTGAGGCTGTGGCTGCTGGTGGAGTGGAAGGCACGGGGGAATCACCTCTCCTGGTGGCTTCAGCACAGGAGGGAGGAACTGTGGCTTTCAAGAGGACTGAAATTCAGGTTCCCTGATACTATTTTTAACACCCGTTTGAGTAAAAATCCAGTAACGCAGTGGGGGCTGTGTGCAACACAGGTAAAAACGGTGTTGGAAAATTATTGGGAAAGCACGGTCTTTCCTGCAGTTTGGAGATTGCTCCCTTTGTCAGATAGATGCCGTTCATGTGAATTTAGGAACTGTTGTGAGCTCGGGTGGCCTGAATAATTCATTTGTAACACGGGCATAGGTGAATATCGTCAGTGTGCCCACAAATACATCGTGTGTGCATTTACTGCAATTTTTATTTTCTTTTGGGCTGGGAATGACGCCACAGAAAATATCAGTAGCTTTCTCAGCTACTAAAATCATCTACCACTCTTTAAATTTAAAGAGGAAACTGGTTATTTTCTTCTAGGACTATTTTGGGCCACATACCAACGTGAAGCATTGAAATGATGGAATGACACTTACTACTGCTGAAAATATCAAGTGCTGTGTAGATTTACTGTGTCTTCGTTTGATGGTGTGGCTGATATTTCACCAACCTGGCATTTTTGAAGAGGTACAGCTATTGTTTTGTGAGATGTTTGCATTTCTAATGTGTACTTTAGAATTCCTTAAAAAAATCCCACTTAAGCATGTTATAATGTTATAGCACTGTATAATGTTTCGTTTATGTGACTATACCCCGCAGTAACTACTACAGGTAAGAAAAATATTCTTCTTATAAGCATTAAGGCAGAACATTTTATTAGTGACCTTCTTTTATAAAAAAGCCATTGAACTAGAGCTGATAGTAAGCAGTTTTCCACCAACGCTCTGGTTGTGCTTCAGTCAAGCGGCATCTGTAGCACTCTCTCTAATAAATAGCTCTACTGGGTGACTTTCCCGTAATGTTTCACTTCGGGCTAGGCAATCAATTTTTCTTTTTTTTTTTGGTGAATGGCTTATTCACTGAAATGTGGTTTGTGAGTTTGGGACAGCTAAGAAACTCTGGAACCGGTTATAAGCCGCGGCGGGCCACAGTCAAGTGATACTGCATCGCTGGAGCTCCCAGGTGGGATTAGGCAGATGTGTGGCAAGATCCAAGGCTCTGAGCGATCGCTACAACCACAAATTTGACATAAACTCACTCCGTATTTTCAACTGAAAAGTTAATTTTCCAGATATATCAATAAAATAGAGGGAGTGGCTTCCCTGCCCTCACGCCTGCACGTGTGCACACACCCGCATGCTCTTTTCCATTCTGTACCCAAAAGGATGTCAGTCCTCCAAAACCAGGGAGGTCCAGATGCAAGTTCTCTGTCTGGTGAGCCTAAAATCTCCATTTTCCACTTCTGCTGTGGGAGGCATCTTTGGAGGAGACTTTCTTGAGTTACTACATTATCGGATGCTCCTGGAACAGTTGTCCTCAGTTTTTCTTGTAATTAGTTGCTTATGCTTTTTGTATAGTATTTAAATATTGAGGCAGTAAGAGAAAGTGAGCGCTTGGTGCTGGAAAGTTCTCACCTAGGATTTCGAACATCTCTTGCTCTTCTTGCTCCTTCTCTGGTGATACTTCTTGAATCATTTTCAAAAGAAGAAAACTGAAGCTGGTCTTGGCAGTCTGCTCTGTAGGATGTCAGGAGCTCAGAGGTACAAGACCCACATCTGGCCAACCCTCAGGGCTGGCTTTGCACAGATTTACAGGTAGCTTGTGTGTGCCAGCAGCAACATTTTGCCTTTATTAACCATAGCTTGCAAAGCCAATTGAACCAACTACTGTGCCTGCCAAACTATGGAGAATTAGCCCAGCTTCATCAATGTATTACTTTTTTCGTATTTCTCAGAAAGAGCTTGAGTTTCACACCTTTTGAAAGGATGAGCTCTCTCCCTTGATGCAACTGCAGTCCATGGATCCCACCAAAGTTGGTTAGTTCATGAAATCCAAGGCAGTAATCATCTCCTGAGCAAGCCAGCTGGATCCACTGGAGTTGCTAGCACACAAAACTGCCTCTCTGCTACTTGATTGTGTCCCACTTGACTACAGATTTGTTATCCTAGAAGCAAAGCTTAACTTGTTCAAGCAAAATTATTGTCCAAAACTTGTATAGTCTTCAATCTTTGTCCTTTGAGACGTGTGTGAGAGAGAGATCACCCTGGCTTGCTCCTGCAGCTCCCAGGGCCAGCACCAGTCACACTGGGACGGTGGGGACCTGCCTTCTGTGCATCTCTCTTGTCCTGGCAGATCACATGCACGTGCTGGAGGCTGGCTGCTTTTAGGCAGGTTTCCCTGCTCCAGCCAAGCACGGGGGACTGCTGCTTGTCTCGAGGCCATTTGCAAAGGGGAGAGGGAGTGGGAGGAAGGCGCAGTCTATTTTAACCTTGCCTTGCTTGTTTTGTCAGGATGAAATTACTATGAATACAACTGTTTGAATTTATGATTTTTTTAACCTACCCTTTTCTCCCCGTGAACATAAATCATGTCCTTTTGCAGCCTCTTGTTTTGCCACATGAGACAGTCCTGTTGTTCTCACCTCTCAGAGTGAAGCTCTATGCTTCATTGTGTCTGCCTTGCTATTCTGGAAGGTAGTCTGGCCCGTATTAACCTTTGCCATGGATGACGAGGATTGCGCGTGTTATTCCAGATGAGGTCAATGTCTTCTGTGGCAGCATTCACTCCTTTTTCTGCTGGGCAAGTCTTGTTTGGTGCATCTTTTGATTACATCTGCTTTTTTGTCACTTTTATCACGTCAGGGTCCTCTGGGATCAATACAAAAGGTCTCTTCTGTATTGTGACTTTTTCTAGCTTTGTGTCCTCAGCGCAAGTCACTGGTACATTTTTTTCTTTGCACCTCATCACTGAAAGCATTAAAAAAACTGGTCCCTTGAGCCAGATAATTCTCCTTTCAGCACAACCTCTTTGCAAAGTTTCTTATTCATATCATAATTCCTATGCCAGTTTTCGTCATCTTCAGCTTAACTAGTAGTTTCCCGAAAAGATACCTTCTGCCCTTTCGTCCCCTGGAAAACGGGTCATCTTGTTGGAGAAAGAGATTGCAGTAGTGTGCCACAACCCATATTGCAATTTACTCAGTTTCCCATTTCTTCATGTGTTGTTCCCTGTTCCATCTCTCAGATGCGTTCTCCACCCTTGCATGCTGTTGAGGCCAGACAGATGGGTATGTCCTTGCTGGCATCGCTTGTTCTCCAGTCCTAGGCAGGATCCTGATCTGCAGGTTCCAATATAAAAATTCTTGTCCATATCCCTGTGGTTGCTTGCACCGCTTCTCTCATACTCTTGGGATGCAGATTCAAAACTCCTGCTGACTGGCACATTTTAAATTCTTCGATTTATGCTCCTCAGATACCTCAGACGAGGTGATTCACATGCCTTGCTCCCCTGTGCCCTTACTGAAAATGAAGGCAAAGCATTCATTTTATTTTGAGGCCATGCTCAGAGCTGAGGGGTTTCAGCTTTCCGTCACGAAGCTACCTTAGCCTGACTTTTGATAGTTTTGGATTACCCTCTCAAAAACATTTGCTGATCGGTCCATTTCCCCACCCCACAGCAGAGCTCTGTGCTCCCTGCCTGCGTCTTTCCAGGGTGGGGGCTCACCCCCTGAGCCCCCAGGGTGTCTTCCCCTGGGATTACCATCCCTCATGGGTTTTGCCTCCTCTTCATTAAAGAAACAACACCCAACGTGTGGCCTTTGGTGTTGTGTGTTCCTCCCGTGGGGAAAGAGCTTTCAGTGGGAGCTGTGTCAGGAGATGGGATGTACGAATTGTGACGAAAACCGGTAAACCCAGATAAACTTAACTGTGGTGCAGATACATCTCTGCGACGGCGTTTGGGTGATCAGGTTCTGTCAGAACGTGCAAGATAAAATCTGAGTGTTTAATTTAACTTTGACAGTGGCAAGCTGGTACAGACCAGCTGAGTTTTGCATGAACGTTTTCTTTTTTGGGGCGTGCTGGAGGAACGGTGAGGGCTTATTCTATGGTAATGCCAGGCTGAGAAACCTGCTGTGTTGTGGTTGGTATCACCACACTAGGTGAAAACAGCAGCCATTAGGTCATATGTTCGCTTGCCTCTCCTCACAGGCTCTGAATAAACAGTAGTTATGGTTCCCTGTGTTGGGTTTTGTGAAGTAAGCTTGTCTCTTCACCTGGGGCTCCTTTTTGTTTCTCCCGCCCCCTCCAGCAGCCCCAGATGGTGGTAGTCCTATTGGTAGTCCTATTTGCTGGCCTGGGTGCACTTCTGTCTCAAGCATCTCCTGCCTTGCCCTGACCCACTAACATTTCCACCTGGAGATGCCACAGCAACCCGGCCGTGGCGTGGTTGACGTGCCAGGCAATAAGCTCTCCTATTTCCAGGAAGCGTGGTGTGTTTCACATGCACTTTCTGCTGCGTAAACGTGGCTCTTCTCCTTGGAGTCACCCGGTGCCCTTTTAAATTGGGGATATGGCCATCTTGGGTCTTTCTCCAGTGGATGAGAGCTCTATATCCCTGCTTAGCAGGGAGGAAAGGAGCTATGGGGAGTCTCCCCGGCTAGCCCAAGGTGGCACAGGAGGCAGGCTGCCAGGCAGGAGCTGAGTTCTGCTCTGCACTGCTGCAGCTGCTGGCCTCTCCATCCTGGCCCCGGCAAACAGTTTCAATGAGGACTGAATCTTGTGAGGGACCGATTGAAAAGTAGGAGCTCACAGAGAGAGAGACTGGTACCAAAACTTCCCACAAGGCATGCTGTAAACTTAACAGGACATCCTCCGCTTCGATCCTTTTCCTTATTACACTTCCCTTGTGGCCTCACTGCGGAAGTTGTTGTTACTTTTATGTCCTTTCCTACTAATTATATAGCATACCTTACAATGCTTTTGTACCGCAGTGACGTACCTCATTCTCTGTCAGAGAGAGTGTGACCAAAATGTGAAAGATGCTCTGATCGTGCATTTGCCCGAGTTTAATTCGCTGCCTGTTTTTCCGCAGACCTGTGGAATCCCTCCCCGGTACTTAAGTCGGGGTATCTAAAATTAGATACTTGTCTTTATATCTCAGGCACCATCTTAATGATCTCTGTGAGGTCTTTGGCACTGCTTGAAAATCAGATTACTTACCTCTGTGCTTAAATGTGGATATACGCTAAACGCTTCCTCTCCAATTCCCCCTCCCCCAATTATTATTTTTTTTCTGCAACATTTTCATCCTTCACATCCTGCCTTCTGTGGCTCCCTGGTCACTCAAGCCAAGGGTTTCCATTTTTATTGCCGGAGACCGTGGTGCTGTGTGTGCATGGTCTGCTGCGTCCCGCTTTGCTTCTCCCTCCTCCAGCTGCCTATCCTTGGCTGCGCAGTGAGTGCTCCGATGGATCCATTCAGGGCTCAGTCTCCTGGTCTGAATGTTTGCGTGTTACTTCTAAATAAAGTTTTGGGGTTTTTTTAATGCATTTGGCACATCCTGTCCTCGTGTATCAGCAGTTCTCTGCTTGTTTGGCACAAGCAGAAAGCCCTTTTCAAGCGTAGTGTAATAACAATAATGCATAACCTTAAGGTAAATAAACAAACCGCACCTTATTTTTATTTCAGCTGCATTTTGGGGCATTCTTTTTCTTTTTTGTAAGTAACACACAAATGTACTTGCAGTCCTTGTAGCTACCTTTCTCATTCTCGTCCTCCGTGGAGGCCAAGTGGGCTCCTTCTTCCCTGCAGTTCCCTCCTGGCTTAGCGCTGGCTGCAGCTCCCTGCAGTGGGCTATGAGCCCCCTCCGCTTCCCAGGACGCAGCGCGCAAGCTGCTGTTCGTCTGCCCCACAGGCTCCAGGGAGTTGCCCTTGTGGCTTCCCATAGATTTGCTTATGTCTGATGATCTGAAATTAGAATCCATTCCGTGCTTTGCCCTTCTCTGTAAATGTGTAAAACCTTGCCGATTTCCCCTAGGGAAGAAAGGGGGATTTTCCCACCATTAAAACAAAAGGAAAGGAAAGGAGAAAGACTTAAAACATGTTCAGATACTTGTAAAAACGATTAAAAAACAAACAAACCCACAACCATGTCAATTATTCATATCCCCTCGTATAAATATAGCAACCCTGAAAAGGGGGCTTTCCCTTGGGCTACCTGCTCTTCTCTTCCATTAATTTATTACCAAGGCCCCACGGTGCTTTGTTAGTGCCATGTTTCTGGTTTTGTTTTCTTTAGCTGTGATTTGGGGATGGTTGATTGTTGGCTATATGGTGGTTTTAGGTCTCCTGATGGACCTTCCTCCCTCCGTCTCTTTTTGCCCTTTCTTCCCTCCCTTAGAAATTCTCACAGGTGTGGTGCTACAGCTGGAGGAACAAGGCTTCCCACATCTTCCTTTTATGAGTTCTCCAAAAGAGAATGTGGGCTTATTTTTCTCTCCGCTCCTCTTCATCTGGAGCAATCAGCCAGCATTGTTCTCCTAACCGTGACAGACACACAGGTTGTGTGTTGGTGAGATGGTTGCAAAGAGGTTTTGCAATTCCAGGTCTGCTGGCCGATTCTTGCGGACCTGTGGACAGTCCCCCCAGCCTTGTCTGGACGGTCAGCGTTGTCAGACTCCAGTTTCAGGAGCAGCCATTCTCTTTGGCAGGTAGTGTAAGCCATGGTTGGTTTAAAAATATTTTTTCTCACAAATGAAAGGTTTCTATGACATTTTATATGTCATAGAAAGAAAACACAGAAAGGAGCATGTTTGTCATTTGTTTTCACAGATTTAAAAGTCAGCTGGCTTCTGCAGTCCACTAAGAGGTGGTCTCAGAGCTCAGTGTTGTTTGTAGTTTCAGTGACTACATTGAGAACGGGGAAGCTTGGAGAATTTCTGAATTACATTTCTGAACCCACGCGTGCACCCAGCCCCGTCACGGAAAGCCCTCTCAGACAGAGATCTGGGCGTAGAGCAGCCTCTATCCACCCATCCACACACCCACCCATCCATCTCCTGTGGGTTGCAGTGTCTCATTTTGTGGAGGGCAGCCCAGGGGTATGAGATGGGGAGAGCCAGAGCTGTCAGGGCACCCTGGAGCATACTAAAGCATTTACCTTCTTCTCAGGGTAGGTGATTTGATAGATTGATTTCAGCAGTAATTCGTAGTAACTAGTGGTAACAAAGGCTAACAAAGTGTGGCCTCCAGTTACAAATAAAGGGCCTGATTCTCCATTTTAGGAGAGAGGATCGAACACGAGAGTTACAATGGCAAGGAACTGGGATCATGGGTGGGGAATACAGCCCAGAGGCACTGATTAATATTAAATAGTTTCTGTATGAAATGACTACTACTTTCTGTCTATGTATATACATCCTGATGGTTTATGGTAGAATTACCGCGGGTCTCTCAAAGGTGGATGAAGATTTACTTAATGACCAACTGATCTCACATCTGCAGTTGCATTTGGAATCTGACGAAAACAATGCATCATAAGATGGAAACATAAAAATAGAATTGAGAGTGCTGTCGTCCTTCTAGCCAACTTCTCATTTTCACTGGACATTGCATGCTAATTTTTCCTTGCTGGAAAGGAAAGGTTCTGCTTTGAAGAGGAGGCTTTTAGAAAACTACAGCTTCCATATTTTTCATCCATTAATGTTCATGTCAGGTGTCCGCAAGCAAAAAGAAAACAGGTGTGCTGTTTTTCTCCATAATCTCTTGGCATTGCAAACTCCTCCTAGCATGTGAAAGTCAAAGCTCTCTTTGCTCTACCTAGAATCACAAGTAGCAGATGTGATGAATAACAAGGTGCTCCTTTGATATATTCTGCTTCCTAACTATGCATTCATTTAATCCATTCATGGTGGTTTGCTGTGAGCTTTCTCAGTTTGGACTGACTTAAGTTGCTGCATGATGAGCCCTGTGGGAACTCCTTGGCCTGATTTTTCAAGGCGCTGTTTTGTGGCTATGAAATAAATACAGCTGTGCTACTTCCAAACCTTCAAAGAACAAGAGGAGTTGCATTGACACATGTTCGACATTGGCATACATGCATACATACATGCATCATAGGTGTATATGTGTGTGTGTGTGCATGCATGTTTGCAGGAATCAGCTTGAGTATTTGTCTTGAGCATGGAAGTTTGAAAATCTTTTTATCTGACATTTCTTTTTTAACAAGATGAACTGTTCCAGGTGTGATTGTTTACAGCTGGCCATCTACCCTGAGAACAGTTACTGGTGGTCTGGACACACGGTCTGGCTCCATTGACAGAGCAAGTGTCCACAGGAGCAAACGTGTCCTCTGTGGGGAAGGGCTCTGTGCTGGGAAGCAAGCTATGGGGCTGTGGTTGTGTTTGCTTCTGCCTTTCCTCCTGATGGAGGAGCATGGGCATCCCCTTTTGCTAAGACCCTGTTGGAGGGAAGTCCTTGTCCAAGGCTGCTTCAGCACTGCAGACCCCCTGAAGTTCTGCTGCAGCAGAGCCTGAGCTCTCGGGGTGAACTGGGAAGCATGGGGGTGAGGACCATTCCAGTGCGTATTAATGGCAGACAAAGAGAAGTATGAAAACCTGATGTTCTTCTTGAAAAGTATGGCTTGGGAAAGACTCTCCAAGTTGTAAAAGTTAACAGCAACAAACCTTTTCAGGAAAGAATCTGTGGGTCATGATAAATCCTTCTTTTCTGGAGGAGCCGTGTGTGCACGGTACTCATCTGTTCGTGGCAAAGGATATTGCCAGCCCTTCTGATGTACTGGAGTGTAGTGAGGACTTGGATAATCCAGTATCCCGTAGTAAACGTCCACTTTGGATCTTCCCACCTTCTTAAAAAATGAGTGCAAGAAGAATGATTTTTGTCGGAGGAGCACAGGCAGTGTGGGGAGCGGGTGACGTTTTAGTTGGTTTCTCACAGAAGTGACCAGAGTTCGCTTCAGCCTGGAGCAGATTTTTCTGAGTTACAAACTCCTCAAAAGCCACTTCAGGACGGATAACTTGATCAAATGCTCAGACGCGTCTGGTTTTTTCTTCTTTTGGACAAGTTTTCTGGGGCAGTGGCAGGCGGATCTGAAATAAGATGGTCAGAATTCCTTTCCCTTCCGAGGTGAGGAATGCACACTGCAGGGTTGCTTGTTGAGCGGTGAATGCAGGTGGAAAGCCTCTTGCCTGTAGGACCTTGTTTGTCAGCAAGATTCGCGTCTTGCAAATTATTGGCAGCTGGCATGGTAATGAGTCCATTTCAATATAAATGAGCTTCATTTTATTAATTTCTGCCAGCTCCTGAGCAATTCATGAACTGCTTTTCAGATCTCAACCAACAGCTTGGGGGAAGAGGGGGAGGTGGGGAGCGGAGAGGGGAACATGAAGGAGGAGAAAGAAAACGAGAATGTTTTTAATTTAGAAAGGAGCCGGTGACTCTCATCTCTTTTGAAAATCCAGCCAAGATTGAGGATCTCAATTTCCCCACCAAGCAGCTCTAATAACATGAAGGGCATCAGTAATCTCTTCCAAGGTTTTTGTTCCTCGAGACGTTTGGAAAAGTTTGTAACTCTCAAAACTCCGTGTGCAGTGTTGAGTTGATGTTTCACTGCCTGTGTTCGGCTGGGAGAAGGAGGAGTCGGGTGACTTGAGAGTCGGTTTGGGCAGAGCACCCAGCCTGCCGGTGAGTTCTTGGTATCTCACAGGAGGGGACCTTGAGCTGGTGTACTTGTAATGGAGTTTGCTGGCGGTATCAGGCCAAGAAAGGGCTGGGATTTGGTACCCACGCGAGTGCATATGTGTAGGTAACTTGAGGACTATTCTTATAACTTGACTTAGGTCTAAATAGGCGCAGACTGGTCTCTTGTATCCTTGCCTTAGTGAATGCAATTAGCCCGACGATCCTTTCACCGTGCACAAAAATGCATGTAAATGCTCTGCCCTACAGTGTCTGATTCGCCCTTGAAAAATGTTAATGAAATCCCTGCTTGGATAACTGCCCTTTTTGTAAATTAGACAGTCTGCGCAGAGAAATCTCCTCTGAGGTCTTCCAGTTTTGGGCCTATTCCCTGGGCAGTTGGGTTCCCCCTTGCTGCCACAAGTTAAGCCCTGGCTTACTGGAAGGTGCCTTTCTTGGCGGTCATCTTCGGATGCAGGTGTGTTTTTGGACCTGAGATTTTCCAGCCCTGCCTGAGACAGACTGTCCTCAGCAGGGGCATGTTAATGTCTATGGGGATTTTTATTGTACAAAGTGGTGGGAAGAGGAACTCTCCGTGTCCTGTAGTTTGGGCTGATGGTGCTTGACTGGGTTTTTCATTTATTTTGCCATCATCAGATTTCAGCATTTGAATTTAAGCACAGCATTTGCATGCAGTGTTGCACGGTGTTTCTTAGATAAGTGATGATAACAGGACCTGGCAGAAGATGTCCTCCTGTGTAGCCGTTCCTGCTAATCCTTTGTCTGATTTTTTTTTTTTTTTCTCCCCTCTTTCTCCCCAGGTTTTTGGCATATAGTCATAGACTCTGATGCGAGAGTAATGGAGTCGCTGAGTGGCAGGTGCTGTCAGCTTCTGCAGTCCCAGTAACTGTTCATTTTGGTATCATTTGCAATTCTATACCTCTAAATGCCACAGCTCTCTTGGGGAAGGTTGCGCTGGATACCAGTACTGCCTCGGAAGGTACATGTGTGTCCATATATTTTTATTTAGGAGTTTGCTGTGTTGTATAATGGTTCGCGGGAAGAGAAAAATTGGATAAGCTGCATGCGGTTTATGGTTACACCCGTTTAGCAATACAAAGGCATTTGAATGGCTATCAAGCAGCTACTGATGACATCCCTTCCTCCCTCTCTCCTCCTCTTCTTTGAACTGCCTGCAGGGCCTTTTTGGAGTCCATCCCCGTGCTTTAACATATGCGAGAGCCGTTTAGAAAAAAGAAACGTCTGGTTAAAAGGTTCTGATTTGAAAACAATTAAATATGCTGCTGGAGCTTCCGAGAAACTCAAAAGCTTAGTGTGGAATTTCAGCCTCTCCCCTGCCCTTTTGAAAAAGCACATTTTAATTACAATAAAATGTGTATGTTCACACTTGGTTATTAGTCTTGTACATTTTTCTATGTGGTTCTTCTGAGTTCAGTAAAAATCTTTGTTGTTAGCTGGCAGATTTTAGCAAAAGTTTATTTCTGTAGGCTCATAGCTCGCTGTGGATTTAATCATTGTTCTGGTTCTCATTGCCTTCAAGCTCCGCTCCAGGAGAAAAATACAGATTTGTCACCAGGGCCTCCCACTAGAATCTAATTTTAAATTTGCAATCTGTTGTCTTGCTTCAAATTTGGTTAGAAAGTGAATGTATTTCAGATTTTCTTCTGGAATCTAAAGGCCCAACTTTTTGCAAGTTTGAGAGTTAGTAACTTAGGTTTGGTTGAAATGAGTATTTTGGTTTTGTAATTATTTTAAGAAATATTTAATATTGGGGGAAAGGGAAGACAAAGGAAAATGACTGTTTTCAAAGAAAATCATATTCTTGGATGGGGCCGTCATCAGTGGTCATCTAGAATAGGATCATCTTTATGTGTAACCATTTTATGAAGACTCATCCAGCAAAAACTCAGCAGTTCAGCTAGAGTTCAGTCTGCCTGTCTAGGGTAGTCGAGGTAGGGAACACTGTTTTTTCCAAAGCTTTCCTGCAGAATTTGTGTTCTCCCTGCTGATATCCTAATGTTGATATCAATCTTAAGTTTTGGGTTAAAATGAAAAAAAACCCAAACAACTCAACCCCTTGTACTGTCTCTTGATGTGCAAGCTGGCTAAAAGGTGACTTTGCTGGCCCCTTGAAGACTTCCACAATTTTGAGATTTTCCCTGCTCTGAAACAGTAAGGAAGAGATCTTCTGGGAGAGAGAGCCCTTTCCCAGAGCAGCCCGATAGCTTGATGGTCAGGCCACCCCTTGAGGATCTGGAGGAACAAGTTGCCACCCCTTCATTTGCTTGACTTGGGCTGCAGATACAAATCTCGATCATCTGCGTCTTCGGCGAGCAACTGAGTCACTGAGCTGGTGCCTGGTCCAGGAGACGTGCCTGTCTCCCCGCTTTGGTTTTCAAATCTCTCCCTCTTGGAGCAGAGGAGCCTTTCATCAAAAGTGGTCTATTCCCACGAAAAGTTGGGGTTTTGATGAATCAACGTTTTCTGCTGAAAAATTTCCAACTAGTTCTGCTTGCAGTGCATGGTCTGTGCGCGCTAATCTCTGCTAGCTTCAGAGAATAATTCAGAACAGATTTTTGACACGTTGCAATCCCTGGCCAAGCGCGACAGACCTGTTTAAAGCATTGAGACGTGTCACGCTTGATTTATGTTGTATCCTGGTGGTACCTTGATAGGTCTTTAATGGTCACCTTCGGATTCGAGGGGTGAGCTAACAAGGGGAGCCTTTGTCCTACCAGCATTTGCGTGCAGCTCCCATTAACATTACTCATTTTCTTAATTTGATACAGATTTTTTTCATTGGGTGTGCTAAATTCAGTTAAGCCGTAGACAGGCAGCATCTGGCAGCCGAAGCTGGAGCAGCCTAAGATGTTTCTGCCCCAGGGTGTCTGCCGCTGCCCCTGGGAGGGGGAGGTTGGGGCTCCCCTCCCCTGCCCAGCGCCTGCTCCTGCTAGCTGAGGATGCCGGCATCTGCTTCAGTGCGAATTCACATGTTTCAGGGCTGCCTTTCCACATCTGCCTGAGCTGACCTAACAGCTCATTGCTGCCAAAAAAATGGGGGAGGTGCCACTCGCTGTCCCCTTTCCCGGTTCCTGTGACTTCCCCCCACCAGCCATGCTGCCCCCTCCTCGCCCTGCAGTGTCCCCAGGCGGGCACCCTTGTGTTGCCTCTGGCATGGGCCAGTTCAATTCACTATCCCAGCAAAAATAAACTAATAAATAAAGTCTTTTTAAATTTTTCTCTTTGTCCCTGCACCCCCCCCCCCCCCCCGATTTATTTTCTTCTGTTTTAGTGGACTGAGCTGCATGAGCACCTGAATTGGTTGAGAGTAGCTGGTGGAAATGCTCAGTTAGAAATGCAGAGGGGAGGCAAAAACGGGGGTGAGAAGGTAGGAAGGAGGCTGCTTCAGGCCACTTTTCTCAGGCACCCCACAAGTGGGCACCCTCAGCTTGACCCGGTGGGGTTGGCCGTCCCCACTAGAGGTGGGCTCAGCCTGTTATGCCCCTCATCTCCTGGCATCTGGCAGGGGACGGTGACAGACTGCGGGGATGGTGCTGTTTTGCATCGCTGCAGCTGGATCAGCTGCACTGTGCCTGCCTGCGGCCCGCTTGTGCCCACCCTGCCGAACACGCAAACCTGCAACGTAATTCCGGGGAAATCAGTGGCTCTAGGGCAAGGCCCCTCCAGTCGTCCTTCCTGGGTGCAGGAGCGAGGGATGGGCTAATCGCTGGCATAGATGGCCGTCTGGGGGATTTGCAAACACGTCCTCACCTAAAGCGCCAGTCCACGGAATTAAAAAGGGACAGCTCTTTACTTCAAAGTCTGACACTTCTTGCCAGTATCTAGCAGATACTTCTCATTGTGTGAAACCACTCAGTAAACATTCCTGCCACCGTCTGCGGGGAAAAAACTTGCCTCCTTCCATCAGAGTGCTTCTAGCGGCGTTATTTCCTTACAGGACGCAGCCTGAGCTGCTGCTCCTTTCCTCGCCAAGTCATTTGTGGTTCTCTTGCTTTTTGGCTGGGTGAAGTTTTGCCCAGTGTGCGTGGAGACTACATCGAGATGGTGGCACAGGGCTGTCTTCCGTAGCCACGCTGCCCGGCGTTTTCATCATCAAGTGTGCCTCGCTGTGTGGTGTGGGGGGGGACGCTCCTGCCCTTCGGCAACTCTGTTTCTGAAGGTAAAGAGCCACTCTTCAATCATTCAGGGTTTCAAGAGGACTTTTAAAACTGCTATTTCTCCTTAGATAAGTACTGAAGTGATGGCTGCATGGCTGGAGACTGGGGATAAATGGTTGCATGCTCTGATGGGCTTTGCAGCCGGTGGAAATCCCGTTGAAGGAAAGTGTGGTTAGCAAGAATCTCAGAATCAAAGCAGCTAAAAGCATTACCCCGAGAGGGTTTCTTTTGGAAGGTGGGGAATGCTTAGGGCTGGTTTTAGACATCAGTGTGGAAGACAAAATGCAGTTTTTGTGCTATAAAATGTTTTAGAAGGAAAAGTTAGCTGACATCTGATTTTCAGTCCGGTCCATATCAAAGGGCTATAGCTTTTAAGGAATAATAAACTCTGTCTAGGGATTTATAATGCTGTCATTTTTTTTTAGATTAAAACCTGCCCTCTGTGCAGCGCATTTATTTTTCTAAACGATGCATGATAACCAAGTCTCATGACAGTCAATGGGAGTTCAGCCGTTAATTTCAGTACACATAGCATATTTCTTGGTATAGTTTCCTTGACATGTGATTATATTTATTTTAGATACAGAAATGTCCAGATATCTATGGAAGTGCCTGTTGCTTCAGCACTGAACGGATTTTTAGCCTCAGACACGAGGGTAAAAGAGTAGAGAAGTGCAGTCCTCTGACTGTGGCCAGAAGTTACCACTGCAGAAGTTCAGTTCCTCCACATGGACCCAGGACAGCCTGCAGCAGAACTGCGTGCCTCCACTTAGCACAATTGATTCCTCACTTCATATGTAATTTATGTAGGGCTAACTCAGTTCTGTGCGGCAGCAATAGCGTATATTTAGATAGCGAGGGAAAATACACAATCCCATTCATTCTGCCAGCATCTGGCTCAATACCCATCGGCGCATCCTGTTGAAGCAGAGGGAATTGCCCCAAGAAATTAAAAAATCCAGATTATTTTCCTTCCCAAGTTTTGACTTGGGATTTCTGTTCAAGATTTATGGACTATTTATCTAGATATAATTGTCTTGCATGTAATTCAGGATCTTGTATTTGATTTTGAATAGCCACATACTTTAACATTTACTTTTCTTGTTCTTCTTCTTGATCTTTGGCCAGAAGGAGCCAATATTACTGATAAAATATTTCTGACATTTGTTGAATGAGGTCACAGACCTCAAAGTGTTTTCCAAGGTTGAATCCAGATCATCACTCCCATCTTCTGGACGGAAACCTGTTTCACGGTGGGATGGGCGCAACTGAATAGTGCAGGAGGCTAGGTATGGAGATAGGGACAGAAACCCAGTCCCTGCGTTCCAGCTCAGTTTTCTCTTTGCTAGATCAAAGCACTTAGATCTAGCTATCTGCTTCAGAGTGAGTAGGAAGGAAAGGTTATTTTTGTATAGTCTGAGTCACTCATGCTAATTTATTTTTCATAATATGGCTTTCTTGTGTGGGGCTCTCTGTACCTGCTTAATGTTGCACTGGTTTTTTGTTCCAGAAATCAAACCTATCATTAGCTCGCTGCCGAACAGTTGAATTTGTACTTTGCTATTTGGTGCTTCAATTCGCAGCTCCTAGCAAAAAAAAAAAAAAAAAAAAAAGTGAAATCTCAGATAAAGGCCCATATCCATCTACTTTTTTGCATCTTGTTACATGCAGATAAACAATAGCTGTTGATTTCTTTGAGTTTGTAGTGTTGGCTGGAATTGTGAAGGATTAGCAAATACTAGGAGTCAAGTGAATGTGTGCAGAGCTGTGATTGCCGGTGCACTTTAGGGGTAAACTGGCTCCCATTAAGGACCAAGCTTCAAGGTTCAACCGTTCCCTCTTATACAGTCTTCATGTACGCCAGCATGGCTATGGTCTGGCTTTTTCCTACATACTGATTTAACTGAGTTGTATTTATAAGTTCGCTGGTACTGTTGCTGGCTCCCTCAATTAATTCTGTGGGATTAGTTGCTGCTGTTAGAGCATGTCCTGCGAGACCCGGAGGAAGCTGTGGTGTAGGTTTCGGGACAGGTTCATTAAAAAAAACCAACCTCATTTGGGTGTACTGGGGCGTCCGTGTGTCTTCTTGCCTGTGTGTTTGGTTGCCGGCTTTAACGGTCCCCGTTCTCTCCCTTTGCAGACTGTGACGCCATGGGAAACGCGGAGAGCCAGAGCGTGGAGCACGCCTTCTACGGAGACAAGCACGCCAGCCTGGGCCGCAAGCACACTTCCCGCTCGCTTCGCCTCTCCAATAAAGCCTCTCGCCGGACGCGGCACGCCTCTTCCGGAAAAATTATCCACCGTAACTCAGAAGTGAGCACCCGCTCCAGCAGCACCCCCAGCATCCCCCAGTCCCTGGCGGAGAACGGCCTGGAGCCCTTTGCCCAGGAGGCCAACCTAGAGGACTTTGGAAGCCCCATCTGGGTGGACCGCGTGGACATGGGCCTGCGGCCTGTTTCCTACCACACTGACTCCTCCGTCACCCCCAGCGTGGACAGCAGCACCGTCCTCACCGCCGCCTCTGTCCAGAGCATGCCTGACTCAGAGGAGAGCAGGCTCTACGGGGACGAGCCGCCGTTCCTGGCGGAGGGCGACGGGAGGTCACATCGGTACGCGGCCAACGGAACGAACTTCATGGAGACGGCCAGCTTCAAGAAGAAGCGCTCCAAATCGGCCGACATCTGGCGTGAGGACAGCTTGGAGTTTTCGCTTTCTGACCTCAGCCAGGAGCATTTAACGAGCAACGAGGAAATCCTGGGCTTGGCCGAGGAGAAGGATGCTGAGGTCACCCGGGGGACAGAGGCCAGCGGTAGCCCCCAGCCGCTGGTCACCTGCCAGCGCGCCAATTCTATGAGCGACTTGTATTCCCCCAAAACCCCGAGCGCTACTGTCAATGGCGGCCCGCGAAACGCCTTTGGAGGGTATGGCCGGAATTTAGTGTCTGACATCCCTGATATTGGAAGCCATAAGATGGCATCGGTTACCACCGAGGATGCGCCTTCCTACAGTAATTACAATACGCTGCCCTGCAGGAAATCGCACTGCCTTTCTGAAGGTGCCACCAACCCACAAATTAGCCATAGTAACAGCATGCAAGGCAGAAGGGCGAAAACTACTCAGGTAAGGCAGTTTTATTCTACATAAAATGGAAGTGTGTGGCATTTGCTAAGCTGTGTCTGTAGATAAAGATATTCCAGGTTCTTCCAGGCTTTGTTATCCTTCAACACCCCCTTTCCAAGAAGAAGGCTGCATCCAGGAGAGAGTTGAACTAACCAGTGTGGTGTCTGCAGCTGGCTTGATCCCATCACTGTTCCCTTCCTTATCTGCAACTCTGGGCCTTTTCCACTCTTCACTGCCTCTGAAAAGACAAATCTGCGTTTGCCAGCTAAAGATTTTCCTGCATGTTTTGCAGTGCTGACGGTACCTTTTTTCCAGGGTAGCTGCCAAAACCGATCACTCAGGGAGCTCGTGCGCATTGGTTGTGTCTCCCCTTTCTGCCCTCCCTGCCCTGTTGCCCTCCCCTGCCTGCACATGTGCAAGCACTCCTCAGCTCTCCTAGCTGGAAGCAAAGGAGAAACCTGCGAGTGTTTCCCCTCCCCTCCATTGTAAACACTTTGCTGGGCTGAAATGTCACTCTTCTAATTAGCCAGCATTCACATTTGTGCAAAACATCACCCAGAAGCAGCGCTGTCCCCTCGCAGGAGACTGCCAGTCCTGCGAGCTGTGGTGCTCACCCGCTGTAAACTGAAAAACGATGGGGGGGGGGTGGTAGATGTATGGAGAAGATGCTGCTTCTCCTGGCCAGGGAGGATGTCATACCCTTCATCCTTCATCCTTTTTAACAGACAGCACAGAGCCACGATGAGATTTTCTGTCTGGTGTCCCCCCCCGCGCTCCAAACGCCAGTCCTGTGACCTTTTCTTTGACTGCCGCTGTTGGGTCTTTATTATGTTTTGCCCTGCTTTTCTTGGCCACGTTCTGCCTGATCGCGTTACACAGCACCGTCTTCTGTGCTGCAAACAGCGATTCTGCTCACAGTAAGTGGCAGACAACTCTCAGACGGGGGAAAAGGGAGCTACAAATCCTGGCCAGCTGTTCAAGCGACGTGTGGCATACACGTTGTGGGCATATTGCCCTCAGTGTAAGTTCATTCGGCTGGCTTGCTGGACCTTCTCAGAGCAGTCGTCCAGCCACCTAATGGAAGAGGCTGGCTGTGGTGTTTTTCACAGGCACTATTTGCTAGCTGTGGGCACCGGCTCAGAAACATGGCCGGGGGACACAGACAGAGCAGTCTGACGGTGCAGGTCAGAGCTGTGCACCAGATTGCATGCTTCAGTGGCTCCCCTGATTTCATTGCATGGTTTCTCCTACATACGCCATGCAGCGTACGCACACCCGCGCCGCATGACCCAGAAAAGGAAAAAAGCGGCACGTTGCATCAAGGTGGGAGGCCGGCAGGCTCGCCTCCTGCTGCCGGGCTCGGCTGTTGGCAGGACACCAGCATTAGAGATACCAGGCTGGGCAGCGTGAGTCAGGCGGGTTGCAGCGTGCCGCAGAGGAGGTGCGGGGCTGCAGAGGTGCGGAGGGTGAGAGGAGCGTGTCCCCCCTCTGTCGGCTGGCACTGACTTGCAAGAGCTGATGGGAAGGGGTTGCTGAGTGACGTACCGGCTGTGCTTGATCTGTGGAGATATGCTGCTTCTAAATATACAAATGGCGTGCTAAAACAGATGCTGCAACGTCCCACAACAGCAGCTTTGTACTTCAAAATCAGCTCTTTATTTTCAGAGGTATTTTTACGGTGCAAGTGCAAAAACCCTTTGGTGCTCCATCAAGGTAGTGCAGGATAAAAAGCAAGAGAACAACAAGCAAAAAAGAAAAAAAAAAAGGATGTTATTTGGCAGCCTTGAACGTGACAGCTTTCATGAAGATTGTTAGGTGCAACTGCTGCCTCCAGCCCTCTTTCAAGTGTATTTAAGAAAAAGAGAACAGTGTCGCTGGTGAACAGCAAAGCATTTGTTTTTCTTCATGGTGCCTATCTTGGCGTTAAGAAGATTCCTCTGAGGCACTTAGTGAAAGTCACGAATTTGCGTAGCATTTTGCGAGGCCTCAGCTATACCCAGGGAAATCACTTTGTGGGGCTGGTTTCACTAGGTGTATCTCCTGAGCTTGGAGACGGTGGCTATAAGGAGTCTCAGCAGTGATTATTACCATGTATGAATTCAACAAAATTAAAGCTTTGGAAAGGTCAAAATTCCTCCTGAGTCTTTAATCCTAGCAGCGTACAGTAAGTATGAGATACTTGTCAGCAATGAAGTCATGTTAGCCCAAGCCTACCTTTAGCAGGCTTAGGGAAATGACTATCATTACGTGTTTGATAGAATGAAAAGGAGGTACAAATTTGCACACAAAGTAAAAGGATTAGTTCCTCAGCGAACCTGATTAGGTGGCTTTGGATGGGGTGAGAGGAGGGAAACTACCAACCTGCCTCTGTACCAGCTCTCCAGTCCGACAACATCTCAGCACTTTGCACATCTTTCCTCGACACCCCTGGTGTGAAGTAGAGTGTGACGGTTACCCTACCTGAGACAGTGGAAGCTGAGAGGTAGAGCTGATGGCCTTACTGCTTTGCTGTTAGTGTGCTCCTTGGCACCATGTTGGCCTGTGCCAGCTGGTATTTCCTCACAGTTTGGGGAATTTTGTTTCCCTCTGCCCTTCCCAGTCTTTCAACACTTTCTCAGTGGGCTTCACACTCTTGATGACCACCTTGAGCATTGCCCCAGAGCCTGCCATACGCGTCCTCGTGCTGTAAAACATGTCATGATATAAAAACAACTTAGTGGACTAAGGCAAAACTTTTAATATGTTTTTCCAGCCTTTTGAACTGCCTCCCCCCATCTCGATCCCACAAAACTATAGTTATGTCGTAGGGCCACAGGGGCACAGGTGACCCAGGGCCAGGTGTAATATGGTGTTGGACACAGTTTTCCCTCCTGACCTCCAAGGCCAGTGACATGTCACTGTGCCTGTGCAATTTAGCAGGGCAGAGGTAGCTCCCTTGTTCAAAGTCACCTAAGTGAGCCTCATAGCCAGGGAGTGAGATTTCTGCTGAGATCACCGTTGTCCATCCTCACAAGAATTCGGTTTTGTATTTGCCAGTGGGGTTTTTCTTTAGTTTTTGGAAAGTCATAGCTGGGATATTTTGCATGATTTTTCAGTCTCACCTGCCCTGGTGCTAGAAATACTGAAAGGTCCTGATGGCTACTTGTAGGTAGCTTTTGACTAGTCTAGTTCCCAAAGAGCTCCCTGAAAGCAGGAGAGGCCGAGCACAGGGTTAGTCTGAGACCATGGCAATGGCCTTGTGCCCTTGTGTTTGACTCCTGAATCCAGCCACTCTTACACACGTGTTCAACTGTATGTACATCAGCATATTTTCTATACAGGCTAAATTTATTAGGAGTTGCCAGTAGCTGTAATTTTTGTGGTGTGCTGACCACTGCTACTGGGAAAACGCATCCTTGAACGTATCACGGAAAGGAGATCCCAGAATCACAGCTGTATGTGTTTTGTTATAATGCCTTATCCATGGATTCTTTGCAAGTATGTAGTTTACATAAAAGAAGAAAAAAACTAAAAGGGAAGCTCTCCCTTCCAGATTTAAACCTTAAATTGAACTGTGGGAGTCACTTTCCACTAATTGAGAGAGAGAGCTTTTTAATATGGGCGATACAATTATATTCAATATGCAGAAGCGATTAATATTCACAGGGTGGCTTTGGGGCAGCCATGCAGCAGTTCTGTTTTTCATAACATTTTGACATTAAGGGTTGAGATCTGCTGAAGCGAGACTTCCCGGAGAGCTCTGCTGGGATCCTGTTTGGCTTTTGTTGCTGATGTGGTGTAGGTGGAAAAAGCTTAATTGGCTGACATTTTCACCCATTTTTGCTTGAAGGGAGACAAACTCTGGTTGGATACAGCTTGTTCTGACTGTGGGTTGTGAGATCCCCAGGATCCTACAACCTGTTTGTTGGGATCCCGATTTTGTGAAATGGCCCTGTTGTGTCCTGCTTGCAGCTAAACATCTGCCTGCAGGAGACTCTCCCCCCCTACCCCTTCTCCTCCTCCTCCTGGTAAATGTTCAGAGAGAAACGTAACCACATGCTCCCCTGCTGTTATGAGCCCGATTGAAGTTTCAGGAGGGGAATTAGGGAACAGAAATCTTGAGATACGGTTTTGTGCCACGTCCAAGCCTATCTTGCCACCTCCTTGTTCCATGTTCACCCTCTGTGGATAATTTCCGACTGCTCTTTTCTCTAGACCATCAAATAGGGAGGATGCAGCCTTGCGTAGGGCATGAACCTCTTTTGACATTTCAAACTCCGCTGCAAGGGTAGTCAGGTGAAGATATCCTGCACATACAGAAGATAACTCTGGTCACATGGCAAAATCTGCTTGCCAGGTTGTGGTGTCAGCAGCGTGTCTGTTCACCGGTGTTTGCGACAGATCGGCACAAGCCAGCCCTACCTGATCCTGGCTCCAGCCCTCCAGGTCCTGCTCCTTCCCCTCTGGTTTTCATGATGGTGAAGATGGTGATGGCAGTGGCCATCAAAGCTGGAGATCTCCATGAGCTTCCAGTGCTGGTGTTTGCTTTGTAGAGAAGGCATTAGGAGTAGTCCCTAGGAGGCGTGAAGCTATGGGTGGACTGTCTTTTCTGGGGGAGCGGTGGTGTTTTAGAGGCAGTATTTAGAGCATGGTGTGACTCCCGTGTGCATTAACACCTGTGGAGATGCAATGGCCAAAGTGTTTCTGCATTGTCAACCACTCATGTACGAGAAGGGTGAACTCGTTCCTCTCTGAGCTTTATAGCTCAGTCTGTGATTTCTTCCAGAAAGCTCAGCTCCAACATGAGCGTTACAATGGTGCAGTCCATTTTTTTTACGTAACTTTTGAGAAGGAGCAGCAAGAAGATGTCCCTCGACTCTGCAGGGAAAGCAAAAGTTTTTTTTACAGCGTCTTCAGTCCAGTGTTTGTTGTGAAACTGAGCAGGGGAAGAGTGAACAAACTTCCTGCCTGACTGACTTGGAAACTGCACCTCTTTCGGCGCCAGCCCCAGAATATGTCCTTGGCGCGTTAAATCCCCTTTTGTCCGATTTTCAAGTTTCTTACTATTTTTAGGCCTCTGTAGGTAGCATGAAGGAATTTGGGATCTCAAGCCTTAAAAAAAAAAAAATCCTATATGAAAAAATTTTGCAGAATATGCAGGGGATGAAACCAAGGTTTTTGTGGGACTTAGATCAGGATGTACACAGAAACCAGTCTAAAAACAGAATATCTTTCCAGTCGATACTATTTTTTTACCATCTCAGGGAATTTTATAACAGGTTATAGTGTTTCATTATGTTCTGTAGGATGACTAAACTCCAGAGAGCTGATCCTTGTTTTTAAGTTGTGTAAAACTTTTTCACAAATGCTTTTGTGGCATAGAGGATATAACCTCAAAATGTAAAAGGACCACACTGGGTCAGTCACAGGAAAGCACCATCCAGCCCAGCACCTTGTTCCCCAAATACCAAGTGCTCAGGAAAAGAAAGAAACAGAGAGAGTACAGGGTAAACTTTCCTTTAGGGCATTCTTCCTGATCCCAGAAAATTAGCGATTTGAGTCTTCCTGTGCGAGGAATGCATCCAAGAGTGTTGGGTTGACCTGTCCCCTGTGATTTCTCTTTTCAGAAATAATTTTCTCCTTCTGGCTTCCACTGCATCCTGTTCACTCTCTGCATAACACTTGTGACCTTACAGCCTGCTCTTATAGCCCTCCTCGGTCATTGCTTTTCCAGGCAGAGTATTTTCAGCAGCTGAAGCTCTGCTCCTATTGAAGTAATTCTGTACATCTCAGCCTGTAGTCTGGAAAACACAGCTATTTTCAACCTGAATATGATTCTCAATCATAGAATCATAGAATCATAGAATCATAGAATCACCTCAGTTGGAAAAGACCTTTAAGATCATCGAGTCGAACCATTAACCTAGCACTGCCATCCCACCACTAAACCATGTCCCTGAGCACCTCATCTATCCTTCTTTTAAAGACCTCCAGGGATGAGGACTCCACCACCTCCCTGGGAGCCCATTCCAGAGCCTGACAACCCTCTCGGTGAAGAAGTTTTTCCTAATGTCTAGCCTAAACCTTCCCTGGTGCAGCTTCAAACCATTCCCCCTCGTCCTATCATCTGTTACCAGGGAGAAGAGGCCGACCCCCACCTCGCTACAGCCTCCTTTCAGGTAGTTGTAGAGGGCGATCAGGTCTCCCCTCAGCCTCCTCTTCTCCAGACTAAACAACCCCAGTTCCCTCAGCCGCTCCTCGTATGACTTGTGTTCCAGACCCCTCACCAGCTTGGTTGCTCTCCTCTGGACCTGTTCCAGCAAGGCAACATCTTTCTTGTAGTGAGGGGCCCAAAACTGAACACAGTATTCGAGGTGCGGCCTCACCAGCACCGAGTACAGGGGCACGATCACTTCCCTGCTCCTGCTGGCCACACTATTCCTGATACAAGCCAGGATGCCATTGGCCTTCTTGGCCACCTGGGCACACTGCTGACAGATTGACCCTGATCTTTAATCTTAGTCATTTGACTCCAGAGGAAATCGAAGACAGAAATAAAGACAAAGTCATGTATATCATTACATTATAATTAATGACACATAGCTTAGCGAGTGCCTAAAAGTATGATGTTTCTGTTTTTCTGCTGTAGTGTGCACCTCACTGATGGCAGCCTCTGTTTGCGCAGCCCAGTTGTGCCTTTCAGACGGAGGTTGTTCCCACCGTCTCCGGTACAGCTGGGGCAGGCAGCAGCCAGTGTGGCAGTTCTCAGTGGGTCCGAAGGACCAGACCCAGTTTAATGGCTAGACCAAACGAACTGTTTATAGCCTGGCTAACTAGAAGTGGATTCAGCATGAGCCTGGAGGAAAGCTTGAACAGAGGGCTTCAGACCCAAACTCAGAGGTCTTCCCTGCTCTGTCACCAGGCTGCCCTTCCCAGATGGATGAGATTAGATTGGGTGTTGCCTATTGAGGATATTTTAAAGCAAACAGCAGTCACTCCCTCCAGAGCACATAACTCTGCCCCAATATTGTCAGGCAAAGGGGCATGTGAAAATGAGTGTTTTGGTCCTTGCTGGCAAATATTTTGATACTCTTTTGAAGATCTTAATGTGTTTTTCTTCCTTTGCTCTTGGTCTAAAGCCAATGGAAAGCAAATCAGCGGTCCTGATATCTGATCTAGCTCCATTCTGGCATGTTTTTTTTTTAAACAATGACTTTGTCATTTATACATCTGAAGTGCTTGTACCATTGATAATAATTGTATTCTCTGTAAAGCTATATGCACTGCATGTTTTTAGTTTCGAGTACTTTCCACTTAAAAATCACAGACAGGTTGCCCCAGCTGCTTGTTTGCTGGGCTGTGTTTACTTAGATGGATGCAATTTGCAGTAGTGATCCTTTCTAGTGAAGTGCTCCATTGAAACGTTTCTTTTCAGAGAGCTTCAGCATGTGATCCTGTGACTAGTCGTCATCCCAGATGGCAGGCAGCCATTTCTCTGCTCCCTTAAGTTCGGTGACTGTTCAGGTGAACACCTCCTGGATGATGTTTTGATTCCAAACTGCTGTTCTAGCAGCTTTCCCCTTTCCCACTTCTATCCCCTCTGTTAACATTTCTCAAGAAGAATTGCCTCTTCTTGGCACCGAGCGAACAAAAAGTAACCTAACCCTGTATTTTACTTAGAAGATTTTGGTTAGGCATGTTGCCATTTGTTTAACTTGAGCACAGTTAGGCTGCTTGCGTTAGTTTATGGTTAGCTCAATCTCTCTAGAAACTTTCTTCACCTGGGTGGTCCACTGGGATGAAAGCAAGGTAAGTTTTGGGGGGTCCTCAGCCTATCCTTTGGGAACAGAGGGACAAAACACTGCAGCATTCAAGACCTGGGACTTCCTCCCACTGCTGGGGAGGGGAAGTGGGCATCCACCCCAGATCTGTGCAGGTGTTGGAAGCTGTGTGCAGGGACCACGCTGTAAGAGGCTTTACCAGATCATGGGTTGATTCTCATTCATGGTATTATATCCTTTAGCACCCCTCAAAAGTTAGTGCTAAAGCCAGGGAATAGCAGGTGTGCTCAGGTCCCATGGTGGTGCTTCATGCTGTTTCCTGCTAAGGGGCCTGTTGTCCTTTGTGCATTCTCTCACAGGCTTGGATTTCTCTTACATTATTAAAAAGCAAAATCAAAACATCCTCCCCCTTCCCTTTACCCAATACTTTAGCTTTTAGGGATGCAAAACTAGCTTTCTGAATACAAACAGGTGGCAGACTGATGCCACAACCGTCCTGAGTCAGAGAAGAGCTGTGCATAGTACCTTGGAGAGAAGAGTAAAGCTGTCCCATGTATTTTTCTGCAGTACTCCAGCCCCCCAGCAGGAGACGGTTTAATTTTCAACATTTTCTATCTCACAACTGACAAGTCCTCCAGGGCTGTACTTTCCTGACTGCAGGAATCCCTGTGGGTCCATAATTTTCCTTTGAGGCATCTAAGTCAGCCAAGAAAATCAGTCTCCTTGGGGAAGCGTGGTGGTCTACAGAGATGATCTTTCTGGAAGGGCTCAAATATGAGCTGGAAAATGTCTGGGGAGTCAGTGAACCAAAAATGTTCCTAACCCCTGTGTTAGAGGCACCAAGCTAATGTGATACCTTAACATGGAGTGAAGGAGCCATGTGTAATACTGAGGTAACAGCCATATAAATCAGTCAGAGTTGCCTGCAAAGGAAATGGGGTTGATGGATACATTGGTGTTCGCTACCTGCCTGTGCCACAGGAGCAAAGTGGATGCACATCTCCTTCCCATATTTGAGCATCTTCTGGATGCCTGGCACCCAGTACCTTGTCTGTCTTTCCAGGGTGCCAAATTACAGTGTATAACATTCACCAAGACAAGTTCACAAAGGAATTCTGGAACCAAAATCCATTGAAATCCATGCCTTAAGACTTTCCCAGGCATTATTGCCCAGAAACCTGTGACTATGATTCATCCTTTCATAATAAGAGTGAAGCTTACTGCTAGGAGAAATATCTAGACGTCTGGACTAGTACCTTCTTTGTTGAGAGTAAATTTGATCTCAGACAACCATGGCCAAAACCTATTTGCTTGTTAAAGCACTCTGAGAAGCTTTAATAACACATATAAGGGTTTGGGTATTTTTAATTTTGACTCTTTCAGATGTCTGAAGAACTGTTGCACCGGTGTGGTGAGTGCACAGAAATAGGAACCAAAGCTGCTTGTACATATCGGTATCTGATCTCTTTAAATTCCCAAAGGTAACAAACCCAGCATCTTGGTCTGGTATCCACATACAAATTGCAGTTGGCCTGTAACTGTACCTCACTGGACTTGGGATTCCTCCTAGCAGGTGTAAGCAAGACCCAACCAATCCAACAGAAAACTGCACTTGGCCCGTGTTGGTTTGTGGCTGTCAGTTTAGTTCTCCAAAGCCTGCTGTCAATCCAGTGCATCTCATATAGTACTGTCCTGTTGTATGAAGGCCTGTGGAGATCTTCAAAACCTCCTTTTGTATCAACTCCCATCATCTGGTTGAGGGGCTTTGTTCATTGCTGCAGTGGCAGGTCTCCTTCATGTCATTATTATAATCCCTCTGACTTTACAGTGAGCTATGTGGACATGATTCAGTATGTTTCTAAGAGTCTTCAAAACTGTATTCCTCCCAGACAGAATGAGCTACGGAGTTGCTTTTGTGTTTCTCCATTGCAGGTTTAAAACCATTTCTCCCGCTCAGGTTTCAATTGCAATTTATGATTTATCTTTGCTTCTTGGAATGTTTTGACTCTTTTCAAGACAGATAAGTCTTCTAATGCATTCATTACCAGGTGTTAAAGTTACTCTGGAGAAAGGATTTCATTTTGATTTGGAGCAAGTCGTACCTTAACAGACCACCTTGACCATCAAATGATGGTAGAGTCAGTACTGAAAAGAAAGGAAAAACACTTATCAGGCCAATCTTTTTCTACATAGGATCTTCAAAGAGACACCAGGCACATAAAAGCATGCAAACCATCAGGCTGCTCACCCATCTGTTTTAAATGTATTCAGTGGCGCTTGCCTAACTAGCAACCAGACAGGTTATGCGCAGTTTCAGGATGTTGCTGAATGTGAACACCTTATTGCTCTGTTGCTAAACAGGACGGGGAACAGAGGATTTGCGTTCTCTTGGAGGGAGCCCCTTCCAAGAAAAAAAATGCACTCAGTTGACTTTTACTAATGAGTACTTTCAATCCAATGGTTAATTTAGAAAGAAGTATTATCCACGTAAGGAACTGGAACCGTTTCTATTAGGGAAGTAAGAGTTTCCCTACTAAATCAGTCCCATATACCTAAAATGCCCATGAATCACTGCTGTCAGTCAAGTGGGAGAAAGTGATTCACCAAGCCATTTTAATAGTGTCTGTAACAGTGCTGTTGGTGGAAAGTTTGATAAGTGCATCGTTATTGCAAGCGCTCTGAAATGTGTCCAGTCATGAGCCAGTGAGTTGGGCAAAGCTTATCCCATCCACTGTTCTCTGGCTAGCAGAGGCCAGTACCAAATGTGTTCAACAAGGGGACAAAGACACTTGGAACGTGCCCCAAAACTTTTTGCCTGGTCCTCGCTAGCTGAAGGTAGACATTTTTTCTAAAGCAAAAGGGTTTTTTTCTGTCTGTCTTCTAAATCTTGGACTTGATGATCTTAAAGGTCTTTTCCAATCTAAACGATTCTATCTAGCATGAATTTTTTAAGAAATATGGCTATAGCAGACATACAGAGGTATGAGTACATGAGTGTGCAAAAGCTACATCACCAAGTACATTAGCTTGATGTAGCTTGCAATACAGTTTTATTCCCCACTGGCTTGCTTTGCATGAAGCCCAGTGTTCATGTGAGGAAAAACCATAGATTTAAGTGGGTTGCTAATACTTTCAGTAATATTTTACCCAGTTGGTTCATCAATTAAATTGTTCTCTGAATGTGATGGGGCTGTGATAATTCCACTTCATTACGCTCGAATGCTATTAGGGTTGTTGTAGCTGTCCTGGCATGTGGCCTGCTTGCCCGGCCTCTCTGTGTTCTTGTTGGTAACAACGGCACCATTCAGTCCGTCTCTGGTTTCTTGTTCTGTGGCACAACATCTCTGGCGTAGGGCATTCCGCCTTTCCCTCCTCTTTCCCTCCATTACTGTCTGCTGAACCTCTTTTCATAAACTCTGGGAATTTACTATCTGATACGGCAGTGCTACCAGTGTAAGAAACGGTGCTGCTCCTCCGTCATCTTCAGCAGCAGCAGGCATCCCGGATCCTGCTGGAAGCTGTGCTACTGCCTACAGCCTCCCCATCAAAGTGCTTGCACAGCGCAGCACAGTCGCTAGAGCCTCTTTAGTTCCCTTCCTTTGACCGGTCACCTTTACGTGACTTTCTCCCTGCTTTCCATTGAGCAATCTTAAATCGAAGGGACAAAGCCCCCTGTTCATTCAGTTTGTCGTCTCTATGGACTAAGACCTGCTGTGTTCGCAAAATGCCAAGAACTGCTAATTCCCACGACTTCCCCTATCTCTCTGTCTTGGAGGAAATACGCTTTCTTTTCTTTGCTACTACATGCTTTCTGCTTGGTGTGACCCATGTGATGATTTCCACCGCGCTCTTGCTTTGCCCTCTTCTCCTCGCAGGCCCGAAGCTAGGTAACACCAGTGGGAAAGCTAAGCAGGGCAGCACAGATTTTAGTTCCAGTCTTGCATTTGGTTCCTGGGATGGTCTCTCTGGGCAAAAATATTCCTCCATCTAGAGACAGCTGTTTGCCAGCCTGAAAATACAAACCACAAGATCTCTGGCGAGGTGCAAAATACCAGGTGCAGTGTCCTGAATCTTACACAGAGCTGAATGAAACTTTTGGGGGGGGTTTAACCAGTGAATAAAACAGAGCCCCTTGATGATAGTAATTACAAGTCCAGAGTAATGTGCTGGTGATCTGTTGTAACGTGTGTATAATGTCCAAAACTGCAGGCTTCAGAAATGCGCATTCCGCAGTCTTCAGCTGTCTCCCAGTGCCTGCGATGTGCATGGCACGTGCCATCAGCATCCTGCTGGAGAGCCGCAGGGGTGCTGGGTGGGAGTCAGAGGGGGGAAGACTGAGCCGTGTCTGCAGTTCACTCTCAGCCTCAAGAGTCTTTACCTGGGAACTCCTGCCGAGGGGTGAAATGCCTGTTTCGTTAGCAAGCCTCTGTGGTGCATCCCATCATGGACCCGGGATGGTAATAACTCTTCCTCGGAGGAGAGAGATGTTGCACCCACAGGGCTTTTTGAGAACCTGAGCAGAAAACGTGACTGATTTTTAAATAGCTCTTATCAAGGTTATGCAATGTTTCGCTTCGCGTCTGGGCAGTAGCCGCTGCTGGCCATGTCATGGGTACTTCGAAGGCTGGAGTCCAAAGCTAGGGGCCCATGTATCCACATCGATCTTGTCAGCGGGGAGCTGTGCTGCTCGTGGTGCGAGCTGGGATGCTTAATTTTCAGCATCCTGGTTTGAAAATTTGCAGGAGTAGTTCTGTGCCCCCAGTGATGTGTTTGTCAAACCCTGCTGCAGTTTGTTGCCTGGCTTGGGAGTGTTACCCCTTCAGCCTCGGCACATGTCTGGGGAAGCACAATGCTAAACCTCTGTACTTTCTGCTGAACTCCTAGTTGAATGTGCTTCAGTGTGCGGATTATAGCGCTGCAAGACAGCCAGAGCAGATGCCGGCTGCTTCTTCAGAGCTTTTCATACCCTCCGATGAGAACGAGCTGACATTGCAGCAGGAGCTCATAAGTCAGAGACCTGTGCAATGAATGCTCTTAACCCTACTAACCCTGAGACCGATCTTCTCATACAGCAGACTTCCGAAAGTGCTAAGCTCGCTCAATGCTACATTTCATAATTCACGAGCATGAACAGTGTTAGCAGGCTGTAGGTTTTGAACTGTTCTGACCTGTGTATGCTCAGACCCTCCTCCTACCAAAGGGCTTGCACGGGTTGGCAAGAAGTCTTTGATACGGCATGTTTAAGAGAGGAAAAGGGAGCGCAGGGAGCAGAGCGAGGTTAGGGGCAAGGCTGCAGCGTTATGCTGAAAAGATCTTTTGACCCATCCAGCTTATCACTTGCATTGTGGTAAAGATTATAAAGATGTTTGCAAAATGTGCTACGATTTAAGCTCATGAGCGTGTGTAACACTCACTCTGAGCTTTCCATCCTTTAATTTTTTTATAAATAGTAAGCTGTTATGCCCATGTATCAGTTACAGAGTATAATCCCCTTTTATGGTTGGGGAAACCAAGGCGGTTAATGCTGTGTCTCATCAAGGTTCCACGAGACGGCTGTGTCACCCTGGGCATGAGGAACCTTGAGAGCCTGCATTGCAGCGCTGTGCTTGGACATCTCTGGGTGCACTTCTGTTTTTTGAAAAAATACTCCATCTGCTAAAAAGCACCAGGAAAGTTTTATGCATACACTGGCTGGGAAAATTACAAATCCTATCTCCCTCAAGTTGGTGGTCTGTTTTAGTAGCTCTTTATTTTTTTTAAATCGACTTAATTCTCGTTAAAGCATGAGATATGCTTCCTAAAAAGTTATATCAGCTAGAATTTTGGAATTAACGCTATGCTTTTTGTATAGCATGGATAAAATAGTTATGAGACAGATTGTATATTTATTAAGTTGTTAACCTAAAATAAAAATCTCAAAACTGCAAGTATTTTTTGTTACCACTGTTACGCAGTGTTCACTGCAGAATGCAGATTTGTTTATGCTGTATGAGTGGCACACTTTTTCTGTTTAAAAAAGTTATGGAGGAGGAAGGGCCCAGAAAACAAGTGCAAACCCTGATCATTCTATGGGAATAATTATCCCAGGCTTGGATTGGATATTAGGAAAAATTTCTGTACTGAACGAGTGGTCAAGCATTGGAATGGGCTACCCAGAGAGGTGGTGGAGACACCGTCCCTGGAGGTGTTCAAAAAATGTGTAGATGTGGCACTTTGGTACACGGTTTAGTAGGCATGGTGGTCTTATGTTGACGGTTGGACTTGATGATCTTGGAGGTCTTTTGCAACCTTAATGATTTTGTGATTCTATGAACACAGGGGATCCAGTTCGGTTCTTTGGCGCTCTGGTTTTACGCCCATGTAGCTGTGTTGGCAGAGAGGCAGTGCCTTGGGCATGTGAGGGGCCGTGCCAGTCCTGACTCTCCCTGACGCACGGGGTCTCAGATGGAGCGCTGTCATCAGAAGTTGCACCATCCAGCTTTTCGTGGTGGAGTGGAAAAACTCACTCGCGGCAGTGTTTTGTAAACACCAGTTTCTCAGCAGCACCAGTTCCCCTCTCCAGATACCCCTCCTTCGCAGTGCTGCAAGGAATGGGAAGATAACTGGCTTCCAAAAAAACAAGTGTATTGAAACAGCAGAAAAAATGTGTGGTTGTGAAACCTGCTCTGCACAAGTAGATGACTGCACTTACAGGAAGCCCTGCTCAGCTCATTCACATGTGGTGGGAGTAGAGGAATATCGGCCTGTCCGGAACAGCTTGCCTATCACTGTGTGTTGCATTAAATAACCAGACTGACGAGGGTAACTGTGCTCATTGAGCGGGGAAGGAAGCGCTTATTCTTCCAGCTGGACTCCAAGTCTCCCTTGAGAGGTAGCGTTTATAAGGAACGAGCCCATCCGTTACAAATTAATGCCTTAAAAGTTAGTCAAATTCAGCAACACCCCTCCCCCTAAGGTTTCCTCATCCAGCTCTTGCTCCACAGGAGGAAGGTTTCAAACAGAGCTCGGTGTAAGGGTTTCTCGGTTTCCACAGAGCTGCTCTTGGATGCATAGAAAACTGGTGCTCAAACCAACACTTAGAAGCTTGTTTTCTCTCAAAATAAATACTGCATTTTGACATCTCTTCTCAGAGTCTCCTCTTATTTTTTTTTTTTAAACTTGTAGATCAAGCACCAGCTGCTCTTGCAAGGAGAGGTGGAGGCTGAAATTCCTGTTGTTTTGGTCGTATTTCTCACCTCTTTGCATCGTCTTCCCTGGTTCCCTCTTCTCCCAAGTATCTAACATAAGATAATTCTCTCCACTTACAGGGCTTGGCCTTTATTTGTCCTCCATCAAAAGCTGCCCCAGATGCCTTTGGGTGCTGAGATGGTAGTGGCTAGCCCCCTTCGGGCACTAACCTTGTTGCAGGGGCCAGGCTGTGAGCCACTAAGCCTTCAAAACCTGAATTTGGTCGTGTTGTTTCCTGTCTTGCTCAAGCTGGCCATATTCATGTCTCTTCTGATCCTTCAGCTGCAAGTTCTTGGGGACCAGGAAGGGTCTGCTGTTTATTGCAGTATTTCGGCAGGGTCTATCACCATGGGATTCTGGCCCATTGTTGGGGTTTGTGATGTAGAAGCGACACAAAACAGAAATAGTCTCAAATACATTAACTTCTTAGGAGAAAATAAGAAAAAAGTAGCTTTTTAGTTATATAATTTGCAAATGACAATCTCAGGATATCTGAAATGTATCTTTGGCTGTAGGCGTGAATGTACAATATCAATGTTTTCTTTTCAAAATGCGTAGGTTGATTGCTGCTTTTCTTGACACTGCCAGTTTCTGCTACCATATGTTCTCCTTTTGCAAAACCTTTAGCACTGCTAACTTAGCTTAATGTAAACAGATGATGCTGCGTCTTATATTCCAAAATGCTAAGGCTGTAGAGGCACTACCTGAAATCGTGCACGTGTGACTGGTCTTTCCTAAACTGTACTGGAAGTTCTGCCTACCTCACCTTTTCTTCCAGTTGTATGTCTTAAGAAGAAAAAAGAGATGAGGGATTTCCAGTGCCAGACAAAACGAGGGCGTGAAGAAACATGGTGCCACCTGGGTGTTTTGGGTTCTGTCGGTGTCACTCAAGCTCGGCCAGGCTCTTCGTCTCACGCTGTGTCTCTCTTGCAACTAGGATGTCAACGCAGGTGAGGGGAGCGAGTTCACTGACAGTGGGATCGAGGGAGCAGCCACCGACACCGACCTCCTTTCTAGGCGCTCCAATGCTACCAACTCGAGTTACTCCCCGACGGCCAGTCGGGCTTTCATCGGCAGCGACAGCGGGAGCAGCTCAACAGGCGATGGGCTTCGCCAGGGTGTATACGAGAACTTCCGCCGGGAGCTGGAGATGAGCACCACCAACAGCGAGAACCTGGAGGAGGCTGGCTCTGCCCTCAGCGACGAGCAAAGCAGTGGCACCCTCAGCTCCCCGGGGCAGTCCGACATCCTCCTGACGGCTGCCCAGGGCACGGTGCGGAAAGCCGGTGCTTTGGCAGTGAAAAACTTCCTGGTGCACAAAAAGAACAAGAAAGTGGAGTCGGCCACCCGCAGAAAATGGAAGCACTACTGGGTTTCCCTGAAAGGTACAGAGCAAGCGCGCAAGGGTTTGTCCCCATGGGCATCCGTGGTATCCTGTGGTTTGTGTATTGCTGCAGATGAAGAAACCAGTAGTCTAGATTCTTAACAAAAGCTGCTGTGAACCTCAGTATAATTAACAGCAAGTATGAGTAAGTGGTCCTGGTGTTTTCAGAGCGGGGTTTCATTTGATGGTTGTTGATATGGTAACATTACGGCATGTGTGTAGTCCCAGATACAGGTTCATACCCCACTTTGAGTCCTGCTGGCACCACCTGGGGTAGCTTCTCCGAGCACTGGGTGTTTTTCCTTTGAGAAGCATGTCTGTGGCTTGCTGACAAACTAAATACCTGCGTGCAGCCACAGGCACGTGACAGTGGGAGTTTGCTAGTGGTGATGCTGGTTGCTGGCATGCATTCAAGCAGGGGCTCCATCTTTGCAGGCATTCCTCTTGTTCTTGGTGCCGTTGGCCTCTCCTTCTCCCAGACAAGTCACAACACATTCGTGCTGTGGACAGGAAGCCATGGTTTGGTCATTGAGGCTGGCTTGTGACCTGGGAGATGTTGGCTCTGCCTGTGTTGGCTCTGCCCACCTTGTCCTTCTCGGCTGCCCGGGCCACAGACCCTTTTGCCTCTGAATTTTTGTGGTTCCTGCTAGGAGGGTGCTCCAGCCCTGTTTGGGGTCTGAGTGCTTATAAATGGACATAAATGTTAATGGAGCAGTGAAACTCAGGAGCTGGCGTCCTAAAGTGACCTGTAATTAATCTTCATGTGGTAGCATCAGCAGCAAAATGAGAAGCAACGCTTGCAGGGTTTGGGGACTGGCCTCGCTCTCCTCCGCTGTGACCGGCCTCATCTGTGAGCCAGGGGAGGCAGAGCCGTGTTGCCTGCTGTAGGTGCAGTTACCAAAAAGCTCAGTACAGTTAAAGCCCCATTTTGCCTACAGAGCATTTTTTGGAGAGCACTGTTTTTTGTTGTGTGGTTTTTGGTTTTTTTTTTAATTAGCAACACTTTTAAAATCAACAGCAGAGTTAGGTGCCAGCTCTTCCTACGGGTGGTTAGAGAGATTGGGGAAATGAAAGGGGGCAGCGGGGCGGGTGGGGGGACGGACTGGGGGGGGCAGCCCTAATCTCCTGGGAGGGGGGCCCTGTGGCAGGAAGGTCTTGCTGTGAGGGGCAGGCAAACAAAGGGCCATCTGGGAGGAAAAAGGGGAAGGATGAGCGAAGAGGCAATGTTATTTTAAAGTGCTTTGACTCAAGTGGAGTGTTTGCTCCTTAGATTGCTGTGCCTTAATAATGTTAGTGTTTAAGCGAGGCTTTGAAGTTAACAGCTGCTGTTGTTTGGCTGCAAATAGTTTTCCCGAGAGGCTGGGTAACAGGCCTCTTTGCACCTCTCCCTTTGCTCTGAGGGGGCTGTTTCCAGTGGCAGAGAAATAATACGCCAGGTTTAGTTTAAAAAAGCGCCCCCCCCCGCCCCCGCCACAAGAACCATAAAGATTATTTTGTAAAACCAAGCAGGTTGTTTGCTGTCTCTAGCTAAAAACACCTTTTTGGTTTTGGCCATATCGCCGTGAGTCAGAGCTGAAACGTTACAGTGGAATAAGGATTTGGCTTATGCTTTTTGTTGGTTCGTTTGGGGTTTTTTTTGTACATCAGTCTTGCAGTGAGCACAGCTCATTCCAGTCCATTTTTCTTCCAGTTACTCATCTGCATTCAGTAATTAAATCACTTGGTCTTTGCCTTGCAGGGACTGTAGCAGCTAGCAGCTGCAGGCGGCTGAGGCAGGGCCGCGGAAGTTTTCGGTGGGGCTGGCTCACAGCTGTCCGGCACTACCATGGGAGACATGCTCTCGTGCCTCCATCTTCCTTTTGGTCCCCTTGGTGGGTCGGGGTGGCTGTGGAGGACCCCCACTTTGGGACTTACAATGATGTTTCTCGTCTGGGGCTGTTTTACCACCTTCTCAGTTCATGTCTGCAGCTCTTTTAGCAGTTGTGGGGTGAATAAAATGGCCCTGGTAATGCACAGGTTGGTGCACCATGCAGCCTGTGGCATGCCCCCATGGCATGGAAATCACCATCTTGTCAGGCCAACTGGGCTGCTGCTGGTGCTCTCTGCTGTGGGGCTGAAAACCTGAACAAACCTGAACCTGGCAAATCCTCCCTCATCCCTGTGACAGTTTTACGGACAATTTACAGTCCCAAGTATTAGCACTGAATAGAGGGGGGGCAGGCTGTTGTGTTTAAATGTGTTGCTGGCTAATATAAGATAATCTCTTTCAGGATGCACGTTGTTTTTTTATGAGACTGATGGCAGATCTGGCATTGACCACAACAGCATCCCAAAGCATGCCGTCTGGGTGGAAAACAGCATAGTGCAAGCAGTGCCTGAACACCCCAAGAAAGACTTTGTCTTCTGTCTCAGCAACTCCCTTGGGGATGCTTTCCTCTTTCAGGTTGGTCTGGTTCGAGGGTTTTACAAAGTTGTTCTCTTTTTCTCTCTTTCCTTCATCCCACTGACCAAGGAGGAAATCATATCTCTGGTTCAAATCAATGGAAAAATCCTGCTGACTCCAGTAGGTTTGAGATTTTCCTCTGGCAGTGCAAGAGGAAGGACACAGTATATTTGGTAACTGCCACTCAAAAGAGCCACCACCACATATGAATCACTGTCAGATCTGCTGGTTTTATTGACTGACCGTGCCTTCTTTGTGTAGGTCGTTGGAACAAAGTAAGAATTAAGAAATATTCTTACATCCCTGTAAAAACTGGGAATTTTGCATGGTTTGACAGCGTGCTTATCACGCACAGATCAGGCCAGTTACCATATAGGACAGAGAGTAGTGCATTAAACGTGATATAACACTATCTGCTTCTCTTAAGAGACGTGTATCAAAGATGGGACCTTGCGGAGAGGCTCAAGAGGTTTACAAGACCAAGAGGAGTTTGAAGTGCAAGGGGTTACTTGGACCTCCAGGTGCTCTCCCAAGGGTGCTGCGGAATCCGGTTGCCCCTTGTTCATACAGAACTTAGTCTGCACCTTGCTGTTGTCTGAGAGGAGACTGAAAGTGCATGTTTAGTTTTTCTAATCAGAAAACATAAATGTCTGAATTTCACAGGTTATGTTTAAAAAAAACCCCAGTTCCTATATCAAAGACCATACATTCGTTGATGTGTTTCGCTGGAAAAGATTTCTGTATTTTGGTAACTACTGCTTCCCTGAGTGATTCTTAGGTTGGCATTCCGCTTTCTTATTGCAAGTTGTCACTAGTCAAGGTGTGACACTCTTTGATTTGTAATTGCCAGCCTGTGCTGAGCTGGTGCCATTTCCCTCCCTTTTGATTCAGTTTTCTTCACTGGAGGAATCCCTTATTTATTTCCTTTTCCAGTGACAAGGTATTCAGAGTTTCTTGCGGTTTTAAACCATAGCTACTCTGTGGTAGGATGTGCCCCCATGTCATCACTCCCTTGTACTCCAGAGCAAATCTTTAAAATTATGCTGTCTCGTAGTCCTTGCAGCTGTCCTAAACAGGGGGCTAGATTCTCAAACTAGTGCAAAATAAAAAAAGCCTTACTGACTCAAAGGAAGTGATGCCAGCCTACATCTTGAGGAGACTGAGTATCTGATTGCATGCTGAAAAAAAAAATAATTTTTTTGCGAACTATCTTCCCCAGCACCTCAGTCTGATTTTTTTTCTCAGCTCATAGTGTAATACTGCACTGCCTCTTTCTACTGCATGCCTTTCCTGGGCAGGGTACATGTATTTTGCCACCTGGAGAGCTTCATCCAGGAGGTAAGCATGGTGCTTATGGTCTCAGCATGCGCTTGAAAGGCTGTGGAACACCACCTCCTCCTGATATAGGAGCTGTAAAATCTTTTCCATGCAGTTTTCTAAGGAAAAACCTTCATTCTCATAAAATTAATGCCAGTGGAAGCTAAATACCGAAAAGGTCACATAGAGTACATTTCTTTTGTGGTGACACAGGGCCTTATTCATTAAAAGCCTTGTGTCATTGTGCCAGGGGTAGATTTTCATGTAACTGCGGGGAAAAAAAGAATGAGCCTTTTCAGATGAAAAACAGTAATTTAAATTGCCTTGCAGAAATTTTTCCTTCATGTGTCCCTTCTGCCATAGAACCCACGCATCGCTAGCGAAGTGGAAGGAGAAGAGAAAGAAGGGATGGGTTTGGGGAGAAGGGAAGGGGACCAGCTGCAGTGGTGAAAGTAATGTGCAAGTGACTGTGCTGCAGGGCTTGCTCTGCTGCGCGCAGAGCAGCCGAAGCACGTGTAGTGTTACTTAACTGCTCATGTCATGCACGTCCATCCACACATAAGACAGTGCTGTAGTAGCGGTTTTGGTGAGAAGAAACCACAGACCTGCAGAAGACTATTTCTGTCCTATGGAGACGGTGTACTTAGGGAGAAAAACAGGGTTGCATTGTAATGCGTACTGATATTGGACATCTTGTAACAAGCCTTCCCACTGCATTGCACCTAGAGACATCACATACCTCCTACACGATGATTCCTTGCTCAGTCAGTTCTTATCATGCCTACACAAATCCATTACTTGCAGATGTCACATGCATTTTCCAGGAGCTCAGAGCAACTTGTGACACCACATACTCATGTATCAGATGTTTGCAGCTTGTTTATGTGGTCCTTTCCGTTGAGAAGCAGAGTGATTCCCCTTGCCTACTCATCTACCAGAAGAGTCTTCAGCTCCTAAAACTCTTTCCAGCTTTTTTTTCCCCTCCTTCTCCTCAGGAAGCCAAAACCAAAACTGAATCTCACGGTATACAGATATTATTTTAAAATTAAATAAGGTAAAAATATGATGTCTTGCTGTTATGATTTTGCTAGGAATTAACAAAACATACCACCTCACTGTAAGTCCAGTGGTACACTCTCCTCTAGTGGGGGCTAGGTTATACCACCTGACTGTAACCAAAGTGTCTTCTGTTCTGCAGCTAATTTCTGTATTTTCAGTAGAAAATCCTCAGCAAGAGGAGCTCAATATGTCTTCAGCAGTGGTGCTAAGACACTGTAAGCCCCATCTATGAATGACAGCTCATTAGTGTTATTACCTGGGCAGGGAGCATCTCCAATTTAAGCAATATACTTTGTACCATGCCAACTGAAGACAAGAAAATTAGAGATAGGTCTTTGCAATGTAGACTCTGTCTTTTGCTTAGGACTTCTAACCTGAGATACGGAAAGTGATGCCATTCGGGGACGTGTGTGCTTCATCTGCTTCAGTCCCACAGAAGTTTTGGGAGCACTGGTCTGAAGTCTGGCCTGTGCATACATGATTTCCAACATCAGGCTTCTGTGGGAGTCTCTCCTTGGCTTCAGTAAGCCGCGTCCTTTGCTGTTAGTTGTGAGCTCCAGGAAAGCAGTGAGGATGACCTTCTTCATCTATGCCAGCAACTGGAGAAGTCACACTGTACTATTTATAGATCAGGTATCATCAGAAAGTTTAATTAGAACAAGGTGGTTTGGCACCTTGCTACTTTTTCAGCCACAAGCCAAATACCAGTGTGATTACTGCTAAAGGCTGACACTCAGAGAAGGTCCGCTGCAAGCCTGAGTTGGCTGTAAATTTTGTTTTACAACCTACTGTAAAAAGGAATGAAGTTTAGTAAGAAGGCTAAGAAGATTTACTTTTTATTTTGGAAGTCTGGAAAAGGAACACTTTGAAATACTCTTCTTTCTGTGTCAGAAGCCTCTAATCAGAATAGCACTCTTCCAGAAAAATGTACGAGTGTCCCATGCCTCGGCCCAATATCTCATAGAATCGTAGAATGGTTTGGGTTGGAAGGGACCTTAAAGATCATCTAGTGCCAACCCCCCTGCCATGGGCAGGGACACCTGTTGCTCAAAGCATCATCCAACCTGGCCTTGAACACTTCCAGAGAGGGGAATTGTTCCCTTTTCCTGAACTGTCACACACATGCTTGGGAAGGGACAGTGCAAAAATTGTGATGAGCCTGGCTTTAATGATAACGGGGTTGACTTCGGAGTGCTTTGGGACCTTCAGAAGTGGAAAGCTTGTTTGTCCATGCATCATAATAAAGCTAATCATAGATATCATGGTCATGTTTTATGCCATTAATTTATTACTAACTGTTGCATGTGAAAAAACCTCTCCATACTGTGAAGAGCACAGATACTGGTACATTCCCTGCCTTAAGGAACTGGGAGTTTAGAAAGCATCATTAAATGTTGAGACAAATTATGGCAGCATTGCATTGAACAAGGAAGGTAATTCCTGAGACCTTGCTGGGAAACACTGTACAGCTGCAAAGCACAGATATAGGTGTAATTCCAAGTGCTGAATGCCTAGTGCTGAGCTAAAGATGGCCTGCTTAAGAGTGATGGGGTTTTTATTACTTCTCTCGTAAGTGGATTTAAGGCTTTGAATCTTAAGATCAAAGGGAAAGGAAACTCCTTGGAATTGCATTTGTTAATCTCCAATCAATTTTAAAGAGGATCCTGACTTCTTTTCTCCCTCTTTCCCTCTCTTCAGACCTCTAGCCAGACCGAACTGGAGAACTGGATCACTGCAATCCATTCAGCCTGTGCAACCGCGGTGGCAAGGCAGCATCACAAAGAGGACACCGTCAAGCTCCTCAAAACAGAGATAAAAAAGCTGGAGCAGAAGATTGATATGGATGAAAAGATGAAGAAAATGGGTGAAATGCAGCTGTCCTCAGTAACGGACTCCAAGAAAAAGAAGACCATACTGGATCAAGTAATCTTGCTTTCTTATGTGAAATAAGTCTCTAGCAAAATAAGTAAGGCCTTCTTCAGGTTAGCGGTACCTCTGTCTGCTCCCACTGTGCCATGTGTGTGCGCTGGCAGAGCTCCCTAGAGCAGGCAGGACGCATGTTGGCAGGAGAGTTGTGCCCGCTGCCTTAGTTGCACCATTTCACCAAACAACACGCACTAAGGTATAGCATGGGCTGTCGTCTTCTGGCCTCCATGGAAGGGATTTGGCAAGCTGCACGGAGGTTGAGTGAGGGCTTTAGGGGTGTGAAGAGCCTACCAGGCCACGGCAGCAGGATGCCTTAGGGAAAAGCTGGTCATAGACAGACAAATGCTGCTGTTGCTGTTGTCTTAAGAGTGCAAGAGGCTGGTTCTTCTGCTGGCAGATGGGATGAAGAAGCCATCCCTGGTTTCTACTCATTGTGGGGGCCTGCCTTGACCTCATGGCTGCAACCCTGTCTGCCCCTCAGGACCACTCCTTCTGACTTCAAGTGGGCAACGTAGTTGCATTTGAGAAGCAGAGAGCCTGGAGCAGATGTCTCTCCCGCTGCCGCAGTGGCACCTTATTTTAGGAAACTAACATATGGCTCTTGCTTCATTAATTTGTAGCTCTTTTACCATGGCTGCCAAACGCGTCTGTAATGCAAACCATAGGGAGCAGCCGAGGCCCTCATGCTCTAAGCTAAAGAGATTTCATACCCCCTGGAAGCCTGTGAGAAGTGGGGAGAGAGGGGGGAGATGCTCGCCTCAGTCGAAAGGGCTCCACTCAAAGGCTGTCAATCACAGTGAGAGGGCAGAGCAGTCCCTCTCTTTACGTAACTGAGTTTTTCTAAATGCTTTGAAACTGTTTCCTATCAGCAATTTGAATTATTTAAGTAAGTCCTTACATAGGCTGATTATAGTGCTCTTCTGCTGATAAGACTAATTATCCCCAGTGTACTATACTTTTTCAAGTATGGTGAGTTCCGTTGATGCTTACAGCAACACTGCTGCTGCGGCTGCTGATTCGGGGTGCTCTGTATATGAAATTTGGTGGGGTTTGGTGGTCTTGTTTCTCAGATGCCCTTGATGCATGAAAGAAGCCTCTTAAGGGACTCCTCAGAAGAGAATCCTGGAATGCAAAGAAAATTAAAAACGAAATTTTAATCCTATTAATTAGCCTTGTATCAAACGAGCAGTTGTCCCAGGAGAAGGCTTCTGCCACGAACCTAAAAAAAGTTGTTTTCCATCTAATGAAAACTTCTTTATTATTTGCACCCTGTTTGGGGTTGGGAGAGTGGGAAAGAACGGGAATCAAGGTTTCTTGAGTGAGATCAACACTGGTGAAAAAAGTGTGTTGCTGGGAAGAATAGAATTTTTTCAAGGTATTTACCACCCTGTTCTTCCTCCTCTCCCCTTCTTTTCTCATGTGTCTTGCTCCTCAATCTTTGCTGTACACAGATCTTCGTTTGGGAACAAAATCTTGAACAGTTCCAGATGGACCTATTTCGGTACCGCTGTTACTTGGCAAGTCTCCAAGGAGGGGAGCTCCCAAACCCTAAAAGACTGCTTGCTTTTGCCAGCCGTCCAACAAAAGTTGCAATGGGCCGTCTTGGAATCTTTTCAGTCTCATCGTTTCATGCACTGGTAAGTTTGAACAAAGGCCAGGGGTCATCTTTGCCAACTTGCAAATCGCTTCACTGTCCAATGCAGAGATCACGTCGACAAACAGCAGTCTGTGCCTGGGGAGTGAGCCCTTACCTTAGTGTGCAGAATATTCTGCTTCCTGAAAGGGGTGGATGTCCTGGATATAGATTAAAAAGCAGATGCTTGTAAGCCATGGCCTTACGGAAGTGGAAGAAGCATGTTTCTTCTAAACATGTGATTTTGAATTTCCAGATCTGCACTACAAACATGTTTTCTATAAACAGGCCTTCCTGTTACAAGAGCAGGCTCATCTCTAATGACCATGTACATGCGCTTGATCCAAAAGCCCTGTGAAGTCAATGGGAGTCTTTCAGGGGCTCTCAGCACATGTTGGCTTAGACCTTCTTGGGCGTGGCTTGCTTTCTACCATATGGAAGAAACTACTGACGAAGTAGTCTAATATCTGGTCTCCAGTCATCTACACCTCATGCTCCACAAGGCAGGGGAAATGTTCTCTGCTGCTTATGGTGTGGCAAATAATGTTTAAAATGGTTGTTTAAATTTAAATAATGTAACAACCCATCACTTAAAAATACAGGGAAATGTATTGCAAAGTGATGTTTTTTTAATGAATTTAAATCAAGTTCCTGTAGTTTCGGCTTGGGCTCCTGGAGCTTCACAGAAATAGCTGAGCTCCACTGTTGTCTTGTAGATGTCAGCTGTACCCTTCAATTGAATCCAGAGCTGTAATTCAGTCAGGGGCGTTTTTATTCTTTTATATATGAAAAGATTAGCGTCATCATCCTGATAATTGCTGGTGGATTTATATATTTTTTTTTAAGTGGCGGGCTGTAATTTGCATTTATGCTTATTTTTTTGCATCTAGTAAAGCACTGAGCATTAGCCTGAAAAACAGTCTGCCTCTTCATGCTGGTGTCTCTTGAGAGCCAAGTGAAAAAAAAATATGTTTTGAATAAGTTGTGTTGGAAAAGACACGTGCTTTCTTTTCCTTTAAGCAAACTCTCGTGTCCTCCTTTGCCCTCAATAGCGAGGAGATGGTGCAGTGAGTCTCAGACTCGAGCTGGGTGCTGCATGGTGATAGCGTGGCCACCCGTAGCTCTCCGGACGATGTTCCTCAGTGCATTAGTCAGAGGATGTGCTAAGTCTCCCAGGTACCTCTGCACAAATGTCCCAGGTACAGCTAAGAAACGTCTCGCAAGTCCAGGCTGTGGAAATGGAGGTGCTGGCAGTAGTGTTTTAAGTTCTCCTTTTCCTTGATTTCTCCACGTTTCCCAAGGAGAATCACCATTACTCATGCAGCGATGGTTCCCTGGGTGCACAAGCCAGCCTTCTCTTCATCCTGTCTTTATCTGGGTTTTTGTATCTGCTGCACCCAGACAACCAGTTTCTCAGCTCCTCAGCTCTGTAGCTTGGGGCATCATTCAGAGATTCGGGTGTTCCCGCTGGGGTTGCCAAACGACAGTCACATTTTTCTAGTTTCGGCTGTGGGAATCCAGTACAAAGGTGTTCCAGGAAGCATATAGCCAAGTCGGCAGGGTGGGTCTGTCTGTCTGTCTAGCTTCGCCTTGTGCTCCCGTTCATACCTGCCATCTCCTACCACTCCCTTTTTCGCAGGAGAGGAGCTCACTCTCCTGAGGCCACCTCCACATGGGAAATCTGCTTAAACTTTGGCCTAAACACTTCACCTCTGACTAACGCCGCACTAATTTCTACCAGAGCTTCCTCATTTGGGAAAGGCTCCCCAAATACTTCATCTCAGGAAAGGCAAATATCTTTTCACTCCAAAGGGGTTGCCACAGGCCATTTTTCAAGTACCCAAGCAGTTAACACTGTTCTAATTGAAAGGGTCATTTCAGCTCACTTTTTTTCTTCCTGTGTTTTGCTCACTCCTTCAGATGTTGCTATCTTTAAGGAAGTGCAGGTTTTAAATGCCTTGACGTATTTGCAAGCCTTTATCTGGCCTTGTAACAGTTATGAGTCAGTTCCGGGATGCCCAGAGTGCTTCCAGAGGAAAGAGCAAAGAGAAAGACCGGGCTTTTCCGAAGCAACAGATAAGTTTGGAAATCTCAGGTTTTGTGTGTCCAGCTTTGATACCTTGTTAGAAAGAAAAAAAAAAACAAGAAAAAAAACCCCCCACACTCTTCACTGGTGCTGAGGCTTTGCTCTGTGATGATTAGGCTGCTTCAAAGTATCTCAGATTAAATGCCAAAAAATGGGGGGAGGGGGGCACTGCCCATTTTAATTTTTTATGTTTGACATTGGAAGAAGTGAGTTAAATTGCAGTGAGAAGGAACTAGTTGGGCAACGTCACCATTGTCCCTGTTGTGAGTACACATTGTTGCCATAGTATTTGCCTTTTTTTCAAACCAGATTCCACCGCTTCTTAGATTATGTAAGCCATGGTGCGGTGGGATGCGGAGACCTTTGATTTTAAAACCATGTGGCATTGACAGGTGGCGGCTCGCACAGGGGAGTCCGGAGTGAGGAGAAGGACGCAGGCCATGTCCAGATCTGCCAGTAAACGGAGAAGCAGGTTTTCTTCTCTTTGGGGGCTGGATACTACCTCAAAGAAAAAGCAAGGGAGGCCAAGCATTAATCAGGTAAGTGTGTGGAAGTTTGTGATATTGTTATTTTCAAGGCTTATTTATTAGCCTGCAGAATGCAGCTCATGCAAGGAGTCACTTGTGTCAAACACTTGCACATCCAACCTTAACCTTGCCCGTTTAATCTTTCATGGTGTATAGTCATCTAATTCCACATCCTCTTCAGAAATCAGTGGCTGCAATTACAGATAAGTATACAGCAGCTCCTATCAAACAAGGTTTGGAGTTCGCACCTTTTTTAACTGAATTGGTTGCATTTCTACTGTTGTTGCATTTCTTCTGCTTCTGCCTTTGCTGGAGGTACTTTCTCTAAACTCAGGAGTGACAAAGCAGCAGTGTAAAACAGATGCAGCTTTGGAAGGAAAAAAAAGTGCAGATTTGTTTGTTTCTTTAAATTAAAATTATGAGTCTGTAGAATACTTTAAATGTAGCTGATTTTGGGGGAAACTTCCTAAAGTAGCAAAAAGCTTTGCATTTAGTAGGGACAGTCCCTGTTTTGCTTCAGATTTTTTTTAAAAAAGCGAAAACTGAACCATTTCCACCCAGTCATTGCCCAGATCTTTCTCTAGAAAATGTGTTTCAGTGCGGTAGGAAGGTGCTTCCCTGTTATTCTTTCCAAACATCCCTAATTATAGCTTTCAATTTTTGAGAGCCATACCTCATCTAATTGCAGGAAATGTAGGCTTTGCTTTTCTTTCTCTTCTTTCAGTTTTTGAGGGGAGAAAGGCTTGGGACACATGTTGTTCTGTGCCTTGTGATTTCTTCCTTCTGTTAAAGCAGCAGTGGGTGTTTGTTTTGTTTAGCAGAGGATGAATGCTGCAAAATTGTTTTGCTTGTTTTTAGTGAGACATTAAAAGTTCACCTAATATTTAGTGGCTGAGAAAAAGCTCAGGGTTTTGCTGGGAAGCAGCAGATGCCTCCCTGAGTGCATTCCCCATTCTTCGTGCTGGTGCTGTGGCATCCCTGTTGCTTTGTACTTGTTTTCTCCAAATAAAGCACAAGCCCTTATCCTGCGCTAGGATCCTGCCCATGCTGTGTCTTCAGACCTGCTTTTTTCCCCCAAACTCACCCTTTTGTTTTTCTTTCCGTGGGGATAAATGCATTCTTTACACTTCCTCCCACTGCCCCCACCCCTACCCTCCTCACTCCTCAATAAGCACAGGCGTGAAAGGGGATTTTGTTCCAGGTTAAAGAAAAGTCATACTGCAGAGAGTCAAAGAAAAACTACAGTTTTGAGAAAGTAGCAGAATGTCTAAATGTAGTGCCTGAACACATTTCCCCTGCTCGTGTGTAGTAGCATGCAAAGTATTGCCAAGTTGAAGCAGAAAACTGTATATCCCTAAAGGGCAGGGGCCTGCTCCCATCCTGCAAGGTCCCCCCGCTTCATTTTAGGTACAGAATAGTTAACAGCCAAACCTGGAAACTTGATCATAAAGCTGTGCGGATGTGGAGCTATAAAGCTTAACTTTTCATTTTTAATTATAAGCTTCTGCTGCAGTTGCAACCCTGTTTGCCCAGCTGATGGAGTCCTGTGCTGATTTGAGGTGGATCCTGTAAATATTCCTATTCTGTCAATCCTCCTGCACAGAGTCCTGTTGATTTTGGCTCTCTGGCTCGTGCTGGGTTACCAGCTCTTATTTCATTAGAGAAGGGTTACGCTGACTTGCGGTAATTGAATGTTTGCTGAGTACTTTTTGGAAGCTGCTTTATTACAAAACCAGCCAGAAGCAGAGACCTTCTTCTGATTTCTCAGCCTCAGCAGAGGTGGAGAAACGTTCATTTCCCCCACTTTACAGGTGGGGAAACTGAGCACAAAAGGAGATAAAATTTGTCCAACTGCACCACAACCACTCCAAGTAAGTCAGTGACAGACCGTTAAGCAGAACTCGCCCCTAATCTTTCAGCATGGTGCCCCATCACCATCTTGTCCTTTGCCTTCCCTTCCCATTTAACAAACTGATGTTTTCCTTTTCTGTGTTTTGAGATCAATGTTATTTTCCAGTTTGATTTCCATGCTAGATGTTAGATACACTGTTCTCCCCTTAGCATGTCCTGCAGGCAGCGCGGAGGCACGTTCATATTTTAAAGCAGAGTCGCTCTGTTGTTCCTCAGGTGTTTGGTGAAGGAGTTGATTCAGTAAAGAAATCCCTCGAAGGAATCTTTGACGATACAGTCCCAGACAGCAAGGTAAAACACCAGCTCTCCAGCTGCCTCCTTCCCCCCCCCATTCACAGACAGCCTAAATGCAGCGTTGACTCTGGGACGTGAGAGGGGATGTGGAGCCCCTGGGCAAGGAGAGGTCCCTCTGTGTGCTGTAGGGCTTGTAGCCGCTCTGGGAGGGTTTGAGATGGTTGCCCACGGTCAAAAGGGCTTGCTGTGTCTGGCATCCTAAGCGCAGCTGGAGCTGCCAGACCCAGAGGGGTGTTAGCGCTGCGCACCAGGGAAATGCCTGCCCACAGGAGGACCTGGATGCCACTGGTTCTGGAAAATGGCTCCTTGTGACAGCCATATGGAGTTTTCATAATTTAAGGTTGGCACAGCTATGAAGTGCAGGGCTTCCTCTGTTTTGTTTCATACACTTCTGTGAGCTTCTGCATTTGCAGCCACAGTTACAACTGCTTTCTATTTCCCCAGAGAAAGTCGGCTATAAAACAGCATTAAGACAGTGCTAAGAGGCACATTCTTCATGTAGAGAATACGGGTTTAGCTGCGTGAGCCCACTTGCAGCAAATAGGGATTCTGCAGCTCTGTCACTTCCTGGGGATTTATAGTTTGGAGTGCAACTCGAATGTATAAAAGACAGTAAATTCAAAATCGATGCTAAGATTTGCTATCTTGCCCTGTCTAGGTATAGGAACCGTGGCATCTGCAACAGTGCATTTAAGTTTTAATTTTAAATCTCTTTTTGCCACTATATTTTTTGTTGCATTCCTAGCATTCCCGATAGCCATAGGGTGAAATCCCAGGAAAAGCACATTGCACCAGCGTAGCTGTGTGGGTGGTATGGGAAGGCACGCTTTATACCGCTTAGGTAAAACTGCAAAGTTTCCTGTCCAGGCAAGCCTTCAATCTAGGCTTATGAATAAAATGACTTCTGTATAAGAGGGCCTTTTGATACAGCGTATAATGTTTCTTACACTTGTTATTGATGAAGAGGGAAGTCGTATTTGGCTGGTTAGAGTCATCATGGATTTTGTCTATTTAGAGGGAAAAAGAAGTGGCACTGAGCAGTGTCCATCAGCACAATCCCGACTGTGATATTTGGGTTCACGAGTATTTTACGCCGTCTTGGTTCTGCCTACCGAACAACCAGCCTGCTCTGACAGTCATCCGTCCCGGGGACACCACACGAGATGTGCTGGAAATGATTTGCAAGGTAAAGGCTGTGAGCATGCCCTGGAGTGGGACGAAGTGTCTGCAACCCCGAGCCCTTTCAGTTGAACCCCATAGTGGCTTTGCTCGTATGCCAGTGCTCAGACTGCACTCTGTTGGGGGATCAGTTACTGTCTGTTAGATGAAAAACATGAATTATATTGAAATTTTCATGCTAGCAGCGTGCAAGAAAAATTCTTACAGCTGGAGCTAAACTGGCCCCCAGCCCGCTTCCTTTCACCGGACGCCCCATAGCATGGTAGTGCAGTCACCCTGTCCTTGCCCGAGCACCCCGGTCCCCCCACCTCTGCCAAGCCCTCCCATGGCCCGTTCCCTTCTCCGCCACGCAAGTGGGGTGATCTCATCCTTTCCCAGGTGCCAGGTCGTCCTGTTTCCAGGTGCCGTTCCTCCCTTCCTTCCCCCTGCTGCTTCCTCCCCTCTGTCTGGTGTGGGGGAGGAAGGCAGGGAGCAAACAGCAGCACCAGGTGTAGGAGAAGGTGCCTGTGTTTGCTATCTGCATTGTGGAGTCAGACTCGCCTCGTGTAGGTGGCAGGAGGGAAGAGAGAGGAAAGCTTTTATCTGCGTTTGGGGGGGTGGAAGAAAAACCACCTGGATTTCTTTGCAAGATGAAGTATCGGAGGCATTTGGCCATTAAAAAGAGTTACATCTCGGCAGAGAAGTTGAAAGCTTTGACAAATTAAACACAAGCTTTCAGTTCTGGCAGCTACATAATGTATGTTTTCTGCTAAGGGGCTGACTGCAAGCTAGACCCAACTCGTGTCACGTGCTGTTCTGAAAAGTGAGTCCTCTTTTGTACAACAACAACAGCAAAAGAAAAGAAAACATTTATTACTATTAAGAGCTTAACTTTGGGGACTTTTAGAACGTGTTGCATGTGCTTCCAAAGAGAGGGAAGGTGAGAGAAAGGCATTTGTTTGCAGTAATTATACAGTGTGCTCGTCTCTCTGCCAGGTGGGCTATTAAAGAGTGATGCAGCTTGTGAAAGCTCTTCATTGTATTCAGGAAAAGATGACATTTTTGGAGAGACATAATAGGGAAGCTGGATGACACATTATTAGTAATGATTTATTTTTAGGATTTATATTTTCCTTTGGGTAACAGTGATTAACTCAGTGGGCCAAATCCTTAGCTAGAGTAAATTGGTGTAGGTCCACTGGTTTCAGTAGGTGCCTGCTGAGAATCTGGTCTCTCACTGTGTGTTTGGTTGTTGTGGGTGGTGGTGTATAAGGAGAAGGGGAGGTGGGTGAGTGTTTGTTTTTTGAAAAGCTATTATCTGTTTCTTTCCTTTCTGTAAGAGTTTTCAGTCTGGAAAACACTGATGGATGCCTTCTTTTCTGTAGCATTTAATAATCAATCTCTTTCTTCTGTCTCTTGCATTCAGCTCATTTTTTCCCCTTTAATATCTGATCCACATCATTTCACATCAGTTTGCCATCTGCCATCTGCGAACCAGTCAAGTTCTGGTATAGTAAACATTTCAAGATCTACATTTCATATAAACCTCTTCATGTTTGTAGATGTGGTTAAATCTATCTGTGCTATTAAACTGAGCTTGATTATTCGGTTGGAGAACATTAAGTGCACTCAAGTCATTGTAGAAAATGTGTTCTTATACTAACATTCCTGCTTGTTATTGTACAGCGACTTAGGTTTTGGAGGCTGCTTTGTGGCACTTATGATTCAAGATTGGTGGGAGGAGAGTTTAAGGCATATTTTAAAGTGGTTTCTTGAAGATTTCTCCTAAGATTTAACTAGTAACATCACTTGGAAGTCAGGAGAAGTCAGTGTATATGCATTAAATTGTTTCCTATGGGTAATACTGATCAGTGTGAACACATGTATACATATTACAAACAATTGCATAACGGTATGTCTTAAAATTGAGTAGAAACACACACACTGTATATGGATTTAGGCAGAGCCAGCATGGAGAGGATAACACCAAAAATCAAACATAGAAAACTACATGGCATTTAGTCTTTTGCCTGAACTGGATAAAAAGCGAGAAGCGAAAAAGATTCTGTTTTCTCATGTTTTGCATTTTTCAAATAGACCTGCATGAGGGGCAAGAAGCAGGTTTCCCCTAGGTCTCTGGGTCTGTGCTCAGAGTCTCTGAGAAGTTATTTAAGCCTGATGCTCTGCGGGCTTGCTTTGATTTTGAGCTGAAGGAGCTTGGGCCACACAAGTGCGAAGCCAGAGTAATAAGGTGGGATGGCTAGCGTGTTCCCGTGATGCTGTCATTTCAGTGCTGATGAAAGTCTCCCCCACTGAGCTGAAAGAATATTCCTGGCCCTCACTTTAACTAGAAGGGAGCCAAAATGGATGAATAGTTCGGGTTGTGTGCTGACCCTCTACACTGCATGGAGCCTGTTGAATCGGATCACACCCCAGGCTGTAAATTCTTCTTCAAGAGCACGTCTGCTAAGCTGTCGGGTTGTGCTTTAAATTGGGTTAGCTGCTTAAGTTAGTCCAGACATAGCCAGAGTTATTAGGAGAGAAATAAATAAACCAAGAAACTTATTTGGACTGCTGAAAGGTATTTTGGGTGGTCTCGAAAGGATATTAATATCATTAAAGCTGCCCTGTTTCTGCTCCCACCTTCCTGCATATGGATGCAGCTAGACCAGCAACAAAAAAAGTGGATTAATGGTATGGCTTTTGGGGCAGACTGGCTATGTCCACTTTAAGAGGACCTCTTCCTTTCACTTCAATAGAAAATCATGCCCCTATCTGAAACAGTTTAACTAATGCAAAATTTCGAGGTGGACAAAGCCTTGCTGCAGCTATACAAATGTTAATTGACTAAATGGTGTGGCTCACCTGCTGCACCCTCACAGCTTTAATGGTGATGGCTCCCATTGCCTAACCTGGATGGGATTGCAATGTAGGGGGTGAAAGGCTTGGAAGAGATGAGTGGCTCAAAATATATGTGAGTTTTATCCAGTGACCTCTTTAGATGGTGCTGTGCTCTGGCATAGCTGAGGGCTTCAGTGCAGCATTGGTCATCTCACGTTTGGCTTCCTCCTGCTCTCTAAAATGGCCAGCACACACAATTTTCTCATAAGCAAATCTCCCTGCAAAGACAGGTGTGAAAATGGAGGGGTCGGCAGTCACCTCCAGGCGTGATGCAGTGCCCATATCAAAGCAGGCAGAAGCCCTGTCATTGACTGCCGGGATGGCAGATCAAGCCAGCCACCTGTGGGGAAGGTTGCTCTTTTAAGATGCTATCAGGGCGCAGGCTGCAAAGCGGGTTGCGGGCAGGCATGAGCGCACCCTGCCCCTGTCCCAGGGCGGGGGTGGCTCTGAACTGGCGGTGGTGGGGTGCCCCTGGCCCGTCAGGGAGCCCGGGTGGCTGAGCATGGGCTCCCTGCCCCGCCAGCGCAGCTAAGGCAGCTCCTGGCCTGCGCCCAACGGCTGGAGGACCCAGACCGGATAAATTCACGTCTCTCTACAACAGGTGGTGATTTCTGCTGGCCTGGGGCGGGCTGGAAAGCGTCCCTTTGGGTCTCCTCTGCAAGGGGAGGACATTCAGCATCGCTGTTGAAGCGATATGAATACCCGGCTGCAGATGGGGGCTGTCATCTCCCAACCCTGGGCTTCAGCGGATGGCATGTAGCTTGTCAGCGCAGGTCTGGCTGACTGGTGTGGCCATGAAATGCAGCACATGTACGAGAGCTCCAGCCCAGGAGACTACGGGAAGATAGACCATGGTGGCAGGAGGAGGCTGCCAGGTTGCAGTATGCTAGTATGCTTTTTCCATGTAGAATTTTTTCTCCGCCGGCTTTGCTGTAAACGGCTCAAATGTTTCATGGACTTTCAGGGAGACTTATCAAGACTTCTCCCTCCGAACGTGGGGTGTGCAGCCTGTGGGTTTATGTCTCTTCTATATGTTTTTATTTAATTGGTGTACAAGGCGCTCTTCAGTTTGTGTCTAGGGATAGTAAACTAATCTGACCAGAAACTAATGTAGGACTACTCTGTATAATTTCTGAACCATTAAAGCCATTTCTGCTTCCCTTTAATTTCTGGGATGTTTGTACGTGTGTGTGTGTAAGAGAGAAAACTAATGAAAATGGTCAGTAAACAATGAGCAAAGCGTGCAAAATGCTTATCAAAGAAGGAAAAAAGGGGGAGGGCAGGGATCTCCTACATTCAGCTCTTTTTATTTTAGACCTTGATAGATTTCAAATTCTTTATTTAATTAACTAGGTATTTGTCCGGATTACAGGTTATTCCATTTCAGATACTGAATTTCACATAAGGATAATCTTTGAATTGAACATATGTGAACGCAGCACTATGTAGAGTGCAGCAATAGATTTGTCTTCTTTTTTTCTTCTTATTGGTTGCTCTTTTTTTATTCATGGGCTAGTCTGGACTTTCAAAAACGTTCATTGTTCTCTGAGTATTTGCTGAAGGGTTTGCTAGGTCAGTGTGTGATCTTTTCCACAGGTCACTCGGTGTACATTACTCATCATCTGTGCTGTGTGATCAGTCAGCTGAGTCCCGGTGTATCATCGTCTTGGCTTGAACTGGATAAGCGAGGCTTTAAAAAACATAATAAATAGGCAGTAATGACGTTCTTGCATGAATTTTCAGATGAGCCATTGGTTTTAGTACAACCTGGGAAACTTTAGCAATTTTCTCGTATAAAATGAAAAGCCCAATGTATAAAAACATATAATAATGGGATTTCAAAAGTGACAGGAGAATTTGCCTCCTGTATTTGTGAATCACTTTGGGGTTTTTCATTAGCTTTAGTCAACAGTTTACGAACTTTGAAAGTAACTTCTGAATGACATCCTTTGTGTTTATCATAATTCTAATGTGTTTTGATCACACACTGCATTAACCTCTGCTTAAATCAAGCTTATTAATCGTGCTGAGAAAAGGTCGTTAACATCTCCCACACCAAATGCTGTATCCTCAGCTAATTATAACTAATTCATTAAAATGGTGTGACCTGTTTCCACTGGGCTGGAATCCAGTATGCAGGTCTTGGCTTCTTTTAGCCTTATAAAGCCAGTGTATCCTGAGCTGTTTTGAATTTAGAGGACGTACAGATTTTTTTTTTATTAACCTTGCTTGAAATTTACCACATCGTACTTGTTTACTAAATTACGAACATGCTAAAAACCCCCCCAAAAACCAGAAAAAACTTTCCTGTTGCATTTTTCTCTGTTAGCAGAACATTTATTTTCCTCCTTGTGATTTTAAATGCCCTTTGTATACAAAGGTATGCTCTGAGTCTTCTGCTGTAATAGTGTTTGCTTATTTCTGCAACAGCATGGGAGGGAGCAGAACTGCCAGATAAGCAGAACCAAAGGGGCTTCTTAGAGTACTAGCACTGCCCTTGACATCTTGGTCAGTGGTTAAATGAACGCTTTTTCCTGGGGAAGGGGAGGAGGTGCAGGTTCTTGTTCAGATTGGGAGATCACGGGCCTCTTGTGAAGGATGGTGCTGGGGCGTCAGGCCGTTCGCTAAGTATAGATGATGTGAGCCATTGCTTTTTTCTTCTAAAGCCTTTTCTCCGTTCTTTGCAGACACACCAGCTGGATCACTCTGCTCACTACCTGCGTCTTAAGTTCCTGATTGAAAACCAGATCCAGTTTTATGTACCAAAGCCAGAAGAGGATATCTATGAACTGGTAATGCTACCTAGTGAGCAAAATTAAATGACGGTTGGTGGGACACTATTAATTAGTGTTTATCTGACATTTGTAATATGCAGAGTTATGCTTTTTAACTTGCAATTATAGTGCTTTGCAGACCATAGCAAACTGGCCTACAGTAAAGTAATCTCTCCAAACATTTCATCTTGAGGAGAGAGTTGGTGTTTAGCTTCTGTTTGTTCATGCATCTGTGTGAAAGAGAGAGAGAGGAGAAACAGCCAGAGGTAATGTGTGAAAGTCACTGTAACGTACATTTAAGCTTAACTTCTCCCAAGGTTGCCTTTTCCTCTTGTTCATATTGTCCTTGGTGGTTTTAAAGACGTCGTGTTGAGGCCTGAATATTTCTTAGTCAGATCACTTTGCCTGATTTTTAAAGAGGGGGGAAATGAACAAGTGGTTGGTTTTTTTGGTTTGTTGCTTGTTTGATTATTTGTTTCTTCCTAAATGGGAAGGTAAATGTTGAGGTTAAAAAAACTCTGGAGTTATGTGTGAGGCTATACTTTCCTAATTGCTTCAGTTGGATGTTTTTATATCATTCATCTCAAAAGCAGACTTCAAAGGATTTTTGAAATGAGAGATTAAAAAAAAAGACCAAACAGAATTAGTGCCATGACTTAACTCTATGATTTTACACATGCATGCTGTAAAGCTTTTTAATGTCTCTTTCATTGGTGGCTGTTTTATTTATAAAAAGTAAAACTTTGCCAGTTATGGATGCTTTTGCTCATTTACTAAAGAAGTTCTGGGATTTGCCATTATTACTGTCAACAGAAAAAAAGAGTGAGAAAGTGCTAGTTGAGTACTAAGACTGGGAAGTGAAATATAGTTGGGAAAAATCAAAACTCAGAGGAGACAGATTTTAGCTTTCATTGCCTGGAAGGACTTTGGTGACTTGTCTTGTGCTGAGAGGATGTAGGATTGAAGTAGTCATCAGTTATTGTTTATTCTGAAAAAATGAAATTAAACCAGAACTCAGCAGTCAGTGGGACTATGTACATGCTGAAAGATTATAATAGAGATAGGTGTTACAGGGTTGTATCTAATGTAGTAACATTAAAACAACACACATTTGTATGTTTGCTTGTGCCTGTGTGTGCTTGTTTCATGAGGAAATTTGAGTTACTCTATCTAAGTGTTTAAATGGTTCTGGTGCAATATGACAAAACTAATGCCTCTCTTTTTGTAGTCTCCTGAATAGCTGTTTATAGTATTGTCTATTGTTGATGTCACCTTGCTAGAGCTATCTTCTATCTAATAAAATGCTCTTACGGACATACATTACGGCAGAAAAGTAATTTCTTAGGACACATTTAAATAAGAAATGGAGATTAAATATCAGTATTCCATTCCTCTCCAAAACATTAATGGTGACACTTTTTGTACTGACACAGTTTTTCAAAAATTCACGTGCTCTGTTTATTATGTGTTAAAAATGTTACTAAGGGCTCAGGAGCGAGTATTTAACGTTAGGTGCTGTACCATGCAGTTACACTTTTAGGCACCTTTTATTGTAAACGAAGTGCTGGAGTGTTTAGGCTGAAGTTTGATGTGCCAGTCTTTTTACTTTGGGTAGGATGGCACTTTAGATGGAAGCAGGAGAACCAGAGGCCTCCCTGAAAATCTTGCAGATAGGATGAGGCTGGGGTCAAGGCACTGGGGCTGCTGGAAAAGGTAACCCTGGGAAAGGGTGTTGGGACAAGACCAAAAGTGGTAGAGGAAGAAAGGGCAAGGAAGAGAAAATCTTGAAGGGGGGGGGGGGGGCAAGGCAGAAATAAAGAAAATATCCCAAAGCTGCTATGAGAAACGCTATGAAGGACCGGAGTAGCTCAGAGGGGCAATGCTGTGCTTTCAGGAAGAAATCCTGTCCCTGGGCACTTCCCAGTGCCTGGCAACCTCCCTGGGATGTTCCTGCTATTGCTATCAAACCTCCCTGTGCAGAGCTCTGGGGCTCACGCCAGGTTTGGAGGGGGTGTCCCCCATATACCCATGGTGCCTGCAAGGCCAGCAGCTTCATGTCGTGAGCCACCATAGCCCAAGCATGCTGCCTGCCTTTGGTGTCAGGATGGCTGGTCCGCGGGGCACAGAAATGCAAGCAGCTCCTCAGGGCTGCTGTAGGTCTGGCTCTCTGGTTTGGGCAGCTCAGCTGCAGCCCGAGCATCCCAGATATTTGCCTCCCATTCAGTAAAGACTCTTGCCTGATAACAGCGCTTTGGGATGCAGGCAGCAAGTGGCTCCCGTATCCTTGCAAGAGCTTGTCGGCCATCCTCCTTGGTTCTGGTCCTGCACGCTCAGTTTAGATGACTGCGGGGATCAGAGACAAGTTTTGTTCTGAAAATACTGCTATTTTCACTCCTTTTTTTCTTATCCTCTTTTTAAAACCCGCTGAAACTTATTTGACTCTTTCTCAGGTTCTGAACAATACATTCCTGTATTTGAAACCTGGATTTAAAAAATATTGCTAGCATGCCATCCTCATTTAATTTTACATTTTATTTTGCTATATACAACCATTTAAATTGGTATGTAACTGTTCGGTAATACCTAATATTTGCAGTTAGACAGATGTGTAAGTGCTGATATAAACAGGAGATAAAATTATATTTTTATTAAGGAAACCCTTTACTAATGAGTTACTCTTCTTTTTTAAAGAAATTATTTAAATACTTCAGTCCAAACACTGACATCACTTAGTTTCAAAACGTTAATTATTGTGAATTGCTTTTTTACACACTCATACCGGCATGTAAACAAAATTAATATTTACCTGTCGGCTCTCATTCACCTGTGGGTATGATTTTTTCCAAAGACAGAAGGATGGTTTGTTACTTAAGCGCTAGCCTGTGCTATGGACAAGCCAGCTTCAAACCTGTGCTGAGCCAGAGGTTTCCAGTATGTCAAGGCCACCTTACGAGCAGCTGACTGCCAAAGATGTCGGCTCAGAGCCTCTAAATATCTGATTTTGTCTGGAAAAGCAGGAATTTCACTGCCTCAGGTGGGGTGGCAGGCCCCAGTACAAGCTCCTTTGTTCGGAGCTCAGGGCAGGACCTGGGCACAATAGCAAGCCACACAAGACAGGAGAATGTAAAAGTGATTTAAAAGCACAAAATGTGTGAGCAGTTCTGGAGGGGTGTAAGCTCTGCTGAGGGGTTGCTTGGCTCCTGAAAGGCAGAGTGAATGGCACCTGCATGCCTAGGCTTCTGGGTTATTACCTAGGTGTGAATTTGTGCTGGTCTCCCAGGAAGGATGTTAATGACCATTTCAAAGACTTGGGGGCTTTGCTGGGTGCAAATAAACATAGATGTGTTAAAGATGAAATTTCACGCTAAGAAAGTTGATAGTCTTTTAACAAATCCCTCCTTGTTATTTTAATACTATAAAATAATTTAATTCCTGCAGTGTCTTAATAAAAAATAATATAAAAACGTTAAATGATGACCACCATAAAATACAAAAACAGGAACAGAAGCTCTGTTTCTCGTGTACTCAAAATGGTATGGACCAAGTGAAATAGTTGTATCCTTGCTTTTATGATGGTGGTAGTAAAATACTGCTGCCTGCTCTTTCTTTAACTGTGTTCCTAACAGTAGAGCTTAGTGATGCCACGAATACATCTCATGCATGTGGAGAAAAATTGTTTGATAAATAATGCCCACAGTCCATTTCTCCCACCTCTAATTAAAAAAAAAATAAATCTGTTCAGAATGGTTACAATTGACGTGTCCTCCCACAATAACTTATTTTTTGTGTGGTTTTTTTTTCTATTCAGCTGTACAAAGAAATAGAAATCTGTCAGAAAATTACACAGCACATTCAAATAGAGAAGTCTGATGCATCCTCTGATATTTACGGTGAGTTGTCCTTGATTTGTTTTTACTTTTCTAGCAAGTCAATTCTAGTGTGTGCAGGTTCTTGCTTGATATTCATTGATACACCTGACAGGCCTGATGAACACAGTAAGAAAAGCACATCTGATTCCTGTGCCATCCACAGAAAGCTCGCTCCCCTGCCCTGAAGCAGGACGGTTTTATTTGTAGTGCACTGAACTGAACACCGGGTTTCCTAGTGCTCGAGCTGTAGGATGTGCAGCTCTTTGATGAGAACTACAGTGGCAGAAAGGACAAATGTTTTCTTGCTCATGTCCTTTCTCAAAACTCCACCTATGGAGGTTGTGCAGCTGAGTGCTGGCAGAAAACAGCATCCTTGGCCAGTTGTCACATCTTAAATGAATGCCTGCGTGGCAGTGTTCACAGGGGCCCTGCAGTGGGCTAGGGAGAGGGCTGCTGCTGTGGCTGGCGGATGCTAGCAGGCTCGCAGGCTCTCCCCCTCCTCACCCCTTCCACCAAGTGCGACAGCAGGGTTGCTGGCAGGAGCATTGCTGTGGGTACGAGGTATCTCAAGGTCTGCGGCTGGGCAGCTGGCCCAGGAGAGGCTGCTTGGCCTCTTTGCCTGCCTGCTGTGGGCACGTGAGGGTGGTCCCTGTCTCTCACCGCCGTTCCTGATGCCTGCCTGGCCCTCAAGGATGCCCTCTGGACCCCTGGAGCCAGAATCTGACACGTAATACATATCTCTGCATAAAATACAAAACAGTCCTCCCTGGGTAATCCCAGCAAAATCCCCAGTCTTTACATGGGGGTGGTCATATTTCTTAGCTTTCAAGTATTTCAAGTTACAGACCTCCAGCCTAGCGAGTTTGCCCTTTGGTCTGGCAATTACAGTTCTGTAGTGTATTTTAAAGTTATTTGTGCAACCTACCCTGCAGGAAGCCAATCTGCATCTTTTTACTGTTTATCTAAATATTCTGTTTTAATGACTAGAATAATTCTGAATCCCCAAACTGCTTACTGTACAGCTGCAGGCCATTTGAATATTGAGCTCTGCTACAAAGCAGTGGTACTGACTGCGATTTGAATATTGAAGGCCTAAGAGAGTAATATTAATCAGCACAGCGATGGCCCTAGGTTCAATAATTATGCTGTGCCTGGAAACACTGCAAGAGTTAGGGGTATCGTGGCATTTCCTGTTTATTTCTTTTTCTTTTCTTTTTTTTTTTAAGTGTTAGATGGTAAAGACCGTGAAATGCACTGTCATGTCCTGTGAAATGAGATCAGCTGTGTGAGACATGGGATGTATCTGTTCAGTGGCTCTGACCCTGCAGGGAGTGAATGCTAAATGCACCCCAAAAAAGCTGACTTTGCTCTCGTTGTATGAAAATGGCAAAAGTTACTTTGACTCTAAACGGCAGCAGAATTTCTATGGTCTGTATGCATCTTACAGAAACAGTACTATGTGTTTATACAGTGCGTGCTGAAATATGTGTATACGCGGGGGGAGCAGAGGTGTTGATCCTGTCTTGGTGCTGGGGAAGGCCGGGGTTGCTCCTGAGATCCTTTCCCATCCTGTATGTTAGGTACATTGGAGTTTTCAGTTCTCTTAATCTCTTTACAGAATTAGCGTTGCCAATACATACTTTCACGATCCAGACAGAAAGCTACAGCACATTCATGAGCTATGGCAACATGAAGATCAGAGCTTTAAAACTTTGGCATAGGATCTTTTTTAACAGCGTAGCTTCAGGGTTCTTGCTACGGGTTTTGCTTTGAAAACACCTAAATCGATAACGTGACCACACAGTCTCCAAGCACTAAGCACCTGTGTAAGCCTTTGTGAGAGCAGGGCTGCCTTTGAGACAGGTTCTCAATCAGCTGGGCAGCGCTGGGGGCTCAGCCCCTCACAGGCCGTCCCAGCCAACAAGAGCTGGGAACAGGGGCAGGAGCCAGTACCAAACCCAGATGTCTAGAGTGCTAAGGAACTTTTTATTCTGATGATTACTTGTTTTTTCTGTGCAGCTTTGTTCAAGCCTCATACTTTTTGCCCATTTTAAAAACAGACATCCAAATTCCCTGTGCCTCGATTCCTCCAGAAGAACTGGAAAAGTCTTCATTTTGAAAATGGATGAGGTTATGAAAATCATTAGTGACATTACCTGTTGCTGTTGGTAGTATTCCAGCTATAGCAATAATACTACTTGTAAATCACCTTGAATTTTCAAGATACTTCACAAGCAGCTATTCACTAATCCCAAGACAGTAGACTTAGCGCTGTTATCTTCATTTAACAGACATGGTATCAGAGATAAGGAGGTGAAGTGCTTTCACTAAGGGTGCAATTAGGCAGGCCAGTTCAGCTCGCTAGCCTGGCAGAAAGGTAAGATAATAACAGTAGTGAATAGCAGCCTGCTGGCTTTGCAAGCTGTTTGGGGCCAGCTAAGAGATCCTGGTGCTGGGGAGGGGGGAGAGCTGCCCCTTCAGGTGTTAGCAGGCCTTTGGAGCAGCTTCGCCATGAGCACACCATGAGTTCAAGTGATGTAAAGAGGACAGAGCAGAGTGTTTCAGGGAAAGCTCAGATGGGAACATTTCGTGGTATTTCTACTCCCACCAGCGTGCCGGCGGTAAGAGGCCCTCCTGGAGTGTCTGGCCAGTGTGTTGGACCTTGCCAGCATTATTAGATTTGTCAATGTGATGCTCTTGCTGATGCCTGGGCGCATACGTTCTTGTCTCTTTGCAAAGGTTGCGTGGGCAGGAATCAGGGCACACCAGCAGTAAGAACCTATTGCTTCCAGCTCCTGTTTGTACTGAGAACATACTGGCATTTTTGTTAAGAACTGTCTATCTCAGGGAGCTGAGGTAATTTTCTGGGGGTGGATTTGTTCAGGTATTGTGCTGGTTTGGTGAGGCCATGTGCACTCATAGATGCAGACTTTTGTTCTCCTGTCATCAAAACTTTGCAATGAAGAAAAGGCTCTGTCTGGGTCACCACCCATCTCTTCACACCTGAGTTTCAGAGTCCATGCACAGCTTGATAATAATCTTTTTGGCAGTGATGCCAGCTTATGCAATCACAGTCGCTTCCACCCACTCTTGCCCTTCCTCTCATGCAGTGCTAGTACACGTGTTTGTGTGGAGCACCTGCAGAATTCAGCCAGATGGAAACTGTACGTTTGTACCATACATGCGTATATACAAACTACACATACATGTTTATGCGTATATGCATATACACAGGTGTGTATATATATATGAGTATATATATACATATATCTGTACACACACACACACACTTGTCTGAGGTATTTCCCATCTGGATGAATTCCGTGCTCTTGCTTTACTGCATGGCAGTAAAAGCACTGGCATTGGCACTGCTGTGGGACAGGAATGCTGCTTCAAATTGTTTACCAGATCCAGCCACATCACAACTGTGGAAATAAAACAGTTTATCCATACTTGGGGTATAGTCACATACCCTGCCTGTGGACGGGTCAAGTGTATTTGTGAGATGACCATTTCAAGGCTGTTGCCAGTTGCCCATCTCTCGTCTCCTAAAGGTGATGACCACACATGTAATTGCTCCTTACACCTGTTCTGCTCTGGATTTTTTTTTTTTTTAAATGAAAGCCAAATTTAAAAAGCAACTACACTTGCCTTTAGTTTTTCCCTCTGCCAAAGTTGGTGTTTGGTGCTTCACAAATTTCATCTTACTCAGGCTGAGCAGCTCGTGTGCAGATTCCAAGTAGCTCAGTAAGTCATGAAGGGCCATATGCTCCTCACTTCTAGACTGCCACATTCTTCCCCCTCCTTTCTTTTTTTTAAATGATAGATGAAAAAAATAACTTCTCATCCATAAGTACCAACTTGAAGGGAGTCCTAAAGTCGGAATAGGCTCCCAGCACAGCTGCTTCCTCTTGGCTGGTGGCTGACGCCATGTCAAACAAGCGTCTCCGCCCAGAGGTTTGTAAATGTTTTTCTAGTTGGAAAAAGAGAGAGCAAATGGTTGCCTACACCCATTTAGGGAATAATGAAGTTTCAGAAAGGCAAATGTTCTGCTTTAGATAACTCTCAACAGTAAATAAATAAACCCTATTTAACTAACCACATTGTATTTCCTTTACACATTGTTATCTTGCACAGTGTCAAACACAAATGGCAGGAAAATCACTAAACCCAAACATAACGGAACCATTTGTGATGTTGAAATGAAGGCTGTGTCAGTCCTTCTGCTGTAAGGCTGGTCTGTGTGTCTCTAAAGTAGCTATAAAATGTGAGCTGACCTGGGACTTAGCAAATAACAGGTCATGACAGGAGCAGCTGTGAATAGAAAGAAGGGGAAGCGGCATTTTTACAAACTTGTCCAGTCCAGGAATTTGAAAAAGTAAAAGTTGGTATTCTGCTTTAGCAGGCAATGTTATGCTTTGTCTGAGTTCAGGGTGGCATGTCAGCCATAGCTCTCCGTTTCCTGGCTTTTGTCAGTTTGGGTCACAAACCACATCTCTGTGCAGCTTTTGTCTGCAAACAGCAAAACTTCTTGAAGAGACCTTTTGTGGCAAGAGAATTGGAAGTCTGTTCCAATGTTTTGCAGCTGTGGTATCCTCAAATAAAGCTGTAGATTACTTATGTATAAACTCAGAAATTCCGTTCAATTTTTTGTTAAAACCACTTTCATTTTTGAACTTTCTCTTTACATTTGTAAGAGTTTATGGAAAAGGAGAAGGGAGGAGTTCCCAGCTGCTCACTGCAGGACAGCACAGCCTTACCTGTCATGTGTGCAGTTGTTAGCACATGCTGGAAGTGGTTGGCTTTTTCTAACCATCTCACTGGGTATCTCCCTAGGTTTCTCTCTGTCCTCTGTGGAAGAAGAAGGGATTCGTCGGCTCTATGTGAATGGTGTCAAAGAGACAGGCCTAGCTTTCAAGAAAGGTAAAAGACTTTTTAAAGTGGTTTTGTTATTGTTTGTTTAATCCTGGTGTAGACCATGAGCTTGTTGGGATAGGAGCTTCATGAACAGACAAAACCGGGGTCCCAATCCAAAAGAGACCATGGTCTTTTGGGAAGAGCCTTAGGTACTGAATACGCGGCTGTCCTGCTCTTGGGATCAGCTACGCTGTATAGTCAACCTCTTAATTTTGAGTTGCTGTGTATATAGCAGGGTCAGCATGTCCCCTGCAGCTAGAAAGAGGAGCAGGGGCCCTCTCAAGTCAGTCATTGCAGGATAAATGGGTACATCAGAAGGCATCATAGTGCGCTCTGTGGCTGGGATTACTGCCCCTAGTTTTGCAGGAAGCATTACAGCACTTGGACCAGAAACCAGCATAGGTAACTAGGCTGCTGGGCTCATCCCAGGGCAGAGCAGGATATAGTTTAACTGGAGCTTACCCAAGCTGAGGTCAACCCTGACACTGCCGTGCCCTTACTGCTTTTGCCATTCGTTGTCCTTTCCAATGTGCTGGCACTGCTGCTCATGCAGTCACGGGATGGGCTGGCCAGGGGAGTGGGCAGCTGAAATCTAACCGGATTTTAAAGTATAACATGGGGAGCATGAAGAGTGCGAAGACTCTCATCTCCTCATAACCTACGAAGACTCTCATCTCCTATCAGTATATGCAGAGTCCTTGAAAACACCTGCGGAGTTTTATGGGTGAGTGGTTACATGGTCATGCAGAGCCTATTCAACAGTTTGCTGTTGCCAGAAGCAATGGGGGCTGGTCTCTTCCAGACTGCTCCAGCCCTTTGCCTTGTGCTGACTCTGGCACTCTTAGCTGATCCGATTCAGCTTACCGTCTTGATAGAAAGCTGCCGTGGCAGAAATGGGTGGCTGGTTCTCTGACCTGCTAGCAAATGGGGTTGGCTTGTGTTGCAGTGGAGCAAGCAGCAGAAGTGGCACTGTGAAGGGACGTGACAGTGCAGACAGAAACTGGGAAGGAGGAAATGGGGCAGAGGAGGGGGAACAGTTCTGGCTGCAGGGAGCCTGGAGTTTCACTTGGCTGTAACCTCTAATCCTAGTTTAAGAAAACCCCGTAGGTGGCTCTGGAGGCTATTGAGCTTGAAAACAGCATCTTTCTCTCCTCCCCCCACCTCAGCCCTGTGCAGTTCCCTGGCTGACAGGATGGGGATTCTGCCAAAAGCCCTGAATGGGGACTGGGGGCAGCTCTCTGCCAGCCTGCACCAGGGAAATAAAACTCTTGTGGGGAGCAAAGAGAATATTGGGGGGTGGGGACGGTTCAGCAGGCCTTCCTTATTTTGCTTTTAGAAAATGTTTGAGCAACAATGTAAATGAATGCATGGACACAGACTGCCTCCTGTGGGGCTGAAACGCTAAAACATGCTTTCGTTGATACATTGCTCTTCATAATTGATATAAAAAGCCACTTCTGTACGAACAGTATTTGGCAGGATATTATGACAAGATACTCATAGTTAAGCAGAAAGCAGGGAGGAAAACGCTCTCTTCCTCCCATTATTTACATACATGTTTGCATTTGACTGCACTTCCTTTAGTAAGTCTAGCTTACTAGAAGAGATACAGTATTTCATTTTCAATCTTTTCTCCAATTAGAAAACTTAAATTTTATTTTCTCTTAATAATTTTTATGATTTATCTTTTTCTTTTTCTGTTGGTCTGCGTTAGCTAGACTATTGTTGGAATTTGAGGTGCTTGATTGTACTGAGATAGACATGATACATTATCCCAAATGATTCAAAAGAAGGATTACAAAGAGTAAATGGAGCCCCAGATACGATGTTTATGGTTGCAGGCATATTAATGTGCTAGTATTATGACATGGCATCGCTAAGTAGAATAAATGAAATAATGCGAAATGCTTGACTTGCTTTGTTTTGTCCTTGTTTCAAATATGATTTTATGGTCCATTTACTTTGTAGCTATTCTATCTAGTTCATTTTATTCTCTCCAAAACTGCACGCCACGCTACAGTTTCTGGGCACAATTACATGCATTTAGAAAGATCTCAATTTTCCCAAAGAAGGCTGAAGCTCTTTAGCCTCCTCCCTTCCACATTTCTGTCTTGAACGAGGGTAGGTAATCTGTTTCCTGGAGGATGCAGCTGAGCTCTCCTCACAGTTCGGGCCCATGGAGTCACGCCTTTCATCTGGGCTTAAGGGTTGCCAGACACTATCACCCAGCCAGAGGACTGCACGGCATGAGGGCCGGTCACCCCCACAGAGGGAACAGCTCTTTTGACCCTGGAATTTCCAGCTTTTGTCCCTGTAAATGCCAGGATGGTGCCTGGGATGCCACAGCAGGTCCCACTGGTGGCCATTGCGGAGTATGCTTTCGCACCGGCCATGCCCAGCCAGCTGGCTCCTGGGGGGATGCCTGCGGGGGGCTGCCAGCATCACCCTCAAGTGGAGAAAAAACCCTGGACAGTCGGGGCTGTCAGCACTGACATGCCCTGGCATGCTGCTGCCTGCCTAAAGATTATTTGGGATTAAACCTGGGTCCAGCTTGCTGCTGTCCGTCGGAGAGTGGGCGCAGCTGGCTGAGGGGAAGGTCAGGTTCCTGGCAGCACCTCAGGGGACTGCACGTCGTTTGTCGGCATCGCCATGTCGCCCCCAAAGCAAGCGGGAGTCAGCTGTTTCCTCTGCAGAGACCCTTTTTACTTGGGCGCTGGGGCTATAAATAGCTCCTGAAATCAGATTGGAAAAAAAAAACCCACAACATGACTAATTTGCCAAGTGCTAAAATTTGCCTTTTGAAGATCTATGTGTGAGGATGTGATTCGGACAGGGCCAGAGAGGAGGCTATCTGAAGTCCTACACCATATACCCCAGCTGAGTGGGAAACGTTTTCTCTCCTCCTAGGCGTGTGGGTAGGTGACCGCTTCAAACAAAAGCTTTCGCTTACATGGAAAGTTAAAAGCAAGAATCAAGCCAGCTCAGCTACTCTATCCTTCCCCCATCCTGTGTGCAGCATCTCAGAAATCTGGTTCTGTCCTCCAGTATATATTTATTTACGAGCCATGTGTTGTGTAGAGTGGCTTGCTGTACAGCGGCTGTTCCCTTGCAGAGTGACGTGAAGAAAAAGGGGGTATCGTGTTGCTGGTACGTTGTGAGGGGCTCCTGGGCATCACGCTCTTAGGGATGGTACTGGAGTACCGGCCTGACAACAGATCTCACAAAAGTCCCTCAAATTTCAATATAATTTGCAGTCATAAATGTTTACTTTATGTCTAGACATAACACTGTCTGGCACTTCATAAACACCCGGCTGAGCTCCTTGATGTCTGTGGGTAACAGAAAAGTTACTGTGCGAGTCTGACCTGTTCCTTTCTGTGTTGCAGGCCTGAAAGCTGGCGATGAAATTGTGGAGATTAACAAGAAAGCTGCTGAGGATCTGGACTCAGCTTTGCTGAAAGATGCCCTTGTTCAGCCTTCGCTGTGTCTTACTGTGCGCACCTATCCTGAGATAGAGGAAGGGCAGAAGCTAATGCAGCTACCACCACGTCGCTTGGAAAACTCAGCCGACTTGAGTGACAGCGCACTGGCATTTGCTGGGAGCAACCAAGGTATGGGGTTCGATGTAGAAATTACCAGGAGGAGGATTCACGCTTACAATGCACTGGTGTAATCCCTTTGATCCCTGCATGTGACTTCCATGGTTGAAGTGAGAGGAATTACAGTCTGAATGCGCTGGGCAGATAATATGTGGGAGCTCTGGAAGCTGTAAGGGGGTGTGTGTGTGTGTGTGTGTGTTATATATATATATAAAATCTGCGGTAGCAATGAAGGATGACTGTGTAATGGCTGTGAAATGTGTGTGATCACCAAATGCACATCACATCACCTGGCTGTGCCTACAGCAAGTTGCAGAACTAATTGTTCCCTTCTGGGCTGCTCAGGAGGTACCTTTACCTCTGGATTTGCCCACAGGATATACATATGGCAGGGAAAGAAGAGGGGATAAGCATTCCCCCTCTCTGGGATTAGCCAGGAGCACAGGAGCCCTGTGGGTTTGATGAGACACATAAATAATTCATAAGGACAGTTCAAACCACCTAAAGGTAAGGATTGACACTACACCCAAGCACATCTAACTGGTCCCACAGCACACTGTGGTGGGAAGGGGCGTTCCTGCCCACCACGCCGCCCTGTTCAGAGAACCGAACTGGCAGAAAGTTAATCCCTAGCAAATGTGAATTGTTTGCCCCTAGTTTAGTTTCCTGAACCAGTTAAGGACAAGCACCTGTGCTGGGATAAGAGAAATGACTGCAGGAGAGCAGGATCGCCTCCTTCGTGGTAGTTAGTCATTACCTCTGTAAGACAGCAGTGTTGGGAATTGCACTGGGGTAGCAGGAAAGCTCCTGCACCATGTCTCCTCTTACTTGCCTGCTTAGTCAAGTCTTACTTGCCAGCTTCTAAATGCCCGCTGTAGTCAAAAACAGAAGAGGATACTGGATGTACCTGCTTGCTTAATTTTTTTTAGTAATTTAAAATACACAAAAAATGAATGGAATGGCCAAAAAGAAGTAGTATCTAGATAACCAAAATTATTCTGAGCTGAGGTAAATTTTGACTTCCAGTCAAAAGTACATGGTGTCTGAATATGTCAAAATACGTTGTTTTGTCCCCAAAGTAAAGGTTTCAGAAATGTCAAAACAGTTGCTTTGATAACTATGAAACGGTTTTGTTCTGGGCATTTGGAATAAAAAGCTGGAGCAGAAGGGGGGCTGTTAATGCACTTCACCAGGGTGAAGAAGTCAGCCTTCTCCCAGGACATACCTGCCTGATTGCTGCAGTCACTTGGTGTAGGGGCTTCTGGGATGAGTCTGGGTGCAAACTGGAGCTAACCCAGGAGCGGTGTGAGTGCATTAGCATGATGCTGAGCTGGAGCAAATGAGCCACTGTGAAAGACAGCTTGCTTGGGCTCAGGACCAAGCTGACTCATCTCTGCCTGCAAAGGGTCAGGGAGGTACAGCCTGCCTCTCTCAACGTTTCTGGATGCTGCTCTGGTTTTGCTTAAAATATTTACTGAAAGTGATCTAGCAAAAATGTCATTGTTCAGGTGGTGGGAACATGTCGTGGTGAAAGAGAAAGCTGGACCCCTGGCCTGACTTTGGGGAGTGTGGTTGGTATCCATAGCAAGTGGAATAGTATGAACAAGAAAGCTTACAAACAGCTTATTGCAAATTCCTCTGACTGATAAAAGCAACCTCATGGAAGATGTGGGGTAAACCCCCAAAGGAAGTTAAAATGAAACATTTTCAGAAGGACATTTTCCCCTTTTAATTTTCATTGAACTTTTCCCAGTTAGGCTTTTGTGCTGAAAAATCAAGCTCATCTTGTACATTTTTGTAGCTGGCCACAAGATGCCCCCATTTCCTACTTAACACCAGCTCTTCGTGGGCCCCATCCTTTTGTCCTTGCCTGTGCTTTTTCACTGAAACCCCATGTGCTGAGTCCCCTTACCCCAACTTTTTGCTGAAGTGGGTGGGTGTCTGCCCTGGGTGCAAAGAATCGGGAACTGGGACTTTTGTATTTATGCAACATCGAGATTTCTAAGGCAGAGGAGTCACATTTTGTAACGCAGGGTCTCAACAGCTGGTCACAATGAGCAGTTTCTCTTCCACTGTCAGTCTCTGCATGGTTACTTTGAGGGTCATCGAGGGGTCCTTTTCCTTGCTGAGGGTGAGATAGCACACAGTTTGCCCACTGTGTCTGAAGAGCCTAGCATTTGCCTTTTAATGTTGTCCGGTACTAATGCTGTGTGCACTATGGGAAATGAACATACAGGACGTGGCTGATGGACGTGTCACAGCAATATCAGACCTCCCACCTCTGCTGCTTTGTAGACATGACTTCCTTTGTGCTGCTCCCAACCTGAGTCATGTCTGTCTCCCTTTGTAAGCTTCTCCCGAGCTCGGGTTTTTTGTGGTTATCCCAGTGGTGTGGAATGGCTGCTTGTTTTTCCATGTCCTGCAGTGAGCATGTGAACTGTCTGGTGGGCCAAAGTGCCTGCTCCTTAAATAGCTCCCCAGGACTGGGGATAAGCTTTAGGGCTTCCTCTTCCCTTCAGTTTTCTTGTGGTACAGCTGCCCTTCACTTTTGGTGTGCTGTAGTCAGAGAACTCTTTCGCTCTCCCTTTCAGCTCACAGGCAGCACAGGAGCTCGAGCTGTCTTGACATCTGCTTTCCTTTGAAAAGCAGCAAGTGTTGAGGTGGGAATCGCCTTCATTCCTCCTCAAACAGGGTGGAATACTTCTTTAACCAACAGAAGCAACCCAGTAACTCATCACCAGATGTGCAGGTATCTCTGGCAGCTTCTGAAAGAGCATATAGTTGCCATATGAAATATGCCTCTGAAGAATGACGTTAAGGCGGTGTTTAATGCTAAACAATGCTGATGCTCTAATTTGGGATGACTTAGCCTGAGGTGGGAGTGAATCAAGGGTCTGCACCCAAGTGCGCGATTGGGAGGCAGGTGTTTTGATCTTCCCCATAAATTTCTCTCTATTTAGGTGTTTATAGAACACAATGTTTTACTGAAGCCTTTCTTCTTCTGGCCCTGTGATTTTTCAGGGTTTTGTTACCTAAAATGGGATCCATGTGAATTTTAAAAAGGGGTACGTGCTTTTATTTGGGAGATCGTGGCTTAGATTTTTGGTCTCAGCTCCACAGCTTCTTGTGGAGACCAGTCAAGTATGAAATACCCACTGACCCATTTATTTGTTTCCTTGTTGATTACTGGCAGTTTGGCTGGCTAGGCAAATCAGCTCAGTGATTTCTGTTCTATGCTTTATTTATAGCATGCAGATTTTTTCTTCAGTCCTAAAGTAGCCCCCCTTCCAGCAGGGGGGTGAAGCATCGCTGGGCCAGTGTGCCAGCAGCTATAAATCACCTGTAGGCACATCCATTCTCCGGAAATTCAGGGTCTGGTTGACTGATCATGCTGATACCCTATCATTATCTTCCTCACTAGCAATTCTTCATTGGCAATGAAGACAGCAAAGTGTAGATTTCTTGTGTATTTTCAACACAAAGATGCTGTGTTACTTTTTTTTTTTTTTTTTTTAAGGAAGCTTTCCTAATGCCTTATTACTCAGTGGGAGGACTTCCAGGAACAAAGTGGGGCTGTGTTTTCAGGAGTTGACCTCCCTGAAGTGACTGCCAGTGCTCCTGTTTAAATAAGACATCTCTTACAGCTGTTTCATTATCTGGAACTACCTCATATATACTGAGGTTGGGGCTAGAGCTGCAAATCACCTCTGTGGCAGCTTCATTGTGTTTACGTAACAGGTTATTCTTGAAATGACCTTGGATTTTATATCTCCAATTGATGTGAAAAATATCATCTTGGGTATGGTATATACTTTCCCCCTAGGAATTCGTGCTGCATCAGGCTTGCAGAGCCACAAGTTTTGTTCCTTTCATCTATTATTGTTTTTCCTGGCTTTCAGTCTTCTCTCCTGCTAATGCAGTCTGCATAAATCTGGTTGAGGAGCACTAGCTCTTTCTGTCTGGAGCCCCACAGCATGTTTTCCTCATTGCCGAAAAGGATCAGTGAGAGTTGTCTTCCCTCCCCATGAGGAGTGTTTTGTCTCCCCGTTCTGCTCCACTCAATCCAGGGAATAAGAGGCTGCAAGCTGGAGACACAGCGTTGCATCTCCCCAAAACCATGAAGAAGCTATTTTGTTATTAGAAGGGGATTTGGGAATGGGAGCAGTATTCATATTTGTTTGTGGTCTCCCCACAATTCGCTACCTTTTTTTACTCTGGGGTAGAGTTTCTGAGGTTTAGGCTTTGCATGCTCCTGTATTTTGGAGACCTCTATCTAGCATGAGGGATAACTCTGCAGGGATAACTGTGAGCCGTATAAATCACCGTGCAGAATGTATAAATGGTAAAAAAGAAAGTATACCCCTGTTTCAAATGGGTATATTAATCTTCTAGATATGAAGCAGCTAGGTATTTTTAAGGAGTCTTATTATTTTGTCATTCAGAAAGCAGGAGAACCAGAGGCTGGAGTTAAGACACACTTTAAAGGCTATGGTATAAATCTGAAACAAACTTCCATTGCAGTGTAAGAATGGCCACTATTTTTCATTCCATCCTCGTCCTCTCTTGGGTCACCTTAGGCTAAGGTAATTTGGATTTCAGAACAAGCTGAGACTAACAGTAACCTTAATTTCTTCAGGGTTATTTTCCTGAGGCAGACAACTAATTTCATACCTTTTGTAGCATGTTAAAAAATATTGTCATCATTTAGTGCTTGATTTAACAATTCCAGGGGCATTTACTGCTGCAGCAATCTGAGGGTCTTGCATATAATTAACCAGAGACATGCAGAACTGTTGTTCACGAGATCTGTTTTCTAAAAGCTAAAAAGCCAAAGCTCAAGGATGCTGCCCGAGTCAGAATTGCGTTCAGAGGTCTTATTCCTGGCTATTCTAAAGTCTGCCTGAGCTGCTGTTGAAATAAGCAGCGTGGCTATTACCACGTTAGTTTGTGCATTGCGGCTTTGGGTTTCTGACCCTTTCCATTTTAGCTGCAGTAAGCATACCTGCTCCCTTACCCGCGGATTTCTAATCTCAATATTCTTGCTGTGTTACTGCTCCCCCTGCCGGCTCCTTGTAGAAGGAAAGGCTGTTTTTTCCCATCTCGGTGTCCCCGGTTTTTCCAAGCTCAGCTGTGCACATTGCTTCATTTTTATGTCTGTGAAAATTCCTGTTTATTCCAAACAGGCTATTCAAGTGTATTGCAAGTGTTCGATGAGGCTCCTGACCTGGGGAGGGTGAAAAGTGGCTGTGGTATAGCTGGTACAGGGAAGTTTTCACTGAACCTGCATTTTTCCCAAGAAGAGTGAATGAATTGAATTCACGTTCAGCATAGGTTTTTCTATATTTGCGCAATTTACTACCTAGTTGAAATGGTAAAGAAAGCAATAGAGTTTGTCCAAAAGGGAAAAAGATTTATAGGGCTTGTTCTGTAGCTCTCCAAGAAAGGGAGAATTCCCCGGTTGGTTCCTATACTGTTCTTTGGTCATGCAGTTGACTGTAACTGTGATGATAGTTATAGCTCAGTTTTACAGGTCTTTGGAGAGGTTATCAACCCTGTGGGACTTCTTAATGGGACAGAATACCCCAGTGTAAAGATGATTTCTTCTTTCATGTTTCACTGTTTCAAAGCTAACCAGAATTCTTCTAAAGAAGAAAAAAAAAAGCATGCTTATGTTTTTTTATTGTAGATTTATAGGTGAAATTTTGTCTTAAACAATAATTTAATCTGAGAGACAGTTCTCTAGCAATTTGTATTAAAATTGTCCCATGTGTGACAGAGTCTCTTCCAAAAGGTGCTCCATTGTCACAACGGGGCCGTTCACCAACAGCATGTAGAATTTACACTTTCTGCTTTAGGAAGTTGCTGTTGAACTGTCCAAGTAAGTGACACTCTCTTCTTTTAAGACGACAGTCCAACATGAGCCACTGGAAGCACTTGGGCCACTGAAGCCTCGGCAGCACACCTCGCAGGAGCACAGGCACCCGCGCGTCTTGGCTGGGCTTCAGCCAGGGGAGTCGTGTTCTGCCTGGTCCGTATCTCTTCTGCGGTTTCAGCTTGGATGAGGGTCAGTCCTTATTTCTCGCTGAAAGTGATTAAGCAATCGCTGTGTTTGACTTCCAGTATCACTGGGTTTAATCAGTGAAAGAAGTGCAGAGGAGCAGGACGCACCTTTTGCAGGGAGTGAGTGGTGGCAGGCGGGCAGGGAAGGACACCGGGCCGAGCTCCTCAGCCCCTGACACTTGCCACCCGGCTGCAGCATTCCCCGGTTTCTGCTATAGTCGCATGGCAAGGTGGTGCGTGGGGCGCTGAGGTGTGTAAAACAACCTGCTTATGAAACTGAGGCACCTTTAAAGTTACAAACCATAGCTTTCAGCCATCGGAGCCTGTTGTTGCTTCTGGCCCACAGCACATAACACGCTGGCAGATGGCTGTCCTTGCCAGCACTTCCCCGTTGCAGCCACTGAGGGGACTGAATTCCATATTGCCAGTTCCACATACTTGGGAATTAGGCATTGAGATGCTAAAATTGTGAACATGGAGGGTTTTCTGATTTGTATGCTGCTTTTTGTGGTAGTAGGATGTGCACTTCTGAGCTTTGCACCACAGCTGACAGAGCTTGGCTAGGAATAGTTACTTCCACTGCATTCTGGCATCAAGAAATGGGCTTTAAGAGTAGTACCAAATATCGTGGAAGTCTCATTGAAATCTTAAGCAACAGCAACCCTGCAAACTGGAAGCAGCAGCTGTGGAAAATTTTAGCCAAGCGTTGGCATGAAGCTTAAGCTTTACATGATTCTCCAGTCCTTTTAAGCCCCAGCACCTTTGCTCCAGTGATATAAGACTTCCTTTTATTTTGTTAGTCCTAGCCGTAAGTAGGAGTTATTTAATGGGCATTAGTCATAATGTCATGGATATTACACTACTGAGGCAATTTGGGAGCTCATGTGACCTCCGTCTGTGCTGGTGGCCGCATGGATTTTGACCCCCCTTTTCCTGCTGCTTTTTGGATTTCCCTTTCTAATTCCTTAGTGTCAAGTGAAGCCCACGCGTTATTGTCCCTAGCAAATGGTAGGGGCTGGGCAGCGTTCAGGTGCTGCAGGAGGAAATGAGCACATTGTCCTCAGAGTTCCTTGCAGAGCTAAATAAAGATTTACAGGGCAAAAATAAAATGATGTAAAGAACCTGACAGAAATGGGACGGTAACTGGAAGGTATTAAAAGGCAGGAACGTGCAGTGTTATTGAACCGACTGCCTGTGTTTAACAGCCAGCAGATAAACCTGCTAAAGTTGACATTGGCTTTGGCAGCTTAAGACATTAGAAATACCCTGAGCACATGTACTGTGTGACTGCTCATTAAGACATAAGTGAAAGATTGCTGTCTACTGGGTAAAAGTGTTTATACTGCAGGAAATAGATTAAGTGGCGTTTTAATACACAGGAAAAGAAAAAGTGGTAGCTTAAAAGCAAAAACCAAAACCCCAAAACAAACATTATTTGCCTTGGCTTGGTGTGAGAAACAGCTGTAGGATGTATTTCACACAGCTTATAATGAGAAATTAATTGCAGTGAAAAAACACAGGCTGCCCCAAACAAATTATGACACATAGCACATTTTTTCTCTTATTTTTTAATGGATAGCTTAAGGGTTTTAAGAATTTTTTCACACATTAATAGAGAGACCAGAAAGCTGATAGTCCGAGTTGATAAAATCATGGGCAAGGCTCAGGTAACCTAACTTCTTATAGAAAAAACACTTCCTCAAACAGATTTTGTGTTGCCAAACATCCCCTACAAGCACATCTTCTTTTAAAAGGTAAACCCTATCTTTTCAGAAGGGAGGCATGTCTTTCGGAAGCTCAACTATGAACTACCTTTCATGTCCTTCTGATTTCATTTGATGTCCAATTTAGCCCCATCCCAGTATGCAGAATGTTTTCTGAATTTAATTCTGGTTTTCTGAATTCCAGTTTTTCCAAATTATTTCTAGACTCGGTAAAGTGGAAATCTTGTACAGTCCTGAAAATTGGTTTTGATAATGGTGGCTGAAAGCTTGCAAGCACAGCAGCTGCAAGTTGGGTACTGAAGAACCCAGACCTGGATCTCTGCCCTCAGTCTTGATGTAGAGAGCCGGACCTAGGATGTGTTCGTGAACCAACACTATGTGTTAACATAACACTCCTTGAAAGAACAGTGACTTTTCAGTTGTAGCGAAGAGGCAGCAGAATTTTTCTTAATTTATTTAGGAAACACATTTCTTAGACACCATAACTTCTGTGTCATGAAATATATTTCATTCCAGTATAAACAGATATATTAGACATGTGTAATCAGGGTTTATTTTTCAAAACATCTTGATTTTAAAGCAGCTTGCCATTTTATCTGAATTAAAAAGACCGTCCACGCTATTATAGCCTTTTTGGCCAAATCACACAGTGTTTAACTGAAATATATCAGTATAACAGATGTGTGTTATCATCACTGTGGCCTTTTTACTCACAGCATTGCTATCTAGCCAAATGCTCCTTATAGACAAATATACTTGACTTACCTAAATTGAAATGTCTAATTGAAAAATAGCGAGAAACATGAGAGTCAGCATGAGACTAACATAGAAATGGTGCTGCATCTGATGTGCTCAATCACTGTTAGTCTTTGTAAAACATCCATGTTTCAATGTAGCAGTGAATAGAAAGGGATGGCTGCTGGACCACCGAGTGTGTGGTTGGGCTGCTTCTATTCGTAGAGTAGCAAACAAAAAAAAATAATCCACTGGTTTGAAAAAAATTCTGTTCTGCTGCAGAAAAGTGTCAGTTTTCCACCAAAATGTTTAAATGCTATGTGCTAACAATGCAACCAAAAATTATGTTAATATAGTCTGTTGATTCTTGGGTTTTAAAAAGCAGGGATTTTCTGTGTTACTGCATCCTTTGAACTTTGATTATGTTTTTCTACATTACTTCAAGAATAAATGCAATGGAATAAAAGGTATAATCCCTGGTGGGACATTCACCATCCTATTCCTGTGGCAGGATGCAGGCAGGGAGGCGTACTCAGAAACCACCCTTCCCCATCCAGCCCCAGGAGTGGCACTGCAGAAAAAACTCTTCCTTATGGGACTGAGGGGAGGAGAGGGGCAAGGTAAAAGGAATTAGTGTCTGGATTTAGCTGATGTAAAGTATCTCTTTATGCTGGCTTGAAGGCCAGTTGAGGCATGCAGAACTTCCCTGGCAGAGTTCAGTCCATCACTGGCCACTATAATTTGCCATAGCTAGAAGTTGAATGTATATGAAACCTGGTTTTCTGTGAAGACTGGCTAAGGTGTAGTAATACTGCTTTTTGCAGGTATTTGAGTCAGAGAATGAGATCCCCAAAACAGTTATTTGCGCACAGAGCTCTCGGGCTGGGGTTAGTACTCTTCTTTCTTTTGTCACATGCAGGTAATTCATCATTTACTTAGAAGCAGTCACAAAGCAGTTATCAGCTGCATCAACAACACAGTCTCCAGAAGAGTGTTCAGGCATAGGGATGCATAGTTGTTGCCACATACTGATGGAAATGAAATCTAGTTTTCAGTTAATGTAATAGACTCCTAAAACCTCCTAAAACCAGGTTTGTTTCCTTAAAAATCAACATTGAAACTCAGTAGTGAGTGTGTTAGGCCAAAACTGCAAGCAATTTGAGCTCATCACGTTTGACTTAACTTGGAGGAGAGGCTGACGGAGGCTTGCTTCTTGGCACAGCCTGCCTGTTCGCATACTGCAGTTTCTATCTGAAACCACTGAAGTATAAAGGTAGGCAATTGCTCGCCAGCCAAGAAATGAGTAATAAACATAAGAATTTCAATGTGCCATTTTAGCCTTATCTCTGAATTGTCTTTCATAGTTTCCACTAAATAGTGTGTCTGGCCATAACCTGTTTATTTTTACACCTGTAGTTAAACCTGGCCCCTGCTGCAAACCAAGGTCGTCCTTTGTGGTCATTGAGTGCCTCTGGCATAACATCGTGTTGGCATGTACTGGTGTGTGGGATGCGGCCTGGCCCTCCATGGGAACTCCATGTCTGTTGCGCCCAGCTTTTTGAATTTTGGGAAATTATGGCTGGGTTTTCACACACATCTCAATTTCAGCAGGGCACTCGCTTTGCGGCGACCCGGACAGCTCTGTTGAGACAGCTCCAGAGGAGGCAGAAGCGCAAGACTTGGAGTCATCCGATGAGGCCGATAAGATGAGCAAGGTGAGAAAGTTTCATTTTCACATGACAAGGAGCGGAAGTGCAGTACACTCACAGCTGATGTGCTGACTTCACAGCTGCACCCAATTAGAACACCTTTCCTGGGAAAATGTTAATCTTACTTTTAAGGTGTTTGTGGATGATACTGAAGGTAACAAATTACAGCTTTGATTATGGCACATCGCTACCTCTTAAGCAAGACTTGTGCCCTTTTTCCAGGGTTGGTTCACATCTTCAGTATCTTGTGATAATATTCCTGCAGTTTTCAGATGGGCTGGTTTATCACCTCCTTCACCAGAGCAGGTCAGCTAAACCAACGATTTCTTATTCCTTCTTGATTTCTAGGCATAGGAGGTATCTAAGTTAAACAGTATTCTTTAAATCAATAGCATAGTGCACATGCTAGTTTTTAAATGCAAACTAATTATAGCCAATCTACCTTAAATTGAAGCAAAGCTCTCCAATTATAGCTAAGAGGTTGTGCAAATGCATTGCTAATTGCCATCTATTAAGGGATGGGTTTCGCAGTGGTTGGTAGTTTGCAACTTGCTCTGGTGCTGGGGAGCTTTACACAACGTAAGGTGTGATGATTAGTGGCTTTTGCGGCAGAATCAAGTGAGGTTATTTTGAAGGCACTGATTGCTTTTAGGTGTTTGTTGCAGAGGTGATGGTTAGAGCTTACAGCTATTTTTCTGCAGAAGCTATGATCTAATGAGTATCCGATCTCATTCCGTCTGTGCTTATGTACAGGTGTGTTGTTTCTCAGCTCTTGTTTTAACTGAAATGTGTTACAGTGAGCTCTGAACTGGTCCCTGTGCTATTCTACTTGTTATTGTAGCAAAAGGAAGGAAAAGACCCTGGCCTCTTGTTTCCTGATCTCTTATGTCAAGCTAGCCTGTAGTTTTGTCTTTGATAGCCAGGCAGTGGAAGTCAGATAAGAGGAAACATTCCTATGCATGAAATACATGCAGAGCTTGTATGCAGAGGTGATTACTCTTACAGTTTGTTTCCAGGTCTTGTTACAGGACTTTTTCTTGTAAGTACAAAGAATTTCTTCTTGAGTAAGTGGAAGTGTTTGTTGATACTTTGGGATTTTTGACTGTAAATATGTGGGATTTTCATATGCTCTGAAAGGAGTCTCTTCTGTTAAATGCTGAAGCTGTGGAAGAGCACCAAGCGTAACACGTAGCTGCTTGGGGAATAAATGTTCTTGCTGTGTTTTCTGTAGCTTTCTATTTCTGAACTGTGTGACAGGCTGTGGGGTTCCATTTTGCATTTTGCCTCCTGGATCTTCAGAGCTGTAATTGCCTGAAGCAAGGCGTAAGGATTACATGATTAGCCTTGTGGCTCAGCAGATTTAGTTAAACTGAGAAATGTGCATTAGCAGCTCTAATACTTAATATTCTTATCTTGAAAGACTAACTTGTAACTCTAACAAGCCTTGGTTTCAAATGAGAAGCAAACCTGTCTTTCTGCAAATGAAATGTTGACGTCAGTATATGTTTTCTTTTAAAATTCAGAAATAGGTCTTGTTTTGTTTGTGTGATACAGAGGGGAGTGAGGCATTTTAGTTCGCTTTCTGTTTATTATGGGACAAACTGCTTGAGACGTTTGCATCTATAGTATATATACAGTGTGCTCGATTTGGCAAACTCATGACTGCCACTGTCCCTGTTCAGGCAGAAGAGCTCTGTACTAAGTGGGCTTTCTTTGTGGTTCCTCTCTAACGAAAGCTGCAGAAACCCCCAAATTATTTTGCAATGCCTATAGAGAATTCCTGTGTATGGTACAAGGGAGAATGTCATTGTTTGCTAATCACATGCTAATTTTTAAATACAACAACAAACTAAAAAAACCCTAACCTAAAAAAGCTCAGTCAACAGGAGGGTTTTCCTAATCCCTTTGCTTTTCTGTGTGCTTGGAAAAGCCAATCTGCATGGGGAGTAAGATGTCTGCAGCATGTTTTTTGGAAATAGGGAAAGTCACCACCTGGCTGGTACAGTGATGAAAAAAGCAAAGGTGTTTTCCTGTCTGTGCACTGCCACACCTTCCCATGCTCCCAGGATTATAGCGCAGAAGATTACGCTGATGTCCTCAGCACTGTTTTACACGGGTTATTTTTACATGTGGGAAGTGAAACACTCTGCCCTTGTACCACCAGGAGGGGCATGTTCTCCTGTATCGCCATTACTGCCACAGCTTCCCATCTCCCTCGGATGGTGGAGTTCAAGGGAGCCTTTCTTTATTTTCTGTCCTTCTTGGCAAAAGCAGGGCAAGAGCGCTGTTTCCATTCACCACTGGGCAGCAGAGGAAATCCAGTTTAACTGTGCTGGAGCCTCCCACCGAAGCGCAGAGTTCCCCTTCTTCAGTGCAGCTGAAGATCTGAAAAAATAGCGTTTGGGCTGTCTTTTGCTGTGCGATAGCATGATCCTGAGGCAGGGCTTAATCCTGCAAACACCACCGCTCTGCACCACGGTGCTGGCGGTCTGCTGATGCCCACAGAGTGCTGCAGAGGAGGAGAGCTCCAGGCTTCTCCGCAAAGCGATCCCAGGGGAGAGTTAATAATTCATGGGAAAAGGAGAGGAACGCAGCGCCGCAGCTCTCCTTCATCCGCTCTTGTAGCACAGGCCGGGTAGGCTTTTTATGAAGGTAAGCTGTGTGAAATCCTACCAGAAGCTGGGCTTGGGTCCCTTCTGACTTACCTGTGACTTTCTCATGCTGGTGACAGGTAGATGTATAACACAGGAGGTACTCGAATGTGTCTTCCCTTCTCCTCCTCCTCCTCCCTTCCCAGCTGTCTCTTTCCCTTCCCCCAGCCCAGCATGTGTGCATGTGGGTGTGTGTTTCCTTAGTAGTGGTGCATTTGGTTTTTAATCTGCAAAAGCCTCCAAGCTGTTGATGGTGGTGGAGGATTTGGAGGGTATACCAGTAGCTCTGAGGATTCCTCCCTTTTCTGAAAATCTTACCTTCTGTATATCCTAAAGACCTGATAATGTGGAGTTTACTTCTCCATCGCTAATGTCAAAGGAATCATTATAATAACACGCAAAAATGGGATGTCTGTAGCACTATTCTGATAAAATACCAGACACCCATTTCCAAGGTGTGTTGAGATGTTGGCAGTGCAGTGGTGTGGGATAGCTGTTGTTCTCCGGACTTGCTCCCTATCTAATTTCACAGTGCCTTTCCTGCATCAACCAGCCCTCCTAGGTAAAGTACCTCAACTTGGGAGCCAAGAGGAGGAGAGAGCTGGGAGGGAGAAGAGTAAGGGAAAGGAAAGCGTGCTCCCCGCCACCTCTTCAGCCTTGTTTTCATCTAACATGTGAATTCAAGTTTCAGGCTGTTCATGACATTGAGATGATACCTGTCTGTCAGTCTCCAGTTCAACATTATCTCGGGAACATTTCATACCAGAGTAATTGCTTAAATGGTTACTTGCCTCTGTGGTGACCTGACTGGTCTGGCCTTTTAAAATATTGTAGAATAAAGTGAGTTTCAAAGGAGGTACCTTGAAAACTGAGTATATGTGTGAGTTCTTAACATTGCAGGTTACCAAAGGCTAAGATAGGTGTTGCATTGCATCTCAAGATCAGTCTTTGTGCATGTTTTTTCCTGTAATGGTCCTTTGAATTTAATTGGGGGTGTCTTTTAAAAACTGTCATCAGTTAAAATACTGCAGGACACTCATTTCTCCCTGTTTTTAATTAAAGACATCTGCCTCTTGAAATGAAAGCTAATTACCTTGAAGCACTTGTGCTTAGGGGAGCATGCTGTAATGGGCTCTGTGTGTACATGCATGTGTACCATTTAGAGGTATTTTTTCAGAGAAAATAGGTTGTCTTTCCTCTGCAGCATTATTCAAGACCAGAATTAAGCCTCAGAACCTTCAACGCGTTGCAATAGATATGAAAGGATTAAAACAGGGATTTGAGGGGTAGGTTTTCCAGTAGCATAACTGGCTTTTTTAAGTTCTTTTAATTCTCTGTCCCTTCAGATGTTTAATATTCTTCGGCTGTGCCGTTCATAGCCAATCGGCTCATGCTCAGCCACAGGCAACATACGTTTATATTCCTGGGCTGCCTTCACCTCTGCTTTGCTGCATTTCAGCCTCTCTGCTGAAGTTTTCCTCTTAACGAGTCTATGAAAAGCAGCGTTGAGTTCTCAGCTTCAGCTCTCAGCCAGCTCTTAATTCCAGCTGATGTGGTGAGCAAACGATGCCGGCGGCAAATGACACATGCGGAAGGGCTTTGCTTACAGAAATATGGTCACTGCCCTTCCTTATTAAAATGCAGCTGTCTTTGGTGTTGCGTGCAAAGTAAGCAGCACGGAGTATCTGTCTGGAGTGGGAAAGCCTTTTGGATCAGCTCAATATGTGGAGAACTGGGATCTTCCTCCTCGCTGAGTGACAGCTCTGGCAATACTGCCTTTCCAGCAATGTCGGCTCTTCGGAGAGTTAACCGTAAACTCAAGAAAGAAAGCTCTGGGAGAGCTGGCGACTCTCTGTACCGTATGCTGTATTTGGTGAGCAGATCTACTGTGCAATGTGACTAGTCTAAGTAATTAGCAGTTAAACGAATTTCCATGCTGTTTTAATTTTCAGGTTATAAATTCGAGGCTGAGCTGTAATGTATATACCCTGTAGAGGCTTTTTGTTATTTGTGCAATGTCATTAGCAGTCCTGGAAATGCATGAAAGGATGCAATTTGCCTGAGTTTTGTTTGGGAGATCAATACTGCTTAGAGTTTGCCGTCCGTGGCAGAACAGAGATGCTGTGTGCCGTTCAAGGGGGCAATCTGCCGGATGCCCAGGCACCTGTGTGTCTTTATATACGGTGAGAGCATTCTGAAATGGCACTCCACTCTCTCAGCTCTAGGGCAGGCAGCCAAAACTCCCCACTGTGGGCAGCTTGATGAGTTTAAGGACTTGAGCCGCCTGCATGGGAAGGATGTGAACTTCTGCAGAGCCCCCTGCAGAGGAGGGGTTAATATACGTGCAAAGTAAACTTCACTTTACAGTCCAGTTGTGCCAGCCCTTCATCTCATTTTAAGGTTGCTAGGTGGGATTGCTTGCAGAATTGTGCCTTAATTGTGATGCTGTATTTCTCTTTGAGAAATCCTGGTTCAGTGCTATCATTATAGCAGCTAGCGAACAGAGCTGGTGTTGGGAGATAAAGGGATGCATTTCTGCTCCAGATCTTCCCTAGTCTATCCACTTTCTCTAGGAAAATGGAGGCAGAGAGGCTTTCATTAATACTTTGAGAGTTTTCAGCAAGATTGCTGTGTTCTGAACCTCCCTGGGTGCAATATGCATTTCCTTTCTGTCTAGAAATTGATTTTTTTTAAAGTAAATATAAGGTAGAAAGGATGACATTCAGGAGTGAAACAAGACAGTTTGTTCAGTAAACAAGCAAGAAAACAGGTTTGTGAACGTTATCGTACTTGAGATTTTTCATTTGCCCAAAGCATATCAGGTGCATGATACTTGGGAAATAGGTAAAAGATGTGAGGCGGGGCAGCGGCAAGGCAGAGCTCAGCCCTGCTGCTGGCTGGAGCTGGGCACGGCTGAAGTCAGCGAGCGGTTTGTTAACTGTGCACAAGCAGAGATAAGGCTTTTAAAAGTCTTCTACGCTTCCTTTTTGGCATATGGCTGTAACTATCCCTTCTGGGGCAGACAGCACGCCTGTATGACAGTTATCCAGTTTTCAAGTACTTTGTTAGAGTTTAGCTCCTGTTTCATGGTGTAAGTGGATTTTTGCTCTCTCTTTCCGGGTGACCCATCTTTCCCTGCAACTTACTGCAAGTGCATGAACAGGATGGTGAGCTGTCTACAGGGTATCAAATGTGAACTGCTTAAAACACTCGGTTTATTTTTGGAGTTTGATTCCATGCTTGCTTTATACATTGTAACTATTTTTAATGGTACGTTTGACTCTTATAACAAAGTGACACTGGATATGCCTTCCTCAGATATTCTTTCACGAAATAGTCTTAATAAAGCTAAATGTTTCTGAGGAAAACCCTGCCTATCCTGTGTGTCTGCAGGCTCAGATTAACATCTGTTAATTGTCAGTTCTTTTTCCCTTTCCAGGAGACCAGGTAACTCAGGCAGGTTTTCTCATCTACACTGAAGCCAGGCTTTCACCTACTGCACTTTGTGGATTTGGGGCTGTTGAGATCACCTGTGGAAAACTAAGGCAAACTTAACCTAAAAGTTTGGGCATGCTTTGGTTATACTTAAGAGAACAGCAAGTCTAGGTGGAACCTTGCTGAGAAATAAAAGGAATTACTTTGACTAATAAATCCAACTCTGTGACATGTGCCATTACCAGAAGCTGAGTTAGTTGGAAATGGACTGGTTCAACTCACTGCTTCCCCCTCCCCTCAATTTACACTACTTTGCCTTTCTTCCTCATCCGAGTTAAACCTCAGATACTGAAGATGAGTGTTTTTCCTGTAATAAACTGTCCAAGAGGCATTTTTGTAGAGACAGTCAGTTACAACTAGTTCGTTGCTTACACTTGTGCCCTGAACAAAGTTATCCTTTGCATAACAAGCATTTTTACTAATATGCCTTGCAGTGGTACACTCAGGTAAGCATTTACAGCCACAAGATACCTTTAGGGAAAGTAACCGTGTTATGGAAGGAAATCCCGTGCTTGTCACTAGCATGGTTAATGCTTCTCTTGGGCTTCGTGGCTCTGTAGCGCTGTAGGTGCACTGAGAGGGGAAAATAGCCATGTGTGACCAGACTGTGCAGCTTAACAAATGTGGCATTCTTCAGCACTGGGTCATTACGAAGGCGTAGTGGTCGTGCAAGCTCTGGATGATGTTGTTGGGGCAGGGCTCTGTCTCCAAACTGCAAGATGAGGGTGTACTTTTATGGTTTAGGTTTGGTTTTGTTTTTTTTTTTAAACCTCCTCTCCTCTCTTCACATATTCTCTGTTTGAACAGGCTAATTTTGGTTAAGTTGTTGTAGTATGGACTGAAGTGCTAGAGAGGGAGTGCTGGGAAGTCACTAAATCTGGATTAAGATAGCATGGCAGGATTAGACGCAGAAGGTTAGAGAGGTATGATCGAGCACAGCAGCTCTTTTTTCCTCCCCTGTGACCCCTCCAGGTCTCTGGGAGGGATGGAGACGGGGCATGACACTGCTTTGGCAACCCCAGAAGCCCAGGGCTGTGGTCACTGACACCAGAGACTATACCTGCTCCACACTTCTCAGTGTGACGAAAGATGCAAGAAGATGATCTAAGATGAGGAGGTGAAGAGAGGATAACTATATATATAGACAGCTGATTAAACATTAAAGAAACCAGCTAGATATAGCAGCTCTGAAAAACCTGACTTACAGGGGAGAGATTCGCCCCGCAAGGCGTGTTTCCAGACACAGACCAGATATACAGTTACCTTCCCAAAGAGCTTGCGTTTGAAGCCTCGAGAGGCTTTGGTTCCCCAGATGGCTCTGCTTCCCCAAAAAACAGCTTAAACAGTTTCCATCTCCATGTTGTCTCCTTGTCTGTTGACGCAGCTATTCACAGGACTGTTGCAAACTAGATTAAGGAACTGGCAGGGGGCTGGGGTGTATGCTTTGTTTGCACAGTTATTTTTGGTTCCTGAATCTTGGGCCTTTTTGTCTGTTTGTTTTTCAATCTGAAGTGCTGGACAAACCTATTTTAATTAAAGTTCATGCTTATCTGAAACTAGGAATGTTATTGAACAGCACTTCAATTAACTTGAATTGTGCAACTCTTGCTGCCTCCCCCCATCCCCAGTCACTGAGAGATAGGAAAGACAGATATATGAAATCATGTGTGCACTTGTGGACTTTGGTGCCTGTTAAAAAGCCCCCAAGCTGCAACTGCTTAACTGCAAAGGCTTCTCAGCTCCATCGTTCCTAAAGCTCTTACTTAAAATATCACAGCTGGTCTTTCCTCTTCCTTCTTTTTAAAGAGTACAGAGCAGGTCGCTGCTTTCTGTCGCAGTCTGCATGAAATGAACCCTTCTGATTCAAGTGCTCATCCTCAGGAATTTACAGGACCCCAGCTGGCCACCATGAGACAACTCACAGATGCAGATAAACTGCGAAAGGTTATCTGTGAACTTCTCGAGACAGAACACACCTATGTCAAAGTAAGGGGTCTCGATGTGTTGTTTCAGTCTACTAATCTTTCTCCTTCTGGAAAATTTTGTTATTCTCTAATACTTCAGAGTATGTTTCGTAGATGTATCTCTCAGTTAACTTATATTCAATTCTACAGTTTGTCCCTAGAATAGTAACTTAAACCTCTGAGATAAGCAGGCTTTCCAAATTCTTGTGCTGTCATTTTGAAATTACTTAGCTGGTGTGCAAAAGAACACTGCTCAATCAAATCTGGTATCGATTTTGTAAGTAAAACTGTGTAAATGTTTCCTTTTACTATCTTAAATTCTGTGAAATCCAACTATTTTGTCTTACGTGTGAAAGGGAAAAATTCATAGTGTGATCTTTGCCACTTCAATAAATATTCAGAGGTAGTTTGAGGAACCAACATGGGAATCTTTTTCTCAATTTTTAGGACTTAAATTGTCTAATGGAGAGATACCTGAAGCCTCTACAAAAAGAAACGTTCCTCACACCAGATGAGGTATGTAAGCAGCTGCTTATCTTTTTGCTAGATAGCTTATGCACCCCCCTCTGCTCTGCCCACCCCCCAGCTTGACTTGCTTCTCTGAGCAAGGGCTATGGAGAAATTTTAATTCCATTTCTTTTAAAATAATGGATATATAATGGTACTGCTCAATAATGTCTGTAGGTTTTTTTTCCTGACATCACACCGATTATACAATGGGACTGAGGATTACTGAAGTTCTAGAAAATGTGATTTAGCTGCAAAGCGATATTTTCAGCATCTTACATTTTTATTTTTCCCCCCCCCGCCCTCTTATTAGCTGGATGTTCTTTTTGGGAATCTGACTGAAATGGTAGCATTCCAGGTAGAGTTCCTGAAAACTCTTGAAGATGGAGTAAGGCTGGTTCCAGACCTGGAAAAACTTGAAAAAGTTGAGCAATTTAAGGTAATATCATTGTTTACATTCTGAGTAGTCCTTTAACACTCTTCATAGTATTTCTCTGACTAATGTCACTGTTCATGTAAAAACCTACATCTACTTATGCTTGAGATTAGTTTTTAGCTAATACTGGAGCTGTTTGAACAACGTCCTGCTACAATTGTAGTTTATGCTACATTTAGCCATATAGAGCACTAGAAATCTGTTAACACCATGTGCTTTTAGATGCTATTCTTGCCCTTCTGCCAGATTTCTTGTCTTGGGCTGTCAGGAAAAGCTAGAAAGAGAAAGTTACATAAAATCTTTGTTCTGACAAGTCTAGTGTAGTAGTTCAGAAGCCCATGAGGGCTAAAGATCAGAACTGTAAATTGAATTCTGTATTTGGGCTTTTGATGCATAGAGGAACTGTGTGGCAAATGCTTCCAACTATCAGCAGATGTGCATCAAATGTAGAAATGTAAACTAAAGATATATAAACTTAATTTGAAAAAAAAAAAAAAAAAAGGGAAAATGTGCAAACAGAAATTTTGTTTTCTTTCTAATGCAGTCAGGTACCAGGTATATGGCAAGTAGTTTGGGGAATTTTACTCTTGCTTTGAGCACTCGCCTTGGTAGAGGACAGGATGTCTTGATGAATAATAATAATTCCACTGGGACTGCTGTTCAGCTAACATACACCCCTGGAAGAACTGCAGAAAGAATTTGTGGTTTTGTTCATGTGTGGCTTTGCCATCAGGTGCTTGTTTAAATTAAGCATCAGTCATGAACACTTCCTCTCGTAACTAGAACACAGCTTTTGTTTTGTAGGAAACGTGCCCATAATGGAGAGCACAGAGATACTTATTTTTGGTGGAGGAAGCTCCTGTGATCACTGTGTGCTCTGAGCTTTGAGAGAGGCATGCAAAAGAAGCCTCCTTATGGAGAGAACTGTCTTCTGGGTGCTGCTGCTTCCACCTCTTTCCATAAAAAGTCTATCAGCTTCACTTTTCAGTTCTGTCCTATGGGCATAGTCTGAAAGCAGTCTGCAAAATGGGACTTCAGGGCTTCATGGTTTCAGTTCTGCAGTTTGCTTCCTTCTGCTGACTGTAGGCAAGCTGCCTATGTCTTGTCTGGCTCCCCCCGCCCCATGTTCCTAAGCGGGTAGCGGAGCAAACCCTTCACTGTGGCACATGCATCCTAGGGAAAGATCGTATTTGTCCCTTAACACAAACTCTTTTTCAAGAGAGTGAAGACTTTGGTGTGTAACATGCTCTAGGAGAACCTGCCTTAGCAGGGGGGTTGGACTAGATGATCTCCCGAGGTCCCTTCCAACCCGTGCAATTCTGTGATTCTGTGTTTGTGCAGAGGGGTAATAGTCTTGCTTGCAGCTCCTTAGTGTCTTGATCCATTACAAAGTCAGATATATCCAGTCCTTTCTGTGGCATCTGGTCATCACTTAGATCAATAAGGTCTTAAGCTCAGGCATTTAACTACAGTTCTGGAGCTGTGAACCTAGTCCCCTCTATAGTCAGTGGTGTCTCCAGATCGTCCTAACTAGAACTTGGCTAATGATGTTAATCACACAGCCTGAATCCAGACACTAAGGCTAGGCCTGTTTCTTGCTAGATTGTGTGAAAACACTCTTAAAAATGCAGTAATCCAAAAGCTAAATGGAAACTCCAGGTGACCTGGCAGAAGGGAAAATAACTAACTGGCTTTCATGTGCTTTTTTCCCTAATGCTTTTTTTTTTTTCCTTGGTAATCCTAGAAAGTGTTGTTTTCCTTGGGTGGATCCTTTCTTTACTACGCTGACCGGTTCAAGCTGTACAGTGCCTTCTGTGCCAGCCACACAAAAGTCCCCAAAGTACTGGTGAAAGGTAAGAGACATATGCTGGAAAAACAGACCTGGGCATGCAGAGAGAGAGATGTTGCAGTGACACATTGGTTTGGGCTGGCCCAGGTTGTCCTTGTGGATGATGAGAGGTGGCCACTGTACCCCAAACCATGCAGGGGAAGTTGTGGCAGAAGAGTGGGGGCACATGTGTATCTGGTTGGTCTCCAGGAGCCTTCGCAGTAAGGAAGTCCATCTGGCCTGAGAGGCTCGCAGAGAGCTCTGTGCTATGTGTGTGTTTGGACCACCACTGATGTCATGATACCAGAGTAGCTCATTACAGGAGGTCATTAATTTCGCATGTAGCTTTCCCCCCACACTTAACTTATTCTCCCCTGATCTGTTCAGTTTCTTTTCAGTCATGTGGAGAGTGGAAAGATTTCATAAATGGGCGATGTGGCGTGTGCTAACGGATCACTGTGTACTTTGGAACCAGGAGTGGTGACGCTTGTAATGACCTCTGGATCCTCCTGGAGTTTGTGCCGTGAATCCTTGCTAGTGGCAATCCCACTGAAGCTCTGGCTGCTGTGGTTGAACACTGACAGCCACTAGGAAAGGATCAGCCTGGGGGAATGTTTTATGGAAGCTGTCTAAATAGTTTAACTTTACCGTGCTCTCTCTCCCCTCTCTTCTTCCTCTCACCTTCATTCCAATTTGCCTGAGAAGTTTCCATATATGAGTTCCTAGTAGAGCTTGGCTTGCTGAGATGGAGATAAATGAACTGTGGTCTGGCTTATGTGCTTCCCTGCCTTGGAGTGATGTTTTTTCCCCTGTGAAAGTGTTAATCTCTTAGGAGTTAGCAGTGCTTCATGCAATTAATTTTTGGCCAAGACATTAAACAACCAAATGGTTCCAGCTGTAGGAGCAATGCCATTAAGGGAGGAGCTCTTATTTTTCAAAGAATATCTAGATGACTGACAATCAAAAGTTTTGGGTTTTTTTTGTTTCTTGATTGTGGTGTTTGTTTTGGTGGGGTTTTTTGTGCACATTTTTTTCATTTCTACTTGTAAGTTCTTATTTACCGTGCTGCAAAGAATACTTGGCAGCCCTGTGGAATACATGAATAAATGATTTGTTGCTAGTCACATCCATGCTTTCTTTCAGCATCATTTTGTTAAGGCCATAGACTAGGTAGATCTGGTTGCCTTGTTTTGCTTTTTCATTACTGACTGTATTTATAAATGAGAAATTGTTATGCTTGAATTACGGCACAAACAGAACTTTAATTTTATTCCAGTGATAAATCTTTTAAAAAGCCTGGAAGTGTATTTCAAGTGTAATTTGGTGTCCTCAGCTGAGGTGCACGTGGCTTTTGGGTTTGAAACTGAAGTTGCTTTATTGAGATCAGGTGACTGTCTGCAAAAACCTCACCCAGCCTCAGCAGGGCACATGGCTCTAATAAAAGCAATTGTGTGGAATTGTTCCTGCACTGAATAACTTGTATGTCTAAAAATACCACCTTATCCATACTTCCCTCCCTGTACAAATTTATGCTCTAGTAGAGGGAGCAACAGAGGAAATGGTATTTTTATAAATCCAGTAGCAGTCAGGTAGAAAAGATGATAGCAATCAGGTGTCCAGTCTGCCTGTGCTCCCAAAATGCGGTGAATTATCATAAGTTTACTGCTTCCTGCCTCCTTACTAGCTCTTGATTTTTGTTGTTGTTGTTCAATACTGCATTTTAAGGTTTAATGAGGTAACAATAACCAGACTCACCAATATTACAGGTATACCAGTCAGACTAGACTCTTGAGTAGTGACTTCTTACAAATATCCAACTTGAACCTGTTTTTAAAGGAAACAGATGATTAAAACAATTTATGCTGCTCTAAAACAGTTGCAAGGTCAGAAATACTGTGGATAGCGAAATTAAAAACTGCATGTATTGGTACGGTAGGTGGGTGCCTGTTGTTACACCATAAATAGCATATCTGTGGCAAAGTATCAGTAACTCAAAACCTGAAGTCTATAAATCTAATACTGTGGACCTGATAAATCTGTACTTCCTTGCAAAATGTCTCTGGATAAATGAATCTAAAGCTGGAAAAGTCACTTTAGCGGGGCAGCTGTTCTGATTTTTGATTTATCCAATTGCTTCATTTTGATCTTCCAGCCAAGACAGATACTGCTTTTAAGGCATTTCTGGATGCTCAGAATCCCCGACGGCAGCACTCCTCTACTCTGGAGTCTTACCTCATTAAACCCATCCAGCGGATACTGAAATACCCTCTCCTGCTGAAGGAACTCTTTGCTCTGACTGACGTAGACAGTGAAGAACATTATCACCTTGATGGTAAGGAGCTAACCTATGTTGCTCTTCCCTGTTTAACCTCTGATCTGGAACCCTCCTCCTCCCCCCTTCCTCTCAGAGGCTTAAAAATACCTTTTATCTTTTTCCCTGTCTCTCTGTCTTTCTTCTAGTGGCCATAAAAACAATGAACAAAGTCGCCAGCCACATTAATGAAATGCAGAAAATCCATGAAGAATATGGGGCGGTATTTGACCAACTCATAGCAGAACAAACAGGGGAGAAAAAAGAGGTAACATGATCAATCAAAGTTAAGAGAAAAAGGGTGTTATTTTGGTGCCTGTAACGCGTATGTTAAATTGTATCAAATATTTACCTTTCATGCTGTGTCATTGAAGTGGATCCTGGTGCAGACAGATGAATGCCAATCCAATTAAAAAACTGCTTTTCCATGTATGGTTCAGTGAGAAGGACCAATGTAAAGAAGTAGTGGGTTAATTTACCTGTAGTGGGTTAATTTACCTGTAGTGGGTTAATTTACGTTCAGCATTGTGCTTGGGTCAAAATTGCATCCCAGCCTGCAGTTGACTATTTTGTTGTCCGTGTCTCAGCTCTCCTCGTTCCATGTAAATAATCTGGCCCCACCAGTTTGAGTGGACTGACATGCTGAGGCAAGTGTGTACTTAGTTCTTTAATCACTTGAAAGAGATCAAAATGTGAGGTGCAGCGTGTGAGAAACTGCTGTTTCTCTTTTAGAAAGCATGTTAGTGGGCTTGATGTGTGAGAGCGCCTTGGGCTTTGGTCTCGATGTCTCCTATGGCGCATATGCAAACATGTGAAGATCCAGTGTGGCTCAGTCCTGGCTGGCCACCTCAAAAACCTGTGGAGGGTGTCTTGAAGTTTCAGACTGAGACCTGGACTCTCCATTTACTGATAAACTGTAGGTTTGCAGTCCAGTGGCAGGCTTTGAGTGTGAGAGATGGATAGCAACAGGGAGGGAGGATCAGATGGTGGGTAGAGGGCAAAGACGAGGGTTGGCGCTGGCAAGCAGCGGTGGAGAGAGCCTGTCAGGACACCTGTTGGGAGAGCAATTGTGGTTTGGTGTTAATCTGCGAGAGGAGACAGTCAACACATACCTTAGTGTTGCTCTTGTTATCAGGGAAACCTCAGGTGCTGATGGTATCCATGGCATTCTTTGGCAAAAATCGGACTTCACTGAGAAGAGGGTGGAGGAATGGGATAACTTGTCCCCTAGGCTGGGGATATCCCTAGGCTGGGGATGGCCCTTGATTTGTCACTCTGGGAGACCATAAGTCAAAGTGAAAGATCTGGTTGCTGCAGAATTAGTAGGCATCTTCCAAGAGCAGTTATGAACTCCTGCATTAGTCCATTTCCAGCAATGTGAGCCTTTGGGCGAAATCAAGAGCCATAGCAACTGTGAGGAGGAATGCAGCTTCACGTGATGCAGCTTCTAAACTTTACCCCAAACAGTGTGTGTGTGATGGGGGCTATGGTTAAATGTTCAGCCAAAATAGAAAGAAGCTGGTAGGGGGAAAGATAGACAAAGGAGAATAAAATTCAAGGAAACATCTGGTTTTTGCCCTGACTTCCCGCCAAATTATGAGAACCAGACTCCGAGTTTGACTTCTCCTAATCTATGCTCACCAATTAAGGATTTACATGCATCTTGCTAACTGTCACAGTCTATTTGCACACACTTGTGGTCATCTGATGAAATACTCCAAAAGTTTGCTTGTGGGGTGTTTTTGTTTGAAGTTTATTCCTAAACAAACAAGTCTTCTTGAACTGAAAACTCAAGTAAGCTTTCTTGAACCGATTACACATCGTGTCTTTGTGCATGTCCTTGTGCTGGCAGGTTGCAGACCTTTCAATGGGGGACTTGCTCTTGCATAATACAGTGATATGGCTGAATCCTCCTGCTTCGCTGGGGAAATGGAAGAAGGAACCTGAGCTGGCAGCATTTGGTTTGTATCCTAGCAGTTTTATTTTGGTTGCCTAAAAGACTGTCAACTGTGCCTTAGCAGATAGGTATTTATTGAAGGTAGTTCAGCACTGCCTTCTGCGAGGTTGGCTGGAACTTAAAATCATATTTGTTTCTTTGCTGCAATGGTCAAATTCTGTTCTGTGTTGATCTAAAACTGGTGAAGAATTTGGAGATGACTGCTGGAATAGTGCAAGAGTTTCTTAAACCCATATCCAAGGCTGTGAATTGAGAGCTACATAGAAAGGTATTTGTCTCTAAAAAGATACAGCTCGTTAGTCTGATTGATGCCAAGTAACTCTACTTCACATACTGTAGAACAGGTTGGGGGCTTTCAGAGGCTTTGCCTTTTTCCTCCGTGCCTTTTGCCAGAAAGAACTTGTATATCTAAGCTTTAAAAAGTGCTTAAAAGCTAAGCCAGGACTCCCAGTGAGTTGCTTTGGAGTGGTCTGTCTCTCTCCAAGTAGTCATATCTTGGGTGGCCAAACTAGAAATTGAAACTGCTGTTGGCAGAGAACTCAAGGTCTTTCCACTGCGTTGAAGTATGGTCCCTTGGAAAGGTACATGATTGCTTATATTGGCTAAATTGCATGCCCCTTACTTTCAGAATTATATCAAGTAATGCAGAGTGTGCTAAGTTCTTCTTTATTTGTTCTTAAATTTCTTTACAGACAACAGGCTTTTTCCTTGTTGTTTCCAGAAAGTGATGCTGGTTACGAAGCCAGTGATTTTTACTTTTGTTTTTGTTTTATACCAAACAAATAACGAATGAAGGCTTTTTCAGCTTTGCTCTGGGAGAACGTATAAAATTGACTGCTTTCCTGTAAGTTGGGAAAGCACCTGGTCATACCCTGAAGCTGAGGGGCCTCATGAAAGCTGCTGGGAATGTGCAGCAACTCTTCATTACTCCAAAAATCTTTACATTGGTTTCATAAAATGTCCAAAATTAAGCGTCCATGCAATTCAGTGTGAAAACAAAGGGTGCACTTGAGGCCTGAAGAAAGAGATCACAGGGAAATCTGGCATCTTGAAAGACAAATTCCAGCTCCATGTGGATGTTATGTGGCAAAAGAGGAATTGGATTACAGCTCTGCTGGCCAGTGGTGCTCGCTTTTTAATTCAGGAGAGACCACTGTCCCACCAGGGAGGGGTTTAAATTCTGTCCAAGCGCAGTCTCATCGGCTGGCTGGATACTGCTCGTTTGTCTGAGGTGAACTTAGCCAGGGGGATTAATGTTTTCTAAATTTTTATATAGCACTGTTGTTGTTCTAATAACTACTTACTTAAACACTAAGTTTCAAGTGACTTTGAAGCAACCTGGTTTTGTGTGGTAAAAGCTGTTGAGGTTGGGTTTTTTGAGAAGAATATGCAAGAGGGCTGGTGGGTTTACTCCTGCCTTCCCTCCCTGATTCAGGTGAGGGCTGTCTGAGGAGTTGCAAGGTCTGTGTGCTTGGGCATAGAGACCCGTTCCTAACCTTACTGACTAGGTGGCTTTTGTTTCTGCCTTTCTCCTCTAGTGTTCAAAACTGCTGTGGTCCTTGTATACAAGGATGGTTCCAAACAGAAGAAGAAACTTGTAAGTTGCACGGACTGTTTCAGTCATGCTGTGTGCATTTGTGGTGCTGCGATCAAGATTTGCTTTCCACAAAGCTGTGGTGCTAGACTGTGCTTTTCCAAATGTGATCCTTGTTGTCTGCTGCACAACTGAGGTTTTGGGTAATGCCGAGTGGCCTGCTGTTCAGCTTGGGCGTGGCAGTCTGTAAGCATCCACTTAGTTTATCCTTTGCTTTCTGCTGGGCTATTCATTCATGTTACCTGCTACATCCATTCCGTGCTGTGGTGTGGACTTCCATGAAACAAGGTATCACCTTGAACATCTCTTGTGTGTGACTCTTTGGTCAGTGTATATGAATCAAATATGAGAGCTGATGTCTGTCTACTTCCTTTGTGAAACATGGTGCCCTCGTTTCAGTTCTGGCTGTTGCATGCCACTGATAAGTGCTGGCTGCTCTCAGCTAAATTAGGTGTGCCTACAGTATGTATCGGGATCCTACTGCAGTTTGGGATTAAAAGTTAAAGCTAAGCTTGACAGAAACACATGCCTCGCTACAACAGGAAACACAGTTTATAGTATTACAGAAAACTTTTTCATTCCCACGTATGACATAAAATGAGGTGTGATTTGAAATGCTTGTATGGTTAAAGTCAGCTGGCCACAAGATAACTTCAGAGTGACTAAAGCAAAACTAATGCATGTTCGTGAGTGTATGTGCACTTGGAGGAGAGAATGCAGCATTGGTCTCGAATGACTTCAGAAGGAATTGGTAAGAGTTGATTGCCCTAATGATTGCTGTTGGCTAGATTTTCTTCATAGAAAGGCACTTCGGTGGTGCCAGTTACTAAGACGTGGTGAGAAAATAAGAACTGCAACAAGTCCCTAGCTGGACGTTCTCAGTGCAAAGCGTGGGAGACTTTTGTGTCTGGCTATTCCAAGGTGTCTCATTTCCTAACAGTATGTTGAAATTCTTCCAGGGAGGATCACATAGAGCTTCAATTTATGAAGACTGGGATCCGTTCCGCTTTCGCCACATGATACCTTTAGAAGCGCTGCAGGTTCGAGCGTTGGCAAGTGCAGGTAATGTTCCTGCTGCATGAATTTGGCAGGATTCTTAATCTTTGGTCTGGGGGTGTTACTGACCAATGTTTGTCCTTAGTACATGTGTATGCAGTTTCTGGGGCCTGAAAAAGGAACCCACAACCTCAACATCCGTAATAGCCCTGGAGAGAGATAAAGGGACAGAAGCTCCAGTTGTGTATCTCCAGCTTGTCAGTACTTTTCTGAAGTCAAGAAGGGTTCTGGAAAAACAGAGCAAAGTTGTTGCTGACTCTGGTTCACTCTGTTCCTCTTCTGGAGGCTAGAAGGCAATCTTGCAGCCACGAGACAACAGAGCTAGTGAATTTTTGTTCTTGTGGTTGACAGCTTCATGTGAAGCTTATAGTATTAAAAAATTCAAAATTTCAAACAATTTGCTCCCTTTCTAAAGCATAAGTGAAAGTGGTAAGACCATAGGACGTAGCTGTAAAATGTGACAGTACTCTGTGGAATACCTGAAAAGCTGGGTTGGGTTGGTTGGGGGTTTTTTTTGGGTTGTGTTTTGGGTTTGGGTGTGGTTTTTTTGTTTTTTTGTTTTTTTTTATGGGACTGAGTGAGTGTGTATAAAATACTACTAGATTTTGGCAAGTTTGTAAGAGTCTGTTGTTTCATTAGTCACTTGCCCACTGCTGCCTTTCAGCCATGAGTTAGTATTATTTGCAGTGTATAATCTGTTGTCCTGGATTATTTTAAACGATTTCTTCAGGATTATGGAACAAATACTCTAACTGAGGTTAAATATGAGGTTAAATATGAGAAACTGTTACATGAAGTTCTACTTGCTTTTCACTTTAGATGCAGAGACCAATTCTGTATGTGAGATTGTCCATGTTAAATCTGAGTCTGAAGGCAGGCCAGAAAGAACGTTTCACCTTTGCTGTAGGTAAGTGCATTTCCGTATTTTCAATGGCAGCTGCATCTCTGGATCCCAGCTTGCTTTACGTCTTTCCTTTAAGGCAATCTGGGAACAGCCAGCAGGGGAAGTGGGGAGAGCGTGTTAAAACCTTACCTCTGGCAGGCAGAATTTTGTAAAGTGTATTAAAATAAAGGCATGTATTTGATCAGCCTTGCATCTTTATGGGAATATCCTTACTACAATTTTCCTTTCACAAATTTACATCCAGCTAAACTGCAGCATTGGATCTTCATGCTAGGTAGCTGCTAATGACTCGTGTTGAGCTGATATTGTTCATGCCACTAAATTCCAACCTCTGCTCTTAGGGCATTGCCCTTTCCCTTAAGTAAACCTTGTCCATCTTCCTTGTGGTGGTTGCCCTGATGTGCTTTAGAGTTCAGATTACAGCTTGGTACACAAGTTCACCAGGGTCCAACAGAGCTGATACCAAGCCAATTCCTACTACTAGGTAGTAGAGAATTTCAGGACTTCTGCTTGGTGTGTGTTTACAGGAAACAAACTGAGATTTAATTAGCTGCCACAGGTCAGCTTGATGTGTATCGGACAAAGTGAAGTGTGTGGTTGGTATTGGAGGAAAAAGAAGCCTCAGGAGGGGTGAATGGCTAAATGTTTTGTTAATGAACAGCGTATTTGTTTCCCTGGATGTCCATTGCAATGACTATAGATTTAGCCTTGCTTTGAAAATAACTGTATTAAATTGAGTCTTCTCTGGGGGAAGTGTGTGCCAGTCGGTTTGCACTGTCTTAAATTACAGAACTGGTCATTATTTATCTCATTTACAGTGAGCTTTTAGCAGTTCCCAAGACATAATGCTGCCTTTTGTATTCTCGCCTATTTTTCAGTTCACCAGAACACAGGAAGGACTTTCTGAAGGCAGTGCACTCGATTCTGCGGGATAAACACAGAAGGCAGCTTCTTAAAACCGAAAGTTTGCCCTCATCCCAGCAATATGTTCCATTTGGTGGAAAAAGATTGTGTGCTCTAAAAGGTGCAAGGCCAGCCATGAACAGGGCAGGTACTGTAGGGCTACAGACTTTCAAGATCCCAGTAACCCCAGCACCGTTGTAGGACATATGGTGGTGTCTGTTACTTGTACATTAGGATTAGCATTCTCTCCTGTATATGTAAAAACTGCTGGTTTTCCATGCTTCACCTCCTTGAGAGCCTTAAATTGCCTCTATTTACCTTGCTTTGCACTCAAGGTTCGGCTTCAGAACCATCCTTCTAGCATGGAAGGAAGAAATGGGATTCCTATCAGTACCGATTGGCTGTGCACTTTAATCTGGAAACGGGTTTCAGCTGAACAAAGCAGAAGCCTGCTGCATATTTCTTAAAAGGATGTACAGAATTTTGAGCTAACCCTAGCACTTTTAAACTAAAATGCACAAGAAAAATCAGGTCCCCCGAGTGAGTGGCTTGGTTTGAAGAGATAGCTTTGTATGTCCTCCATTTTAGCCTTTTCAGCTCTGTTGCTAAAGGGCATGTGCTTCTACTTCTCACATTTTGAGAGGCATGCACTTGATACTACTATTTTTGTAATGGCCTGTCCTAAACAGTGGATTTTCCTTTTCAGTTGACTTCAGGCAAAAGCAATGAGCAAATTCCGGGGAAAAGCAGGTTTTCATTTTCAGAACACTAGATGATGGAGGGAAGAAACATTTGCTTCCAACTGAAAAGTACACGGCACCGCTGCGTGTTTTGTTCTGGTCTGTTATTTATTGTTTTTTTCTGCTCATTAGATCCAGCAATGTAGACAACCAGGCTTTATGTTCCTCTTCTGTAATGGGCAGGCCAGACCAATAACGTTCGCAGCATGGCTTCTCACTTGGGGTGTTGCTAGCCATCTGCCTCAGAGACACTTTAATCGTAAGGAAGAAGAGTCAGAGTAGGGCCAAAGTGTAGCTGGTTTACCACAGTGTTTCTTCAATCAGCCTGTGGGGCTAATCTGCTGTAGATGCCGAACCTTCTTTCTGTTTGGCTCATTGGTGCATTTGCATGATGAATTCTGCAGAGATTAAAATCTCCTCTTAGAGTCTAGACCTCTCACTACATCTAAAAATTGCAACTGCAGAGCTGTTGTACTTCATGCATGTTTTGAGGCTCAGGGATATTAAAGTGTAATCCTCGCCCCCAAGCTGCTAGAGTTTAATAAATACATACTGGAAGTGCTAAGGTGCTGTTTAGTGGAGGGGGACAAACTGTAACCTCAGAGTTCACCTGCTTGCGACGGAGCTATGTGTGTGTGCACACAAGTGCTGGAATGCCTGCAGGTCCCTCGGCTGCAGGATTCGTCCCCTGCTTTGCCTCCCAAGCCTCTCATGAAGATGTTCCAACACAGATGTGAATTTGCTAGTTGGGCCAGTTGCAAAAGCTAGCAGACCAGCTGATGCTGAGTAAGGAAATTCTGAGCGTATTTCTGGTTTGGGGGTTTTCTTCCTCTCCTCCCCCCACTCCAGTAGGGAGGGAGCAGGGAAGGGAGTAGCAGATCCTAGACCAGGGAACTTACTTCTACATAAATAACGCAACAATTGCAGCATCTTCAGCACCGAGGTAGCTACTTGGAAACCTATAGTGTTGCTCTGACCCCAGACAAAGCCATTTCCCGTACCGAGGCATAAGGCTAGCTGTTTTATCACGGTGTGCTGACAGCAGGGCACCGCCTGTGAGAAGCTGAGCTGAACAGATGCACTTTGTGCTGGCTGGCTGCCTGCCTACCGCTTAGGAGGAACAGTAATTGTGGGCCATTATCCCAACTGTGGATCTGAGTAGCAGAAACTCCTTTTTCAGCTGGAGCTAGACCTGTGCTGAGGAGCTGAGTGAAGTGTGACTTGCCTGCAGGGAGGATGCCGAATGACTAGGTCATTTGTGGGAGTCCGCCTGGCTTTGTGCCTAGCGGTGTTAAATAAAGGGCCCCTGGAAGACTAACTTTTTAAAGAGAGTTGTACTGTGTGTAAAAAGCCTGTGGGGTTTTATCTTTGTGTGTGCGCAGTGTCAGCCCCAAGCAAGTCTCTTGGGAGGAGGAGGCGGCGGCTGGCCCGAAACAGGTTTACCATTGACTCAGATGCCGTCTACACGAGCAGCCCTGAGAAAGAGCCCCAGCAGCCCACGCACAGTGGGGACACTGACCGCTGGGTAGGGAACTCAGTATGAGGAGCAGGAGGACATCAAGGAAACGGACATCCTCAGCGATGATGATGAGTACTGCGAGGCCATGAGAGGGACCATGGCTGACCAAGAGCTTCGAGAGCGGCTGCAGGCAGCCTCCATCACGAGCAGCCAGCCCTGCCGGGGAGACCGCCTGCGCCCGGCCATGGACACGCACGCCTCCAGGATGACCCAGCTGAAGAAGCAGGCGGCCTTGTCCGGCATCAACGGCGACGTGGAGGGCCACGGTGAGGAGGTCATCTGGGTTAGGCGTGAAGACTTTGTCCCCAGCAGGAAACTGAACACGGAGCTCTAAACCGGTCCCCTTCCCCGCCTGGATGCGTAGGTCTCCCTGTCCCGACCCTCCATCCCTCCCTCCCGCCCCCGCCCACCGCGGAGAGCTGATCCCGATAGATTGCACACTTGCACACACCATTTCGGCAGCTGAATTGGTCCGAAGCCATGCGGCCACACTTTAGGCAACTGTAAAACGCTCAAAACTTGGAATGGAATTAAGCTTAAGGTCCTGTCTTACGTTACCAAGGGCTTTCACACTCTTTTATTTATTCTAAAATAATCAGGGGCTGAAATTAAGTATGGGGACAATATCATCACTGGAAAACAAATTACTCTGGATGTCTTAACCTACGTGCAGCGAACTAGCTTAAACAATAGCACAACAGAGGGTTTTATAGCCGTAAAAATTCAGTTGTAGGCTCATCTCCTTAATGAGGAAACTGCCTTTTTAACGTGTACAGTTGCAGTATTCTTGTTACTTTTCCCTCTTTAAATGTAAGAGAATATACATGTATTTTAGGAATGCGTGAGGAAAGGTTTGGGATTTATGTTGTGTTGAGTCCTCTTGGTCTGTGGCTGGTCTAATTTAATGTCAATGTTGGAAGCTCTAGTTTTACATAATACTATAAAGATGCCAAACTCTCTTAAAAGAGATCCAAATTTAACACTTGAAGAAATATTTTTTTGTATTTTACCTGAGATGCAGGGGCACAAAGGGATAAGAGTTTTACAGCGTTAGCGTAGCTCCACGTCTAGGATACGAGGCTAGCTTTTTGCAGAGGGTTAGGAATGGTGGTTTTATATTAAAATATGAACTGGAAACTCTTATTTAGGTATAACTTTCTTCAGGAAAAGGATTCTTCTATATGTTTGAGACTGGAGTTTAGTTAGGTAATAAAAAGAATAAAATAAAATGACGTGACTGAATTGTAGCGGACCAAACCGATCCGTGGTGGAACCTTGCTGGAGCCAGCATAGCAACATCACAGATCCATTTGGCCCGCTCTCTCTGGCAGAGTTTGGGCTTAGGGGACAGGGAACTCGTGGCCAAAAAACTGACCTCATCCACTCTCCTACTGTGGGTGAAACTAGTGTATTTTAATTCCTTTATAAAAGCTTTTCCACCGCAATAGAGTATTAACAAGTTCTACACAAGCAAACCTCTTTCACATTTTAAATCTTTTACTTAAACATCTAAAACAGGGTAAAATGTGACTAAAATCTTGTGGTTTTTAAGTAGACTTCCAAATACGAAACACAAAATAGCACTTTTTTTTTTTTAAGATTTATATAGCTTTTTTCCATTTCAGTTTCACCTATAGGAAAAAAGGAAGACTCTATGAAATTTTTTTTTTTTTTTGTTGGTACCTATTGATGTTTGACACATTATTAGGTACTTTGAAAACCTGAAATTTTATAATAGCTTTAGGATTATATTTTATAAAGTCCACTCTGACTATATTTTAAAACATAACAAAAATTATTCCCCCAAAAAACCCATCACTGTCTTTGTGTCCCAGCTTAGCGTTCTCCCCTTGCCGTCCCTCCCCTTTCTGGTTTCTGGTGCACTATACTTGATCTTATGAAAGCTTTCTCTATTAACTTTTTGCTATCTTCTGATTTCTTTTCGTAAAAGCTTTAGAAAGGTTTCTATACCCTTGTATCATTGTTTTATATCATCTACCCGTCAGTTGTGTCCCAGCGTATTAGAGAAGCGGAGGTTTTAGCTGTCCTATGCTGTACCCAGTGGAATACAGTCAGTGCTGAAATACTGGAAGGCTGGTACCGGGAAGGTACCGTTGTTCTTGTACATAATGTCATGACATGTCTATGTCAAAGGTTCTTATATATTTCTTTTATAAGCTGAAAGAAGGTCTATTTTTATGTTTTTAGTTCTATGAATGGAACGTTGTAAATGCCTGTCAGAAATAAAATACTGGGAAAAAAATAGAAGAGCGGTATGTGTGCGTGTGTGCTCCGAGGCAGGTGCCTCTCTTGGCAGAGGCAAGCAAGGAAGCAAGCCCCACCATGAATGAAGCTGCCTTTAATAACCTGTAGGGAGTCTCCTTAACAGTAAGGTTCCCACCCTTAGCAGTGCGTGCCCCGTGTCGTGTCTGGATATCCCCTTGGAATGGGTTCAGCCTGTCTTGGCTCTGCTTTTTGGTGGGGTCTGAGCTCTGGGGTAAGTAATGAGTCCTTTGGCCAGCACGTGCTGAGCTTCAGCCTGTCCCACGTGAAAGGCTGGGGCAAGCTTGCTGGCCTCCCTCCTCTCCTACTGAAACCTCATTTTTATTTATTCATTTCCCCAATGGAAGGTCTAAGCCTGGAGCCTTCCCTGTTAGAGGATGGAAAACAAGACAGACAGGCAGAGCAAATGCTAGATGCAAGTATTTGCCCACAGTGTGCCTATTTGACATGGACCTTGGCACAAAATTAGGCTTTCCTTTAGTGGGACCGCTACCTTTAAAACGGCACATTCCAAGTCTGTAACTAGCAACGCTGTTCCCCAAATCTGTGAAACTGCTTCAGCCTCTACTGAAACATGAGCGCAAAGTGTGCCAATGCTCGCTTGTGTGCTCAGCACAGAACAAATGTGAACAAGTATGAACTTCTATTTTTAATGCCACCTTTCTTTAGATGTGTTCACACCTTGGTCTCCCCCACCGTTTAGTTTTTCCTAGCTACTGCAATGTTTCCTGCAATCGACTTCAGCTTTCAGATCATATCTGAAGTTGCTTAAAGAGCCTGTCCTACTGCAATAACATCATGCCTTGCATTAAAAATTCATGTTATGTAGCTCATTTATCACATGTCAAGCCTTACATGGAAGGTGTGGTAGGTGGAAAGTGTAATGCTACCGAGTGGTTCTTGTATTCTCACCTACCAGTTGCTGTAGCTTAGGGAAGAGCCATTGGGTAAGGCTCAGCTCATATTTTGTGGAAGCAAGAGTTGCCGTTTTCCTTATTACGTCCATAACCAGTCATGCCTGTTTCTTTTTCTGTGCTGGTCACCAGGAATCTTAAGTGCCTATTCTAAAAAGAGGGGGTTGGGGGAAAGTAGCGAATTCCAGAAGAATTCCAATTACGTTGGAAGAGCTCTCTGGTCTTGGCGTGGACGGTTGTTTGGCCAAACCCCTTCCCTTTGGGGTGCCGAGTTTTAGTCCAAATCTAAGGAGCGTACCGTGGGTTGGTGTTCTGTGCAGCCTGGAGCTTCCCTGGCCTGTGGGTGAGACCCTTGACCCCCTCCACTTTTCTTCAGGGGAACTAGAAGTACTGGGGTACAGGCAGTTTGGCTACATGCATGGATCCTGGCAGATTGTCCCTGAAAGGTGGGCTGGTGGACATTAGGGAACTGGTTTATTGGAAAACAAGGTGTTACAACCAGAGCCCCAAGAAGAACCTGGCACAGCCTCTTGGTCTTGCCTGCAGTAGAAGCAGCAGCAGTCTCACGGGGAGAGCACAGGCGTCCCGTAGCACTGAGATATGGGAAATGCTTTTCTCAACGCTGATTTTAGCAGTCAGTTGGGTTTTTTTTTTTGCCTTCTCTAGCAGACCTGCTTTGCTTGCACCAGCTTCAGGACAACAGAGGAAATGTTTTGTTTCTGAGGCTATTGTCTCTCCAAACAATGTGTCAAGAATGTGACCCTGCTGCTTGCGTGCAGCTGTTTTAAATGTGGCCAGATAATGGCAGAGACAGCAGACAGTGCTGCTTCTCCCCACAGCCCGTGTTCCCCCTCCCCATGTCTTCGGCCTCTCTGCGACTTGCTTGCCTTTCTTTTTGATTTCATTCCCCGCAGTTGCTGAGGTACTTCTGTTGAAGGCTAGGCTTTCCTTCCTTAATCCTTTCCATTACAAGAGCTGTCGTGCCTGTTGACTGAAGACTTGTCAGCGTGTCAGTATTGCTGAATGAATCCATTCCAGCACTTTGGATGCTTGCTGCAGCCCTGCCTTATTCGGGGCGGGGATGAGGGGAAAGAAAGCCTTTGAAAAATCGCTTCCTCTGTTTCTCTTTTCCTTCGGCCACATCCTGTTAATAATACATAGTACCTCTGTGTCGTCCGTGGGCATGAGCTTGAGTAGCTTTTTGCAATAATGAGATCTTATAGCAGCCTTAGGGCCTGGGTAAATTGTTCCTGTTTTAAGCTTGACAAATGAAGGCAGGGGGATGAGTACACACAAGGTCGTGCCGCAAGCCTCTTGTACCCATGAAAGGCCTGCAGAAGGCTGTTTAGCCACTAGTCTGGACGGTGTTTCCTTTTTGTTATTGTAAAAAAGTAATTAGCGGTAGTGAGGAAGCCTTTCTTGTGGCAGAGTAACAAAGCCACCAGAAAAGTCACAGGGACTGCCTGGGCAGCAGGGATTTTTTTGTCCATTAGGTACAGCTGGGAATACACTAATGCTGTGGTATCGAGTTTGCTTTCTCCTTTCAATTCTGTGTTCCCAATTAATTTAATAAGAAGAGGAAGGATGATGATGATGAGTCGGGGGATAGCTGAAACCAATGAAGTCTTTTCCACATGACCTTCAAAATGAAGCCACTGCTTTTGTGGCTTCCTTGTTACAGGTGATGCCCGACCGCACACAGCCTCGGTAGAACACACCTTGGTGTGCCCGAAAGGAGAAGAGGGTTGCCCCTAGAGCTTGTGCAGGCTCCGTCCTTGGCGGGGGGCGGTTCGGGAACCGTGTGGAGAAAGCCCTGAGCAGCCTGGCCTGCTCCCAGAGCTGGCCCTGCTTGGGGCAGGGGGTTGGACCGGAGCCTTGCTGGGGGCCCTTCCCGCCTGCATCATCCTGGGATTCTATGACTCCCCCCTCCACACCTGGTCACACAGGATAAGTTTCAGTTTCCTTGTTGGTTTTTTTTTCCAGTCAGGAACAAACCGCAAAATGTGTCTTGAATTTTGTATCAGAAGATGAAAATATTGCAATGAAACCAAATAGACAAACTCCTGGGAGCTAAAGCTTGGCTCCTTCTGCAGGAAATGGCAGGAGCATCCGTTGACTGTGAGAGTGGGACAACTGAAGAGGCCGTAAGTCACTTTCTCCTGATCCTCTCACCCCCAGTGAGAAGTGTCTGGTGCAGGTGTAGATACATTTCCTGGGATGCCCCAGGTCTACCCAACAGAGGAAATGGCAGAAGCTCCTGTTGGCCACTACTCGTTGGGTCTTTGCTGCAAAAACATCACCAGGCTTTTACCTAAACTGTGTTTGGGTATACAAAATCATGTTTTCTACTCCCCTGTCTTCTCCCAGTTGAAACAAAATATTTGAAACAAGAAATTCTCTCTTCAACCTCCTATTTTGGCACATCAGAGTTACAGGTACTACTCCCCCTCCTCCCAGAGCCCAGTAGGTGTTTGAGGCCAACTTCCCACTCGGCACCCAGCTATTCTGAAGGAGGTGTCTCTTTGGGAAAGGTGGGCTGCAAGGGGCAGTGGAGGGTAGGGTATGCCTTGGGGCTCCCCTAGCAGATGCCCCCAAATGTCCTGCCTCAAACAGCACCCACAGGCATGTGTCCAGAGGAGAAGACCACAACAAACATTCGTGATGATACTTCAACCTCTATGCTCCCAGCTCCTAACCACAGGCACACAGTGCTGTTTCATGGTATTGTATCTTAAGGTACTTCAAAAGATCCTGAGGTCAATGCAGCTCCCCACACGTAGTCACTAGTAACACTTCAGGCATCTAAGGTCCAAGACATCTATCTGCGTGGGGGTGCGGGAGGCCATGGGCGCTTCAGGTGAGCTATGCTGGGGTGTGGTGGGTAATCCCGGGGCAGCTCAGAGGATGGCATTAAAGGCAATTGAATCCCACCCTGTGGGTGTAAGCAGTTCTGCGATGACTTCTGCTCCAGGAGGCTGTCCAGGGTGCCCTTGAACCCAGGTAAGCTTTTTGCATCTGGACATCCTTTGGCAAGGAGTCACAGCAGTCCAGTACCCAAGCAGGGATGTGCCACCTGCTTTCGCTCATTCTGAATTTTGATCCCACTAGTTTCATTTGATACCCATCAACCTTTTACATTGGAGGAAACTGTGAAGACTCAAGCTCTACTAACTTTCTTCACATCGTCCGTAACTTTAGAAAACCTCTGTCATATTCCTCATTAGTCAGCTTTTTTTCCAGACCAAGCCTTTCGGTACTCAGAGAGCCACTAATCTTGCTCATTGATGCCATGGGACTTTTTTTCCCCAAAAAGAGATAATAAAAAGTACGAAGGTATGACAGGGAAAGGAAGTAGAAATTAAATATCTTGAATATGTTGCCAGCAAGTCTGGCACGGATTCTTAGAGTGGTTAAATGTTGCAGAGCTCCGTGTCTCTCTAAGGGAGGAAGAAATAAAAGGCAGAGATAAGAATAAATAAGATGAAGAATAAAAGGCAGAAATGGCATGAAAATGGGGTATATGCAGTAGTTCCTACAGCAGCGACATCTCTTGCAGCAAGTCAATGTTTGCTACTTAAGGCAGGATTATTTTCAGCTTGTAATACTACCAGGCTAATCCAAAACCTTCAGGAAGTCAGCGAAGTAGTGAATGAAGAGAGAGTCGGGGCATCAGGTAGAAAGCGGCACACAACTGGAAGAGCAGGCACACAAGCGGTGACAAGTGGCTCGTGTATGCCAGTTCCCTGTGTGCTTCACTGCACCGGACCCAAAATCCTTCCCGCTGCTTTGGCTTAAAAACTCTGTCCTACCACGAGCCAACCATCTCTGTGTGAAAGACAGGAAGACAGAGGGAGACTTCCTCCTGCAGTTCCTCCCGCAGTTCCGTACACAGTTCGGAGAGGCGGTTGTTTTTGAGCGCTAGGGACAGACTCCAGTAGAGTGTGTGCTAGAGAGGTGTGCTGGATCCCTGTGTCACATCCATGCAATTAGCTGATGACCCGTACGCAATCAGACATTGTTACAACAGCCAAGTAACCTGCTCTTGGGGAAAAATTGTCCAAAATGAAATAGGTAGCCTGAGGAAATAAGAAATAATTAGAAATAGCATATTGAAAAAAAGAGGGAGCAAGAGGGCCTGAAATTAATTAATGTTGCAGGGACCGGATCAAAGCCAGAAACTGAGATTCATAAAGCTGCAGAGAGGCGTGAATAGAATATTAAGTATGTGCTATGCTGTCTCCGAAAGGCAAGCAGGTTCCGAATCAACACCCGACTGGGGTGCTCGGAGTGTGGCAAAGAAAAAGCCAAGCCCTCCTTCATGCCCAAGGGCCAACGTGCAGCTCTGCATTACGTGGCATGAGCCTCGCTTTTAAAAAAAGCACTGGACAAAAACCTTTGCGCTCACTGTACCTACAAGAATTGCTGTAGACACCCTCCTTCACCAGACACTCTTCGGCTTCCTGGGGCCCTTCGGCTCCCCCATGTTGATTCAGGGGGTAGCAAGTAGCCACAGGAATATTTTGCCTGTGGCCATGATGCTGTAGAGACCAAGGGAGCTCCATGGCACAGATGTAGACTGTTCTGGATCAGCTGTCCCCAGTGCCAGCAAGTAGTCTCTGGCGCTACATTTCCAGTTTAACAGCACAGCCACAGTCCCAGTAGCTTTCCTGTCAATTCCTAGAGAAAATGCCAGTCACTTTGTACATTCGCTGGGTCGGTCCAGTGTGATTCGTTGCTCCTGGGGTTTCCTTCAGGGGATCTCAGTCAGCCTTGAGGCTCTCCTTCAGCTGCACAGGGCCAGCCCTGCGTGGTCTCCCCTGGGCATGCTGAAGGCTTTGCCCCCCTCAGCCGAGGCAGCACGCCATACTGCGCACCCGCCTGATCCTCCAGGCTGGTATTTCAGTTCAGGTAACTCTGCCGTGCCTATCGTGCCCCAGGCGTTTTGCGAAGGACAGCCTGGCGAGAAGCTGAGCTGACAGTCGGTGACTATGCAGGAGCCCGTGTCCTGTTTGCTGGAGTGACTGGGGCACTTTTAGAATCATAGAATCATAGAATCATGTTTTGGGTTGGAAGGGACCCCTAGAGGTCATCTAGTCCAACCCCCCTGCAGTGAGCAGGGACACCACTAACTAGATCAGGTTGCTCAGAGCCCCATCCAACCTGTCCTTGAATGTTCCCAGGGATGGGGCCTCCACCACCTCTCTGGGCAACCTGTTCCAGTGTTTTACCACCCTCACTGTAAAGAATTTCTTCCTTATATCCAGTCTAAACCTACCCTGGTTTAGTTTAAAACCATTACCCCTTGTCCTCTCACAGCTGGCCCTACTAAAAAGATTATCCCCATCTTTCCTATAGGCCCCCTTTAGATACTGAAAGGCCGTAATCAGGTCTCCCCGCAGCCTTCTCTTCTCCAGGCTGAACAAGCCCAACTCCCTCAGCCTGTCCTCATAGGAGAGGTGCTCCAGCCCTCGGATCATTTTAGTAGCCCTCCTCTGGACCCGCTCCAACAGTTCCATGTCCTTCTTGTGCTGAGGGCTCCAGAGTTGGACACAATACTCCAGGTGAGGTCTCAGCAGAGCAGAGAGAGGGGCAGAATCACCTCCCTCGACCTGCTGGCCACGCTTCTCCTGATGCAGCCCAGGGTACGGTTGGCCTTCTGGGCTGCCAGTGCACATTGCCGGCTCATGTCCAGCTTTTCATCCACCAGCACGCCCAAGTCCCTCTCGGCAGGGCTGCTCTCCATCCTTTCTTCCCCCAGCCTGTATTGATACTGGGGGTTACCCCGACCCAGGTGCATGACCTTGCACTTGGCCTTGTCGAACCTCATGAGGTTCACACAGGCCCACCTCTCCAGCCTGTCCAGGTCTCTCTGGATGACATCCCGTCCTTCTGGTGTGTCAACTGCACCACTCAGTTTGGTGTCATCCGCAAACTTGCTGAGGGTGCACTCAATCTCGCTGTCTAAGTCATTGATGAATATATTAAACAGCACGGGTCCCAGTACGGACCCCTGAGGGACACCACTCGTCACCGGTCTCCATCTGGACATCGAGCCATTGACCACTACCCTCTGGATGCGGCCATCCAGCCAGTTCCTTATCCACCGAACAGTCCACCCGTCAAATCCATAGCCCTCCAATTTAGAGAGAAGGATGTTGTGGGGGACTGTGTCAAAGGCTTTGCAGAAGTCCAGATAGATGACATCTATTGGTTTTCCCTTTTGCTCCTGGTGACCACGATGTGAGCCTTGTCGGTTGCTGGTGGGCAGGGCTTCCACTGCCTGGGAGGCAGGTAGCCCCAACACCAGCTTCAGCATGGAGCCAGAGCCCCAACCTGACTTCTGTGCCTCAGGTAGCCCAGCATCACTGCTAGCAAGCGGCTGGGCCCCTCACACTCTACAGAAAAGAGCAGAGGCCAAAGGCGTGTTTCTGCAGACGGAGTGATGGCAACAGCCCAGCCAAGTGCTTTCCCAGGGTAAAACTCCTGGCGCCACTCAGCTGCCCATGATCTGGACAGGTGTACTCTGCTGGGTAAAAAATCTGGCTGGATGGCCGGGCCCCAAGGGTGATGGTGAATGGAGTTAAATCCAGCTGGTGTCTGGTCCCAAGTGGTGTCCCCCAGGGCTCAGTGTTGGGGCCTGTTCTATCTAATGTCTTTATCAATGATCTGGACAAGGGGATTGAGTGCACCCTCAGCAAGTCTGCAGATGACACCAAGCTGGGTGGGAGTGTCGACCTGCTTGAGGGTAGGAAGGCTCTGCAGAGGGACCAGGACAGGCTGGATCGATGGGTTGTGGCCAGTTGTATGAGGTTTAACAAGGCCAGATGCTGGGTCCTGTACTTGGGTCACAGCAGCCCCATGCAATGCTACAGGCTTGGGGATGAGTGGCTGGAAAGCTGCTTGGCAGAGAGGGATCTGGGGGTGTTGGTCAACAGCCAGTTGAATATGAGCCAGCAGAGTGCCCAGGTGGCCAAGAAGGCCAATGGCATCCTGGCTTGTATCGGGAACAGCGTGGCCAGCAGGAGTAGGGAAGTGATCATCCCCCTGTACTCGGTGCTGGTGAGGCCGCACCTCGAATACTGTGTTCAGGTTTGGGCCCCTCACTCCAAGAAGGACACTGAGGTCCTGGAGCGTGTCCAGAGAAGGGCAATGAAGCTGGTGAGGGGTCTGGAGCACAAGTCTGATGAGGAGCGGCTGAGGGAACTGGGGTTGTTCAGCCTGGAGAAGAGGAGGCTGAGGGGAGACCTTATGGCCCTCTACAGCTGCCTGACAGGAGGCTGTAGCCAGGTGGGGGTCGGTCTCTTCTCCCTGGTAACGGGCGATAGGACGAGGGGAAACGGCCTCAGGTTGCACCAGGGCAGGTTTAGGATGGACATTAGGAAAAAGTTCTTCACCAAAAACGTTATCAATCATTGGAACGGGCTGCCCAGGGAAGCGGTCGGGTCCCCATCCCCGGAGGCATTTAAAAGCCGGGCGGACGAGGCCCTTGGGGACACCGCTCAGTGGCGGGCGGGTACGGTCGGACTCACCATCTTGAAAGTCTTTCCCAACCACAGGATCCTACGGTTCCGTGAACCCCCGGGGCTCCCTGGGGACGGCGGCTCTGCCCGCCGGGCGGTGCCGGTGGCCGCGCAGGGGCACAAACCAGCGAGGACCCCGCCGGATTTTCGGCAGGGGAGCGGGGGCGGGGGGGGAAGGAGGGCAGCCGCGTGCCAGCCGGGCCTCCGCGGGCGGCGGGGCGGGGGCCGGGGGCTCCTTTCCGGCGGCGGCCGGCGGGGGTCACTCTTCCCCCGGCAATGCCGCGGCGCCTGGGAGCCGGCCCGCCCCGGCCCTGGGGCTGGGCTGGGCTGGGAAGCCGGGGGATTTCCGCCGCGAGAAGGGGACGGAACGGGAAAGAATGGTCTTAACGCCGTCCGGTTCACAGGATCCCAGAATCAGGGCCGGCAGGGCCCTCCGGAGATCACCGACTCCAGCCCCCGCCATTTCCAGGCCTAGACTCGGATTCGCTTCTTCACAGCAGAGATTAAACCCCTTGAATTACCTTGAATTACGAGGGTATTCGAGAGTTTTGGGACCCCTGTCGTTCAAGTGCTGATGACGCCGGGGCCGATGCTCCTGGTCGGTGGCTGTGTTTGTCCCGTGGGTGTCCCATGTCCCACCCGTGATGAAAGGCGGCGGATTCTCCCTCAGTCTTGTCTGCTATTTTCTACTAAATCTCCAAAGGGACAGAAGGATCCCATCAAGGATCTAGGAAGGAGGGACGGGATGGGGATAACGCCTCCCAACAGGCGAAGGCGTCGCAGACAGCTGGCTGCTCAGCACCCTCCCGAGGTCTGCGGCAGCGCTTCGGACGCTGGGCAAACAGGGCATAAAGGGGAAACAGATTTTGTACCGGCAACTCTTGAAAGCACCATTATACGTCCTGCCTCCCCTGTCGCTTTCGCAGGATCTGCAAGGCGGCGTGGGAGCCAGCAGCCATTCACCACGGCCGTTTACAAATTGGTACCGAGAGCCTTCCTAGCGCTCCCTGGCTCAAGGCAAGAGCCCAGCAGTGCTGATGTTTTCTTTGGGAGCTGCAGCGCTGTGCTTAAAAATGGCAAGTGTGGAGTGTTCAAGAGTGCTCCATGATACCATAGAGTTTGGGGAAAAACCCTGCTGTTGGAGAAGGCAGAGGGATGTGGAAGCAAGCTTTGGGAGAAATGCAGTTCAGAAGAACCTGCTTCATCCTCAGCCACAAATTCCTAATATGGCGTTAAAAAAAAAAGAAGCCCTTCAGTTCTCCAGTAAGAAGCGAAAAGATCGAACTAGAGGAAGAGTATCAGCTTTCTTCGAGGTCACTGCAATAGCGGGCAATAGCTTCAGTGCGCCATACTGATCGTTGGCTGCTCCAACCACCCGCCCAACTTTATCCCCATTATCATTAATTGAAGTTACACCTGGAGTGGCAACACAAATCTGTTTGTGGGCAGCATAGTGTACAGGTTAAGCTTTCCCTTGGGTTCTTGCTCTCTGGTCCTGAAAACAATGACATCAGGAAGAAATGGGGAAGGATCCTCCCCAAATTTAACTATCCGTGTTGCTTTTACAGCTGGGAAAGGGCTTCTTTCCAGTTTCATAAAGAGCTGGAGTTGGTTGGAGTTAAAAACAACACTTTGACAAACTTCAGGCCTGTATCAGTTGACCTGTGATGTCTGGTTTTGATGGAGTGTTTTCCTCCTACAGCTCCTCCATCACTGTCTGAGCCACTAGAGCCAGCCACGCTTGCAGGCTGTTAATTGAACATCCTTGAGATGTTGTACGCGATACGTGTTTCTGAAAACTACCGATGTTAGTCGTGCGAAGGGATGATGTCGCTTTGCTGATGTAATTGCATTCAACTGAATTTGAGCCTGAGGGGACTGTTAATACAGCATGGTGTAAGGGCAAGACAGAAATGCTGACAAAGCAGTCTCGTGCACATGTAAACACCTCTCGCACTCAGGTGGTGGGTGGTAAAAACCCATTACAACCATTTCTGTTGGTGGCTCTCTCTTATTTTGGTGACAGCAGAAGACCCCTTCTGGGGGGAACTATGGGGTTTAACGCAATGGGGAGGTTTTGCATTAGTTGCTTTCAGCTGGGGCTCCCGATGCTGAGTTCCGGCTGCTCCCCTGGGCATGCTCGCACTCCCTCGGTTGCTGCTGTTCCCATGTGGTGGAACAGTGACGCCGTAGCTGGGGACACTCTAGCCTATCGCGCCGTGAAAGCTGCTGCCCCACCGCTGTGGCAGGAGCTGGAAAACAGCATTAAAAGTCAGCAGGCTCAGTATATCCTCGACAGCCTTGATTGAAATAGAAGCAAATAAAAATCAAATGACACTGGTAGCTCAGTTTGCTCAGGACTACTCGTGGCTGGGGAAAGTTCTTCCCACTGTAACTTCTTCACAGAGAATTTATCCTGTTCAAGTGAGAAGGTGTTGACCTGCATGGGACTCTGGTGGAGGCTGGGATGTGCAAGCCTCTTCCAACGCGGAGAGAAAACAGCCTCACTTTTCTCCTTGAAAGACAAAGCACAAGAAGAGATGCATTACAATTTGTGTGAGTCTACATTTGCAACAAATACGCCTTTTCTTCAGTGTGGTAGGGGATTCCAGTCTTTTGTCTCGTTTGGTACTTACGGAAATTACTAATTTATTGTAACACAGACTTGTCTTTCCTGATCCTAGGTTTAACTTTCCTTTCTTGGAGAGAAACATCCGCGGACCCGTAGGAAGTAGCTACAGCTCAGTTGTGTTGCTGAATGAATGCGGCTCAGTCCGCAGGGACATGATACACTCTGAAGTTCTGAGGGAGCCTTGTTGTGCCTTCAGATAGAATGGGAACTGGGTTATATTTGTTTCCTATAATTGCTTATTAAAGAGGCGTGGATGTACCTGCTTGACAGTAAGCTCTGCACCCTCTGAATCTCTCTCTCTCCTGCTAATGGAGGTGGTTCCACATCAGTTCTCCTGGCGGCACCACGGCTCTGTGGGCCACTAATGCAAGAGGAACAAAGGAGAAAAAGTCTTGTTATCACAACGGTGCCAATGTATGAGCTTTTGAATGCTGAGCACAAAGCCCTGCAGCTTACGGCACATCACAGCACACTTCCGGGTGGCTCGCCGCGTTACGTTAGTGGATTTTAGCGTTTTCGTCTGGCTGTTTTTGCTGTGCTGTGGCACTGCACTGAGTATTTAGTTAGGAAGATGAGTCTTGCAGTTTTCATTTATGAAAGTTTCAAGAGAACAATTGGTGACTGCTGGCTGCGGTGTGTGACAATAGATTTCGTAGTCAAATGTCAGGCGTTCGTCTTTCTTTGAAAAGCCTGCCTTCAAATAATAAAGATGAACAAGTTGTAAAAAACCCCCATATTTCCTTCTTTCCTTTTTCCCTCTGGACTTTGATTCAGCTCCGAGTTTCAAAATGTGTAAGAAAAGACCCTACACCACCGTAATGGACTCCACAACAAAACCTCTTTTGAGGACCAGTTAATCAGTGCTTTTGGTCCCTGTAAAAGTCCTGTTTTGCTTAAAAGCTGATGTGCTAGATCGGCCAAGAAAAAGGTGCAGAGGAGAGCCCTCAGTGCACATTTGCATTAACGTTTTAGCTGGCTCTGGGGCGTGCTTTTCATGTGAACGTCCCCATCACCCCCACTGACCGTGCCTCAGTTCACGTCGCAGGGAGATTCTGGTGCCAAGTGACCTGGCACCCTTTGGATTAAGTGAAACTGGAGGATCTTCTCCAGGAGCACACCTCATGCACTCTGGCCTTGGACGGAGACGTGAAGGTCTGAACCAGCGACTTGGCCACGCGGCTGTTGAGACCCCCGGGACTTGCTGTGGAGGCATGTGCTAACAAAGGCTCTGGAAACACCAAGAGGTCGCACAGCACGCTGAAGTGCTTTTCGGGGAATGGAGAGACCAAATACGCCTTGAGGTTTGCTTTAAGCCTCCTGCATTATGGAGGAGTAGGGACAGGAAGGATGCCTTGCCCCTCAAGCTGGACCATGCCCTCTCTTGGCTCTGCTGCACCCCGGGGCCTCAGCGATGACTCCCAGGCTCTGCTCACAGTCATGCCTGCCACTTCAGGCAGGTGACGTGGCCAGGTTTTACTACTGCTAGTCCCCACTGGGATGTGCTGATCCACCAAGTGATGCTGGTGCTGTTGTCCTGGTTTGCCCTCTTCCCTCCCTGCCTGCTTTCCAGATCAGGCTTGCCCTATCTCAAAAGTTCTTGGGACTCCCCACCAGCCCCGCTCCTCTCCCTAATGCTTAGGGGCCACGTTGGCCCTCTTGGCAAGTATGGTTTTGTTGTGCTCTGACCACGTTTGCTTCCCTGAAGCTGTGGCTTGCTCACCTCCTCCCTGAGCTGCTCATCCATCTTCCCTCACCCACAGCCCCTAAATCCCCTTCCTTAATCCTGGGAAGTGGGGAGAAAGCTACCCCCTGAGCTTCCCTCCCACCATCCTCTGTGCAGCCACTTTGTGATGTGTTTTTCCCCACCCAAGTCACCCCTCCCAAGGTCTGCGAGGTCTCCTGGGGGTGGTGGAGGCCATGCTTGCGGATACACTGCAGTGTAACCAAAGGAAATGTGCTTGCCCAGAAGATACCATGATCAAGTGCTGCAGTGTTGCTTCCATCTCTTTACCCGCTGTCCTCTGTGAGAGGGCTGGAGGCAAGCTCCACCTAACACCTGCCGTAGGACCGGTGGGATAAGTGCTGTGTATGTGGCCTTTGTAATCACAGCTTATTTGGGTTTGGGAAACCCTGGAAAGCAGAGGCTCAGGTGATTTTGTTGGTACTTGCTAGTCAGTCTAAGTTAGAAAGTTTGGAGGAAGGCTGTGGAGACCTGTATCAAGTGCATGGTGGATGTGCCACCCCAAAATGGTTAGCCACTGACTGGAGGGTGTAGGGAAGTCATGAGTCTTCAGAGGGTGATAGCTACCTTCCTGAATGCAAGTATGGGCTCCCGAAAGACCATCTGGCAATGAAAAAGTTGCAGCAACATCTTGTGCCTTTGTTATGCCCCCTCCACATTTGACATGTCACCATCCACATCCCAAGAATGATGGGGTCCTCCATGCCCAGGACCTCTGGCTGACTAGGGGCAGTGCAAGGACCCAAAGTCATGGCTCTACCTTCCTTCTCAGCCATCAAAACGCCCATGAAGGCTTACTGATGGGCTGTCTGGTAGCCTGTCCTGATGTGTCTGCCTCAGCCTCATCAGTAAGGCTGCCGTGCCCCCCAAGGGGACATGCATGGGGCTGGTGACCAAAACCGGAGTTGCAAGGGGGTTCAGGGACCCGGCACTGTGGCACCACTCATCAGTCAGCAATTTCCCTTCCCCCTGCTCCCACATCACGCATTTATCTTGAGCAACTGAGCACCTCTTGTCAAACCCAAACTTTATTTTACTTCACTCATGCCTTTTCCACGAGTGGGCTGTCCCTTCTTGTCCTACATGTGGCCTACGGAGACTGCACTGTGTGATCTTTCATCTCTGATGTCATTTTAAACATGGGAGCTGACAGGCAAGCCCTAGTCTTGTTTGCTAAATGGCTTTAAAATGTTACCGCTGTCACCCATTTGGTCTGCCTGTGCGTGCACAGCCGCATTTGCCGCAGCAGAGTCAGCAGTGGAGAGTATTCATCCGTAGCCCCTTCCTCCACCCACCTTAGCATAAGCCATGGAGGAAAGTGGGTTTCCTGAGCCTGTCCTGCTGCATGGCGGTGGGACAGCCCACACGGCCGTCTGCTCTGGGGATGGCTGGCGCGGGAGCACCTTCAGGTACCAACAGCAGGTTTGTCAGGACTGGTCTGCCAAAACCTGGAGGAACCTGAGGCGGAGCCTTGTACTAATGCTGTGGCAATAGCTCGCTTCTGTGATAGTGCTCATCTGTTTCAGAAGGACCACTGACACCATCTTACTCCACTGCACATTTTGGGTGTCTCTCACCCTGATGCACTGTTGTGACGCTGCAGCTGGGACTGCCACTGTTTTGCTGACTTGGTGGTGGCCTGAGGGCAGTTCTGCAGCCCTCTGTGAAAGCCTGCAGCTGAATGTGTTTGCAACATACAGCATTCCAGTTAGGAAATAGGAAAAGTAATTTTTTACTTTAACTTTGATCGAACACTGGAACCGGTTGCCCAGAGAGGTTGTGGAGTCTCCATCCTCGGAGATATTCAAAGCCCAGCTGGACGTGGCCCTGGGCAGCCGGCTGTGCATGACCCCACTCTGAACAGGGGGTCAGAGGAGGTGGTCTCCAGAGGTCCCTTCCAACCTCAGCCATCCTCCTGTGATTCGATGGGTCTGTATTTCTTCTCCCAGTACCCCATGTTAATAGCAGCTCAACATGGCATTGCAACCTTTTGGTTCTGTCCTACCGGATCGTAAGTCTTTGCACACTTTTGTGTTAGGTTCTGACATTTTATTTGCTACACAGCAAGAGGTGTTCCTGTGTCTGGAAGGGAGAGATTTTGTGTTGAAAGTTTAACTTAATTTTTCTCTTTAGGAAGAATGAATAGTTTGGGTACAGCAGATTTAGTATACTGGGCAGATAAGTGGAAAAACATAACAGGAACAGTACACAATTAAGACTATTTCTTTTTAAGGGACCTCTGTATAGATGCTATCTAAAATATTATGACAGTACATTAGACAGATTGGCTTTGACCATGAAATTATTTCAAGTGATGTTTTAATAAGATTTTGCCGCTGATTTCAGTGAGCATAGCTTAGGAGACACAGCAAAACCTCAGGGACCGAGTATTGAAGCGTTCCAGATCATATCAGAAAAGTTTAAAACTGGAGATAGACAATCCCTAGCCAATTATCTCCATTCAGCTAGGTAAAACAGGAAGGCTTCCCAGGAGCATTTGCCAAGTACGCTGAGCAGAACGTTTCCCGAAGGCAGTAATTCTATTTCCAGAGATCTAGGTTTCTCTCTGTGCCTGTGTGTACAGGCAACATCTGTCTCACACTGGAAAAGCATCTCATTAACCAAATTAGCAAAATAGCTATCACATAATTTGATCCTGCTGATAACTTCTGTACTACCTCTGAAGTTCAGAGAGGGGACTACCTTAGCAGGTACAACAGATGAGATCGGTGGGAACGTCAAGACGATCGCTCAAAAAAATGCCATAGCCAGTATGCTGAGGAGACAGCAGCTACCTAATAAACGAGAAAGCCTTGGCTGTTAAATTAAAACTACAACAAATCTAAATATTGCAGCACTTACCCACCAGGAATTCAGCTCTGTAGATTCTGAACACTTTGGTCTCCGTCCGGCAAAGCCCCTAAGCATGTCCTTAAACACAGTATTATTGATCTTGCAAGGATCCCTTGCCAGCTTAAAGGTAAGCATATGCATAAGTACATTAGAAATTCAGCTCACAACTATGATTCACAAGCTACTCTGAAACAATGCATGACCACAGCAGAGGGCCAAATCACAGATCAAGCAAGACAGGTTATTTTCCAGCGGAATAGGAAAAAAAAAAAAGGTTTCTTAAAAAATGAAAGAAGGACCTGGATATTTCTTAATCACTGCAGGCATAAATGGAAGAAAAATTGCTAATCAGGAATCTATTGATAACCACACAATTCACAATCATTCTATCTGCATTGCGTGGAGCTACTTGGTTGCCTTTTAGGCAGCATAAGGAGAAAAGCTGAGCTGCTGGGAACTTGAAAAAGAAATGTAGGCATGCAGTCTGAAGGAGGTTTAGATGTGCTGGAGTGTAATTTGAGGATTTTCCTTGAATGTTTATTGTAAGCATCTTTTTAATTCTTTTTTTTTTTTTTCTTTTAAAAAGAAGCTCTTAAATCTGCTACTAAATGTTAGTCCCATAGATAAGGCAAGTGTAGCTTCCTAGTAGGCAAGTAGCCAGGATGGATCTGACATGGCTCCATGCCCCGACCTATGTTTGAAGTCTTGTGTGTGGGACCTACCTACAGTACTTAAAAGACTGACGGTGTCCTGCTACTTTCAGGGTACGTAAGGAAGCCGGAGCAGACAGCTAAGTGACCACTGTGAAATGTCAGTCTTTTAAAAGCGTATTTGTGCTTAGTTCTAACTCAGATTACTGCACGCAGCAGAACTTCACAGGCCTCTTCACCCTCAAGAGATATCTTTATTCTCACTGTGAGGAAAAGAAGTGTCGCTATGACCATTTCCAGATGGACAGTGAAGAAAAGGAAACCTGGGGCACGCACAGGTTTTCTCTGGCAGGCCAGAGATTTAGCTTTGATTTGATAAATCTCAGATTTGATAAATCTCAGCCAGAATACTTTCTGTAACAACCTTTCCATTTGGCAAAAAGACAAAGCCGATGGGCATGCTTGCGTATAGTGCTGTTAGCACAAAATAAAATGGGCATCTTTAAAAGGAGGACCTTCCTCAGAGGATGAACAGAGGAGCCCTTGACTTTATGCGGCATGGCCAAATGGGGTGCTGGAGGTGCTGCACAAACCCCCTGCCTGTGGGAAAACAAATCTGAACTTCTGTGTGTGGGTTGCTACCGTGGCTGATACACGCACCCGTGGGTGGTAAAGCGAATTGCTGCAGTGGTATGAGCGGTGGTCCTGCCCCGTATCTGCATCCCAGCCCCGTCCAAGCTCATGGAGGCTGTCCTCTGCAACAGGCTAGGTTTGTCTGCATCGTCTGCTCTCGTACTTTCCAGTCCCAGGCCTGCTGCAGAGGAGCCATCCCAGTGCCAGGAAGAGCTGAGGGAAAGCACCGCCCTACCTTAGCCTCCAGGGAGGCAGGACTGACTACTTCGCTGATTTAAAAACTCATCTCGTAGCGCAATTCAACTCTTCTCAGGAGAAGGGTGGGAAAAGAGAACATTACCCCAGTGTAAAACTTCCTTTCTCTGTACATAAGCAACCCACTGTTAAAGGCTTCAGTGAAACCTGAGGTGTCTCTGTAATGAAATAATTCCCTGAAGAAATAATGTGAAATGCGAACCTCTGATTTTCAATGGCTGTAGGAAAGAACATACATGTGAGAAGAGAGGGACTTGCCTTAAGGCATATGGTGACATGCATGGATAGCTGATCTCATTTAGAAACTTGGAGCCCTCAAACCCCTTGAGTTCACCAATGACTTTGAAAGCGATTTCGTCTATAATAGCATTAAGAAGTGCCAAGAGAAATCAAGCGCTTATTGTTGGTGCTGCAAAAGCGGAGAGGGAACCCATTCCTTTCCTTTTGTGTTACAAAAATAAACACGCAGAGAAATGATGGTCCCTGACCCAGGGAACAGACCATCATGGCACGAGCACATAATTAGAAATGGTTCTTTGCAGAAGCCCCGGCCCAGACAGACAGAGGAAAATACAGGCACAAGCAGATGCAGTAACTTTCCCTGTGTCACTCGGCAGAGGCCTGGTAAAGCCCATGCATCCTGACTCCCCACAAAATGATGATAAAACAGTATGTCGACAAGAAGGATTTTCCTTGGCGTAACCCACCATGACATCAAAGACTCTGAACTAATTTGGTTTTTGTCAACTAGATAAAGATATTAGGTTAATGCCTTTTGTTCCTCGACAGAATGTTTTAGTCAGTGAACAGAATTAATTGTGTTGACATAATGGATTTATTGTTTCAACAAAATGCCTGTCTGTTTTCATGCAGTGGATAAGGGATTTGACAAAACTAATGCTGATATCAGGGGATTCTTATATAGCTGAATTATCAACCTGATAAAACGCCGCTAGTGTAAAAGAGAACATGAAGGAAAACAAAGAGCCTATAGCCCAGAGGCATTAGCGCTCAGAAGAAGTACACAAAGAATACATTAAGTTTTACAGTTGCCGTGGCTTCTTGTGATGAGCAAGGTGCTACTGAGACAGACCATGTGCTCCCACAGACCCCTGCTTGCAAAGGTGAAAGCCCTCTCTTCCCAAAAACCTGTCAGCCCTGCCTCCAGGCAGGATTTGTGCGTAGGGAAGGTGCTCAGCCTGGGCCAGCACTAGCCCTGCTCTGTCGCTGCTGCTGCTGCGGCCGCCTTTCTCACGTCCCTGGGAGCCAAGCAAGGAGCTGGTGCTCAGAGCATTGAACGCTGGTGGTGGTGAATAGCCTGCAAAATCCAGCTGAGAAGCACAATGTTTGCAATGCAGAGGATTTCTACGGAGTCGGGACGTGAAACCTGCTTATACAGAAGTCAGCTGAATTTTTTGTCTCTCTGTGCAAGCTACTTCTACCTGCATCAATCAACGAAAAGTGGTTGTGCCCCTTCAGCGCCGGGCTGTAGCTTTTCAGACAGCACTCCCCAGACTGAACCGGGAGCTTTGTGTTTAGGAAGAACCATCAGACTTTTGCACTTGGGTCTGAGAATGAGTTGTGTTCACTGCGCTGAGCTCTCCCGCCCCAGTTTGGGGCTTCTGTCAGCCTGGGGCTCTGAGTGGAACCAGGCTGGAGGGAGGCATCGGTGATGTGCAGGACCAAGGAACAGAGAGATAAGGGGAGAACACAAAAGAGATGGGAAGATTAGAAAAAGAGAGAGAGGTAAAGATAAAAGAAAGAAAAAAAAGCTTAAGAAAAAAGATGAAAAGATAAGAAATCAGAGAGAAAGCCATTGTCATCTGATTTCTTTGTCCAAATCTAAGTTAATGTCTCGAAACGTGAAGAAGATGAGTTGGCTACTTTTCTTTGTGCTTAAAACCAGTTAGAACTCATCTTCCTTTAAAGGAGACCAGAATAGTTTTCCCATAGCCCCCAAGCCCCTCATGCACGTGTGAAATCGGCCAGTGCCTCTGAGGACAAGGTGACAAGGCCAGCTGACCTGCTGCCAGCAGTTCCTGAGCTAGCACAGACCAGGCGCTGAGGAGCGGTGTTGCTGCTGGAGAGGGTGTTGCACCAAAGCAGTCAGACCCCGTTCAGTAGGTGTAATGGCTCAGAAGCAGCCCATTCCAACCAGAAACGGTGTCAGTGGTTGCCCGAAAGAGATTGAGCAGTGAGTGATGAATTTGGGATGAGTAGTGAAGGCGTGAGGGAGCTGGAGAGGAAAATGTCTGTGTGGGTGGGGTGACAAGGAAATAACACTGGCCAAAAGGAGCACACATATTTGGATGCAATGAAAGATGGGAGCTCCAGAAATTATGTGAAATGGAGAAGTTTTTCTTTCTGCAGGAGGACTGGGTTTCTGTTTCTGACTACAGGAGCAGCAGTCAAGTCAGCTGCCAGATCGGCGGCTGAGGCCAACTACAGACTGACCTGCGTTACCCAGATTTTCGCTGGGAAGCCTCTTCTCTTTGCTGTTCAATTTACATTGCCACAACACATCACCTTGTTAATTTGAAAATATACCACAGAACAGCACACCGGATAATTGCAAGAGAAAAACATGTTTTGCAGCCAAAAGCGAGCAGTGGGAATTCCTGTTTTTTCTCTCTGTGCTGGCTGCCTTTTTCTCCCCCGAAAATGTCTTTCAAAATAAACCATACATGCGTGAATGGTGTTTCCTTTTTTTTTTTTTTTCCAGTCGGATTCGCTTGCACTATCGCCTTGGGGAAGGAAAGTGTCAGAAGTAAACAGAGCCCATTTACTAATCTGTCCTTCAGAAGAAGACACGCTCGGCTCCAGCACTGACACCGGTGGTAAGTATTGCTGCGGGTACTCAGCCGCGCAGTGCCGGGAATTTGATAACAGACGGCGAAGGTTTCTGTGAAGAGAAATAATTGCAGCAGCTGATAGAATGAATTGAAGGAAATTAAGTCAAAGTAACTGCATGTAGATGAGAGAGCTCTTCATCTTCACCCACGAAAAGCGCCTGCAAATAGTTTTGGCAGAAACTGTGAATAAAACCAAGAATATTGAATATTCTTTTCCTTAAAAAGAGAGTCTTTTGGTATGAGGCCGTATGGTGACTTGATGTAGACAAGGCTCTTCCTCAGTACAGAGGATTAGGGAAAAGATATCTCAAAGTCATTCCTATTTTTCCCGATTTGTGGGTAGGAGAAAGGGGATTAACTCTTCCTTGGGTTAAAAAAGAAGAATTTTCTGTTCCTGCTTATTTTTTCCTGAAATTTATGCTGATGTGCACAGAGCACTGAAATTCCCTCCTTGGTGCCCCACATGATTTCTTGAACTGCCCAAAGGGCAGAAGAGAGGAGGTAGTAAAATTAAGACAAAACATGACAAAACAATTGGAGGGGGGGGATTTCATCCTCGTGATCAAGACCAGAGATTAGTTTATGCAACTGAAAACCCTGTAACCATTGCATTTGAAGATTATTTTCTGTGCTTTCACGACCCTCATTTATTTTATTTACATAAAGCATAACCTTCCTTACCCAATGCTTGTTTTGGCCTGGGGTTTTTTTTATGCTTTGGAATTGGTTGTGTTTGTTGCGATGAGCAGCTGATGTGATCCAGTGGTTACCAGTGAGCTGCTATCATCCTTCCAACACGGTTTCCAGCACTTTCCCCAGAGCCTGCGTGGCTTTAATGCCTATTTGACTTCCTATTGCCTACAGCTCCAGGTGCACAGAAGTCAGGCAGGAGGGGAACAGCCTTACACAGGCCACCCTGCGCTTGCAGGGTGCTTTGGCGAGGGTGACCTGCCCAGCATGGCCCAGCAAGGGCTGTCTGCTGGCACTGGGAGTCCCTCTTGGGACCAGCTAGCTCTGACCGGGCAGGGCCAGAGTCAGAAACAGTGTCAGGTTGGCCTTGTGGGGAAATGTGTTAGATTCAGGGAGGTGAAAAAATGACATTATAGCTGAGCCTGAACTGGCCAGCTGGGTGGACATAACCTGGGTGGAGGCTAACGCATGGGGTGGGCACCCTTCTAGTTCTTCTGTGTCTCACAGCATCCTGGGGAGAATTTTGGGTTTGCCAGGGGTGAAGGGCTTTGCTTCTCCCTGGTTAATTTGGCATTGCATGGTCGACTGAATTTTTGAGACATTGCATAATGTTTATTTTTGCGCCTCCCCCCCGGTACTTTCCTCATCAAAAGGTCTTTGTGCCCATGAGAGAGAGGAAAAGTCATGCCTGCTAAGGTGACAGGGCAGATTTATTTTCATTTCTTGGTGGCAGAAATACACCAAGTGTGATAAAAGCTACCTATTCTTTTTCACATTATAACAGATTTGGAGCATGCATATGGTCGGTTCACACATCTCATCACATCTACATGGAGGGAACTTCTGGCTGAGGGAGCAATAATTTCAGCCATTCACATTGGATCAGCAGCTGCATGAACCCCGTACACAGATTTCACTTTATCTCACAGCACTGAGCATCTCCGCCTGAGAAATCAGGCCTCTGAAGGTATCGTCAGCGACATACCCAGAGAGAACCCAGAATAAATACAGTGACACAGCCAGAGTTACTAATCGTACCCGAGACTTTACACTAGCAATGGTTTGGCTTCATTACACATTTTTTACATGCGTTTCTCCCATCGCTCTGTATTATCTTTATTCCACAATTTGTTGTCTTTATTGTTTTTATTTGACACGCAATCAGAAGACAGAAATTGCTGTAAGAATGATTAAAGCTTTGGTAGGAAGAAGGAGAGACTGTCTTTGTAGTCAGTATTTGTACAGCACTGAGAAAAATTGGGGTCTGATACAGAAAAGGGGCTTTTAGGCATGGCTGCCGCATAAATAAGAGAGAGGTTATCCCAGGAGCTGCAGAACTAATGAAACCTCCAGCTCCAGTAGCTGAGTTTCTTGTAGCTTTGTGTCCCTAAGACCTTTTCCTTGTGATAATAACCTCTCTTCCTTGCATGTACTCCTGTGCCACCACGGGGTAACAGTGCGGGCAGAATTTGGCAGGGACCCTGCTGCGCCGATGGGCAGGTGAAGACACGTGGCCTTGCCAGCCAGGTTGCTGCTGCCAGGTGGAGGAGGGCTGAGCTCTGCCCGCCTTTCCCACAGTGGTGACAGTAATTTGGGTCTGTCTCCTTTGCCTGACATGCGTTTCTGTGAAGCTTGTTAGTTTTTGGTTTTAAATACTTCTGTCAAATGTCATTGCAACTGGCCAAGAACCAGCACTTGTTTAGGGGGGGGCTGGGGAAACTGTCAGACAGGCAGATGGACGGACGGATAGACAGTGCAACTGCATGACCACGTTTCCTTAGGGAGCAGAGAACAGCAAGAATGGACAGATGTCAATGTTAAGTAGTTGCTGCTAATGTTTGGGTAGCGTGCAAGTAAGAATTCATATTGTGGATGGGAAGTAGGATGCTATAAAATAATAAGCCATCTGAGATAATATTTTTATACCCATATGGTGGAATCCTTCAACTTTTTCTCTGTAAACACGGAGCAAGAATAGCATAGGACAAATGCTCGGGAAGTGAATTAACAGGAAAATGATTTGTCACAGGAGGTTCTTTACTCAGATATGAATAAAAGAAATCCATAATGCTGACTACATAGCAGAGTGTTAAATTCTGCCTCGAGTATCCTAAACTCTGCTCTCAATTAACATCCTGGAGAACTGATGAACCTTGCCGAGATGCTGAGTATAGGATGAGTCCAACCTAGGTTATTTGATCCAATAAACTTTCTTGATTCCTGAGCTACAGATAGCAGGGAGGTGAACTGGAAAAAATTTACAAATGTTACAGATTTTGAATATTTTCCCCAAGTATTTTCTGAAGCTCTTCACTGAGGAAAGTCACAAAGGATCACTCAAAGCTTCCACTGTTTTCAATAAACTTTGTAGAATCAAGCCAATGTCACCTCCAAACCCCAAAGTATAACTATAGAGAGAGACTTCTTGAAAACACCAACTGAATCAAAGGGAAAAATTCCAAAATCACACCAGATTTTGGAGCAGACACTGTGTTCTGAGCAGAGACCCCATGAAAGGGGACATTCATGCAGCCAGCTTCCTTTGGCTGGTTATCTCTGGACCAGCAGAAGGGAAGAGAATGTTCCACTATGCTGGAACCATGCAGGAGCCTCGGTTGCCTCTTCAACTCTCTTTTTTTAAGAGGAAGACAACTGTCATCTCTGATTCACATGTTTTATCAAGATTTCCAGTGCTTTTTGTCCAGGAAAGCATGTCTGCTGCAAAAGATGGGAAAGTAAAGGTTGCTGCTTTTTGACGTATCTGTAAAGGATAATGGTGACGAATGGTATTTGACAAAGCGTATTATGTAACAAAGTTTAAAAAAAGAAGGGGAAATCCCACGGTGGTGGGAGTATGTAAGTTATCTGTTCACCACATCTTCTCAAAGACTGCCCAGTGCTGATCAGGGGCTTCCTTGTGTGGATACCTGCCCTCCAGAAATGGTGAATCACTGCTTCAAGCTAAGGCCACAAGGGTGATCTCAGAGTCTCAGCTGATCCGTACAGCATGGGAAGGGCCATCCAAGGCCAGGGGGCCACCAGGTTCTTGAGCCATCAATCCATGTTGGCACACTTCTCCAGAAAATTGTATCTGGCTTGAGCTGAAATGTGAGGATTCATCAGGAATCACTGATTGTCCTTATTACTGTCCATAACCCCAGTCCCCAAGGAAAGGAAAATGAGACTTCAAACAAGGAGCAAGAGCACTGTTCAGTTCACTGCACTGTTTCCCTCTTGCAACACAGAGTTACAGAGCAGGACGCGAGACATAGCCCACACACGCTGAAGCAGTTCCTGCTTTAGTTAAGGAAAAATATACAGACTTATCTCAGATCCTAACAGCTAACAAAATGTATGTTTTCTGTGCTCCTACATCAACACATTTACTGAGGGGTTCTTAAGTGAAGGTTTCATGAGCAAAGGTTAAAATTTGCCTGATGAGGTCTGATTTAATATCTGACAATGCATCCTTTGTTTTATTGTCCTTCTGCATTTTCAGGGTGCAACCTTTTCCCTAACAGTCTGTTCTGGATGCAATCTATCTGTAATAAAAAGAGTCAAGGCTCCTGGAAATGAACTCAGGGAGGTACCACAGAACCTTATTTACCACTAGCCTGCTCATTCAGTTCCACCCTGTTGCTTTAAAAAAGCTGGTGTCATGCATCTAAGTCTTAAACTCTCTTAAACTAAAAAAATTTTTAAAAACTTTCAGAATTCTTGAAATCCAGATAGGTTTCATTCTTTATTGTTAAATGGTGACTCATTAAAGAGTATTTTTCCATCTGTCTGCAGAAACAATTTTGTATCTTCTCCTGAAGGGTGTAGGGTCACTGGAATAATGGTTTTCTCTTGTAATAATAGGATCCTGATTGCGTATGATGGGGGTTTTTTTAACCTTAATTAAGTTGTTCTACGCATTTGGCAGTGGAAAGTGATTTGATGGAAGTCCTCAAAATTTCAAAAGCATGACTTTTATGGCTCTCACTAACAGCGAATGCACGGACTGAAATTAATTTCTAGCATGGTCTTTTACCATTTAGAAGCAAAGCTCTGCACAGGCAGAGTACAATGCAGTTCACTGGGTGAACTTCAACCCTGTTCAATCCCAGTTTTGGAAGTAGCTTGAATGTCCTTTGGAAATATTGTTTGCCATAAGCAGAATGCTCTTGTCTTTTGGAGAGAGTATGACATCTTGAGAACTTAACACATACCAGTGGTATTAAGCAACAGAAGGGAAAGCTCAGTTTGGAGAGACAAGGAGGCTGCTGTGCTGGAAACACATCCACAAATCAATAAAAATAAATATTTGAAATCCTTTCTCACCTTTTTGGGAGGGGGGATCTAAAGTTTCTATGTACCTTTGCTTTCCCAGTGGTCACTGGGGTGTTGAGGAGAAAGATGGTGTAAGATCTCTGGCTGTTTCACATCTCTCTCTGCCAGTGATTCATGGGTAAAGGCAACCATGTAGGAAGAAGCCCAGGGTTCCTGAATTTCAGAGGAAGGATAATGTGGCTGAACAAGTTGGGTTATCATGCTGATGCTTTTGTCTACATCAGCGAGCATTGTGGTCCAGTGGGAAGAGATGTGCTGTTGAAAACACTTGGTGCTGGGGACTTCATACCCACACTACATGCATTTTGGAAGGGCTATGTCAGATTAATGTGAGCCAGGCCCCATGAACTGAATGCCATTAGCAGCCAAATACCTTAGTTGCAATCCTGGAGTGCATGACCGCGCTTAGTCTGACCCTTTTTTAGGAAGCATGTCCACAGGTCCAAGTGCAATGTACATACTCCTTTCCCTGGGGTTGAAGAGGGTGCTCCTGTGACTCTCCCCAGGTTGCGAGTTCATCGACTGAGGCAGGCACCCGTGAGACCCTGCCGGCCACCGCAGGGTTGTTTCACCAACATCCTCCGGTCGAGCTAGCCCTTGGTCTTAACAACTATGAACTGGAAGAGTTCCCCGAGTCATGGAAGGAACTACATTGACATCCCAAAGGTTGGCTTGTCACAGAAGACAGGTCCTGTAGCGACGATTATTTTCCCAGCATGAAGAAAGAAAAGTGCAGACAACTAAGTCACGCATCGGAGCGACAACCAAGCAGAGCAGCTGCAAGGGTGATTTCACAATGGAGTAAGAAAAAGGACATACGACAACCAGCTGCATCAGCCTGGTACTACTAGAGTCTACCATTTGCACCTCTGTCTAAAACCACAAGAAGCTGATGCTGAATTAACTTGCTGTTGCTGTGGGTGGCTGTGCTGCGTGGTGGCTTCTAATGCATTTTGTGTCTCAGTGCTACTTGTTGCCATGCATAAGCAAACAGGAAAAAATGTACGGCTGTAAAAAGCTGCCTTTTAAATATGTATTACATGGCATTAAATTTCTTTAGACTGTCTTCCATGATCACAATACGCTGATTAGGGTTTTTGTTTTCTTTTCTTTTTGGGGAGTTCTCATCTCCCAAATCTAATTTAATCTCCTTTGAGTTAGGATTTTTTATTTTTGTAGAGCTGTGCAGCATGAAGGAAGGAAGAAAGAAAGTGCATGCGAATCCACATGCACTCCTCTTAATAAAATAAAAGGGCAGAGCAAATAACCCATCATTAGTCTCTCATGGAGAAAGCAACTTCAGAAACCCACAACCATAATTTTTTCTTAGCTGGTTCAAAACCATGAGTGAATGCAACCGGGGCATGCCCTGAACAATAGAAAATTTCAGGCTGGGGTTGTGAGGAGTGGTAAAATTGCTTGGTCCTGCATACCAATACTGTGTGCCTTTTGGGATCTGAGGGAAGCAGCAGCTCTTTGCAGGTGTACATATATGAGGAAATCTTTTTTTTATTTTTGCCATGTCCTTTGCCTCAGTCGGCACCATCCGTGGCATTCTCTGGCTTCACACCTTTAATGAACATCTGTATTAAATTTGCTTCCTGACAAGCAAAAAAAAAACCCCAACCCACTTCCAATCCAATTAAAATACAGTGCTATTTATTGTGAATGCATAATGAGCAATGTAACAGGGCTTCAGAAAACTTGCAAACAGCAATGCACTCTTCTGAACGCAGGAGGGTACTTCAAAAACGCTACACGAGAGGCATAACATAAATGTACCATGAGCATAAATGATCTGATGCATTACCAATGCAACACCTACACACTTTAAACTGTGTAATACAAGCGTTTTTATGCCCACTAACAAAGCCTCCACACAGATCCAGCAGAAACATATGTTTTGGGGAGAACACTTGTGTGCACAGGAGGCAACCAAAACCCACCCCGTAATTCACACACAAATTAACGGCTTGGAATAGATGAAAGGACAGCAAGGAGTGGGATCCGTTGCCAAACTCGTGTTAGGATTCCACCTACCCTGCTACAAATTGGGATCATGTGCACTGAAAAAAAGGTCTTGCATTGCTCCCGTTGGTTTTCTGAGAGAAGTGCGGGTTTTGCGCATGAGGACAGCTGTGATTTGAAAGAAAGCTCATTGACGCCTGACCAGTCTTCTGGATCCGGCATAGAAAATTGAAGGGAGCTGACAAAAGGTCTCTCATGCATGCTTCCTAAAATGGCGGCCATTCAGATACCCTGGTGATGCCGACAAAAGTTTCACAAATAAGATGCAAACAAGAAATGTAAAAGTAATTACCGTAAGGAGGATGATCTCCTCACTTTCCCCTGGGCTCTTAGCACTGGATAAACAGGTGAGAGCAGCTTATTCCTATCCCAGCCCTAACCCGGTATTAAAGGCTCTGGATCAAGCTATGGGCTGACTGCACAGACAGGGTATTTCTTGCCTTTGGGGAAAGCAGAGGGGCTGGTGGAGGAGAGGTGGGCAAGGGATGCAGTGAACGGGTGCTGGAGAGATTTGAGCTGATGCAGCTGTAGCCCACCCGCAGGGCGGGAGGGGTGGGCGCGTGGAGCTGCCCGTGTAGGTAAGGGGCTACCGAGCCTCTCGGAACTGGTGTGGATGTAGTCTGGAAAAGGTGTTTATTCTAGCTGGTGTGTAACTTCTGCTGTTTACAGCCATCCGATGCCAATACAAACAAACAAACAAACAAACTAACATGTCAAACTGTCATTATTAAACAGATATGTAGTTAACAGAAATATGCGTCTGGTAGGTGTCTTGTGTGAAATGTCTTTTGTACTTCAAAAGTGCTTCACTACCTGTATCTAAGCTTGATTTAACTGCTTTCCAGTGTAGATGCAGTGCAGGAAATCTGTGTGATATACAGTCCCATTTGAAAACTGTATTCAGATTTGTAGGTACTTTTAATATCTCTCTTTGTTCTTCTCTGCAGCTAGTGTTCAGCAAAAAAGTTCGGTCTCCTTATCTAAACCGTCATGTCCCAGAGTTCTTCCAGTTCAGTGAGTTAAAATCTAAACTGTGAAAGTCACAAAGTAAGGTTTAAAAACTCAGCAGTCGTGAAAACACTAAGGGTGCAAATCCTTTGTACGGGTTCATAGGTAACTTCCTTCTCTAGTCATCTCTCAAGATACTGTGGTGCTATTACTTCTTTTAGAAGAAGCTTTGAAAGGTAAACCAAAACTTAGAGAATCATTTTTAGGTAAGTTGAAACAGAAATAAATATATCCATTGACTACGATAGAACTACAAAGTTAAAATCTACAAAAGCTGGTTTAACTGGGGCATGATAGTATTGAGTAGATCATGAAGAATTATGCTTTGGAATATTCTTGTGCATACTTTAAGTATGGGGGAAAGCGGATTTTTGCACAGTAAATTCTCTCAAACCTGGGAATGTTATAGTCTTATAGTCTATGGTTAGTTAAAGCTAAAGCAGATTTGCTCGCGCAACATAAAAACTCTTACATTAATCCTTAGCCAAAATCTAAGCTTTTCTGTGGATAGCTAATGTAGCGTTTATGTAGCTTGTCACGCAATCAATACAGTAAATGGTTCATCAGGGTATTTGCAGGTAGGTGTTGTGCTGGACTCTTTCATTAGGATGTAAGCTGTTTTGTGGGATTCATGAGATGCCAGGTTTGATCTGTAGAGTACTGCCATTGACTTAAGGTATATTCTTAGAAATCAGACTTATGTTATATATGTGTGTATGTATTGGTATACAAATTTTTAAAAATCTTTTCAGAAGTTGGTTCCTTTACTGTTTCCTCATGAAGACCTGTAGGCCAAATGACCTATCACAAGGATTGCCTCTGTGCTCTCTCCCTCTCTCCTATGGCACGCCTGGACCATGGTTCCCAAAAGTGCATACTTCTGCATAGCTGAGGCCTCCCCAGTATAGATAGAAATTATCATTTTCTTCTCAAGTACTATGGACAATAATCCCCTAAATGCCTCCCAGGAGAAGATTTCGTCTTTCAGAAGCAGGGTCGCATTACTGACTAATGAATGGTTTCTCACCTTTCCCAGCAGTGCTTCCTGTGTAGCCAGCTACTCCCCATTTTTTACTGGGCGTTTCATCTCTCCTTTCCAGTTCATGCCTGTGCCAACGCTATGGGTTTCAGGCAGGCAAACCAGTGCAGAATGTGACTTGACAGATCCTGATGATGCATATGAAGGAATGCACTTTGTTTTGCTTCCATGATTTTCAAACTTTTTTTATAGAGAGAGCAATTCAAGAGAAAAAAAAGGGCAAATTTCCTTACACTTGTAGTTTGTGTGTGGGGAAGACCTGATTTCTCTAGAATAGTAACCGAAACTGATACTGCGTTTATCAACCTCGTATTTATTTACCTGTTGTTCAGCCCACATGTGCACATCGGGAAGAGTTTTTGGTTTCATTGGTTGCAATAATATTTCAGTTACCTGTCCATGCTTAAACAGAAAGCTTCAGATATTTTAGAAAATCTATGGAACTCTGCTTTCTCAACAGCACGTGCTTCGTGGCTCAACAGTTACATTTTATTAATGCTTTGAGGCGGAAGAACTATACTGCCATATTGGAAGCAAGTTAAATGTTATGTGAGTAATAGGTCTTGGTTTTCTAAAACTGTAATAGAAATGGAACTTTTTCATTATTATTGCTAAGATATCACAAAGTTACATAATTATTTTTGTCTCCTCTGGATACTTAAGCATTATGTTAGCTGGGGTGCTTTGGGCAGAAATCAAATAAAAAGTGTTACTGCTGGTGAATAATCCCTGGAAACACATTAAGTGAATTGAATTTCACATCTAGCACAACTTTTTGCTTTCTCTTTTGAAGAACTAGAGGCCTTTTGAGAGCCCTGATGTGCTAAGCCCTGTGGACTTCAGCTCGGGCTGCATCCTGAGGGCGTCCGTGCCCAGCGGCGAGAGCAGGAGACAGGAGGCTGTGGGAGGGAATGTGCCCTTGCACAAGAGCCGCCCTTGTCCCACCAGCCAGTCTGGGTCAGGCCAGCTCTTGGCACTAAAACTAACCCCGTGAACATTACAAACTCTTCCATTTGTCTTAATAGACCTCTACCAACTGCTGGCCCAGGCCTCTCTTCTGACCTGGCAGGACAGAGTTCACTGAGGTGCAGTAAAATTAAAGGTACCAGCCAGACCATATGCTCACCTTTCCTTTGTTTTCTATTTGTTCTCTTTAAGCATGGCCTGCATGGGTAAGCGCTGAGGTTGCTGATGAAGAGGCATGGCTTAAGCATAGTCATGACACAGTGGAGATGACGCAGTCTTTCTCAAGCCTAAACAGCTCTCTTACTCCTTGGCTCCCGGTGTTTCCTTTGGCTTTCAGAATCATAGGTTCGTTTAGTTTTGGAAAAGACCTTTAACATCATCAAGTCCAATCGTTAACCTAACCCTGCCATTCCACCACTAAACCATGACCCTAAGCACCTCATCTGCCTGTCTTTTAAATACCTCCAGGGATGGGGACTCGACCACTTCCCTGGGCAGCCCGTTCCAATGCAGAAGAAGAAGTAATGGCTGTGTCTCAAAGCCCAAAGGCATGGTAAATGTGGGACGGTGTCCAGGGTTGTAGTGGTCACATGAGCATTGCCCAAAGTCCTCCTCTTTCCTCCCATCTGTGTCACTCAAGGAGCAGCCATGGGCCTGCTGGGTGGCCCCCTCATCAACCAAGGGGTTGTACCTGTCCCCAGCAGCTGACCTGAATGAGACCTGTAAGCCTTGCATCTGTACCACAGTGATACCCGCTGCTGTGAAATCTTCTTAGTTCACTCCTGGCTTTGCTAACACTGAGCTAAACTTCTGGTCCAGCTCCTTAGCTCCTTCATTTTCCTTCTTTCTTTCCTTCCTTTTTTTTTCTTCTAATGCTAACAAATCATCACGTGTTTCACCAGCTGCCTTGGAGCACCCTCCCTGATTGTATTAGAGTGAAATTACAAGCTTTTTCTAAAAAAAACCAAACCTTTTACCATTCTGATTAAAACTTTGCACCTTACTGGAAGTCATTGGAACCGCAGAACAATATTAAGATCTAATCCTTTTTCATTTGAGCTGACAGGATGAAAGCTCGACCAAGTAATAATAATAATAAAAACTTCTGAAGTGCTTGGGATGGCTTGTATTTTCCCTCCATCTTTTCACATTTATAGTTTGGTTTGCTTGTCGGTTCCCTTTGGGATGTGCACTTCATATTAAGTGAGCATTATCCTGGACCATGCTTACTTTGGGATTTATCTGAAGGCAAACTGTGTTAAATTACGGTGCTGCATTATTAACAGGCCATATGGGCATCAGGCTTGAGAGAGAGAAGCTTAACAAGAACACAGGAAAACAATCTTCCAGATCCTTCCTTCCTTCTCCTAATACGTAATCCTGAGTGCAGGAAAGAGATAAAATATTTATATACCATGGTGAAGGACCGTAAGGGACCAAACGTTGTCAAACTTCTCTGAGAGTGCTCCATGTCCAGTCCTCATCTCCATTGGTCTTGCCCAGCACCTGTTTAAAGCAAGAATATTTTTAAAATATTCTCTGGCCTGAAATAAGCATGAGGAGCACTTTTCTGTGTTTTCTGTCACGTTCATACACTTGTCTGCTGCTCCTTACTGCCACAGTCTTATTCCTGTTTCACTGGCCATAATGAGAGCTGTAACGGCAGGAGGGGTGGAGGCAAGGGCCCTTTTAGCATGTGGGAGCCCACCCCGGTTGCATCGGATGGGTCTCGCCGTGGTGCAGCCCAGCTCCTCAGCCCCATGTGCCATGTGCCGGCAGCCACGGGGTCAGACTTGCTGCCAAGCCGTTTGCACGGAGATGCTTCCTTTAACCAAATTCTGTTCTCCGTGATATTTCCAACCCTGCAGAAGCCTCCTAACTGTAGAGTCCAGGGCAGCAGTCCTGGGGACGCAAGACTACTGTGCCATCACAGGTGGCTGCTTTTCTATGGATGAAGTTAAAAAGCTTTTTGCACTCCTTGGTCCCCACTCGCTTTGCAAAAGATTTCTCATTCCCCTGAAGTGCTCCACACACAATTGAAAGATTTATCCACCTCGGCGTGCAATATTAGTGATTTCACAGTAGATACAATTTGATGTCTGCTGCAGAAATTGATTCCTCAAATTTCACCGTTTCTTTCTTTGAGACACAATTTAAAAATCAATGGCAAGGGAAAGTTTAAGGAATATTTTAAAAATTTATTTTGCAATGTCAGACTAGATTATAAGGCGATAATATAAAGCAGTGCATTTTTGGTGCCAGCGTTTTAAACAAAAAGCAGCCCGCTGAGCTGGTGGACGGTTGCTGACTTGCTGAGGTGCCAAATAAATACTGACAAGAGCAGTCTTTTCTGACAGTAGAGGGATTGTTTTTCATTTTAGTTTATTCAGCTAGTTCAGGTCAATGCCTGCTTCACTCACAACATGGCAGCCGGTTTCTGTTGCAAGCAGCAGAAAAGCACATTTTCCACTCGTTAAGTAATGGGTAGAAGCTGGGCCCTAGAGTTTGCAAGCTACTGGCTCTAAAATCCTCAGGGTGCTGGGACCGTAAAGCACCAGTTCAGATCCTCTTCTTATGCACTTTAGAGAACTGATGTATTTGAACTTTCACTTGTGATTTGCCCAAAGTTGGATGAAAAGAGGCAGTTGACTAAAAGACATGAACCCAGACTTCACAAGAGTTTTACTGAACTAATGCCCTGGTTTCGGCTGGGATAGAGTTAATTTTCTTCACAGAAGCTAGCATAGTGCTGTGCTTTGGATTCAGTGCTAGAAGAATGTTGATAACACGCTGATGTTTTTAGTTGTTGCCAAGTAGTGCTCAGACTGCTCAAGGACTTTTTGAGCTTCTCCTGCTCGGCCAGGTGCATAACAAGCTGGGAGTACAGCACAGCTAGGACCCAAACTGACCAAAGAGCTATTCCATACCATAGAACGTCATGCTCGGGGGGGTTTAGTTGGTCGGTCGGTTGCGGGGAGAGTGATCGCTGCTCGGGTACTGATCGCGGCTCGGGGAGTGATTGCTGCTCGGGACAGGCTGGGCATCGGTCGGCGGGTGGTGAGCAATTGCATTGTGCATCATTCGTTTTGTATATTCTGTATATTTTGTTGTTATTCTCATTATTACTATTATTATTATTTTCTCTTATTAAACTGTCTTTATCTCAGCCGTCGGCTCTAACCTTTTTCTCCTTCCCGATTCTCTCCCCCATCCCACTGAGTGTGGGGGGGGGAGTGAGCGAGCGGCTGCGTGGTGCTGAGTTGCCAGCCGGGTTAAACCATGACAACTAATAAAACCAATTAGTTAATTAAAAAATGAATGAAGCGCACTCGGTGCTAGAAGGCTGTGATATATGTATGTTCAAATAACTGCAGAGATATAATGTTTTGCGAAATGGGAATGCCAAATTCAAACTGAAATTCCAAATATCAACTTTGGCATGAAATTGTGTTTTATTTGCAGGTTACAACACCTATTCCCAGTTATTTCACATTTTATTCTTGCGTTTCTTATGAAAGCAGCTCTTTGGAAGCGCCCAGACCAGCATAAACCGTGCTGAAGATCAGAGATTTGTTCTGCAATTGCAGAATTGCTCACCTGTAAAGCTGCACACATGAGGACAGGGAGAACTTCGCTGTTGACATTTGGTGAATCGCTGCTTGAAATTTCACTGCCTTGGGATGTGGCTTCACCTCTGAGAAGACTAAAAAAAATCACGTCTGCTTACACACTTTTTTTACAAGTGCAGAGAGTCCACAAGCGTGGAGATAAGGGTGATTCATTTAATGAATAAATTTCGATGGCTGTTTTTACAAGGTCCTTCACCATCCGCTGTTGCAGCAGTGAACAGCCATGGGGAAGGAGAGAAGTCTGTGCACAGATAATTAAAAAGAAACAGAAGGCAAAAGTTAATGGTCAGCTTTCACAGTGGAAGAAGGTCGTGAGTGGAGTCCTGTGAGGATTTGTGCAGGGAGCTCGTGCTGTTCAATGTGTTCCTAAATGATCCGAAAATGGAAAGAAATGAGGTGACAATATTCACTGATCGTACTAAGTTATTCAGAGCAGTGAATGCAAGGCTGATTGGGAGGACTGTGGAAGGACGTTGTAAGAGTGAATGATGAGATGATGAAGTGGTCAGTGAAATTCATTGTAGGGAAACGTGAAGTGGCGTACATGGGAAAAATGATCTTAATTTCACCTATAAAATGATGGCCTCTAAGGTGATTGCTGCCTCACAAGAATGAGCTCTCAGATTTCTAATAGTTTGTTGCATGAAAACATCATCACGGTGCTTGTTATTGATCATGCTAGCACACTGAAAATTAGGAATTATTAGGAAAGGCGTAAAGATCAAAACAGAAAGCAACATGCTGCCATCACACAAACTCATGCTGTGCCTGCCTCCTAAATGTGTATTCACATCTGGCCTTCTCAGTTTGGTGGGGGGGCAGCTGACACAGAAACAATACCAGGAAGGACAACAAAGATAATCGGACGCAAGGAATCGTTTCTGTGTGAGCAATGATTCTCCAGGTTGAGAAAGAAATGACAACAAAGGGATATGGGAGAGGTGCAGTAAATCTCTAGTGACAAGGAGAGGGTGAGCAGGGAATAGTTGTTTACAGAGTCTTACTAGGAAAGAGCTAGGAGGGGTCAAATGAGGGAGCCACCTCTGGAGCTCGCTGCGGGAGGTGACCGTCCTTCACACAGGGCGCAGTTCAGACGTGGGACTGTGAGCGGCACAGCATTATTGCTGGTTACATTGGCGCGAAGTGTAATGGGACTGTCCTGGTTTTGGCTGGGATAGAATTAATTTTCCTCCTAGTAGCTGGCTTAGTGCTGTGGTTTGGATTTAGTGTGAGAAAAGTGTTGATAACACCCTGATGGTTTAGTTGTTGCTGAGCAGCGCTTACACCAGTCAAGGACTTTTCAGCTTCCCCTGCTCTGCCAGGTGCACCAGAAGCTGGGAGGGGGCACAGCCAGGACAGCTGACCCCAACTGGCCACAGGGCTATTCCAGACCATATGGCGTCATGCTCAGTATATGAACTGGGGGGAGTTGGCTGGGGGGCAGCAGTCGCTGCTCGGGAATGGGCTGGGCATCGGTCGGTGGGTGGTAAGTGGCTGCATCACTTGTTTTTTCCCAGGTTTTGTTTCTCTTTCCCCCTTCTCATTACAATATTATTATTATTATCATCATCATCATCTTCTTCAATTATTAAACTGTTCTTATCTCAACCCATGAGATATTTTTGCTTTTCCAATTCTCTCCCCCATCCCACTGTGGGGGGGGAAGGTGAGCGAGCAGCCGTGTGGTGCTTAGTTGTTGGCTGCAGCTAAACCACGACAGGGATAAATGACTGGGAACAAAATCCATTGAGGGCTATTAAATACAAAAGTACTGAAAAGAGTCTAAGCTGAAAATTGCATGAGGGAGACTTCTGGGAATATTCTGGGGAAGGGTATCACTTGGCACACCGTTACACAGCTACACCACTTGGCCACGAGCTGCTTCGGAAACAGGGCAGTTGACGAGGTGGACCTGTGGTCTGATGGATTATGCCTGTAGTTATACATGCAGAAGAATGTATTGTATCTGAAGAAGACCTTTCCAGGACAGACAGAAGAGAAATTTGTCGCTAATAAGATACTTTACCTTCTCCATCTTCTCCTATAGGAACCCAGGCATGAAACTGCAGTGAAAATCAGTGTTAAACTTTGAAGTTCACAGCCAACTGTTTTTGTGTGTGGAGCAGCTGGTATCACTAAAGGAAAATCAAATCAACTCACAATGAAAGCGTTACGGTATTAAAAGCACTTGGGGGAAATTCAGTGAAATATTTGGATAAAAGTGTGAGTTCCGCTGCTGCCCACGTCTCAGCTGCGAGCAGGGAAGTCAGTCTCCCTCGGCAGCAGCTCCTGCAGAAATGATGTTGCGGTGGGCCATCACAAATCGCAAAGATGTTCCCTTGCAATTGCGGGGCGGCTCCTAATCCCCCCTTCTGTCACATGCAATCCAGGCTGCAATAACCCCGTGTCATGCACCCCTGGCTCCGCAGCAACGTTTCCCTCTCCTCTTCAGTACTTGCCTCAGCCTGGTTGATGCTCCTTCATTAACTTCCCTCTTTACCTTTATATCATAAAGACCGACCCCTCCTCCTCAGCTACTAAATGCAATTTCTGTCTATAGGTCAGTTTATGCTGAGAAGACAGAGGAGAACGTATGGCTTGCCTGGACTTTGCAAGAAAAGGTGCAGAACCCCCCCCCAGCATTTCCTAACATGAATTAAAACACCACTTGACACCTTGTTTAGACACAGTTTAAGACCTTCTGCCTGGTCTCATTTCTCATCTTTCTGCTCTTCTATTTATAGATGGGGACAGTAACATTACAAATCTACCTGAGAAGACTGGTGGTAGGATTAATGTTTCTGCAGGTGTTTGAAGATGATATATAGCTGATAAGTATTGAGACTGATGGCCCGAGTCCAAAAATCTCAGGGCAGGACTAATTCACATAGTAGGGATTTGGGAGCATTGAGGGTGCCACCCTCCTCCTCCTCCCCCTCTGTGGGACTCTTTTTTGCTGTTTTCTTCCTTATTCTGCTCTTCCCCTGAAGATTTAACCCTTTCCTCCCATTCTGCAAAGCCTTGCCTCCTTCCTGCCCATGTCTTGGCGTCCCCTCACCTCCACTTTTTCTCTGCTTGCCTTAGAAATTCTTGCATTCCTAATTTTCCTCAAGTGGTAAATCTTTCCTTTCTTTTTGTTCTTTTCTGTTGCAGGTACAGAAGCTGAGCTGTATGTGGCTCCCCGCCTCCCTCCATGGCCCTGGGAAGCTGGGCAATTTTGGATGACCTGTCATCCTTATGGGGGACTTCAGGCCTCCCTGTTATTTCCAGTATATCGCCAATGCATTTCTTTTCATTTTGACTTCCTAGGGGAGTGGAATGAATAGGTTTTGATTTGGTGGCACCATGCAGTCTGGAGAAATACACAGTGACTAACTCTTAGCCTATGTTTTGAATGGCTCCATTGTTTCCTTTATTGATATTTTAATACATGTGTTTGATATTCCACCATGCTGACTGGAGATGACCATGGCCCCTTGTACCCCTGGGCTGATTAAATTGCTCTCTGTACATCCGCCCATAGTTCCCTATTCATTACAAACTCACATTAGCTTCTAAAGCCAGGCCTCCTTGGTAAGTGCTATTTGTTATGAAAGACGCTTCCATTTCCATTCTGTGCTAATTACTATATTTAAGCTGGATCTTTCCATAACTCAGAGGACCAATTGTCCATCTTTTATGAAAGCAATGGCAATTCTTCCCACCTCTGTTGTCATTCTTTCCCTCTCTTGCACAGTAAACTGGAGAATAGTGTAACCTCACATCAGCCTTTCTTCTTTTAACCACGGCTTGGCAATAGCCCATGGTTCTGTTATGTCTGCTTACCCTCCGATGCCTGTTGTCTACACAAAAGGAAAAAAAAAAAGGGTTAGAAATGGATTGTACTTCCCCAGGGAGACGTGGAGTTTTTATTTCGCTTTGCCTCTCTATTGTTTGCTGCTTTGTAATGAATTTGCGGCAAGGAATATCTTGTCTGCAGAGCCGTGTTTAAAATTAGAGAGGGGAGCAACACATCGCCTGTACCTTTTGTTTCACATTTCTGGGACGTGTTAACAACAAGCAGAGGAATTATTTGTTTGGCTGATTCAGTCCCTGAGACCGCGGCAGGGTTTAACAATCTTTTTGACTTGCTTTCTTTCAGACAATGGGTGGTAATCAGGCAGCCGGCACATTCAGCACGCTTCTCCTGCTTTCATGGGGGCTCCAGGTCACCACTAAAACAGTCATTAGGCTTGGAGGTGTTTTTAACTTCCCTGCGTACGCACGCCTTTATTCCACCCCGCAGCTGCTCCTAGCGAGACAGCCTCTCCTGGCAGCTTTTCTAAGCAGCGGCTGACACAAATTGGTCCAGGTAGCCTGGGCCCGTGCACCACCCTGTGCGGCTCCAGAGGGAGGCATTTTTCTTCTCCTGGCTTCAGCCTTCACAGCCTAAAGCAGAATCTGCCGCTGCGTTGGGTTTTTCTCTCTGCCCGGCTATGAGCTTTCCTGGACGCTCAAGGGGTAGACGCAAGTTGATGACTTTGGCTGGGCTTTGCCTAGGATCCCTTTGGAGAGAGAAGGTTTTCCAGGAGGATGGGGCCCCTCTTCTCTCTCCAGCGCTGCTGGAAGGATGAAGCTGGAGGAGGGACCATCCCCACCCCACCTCTCCCCCTGTCCCCAAGGCCAGCATAAGCTTCGGTTACCCAGATCTTCAGCCCGGTGGTGTCAGGGGAACGGGCAGGGGGGCTGTTTTCAAAGGGGCTGTTCTTCCCCGCCATCCCTCTGTCTAGCTGCTGACTTTTATGCAAAGTGGGTGTGAAATGATGACAGGACAGAACTGACGTGTAGCTGGCACAGATAGCTATGAGTGCTCAAAATGCAAAGCCCTGGAAGACAAATCCTGAAATAATGGATAGTTTGTTGTCAGCATCAATTCATCAAAATGGACTTTATTAAAAAAATCACAGTACTGACACAGTACATCAGCGATCATGTACCTAATGTTCCTTTATGTTATGCTAACCCTACATCAGTACAAATTCAATGATTTCACTGAAGCAAATCCAGCAATATTTGGCATGATGCAATGCCATAATTCCATGAGAGTCTGTATCAAAATTTGTGACATACACAGATGGGAATTAGCCTCAAATTCTTGAGCTACCTTTCACTTAGAGATCATGTAGTCAGGTGATACCCCGGGGCTGAAATCTAGGGACTCCTCAGTACTTAGCTTGGATTTGTAAGTGATACTTTCCAACCTTTGGCTGGGCTGGAAAAGTTTTTCTCAAGCCAAGGCTATATGAAAGACAAATCAAAACAAATGATAATTTTAAAAAAAAAAATATATATAGTAAGCACACAAAGCAATATGGTGACAATGGCAATAAGAGATGGCACTGGGGTTCTGGGGGCAGGAGTTCCCAATGCAGCTCTTTCATTGCGCAGGTGGGAATTTCTCCTTCCATGTACTGAACCGCTATGCAAAACAAACTGGGGAGTGGGTGATGCTGTCTAAAGCAGCAGAGAGAGGGGAAATAGTGCATTGGGAAATTAGAAGGACAGCCAGCATTGTAATCAGGAGGCAGCTGGGGTCCCAAGAGCTAAGAGCCTATAAGCCGGTTCCCTGAGGAACCAAGCCACGAGAAGCCAAAACAAATAAAAAAAGCAGCACGCCTCTTTTGAGACAGACTTTGGGAGTCTTCTTTCCTGGGAAAGGATGGCTTCCAGAGAGCTTTCCCAAAGCAACAGCCTTTATGCTTATGGCTTCAGCCCAATGCCCCATTAGGAACAACAGAGCAACAAAGCACCCAAGACTGCAGAGAGTGACACGGGGAAATTTGAGGCCATTTTGTAGGGAAAAGAGAGCAAGGCCCCCAGTGAGCAAAGGGAAGGATTCCTGGTGGTAGGGTTTCCTGCAAGGGCTGGCTTCAGGAGGAGCAACGCTGTGGGGTTGTCTCATTTTGTCTTTTCCATACTAGATGACGGTGCAAGATCTCATCATATTCAAGAGGATCGCCCTCCTGCCCCGAACCGGTATGTGATGGTGTGTTTTAAGAACACACCGGTAAAAATAACCATGTTATTAAATCTAAAGAAGAGATGTTAAGTCCTACAAGCCTCATTTGGCAAGACGAACATTAGCTTATTAAAACAGGCATGCAGCGTCACTGTTTCTGAGGCTTTTGTATTCATTTTTCATACAAGAAAGGAAAACAAAGGCAACTCTTACCCAAGTTTGCCAAGATAGTACATATTTTTTAAAAAGCGACCACAAAAGTCTTAAGGATGCGACACACCATCTCAGCCCGAGCGTGCTCGATGCTTACTTCCACATTAGCTGTGTGTTTGTGCTTCTCTCCGGGAGTGCAACCCTTCAGCTGTTCAAAGAGACCCTAGAACAGCCATGGCAGCTTTCATTGCACTTAAAAAGAATTTGATGGTGTTATCACCTGAACTCAGGTGTTCGCCATTTCACTTCGATCCAGGACATAATTAGATATCCTACGGCCATTTCTGTCTCCTTTAAAATTTGGGTTATAACTGCGGCACTGCGAACTCAGCAGGGCTCAATCTGTGGAGCTGTCAGCTAATTAAACCCCACAGTCCACACTGGTTGGAAGCAAACACCCTGTGTGGGTTTGTTTGGGTGTCTAACAAGAGAAAAATGAATAAATATCCAGGCTCACTTCATTAGAGCAGATTTTTTTCTTTCTCCGCTATGCCTGACCCCGGTGTCTTCATTTGCTATCTGGGTTTAGAAAACTTCAGGCAGCAACGGTGTGAGGGTGGCTAAGTGGGAGGCGGTTTCTGTTATAATTATGAAGCCAGTAAACCTGAGGCCAAGTTCCTGGAATCATAAGCCTGAGGACTCACCACTCACTGTAAATATTTTGCACAGCTTTTGCAGACAATTCTGTACAACAGTTGCCATCTCTACTCAACTAGCAATGCGATGAAAGCACGAGGGCACATCCCGATTTTTTACTTAGCTGGCAAAAGTAATGGCAGTAATGGCCCATCAGTGGCTTGGGCTTCAGCACAAGCTCCCAAACTGAATCTGAGGTCCCTGCTGAGCCTACAAATCCCATACTAAATCCATGCTTGCATTTCTGTTGTTGAGTGTGGCAGCCAGGGTGACCATACGTAGCGTGGCTTTCCCGACGTGCTCTATAGCTGCAGCTTTGCGGCAGTGGAGCTATGTTCTGAGTCCAGCTTTTTTGCATAGCAAGTTAAGGTCAGAGTAAATACACATTTGTGAAAGAAAATGGGGTTTTATGCTTATATTTATTTATCTCACTCCCTGCTCTACAATACGTGAGGAAAAGGAAAGTTGGTTTGGTGCGCAGGCTCTCTTGGTAATGGCCGTACAGCAGAGAAGGGCCACCACCACCACAAGAACCAGGATTCAGCTTCTGCTCTGAAAGGCGCAGTGGCAATTTCTCTCTGACGTTCTCTGAAAAAGAGTTCCTCATCTGCCAGAAGAAACTCCAGTGGCAATAGAAAATGTGAAGTCTTGATTGTCTTATGAGGAATTTATGATTGAATGCACATTCTGTGGTATATTGGGATAATAAGAATTAATATTCATTGCCAATTTTAAATGAGAACTTGTAACCCAAATAAAAAAAAAAGTGTATTTGAGATCTGTAATGATAATCTTCTTCCACAGCTGCTTTTGTGAGGGGGGAATAATTTAGCAACACGATAGCTGATGTTGACTTTCTAGTTTGTGGTGAAATTATAAAGTAAATGTTTTCTCCAAAGAACTCCAGAGCTGTTTATGGGAGTTAGAGGCACACTCCTGAGACAGAAGGATGGGATCTGATGCATTGCAATATTGCAAATTGGTGTAATTTCACTGCGCTGCCTTCAGCATGCCTCCATCCTATGGAAAGTATCATTATAAGAAAAAAATTATTTGACTTGTCTCTAACTTTTAGGAAAATGTATTCATGCTAAGATGTCCATATCTTTTTTTCCCGTATAACGTTAAATCCTATGTGCTTATTTACCCACAGAAATGCTTACACTTTTTCCTGCTCCTAATAGGAAATTTCTGCAGAAAGAAAATCCTTAAATGTGAAAAGGCCAGAGGCTGGTACAAGCTAAATAGAAGAAGATTAAGATCAAATACAAAAACATGGTGTAAAAAGATAAGACAACATAGTTTCAGAACAAAATATTTAGATAAGGATTATTTGGGACGCTGCAGAGGAGGGAGGAGAAGGGATTAGAACTAAAGAGGCGTGCTTTTTGTCACACTGAATTCCTCCCCGTATTCCTCCTTCCCCTTCATCCATCTAGATCACATTTGTGTGTTTAATCTCCTTACAGCTACACACAGTGCCTGTCACTGAGTGAGGACAGTGCTGCAGAAGGCACCGGTGCAAAGAATTCTGCCCCGGCTTGTTTTTCACAAGAGCAAAGAGCCATAATTGTACACCCCTTTCCTACAGAGGGAAAGTTCTGGTTTCATACGTTTATTGTAGAAACACAAAACCAGGAGAGATGAGAATTTGCCATCAGTGCCACTGGGAGCAGGCAGCGTTTTAACATGTTTTTCAGCCATTACCTACTGCATCTTTATTTTCTGGATAGAAGTCAAGACTATTGATTTTGTCTAAGTTTTTTGGTCAAAAGGTACTTTATTTTTTTTTTTACTGCTTGGGAAAATGATTTTAGGGCTAGTACTTTTTTTTAATAATTTGAATGGAATTTCTTAGTCCGTGTTACCAGAAGAAGTAATCTTGTCATTGTTATTTGATAGCAAATTGCTGCAATGTTTGAGATGTAGCATTTCAAGGCATAGGAGTTGTTACTTCTAAGACACTAATCTGACAGTCTAACTTTAAAGCTAATAGTAATTTGTACAGCTGCAGTATAACACCTTCCAAGAGCCCAGCAAAAGCCCCAATACAAGATTTATTTTGCATTAAATGGTTATGTTTATATAATACAAAAGGGTGTAGTTATTAGAGGGCTTAGATCCAATTAACTAGAATAAATTAAAAAATCCTGGCATAAAAAAATCTGGTTTAAACTATCAGGCACATGGACACAATGTAGTTCTATGGGTGCAGAGTGGAGCCTTGAAGTATTTGCTCACGTTTTAAGCCAATCTTTCCTGAGGCACGGTCTGAGCCTGGTAACGGAGGTTAATTATTTGTGCTGGCAAAGCAGTTCATTGCCATGGCCAGTAGCACTTTGCTTAATCAGGTCCTTAATCCCTGCATGGTCCCAAGCCCCGTCAGCTCAGCCAAGCTAGTGCAGTCCTGAGCTGATTGCCCTCGAGCACACTTGCATGCCCCATGCCCTGGCATGGGGCAGCTCCTGGCTGTGGGTTAAGGCCATCAGTGGGGAAGCCCAGGGGGCACTGCCAGCACAGTTTTTGCTGCCTGGGCATTTGCAGAAAGGGCACTGGATGTTTTGTCTGGAGGGCAGTTCTTGGCAGAGCTAGTGGTGGCCATCAGCAGGGTGGTGGGAATGGCCAAATGCCCCGTGCTGACTCCACCGGTGCCAAGTCCCAGAGCTGGAGGGAGTTGCTGGGCTCCTTGCCTGTGCCCAGAGGCGGCAGGAGCAGGCGTCCTGGCTTGCCAGGGCTTTTCTCATGGCTCTGCCTTTCACCTCACCCTGTCCCTTCCTTGGCAGGAGAGTCTGAGCTCCGTCCTCACAGGCTTGAGCTGAACCCCTTCTCTCTCGGTACTGGAAGATCAGGCTGCAGCGGGATGCCAGGAGCAGCTGTAAGTGACTGTGTGAGCCCTTCCAGGCTTTCACAGAGTGAAGGCAAAAGGTTAGCTTAAATCTCTGCTGCAGGCACACTCTTCAGTCTCCTGTCTTTGGGATTGTAAGGGAAAGCTATTCTGTCTTAGAGAAAAGTAAGGACTTCTCTCTTTTCAAGGTTGACTTCTCTAAATGATCCAAAGTACATGTCCTGAAGCTGCAAGGTGCCTTGCAACAGTCAGAACAGGGGAGGTATTCCAAATCTGGAGACATTTCAGCACATGGTTCCTAAGACTTTTTTTCTCTTTTACCCCAAATCCCAAAGAAATGGAAAAAAAAAACCACCCAACCCCCAATGGATTCCACCAACACTTTTGTGAGGAAAGACAGGAATCAAGCGATGCCCCTGATCTTGCCCTGAATGGTTTGGGTTGCTCGACGCTTGCCTGTTGGATGCCTGATTCAAAACCAGCCTGACTGTTTCTGAAGTGCACGTCCCAGTGGGTGCACATTTGCGGGCTGACTTGTGCGCAGACTTTTTGGCCCATTAGCTTTCTTAAGCGATGCTAGCGATTGCCGCCAGTCGTGTGCACTCCTGCTCTTTGTGTGCACTCCCCATGTCCGGGTCCGCAGGGAGGGAGCTCAGCAGCCACTAACTCTGGCTTACAGGCCCATGGTGCATTTCCAACATGAATTAGCAAGAAACTTTTAAGAGTAGCAGGGCCCTGCTCCCTTCCCCCATGTACGGGCTTGAAAGTCTGTTTCACCAATGTGTTCAGAGACCAGACAGCCAGTAAGCAATTTTTATATCCTAATGGCTTCTAAATCACTGATGATTTAACAGGAAGAGAAAATGAGCTGGAAATGCTGACAGTGCAGGTATGTATTTCAGGAAAGCACAGAAGAATAGAGACTTTCCAGTCCTTGAAAAGGATGATAACCACCATGTAACAGAACACTGAAATTTCGAGGCGTGAACCACATACATACATAATTTTCTGATGGCCGGACAGCTGTAACTGCGTTAGTGGTTTTTTGTCACTGAACAGAGACAACCGTACTGTACTTAGCAACCTGCATCTGATGAGTATCGTGAAGCCTAATTAATAATTGTAATGTGCTCACCAGCTGACAAGGGCTGTTGACAAGTGCTAGGTATTGCCATGCTTAATTGAGGGGTACCTGACAATATGGCCATGAACTGGGAGATGCTCAGCTACTACTGAGGTGAGAAGAGTGTGAAGCAGCTGGACAGATTGCTATCAATAAGTATTGCTGGCCTGCACATTTAGGGGACCTTTTATGCCTATAATCTGTATTTTTCTCTTTTGGTATTGATTAGAAGGGGTGACCTATTACTAACTGTGGCCTTACACAGCTCCCTTACCCTACACGTTTCCAAGGGCAGACTAAAGAGGTTGAGTACGAGAAATGTCATATTAATGAAATCCTGCAATACTGTAAGGGCTCTGTCAGCGGATATGACGGGGCACAAGTCCTGGAGCATATGCATAGCCTGCAGATGGGCAGACCGTGTGGAGATTATTTTGTGTGCTCAGCAGAGCAAGCAGCCAAGTCACAACAGAAATCATCTCACCTGGGGCTGCTGGGACACCCAACCTCATCTGGAGCTTCATTGGCTCTGTGCTGTGGTATGGTGTGTAGTGGAGACCTTGGGTGACAATCTAAGGACTCACCCTTGTATCCCTGGCCGGGAGGGGAGAGAAATGGCAGCTGGTGGAGAGGTGGTGAATCCAGGCAGGACTGACGGCAGGAATGCTTCTGGATTCAGAAATCCTTCACCTTCATCTCCTGTGACATTTGTTGATATATGCCCACTCTATCAAAATTATATTGATCAGGGGTGTAGTCATCCCTTCCCTCTCTGTGTTGGCATGAGCACCAGAATATGCCCTTCTGGGGCTGAAATGGCTCCTGTGGGCACCTGTAAAGCTGCAGCTGCATCTGGCTGTCACCAACATCTGCCTACGGTGCTCCTCTCCAGCAGGGATGTGGTGGCAGAGTGCTTGATGCATATGTCATGGTGGCTTTTCATCTGGAAGCATAGACACATGAAGGATGTGCTTGGATGGCTCTTGGTATGGGTTCACCACCTTTGTTGGAGGAAGCTTCCACTTGCCCTGGCATTGTGCTGGAGACCACTTCTATGCAGCCCTGCTGTCCCTGTATTGGGTTTCTGTGGCAAGGTCTTGGTAGTGGGGGGGCTACAGGGGTGGCTTCTGTGAGAAGCTGCTAGAAGTTTTCCCTGTGTCCGCTGATGGTCAAGGCCAAGCCAATCAGCAACGGTGGAAGCACCTCTGTAATAACATATTTAAGAAGGAAAAAAAACTGTCTGCGTCTCAGTAGCCGGAGAGAGAAGAGAAGGGAGAGGATGCAAGAGAAAACAGCCCTGCAGACACCAAGGTCAGTGAAGAAGGAGGGGGAGGAGGTACTCCAGGAGCCGGAGCAGAGATTCCTCTGCAGCCGGTGGTGAAGACCATGGTGAGGCAGGCTGTCCCCCTGCAGTCCATGGAGGTCCACAGTGGAGCAGATATCCACCTGTAGCCCGTGAAGGACCCCACGCCAGAGCGGGTGGATGCCCGAAGGGAGGAGGCTGTGACCCCGTGGGAAGCCTGCTCCAGATCAGGTTCCTGGCAAGCCATTGCAGACCCGTGGGGGGAGGAGTCCACGCCGAAGCAGGTTTGCCAGCAGAACTTGTGACCCCGCAGGGGACCCAACGCTGGAGCAGTCTGCTCCAGAGGGACTTGCACCCCGTGGAAATTATGGGCCCATGCTGGAGCAGTTTGTGAAGAACTGTAGCCCATGGGAAGGACTCATGTTGGAGAAGTTCATGGAGGACTGTCTCCCGTGAGAGGGACCCCACGCTGGAGCAGGGGAAGAGTCCTCTCTCTAGGAAGAAGAAGCAGCAGAGACGATGTGTGATGAACTGACCCCAACCCCCATTCCCGTCCCCCTGAGCCGCTGGGAAGAGTAGGTAGAGAAACTGGGAGTGGAGTTGAGCCCAGAAAGAAGGGAGGGGTGGGGAGAAGGTTTTTAAGATCTAGCAGTTTTTCTCCTCTCCTCTGATTTTGATTGATAATAAATGAATTATTTTCAAGTTGAGTCTGTTTTGCCCGTGATGGTAACTGATAAAATGGTCTCTCCCTGTCCTTGTCTAGACCCACGAGCCTTTTGATTTACTTTTCTCTCCTCTGTCCGGTTAGAGGGGAGTGATAGAGCGGCTTTGGTGGGCCCCTGGCGTCCAGCCAGGGTCAAACCACCACAACATTCAAGCAGAGGAATCCAGGGGGCTGGAGAAGATGCAACGCCTCCCTGCTCCATGTGTGTGGACATGGATGATAATGTTGGCATGCAAGAGCATCCAGGTGGGCTCGAGGAGATGTCCTCACATGTCACTGTCACACTTGTTTCCATGGAGCCCCACAGTTACCAGGCAAGTTGTGCAAGGACAAAAAAACGCTTTGGCCTGTCCTCTGGTCAGAACTTGAGAGGTTCTTGCTTTACTCCCTTTGGAACTAGGGACTGCTTGCATTAAGAAAGGCAATGGCAGTTTTGTGTATGTCTTCAATAGGGGTGAGAGCAAGACCCTATATGGCACTCGGTATTGGAGAAATTTTGTAATAACTGATCAGTAACACACTAGTTGGTTCTCTAATTGAAACTCTCTGGCTTATTCTCACTTGGGCTATTGCGGAGTTAGACTGGACATATATATATTCAAAGCATTTATTTTTAATAGATTTTTTCCTCCTTTTGGCTTTATACTTAATTGAAATATTCAGAATAATACTGAAGACAGAATACTCTGTGACTGCAGATGGCTCTGGGTGCCTGAAACCAGGCAAAGGCTCAGTCTGCAACTCCTCCACTGTCCTGTGCTAGGGGCAGGGCATAGATTAATGATGTGTTGTTTTTTTTTTTTAATTTATTCTACTTATAGCCCAGGAGGTGCATACACATACTGGAGGCTCAAAATTAGATAAATGGTCCATTGTTTCAGGCCTAAGGCTGTTGCTTTCTCAGCCAGGTCCGCTGTGCAAGGCAAGGGACATGGCTGTGGCTCTGCGCTACCGCTTTCCTTTCCTTCAGCAGACATAACCAAGAGACAGCAGTGCGTCCGTGTGTGAAGTGGGGAAAGCACTGCGGGTGACAAATTGCTTACCTCTTTGAAAAAAGTATAAGTATCTTTGGGAATTAGATGGAGAAATATATATATTTTTTAATTACTTCCCTTTAAAAAAGTTTATTTGCTTGTTTTTCATGGGAATTTCATGTAAGATTCAATTAAAATGTGCAGAGAGAAAAGTTTTGGCTTTTTAATTAGCTCACATGGAGAAAACTGGTGGCTTTTTATTTAACAATTCCTTTTTTAACTTACTTTCACTGGTAAGACTTCTAAATTAAATATTTAGAATTTCTGTCATTGTTTAAATATTTCATTTGGAAATTTCATCTGATAATGAATTACATTGACAGAAAAGAACATTTGCTGCAGCATATGTTGTTGTTAAAAGCCAAACCCTGCTTGGATTGAGAAATATTGTCCTTGAAAAAAATTGCACCCGGCTCCTCACGTATTCCATGTGTGCATTCCAATCTTGCACTCCGGCAGACCAGGTCACAGAGCTGAACAAAGAAACACTGGAGAAAATGGAACATTTTCCCAATGAGGATAAATTTAACTTATCAGAGGAGGTGCAGTGTCATAGCACTGATAATGTTTCAGGATGATTGCTGTATCTCTGAAAAGTATTTTTGCTCAGTACTTTCATGGAAGTAAGAGTACATTGTGCCAGCTGAAAATGTGCCATCTGATGGTTTACATTTTAATAGACCAAATTCAAATGTGAGTTTGCTGGCATAAGCTTTTAGCACAAATCTGGGAGAAGGTAGTGATCTAAGAGACACAGTTGGGAAGGCTGCAAACAAATATAAAAACCACCACCAAATGTGCAGACGCATTCTGCGTTTCTAAAGTGCTTGTTCCTAGGGGCTCTGTAATATCACAGGTCTGACTCACACCAAGGGGAAACAAAGACAAATTTGGGCACAGGCTCGCACCTCAGGCAGAGTGTCCTTTCCACCTTGGCACACAGAGAGCAGCCAGATCAGGGAATGTGGGAGACGGGAAGCTCTCGACATTGAGCAGTCAGTATGCGTATGGGGGATATGGGGGCAACAGCTCTATACCGAAGCATGAGCGAGCTGAACGACTCTTTGGGTACGTACCTGCAGCTTTCTCAGAAAGAGAAAAGGGTTTGGACAGGTAAGAATGGAAATCCAAGGAGCTGCAGCTCCCAAGGAGCCAGGGCTTGTAAGCAGTCCCCAAGAGGGGAAGCTCCCTGGAAGCTGACGATTTCCTGCTGTGGTTCAAGTGAAAAAACGAACAACGGGCACACTTCAGCCTCCCCAGGAAGTCTGCTTTTGTTTTGTTTTGTTTTGTTTTTTCTTCTTTTCTTTTATGCCTTTTGGTGAGCAAACAACTTCACTTTGAATATGGCGATCACTTTGGCTAAAACATGTTTCAGAAAATTTCTTGTATGTTTGGTTAAATACTACAAGTAATACTGAAATGTCAAGAAAGTTCTTCCTTTTTCTTGCCTCCACTCACCTGTTTCATCTAGAGCTTATTTCATTCATTTAGTCATGTAGGCATTTCATGGTAAATTTTTAAAGATTTATTGTGCAACACCCCAACTAATTTAATAGGATATTGATCTGTGAATAAAATTGCAGCTGGAACACTTCACCTTGATCTTGAGGAGTTTTGGCATTATAAGTGGGCTGGTGTTGCTATTACTCCATGAGTGGATCTCCTCAGGATTCAGGAGGTGTCCACCATGGGAAAAACCTGGTCTGTAAGAATATTGTCTATCCCCAGTCCATGTTACCAGTGGACACAGCACTGGAGAGCCAACAAACAAGGACAATTTGCAATAAAGCAGAAAGTTTGAACCCAGAAGTAAATTAGGACATTTCCAATGTGGCTTCCCAATCAGATTGTAAAAGAAGCAGCTAAAGGAGAAAACATTTAAATCCCCCTTTATATGATATTTTGATCCTTCCTTATGTTTTTAAAGGCTTCCTAGTTATATGCACCTGCTTTAGATGCCTTTTTCTAGAGCACCACTGGCAATTATGGTGTTTACAAGGAGAAAGCTTTGTCCCCTTTGAACTTTGGAAAGTGCCTTTGGGGGGGGGTTGCACCCACATATAAAGAGTATTTAGAGTATGAGTCTAAGTTTGTTCCCCTAGGCCAGCACTCAAAACAACCCCAGCTGTGATCTCATGAAAGTACCTAAGCCTGGATTCCTGAGCTGGACTATTTCCTGACGGTGTTGTGTCCACGTAAAAGATGGTAAATCTTTGCTGCCCTTTTATTTTTGCAGGTGATGAGTTCCCATGTGTGGAAACAGCAGCTCCTTCTTTCTTGCCCCTGGGATTTGGGACTCCAACCAGGGTAGGCAGGGACTAAAAAATGTTTGTGAGCAGCAGTTGCCTCCATCACCTCTCTCATCCCAGGGTTCAGGGCGATTTGTGAGATGTGGCCAGTGAAAGATTGCGACTAGCACACACTTCACAGTGGTGCTCTGCAATGCTATTGCAGGCTCAAGGGGCTTTCTCTGTAAAACAGCTTGCATATTTATGTCGTCTTTCCTACTGTCAAAAACACACTGTGGAGACTGGTGGGGTCCTGGTGGGCCTCAAGCTCAATATGAGTGAGCAGTGTGCTGCTGCAGCTAAGAAGGCCAACAGTGTGCTGGGTTGCATCAACAAGGGCATCACCAGCAGAGATAAAGAAGTCATTATCCCACTCTGCTCAGCGCTTGTCAGGCCGCACCTGGAATCCTGTGTTCAGTTCTGGTCCCTGTGATACAAACAAGATGTGGACAGGCTGGAGGAGTCCAGAGAAGGGCCACCAAGGTGATCAAAGGCCTGGGAAGACTGCCCTATGGAGGGAAGGCTGAGAGAACTGGGTTTGTTCATCCTTGAGAAAAGGAGGCTCAGAGGGGATCTTATCACTGTCTACCAGTATTTAAAGGGTGGCTACAAAGAAGTTGGAGACTCCCTTTTCACAAGGAGTCATATGGAAAAGACGAGGGGTAATGGGTACAAGTTGATCTGGAGAAGATTCCAGTTGAACATGAGAGGGAAATTTTTCACACTGAGAACAGTCAACCATTGGAATCATCTCCTCAGGGAACTGGTTGACTCCGCCACATTGGACACTTTTAAGATGCAGTTGGACAGGGTGCTGGGCCGTCTTGTTTAGACTGTGCTCTTGCCTAGAATGGTTGGACCAGATGATCCTTGAGGTCCCTTCCAACCTGGTATTCTATGATTCTATGACTGAATAGGGAAGGGAAAGTTTTATTAATGCTAGATCACTGCCTGGCATCTGGGTGGGTTTAACTCATGAGAAGACATAAGGTTTGGATACGAGATGATGCTGCTGCATCTGAGGCCAAAGAGAACTCAAACACAGATGCTGGGAGGAGCAGTGACGCCAGCAGTGCTGGGCTATGCTTCAGAAGATTTGTGGGAGCACTCCGAAAACCTGCCAGCTGCTGGCTTCTGGCACAAAATGTGTATCATCATGTTACAGCAATTGCCATGCAAAGACTAAAACTCTAGAGCTTCTTTTGGCCCGCTTGAAGATATTTATTGTGTTACTGCTTTGTCTGTTGCTTCTCCAGAAATCATGCCAGGCTGTGACGATCTGGTTTTGAAGATGTTACTTCGCTCATCCACAAAACCCCATTAGTGCTAAAGCCAGGTAAGCTATTGCAGCGGCAAAAGCATGTCAGAAAACTTCTGGGATACAACCTTTTTTTTTTTTTTATCAAGAATAAAAAAGGAAAGTCAAGAAGAAGAGTGGGGAAGCCTACCCAGAAGACAGAAAACCAGAAGTGGGAAAACCACACTGTTTGTATTTCTGTAAGGTCTCGACACCACAGCGTTACCTCTAAAGCCTGCACACGCCGATTCCGTGGGTTGCAGATTAACTGCTGTGCTAAAGAAACAACACCCTCCCTTCAGTCTTATTCTGCCTTCACACAGCATCTGTTTTGAATCTGTGGGTTTGCTTGTCTGTGTCCCCCTTTCATTCTCTCCCCTTAGGTTACTACAAACAACTGCAAGTTTACCGCCATGCCTCAAAAATGCCAGACTGTTTCTACAGTATATATGTTATCACCACAATGATCTTAGTACACAGAAAGATTAAACATTATTAATTAAATTGAAAACAATCCTTATCTCCTCTGAACATTTCCTCTTAATATAGATTCTAGGCAAGCAGGTAAAACCAAAGTTCTGCTCTCATTTCCACCTGTGAAATCCTGCCACAGTCACCGAGGCACCTGGGGTATAACAGAAGACAAGCATTGGCCCGTTGTTCTTATCTTTAATGAACTATCATGTCGCACTTGTGAAAGTCTTATGATTCAGGATGGGCAGCCCTTCACAGCAAGAATGTTAGGAATGCTAAAAATAAAAGCCTGGGGAGCTTTTAGAAAAGAAAATTTAAATGTAATGTGATGATGCTTCAACTGGGCCGGAGCAGAAATGCAACAAATGATAGGTTACGTCTGGAGAAGTAAAACTTTTAATCAAATCAGCTTAGGCAACATTTCATTTCAAAGAAGGGCTGGCATCTGTAAATTGTAGGCTAATTGCAGGAGATGCTACAGAATGCTACTGAGGCAACCACCTGAAAGGGATAAATCGGTACTGAAATTTCCTTTCAAACACATCAATCATGGAACTTTTTCTAAAATAATGAAGAAATATATTCACCTCAGACCTTCATACTTGTGGCCACATCTCCTTCTGTGTGAAGAAAAAAGTGAGTTTATACAAAATGCTTTGTGTTCCTTCTCATTTCACAGCAGAGGGGCGACGGGTTTCATTGAGCGGGAGCTGGGTATCCGAAGTTAGGAATCAGCTTGCCTGTGGACCCTTTCTAGGGAGAACCCTATGACAGAGGCTCCCGGGCACCAATTACTGAAGTCTGGGGCCAGAAAGGTCCTATACCCTCCTCAGGGTGAATCTCCTGGTGCAGAAGGATGCCCTGACATCTGCCAATGAACTTTATCTAGTCTGTTTTTCATGCTGCCAAGGGAATAGTTTTCCATCCCTTCCTTTAGCACAGCCTTGTCTGCTATTAATTCTTATGAAGATTCAGCAACATAATAGGTCAGTTCAGGTATTCAGCTCTTCATGAGGTTCCAGCCTTCTCTAAAGGTGTACTGAGGCAGGCAGCATAGGAAGTTGTTGCCTCTGTCGCTCTTTAGCCACTGGGTATCTTCAGAAATCCTGTTTTTGAACTGTGTCTCCTTGTTCCAAGTTAGGCAAATTTTCTGCATTAACACTTCACAAAATAAACAGAAGTTAAAAGCAGGGAAATTGAAATTTCTGCACCGCATGTTAATCCAAGGAGAACATCATCACATTGTCATGGATTTTATATATGGGATTTAAAGCGTGGGGAGCAGGAGAAGCAAATGTGTAAAGTTATTTGGGATATTAGGCAAAAAGTTTTTCTGCAATGCTGTTACATTACTAGCCAAGGATAACTATTTTTCGTACTTCTGTCATTGTCCCTTTTGCCATCTGGTTAGTGGTCTCCTGTTAGTGGTAAGCGATGGAGAGAGAAGGTACAGGGGTAACAGCTACCTCAGCTGAAAAGAAGTGGCTCTTCAGTGAAGCTGATTATTAACATATGTGACTTTTTCTGCTTGCACTGGATATGTTGAACTGGCTTTTCATGTTCTGCCGCATTAGGTAAAAGATCTTGGAGAAAAAGAAATGCCAGATTATGGCATACCTGGGGCAAGCCATAGAGCAGTGCACATCCGCTGACACAGTAATAACAGCCTTCCAAGAAAGAAAATGCTGAACAACTTGTCTGACATCAACACTCCTCTGTTTTTCCATAAGAGCATCAATAATCAGGATTCTTTTCAATGTGCTACTGATGCAGGGTGAGATTTTTGGAGGTGTCGAGCAACCACTTCTTCCCCCTCTCCCCACCTCCCCCTCAGCATCAGTGATTGCTGTTAGCACTTCACAACTCTGGAATTAAGAAATGCTATATGCTCAGGAAGGGAAAGGACATTATGCTTAAAACATAGTTTCCTGGTGTATTTTATTCCAAAACATCTTTAGTGGCTGAAAATGGGTCATGACAGGGACCCGGGGGCTGTACTGCCCTGGTGGGGAGCAGTGGGTTCCCGAGAAGCTGTGAGAAGTGGTGCTAACTAGCAGCTGAGCTAATCACGGGGTTATCTCCTCACCTCCCCTCCCCTCCAAACTGCGAGCAGCATTCAGAAGAAAAGCCATGTAAGAAGGGTGAGAAATCCCTTCTTGCTCTCACACGAGGGGATTCATTGGGGAAAGCTACTACCAAAGTGTCAAAGAGACAGGGAAGCAAAATGTCCCGACTGTGGGGTCCTGTTTGAAGCTAACAGACAGACCAACCAAGCCCAGTCCTGAAATGTTATTTATTTTCTGCTCAGGCAGTGCTGTAGTTGCTTTAGGTCCACATTTTTCACCAAGAATATAGAACAACGGATACCTGCAGCTGACTTACACACCAGCGCTGGAGAGGAGAGAGGGGAGGAGGGCAGAACTGGGAACACTGAGCAGGAAAATACACAGGTCATACAGAAAAGCTTGACACTGACTTTAAGCTTAGTTAGTGATTCCTTAACATAGTGGGAGAATACGAGAAGAGAAGGAAAAAGAAAAGAAAAGAAAATAAGAGAAAAGAGAAGAAAAGAGAAGAAAAGAAAAGAAAAGAGAAAAGAAAAAAGAGAAAAATGGTTAAATTATGTATGTGCATATTTGTTTTATAACAAAATAATAGGACCTTGTGACCAACAGTGAAATATGATTAGCTAGTGACAGGTATTTCTGATATTTCCCTGTAATGAAATGGCATGTTTGAATACAGAGAAGAATGAATGAGTTTCTTGACTTGCCCTCTTCCTGTGTTTTAATTGTAAACAAGCAGATGCAATCCATAATGCTAAATAAGATTTCCCCGCATTTCCTTCTGAAAATGGTTTTAAGCAAGATAAGGCACTAGAATTTAATCCTTCTAAGAACGTGAAAATACTGAATCCTCGATGCAGAAGCAATCTTACCATGAATTTATATGGGAGTTTTAATGGTTTTGTAAATTAATCAATAACGTGGTTAAATTATATTTGCTCAGCTAATTATTTTCCATGTCCTGTAAATTAGAACTTCAGTAGTCTCTAAGAAAAACCAGTTCTGCTGCTTGTATCACACTTGTGTTTACTTACTGATATGTTATTAACGTGCTTGTTTATTTGTTCTGCTACAGGCTGGTAGCTTTTTCTTTGCTGTTTGAGTGGCAACGATGGGGCTGCAAAGTCATGCAATGATAATCACATTATTATATATTTAATATTCCAAATCCATTTTAGCAGAGAAATACTGTGCATGTATAGCCTCTCCTCAAAATTCTCCTTGTCTTACCCTTGGGGCAATGAGATTTAACCACCCTCTTCCCCCAAGAAATCTTTGGACTTTGTTTGATGACTGAAATGGACCTCGATCGGTTTCTTAGCCTTGTGACTTTGAAGGGCACAGCCTCATGAATGGGTTGGATTAGATGACATCCAGAGGCTCCTACTAACTTGAATTACTCCATGATTATTCCATGATTCCAGCATCCAAGGAGTTTTCCCCATTCGGTTTTCCCAAAGTCCTCTACCCTGACTCCCATCGCTTATGGGTCTGTATGACAGGACTAGTTTGCAGCACACAAAGCAGCAAATGGTGATTTCAGTTACACACATCCAGACTCCCTCATGCTATAGCAGTCTATACAGTTCTTACATGAATACAGTAAGAGTGAGTGTGGCCTCTCCCAATTAATGCATTGGGAACGTACACATTCTGCCCAATATGCCTTTATTGCTGGCCAGAAAATGACGCCCTTCACAGGAGACCAGGGGTTGTGGCATGAGGAGAGCTATCACCCCCAGCACCCTGGCACCTGCAGCTCACCCCACCTTTGGGCAGAGGGCACTGTCCATGCCCCTGTGCACCCAGGCCAGCAAGGCGAGGAGCACAGCAGGGCACAGAGGCATGGGGCTGCAGAGTGTAAAGCCCAGGGGCAACCAAAAATAGCATGAGCCATCCGCTCACCTGGTGGTCATGGTCCCCGACTTGGGAAGCTGTAGGGCCCCTACTTTGTCTTGCTCATGGACATGGTAAAAGGGCTTGAACTGCTGAGGGAGGCTGACTGATGGCAAGCAGGAGCCAAAATTGCAAATGCAAATGTATGGCAGGAGAAATGCAGAGCAGGCAGCGCAATTGCAGTGGGATCAGATACCACTGAGCACTGCAGCAGTAGGAGCAAACCCGAAAAAAAAGATTCTCATCCCTTAAAACGCTTTTGGACCTGCCATCAGACTAACTGCACTTTTCAGGGCAAGGCACTCAGTACCTTTGGATTAGGAAAGGCACGCAGGCAGCGGGTTTGATTTCAGAGATATAAACAAAGCTAAAAGGGCATAATGGAAAGTTGCCTGGCCACAAATCAGGGCTCAAGGGACCATAAACAGAAGGAGATGTTACCTGCCTTCATCCTTTCAGCATGTCTTTATAAGCAGCAGCCTACTGCAGAGGTTGGAGAAGCAGGTGGATATGAAAACCAAGCTGAATATGGAAAGATTTGTAGAGTGCTTCTCACTTTCCCTTGCCTCCTAACCATAGTTTTATGCACACACACAGGAACACACTTAGGGAGCATAAAATATTACATGTAAGTGGGACTTTTATCTTTTCTCTATCTTTGATATGCCAACAAGCTGGCATATTTAGCATTGCACTGCTCTATTTTTTTGCATTTACGTTCTATTTTTGAAGATATATAAATGACAAGAAAAGAAATAGAGGCAAGAAAGTTCAAATGAATAGCAGGAGACTAGTATTTCAATATCTAGCTAATTATATCCTAAATAGATCTTTTACAGTGTAACAAATTAGTTCTTGTCTTAACATATGGAATGCTACTTTATAACAAAAAATCCTAGTTTATGCCTGACTTTTTATTTTCCATGTTAAGGTACATGTAGAGATCAAGCTGAATATTTCACACTTACCTTCGTAGCTATACGAATGTATAAAAAGAATCCACTGTTACATGTCTGGGATTTTTTCTGGGTTTTTGACTGTGGTTTCTGTTGCTCTGACTTTCCCAAATTTCTTCACCTGACATTTTCCGGGATTGTTTGCTGGTCACATCACACAAGAACTCTTGAATGTACAGTTCACCTGCTCTCCCTAATGACTATGGTTTTTTTTAATAATTAAAATGATGTTTTTCTAAAGTATTTGTTTGTACATGGATAGCTCTAATAGGTCTTTACCTGGAAAGCCAATGCTTTCTGTAGCACTGGACTCCATCATAGGGTAATTGCTGGGTTCAGTTTTGCACAGGAAAACAATTTGCTACATAGCTTAAATCACCATTCTGTAGGTCTGACTGTGCAATCGTTTAAGCATCTGGACACCTCCAGAAGCCTGCCTGTCCCCATAACGCTCAGTAGAGGGATGGAAATGTATAAAGCTATATATGTATACAGGTATTAGCAGGATTGAGGCCTCTTATTGTTCATTCTACCTCTTACACGGTCTTTTGCAGCTTTGATTATCCTCTGCAGAACTGTTTCAGGTTCAGAGTTACTTTATCTTTATCCTTTTCATTTGCTTTGTTCCTTGAGCCTGTCGCTGCAGTATTCGCCTTCAGGCTTCAGAACAAACGTACTTTTGGGAGCAGAGGCCCCGTGGCAGGGAGCGGGGCTCTGCTTTCCTCCTGGCAATTTGCCACCGAGCTGAGGCGAGACAGAATATTCTTGCTTGCTCAGTGCAACAGCTTCAGTAGCTGCACCAGTGCACACCTAAGTCTCCCTACTGAGACCAGTCCATTTCCTTAACACAAGCAAACCTGCAGACAACAGCTAGAGTTAAGGGTTTTTTAAATAAGCAACTTCAATGCAAAGCATTTTCCTCAGAAGGTACATTTATCCTAAGTGGCTCTTGCTGATTTACACACACCCTGTCCTTTCTCTTGCTTTGGAAAGTTGTTCCACTTGATTTCTCAGTTTGCCTCTTTGAGTCAGTGGTGGCAGGGGAATTGTAAAGGTGATGGAGGTGCAGCCAAGTCCCAGGTAACGCTTGCCAGATCTAAGCTGATTTAAAGTTGCTCAGACTGACTCTGAAACTTTCTTTGCACAAGGGACAGCTACTCTCAGAAAAAGTTGCTCTTTTTTTTTTTGCCAGCAGTGTGCACCTGGCTGAGGGAACCTGCTGAGGTGTGCTCACCTTGCAAAGGCACCATGGTCGGTGGTGCTTTGAAGCTTGCGGGGCTGCTTGTTGGTGGCATTGGCGTGATCGGGACATTTGCTGTCACGGGCATGCCTCAGTGGAGGGTGTCTGCCTTCATTGAGAACAACATCATCATGTTTGAGACCATTTGGGAAGGCCTGTGGATGCACTGCATCAGGCAAGCCAACATCAGGTTGCAATGCAAGGTCTACGACTCCGTACTGGCCCTCTCGCTGGACCTGCAGGCATCCAGAGGGCTGATGTGTGCTGGGTCAGTGCTCTCCTTCCTCGCTTTTGTGGTTGCTGTTATTGGGATGAAGTGCACGCAGAGCAGCTGGCAAGCCAAGGGCTATACTATTCCAATGGCTGGGCTTCTCTTCATCCTCTTGGGTGCCGTCGAGCTCATTTCAGTCTGCTGGGTTGCCAGCACCATCATCAGTGACTTCTATAACCCCATGGTCAATGTCGCACAGAAAAGGGAGCTGGGAGAGGCCCTCTACCTGGGCTGGGCAGCTGCCTTCTGCCTCCTTACTGACGGAGCCATTTTCTGTTGCTTTTGCTGCTGTGGTGAGAAAACCAGAAGCTATGAATACTCCGCACCAGCCCACTACCCCACTCACAGCCAGCATCGGTGCAGGAAGACTGAAAGCTCACACTCCAAAAGTCAGTATGTCTAGATGCTTCCTGCCTTTTCCTATTTTTGAGGCATTCAATCTGTCCGGATGGATTTCATCTTTGCCCAAAAGAAAGCTGCCTTCGCCTTCTGCCCTGTAACTGCTGCTGTTGGGGCTGTGTTTTGGAGCTGCAGTTACCCCCAGTGGGCTCTGCTGTGGCTAATGCTGCAGCACAGACTATTTTAATGTGTGGAAGGTGAACGCTGAATATTATTTTAATAGCAACTTGGGATAGCTATTCGGTTGTGTGGCTTTGCTTTGGGTTGCATTTTACGTGTCAAACAGTAATAAAGAGCTTAAAGTTCCACTGTGATATGAAATTCTGGACTATTGCAAAGAAGAAGGGAGCTAAGCAGTTGGATTTTTTTTGTTGGTTTTTTTTTCCCTGCTTGGGAAAGATGGGATAACAGTGAAAAAGGACAAGACAATAATGGTTTAAAAGAAAAGCATTCACTAAAGGATTGATTTACTGTAGGTTTAATGGAAGGTCGCATGAAGAATTTATTCAGCAGAGGAAGTTAAGTTGAAATATATGAAAAATATCCCTTATTTTAGAGAATAAACATAGCTCTATGTTCATCCTAAATAACAACTTTTCAGTGAAAGTTAATATTTCTTTTGTAATCCATATAGGTCAAACTCATTCACATCCTTCTTTTTAGAAGCAGCAGTATTCCCTTGCAAACTCCTTGCGGATTAAAACATTTTGCAATATTGCACAGACCACAGTCACTGCTGCGGTACCCTGTGATAGATATATTTTTAAATAAGGGTCTTTTGTACAATCAGGACGATATTTTTGCTGAGACCCACTCACACCAGCATAGTTCATAGCCATGAAGAACATAAACAGCGATAGTATTTTTTCACAGTTCACATTAGAACAATCTAGACAATAATTTTAACAATAAGATCATGCACCCATGATAAGCAACAATGTAAAGAAACCAAGTCTATTGAAAAATAAATAGTTCCATACAAATTAATTTAATAAATGACCCAAATTAATCAACAGTAGTAATATCTTAATAGAATTATTCATTAACTAATGAATAAGGTCTAACTCTGGACCCACAGAAATCAATGGAATTTTGCCTTTGACCAAACTGGGAATCCAATTCAATTTGTGGTGTTTAACGGAGAACAACATTCTTTTTCTAGAGTTTGGCTGACTGTTTTAAATATTTTATAGAAAGTTTATTATGTGATCTGTAGTTCTGTAGCAAATCCCTTGGACTTTTACTATTTGAAACTTCAGAAGAAAATTCTTCATAAGCTGCAACTCTGAAGAAGCTTGAAGAAATCAAAATCTGCTCTAGAACTCTCTTCACAGTGTTTGTACGACACGTAGTAAGATGTGCTTCATTAGGTAATTTTATTTTTCCTCCTTTTTTTTAGGCAAATTATTTATACATATGTGTAATGTGCATGACCTTCCTGTAATATAGCAGTGTGTGGCTGTCTTTCCTTTGTATTTCTTCATTAATATTTATACGCCAGTCCAGTCTCTTTTTTGGGGGAAAGAGAGTGGAGGAGAAAACCCGTTGTTAGTGGCACTTTGTGAATATCCTACACAGAACTCATAGCTAGAACACCAGGGTTTGCAATGATGTCTGCAATAAAGTCACCCACCTGGTTCGTCCCTCTAAAAGGTAGGTTCAAGATCTTACTCAGAAAACTACCTGTGTATGTACGGGTGCACTGTAGTTCTCTCTGCCATCAGAGCGCGGAGTGACTCATACAGCCTCCATCTGTGGGTCTGAGGCAAGCCTCGGTGAAAAGTGAGATAAGCGTGACAGCTCTGTAAAAGCCCTGCGTACACGGAGCACTACTGCTCCATTGGATTGTATTCCCTGGTCCTGGTTAAAGCCCATGCTGGTCTAGCTGTACAAATGAAAGAAGGTATAAGAAGACTGTAAGAAGACTTTCAAAACTATCCACAGGACTAACAGGAACACAGGTCCAATGGACAGCGAGTGGGACCCTGAAGTTTTTGAAAATGTCCCGTAGGAATCCTATATATGCTGCAAACAGTTCACCTTATTGTAATATACACATATTCCCCTTTAAGTACCTCCCATGTCATCCAGCCATTGCTTTTAAATTGCATCTCACCTATATACCATATCTTCAAGAGAGCTGAAATGAAAGCTCCCATTTTAAACAGAGCTGGCCTCCCCCATGTTTGTGCATTAAATAAACCCCGAGTAGTCTGAACAGAGGGTCCCATCTAAGAACATATGTCCAAGCACAAAACAACTGCTGGAAGCAATAAACTTTCAAATACTGTATCCTGCAATTTAGAACTCATTTTCTTGCTTACAGACAAGAGAAATTATTTGGGGAATAAGCAGTATTGCCTCCGTAAATGAAACCAAGGCTGTCTAGCTTGTTCCCCTTTGCCCCGCACTTTGGGCACTGGTATGTGTTCCTGCAATGTAAAATGGATGTGGAGCCTTTCCAGGAGCACCTGGTGCCCTCTGTGCGGTGTAAATGAATGCACAGCTTGCAGGTCAGAGGAGAGTAACGCTCGCTTAACTCAGATGAGTGAAGGTTCAAGATTTCAATCACCGCTCCGTGATTGAGCAACTGGGCTTTCATTTCTAATGAGCCTCCTCTGAAATTCTCCCGCTGCTGCTGCAACTGTTGCGGGGGTCTAGAGGGTAGAGCTGCCGCTGCCACCGGCGTTGCTGGGCACCGCTCTCATCAGAGCTCGGCAGCGAGGTGGTAAACACCTGGGTGGCAGCAGAGCCGCAGTTTCAGGACCTGTTTTGTGCAGGCACGGCAGAGCCGTAACAGAGCCCAAGTGTGTGTGAGCTCCTGTTCTGCAATTTCATATGAGAATGAATCATCTGACACATGAGGTTATCACACATCTGCAAATCCAGTAAGGTCAGCTGCGTATAATGGATTTGTCTGGCTCTCTGAGGTGCAGTCCTGAGGTGTTGGACTCCCCCATGTTTTTGAATATAGATGGTGCCTGCATGTGAGAGTTTATCTATCTGTAGGCTGCTTGCTTTCTGTTCAACTCTCAAACATGACTAGTAAAGAATGATGAAAAATGGAGCTGAGAGAGATTAGGAGAGGCCAAATTGTGGGCCTCACAGCCAGGAAGGCTCATTACTGAAATGTAAGATGGGCCTTGCTGTGTCAGCCTGGAGGTGTACGGAGAGCTGCCGCTGCCACTGTCGGGGGCAGCTGCTCACAGAGCAGCAGGAGAGCAGGGCCAGCTGTGCTCGGAGGTACCGTCCCCACTTCCAGCCTCCTGCACTCAGGGTAGCTTTGTGCTTAAAGAAAGAGCAGGCTTGTCTGGGATTTAAGCCCTTCACCAAGGGTCGTACTTTGACGTCAGACAGCAGATACAGAGGGCTTTCTGAGCATGAGGGATGATGCACAGCTCTCCTTACCTGCTGAGCTGGACGAAGGGCAGCACTGGGTAACTCCAGCCCTGTGAAGGTCCTGGCCAGTACTTACAGGACACAGGTGTGTCCACTACCCCAATCTTGCCTTGCAGACAAGGGTTGAGCCCCTGAACTGAGCCTCTCAGCCAACACCTGCCTCCATTCTGCATTTTGGATGCTTCTAGCCCTTGGACTTTGCCTGCGACCCTACCATGGATCAACCCCTTGGCAGCAAAGCAAGCCGACCCCTTGCTAACCATGCTGCCTCCCCACTCAACCCACTGCCCCGTGGAGCTGGTGGCCACACTACTTTCCTGCAAAGTCTCAGCAAGCAACCGACACCTAAGGGATGGAGGGCATTGGCAGTCCTAAATATGCGTTGCTTGAGAAATGAGGAGAAGGCTGATGCCAGCTAGTTTACCTGAGTACCATCAGGAGTCACATCAGCACCATCAGTTCCTTTCACTAGTGGGAGGTGGTCCATGTAGGGCCAAACAGGAGGAGGAGGCAGTGGGGGTGGCATTCACTCTAGAAAAGGTGATATCTATTAATTACTCCATTGCTCATCTCAATGAATAAATACGCCAAAATTACTCCTGAGAGACGTTTGTGCAATAAAAACTTCCAGAGGTGGCTACTCTGCAGTGTCCTTAGCAATCTATCCCTGTACTTAATTATAATTTTCATTAAAAAAGGTTTTCATGAAGCTTAAACTAAATCTCCCCACTGCAGGCTAAGGCTGCTCCATTATTTCTTGTCCCACCAGCAGCAGGCATAGAAAACAGACTACTGCTTTCCTGTAATGCAGGCAGCCTTTTTCATATTTCAGGACTGTTACCATCTGACCTCTTGAACCTCTCTTGCTTAGCTTAATCATCTCTAATTCTTTCCTCGCTGACACGCTCATTAAATTTCTCCCCATACTTGTTTACCTCCTCTGGTTGTTTTTGGCTGCTCCACCTCTTTCTTTAAGTTTGATGCCCAAAACTGGACAAAGAATCCCAGAGGAAGCCTCACCACTGCTGAGCATACCGAATATACTTATTGCAGGTTATCATAGCATGGGGTAAATGATTCACAAAACCAAGCAAATACCTTCCTTGAATACGTTAAATGCATTGCACTTCTATTATTCCAGGCCTCAAGATCACCAGCTTTCCTGCGCCGTGGGACTTAACCATCGACAGTACATTGACCAGCTGAGTGTCTAATGCAAATTTCCTTGCTGCAGTTCCTCCTTTATTGCTAGATCCCTGAGGGTAATAAGATGAGACCCCAGAGAAATCCTCACCTCCAACAGTAGCAGAAATCAATGTCTGGAAATAGGAACATGATAGTTCTCCTTCCAATATATCCTTTTGTTGTTTTACTCACTCATAGATTCTGCATCCACATTTCATTATTTTTACTCTTCTCCATCCCTTCAGTGTCTCTGTTAATTTCCCACTGCTGTGTCAGATGCTTTAATAAGGTCCAAATGGATTAGATTTTCTCAACTTTTATTTTCTAGAAAATGTTGCCAAACAAAATCTGAATCTATTTTTGCTAAGTCCATGCGGCATTTTATTTAACTTTCCATTTACTTCCAAGTATTTTTTTTTTTCTTCATAATGAATTTTAAATCATCTTATACTATTAGATTCTGACTAATGGGTTTCTAGGTGTGCACAGGGTTTCTACCTCTGCATTCATTCCCTTAGTTTCACTGTTCTCCAGACACACGGTATTACTCCCGATTTGACACATATGCTAACAGTCCTTGCTACCAGATTTGGAACTGCCCATGCTTAATTTCCTTCAGTAGAAATTACTCTCTTCCTTCAGTTTGTGCTCATAAAGATCGGGAGTTTTTCATCTACCTTGGTTACAGTATTGTAATTCTGTCGTGCTCTCCTTCTTCTATATCCTTGTTGTTATTTAAATTCAAAGAAGAGGAGGGCTAACCACCTTTCTTAGACTCATACTCACAGCCTAGCATGCCTCTGCCCTTGCTGTTCTGCATTATTTGCATGCCTGTAGCACCTTTTTTGTTCTTTTTTTTTGAAAAGCGTGATTTGGATTGACTTCTATTGTCTCATTTTCCCCTTACATTTTCTGACCTCCTAGATATATTTTCTTTGCTGGTTGGTTACCCTTTCTGTTTTTCTACCAAATGCCTTTTGTATGGAGTTACTCATCCAGCTGAATATCAATCTTACTCCTACAAATCTCTCCTTGCCTTCCCCAAGGGACTCACATTCCAGACACTTCCCAAGGAATTTTTAAGCCTCATCCACATTCACATCCCTAAGCTCTTCAGCCTAATTAATAAAGAATAACGTGATCAGGATCACAGGAATTGTTCTCCCTCAGTGCTCCAGGCACTTTCATCTCGTTGGCAATGATCTTCTGAAGAGATACAGATCCTCTCATCTTAATGATCCTTCGCATGCCATTTTCTACCTCACAATGTGAGCCCAGTTCCATTCCAACATAAAAGCACCAGATTTGCTGAGGACTTTCCCTCCTCCATTTTATACTTGTTTTTAAGTCAGTCTGCACATATCAGACTGTTTTCTATCTTTTTTCCTTTCTCCCCCCTAACTTTTAGCCCCTTAACTCCTAACACACGGTTATTAGATGTTCGTCCTTCTAAAGTATTGCGCTCCATGCTAAACTACGTATTTCGGATCTGTAATGAAAGCAGCTACTGCTTGATCGTGGGCAAAGAAGTTCATATTTTGATGGGCTACATAGTATGTTGCAATTAGGAAAGGTGCTGGCTTGTCTTGGGGGGGGGGGAAGCAGTGTGCCCACGCTGGTGAATCATTTGTGCCCTTGCAGGCTGTGGGCTGTCACTGTGCCTGTGTCACTGTGCCTGTGCCTGTGTCACTGTATCAGCCCCAGGAAGATGCATCAATGTGCAAAACTACAGTGACAGTGGTGCATCCTTGGAGCTGCTACGATTCATGTTGCTGGAGAGGGTGTTCTGAGAGCAAGTGACAAAAATTAATTGCTTCCAGCGAAACACGCCTGCTTTGGTCTCTGTGCCAGCACAAATCCAAAGTGATTTATGACTTCCAGGAAGAGGTTCTTTTGTGTGAATGCAGGAACAGCTGGTTGGCCGGGCAGGGCTTCCCTTCTCCTCCGCATCCTCTCCTCTCCCTCTGTCTGAAGGAGAACCAAGGTAAATTGGGAGATGACTTCTGCTAGCAGTGCAGGCCTAATGGGCAGGAGCTATGCTGCTCCTTCCTAGGGGACACCTGGCTTGCCAGCCAGGGAAAGTCGGCTGGGGTGTCCCACGGAAGAGGTGAATCCCAGTCCTAAGGAGAGAGGAGTAGTGGAACATCCTGGCCAGAAGCACAGAAGTTTGAAAAAGGACTCTGGATTTGGGGAGAGAGAGAAAGGGGAGAGTGTGGGGGTAATAGGGTGACCCTGTTGAGTGTTGAGATGGCAGGTTTGGGAGTGTCATTGGGTGCACAAGGTTGAGGCTGGTGGTGGTGGAGCTCAGGCTGCTAGGGTTTATTTTGGAGGTGGAGATTAACAGTGTAGTTCATCACATTCAGGAGGTGGGGTTTGGGAGAGGACAAAAAGTGAGGGGGAGAGGACTGGTAAGGGAGGATCCCAAATTATGACTGAGAAAGATGGGGAAAAAAACCCTGTTCTTCAAAGTTTGAGACTTACTTACTTGCTTAGTTACCCCCACTGCTTGATTACTGGAAAGCTAGTTCAGGGGTGTATTACTACGCTGTGCTTCAAAAGAGATCTTGCTTGGGATTCTGAGCCTAAGAGCTTGTTTCTAACAGTATCAGGTAGTCTAATAAAAGCTATTATCTCTTTCTACAAACCTTGCCTCTCATCTGTCTTTAGGCCATCGCTGCCACAATATACCTTCTCCTCTTTTTTTCCATCAGAGTAAATCATGTAAATAAAGGAGTTCCCCTGTGCTTCATCCAGTAATGGCCTAGCTGTATAACCTGCTGCTAACCCTTATGAAAACAATCAATATTGACTCGGGAATTTGCCATTGTTATATTTCCAACAGCTTCTTGTGAACTGCACAATCAAATGCCCCCCAAATACGTTTTGAACTCCTGTCATTAAACAGCAAAGTAAGATAGCGCATTTTCTGGCAGGTTCTATTTCTATCGGGATGGCTGCTCCCTGTACTTAAGTATTGAGGTGACAAATACCTTGTAAAAGCCTGAAGCAGTTTAGATGGATTAAATACTCAAAGGAGTATTTAATATTTTATTACTGTAGGGTTTTATTACACTGAACTCGAGTTCATTCACAGTGTCCAGGAGACAGGCTTCCTCAGACATGGAATATCATTAAGAGTTTGGCAGTTTTGTCAGGCTGTGAATTTCAGGCACGCTGAGGAAGATGACGGAAAATAAATATTAGTTCTTTTCAATTCAGCTGTCAGTCATGGGTTGCCTCAAAGCTAGAGTTAGAGGTCAGTGCCCAAGTACAGTGCCTGTTATGTGTCTGGGGGAAATCACTCTCTAAGCTACACTGAGCAGATGTTCCTCTCACTCCAAAATGTGCCATGCTTGAAGAGAGGGGGAAGGAGATGTGCCTTCATCTTTTAACATATGTACAGGCAGCAGTATTAAAGTTAGCACAAATAAAAAGGCCTGTGCTGGCTTCGGTCCATTTTCTCCTGAATTAAAACAGAATCAAAGTAACCTTTCACCCCACCAAGAGGCTCAAAATGCAGTAGTCAATCCAAATATCATAGAAAGTAATGGAACCGTTAACTGGACTATGATTTCATTGACCAGCCCTTGTAAATAGTTGAAAATAAAGTGGTTAACCCAGCATGTAGTGAACGGACTGGTGGAAGCCGCAAGCAGGGAAGGACTGATGCCATTCACATGTGTTTCCAAAACAAATGATCTGCAGACAATCCTAACCCTATCTGTTGTACTCTTAAAGCAGATTTTACGTGTAGAGGATGATCTAGGTCTGTGTGGTTTCACCCAGCACCTCTGCCCAAGGGGGTGGGATGCAGAATGACAGCAGAGCCACAGCCTGCTGGACTCACCATTGTCAGACTCCACAGGCGGTCAGGCATCTTTGCAGCCTTACTGGAAAACTGCAGCCTTGGGAGGTTAAGAGTCTTAACTGTAACTCCTAGTAATCACTCATCTGAAGTGTGCTTTTGATAAATCTGCATATTTGCCTATTCCCAAAATGTTACTGAACCTTAAATCTAGCTCATTAGCTTGCAGTATAACCAACCTGTCTATTCTTGACGAGAGCTCATAATGAACTGTGTACATTATAGTTGTACATTTGTACAAGATTAAAGTCTATTTGTCTATATGTAGGTGCATGTGTATATATAAGGACTCTAAAATTCAATGTACATAGAAGATATACAAAGAGGAATGAAACCTGCTTTCTGGGAGGCAATTAAACATTTACATTATTGAAGCCTATACTTAATTGAGCACTGGGGATCATTGACAGGTTCTGTTAATCATGTGGACTGGAGATGCTCTGCTTCCTCCTTTTCAAGGGGCATCAGTATTTTAAAAGGTAGGGAGTGAACAGAAGATATTGCGCCAGGAAAAGAGTCAAATGAACATCTTGATTTGAAGGAAAATGTAAATCTGAACAGAGAATCAGGGAATGATTAGGTGTAAAGGCTATGTGCTTCCTCAGTTGCCTATTTTCCTCTTTGAAGGCAAATCTGGGGGTGGACCCATTTGCATAAGAACTGGCATTCTCGTCTTGAGGCAGGTAAGCATCCAAATAGTGTAACAGATGGATGATACAGAATGAGGAGACTTCTAAAGTCTAGTCAGGTGTAAATGGGGTTTTCCTTTTATTTCTTCTCACCAGACACCAAAGCCATTCTATCTGCCATGCCCACTGTGTAAGCATGTATTTCATTTCTACTTTAAGAGCTGTCTGCTGTTCAGAGTGATTTTGAAGTAACTGAGTCAACTAAGCATTTCTTTCTGAGAGGTGAGGTGAGCCTTTAAATGGAGGTACAATTCTCTAGGTTATACAAGGGCATAAGAGCTCCCCCCAGGCTCATTCAAATACAGGACCTTTCTGCAAAAGATAACTCTTCCAGCTATTAACAAAGCCAAGGACTCACTGGCATTTAAGAGGTTGATGAGATTTTCCAGTCCTCATGAGTTTCCAAGATATTGGTAGTGTTCCTTTTGATTATTTTTTTTTCCAAGCTGTCTCCCGTAGCTCATTTTCATTTCTGAAATTTATCTTCAAGTTTCAAAACGGCCATTTACTGGTTTTCCTTTCCTGCTTCCTTCCCCTCGGGTTTCAATAACAAGAACCATCCTGCCACTGGACACCACATGGGTGTTCCTCTCTTACGCCTACACCTACACTGGATGTCACTCACCATAGGTACTACTTCCGATTAAAGACCAAAAAACCACTCAACCATTTAGCCCTCTGGTTGTATTGCTACATAACCAGCATAAGATGCATTTTAATAGTATTTCTGCAAGCAGTTCGTCTTCTACACAAACCATGCCCTGACTGTCACAGAGTGTAATTTTTTGCATGACCTCAGTGGCTGGCCCTCCCAGAGCCATGTAAGGAAAAATTATTTCAGAGCAATCCTGCTAGGTAAGGCAGTCAGATAAACAGATTCAGGGCATTAGGCACGGTGTGTTCTCCAGCTGTATATACCTTCAAGTGCTGGCTGCCTGAAAATGTTGCACAAAGAGTTCTTCTGTTGAAAAAATGACATTTAAATGCTAGCTTTGAGAGGGCTTTCCCTCTCAAAAATAAGTTGATTTCTTTTTTGAAGTTAAAATAACAAATTAAAAAACAGTTTTGAGAATTCAGAGGTAAAAAAATCCTACAAGACAAATGGAGACTGTACTCAAGTTAAATAGCATAGGTCTTGTGTGCAGTCTTCTTCTAAGGAAGCAGTCTCCTGCCAGAGAAAGGAGTTGCTTTTAGACAGGTAACTGTCTATGACTTCTGATTTCATCTCTACCACCTTCTCCTCTGTGGCACTGAGAGAAGTGCCTTCACTTTTCTGCATCACAGGATTCTTTTTTTATGTCTGCAGAAGAGTGATGCAATATTCATCTCTCTATAAGAACAAATTCGATAATGTATTTAGTTTCTAAAGGTTACATTTCACGTCTTAGCTGAAGATATTTTTTCTCTCCAGATTCTTGCTAGCAGACTTGAAGGCAAAAATTAATTGCCCAGATCCCTTGGGAGCATTTTCCACGTGGACATGCAACATTATACTATATAACTTGTATTATCTGGCACTCCTTCCTCACAGTTAGTAACTGTAGGAAGGAGGGAAATTTGTGGGCTGTGAGTGGTTTAGAATGGGCAATTCACGTTTAATGGGTTTTAGCTTTTGCTTTGAATATGTTGTGTAGGCACCTAAGGCTGTAACAAAATTAATACCATCAAAGGCAGTGTCTGGTATTTCCAAACACACAGAGCCCACAATGCTACAATCCACAAGCAATCAAAGAATATGTTGTTCTTCAACAGCACTCCTAGGGGCCTAGTGGGCCAACACTTCTTTTTTTACTAGCCCCATTGGTTCAAAGAGTAGGAGCAACCAGAAACACATCAATTTCAGCAACACCCATGAGTTATACTATTATCTCAAGGTAGGAAGAAGAAAGTGAAAAAACCATAATGAAGCAGTTATTCCTCACTTGCCCAAGGCAAATCAGTCTTTGGTGTGCGTTTTTGTCCAGGCTTGTAGCTATCTGTGCAGGCTGAGGTACAAGCTTATGGGAGGGATCTCTGACTTCTTTCAAGGTTCCTTGTACACTGAAAGAAAAGCTCATCCTTTTCATATTAGACAATTGCCCACAGCCCCTCCTAATGTTACCTGGAGAAGATTATTAGTATGGGACATAATGAAAACACTATCCTTCTAATGGGGAGAGAGTCTCATAGAGGATTATTTCCTAACAGCGACCTTACTCGTGGATTCAAAAGCAGAAGCTGTGAAACTCTGCCAGCTTTTTTCTTTGTTGTCCATGTGAATTATGCAGCTGGTAGAGTAAAGCTTTGATGTTGATTGGAATACTTGACTTTCCTGTCCCTGCCTAATATCATGATTATACTTTTTTATTTGATGAAAACGAGGAATCTACATAAAAAAGCTACACCAAGTACCTCCTAGCTGGATGTGAAAAAAAAAAAAACTTTTTCCCAAGGCTATAGCACTTGGAAAGTAAGTCCCACTCCAAGTCCAAGTTTAGCTTTTGTCATAAGAACAACTGTAATGACCTATTTTACATAATATTTTAACTGATGGAAGTTCAGACTTTCTGTACTAAATTTCAACATAGCTGCAAACTTGCAGTTAAGAAATTATTAGCCCTGCAATTAGGTGTCTTTAATTGAATCCCTGACGCTTAATTATAGCATCACTACAGACACACTATGAGAAGCAGTAAGATCAGCTATGACACACCTCTCCCAGTTTCCCATTGGCTGGAAACTTGTTAGGCTTGATGGGCAGGCACTGTAGTCAGAGGGGATTTCAAAGCAAATAAATAGCAGGTCCTTCTAGGCAGTCAGAAATGGATTTCCACCTGTCTGAACCTCAGAATGGAGTGAGCTGCTTTTAACAAAACCCAACAACTTGCTGTATGAGGAAACTACTGGAGAAAATATTCCCTCTCATACTTTATATATCTGCTATGAAAAAGTGATTTTGGAAGATTTTCTAGGCCACCTTGCTTGAGGTGTCTTTTTCAGAAGAAGCATGGCTTGCTGTGTGTTACAAATCACTGGTCTAATATTCGGAGGTGTTGGCATGGTCGGGACTTTGGCAGCCACAGTTATGCCGCAGTGGAGAGTTTCTGCCTACCTTGATGGCAACATTGTGGTGTTTGAGACCATCTGGGAAGGACTGTGGATGGACTGCATCAGCCAGCTGGGCATCAGGCTGCAGTGCAAATTCTACGACTCTGTCCTGGCTCTCCCCCCACCCCTGGAGGCATTCAGAGCCCTCATGTGCATTGCAGTGGTCCTGTCAATCATTTCCTTTTTGATGGCCATTGTTGGTGTGAAGTACACTCATAGGACCAAGGAGGAACCCCAGGGCATCAGTATCTTCATACTGGCAGCTGGAGTTGCTTTTCTCCTGACAGGTGTCTTCATTCTGATCCCCGTGTCCTGGACCGGAGGTAGCATAATTCGCGACTTCTATGACCCGCAAGTCCCTATGCCACTAAAACGCGAACTAGGAGCTGCTCTCTACGTGGGCTGGGTGAGCACTGCACTTCTCATCGCTGCGGGAGCAATGTACTGTAGCTTCTGGTGCTGGGCTGATACACCCTCAAAATCCAGGTATCCATTTCTTTCCCATCACAGGTTGCACAAACCTGACTTTGCAGGAGGGCCATCCCTGAGTGTGCATGCTTATGTGTAGTTGCTTCATGTGATCTTTCTGCTTAGCATATTGATATGTACTGATTGACTTCAGTGTCTAATTAAACTCTGAGTCTGTAATGGAGGAACAATTTTGTTCATTTGCTATTTACTATGGACAAGTATTTACTCTCTAACATGCTTATAGGAAATGTTCTTGCCTGGGCATTGTGTTAGAGCGCAGTCAGGAGAAAAATTTCACCATTTTATGGGGATGAAGAATGGCATGGGAGCAGCAGCAGCCAGGAGTCTCTCAGAGAAGATGAACAGCATATGGTTGGGCTGGAAGGGAGGCAGCTGCTGCGCAATAGCACCATTGCCTTCCCCTAAACCCATGACGCGAAAGGAACATTTCACTCTAAGGTAAAGTCTTTGTAAGGACTGCTCTAGAACAGTGGTGAGAAGCATGGAGCTGGCAGCATGGCTGAAGCAGCTGCTGAATGCACGGAGAAGCCACCAGCAATCTAACATCCAATATTGGCACACAGATGTTCATGCTCTCCCATCAGAGGCCTCTGTGATTGACCACGTATTTCGTTGATGCTTGTGGAAATGATGCATCCTTCTTATCTCTTCTGCAGGGCACAGAATCCAGCCCATGGAATAATAAAATTTTTAGTTACTTCACCAGACTTTGCCATGAATGTATTAGCTTTCTGTTGCTTGCTACATCTCGTCTTTTATGACTTCTCCCATTCTATAGGTCACACCTTCGCTTCTATAAAATTCAGGACAGACCACCTGTCTTTATGCACTTTAAAGCACCGTGCTAATGTAAAGTCTAATTAAATGAGCCAGACAATGTAAATGTGTAATCCCCGCTTGCCCATTGGAGGATCAGGTGTTCCTGCTTACATCTTCCATCACACTCACAAAAGCCAAGCCCTGATGTTGTTCTGACTGTTTTGTGTTCGCAAGACTTATCTGAAAATGTAGACTGAGCAGCCTGATGCCTGTCTGCCCATTGTGCAGAACTCAACAGCATTTGCAGCTGGGCATTTTTTTTTACAGCTGAAGACTTGGAACCTGCTTTTGACAGTGTCCATGTCACAATGTCGATAAATGATGAAAGAAGGACCAGCTCAAAACATTTTTTCTGGTTCTTTGCACAGTAGTAATGGATGGTACCATTCTGCTGATAATTTCATGGCACAGCTACTCAGTTTGATCCTTTTCTGTGCCTGTGACTGGTAGCTGAAAAAAAGACTTCACGAGTTGAGCAGAGCAATGCCTCTCTATATTCGAGCTGCATTTAATTAAACAAGCCTTTTATTAACTTGACTTCAGATGAACATAAATGAAACAGTGCCACTGAACACAGATATTCATTACATATATTAACTAATGTGTATTTACCTTTAAGACAACCAGCTCAGATCTTTTAGTGGGAATTTTCTAGTCACCAGAAAACAGGTTTAATGTATCCTGCTCATCATTTGAGCAGTCAAATCAGCACTTATTAATTCCAGATGAGCCTTTAAGACAACATTTGTAGTACCAAAACATGTATTTTTTATGTTGTCTTATAGCTGCTGCTGTCTGTCACAGCAGCTGTCATTGGGTCAGACAGCTCATTTCGCTGGAGTCATTCTGTTGACTTTGGTAATAATTTATGCTACCCTGAGGACCTCCACCTATTATTTTATTGTATTTATGTCCTATAATACATATTTTGCTTAATAAGGAACTAGTTGGTGAGTAAGCCAGAATTGTTTTTGGTTTTTGATTAAGACATTTGCAATGCAAATTTGATACATATTTATAAAAAGGATTTAAATGATGACGTCTTCAATATAATGCAACTTTATGCAGATGTAAGTGCTTAAGAAGTAATTAAGTGCAGTTTTCTATAACATTAATTAAAGGATCCTGAATGCTTTCACTATCAGTGAGTTCATCTAGAAATCAAATTTGAGCTGGGTGTGCCTTTTACACTAGTAACTTTATTTTCAAAGAGTTGCAAGATAAAACTGCTTTATTCAAGCAGTTAGCATTAATTTCAAAGAAAACCTAAGCTTTTTACATCTAACATTAACACCTGATGGCTGCATATTGCTCCATTTCTCTCTTTTACCAGTTGATCAAAAGATGAGCTCAAACAAAATCTCTAAGCTCAGACAACCTTGTGCTTGGATGTGGGTTTGGAATCTGACCTTGATTCCAAGCACGCAGCTAGGCTGGGCTGCTGCTTGGATGTCTGGGGCTTTATTGACACAAATGGCCATTTCTGGTGATGTGATTTAGCACTTTAGACTCACTCAAATATGCTTAAGTGCCTGTGACACTAAAATTTCTGAATTTGATGCAGGAACAAATTTCTCATAAGAAGCTAATCTGCAAGCGATGTAACACAGTGGTTAACCTTCTCCCTTTGAACAGAACAGAAATTCCTTTATTGTGGATTCTGGTGGGGAAGACCCCATAAAGATGATTATTAGGTATTTTACCTCTGTAGGCAAGGAATGCATTTGGCTGAGTAAACTATGGGTGCATTTGTGTCTGCTAAGGGAGACAGAGTTTTTTCTTCTTCCTTCTCCCCCATTCAAAACCTGTGATGCTCAGAACTCACTAGTTGGAAGCTGCAGTCTGGAGGTATGGGTAAGAAAAGTAAGTTTTAACAGCTTTAACAGAAAACTGTGGTTGAGTTTTTGAAATAAACTGCTGCTGTTCATGAGTTTTCTGAGGGTAATGGGAGGAGCTTGGCTTGAGGGGAGTGATGGAGGAGCTTGCACAGATCTCTAGTGCCCAAGGCTGCACCTTCTACCTTGTCTGCTGCTCCAGGAATGCTCCTGCCCCTTCTGGGTTATACCCAGCCAGACCTGGTCTCAGGTAACCCCGAGCGTCTAAGGCGACTGTTGGAGCTTATTTAGGTGGCTGAACATGTCCTTCCCAACTGAGACAGGTGAGGAGAGGCTGTTTGGGAACGTGTGTAATGTAGCAAAGACATTTAGGGAAAGGGCCACTTCTTCACTCTAGGGCGCAGGAGCATTGTGGAAACAGAGCGTGGGTTGCACACCATGTGATGGAGGACCAAGTGGAAGCAGGGTGTGAATAATCACTATTGACTGGACTTTTCTCTCAGAAGAAAAGGCCTGACATGTGAGTGTCATTTGATGTGGATGGGCCAGGGGTTACTAAAATGTTGTGTCAGGTTTTCGTGTGCTGGAGCTCTGCTTTCATTGAGGAGTGGAGGCGGTAAACTTGCTTTAGTGCTTCACATTCCTCTAGGCACAACTGTCAGAAACTTCAGGCCTGCTGTATTTGTTAATAACAGCTGATAAAATATTGTGGTTAAATATCTAGTTTAATATCCTGATGCTATCATATACTTTAATATTTTGTGATTGCAGGACAAAATTACTTTGGAAATAAATGCGAATAGCTGAGGTTTTGCTATGTATTTGAAATAAATGTATGAACCCTTCAGTGTTTTTTTTTCTTTTACCATTGTATCATTGTTTCTTTTTTTAATGAATGTATTTCCCCATTGCCAGGGAAAGACAGCTTCAGTATTTTTATAATGTCCTTTTCTGATTCAGTCTTTGTTTTTACATTATGCTTTGGGTTTTGCTAGATAATAAACAAAGTGGATCTGATTCCTTGGGAAATAAAATACACAAAACTGATTTAGTACTGGCTTCCAAGACTTGCTTATAAGAAGTTTCCTGAAGCAAATCGATATTTCAAAAGCTGGTCCTGAAATGTATATTCATCTCTGAGATGAAAAGAAAAGATTCTGGAGCAAACAATCCACCACTAAGATGCAGTCAAGGGAATATATTTATGGCAAAAATGATGGCTTAGCAAAACATTTCATTATAAGAGAAAGGTGAATCAGACAGGTTTTGAGACAAACAAATGCGTGCAGTCATCAGTCCTGATATGCAGAGACAAAGCTCTGTGTGAGGGACATTAAGACTAAACGAGTTTATGTTAAAAAATGTTACAACTCTGCTGAAAAACAGCGTGAGTACTCACAAAGTCAGAAAAGGGCGCTTGATTGTGTCCTTCGGATTGACTGTAACCATCCTTTTGAAAAAGGCACAAGAGGTCTTTTCAGGGGAGTCCTACGTCATCTTTGAAAACTGGGACGGTGCTGACCCACCAAATGAACAACTCCTTTCTTTTGTATCTGGTATGGAAATGCTCTCTGGCTTACAGGCTTTGCTTTCCTGATTTGAGTCTCAGAGTCTGTGTAAGACTAACTTGACACTTCATGACTACTTTAAGGAACAAAGAGCAAAAGAAAACAAGAAATACTCTGATAAGGGTAGGACATTTTCAGCTGAAAAGGTCTGTGTCAGTGCTTCTTGCGTTCAGTTGCCACTTGCAGAAAATGTTCCAGCTGTCAGTGAGGACAAACAAAAAATATTCAAAAGCACAAAGATTTAATTTTTAGCGACATCAAGGAACAGAACTGGTTAGAGGAAGGGTTGTGACAGGAGTATTAACAAGCCATGTACACCCGCAGAGTCGGCATCAGAGTGTTCAGTTCTAGGGATCAGAATGGATTGAAGCTGGTGTGTACTCAGTGACAATCTAACCAGCTGCATAATTTTTAAAATAATTAAAGGAAAAAAAGAAAATACTATATTGAACTCAGCTGTTTGTACCAGAAGAAAAGCAGAACACAAAACGTTACTTGAGATTCTCATCCCTACACTTCCAGCTCTTTAAAAATGAAAGAGTGAGCTAATTTTACCATTAGGCTTTTTATTCTTTTACGTAGTCGTTTGCCTGTCCCTCCAAAAAGGCTTCTCACTTGAATGCGTCATCACCTGAACAGTTTGAAATTTTGAGGTGTTCTAGAAAAGTAAACTTTACCGTGCTTTTACTTTCCGCTACCAGGAGCGAGTGTGCGTGTGCTGATGCAGAGACTGTATCGAAGTGACACCGCTCTTCAAAGCACCTCCTTCATGTGGGCCCTGCAAACCAGAACGAATCTTGCTGGTAAGATGAGTTTTAAGAAGTGTCATTTTAATCAAGGATTCTGGATCTGTCTGTTATCCAGGAGTGCTCACCACTCGAGTTGTAATGATAGCTGCAGCGACAAGGGAAGCAAAGCCAGAGAATCTGGATGCAGCTCTGAGGATGGAACTGACAGAATTGCCCCAAGATGTTTGAGCTAGTTATCGTTCATCCTCATGCATGTACACTTCCCTTGTCCCAATAATTTCCAAGCAAACACTACCTGTGTATCAATCACTAGAGATGAATTTGTCATGCAGTTTCCTTCAGCATTCCTCCTTTTTTTATTTAAACATTGCTCTTCAGCTAAACAACAACAAAAAAAGAGCTCGCAGCAATTTAACTGACAAATCCAACACCTTTGTGCAAAAAAGATGGTTCAAAAATAGAAACCATAAACACATCGAGTTCTGTTCCCTGCGTCAGCATCAGTCAAACTGAATAATACATTAAGCTTGGTAAATCTCTGTTGCCCACTTCTGCTATAGACCTTAATCTGTGGTCTTTGTCTCAGTTACCGTGAAGTAGTCCCTGATTGCCAAATGACAAAGATGATGAGTACATTAGTGTTTCAGCTTCTGTCTGATGGATGAGTGACTGACAGAATGATAAGCAATGTTTATTCATTCAGAGTTTCTACTGTAATGCCAGATGGTGCTGGGAGATAGAAAATAATCTCTAGACCCCAACAAACATTGCCTCACATACTGTCACATTCATTCTGAATTTAGCAAAAATTGGCAACATAAACTCCACGTGTTGAAGAAAAGTATATTGTTAACCAAGTCCTTTTTGTGAGGCCAAGTTTGAAAGGTTAGTTTGAGCCTAATCTCTCACTAGCCCACCCAAAATGCCAACCGCAAGCTCTTCTTAAACCAACCTGGTGCTTGCTGCAGCCATAGCAAGGGGAGATGCAGAGAAGGCCAACACTGATGATAGAGCTTCTGCCTGCAGCCCCAGGACAGAGGACACAGGATGACAGACTGCCTTTGTAGTGCTCTAAAGGAAGAGCACACTCCTTCCCTCACCTGAATGTGCCCTTGTGGTGGGTTGACCTTGGCTGGCTGCCAGATGCCTACCCAGGCTCTCTCTCACTCCCCCTCCTCACACTCTTACCCTGCTCCATCGTGGTCTCTCCTGGGGCTGCAGGGGTGCCTGGAGCACCTCCTCACCCTCCTCCTCCTCTCCCCTCAGGGCTCACAGTGCTGTTTCTCACATTTTTTCCCTCATCCCTGGCTGCCAGGCAGCATTTTTCCCTTTCTTACCCAGGCTTTCCCTGAGGTGCCGCCATGGTGGCTGCGGGGCTCAGCCATTGGAGCCGGCTAGAACAGGCTGTGTCCGGCATGCTGCAGCCCTGTCCTCTCCTCACAGGGGCCGCCCTGAAGCCCCCTGCCAGCCCCTGGGCACCTACAGCTGGTACAGCCCCACTGAAAGTTTCCTTCTAGGGTGCAGTGGTGATGGGTGATGTGGGGCCATCAAGGTGGTGCAGTGCCCTCCCTCCCCACCAGATCTCATCCCACAGCCCTCAGTGAGGCGAGCTGGTCTGGGCTGGCCATCACCAGGTGCCACCGTGGGCCCCAGACCTGGTTGGAATGGCAGCCCCCAGGGTGAGGGCAGCATTGGAGGGGACCAAGGCTGCAGCTGGGTTGTGTGTTGGCACCATGTCAGGGCTGGCCTTGGCCACTGGCAGCCAGACCCTGAGGGGGGTGGAAGAGGTTGCAGAGCCTCTTGGTGCACTGTCCCGACGTTTCCTATCCATCACAGTCTAACCCAGGTGCCTTGTATTCAGGCCTGAAGATGTCCTGGAGTCCTCCTGCCCTCTGGCTCGGCCACAGTTGGCCAGGATGGGAGCATTGAGTGTGACCAAGAGGGCTGCTGCTCTGCACAGCACCGGATGGAAAGCTCTGATGAGATGACCAGCTCATGCCGTGGTTGCGCACACCTGCCTCTGTCCCCTCTGCAGCAGAGGTACTGCACAGGTTTCCAGATGTCTGGGCTGCTGCTCTGGGATGTGCCTTCTCTCCACCAGTGTTTGCCCCTGCTTCCCAAGTCTACTTTTGTTCATGTCTCTTCAAGCAGGAAAATGCGGTGATTTTCAAAGTAATTATCAAGAAATGGAGTTTATGGAGCAAGGGATTTGACTTGACAAGGGATGTGTACAAGACGATGAAGTGTTGGTTAACAGAGGCAACAAAATTTACTGACCGGCCTCTGAGCAGAGCAGCAGTGACGACTTCTCCCTGGGCTCACTGCACCCATTACCTGGTTTTGTGCCACCCAAAAAGCTGTTTGACACCTCACAGCTTGGAAACACTCCACTGCCAAGAGCTAATTACATGCTAATCTTTCTTTGAGTGGTGCCTATGACAAAATATCCTTCAAGAGACACTTGAGCATTCCTGTGCAATGCACTGTTCATAAATCCATGACTCAGCATACCTGGTGGTATCAGCACATCATTTCAGACCGATACCATTTCACACAGAGAGCCAAAACACCCTTAAAACCTTTCAGGGTGAAATAAAGGTATAGGCATGCAAGTCTTCATAGATAAATGTTCAAGTTGTTTTAGTACCCTTGTGTGTGAAGAGTGAGTAAGTTTGGAGTTCAAAGTTTATTGAAGCCAATGGAAAGGTTCTTGTTACGACCAATAGACCTTTTAAGCATCAGACATGTCAGCATCAGTTATAGTTATTCGGGATCGGCTGTCAGTGGTCCTGGAGATTCTTGTTCAGTTGCTCAGAGTTTCATAGGGGTGGATAACATCCTGCAACACCCTGCAACTGCCTGCTGAAATGTGGTGTTGGGTGTTCTTTCTCCTTTGGCATTTCTGGAACAACCCCCCCAACCCCTCACAGAATCACTTCGGTTGGAAAAGACCTTTAAGATCATCGAGTCCAACCTTTAACCTAGCACTGCCATCCCACCACTAAACCATGGCCCTAAGCACCTCATCTATCCTTTTAAATACCTCCAGTGATGAGGACTCTACCACCTCCCTGGGCAGCCCATTCCAGAGCCTGACAACCCTCTCGGTGAAGACGTTTTTCCTAATGTCTAGCCTAAACCTGCCCTGGCACAGCTTCAAACCATCCCCCCTCATCCTATCATGTGTTACCAGGGAGAAGAGGCCGACCCCCACCTCACTACAGCCTCCTTTCAGGTAGTTGTAGAGGGCAATAAGGTCTCCCCTCAGCCTCCTCTTCTCCAGGCTGAACAACCCCAGTTCCCTCAGCCGCTCCTCGTATGACTTGTGTTCCAGACCCCTCACCAGCTTGGTTGCTCTCCTCTGGACATGTTCCAGCAATGCAACATCTTTCTTGTAGTGAGGGGCCCAAAACTGAACACAGTCTTCCGAGGTGCAGCCTCACCAGCACCGAGTACAAGGGCACACTCACTTCCCTACTCCTTCTGGCCACACCATTCCTGATACAAGCCAGGATGCCATTGGCCTTCTTGGCCACCTGGGCACACTGCTGGCTCATATTCAGTCGACTGTCAACCAGTACCCCCAGGTCTTTTTCCACCAGGCAGCTTTCCAGCCACTCTTCCCCAAGCCTGTAGCGTTGCATGGGGTTGCTGTGACCAAAGTGCAGGACCCAGCACTTGGCCCTGTTGAACCTCATACAGTTGGCCTCGGCCCATCGATCCAGCCTGTCCAGGTCTCTCTGCAGAGCCCTCCTCCCCTCAAGCAGATCAACACTCCCACCCAATTTGGTGTCATCTGCAAATTTACTGAGGGCACGCTCAATCCCCTCATGCAGGTCATTGATAAAGATATTAAACAAAACCGGCCCTAGAACTGAGCCCTGGGGGACACCACTTGTGACCGGCTGCCAACTGGATTTAGCTCCATTCACCACGACTCTCTGGGCTCGGCCATCCAGACAGTTTTTAACCCAGAGCACACACAGAGACAGTGGTAGAGACACGATGGCCACTGAAATTATTTTCCCTAATTTAAAAAGTGTTTCCAGATGACACAATCTGTTACATCATTGGTAGACTAAATGTTGCTAAACATGGAGATTTCCCAAAGATTAGAAGGATATAATCAAGTACAGTTTACTCTGTATTTACTTTCCTAATTAGCACCTGAAAATCCACTCCTCCCTTTAAGATATATTTTGGGATTTTTTCTAATTATTTTGTCCTGTCAGCAGGGGAGTTAATGGATTCAGGTTTCATCCAGGTTGGCTTACTATTCCCCTTACGGTGGCTTGTGCTATGGGGCAGCTGGGCACATGCGGTGCAAGCTGCCAGACGTCTTCTCCAGTGGGTAGGAGACATGGATGTGGGGCTGAGCACAGCCACTCCCGATCCCCCCACCCCGAGATCTGCTGCCACTTACCTCTCCCTCCATGGTGGCGCTTTTTTTTTTTTTGACTCTCTTTAAACATTTTCCCTGAAATCTGTAGTAACTCATTTATCCTTGAGGCTTTGACCCCTGTGTCAAAAAGGATTGAAACTGGCCAACAGGTACTAGGCTTACTGGGGAAGCTGGACAGACAGACGCAGAAGACTAATTTTCATTAGAAGGAGAGCTGAAAAGGTGTTTTTAATGAGGCCTGACACTACCATATTCTCCTACTTCATTTATGCGTTAGAATATGTGGTTCCTAGCACTTCTGTGAGAATTACCCTAGTTAGTTAACTTCAACCCCCAAACCAGCAGACAACAAAAGATAATCTTTTTCACAGGATCTAGATTAGTAAGGGTTATTAGTGTCATCTTTTCTTTCTCTAAATGACTTAGCAAGAATAGATTCTTTTTTAATGCCAGAGTACTGCAGAAATCTTTCCAACAACGTGATGTAAAATTCTCACATCCAGGCTTTTTTATCTTCCCATCACATTTTAAATAATATGTCAGGGCATTTATTATTGAACTTTCATTTTACATTGTATGTCTGTGAGTGTATGCAGTTGGTTGCATATAAAGTTATCAGCCGGCATCAGCAGAATAAAATAGTGGCATCCACATGTTGGAATAATGTCATGTTTTTGCCTATGCAGCTTGCTTCACTAGCAGAGCGCTGCTGCTCCAGGAAAACAATACAATGACACTTTAAAAGTGATTACTAATATCTTATATTAAGAGAAGGAAATCCAGAAAGAGAAATGGCCAGGTTTTTGGTTTATTGGTCATGATTTCTTCAGAAGACAAAATCATACCTTGATGAAAGCCATAAGGCCAATGACTTATGTAAGACCTGATGACCTAACAGTACCATCAAAGTAGAAAGAAAATAGAAAGGTCAAATTATTAGCTGGATTAATAACTAGAACTTCAGTTGGGCTAAAAATTGTTTATCATCATGATTTTAGAACAGCCGAAAAACTGGGTTTTTACTGCTCTAGAATGTTTACTTTTTCCCCTGATTTTGGTCAATATGATTAATTGATCTTCAACTAAGGGAGAAGGTAGGATGACCCAGGGGAAGGGCAGAAAAACCAATCTCTTTTAAATATTGATAACATTCTACATAATAGTCAAACTATGAAAAGCTCTTACCCTTTATAATAGATAACTATTAAATTTTACTAGGACATAAGTTGTTTTATTTTTCAAGCTAATTACAGACACAGGGATCATATGTGTAGTTGAATGAATTCAAAGTGCTCTTTATTTTATCAGAAGCGTGATTAGCAGCAGCAATAATGCCATTGCTAGCCACAGGAAGTGTATTGAGGTCTAAATCAATCAATCAATCAATCAATCTTAATAATGACTGACAACAAAATTCAACTTTCAGTATAGGGGAGTTCTTGTTAGAAAGATGAGTTTCCTGCCCCTTTTTAGCTACCCCCCCCCCCCCGTTTTATTTATACATTTGAATATTTATTTTTATCATTACTATTAGGATTAAGGTTTACTAAATCTTGCCTTTGTGTTGTCAGACTATAAATCTTAGGTCTCCCAAATTCCCAGTACAACTATTCATTCAGGAAAACCAAGTATTCTTAGACTACTCTGTTTTGAGACAGACCGGGTGATCAGATTATTTGCACAGAACAATTTATTTCTGCAAAGGATCTTCTAACAGGAGTATTGGAGAATGCCTTAGACTTTAGTGAAATCTGTACATAAAAATAAAAGCAGTTTGAAGGTAAGATATGTGATACTGATAGAAGCAATGATTATGAGTGGGTAAGGACAGAGAAAGGCAAAAACCTATTTTAAAAGGATAATGACTGAGCAGAGGGAAGCTGGAAGGTTTTGAGAGTGCAGAAAAACAACACTGGTGGCATTTGGAACACTGCAATAAGAATTACAGTACTTTGACTTGAAATGTCAATGCATACGTAGTGTTTTCTAGCAAATAGCAGCCAGACTTAAGAAACGCTGCAAGCACCTAAATGAGAAGAGTCGGTGCTGGGAAATATGACTGTCCAGACCATACCAGAAGTGCAGGGTGAGACTACCAGAAATCAGTGCTTAGTCATTCCTTCATGTCTTTAAATCACTCTCTGTGTATTCTGCAATTTCTGTGTTTTCTGCGAGCCCAGGAAGATACCTGGTTCCGGTTTTGGAGATGGAGGAAATTTTAAGGCCCCAGTTATGCAATGCACACAAGCACATGCTTGCCTTTCATTTCTTAGGTTTCAGCAGCTGGGAAGCATAACAGTGTTAGCACTTCCAGGACCAGATTCCTCACATGCATCCTGCCAGCTTCATCAGCCCAGTGAAGCCTGAACATTATGTACCACACAGAGGATGAGGCTAAGAAATACCTAGTTCTCAGCTACAAGATCAGACCACTCAGCCATGCTCTTAACAGGTAACTAGGAAGAATACACAGCATAAAAAGCAAAGGTGTGAGAAGAGACAAACTATTTCCAACAAGGAGATAAGCTAACAGGATCTAACGAAGGTTTTGTCGGTGGCTGGGAAGCTGATGATTTAAAGGAAATTGTGCAGCTGCAAAGTGGCTCACAAAAGAAGGAATGATTTAAAATACGCCTGTGTACGCCTGGCATTTAAACACATCTACACGTCAGTGATGGCTGTGGGACCTCATTCAAAACTCAGTGAAACCAATAAGCTCCAATAATATCTGTGGGTGCTGCACAGAGCCTTCATATTTCTCATGGGACTGTATGGGCTCTGTCAGCGTTGAAAAGTCTTCATCAACATCTTGCATTTTACATCTTGACCAGCTGCCAGTTCCTGGTGGAGCTACATGTGAGTACATGTGAGGGAACGATATAACTACCTACGCCAGCAGCTTCCTGTTGGTGACTTCATCAAATGCTTTTGAAAGGCAGAAATAAATCGTAAAGGATTGCCTTTCTCTTACAGCTGTATTAGCTCAAAGAATCCTAATAAACCGGCAAAGGTGGGCGTACGTTCACAGAATCACACGGGTTTGTCTCTGGCAGAGGACATTCTTGTTAAATAATGCAATGATGAAGCAACAGTTAAAGAATATAGATGGAGAGATAAATAGATGTTTCATGACTCTCACCTTAATTACCTATTCATCAAGTATAACTGATCATGCAGAAATGCCACCTGCCTTGCAATATTCTGGATGAAGGAACGCCAACTAATCTCCAGTCTTTGGGACTGGTAGCTCTTTTTAGTAACAGATAAAGTATTTCTGTTAATATTCCTGCTCCTTCATTGCCACACAGCACTTAAATGAAATCTCTGGTCCTGGTGACTTGTTGCAGTGTAAATGATCACTTCTGCTTCATGTCTTTTCCAAGAGCTCGCTCTCTCTGACCGTGCCTCATCCATGCTTTTTAGTAAGGCCAGCTGTGACAGGACAAGGGCTAATGGTTTTAAACCAAAACATGGTAGATTTAGACTGGATATAATGAAGAAATTCTTTACAGTGAGGGTGTTGAAACACTGGAATGGGTTGCCCAGAGAGGCCTGGAACATTCAAGGCCAGGTTGGACGGGGCTCTGAGCAGCCTGATCCAGTTAAAGGTGTCCCTGCTCACTGCAGGGGAGTTGGACTAGATGGCCTCTAAATGCCCCTGCCAACCCAAAGCTTTCTATGATTCTATGATTCTATGCTGCTGGCCAACTGCTCTTGAGGTAGGTATCTCCCCTATTTGTTCTTCAGTAAGTCATTTACCTTTTGGAGGGCTTTGGTTCTCCTTCAGTTGGGCTGTTTATTAGCTGATACTGAGCTCTTTAACAGATTTTCAACTTCTGAGGTGGATAATAGTCATAGTCATAGTCAGTTTGGTGACCTTCTGTGTATCCATTTTATCTTTTATATCTGCTTTGGTATGGTGTGTCAAATGGACGGCCATACTAACTGCCTGTCCAGTCTCTTTCTCTAAAGACCTGCAACAGACGCAAACCAATTCACTCTTCCTGTAGTATTATGTTATACACCGAAACCTGACTGACAATAATATTCTTTCAGAATATTCAGAGCCTGCTTTGTATATTTCATAGGATCCTTTCTCTTGCTGTAATTAATTCTCCACATCTGGCCAAAGATTGCATTTGTTATCTTCCTGGGCATAAAAGGTCTATTAATATGTAAATCAGCAGGTTTTAGTTTTCTTGGAGAAGAAGAACTTTTTAACATTTCAATGATAAGTTCACAATAGTGGTCCCTTTCTATGCTTCAAAAGTATAAGTTTTGCTTACTTTTCACTACAGAATGCCAAAGTAAAAATCAGATTTTGTTACAGCAGGGAAGATTAATACTGGACAGCCTAGTTCTCTGCCGGCGGCTGTGGAGAGTTATCAGCAGAAGCAGGCAGAAATGTGTAGGAAATGAATGAATTTAGGGAGTTAAATCCTGAACTCTGTAAAAAAAGAGCAATGTGTGAAGTAGCAGTCAGAGTGATCCAAGAAGATGGAGTCACCTGCCTTGGTTATATTATGTACAGAAGTTGGCTTTATGTGTGCTGTTGTATCTGTTGTGGGTATCTCTCACACACCACGCACACACACACATATCCCCCACCCCTTTCCCCAAACTGCTGGCAGTAGGTGTACGACCCACAGGCTGAATCAGAAAAACACAGGCTCCATCCACACTAAGCACCTAGAGGGGGTCTGTTGTTACCAGGAATGTAAGTCAACATAGCTTTCTGGAAATGAGTGGAATTGAGCATATACCAGCAACATGTCTGGCTTTTGGAGGGGACATTTTCAAGAGCTGTGAAAGGAGACTTTATAGTAAAAAGGGGTCATTTCCTTTGACTGCTCTCAATGTAATAGAAACTTTCAGGCTTACTAGATAAGAAAAAAGCTGAAAATTCAGTCAGATAACAATGCTTAGCCTGGAAGTCTATTTCCTGGAAAGATTTATGATTTCTAAAAGGATGTATTTAACCCTGCTGCATGGATGACCAAAAATGTGTGTGGCTGTGGCACACCATCTTCTTTACCAGTACATGATGGAATGAGAAGTTAGGTTTCTACCTGAATACACTTTGTGAGGTGTCTCCTCTGGTAAGATTTCTACAACCCTGTGAATCCCCCCACCAACAGAGTATAGGTTTGCACCGGTATCATCTCCTCCAGTTATGAACTGGCACCGTCCATGGAAACGCTGGCCTGCTAGCAACAACATTAAAGAGGTATGGGAGCAGGCATGGCACACCTCCGCTATAGCTCAGCAAAGGACCAAGGGTGAGGGCAGGGGCTGAAAGGGGGCTTCCACTACCAGCGACAATCAGGGAGGCTGTCAGTGAGACAACTTGCTAGCTCTGCTGTCACCTGCCTGGCGGGGACACACACACACAAAGACTGAGAGAAATTTCTGTAAAGACAAAATCAGCAAATGGGAATATAATTGCAGAAGACACATTTTTAAACCTGAATTTGACACATCGCTCTTTAGGTAATCTTGACACTTGCATTCTAGGAAAGGGCAGATCCTTTTGCGTGTAAAGCAGTTCTCAAAACCGATTTCCCATGTTTTAAAATCTAGAGAAACTCATCCTCGTGACTTTAGGATCTTGCCAAGACAGAAGAATTTGGCCTACTAGGAAAGTTATAGTTTAGTAAGTTTAATCTAGGCCACAGATGTATCCAGCTTTGTTCAGTCTTCATCATTTAGCTTGGAAGGTGATTGGGGTAGGGTGACATAAATACTGCAGTTATTACAGATGCTGTCAAGTGAAGACACAGATTTCAGTTATGGATTAATAAATGATTTTTCTGAGTACTTCTGTATGATTAAATACACTACTTCTGTCTGTTTTGTATACTGCACAAGGAAATGTGTGCAGGACGCCCTTTTCCTCAGGTTACTTTCTTCCTCAACACACATTTTTCTAACCTTAACAAGTATTTTGCTCCACCTGTCCTAGAAGCCCTGCTGACACGGTTGAGAGTTAACGATTTCTCTGAGTCTTCTCTGCCCCTGCAAGTTGAAGAAGCCATGGCAGCAGCACTGCCGGGGGAAATAAAAGTGAACACCACAATTCACAGTTATTCCACACGTACAATAGGAGACTCTGTTGTGGTAGCTGATCTACCAACAAGGCTTGCTCTCAGCAGATTCTTTTATTCATTGTCTTTAATTTGAGAGCTGTGACCAGCAGTGCATCTCATGACCCAAGGCAGCCCTGCTAAAACAAGTATTGAATAACCTTAGCGATAGCTATGCATCCTACTACTATGAAGGACTTTTTAGAGCAAAGTTTATGCCCTATGGCTCTGCACTAAATAGCTCTAGATGCTTTGTGCTAGATGACTCTCATCTAAAGACTCAGAAAACCTATGGTATTCTGTACACTTCGACTTCTGGAGTCTTGCTGCTGGCCTAGCCATCTTCCCCTACATTTCCCTCTCTCCATCTGATTTTCCCTCCAGAATACCTCTGCCTATCAGCCCTGCCTCAAATTTTGTTTTCCGTGATCGGAGATGGTGTGTCCCCCTACACTCCCCCAGAGAACACTTGCTTTCTGAGAAATGGGGGATCCTAAAATATCTGTTTAATGTCACATAGTCTCTGGAGCCTCAGCACTTAATCACACGCCTTATGTTTGTGTTGCGTGCCAGGCACTTACCACTGGCTACTGAAAGATTATTCTGATTTTCCTGGCCCCTGTGACACCAGCTTGCCATTTGGGCCCTGCAGCTGCAATAGGATGCACTCCGCTATGCTTTGGATGCTCTGGAGTATACGATGGGAAGCTATAGAAATTCATAAAGAGCCCTTTTGCCCTGTTCCCTGGGATGAAAAACATGTTGCCCTGTTTCCTGGGATGAAAAACATTTGGTTTTTTACCCAGTTGCCTTAAATAAAATCGTAACTCAAGTAGGGTAGGGCAAATGCAAACAAATGCATTTATTTATGACATACAGTAGACAACAGTTGCAAGTACTTATAAAGACCAATGAAAGAAAATAACATGCTCTAGGTGTGTTGTGATAACACAGATAAATCAGTCACATGGCAGGGTGCTGTCAAAAGCTCTTGCGAGGCCCCTGGTGAGCCAGTTCATGAAGGTCATTGAGCTGAAAGCTAATGCTGAAGTTAATCCAGCAAAAAGGAAAGAAGTATTAGTTTTCAGCCAGATCAGCTGTCTGAAGTGGTTCACCCTGTGGTTAAATTGACGTGAATGCTAGCACAAGAGAAGGGTGGAGGCTTGGGAGAGACTGAACAGCCCAGATTTCATCATCCTAAGCCACTGAGAACTGCACCTGCATGTGCCCATGTCACTGTAAAACACCTCTGTCCTTTATACAAGTTTGTACAGGTAATGCAGTTAAATAAAAGTTAACATGGAGTAAAAATATGTAGTTCATCATAGCTTTTCACTGGGAGAGGATACAGAAGTCATCTACTGTGGAATGACTACAGGTTTCAGGTGACTGAACCTCAAATTCTTTCTTTTGGGCATTCAGTATTGGAGCAACGGAGAGCAGTGTGTCAACTGAGTGCCTCACTTTGAGAGTTCTGACATTAAATTGAATTAAAGAAATGGAAATTTTGGTACCATTAAATATGGTAGTTTCTGCAGTCTGTGGATCAGAGTCTGGGACCTGATGCAAACTTGCCAAGACTAAAATGTGTAGAATTATTTGCCACTGCCATGAAATTGTACAAATTGCCTTAAAATCGTATTTTAAAACAAAATGACTGACTTAGGTTTTTTGTATGCCCTTTGGATCTCAAAGTCCTTAGGTTCTCCTGCATGAACTCTGCATTGAAATCATAAAAGCTGGAATTGTGTTTTAAGTTAGGAAGAACTTCAAAAGTTGGGATTCTTCCATAATCCATTGACTCAAGGGATTTTAAGAACATCAAACAAAGCTAGACTTTCAACTAAATCCTAATAGCTGGCATACTAAATTCATATACATATATATACATGCATATGTATTTGCATATAGGCGCATAACTATAATAAAAAGACTTGTTCCCTTCCTTCAAGGAATTTACAGTTCTTACGAATTTTAATTCCTGTGGGACATGTATGTGATTTCTGGCATAAACAGTCCATGAATATTTCAAACGAGGTCCTTTGATTAGTTCTTGATCTTTTTGTTTATTTTCCTCAGGGTTCATATGTTTTTCGTTGTTGTTGTTTTGTCTGACGTTACTCCTGTCTAACCAAGAAAACAGGAGCTTTAATATTAGTTAATTCTGAAGTGGCTCTGGAGCTGAACAAGACTTCATGGAAGAATAGATCTACAGCTGCTCTGGTGCCTGGAGAGAGAAAGATAGGAAAAGTTATTTCCCTTGTGGTTGCTTCTTGGACCTGCTTGGGCCTGTCAGGAAAATTTTTCTTAGTTATTAATTCAGATGAAATGCCACATCATTAGTCTTAAACCACCTCAGGAAAGCAGGTGAGAAACAGCTATCTGTTGCCTGTGCAATGTGCAGCCACCTCGGTCCTTGCTGAGTTTTGGGAATGGAAATTCTTAATCAAAGACTTAAACTTATTTCTACTGGGAACTTAAAATTTTCAAGTTCTGATATCAAAAAGTGAAATATTTGGAAAACATTAAGAAGGTAGAAGGGCATGTACTAAACCTCAGGAGAAATAATAGCTGCACTTTATGCTTTTTCATGTTATAGTGCTTGTTAATAACACTATTTTTACAGCTGAGAAGACATCCCTATTCTAAAGTTCTCACATTTCCTCAGCTTGCAAGTGTTTTCCTGTATTCTGCATGTGTATGGCAGAATAGTCAGTTACTAGTTTCTAAACTAGGGTTTAATTCTCCATGAAAGTGTTGGCTGAAACTTGTGGCTAGGGACATGTTAATGCAATGAAAATAGAAAACAGTTTTTACTTCCTTAGGTGACCTCCAAAACCCACTCGGTTCCTGCAAAATAGAAGGCGCTCTTTTCTTTGAGACCTTTTTCATATACACAAAGAATGTGAATGGTATGAAATAAATAAATCTTGAGCCAAATCAGATTACTTAAGATTAGCTGGAAAGCAGAATGCCATCTATGGTTTGGCACTAAGCTTCCTTTATTAAAAACTGGTTTTCCTTTTCAGTGTGTTGACATAAAAAAGCATCGTATTTGTTGTGAAATAGTAATTTGTCAATATAAGATCTCGAGTCAAGTTTTCAGTCATGCCAAAGCAATGTGGAGAGCTGAACTCATTAACAAAAGTGATTTAGGAAAGATTTTCAAAGGTACCAATGACACTCAGGAGCTAGGTTTCAGACAGATGAGACCTAGGTCTGCCCAGGTTCTCTGCCACAGGTCGGTGCCTTTGGGGCCAAGTCTACAGACAGGAATGTGCATGCCTGTCTGAGCTACCTTAACTAATTTGGCACCTTTGCTGAAACCCGCACAACTGGCTTGACTGGGGAGCTGGGGATCTGCTGTGCTATGGAGCGGGAATCTGCGAGAGAAGCGCAGCAACCTGCTGTGTGGCAATAACATTGCACGCTGCCCTGCTGCCCGCTTGAGGCAGCAATGGGGGTCAGAGCCAGCCTCTCCCTGAAAGTCAGCAGATGGGAGTTTGTCTCCCAAGCGAGAACCTAAGAGTTTGAAACACCTCTGATCCCTGGCTTGTTGCTCTTGGGTCAATGGTGACGTCAGACAGAGCTAAGCATCAGGTGAAGAAGTGACAGCTTGTAGTAGTGATGTTAAACCACGCCTAAGACTGATTTCTAGACCCAGATTGTGGCACTGTGGGACTCAACATATGTTTGCTCCAGGCAAGATGAACTGATGTGTTGCTTTGGTGCACCTGCTTGGATGAGTTCGGCTACCACCCTGCCCTAGCACCTAAACATTTCAGTGTTGATATGATTAAATAAGAATAGGATATCACCAACAGAGTAATTGCTTCCCATTTTCTTTGATCATTTCTGCAGGTAAATATAAGGACTGAATGTAGCTAGAATGACACAGTCCTAAACAAGAAAACAAAGCAAAATCTTTGTTCTAATTAGCAGTTCTGCAACCAAATACAGCTGCTGGGAATGAACTAAGAAAAAGACTGTTAGCTAGAGTTTCATTTTAAGGCTGGGTGTCAAGAGAGGGTAATTTGATACATTCTGCCAACCTGACAGTAATTTGTCAGACATGTTACAGACCTGTATTACTGTCTTTGTTTAAGATGAGATGTCCTACTTTCCTGATTAAAACGAACATTGATTTGCAATTCCGAACTAAGATAATTGCTTCAGCAGCATTCCAAACTGGGCTACAATTATGGAGTGGGCATGCATTACCAGTGGTAATTTAATTTGTGTGTCCATTTGTTACACAAGTAAAGAGTCTTTCAGGCATTACTGTTCGTGATATTTTTGCCTCTAATACATATTGGAGGCCACATTCACAAGATATACTTTCATGAATAAAACATGAGAGAACCAATTCCTCTGTCTACTGAAACAAAGAAAACAAACATTGCCTTTGGGACACTGTATACAAACAGAGATGCATTCAGGCTTGCACAGAACTGGCTTCCCTACGAAGGGGAGCAGAACCGCCTGAGAAAAGTATTTCATTTCGCTAGAACTGCCAGAATCCTGATGGAAAGTGGTCTTGATCATCAGCTAATCGAAATAAGTGCTAACCCGCTCAGCAGAGGCGTTTATAATTAGCACCATAATGAAACTTGCTCGCGAGCTCTTCCATTTCCTCTCTCCCTCTGCTTCTTGTGCTCAAAGGAAAAAATGCCTCCAGTGGTCAATGACATCTATTTTTTCAAACAGATGGGGATTTTCAAAGGTGCTGAAGGGGATTTTGTGTTCATTTCTACAGAGAATTGCAGCGATGGATGGGCATCTGTCTCCCAGAAACAAATGTAACGCCTGTTTCCGACAGACCACAACTTACAAAACTCTTGCTCAATTTCTTCTCAGTATTCTGGTTCAAGTTGACTGGGGTTTTTATGGTTTCTGAGTTATATGCTTTTTTCACCTCAAAATGTAGTCTGACGTAGCTTTATGTGAAGTGTTCCACAAAGATTTTACAATTTCTCATTGCAGTGGTCTCATTTCCTGCTCTGCAGCCAGCAGATGCCATCCCAAACAGGCTGTGAATTTGGCCTTCTGTCCCATTCATAGTAATTTGATATAATTCCCTTAACTCTTAGCGATCTAGTTGCTAAGCACCTAATCCAGTAGCTTCCGAATTCAGTGGTAGTTTTGCATAAGAAAAGGTCTTTGACTGGATCTTCTACCTTCACCTGATTCTGATGAAGGTAACCACTTCAAAGTCTAGGTTTTGGATGGAAACTTGAGCTTAGAGGCAATAAAATAGCCAATGTGTTGATGACTGGCTAAGTTCCCCACTCAAGTGCCTGAAGCAATGAGTCATTAACCCAACCATGTAATTAACTTGGACAAGGGACACATTGCATTTAAACTGATTATGGAAAAAACCCCAACCAACATATGCCAAGTAATAAAAAACTTTCAAGGATCTAAGCAAGGACACAATATGAAATAAAGCAGAATGCAGTAGATTTTACCCTGAAGGATACCTAAGTGCTTTGCAAGTGATATACAGGCAGTGCTGATGAAACATCCAGCCTGAGGTGAGATGCAATATTCACCTAGCAAAAAGCACATGCTCTACAATATGAGGAAAAGACAGAAATAATTATTTTAACTGTAGGATGCATGGGAAAATCTGCATTCTAAAAAGGACCCTTGGATCTTCAGAGTATATGGGATATCTGGGTTTATGGATCTTTCAGAACATCACAATTAAAGTATATAATACCCCATATTAAGGGGTAGGAGTAGTGTTATTACAGGCAATAAGAGTCAGTGAAGGTGCCCATCCAGCAATACCAGAGAGGAAATTAGGTGCTTCTGACAGGACAAACACCAGCTTCCCTGCATTGCTTCTTGTCTTCGTTTCCAGCTCCACAACTATAATTAGGGAGACTTATAATGCAGGGAAATATTTCTTCTAGTAGAATATATTTACCTTTGTCAAATTCTTTCTATTTCCAAGGACAGTACAGAGGGATAATGTCTTCCCTCAGATGGAAGGCTTAGTTATGCATTTGCAGTGAGAGTGAGACAGCATGTCAGCCCCTTGTTACCTAGCTGTCATAAAGAAACTGCCTTTCTTATTGTAATTGGCCTTTGTGGATATGTGGATGGACCTGAATTGATCATTTCCTACTTTCCCGTCTTTTCTTACTGGAAGTCTCATATTGTGGAACAGCATGGTCTTCAGAGCACTGTGCTGCTGGGAAGACTCTCCATTCCTCCTTGCTGCAGTCTTCTGTGGATGAGAGCCAGATTGGACTCTGTAGGATGTCCCAGTCCAGACTCTTGGAAGCAGTAGTCTAGTTTAACTAAGCTGGATACATATCACCCACCAGGCACAAAAATGCCTTTCTTCATGCCACATGAAGGTTGAGCAGACGGGCATCTCCGATAGCTCCTGGAGCTCCATGGCCCAGCATGCTACACGTGTGTCTGGTGGCAGCACACCCTCTTGTGCTGCTCAGCCAGCTACCAGAGACCAGCTCCTTCCCTGTCTCCACTGAGCACCTAGGAAAGGGATGCTCTTTCCCACCTGGACATTATGCAAGTCTTTGGGTGAGCTGTGGAAGAGAAGACAGTGAATTCTGCTGTCACTGTGCTGAACATCTCCTTCTGGACTGGAGGATGTGAACAACCTGGTCAAGGTCCCACAGCACTGAGCAGCAGTGAGGGACGCAGCCACCATCTCATTTCTCAGTGCTGTGACTATAACGCAACTTTTTTCAGAACACCAGGAAGACAAAATGCCCCAATGAAGTGCAATTTCTTTATTCCTGTTTCTAAAGCTCAGTGCATTACCGCTTTTCCCAGTGGTAGGATAACTGGCTCAATTTCCCTTGTTGGGATATGCTATAAGCTTTTGGCTTCATAGTTTAGCCACTTTGAAACTGAATTACTGTCTCATTAAAGTGTAAGTATTAGCACTTAAGAGAAGTACCGAAAATAAAAGTGGCCTTTATAAAAATGATCCCATTGGTTAACTGTAGCATTCTTTCCAGCACTTTCAAATTTAACCAAAATAAAAAGAAGCTCAGTGGGATCCTGAGTCTTCTTCAACAGCAAATTCGTCATTACCTTAATGAGTATATAAATCAGATTTTGGACAACTTGGCAGAAGGAACTTTTTGGTAACTAAGAAAACATGAAGAAAGGTAGGAGTGGGATTCATGGGCAGGACTATATATATATGTATATAAAGAAGTGTTTATGTATATATGTATATGTGCTGCATTGAAGGGGAATTGGATATGACCACTGTGGAAGAAAAAAGTATGCATGGGTTGGAAATGCAGTCTGTTTTACAGAGGAAGCCAGAGTGTTTTCTGTGCACTCGTGTTGGATGGCCATCTAAAAACCCACCTTAAACACATTGCTCTCAGGTTGATGCCTGAGGTTTGCCACTGCATCTCTGTTTTGAACAAGCTTTGGTGAGAGGGAGAAGAGATGGGCTAAAACCTCCACAAAAAGCAAATTTCTGTCACAGGAATGACATCTATTTGCACTGTATCCATTGAAACCTGGTCACATTCAGATCAGCAGTGAAACTATCACTCATTTATACATTTCTCCTTGGGATTAAATGGGGAGGTGTAATAGCATCTTTTAGAAGTGCTGCCTCCAAATCCTAACCCGCATACTACTCGCCTTTCTCTGGTGTTACAAAACTCCTAGCACTTACCATTTTGGTCAAGGTCAGAATAAAACCCCCTGTAATCTTTCTGTCAACATCCTAGACTTTAGACTAAACCCACACAGTTAAAATTGTATCATGCAAAGGGTGCCAATAACTTCTGCTGTTTGGAGCTACAGAGTAGGGTTGGGGTAAAGTAAAGTAGAAGTTGATAAGTGTTGTTTTGGTACTAACTATATAATTATTGTAAACCAGCTTTTTTTAATAACTATTATGAAAAAAATGAATGAAGAAGAGTAAAAATAAATTTGGAAGTCGTGTCTGTTAAAATCACAGTCTGATTCTCAGAAAATTCCTGGAAAGCATGTATAATCACAGTGGATGATATAACAGACCTCTGCCAAAGAGCAAAGATATTTTTATTTGCAATAGATAGATAATGACAGTTTTTACTGGATTGTACTATATACCCCTGCACTGTGCTGGGGTCATCAAAGCAGCAATTAAAGATACCCTGGTTTCTAAATCATAGAATCATAGAATCACCTCGGTTGGAAAAGACCTTTAAGATCAGTGAGTCCAACCTTTAACCTAGCACTGCCATCCCACCACTAAACCATGGCCCTAAGCACCTCATCTATCCTTCTTTTAAAGACCTCCAGGGATGAGGACTCTACCACCTCCCTGGGCAGCCCATTCCAGAGCCTGACAACCCTCTCGGTGAAGAAGTTTTTCCTAATGTCTAGCCTAAACCTGCCCTGAAATCCTAAGAATTAAGAATTGTTGCAGGCAATGATCCAATGATATCTTTACTGTGTTTGACCATTGTGTAAGTTACATTTGCCTGATTGCCACAGGAGAAACCAAAGAGCATTGCTTATGGCTGATTTGGACATGCCAAAACACCAGGAAAAACCTATTTAGGAAATATTTGTTACGAAAACATCATACTACTTCAGAAATCACCTGTCCAATGCACTGATGATCCATGCATCTGTTACCAGGCCTTCATTTATCTGACCAAGATGAAATTTCCACACTCTCCTTGCAGAAATATTAGGTTCATTTTCTATGATCTGCATTGTGCTGAAATTGAGGTTATAGCAAAAGATCCTGAAATAAAAGCTCAATTTGAGGAAACGGGAGTGCAATGGGAGAAGTACTTTATTTTCTTTCTAGAATCACCTTGAACAGAAAATTCAAGATGGAGTAGGGACAGTCTCTGCAAAACACGGAATCAAAACCTCAGTCAAGATCTTGAAGGATATTGCCTTCCAATTTGCCACTCTGCTTTTCTCCATAGTACAGTGCTCTGGCCAGTGATGCCTTAGAGTGAATTGGCATTTTAGGTGTGTTTCTTAAGGGAAGACACACAGTAGGATTACTTTTTGCTAGTGACCCATTGCTGCCCACCTCCAGACCATTAGTGGGGCTGCACTGATTTGCAACTGTCATACATAAACCTGAGCTATTGTGTTGCATGAAGGTATGTTGGCTGGACCTGGAAAGAGGTACCCTTTCTGTGAAAAAAAAATGTGTGTTTATCAAATGTTGCTTAATGCTGGTTTTCCCAGGACTTATGTTTCTTTCTAGGACTAGAAAAATATACATTTTTTCACTTCTAGCTTGCAAGAAAAAATGTGTTGCCTCTGTCAGTATAGAAACCCTGCAGTTTTCCACCTCTGGGAGGGATTACTGTAATTCAGTGTATTTCAAAGCTGAATGAGAGGATAATGCACATGTTCTGGGTTGGTCCAGAGGGCAGCAGTCTCCTCCCTCCATGGTTTGGGCTGCTGCAGGCACGTTGAGCCACAGTTGTGCCCCTTGTCTGCCTTTTCATTGGAGTGTGATGCCAGTTTGCAGTCGTAATCTCCTAGTGTGGCTGGCATATATGTGCCAGCAATTGAATTCCAAAGAGCAGTAGACTTGGCAGGAAGGGGGATTAGCACTGGTATGTGCCTCTGGAGGAAACATCCAGCACTGCCCCATCCACTTCATGCCAAGTTCTCTATGAGAATGGGCTTGCCCTGAGACCTGGTCACAGTCAGAGGATCCTGGTCACAGGATCCTCTTGTCTCTCCCAGCTGGAAGACGTCACCCAGGGGTGGTTTCTCAGCTCTGTAAGAACATACCTATCCCTATTCAGGGTTCATAAAAGCAGTAATTATATTTAAAAAAAGCAGTCTGGCAGTGGTAACTTCTTAAAGTGGTAATGTCAAATTTATTCCCTACAAAATGAGTAAGTGTGGATTAACAGACAAGGTGTGAGGTCCATTAAAAAAGTGTATTTTTGATGCAAGAGTCATCACATCATCTGCAGATACCTGGGAAAATACAGGTCATGAAGGCCAGGAGAAAATTCATGGCAGATGAGATGCAGTGTTCTCACTCCACCTGATGGAAGGTCCCAAGGAAGAGAATTTGACTATCTATAAGTAACAATGTTCACTCCTCATTTTCCAAAGTCTTCTCATTTTCTACTTTAGATATAATAACAAAGTATTGGTGCCCTTCTGTTCCACCAGGAAAACTACCACCAACCTAAATCAAACACTCTTCAGAAACAAAGATCAGCTATCAACTATTTTTCTATATGAGGATGAAAATATGAAAAATTAACTCCCTCAATTTAGCCCAAACTGAGCTTTTACCCAAAAGGTGAGAGAGTTAGAGACTCTGGCTCATAAATTTATAAATGATTTCATTATTGCTGTTGATTTGATGTAGAAGGTGTTAGAATACAACAGTACTGGGTGGCAAAGTGAGACAAATGATGAAGGAAATGCTGTCATTCCAGATGTAAGAAATGGCAGTAGCAAATTACTGGTTATATTCAATGTGATGAAGTACATTTGATAAAAATCTTCCCCAAACTACAGGCATCTCAAATAAAACTGAAAAGAAAGCAAGACTTTGTGAATGAGATACCAGTAATCACATCAATGGATTTACATTTCAGAATAAGTTTGACTTATTGCCATATCCCGATCAGAAGAAAATTCAAATTACTATTCCAAAAGCATACATGGCTATCAAGACCTTAACAAAGTCAGTCTTGCAAGCAGTAATAGACACACTAAAGGTACTCTAAGCAACATCTTTGAAAGGCTTGGATGTATAGCAAGCAATTATTGACTTCATTGAGTGTGCAATAACTAGAATATATTAACAGTGAAAACTGGATGAATATATGCTAAGGCGAACACTGTAACTTCTAAAACCAAAAGTTTGATACTCGTTTTCAGAAGGTCACATTAATCTACAGTGCAGGGACATATTATACTAGAATTGAAACAACCAGTCCTAACGTTCACTGAAATCCATATATTTTCACTGATCCCTGTAAGAGCTGCAGTTCCGAGGCCAGTGGAAGAAGTGGGATTCTGCGCTGAGCAAAATGGTAACCAGTGCTATCTGAGTTAGCTGCTAAGCTGGGAATTCCAGCAGTGGTCCTAGCATAGGTGGCCTTCAAGTGTGAATGTTTAACTCTTTATTCTCTCAGACTACACTCCTATGGCTTTCTGGAGGCACATGACAAGAGAAGAGTAAATTAAATGCTCCTGTTGCCTTTTTCTAAAAAGAAAAGCTTGTCTTGCTTTTTGTTGAACAAGAAAACCACTAATTTATTTGAAATATCTATCACTTTATCTCCACTGTTTCTAGGAGAATAGAGGTGTGAAAGAAGAGGAGGAACAGAACCAGCTGACTGGTTCATCAGAAGATGCTGTGAGCTGCATTAAAAAGAGAATAAGTGAAGGATCGCGTTCTCTATTGGGAGAGGCAGATGGGGTCTAGGCTGGCATAGAGACATCAGCCATTGCTAATGGTGCTGGGGCCAGCTTATATGTTGTGATATTGCTATATTACTAGCATATTATGATTTCTTAGTTGGAATGCTAAAAAAGCGCTTAGTCTTTTATAGAACAATGAGCAGATAATTAGAGAAACCAGAAATGTTAGTAATTAGAGAAGCTTGTTTTAAAAAGAGCTCAGCAGCACTTCTGTCAACCAGCTGGCAACCTCTGGAAATTACTAAATGGTGCTTCTTTAATGCTGCTCGCTAAAAATTCTGCTTTGTTTCTTTCAGCCCTTTGCTTGACTGACAGGGCAGACTCAATTAAACCTCGATTAGACCAAAGGATGCCACTGGTTTTGTCTTGGAAGTCTGTGTCTTGCTAGTAGATGTAAAAAACCCCAACATTGCTGTGGGTTTTCTGTTTCCTAAAGTACTTCTTGAAATAACGATATTTTTTTCCAATCACATTGTAGGTACTTGTTTCAAAGGCCACCTGAAGAGCTGAAAAAGGTAGTGGTAGCAAGCAAATCCAGAATCATGCCACAAAGCAAAGAGAGGACCAGTTTCCTTAAGCTAAAGCAAAATTTCTGGAGTAGAGCTTGGAACAAGTTTTCCTTCTCTACTGAGAACCCACATACAGCCTACATTTTTGTAGGCGTACTCTCTTTTCGACCAGAGACAGAGGGCCAGTTTTTAGGAAACATGTTTCCATATGCTGTGTGTTTAAATGCACTTTAAACAGGCAGAGGATATTAAATCTGACTGGAAAAAAAAGAATTCTTGAACCGAACAGAAACACGTTCTGAAATCTCTCTTGGCTTTCTCTGACTGCTATTTCACAGCCAAAAGCTGAAATAATATTTTTGCTTATAACCCCCACCCCACTCCAAAAAAGCCCTTGTCAGCATTCTTTGTAGGGAAATGAAAAGAAGCATAGGTTTCTCTCTTAGGGGTTTACTGCCTTTGTGCTCCATTTAACTTTTTAAAGACACTGTATACAGATTGTCAGCTTGTTTTTAATTCCATCTTCTTCATCTATTGGTTTCTATAAAATTGTCTTCAGCACAGACACAGTAAATTTGACGTATAATCAGCTTCTGTGATACCAGCTCCACCATAGGAAAAATCAGTGTGCTGTTATTAAGTACTTCAGGGGATGTCTTTTGCATACATAGTTAGAAAAATTAAGTCTCAGCAAGAAGTTGTTGAAATGACACACAGTTGTAACCATCTTATGAATGATTAATGTCCCCATTTTGCCTCAGATTTCATTTTTACTTACACAGAACTTATCAAACACGATGTACAAAACCAGCATTAAATGGAATGAGTCACAGAGCATTCAGGGAGGAACTTCCCCAATACCGCAGAAGAACTGATGAGCCTTCAGGTTTATTTTTTTGTTTGTTTTACAGCAGTCTAAATGCCACTGCCCATTTTCCTCCATACACTGAAAGTGTAACTAAGAGACAGTTTTAGCCTGAAATGTTTATAGTTGGGAGTTTCAGAGGAAGGACACTGAAAACAAGAGAAATGGAGCACATGAGGTAGCAGGAAGGGAGCATATGAGATAACAGAGACAATTGCGAGGCACAGCAAAGTCAAAGCTGTTGTGCTTCGAGGCGCAGCAGATACCTAATCGCTATCTGTACCCTATGACCTGAAGGAGAGCTTAAAGGATGGTGAATGAGGGAGGAACAGCTATCGAGATGCAATTATCTTTACACTAGTTTCAATTTGCACACTTTAATCTGCATAGGCTTTCTATCTAGGTAGTCCTCTGTCACCACTTAGCAAGACACAGCAAGGCAGGCTCAGACTTATTGGTTGGGTTACACAGCCAAATTAGAGAAAAGGGATGAAGAAATTGTGCTGGACCAAAGGCAGAACCTTATCTCCACTAACTGTCTCTGAGGTATGACTTTTTGCTTTCCCTCTGCTCCTGAGGATCCTGTACCACGAGAGGGAGCCTTTGGAGCCCATGGGCAGCTGCAATACACACTTGTCCTCAATGGCAGAGGAACAGCAAGGGGGGCCAAATGTCCATGGGTACTAGCCAGGGGCGTGAGCGATCGGGCTGAAACCCTTTCAGGCAGGCCAGGCAGCATGGCCAAGACACACAACTGGGCACTGCTCTGTGGCAGGCTGGAGATGGGCTGGGTCCCACCTGTGGGCTGCTCTCTGATATCAAGGCACTGTCTGGGCTTTCTGGATATACAACAAAAATGCGACATGGGAAAGGGTTTCTTGCCTGTTGGAAACTGGTGCGGGGATACAGTTACCCACTGCCATAGTTGTCACAGGACTCATCGCTTACCCTTTCTGTGTTCCCTCTTTGAAAGATTTTGTTTTCTGCCTCCATTTTTCTAGAAATTAGAACTATGCAGTTGTGCTACCCATATAAACACTAGGGTCCCCTAAAAAATATTGAATCTATTAGCCAGTTTCAACCAAATTTGACAGAGGCTTTTTTCCAAGTTTTGCAAGCCTCAGTGGCTGGGTAGAGAGAAAGTCTTATTAATCCTTTTTTTCTGGGGAGAAAGGCGTCAGCATAAGGTCAATTATATTATTAAACAACAGAGAATCCATATTAAAGGAAGTGGCTTTATGAATACTCCAATTACAGGAAGCTTTTTGATGCGAGCTGGTACTTTAAGTCCTAGGAAATATAACCACTTCACAGCAGTTCATCTGGAAGCAGGCTTCATTAAGTTGGCTGCTCACGGAACTACTTATTTTCTTCACTGACCCACTGGTGCTTGTAAAATGAGAAGTGCTATGGTTTCAGAGTGCCCTAGGACAGCAAAGAATGACCTCTGAAGCCCTGGAAAGTCATGAGCTGGACATATCAGGCATTCTGCAAAATTAACAGGAACAGGACAGCCAGTGGCACACTGAATTGGGAAGTTGTGACCTGATCAAAAAACCAGAAAGGATCTTAAACTTTACCAGCTCACTTGTAAAAATGCCATAAGGAAGGCTAAAGAAGATCTTGAACAATAACTTGCAAAACATTTTTTTCAGGCACAGCAGTTGCAGGACATCTTCCAGATGTGAAGACCTGATAGAGAGCAAAAGCATAAAAGGAATGAATGCTCAAGTAAGATAAGGACAGAGCAGAGAAATGACATTATCTTTCTGTACCTGTTTATCATGGGGAAGCTCAAGGTGTTTCCCATGCTGGAAGTTTTTATGGGGGATGCACCAGAGGCTCTGTCTCAAAGAAGAGCATTGGACAAGATCAGAAATCAAGTGGAAGAAAAGTGCGGACACAAATCTCTTGGACCAGGTGGAGTTTCTAAGGAACTTCATGATAAAACTGTGATGTGAAACTGCTTGCATGAGACTGTCTCCATATTGCAGAACGGCAGGGTGGTGAGCAAGACCCCATGTGAGAGAGGAGTGTGGTCAGAAAGCCTGACGCCTCCATGGGGCAGCCTGGTCAAGCTAGATTAAAAATAATCAGTGGGTGAATAACTACACATTGGGTATTGGGAAAGCTCAGCAGAGCTTTGGCAAAGGGAAGTCAGGCCTTACAAATCTTTTGGATGGAGGCCTCAGAAAGAGCCAGTGAGCACATACAGCAGGAACAGCCTGCTGATGAGGCTGTCACAGGTTTACAAAAGGAACAGATTTCCTTGCCAGTGGCTCCTCAAGAAGCCAAGCAGCAACTGGATGGGAGGGGAGTTTTGCATGCCTGGAGATCCACTGAAAAATATAGGAAACAGTAGGTAGGAATAAGTGGCTGGTTTAACTCTAGCAGAAGGTCATCAGTGGAGGCCTTCCAAAATTAGATGGGAAAGAAACAAATAGGGAGATGGCAAAAGCTGCTGATGCTACTAGCTAGTGTTATACTAGTAACACAAATATTTTCACCTCCTAGAAAGCTCCTATATCATATTTGCCCATAGTTGTGATGTTATATCGGGCATTCTTAAATGTCCTAAGAAACAGAAGCCAAAACAAAGGCTTTTGAGGTACCGTGGTTTGCCCTTTCTCCAAGGCACAGCACAGTCTCACTCAGAGGTGGAGGGTTATACAATAGGAAGTATGGAAGCATAATAAGTGTTGGTAAGAAAGGATTTCACTAATGAGAATTAAGCACAATGGAATGGTTAGAATATATACCTGTATGTGCTGAATTAAGTGGCACCTGAGCATGACGTAAATGGTATGGGTGGAGGTTGTATTGGGTCAAGCAGCACAGGGATGTGTTTTCTATTGGTATGTAGGAAGAGGTTGATAACACACCAATGTTCTGGCTACTGCTGAGAAGTGATTGAACAGCATCAAGGCTGTGCCTCCAATATTCCCCCTGCACCCCCCACCCCCCTGACAGTGGGCTGGAAGGGGGCAAGATCTTGGGAGGGGATGTAGCCAAGACACCTGACCCAAACCAACCAGAGGGATATTCCATACCATGTGATGTCAGCTTAGATATAAAAACTAAGGGAAAAGGAAGAGGAGGGGGGACACTCGTCTTTTGCGACGTTTTGTCTTCGGGAAGGAACAACTGTGTTTCCACCCCTTGCCTCTGTGAATCACATATTTAAGAATTATCACTTAAAATCCACATTCATCACACAATCTTCACAATCTTCACTCCCCTCAATAAGAAAGAATTCCCCGCACCAAAAAATCAAAATAACATGATCACAACACTGAACAAAAGTAGACAATTTACACACAATCCACCCCTTATTTCCTTCACCACAATTATAACAGCCAAAATTCCCCACGATCATTTTGTTTTCTAACATTGTTCAGTTCAGTCAATATTTTGCCCATTACTTCTCCCAATACATTCCAAAAAGACTGTGGTGGTTTGACCCTGACTGGATGTCAGGGGCCCACCAAAGCCGCTCTATCACTCCCCTCTAACCAGACAGAGGAGAGAAAAGTAAATCAAAAGGCTCATGGGTCTAGACAAGGACAGGGAGAGACCATTTTATCAGTTACCATCACAGGCAAAACAGACTCAACTTGAAAATAATTCATTTATTATCAATCAAAATCAGAGAAGGAGAGGAGAAAAACTGCTAGATCTTAAAAACCTTCTCCCCACCCCTCCCTTCTTTCTGGGCTCAACTTCACTCCCAGTTTCTCTACCTACTCCCCCCAGCGGCGCAGGGGGATGGGAATGGGGATTGGGGTCAGTTCATCACACATCGTCTCTGCTGCTTCTTCTTCCTAGAGAGAGGACTCTTCCCCTGCTCCAGAGTGGGGTCCCTCTCACGGGAGACAGTCCTCCATGAACTTCTCCAACATGAGTCCTTCCCATGGGCTACAGTTCTTCACAAACTGCTCCAGCATGGGCCCATAATTTCCACGGGGTGCAAGTCCCTCTGGAGCAGACTGCTCCAGCGTTGGGTCCCCTGCAGGGTCACAAGTTCTGCTGGCAAACCTGCTTCAGCGTGGACTCCTCCCCCCGGGCAGGCTTCCCACGGGGTCACAGCCTCCTCCCTTCGGGCATCCACCCGCTCTGGCGTGGGGTCCTCCACAGGCTACAGGTGGAGATCTGCTCCACTGTGGACCTCCATGGACTGCAGGGGGACAGCCTGCCTCACCATGGTCTTCACCATGGGCTGCAGAGGAATCTCTGCTCCGGCTCCTGGAGTACCTCCTCCCCCTCCTTCTTTACTGACCTTGGTGTCTGCAGGGCTGTTTTCTCTTGCATCCTCTCCCTTCTCTTCTCTCTCCAGCTACGTAGACGCAGCCGTTTTTTTTTTTCCTTCTTAAATATGTTATCACAAAGGCGCTTCCACCGTTGCTGATTCTAGCAGCTTCTCACAGAAGCCACCCCTGTAGCCCCCCCACTACCAAGACCTTGCCACAGAAACCCAATACAGTTATACAATAGGAAGTATGGAAGCGTAATAAGTAGAGACCTAATGCTCCAGGGTCTAGAGAAGAAGAAATACTGAGTTTTAGTATGTGACAATCCTCAAGGTTATAACACACTGTGAAGATGACTTTCAAATCATAGAATTTTAGGAAGCATAGGATGGAAGGGACCTCCAGAGGCCATCTAATCCAGCTTCCTGCTCAACACTAGATCAGGTCAGGTGGCTTTCTCTAACCATATCTTGAAAGACAGATATTCCACCACGTCTCCGTTTCGGTGCTGTGCCCCTTCTGTCAGGGAAAAAAAAAATAAAAGAAAGATGCTTGTATCAAGTTATTTCTAGTCACTTTTTGGATTCTGATCCTTGAAGAATCTCATATTAAAGCATTTTATTTGCAATGCTGAAGGCTAGAACCAGAATTCTTCAGAAGATTTCTTCAGCTATTCCTGCAGAGATGTGACTTCAAAAGCTGAGCCTCTGAGAAGCACACTTACGACCATGAGACTTGTGAAAAGTTGCAAGACTTTGCAACCGCACTTCTATCAAATGTTATTTTTACTCACACTTAACTGAAACTATACAAGCCTGGCAAAAACGTCTGCTGTTCTGAAACAGCCTGAGCCAATTTCACCTCTACAGCCTCACCAGCCAGATAGATAGATAATGAATGACTGACAGATATCTCATGTCACAAGTAACACAGTGTCGGCATTAAAATAGTCTTATGAATTTTAAAGAGCCTTTTCCAAGCATCAAGACAGTGGTTTATAGCTAAAAATACATCAATACAAATTAAATATTTGCATGACAAGGGTGACTTTAATTAAAAACCTTTGGTATAATTTAAATCACATCCATGAAAATAGTCATTGAAGAATGAAATGTCTTACAGCAATTGACTCTTATAGTTCAACATAATTGGAAGGGAATGTCTGGAGCATCACTCACTGCAGTGATTTTTATACCTCTGCAGAAAAGCTGATTGCAAGATTCTTTCAATAAATAGTAAAGTAGCTGAGCCAAAACTGATATATAATTCTGAAAAGCAATAAATTCATATTTTCTTAAAAGGAGAATGATTTTGATATGGTACAGGTGGATTTTTTGGACTTCAAATAAAATGCCCTCAAGTGCAATGGAAGTTGCCATATTCCCATGAGGTTTCTGGGATGTTCAGGAGCTCAGCTGGATGGAACTTGTGAATATGCACAAGTTCCCTTCTCTTCAGTCACACTCCCCAAGGAAAGAGGATTTAAACATCCTGCATTTCCTAACTGTCTCTTCCAGTGTTATATCTTCTCTGCATTATTGCATTTATAGGTGATATGGTAATGCCTCGGTGTGTGCACACCACTTTTCCTTCCTAGAACTAATCAAGATCTGTCAGACCTATCCGAGAATGTGGGCAGGGGCAATGATCCTTGATCACATTCAGGGGATGACCTGTACTTGTTTACTGTAGTTTTGTTTTATAGCTAACAAACACCCTTCTGAGACATATTATATATTCTCCTTTAAATTTTGTGCCAAAGGCCTTCTTTTTTAAAGCTGGTTTTCTTCAGTATAATCCTCCACTGCCATCTGCAAAAGTTCTGCAGTGAATGTGCATGGAATTGAGTAAGTTGTGGAGCTGGTGCTGTTAAAATCATTATACACACAATTGTAGAATGCACTAGGGGTCTGAAAAGGCCCTGCTCAAGCTCAGTGTGTCTTGAGAATAAATTTAATAGCTATGTATTCCTCAGTCAGTCATGAGGAGAGCTTTATTTACCCTTTCCTCCTGCCTGACAAGCCACTGAATACTTGTGGAGAAGCAGGCTGTGGGAACCTGGACCATGTACCATGACTACAAAGCAATGGTTTCTCTTAACCTTCCTTTCTCCCATGTGGCCACAGCATTATCTCCCCATCTCTGGCCTCCTATAGCTTGATAAGCTTTAAGACTTGAGCTGTGCATAACAGCTCAGAAGAACAGGCACCCTGTCATTGGTGATGGCAACGTAGGAAATGCTGCAGTGCACGGAGGTAGGAAACAAAGCAAAGCACGTTGCTGTATCCCAGGGAATAACTCAGATTGTTCAGGATGCAAATCAGGGAAGAAAAGGATGATATGTTATGGTCAGAACTGTTTCTGCAGAGTGTATGACTGCAAGAGGTTATAATTATTTAACATCTTGATTTTCACTTTCCTCAAGCAGTAAAGCCCTTACTGTCTAACCAGCAGCTGCAGTTCCACAGGAGATTCACTACAGCAAATTTCAACCCTTCTCAGGAAAGCAAAAGCTGAGAAGTCACATGGCTATCATAAATTTTATTAATCTGTTTGCCAGTCTCTTCATGCACTCACAAATATGAATGTATGGTTTGTGTGGAGACTGTTAACATACAAGCACATAGATATCCTCATTTTCCAGTGCAGGCAGAGCACAAAAAATCTACCCATGTACTTTTCAAAGGTGCAGAACAGTCCTGAATCCTGCTGAAGTTGATGGAAAACACAGCCATTCAAGCCCTGGAACAGGGGTCTCTCCCATATGGGGAATAGCAGCCACCACTCTTTAGGACAGCTGCTTTGGACATGGGGAAAAAGACTCGGAGCCCCTGCTCTGCTGCTGAATGATGTTAGGCAGGTTGCTAATGACTACATCCACAAAAGGGTTCAAGCCCCTGATGTCAAGGGCAATAGGAGGCCCTTGGATTTAATCTCAGAAGTGGGATGTTAGTACTATGAGGGTAAAGGCACTGAAGAATGCGAGGTGCTCAAGTACTGGTGTGTCAAGGATTGGATAAATACTTGAAATTGTCAGCATGCCGGTACCTGAAATGGGTATTGAGTCAATAAGCTCTAGCCTGCAAACCTCCTTGGAGAGCTGGAGGAAATTGTGTCTGATGCTACATACAAATGAACACAAGTATTCTTTACATTTCATGAAAAAAGGAAACAGCATCGGTTACCTGAAGCAATGAGGCAAAACGGAACAGCTTAGAAATGAAGGTCTCTGCCCATTTTAAGGACCGAAGAACCAGTCCTGTAAGAACAACTCACAACTACACAATCCCAATTAGGCATTCATTTAGGAAGTTGCCCTAGAAAGCCTTACAGCAAAAGCTGGTTCATATGACCTGCAATCTCTGCATTGGTCTACAGTGCGGTCCCTGGCTTTGGCTGTGCTCTGCTTAGATGCAGTAACTGATGGGAGGGACACGCAGGTTCACTAAAATCCTATTTCCCAGAGCCTCAGGTCAAATAGCCTCTCTGCCTCCTCCTGAAAGAGAAAAGTTGTGTTTCCCATTTCTACGAGAGACACGTAATCACTCAGCTGGGGCAATCCTGGAGTGCATCTCAGTCTTTCTTGTTTTCCATTTTTTGATAAACAACTGCAATTTTAATTAGGTCAGGAAGAGGACCTTAGGTCTTCTATCACAAATAGTTCCAGAGCCCCAGTTGCATTTCTGAGAGTATGTGATTTGCCAACCACCACAAAATGTAAGACAGTTTAACACCACAAAATGCAAGACGCTTTTTCTCGGTTGTGTTAGCAGGCAACATCACGCTGACGTGGCTGTCTGTTGACAATGGTACCATAACAGTTGTCAGCAACGGAGGAGGACTCTGGCTGAACCGCGTATGTCCTTACAGCTGATCCCCCTCAATTTCTTCTGCTAGGCGATGCCATGGCCCTAACTGCATTGGCAAGGGAGGCCTTACCTCTGTCACACCAGCGACTGCATTGAACGGTTTGTAGCTGAGTCCTAAAGAGCACCCCTGAAATCTTACAGGAGGTGCCTCCAACGCTTGGACAGCCCAATGCCAACCCACATACCATGATTCTCTTTCATCTCCTGGTTGATTAGGCTGCACCTTTCATATCATCCAAGGAAAATGGAAAAAAAATGCAACACCCAAAACCCAGCAGCAAATGGAAAGCTTCTTCCTAACCTGAACTTTTCCCTTTCTTCTTTTCTTCATTATTTTCCCTACCTACATATCTTTCTTATTTTCTTTTCCCTACAGCTTAGCTAGTTAGGCTAGAAACACGGTTAAAAAGCAGAAAAATAATTGCATCTATTGCACCTACAGCTACTAACAGTATTAAGATGCCTATTGGACTAGTCTTCCTTTGCTGAGCTAATCACCTGTCCTGGTACACGCATTCCTGTTGAGTTACAAGAACAGTCTTCTACCCAACAGTATTCCCGCTTAGCCAAACTGCTGTGGCTGCCCCAGTGCATGGGGTCCAGTTATGGACCTGGCACAAATTCTGAGGTGAACAACATTAGGTTAAGCCTGTGTGCAACATCTTCAAGCTGACACATTTTACCACAAGTGGGCCAGGCTAAGGCCATAAACACAGACAATTACTGCTTATTGGCTGATGGTAACTGTCGTAACACCCACGGGAGGGATTGCTGTACCCTTGCAACACACAGGGGGTTTGGGACTGAAACCTTCCTCTTAACACGGTACTGCAGAGTCAGGACTCATGCTGCCACTCCAGTTCAGTTTGCTAACTTGTGGGCCACCAGTGGCCCTTCTCACTGATGCCCATGGAAACCAAAAGTATTATTAATGGTATAATAATGTCAATCATATAGCAGTAGAATAATCTAATTAACTGCTGCTGCACTTGTGGCAGTATTCCTTTTCCAAATGCTCTCACCAGAGGGTGATTTGCTTCCCAGCTGGGTTGGTACTGAAGGATCAGCTGCAGTGCTGCTTGGTGTAGTTACCTTTACATGGGGAGATGGAGGGTTTTATTTTTCCTTCAAGAACTCAATTTTTTTTCCTGGTGGAAAAAGTGTATGTATATATATATGTATGTATTCTACAAGTCTCTCATATTTCTTTTCAATAAAAAGGTGGTTAAAACCTAAAAAGAGATATCTTCGCTTCTGCATAGCTGTCAGCTCCCCTTCACAGCCACCAGCTGCCCACCAGCCTTCCCTTCCTGCTCCCCTGACTCTCTGGGCTGCCCCAATTCCTTCAGAGGAGGAATGGGTCAAAGCTACCACACTTAACTTCAGGATGTGGCGAGAAGGAGAGGTAAAATGAGCATGTGCCAAAAGCATGTGTTAAAATTACTGGCTGTGAAGATGCCAGGAAAACAAATGATGCCAAATTTTTTTAGAAATGAACAAAGTGAACACATTTTTCAGTGAGCACTTCATAATCCCTTTCATTAAAAGAATTTCCCTGCAATTGAAAACAAAGCTTGATGGAACGATTTTTACCGGTTTGTACTTGTACAGCACCCAGCAGATGGGCAACCTGAGCCCCATTTGGGGGCACTGGGTGCTATTGTATCAGAGCCAGTAGTGGCATCACTAAGGTTTCTGTTGTCACGCATGTAGTAAAAGCACAACCATTGTATGGTTTAGGTCACAAAGGAAATTTTACATCCTTTGAACAGGACAAAAAGCTGAATATGTGACTACTACCGCTTTAGCATTTATTCCTTTAAAATTGGTAGTTTCTAAGTGTAGCTTATCCCTTCACTCCCCCTAAGCGTCCTTCCACTTCTAAAGGGACACCCTTATGCATGCCTTGCCCTGGCTGCCTTTGTTGGCCAGCAGGAAGCTTCAGACGTGATCGCATTTCAAAATTTGGTGATTTATTACCTATGCATCCCATACAAACATCACAGGCTTGCTGAAGACCTAATATTTTCAAAAGCAGGACAACATGTTTTTCATTTTTGCTAAATGTTAATGTTGAGCATCAGATTTGACAAATATATCTTTTCTGAGGGAGTGGTTAGCCATTAGGAAAAATTACATTTCTTCTCAGTGACAAGCCATTACTTAAAGACCGACCAATATAAATCCATATGAAGATTATCCAGCAATTCTGGCCTGTGTTAGCTTCTGCATTTGCTGACCCAGCTGCATACTTATTTTAAGTGATATCTAATAATTTTACAAACTTTCTCACCTTCTTGTTGGCTATTTAGATTTTTTTTGTGTTAGATGTATCCTTGAGAGCAACTACTAGACACAAGAAAAAACGTGATGCAGGAAATAAAAGTGTTTCTGTTGCTTGATTGATTCTATTTTCTTCTTGCACATGCATAGATGTGCTACAGTTCTGCAAACTTGTTTATACGGAAAAGTAAATACCTGCCTATTAATGGAAAAATGTTGCTAATTTTAGACCAAAACCTCTTGATGTCTCCAAGATAAGAGGTAAGAGGTAAGGCGCTGTCTTGATCCAAAGGCATGACACACGATCAGTCCATGGGGTTGGTATTCCCTAGGTCATCAAATTCCAAATACACACATATGTGCACATGCACATGCTGGAAAATTGCTTTGCCTCCCAGGTTGAGCTCGGTGACAAAGTACCTGAAACTAATAAGCTGAAAAAATTTTATGACCCACGCGTTTTGCTGTCTGTTGGCGAGCTCTCCATTTCATTGGACTCGTGCAGCTCAATACTGACATCCGATGGCTGGCCCTAATAACCCCAGCTGCTCCTGCTCCCCAGAAGGATTACTCCAAAATGAGTAAGCAGCACACAGACAACAAACATAAGTGGAGGTGACTTTTTTCTGTATGGATCGCTCTGGGGTAACTTTTCTGTTCTGGCTGCTATTGAATAGGCCAGACGTGCTGCAGCGTCTATAATTGCCCTGGGGTCTATAATTATGGCACTAGAAATTTCAGTCCTATTTAAATGAAGACTTTTGCCACTGAAGGACTGAGACCAAGAGGACATCCTCCTTTCTGCATTTCCAGTGTGGTTCTTCCCAGAGGTCAACTGAGCTTGCAGCCGTGCAGGAACATGATAACCAGCTTCTATCAGCATGACCCAGGTCTCTTGGATAAGGGATTTTAAAGAGAGGCTCAGGGATGGAAGGCTTGCAGCGTGGATACATTTGTGAATATTTTGACAGTGATGCAGATTGTTTCATGAAGATATTTTCTTTGAATACCACTTATGGGAATCTAAATAGCAGATATAAAATTTTAAAGACCAAAGTCTGAGCCATCAGCCTAAAGAAGCTTTGAAAAAAAGTAATATCCTATCATGTTTTCACCTCTGATTATAGTATATCAAAGGCTGAACTTGAAATATAGTGGGGCATTTTCCAACTTTTTGCTTCTTTCTTATGCAATTAATTGCTCTTTGTTTGACTAAGAAATACTGTATAGATGTATAAGGGTAAAAAGATAATGAGGGGATTTTAGGAAGAACACAGATGCAGCTGTAAAAAAAACCCCATATGCTAATTCAGAATTTTAAAAAAAAAGGCTGCATATTTTTTGTATTAGGATGTCATATTTGCAAAAGAATTAGGAAAGCAAAAGGATCTGACTCGAGATCCTTATCAGTTATTAAGCCAAATTAACTCATTTTTTTTCAGTTGTTAATTAAATATCTACAATTTCATGTGCTAGGACAAAACTTTGACCCAAGAAATAAGGATGTACTCTAAAGAAGGCTCAGTGAAATGGAGATATAAGCCTGAAAAGAATCCTTTCACATCCTAAAGGAGTTAGGAGACATTCAGAAGTGGTATCTTGGGCTGATTACAGGCATCAAATTTACAGTATTTAACCCAATTTACTAAGGTCATATTTTAAATAGATTTATATAAGAAGCATTGAAGGCTGCTGGGCACTGAAGCGTCTGGGTCTTCATTTTTGATGCATATTGATAACATGTTAAGGCAACTGTGGAGTTTCAAGCAACGAGGCAGTGCACACCTTTTGAGGATCCTGGTGAGATGTGATGTATGATGCTACTTGATACCTATGGAATATGGAATGGAATAGCAACAGTGGACCTAGATCTCTTTAAGGATTGCACTCTGGTAATTTTCTTATCCAAGCCAGACCTTAGCTGGCATTTTCTGTTTAGAAGTCTGAGATGCAGTTACAAATATAATGTCGGAAAAATCAGTGCTTATCTGTTATTTTAGAAAAGAAGTCCTATGATTCTGACTGAGCAAGCAGCCTGTTTCACCGTAATGGAGATTACTTTACTCATACATCATATCTCGAAAGCAAAAATTACAGCTGGTCCCATTGCTGGCAATCTTAGTGTGGATTTTTTAATCTCTGAAAGTCACCTACTGGCAGGGACTGGAAATACAAAACTGAGCTACGCAGTTTAGAGGCCATGTCTGATGATACTGGTCCTAACAGGCAACAGATTTTGATTACAGTACCTTCCATATTGGATTTCTTTTGTGGATTAATGGAAGACTTTTGTCTTCAGGAACTTCTAGTTGACCAGAGACAACAAGATATGAGTGCCCACTTCTCTCCTCCTTCATGGATTTCCACACTTGTTTTTAATGTACTTAATAATACCTATTATATAATTCCAGTATGGCAGAGAAGATGAGGGAATATGAAACATGCATCATCCAAAACAGAGCCCCAGAACTCTGCTATTTGCTCTGTTAACAGCTGAAATAAAGAAAGGCTCCAAAACCAACCATAAAAACCAGAGGGCAGGGATTTTTCCACTTTACCTAAGAAAAAATGATGGAAAAATCTAGAGGAGTTTGGCTATACTCAGGCTAAGCAATACTTAAAAAAGAAATCTGAGCTGCCTAAGTGACATTCAGGGCTGCCAAAAAGGAATCGATTGTGTTAACCACTTTGAACAAGTAAATTGATTCCTTTGCGGTTTCGCCTTGGAATCGTCAGGAGCATGCAAGGTTGCCTCATGCAGCAAGCTCTTCTCATGGGATGTGCTCATGTACAGGCTATAGTACTGAAATTACCGATCTGAAGTTGTCTCACACCTATTTCTAGAGTTCACTGCTTGCTAACCTTGGCTTTTGGTCAGAGCCCTTGTGTCTGCCAGACATCTCCTGAGCACAAACGAGGGAAATAGCAATGGCTCCCTTCTGAGAGTGCCTGGGGCCTTTCAGGGTCAGGCTGCTCTCGCCCTTGATGCATTGATAGCTTGCATGAGACCCTTGAATCTTATTACTGGGTACAAGACCAGTGAAATTAATGTTCTAGACCTTTTTTTTTTTAAGGTCATATGACCTTTTTAGATCTATATAGCACCACATGCTTCATGCCAGAGAGGATTATCTATTCTACCTGGGTAAAAAGAAATTGAGATTGTTTAAAAAACAACTTTAAATCAAAGTAAACACTGAGTCATTAAAATGCTATGATGAATTAACAAATTGTTTGCTTAAATATATTGAATTTTTTGGTTTACTAAATCAAGAGTTGTTGTAGTCTCCATGGAAAAGCAAGTTCCATTTGTCGACCTTTATATTTATGTGCAAAAATATTGGAAAGGGACCAAAACATTTGCTGCCTGTAATTCAAATTTTTCTCATTTTAAACTTTACGAATGAAATACATTACTTTGACAGCTTTTGTATTTACTGTGGTAAAGAGTCCTGAAAATTCCTTATACAGTCATAAATTCAGGATACAACAGCTAAAGGCAAATACATGTCAGACAACAAATGTTAATGATCCTCAGACCTGAGACAAACAAATATCAGTTCAGAAGAGACCGTGCTTATGCACCATCAACCTGCTTTGGGAATTTCTGCTGAAGGAAGACACTTTGTCTTTTTGGTGGACCTTCACAACAGACCTACCTGACTTAAGAGGTGGAACCCTCAGGAACCATAAGCATACTGCCCCTCAGGAACACGAGAGGTTTGGCAAGCTGCTCGTGCATGCATGGAGGCACAACCATCTTGCACTGCATAATCTCTTCACTCCTGCCACAGAGGAACTTGGGCTGATGTCTCATCTTAAATTGTTCCATCATGTTGAACACTGATTAGGGCTTTTTTTCCCCTTTTCTTCTTGTTTTTTTTATTTTTATATCTTGGTGCATGTATGACTACATTTGTCATATCAAAGCTACTACGGAAGAGTTCCTAAGACAGGGCCTGAGGCTATTCCTTAAAGTTTGAGTCTGCAATCTGAAATAACGTTGTCTGCATGTACATATCAGTCTGCTCACAGGTATAGACTACATATTTCATAGCTTTATCCATCATAGCCCAAAAATAAGCGGACAGTCCTTTAGGGAACCAGAAAGGCACTTAGTACTCCTTTTCTTATAACGTACTACACAGGGAGATATCCTTTAACCACAAAGTAAAAATGTGATCCAGACATTATTTCTATTTCAGGTTGCAATGTTCCTTTTTTCTTGCACAGCCCTGGTCTCTGATGACTGACTTTGGTTTTTTTCTTCTTCTGTTTGCTATAGAAGCACATTGCATTCAACAGCAAGCATTGATGGAAGAGTTACATTAAACTGTCTAATGTGCTTGCTGAGAAATTGAATGGTTGCAAAACTAGTCCATTCCTTCAATTGCCAAAGCGCATTTTCTTCTTACTGCTTTGCCTATGGAGGCATTTTTCTTCCTCAAAGGGGGAGATTCCTCTAACCAGCATCAGTGATTTGTTCCATTGTAGGCTTAGTAGTCAAAATAGACTTAGAAAGAAAAGAGGGAAAGGACAGGTGCCTGTTTCCTGCTTTTAAAAGTATTAGAAGATTATTTTTTTTGCACAGTTGGTGATGGCACTGCGATGTGGAGTAAGTGCAGATATGGCTAGCCACAGGTCAGTGGTGAAAATACAGAACCGAGAATTATTACAGTGATCTCTTCTTTGGCACAAGGCCTGTCTTTGCTTGCATGTGGATATTTGGCAACTAGCACAGAAGAGCTGTCTCTATAAATGATACTGTGCATTGTTGTATTTCCTAGATAATGTGAGATAGAAGAGAGAAAACACTGGGTTCAAAGTTCATTAGTTTGGCTAATGCTAAGTCAGGCTAACATGTTTCATACTTAAATTCTAATTTAATGCAGAAGCTGTGGGGAGGGATAGAGACATTTTAATTTTGAAATCACATGCTGCAACATCTGAAGCAGTAGAAGAAAGATGACAGTAGGAATGCTGCCTTAGGGAAATGGAGATTGTGGAGACTGCATGTGAATGGTGAACTAGAGATTTGAGGGGCTTATAAAGTCACCTGCAGCCCTTGAGGTCTTGATCTCCTTCTTTGGAGATATTCAAAACTTGCCTGGACGATGTCCTGTGCAACCTGCTCTGGGTGAACCTGCTTCAGCAGGGGGGTTGGACTGGATGATCTCCGGAGGTCCCTTCCAACCCCTGCCATTCTGTGTAACTCTTTCGGGCTTTTTTCAGCATCAGGTATGTCTGAACTTCTCCTCCTGAACAACCAAAACAACCAAACACCCACACCCCAACCCAAATTTAAAGCTCCAGACATCCAAATACAGAATCTCTGAAAAAGCATATTGGCAGACTTAGGCTGTGGCTTTCAGGAGGCTGAAAGAAATAAAACCAGCCAATCACTTCAAAACTAGGTATGAGTGAAACAAGCCATGGCAAAAGCAGAAGACTTCTTTCAGGAATGTTAGCAAAAAACAACTAACAGTCTTTCACCAATGATCAAAGGGAATTCCAAGTGTCAAATGCCCTATTTTCACCTTTGCCCACAGCTTCCACTAGAAAAATGACTAAAATCCATTATTGGGTTGTTTAGGCTGAGACTAAAAAAAGCACATAGTTGTGCTTGACATAAGTTACAGGATGGCACTCTGGAGAAAACATGTCATTCGGCACTCTGTGACAAAAACATTGGTATAATTTGTAGCACTAATTGCAAACAAAGGGCTGTACCTGGTAGAAATAGTCAGGTTATTAATAAGAAAGTTGAAATGTGTTTCAGAACACAGGCTTGGCTACCTGCTGTCCTTAAGGAATTTGGACATTGTGCATGAGAATCCTTGAGTCAAAGCATTTTTATTAATTGCAGCTTTTATATGAGCACTTAGACAATGCATTAAAATAATTACTTTCAGTGAAGCAGCATTTAACATACTCTTTACTTTTGTTTTTGTGCTAGAAAAAGTCATGCAGCTCACTGATAGCAGGTAATCAGGGCTCTTCATAGCATCATTTCCCTAAAAGCATGCAAAATAGTGGATGAAATTATTTTAAAAAATGTACTTAGAGGAGGAAACTATCCCCATCTTTTGTGCTTCGAGGCCCACTTCAGCAAACATTTAACCACATGCTTAACTTTAAGTACGTGCTTGCATGTATTACTGAGCAGGCACAGATTGCTTTTCAAGTGTGAAATGAAGCAGCCGGGCTCTCAGCCGGTGTCAATCAGTGCATCGCCACTGTCTGCAGTCAAGCTGAGAGCCCACTGCAAGGTAGCTCACAGCACAAAACTCTGCCAGTACAACTCTGCCTCTAGCCATTTAACAATGTGATTCCCACTGACTTCAACAGGGCAAGAGTTTTGTCTGATGGGTCTAACTCCTGAAAGTGCCTTTTAGTCTTAGGGAGACCTCCTACTCAAAACAATAAACAGTTTTGCCTGAGTCAAGGCTCACGGTGGTGAGATTTTCATGCTAATAAATGTATCATTAAGCTATACACATGAGACCCGGACCTAGCTGCACACATGTGAAAGGAATAATTACATTTGTCATGAGGCATTCAACCAAGTCAAGGAAGGTACCAAATGACATCTGGGTGGAAAAATTACAAAATACGAGCTCACACAAGGCTGCCAAGAAATTTGTCAGCTGCTTCATCAGCTGGGAATTTTAAATCTTGGTTTAAAACTCCAGACTAGAAGAAATAAGCTTTAGGGGCTATATTTAATGAAACCCCAAATAGAAGGTAATTTAGTTCATAAAAAAAGTCAGCAGGAACAAAGCTCTACCTATTGCCATCTGGGATCTTGCATGCGTGTTGTTGTTTTTTTTTCCCCAGAGCTACTGTTTTCAGGTTGCCTTTTTTTTTCTTTGTTGAACTAGGAACTAATACTGGAATTAGTTTGAGCTTCATTACTAGTGAGCGATGCAGAGCCCTAGTGGCTCTGCTGCTTTATTGACAAGAAACAAATTGTGCTGGCAGCTGCTATGCAGACTTTGGCTTGCAAGTGGACACGCTGCCCATCAGAGACCACCATCTGGTCGGGGAGGGAGAGAGCTAGCACATACGGCCCCTCCACGCTCCCTCCCAAAACCAAGGCGCTGGCATATTTGCAGTCCTTCACTGCTCGTACTATGGTGGGTTTATTACCTAACGTGCTTTTCAGCGACAACTGATTGGAGTCAATGGCTTCCCCTCAGGCAAAGAGAGCCCTAAGGGTGTGCTTGGAGATGCACCTGCTCCCTGGAGGTGTGGCATGAAGGGCAGGGGGGTAGCAGGAGAGTACTTCTGGGATTTCTCCAAAGCATGTTTGTAACCAGGCCTGTCTAACAGCAGGTAGATCCCAATGAGCATCATCACTCCAGCGTTTTCTGACTATTTTAACAGATTCTCCTAGCCTCATCCTGCTGGTTCCCAAAACCCTAGGTGAGGTTTCTGCCTCTCCAGCTGTGAAAGGCATGGTCTCCTCTGCTTGTGTAGCTCCTTTATTTTTAACTGTTGCTCATTTTGTTTCCCAGTTTGACTTCAGTTTTGCCTTCCCAGGCAAAATTAAGAGCTCCAGTTGGGACCTAGTATAATGGAAAAGCAGCTCAATGAACTTTTACAGCCCAATTTTCTCATTGTCATACAGTGATAAAGGTAACAGCTGAAAAAACCAAAACCATGTGTCTTTTAAACACATTGTAAGGTTAAAGCTCCTTTTCTTTCCTTTTCCATGCACAAAAGGTTTAGATGGAATATTTTATAAAATATAAAGGACCTAGCAGAGGAGATGAATGACAGCCAGAAGAGCAGCATTAGTGTCAGCAAGCTTACTGTAGCTGCGAATCTAAACAACTTGCAAGCCCTTCTCAGCTTACAGGTGGCTAAAAATGTTTTACTAACCAGATTTACCAGCAGAACTAAGGAGACTACAACCTTGTTTTGCACCTCGGGGTCTTGCATTAGGGAAGTGTTTGTGTGGCTGGATAAACTCACCTAAGGGGGTTAGTGAAGCAGTTTTGATTATCCATAGAAAATTAATGCCAGAAACAGGGATGAAGTCCCAGCTGTGTCGAATTCAAAGGGAATATTGACTCCTAGCAGGGGTACTGCTCAGTGTGTTCTTGCTAGCTTGAGTACAGCTGTGATTTCTTAAAGAATTTGATTTCAGAAAAGAGCAAAATAAAGAAATCTTTAATATTTTCTCCTTTTCAAAAGCATTACGCTCACATCTGTTCATCTTCTCACATTTCTCTAAAGATGACTGTAAAGCTAGTCTTCATTTTAAAACTTTTTTGAAGAAGTATTGCCTTCGGGTGTATCATGTTTTTTCTATCTCACTAACTTTTTAAAGTATATTTTTAACTAGGTGCAGATACATAGAAAAAAATATGTTTTGAATACATGGCAGGATAGCTCTTCATCCCTGAAATATTCAGGCATGCTTGTTTCCTAAATGCTCATGGGCAACAGAGCTCCAGAATTACCAGTGGGCTCCAAGGCATGTGCAACAGGTACTAAGGTGTGCTGCTCACATGGAGAGGTAAGCAGCATCTGGTATTGGCTGATGACGTTTGTGTTGCTGGGGAGACCTAGGAGCCTGCTCCAGCTCCAGATAGCTCCTCCACACTGGTAATGACTGGAAATTGTCACCCTCACATTGTGCCCAAGGATAGGCAGTGGGAGACCTAGATGTGGGAAAAACTGGTAGACTTCTTGGAGCCTGATGGAGTTGTGCTAATTGACCAGCAAAGTATAGACATTTTTTCTGATGGGAGCATTCATTCCTTCAAAGGCCAAAGACCTTGCCATCATATATGATCACATAACAAGCAAACCTAGCAGCTATAGCTGATAGGAGGAACTGTTAGCATAAATAACCCATGAGCAAGGCCTTCAAAACAATGAAAAGAGCTGCTGCCATTGTTATTTTTGGACTCCCTAAGCAGAGCAGAAAAGGAGATGGAAAGTGAGATGATTCCAACAAGTGAATGGGCACAGAGACCAAAGTACTCTCTTACTCCCAGGTGTAATTGTGAGGACAGTCACTAAAAGGAGATGTAGCAACACCTTCTAAAGGGTCTTTCATATGCCCACTCCTTCCTGCTCTATGACTATTCCCAACTGTACTTTTACAGTTTACATTAAATATTTGCTTTCATTTCTTAGCTGATAGCAACTTCATTTTGCAATCCTTCGCTCTGAAAGCCTCCAGGGGTCTCCTTATGTCTCTGCTTTTCTGTTCACAGCCCATGGTTTTGTTTTTAATCCCAAACTTCATGAAACCACGTGATATTTCCATGCTGCCCCTCCAGTCTAGGAACACAAATCATTCTAATGTACTTCAACCTTATTATACTTCAGCCTTGAGGATGCCGTGAATCACAGAATCACAGACTGGTTGAGGTTGGAAGGCACCTCTGGAGGCCATCTGGTCCAAGCTCCCTGCTCAAGCAGGGCAATCTATGGCAAGTTGCCCTGGATTGTGTCCAGACAGCTTTTGAATATCTCCAAGGATGGAGACTCCACAGTTTTCCTGGGTAACCTGTGCCAGTGCTCGGCCACCTTCACAGTAAAAAAGTGCTTCTGATGTTCAGAGGGAGCCTCCTGTGTTTCAGTCTGTGCCCATGCTTCTCAGCACCACTGAAAAGAGCCTGGCTCCATCCTCATTGCATCCCCCCTTCAGGTGTTTATATGCATTGACAAGATCCACCTGAGCCATCTCTTCTCCAGGCTGAACAGTCCCAGTTCTCTCAGGCTTTCCTCATAGGAGAGATGCTCCAATCCCTTCATTGTCTTCATGGCCCTTTGTTGGACTCTCTCCAGTGTGTCCTCTTCTGTACTGGGGAGCCCAGAACTATGCCCAGCACTCCAGGTGTGGCCTCACCAGCACTGAATAAAGGGGAAGGATTACCTCCCTTCACCTGCTGGCAGTGTTTTGTCCCATTGAGCCCAGGATACAATCAGCCTTCTTTGCCACAAGGGCACATCACTGGCTCATGTTTGACTTTGAGGCCACCAGGACCCCCAGGTCCTTTTCTGCAAAGCTGAAATGCTTCTGAACTGTTGAACTTTAGTATCCCCTTCCTGTTATTGTCAAACTACAATGAATCATAATTCATCCCTGTTAAATCTACGAATCCCTTCTTACTCTACCCTTGAAATATATAGTATTCTTTAATCTATTTTCAGTGTGCAGGATAACTGGTGCTTAGCATTCAGCTTCTTAGAATTCCCTCCACATTTGCATGTGCAATAAAAATATATCTATTTTTTGTGTGACTGCAATAAGAAATTAATCAGGAGTACATAGAACTCAGTTCCAGGTCAATGCCAAACCATTCCAGGAACACACTTTTGCTTTAGTTATTGCAAACAAGTCCACAAAATACTGTACGGTCTTTCATGCTTCATATTATGCCTTTTTTGTTATTTATGGTTAGAAGTGGGTAGGACACATCATATTCTTCTTTGTCTCAACCGCATGTCTGACAAATACATTTGGTAGTTGATTGCAAGTATGGTATAATCTTAAATCACTTGGTTCAATCATTTAAAATTATGTCTATAGTAGTGGCATCTACAAGGGAAATATTTACACACGGGATATTTCTTCTACCTAGAATATTAAAGCTCATTTCCAGATGGAAAATACTTTTGTAGTAAAAGCTATAATCCATACAATCAGTTAGAAGCTTGTTTACTACTTGTGTTTTCATAGAATAATACTGTAGTGTATAGAAAGCAGTAAAAGGAAAACAATAAAACCCTAGTAAGTGCGTTTGGCCAGCGGTGTAATAGCAAGATGCCAAGAGCTGAATCCTCATTTTCAACATTCATTATTCTGAATAGCTACAGTTTTAAAGGACCTTATAAGACTAACTGTATTGCATCAGACCAAAAATCTTCCTGCCCCTTCTTCTGCTTCTGATGTGACCAGAAGTACACACTCAAGGAAAGAAAGTCATAGCAAGTGTAGAGTAATATAGCCTGCAGTTTTCTCTCCCCATTTTCAGCAATCCTCATTTTAGGGATTTCCTTAGCCAGAGGTTGTGACTGGAGCCTCGTGTTTGCTCCTCAGAGAGGAGCTGCTGCTTCCTCTCTGCATTTGCTTAGCCACAACCTGTGAATGAGCTCCAGAGTTTGGGTGCTTTGTGAAAAAGTGCTTCTTTTTGCTCGTCTTAACATGCTACCGATGATTTCCTTCAGTGAGTGCTGGTTTTTGTGTTTAGGAAAGTAGGGAATAATTATGCCATATTTACCTTCTCTCTGCCATTCATGATTTCCGATCCCTTTGCTACTACCTCTTTTCCAACTAAAATGTCCCGCTCCATTCAGTCTGCCTTCCTCAGAAGTTATTCCCTGCTCCACCTCATTTCCCTTAATCCGAACTTGTCTAGGCCTGTTACATACTCCTGAGATGACGGGGTTGACAGGAGTGGCACACAATATTCAAGGCACCAGGCGACCTGCTTATTTTTGCAGTGACATGATGAAGTCGTCTATTTTATATATATTTCTTCTCTCTGCTTTTTTAAATAGTTCCTAAAGACCACAGCTGAGCCGTAAATTGACTTTTTCAGTACGTTTCACACAGCGCTTCCAAGATAATTTCCTAGCACATTCAGAACTGTTAACTCTCTGTACTTGTGTGTGCAGCCATATAGGCATAGGAAAACACATGCAAAGAACGAGAGCATGTCTGTTAAAGCTGCTTTTACTTTGCATTTTCCTTGTTGTTACTGTCATATACCTTTTCAGCACTTGGTCAATAACATGAAGGGTTGCAATTATTGGGCATATAAACTTTAGTCTTGTGATCGCTATAATGGCACTTAGATGAAGAGAAGACCTGCTCTGGCCTGTCAAGTGTAGACGTGGCAGACCTCATGAAGCACATAAATGGTCTCTTCAAAAGTAATAAGGATAAATGTCAGCAAGGTTGTGATGTTGTGGAGATGAAATCTGTGCATCGGCAGGAAGAGAGGCTCAGGCTTACCAGACCTGCACAGGGCAGCAGATGGAGAGGCAGAGGCTCAGTGCTTCACTGAAAGCACAGTGCAGGGAAGGACAGTTGAGATTTATTACTATCTGGGGAGGACAGGGTCTGTATAATCCAAAATTGAACCTGGTAACTGAGGAATTAAATTTAAAAAGTTAAGGAAGAACTTTTAAGCTAAGACTGAGAGCAAGCCAAGACACGCAAAAGAGCACATACCTCAGGATGGTGCATTTCACAGGAGTAAAGTACAAAACTGCTATATCCTCAAATAAAAAGTAGGGTGGAAACAGAAAAAGCAGCAACAGAACAGCAAAGCGTGGCTTAACAAGTAAATCCCCATTTCAGCAATAAAAATTGGCAAGCAGACTAAAGCCGAATATATGTGCCTGTTTGTACTAGTGCTAGAACTCTGAACCATGCTAAGTACAGAGAAACTGGAATGTCTGGTTTAAAATTGACATAATTAATAAATTAATATCTCAGAAACTTGGTAGAAGGGACATAATAAGACCAGTTCTGATTTCAGGGAGTAAAATAATAATTTAAGGAGTGGCTGGAATCAAATAAGGTAAATATCCTAACTGTGTGTACTGATCTTGGCTGGGATGGAGTAAATTTTCTTCATAATAGCTTGTATGGTGCTACATTTTGAATTTGTCATTAAAACAGTGTTGATAACACAGGGATGTTTTAGCTGTCACTGAGCAGTGCTTAAACAGTACCAAGGCCTTTGCTGCTCCTCACTCCACCCCACCAGCAAGGGGGCTGGGGGTGCATGAGAAGCTGGGAGGGGGCACAGCCGGGACAGCTGACCCCAACTGACCACAGGGGTATCCCACACCGTATGGCATGATGCTCAGCACATAAAGCTGGGGGAAGAAGAAGGAAGGGGGGAACACTGGGAGCGATGGCATTTGTCTTCCCAAGTCACTGTTACGCATGGTAGAGTCCTGCTTTCCTGGGGATGGCTGAGCACCTGCCTGCTGATGAGAAGGGGTGAATGAATTCCTTGTTTTGCTTTGCTTGTGTGTGCAGCTTTTACCTTACCTGTTAAATTGTCTTTATCTCAACCCATGAATTTTCACACTTCTACCCTTCCAATTCTCTCCCTGCCATCCCACTGGTGGGGAGTGAGCCAGTGGTTGTGGAGTGCTTAGCTGCCTAGAAGGCTTAATCCATGACACTGTGTGAATCATTATTGCAGAATCCCTCTGGTCTTTAATTCTTTGCCAATACAGAAAGAGCACAGTCATGGATCTAGACTACTGAGCATCCCACCGGGGTGGGACAATGACCATAACATGGTAAGGAAGACCAAGAGACTACAAGATTAGAAATCACAATAGTAATAGGAATCTTCATATCTTCCAGATAGACTCAATACCTGTCATGACAGGGCATGTTGCAGACAATATTATTTTAAAGACTGTAAAGGATTGCTTTTTCAATTAATTGGTCAGAAAATCCACAAGGGAAAAGCCATTCTTGGTTTAAAGTAGAGCATGTGACCTGTTTCAAGATGCAGCCACTGAAGTTCTTCTCAGTAAAAGAGGCCATAAAGTATTCAAATTGACCTTCTTGTAGGACTGAAAAGTCAAAACACAAATCCACAATAATAACACTAAACTTAAGAAGTGGAACTATAATCAAGTAAAGAATTTTATTGGGAGGAAATTAAAAGGAACAACCGAAAAGGTAAAATGTTTGCAGGTAACCTAAAGACCGCTTCAGGACGACACCATATTCCAGTCTGAGAATAAAACTTGAAAATGTTTTCGAGGGCAAAAAAACCCCCAAAACATCCCAAGCAACAATGATTAACAGTTCAGTGAAAGCATAAAAAACTGTTTTCAGAAGTGGGAGTTGCATCATTATTTGGGAAGCAGACCAATTAATTCTTGGCATCCAGAATTACACATTCTAGAGAAGCTTTCAGAATTTTGCAGCCTTCCCATGAGGGCCACTGTGTGAGCAGTCTGAGGCAGCAAAGGCCTTCAGCTATGAGAAAAAGATGCTAAAAGGATTCAGATATGCAGCTGCCAGCCTGCTAACTGTGGCTGGTAACCTGTGCCCTAAAGTAGCCTCAATGCCAGAAGAAGAGACAGTGACACCTGTAAAGACAATTATTTTGAATAAAATTCCTGGATGGGAGAAATTCAGGAATTGCAAGCAAATAGTATTTGCATTGGTAAATTAGTCAGAACAACAGTAAACCCCAAGTTAGTACATGCCTAAATAGATAATGAACATGTATCCACATGACTTCTGTGGAGGGAAGAAATCTGTTAGATTCTTTTCGAATTAGCAATGAGACAAATACCCGATAATAAAAGACAGATGACTTTTTGTCTTTTTTTTTTTTTTAAAATTGGCTTCCAGAGAAGCTGAATGTATGTATATCTGATTTAATTTGGAACTGTTTCTAAAACAGCTCAGCATTTTAGAACTGCCCCAGAGTACATCAAATTGGCAACAAAACCCTGACACATCACAAGCGAACATATGTCTTCTCTGAAAAACCGCGTTTGAGTGTCTAGATACAGCCTACATCTTCAAAAATGCAGCACTGAAGTGATGTTAATGTCTATTCAGAAACACAAAGAATAAAAACTACTCTTCAGTAATTTCAATTTTTGAAATTTTTTTAGTGATAAACGTAGAACTCATCACCAATTTCAACCTCTCTTTTTTTTACCAACTACACTATGTAATTGCTCACTTCTACTATTTTATACTGTAGACTTTTTTTTTATTTTCTTTGTATGTCTGAAGCTATCTTCTGACCTTTGTTTGGACCAGGACTTTGAAAAATTCCCATCATTGTTGAACTTCCCTGGCGGTTTTTTTTTTTCATTTCCTTGAGAAGACTACAGACTGTTACTCATTGTTTTAATTTGCAGTTTCTGTAATTTCACATCAAACCGAACTAGACAATTTAATCAAGGGAACACAAGAACGTTACTCAAAAAGTAAAATGAATAATGGCAAAAGCAACAAATAGTTTCGTAAGGGGCTTTAAATGTTTATTCCAATGTATGCTGATTGTGCCTAAGAGCAGCAAAATGTAAATTAAGTTAGTACGTGAGCTTATCACTAGGAAACAAGCCTTTTTTTTAAAAAAAAAGGAGAAAACCCCCCTAAATTAAGCCCAATGTGGGTTAGGCCCACCCGTTACATAAGCCCCTAATCCACATCAAAACCTTTTTAGTAACATATGGGCCATAATAATTTCCGGTGCTCTTTACTTCTTAAGCATAACAAGCTGTTATCTGAGAGGGACTTATATTTGCATTTGTAGTTACTAAAGAGATCAAAACTGGAATTTTCCCATAAGGATCATTAGAGCCCATTAAAAAGTCTGCGATTCATGGTTAACGTTATTAGTTAGCAAAGAGTAGTGTTAAGGCGTCAGGAACAAGCAATCCAAATCACAGTTCCCGATGGAAATGCAATGGCAGAGGTACAGTATGCACGTATGGGCATGGGGGCCCATGAAAAATAAATGCAGGCTGTCTGCGTTAACTTCTGCCTAAGTGCAGAGGTGAGAGAAATGGTGTGCTTTCTGCCTTTCGTCTTTAAAATGAGAACGCATTACACGAGAGTATTTTTGCCGCATCTAATAACCAGTTTAGATTTATTTTCTTTAGAATACAACCTTTGTATTACAAACAATACTCGATGACAGAGTATCCAATTAATTGCTAGCTTTATATGCATACAGCACATAATGAATTTACATGGGTGTAGAAAAACAAAGCAATATTCATCCTTAGTGTAATCCCCCTAATTATGGATGTATGTTTCAGTTTTCATCTGCTCCATTATTCAGAGCATCCATTCTCCTTCCATTCATTCTTTTGCATCTCTCAAACCTTCCTCTGTGGCCATGCTGCCCCTTAAAAATAGCCTCTTATTAAGACATAACTAATCTTGTGGCCAGATGAATGAAGTAACAACTATTCCTCACGAATGCCTAGGATTTACTTTAAATTGTGAGATATTTGCAAGTACAGCCTGAACAAGTTGCTTTTCTCTCAAGCTGTTCAGGGAAATATAGGGACGTCACCGAAACATATAATGTATCTCTGCAGGAAAGAGAGTCCACGGTTGCCTCTTTGCTCTGCATGGTGTAATACAGGTCTGAAAATATAGAATTGGAGCTTTAAACTTAGATGTTAAGCCACGCAGAGAAGAAGATGGTCTTTTTATTTGCCTAAAAAGGGCCATGCCCACCTACAGTGCTGCAGCAACCAGAATAATAGTAATGCTTTAAAAAAAGGAGATATAGGCCAAAACCTGGCATTAACTAAACTCTAATAGCTGTTGCATTGACTGCAATCCAGACAAAAAAAGATGACAGCTAGTCACCCTGGTGAAGAAGGGAGAGGACCTCCAAGTACAAAGATGATTTTTGCCCTTTACTGGTGTTTAGCTGATTTAAAGGTAAGCTGAAGACTTAAAATCCATTGTTTAAAACTGAAAATTATTCCTTTCCCCCCTCCCCCAACAATATATTCTAATCTTGTTCACTTTACTTGAGAACATGGTGAAAAATCGGGAAGAACTGTGTGGCAATGACTTTCCTGAATGGAAAAGAAATGTCAAACAGGATTGCTCTGCACGCACATGTGCCACGGAGAGGTGGTGGATCAACCTCTCTGCCTTTCAGCAGAAGGAGCAAGAAACTCCCAGATGAAAGCCTTGGTCACATCCTCCCAGGACCTGCTGGGTTCCTCTAGCATCACCTTGAGCAGGAAGCTTCTCTTCCTCCTTTCCAAAGTACAAACAAATCCCAGCCTCAGCTGATTTATAATTCTGGCTAGAGGGTGTTCTTTATTTATCAGATGGGAGCTACACACACACACAAAAGCCTTTTTTGCTTTGTATTTCACCTCTAATTTGGAGTACCCAGTATCCCTCTTACCTTCCTTTGTCACCTTAGGACTCCCCTATAGGAACCACAGCACTGTCTAAATAAATACCAGCACAGTACAGTGTGGAAATTCAGAAAGAGAAAAAGGTTATGTGCAGTCAGAAAGCACACCCACTTTAAAACTCCACTTAGTTCAGCTAGGTGTTGTTCGTAACATTTATTTCCTATGAAATCCCCCACGGCTCCTGTCTTCTCTTCCAAAGCAGCACTCTTTCTTGAGGAAAGTGAATCAAACATTAAAGAATCTTCTTGGAGTAATTTCTCAGAGCAGGCAGCATCCTTCTCCAGTCAGAAAGTGTGAAGATTGATGCCCGGACTGAACTAGCTCCCGCGGAGTTGATGGATAGCATCTCCATGGTCCTTTCACTGATTCTGTCATTGGCATAAGCCAATGCATATTTTATGCAAAAGATGAGGAGTTTGAGGGAGGGAGAAAAAATCTGCTTGGCCTGCAGAAACAAAAATCAATAGCGGTGAAACTCACTGTTTTACTGTACAGAACTTATAGCCCAGTAATTAAACTGTACAGTTGCACAGAATGAGCTCTATCCATTAGGAGCATGACCTTTCTTTCTAGGAGAAAGATTACTTAAATGCAACAATACACCAAAACTTTGCTAACATAAAATGAACCAGTGCCTACTCATGAAAGGCCATGTGTAGACATGGTATGAGGTTACTTAAGCTGTTATTTGGAAATTTAGGAAGGGCATCCTCTCTAGATTTTGCACAAAATTGAGAGACGTTTGCTTTACAGAGACAGATCCACCAGAGATGCTGCCAGCCTTACTGTGGCTTTCTAGGCCAGAGGTGCCACTGAGCAGTTGCATACTCTGTAAAAACCCTATTCTGCTCTTCCTTCCACCTATGCTGGTCCCTGAGAGAAACTCTTGAGAGAACTAAACAGAAGGGATGAAAGTTTTGCTGCCACATGGCCAAGTGATGATCAGATGCTACAGAAATAAGACATCTGAATACAAGTAGGATAAGTAACCATATACAGTCTTAAGCACAAAGAGTCTTTTAGGGAGATAAAAGAAGCTTTATTTTTGCCCTGAAGTGGTTTATGAGAGCAGCCTTTGGACCTGTAAGCTACAAAACAGATAAACTATCTAGGAAATACTTAATTCTGAAGAAAACTAATTAAAATCAAGCTCTTCAATAAACGTATTCTCCCAGGAGAAGGCAATCCCAAACAGCCAGTTACTTTCCATTTGGGAAGCTATTTATTGAGCACATGCTAAGTCTTCCTCTCATATATGCTCTCCGAGCCTATGAAGAAGCTAGATACAGCAAAACAAATATCGTCTGTTCCCTGAATACACTCAGCCAGGGAAGCAAGACTCCTAGGCTCGTGTATCTTACCATCCAGCTCAGGATCATAGTCATGTATGACATTTTTGAGCCTGTAAGATTTACAGGAAAATAAGAACAGGTCAAGAACCGTATTCTTCTCTCAGTTATACAATAATTTGCAATCAGGACTTTGTTCAAGCAGATGCATTATCACTATTTGAGGAATACTGCTGCTCTCTGCAATGTGTCTTAACAAATTAACACTTGCCAAGTGCTTTGATGAGAGCTCTCCCATGAGGACTGCCTTGATGTTTCTTGCTGCTGACAAGCGCCTTATGCCCAATCTCAGGAAAAAATGAGGAGGAGCACTGTCACGTTCCCCTCATGACTTTAGTTCTCAGCACCATGGCCTTGTTTTTCAATCCAGGAATGCTAGCAGGACAAAAGGTTGGATGGCACACATCCAGCTTGTGCGGGAGCTCTCTTCCAATGGCAGTGGTACCGTGCTGGTCAGAGGGTTAACCGCCTCTCTCTGCAATGTACATTTCCAAACTACTTGCCCGCAGCTAGCAACATACTATCTTGGCCTAAATACCCTCTTCTCAAATTGCTTTGGAGTGAACGAGTTAAGTAGCAGTTAAGTGCCCATGGTACACTGGAAAACACACATATGGATCAGGTCTTTTTCTCTCTTATGTGCTTAAGCCACTGCATACATTGGCTTGTGATCCTGCCCTAAAAAATATATACCTATTGAACCAAACTGACTTTGTTCGCTATAGACTCCTGCATAATTCAAAGCCTGACTGGCCTATTAAGCAGAAGGTTTTCATTTCTTCCAGCTAGCTATTTAAAGATTATATATTGATATTATCTAGGTATATTGATGATATCCTTTTCGTTTGGAAGAGTGACTGGATCAGCAAACAGTTAACACAACTTAATCACACATCCCAAGATTATTCAGTTAGATGGTCCACAGTCATGTATCCCAGCAGATGTATCGAACTGAGCACTGTAGAGACCTACAAGAAGTCAACAAAACCAATTTCATTACAAGCTTGTTTGGATTTCAGTCAAAGTCACAAGCCTAATACTGCACAGGGCACAACTGCCATTTTAATACATCAAAAGGACATAATTTAAATGAAAGCAAGTAATTATGACATGCAGATAAAATGTATTTTAATGTATGCCAATCAACTGAAGTTCAATTTTAATGTATGTCATTGACTGAAACAAATTCTGGTAATATCTGTCTGTAATACTATTCCTTTCCGCCCTTTCCTCCTGTCTACTGCTCTTTCCTCCCCTCATACACTTCAAATTGAGATAAATATAATGAGTAAAATACACCAAATCATTATGATAACATGGTTCAGCAGGAATAGGATATTTCATTGATTTTTCTGCTTGCACTGTAAGAACCACTGTGTTCAAGAATTCAGAGGAGCAGAAAACTGAAGGACATATAATGAGAATGTTGTGTACTTCAGTCACTCAGTGTATTTGCATCCTCATAATAAAATTAAACGACCCCTCTTACTCCACTTTTATTTCTCAGCACAGCATTTAACATTTTTCAGTCATTGTAAAAATGCTTGGTTTCTTTCTTAACAGTAAAGATGTCGAAGTTATAACAGTGATGCTACTAACAATTCACACTTTTTTTCCAGAGAAATGCTGTCCATCATGTTATACCTAGAAAGGTTTACATGTTTTTGAGATTTGTTTTAAGGGTGGGCTTTCAAAAGGTAATTGCTGTAAATCATTTGAGGGTGGAGACATATGACGTGCCAATGAAGAGTGCTGAAGCCAGAGGTATTTGCCTCCCCAAATTGTAAAAGACTATGCAGTGTTTAAGAAAATGTCATTGACATGATGCCAGCTAGTCAAGCAAAAGAGAAAGAGTTAAATCACCAATGTGAATTCAGGAGATTTTTGGATTGGATTTTGGCTTTGCTTCTGGGTTCCTTTCAATTTAATGCTGGGCATATATACTTAATCCCTGAATGCTTTATATTCTGCTATCTAAAACTAAAATAATAGTACTTTCTGTCATGACATGTCTGTCTTGTCCTTCTCTGTGAGCCCTTTCGGACAGGTGCTGTCTCTTACTACATGTCTGCGTCATGCCTAAACATGGGGCTTTGAATGTGACTGATGCATCTTAGTAATAATAAAATAACACTTTCTATCAATGCTTCTCTGTAGAGGGTGCTCCTGGCAATAAGAACTGGGGATTTAGTCAATTAATCCTAATTTACGTCATTCTCTGAGGTATTAGCATAACATCTTGCAGCGAATGACTTTAAATAAACATGTTCAGAGGTATTACAACGCATGTATATTATCTCAGACACTGACTCCCACAAGGGCAGCTGAACATCATGTATGCACGCTGAAGATGAACGTGTAAGTTTAATTTGCAACTCTGGCTCTTTCATGTAAAAGGGAGCTTAAGGCTGACGAAGATCCACTGGACCAAGAGTGCATGGCTGTGCCCTGTGCAGCTGCTGTTTCTTCTGAACGTCATTTTGATGATGCGCTGAAGTAAAATTAATAGCTTAACTTAAATCAGTGGGCATGCTTTGTGGCTGCTTGTTGACTAACTTTAGGTGCCTAATTACTAAGCTCATCTCCTAGGCTCCTTATGTACTGAGAAAGGGGCATCCCAGAGCACCTGAAACAGGCTCATGCTTTGAGCCGCCTCCTGGAAGAACATGTTTCCATTGACTAACTACAGAGGGAACCTGCTTCCTAGTTTAGACATTTTACAGTCTATGCTGCAAGCTACTCACTGTGAAAGCCACAACACTGCCTCAAATCCATGGCTGGGTTTTTGGTTTTGTTCTGTATCAGTCCAAAAATTCATTCTCAGTCAAAAATCTTCACAGTCATAAATTAAATTCTCATCAATCTGAGTATGAAATACAGCAATATTTATTAAAAGACTCAAATACCAAGAGGCTTAATTAGGCCAACTTTTATTTTTGCAGTTAAAGTGCAACATCAACCTTTCTGGTGTGCTACAGCCATTTTGTGCCAAACACTTGATGTTAAATGGCAGATATTCCCTGCACAGCCATCTGGCGGTGGCAGGAAAGTGGCACAGAGCACGGCTGGCATCCTGAGGAGCATGCTAGTGACCCAAAGCCACCCCTGTCCTCTCTTCTGCCATGGCCTCCTCCAAGTCAAAATTGACAGGTACCACTTATGAGACTTGAGTTCTTAAGTTTCCATGAACACGTAGCTGCTACTGTTGCTTTCTCGTTACTCTTTCTTTTTCAGTGGGATGGTCATGATACCGTTCATCCTGTAGAGTACGGCCTTCAGCTGGTTTTCTGGCTTTCAGTATGGCTGTTTCCGTGAGTAGCATGCTCTGCAGCATAGACATGGCTGTTGACATCTGACCGTCTTCATCCAACAGTTTTCCTATGGTTTATATTTTTCAAGATTATTCATAATTTCACTAGACACCAACACAGATTCAGTTCCCTTTTGGAAATGTTGTTAGAAGGACCTAACGCTACTTGAACATAATTCATTATTATAAATGACCACGTTTAAAAATGGGCATGGTCTTCAATAAAGAAAGTGCAGAATAAATTGCAGAATACCACATTTTACTGAGGTTATATGGTAAATGGCAAAGTTTCTTCATTGTCTTCATTTCTTGCAATGCCAGCTGCCACTGACATCTAAGTACTCTCAAATAAATACTCTAACACAGTATTTTGAACTTTTTTCCCCTGCAAAGGGAATTTCACTTGGCTGACAAAGCATGAATTAAGTCTTATCTCTAGTACCTCTATGGCATATAGCTAGTGACCACTTTTGAGAAAGAAAATATTTCCTTTGACATTTTAGATGAAAGTAATGCATTCTGTTTTGTTCTACAGGTAGTTCGCATAAGGGCAAAGTCCTGTTATATTCACAAAGACAGAGTTCAATGGTGGTTTAAAAGTGCCTTTTACATCTGTGAAGACAACTACTCTATTACAATAGCATGCAGATTCAAAGAGAACAGTCTTTCTGCCACAAGCAAGGCTTAGTTTATTTTTGTGTCAGCAGAAAGCTTTGCTTTCCTTCATAGCTTGGGATTAAAATAGGCTTATTTATTAAAAATGTTATGTGTTATTTTCCTTGGCAGGTTATTCAGATAAAACCACTAAGTATCCTCTAGTGTTTTCACTGGAAAAGGGAAAAGGCAAGTTTTTGAGACAAGATAATGGAGTTACCACTCTAAACTTCCCTTAAGATGAGCCAAGAGACTGAAGAATGGGGTTTAGAAATTAATCGAAGGAGGAGCTTCTAACTCCAGTGCCAATAAAAGTAGCTCTTAGGATGCTATGTGTGAATATAATGGGCTTGACACGAGCTAAACTAAAACTCTGGGCATGCTTAGCTTCCTTGCATTAAAAAGTCAGGCTGCAAATAATGTTTGACTAGTGATAAGGCCACGTCAAAAACAGTATCTGCCTTGGGGGAAAATATGAAAACATTGCGTGGGTGATGCTTCAAAAAACTGATAGCAAAAAAATATGAATTCTGGGCACACATTCTACTGCTCAGTTCCACAAAATTGTCACTGAACTGTGAAGCTGGGAGTAGATTAGGATATCAGAACAGTCAGAATTTAAGAAAGGAGATTAAACAGTAATACTTTCTGTTAAGAAAATGACACACCCTTAGTAAATACTCTTACCAGCCAGCTCTAGTAAAAGGCAGAATAATCACATACACTGCAACAGCACAGCTAAGAACAGTAATCGGGGTGGTCCCACAACATGATGGACAGGGAAGGTTAATTTACTTAATGCACTGGTTTCCCACATACTTGTGTGTCAGACACCATGTGCAGAGCAAGTGAGGCAGAAGACAGAACTTCATACTTTCCTTAAGGATTGTGGTTGTACAAGACTGATTGACCTGGGAAAGTGGGGCAGGATTTAAAGTAGAGCAGAAGCAAATTTAATTCATCTTTCAGATACAATGTGCTTTGTTCTGTATACGCTCTATGAAAGAGCTTCCTGAACGGCCCTGAAAAGAGTCCTGATCCTTAGATAGCTACAGGAGTCAGAGAAACCCACCACATCTTTGGCCAGTGGAGGGACATCTGATATGTGACAACTAAAACACACCAGACTGCAGCAATGATATCTAGTTTAAAATTTTCTCTTTTCTCCTATCAGAGAGGAAAAAGCACACACATTTAAATCAGTGGCCCATATATGTAGATGAACATAGCACTTTTTCATATGAAAACCAGATTCCAAGTGCCCAGCAATTTTGGAGGTCCATTTGTCTTCTGCTGCTGCTCATCTTAGAGTGCTCCAATATTTTATCTTGAAGTTCAACATTCAAATACTTTTTTTTCCCCACCTAAAACTTAAGTTACTCTTCCTGTTATCTGCAACTTGTTGCCGAAACAGTGACCATTCATATACTTAAGGTTTTTCCAAAGGTATTTCATCATGAGGTCACGGACAGGTCTGCATGCAGAGTTAGTGCCTCCCCTCTCTTTCTCCAGAGAGGTAGCGTGGGTAGATAGATGAGACTAAGATTTATTCTCAGTGCTGTAAAATTTTTGCTCTGAAACATGAATGAACTCTTCAACCTTGGGAAAATACGTATTTTTTTTTTCTCCTGGAAATAGCCAGGCTGCTTCTTGCTAACTTTTCAAGAAAGGTAAGTTAAAAATCAGGTATGACATCTTTTGAAATTTAGTTAAGTCCTAAGAAATTACATTCAGAGTTTTGGCAGTATCACTATTAGACCATTATTAGTGACAAAATAAATCTTCAGTGTTTGTTGGGTTCCTGTTAAAGTTATGGAAAACTGTTTGAAAAATAGAGGCTAAAATGTGCATAGGTACTGTATAATAAATTATATATCTGAAAAGGGATATGCAAAGACAGGAATCTAAGCAATAATTTTTATCTTTTCCTTAACTTAAGATACTGAATCACCACATTATAATGAGTTTTATATATCACACCTCTGCCTGGAAAACTTTTGGACTGTAATTATTATAATTAGAAAAATTTAAAGGATAAAAATATTTTTCATTTATTTTGTGCATTCTACACTATTGCATACAATGAATTGCTTTGTTATGTGTGTTAAATGATTGTTTTTTTTTTTTTATTCATTGTCAACCAGTCTGGTTTTTATTTTCATGTGTTCATAACGGAGGGAGGGAGGCAAGCCTTATGCACCATCTCTCAGATTTTTCCACTGAGATCAGTTGTCTCCACCACCTACAACAAATGAAGAGATTCTGAGATTTGCTATAAGTACACTGCATTTATTTGGTGTAAAAAATTCAGGAAACTGATGGTTCTTGGACCATAAACCTTCTTCTTTGTCACAGGCTTGATGAAGTGAAAGCCTATTAATTTAGGTGGACCTCTGATATGCTTGGGCCACAGGTGAGACAAAAGATGTATCACCAATGTTTTTTTGGGAACTCAAGTGTTAAAATGATGTTTTAAAGCTGTGTAAAACATTCTGACAGTCTACTCCCCCAAGGCAGAAAGAAGTTTTTCACACCCAGATTTTTTTCTAGAAAATGTCATAACCCTTTGAGCCTCCCTTGACCTGTTTCTGTAGCTGCACTGTGGCACGTGTAACACATCCATGTGTAGCGTCTTGCTGGAGACAGGATATGGGGCTCATGACCCTTAGTCGAAGCCCTGGCAGCTGTTGCCATAATCGTTTCCTTAGCGTGACTTCAAAAGCATATTGAACTCTCATGTGTCCACATTCAAATTCTCTGAATTTGTCTCAGAATACCTTTGGGGCAGGGAATTACTGTTCCTTGTATTTCTCTGTAGCTAACAGCTAGAGGAACGGAGATTCTTAAAGTCAAATTTTATACAGGACACTTGTTCTGCTTGTTCTGTAAAGACAGGAATAGCCATCATTCCAGCTTTGGTCTTTTAATATAAATGTATTCCACAGTGTTGAGTTTTTGGGGTTTTTTTTCCCCTGTCAAACCAAGAGCATAACCATTCAATATCAATTAATCTTAATGCTTAAGAAAATCATAGGGAATTAACCATTTATGAGATATGAGCAAAGGTTTTGAGCTCAACAAATAAGCAAGTGCATATGTAGGTCAATTCTTGTCTGACTCACACTTTTCCTGCTGAACAAAGTAAGAAACCAAATATTTTTTTACTTTATTTTGCTGTTGCACAGAGGAAATTTTAAAAATATCTAGAAGATTTTTTAGCTCAAAACCTTTGCGCCATTATCAATATGGCTTCAGATGGCTTCTTACTTAGGCTCTGACTTCTCAACATAAGAAAAGAATTTTTAAATTTAAGGGTCATCACAGCACTGGTTGCCCAGCGTCTCTATCTGGGCAGATACTCAAGACCAGACTGACACTCAACACCAGACTGGCCATGACCCTGAGCAACCTAGTTTGGGGGCCTCTGCTTGAGCATGGGGGCTGGACCAGATGATTTCAAGAGGCACCTTCCAGCCTCAACCATTCTGTGACTCAGACAGAGATGCTGCTCGGTTTTCAATGTGGAACGCACATGCTAGAATTTATTTCAAACTTTATTAATTATGCCATTAAAAATAAATGTTTTTGAAAGCCAGATGGGAACACGAACATGGAAACATGGAAGTAAGATGATACGTTCTTTAAGTACTTTATTTTCACTAACATTTCTCTGAAGGAAAGTCTTCAATTAAAAGCTCTGAAAATTCCACATGTGGAAAAGAAAACACTGATCTGCTTTTATGTGTTAAAAAGGCACCTAGGACACAAGCAGCCTTAATGATGAAGATCCCACATCTTTACGGATTTGCTTATGCACTAGGAACACTGAAGAACTTGCAAGAGTTTTCCTGGGTAGGCAATACCTCAGGGACTGAGGGGTCTCCAACAGTTTCAGGAACCAAGCACATCCTGTGCTTTGGTTCCTAGGATGGCCACAAGCTGAGGGGTTAGCCTTGATCTATCAGCCTGGCCCAGACTTCCCAAAGCAGCTTCTTTGTCTCTGACAAATTCCAAGTGGTCTTGGTGAACCTGCTTTAGCAGCAGGGTTGGACTAGATGATCTCCTGAACTCCCTTCCAACCCTTGCCATTCTGTGATTCTGTGTGATTCAGAAGTGGACACGTGGAGGACATACTAGCTAGAATATCTTACTTAGCAATGGCATTCATGCTGCAGCTCATGCAACCATAAGCAGTATCAGAGTATATGTGCATGTTAATCAGCAACTCTCAGGATAAAACCAGTTCCACCAAAGTTCAAATCTACTTTAGAGAACACCAGCTGAGGATCCTGATCATAAAGATATCAGAAGAATAAGTGAAGATTTTTGGCCTCTGCATGCTTTCTGTGCTATATCTAATCTGAGAAGCAAATGAGATTATTGGAGTCCAGTGTCAGCAATTTAATCCCAAATCCATGAAGACAAATATCTCATTGATATTGGTGTGAGATGTGTTTACTCAGGCTGGTTTATTGCTCCACGGATACTTCAGCTAAACTTTAGTATTATATTAAGAAACCTGAAAATACCCTTCACTGAAACAAGGGATAACACCAGCTCAGTATTTTTAATGAAACTCTTCCCATGAAAGAGGTTAGATTTTTGGGTCCCTGGATTACACTGCAGTTCTGGACAAGAATCTGATTGATTTCAAGTCATTATGATGGAATTTCAAGTTGGTTTGGCTTGTAACTCTTAAAGTCTCAAATCAAATGGGAAAACTCCATCAATTTGGAAGACATGATATTCCTTTGTTGTCATTAATACAGCTCTAAGTACACTCCATTTTAAAATGTGGTAGGGTTGTAGCTGGAAACAGGCTGCGCCCTTACTAGCGTAAACTGGTATAGGTCTATTAAAGACAAACGGAGCTATACTAAAGTTCTATGTGCAATTTTAATACTGTCAATGTATGGATAATCAGGGAGACTTGCAAGTATATCCACTTAGGGGCACCGACTAATTAAGCTTTCTCTGGTGGTTTTTTTCAATATTTTGTTTATAATGCTGAAATACCTTTCCATTCTTCTTTCCACCTTGGTAAAACACATAAAGGCAAAAGTAAATAAAAAAAATAAATCTCTTCATCATGGTGAGAAAATCAGCATATTCACAGCAGTGTATAGATTACATAAATAGGAAAGAATCAGGAATTAGTGTTGTGAAGGAAGACTTAAGTAATCCAAAGCAGTCAAAAACCCTGCTGATTTATTTCTCAGCTTGTGAAAGCATTTTATTCATTCCTAAAAGACACTGCTCTAAGTATCACAGTCACAGCTATAGAAGTTGCCCTATATCAACTGGATTGTTTAAATTAATCTGTACGCCAAGCTAATTAAGAAGCACAACAAGTCAAAAGAGATCTAGGAAGGCTGGCAGTGGATTTCTCAATTGCAGCACCATTGTTTCAGGTACGATCATCTTCTCCTGAGCCTGGCTTTGATTTACATAGTGAGCTACCAGTGTCATGGCTAGAGAAGGAAAAGACACGCTTATAGCCAACTTGAATCTTGTTATATATAATGCTTTCTCCAAAGGGACACTTTAGCAACTGGTGATGCCAGCCCTAATTTTTTGACACAACAGAGAAAAATGAGGGGGTTTGGCCGAGATGTATTATCCTCTGCTGGTTCCTACAGAAAAGGCAGAAAAGTGTTTCTAGTGGGACAAATAATGGGATAGTCATCAGCTCGTTGCAGAGAGCGTTCAGGCAGCAACACAACAGAGTGGACGGAATGTGAATTAGTCAGGAGTCAGGACAAAACCAAAACCCAAGCAGGAATAGAGAATATGGAGAATGTGACAGTTTTCAACTCACAACATAATGCTAATACCAAGGTCTTCAGCATCATTAGCTACATGCAAGGCAAAAAGCAAAACATGCAAGAAATGGCTTACAGATGCGATAGAGCAGCTTAATTTTAATTTGAACACTGTAGAAGAGAGCCACTTTAAAAATATATACAAGTTGCTTACAGAAATGCAATTTGTGTAGGCTTTGGGTTATTAAAACAACTGTAAAAGAAGGTCATATTAAGGCATAGGCTTTAGGATAATGCAATTTGTTTGTACGTAGGAACTTCAGGCTAACTCTGAAAGAATATTTCTCCTTAACTTGATTGCATTTAATACTGGAATTGTTTTCATGTATAATTCCTTTTGTAATTATGGGAAGTATATTAAATGAAAAGCTCACTTCAAACATCAGAATATTTAAAGAACTTGATCCAAACCCCAAAGTCAATGGAATGGGCAGCCCCCCAAGGAGTCAAACACAGCTGGAAATTAAATGTTCAATCTCAATCCCAGCAAGACCAACATGACGTTAGCTGCAAGGGGAAGACCAGCTAAGAGCAAGCTCCAGACACTGTCTGTTCAACTTGTCATTAGAGTTAGGGTAAATATCTGCACTGCACAACCTACTGACATTTAGACACATTGTATGAACAGGAGCTCATGCACCTTGTTATCAGACACGTGAATAGAAGGTACTGGACTGTCCTGGTTTCAGCTGGGATAGAGTTAATTTTCTTCCTGGCAGCTGGTATAGTGTGGTGTTTTGTATTTAGGATGAGAAGAATGTCAATAACACCCTGATGGTTTAGTTGTTGCTGAGCAGGGCTATACCCCAGTCAAAGACTTTTTCAGCTTCCCCTGCTCTGCCAGGTGCACCAGAAGCTGGGAGGGGGCACAGCCAGGACAGGTGACCCCGACTGGCCACAGGGCTATTCCAGACCATATGGCGTCATGCTCAGTATATGAACTGGGGGGAGTTGGCCAGGGGGCAGGGATCGCTGCTCGGGGACAGGCTGGGCATCAGCCGGTGGGTGGTGAGCACTTGCATTGTGCATCACTTGTTTTGTATATTCTGTATATCCTCTTACCATTATTATGATTATTATCATAATCATAATTATTCTTTTCTTCTGTTGTTTCATTAAATTGTCTTTATCTCAACCCATGGGTTTTACTTTTTTTCTGACTCTCTCCCCCATCCCACCGAGGGAGGGGGGGAGTGAGCAAGCGGCTGGGTGGTGTTTAGCTGCCTGCCAGGTTAAACCACAACATGGACATACTGCGCTGCTCCAGCTTTTATGCACTACTATTTGATCCTTGGGTTGCAGCCACAAGAACATACTATTCTGAGATATATGAACTCCAAATAATTTTTGTCTGCTTCTTAGTGCCCCTCCTCCAGCCCCACTGGCCCATCTTCTTTCTTCATCTTTCCTTCTAGGACTCCCATTTCTCCCCTCCATACTTCATTCTTAATAGGCTTCCTTCTGCTTCTTTCCTTTCCTTGACACCTGTATCCTAATTTACTCCTCTAGCATTCTCACTAACTCTTAATAAAAATTAAGCATGATCAATATCGAGACAAAAATAGAAGGCACAAGCTGCTTTTGCAAGTTCTCCTTGACTGTGCGGGTGAAGTATGGTGCCTGCTTTGCTGCTCATCTGTCTACTTTTTCTAATACAAGCTTTTCATAGAGGGGAAAAGATCTCCCTGTGGCTAGTGATTGAAGAGGGGAAGAAGCACAAGCAATCCTGCATTCAACCAATTCCTCTCGCACATAGAGAGAGGAGATGAAATTCTGCTAACGGATGACTGTGGAGTTCTGAGCGGGGCTGGTATGGCACAGCGATACCTACGGCGTCATTTCCAGCACTGCCCGCCTGTGTACCTGTGACAATGGAGCCCCTGTCTGGGCTGGAAGTGCTGTGCATTGCCACGAAAGAAACAATAAATATACATAAATAAGACCCAGTAACTGAGATGATTAACAATACACATATATATAATATATACATACATTGTATATCATATATACATGTAAGTATGTAACATGCAGGTATTAAAATCTTCTAAATAGTTTTTAAATTATGTGCAGATAGGTGTATATATATTTAAACCTCTTTATCCATACCCATAGTCAAAATCTCATATTGTTTTTTATCACAGATAGCATGGCATATTTTATTATCTGTGGATATGTAAAACAGATCATGCAAATGCCAAGTGAAAGACACTCACAGAGCAAACACAGTTTCTGCGATCCTTAGAATGCAGAGCTTTAAACCCAAAAACTACTGCTCTCTGTGAATTTAATTTTGCCAGGTCCTACATAAATGATGATGCGAGCCATCAAAATATAAATCATACATCTTTAAAATGAAACATGCATTGTTATGGGCAAACTTATACTCTTAAGCCGCAGAGGATTTTTTCCAAAATCCTGATTCATGTCTGTGGATGAGTGGAAGAAGGCCTACAAATGCCAGAACCGCTCTTGGCACTCCTTGCTACTAGTCCAGCTACCCTGGGAGTAGAAGCATTTTGGTCTGAGATGGACTGAGCTGCACAGCACAAAGCATGAGCTGCAGAAAGGGGTAGGGCCCTTCTGATGGACCTCCAAAGTTTGCACTAACCCCTGGGATCTGCTGAAGCAGGGAGGTACCTACCACTCCAGGGCTGCTCCAGCTGGTAGTAAGAGGTGGACTATCTGCTGGAGTCCTTGAGAGGGTAAGCAGAAGCTCTCCTGTCTTGTCCTGTGTGGCTGACTGCCTTGGAGCAGGAAAAAATATATTTCTGGAGAATCAAGGGAGACTAATTCCCCTGCTGTTGTCAATCCAAGAAGAAAAGGGCAGAAGATAGCAAGTTCATAATATCCTTTTTCCCTCAGGTCCCACTCGATTTCGTCAATGCTGGGGTACTACAATAATAAAATGAAATACTCTCTTTTTGACATTTAAGTCACTCTTTTGAAATAAGTGTGGAAGGAGAAAAATGAGTTAGGGCACATTTAAATAATACTGGGTAGAGATTTGGAACAGTCATTAATTTACCCCACCAGCTTACTTGTAATTAATATTAACTCAATGGCAGAAAAGAGAAATATACACTGCGGAAACAGTGCAGCTTAATAAAAAATAGTATTAATTCTTCTTCCTTCTGCATTATCTGCTAAAAGGTTTTTTGCTTTTCTTTCTGTAAAAAGGAAATATGACAAGAGCTTCTCGGGGCAGAAGCATTGTTCTTGGTCAAATGTTGGAAGCTCACATTGACTCCACTCATTTTTGTGGAACTTTCTAGATTTCTATTAATGTGGCTAAGCAGAAATTGATAAAAGTCTCCTCTCCAATGGAAGATATGCCAGGATGTTCTATGTATATACAGTAGAAGTTTTCTTTATGAAAAAGTCTCTAGTGTACCATATATTGGAGAAAAAATGTAATAGGTCTTTGGCTGAGAAAGGTTTTCAAAAGGTTGCATTTGAGTTGCAGGTTATTTATGTCTTTTAGCTAAATAGTATGGTGGATAAAAGTATCTACTGCTCAGGGAAAAGCAGTTTTGCAGATTAATGTTAGACTGGTTCAATGGAGTGGATCAATGTTAGTTTGTTAAGAGGTTCGCTGTAGCATTTTTAGTGAAAAGAGTTTGGAAAGGGGAGACCTGCATTTATGGGTTTGGGAACATAAATAAAGAGAGGACTTGAACCAAAAAGAGCTTTTTAAAATGTGATGTTTAAACTTGCTGCAATCATGGTGCTATTTTCATTGGGGAAATAATTTATATTTACTTTCTTACGTATTACAATGCTTCAGCAAAAATACTTGTGTCTTAACATTTTGAAGTTTAAAAATTAATTTAACCTCCTCACTTACGTGAAAATTCAGTGGTTTTGGTAACATGCTGTTAAAGAGAGGGAAAAATTAAAAAAATAATCTTCGACTTCAACTGAAGGAAAATTGAGGGCATGTCAGGGGAATCTGGAATAATTCCACTCAAACAGCTCTCTCCCCTGCCAACACCACCCTCTCCTCTCCTCTCCTCTCCTCTCCTCTCCTCTCCTCTCCTCTCCTCTCCTCTCCTCTCCTCTCCTCTCCTCTCCTCTCCTCAGCGAGTAACAGCAGAAAGCGCTGAAGAGGTCAGAGGACAGATAGGTGACAGGAACGGAGGGTGGGAGATACCTGGGCATTAGGTTGGTCTGAGAAGAAGAGAGTGGTCGAGAGAGGGGATCTGAGCTACTGCACCGTCTTTAAAAAGCTCATCAGATGAACAGAGCCCGTCTCTGGCAGCGGCAGAATCTTTCGGGCACGTAGACAGGTTCACTGCCATGACGGCAGCTCGGTGCTGGGTGAGACACAGTCTCTTTGGAGGGGCAGCACTACCCTGGGCCTGGCAGTCAGGCACAGGAGAAGGCGTGAAGAGGCAGGACACGCAGGGGGAGTCTGGATGCTGATGGAGCTGCCAAACCCATGTCTGCAACCAAAGGAGCCGCAATGAATGCCAGGGCTCAGGAGATGAAGAACTCAACAAATCATTTGGGTTTTCAGTTCCTTTCTCCTTTGGAGTGATATTTATTCTGTAAATTATCTTGAAAGAAAATGTTTGAGCAAGGGGAAAGAGACAAGGACAAGAAGGGGATGGTTTTTTGTCTGTTCTTTCACTCTTCAGTTTCCTATAGCTTTTTTCTAAGGTACATTCAGAGTGAAAGATCTTTTTTGAAGATCTTGGAAGACCAGGATGCTGATTTGGCGTAGTTATTTTTAGATGATGCTTTCAATTTCTGTGTTATCAGGTGTTGCATGTAGGTTACGAAAGACCTGGGGAAGTCTGATTTATTATGTTTCCATTTGGAGGTTTTACTACTGTGATATTCTACAGTCTCTTGCTGACTCTGGTACTGCATGATGGTAGAAGGCTATCAAGGAGACAAGTGTGGAAAACACAGCCCTCCCAAATGAATCCTAACTGCAGCCTGGGGTCTCAACTCAGTCAGAAAGTAGCTTAGACTGGATAACGTTAAAGTCCTGAGGACAACACAACGCAGCTAAAATTTCTCAGAACTTCACCAAGAAATTGAGAAAATGTCCAGATTTTCTGGAAACTTCCAGATTTTCCGGAAACTTCCAGATTTTCCTACGCGTTTGCATACGCTTGACCTTCTGATAGTTTGACCACATCCATACTCAAAACCAGAATTCTGAAATGGATGCAAAATGTGAGGGAGGTGGTTTACATCTGTAGACTCAGACATGAGGCCCTGATGTCAGACAAGGTTTTAGCTATTAGCCTGATAGCATTACTTAAACTGCAAATTGCATGATAATTACACATAATAATGATCTCTAACTGGAATTTGATGTTGTGAAACAAGAAATAAAAGACCCCAAATTCCTGTGTGAAGGACTCTGTGTTACTATTTGTAATATTAATGTGCTATGTGATAAGAACAGACCTTGGTTACACACATTACCTTTCATTCTCGAGGTATTTCAACACAACGTACTAATAAATTCATCTAAACATTGGCAATGCAATGAATGAGTAAGCAAACGGGGCGGCCAGTATGAGCTGAACAACAGCTCACATGTTAAGGCTCTGGGCATTGAAACCTGCTTAACTGGGAGAAACAAAGACTGGCAAGAGACCTGGACCTTTTCCCTACTCTTTCTGAATGAAGTCCAAAAGGAGATTAAACCTTCAGGAATATCGATAACTGGAGACGAGCAAGATGAACTGTATTGAGATTTCTCATTTTAAAATATCAGCCAGAAATAAAATGATGCTCCTTGTACAGCATGCCATGATTTTATGGGACAGACCTTACTGGGGGATTTACTGTGTTGTAAGCAACAAGAGAGACGTATGGATTAGAGTTTACCGTAAAATTAGAAACCTGGAAGATACATCCAGGGAAATTTCAGTCAGTTTAAAACTTTTTCTGTCCTTTTGTGCTTCAAAATGGTCCCCTTCTAATTCTAAAACATTTTTTTTTTTTTCAGAACTACTTTGAGAAGAGGAAATGTTTTAAATCTCAAAGTGGGCAGTTTAAAAACCCTCTCCTTCTCCCCCAGTTCTCCTGTGAAAACGCAATCTTCCACTTCATGTCTGCTCCAACCAGTACAGGACACAAGGGTCATATACATAGATAAACCCAGAAAAACTGGGCAAAAAAGATCTTCCACAGTAGCAAATGGACTATTTTTCATTTAAAAGTTTGGCCAGCCTTTGCAGCATTAGAGCCAGCTTGAACTCTCCCATAACTGTTTGAAATTTTTTTAAAAGCCATCGCTCTTTATGTACGAAGCTGTGGAATACAGCCCAGGTAACGCTCAGCTACAGCCTGAAGCAGGAGCTAGTACCTCTTTCGAGTTTTCTATGAGCCACTCCTGCCACAAGGGGTTAGCAGAGTTTGAGCTGTTCAGGTTTCTACTACTGGTAGCAAGTATCTGCAGATCTCTGCCACCCTCTCACAGTCATTACTAAGCTCTTTATTTTCCCCATCCTTCTGCTCTGTCCATGTTCTTAAGAGCTTCAGAGAAGCAGAAGACTAAAGTCAGTGGTATTTTCAAAAGCATTTAATTCTGGTCAACTTCTTATCTCACTGAAAGGAATGCTGAGGTGTCTCTGACTTTTGCAGGAACCCATTTGAACTGAGGACAAGCGGTTCTGAAAATATCAGTAGGTGTATTTTCCTGATGAAATATATTCCTTTTTTTTCCTTCAAAATAGTACCATTTCTCAGTCAAGTGGAACTAATATGACTTCCCTTTGGAAACCGGTACTTGCTGTTGGATCACTGTTATTTGCCGGCCGGCGTGACTGTGAAAATAAAAACTGCCACTCGGGTCGGAGCTACTTCTGCTGCATGGTTTTGTATGGTGGGTGAACGTGTACACGAAGGGTAGCTGTTCCTAGCTCAGTGGCTGAGATTTTCCCAGATTAGAAGATGCACGGCTTCTCTCATGTATAGCAATTTGAAAGGCAATGACAGATTATAAAATTGCACCAGTGTTATCGAGCCATTCAGCCCGGTCCAGGGTGGCCTGACAGATTCCTTTTCTGCCCCCCACGCAAGAGCATACGCTGTAGTTATTAGCCACGCGAGTGATTTAATGCAAGTGTCGCCTTTAGTGGGTGTGAGGTGCATGAGACGGGAGAGGGTGCGGGCTGAGCCTTTCTCACCCTACGTTAGGACACGTCCTGCAGGAGCAAGAGATGGGGGCAAAGCTGTGGGAGCGGGCATGAGGCTGGAGCAGTGATGCTGACGTCCGTGGCCAACACAGGGAGCTGTGGAGTGGTGGTGGCCCCAGAGGAGGCACGGGCCACGCTACGCTCTGGCACCGTGGCAGGGCAGCAGGAGACGAGGCATGAAAGCCAGTGGGAAATGTAGCTGCCTCATCCCGGGGGCTGGCAGGGAGCTTGTTGCTGCCGGTGGATTTAGCTCTGCTCCAAAGGAAAGGATGCCTCTTTGGTAAACAAACAAAAAATAAACATCACAGGCAAAAATTATCCAAGATGCGTGTAAAACATGCCATAAGAAATGTAAAGTGGGGCACTAACTGGTATCCTGGCTGGGAATGTCGGTAGTGAGAACTCTGGAATAGCCTAAATTGCTCTGTAAACAGTAGAGGCAGGCTTTTCAGGAAACATTTGAGACTGACTGGGAGATATAATGTAGGCGCTTGCATTTCCATTGCACTTCAGCATGTGCTGCGACTGCTCCGAGGAGTTAATTTCTGGAACAATAGTGAGACAGACTGGAGAGGAATACAAAATAAACAAATTTAAATTATTTCAATTTTGGATCTCAGCTATGCAATTTTAGTTCTGTTGCTAGGTGGGAGTCATTCTCGTGTTATGTTTTTTTCTTTTTTCAGATCAGCTTGGGACCCATATGTTTACTTTATAGTGAAGCATTTTGAGTTTCACTGAACCTTTAAAACTGAAATTTTAAAAATAATTTGAGAACGTCGAATCCCAGGGGAAAAGCTATCCACTGGCCCAGTCGAGGATGGGGAGTGTTGTGGTCCCCGTGCCCAACTCTTCAAAACTGGCCTTGAGTTTTCATCGCTTGAACTTTGTGAACTCCTGATCCCAGGTGAGCAGCCCTGCAGGCTTGCTGAAGCACCTGCCACATCTGGGAAGATGCGCTGCGGGGACGCGTCTCCTGTCCCTCACCCGGTTGCAGAGGTCCAGGGTAGCAAACACACCGGCAGAAAGCGCTGCTTTCCCTCCGCCTTGTCCCCAGGGGTGTCCCTCAGCCTCGCAGACACTGTGCACCGTCGCCTTCTTCCACGCCCGGCCCCCCAGAAGGGAGCTGTGCGCATACACACAGGGGCCTCCCGCCCCAGCTTGGCCCCTTGCCTGTAGCGCACACCGGGAGGAAAAAAAGCAGGAACCGTGGGGCTGGCAGGCAAGGACGGGGAAAGCTTCCCCCTGGCCAAGGGGCCAAGGAGATGCTTCCAGCCCCGCGGGGAGAGACCCGCGGGGGCGGGAACAGCACAGAGGGCCGCGCGGGGCAAGGGGGCTGGCGGGCGCGGGGGCAGGGGGCGTCTCTGCCCCTGCCCCTCTCCTGCCCTTGTCCCCACGTCCGTCCCTGCCCCTGCCCATCGCCGTGCCGGGGAGCTGCAGGGCAGTTTCGCGTGCGTGTCCGTGTCCCCCGTGTCCCCGCCCGGCCGGTGCCCCGCCGCGCCGCCTGTCCCGACCAGCCACCGGCACCGCCTCGCCCCGCCCGGGGCCGCCCCGCGGGAGGAGCCGCCCCCTCCCGTCCCCGCCCTCCCCTCCCGGCGGCGGCGGGGGGCGAGGGCAGCGGGGCGGCGGGAGCCGCGGGCGGCGCAGCAGCGCGGCAGCGGCGGGAGCGCGGGCGGCGGGCGCGGAGCCCCCGCGCCATGGGCGGGCGGCGCGCAGCGGCGGCGCGCAGCCGGCCCCGCCGGGGGGGCGCGCCGCCGGGCCCTGTGCGTCCCGCTCCGCCGGCACCGCCGGCAGGGGGGCGGCGGAGGGGGCTTCTGGCTCCTGGGCTCTTCCCCTCCCTCCTGCCCCGGGCGCTGCACGGGGTTTGCTTGCGCCGGGGCAGCGGGGCGCTTCCCGGGAGCGGGGCGCAGCCCGCCCCGTTCGCTCCGCTGCCGGGCTCTGCGGGGCTCCGTGGGTGCCGCTCCCGAAAGTTTGGCCCGGTGCGTGGCGGCGGGACGCGGGGAAATTGGGCGCGGGGATCCCGGCGGAGCGGAGCGGGGCCGGGGCCGGGGCCGGGGCGAGCATCCCGGGAGGCGCTCGGGGCTGGCGGCTGGCGAGGAGGCGGTCACCGCTGGAGCGCTCCGCGGCGCCGGGTGTAAAGGGCGCCCAAATCCCGCTCTCCCCGCCACGCCGGGAAACGGGGCGCAGGAACGGTTCAGCCACCTTAAGTTGCACGCCGAAAGTGCTGAGGTTTCCTCGGTCGGACCGGAGAGCGAGGAGCTGCAGCCTGCGAAGGGTAACCTTTTCGGGTGGGGGGACGCGTTTGCCCTCCTTTGCCCTCGGCCCCTAAGCCGGGGGCGTGGGGAGCTTCCCGGGTGCTGCGCCACGGAGTCGTGGCCCCAGAAAACAGGAATTTATTTTGAAGTGGAAAACTCCGCACCATGGAAACGGGTTCACAGGAAGCCTCTCTCCCTACAGTGGGTTTCTTGTGTCAGTCAAGCGAGACGGTGAATGCAAAGTATCCAAAAGAGTTAGGGGTTAGGGAAAACTGTGGAAAAGACGTAGGCAGAATCTGCCACGCTTCAGTTTCTCTGCCTATCCCTCTTTTGCTTGACGAATGCTGAACATGATGCAAAAAGAAAAAAAAAGAAAGAGAAAAGAAGCTGTGGATGCCACCCAGGGAGATGCATTCCTAAAGGCATGTTCTGTGCAAAGTAAAAGATTGATGCCTTTTGGCCTGGTGAGCCGTAACCCCGCTCAGCTTTCCTCACGAGTGCTCCTTTAAATATCAAGTGGAAGGCTCCTCTACAGGCATAGAGAGCAAGGGACCCAAAGACTGAAACATTTAAATAAATTAAGGGACACAGTCCCTCAAAATGCTGAGCAAAAGCAAGGGGGGGGGAGGGGAGGAAAGAAAAGGCAAAGGTGCTCTGCACCTTGCGGCTGAAAATCTATAATGAGTCTGTAACTGTCCATAGCCAGTGTGTGCTCACTTCTTTTTTTTCTCACGGGATGCAGGTGAAGTTTGCTGTGTCTCTGCTCACCACTACAGTGTAACCGTGCCCCGTTTGGAGCCGAGGGGAATGTCTGTGCACACGCACAGAGCACATGAAACCTGAAGTCCTGTGCTTTCACAGACGGGTAAATTCAGGGCCAAAGAAACTTGTGGAAGAAAGTAAACCGTATTCAAATCACTTAGCCACATGCCACAGCAGGATGCTTTGGAAATACACAAGCAGCATCACTGCTACTAGGCAGCCTTGACTTGCTTGGCTTTCCTCTGAAGGAAAAAGGAGCGTGCCAGACTTTAAAGGGAAATATGTTTGCTTGAATGTAGTCTAAATGCTTAGCTCTGTGCAGGAGAAACCTCGGCTTCACAGCTGGCATCGGCATTGCAGGGACCCAGGCAGAGATTTAGGGTGCGCGCTCCTCCCTCTGTCAACCTCCCCTTTGCAAAGCTTGCTTTGCTGCTTCTGTTTGGTCTAGCGGGGCTCCCAGGATGTTACCCACGTTGCTTTTCCCTAAAATTGCTCTGCATGGTTTGTAGGCTCTCTGCTGCAAGGTCTGCCTGTATCTCTAGGTCAGATTCACGCCTTCGGTGCGCGCAGCGATGGTACCCTAACGCTGGTTAGGCTCCCTTATTTCCACCACAGTATAAACAACGCTAAGTGTGACAAACTGCTCAGCTTTCCATCACAGCAACCAGATACGCATCCAAAGAGATGCTGCCGGAGAAGAAACGCTCCTTGTGTGTTACAGGGTTGTGAATGCTTAAAATATTAAATGTATTCTTATTACTATAGTTATCCTGCCTATAGAGTAATGGTGTTATAAAATATTAATCCTTCACATCCGTTAACAGCAGCAAGTTTCTCCGTGGAGTCTGTCACTCTTTGAGGTGACAAACAGAAGTAATGGCAGTAACTCCTTCAAATACTCTTTGTGCTAACATAATAAAATCATCCCAAAGCATTTCTGACAGTGAAGAAAATGCTATTTAAGCCATCAGATTTTCTTCCTCGTGTTTTAGTTAATTAAGGAAAGGAAAGCAGTGCTGTACAATGGTGCAGCAGTTTGCACCTGAATTAATACACCGGTAGTTTAATTGCATTTGCCACTGTTGGGGAGCTTTTGGATTATTTTTTTTTAATATATTTTTCTGGCTTGTAATACAAATGAATGGATTCTCTTGTTGGTATTTAATTAGTTGAGAAAGGACATGTGAGCGATAGAAATTCTAGCTATTTCTCAGCATCTGGCTAATGCCTACTTTTCTAGCCCTCTAAACAAGAAAATGAGGGATGGCAATATGACCAGTAAAACTAACTCATTGGGATAAAAATAATGGATTTTGAGGTAAGATACGGTTTTCAGTCTCAGGTAGTACAATACTTAGATTTTAGTGTCTTGCTGAGTATTTCTTTCAGGTTCATGTTAAAAAGCTTTTCCCTTGATATATGAACTAATAGAGCTCTCCAAGGAAATACCGTCTTTATCTACACATAACCAACTAGACTATATTATATAAAGGTATATTTAAAGTTCATGACCCTAATATTTTTGATTTAATACCAAGGAATTTCTAGTTTTTACACTGAGTCAACTTAACCTTCTTATCTATCCTACTTGTACCACTTATATAAAATAAATGAACTTGAATAACAGAAGGAAGAACATAAATTAAGACAAGCAGGCACTAAGTTGCAGAAACAGCTTCCAAAGCACCGAAATCTCAGCAGCAACAAAATTTATTTGTTAATACTGGATGCAGAGCTTTCTCATTTCTTACTGTACATCCTTAAGGCCATTACAACTTCTAACTAGGTTATAAGAATACACTTAAGCGATATTACATGAAAATTTATAAATGGTGGTCAGTCACGCTATGCTCTGGGTTAGAACTAACCAACAGTTGAGAAACTACGCAAGTTATTAACATGTCACTGGAGTTAATTAAAAAGAGAATGTGGCAGTTTTCAACAAATACCTGTAGGAAGTTATAGTTGGATGAATCTTGGAATTAATCTCTAAAATTAACAACTCCTGCAAACGAGCAAATGAGTAATTTTTAGGTTTCATAGAAATCGCTTTAGGTGATGAAATAGATACCCTTCCGTTCGCACCAGAAGTAATTTTCAGTAATTTGTGTGTTTCTGTAGTTCAATGGAATATTTAAGTATGTGTTAATACTCTGCACTGATTTATTCCTTACTTAAGCAAAATTCCCAATGGTTTAGTGAGTTGTGTTTTCAAAGATGCAGGATTAGCCCCGTAATATTTCTCTCCAATTGAGAAATACAGATTTAAAACAGACACACATAAGTCAACGTAACCTGCAAAATTTTATTTTCTAGTAAGTTGAAATTTTCAAGATAGCTTTCAAAATATATGTCTACGTTTCCCCAAGCAGGGCTAGAGCTCTGAGGTTTTTTTCCTGTCCGATATTACCATTCCCACACTGTGAGAATGATAAAGACAAAAACCTAATTAATTTCACTGCAAATCTGCTATTTCTTGTCAATGCTTTCTGAGGTTTTGTTTGTGAAGGGAATGATATTAGTACACATTTGAGCTTCCTCAGTGTGACGTGGCGTATTTGAAAGTCTCTTATCATATTTGAACATCATTAAAAATGTTAACTTTCAGAAGCGTTTCTTACTAGGTGTCTACAAGTTATTCTATTCCAGAATATTGTGAGAAACGGGACTGCATTTACTCTCATTAGATGATGAGACATTAACTACACTTTGTTCACCAGATCCTGAAGGCTCAGTGGTTCATCATTTTGCTGTAATACAATTTGCTTGAATTTCCTCATTCTACACTTAACAGAAAACTATTTTAGACATACAAATATGTCTAAAGGATTGCTACCAAACCATCCAAACACCAATTTTCATGCATCTCCCTTTGGACCCATCCTCCCTGGATTTGACAGTACTGTACAAGTGTAAGACAGTGCAGTGTTTGGCTCGCATGCTTTAAATGGTTAATCAAGTTAAAAATACCCTATAAAAGGCAAATGAAAAATATATTGCCAGCACATTAGCAGGGCACTCAAAGGATCAGTGGCCTCAATGTGTATAGTGAGCTCAGGGAAGACACTCGACTGCATAATGATTTGCATGGTTTCACCCTAAATTATTAAAATCAAAATCTCATGGGTGATTTCTTTGTGTTCTGCCATTTAGGCTGGACGATGCAGAGGGCTGGATTACTTTGAGTTCCATACCATTGTATTTCTAGGCTTTTATCCTGTGGAAGGCGTTTGCTGTACTGGGTCACTCTCTTGGGGAATATTAAGAAGTGGTGAAGACAGCGCTCAGCTGCTGTGAACGGGCATCCTTTTATTGAACTCAAGGGAGCTATGCCGGTTTAAATTGCCTGAAGAGCTGCCTGGACATACTTAATATATTGAGAATGATGAAACTTTTGTAATTCCCCTGACTGACCTACCTACTTACCACCCTTCCTAAGGACCGGTAGGATCCGACAAAATCAGGTCCTACGCATCTTTAGCTCTTCTTTTACGCCAGTGTGCTCTACAGAGTATTTCTGGAGCTCGCTCCCGAGGCCGAGCAATGGTGGTCATTGAGCACATGAAGCTCGCCAGCATTACGGTGACCCGTTACACCATCAGCTCTTGATGCCTCAGTAAGGGTGTTTGCTGGGTGGCTGTGCCATGGCCAGAACGTCCTTATGCTGGGGCAGTGTAAAGTGCTGCTCAGGATTTGAAGAAACTATAGAGAAGACGTCACTTTCCAGAAAATTGGTGGTTTGTGTCTCTGTTGTCAGAATACACCTAAGTAGTTCTAAATACCTGCTTTAGCAATGAAATAGATGAGCTGTAAAGGCGCATGATAGTCTTCAAATAGTCTGTGTAATACTGTGGCTTGATGATTATGCAGCAGCCAGCCAGCCGCTCAGGGCTGTGTTAACAAAAACACTGAGCATGAGTTGCTTCTGTCCTGGACCACTTGTCAGTAAAGGCTGATGGAGAACAACAAAGACAAGGTCCTGAGACCAGAAAATTAAAACAAAGGAAGCGAGGCTGGATTTGCCTAGCCTGGACCAGAGTTAGGACGGTTTAGACAGTACTGACGGAGAGAAATACATTTAAAAAATATGTCATGACTATATGTTACTCCTGCATTTCACATCTTGGGAGATACGTGGTTAACTATGGCGAATTTCACAAATACCTCGGTCAATAGTCGAATATCTTGGTCAAAAGTCAAGTAGGTTACAGGAAAATGAGAAGGAAAGCAAGCCAGGGCATTGATATCTGTGCTGTAGTGTTTTATTATTTCCTCTTAACTTATGCAAGGTGTATCCTAATGTGCTGCTGTTTAAAAGAGGTCCATCATGCTGCAGTGAGCTCCGGGTGGGCAGATAAATAGGATGTCCTCCTGTGGTTCACCAAGGCTTCAAATGCAGCTATGTTGCATCGGTTCAGACAGTGCAGACTTTGGTAAAGTACAGGATGAAATCTTCAAAATGAAATCGATGAAATAGGATAAGAATTTTTCATCAAATATTTTGTTTATGCAAATTGGTCAATACTTTACCAAGTGCTTTTTCAATTAACACTTCATGCACAGTACAGTGATCCTTGCAGGTGGAACAGTCCTTTTAAATAAAATAAAATTAAATTTCTTTGAATTTCTTTTCTTGCTTAAAGCCTATTTGTAGTGTTCAGGTGTAATAATTTTTTTTAAATTCCTGCAACTTTCCCATAATGCCTAATTTCACTTATTTAGAGGGCTTTTGCCTCAGCATGAGTTCTTGCTGTAACTGTAAGCTCCTCCATATGGCCCTGTCTTTGCTTAACATTTTCCATCCAGACCCCAAGTACAATCTCAATACTGTTTTTTCATTACTGTCTGTTCTGTATATCCTGTCAGTAATAAAGTTTAAATCCTGCTCCCCCCCATATTTTAAACAACTGCCTCTAATCTTCTTTTCTCAGAAAGGCTTGATTTGACCAACTAGACTATAGATTGTACTGCAGTAAAAAAAAAAAAAAAAATCCTATCCAAGAACTGATTAGTTTTACTCCACAGCTTTGGATCTGTAACCCGCAAGCCCAGCCTGTCCTAGTTTTTGGTTGACTTTAGATTTTAGTTTGCAGTAATGAGTTTATGATTTTGGGAAAGCTTTGCAGTGGGAATGTTATTACCCTTCCCTCTCTCTTTCTTTCTCTTTCTGGTGAAGGTGATACGGTATTATTGAGAAAATGATTAGCTTTCAAATGATGAATTTGCTTTCACTGAGCAAAATAAAAATTCAAAATTAAAACTGTTTCATGATTCCAAATGGGCACCTTTTTGTTTCAGCCAGAGGACTGAGTATCTGATAGGGCTGCTAAAGTATCTTTTTTTTTTTTTTTTTGATTCCTCTGACAGAGCAGAAGGTTTCTTATATTATCTTTACAGCTTCACCTGTACTGAGACACTAAATTAGGAACTGTGAATCAGTTATATGGCCCAGCAGTGTGGCCAAAGAGTTAGAAGTAGTCTCAAAGGCTCGGTTTTGAGCTTCTTTTCTTGGGTCCATCAGGCTCTTTACACTTACACCTTCTACTTGCTTTTTCCTTTGGGCTTTCAGACTGCACCACCACAAGTTTAAAGGAGGAGTGTTATAAATTCTGTTAGCATCGAAGTTGTTCCCACATTCTATCATCGGATCTGCACATGCAAACTGGGGCTATTTCAAGGAAAATTGTGTTTACAGCAGATTGATTCTGGCTGGGGTTCAAGACCAGCCATCCTTCCATATTGCTAAATGGCACGGAGGTCCTGGTGCAATGCTGAGTAGGTGGAAGTGACAGTCAGAGTGCAGAAGTACCTCCAGAAATAGGGAGCAGGACTTGTTTTGAGCGAGCAAGGGTGCGAAACTCATTGTTCTACCTACATACGAAGGAGCGGCGAAACTTCCCCCAGCCGTTATGTCCAAGCGACGCTTCTGCTAGAAGCATTATCCCAGATGCTGAGGCTTTGCTTTGGCTCGCAGGTGGAGAAGGACCAGAGCCCTCCCCGAATTCAGTGCTATGCCACTGACACCTTAAAATCACTGTGATTTTTGCATGCTCTCCTACAGAGAAAAAATCCCCCAACAAACCAAAACCAACAAAAACCCAACACTTGTTTTTTTAAAAAGATCAAGCATGCTAAAATATAGTAAGAGCGATTCACTGCACTGTAAGTAATACAGGCTTTTCAGTTCTAAATGTTTTGGATGTAATAAGCAGGAAAAGACACTACTGTATACTGTGGATCAAAGGGTTTGGGAAAAAATGCTGTTTTAAAAGAACATTAGCTAGCTATAAGAAGAAAAAATGTTTGAAGATACGAGTTTATTTTCCCCTTCCCCTGGGATGAGCGATGGAGCAGAGACCTGCCAGGATGTTTATATGGCACTTGCGGCTGCTCACTTCCACTAAAGATCACCTCCCCATCCCCCCCCAGGGAGAGATGTGTCATTAATGGCCTCAGCATGCAAGCTAGGTCCCCAGGTGAGTAATTAGGCTTGCCTAATCTGCTCCTGCTGTTTCTGCAGTTAATGGCAGTCTGTACGTCAGCCCAACACATCCGAAGTATTACTTTAGTTGCTTACTTCTTTAATGCTAAGTGTCTTCTCCTACCTGAGAGCTTTGGCCTTCATGGTCCAAGAGAGCCCCCCAGAAGCCAGTAGGTTTCTACCTCTCTGCTTCCCTGCAATGAATAGCAAGAGCAGCCCACGCATCTGGGCTTAGAGCTCTGTCTCTAAACAGGTAAATCGAAGGATGCTACTTTGGTTTACAAGTCTTGCCTCGCTATAGCTTTGCCTAGCTGTAGTAACACTACTGCTGTATATTGTAATGCAGTAGAACAATTAAACAATGAACAACTACTATGGATTGTGCTATCTTCAGGGGAAGCTGGATTATATAAATTGGGTTTAGCATGATTCTGCAAGACAGTGCTGAGAAGAAATGCTGTATGTACCTTATATTCTTGGATCATATAATTGGAAGGCAAATCCATGGAAGTTGGTGCTTTTGGGGTCTACCACATGATGAAAGGTTGTACTGAACTATTTTCCTTACTGCTTTGTCGCATGTAGTATGAACTGTGTCGTGTTTCAACAACAACTGTAATGAATAATACCACCACCGAGACCTTCTGAAGCAGTAGAGCTCAGAAGACTTCACAAAGCACATACAGTTAGTTTTCTTTATGTTATGACTGGGGAAGCCAAGACCAGATAACTGAGGTATTTTGCTGGCAAACTTGTGGCAAAGCTGGGAGTGGCTCCAGGTCTCTCAAGTGCCATCACCCCAGACCTCTGCCCGCTGCATCACAACTTTGACGTTTCCTTATGGTTTGTGTATTAGGTGAAGATTCACATAGATCCTTTGGAAGTTAGTCATCTGAAGTGCTAAGTGTTGGTGCTGCAGAGGCCTAAGTGTATTTAACTATACAACTTGCCAGTAGGAGTTTTATGGCCTGAATGGTTTGCACACACTTAGAGCCCAGCCCTGGATGTGCAAAGCAGACAACACTGAAGATTTTCCCTGACACTGGAGGATTCTCTGAATAAGGAGAGCACGTGCCTTCCTCTCCTGGTTTGGGTAGTGGCCAAATATTAGGTGCTGTATCTGACCTTATCCAGAAGCCCCTCAGGGGCCACCAACATCCATGGCCCTTGGAAGTGACTTTTCACTGCTCAGCTTTCTTCTGAGCATCTTTTAATCTTTTCAGCCATGTCCTCTCTAGCCTCTGGTTTCGCATCTGCTCAGCAGAGCGGTGTTCTGCTGAAGATCAGGCATGGTAAGTCTTAGCAAGGGATGGACACCTTTAGGTACAGAAGAATTTCAAATTTTTTTTCCCATTTTGGCACTCCCGTGGACTACTCTGCTATGGCACACATGCCCTCTGTAATTATAAATATTTCAAATACATTTTGTTGTTTATGCCCTTTCTAGAAGAATATTAGGGACATTGGCGAGGTGGTTAAGTGTTTTACTAGGCTGTAACTCCCAGGCAAATACAGCAACCTGTGTGGATTTGCCCGACTCATTCTCTTGGCTCATGTTCGTTCCAGCACTGTGTTTCCCCCTTCTCCTCCAAGAAAGGGTCTAAGCAGTCAGAAAGAGGCTTTCAGAGCATTCGAGCCATGTGCAGTGATGTAGACTGTACCATCAAAACTGCTGAAGTCTTTATCAAATATTCAGGTGTCCTTATAAAATTCTACAGTCATGCTAGCTATGAATTAACTCTGGGTTCAGGAACTACACATCTCAGTGCTTACAACCCTTTGCTTTCACCATCTTGGTCTCATCCCGGACAAAGATGGAGAACTGAATATTCGATGCACTGAGATGTAAACATCCAGAGGAAAAAACCCAAAATCAAAATACAACTTTTGCTTTCAGAAAAATAACCTTTTCTCTGCTTACATTCAAGAGAAGTACAGGAGAAGCCAAAGCCATTTTAATCCTCCTTCCCTCTGTGCCAACAACTTTCTCCTAAATGTCGTGGGGGCCCATTTCTATAGAGGTTATGAACAGGAAGCTCAGGCCTGATGGAATGTGAAAAGTAGTTTACGCGAAATAGTTACTTCATTTTCGAGGAACTGCAAATTAATCCCGATTTCTCTGGAATGCTCCCAAGAGATTAATCTCAAGACATCTGAGCCCATATCAAGCATAGAGGCTCCCTATCAGTAGTCGGAGGAGAGGAGCCCAGGTTGCTGCAGCAACAGCGTGACATATGTAAAACTCTATTTGATTATGTCGGTATCACAGAGAAAGCTGTTTAAAAGTTAGATCAGGTTTTTTCGGGGTACTATAGTTTTCTAGAGACTGTCAGTCACTGTCAGGTTGGCCAATGAGTCAAAATGCATGATGACTAACTTCAGCAAGCTGATGTGGATAGCAAGTAAGCTGTCCATGTAAAATAATACAATAATAAGCCATTGGAGAACTATTAAAGAAGCTATAATAAGCCACTTAAGGATTCTTCTCTGCAATTTGGAGACAATTAAAATTACAATTTCTGATTAAAATATTTTCGTGTTTTGTTTTTGAATGCTGTTACTCATCTTAGGGTTCAGAAAGAGCATAGGAAATTACTTAAAAATCAAACATAATCTTTGATAGACTCTTGGAATGGGAGATGAATGAGTAAGTATCTTGTACAGGGAGCGAGAAGGACATGGAGTAACCACTGTACTATTTTCCCTTATGATTGTTCAGATTTATTTTGTATGATAAACAGTGCTCACGCTAAACAAAATTGCTTTGTTAATAGGATCCTATATCCCCAATTTATTCACCCATACTTAAAAATACTAAATGCAAATGACTGTAGTAAAAGAGTACAGTAAATGAGGCAGAAATCCTGAAGAATAATGTCCGTAGTTAGGCAACAAAAGATGGGATTTTGAAGTCATCCAGTCAACTTTGGTTCAGTATTTCCTATCATTGGCGGGTTCACTTTTTAATCTTACGTGTTTATATAAAAAGCTTTTGGTACAATTCTCTATCATTGTGTAAGAAGCCATCAGAAATGCCAGGACGGTTCCCCTCACGCCCTATGGACACAGCTAGGATCCCTAATGCTACCGTAGCTGTGCAGTGCGGGATGGAGACCTGTGCCACCCATCGCCAGTAGATGTGGCTGTTCTCCCTGTGGACCAGGCCCTAGAGGAGGATGAGACAGCTTCTGCTGGTGTTTTTCCAGAGGTGTTTGGTGATGGGAAGCTGGCTGGCAGCACAGCAAAGGGGCAGTGCAGGCTCCTGGCTCGTACTGCTGCAGGCACCAAACCAGGCAAGGGACAGGCTCGTTTCTGCAGCTCGGGGCAGTGTGTGCATCATGCACACGGATACGGGAGGTGCTTATCTGGCCGTTGGTAAAAAGCTGTCACTGGCTTCATTCACAGCACCAGGCCATCAGATTTTCAGTCCCTGCATGAAGATATTCTTGGTGAAAACATTTGCAGTGAAAAGATAATCAGAATCTTTGTAGTTTGGGGGAAAAAAAAAAAGTATTTGTTATTCTCTGAAACAGCTAAAACCTCCTGTATTCAGTCTGAGACAGCTGCAGAATAGGGGAAATGTCACTTTAGAGGGCTAACATTTGACAGAGTTATAAGCAGCTAAAGGCAAGGTTGTGTAGTGGACAGTGTCTGGAGTCCTTTCCCACCGACAGCCGCTGCAAAGTCGGACTGACAACACTTAAAAAAGATGAGGTGGAGCTCCCTTGTGAGAAAAGCTCTTTTGCCTTTGCTGGGGTGAAGCACTTTTCTCACCTAAAGTCATCAGCCGGCATGGGCCTTGCCAGCCTTGGTGGTCTGATCTGAATGGTCCAAATTTCAGGTCCGTTGCCTGGTGAAGGACCGGGGGAACTTGAGGTGCGGTGATGGGATGGTGGCCTGCAGCAGCGCTGACAGCTTGTCTGAAACAGGCGTGCTAGGACAAGCCAACATGGGCTGTTCTTCTCCTGACACGTCGCACAGTGAAATACCGCAATCTTTACAGTGACATGCTGTGTCCTTCACCGGAGCGTCCTCTGTTTCAATAAACCCATTAAAGATGGGCTTTTTCTTCTTTCCTGAATGAGTTTCCATTCGTTTGCCTGCTAATAGCCAAGCAGTGCAGGAAGGAGAGGTACAAGTTTCCCTGCTTCTCCATTTGGAAACAGTTCAGAGAAGGTGCCTCTGAGGACGCACGGCTCTCTTGTCCATAGCACACGGTCCCTAAGCTCGGTGGCAGGGATCTGGGCGGGGAGGGAGCTCGCTGCAGAGAAAGGCTTAGTATGCAGTGCATATAAGCCAGCATGTGGGGGGACTTTGAAAAGAGACTGCTTGGCTTGTGACTGTGCTGAGCTTCACTGGGGGCGATTTGCTGGCCTGTGATCTCCCGCTAAGCCGTCGCAGTGGTGGTGTCGGGATGACAGCAGCTCGCAGCTGCACGCAAAGCCCCACGGAGCCGCGCGGACGTCATGGAATGCAAAGTTCAGTGTGCACGTGACTGGAGATTTTGTCCACAGAGCTGAAGGAGTCCGCGGTTGTAAGGAAGCCGAACGTCGATGCGTCTCATTGCATCGGGTGGATCTCTGCTCTGCACAGAAATCTTTAAACTTCCCAGCCTTGCCCCCTCTGTTTCTGCTTCCCCTCTCTCTGAGCATGGAGGTGCTCAGCCGCGTGCTCTTGAGTGAGATTCGATCCTGCCACCAAGGCTGCTTTCGGAATTTCGATGTAAAAATGATGTCTTTCTTCATGCTATCTCTGATCCAGCAACTTGTACACAAAAAGCTTTTTATTCTTCTGAAGCTGCTTCCTTTCAGCTATGCCAAACCACCCCAAAAACTTATCAGTGGGGCACCGCAGCTGAAGTCTAATTTGAACTGATGCTTTTCCGACTGTAACTATCTTGAAAATTTTCATTTCACGTCCAAATTGTTTACTTATCTGCTAGAAACATATGTTAAGAGAAGTTAAGGCTCTGTTGCCCAAGGTGCATTTTAATACAGGGGAAGAACTGCTTCAGATATTTCACATTACATCTTCTAGCTTCATCTGGTGCTGTAAATGATAAAGCTACTCCATTGAACTGAATTAAGATTAAATTTTTGAACACAGTTTTCTGAAGAATGCAGGTTTTTCTCTTTGAAATGAAGAATCTGTCCTGCATCAGTGTGGTTCACTGCATACTTTGCTGCCCAAGCCTTTCTTTTTTACCTTAGGGTGCCAGGCTGTTCCCTGGGGACCACGTCCTGTCGTTGTCCCGTGTACTGACATTAAAAAGCATCTGCAGATGGAGTGAGTGTGGGATGTGCCCTGAACAGCAAGTGGTCTGGGAAACCGTAAGCCTTATGCTATCATCTTGAAATCAGAACTATCATGAAGGAAAATTGGCAAGAAACGTGTATCTGCTCATCTGCGTAGACTTTCTCCTGTAGATGCTCGATGTATGTGTGATACACAGAAGTGTTTTAAAAACCCAATTGCCTGCAGCATCCAAGTGAAATACTTACTCACTGCTGTTTTACTTAGACCTGTGTCTCTATCAGGCTGAATTCCTGGCTTCCAGCCCCCTTCTCTCAGCTCTCCCAATGTGGGGTTCTCTCATCTGTGTTTGTTTCCTTCTGTGCCCAACACAGGCCCCTGAGAGGAAGCTGGATGGGTGTCTCCTTTAAAGCAACATAGTGCCAATAGGATCGAGTGTTCCAAACAGTTCTGCTGCCTCTGTATCAAAGGATGAATTTAGTCACGTTTCCGCTTATGAACTGCCTCCCATGTATGTACGTATGCACACAAAAGCCAGGTGCTGCAGTCAAATGCCTCTTGCTCAAAATTGCAACATGACTACCTGGTGCAGATGCTTCACGGGGCCGGAGGATGTTAGGCAACATGGAAAGAACAGCGGTGTCAGGGTTCCCCGTGGCCTTTTCTCTGTGTCGTTCTTATCACCTTCATGGGGGGGAGCAGAGGGGGAGACACAGTATCATGGCATCTTGTTTCCTTCTCCATGGAGCAGCGCATGGAGGAGCAACAGCATCTCCTTGCCGTAGAAGAGAAAGCCATGGTGGCAAGCATGCCCAGGACTGCCGCAGGCAGCATTTTTCTGGGTGAGTGGGTCTAGGCCGTGTCCACCCTGTCAAGTTCTCCATCAGCAGAGACACTTGGGGCGTGCAGCATGTGCCTCAACCTTTTTGGGAGCACTGGGGTTTGCACAAAACCAGAGGAAGAGAAAGAAAATGTTTTCTTCTAATTAGATGGCTATATGCTTTATGCCCTCTGGTTCTTTGCTTTAAATGGGAATATTTCTCCGTGTAAGCAGATTACTTCTGGGTTAATCAGGGTGTTTCATAGCCTGTTTTATATAGGGAAAAGTTAGTCCAGTTTTCCATAATGTACTGAAATACTTTGCACAGCAAGATAATGAGAAAGGGTGATGAGGGAAAAGATAATTGTTCTTTATAAATCCAGAATAATTAGTATGACAACTACTGGTTTAAGGTGACTTGCATAATTTCCCTCTACAAGTCCATAAGCGAAAGGGTGGTGAGATCCCACCTTTTCTTCCTTCTCATAGAGGTAATTTCGGGAAGCCGCTGTATGAATCTTTGCCCTGCATATTTCTCTGAGTGCTAAATTGTTATTATGCATTGTCAGTAAATGGGTGAATCTTGTTTATGGGCAGCTGTACTTATCCTTAGCACTTTCACTCTTCCCTGTGAGAAACTTCACCAGAGTCGGTCTTGATCTGTTTTCTGGGTTACATACTGTTTTACAAGTATCATGTGCAAGAAAACAAAAGCTTTAGAAATAGTGCTTTTGACTTACTGAAACTGCTCCCAGAAACAAACACAAAACACTGCCTGGCAGTGACGCTTGAGGGGAAAAATGTGAGAAACAGCACCGTGAGCCCCGAGGGGAGAGAAGGAGGAGGGGAGGATGGAGCAGGGATGCCCTGCAGCCCCTGGAGAGGACCACGCTGGAGCAGGTATTGCCCTGCAGCCCCTGGAAGAGACCATAGTGGAGCAGATATCCACACTGCAGCTGTGGAGGCCCCAGGCTGGAGCAGGTGGATATGCCCTGAAGGAACTGTGGCCCATGGAGAGCCTACGCTGGAGCGGTTTTATCCTGGAAGACTGCAGCCCATGGAGAGGACCAAGGCTGGAGCAGGGCAAAAGTGTGAGGAGGAAGGAGCGGCAGAGAGGAGCTGCTATGGAATGATCACGACCCCCTGTTTCCCCTTCACCCCCGTACCGTGCAGGCGGGAGGAGGTAAAGGAGTTGGGAATGAAGGAGTAAAGTTGAGCCTGGGGTAAGGGGGACAGGTGGTGTTTTAATATGTCTTTGTTTCTCACTGTCCAAATCTGTTTTCTTTGGCAATAAATTAACTTAATTTTCCCCAAATTGAGTCTGTTTTGCCTGTGACAGTAACTGTTAAGTGATCTCCCTGTCTTTACCTTGACCCACAAGCTTTTTAATCTTAGTTTTCTCCCTCTGCCCTGTTGAGGAGGAGGAGTGAGAGAGCATCTGGGTGGGCATCTGTCAGCCAGCCAAGGTCAACCCACCACAACTAAGATGTGGAAAAATTGAGAAGTATTCTTTCCATGGTATTTATATTGGAATTGCTCATTTTTAGCAACTTCTAGTAAGAATAGTGTGAAGCTACTTCTTTCCAATTTTAACTGCTGTTAGAAGGGATGGAGCTTCTTAGGGGGGCACTGAACTGCCAGCTGACTATGCATTTGCACAGTAGGAAACGGGATTTTTAAATAAATAGCTAAGTTAGTTTAGAAGATTCAGAGCAAACTTTGCTCAGGAGCTTTAATTAATGCTAGAATTCCTGGCTTTTGTATTTGCAATTCAGCTTTTTGCAATACCAAGAGCATATTTTACTACAATTCTTAGAATGATGCAGTGATTCATGGTATTTTATAATGAAGTAATATGAATGCACATTGATATTAGTAAAGTCTCTTTATTGATTATTTGACCCATAATTCCAAATCTGGAAAATCTGAATGAAATGTAGTTACTGCTCATGCCAAATTGTCAGTTTTTATATCTTGTTATCACTGCTAAGTTAATCCATAGTGCACAATTAACAAGAATCAAAGAAGCATTTTAAAAGGAATATTTGACATATTTAGTTGCACATTTTAGAATTTTAATACACACAACTCTGTTCCTTCATTACTCCTCTAAGTTAAAACACAAACAGGTGGGATACTAAGAGGTGATGATCAGACGTACTTCCAATTTAACACCTTGAAAGCAAGGCTTATAATGAAAATGTTGATTCCTACTAAGTAAAGTAGTGCTGACAAGCTCCTTCAGCATACATTGTATTTAAAATCCCTTCCTACTTTTGGCAGAGGCTGAAGGAAACGGGCACAGATTTTTCAAAGATTCAAAGGTCAGTCCTTCTTCCATAGCAGGCAATTTGTCATCAGCTTCATTGACAACAGGTGAAGCCCAATGCCTGCACATACAGCTTCTCCGGGAAGTTTGATGGAGATGAGCTTTAAACTGCCTATCTTTATCAGCTTTAACTGCAAAACTTCTCTGAAAACCAAGCCCTTGCTCTTGAGTTCTTACAGTAAATCTGCGAGAAAACAGGATACAAAATCATCTTTTCTGATTATCTGTTGTTTGTTTTAAGTGACAGACCACTTTTTCCCAGTAAAAAAAAAATATGACCCAAAGGCTATTTTAGCTCTGCCTCTCCCAGATTCAGTGAAGCTGCAGTAGTTTATAGTGATGAAGTTCTGGCAAGTGTATTATTCTGACAAAAGAGAACAGTTGGGCAATATACTATGGTTCATCCGAACTGCAAATGAACGTTCTGTGTTCCATTAGTTTGAGGAAATCAGTGGTAAAAAGCCTCTTCCTGCTTCCTTTTTCTCCAGCTGCTGATTTTATCAAGGTCTCCCAGTTTTGCAGAGGTTTCCAATGATGCTAAATTAGGAGGAGCAGTGGACTCGAGGGTAGAGAGGCCTTACAGTGGTATTTGGATAGACTAGAGAGCTGGGCAATAACCAACCATAGGAAATTTAGCAAGAGCAAGTGCTGGATTCTCCACCCGGGATGGGGTAATTCTGGTTATACATACAAACTGGGGGATGAAAGGCTGGAGAGCAGCCCTGTGGAAAGAGATCTCAGGGTTTGGGTTGATGGCAAGTTGAGAGTCAAGAGGGTGTCCTGGCAGCCAGAAGGGTCAACCGTGTCCCGGGGTGCATCAAGCACAGCATAGCTGGCTGGTTGAGGGAGGGGATTGTCCCACTCTACACTGCACTGGTGCGGCCCCACCTCGAGTACTGTGTGCAGTTTTGGGCAGCTTAGTATAAGGACATCAGACTATTGGAGTGTGTCCAGAGGAGGGCAACCAAGATGATGAAAGGCCTCAATGGCAAGGCTTACGAGGAGTGAGGTGCAAGGAGTCACTGAGGTCACTTGGCTTGTTCAGCTGGGAGAGGAGAAGGCTGAGGGGTGACCTCATCACAGTCTATGCCTTCCTCAAGGGGGGCAGTGGAGGGGGGTTGCTGATCTCCTCAGTGTGTGATAGGACACAGGGAAATGGAATGAAGATGCATCAGGGGAAGTTCAGACTGGACATTAGAAAAAGGTTCTACACTGGGAGGGTGGTCGGTCACTGGGACAGGCTCCCCAGGGCAGTAGTCACAGCACCAAGACTGTTAGAGTTCAAGGAGCGTCTGGACGATACTCTTAGTCAAATGGTTTAGTTTTAGGTAGTACTGCGAGGAGTAGGGAGTTGGACTCGATGATCCTTATGGGTCCCTTCCAAGTTGAGGTACTCTGTGATTCTAGTTTCCTTCTCTGCCCTGCTTGTTCTCACCAAAGTGGAGGCATAAAAAGAATGCCAAAATTCACTAGTTTATAGTAAGAACAGATGCTGGCAGGTGTTACGTTATTCCAGCTACTGATGGTGCTGTAAACAGGCTTGAATAGGAGAGCTGGAATGTCTTCTAGCCACAGTTTCTAGAAATAGCATTATTATTTACATACGATCACATGCTTGGAGCTAGCACAGCAAACACTAAAAGCACAAACCTCTATTTATATAGCAGAATGTCTTGTTAGAAAAGAATCTTCCCTTGCTTTGTGCAGCTTAGCACGGAGCTTCTGATTCAGCACACGAATATATCAAATAAGGTCAAGTATGATACAATTTTGATGTCAGGCTGAATTCATGGTAGAGCTAATATTGTTACAGTCCTGTTGTGACTGACATAAACCTGTCACATTTTCAGTAGGGTGATTCATGAAAGATACAGAAGAATCAATGGAGATATAAATAGGTAATGCAATAACAGCATCCATCGCATCATAATTTTGCTAGTATTATACTGAGTAACATGATTAAAAGGGTCATCTTTAAATGTAATCTGGCAAAACTGCTTATAAAAATGAGAGTGAGAGAAAAGGAACCCAAACTGGTGAGCTTTGCAGGTGAGCCAAGGGGCAATGCATCAGTCTCCACAGGACTCGCAGCCCCCGTTGCCAGCAGCGAGCTCCCTGTAGGCAGGGGGGCAGCATGCAGCCCTCACCATTTGTGAAACCTGCTCTTAGCTGGAGAACCGCAGGCAGTCTGGCACATTTCTACCTGATGAGAGCCAAAATGAAATAAAAAGACCCTGAATGCTATGCTACAAAGTTAAACATCTCCTTTGTTTTCACACCTGGGATGCTCCAGGGGTCTGTGTGTCCCCATGGCCTGTGATTCTGCCTGAATATTTTGAGGTCATCCTATCTGTCCTATAGCTAGTAGGAATAATGCATTCCACATTTTGGGATGGATTAGCTCCTGCCATTCTTCATGACATACTTGATGGACTTTGGAGTGTGTTACTCACTGAAAGGAAAGACAGCTGTGGACATATAAAACACAGTGTTACAACTTAGTTTATTTTAATTTTATTAATTTTAATTTTTTTCCCACATTATTGATCTCTAAATACAGAATAATACTTTGGGTGAGGCCTGATATAATCTGAAGAGCTCCCTGACTCCCAAAGAGCCACGTGGGTTTACATCATCTGAGGACCAGGGTCTGTTCAGTTTGTTTGCACTGTATCCTAAAAAATAAAACATTACTGCTAGATCCTTTTTGCTGGATAATGATGCTGCATTTATTCTGAGACACAGTAATGCTTATACTGCAAGTAAAGAAGGAAAGAAAATAAGAAAGAAAGAAAGAAAGAAGGAAAGAAAGAAAGAAGGAAAGAAAGAAACGAAAGGAAGGAAGGAAAGAAAGAAAGAAAGAGAGAAAGAAAGAGAAAGAAAGAAAGGCCCAAGAAACAAGCTATTTACTGGGTAGCCAACCTAATGGAACCCAGACTTGTCTTCTGTTTCTCCCCATCCAACAGTTACTGTAACCTCAGCTGCCTTTCTTGTTCCCTCTTAACCTCCTCCCTGCAGCAGCACTGGGGGTTCTCCTTTTTCTTCAAAGTCCTCTTGCCTGTGCCCAGATGACAAGCAGCAAGAGGCAGTATGTGTTGTTTCCAAGAGACACACAGCCAGCAGACCAAACCTGCAGGTAACTTGAGGTTTTCCTTCAGTGAGGCCATTTACTACATTCCTCAAACTGGTTCTCACAAAATTTGTAGGAATTGCATGACTTTGAGACCTCTCTCATTTGTCAGACTTGGCTAAAGGTGGCCACTGGTTTACTTACTGGTGCTAACAGGACCGAGATAGATGAGCAGAGAGCATGATTTTGCAAACCTTGTTTCCGTAGAAGATCTTGCTAAAAAAAGGGACTTAAACTCTTTGGCTTAAGAAATCAGATGCATCTCTTACCCTCAAACTAGATTATATCTGAGATAGCCAAAATACAGGTTTCCCTCATTCTACACTCTGTGGAGATGTATAATAGAAATCAAAGCGTTGCTGCTCTTGCCGTGAAGCCTGCGCTTCTGCAACAGATTGGATCTGGGGAGATCTGTGTTCCTCATGGGGCAAGAGCAGATTAAGATGTTATGCTAGTTCCCTTCAAGCCACACAGCATTATGTCAACACTATCCTTCCCCTCAAGCCTGGGAGACGGTGCAATCAGGATGTAGACAGACATTAAAGGGAAAAGCTTTGATAGCAATTTCTGGAATATCAGGCCCATCAGTGTAGCTCGGCTTTCTCTTCATTACAGGGAAACATTTTTCAAGAAATCAAGGAGCACAGGAAGTTCAGAAGTACACTGATGTTTGTTATTCAGAAAGTGTGATCTACATCCTTCACGCATCTCAAAATTTACGCCTCACTGTTATGTTGCGGATGATAAGCACAAAATCAAAGGGAGGATTTTTAATCTTACTGTAAAAGCCCTTTACAATGCAGAATATTCACAGGTAGCTTCATGAACATCTATGTTTGAATTAGAAGGAAGAAAAAAACCCTCACAAAGACAGCAGAGAGCAATTGAGGGAGATGATGTCCCCTGCTACCTAAAGTGGTGGCAGAGGAGCTGGGACTTGTGTGTTGTTTTCTCAGTGACTCAGGCTGCTGCAATATGCAGAAAGGACACGAGGACATTGGGAAAGCAGATGATACATTTTTACAGTGATACCTGCATATGGTGATAGGAGCTTAGATATGTCGACTACATTTGGTAACAGAAGGGCAGTCCTTCTGAAGGATATTTCTGTACTGCTTGGCTGTGGTCTTTTGCTGACTTACTAAGGTAGGTTATAGTCCTCCAAATTCCTGCCTGTCACCATTTTTCAGTCTGTGCTCCTTTCCCCTGCCCTCACAGCCCTAAAAATGGGAGCTGGAGGCTGCTTCTGAAGCCTGCAGTCTTGCCTTATACAGGTGATCATTTTTATGAGATTCGGTGATTTGAGTTCTGCTACAATAGCTCTTTACTGCAGTCTTGCTATCTCCTGTCATTGTGAGCTCAAGCACCGGTACACCAGGAGGATAAAGAAAAGGAAATGGAATGAAAAAATCTCAGATAAGAGTGAATTGGCAGGTTGATGATAATCTTAAGTATGTGGAACTGTGTTTATGCACGTTTTCTAGTTAAACTCAAGTACTTTCCAGCGTGCAACATGCTTAAGAGATTACAGAATGCGGGATTTATTGCAAAAACTGTCATGAAATACTCAAATACACTTCTCTTATCCTGGCATACTGCATTGTGCCCCAAACTTGAAAGAACACTGCAGCATGAGCTCAGACATCTTGCAAGTCACGTGAATGTGCTTATAAAACTACCAAGACAGTATAAGAATGCATTTGCAGCTAATGGGGAATAAGGAATTTACTCACTTTTCTTTCAGTAGGGACGCCTTTGTATTAAGTTAAAACTCCAAGATGTTCAGTATTTCTGCCAGGACAAGGAAAAAAAAATGACCAAATTGTAAGAAAGGGAGCAAGTTTCCTGGCTTTATAAGTCTTAAAAATTCAAATAACTGGCAGTGACAAAACAGCGACAACTCTGACTGCTACTGACAGTCTGTTACTTTTACAGTCACCTTCCAGGGCTTTATTGCTTATCACCAGATAGAACAGTTGGCCCCAATGGGAAAGACAGGTTGCTACAGATGACAGGATTTTTACAACGGGCAATCATGATGGCATTAATGTTTATCCACTGCAGTAAGTGTATAAATCACAGCAAATGGGCTTCCCCTTGGAGTTGGGATCTGTTGTGTTATTTTTGCCCAGCCACGAGTATGTATCCACCAAATGGTGAAATTGCCAGGCACACTTTATGCCTAGTCCGGTCAGCAGTTAGAGATTACTGGCCACAGATCACAAACCCCGTGTTAGAATGCCACTCGGAGACACAGATGTTAAATTAAAGGTAGTTTGTGTATTTATTAGAGAGCTCTCCCCACTCACTCTGAGCTAGAGGTATTTTGTAATCTGTCAGCACAAATGAATATAAGGTTTAAAGGGGTGCTATTGCTCTTTGAGGTCTTTGGTGGCAGAGTACGGTAACGTATTACGGACATGGGGCTGCATGCTGTCCCCAGTTCACATATGAAGCTCACTGTTGTCAGCAGCTTAAAAACAGAAGGTTAATTTTACCTAGGTAAATACTGATATGCAGTTTTAGCTCCGCAGTCAGGATGTTTATTTTTATAGAACAGGCACTTCTCAGAAAATGTTACATAAATCAGAGGAATTACAATATAAGCATCCTCTGGAGCTTGTTCATTCCGGTTTTCAATGTCGGACACAGTGTTAGAATTTGAAGGGAAAGGAAGAAATTAGAAACCTTGTAATGGGAGAATTATGGAAAGATATCCCTCAGGAAAGCTCTTTCCCAGCTTCTTACCCTCTAGTGTTTCACCTATTAGTAACATGCGTGAATTCTGCATTTAGTCTTATCTGATGTAATCACAGCTGTTCTTATTCTCCCTGTAAGTGTCTCATCTTTTCTTGAATCCCACTGAACTCTCCGTTCTCAGTATCACCTTGTAGCAACACATTCCCCAAGTCAATTATTCTTTGTATCAAACAGAATTTTCTTTTGTCTGTTTCAAATTTGGTGCTTTCCTATTTCACTGAGTATCTGCATGTATCCCGTACAAATGAAAAGGATAAACCGGCGAGGATAATCTTCTGCCTGTATCCCTCTTGCTATTTGCTGTATCTGCATCACATTTTCTCTGCTCGGTTCCATCTGTTGGCCACTCCATCCCCAAAGGCAGAGCCTGAGCTGTGAGCTAGTCTTCATTCCCCTTAGTATTAATAGTCAAATCCAAACCTTAGCTGCAATTAAACAAGGTGCTGTTTTGTTGAGGGAAAAGGAAAGAAGCAGCTAAGAGAATGGAGGGTGATTACTTTTCCCTCTGGAGAGATCCTAATGGGAAATTTTGGTCCTGAGAGGAAAATTCCAAGGTTAAACAACAGCAGCAGAAATTTCACAGCTTGGAGCGTGCATCTATGCTTTTGCTTCCGCTCTCTCTCTTCCCTTTGTCAGAAAAGGATGCCCTGAGAGGAGCAGCACCTTCTGATCGCCCAAAAAAGCCATCCCATTTCCCTAGCTTCCCTGCAGAGGTGAGCTCTCTCCTGTAAAACCCTGCTGTGGCATTGTATTTTTTTGACACAGCACTGCGAGGTCACCCAAACGTGCTTTTTATAGCACTCCCCCCTCTGCCTCTGGAGGACACTTTCTTGTACAGAGCAAAGCTTAACTTCTCTCCTGTAGAAAGCCTATGATGTTAGCCTCTAGAGATATAGCTCCTGTAGAAAGCCTATGATGTTAGCCTCTAGAGATATAGCTATCAGCTCCTCTGTAGGCACCGATATAAAGGAAAGGGTGATTTTCCATATGTAAATTATAACATTAGGTATAGCATCAGGCGCTCCATCCTACTTAAAGTTAACTTTTCTCAAAGTAGGCTGTCCCCCTCCGTAGGCAAAGTTTCCTTTGAAATCCACCTCCCTCCTCTTTTATTCAACAGCCTATTTTCTGGAGCTCTCTCTGGCCTATTCTGTAGAAGGTTTTTGGTCACTTTATGGGAATGAAAATTTAGAATCTCGCTGGCTATATTTGTCCACAGGTAATGCTCTGATACGTATTTTATACAAGAGCAAGACAAGCACCCATATAAAAAAGACACAGGGACATGCTTTCTGATCTTTTCTGGAAGGGATAGGATGCTTCCCTGGGGCGGAGTTCAGATCTGGAAGTAAAACATGCAGTGATCTAAATGGTCCTGTGAGATTTTAAATAGCTTACCGCACAAAGAATAAAAATGATGGTTTTCTTTAGGTTCAGCGGTTGTGTGTGTCCACAACTTAGAGGCCAGCATGAGCAACCACAAAGGACTGAGTCCGTTCTCTTATTCAAAAAGGTGAAAGCTATCTGTGAAATCAAGCGCCCAAAGGGTGTACCTTTGGCATCTTACACTTGTCATCTAATTTTAGTACTACAAAAACCAGGGGCCTGCTTATTTGTGTCCAAATTACTGTCACCCTCTTCTGTTCCCATTTGTGCTGTGTATCTCATCCCTGTGAAATGGGCTTCTGCTTGCAGCAGCAACTGTTTTCAGCTTTTTCTTTAGAACAGGTGTTATTCTTTGTTTTATTATAAACTGGGGAGCTACTCTGCTAGGCACAGTGTAGCCAAATACTTGTATTTTCAGTGTGGGATTTACTAAAGTGCTGTAATTCGTCTTGCTTGCACCAAATGTTCTTGATGGTAAAAACTCAGACTCCACTGGAGTAGGGTTAGGCCAACGTCAAGCACTTCTAGATATTTCTGTCTGCTAGCTTTCTGTCCTTAGTACATCAGTAGATGCAAAACAAGACTCCGTGGTGGTAAAGTGAGTTTTTCCAGGTATGCGTTGCTACGAAGGAATCATTTGTAATCATCCATATCCAAATATAATGATGCATATCCAACTAGGTGCTTGGAAACGTACCACAAGTCTTTCCTGGTTGTCCAGCCCTAACACTGTATACAGCAATATTAATATTTATTAGTCTCACTGCTCTTACTTCCCATGCAGGAATTCTGGCTACTGGAGAATTTCTGAGAATTCATTTTTGATAAAGAAAGAAGAGCAATTCTTTAAATACATAAATCTAATGAGAGCCATATCAGGAAGAGCTACTTGGATTTAGTTTGGGGTTTTTTTTGGAGAGGGGGTGTAATAACAGGAAGGAAGAACTTACACTGAAGAACTCCTGAGATCATGAGAATAGTTTACGTGCCTACTCCCAAAGGAAAGCCACCCCTGCAGCGATGGAGTATCTGTTTAAAATGCACTTTACAGTCACAACGAGCCTGCTAGTACTCCTTCTTTCTTTTCTTAAAAAGAAAAAGAAGAAGAAAAGAACTAGTCATAGTTAAGTGCCAGGAGCTGAGTAAGTGGTATTTCCCTTTTTCCCCTGGGGTGAGAGTTACTCATTTCACCAAGGAGCAGCCCTGAGGAATACAAACACACTGGAGAAATTCACTATTGAATGTCCATTCACATAAACCAAGATTGCTTGAATTAAAATCACCTTCACTCTGCCTGCTTTTCACTTTCCCGAACATCTAGTTTTTCAGAACTCTTGAGGATCATGAAGTATACAATATTTACCTGTGTGGGTCCTCAGAGGTTTGTAAGGACGTACCTGCTCAGGTGTGTACAGGCAGACATAGCCAGCTTGGTCCAAAGGAGGTATCGGTGAGTCATTGCAGAACACAGCTCAGGCCGGCACGCTGTGTCAAGGGAGCACTAGCGTGGCTCCACAGTTTCTACTCCAGCCCTTGCTTTTATTCACCCACCTTGGGATGCCGATAGAGATGCTTCGTATCTGTGTAGACTTGCCCGAACAGGATGTTGGCTGCGCAAGGTGCTATACAAGCATGCATTTCCCAAAGAAGCAAATGTGAAATGTAATTTGAAATAAGAGTGAAATCCTACAGCAGCAAGTTTATATCCACTTAATAGTCTAAAACTTGCAAATCGATAGAAATAGAGAGGCTTGCTATCATTAAGTCTCCTTGACCTATGCTATCACAGAGTAATTTGTTACTGAGGGAACATTGTGAGGTTGTTTCATTTATACCTGTAGTAAATAGAAATAAACCTTTATTGGCTAGGTCAAACAGTTCATGTTGTATGGAAAAAACCCACATCCTTGTACTGTTTCCGTGATGAGCATCTTGTCCTCATAATCAGGTGAAGATAATACAAGCCTGAGAGCGTATACATTTTAGCGCCAGTGTCCCTGCTCACTGCAGGGGGGTTGGACTAGATGACCTCTAGGGGTCCCTTCCAACCCAAAACATTCTATGATTCTATGTCTTTAGGCATGTCTGGGCATGAGGCTCTCCCTGCATTAGCAGAAGGTGCTGTAGACATCCACCAAAACAGGCGGCAGCCCCTCTCGGGCGGCTGCAGGCATTCATGGTGGCTGAGCTCTGCCGTGCTCTCAAGAGATGCCCGCCGGTGGTAGGCTTGCGTTAGGTTACGCTTCTGGAGCACATCTTCCCGTTTAGCTTCATCCAGATGCAAAGTAGCTTGTGTGCCCCAAGACTGCTCCAGGATGCAAGCGAAAATCTGGTAACTGGGGGCGATCAGGAGATGAACTTCAAAAAGACAATCTGAGCTTTGGCTGCGCTAAAATGCTACATGTACCTGCGCTGTAAGGAGCTTTCTGCTCAACACCTAACAGCAACAGCAGCGCTGTCACGACTGAACAGACTGTGTATACACACTGCATGCCCTATATCTTAAAAAGGATATGCTATAGGTTCGTGTGCTCCAAATTTTCGCTCTGTACAGGATCTGTCACTCACAGGCTTGTGTGCCAAACATTTTGTTTGGCAGCTGTCCTTCTTCGGTAATCCGACAAACCCTGGTTGTGCTAATAACAGGACAAAACCACTGTCAATTGTGACATTTCAAACTTCAGCTTTTAATGGAAGACGGGCAAATCTTTATAGGAGTGCAAACATCATCACCATCATCCTAGCAGTCGGTCCTGCTGAGGAGGATGTGTGACTGTAAATTGGGGACATTGACAAAAGTGACGGTAAGAGCAGTCAAAAGAAGTGTGAAAAATTGCACAGTGGCTGTGATAAAGTTAGATAAGGAAACTAGTAAATGGAAAAGCAAATATACTGTCGGGAAAGTCATGTTGTACACAATGAAAAAGTATAGCTGCCATAAAGCAGGGATGGGCTGGAGCCCCAGGAAAAGAATCCCCAAGGAACTGCAGGCTCATTTAGTAAATGGGATTTAAATTTAGTTCAGCTTTGTCTGTTATAATGGGAACCAGTACCAATAAACTGTAATTTCTTAGAGGTTTCTGTCCAGTTTGGGAGGAGGCAAATAAAGGGTGGAAGAGAAAGAAGACACATTTTTTATTTTTATTTTCGATTCCTTGAGTTAATTGTAATACTATGTAGCAGAAGAATAGGCAGCCAGGGACCAAACTCTGAATCCAATATAGCTCTCCTTTCTTTAAAATAAATATGAGAGATTTATCATAAATGGGTCAAAAGAGGCAGAAATGTGTAACTTAGCTTCAGAACCAATCTGTTTCTTACAGCAGTTACTTAATCATCGGACTCTAAATATAAGCTCTATCAGTACCAATGATATGCTTGGCTGTGGGCAGGGAACATAAAGAAAAAAGAAGTTCCTGGGCAGAGTACACATCCCCAAGGATGACACTGAAAACACCGGGCTGGCGCTCCGAGCTTGCTTGTTAAAGCGAGTGCAACATCAGACTGCCCCAGGCTGTGCGGAGTTGTTGCACTCAGCCTCTCTGAACTGGGAAATTTCTTGGGAATTCGCAGATGAACAGGAGGGACGTGGGTGCCCAGCATGCCTTGTGGTTTGGCTGCTGTTCGGGGGTTAACCGTAGGTCAGGGCAGTTGCAGTATATCAGTGCATCTACACCACCATACAACTTCAAATTAATTTGTCCCCCAACCTGTTCCTACAGGGAGCATTTGGCAAAAGGGAAAATATGAACCAGCCTGTTTGCCTTCATTCATGCCACTGACCCGAGAGGCTTTCCATAGGTTTTCAAGTTAAGGGTATTATAATAAAACCCCTTCTTTGTCCTTTTTTTCTTATCACAATGTGAAATGTTATTTTGGACACTTTGTGCTTCCTTCCTAAAGTAAGTCCAGAATCAGCCGGGAAGTCTCACATGCTGAAAATCTAGTGAAATGTTAATACCGGGACAGTTTTTCCCCAGTTGATGCCATCTTAATTGCCCCAGGAAGCCTACTTTACGTGCCATTTGCTGCTCCCTAGCTGTTTGCTTTGGTTTAGCCATATAGAAACTGAAGAAATTATCTAATTGGAAGTTTTATTCATGCCTAGAAGATGAAATCCCTATTTATGTACTTCAATCCTGTGAGCTATAAAGCTCTTTTTGGCTTTTTTTTTTTTTTCTTATCAGCCTTGTTTTTATTCCATTTTGTGGTGGCAAGCACAAAGGTTTTTATGAGGCGTCAGTCATTTAGGTTTGGGAAGATGTGCAGGAGTTGTTTTGTGTACAAACGAGACTGTCGTGGGGAAACTGTGAGATGAGAAACTTCAGACAGAAGCAGTGTGAACACATTTCCCCGCCAAACCTGTCTAAATATAGAGCAAAAAAATAATAAGTAAATAAATGAATAAAAAAACCAAACAGGCAAATAAAATATTTTGTGAGTCTATAGAGAATATCCTTCTCATGAACCCTGCACTGGATGGCTTGGCACCATCTGGCCTGACATATTTTTAAGTACTGAAATGTCACATATTTTTAACGTTTAGCAATTTTTCAAAGAGGAGATCTGTGGAGCGGAGAGATGAACGAGCACACAAGAGCGTTGTGTGCGAATCAGGTAATTTGGTGACTCTGTTCCCTGTTCATGAGACTGGGGTAAGGAAGAAGTGGATCCCAAAACAAACTCTGCCCATCTCTCACTCTTAGCTGTCTATTTTTAAAAAGTTCCTCTAGGAGCCATGAATGACCATTTGTGCCTGGTTTATAAGGGGGAACTGTGGGACATGGTGATTTTCCTAAAAAATGGCAACCAAGGTTGAGTCGATAACTGACGCGTTGCCAACTGTCTCAATGTCTGCGAGGTTACAACAACTCACCCTACCAGGTGCATGTTTTTTTCCTTTTTGTGTGTGTGCTTATAGATGAACGTAAGTCTACTGTCCTCACACTAAAATGATTTTTTTCATAAATACAAATATTCTGCCATGGTGGTATTCATCTGCTAAAAGCAGAGTTTGTTACATTTTTTATTTACGTGGGCATAAATAGTGTCTTTGATAGTTTGGTTTCCATTGGATCCGATACTCTGTATTTTTGATTCCTGAATCAAAGGAAATTGAAGGATAAACTACAGTTTTATCTGATGGGGATAACCATGATCCGATGAGGCATTTTCCTAAAGATTGGATCAGCCTCAAGAGTTAAACTGATTGCAAAGGCAGTTTATGGGGAAAAAAGCCAATTTGACAGGATTCATTTGTCAAGATCAATGGTGTGCAACCCTGATGGAAAAACAGTAACTGCATATTGTCCATGTGGAATTGTAGTAATTTTTTCTACTGCTGTCATAAGAAATATGGAGAGTGCCACCAGTACCTGTCCAAGCTGAGAGTTGTTATAAGTGGCAAAAAAAGACTTAATTCTCTGAAGAGGTTTTTGTTTTAAGTATATATTTGACTTAATAACTCGAACATTGGAAAACAACTTCAAACTGCATTTTGTGTTTATATTCCAGTCCAGATTTTTCTAAACAGGTGTGGTGTTCAAGCAAAAATTAAGCTATTCACTCTTCACTGTGTTTGTTTATTTTTTGTTGTTGCCTTTTGGATACGTACACAGAACTGGCATTTTTAAAATGGATGCAACTTCTTTTCAAATACACAGCAAAGTTAGACACTTCACTCCAAGCAAACCTCAGAGCAGACTCAACAGGGAGAAAAAATCCCAGCCTCTGGCACAAGAATCTTTTTACTTCTCTTTTTGGATGAGCTGAATGTCATAGGAAAGGGAGTCTGGTAATGTTCCTGGTTTACAGAGTTGTCCACATCTGGAAGAGCCAAATCTCAACTGAAATAAGATGTGTTTGCCATAATGGGCCCTTCGGTGTCCTGAGCCCCTTCAGGGATGTTGGTTCTGTCCCGAGTCTCCTCTGCCAGCCACGCTTGCACCGTCTCTGGAGAGGACTTGTCTGACACATGGGAAGAGTGAGTCCCGTGGAAGTGTTGTCTAAGCAAAAGCAACGAAGTAATGTTGTGGATTACCACCACAACACCCTTGAGACGCATTGTACCTGTACCAGCTGTTGAATGTTTGTGGCATGCTCACAGACATGGCAATGTAGGATGAAGAAATGGATTTGTTTATTTATTTATTAATCAGGAATAATACATTTTGTGGCTGCATTTGAAGCTGCCAAATGTGCTTCTGTGGGACACGAAATTTTCTGTTTAATTTGGGATTTAAATGGCCTTGGCATCATGATGGGATTTCTAAGGCCTGCATGGTTTTGTGTGGAGTTACAGGGTTGCATCCTGCTTCTGCTTGCAGCTCTCCAGCTGATCCATAGACAGATTCTCCCAAATTGTTTGATTCCCTTTGCATGAGTCTCACATTTCAGATTATGAAAGCTTCAGGCTTCCCTTTGTAGGCAGCAAACCCAAGCAAAATATTCTGCAAAATTGTATCTATGTATAATTAGGACACAAGAGAAGTTACCAACACTGCATTAAAATATTGGCTGTCTTCAGTGAGAGAGCTGCTCTGCGGGACGATGCACGGAGCCCAGACTGCTAGGGAAATTTGGTAGCAGTGAGCTGGATGACTCCCTAGCTACGTGAAAGCCACCTCAGTGGTGTGCTCCCCTTTTCCCTTGCCTCAGCACTTCTCGACACTACGGTATTTTATATATATAATGTTATTTAATATATTCCTATCCTTAATTCATATACCATTTTGCGTTTGTCTCAGAGAACTGTATTATAAGTTTGGCCGTACTTTTCTAATCTTTTCTTTTCCTCAGGCACAAAATCTTTGTAAAACATCGCAGCTTGCTTAACTAGCAGTGGGAGTAATGGCATCGTTGACATATCCTTGTGATGTGTGTCCAGTTCTTTCCAAAGGTGCAATCTATTTTAAGGAATTCATTTTCCTTTGGGATAGTCAGTAGATTTTTAGTGTTATTTAATTACACCCACTTGCCTTTTATATGGGGCTCTCTGATCACTGTTGCACTGTCCTTTGTATGAGAATTAGATGTGCTGCTTAGAGAATGAATTTAATAGCCTTTTCCCAACTTCATTTCCGTATTTTCTTTTTCCTTGCTTTTGTTTCTTCCATCTCACCCATCACGACACTTTCATTATACTGGCTCTTCTTCGCTACTGTATCCATTTGATCGTTTTCCGATTTTTGCTGAATTTTACTTCCTCCGCTACAATTTTACTGCTCTCCCCTTCTCCCTGCTACAGATCCATTTCTCCCTGTTCAGTCTGTTGGCTTCCAAGTGCCATTTAATAAAGTTCTGACCACTGCGCTAAGTGCTCGAGATAATATATTTCCTTTACCTGACAAACAGTCCATGCAGAGCAGAGTGGTAGAGATGAAAAAGATGCGCTGAGCTGCAGGACTGCTGCCCCGCACAGCCACCTCTGCAGAGCTCAGGTCTGGGCTGCCCTTCGTGCAAACGACCCCTCAGGTCTAAGACTGCAAGAGGGGATGCGCCACCCCCGTCCTTTGCCGGTGCATAAAGGCAAGGCTTAGCGGGCTGAAGTCCATCTCATTATGGAGCAAAGCATTTTTCCGAAGATATTTTCTATCATTTACTAGTTATCAGGATGGAGCTGGTGAACAACTGGGAAAAAGCTTGAATCCAGAATATAATTACATAGATGAATATCTAACGGAAAAAAAGAGCCCTCCTGAAAAATCAGACTTTTCTTCAATACTGGTGTGCATGCTTGCAAAAACATGAAAATTAGTGTATTAAAGTACCTGAAGACACGTAAAACATGTCTTAGTTTTCTTCCTAGAGATGTAATATTAATTCAGAGGAAATTGGAATAATAGCATAGCTAAGAAGTAATTATGCAGAGCTAAGAACCCTGCTTGTTCTGTCTTTCTACATGGTACAAACTTCTTTCAAAATGGGCTCTTCTGCCTCTTCCTGAATTTCTTCTAGGTCCAAATTCAGGGAAGTGTGCTTAATCCTATAAGAAGTCACCCTGCCTTAGGGTAACCCTGTGCCCTTCTGCTGCCAGGTTGCTTTGGGCCTTGTGCCCTGGCAGGAGCAAGGGTGCAAGACATAAATAAATAGTGCTCAGGGCTTCCCCTCGAATGGACCGTAGTTACGCCATTATTGGCATGGCAGGGTGCATATCTCTGCCTTGCCAACCAAATGCGTTTGAAAGGATTGTCTGGCTGTGCATCCATGGGAGACACCCTCCAAAATGTGGACAGACTGCGTGCTGCCTGTAGGCTCAGACTCGGCAAAGCAAAACCACCTGCAGGATCTCCCTGGGAAATGTGAGGGTCACAGCATACCAACATGCCTTTTTTGGACCAGACTCACCATCTTCCTGTGACAAGCTGGGATTTGATTACACTGCTGCATCTCACTGGAACAATATTCTTTTGAAGATAGAGTGGTTTTGACCAGCTCTACCTGCAAGGCACAACTGAAAATTAAATCTTTTTGGTAGGCATCATTCATTTATTCAACAGCACTGCTGCCTCTGTTTTAAATGGTGACTACTGCAGAAAACACTGTTAAAATCAAAATTTATTATAACTTGTCCTTAACATATCATCCTGTAGTATTTTGCCATGATAGCTGCCTCAGAGAGGTGGAATATTCACACTGGTTAACGTTGGGTACCTAACTGTGATGCCTAGGTTTGGGACCTAAGGGACACGTGGCCCATGGAGACATTTCTCCAGAAGACACAACCCTGTGTACCCACTTAGGTACCTACCTCTTCCCATTGACTTTATTTGATTGCTATTAGATTGCTGATCTGGTTTAGTGGAGTCTACAGGCAGAAATATAAAATCATGGGGAACCTGCTCTGTAAATTTTTGAAGGAAAATGAAAATAGTGAACAAAAGATTTTTCTTCTCACACGTACTTATCTGATTTTATTCTTTTCTCTAAGGAACATGACAAAAATGAATGAGCCGCAAATTCAATCTTTTCCTTATGTTCTCATCACCGGCATCTCAATGTGGTGCATTTTTTCTCACCCTGTGTTTACTATAAAAAGTGGAAAATTTGAAAAGTACAAATATCAGATCTGTCTGTACTCAAAAACTCTTTTGACCCCCAAAATACAAATATATTCTAAAAAATGCATTATTTGCTTTTCTGGCAAGATAAGGACTTTTTTTTTTTTGTGTTAATAAATCCATGATTTTACATCATACCTAATAATAAGACAGAATAAAAAAAAGTTTCCAAATTAGCAGAATTAATTAAATTGTAATTATGTCTGACCTACCCTGAACTGATGTTCCTGATGAGCTGAGCTAATCCTGCATCACTTTCAACCTTAATGGAATTGAAATGTAAAAGTCAGAACTCGAGGAAGCTGAATGCTTGAGGAATTTTGGGTAGATGCAAAATGATGAAATGATGAAACATTTCCTGGAGTGTTACAGGCTCAACCACAAGGCCACAAAGGTCTTTATGCCTCATCACTCCAATATAGTTTTTGAACACTTAAAAATGAAAATGATTTTGTTCCGAAACTAAGCGTGACTTTGTTAAGTGAAAAGTAACTACTTTGGTGTACTTCAGAAGGACCTGGGTATGGACCTGAGCTCTTGCTGTGGAATCATCGCTGCGTTTCCATGGACAATTCTCCAAGGGATAGGAGTTGATAATTACTCTTTGATCCTTTCCTGCACCAGTGAAAGTCTCTGTGGGCAGATTATATATAGAATACAAATTCCCTTTCCAGAATCAGTTTGTTTTTTCCTCCAGATCCTGGAATGAATAGGAGAGGTAAAGGTCAGAGTCCAGGCCAAACTAATTAATTATATCCTTAAACAATGATGGATTGATATCCTAATACAGAGGCTGCTTTTTTTCCCCCCTCTGTGGAGGAAGTCCCTTTTCAACCTTTCTGTTTCTTTATCCAGATTGTCAGACAGCTCCACTTTTACGTGTATTGATAGAGGAAAAGCGGTCATTAATCTTGGCTCAACATCTCATTCGGGTGTTTGTGCCAGCTTGCCTGATATGTATTTTGGATCCTCTCTTAAGTGTGGAGGTGAAGACAGGCCGAGAGATGTAACACCCCGAGGCAAAAAAAAAGGGGCAGATTATTTTTCAGTGTCTATTCTTTTCTGAAGAACAATGCACTGTGTTACAGGCACATAATGAGACTGCTGATACGCAACATTTCTGTTCTGATTAATTTACTGCATGGATGAGATCATTCTGTATTGCAAGATGTTTTAAATGATGGTTCTGAATGTTTGGCAGGGCTGTTATAAAACATTGTTCTGGAAAGTAGTATATTCAAAATTCACAACGTGTTTTTTTTTCACTCTTGCTAGACCATATGCAAGTAGACAGTTTGCATCAGGCCCCCAGTGCCTACTTCTGAATTACTGCCTAAATAGGGAATATTTTGACAAAAGCAAAAAGCTTTCTGATGGCATTTCATGCCCCATTAGAAACTCGAGGACCAATCACTAATAAGGTTATACCAAATGTGTACTTATTCATGTTCTTTTTTCTCACTGTGCAAACGTTTCCAGCCTTTGCCCATTATGAACGGTGCAGTGTATGATGTGTGAATCAATCCTATCTGTGCAGACACAGCAGAATGAAAGGTATAATGATGTGGGAGTGAAGTGTCAATGCATAATTCATATCTGACAGCACACTCTGTGGAGTGCTATCCAGCAGCCTTCCATGGCAGAGAGGTCCTCACGCGCTCAGGAAATTCATCTGCATCAGCTCATTGTGTTTCTGCTTGGGTGGCAAGCTCATCAGTTAGGGTGAGTGAAATGCTGTCCAGAGGCACTGCCGTAGTGGGGAATAAGGGCAACATAGTTCTGCACTACCCTGTTGAGACCTTTTAGCCCCAAAGACTTGTCTGGTGGAGAGTTTCTCCTCTAGGTCAAAAGCCCTAATATCCAGCAAAGATCCAAACCCCTTCAACACAGTAATTTAGTGTTACCAAATTATGGAATAGAACAGAATATTTCAGTTGGAAGGGACCTACAACGAGCACTGGTCCAACTGCCTGATCCATTCAGGGCTGACCAAAAGGTAAAGTGTGTTGTTAAGGGCAATGTCCAAATGCCTCTTAAACACTGATGGGCTCGGGGCATCGACCACCTCTCTAGGAAGCCTGTTCCAGTGTTCGACCACCCTCTTGGTAAAGGAATAATTCCTAATGTCCAGTCTGAAAATGTATTATAATGTCAAGTCTGAAAACTTATTATAGACTGGTAAACACCTTCTCAGTTCCATCCTGCCAGTGCTAGCACCCTGACCTACTGCAGTTGAAGAGGTTACCAAAGTGAAGAGGTGCAGTTGGCTCTGTAGGTGGTTGCTGTCTGCAACCTGCAGCAAAACAGAAAACTCATGAGCTAAAGTTCTTTCCTCAGTTCACTTGAGCATGTTTCTATATTATAAAACCTAGGACCATCAGATTGTCAGCGCATTTAAATCAGCACCATGCATCAAAAGCCAGTGGAGCTGTGCCAATTTACACCTCAGCGGTGATCTCCCAGTCATTATGTATTGGCGTACGATAAGGACCCAGAGCTTGGTCTCACACTTGGAAGCAGTGGGAACAGATCCTGACTTTGACTCAAAAGATTGGGTTGCAGCTGAGTGCACTTTGCAAGTCTCTTTGAGTTTGAAATTTAATTTTATCTATGGGCTTTTTTTTTTAAACCTTCACTTTTCTGAATGAATGCTTTTGTGTACCATGCTTAGTGATTCCTTGCTATTCCAGGATCATAATAACAAGTTTTATTATGTTCTAAGCCACTGTGTTGTGACAATATTGCAAAATTATTGTTTTGTTTCTCCTAAACTCGAGATTTTTTGTAACAGTAATAATAATAAAAGACATACAGGCTGATGAATTATCTACCATATCAAACTGCAGCACAATGGAATCTGAAATAGCTGAGAGAGTAAAACTGAAAAATATCTCAATTTACAAGTGAAACACTAACACACACTAAACTTCTGCTGCAGTATTCCTCATCTGATTTTCAGTTTTGTCTTCACACGCAGACAAGACTCACGCTGCTCAGGTGATGAATTCTAAGCAGATTGTAGGGATATTCAGTGCAGGCTTTCTCTGGAATGCATAAATTGCATTCTTTGTGCAGGTTCAGGCTCAGAGGAAAGCAGTACTTCTCAGTCTGGTACGAGATGTGTTTCCGAGCGAATAAATAATCGCTATTGGTGCACAGCTAGATAATAGCTAACTTCTTGTATAATGTATCAGGTAGAGTAATTTGAAATGAAATTGCTACTGCTGACTACGCACAGCTAACATTTTTCAATATATAATTCTTGCAAGGTTTACGGCTTCGGCCATGCGAGTTGGGGTAGTCATAATTTGTTTCAATTTACGCCAGTGGGTAGGTGGATCATCAGAAGGCATAGCAAGAAATGTGCACTAGTGCCTGTTCTTCACCTAAGTAAAGCTTGTCTCATCCCGAGATCATGGGAAGGAGGAACAGAACAGTGCTATGGCAGGGAGAGGCACAGTGCTCCGAGCCTGGACCTGCGCTAGTTTTCGTAGATGTGGATGCTGCTGCATCTGATCTGCTGTGGCCTCTGTTGAGGGAAATTCCTCACCTGGGATCCCAATATTTCTTGGGCAGGAACCCCAGCTGCTCCGGGATTTTTGTAAGCAGAAACTGTTGCCTGTGCGGTTTGGAGGGATGGCTAGCCTCAGACCCTTGACATCCTTCCTACTGGTGAGAGGATTTAAATCTGAGTCTCCATTTCAGCCCCCATGGTGTAGCGCATCGTCTGCCTTCCCCCTCTGAAATTAAATTCTCCTGACCGTGAGGAGCATGGGTAAGTAACAGTTATTTGAAGAAATTCCTGGGTAGAGGGAGCGATACTAATTTTCTGTCACTGTAGCAAATATTTATGTCTTACAAAAGGTTGTCTCTATTCTGGGAGATAGGGCATGCTATTTAACATCTGTTAAGCTTGCTGAACTACTTTGCATTAAACGCCACACCCCCTTTAAATTTCACCAGCTCTAGGACATGTTAAAGACACGATGCTTTATCTGTCTGTCCCGGATTTGGAGGAAGTTGGCACATTTGGGCATCCCGCGCTATTTGAAATCATGTTCACAACAAAACGTGAAGCCTCAAAATAAGACCCTAGTGGGATTTTAGGTGTGCGTATGCCCTTGGAGGTGAGCTCCAAGCAAAGCCTGGCCTGGGTGGCTACCTACCTCTCAGTTCCTCACAAGCCAGTGCGCCCAACAGAGTGGGCTTTTAATACTAGGCTCTGATTTCCATTCCAGCAAGCAAATATACAGAGAATAGAACTAAGTACATTGTAAGTGAAAAAGAAATTGAAGGATTGTTCTGTTTTTTTCAGAGAAAGTGTTACGCTGCTGAAGATTTGAGATGTTCTGTAAAGGCTGGTCATTTAGTTTTGTTATTCACCTTTGTCTAGTCAAGCTACAAGTTTTGAGGGCAGAAACCATATCTCTGCATGCACTTATACAACATAAAGGAAATACCGATTTTTTCCTGTACCTCTGAGTAACCTCCAGAACTGCCCAAACTACTTGATTGGTTTAAATGAAAAAAAATCATTTAATGGGAACGTAGTAAAAAAGACTGAATGAGGGTAAGTGTGTTTCAGATGTCAGGCTATGGCGCAAGAACTCTGAGCTAGAGAAGTAGTTTTTGAGGAGCTGGTGCTAAGTCACGATTAAAGCTCTTTGTATCATCTCAAACTGTCTCTTACAGAATGAGGCAGATCACCAGCTTGTGCTGCCTATGTATACTGGAGAACTTAAAAAGGGGAGGGCCAGGGGGCGCCGTGTTGCATACCCGTGAGAGCAGGTTTTGTGGGAGAGACCCCATATAAGAGTGACCTCTAGACACCTCAATGGGAATCAGTGTCTAGATAGCAAGCAGTATGTTGCCCAGAAAATGATAAATACTATTTTCAAGGGAGTGAAGATGTACACTGTTGTATATAGTCGTCACCTAGTATGCTTTCTGAGGAGTATACACTTGGAGATAGAGAGCAAATCAGCTCTAGTAGCCTTTCTGGGACCCTCACTCTCTGGGAAGGTAGCTGCCACTAGTTTGCATCAGGTGAAGTAAAGGAAGAAAGAGGAACATTAAATAGGAAAGGAAAATGACAGCAGAGATGGTCAAGGGACATTTAAAGAACCAGCGCCCCACCCCTGTCCATGAATAAATAACTTATGCAAATCTGTTTGCCCTTCCTTACTATTCATCTGCCATATGCTCTGTATCCTCACTGGATTCTTTTCATGCTTTCCTGTGTGCAGAATTAACATGAATCCTCACTTTGTACTACAAAACTGTGAAGACAATTTAGCTTTGATTAATTCTAGTTGCAAGTGAATGCGAAACGTGCATGAGAGGCAGTTACCCTTTAATCTCTGTTAAATCCCAAAGTCTCTAGTATGAAAATATTAATCATTATCTTCACAATTGCATCTGATAAAATGCAGCACTTGCTGATTATGGGGGAAATCATTTTATCAGTTGCAGTTGGGAAAGTAATGCTTAATGTTATTACGCTGAGGATGTCGAGAATGGAAAGGTACTTTTCTGTGCAAACACCCTTGAGGAATGTAAGAGAAAAAGGCCCGGAAAACCTACAGGATTTTTCTTCCGTTCATCCTCTCCTCTTTCCAGCTCACAGAGGCTGCTTTACCTGATAGTCTTGGAAAAAAAACGGCCAAGCTGTTAGATGCATGGTCCCTTCCACGTGATTTCTCAGTGTGTACATCTCTGCGTGCCTCCGCACACATCCTTATTCTAAGTTTGAGTGATAAGGCACCCCGCCAATGGGATTCTTTCCTTCATAAAGATTATTTCAGTAAATTTGATTATGAATTAAAATGTCATTAATTCTCTGATAATGTAAGTAGATTCAAAATGAAGCTTTGCCCAAAGAAGATGCGATGAAGAAGCACTGCAAGGATCTATACTTGTTGTGCCCCCCTGATTCTGTATCAGATTTATCCAGAATAAAACAGCCTTTTCCTGCCCTAACCTCCAGGTTCTCTGTGGATTCTGAGACTCAGGGGGGTTTCTTTCCTCTCACTCATCATCATTGTAAGTAGCCAAATTATGCCCTCAGGTCACTTTGTGCAACCCTATTACCTTCAAAGTGAATCCAGTGATGTACAGCCTTATTAGATTTGAGGGAGTTTGCATAGGTTTCTCCAAAGGCACAGTCTGAAAGTAATGGAGTTATAGAATATTACATTAGCTGCAGAATATCTTTCTGCTGATGCTGGGAAGGACCCAGCTGTACTGTCAAAGCCTCAGTGAACTTTCAAGGGGGAAGAAAATATTTAGAAGAAAAATATAATATGAACTAAGTGGGACACAGTAATTACATGCTTTTGATCCATTTTTACAGCCCATTTGAAGCTGATTCACGTTTTTGTACCAACATTTCTATTACACTAAGGTTTCAGTAAAATAAAGAGTTACTAGAGGTGATTTACATTTGCATGCTGCATCTTTTATATGTCTCTACTAAAGAGGGCATTCTGAAGCACAGCATCCCAAATGATTCAGGCATCAGATTAAAGAGCTATTCAGAAGCGCAAAGCAAAAGTAAACATCAGAAATCACATGTCACAGTCAGAGGAAAATGAAGGATATATTAAAGGCAGCTTACTTTTTAATAAGAGTTCTAATTACTTTTTCTTACATTATGTCAACATTACCATAGGAAATCAAAAGCATCACCTTATGTGTCCTTTTAAAAAGTGCACTTTTTGCTCTGACTTTTCAAACATTTTCTGGAAGGTAAATGCTCAGGAAGTTCTTCAAGCTGGTGATGCTGCCATGCCAGTTGTCCTTAATGCTGGCAATGTTGCCATCCCGTTACATGACATCATTTTGAGCGCCTGTTTTGAGGAGCTCCAGTTACGATTCTGTAGCCATGAGGTCCAGAGGAACTGGTCAGTGTCTCAGGAGAATGACATCCATGCCAAGCTGACTGAAACACCATTTGATTTTGGTAACATCTGTTGTCTTCAGGTTTTCATTCTGTGCCAGGCCTTCTTCTATTTCTCTGATGAGATTATAAATTCTTTGGTTCCTCTCACATGGATTGTGCAGGGCCTGGCGCAGGGGAGCCTTGAGGCTCAGCTGGAGCAGTAAGGCAATAGTCATCTTCACCTCAGAGACAAATGCTGGGAAAGTTTAGACTTTACCATAGGTTTGAAATTTTAAATTTTAGTAAACAGTAAACAGCTTTAAATTTTAGTAAACGCTCATGTTTATTCAACTTCCTCTCATTTGTAAGTAGAATTTAAATTTGCATATCAGTTTATTTTTGTCCACTTTTTAATGGAGAGATGCAAAATATAGTATGAAAAAAAGACAGTGATGGCCTGATAGCTGTGTCTCATATTCAGGCCACGTGCAACTTAAAAAGAGCTACAAAGAAGCGTTCTTTTCCTCTATGGGAAAGGAGTAAATACTGATCAAGAACAGTATAACTTGTCTCAAATCGGACTGAAATAATTTATCCAAATGGCTCTATAAATTAGAATATTTGCTCTGTCTTGAGCACCAGGGGAAGACAGATTGTAACACATTCACCATAAAAGGTCAGCAGACCCAAATGAAAATGCAGAAACATCAATTGTTTCCATTCACTAATCATATATAATTGGTCTGGCTCACCTGAACTAGAACACATTTGTTATTTTAATGCATAATTAAGGTTCTTTTCATTTTGCTGCTTTCCAGTTGCAATTATCTTTCTTTTAACAAATGTATGAAAAGGAAACTTCTTCTTGTAAAAATGAAGATACATTTGACAAATTAGTATAATTAAGAAAATGTGCCTGAAAGAGGAAAAAATTTCTAAGTATGAACATTTTCAGTTCCAGATTACTTATTCTGTCCTCTGTGAATTCCATGAGACAGAAGAAATTCTGATTTTGTCTCCTACGGATGCATTCCATTTTCTGTTTAATTTTAACATGCAGTCAGGCATATTGGGAGACCAACATTCTGAATGTAGTCATTAAAGGAAAGGCCAAATACTGATTATGACTGAGAAGGTTAGCATTAAAATGACGTGTAAAGACAGCAATAAACAGTATAAAGACATAATTCCCTTGAATAACTTGAGGAGATACCATAAAGCAAGTGAGCACTAAATGTTGTTGTGTTCAACAGCGTTAAGGAGGTCTATTACATAATGTGCCGTGAATAGGACATTTTATGTGTCCATTGCTGTGTTAAGTCTTCTTGCCACTACATATCTTCTCTTAGCAGGAAGACTACAGAGCTCCTTTGGTGGACCTTGCCCAGTCTTCTTTTTTTTCAGCAGATAATCGTGAGAATTAAAACTTGGAATTTTCTGTGGTTCCACATGCACAGCAGAGTGAGAACACTGGATGTGATTGTACAAATCAGAATGGATGAAACATTTACGTCTTTATTTTGCTTTTCACCTTTAAATCTTCTCACGCTTTGGTTTTGCTCTTCGAAAAAATAGATTTCTCCCCTTCTTCTTCCCATGCTTCTTGTACCAAAATGTCCCTCAAACACACAGCATCTCTCCCGAATTTTCCCAGTCCCACATCCTCCTTTCCAGTTCCCTGACCAAGCTGTGTTTGCAGTGTCAGGGGCTTTCTTCTTATGCATTGTACGTACACAAAATGGATTAAAGTAAAACATGAGGTAATGCACTTTGGGGGGAAAAAAAAAATCCTTTCAGATTGAACCTCTAAAGTGAGATATTTTAAGGCAAAGCTAAAGGTATTGCTTTCAGGAGGAGCATAGTGCCAGTGATAGATACTGTATTTTGCTTGTTTGTTTGTTTGTTTGTTACCACTGCAAGCTTCTTTCAAGGCAGTTTTTTCTGCAAATGTGAAATGACGACATGGCACTAACAGCTACCTGAGTCTGCTAAGCCCATCTCCAGAGGAGAATAAGCTAAATTTGAACACAGCAGCCTCTTTTAAGCTAAACCAAAGAAAGAAACCACTGCAGCTGGTCCCGGTTAACCATAAATGCAAAACAGGCACTTCATTAATACAAAAGTTTAAGTGAAATCTCACACTCTGAACTATATGTATTTTGTCTTTTTCTGGTCTATAGCTACTTCCTGTAACTTAAAGATGAATTTAAAATTTTAGAAGTGATTATAATTTTAAATAATGTTGTTGAAGTCAGTGATGGGGTAGAGAATTATTAGTATCTTAAGGGATCTAAGATTAAAGATTATATTATTAAGAAAATGTATGCAGTCATTAATGTAATTTTGAACTGTAAAGCCTGTCTAATCTAATTTGCTGTATTACAGCTTGATATATGATTTTGCCTAATTAAATGTCTCTAATTTTTTGCAAGCTTAAGCTTCAATTAACCAATATTTACTTTCTTAGAATACGATTAAATAACTCAGTTTCCAAGAAAAATCTTTAAAAAGTCTGGCATCCCAGTTTCAGTTGAAGCAATGCAGTGCAGGGATAGCAAGAGCCATTTTAGAGAATCAAAATGCATCCAATGATTGAGTACAACATTTACATATGGAGGCCTATTAAACTGGTAAAATGAATTTAATAGAATGTTATAGAGGCACAATACTTTGGCAGCACTGTTATCCAGAATTGAGGATGTAGAAAAAGAAAACGGCTTTATTCTTGTCTGTTTGTGCAGCACACAAGGTAAGGCAGGTCTAAGCTTGTTAGCAAGATGCTTTCAGGTTCGCCTTCCATAGGTTTTCACTGCAAAACAGAACGGGTAATAACTATTTCTGTGTGCAAAAGAGGAGACACCGCAGAAAGAAAATGCAGCGTGACCGGAGGACAGTTTATTAAAATCCTCACCACTGTTAACTGCAGATTGAAAGTTGCATTTACAAACTATGGACTGCATCAGGCAAGACAAGATGTAATCATGATAAACAAACTAGAAAGCAGAAAAATTCTTAGCAGAAACAAGTGGAGGCACATCACAGCAAACCACTGTTTAAAAATGTGTCTGTTATCAGATATTTCATGCAGCACAGCAGCAATTCATATTTAAGGCTTGTCAAATGTACCTATTCTCTGTATAATAAAATACCCCCAAACCAACACAAACAGTTTTTAAACAAAAGGAGAGGCAAGAGCCTGGAAATCATTTCCTGTCATTTCCAGTTGAATGATGAGACCGTACAAATGCAGCTTCTCTTCCCCTGAAGAGTGGCCGGGAATCCTGAGCAGTCACTCCTTTCTGCTCCCTCCCTCTCCCCTATCTTAACCTGTGTCATTTCTTGGGGGGGGGGAAGTTGGGGGGAAGAGAGGGGTTTTTTTCCCCCACTCCCTTCTAGGAACTTGTCTTTTAATTTGTGAGTGAGAGCGGTACTGTCAGGATGGGACGCTGCTCCAGAACCTCATTTTCATTACCATCTGATTTATTCATGACTGCTTCATGTCCACTTCCCCACGTGCTGCTGGTTGTGACCCTCAGCCTTTGCCTCCCTATATATCAGACCCCTCCAAGCCACCAAAAGTGGTTTCAGAAAGAGAAACTTGTTCTTTTGCAGTCTTCATTTTGTTCTGTGATCAAGCCTTTCTCATCTATTCTCCACTCAGAAGATGGATTTCCCGCCTCCTGAGTGTCCTGGCAAGGCACCTCTGGACACCTTTTTGGAGCATATAGGTGATGAGGATCATGTGCTGTCTGCCTGGTGAGCTCTCGCCAGCACCTGGTGCAATCCCACCAGTATTTTATTCTCCCTAGAGGGCAGAGCTTAACAGAGGCACCCAAAGATTGCATTTTCCTTGCTCACAGGAGCACAGCCATTTAAGAAAATAAATTTCTGCATAAACACCAGTCTACTGCAATTTTGCCGCTTTATTGTGAGCCCCAGAAACTGCTCTTCATTCAGGAGGGAACGCTCCCTTTCAGCAGCAGCTGTGGAAGTTCAGCATCACTCCAAGGTAAATCAGGCTGCTTCTTGTCCACTCACCATCTGGCTACTGATTGCGTAAAACAGAATCAGAGGTTCATTTTGTAAGAGCTACAGACAAAAGGCAAGCTTGTCAGGAGGAACGGAAGGGAGGATGACTCACTGAAAAACAAGGGTTCGGAAAAGCCAAAATGGTTAGCACGGTCAGGTCTACGGTTTTGAAGAGCGCTCATTTTAGTATTTTCACATGCGGGGTAGATTCATAAATTATGGCTGAACAGAAGAGGAAGGCAAGTGCTCTCCCTGGGCTCTCCGTGGCTTGCACATAGGGCAGGGTGCTGGGGGTAGGCCCCAAGCTCTGCCCCCGAGGGCAGGGTCCCCGCTTGCCTCTCCCCCACCCCGCTCCAGCATCTCCGTGCTTGGGAGCATCCCTCAGCAGCTGCACTTGATTCTTATACACCTCCCATTAAAAAGCAAATAAACAAACACTTCTTTTGGTCAGATCCTAGGTTTCCAAAGATACTTTGCTTTTCTTTAAAAAGTGCTTGAAAATGCTCCAACCTAGTTTGTTTGTTGAAAAGGTGTTTGGTTTCAAATCTGCCCTGCCAGTGTTTGTTTTGTTTTGGTGTTCGTTGCAGGCAGTCCCAGCCCCAAAAGACAAGTAGTGAGAAGCATTTAAATACAACCTAGATAAATAAACTCTCTTTTGAAAACTATTATGGAATAACACTTTATTTTTTTTTAAAGCTTACTAATATTATGTATTCCTCACAGTTTTGACTTACAAACAAAGCCAGGCTACGAAGCACAGAACAACTACAAACAAAACATAAGGAATATTTTTTAACTTGAAAATAGTGTGGTTTAAAAGCATTTTCTTAGCACTTTGCAGTGTAAATGTACCATTTCACATGTGTTTGCAATAATTGCTTTTATTTGGATGCCTGATTTAGTAAGGTGTAACAAATGGTAACACGAAGGAGTAGGCTCCCTGTTTTGATCACTGCAGTGGAACATAAATGATCACATTAAATGGATATGATTGCACTAAATATTACTGTGATGGAAATAGAAGTTAGAGCAATTATCGTAAAATGAAATGAAACCAGGAATAGAATAATTTCTTTAGCACAATTACAAAAAAGATTTCCATAAAGTAACCCAGATCTCACACGGTACGTGTGCATCACTTGCAATGGTTGCCCCTCACTTAAGAATGTTGTTTTCACTCCAAAGCACTTTGTAAGAAGAAACACCTGTGTTTGTTGCTGAGTTAAAGCAGTACCTGTCGTAATATACAAGAATTTTTAACAGTGGCTTGGGCCGAGGAGAGAGGAAAGATGCTGTACCTCATAGAAATGACAAGGGAAGATGCAAGTGGAGGCAAAACCTCTCCCATGACCTGGAGTGGGCCACGGCTTTGGGTGCAATACTCTTTCACTGAAGAGAAGTGGCAAACAGCCTTTATTTTCCTTGAACAATCAGAAGTACTGTTATTTTCTGGTTTATCCAAGAACTGGCACTACAGAAGATTGATTCAGCGCCGAGTGAGAACATGTTGGCTCCTGAGTCACCACCACCTTCTGGGTTTGCCCTGGAAATCTGCCACTCGGGAGGTGGCCAGAACTCACCCGTCTCAACCTGCAGGGAAGAGAGAAAGGCATCGGCCCTTTAAAGGAATTTTTGGACATTGCATAGACCAAAAGTTTCCTGTGGGTAGAAATCTTAGGGAAAGCATCGTATCGCTGATGAAGCATACATCTGGGAGAATTATCACTTCCTAATAATAATGCATGAAGAAATAAGTTCATGTATCATAATGCTAGGGATATTTATAAATATATTTAAAAAACAGGAGGGGAAATAGCAGGCAATTTTGCTTCCAGAACATAAGTCAAGTGTGTATTATTAAGCCTAAATACACTGGATTAATCAAATGTCATACTGGCACTTCTAATAATGATTTTACATTGCAAATTCCATTACCTAGCTTTACCAGCCAGGAGAAAAGTTACAGAAGATCAATTAAACAAACAGGAAATTACCTTTTTTCTTTATAGTCCGTGACTTCCAGCACTTACAATGGTGCCAAGATCCCTGAAAATTAAGGAGGCATTTGCATAAGATTAATAACTCACTTGCTTTCTACCCAAGTCACTGTAGCTTATTTAGAACCCCAGAGTTACCTAATGTCTACTAGAGAGGCTGGAGATGATGAGAGCGAATTAAAAATGGCTTAATATGTCAGAAAGGATCACAGCATTTTAACATGGGAGTTTTACGTTAATAAATGCACCTGCAGCATCCCAGAGACGAAGGAGTAAGATCTCGGCAGAATTGATTTCAGTAGGAGGCTGCCTACCTGTGTTCACCAACGCGCCTGCCCACCCTGAGGCAGGCAGCGAGGTCCCGTGAATGTGTGGGAGCCACCTCTTTAGAGGCAGATGCCCCATCCGTAAGGAAGGAGCCTTGAATTTTGCATCTCATTTTAGGAGGCACCTGAGACTTGCTGGTTTTACAGACAACACGCCCTGCCTCTCCAGCAGGGAGCTCCCCTTTGAAGCCCAAGCAGATGAGCTGAGTTAGCTGGTACACCTCAAAGTAGGACTCATTTTCCTCATTATATTACAAGTACATTTTGAAGGATGCTGTTTGGAAGGATTTCTTCTCCCCCATGGAAGATAGCGAAGGGTGCATTTTCCTGCCCCCAGTTTTGCCTGCCTTCCCCCTCGCGGTGCTGAGGGCAGGCTGGGGCTTCTTGCCACCAGCCACGCGGCACAGGGGGTGGCACCGGGGGTCAGTACTTCTGAGCTGTGCGAGCCCAGAGTTTGGATGAGGCTGGGTGGAGAGCAGTTTTTTAGGATCCCAGATGGCCTCCTTGCTTCACTGCTGCATCTGTCCGATGAGTGGCTCTATTCAGCTGCGCGGCTTGCAAATTCTTGCGTTTGGGGAGAGACGGTGTCGAGCAGCACGAAACGGGTGCTGTTGCAGGCACAGGGTCCCTTTTGTGATAACTGGGCTCATGCACACTAATAGTCATCACTATGGGGGTGGAAAAAAAAGAAAATAGGTTGGCTTGACAATTGGAGGGGAGGGGAATAAACATTTCTGGGCAGAAGAGCCCCAGCTGCAAGTCCATGCCCCAGATGGGGCCGGGGGATCTTGCTGGACCCGGGTTCGCACAGACCGAATAAATGATGCGGTTGTTACTACTTGAGCTGCTTAGCAACGGTTTGGGGGAAAAGAGAGGACTTCCTCCTCCTTTCAGCGGCTGGCTCCTAACAGGATGTTTAGCCAGATGGTGTACATAAGATTACTGGAAAATGATTTTCAGATAAACCATGAGCCTGAACAAACTAATGTAGTTCCAGGTGCCTTATCTGGTAATCCATAGCAGAAGATCATTTCAGAGGAAAGCGCTACTGAATCTGTCCCTGAAAAACCCGCAAGTTTCTTTGTGTATATCTATCTGTCTATACGCAGAGCCCCAGCAGCAATCTTACTTCTTGAAAAAGTGAGTATGGAGGGGGCTGGAAGGAGGCAAAAGTTTCCTTCAGTGGCTGTTCTTTGAAAAGAGGCACAGAATGTGGGAAGACAGGATACATGGGGATGAGGGCAGCAATCCTCTTTATCCAATCTGAATGAGAATTAAGTTTTGTTTAGGGTGAAGAATTGTGGGTAGCTTCACCAAAAAAACCGCAGAACCCCAACCCTATCATTTCTCATTTCAGTACATGAAATGAATATACTTTAAAATAAAAAAAACAAACAAAAAAAACCAAAACAGGATTTGGCAGTTAAATCCTCCATGATTAAAGGATGCAGAAACATATGAGGCAAAAAACAGCTTTTGAGGGTGATTAAATGCTGAAATGAATCCAAAGACATTTGATAACTGCGGAAGCAATTTACTGAGAATGTTCTTTCTACTTTTGACAGTAGCCATAGTCTTCATTGAAGGAAAATAGGTTCAAGAAACCACAAAGCGCAGACTATATATACATATGTGTATACAGTGCGTATAAAAGTAGGAGTTTAAAGTTTGTATCACTGCTGGGCTTTGGTTTTGGTTTGTTTGTATTCTGCGTGTTTGCCACACTGGGATCAGACTCAGCCGAGTATTTATATAACTGGAGCTCACCAAATGGGTAACCCTTGAGAGGAAGATTAAAAAGCCAAATAACATTCGGAGAGCGATGTTGGAAATGCGCAAGCAACTGTATTGGCAAGCCACATTTACAAAGGTCATTTGATCCCAGCATGTGCAGAATGTATGCACATACTAATTGAGAGGCATATCTGAAAATCTGACAGCCTGTTATTTGTGAGAGCATTGCTTGTATTTTCAGGAATAGGGGAGGTTCAGGTGAGGGCAATAAAAATAGCTTGAAGCATGACAGGAAAGTGTAAAGAGCCGGCATGCAAAGACGGTAATGCTGAGACAGAGGGCTGTGAAATCACCAAGGCGGTGGACAAGGTGAACCGGGAACGAGCTTCCCTTGCCTTTCTGAATGCAAGGACTAAGGGGCATGAAATGAAACTAGCAAAGGCCAAATTTGCAACAGGGACATAAAGCGGTTCCTCACACAACTTGCAGTTAAACTGTGCAACTCCTTGCCACGGGGCACAGAGGAAGCTAACAGCCTTGCACAGGTTCAAAAAGGCACCAGAGAAATCCTGGTAAAATAATCCAGCGAAGCCTACTAAATGCCCAGAGATCACCTCCAGCTCTGGAGCTGAGTGAGCTACAGACACCCAGATACCGAGTACTCAGGGAAAAACTATTCTATGCTTCCCTGATGCTCATGCTGTTTCCTAAATATCCACGGTTTGCCACTTCTGTTGGAGATCAGAGAGCAGGAGCACCCGCCCTTTGGTCCAAGCCAGCACATCTGCCCTCTGTTTCTCTCCTCTAGATTACTCCTGTTAGCAACCCACTAACCACCCAGAGAGTAGCAGTTGGGTATCAGCACAGAGGGCTGCAATAACCCCAGATCTCTCACCTGAGCTGGATGGGTCCCTTTCACGTGCCCCAGTCAGGAGAGAGGAGAGCCAGAGGACTGCTGCCAGCCTCCATGGAGGCATCCAGAGCCAACCTGCATGGACCTGGAGGAAGGAGAGGCAGGCTACCATGGTGGAAGACCAAATCAGAAGCATCTCTCCTTGGAGGCAACTGACAGCGTCGTCATTGGAAACAAAACTGTCCTCCTGTTGCTGAAGCTGGGGACAAGCTCAGTCGTGGTAGGGATGCCTATACCCTCTGGGAGAGAGTTACTCCCCAACAGATGATGCACTGAGCATCATGTGAATGAGGCCTAACGACACTTGAAACAACTTAGCTGCAAAGAGAGATCAGGCAGGGAAAGAAGGTGTCTAAAATAAGCAATAGGAGGAAGGCCAGTCCATAGTCCCCATTCATCCTGTTGCATAAAATTCCATTTAATTTATTGTGCCATTGACCAGATCCCAGTGTTAGGTCACAAAACAAAGATGCTGAAGGCTCTGCCAGTCTGGTATTTGTGTAATCAACACAGGGAGGGAGGAGGGTCAGAGGCACGCTGTATTTCACCAGTAGCTTTCTTAGGGCTACGCTCTCTCCTCACATTAGTTGTTCTATGATTTCCAGCTATACTGGAGGACATGTAGGATAATATAACATCATACCCTTCTATAGAAGCCATGTTTTTCATAGTCAATTGCATTTTAAAACTCCCCTACTTTCCTCTGAACCATTTGACATTGGTTCATGTTTGCAAAGGGTTTCAGTGCAGGCTAAATGCTCATCTTTTTTGAAACATGTTATTACTAATAAAATCAGGCCTTCTCTCTCCAAAACAGTTTATACTTACATTTGGGCATCTATTCTACACAGAACATGCACACTCGAACAGAAACCGTTTAGGTTACCACGATTTTATAAAAGAAAACTTTAAATACATGGATTTTACTTTGCAAAGACTGACTGCAGCGGAACAGTTCAGTTCAGCATCGCTACTTGTGGAGCCCTTGACGCTTCTGCTCATGTTGGCAAAGGAGGGTGCCAACTGCAGGTAGTTCTGTAGCACACAGCCTATCTATGACCAACCAGCACGCTTTATGTAAACCTGTGAAAAGCTGCTGATGGCAGAGCCTCTAATAATGTGATCTGAATTTCAGTAGTTTCTTGATCCAAACATGGAGTGACTTTACTGCACCTTTCCCGATGTATTTCTTTTCCTTCTGTAGATCTGGGTGAATAAGAGGTATTTCACCATACACATTGTGAATGTGCTTGCATTTTTAGGGTAGGTTTTTTGCTTGGAAAAACTTAATGTTATTTTTGAGCTATACAAGAATCAACAAGCAAAAAAGCCCAAAGATTTATGAAAACATATACACATGATATAGAGTTTAACCAAAAGCCTTATCGAACTACAATTACCCTGAATAATATCTGCTTATGAGACACCCCAGTGCTAGTAGACCAGAACAGATTCTTTGTATGTATATATTAGGCACAGTGTGCAAGTACTCTGCACGCTCCCAAAGCAATCCAGGAGCATATAGACTACTACACTGGCAAATTAACTAATAAAATAGCAATACGCACACAGGTACTCGAGGGCTTAAGGGGAAATTTTAGTTTGATTGTTCATAGAAGAAGAGTGCATTCTCTAATAAATTTTTAGAAAATGAGCTGAATACATTCTAGGATATTTTGTTGAAGGCTAAATCCACTTGGAAATGAAAGAAAACAGGTTCCAATTACTCATGTGTACCTCATAGCTACAAATTACTGTTTGCAGACTCTATAAAGTGGTAGCTTATATTTAGCTAGAAAGCAGATAGAAACTATCACTCATAATAATTTCCTGCTTTGATGGATGGAGAATGAAAAGAAAGAAAAAAAACCCCCACAAACCCCAACCCCCCCACCAAAACACAACCCCCAACCCCCTAAACCCTAACTCAGCAAGACTGAAAAATTTCCTTTGAGCTTAATTTTGGTAAGCAACTTAAACATTTGCCTTCTAGATAAGCTTGTCTCCTTGAGCTCGCTCTGCATCAGTTACTGAAAGTGTATAGATTATATTGCACACACTCACCCAAGCAAGCTACATGGAGCTGAGACCTGACGCAGATCTCATGTATCAGCACCAGCAACATACAAACCCAAGTATTATGTAGCGTATAAGAGCAACTCATATATACATACCCCTAACATTTGTATGTCAGTAACATCTAAGAACAACTTTACAGGGGTTCAGACTTCCATTGGTACTAAGCATTTGAAACCTACTGTATTTGGAACTGAAAATGCATTCCAAATGAATCTAAAAATGCTCATATTTGGAAATATTTAATTAAGTCATTCTAATTAACATCTAGTCAGTCTTTAAATGAATGATATGTATGCACCACTGTTATGCCATCTTAATATGCTTTTGTCCTAGCATCTCCTTGGTTTTATTAAAATTTTAATAACTTTTAAAGCAAGGGAATTATGTCTGATATTGGCTAAGTTATGGCTAAATTAGAAGCTAGCTGTCTACATCAACAGCTGAAATTATGCCCCCTTGAAATCTGACAGTTTTTTTAATTCAGTGTTCCAGACTAGGTTGCCATAGACTGTCTTTGCTCTCCTTAAAGGTAATAAATCTATTTTTAGGCTAGAATATATTTCTGTAGCTGATTTTAAAAATAATATCAAATAAGAATACCATGTGATTCCAGTTGTAGTTATATTGTCAAGATTCTGACACAAGCCCCTAGAAACAAGATCTAAAACTGCCGACATATCTGCAAGTGTAGCATAGGAATAGTGGTGCTGCAGTAATTTTAAAGTTGTTATTAGCAAACATTTCTAAGAAAAAATGCATTGGTGATAGCAAATAATTATTATCTTTGAAATCTCTCAGTGCTATCAGTTTTGATACAGTATTCCTTTTATGCAATCTTTACATCTTTGTGTGAAAGCCTGAGGCAATCAAGCATGAAAACCAGCGGTTGAGGGCAGCACTGGTAGGGATGTAGTCATTTAGCTTCAGATGACCAGCTCATACCAAACTATGTTAGTCCAGCATCCGAAGGAATACTGTGATGGGAGCAGATATTTGGCTGCAATGCCCTCCATGCTGCGATACCCATCCCAGGTGCCTTCTTGTTGACCTGAGTGATTTCTTTATCAGGAAGCAGCCATTTAGTTTTCATCTGAGACCAAATCAATGCATTTGCTTCCTTGTCACCTAGCAAAATCAAAGCAGCTTCTCTGCAAGTGAGAGACAATTACTGATGGATGTAGGGAACAAAACAACAGATTGCTGCAGTTTTGTTTTCCATGATGGGCTGTGGTTTCACATGTGCTGGTGGGTATTGCTGAAGCCAGTCTGGACCACAGAGTGCCCTCTTCACCCACAGACACCACTCCTGCCCCCAGCCTAGCCCTTCGTTGCTCCAGCACAGTTGTTTGTGTGGCTCCGTGCTGAACCAGGTGGGGAATGGATTTGTCCAAAAGGATCTCAGTTTGAAGAAATAGTTTTTTTCAGCTGGGTCTGTTCCCTTATCCGACTCACCATGTGGCTGCACACCCAGCTGTGCTGGGCACAGGGCAGTCTGCAAGTGGGAATGAGAAGCAAGGGGCAGGACTTGCTTAGACACTGAAAATTGTGTGATGAGGGGATTTGGCACAGTGTCTTGGGCAAATAGCTTCCCTGTTTTGAATCAGCATTTCCCAGAGAATTCAGAGTCTCTACAAATGCTTGTTTATCTTAATTTGAAACAGTCAATTTTCAGCTGTCTGTGCAGAAACCATCTAGAAGGGAGGTCATAAAAGATAGAGGAAAGGTCTGAAAGATGAGATAAACACTAATAAAGATCAAATCTCTTATCTCTGTGCTATCATCCAGTCTCGAGCATCTAGTGCTTTTGGATACTGTGATAAGGATCTGCTCACCCATGTCAAAACCTAAGTGTACCAGGAAAAAAAGAGCCAGCACAGGAGAGCAAATGAATGGGTTCTCATGAAAAAGGAGGGGGAGAGAGGTGGGACTGCAACCGGGACTAAGTTAGTTAGAAAATATAAGAACGGTTGCATGGCTGATAATAGAATCTTAAGGGAAAAAGTAGTTCATGGGGAAAAGTGAAGGGGAGGATATGAAAATGAAATATAAAGCAAGAGGGAAAGGATGATAGCAGAAGGATGACGTGAGTTAGAAACCAAGACGAGGAACAAAGTAGCTGAATAAGGGTTTGAGAGGAAAGATCATGGCAGTTATTAGCACCTTTGGGGAAAATGGGCTCTTTAGTACAGAAAATGGAGTTTTATGCAAGAATGAAAAATAAAATGTAAGACAGAAGTGCTGATTAATATTAGTTGGGGTGGGCTGAAAAAGGGAATAAAGTGATTTAGGAAGGAAAATATTGGCAAGGAAAGTAAATACTGGTGCAGCGTAAAAACAGAAGTGAGAATACTCATGGAGAATGAATAAAAATAGGGATGAGAAACAAACTGTTGCACAGAAGGAAACAAAATGTCTTGTCTTGAAAACAGGGGCCACGACACTGGCAGAAAGGAATGAGAGCACTAAGGGCAAGGAAACAAAACTAATGATCAAAGATTCAGATATTTTGGTAGATACTGAAAAAGGCGTGACAGGATGGAAGGAAGACCAAAGGAGACCCAGAAGCAGATCAGAGGAGGAGAGGTCTGAGAGGAGCCTTTGTTCAGCTTTGCTAACCCTGGTGATGTTAAGGGCAGGGGAGAGGTACCTGTGATGTTGCTTAAAGACAGCTACCAAATTCCTGCAAGCACTTGGCTTCCTCCTTCCTCCTGCCTCCTTCCTGAGGAGGACTTTGTTCTGAAGACCTTAACTGGGAAGAGGAGGGCTATGCAAGGAGACCCAGAGCGGGGAAACAGCTACCTCAGGGAACACATAGCGTGGGAGATGAATGTTGTCATTGCTTAAACATACCCAAGAGACAGCCTGAGACCCATAAAAGCTCACTACCTAGTGAAAAGTAGTATCTCATGATATATCGTGTAGAAGCTGCAGCTAGGACTCAACTGATTTTATGGCTGCCAAGCTCCCAGTAGCTGGAAACCGTTTTCAGCTCTTGCAAGGTGAGGCAGGATCACACTCATGATTTCTCAGGAAAGGTTCAATAGCTCATTACTGATGTGAGCACTTATATTATACCTTTGGGAATAAGGTTTCTCTTCCAGAAAGATAAGGCTGTTAAATCAGCTTCTGACCTCCTTGCGGCTTACACAGACAAGATTATTTACTGCCTGGAAGCAGACACACAGAGAAAATCCTGACATGCCACATCTTGTAGAAGAGACAACTCCCATTAAATGCAGCTAAGCACAGTAGCCTTAAACAGCACATTTTGGTCCATGCACAAGTTCACACAAGTGTTTATCGATTGTTGCATCCACAAACTCTTCTCAGATTCCAGCACTGAACTTTTGTCTTTTCTTTCTCTTCATAACACTGTCATACGTGAAACTTTAATGTGTGAATCTGTCTCAGACTCATGAAGCAAATGTTCTTCCATGTGCATCACATGGGTAAACTGAAAGAAGTGTGCTTTGATCCATTACAAGCACTACCCAGTAACGGTAGATGGAGCACATTTATTCCAACAATTGTCCATACGCTACAGGGCAACATCTTTCTTATTTTCTCTTTCTGTCTGTGAAAGCAGAACATGGACCAGTAATTGCAGAATATGCAGTCAAATATACTAGTTCGATCCCTCTCTCTATAAAAACATGAGCCTCTATCGCTTGTGCTCAGGATGAGGAGATATTAGTGTGACCAGTGGAACTGTGTGGTACAGTCCCTGGAGTGCGGCAGTTTCATTCTGTTCAGGTGGCTTACACAAACTTGGCATTGGCCTTACATACTGTAAGAGCAGATGAGACTTTACCTTCTTGTATTTCAGCTGTCCTCCCAGCTCTGCCTGAAATGATCTTACCATGATTTTAGACCCTTCCACGCAAAGCTTGCTCCATGTTGCACATTGCACTCGTCACTGGTGATATGTTTCAGTAAATATTAATCAGAGGTTAAAATGATTTAGGGGAGAGATTTTATTTGTCATTTTGTCATTTGTACTGGTACTCTACTGACAGTCTGGTGGTGTAAGTGGTGTTTACTGAATTGCTGCCTCCTTGGGACTGGGATGTCTGTGTGAAGAATGTCTAGAAAATGGAAGAGGGACACTGTTAGTTTGCTTGGTTTTAGAAAAGGAACCTCTCTCCGATAATGGAGAGCAAGAGCAATGTTTATGGGAAAATAACCAGCATAACCCATTATAGTGGAAAGTGCTCAGCAGAATGCCGTTACCATTGCGCATTTAGACATTCATGTAAAACAGTATTACTCAGTTTCACTGTAATTATATAACACAGAGTCTGCACTATGGCTAGAACAAAAAATAAAAGCTTCAATTTCCTTCAATTTTTGTTACTAGAATTTTACTCTTTGTTAATATTCCACAGTTTTCTTCATGTACTTTTCCCGTAACTACCACAGCTGCCCTGTCAGGGAGTGAAAAGCAGACAAAGATTATGTGACAGCTTTAGGGTATTTGCAAGAATAAAATATTTTATAGATGCTTTTATGACCTTTGCAGGGAAAGGCTGAAGTCACAAGAATAAAACCCGCTGTTAAAAGCCTTACCCCTTCCCTGCTTCACAGCAGAAAGCTAGCACCTCCACTCAGCACGCTAAGGCTATGCAGAAAACAGAGCAGCAGCCTCACTGCAGAAAGACATATGCCTGCCGCAAGGATATTATGGCCATAGATACGATCTGACACAGTAAAAATGTGGAAGTATTCACCTAGAAACCTGAAGGATCTCATTACTCAGATACTTCCAACCAGCTGGTTTGCCTTGTATTGACTCCAGCAGGGACAGTGCTGGGGAGAGAGAGGAAGGAGTTTATTTTTGGCTGTTCCCAACCGCCTTCTTGTCCCTCACATGGCTGGGAATGGCTTCCAGACTGATTTGCTCCATAACCTTCCCAGGGACTAAGGTGTGGCTGACCAGCTTGTAGTTACCCAGATCCTCTTTCTTGACCTTCTCGGAGATGGGTATGACATTTGCTGCCTTCGCATCCACCAGAAACCTTCCCAGTCACCACAACATTTAAGGATGACAGAAGGGGGACTTTTGATAGCATCGCCCAGCTTGCCTAGCACCCTAAGACAGAGCCCATCTGGGCTCATGGACATACACATGCCCCAGTGGCCTAAGCGATGCCTAACTCCTTCTTCCTTTGCAAAGGGTGATGCTACACTCCTGCATACTCTGTGTAGGCTCAGGAAACCATGAGATGAGATGGCAGGTCTTACCACTGAAAACTGAGGCTAAGAAAAGCATCAGGTACCTCAGCTTTTTTCTTGTCCTTTGTCACAAGGTCCACCCACCAGGATGCCAGCTAACAAATACCTCTGCGATTTCCCTGTATGCAGCTGAGGATGCCAACAAGGCATCCTTGTGTCCCCAAATGTTGGCAGAGCTAATTTGAATGTCAAGGAACCAAAAGTTCCTTTTCCTGGCTACTGCTTTCCTCTTCCTCCTGCCCCAAATCTTGCAGTGCTCTTTGCTAAGGTCTCGTGCAGGAGTCAGGCTGTCAAGGCCACCCCAGTGGACAGCTAGCTAGGCTGGACATGAGCTGCAGCCAGAAGGACGTGTCAGAGAGACCACACAAGAAAGGGATGGCCACATTTTTTGCAAGGGATATGTAGCAGATGACTACCTTGGCCTCATCTTGTCTTCTGAAGCTATAAACACTCCTGGTTCTGGGGAATTAGGGAGTATATCCTATTCCCTTTTCTCCCACCACCTCCAAAGACAATCTCTTGCAGATTTACTCTCATTACTTTTAGAAATAGGATGGAGCATCCTGCCACTATGTGGGCCAACGGGAGGTGACTAAGTACAACAGTTCCTGAATTGCCTCTGTGAGACTGCTATATGCTGCTTGCTGGGTTATCTCAGTATTGCTCTTTTTAAGTGCTTTATAGTTTTTTTTTTCTCAATAGCTGTCAGGTTTCAAGATGTCCTTCTTGTTATGGTACTTCATGTCATTACAGTACCAAGAAGCAGATCCTTGCTTTCTTTGGGCACTCAGAACTCAGCCTACTTTGGGAGGAAGTTTGGGTGAAAGATTAGATCCAAAATTAGATCCAACATTAGAGCCAACATGAATTTGTGAAAACCTGAATTTCAAAGCAAGTATTCATATATGCCTATCAGAACTCTTCTTTTTCTCATCTTCTGTTCAGAATAAATTCAGAATAGCTAAAAGAAGACAATTAATTTCTATTTAACAAGCTGACTTTGCAGCACTCGGGCATGAGAGCTGCTTTCCCCCATGACAGAAGCTTGCATGACCATATCACCTCTGTGGGGCTGTCAGTTTTTACCTTCATTAGCGACAGAGAGACGGAGTTCATAGCCATCAAAAAGCCTAAAGACGTTATCTGTCAGTTATCTCCTACTGAAGTTAGATTTTCTTCATCTTTTCAAGAGATGGCAACGGTGCTTCTGGACCACAGTGGCACGTTATGATCTTGCTCACAAGAGTAGGAAACATTGCAGAAGGAACTGTAACCTTCACTATATTTGCATATTTCCATACATCCTTTCCATTTATGTTCTCAGTCAGTGCGAGCTTTCTGGAACCTTAACTTTAAAGAAAGTTTAGCCTGTGGTTTAGAATGATGTTTTAAAAGTTTGAATAAAACATTAATTCCCTCTCCTTTCTGGATGGAATTCCTACTTATTTCACACATTTTTTATTGATTTCAAAACTGTTTCCCAGAACTTTCTCCTGTCTAGCGTTCTCTAGAAGTACCAAATGGAAGGCATGGTGAAAAACGTTAGCAAAGTCCCACTCCAAATATTTCAATTGAGATTACAGTTAGAATCCATCCACTAAATCCTGCCCTATGATAACTTGTCCTAGAAAATGCATAGTATATTTATGGTACGTGCCATTATGCGAGCTTGTTTATATGTATATTACAATATCTTTAACAGTACCATGATATTTGCATTAAATTTCATGGAAGCTACAACCTTCTCTGGAAAAATAGAGAGTCACACAATTTACAAGGAAAGACAAGGCCAAGTTTCAGAATGGAAGATCAGTAGGAAACAAAATTCTTATTTTCATAAGTTAATTAGTCCATAAAGCTGGTCACGGGTCATTATAAGTAGTTTGCAGATGTCAGCAAAGCAGATGTGTCAGAAAATACAAGGTGATTTTGACCAGATTTTTCTACATCTGAATGAATGCTGCATCGCTTAGTGTAGGGAATATCTCTGCTCTTCAGTGTTTATTAGGAAGCATCCTCTTGCTACTTTGGGAGTTGGGCTTGTTAAGCCTGGAGAAGAGAAGGCTATAGGGAGACCTGATTGTGGCCTTTCAGTAGTTAAAGGGAGCCTATAGGAAAGATGGGGACGATCTTTTTAGTAGGGACAGCTGTGTCAGGACAAGGGGTAATGATTTTAAAATAAAACAGGGTAGATTTAGGCTAGATATAAGGGAGAAATTCTTTACAATGAGCGTGGTGAAACACTGGAACGGGTTGCCCAGAGAGGTGGTGGAGGCCCCATCCCTGGAAACATTCAAGGCCAGGTTGGACGGGGCTCTGAGCAACCTGATCCAGTTAAAGGTGTCCCTGCTCACTGCAGGGGGGTTGGACTAGATGGTCTCTAAAGGTCCCTGGCAACCCAAAACATTCTATGATTCTATGATTTTATGATTCTATGATTCTATGTTTCTATGACTCTACAATTCTATGATTCTACTTTAGTAACTCACTGTCTGTGTACTTACTCACCTGAATGATTAAGAATGTAATAATTTACATTTTTTAAAATCACCTTTTATTTTTCTCCAAGAGAATTAACAGCCCTGACAAGTTTTTCCAGCTACACGGTGGCTCCATAATGCAGGGAAAAAAACCCATTAGCTCCCTATTTCAGTTTCCTGACTCCTTTGCTTATTAAACACTTTGAAGGAGGTGCAGAACTGTCTCTCCTCCTATGCAGAAAGAAGACATGGGCATTTCCGGGTGAGCAAGACGGTCACAGCTGCAGGCGCTAAACCTGGTTGGCCCATAAGATAGGATGGGAGGTCTGGTTGCCATAACCTGCGACCATCGAAGGTTACAAATACAGTCTGCCATGAAATATCCTTTTCCTATTGCCAAACCAACCAAACACAAAGGACAAATCAATGAGTAGAAGAACTGTAAATAGCCCTGGTCCAATGAGTCATGACCAAGAAATCTGAACCTTGTCATTTCTTGAATCACCAGCTGGTCATAATTTTGGGGGCAGTGATAAATGTTTTGTGTCAGACGTTCTTCACAAAACTTTTCCTTGTGAAACTTTATAAAAAAACTGGCATTGGTAGGAGCATTTAATGGGGCGGGGGGGGAAGACACAGGCTGGAGGCCCTGCTCCATCTGCCTAAGACGCTGGAGCCTCACTCTCCTGGCAAATTATAGTCTCTGGGCTACTGGACACTCTAAGTGTTTTTCTACCCCTGACTTTCCCCAGTGCTATCATCCATTAAAATCTCTGTCAAACTGATGTTTTTTCACTGTCACAGAGGAACATTTTTCACTAGGACTGGCTTTAGATGGCATGCCAGAGGAATACACCAGATTCACAGGCTTTGTGCTGCCTAGGTGTGTGCGTGGCTGCTGGGGTAGAATTAGGCACTCTTTCTTGCAGCAGATACTTAACTTCCAGCTCTAGATAGAAAAATTTCCTCACCAAAACTGTTAGAAATCTGACCAGTACTCACAATTGCAGCCATGGGCTTCTCGAACAAAGATGAAGAAACTGCACGCTTTTTCTAAGCGGCTGAAAGGAGAGATAGCACACAAAGATAGTAATAGATAGTAACATTTATTTGCAGACTTTTATATATAAAACTCTCAGCTAATGAGTTCATCAACTGTTCCACACCATACCAAAGTCTGACAGCAGCATCTCAGTTCAGCTGCTCACACCCACATGCCCACTGCTTCCAGAGGGCACGCTGCTTCAGCAAAGGCTCAGTGTAAGCAGAAATTTGGAATTAATCTAAATAACCTCTTCACCCTAATACATACGATATTTAGATGTAAGCTATCTAAAGCCCATGGAGAAGAGTGGAAATTAAGCCTTATAAAACCCCTGATCGTTTGCCTCCTTTAATATAATTCCTTTTTTTTTTTTTTTTTTTTTTTACTTAATGGTAGCCCTATTTACTTCTTGTAAGTCTACTACTTTAAAAAAAAATTATATAATGCATATACACTATGCTTCATAACTCCAAATGTTGGAACATGAAAACAGTTTTTATAACAACATTAAGGAAGATCTGCTTTTCTTATGGGTTCAGAGGCATCACATGACATTTTTAGGTGATGAACCATAAGTTTGCCAGTGCAACAGACCCCAGGGAAATGATGATAACAAAGCACATATTTCAAGAAGTTTTTTAAGATCGTTAAAGCTGCATTCCACAAAGATATACAGTAATCATATAATTACTTTTTAACTTCGTGTTTTTTGAGAGAACAACTCAGGCTCCAATATCATGGAAGCAATTTGCCAGAGACAGATTACTCTGGGAACATTTTATAGCACATAGTCATCTTTTTGTGGGATAATCAGGTAGGCAGAGGTCTACATATCAAAAAATCCCCTGGCATTGTACCTGTAATTATTTGCAGGCACAGAATTGGAGGCTAATTCTGAAGATTGGAGGCTAATTCTGAAAATTGGGGCCTTAATATCTTGAATAATTTATAGCAAATGGGTCTGGGTAATTTGCAAGTTGTAAAGCATCATAAAATCTAAGGCATTTCCTACATCCATCTGGCGTATTGGTTAATATGGGCCAACTTAGTCAGGGTGTAAAAGCAATTTCAACACTAAAGAGGCAAAGGGGCTTTTTCCTATTTGTATCAGAGCCACACCAAGTCCCCTAAGCCTGCTTTTCTCTGGCACTGGATATCCATAGCATTTAACTATTGTTATAATGGATGACATGCATAAACATTATTGAAGGTTAGTTCCTGCTTTGTGCCTAAAACGATTCCCTTGAGAGCACATACAGTTCAGTTTCACCATTGCTCTTGTCAGTCAGTCAGCCATATATGGTGGGATTTCAGATACAGTGGCTTATTAATCACAGAGAAAATCCTGTACATATGCACACAGTACCAGGATGGACCCAGCAATTCTAAGGAGTTTAATTACAATGAGTTTCAGTCATCAATATTTACGCGCAACTGTAGGCCCTTCAGTGGAACACAAACTGGTGTGTATTGGCAATGCTTTCAATACATAATGGGGAATTAGCCATGAATAGCCATAAACTAGCTGTGAATAGTTTTATGTGGGATAGGAGTATAAGACCTTGGAAGGCTTCTCGAGCACGTACAATGAGTCTGAGCTCAGGCAGGCTGTCTGTGGTATACAGATGCACCATCGGAGCTGATCCAGGACAGTATGTTGCTATAGAAGCTTAGTTTAGCAACAGCGTGGTTTTTATCTCACCATTGTATGGCACAGCAAGGCCAGCCTGCCTAATGCATGGAATTGTGCATGCAGCCACAACCCTCATCCTTACAGAAACAAAACCCAGCCACTCTAATTCCACGTACAGAGCTGCTTGCTTTCTCTCCTCCAAGTCAGAGAAGTGCCTACAACCCACCCCAAATATTCATAATCTTTTATTTTGCTGTCTGGTCTAGCAGGTTGCTTTCCCCACTCCCAGGGAGCTAATGCCCAGTGCTCAGGGAGGAAGACAGGGAGGCATCAGCGCGCTGATGCTCGAACCAGCACCAAAGCACAGATCACTTCAGCACACCCAGGGCAAGGGCTCATATGGCTCCCGATCAGTCACCACAAGCTGAAAAGAAGCATTTGGTCAAATGGTGAGAATATCCATGCCTAAACCATGAAGTTCTCACAGTTAAGTGCTTTGCAGTGTAGGTTTAAAGGGCCTGGCACTACAAGGCAGCATTGCCCGCCTTTGTTTGCTACATTTTTGTTGTTAGCTCTCCTGAAACAGAAGCAACAGTTAAGTCTTGTATCCTCTGCTCCAGCAGGGCTCCCCAGGAGATGGCTGAATATGAGCCAGCAGAGTGCCCAGGTGGCCAAGGCAGCCAACAGCATCCTGGCTTGTATCAGGAACAGTGTGGCCAGCAGGAGTGGGGAGGTAATCGTGCCCCTGTACTCAGCACTGGTGAGGCTGCATCTCAAATGCTGTGTTCAGTTTTGGGCCCCTCCCTACAAGAAAGATGTTGCATTGCTGGAACATGTCCAGAGGAGAGCCACAAAGCTGGTGAGGGGTCTGGAGCACAAGTCTGATGAGGAGCGGCTGAGGGAACTGGGGTTGTTCAGCCTGGAGAAGAGGAGGCTGAGGGGAGACCTTCTCGCCCTCTACAGCTGCCTGAGAGGAGGCTGTAGCCAGGTGGGGGTCGGCCTCTTGTCCCAGGTAACAAGTGATATAGGACAAGAGGAAATGGCCTCAAGTTGCACGAGGGCAGGTTTAGGATGGACATCAGGAAAAATTTTTTCACCAAAAGGGTTGTTAAGCACTGGAACGGGCTGTCCAGGGAAGTACCTGAGTCCCCATCCCCGGAGGTATTTAATGATGAATGGTATGCTGGTGGAACTGGCAAAGCTGCGAGAATTTATACCAACAGGGCATATTGCTCACGCCTATTTGCTGTGCCAGCTTACAGCCTGTATTGCATTAGGTGCTGGGCAGGTAGGGGGTTAAAGCGGCACCATCAGAGCTCTCCCTGGGTAAGGGCCAAGGATGACTGCGCTTCTTCATCCTTTACCTGGTGCTAAGGCTTGCGGTATTCTGTGCCCTGCGCGTTTCTGAAAGCTTTCATTTGACACTAGAAGCAGCAAAACCAGATGAAGGGGCAGGAAAAATGGGCGCAGTGTGATCTATCAGCAAGACGGTCATGGTTTTGGTCAGCCCCACAGACTGTTTTCTCCCTTTTTTACATCTGTGAGCAGTCTACAGTTGCCCCATCACCAAGTGATTAGTTTTGTTTGTTTATTTTAAATTGTGGTAAATTGCATGGAATTTTATCTCTATTTGTAGAAGATTTTGTGTACCCTTTTAAACCCCAACTGTGCTACACATTCCCCTGCCCTCCAAGACACAGCCAGTTTTCACCACACTGGCTGAGGAGCTGCCAGCAGCCAGGAAGCTTTGCAAGCCTCCCTGGAACGGAGAGGGTCTGTGGGTGCAGCTGGAGCAGGCGGTGCCCTGTCCCCTGCTTCCCCAGCTGCAGGCTTCTGTCCTGCAAAGGGGGCTCCAGCGCCCCGGGGAGGAGGTTGAAGACCCCCCGGGGCGCACGGCGGCCATTGCCCTGTGGTGAGCTGGGAAAGCCTCCCTGTGTTTTGCTGGCTCCTGCCGTGCAGTGTTTGCAGGGGGAGTTCCCAGGGGCATTTCCAACTGCAATGACCTCCCTAGCTCTTAAGGCTGAGGAGTGGGAAACCAGGCAGAGAGGAAGGCTTCTGCCAGAAGTGCCATTAAGGTACTTTTCCAGGCCACTAGGTGACCTTTCTTCACTCTTGGGGTAGGAAGCCATGCTTAGGAGGAGCATGCCGTGCAGGAAGCCACCCTCTGAGCTGAGCCTATGTGCGCTCGCTGGGACAGGGAAGCACGAGGGGAGAGAAAAGGAGGATGGGATAGGCATTTTAATTAAAAACTCAAAACAAGGGGTCAGGGAAATCCACCTGTACAACTTTGGATCATCGCATAAAGCCATATCTCTGCCCCATGGTGCAGTACAGTTCAGCACGCAAGGCCTGCACTAATGCCACAAAGCTGGGCTCTGGGACCGGGTGCGGCAGAGCTGTGTCGGTAGAGTGCTGCCGAGCCGGCACACGTGCCGGTGTGCGTGCGCTGCGGCCAGGAGCCGGAGAGCCAGAGCCGGTATCCTGCCCAGCTTCCGGCCACCTCTGCGGAGCAGCAAACAGAGCAAAAATCTAACAGAGCTAAGGAAGCAGGCCTTTACTGTGTTTCTCAGCTTCATACCTCCATAAAATGGAGTTAATCCAGACTTATCTGCACTTTGGTTCTTTGCTTTGTTGTTCGGTTTGGCTTTTTTCTTTTCTTTTCTAGTGCCCATAATATAATTTCATGTGCTAAGGGGAGAAACCAGTCTCACTAATAGGACATCAAAGCAAACCCAGGCCATGCTGTCTTTTAAATAAAAACCAAAACAGTACTTTCCCTGTGTTGTTTTCCTCTTTGCTGTAATATTCAAAATTTCCTTTCGGCAGCAATATTCAAAAGGTGGGAAACCTGGAAAATCCTTTTTTGGCAAATAACCATAATGCTGCTGTAATGTTAAATTATGCATGTGGAAAATATGAGACCCTTGAGGAGACAGAGCCCTGCCTGCATTCCCAGCAGTGTTACCCTGCAGCCACAGCAAGAAATGCACCGAATCCACAGAAAGGTGCCATACCCCTTAAAAGCCCCCCGTGGTTTACCTTGGTGTAAACCTCCTTCCTTAGTGCTCTACGTGGGTTTGCTTTTTAAAGCTCTTAATGGTGACTGTAAATTTCTGTCAAAGCAACTGCCTTCTTCAGTGAAATGAGTTCCTATTTTGTAGAAGGGCCCTTTGATCACTGAGGCATCAAGAGAACATGCATAGTCAAAAATTTAAAAAAAAAATTGCTTGTAGTACTAAAAGCTTTGCTATAATTTAAACATGAAAAAAAACAACCAAGCAAATGTCCAGCCTCTGTGCATTTTCTTCTGGACAGCAGTGACTGAAAACTGGGACTCTGGGCAAAGTGTAGAGAGTAAATTAAATTTCGCATGCGTGTCAAAGAGGACTGTCTCCAGTCAAACCTATCACCATGTTTTCAGTTGTATTTGTAACCCTTCTTGCTCAGTTATCATCTTTATTTGAGATACCTATAGTGCAGTAACTCCAAACCTCGTCTTGACTCTTTCTGCTTCTTTTTTTCTATTTAGAATGAAGTAATTGTTTTCTTTATCAATCTCCTTCCTAATCTCAAGTCTACAGTCAGTGCTCTGCAAAGTATCATCTCCTGCAGAGAGCCTGTAGTTAGGTCTAGCTTTCTGAGCACTCAGTTTTTAAGGTAGATTGTTATTTCCATTGAACTGGGAGCCTCATCACGCTCTTGTAATAGCCCTTTATAAAAAAATTTCTCAGGCATAGACCTGAAAAAAGTGAGAAAACCATCCTTCTTCTATCTAGAAAAAAAGTGGCTGATTTTACACAAACATATAACTTCCGAGGTTTGGAGACCCACGCTGTGCATCCATCTGCATAAATCTCTTCTACCAAGATGAGAATATTTTAGCTCTGTAACACCTACCATGCAAAGAAGTATGCACTGGCTTAGTTTTAACTTGAGTCCCATTGAGCTCAGTAGGAGCAGTCATGTGCATAAGTTTAGACATATGAGTTTTAGCATGAGGGACAAAGAAAACATTTCTTCAGAAACCACATATGAAATTTTTACTCATTTGGTTGTCAGTAACAAAACCTCTGTGAGCCACGACTTCAACCATGACTGCTGTGTAAAGTGTGATTCAGGCTTATTCTGCAAGTAATTTATAAATATGTCATCTGTCTTGTCTTACTAAGAATTAAATCTGATAACATGAAAAGAGAATCCCACCGTTTTTCAGATAGTTCTCACATCTCTCCATTTTCAGTGAAAAAAAAAAAAATTAACTTGTCTTTGCATTGCTTTTGTGCAAAACCTGATATTTAAGTTTTAATTTGATGCATGCCATAGAGAAATGTAGGTAAAATTAATGCTGTTCATTTTTGGTTTTGTAGGGCATCTGGCAAGATTCCTTCCAAGAAAACAAACATAATGAAATTAATTTTTATAAGTTTTTGTAAAAAATACACAACCTCCACATCAAAATGTTCACAAACATCACATGGGGTTTTCAGAGAAAGAGATTAAATTCTAACTTTTTTTAATTGCCAGAAAGTCATAGGGTACACATGGAAGAGTTAAAAAGAGATCACTGCTGAAATAAAGCATTTGCCACATTAGGCAAGGAGAAATAGTTTTTCTCACATCCGGATGAGATCGACATGATTAAACCTGTGGACTCTGCACACAGCTTTCAAGAGGAGGCATTTGCAGTAATAAGAAGAACTCTTAGGCAGCACAAGTGTGATCCATTTACACCCAAAAATGGGAAAGAGGGATTGTGCAGCTTTGTCCTTCTGAGAAGACTCCTGAGGACACCTTGTCCCCAGACATGCTGACTCCTCCTTGCTCATTGCTCTAGAGGGAAACCCATCCAAGTGTCTCAGCTGGGAGCTCAGCTGGCCTATAGCTAATGCAGTGAGTTGCAGTGCTGCTCCTTTTCCTTTTTCCTTTTGCTTTTTCCTTTTCTTTTTTCCCTTCTCCTTTTTTCCTTTTCCTTTTCCTTTTCCTTTTCCTGTCATAGATTCATAAAGTGCTTTGGGTTGGCAGGGACCTTTAGAGGCCATCTATTCCAAACCCCTGCAGTGAGCAGGGACACCTTTAACTGGATAAGGTTGCTCAGAGCCCCATTCAACCTGGTCTTGGATGTTTCCAGGGATGGGGCCTCCACCACCTCTCCGGGCAACCTGTTCCAGTGCTTCACCACGCTCACTGTAAACCCTTCACAACCCTTTCTCCCTTTTTGTTTTCTTTTCCCTTCCCTTCTTCCTCTTCCTCTTCCTTTTTTCCTTTTTTTCCTTTTTTCTCTTTTTTTTTTTCCTTTTTTCTCTTTTTTTTTTTCCTTTTTTTCCTTTATTCCCTTTCCTGCTGCCTTTGTCGGAAGGCATGGCGCTAGGAGGTGAGGCTGCAGTGCCTCCACAGCTGGCAGACAACCTTCTCCTGGCTGTCACCAGCTGGCAGATGTTACCACAGCCCCCTGAGGCTGACACACAGTAAAGAGCTGGAACCAATGTCGTGCCAAAAGCATCCACGTGTGCTTCCCCACCTGCATCTTTCTCCAGTGACGGGGGAATGGGATAGAATAAAAGCAACCTCCAACATAGGAAGAGCCCTATTTTCAAGGGAAGCAAGGTTTTTTTATCAATTTCCAGGTCTGTTTGACAAATGTGTGGAGGGACCCTGCCAAATAAGGAGAAACTTTCATTTGGGGGTATTGGTGGATGAAAAACTGAGTATGGGCCTGCATTGTGCGCTTGCAGCCTGGAACACAACCATATTGTGGGCTGCATCAAAAGCAGTGTGGTCAGCAGGTCAGGGGAGGTGATTCTGCCTCTCTACTCTGCTCTGGTGAGACCCCACCTGGAGCACTGCGTCCAGCTCTGGGAGCCCCAGTATAAGACATGGACCTGTTGGAGCGGGTCCAGAGGAGGGCCACGAAGATGATCCGAGGGCTGGAGCACCTCTCCTATGAGGACAGGCTGAGAGGGTTGGGGTTGTTCAGTCTGGAGAAGAGAAGGCTGCAGGGAGACGTTATAGCAGCCTTCCTGCACTTAAAAGGGGCCTATAGGAAAGATGGGGAGGGACTCTTTATCTGGGAGTCTAGTGATGGGACAAGGGGTAACAGTTTTAAACTAAAGAGGGTAGATTTAGATTAGATATTAGGAAGAAATTCTTTACTGTGAGGGTGGTGGGGCACTGGAACAGGTTGCCCAGGGAAGTCTTGGATGCCCCTTCCCTGGAAGTGTTCAAGGCCAGGTTGGTTAAAGCTTTGAGCAACCTGGTCTAGTGGAAGGTGTCCCTGCCCATGGCAGGGGAGTTGGAACTAGATGATCTTTAAGGTCCCCTCCAACCCAAACCATTCTGTGATTCTGTGATTTCTGGCTGCCAAGAGCAGGGCTCACTGCGTGGGGGCTGAGCATGCCGTACACCTCTGGCGATGGCAAGGCATGTGCACCGGTGGGTACAGTGGCACCAGGCGCTTTGTATGTCTTCTACATATGGATGATGGGAAAGCTGTTAGGTTGGAGATGGTGTCCTGAAATACGAGGCTGCAAAACTCCCTGCTAAGGGAAGCTGATGAGCAGAGGTGCTGTTGTGAATTTGTGTCCTGCTATGAAGTGTTGCCATTCTGGTCTGTATTGCTTCTCTAAAACTCTTAACACTATTTTTTTTTTGACTTTTGCTGCGTGCTGCACCAATATTTTCAAAGAAATATTAGCTTTGAGGTGCCCTTTCTGAGTAGCAAGAGTTAATGTAATTAGTTTATCTTTTAAATTAATCATTAAATAGGTATAATTCAGGTTATTTTCATCAGCCATTTTATAAATTCCACATTGCAAATTATCCTTTCAATCGATCTTCCAGGTAGCGAATTTGCTAGTAATTCTCAACATCAGTCCCAAGCACCTTTTTCTAAAAACTAGTACATCAATATTTGCTACCTCTGAGTCCTCTGGTAATGATTCCCACACTAATGAGAAACTGCATATTTTGTTAGCAGCTCAGCTAGTTTGCTCTTCTGCTGATTTCCCCCCCAGACTTCTTGAATACATGCCATCTGGGCTCATTTGCTATTTAAAAAGTGTCTAGTTACCACAGAAGGAGATTTTAAAGATATACACACCTTTGAAAAGATACAAATTATGCTCTAGTAAGCTAACCAGATAACACTTGACAAAAATAAACCAAACATTAAGGAAACAGGAATTTCACAGTCAGAAGATTTTTTAATGATCTTTTTAATTTTAATTTTCTTCTATTTTCTCCTGCTTTTCATTTTTACAAATTCTCACACGTTGAATGAAATGTAGCAAGGACCAGCAACAATTTCTTACATTAATAAGCTTATTCAGCTTCCTGCTGAAGCTTTATTGCACAAAAAATGAATTCTAAATGCCTAATAATACATTTTTACTGCCTTTTCTAGAATTCAAACCTTCAGTATGCCTCCGTTCACAAAATAATGTATGCAACAAAAATTTACCCACGACAGAGAAAAACCATTTGTCAGAGTTCACAAAGGACAAGTTTAAGAAATCATTTCTTAGCACGCTAAAACCACATGTTGAAATCCTGTCAAGATCAACTGGTATTATTTTTGTCAGGATTAGCCATATGAAGGCAGAGATTAAAAAGTAGAATATCCCACGATTATGGGCAATGTATGTGCTGTCTGAAAGAACAAGCAATGCAACTGAATTCCTGACATGGCTATTTTGAGCATTGCATCCTTCATATAACAAAAAATCTGAAGAGGAGAAATGATTAAAAAAATTTATTTTTTCCTAAAAGAAGAGTTATAACCGTGGCTTTGTATCTCCTTTTCTTTCTGCATTTATGCTCAGGTCCCTGTTTGTAGCTGAACTCTACTTCTAGGCAAGTCACAAGTCAGAACTCCAGTATGAATGGGAACAGTAAGATTCAGATTTTCATACCCACACCCCACCCCAAACCTCCTGTCTATGTTTGGGGTTTGGTTGATTACAGAGAGCTGGATTTTGGATCCAGCATTTCTGATTTGCATACATTTTTAATAATATTCTGGAGGCTAGTGTGATTATGGTTTATGTATTCAGCAAAATGATCTGAGAAAGATATCTTTTTATTTTAATGGAATAATTTATTATAGTCTCACTATTTATACGCAATTGACACTTCAGTTATACCAATTTCCAGTATTATTTCCTGAGACTCCTCTTTTCTTAATGCACATTGAAAGTCAGTGGCTATCCCTAGAATTACAAGTTACTTTTCCAGGACCAGGGCTGAGCAAAGCATCACCTAAAGAGGTGCCTCCAAACTCCCCGGAAGGAATGCTTCCGCCAGCGACTGCCCTGGAGGTGCCATAATATAATAACTTGCATTACTTTTAATTGATAGTTAATACCATAAAACTATAGGCTGTAGTTTAACCGAAATGATTTCCTATTTCAAAGATTGTATTTGCTACAGCGAATTTAAAGTCAAAGGAGTGTCCCAGGGAAATACTCTGTATCTTGTGAAAGGGAAATGTAATAATCATTAGGGAGGAAAGAAAAATCAAAATGAAGGTTTACAAGATATCCGCACACTGAAAAGCATGAAATTTCACATGCAATTTGTGCAAACTATTCTAACTCTTTTCCTTAAACATCCTCAGTGTTTTCTCTCCTCTCAAACTCATTCAGCCAATTTCTATGTAATACTCTTTTAAATCACAGGATTTCTGTTAGGGTTTCGCTGGGCATTCAACCTGTGTTTTACACCTGCTTTAGCCAGACATACCTGCACTGCCTGAAAAAAATGTAATATACCCAGAAGTCATGTATAATTAGTATCAAGTCAGCAAAGGGGACATCCTAGTTCTGAGTCTATCAAATCTCAGAGCATTTATTGGTACGTGGACTCAGATTGCAGCGGTGGCTGTAGCAAGGGGAATTGCAGTTCTCCGCAGTGGGCTACTGCCGGTCCTGCATGCTGCCTGGAGAGGGTTTATATGATGGAAAACCAGTGTTTTCAGAACGTTTCTAGGCTAGTAAGGAGTGCAAGTCTTCTCTTTCTGGGCTGGGTTTTAGAAGGAAAAGTGTCACTGGCACAAACAACTTGTGATTTAAATGCAAAGTTCTCCAAGCTTCGTGGTCCTTATTTGGTCAAGACTATGCAGTGAAGCAGTTTGAGTTTCTGTGTTGCAGTCTCTCTCCCCCAGTGCCACCACTGTACCACAACCTCTACCAGGTTCTTTGAATACAAGGAGCCAACAGCTGGATTTCCACACCCCTCCCCCCCCGCCCATGCATTGAGGGACATGTACAATAGCCCACTCTTCCATTTGGACATTTGGAAAGCCAGCACTAATAGCGTCCTGGAGGAGTAACCCACTCCTTCACAGAACTCCTAAAACCCAGAACAAATAGCCAAATACCTGACAAATCTGAAGAGCACTATCAGCCGCCCAGTTTTCAAACAATAATGAAATAACCATTGCTTCAGTTGCCCTCAGTCTTTTCCAAGCCAGCTGGCACCGTGCTACAGGGAAATTACACATTCATTTTGATTATTTACTCTCATCTGCACTCTGTATTCCCCACCCTCCCCCTGGATTTAACAATCATTACTGTTAATAAGGGCCAGAGCAGGGAGTGCTGAGGGGCCAATCCAGAGGCCAAAAAAGTTAATGGAAGACCTTTACATTTTGGATCAAACCCACACTTTCACACTCAGACAACTTCAGTGAAAGCTGTGCACTCAGCTCCCGTGTCATCCAGCAGGAGATGTGCCTGTGCATCTGCAGCTGTTTTCTGGAGAGCGTATGGCTGCAAAATGCTGCTTAGCGGAGTTTATCAACATGGGGAGATGATATCACAATGCACAGGGAAGGTCAGTGGTAGCTGCATACCTCAGATTACATTTAAGTTACTACCAAATTTGATGGTGACAACTCCTGAATCCACAGGTTCCTACAACCGGCAGTTCATTGATGATCAGTGCTACAGACAGACAGAAAAGTGGAGACTTTAAAAGCTTCTTAAGGGGCTGGATGACCAGTTCTTGCTAATTTTAATGGGAACTAGTCATCCGAAACCTGTTGCCAAGGGAAATAGATGGGGAGGCCTTAAAAACTGCAGACCTAACACTTAGATAAATAAAAAAATCAAATACCAGAATTCAGAAATTTTGTTCTCACATCTGATTTTACAACAATGGCTGATTGGGCTGGAAACTGGTTAAACGATATATATGGTGAGAGAAAACTGTGGCAAAAGCCCATAGTTTAGATAGTGCATGAGATAAATGAAATGTACTCAGTGGATGATCCTTAGCTGAACACAAGCTGCAGGGTAAAACATAAGCTTCAATCAACTCTTGCAAATAATTTGAGCCCAATGCCATAAGGGCCTTAAATTAAATCCCTCTCAACAGGAGCCAATCTAAATCATTAAACATATGTCACGTAGAGAGCTATAATCACTAGAAGTGTCATCTACACAGCATTTCATTTACATAGAGAATGTATTGCGGTTGTTAATTTGACCATTTTTCAATGTTCCGTATCTCACAGAAAACATACATAGTTCGAAGCAAGGCTTGTTTTGTCACCAAGCAAAAAGCACATGTGCACATAATTCTGTTACCCAGTTTGTTGTGACATATGTAACTGTGAAAGAAAGCTTTGCTGCCACATAGGAGCATTCCCCCTCTTGTTCGAGATCTCCAGTCTGATTTATTACTGCCTTTAGAATCTCATAAAGTTTCAGGCCAGACAGGATCATTAGAGGATCCACACCTATCTTCCATCATAAACAAGGAGCAGGATTTTATCCCCTTACCTCAGAAATGAGCCCATTAACTTCTACGTGACTGTAGCACATCTTTCAGAAAGGCATTCAGGGTTGATTTGAATAAATGACAACCTGTCAAGGAGTAGAGTTCTGGCTTATGGTCTTTAAAGTTGTCTCCGTTTTTAAAAATCATACAGCATCTTGTCAAGTGTCACATCCTTGGGAAAAAACCCAACTCTCTCTCTCTGTCTCTGTGACTCATGTCATTAGAAACTTTCGCTAATCTATGGGCACCCAGGTCTTTGGAGGCTTGTCCATCCCCAGGTGGCACATGCATTGGCGACATTCCAGGTTTGCCTGTTCAGGAAAATAGGAACTAGAAACAGCTGTATGATCACTATGCTTCCTGCACCGAGTGCATCTTTTAATACAGTAATCAACAAGCCTGGTTCACTTGTTATCTTTAGTGTATGTCGGAAGTAAGTCATCGGGGACGGTGACTAGAGGTAGCCTGAGAAACTTCAGTGATACTGAGATCAGAGTCATGCCCAGCAGGCACCAGCATTTTGCAGGCACAAAATAACCAAGCAAAACATAAAGCAGAGGAGAGGATGTGTCAACACAGTAAACCCGAGCAGCCACTTTGTCACATCTGTACCACTCAGCAAATGTTTAAATAGCAGGGTTTCACTGTGATAGCTTATTTCTTCAGTTACTGAAACCAATGTGATAATGCTAAAGAATGTGCATATAGGGTTAAAAAGTTGCATTCACATCAGGGGGACAAGAATCGCATACTCTGAGAGAAATAGTCTGTTTCTTCCTTCAGGTGTCTGCCTGAATCTGAAGACTTTATGTGATATTCTGCAGGACCAACTTCAGAAGCCCCTGTAGCCAGCCCCTGGTTCATACCCTGCTTTCCTTGAGCTCTGCTGCATTCCCCTCAGAAGGCCTTCCTAAGTAACACTGGGCATCTGAAAACCTTAGTCCGATATTTCTTTTAGAGCTGCAGTTCATGCTTAACAAGAACTAGTGAAGTCGCTCAGGCAGTCCTTTTTCTCCAGTTTCAACAGCCCTGAAAGGCAACAGCTTCAGCAACCTGAAACAATCTCCATCCTCTGGTTATGGCAATCCACCCTGAGGTTTTCTAACATGTCGACATGAGCAGCTCGATTCAAGCTCTGTCTGATTTTCAGGGGAAGCCTAGCCATAGTGCACTTTGACACAGGCTGAAGGTATAGCTTCCAAAAAATTTAAGCCCGTTCAAATGTAGAAAATATCAAGAGAATTCAAAGTAACACAATGTATAGGGAGTTTTACATGCAGAAATGAAAAGTGAGTCACTGAGCAAGGAAAACGAATCTTATCTCTCCTGAGCTAAAGTTTTAATTTTATTTTGAAACTTAAGTTTTTCTCTCCTGATTGATAGTAACACATTGAAATTATGGCTATGTAATGGGTTTCAAGCCATAATTTATGCACTGTACTATCATAAGTAATTGCAGTTTCCTCTTCATGGCAAGGTTATTTTATGGACTTTTGATCAAAATCTCTGACAATGAAACTATGAGGCTAACACACCCTCCCTAATAGTTATACTTAGTAGCCTCAGCTTTTATATTTTAAAAATCTGGGGAAAGATTTAGTAACTCGGTTATTCACTTCCTGGAGCCCAGAGATGATGTATCCAGTTTTTCAGAGAATTGCCTTTTTCTTTCTTTTATTTTTTTCTCATTCATTTAGTATTATGCCACAGTTTTAATCCATTTGTAAAATTTTCCACAACCAGATTTTCCTGCCTTTTTTAAAAAATACATATCTAACTTTCCTATCAATAACTATGATAATTACAACTAAGAATAGCTATCATATAATAAATAAGTGTAATATCTATAATAACTAGCATCTCTAACTAGCATTAATCATTTCTGATGAAGCTGTTCCCCCTGAAGCTGTTTGAGTGTTTTCCCATGAGGAGATGAAGAATCTAATGCCATACCACATCCTATAAGAATTTTTCTTGCAAAATTTGGGCTTCATCTGTGGCTCAGAGAAGTCAATGGAAAGACTTGGGCTTCAATCACATTGATTGCCTATAACAGGTAAGGCTACATCAGGAAAAAAAAAAGCAGGAAGAAAATAGTCCTGCAGAGACAGAACATTGGATGAAACAATGAAAAAGATCTAAAAACTAAGTGTATTTTCAGTGCAGCACAATTTTAAGCATGCATTGTGCAAGTGTGCCATCTTACTCATTGCACATAACAAACAAATCATTTCAAGAATATAAAATTTGCACATATATGACATCTTTTTACAGGAAACAGATGATGGCCAGTGCACTTTGCACATCTTCATGTTGTTTTGGCCAAATCACAGCTACTGAAATATTTTCTCATGCAAGAACAGACTACCTAGGCTTTGCAGTAAAGATCCAAGGATTGTTGTGTACAGTCATGCTAGCATAATTTCATTTGCAACCAAATACAAACTAGGATACATTTTGAATTTCCTTGCTGATAAGCAGAAAGGTAGGTGAATTCGAGGGGTTATGTTTGTTTTTAAGAATTTTACTAGTCTTTCACAGACCCCATTCAGACAAATCACATCTGTTGCATGTAGTTCTTGGAACACAGAAAAAAGTGCTATGTGCAAAAAGACGCTGGAGAAGAAACAGAGAAGAAAAATAGATGTAGCTACTATAGGCTTTTCTACTCAATTTTATACTGAATTCATCCCTGAGAATTGGGTAGTAAGTCCCAGGACTGGAATGCCTCCATCTGAGTATGATTGCTGGTGAAAGACCTTTGTATTTATGTGCCAGGTATGAATGTTAAACATTTCATGTTTGGGTTTTATCTGGTTATAACATTGCTGGCTCAGGTGTCCTGAAATTTGCCTACACAGCATGAAAGTGGCTTACCTAAAAGATACCACTTTTACAGGTTTCATGAGTGATTTGAGTAGGAGCCTCTCAAGTCCCCAGATTCACATACCAATAAAAAGTTTGGTTCCAAAGAACCTTTAGGATATTCAATATTAGGAAAAGTGATGATGCAACCTGGAAATTTCCCCCAAGGCAAGAATTTCTGGAGTGAAGGGTCTCAGTCCTCTTTAACTTGGACCCTACTACACATAGGAATTTCAACACCATATGCTTCTCCCTCAGAGAGTTTAACACTGCTGGGAAGTCTTGGTTTCCTCTGTGCGTTCTAAGTATTTTCAAATCAGTCTTGCTAGAACATGGGTTTATGAAGAATATATGTTCTTTGGGGGGCGGGGAAGGCATTACAAGATAACAGTGTTCCTGTCGTAGTTTGGGTTCCCATTCCAAGTTTCTGTTGAAATTGCATGATTTAACACTTCATGTAAAATTGTGATGCAGATGCATTCTGTTTACACTTGTTACTTCAACATTTGCAAATGTAGATGTGAGTAAGATATTTTTCAGACACAAATAGCCCTCAGTAGATTGAGGAATAGAAATGTTCCAGATTGATAATTACCAAGAAAGCTTTAAATTGCAAGCACCTCAACTAAGTGTCTTTTCAAGAGCCAACCATCATTATTATAAAGAAATATGGCAACTCAAAGTACAGGTGCTGATTAAATATTACTTGTAAGAGTGGATTGGTTGCAAAATCTGCAACCCCCACCCTTAAAAGCATAATCCTAGAGGAACCTACTTAGACATTATACTTTCCAAGACTGAAAATGTATCCTGTTATTTTTTGTTAAAGCACCTGCTATGCTGAGGCAGCAATATAAATAATAACTTGTTTAGAAAAATGTCAGCTCATTTTCTATATGTTCCTTTTTGATACTTGAAGATTTAAGGATGCAACTACATTAATGCTAGTAAGAGAGGGACAAAATAATCCAGCAGGTTGGAAGAAAGTATATTTCTGTAAAATTTAAAGAATAATAGGTAAATCCTGAGCAAAACCTGCAGATATCCTTGCATCTCACAAACTGTGGGGGACCACCAGTGAAGTACCCCATCCCAGTGGTGTGCTTGGAGTTTTAGGAGAATCAAAACAATTGATCTGGTGGGAAACATGGAAACATTTGGGTTTATATCCTTCCTATATACCAATAAAAGTTTAAGGGGGGGGGGGGGGGGGGAAGAATGTATTTTTTTTAATGAAAATCAATTCACTTTGATTCACTTTGAAAAGCAAGACACTAATGTCTTTTTTAACTTTCTGCGTTTAGACTTCAGGTTTATACTACCTTAATTACATACCTGACGTGATCTGAGCAGCTTGTGGCACTCCTACCTGTATTTTGTCACTCTTTCTAGAAGTCTGTGCGTCTTTCTGTCACATTGCAACAGGCTCAGCTGTGCACAAGAGCAGTAAAAGAGGCTTGGGAAAATCTTCCACTAGTTTTGCTGCAGCTTGAACATACTGTATTCTCAGAGGGGCTATCCAGGGTGCTGGTCCTTAGATTTTTTTTGTCAGAGGAGCTCAAAGGCTTCTTCCACAGAATAATCTTTTCCTAATAGACATGTTACATAGTTCCCCTGTAAGCCAAGACAAGCTCAGCAAGCAATATGTCAAGCTGGCTATGTTTTATTAATGCACGTCTTCTGGGTTCTGAGCATCCGCCTTTATCTAATAGCTATAAAACATAGTTGGTGCTCCCCTTTGCTGAGTTGTTACAAGAAATGCCATCATTACAGTCTGATGAGGACTGAAGCACACTTAGCTCAATGGTCTATTTCGGTAACAGCCATATTTAAATGGTTGTTGGGCCAAACCCAGTTTGCATCTAAATGAAGCTGAGCAGACCTGAGGAGAAAAAAGGCAGCAAGGTGGGGGCTGCACCTTGGGAAGGTGCAAGCGAGAGACCGTGCCGGGGGAAGGAGGAGCAGGGAATTACAGCTCCCCTGCGCTGATCCTCTTCCTCTCTGCTCTGCTGGGGGCCTCTCTCTCCCAGGGTTAGAGGCATGGACAACAGAGTAAGATACCAAGGACTTCCCAAGTGTTGTCTCTGGTGTGCTTTTGAAGCTGAATCAGGAAGATTTCTGATTCAGTTGCTCAGTTTTAAGAGTACAGGACTTGTTGCCTCATACAGAGCCATTGGAAGACCACACAGGTCTTGGGCTCAAATTGGTCAAAAAAATTTCTACTGTGCTTTTCACAGAAAGAAATCCATACTGTCACCATTTTGTTGACAAAGTTTTTTGGGGGTAAAGACTGGCATTTCTCAGTGAGGATGGAGAGAGGGGGCACCTATCTCAGGCCACCGTCCTAGCCCCTGGTTTATCGGCTGCCCTGTGCTACACAAGTCTCTCATATTGCCATAACAAACAAAAAAATGGTATGAGAGGTCTCATTTTCCCCTCTTATGGGAAGGATAAAGATACCAGAACTGCAGCGGGTTTCTTGTTTTCTGGCTAGTCCTACCCCGCTGCCTGCATTTACTGCCTGTAGCAGTGGGGCCAGAGGCTCTGGCCGTGAGCTGAGACTTTGGCAGGGTTAGTGGAGACCCTGAGGGAGCTCCAGACACCGTGGGAGAAGGAAAGAGTGGGGACTGTAGCAGGTAAAGTCCTCTCTGTTTTAGCTGAATTATTTTAAGCCTTTCCTCCAGAGCAAGAGGACTTCCGACTCAGAAGAGTCTACCATCAAAAGTTGTTGCATATTAGAAGGAAAGCAAAGTAAAAATTCACTGTTACTTCATGTACAGTGTATGACAGCAAAAGCTAATGTAATCTTTGTAACCTTAATGTTTAAACTCTTGATTAGGATACTATTTTTTGCATGCTCAAAAATGCAAAGTGTCCATAGTAATTTACAAATTAAGATCTCTGCTGTAGCTTGCTAGCTGTGGGGTTCTTGGCATCCCCCATGACAATAATTTCTGGATCAATAGGTAGCACTGCCTTTAGGAGAATTGTAACAGCCAGATTTCAGAAAGAAAAGAAAAGACTGAAGTTAGAGTGTAAAACGTCCCCCCTACCAACTTTAACCTTCCTCCACCACCACCTCCTTTTCGGAAAGGATGTACTTTTGGATAGTCTGTGATCTGAGTTTATCCATGCTTTTTCAGGATAAACTCAGATTTCTTCAGCTTTAATAAAGACCTTATGTTCCTAAGCATCTTACAGATAATAGTGCTTAATGGGTACTCATGAAAAGAGAAAGTATATAATTTTGAATGATATAACCCTGATGTTTATGCCTAAAAATACTGTTTACTGAATAACGCACATTTCAATATATACTTTAGGATTTTTAAATGTCTCTCTATTTCTGTCTAACAGCTTGAGAAAAATGGCTAATCCTGAAGTAGTTCCAGCATATGCAAACTCACAGTTGCTTTATAGCAAGGCTATATTCTCACACCTCAGGACTGCTCTCCAGCTAGAGTAACCTTTTCAGGACTTCAGTCAAATGAATCTATACATCTTTCTATGGGTCGTCTGCTGTCATAATGCAGAAAAAAAAGTAAAATGGCTGCGCACACTGTATTGTTTGCTACTTTCTGGAAAGCGTACTATCTTGTAACCACTGCAAAGGAAGGAGGTAAAACACTTTTTGCACAGATATGCCTTTTGGTTTAACCATGTGCCTACATAAAAGCAGGTGACAAAACCCCTTTGAATTAATTTTTCCTTCCTATTCTTTTAGATAGTGTCTCTATTGCTTTGTTCGGTTGAAGGTTTCCTCAAACGTAAGGTACAATTACTTTGTATTTGCTATATTTTTTAAGCAATCTAATACTTTTGAGATGGAACCAGATAAAATCAGTAAATAAAACTTCCAGCAAGTTCTGCAGCTCAATGCCATCAGTCTTTCAGTCTTCATTCAACCAGCCTTCTTTTCATTCCTCTGATCTACTTTTTATTTCTGTGAAATTCTTTAATTCTTTTCCCCTCCCTCTATTCCTTAATATAAACATTGGGGTTTTTTTCTGTGATTGTTCCTTCCTCTCTACTTTCGTGTTGCCTTTCCATCCCTTTCCATTTTCAGAAGCACCTTGTAGTCCGGCACATGATCAGCAATTAACATGTCAAGATGCCTGGATGTCTCAGAGGGAAATCCTGTGACTCAGACAGATATGTAGGAAAAATATCTGTGAAATAGTGCTCTGAAAGATTTTAAAAGAAAGCCACCAGAAGCTAAATTTCTCTTCCAGTGGGACTACTTAAGCTGTTACAGCATGGTGGGAGAAATGCTCAGCCATGAGAGAATTTGATCAAAACCTATTGAAATCAGTAGAAACATTTACCTCCTCCAGTAAAGCCTTATTTCTTCTGAACAAAATGATGGGGAGGGAAGTTTAAAAGCCTGTTACTTTGTTGCTGGGAGTCTTAAAAAAAGGCAATGAAACCACTGTGTCTGCAGAGTCCTGGAGCATCTTTGCCACACAAGCTACGAAGCGGGAGGGATTGCAGCAAAAGGCACGGGGCTATGCATGGATCCAGCCACACAGCTGCAGCCAGCGCACGGTTAACAAACACATTCACCAAGATCATCTCACTAACTAAAAGAATGGCTTTATTGCTTTATACTCCTAACTACCCTTACGGGCGTTTTGGCAGCGATCACCCTGAGCCCGAGTGTTCACCTGAAGCTCTTAGCACAGGAGTTGTGCTGGAAGCACACCTCGCAACAGCACCGCCCCGTTTCTCTGGGTTACTGCGGAGCTCCGAAGAGAGCAGCTCCATTCGTACCACACATCCTGATTACAGCCTGGGTCTGTTGAAGGTGCAGGCATGGTCTGCCACGTACTTTTGCGAAGAACAGCATACAAGCCATGCTCTGCAAAGTGGGCCAGGTCGTATGCACAGGCAGAGGGAAAGTGGGGTGCCAAAATCCTGTGTATGCTGATTTAGCCAGTGCCCTGCTACTGGGGAAAACATCTCACACAAAATCTAACCCTGGTCTCTGCACAGCTCATCTGCCTAATTCTAGCTCTAAGAAGAGAAGGGAAATAATTCTTATTCCCTCCTCCTTGCCGCATGGCCAGAAATAGCATCTGATGGGACCCAATGTTGCATGTGTAACTGGGTAATTAGAACCAATTTTCTCCCTCTCCTGTTTTTGTCTTGTTTGAAATTAATGCTGCAGTGCATGGATAAGTAGTTTGCCCAAGTAGGTATGGTTATGTGGGGGGAAGAACAGCAAACAATATAAATAGCATATGTATTATCCTGCATTTTCAGTACCTCCTTACTAGCCTCTGCATCAAGTGAAAACAATAAAATAAAGGCAGCAAGAAAAAAGTTTTGTACATTTATATCAAATACAGAGTTTGCACCTCTAAAATGATCCTTTAGTTTCTGGCTAGTACTGCCACTGTATTGCAAGAGATACCTAAAGCAGGTCAACCATTTTTTTCCCTGTTAAAAAAAGAAAGTTCATTACTTAGAAATTCTATAACATGAATAGTGCCAATGGAGCCTTTGGGAAATATCTCCAAACTCATAAGCTGAACTGAAATAAATCCCATTGGAAAAGGCAGGTCTTTGTATCTCAATAAGCTCAACTTTTTATATATGTACATACATACGTACATATTTTTATCCCTCTGCTTTCCAAAGGATGAAAGCATTGCTGAATGCAGTACCTTGCTAGAGTGCAGATAATTATGAAAACCTGGCCCTGGCTCTCACAGAGAATGTTTAGCATAGAGAAATGCTTTAACATTTTCTATTTAAGACCTTTTCTCTCTTTTGTGTTCCTCATCTCAATCATTAACTAGGTCTTGTTTGCTGCGAGTTATGTATTCAGAGCTGTTATAAGGGGTTGCAGCTCTTTGGCAGTCACAGACCTTGCACCCGTCTGCATGAGGGCTGAAACCAAAATGTGATTTCTACCAGTTTCATTGCTGTGTAATTAAGCACTAACCCTGTTGCATGAAAATAATAGAAAGGCCGAGTGCCTGTGAGAGTTCAGACTAAATCAAGCAAATTTTGAATGAGACTGCAAAGCCTGACAAACCTTACCTCACCTCTTGTTAAAACTGAAAGCAAAATCTTCACAAAAGCAACTAGAATGCAATCACATCCTAAATATGTGCCCAGAGGTGGATTTCAGCTGTGCAGTTTTGAACCTAGAAGATACTCAGTTTGTCAAATAGCCAGTGACCTTTCTATAAACAAACCTAATCTTCTTAAAAAACCAATCCTCACATTTGCTGAATTTGACACTTGGGTTGCACCCCCTTCCATCTGCCTGTCTTTGTCAGGCTGTGGGTCATGAACCTGTCCTAAGTTTCAGCTTTCCAGTCCTATCATGCAGTCAGGGGAAGGAAAATGTAACCATCACCCCAATCCCCTAAAGCCAGCCCTGCTCCAAATTATTCTGTTTCATTGCAAATTTCTTGTAGTCTGGAGAAGCTTGCAATCCACAGAGGCAGCAGAGCAAATAAATGCAGAGATGGGGATAAAGGAGGCAGGAGACCCAGGTGAGCACCAGAGCAAGATATTGAGCTTTCTCTGACTACCATCTCTTCTTTTGTTTTAGATTCAGATGGTTGAAAACAATGAGGGTAGGGTATAGTGGGAAAATGATCCAGACCCAGGATCTGGCATAGGCAATGAGATGGCAGTGACATTTGGCAGGGTATAGCAACGAGGAATAAAATTGAAGGCACACTGGACGGGAACCAGGCCGGGTGAATGCAAAGACGGTGAATGACGAGGTAAGGACAGGGGCTTGAAAAAGGGCGGGAATAGCCTGAAACAGAGCACAATGTGTGGAAGGTTTCCAAAACAGCTTTTGAACAGATTGAAGAGGGAGTGATGGTAGGAAAGTCACTCAAGCTCTCAGTTTCACTGTCTGTAAAATGAGGATGATAATAGCTGTCTAACTCAGAGGTCCCTGTTGCAAGGCTAAATTCACCCGTGCGAGGAATGCTAATGTGTTCAGTTTGCATTCTGTGAGCCAAAGGCAAACCTCATGCATTTAATTCCACAAAAACCTACAAGAGTAAACCCACTTTGGTCTGGATTTGTAAATGTAAAATGCAATTACTGTTTGTGATAGGATTGTGATCGTAAATGATGCTTCCTGAGAACTTTTTTTTTTAATGCACACACACACACACACACACATAACACATTAGTTTATAGGTCATGTATAAATTAGCGGTAATAGCCAATTTCTGGACTAATCTTACACAGTCAGTGAGCTAACTTTAAAAAGAAAGATACTGTTAAACTGTCTATTAAAGGTAAGCCTCTAACTAGTAACTCACTTCATTATTCTTTTCTGGTAAGACGAATGCCCAGGCTTTGCTCTGTAATGAGTGCACTTGCACTGACTCTCAGTCGGATGCCTCGTGGCACAGGAGAATACGTCCTCTAGTAAGAGCAAGGATGGAAAAAAATGTTTGGAGGGGGTTTCCAGTAGCAAGTGCTTTCACTCCAAGTGGCACACTCTGTAACTCTATAAGTGGACATTAGCTGGAGAAAAAAATCTTCATAATCACTGCTTTGCTCTGCCCTGTTCCTTTTTGAGCCAGCAGGTCTACCCTTCCCACACTGCCAGCCCCACTGAGCTTCAGAAGCGCATGTGAGTCCATAGCCATCCTGGCAGCAGAGCAGTGTGAGTCCGTATCTATATTGACAGAGAGCAAGGGCAAACTGCATGCTAATTTGGCTTTATGAATGTCCTACATTAGCTTGGCATCAGCAGCAGCTTCTCTTTCAGGAAACCAGTGGCACATAGCTGCACAGTCAGTAGGATTTTAACTCATTTCTCTTCAGTGACTGACAGGTGGGTTTTAATGAGGTCTCATGGACCTCCTGGTGTTCAGATGGTGCTGTGGGAAAGGAGGAGAGGCTTCTCAGAGCGTAAATCCCTCCAGGAGATAGATGTTCAGATGTTTCTGGAAATCCTGCTAGCAAATCACCTGCATGTCATGGCACTGGATTGCCTTTGAAAGCCGTCAGTGGTTCAAAGCTTCAGGGATGGAGCAATAATATCCAGTGGCCCCCGTGCTTCCACATCACTTATTCAGTGTGTCATCCTGAAGAAAGCACCTGCCCAGGCGGATAAAAAGGTGCACACCTTATGCTCAGGCTATGAAACTAGGATATTGATATCCTTTGAGCAAAGTAGGGAAACCTGGATATCGACCATGTAAAAATAGGGTTTTAGCCTTAACTGGAAAGAGTTGTAAAACATAGAACGTCCCGTTTTTCTCTAGTAAAGGTAAAAATACCTGTGTCTTTATGAAGAAAATCTTATTTGTTAATCTTAACCATATTTTTCCTCTACCATCCTCTTTGTATGTTTTAATATTTCAAATGGTTTTTACTGCATGGTCAGCATGTTTGTTTTCAAACGGTGCTCTTTTGAAGTGTAAAACCTGAATAAGAATGTAAACAACATACGGCTTGCAGGTGTTTTTAACACCTCCTGTTTCTCACTTTGATTTCTGTCAGAATATCAAACTTCTTGGTGTTAGTGTTAATATGGCTACTCCTGGAGTCATATGCATATATGAATAGCTGATCTATTGTCTTCAAGCTGCTGGTACTGCTGGCTGTTGGAAAGAGATGCTGGGAGACAAAAATCTGGCAGCAAATAAAAATCCCAGCAATGTGTCTTTTAAATATTATCATATCCGGTGGCTTGACTTACGGTTCTTTAAAGCTGTATCTAAGTATTCAGCAACACTTTTCTCTATTTTAATAGTACAAGCTAATGACTTCCCTACACTGCCAGCACGGGTCAAGAAGTTGAGATAATTATGTTAGTAATAAAGAATATTATTAAAAAATGTCTGGAGGCCAGTTCAATAGCTGATACACAGTGGAAACCCAGCACGAGAGGGAGGTTGACTGCTGGTCCAGTGTGTGAGTGTGGACAACAGACCTGCCATAGAGCTGCCTCACAGAGCCACCAGTGAGCTGGAGAGACTTTTAACAAATTTAATTGGGAAATATGATATTTATCCACCAAGATAATGAACACGAGAATGTCCCAGAGCAGGATCTACATTTGAAAAACAGCTGCTTTTTTGGCATGTCTATGGTGAATACTGCATCTCAGGCTGGTTTAAGAGCAGAACATTTTTCGGTCTCTTTTAGGTGTCAGAAGGAAATACAGACCACCCTAGAAAACCATGGCATTTTCACACCTCTGTTTTGCAGGCTATCAGTACTGTCTTTCTCTGTAAGCCTACCTCCATTTCATCTGGCTTTCTGTATTAATACTATAATAATATATATAATACATATAGAATATATAATAGCATAATTATTTTTATATATAAAAGTAGTAGTATAATAGAGTAACAAATAACAAAAAACACCCCAATGCAGTAAGATGCTGTTCCTGTGTTTTCTACGGAGTAGGTAAGGAAAATTTCTCTGCGAGTGGGATATAGTTTTTAAAAGTATTTTGAAATGTTAGCATCTTTCTTTGAAAGCATCAAAGGGATACCACTGACTGATGTCACAGAAATTCCTTCAAGTGTACTCAGGCAATTCTAAATATATGAAGCTAAAAAAATATACTACATTTGCTGTATTGGGACTGAAATATGTTAGTGAGATATTTTGCATTGAGGAAACCTGACCAAAGAATGCCACAGAATCAGGTTGATAGCTGCCATCAGAAAGGTCAACGATTTTTAGCTGTTGCTGTTTATGACTGGTTTTAAAACAGGGATAGAGAATTTTTTCAATAACAAGCTCTTGCACTCTGCGTTGTCTTGAAGTGAAACGTTGAGACCCATCGAGAGGTATGGAAATTGATTCAGCTGTGACCTTTTCTAAAACTCTCTCAGTCTGTGATGACCCCTTTAAAGGGAAACATTTGCTCTCTCAGAAGGACTGGAACTGTTTTTTCAGGTGTGCCTACTGAGGTGTGCTTTTATATTTTTGACATTTTACTTGCTGTAGAAGTTTTTTATCTTTAGAGAATGAATGGGGCTGATGCTTTGTCATATTTGTCAGTTTGACTCGCATCCCTCTCTCCTCTCTGAAGAGCAGTCACTCATGTGGCTCAGCCCTCATTTCTGTCAGAGCGACATTAGCCAAGTAGTCATTTTCCTGTTACTTTCCACAGCTAAATTCAAAGTAGGGGCAGATATAGCTTTTTTCCTTCATCCTCACAGGCATCGCTTTGTAAAGTAAATGCTGAAAGTGAAAGGGTTCCTCACACACGTGCGCTGAAGCAGGATTATCACTTAAGTGAACATGAATGCTGGGTTCTCCTACTGATGCCCTCACGCGTGGCTGGCGCTGAGTGCTCCTTGCATGCAAGCGGATCAGGTAACCTACGCCTGGTGTTGCTCCTCAGCTGTACCTGGTGAGACAGGCTCTGGGAGATGCTGACATCCATGCAAAGCAGAGTGTCCTGGTTTCGGCTGGGATAGAGTTAATTTTCTTCACAGAAGCTAGCATAGTGCTGTGCGTTGGATTTAGTACTAGAAGAATGTTGATAACACGCTGATGTTTTTAGTTGTTGCCAAGCAGTGCTCAGACTGCCCAAGGACTTTTTGAGCTTCTCCTGCTCGGCCAGGTGCATAACAAGCTGGGAGTACAGCACAGCTAGGACCCAAACTGACCAAAGAGCTATTCCATACCATATAACGTCATGCTCGGGGGGGTTGGTGGGTCGGCCGGTCGCGGGGGGAGTGATCGCTGCTCGGGACGGGCTGGGCATCGGTTGGCGGGTGGTGAGCAATTGCATTGTGCATCATTCGTTTTGTATATTCTGTATATTTTGTTATCATTCTCATTATTACTATTATTATTATTTTCTCTTATTAAACTGTCTTTATCTCAGCCCTCGGCTCTAACCTTTTTTCCCCTTCCCGATTCTCTCCCCCATCCCACTGAGGGAGGGGGGGGAGTGAGCGAGCGGCTGCGTGGTGCTTAGTTGCCAGCCAGGTTAAACCACGACACAGAGCAACCCCTAGAGCTTTGCCACTCACCTAGTTTCAGGTAGGCAGCTTCCTGCTGACTCGGGTGGATGATCCCACTCATCGTGGTAGCACATGTAGTGCCTGTGCAGAAGAAAGGTCAGGTCTGCCTGACCAAGACTAAGCAGCCTTTGGTCGGCTGAAGCTTCTCCAGCAGATTCACTATCTGGCCAAGTAATTGGGGAGGAGGGGAGTGAGACGAAAGGGAGGACTCAAAAATTTAAGCTTTCCCATGTACGTGTTACCAGCAGCCTACCTTGAAAGCCAGTGCTTGTTGTCGTGCTTAGCAACAATAGCCTCATTTCTGGAACATCATTTATATCTTGAGTTAACATCGATTTTTTTTCCTTCCCTTGTAGAATCCTGTGCTTAATTTGTTTTTAAAATGTTGTACAGTAATTACTTTATTTAAATGAATCATCTGACAAACCAGTTCTTCATCAAACTTGTCACTTACTCTGCTATTTCTCTTTTAACCTGGACCTTACAATAAATTCTAAGCTTGACTGTCAACCATCAGCAGAACACGGGAGAAGATAAACTATTTACCAAATTGCTAGATTTCATTAAGGATACATGGATGAAAACACTACAGCATGGAACAGCCAGATTGTATCTGCTGGCTCGTTTGTGATGCAAATTTATAGACTGATTCAACTCTTTCTATACACATAGGTCTCAACATAAAAATTGAGCTCAAATAGGTAGCAATTCAAGCTTTTCACAATGCAACTATCCCAGACTTCTCTCACCGTAAGCAGCCATTTCCTCCATAAACTATCTCATGGACTTTGTTCATGGGAAGCAGGGCACCACTCCTTGTGCTTACTTTATAGTTTAATCAGGAGAACACTCAGTGAAGTAAACATTTACTGACTTGGAAGAATCACTTTTGTGGTCTCAGAACTTCCCCATCCTAGTGGGGAGGGGGAGCACTAGCTTTCAGAGGCTCTAAATGGCAGCCTATTCAGCATCTCCAGTTCAGCTGAACGAAATTTCCTATGTAAAATTATGAACCTCTTGACTATCAGTCCCATTCTTACCCAGACCTATCCAGAGTATCTGACTGGCAAATTAAAGCGTGTAACCGAAGTTCTCTGTAAGTGCTTTACTGCTGTGTTAACATGTACAAAAGGATCCTGGAAAATATATTGACGGGGTACCAACACACTTACTATACAGCTGACTTTCAGAGAGACCTATCTGAATACATTTGAAGTGTATGTGATGGTGCGTACGCAGTTTTGATTAGTTTGCTTAGGAAACACATCCATACAAAACTTTCCCTCTCTCCATCACTCCTCCTTTCCCTCCACTCCTTCCCTCTGCCCAGGGAGCTTGTACTCTTTTTTAAAAGGGGCTAAGCAAAAAATTCTGCAAAATTCTGCTAATGAAGTTTAAATAGTCTGCTAATAGTTTAAATAGTTTTAAATTAAAATTAATGTCCAATAAATAGGCCAACTGATTAGAGGTCTGGAAAACGTTCTAGTCCTAGAATGAAAAAGTGCTTGTGTATGTATAGGTATGAAGGTTACCTCAAGGGTGGTTGAATGAAGTTGGTTTAATAAAAAAAAAAAGTAGAAAGTAATACCGGCACAGCACAATAATCATTGCCAAGATAGAGAAGATTTTTTGCCAAGATTGAATGGTAAGAGACTCATCCTATTGGAAGCGGGGAGAGATGGTGGTCACCCTGTCTTATTAAACAGCTATCTCAGGCTATTAGTTATACTTGGTGACATCCAGCTTGCCTTATGAAACCATGTTCTGCTAATTCTAGTAGGGGTCCAAGCAAAACACACAGTTGTATCTTGCTGGCCCAAGACCAAGCTGGCATTATAGATAACTGAAAATACTTGTCTTCCTCAGGTGAGAGGAGGGAAAGCAAATTTTGTTTAACCAGCTAAATACTAAACTTGTTGGTATCATCACTGGGATGAGGAATTATAGGATCTGAAAGAACAGGCTTTAGATTTTTTTTTCCTTCTGGTGATCCTAGAGTTTGCAATTCTAGAAAATCCTGCTGACTCTTAGCATTCCACATGAGGTTTTACATTTGATTCCAAAACCAGCACTTAAACTTTTTCCAGCTATTTCTGTGTGTCACAATCTGTTGTAATCACTTGTATGTTTTATGAGAGAGAAAAAAAATCAGAAAGTCTTTAAGGTTCTAATATGTGGATACAGTAAATGAGAAATACATATAGCAAACAAGAAAATTGCTTAAGTGGCAAATTGCTTAAGTCACATTTAAGATATTGTTATATATGGGTTTGAGAGATAATATAATGCTGCATATTCAAGAGTAGCTAGAGATTACATTGCCAACTTGGGTTTGATAGCTTCCAGTGTTTTCATTGCTGAGTTAAAATTTGAAACAGGTTTTAATTCCACTGTGTTCCCATTTCCTGATTGTCAGCTAATGACTGCACTATTCCTACATTGGTGACATCAAAATTGCAAGAGATTGCAGCGCATTAGCTGAATACATTCTGATGCTCAGAAAATATAAAGCGATATCTAGGGCTCAAATTTCACATGGGGAAATGCAAAAATATGTAACTGAGAAATCCAAAGTATTCTCTAGTGACTTGCACTAAATGAGTAAATTATACTTGCAAAATCAAGTACTGAAGCTGGAGATTGCTGTTTAAAGGAGCTATTTTTTTTCAAATTAGCTATGTTTGTTATGCATTCATCAAATCCCAGTGCTCTAGACAGTCTGAATGTGTTGTTGGCATAATAAAGTCTCTAGAGGCTAGAGGGAGTAGACATCCCAGTATAAGTGGGACAGCCTGTTGACTTGAAACACAGCCACCTTCCCCATCTCAGAATGTATGCCAAGGAATTTCATTATGCTTCCAAAATTCAGATTGGTTATTCACAGGTCCTCTTTGGAAAACTTGCTTTTAAAAAGGAGCAAGAAGTATATAAAATTTCAGTCTGAAAGGTAGAAAATAATTCTGACAGATCGAACACCACTCAAAGAGCAGTTGCCCAGCTGGAATTGCACTGAGTGGGTTGGGACACCTCTTGGTTCAAATAGTTCAAAACAGATGTTGCAAGAAAAGCCTAGAGGAATGATAGGAAGTCAAGAGTGATTGATCTAGATCCAGCACTGTCTTTGCAAGGAGACTTTTAGACCAGTGCCGTGATGACTGGAGATATCATGCAACACTTTGGCACAGATGTGAAATCTTCTGTGGGAGCAGTGTATGGCTCGGCTATGTTCTATATCAACAAATTCAGTTCATTCAGAAATGAGCTTTGAAAAAGTAAAAATATTCACCTGTCCCTGAGCAAACTGAGAAATGACCAACAATGTTGCCTAAGGTTTATAAAAAACCAAAGCACTGCTAAGACACAGACCTCGAGTGGAGACTTTCAGTCCATTTCTACTCAAGCTCCTAAGTCACTTCTGAATGTGGATCATGGACTGCCAAGATTTGCAGAAACACTTCAGAAAACATCTCAAATGCATCCAAGTTTCATCTCCAAACATAGATTAGATTGGAGCAAGGGGAACAAGACGTATGGATATCACTACTTTCATTAGTAAGGAACTTGATAGAAGTTTTCACAAGCATGTAAAAATTTTACTTTGAAAAGCCTGAATAATAAACATACATCATCTTTCACAGATGTTTGTTTAAGCAACATTCATAATATTGACTTAACCTACAGTGACATTGCAGATAAAAACTAATGATCCAATATGCTTTTGCTGTAGTACTTTTAACAGCCACTTTAACTGTTTTCCTTTATGAACACTCAGATTATTATTGCTCATAATTTATTTTTCTCTTTTCATGTACAGTGATGAAGAGGCGAATAATAATTCTCATTTATCTCTGTTTCAACAGGGGGGATATTTGAAACTGTGGAAAATGAACCTGTTAATATTGAAGAATTGGCTTTCAAGTTTGCAGTCACCAACATTAATAGAAACAGAACACTGATGCCTAATACCACATTAACCTATGACATCCAGAGAATTAACCTTTTTGATAGTTTTGAAGCCTCGAGAAGAGGTAATTATCTCAATTACTGAATCAGTAACATACATGTTCTATACTACCTTTCCCCAGCCTGGTCTCCTTTTTTGCTTCGGTTGTAATGTGTATATGAACGGTAACATAAAAATCATCTTTCAAAGTTATTTGAACTAAGAATCCAGCTGGACTTGACCTTGTCATCTAGTTTCTGATAAAACACCTACATCCTGTCTGCGTGCTAAGAGCCCCAGATGGAAGGTGGCAAGTCCAACCCATATTTCTTTCAAAAAAACCGGATTTGCCACCTGGAATTCTGCATAAAATGATCACAGACTAACAGGGAGCACAGTGGGATGTCACAACCCATAATTAGCACACACACACAGATACCCATTATTCATACAAAATATTTCTGTTGTACTTTGAAGAACAGAGGCCGGTAGTCTCCCTGTCCTGAAATATTAACACTTCAGTGGCTTAGAGACAGAAGTAGATTTCTCTGTTATAAACAGCTATAAGTATTGGAGTGGACAAGTTTAGAATCTTTTTGCCTGTTCTTTTATTTTTCTCAGAGGGAAAATTATGGTCCAATTTACTTGCATCTGATTTACTTGCAGACCAAAACAGCAAGGGGAAAAAAGTCACAACTCTCCTTAAGCACTATGTATTCCTTCACCTCTAGGAGGCAACCTTGAAGTTTGATAAAATTTTATATACAACAATCTAGTTCCTGGAATTCCATGGTGCACACACAATCTCCTGCAAACAAGTCTGGAGAAAGATGCATAAGTTGCTAAGACTTTGCAGATGTGCTCTGCAGTTCACTGTAACATCTGTCACTGTAAATGGTACAAGATATGCTCACTATAAGGCAAAAGATGTGTCTGCTATAAGGCAAACGAAGGCTGGAAAATAAATGTGCTTCACATCACGAATCGTGCTAGAATGCTGGTGAGCTGTCACCTTTCAAGCACAGAAGTTACTAAATTCTCCTTGTGATACTTTAGTTTCTGACTAAAGACTGGAAAAAAGGAGAATGCTTTCAAAGAACATAAAAAAATAGGTTTAAATTGTGTTTATTGCATTCTTTTTCAAGTATCAGGTATATGCTGTAACTATATGCTATCAAAAATCAGGTATACTGGATCTATAATCCATGTCATCTAGACTGATACAGGATTTTATATGCCCTGTAGAGTGAGAATCTCTTCTGTGACTACTGTGGAAGTTCCTTCTCTATTTAATGTGTAGGAAGGAGTTAATTATAAATATTTTTTGTAAATCTACACGCAAGGAATCCATGCAGACAGTAGTAATTTCTTGTCATCATGAATTGCTGATATTATTTAGGCAATTTGCACATTAAAACCTGTGATCCTTTAGGAAGGCTTCTGAAATAAACCTGTCTGTAAAACACTCATTTGTAGACTGAAAACGGAAAATAATTGATTTTCTGTCATATTCTATTACTATCAGAGAGCTAAATATTAATTTAACAAAATCTCAGCTTGTTGTGGATGTTTGCATACTTAGTATTTCACTCAATCACAGCAATTTCTAAATTTCCCACAAAGAACTACTTTACAAAGAGTACAGCATTGCAACTCAGTTGCAGGGCTTTGTCCCAGTCGATAAACCTTATCAGAAACATTTGCAGTAAATTTTACTAATGGGCAAAAATAATTAATATTACTTCATCTTCTGTCTGTTAGCCTGAAAAGACATGGGAGGGAAAGAAAAAAGAAAAGACACCCACAGGAGGCGTTCTTTTGGCTGAGATATAGGCACAAGGAGAAAGAAACCTTTGTTGATACTAGCATTTGACTGATTTGGAAAGGTATTAAAATGTCAGTGTGTGTTGGTTCTTTATTTCCCTGTGTTGTTACTGAGGGCTTTAGGCTTTACTGCCTGTTTTGTAAACACAGATTATGGAGCGCCATGAATCATAGTGCCCTTTGCTGTTTATATTCCTTCAGCAGCCTGAAATTAAAGCAACCTACATTGGTAGAAGCTTGCCAGTCACAGAGGGAATCCACATAGTGTCTGTTGTGACTCCATGAACATATTTCCTGACACACTGCCATGAAACTTAATTCATGTGATGTCCCTTTGGCAAGCCTGTAGCCAGAAAGCTCCTGGTTTCTCCAGGATAATGCCATTCTGAGAAAGGCAATTTAGGAATCAATGTGATCTGAAGGTAATGAGCGGAGAAGTTGCTTTGGTTTTTATTTGTAGCAAGCGGGTTCTAGGATATAAAGCTAATCAGTAAAGCCATTTTCAGGAACCATTTGCAAATCTCCCAATGGGCTCAGGAGCAAGACGGTTACCCATTCTCACTTTGAAATGATGGGGATGCATGGAGAATAAATGATCTCTGTAAACATCACACAAGTTTTTGCTAACAGCTTCTTCCTCCCCTTCCTCTCCTCCACAGCATGCGACCAGCTCGCTCTTGGTGTAGCTGCTCTGTTCGGACCTTCCCACAGCTCCTCTGTCAGCGCAGTGCAGTCCATTTGCAATGCACTTGAAGTCCCACACATTCAGACCCGATGGAAGCACCCTACAGTGGATAACAAAGATGCATTTTATATCAACCTCTACCCAGACTATGCAGCCATCAGCAGAGCAGTTTTGGATCTTGTACTATACTACAACTGGAAAATAGTAACAGTAGTATATGAAGACAGCACAGGTAAGTAGCACTGGTGCACTGTAGGTCATGTACTTCTATTAACGTACGTACATGAATTAATTCTGTGAGTGAGATTGCCTGTGATAGTTCAGTTTGGCAAACTTAACAGGAGTTTCCCCCAGAATATAGAAGAAAAACATCTTGTAAGGTGCAGCTATCCTTCTGCTGCTGCGGCTTTTGGAAAGCTGTTTGCTTCATCAGACCTTCAGATGTCATCAGAAGGTAGCTCCTGGATTCTGAATATTCAATCAAGTTTTGCTCCCTATTTGTGTAACCTATATCTTCGCTTCAAGCTGATAAATAGTCTAGTGTGGGGCTGATTAGGGATTCTCCCTCTCAATGAGGGGTTGATCTTAAAAGGACTACCTTGTTCCTTGAAACTGTCTCAGAAACAGTCAACCCACTTGTTAGCTGGATACCGAAGACTGAATCTGAAAGCTGCAATTCGTGTAAATGTTTCTAGCCTGGGACTCTTAACTTAAAGAAGATCATCCATTCTTTGTGACAAGAACCTCCCCCTGGGCCATACAGTCATGGCTGTCCAGCGACATACCATGGACAATCAATATCTGTAATGTCCCCCTTTTTATCCACAGAACACATCAACAACAAAAGATAATAAACTCATTCCTGGGAACAAGTGATTTAAAGGCTTATCGGAGACTAAGACTTTTTTAATACACAGAAACTGGAAGAGCATCGATGTTATGAGGAAGTCCAAGCCACTGTTGCATGTCTTTACATATCTAGGCTTTATGTATCTACCCCTATAGTTGATACCATATATTATACCAACAGCGAAAATATTTCCAGCAGTGTCATTTCCCTCACTGGAGTGGGAAAAATACTGTTTCTGAGAAAGGTATTAGCTACTCTGGTCACTGAGAGAACTGTGTACATAAACTGCTCTCAGAAGGAGTCCCATCGGGCAGGATTACACACCAAAATTTATTCCAGGCACGACTGCAGAGAACATCATCTCTCCTACAGTGTAGATTCAGTCATGGATTAAGAGTCCATAATCTGGATTCCCAAGAAAAGTTTTGCATGTAAACAAACCATTAAAAGCTCAGAGAGGTCTGCAGCTCTTCCATCAAAACACAGGAAACAGGGCCCAAGCAAGGCCTGCCAACTGATTGGCTTTTGCGGGGCACAAAGTTACAGGTAAGGGCACCTTCTAAGCAGCAAAAAAGAATTTCTTGGAGACATCACATCTGTAGAGATGAAGAAAATGGAGCCAACTGAGTAACACGTACATTGACATTTATTCCACTGTAAATGTCTTTTAAAAATCACATTGTAAAAACATGTCTGAAAGACAGAATTCTGCTAAAAAGCCCCGAAAACTCAATTTAAGGCTAAAAATGTTGCATTTATTTCTGCACTGTTGACAATACAAGCCAAGCATGTTTCCTTCTGGATCCAAGAGGCAGGTCTCGGTGCCAATGTTCTGCTCACCTTGGACTCAGAGACTACACCAGTGGGCTGGAGGTAGAAGAGAAAGAGCAAGTCAGGCTGGGCTTACTGCAGCAGTCTTCTTGCATTTCCATTACAATGGTCTAGCTCAACAGGATTTCTGCTGGACTCCTATCACTGTATGTCAATATATACTCATGGATAAACAAGTAGAGGTCTTTTTCAGTCTACCCTATTATCAAATTAGCATTCAAAACACTTAGTGCTGTGTACATGTTCAGCTACAAAAATGGCTGATATTAAAGAGACTTCATTTGCAGAGATATTTACAAAGTAAATTAATCATCAATCATCTTATTAACTTGGAGTCGGGAAAGCAAACAGGTCAACCTCGATCAGTATAAATAGTCTTTGGATTTGGGGTTAGAGTGACGCCATTTAGCTCAAGCTCTTTCTATTTCTCATCTCTCATGCTTGACATTGGTAGACCAGAAGAAGAAAAAGCATATTAACCCTTTTTTTTAGAGACTAATTGTATGTGAAGAGCAGCTTCATTACTAAGCAAACAATGAACTCATAGCTGTAACAATGCAATTCCAATGATCCATACCCAGATTATTCAGGTTGAGATTAGCCCTGCTCCAGGTTAAGAGTCTATTTTTAAGTTTAAGTGTGGAAAATCCTGCTTTCATCCTTCACACCACAGCACTGCTCCAAGCCCACATGCCATCATGGCTAGCTCCAGCACAGAGGCCACATACTGTGCCAGTTTGCCAAGCTGTAGTTGCCCAGCTCCTGTAGTTACGATTTTCACTGCTGCATGGGCACATCCATCAATGGAAATGCAGCTATGAGTCTGGACTGAGCAATGTTAAAAAACCCAGTTCATCTGAGTGAGCTCATGTTTCCAGATGATCCAAATCACTTGTGTCTACCCTCCTTACCTCAAACACTATTTACCATGCTGCCAGTTTTTGTTATCCAAATGTTTTTCAACCATAACTTTTTTCTAGTCAATGATTTTGGAATGCATACAGAGACAAGAGCACTACAAATGTCTGAACAGCTTAGCACCAGCCTTCACAGACCTCCACTGTTTAATAAGGCTTTCTCATTGACATCTGCTTTTTGAGATCTGGAAAATGATTATTTTATAGCCCCACATTTTTCATGAGCAGGCTGTATGATATATGAAGACGGACACCTCCTGGGGCAAGTGCTTTACATCTACCTGTGTCAACAGAACTTGTAACACCAAAGACACTTGGTGTGATACAGAGCTATCTTCCCTTCACAGCTTAACATCTCTCTTAAGTATAGTCCCAAGTTTTCATTTTTCAACATTTTACCACCATATCAGCCTTACTCTTACCTTGCCCAGCACTTATACTGGAGTCAGTCTTTCTATGTTGTCTCACTTACCCTTTCTGATACTGATGGAACATTAGCACTTTTTTCCAGTCTTCTAGAATTTATTCAAGGTTCCAATATTTATCACATTAGTTGTTGAGTGTTAGTAATCTACTGAGTGGACTCTATAGGACTGCTGATGATAAGCAAATTTTATATAAGCAGGTCTAGAAAACCTGCAACCAATAGTGCTAAAAATTACAGTTGGAATAGGAAGTACTTACTCATCCTGCTTCTTATCAAATATCATGCTAAATGGTACCAAATGCATCATGTTAAATAACTTTACTGCCTCTTCCAAAAGGACTTACAGCAGTTGTAAAGCTTGTATTTTGTTCCTAAAATAGATTTGCAAAATTTCTTCATGTTTCCTGAGTTGAGCTGATCAGATTTTTACCCTCTTGTCTCTTAGACTTCAATATAAATAAGAATAATAAAGCACACTACGGCTGATTTTTATTTCTAATTGCTGTCCTTACTGTGCCATTGAAAGATGGACTTTCAACCGAAGTAATCTTTCTTAATGGTAAATTAATGGCTTCTGGCTATAGAGCAAATATTTATTTAAAAATCTCTCCCTTTTCTCTTTCTGAAATTCTCATCCTGCTCACTAATGCCTCCTTTTTTTCCATATTAAGCATAACCCACATTATGTTCAGAGTCCCTGGCCATAATCAGCCTTCATTCTGATTATTCATTCCTCTCTATTTTTCATCAAGGTGTTAAAAAAGAATTAGTCTATATCAAGTGTGTAAGGCAAAAAATTGTCTCCTGAGGTTTCAAGACGATCTAATGAAGCCTTGCAGTAGACTGCATGATATATCAGGCATACATTTCCCAAACCTAGGTACTATAAATTATGGTTTATCTTTCCATATGCTAGAACTGGATAGACATACTGTTCTCTGGTTTAATTTAGTGGTTTGTAATAGATCCCTTCCACTATCCCACTTTTGCACTTTGTTATTTGGCACATTGATCTGTAACAAGCACATGACTCTGTCTCGGTTATCAACAACTCAAACAAAAGGAATAACACTGCCTTCAGTGCAGGTTCAAGTCTGCTTTTGATCTATCTTCCCTGAATGCAATAATTTTAACGTACCAGGTGCTGAGAAGGGCAACTACATCAAATTCCTCATCTTCTGTAAGAATCCCTGACTTTCCCCACTTGTTAGCCTGCTCGCCCAGCATTTGTTTAAGGCTCAGGGGAACCAAATCTTTTCATCATATCAGTTCCATTAGTTTGCACAGGGCAGAATCTGAGTTCTTACTGAATTTGCTTTCTTTGAACTTGCGCTTACAAGAGACATCTAACTTTGCTAACCTAACACAGTTTTCTAATAAAAAGGAGTACTTTCTCCCAAAGCAGTAAAAGCATTTCTTCAATTTTAAATCTCACTGAATTACCTATACATTTTTTATTTAAAAAAAAAGGGAAATGGGGAGGTGAAAACTTTCTAGTGACACACACTACCATGCTTACTGCCAACGTGTATGACTATTTGCCTGTTGGGACATTATGTTAGGCGTGTTTGAACTCCTAAATGTGTCACATAGAGCTCGCAGTAGTTCTAGACATCATGAAGTGATATGAAATATTCAAAGACTTTTGCATATTTTAACATTTTACTCAAGTGTCAGAACAAACCATTTCTCTTGATCAAACCACTAGTTGAAGTTGGAAATCTGACTCCAAGGCTTACTGCATTCGTCAAGGTTAGAGACCACAAGATACTTCCACAACAACACAGAAAATTCTCAGCCCTATTTCCAAAGGAAAGGGGGAAGGTAGTTAGATGTCTGGGTAAAGGCAGCAAAATACAGACAGTAGGCCAAGAAAATCAGTGAAATAAGTCTGATTTCCATCCTTATAGATTTTGTTTTGAAGCCCTAAATTGAACCTTTCCTCTTGATAGTACTGACTAACGCTCTCTCCAGGCCCTTCACAGTTCATGCCCAGCCACCACATCTTTTACCTGGCCAGACTCTACAACATCTTTCCTACCCAAGTTTCTACTCCAGTGCAGTCCAGCTTCACTGTTCAGGTCACATCACCCACCTTGCACAGAGGGACCCGGTGTCTAGGATATGTCACTTCTGAGCCCTTCTCAGCTTGGCCGCTACTTCCTTCCCAACCTCACAGGCTGTCTGGGATGCCTTCTGCCTGTTGCAGGCTGACCTCCAGATGGTCTCATCAAGTGAGAGAAAAGTGGCTGCCCTAAACTTGCCCAGGCTTTCCCCACTCCTGCCAGGAGTCATAATAAACATTTCACACAGTTCAGATTGGTCCCAAATCAAGACTTGGTGGTATCATGTCCAAGGGTTTGGATTTGTTGAGCAGGAAGAAGAGGAAGGAGAGCACTGATCGTTATTCCCCGTGCTATTATTTTTGCTGGCAGTCAGTTGGTTCAGGCTTTTGCCTGGTCTGCCAGGAAAATGACTGCAGTTCTTTTCACTGCTTCTTTGATTTCTTCAGCACACTATAGCTAGGCTTCACCTTCACTTCACATGGCAGTAGGAAGTGATGGGAAGTGCAAGGTCCACGTGTCACATATCTGAAGTAGATATTTTAAGACACACAGCATTTTCCTTTCCCCAAAAAAGAGAAGGAGGTGGGTAAATCCTTTTCTTCTGCTCTTCACCACACCTGCACTTAAGTACTTTTTGTTGTTGGAAAGAGAAACAACAGTACTCAGTCTGAGGCTGTGGATACTATGCAAGATTCCCTGCATGCTGGACCTTTCCTCCCAAATCTCAGTTTTCCCTCTTGAGTTGCCATTCATTATAGTGGCCAAGACACTGCAGTCAAGGGCTGAACACTTGAATGCGTGGTGCAACCAAGCTGCAGCTTTACAGCCAGATTACATAAACTCCCCTACTTGTTAGTCAGTGTTGGAAGCATGTGCCCCATTCTCATAATAATGAGCTCAAATTGTTTCATATTTACACAGGCTGGCTTCCAGCCAGGCTCCCATCTCACAGTGCGTGCAGTAATTTACATTTGAATACTCATAATGCTTAATATTCTATATTGATTGTTGATACTTGAAAACCTGCAAAGAACAGACCCAGCATTGCAGGCAGAGGGAAAGATTAGTTTTTTCAAACCCCATTGCCAGCACTTGAGTGAAAGCCAGCAGTCCTCAACATAGCAGTACTCAACATAGCAATCACTTGCTAACCTCAGAAGAAATAGGGATGCTTTGTCTTGCCTTATATGTACCATTGGACCATTCAACCAAGGACATTCACATGCAAGACAAATATGTACCCAATCCCAGCAGGAGAGCGATGAGTTTTTTCATATTAATAATTTGTTTGATTTTTGGTCAAGAAGTGCTTCTTGCCTGTATTCTCTCTCTCTTTATGCATATTTTTAAGACAGCCTTTTACTTTCGCTCAGCAGGAGATCACAGGGGTTTTTGTGGGTAAATTATATTCATGGATAATGAGAAAGAGATGGTAATGACACACCTCAAAGAACTCTTAACTGTCTTAGGTTTTGGAGGCAGCACAAATTACATAGGAGTGCTGAATTAGCTAGTAGAATTGCACTGTGTTTAAATACTTGGACAAATCTTCCACTGGTTGAGCTTCACTAACTTCAAATAAACCATGTAAATCTGTACCAGCTGAAGACATAGCCTTAAAAATCATGTTCTCATGTTTATAAACATAGAGCGGGATCTCAAAATATTTCAGTTCTTTATAAGATCTCAGACTTGCTGAGTGACCTTATGCAAGTCACTGTGCCTTCAGGCTTTTTGTTCTAAACTGATGGTAAGAAAAATTTAAGGGTCCTCCTCTGGGGTATTGCAGTGTATGCCAAAATGAGGACAATGAGAGCCATATGGATGGCTATTAAGAATAATTATTGGTAAGTGCCACTCAGGCTAACCACTGGGCTCTAAGTGAGCCACAACGGAGGTGCTGGCCATTGAACATTTTTCTCCCTCTATCTCCCCTCATCCGCTCATGCTTGACATTAGGCAGGAAAGTAAGTAAGGAGGCTTCTTCAATTCTATGACTTGTTGTTTAATACTGAAATAATAATTAGCTGCCAAGGAAGAAGCATTATATCTTTTTTTTTAATAAACTGTATCAATATAACATCAATACAAACATATACTATAGTCAATCAATTGAAAATACACTTCAGAATATTTTGATGTTGAAGCGAAGTACAACCATGAAAGTAAAAGCTGTAACAATGTTAGTTAGGAGTCTGGCAAATACGAAGGTTACAGCTACCCTTTGGGTATGTGAAATATGTTGAGACTGATAAGAGACCCTGTTTAAGTGACAATAAATACTCATTGCACAGAATGGTTAGTTGTATAATTGCATGTAATTTTTCAGGTCTAATTCGCCTGCAAGAGCTCATCAAAGCCCCTTCTAGATACAACATTAAAATCAAAATCCGCCAGCTGCCCTCTGGGAATAAAGATGCCAGGCCTTTACTGAAGGAGATGAAGAAGGGCAAGGAGTTCTACGTGATATTTGATTGCTCACATGAAACGGCAGCAGAAATCCTTAAGCAGGTAAGGGCAAGGGGGTGAAAAAGCATGACATTCATTTTGTATCCTGAAAGTTGTCAGCCTCTCTGGTTTTCATTTTCTGGGAAACACTGAAACTGAATGCATATACCAATTAGGCCATAGGCTTGTTAATACCAGGGACAGAAGCTGTTACAGAACGTGCATCACTGAGCACTCTACAAGACTTCAGGGCTTCACCGAGCCATAAGGACCAGCAGCAGTACTGATGTTTGAAGAGAAACCCATAGATATCCCACAGAAGGAAATACACATTTCTTTTTAATACTTCAGGTTCTGCTTGACCAGGAAGGTTGTTGCATTTATTTTAGCTTGTCCTGGTTTAATCAATAGAGTTTTTATGTCTTCCCCAGAAAAACCACAAGACCCCATTTTTGAGTGCTTAGGGAGTGGCTCACATTGAGCTATTGCCTCCAGAGAGGCTGCACATCAGGGCTCAGTGCTGACTATGGCAACAACAGGGCATTAGTCCACTGCAGACAAGAGCATAACTCTGCATTCACATCCCTGTAACAAAGCAAGATTTGGTCTGCTGGCACTACCTCATTACATTTTAAACTCTGTTTCAGCAAGAAGATGGAACAGAGACAGCATCAGATGAGAAACGTATACTTTAAAAGACAGGCTATTGTGCAAGGGCTGACATAGCCCTGACCTAAGCATGAGAGTTAGACAGCCACACAAGGCAAGGACAAACACCACAAAGCCTGATGTTAATGGGCTGGGACGTTACCAGGGGCACACAAAGAGTGGTGTAAATTAGAGTTTACTGTTGTCACTTGCTATATATTTCTAGACAATCACAGTCTGAAGCACTGGTTCCTGCAATTCATTAACCTATAGACAATAATTCCAAGCAAGCAATACATTGTGAATGTCATTTCCCTTTTTGCTGCAATTGTAGATATGAGGAGTTGTTGTTTTTACTGTCAGTTGGTCTGGTGGGAAACACTGATCCCAGAAGATCACCAGAGAGGTTCCACTGATCTAAATGAACAGATATGGGCTGTCCCATAAAGGTTAAACCCTGTTTCCATCCCAGAATGTTTTGCTGAAGTATTTAAGTTATGTGGAGTAGCATTCTGTATCAAAGTAAGAAAGACAGCTTACAGGTTGCATTAGTCTGCAGAGCCTGAAACCATCCTCTCCCCACTGGAGAGTCTTGGTTCTGTAAATACAGACTTTGCAGGATCGTGTCCTAAATCAGATGCACTACAGCCAAGAGCAGCACACAAGTTCCCATAAGCTAGTAGGGTTAGATTTACCACTGTCAGGAAAGTTGGCTTGTACTAGATTTTAGGATTTTCTTGGTGCAAGTTATATCTATAAGCTACAGCAGGGCCAGATGCAGGCATGGTGTTGGGAACGTGAAGGGAGAGCAAGGGGAGGGTGAGCAATCACACAGCTGCTCTCTCACGTGATGGGGAGTGCACTGTAGCAAGCGACATTAATTGGGAAGGGGGGTGGACAGGAGAGCTGCTGTCCCCTCACTCTGCTCCCTGTAGGGCTGTCCAAAAGCATTAAAACATGACAGCAGGAGGAAGCTGCTCCAAAATGAGATCTGTGTGGGAAGAGTTAAACTGACAACACAAATTTTCAAGGATCTGCAAGAGGAAAGTACAGATGTCTGGCACACTGCAGGAGGAACAAAGCTTCAAGTATACCAGGCTGAGTACGGGGAAGAAAAAAAATAACCTTAGTGTCAAAAGAAGATGAGGAAGTGCTAAAAGATGCACTAAGACAGGGCAAAGTGGCAGAATGGTTTGTGAGGGAAATGGATCAGGGAGACAAGTGACAGGCTGCAGGTACAGGCAGTGCTCCCCTACGCCTTAAGAACTCAGAGAAGGATGGCGAGTGGCAGCGTGGGAGAAAGCAGGAAACTTAGGAGAGGTACACCTGTGGGTCAGGGCTGTGGGAAAGGAGGCACCGTAAATACAGGCTAGAAAGGAAGGGAAAATGGCTTTTATACAAGAGAGTTCTGTGGTTGAATCTAGATGCTGGTAGCAGTAATTCAGGTGTTTAAGTTCCTCACTGTCAAAGGCAGCTGTGAAATGTGAAGGTGTGGAGGGCTCTGAATTGCCATGGGACTCCTCTGATTGTAGGTTAGCTACATGAAGGACCATGGTTCACATTCTCATCATTGCACACACAAACCACTGTATAATTTTACACTGAATGAAAAAAAGGTATTAAAGAGCATACTGTCAAACTTATTTTAAGAAAACTCTGCAATGTTAGTAGAGAATATTTTTGACTTTGTAAATGATTGAATAGATATTATGGGAAAAATACATATAATTGTTGAATTATATAAGATTTCTAATAGGAGTAGTAATCAGAGCCAACTGTTACCTAAACCTGTCCCCAAAGCAACAATTTCTTGTCTGTCTACTTTATTTACAATAATGTAGTAGAGTTTAGTGGCCCATGCAGGAGAAGATAAATAAGGGAAGTGGAGATTTGTAGTGGGTTGGGTTGCGGAGGGTATTTTACAGATTAAAAATGCAGCAGGGTCACACAGGGACATACCCACCATTGCTTATGCTCAGTTCTTCTGTCCTGTTCACACTCCAAGCCTGCATAGGCTTTCCCCCAAAAGTTTTGCACAAGGGGTTAGCATTTCCCTCCCTCCAAGCCCAAGGGTTCTTGCACCAGGATCTGCTCCATCTCCTTTGGACAACCTCCGAGCCCGGGTGGGCAGCATCCCTTACCTCCTTCAAGCCTCGCCTATGCCAGGAAAGAGGCAAAAGACGAATTCTCACCTGCTCCAGCCACATTTCGCTGCTGGGAGGCAGCGAGGCATACTGCTAGCAACACTTCTGCTGCCAGCCTGCCTCCGAGCTGAAGGCGCAGGCAGGGCAGAAAAGCTGCTGCCCTTCTTCCAGCAGTGCCCGGGCCACCGGGGTTGGCAGCAGCAGCAGCAATGGCTCTGCAAGCAGGGGCTGCTCGCACCAGTGCTCAGGGGGCACTGGCTGTGGCACGGCTTGTTTCCCAGGAAGGGAGGGCAAGGGATGCCCAAAAGCTCTTTCTGGGCCTGAAAGGATTAGCACATCCAGAATTACGTCCTGAAAGAGTCAGAATATGGAGCTGTGTTTGGGAGTGTGGAGCTACCTGACTCAGCCACGTTACCAGGCTGTGGGACTAGGGGAGGTGACCTTCAACTTGCCTCCTTCAACCTTTTGTTTACAAAACAGCACAAAAGACAGATTTATTCTCTTAAACAAGACTATGTTTTGCTTATTTATAGCTTCAACTAAAATACCATTGAGCCACACTTCTTCCTTGTGCACAACAAGAGCAGGCAAATCAATAACCTAATTTAAACAAAATACAAAGCCTGTACACAGCTGAATAACCTATTCCCTAAACTCACACATTTCCCCTTCTCTCTGACATGCTGCAGGGAGCCCGACCAGCTTAATGAGGCCCGGCCCTCTCCTCATCCAGACCTGGAAGGAGCAAGAGGAAATTGTGATTATTAATTGCTGCCTTTTCCCATAGTCACTTTGAATTTTCTCTCCATATTCCCCCATGAGGGTTGGCAACCTCACGCAATTGGCATACAGCAGCTAAGGGAGTTTTCCAGCTCTGTTGCTTATAACAAGTAACCACCCAAAACAGCAGCTCCGCAATGACCAAAATGACTTGACCCACAGGGATAAGGATATTCTGAAATTACTTGAACTGGGAGGTTATGCCAGCAGGGTTTTCAAACAAGACATACCACACCAGCAGAGCTGATGGAAAAAGTTGCAGCTGGTCTGTCACTCCCATAGTCTACCTCAAAATCTTGGCTGCTGGAGCTTTAAAGCTCATGAAGACTGAACAAATCACCTGACAAGGAGCAAGATCTAGTAGAGAATTAGATGCCAAAAGCAGGAGCTAAGTACAGCTGTGGCTTCTTAGGGTAAAATTGTGATCTCCGAAGTCCCGCTCAGGATCTGCTTAAGACCTGTAGGAACTTCCCTGTTTGACTTCAGCACTGCCTGTCCTGCTCTGCTCTGAGGGTGCCTGACATCTCTCTCCTTTCTAAGCCTGAAAATAGATATCCCTGAAAAAGTGTGAGATAAGGCACCCTCCAAACTTGCCAGAGACCAGCAGGACTGAGTCCCTTATACAATGAAGTTGGAAACACTTTCTTATGGAAAAATCTGGTGGTTACAACATTTACCTGAAATATTTTCTGGACAGAGATTTGGTGCTCTGTCTAGACTAGGTAAGCAATCCCACAAGTCAGTTAAATCTAACTATTGCAGATTGCAATCTGTTTTATTTGTGCATCTTCCAATATGTCCTGCACATACTGTATTTAGTCTGCCTTTTTGTATGAGGACCTTAGTTCAAGAAGTTAAGTTGTTATGGTTAACCTTCAATTTATTCTTCTAACACACCAATAGTTGACATAGATTTTACTGCTAGGAGAACCCGTCTCTCATAACTTATGTTGATACTAGCCTTAATTTATCTACTCCTTCCTCCACACCTCTAAAATAAATATTATGAAATGTACTATAAATTTAATCAGGTTTAGGACACTCACAGAGTGTTTTATAGAGACTTCTATGTTCACTCTCACTGTGTGACAGACAAAAAGCAAAATAATTAATTCAGTTCCTACAGAAGTATGAAAAGTAAGTGTCACCACAGTATACATTCCAGGTATGATAATAAATGTGAGAATATAAAACTTCAGTTCCTGAGAATGCTCTTTCTAGCAACTTGACAGGTAGGCTGAAGCCCACCCTCTGCTAAGAAAAGGCAGAATTAGCTCTGTTCTCACTGCAGCTGGAGAAATACCAGAGGCAGATCCCCCCAGATGCCCCCAAGTCCCGGGCTGAGAAGCAGACACACACTCACCTCACTGGTTCTCCTCTCTCTTATGGATTTTACAAAGGGGTTCTTGATGGGGGGACATCCTCTTCTGGCCACCTGGTTACTGCTGAATGGCATCAGGTGGTGAGAGAGCATTGGTCCCTAGGGCGTGCATGGGTTAAGACATCAGTAAAGACCATGGGCACAGAAATGGTGTGGCAGGGGTAATTAATCCTGAAATTTGCCAGTGCGCTTCAGTTCCCAAATCTAAATGTGGGTCTCTATAGAAATAAATGTGGCCATTGCCTCTGAAGCTTTATCCTGAGATTTGAAGATACAGCAGCATGGGGTATAAATCAGAGTACAGTCTTTTGGGATCCTTGCTGTGTAACATCATAGCTGCACTATGCCGAGACTTCCGCTTCTCTGTTCTTGTTAGCTGTGCTGTCTAGATGGAAGCAAAACTAGCTACATAAACCCAGTGCCACCCTGTGCTACATCTTGCACATGTAGTTGCTCTTTGCTTCCTTGGAAGATTCACTGGGTGGTGCAAATGCAAGTAAACTTTCAAACTGGAAGAGTGCTTTCAGTCTTGGTACTGTGAGATGATGCCCATGCTGGCAAGGCAATGCTGCTGCCCGAGCTCCCTGGGATCTCTTCAGGAAGCAGAAGGAGCCAGTGACAGCTGACTGGGACCCTGGGCCAACACATTTGTCCTTCCCTATTGCTATGGCCCTTGCTTCCAACTGGACTCCAACACTAGCAAAGTATTTACAGAATATATCTTGTTTCTTGCCATGGCTCGTGTCTGTGTTGGAGGAACTCTATACCACTCCTACTGGACCGCTGCTGTGACTGAGCAGGGTGCAGATTTCCAGTGGGTTAAGTCATGTCCAAGTAAAGCTGTCCACATAGACTCCAGGGAAGTTCTGTAAGCACCATATAAACCTTTCATATTGAACACTTGAGAGGCAAGGAGGCAGAGGGCCTTTTATTCGTTATGGTGTCTTGCTGATCTTAGAAAACAGCGGTAGTACTAATTAATTGGATAATCAAATGCATTCATTTAATCATCATGAAATTAAATAATAGCATGAGTGAGAAAAATCAAAGTGAAAGCAAGCAAAGTATTTGATGCAGTTCCCACTGATATGCTTCACCATCATTCTGGTTTCAGTCTGCCTTGAAGGAAGACTGACACTAGCTCTGAATTATTTTTTTGCATGACGAACAAATGGAGGTTGAAGCTGGGATATGATGCAAGTCAGGAACAGGGCACCCAAGAGACATGAGAGAATCTTTTATTCAGTTTCTGTCAGCTTGCCATATATAATTTGACCACTGATACTTTTTCAGATTCACACTGCAGTTCATGACCCACAGCTAAAAGTACAGGTTTGTGAAAGACAAGGCATAAAATTCTGATCTGAAATAGATAATTAGAGATGGAAGTCTCTTTATGTTATGTGGCCAAGATAATCCATAATCTGACCATATCTGAGTTGGGCTGAAGAAGGGGTTTTATACAGGGTAGGATGGGTAGGAGATCTACAAGGCAAATGGAGAATATTTTAGCTTGCTTTCACTAGTTTACATTCATCTAAGTTCCACAGTAAGTAAAAGCTGTTATTATTTAAATAGGGCATTTATATCAGATGCATAATTATCTAAATAATTACATGCAAAGTTATTTAAATGGGAATGTGTAATGAAATCTCATTCTAGTTTCTTATGGGCAACTATATATACATAAATCGACCTTGTTGCCTTCCCTTCTCTCTTCTGGGCTGCTGTGCTTGTTTTCTCTAGTGGGGAGGACACTTGCTCTGGGGGAAGAGCCTGTGCAGCTGCTTTGCAAGGTACTTCAGAGGTATCCCAACCTGAAAGGAGTTTTTGCTCCTAACGTGCTTTTATTATTGCCTAGCTCCTTGTAGTTCCCAGAAGCTGCTTTCTCTGCATCTGCTGTGTTGCAAACACAGAGCAGAAGATGAGTCCTTGCAACTCCCCTATTTATGCTAATAAGAGTATCCAAGTAATTAAGGCTTGGGGGTCATTAATGCTTTGGGGTCTCCAGCATGATACTCAGCATTCCTCTTGCTTTTGCTTTAACTTATTTTCATCTCTTGTTTTCCTAATACCACCCCTCAGAATGGGAATTTGGTGCTGTCATTAAGTCATCATTCATTGGGAATTTTACTTAGTGACCATGTTACCCTAAATCGTAAGTAAGTTATTATTACAAAGTCTGTTCGATCCATGAATAAAAAGCATCCTATTTAGGTCAATCTACAGATCTAACTCACATGTCACAGTGATGTCTAAGTGCTATATGACTGTTAACTAATTATCATCCTTAATGACTGTTAGAGAGGAGGACAACCGGTTAAGGCTGTTCTTGTGACTGACGGTAAGTGAGAGGGCAGAGCTCAGTGGCAGATCAGGGCCCAGCCTGGGACAGATCCAACATTAACTCTTATTCCTTAACTAGACAAGAACATTATTAACGTGTGTGGTGCGTGCCACTTACAAGCTCCCTTCCAGCTGTCTGTATCTTCACATCTTAATTGAATCATTGTTAGTACCGAAAATACCGAAGTGACATGTTGATTAAGCTTTCCTGGGCTGCTGAGATACTTTCTTTGGAAGAATTTCAGTGAGCATCACCCATGGAGCTCTCGGGTGCAGGGTCCTTGGGAAATCCATGGCACCTTTCCAGCAATTGCCATTGTGAACCTGTGTCTTGGTTATGGCAGATAACATCGCTGGCTGAACCTTGCTTTTTACATGCAGTTGCCTTTGGTTTTCAGTGGGTTTGGTTCTAGTTGGTTTTTTTTCAAAGACAATCCTGTAGCATGACTTCTGAAATCATTATTATTCACAGGTATGTGTGTGTCCTGCCAGCTCTGTTTATAGTGCATTACTTGGGAATCAATATTCTCAAAAAAAGTTTTAATCAAAAATGTGTTCAGGAGGCACACAGTCCTCTCAGGCTACTACCCTGGGATTTGTGAGGAGAGAAATAACTGGGCTACCTCAGATTAACTGGCTGGTTACCCAGTAGCAGTGTAGCTGCAGCAGCACAAGCTAGGTAATGCTTCTCAAACATCCAGGCTACACACATTATGATCATTCTAGTTAACGTATCTGCCTAGTTAATGTAAATTTGTATTTTAAGGCATTATATGGCTTAGCATTGTCCTGGTTCTCCATTGTCTTACTATTTCTACACAGGCAGATTGCAGTTTATATTTTCAGATAACAGAAGTGCAATGGCTTGATGTCAGCTCTTCGATCTAAAGCTAGAATTAAAACTGTAATGAATCAATAATTTAAATCTGGGTATTCGTATCCTCCCATATACACTTAATAGCATGAACTTACTTTCATACTGATGTAACACCATGGACTAACTGCAAACTTCCTGTAGAGGACCAAATAAATTTAGGCATACAGCGGGTTACCTGGGTTTAAACCGTTTAGTATAACCTAGCAGTTGATCTATGCCCCATATCAAGCAACTGGATTATTTCAATACAGTTTCAGCTCAAAAGAGTCCTGCATCATAAAAATCCTGACTGGCACCTCCTTCCCGTAGCAGGGGGCTTAGACACACAAATCCGGCAGCTCCAGGGAGCAGAACTGAGTCCAGCCAGGTCAGCTGGGAAACACAGCACGCAAAAGTTTCCATCGATGCTATCATATATCATTTTCTGTGCGTAAATAGGGAAGGAACATCAGTCTCCGGGATTGCTAGATTGCTCATTTCTACAGGTAATAAAATATCTGTAAGAAATGGAATAGAGGAGGATTAAAAAAACTAAGAAATAAAAAAGGCAATTTTGACATGTAAATTTGGTGGAGCATTTCAATAAAATACTTGCCTTCTGGCTTGATTTTTAGTGGCTGAAAATGGATTGGTTGGTTGTGATTAACACTGAGCTGTTTTTTTTATCTACTGCACCTTCGAAAGTTTAGGTTCTTTCCTTTTTTTTTTCTGTGAGGAATTACAATACACAATCACACAACTGATTTTCAGAGGCTTTTGCCATGAAAGAGAATTTTGGCAAGCCAAATCACACTATTTTCCCTTGTCTTTCAAACAGCTATTCAGGCACTGCTAAAATACTATTAATAGCAGGTGCTTACATTACTGTGATCAAGCCCAAATTACATTTAACCTTTGTCTGCGTTACTGTTGTGATAATGAATTCTTCAGTAGTTTCACAATTCCTCCTCCTCTTCACAAGATCCCAGAGAGGGCAAAATGCTTGCATCATGGTAATGGCGTGCGTGGACGCAGCGACAAGCGTAGGTGATGCTGGGCTGAAACTGTAGAGCACCCTGTTACACACTACCAGGGATGTTTCATGTTAAGCATTGCCAATGATTTTCGGAGAGGGGCTGAGGGAACAAAACACATCCCTCTCGAAGTTCCCTGCAATGTGAAGACTTGGGAAGTGAAACTTCATCCTCTCCCGCCCGAGGTGGCCAGTCAGTATGCCTTTAAATGCCATCCTTACCTTGCAGGCCTTCAAAAGGTCTGACTCTGGAAAATTAATCCAGACCAGAAATCCTTTCATACCAGTTGTTTTGACAACCTCCTGCGGAACAGCATTCCCCAGGTGGAACAAAAAGCATTCATAGAAGCTTTTTTTCTTTTTGCTTTTCTGGTTTACTTCAGTGAGCCCTCACTGAGTGTTTTGCTCTCAAATGATAATGCAGAATTAAAAAAAAAAACTGCACCTAAGCACTTTTTCCTACAAATTCCACTGTATGCCAGTAAATCGCTTTGTAACACTTCTAAACTGCAGACTGAAGAATTTCACTTTTAAAAAATCAGCTCCTCGTTATTGATAGTCATTTTTCTTGTCCTAGAAGTTTTGCAATCTTTAATCTCTTTCCTGAGCTGAGGTGATAAAAGCATAATTTAAATACAATATGGTATTTTTTCGCTCTTGGAGAAAAATATTGGGTTTATTGTAATCAAGTTTTCATAACCTGCAATGCATTGTTCCACATTAAACCATGCTTTTCAAAAGATAGTGCAGTACACTGAAAGCATCCAGCGTAAAGTACATTCACCTTTCAACCTCTTTCAACAGATTCTTTCCATGGGAATGATGACCGAATACTACCACTACTTTTTTACAACACTGGTAAGGAACATTAAAGATTTGGGGGTGAATTTTCTCTGTTGCAGAAAAGACAACTAAAAATTTACACTTCTTCTAGGAGATCTTTGTTGCCATTATTCAAGGAAACCCCTGGAGAATAAGTATTAACACTCCTTAGTAATATCAGGAGTCACGATTCTGTAAGGAAGGTGTTTTGTAGTATCTGTGGGGCTGGATAACACTTCAATACGATCAAAATTAATCGCAGTATTGCGTTTAAGGAAGAGCCATGGGTACAGGTGGATCAGAGTGAAATAAAATAATGAATTAATGGCTTTGCGTGGAGCTGTAGGCAAGCACTGCGGGCGGTGCAGTTCATCGCTAAAATGTTTCATTTACTTATAAAACCGTAAAATCACATATGTATAAAATCACTTGGGAAATTTTATAGTAAAATAAAACCCCCTATATTTTCTTTTATGGTACAAATCTATAAGTATTTACTTCAGCACATTTTTCCTATAGTTTAACTTACATGCTACATATAAATATAACTCAATCCATGCCTAAGGTCCATTTGCATTGTAGACTAGAAAAACAGCAAAGAACCAATATTGCTAGAACAGTCCTAGAGGGCTGGGTTATACCTATTCATGTGCATCAGCTTATTCTTTATTTCCTTTCCATATAAAATTTTATGTGGAAGTGAAAAATTGTTTTGAATCCAATAGTCAATTCATTAGTCAGGAAAGACTCTCTAGCTATTTGGAACTTGAAGTAGTAGCTTGAAATAGTTCTCTTTCTTTGTGCCCATTTTAACATGAAGGAAAATGTGAAAATTCGGGATTTACTGTGGAGCTTACAGTTTTATACAATAGCAGTGAATCTAACATAAAATGGTAACCACCATCAACAATATGCATGAGATGGTATAGAGTAGTAAGCAGCGTTGGTGGTATCTCAGCATTGTGATATTGTAAATGTTGACGTTTTGATGGTTACTGTGGTACTAAACCATGACCAATGCATTTGTCATTTTACTGGCCTGCCAGGATCAGCAAAAAGTTGTTTTGAAAAAGAGCCTTCAGGCTTTGAAAAGCAGTTATCATATTTCCACTGCCTGATAAATACAGCTGTGGAGTGTGCCACACAATTATATCACTTAGAATATCCATTATTTTCCTGCCCTGTAAATGCCGAGCACTGAAGCGCATGGACTCACTGTGCACTGGCCTGACACGTCCATTAGACATACTGGCAGCAAGTCACCTGGAGGAAGCAAGGCAGGAGAAAAATGGGATTCATAAGTAGTAAAAGTGTATTGCTCTCGACTTCTCTTGGAATTCTCCTTCCCAAGTTGAGAAACAAGCTTGACATTGGCTGGCTAATTCTTCTTGTTGGTTTGTCAGAGCTGTAGCACTGTTAGAGGACTGCTATAAATAAAAATTAGATACTGCTGTGCAGAATGCTTGCAAAATAGTATTGTTGTGGGGAACTGATTTTTATGTTTCAACAAGGCACATATGTGGTTTGTCATAAATTTCACACAGCTTTGGTTTATTCAGATTTATGACGGAAGCGGTCATGACTAGGCTTTGAGGGCAAGCAGTGTTCAAGGGAAAAAAAAAACCAAACAGCACTTGAGCTTTGGATTGAAAATCAAATACAATTTTGTCCTAATTGTACCTTCCAAACATTTTGTTTTAAAATACTACATCTGGTTTTGTTTGTTTTCTTAATGGTGATTTAGGATCTATTTGCATTAGACCTGGAACCCTACAGATACAGCGGAGTAAATATGACAGGGTTTCGCCTACTCAACATCGAGAACCCGCAAGTTTCATCAGTCATTGAGAAATGGTCAATGGAGCGTCTTCAGGCACCACCAAAACCAGAGACTGGCCTCCTCGATGGCATGATGACAGTAAGTGAACAACCACAATGATGCAGGACGTCTACAGTGTGCTTCGTGATGCTGTTGTAGCGGGTGTGAACCAATCCCATTACTGCTTTATTTCACAATGCAAATGCTGAAACAGCAGCCCCAAAACAGGCTTCCTTTTACCTGCTTCTACCCAAAAGTGCATTTGCCCCTTGAACCAATGTTGTGCTCATCTGTGTGACAAACCACTGCCGGGCAGCTCCAAAGATGAGTGACAGTTCTCCATCATGGTGCCGTCCAGCTAACACCATTCACCGTATTGCTGTCAAATGTATATAGTGCTGCCTCATTTCTCTAATAATGCTCTGGATGGAGTGAGGAACATAACAGGAAATAAAAACTTTCAGAGCAGGTAGACGATTTATAACCTGCAGGGAAAGATATTGTACATGTGGACAGGTAATAACATTTTTAAATTGGAAAAGTGCCCTTTCTCTTCATTTCCATCATCTACAGCAACTCTGGCTTTTAAGATATACTTTAAAGATAAATGAAAGGTATCATCAAACCAGGAAATTAGGATTTCCTCCCTATCACTCCCCCAAGAAGTAAAGGAAAGAATAGGAACAATTACACAGACAGCGTGACTCCATTCAGTTTTGCAGGGTGAAGGGTTGCCATCTTTTTGCAATAGAAGATAAAGTATCTTATGTGCTGAGTAGAGTTCAAAGTGATATGAAATAGACTTTATTGCAGATGATTGCAGGGAAAATTTTGAAATATCCTAACATCCCGAAGCGAAATGCATTATGTGTGCTATCTCTAGCATTTAAAAAAAATGTTGCTTCTCTGGGCAGTGCCATTGTGCTTGTTCATATGCAAAGCCAGGGAAAAAGCTGTCCCTGGGAACTTCTGATGGGAATACACAAGACCTGCGAGGGTAGCTCTTCACACACAGCTATTCACCTGCATTCACCCGACTGTAAAACCAGGGAAAACGAAGTTTGTGCTGGACTCTTAGGCTCGCATTTGTGTCTGACTCTTATCGTCTCCTTTGCATCTCTGTTATCTCTTGGTGTCCTTGATGCTCTGAAACAGCACAAGCACCAAGGAAAGCACCTTTCTAATTGGCTGTGATCATTTAAATATGCATAGCAAGTTCTGCTTATTCAGTTCGATGGAGAGTTGCAATGCTGTTTTATTTCATTAGACGATAGGGCTATGACAAGCTGCACAGTGTAAGGAGATCAGGATTACATGTCCTACTGTTAACTCAGGATTTCTCCCTTTGGTTCATGTTATAGTGTTTGCCCTGATGTCAGCTTGTGGGAAGTCAGCAGGGCATGACCAAGACAGTTTTGAGTTCATGTCCTACTTTATGCCCAAACTGCACACAGAGGCATAGTTGTTCTAATGAGATCTTTGGGTTTCTTTGCAATAATTTAGCTAGAATATGAAGATCAGAAAATCAAGTACCAAGGCTAACTTTTAGTCCCTTTCTTCCTATGCACAAGTACAGACATTAATATAAGGCAGTTTACTTAGGAAAATGAGGTGACCTTATGTTCTTCCATGCAACCCCAAGCCCCAAAACAGAACACCAGTGAGGAGAGAAATAAAAGGCATGGGGAGGTAATATAACCTCCCAGTTGCTGCATGGCAGGATGGATGAGTAACAAGTTACAGAAGCACAAGATTCAAACAGCCAAGTCTGGCAATGCTGCCAGTACAAACACTGTGGGATGCACCATGCAATCAAGTAAAAGCGTCGGTGGTCCCAGATAGGGGTGCAAAGTGAGGTGCCCTGAAGCATTTTCAGCAAGTATCTCCAGAATCTCTAGGCCTGGGGGACAGGCAGACTGGGACTCCAGTGATCAAGAAAAATTTGATCCTGAATGGACATGTCCCCAGTCTAATGTAAAAGCTGGTCTGAAGTCTGTTGGCATTGCTGGGAATCTTTGCATTGATTTTGAGGGATTTGGGATCAAGCCTTTATTCTCCTGGTCCATATGGAAGAACTATCTGTTTTAAGACACTTGACACTGAGAACAGCTGTTATTGTCCCCTCCTGCTTGCCTGACCATTTATAATGTTTTCAATTTGCCCTGATTGTGAGAGCATCATTTTGGGCAGATCCTGACTAGCGTATCAAGAGCGATTCCACATCTGCAGGATATTAAGATTAGTTGATAAATTCAGATCACATTTGATTGCTAGCAAAAACCTCCAATGCTGATAAGACTGATGCTGTTGTAATTTACTTAGGTAAATGAAACAGACAAAGAATCAAATCTATTAATTTCCCAAAGGAATTGCATGGGAAAGGAATAAAAAATGGATTAGCTTTGCAGTTCATATAAATGAGTCCAGTTTCTCATCTGCAGAGCTAGTACTTTTTTTTTAAGGTCCCTTCTTAATTATTCAGGAGCTTTACAAGAAAGGTAAGCACTTCAATTTTACAGCATCCCTGTGCATTAAATGAAATATGGCCTTTCCCACATCACATATGGGAGCACTGAAGCACAATGCAGGTAAAGGCGAGATTTGTCTAAAACTTCCCAGTGATAAAGGCTGGCAGGGTGTGTGATCTCAATTTGAGGCTTATTGGGCACACTTTTAAACCAATAAACCCATTCTCAAAAGAAATACAGATGCACAGATGACATCCAGTAATTTTAGTAATATTTAAGTATCTAAGGGCTGTATTCATCTGCCCTGTCTTAGACAACTAGATGTGTAAGTCCAACTTAAACACCAAAAAAAGACACCTCAAAAGGACAGTTCATGTGTCTCTAAGACAGTATGGGAGGTATGGCAGGGGAACAGCCCTAGCCAAATCTTGGTGGGGCCATTTCACACATTTATCCCAAAAGCCAAGATCCTGGAGGGCGGTAGACACTTGGAGACAGTAGATGCCTGTCTGGTGGGATACCTACAAGATGCTTGGTGGGATTGATTTCCCTGGAAAGCAGGGCCTGCCTACCCCATGGGGAAGAAAACAATCCTGCAAGCGTCATGAGAAGAGAGATGATGGGGAGCTAGTATGGGCCCCACACGGGCAGCCCTCTCGCATGCCCCCATACCATGCCACCATGCTGTGCCAACCTTCCGGCTGGGCAGAGACTGACTTGAGCTCCTGCATGGTGCTTTCAGATGACACACCTGGAGACCCTGAGAGCCTCTGGCAAATCACATGAGGAAACTGTAGAAGACTGAGTACTGCAAAGTGCTTGGTGCTAAGACACACCTGGAGGATGGGACCTGGGCTGCTTTATCACCTGAGACTTCTTAAAACTCTTCTCTGTGCCACATGCAATCCTTCCTCTGCTGGACCTGTCAAACTCCCCGTTCCTGTAGCTACCCAATGTAGTTTTCTTCCCAATGCTCACCTGAAAATGCCCTGAAATTAATATCAGCTGCAAAAAAATGGATTTTGTTACCCCTCAGATTTCCATGGAGAGCCCTGTAGTGGCCTTTTCCGTAACAGCAGCCCAGGGAAACCATTCTCAGCAGAGAAAAGCGGGGATTGGGCACAAAGATATATACTAAAGGAAGTCTTTCTGTTTTTTCATGCAGACTGAAGCAGCTCTGATGTATGATGCTGTGTACATGGTAGCAGTGGCCTCCCAGCGTGCCTCCCAAATGACTGTCAGCTCCCTGCAGTGCCACAGGCACAAGCCGTGGCGTTTTGGACCCAGATTTATGAATCTGATAAAAGAGGCAAGTGTAGACCATCTGCTTATGGTCAGCATAATCCTTCCTTTCTTCCTTACTGCACTGGTTTGTGTTGTTGCTCCGTGTTCCTTGTCATATGCTATGCTCTGATTTCTGGCACTCGGATATCTGATTCTTCCTCACCCCCCTAGCAGAGAAATGCTGATTTACAGACACAAGGCTGTGGCTTGCATTCTGGTGGAGACTCTATCTGGTCTTTCAAAAGAAGAAACTGCTAAACCCTAGGTGTGATAAAATCTCAGACTAACACACCATAAGACTTCCCAGGTTTCTTGCTCAGTTAATGTTTATAATTTCTAAAAATATGAGATAACTAACAACAGCCATTCTAGAGATTGAAAGAAAAGTGAGTCTGTAGCTCTGTCTTTGTTTCACTACTTAATTCCAATTGTTTTGCAGATAGTTTGATTGGTAATCTATATCCAGAAAACATTGCAGCCACTATTTCTAAAGAAGCGAATTGCTTCATGAAGTCATGCACTGTGTCATAAGAATCCATCGCTGAGCTAGCTTGATCCACAGATGTTCTAAAAAATGCACATTTTAGCTGAAATGCCTTAACTCTTCCAAAAAATCAGTTTTTATTAGAATTTCAAATGGAAACTACAGAAATATACAATGGAAATTATGTGGAGTGACCAAAACATACTTAATCTTTTCCCCCAATTCTTGTCCATGGCAGTGTGATTCCTATCAAAGCATTCCTATCATTAGCACTTGTGTAGGTGGAACAGGACTTGTAGGCTGAGGTACAAGGTAAGTGGTAGCAGCATGTCAGGGCATACACCTGAATCCAGAAATATAGTAGGAGCAAGCTGAAAGACAAGACATGTGGTGGTTACAGAACACGTAGAAGAGCTGTCATCACCTTCTCCAAACCTTTCCAAGTACATTTTTTAAAATACCCATAGGCTATATACAACATGGTGACTCACCTACACAGAAAGCATTGGAAGTTACGGAAACGGTACTCTCCACACGGGGTATTTTATGAATTTTAAGGTTTCCTTGTAAGCTTCTCTCTTTGGAAGTATAAAGAAAAGGCAAGAGTTACCCCAGTACTCAGGGACCTGACTTAAGAATTAAGGAAGCCTTGAGATACTTTCCTCGCTGCAACACAACCATGGGAACAGCCAGAGGAGTCAGGGGAGCAGCACTGGTAAAGATTGGTTCTCTCACACTGACATCAGTCACACTGCTTCCAGCTCCCCCACTGGAGAGGAGGTGGGAAGGCTGCAGCAGGAACAGTAAAAGACAGGAGAAAATTGTCTCAGAAGTGTCTGTAGTAAAGATGAACTTCTCCTTCCCTCCCTTATGATTTGATCTCAGTGGGAACCTTTGACTCTTCTACTTCTCAACCTCAAACTAAATGAGGTAGCATTGCTACTCATACAATTGCTGGTGCATTTTAAGAATAATTACAATGGAACTGAAAGTTAGCAAAAGACTTTGTATCAGTGAACGCACCTGTGTAATTCTACAGTGGTGACCTACTTATTTTGGGTGATGCTAAGTATATAGCATAAGGGTCTTGAATCCTAAGCCAGAAGAAGTACTTTGACCAAGAGTACCAGACATATCAGCAGATCCAGTTCAAAGATGAAACAGTTACACAGTTCACATTTATCATGTACAGCTAGCTTCTCTTGCACGGAGTGAGATATGTGAGCTAATTCCCAATTGTTTTGCAGATAGAGTCTTTCATGGTCAGTAAACACTGATTCAAATACTCCGAATCTCATCTTCCTGATTCTGTTGTAGCCAAAAAAGATGGTTGTTAAAAGTAGAGAATAAGGTTTAATATGACAATATTATATTTCCAGGTGTTGGAAACTAAATAGCAAATACATTTGGACCTCCCTAGTTCATGTTAGGATCTGGTTTGCTCAACAAGGATAGATGAAATTTATAAATTAGGAATCAACTTAATAGGTATGGAGGAAAAAAGTCAAGCAGGCAGAATGATAGATTGGGCCCACATAAATACAATTTAATTTTACTTACCATACTTTGTAATATAGTACTGACCATCTATGAAAGCATTTTATAGACTGGTCTGAAGACAAATATTCTGTACTGCAGTCTAAATAAACAACTTTCAGACAAAAATGTTCCCTGCAGTGAGTCCTGAAGGTGCTAGAGCTTAGCAAGTACTTCAATGGTTCTGCGATGGGTTTTTGCATTTTATTTTAGTGGTAATAAGAACTGCAGTCATCTCATTTGCTTTGTGGGCCAATGCTGTAAAATGCCAGGCTGATGGTAATAGAAAGGAACACAGAATCCACCTGGACGTAAGCAGAGTTTAAGGTGGAAAGCCTCTGACTTGCATAGCAGCTCATAGGCTGTTTCTCTCTTCACTCAACAGATGGCAAATGAATTTTTTCCAGCTTGTCAGTGTCCTGTTGTGAAAACAAGGTTCAGGTCATATCTGGTCCTCTGGTACACATGCATTAGCTTCTTCCTGAAAGCAACTGCAAAGTGGACATCCTAGGGCAAAATACTGCCTTTTGATTGACGATGATCTGAATGCACATGCATTGGAGATGGTTTCTGAATTTTCAGAGTACATGAAAACAAAAGGTGGCTAGTTTATGTGAGAGTACTCCTCTCTTGAGCTTAGGACTTCACATAATTCTACCAGGTAACAGCAGTAACAGATCCACTGCCTATTTTTCTTAATGTCCAAGACCTGAAGTGCTACGAGCAAGGCTATAGGAGAAAAGCACTAGCAAAAATGTCTGAGGCTACAGAATAATCAATTACAACAGCAAAAAGAGTAATCTTCTGTGCTCTAAAGATCTCGTGAGCTAATGATGATTGTGGGAAGCATCTGGAAATTTGCAGAGAAAAGTAAGCCTGACCAAAGCCCCCCAGCCCTGAGGATGGCTTTGAGGTCAGAGAGGTCATCAGCTAGTTCTTTTGAAGGAGATTACATAAAATACACTGTCTGGGATCAAGACTCTTCTACAATAGCTCATTAAGATCTTTTTAATGAAAAGTAAATCCTTGTCAGAAGCTTTTGTGTCTCAGTGACCTAATGTCATTCATATCTAAATGATATTTTAATCTTTTAGCCCTTATGGAAGCATTTGCAGGGAGTACATCTTACCAATGCCCAGAAAGAAAAAAGGAGACCATTGTCTCTCTTCAGAGAGGGAATAGGGAGAGAAAGGATGATTCCACCTTTCCTAAAAGGAAAAAGTGTGTAAACATGAAGGAAGTATTTATAAATGAATGATCAAATTCCCTGGTCATGTCCCCTTTAAAGCATGAGATAAGCCCCCAAATAATGATTGCCTGCTATTCAGTTATCGGCTAAACCAATGTGAGCTCCCCTCACTCAAATCTGGTAACAAGTAAAAGAATGCTGCCTAGCGAAGGATTTCAGAAGATAGAGATGCAGTCTTCATTTCGAGTGATTTCATTAAATCTCCTCAAACAGAATCACAGACACAAATCTCAAAGTTTAAAAGAAATCTGAAGCATTTACATGTACATTTCAGTTTGTGTTGTGTTTTTGACAAGATACATTTCAAGCACGTCTAGTTAGTAGTGACAAGGAGTGAGAGCAATCCATCTAGATTCAGCATTGAGTAATTGAATACAGCCTTCCTTTCATGGTCAGACATTAAAAGCTCTCAAGAATCTTCTTAGCTGAACAAGTTCTTTATGTAGGCTAATGTAATGACCACAGAAAAAAGCAATAAGTGAACTTGGTCACTCAGGCACTACCACATCTGTAAAATTTCTAAGCCTCTGTCTCAACTTGCTTGTAATAATTCTTCTGAGTGGAAGACTCCCCAGTTAGATTGGAAAGCCAACCTCGTTCAAATGCCTTCAAGCTCAAGACACTCTTCCCTTGGGATTTATAAAGGGTTTTCCAGCCCTCTGCCAGCTGATTCTCATTTCTACGAGTAACAAGTGATATGCCTCATAGAACATCTCTGGCCTGCGACAAAGACAAGGATTAGTAAAATTAAGTCCCTGAAGAAGCCTGCTTAAATTCTCACATCATGTTTCATTGTTAAAGATTTAAAATGAGACCTTAATTTAGCTTATAGGAAGAGTACTGTAAATATTGAACATATTCTACAGTTTTTAAAGCATCTAGCACTACGTGACTCTGGTCTGTGGATGACACTCTGCTGCAAGAGGAAAATAAGTTTAAAAAAAAAGACATATCCAATCCTTCCCTGTACAAGAGGGCAGCAACTGACTCAGCATCAAGAAATTAAATTATGCAACAAGGCCATCCTTATTATCTTACGTTGTTATTTTGCCTGCTTTTTGAAACCGTGATGATCATTCAGAGTGTGGTACTCTGTGTTCTGCTTTCATTGGTTATAAATGTTTTTATTTCATGTTTCTTCTTTACAAAAAGAAAAGAAAAGAAAAAAAACTCCTTATCTTACATACAGAAGAATGTAATTCCTGGAATCTTTTTTTCCAAACTCAAGGCATTTAAGCAAATGATAGCTTTGCTCTGTAGAGGAAGAGGCTTCTCCATCAGCATAATTAGGAAGACTGGGAAACAGGGAAGCGTTATAATTTCCAGTCACCACAAAAAGAGCTGGGAAGACCTGCACCACAGGAAAAAAGTCCTGACAATCCTCTGAGCTGAACCACTTCTTCATGCAGACAAATGACCATAGAAAGCAACAAGGTGGGTGGACTTGGTCATACAGGGACTGCCACCATTGTATATCTTTCAAGCCTCTGGCTCAACTTATTTGTAATAATTCCTCCAAGTGAAGATGATTCAGTGCGTTAGTCACTTGCTAGCCCATACTTGCCTCCAAAACCAGCTGCATGTCTACCTCACCTGTGCTGAGAGTGTACAAATGATTTAGGAACTCCTGTCTGTCCTGAGGTATCTGCTATATACCCACTTATTCTAGACCTGGTTGATCTACAATAAGAAAGTAGTAGATTTCTCTGTTTTCTCACATTTTTAGTGCTGTTTTGCAGCTCTCAGATATTGGTTTTTTTCAGCACATAAATTTTTAAAAATTTATATCGTTTAAATCTCTGAACTGTTTGACATTTACCCATCACTTTAGATGGATGGCAAGTTCCTGCTCTCATTCCGATCAACTGGTGCAGGTGACATCCTGCCAGTTTGTTTTTCTCTTGGCATGGAGGAAGCAAGCAACCATCCTCGGGACTGCTGTATTTCCTGGGAAGCTCCAGTGCAGGGAACAGAAGACAGGACTAATGAGTTGACAATGGCATGACCACATCCAGATTGATTTTGTCCAAATTTGATGAGCTGACTAACATTTTGAGAAAGGGACAGGAAAGCACAAAGTCTTGTTTAACTAGTAGCAAATCACAGGATGTAATTTTCAGGGGATTCTTGATAATAAGAAACAAAATCTAAAACAAGCATAGAACATCGTTGGAAGAAGGAGGTACTGAAGATTTTTCATTACAGGAAAAGTACAGATTTAAATAAGACAGAAGGGAAAGCAATCTATCTGGGGAGATATTAATCATTTTTTTTGTTAAAGTTGGCAGAATCTCCAAACAAAGGAGCACAAAACATCTTGTAAGAGAACAGAACATTTATTTTGTTTCATGGTCTTTTATTACTGCCGAAGTCAACATGTAAGAGTAAGTTCATGGGACTAAAAATCTACAGAGTTGAACAAAAAAAGAAGTGAGCAGTAAAAGACTGAATGTCAGAAGACCCAAGAACTCACCACCTTGCTTGCTGTCTGAGGAAGGATTTGTGTGCCAGTCACCCAATCTTTCTGCTGCACAGAAATCTCTCTGCATGTGACTGGGGAAAGATGACAATATTTCAGCTCCAAAATATAAAATAGCATCTCTTCTGCTGCATCTTTGTCATTGTGTTTTAGTGCTGAGCCAATTACAGCATCTATAGATACTAGCTGCAGATATTCTCTGGGCTCTGATGCTGCAATACTTAGTTAATTCAATGAAAAGCAGTTATTTCCTTTGTTACGACTTTTCTCACCAGATAGTTTGATATCAAGATTTGATCCACTCTCATTAAAACGAATTTTTTTCTTTGTTTTACTTTTGAAAACCTTACTTCTTGTCCATGAAGTAATGGATGCACTTCTGATATAAGCCTATTTCTCTCTGCTACTTTGAACTTAAAACTCTTAATTAAAAGAGCAAACGAAACAACTGCTAGACTTGTATCCCATGATGATTTATTAGGAAATAGAGGTCAGTTTTCCAAGAAGATAATGTATGGCTGAGATTAATGCCAATAGGGATTCCTATTCTGAAATCAAATTCCAAGTGGAAAATCACTTAATTTATGGAATAATCTATGCAGAGATCGCAAAATAATGGTACTAATACTTGAATACTAAGAATAAATACATATTGAATTGATAAAAATTATTTGAAGTACCTGCACAGTTCTGATACTGTGATATCTAAAATAAAACCAAGAAATCTAACAAAAAGATGATATATATCTTCTTCCATTCCATTTTACTTTCTTACATATTACCTGGAAAGTAGGTTTGTTTATAAAAAAATGAGCAAGAATTGCTATTAAATGGCCTTATCTGAATATATGGAGGATATTTTTATATTTGCTACACAAAACATTTTTTTCAGAACATATTTTATATGTCCTGGCCTACTAAAAGTGCTCATCATTTACTCCACATTAATATTTCGATTTAAGTGTTAGTGCATGACCTAAACTGGATGTTACTTATTTTTACTGGAAAAGTTTCCAGGAGCCCTAGTCACATCACCATTGAGCCATTCACTGTGCACAGTCTTTGCTCCAAAGAGCTTACAAGATAGCTGTTAAATGCAGATGATTCAGGTTTTGGAGCAGTATGCTCTCATTGAAACAATCTGTTCCTCAACTGCACAACCTCCTACTCACTCATTCACAGATTTGCCAGCACTTGGGTCCCATTATCTCAGGTGGAAATGACACAGTGCTTTGCATCACATGAAGCCCCCACAGTCTCCTTGTCATCCCTGTTGTTCAATATGTCAATGTCACTGTAATAGGACAACAACTCAGTTGGGGAGGACATTTCCCACTCAAGAAATGCTGTGTGCTTTGTCTTTGGCTCCTGGCTCTGCCACAGACTCTGTGCAACCATGAACAAATCACTTCAGGACAGCTCCAAAACCTGTGTCATGGTTACCTGATAAGGCAAAACTGATCATTTCTTGGTAGGCACTTCCAACGCAATGGCATGATCAGGCTGTTCACCATCCATGCTTGTAGCTACCACATCACTCTAAAACAAAAGCAGCAAGACCTAAAATCTAGGTGAAGAAGTCCTGTAGCTGGAAATGCTGTGGTTCCCCTCTGTAAAAGATGGATGACGGCTTTTGTCTAATTAGTGTATTTAGTCTGTTACCTGTGTGGAACAGGATTTCTCTACATTCTGTCTTGCCTGTATAAGTGCTATCTGTTACAATGGGATCCCCATCCCTATTAACACAGTAATGTAAAGTTACGGTTTCTGAGTTCATGGTCAACAGTAATCCCACTCAGACACTTCAGTGACAGTCATGTTCGTGCATGGTAAGATAGACTCTGCTCTTACTAGGAAGAATAACTGGCAAAGTTTGACCTTCCCTTCCAATTCTGCATGCCCACTCCCTCATCTCTGGTACTGATATAAAGCAATCTGGTAGGTGTAAGCTTTAAGTGAACTCAAAGGCTTTTCAAATATATGCTCTGAAATGAATCCACCTAAGCCATCATCCTCAAGTATTCAGGGATCTGTTGTCAAATTTGTGACACCAAACCCCTTTTATATGACTACCCCAAATGTCACTGAGCTCAACCACTGCTCTGGAAATGAGCGCTCTTGAGCAGCTCACAGAACAGCCTGAGACTTTCCTAAGAAATCCCCCTTCTCTGTTTACCCACCATTTCTCTCTCTTGTTTCAAGGCAGGGGTGTGCTCAGTCTTATAACCACTGCCTAAACCCCTTCCTAAGAACAAGCCTCCCCCACACCTCCTCTTTTCCATTCTAGTGCTGCTTAGTAAAAGCCTGGGACTGTTCCAGTCCTGGACCTCTACTGAGTGAAGAGACTATGAAGCATCAAGATTTTCAGTGGGGTAGATAAAACCCTGTAATGGTGAATGCTGAAATTCTTTTTATTACATCTGTTATGCTAGATTTGGACCAGGATAATGGAAAAGTCATACACTAACTCACTATATTCCATAATCCTTGAGGATCTCTTTTAATAAGAGGATTAATTGCAAGAGCTGATAAGTTGATGTGTGGCTCAGAGCACTGTAACTATAAGCAATACCACCATCACTTATATCTATCAACCATCTCTGCAATTCTAATAAAACAGGAGCTTTCTCTTCAAAAGGAAAGAAAACCAAAGGAAAATTAAACTTTTCCTTGGTCATTATCATTTTGCTTAATATATAGTGGTACTGTTATTTATGGTGTTGGAAGATTTTGTTGTAGAAAAATGATCTGTGGTATTCTGAGCATGTGGCCACAGTAGGTTTAGGTATGCCTATGTTGTACAAATTTTTCAGGTATCTGATTTTGTAGTCGAGAAGCAAAAGTTTACAGTGGGGAAAAAAGAAAAAAAGCACCATGAGAAAAAGAGCTCACTAGCTGTCTTGTCCCTTGCCATCAAACACCACAATCAATGTCCTCTGTATATGTGTATTAGTCATTGTCAATAATTCTGTAACCATCAGAGTTCTGCTCTGTTAATAATTCTAGGACCCGGTGGAGGAAGGAGACATCATCGCCTACCTCTGCATTTGGATGTCAGTTAGCACCACAGCCCTCATCAGAAATTTTGGATTATCAGTTTAAAACTAAAGTAGATGTTCACCTGCTTTGTAAGCAGGTAATGCTAACTAAGCAGAACAGGTCTGTCACTCTGGTACACCTGATATGTATGCTGTCTGAGATCCTCACGCATACTCATCTGCCACTTTTTCTTAAAAGCTGAAGGATGGCATACCTGAAGTGGCATGGAGTCACTAGAGCTTGCAGAGGTTGCTTTACTGTCATTCACTCCAGGATGCTAATGTTTTGCTGAAGTAAAATGTTCTAGTGAGATGGTGGTTAAAGCAAATTATGATGTAAAGTCTCTCTTCAGGACAAGACTGGTTTCCTTTCAAGTTGCTTATTTTGGTAGACCAGCACAGAATCAGAATGACTTTCCTAATCTCAGTCCAAACACATAATGCATTCATTCTAGAAGACCTATAGGTCCAAAAAGACTATGATGTCAGCATGTCTCCATCACTGTGCAATGCTAAATGAGCACACATAATTTGGGGAGTTGAATACTAATGCTTCCTGAATTCCAGGTCAGATGATCGCCAATATTTTTTTTCTATTGTTTTATTCATCATTAAAAAAAACCCCAACAATGGCACGATGGTGGTGTAAGATAATACCTTTTACTTCACAACTGTGGTTAATTAAAAATGTACATTAATTCAGTAACTGATGTTCATTTTTGCCTAGTAACTTCTGATAATAACTAAACAGATTAAACCAAGAATTAAAAATACAAATATACTTGACCTATATATCCATCATAAAAAAAAAAAAAAATCAGTCCAATTACTTGCCTTTGTAGGTTACCGTTAACGTGCTTGGGAAAGCAACCTATCAAAGGTCAAGATAATATCATTGACAAAACTGAACAGACAGGAAAATATTCTTATTTTCGATTAGACTTCACTCGAGCCTCTGAATGTGCTTCTCCCATACTGAAGAGTCCAGCTAACCGATTTCTATTCCAAGTTCCCATTAAATCTGTAGAAAAAAACCTGCTGATTGCATGCCTTCAGGATAAGGTTTCAAAATCTTCAAGTTACACATAAACAGCAAGTGAAAGTAAAAAAAAAGAAGGAGACAAATAAAAAATACAGGCGCTCTTTTACAAAATAAATAACTAAATATGGCCCATTGTCTACTTTGGGAATTCCTCAAGTCCATTCAAGTACGGGTTGGTTTTTTTGTGTGCCCAGAGGCATTTGTAAGGCTTTTGAATGAAGACAACTGTCATTTAGTATTGCACTTATATCTAAGAATAGCATTCACATAAGATGTTCTTTATCATCAATTTACAATACTTTCATATTAAACAATAATTCAGTCTCCAGTGGCAGATGCAAAGTGTCTGAATATCTTGCACAAAGTCAGGCTTGAACCTGGTATTAGGCAAGATTTTGGAGCTGAACAACAGAACAGTTCATTTTCTGCCACAATACTGTGTTAAAATAACTTTTCTTCTTGGCTTTTCACTCAGAAGTTTTGTCAACTCCATTTGTCTATATATTTTAAAAATTTGCTAAGAGTTATAACAGTTTCTCCTTATACCATTTAAAGCAGATTCAATATGTACACATATTCTGGTGATACAGTCACAGTTTTATTTGCATTTGGGGGGATATTTGTGTGTCAGATGTTTTCTTCCAGCATTAGCTCTGTACATACATTCAAAATGGGGGGGTGTCTTGTTTTTTGAACAGGTAGAACAATAAAAGATTAAAACTTGGGTTTGAAACTTTAAAGAGATTTCTTGATTAATTACAAGTGGAGGTCTAAAGAACAGGTTCAGAAAAACTGTTTTATTTCACAGGTTATTGAAGTAAGTGGAATATTAATGGAAGAGTGGAAATGTCTGCACATTATGGAACATTATTAAGCTTAATATTTTAAAAAGTTAAAATAAGATTATGCCTTTGCATTTTTGTGTTGCCAGGGCACTTTGAACACTTTAAAAAGGACCTTAAAAATTGTAAAGTTTTCTAATCTGAAACACAACTATCCATTATCTGTCACTGCAACACTGGACTCAGAAAATACGCCATAGGCAGATAAATAGTTAACTAAAATATTTGAATAAACTTACATTGAGTAAGAAAAAACAATACATAATAAAAATGCAATCAATTTGTCTGAGAAAGACTGACACTTGTGTGTGCGGTAGTGCAATACAGTATCTACAAAATTGGCTGTATCCCACTGAGGCTCTATCATAAAGCTGAATATTTACTCAGTTAATGCATTATATACACTGTGCTTGATAATTTCTTGATCTAGTTACATTGTGCTAATACAAATCTGGAAATATAAGTGAGGTCTGGTAGAGGCAAAAGAAACAGAATACGAAGTGTACCTGTTGCTTTACCTTAGTAAATCTGGTAGCAGCTGAACTAATTGATTCTGTGATTGAACTGTTGATTGGCCTTGGCTGAAACTAAGGCTCCTATAGTAATTGATTCAAGATGATGAAGTGGAAATTGATATAAAGACTGAATGATGGCAGTGTGAATTGACAGCAAGCTTCTGGAGTGTTTGCTTTTAGAAGCTGAGCCAGCTTCACTTTCAGGTTGTTATAATTTTCCAGCAATCTATTTACATGGAAACCAATATTGTAATTTGAATATTTAACGCCAGATTTCAGTTTGTAGCTTACCCACAATCTTAATTTTTCAAAGCAGTAAAAATAGAAAGTTTTACAGTTTTAGTTAGGTTTCTTTGGATATCTTTACCATGTCAGGTACCTGATGACCTTCAGAGATGACTGAAGACTTATCTGTAATCTGTTCCATCTACCACCTTTTCAACGCTTAGTAAGAAAGGCTCTGAGTAGCTGCTGGTCCTGTATGTTTGCTTCTCAGTTACCAGTTGAAACCAACATATCAGGTTAATTCCCCATTTTGTTTAATAAACCAGAGAAAATCATCAAATGTTTACAACTTAGAAATAGAAATAATAATTGTGTGATAAAACACGGTATTGAAGAATGTGAGACCTTATTTTGAACCTCAGATGAATACTGCATTGCCCTACTGCTGCAAACCAAATTCCTGAAAGAACAGCGGTTCCTCATGGTTCTGTTGTCAGAGGCAGCCTGCAACTTCACATTAATGAGATCTAAGACAAGCAAAGGATGTTACAAACAGAAGCCACTGAAAATCACATTTTTTTTAATTAAGCTGCAAGCTCTACACAAAAGTATATAAACAAAATCGAAAATACATTCTCTCTCTAAGAGTTTCAAATTGTGCCCTTAGTTCCTCTAATATTAAAGCAAGGACAGAGTGCAAAAAAGCAATTTCTCTTGATGAATTACATGATTAGCTTCCAATTCAACTTTTATTATATCCTGTAACATTTAACACGGAGTGTCACTAGAAACATTAGAATTGCTATAAAACTTGCGTATAAAAGCATGAAATCTCATTGCTGTGTTAAATAGTCGTGTGGTTTCTGACTATTCAGAAAGTTCTGCTTCATTTCTGTTCATTAATTGCATCTGAGAACTGTGTGACTGCTGCCTATTCTGTTTGCCCAAACACGGCGCCTAATAGGCACTCGCATCTGTGATTTAGCTGGCACGCATCTGGAAGTGCCATGATTTCGGAATGATGATACATTTCACTTTCTTTGCATGCAGCAGGCAATTGTGCGTTAGGACCCAAATCATATTAAAATCTTGGAAGCTTTACCATAGACTTCAGAAGGCCTGGGATGGACCATAGAGTCCTAGCTCATCCTTCCCTTTGTTTCTTAAGGAAAACTTTTGTTTCTGATCAGGAAGGAAATATCACCTGTCTGTCTAGATGTGCTGCACAGACAGGTGCCACAACTATCTTGAAGTCAGAAATAAAATTATGCCCACTGGACTCAGCCCAAATGTTTTATTTTTATTTAGAATAAATAAAATAAAAATCAGAAATTAAATTTAAAATTCAAATGTTATTTGAAACGTGTGCCTCACAATTAGGGTCTGAAAACCCCCTTCAACATTTAAGTTTAACTCTTCTGAGAACCACTCCCTGACTCCTGTTTATAACTTAAGTCCCATTTGGGACACAATGTATGCAGTCACACATATTTGATGGTCTAAGTGGGACTTAAGTTAGACAAAGGCTATACGCACTGTGCTGCTACCTTGAAATTCAAGCATACACCTATGCAGCTTGTAACATCTTTTTCTTCCATTCTTTTTAGGTAGAGGTAGAAGCACCACTGCTTATTTTCAAAAGTGAGCTAGCATTTCACCTTATAAATCTTTTTTACAAGACTGGAGATGTAAGCTCCTGATACCATTTCCAAAAATAACATATTGGTTCCTTTATTCAAGATCATGTCATGTTAGCAGAGGAGCTGAGCATTTGATATGTAATCAATAAATGTGAGCATTTCACAGAAGCAAATTGCCCTCTGAGGAGGAATTGATCTCTAAAGATCATATTTTAAAAAATGTTCCATCTTTATGAGTAAGAGATGGGGGTCAAGTCGGAGTAATAAAAAGAGAGACTGCAAAAGAGATATTATAGGACAAAATGCATTCATATGTGTTCCCTCCTGCTATCTTTATTATATCAGCATACAAACCCACAAGTGTTTCACTGTTTACAGCTGAAATTTTTATATGTTCCCGTGTCATTAACATGGAAAATCTCATAGCAAGTTTGTTGCATTTGTGCTTTTCCATTTTTATTTTACTTAAGCGTGCTTCAAAATCCTGCTACATTTCCACAAAATTCTGGGTGCACCAGATTTGTCTGAGACACATGGTGATAACACCAAGCATCTGAGATTAAATCCTGCAGATTCAGAGCTAGAATTTAGATTTAATATTTTTTTTTAAATGAAGCAAATAACTGTGCAGTGAAAAGCTTGTAATTTAAGAATTATATGATTGACACACATGAAGAAACTGTGCCATCATTCATCATCAGCCTTTCTTGTATCTTTGAAGAATTTAATCTAATGCAGGAGCCCCCAAAAATAGATTATAAAAATCATCTGAAGTTTGAAATCCATCAAATACTTTCTTTTATAGATAAGCTTCAGCTTTGGGGACAAAATGGGGGCTCTATGACAGACAGATAGATCTCATTTGAAAGAAAGTGAGCTCGCTGGGAAGCTTACAATGTACAGAAAACCTAAATTGCAGAGGAAGTTAATTCTGGACATTGTTCCTGCTGCACTGAAGAAGCATTCCCTGGCACAGGGGAACATCATGGCTATGCAGACCGATGTACAAAGTCCACCACTTTAACTTATTCCTGACGCTAATGTTTAAAACAAGGAAAATGCAATTTCACTTAATTATGATAGAACAGTAAAACGCTGCCTGGACCAAAACTGATCATATGCAACTTGTATGCTGTACCTCAAACACGTACCTAAGACTTGTGTGTACCTTGCACTACACAGTTTTTATGAGGTCTCTGTGACTGGGTGAATTTCTCCTGAAAGCCTGCTTTGAGAGCCACCATCATTGTGCCGTCAACACTTGTGAGCACAGGCAGTGGCAGGGCTTCTATTAGGAGCCATACACCTTGTTTGCTTACTTGGGAACTTGTGTCTTCTTCCCTGGGGATGCAAACTGAGTAGGGATTAACGAAACAATTCAGCAAAGTCCAGGACATTAGGAGTCCAGTGCTGGTGGGGGACATTTAACCACAACCTGTCCAAGAAATCAAGCAAGAATGACAAAAGCCCTTCTTTTGTTTATCTCTGCCTGGAAAAATCTGGATTTCTGGGCCCTGAGTAGCAGAGGCAGTATCTATCACATGAGATTAGGAAATGCACAACTGAAATGTTGAGAAAGCTTTGGTGATTTGGGATGCTTAGCTACCTTCCTTCATTAAGGACCTTCTGGGGCCTCCCATCCAGCACCAATTGCCATTTTTTACCCATTCGTCATGGAGAGGTTAAAAGTTTCTGGGCTGGGGTAAAGAGGATCACTCCAGCGAGGCTGGTGGATTTAGGCTGTCGTACCCCAAGGTTCAGACCTGAAGGATGAACAAAGCAGACTCCTTTTTTAATTTCTCAGTGAATTCTTACACAGTGCAAAATTGCCCTGTCTTTGGGCATGTGTGAAACACATTTTTTTCTCTCTTTCTTTCTCTTTAGTGTATCTTTTTATATACAGTACTAAACATATGTAAACCAATATATATAAACTGTCACAAACTTGTGCCTGACTGTAAAATACAAAACATATTGAAGAGAAACTAAATAACAGAAAAGTTGAAAGAAAGGGTTTTTTTTATCAAAGTAACAACGACGTGTATGTTTAAAAAGCTGTTTGGAAGTGATTCAGCGCTATGCTTAATTTAGAATGCAGTATTTGCTATGGCTTCAGAATAGTTCCTATCAATTTTTACAGGGAAGAGTGTTTTTGTGTTCACACAGGCACGGTGGGATGGCTTGACAGGGCGCATAACCTTCAACAAAACAGACGGCTTACGGAAGGATTTTGATTTGGACATTATTAGCCTCAAGGAGGAAGGAACAGAAAAGGTAACCGCATCTTTTGTAAAACAATGACAGAAAGTATTTGATGGGGACGTAGGGAAGTCCATTCTCCTCAGCTTGAGGTACAAACCGCTATTCTCAAGATTTAAGTCAAAGTTAAAACAGAGCTACTAAGATTGTTTTATCATTTTACAATGCGTACCTTGTATTTCAAGGTACGGGATAGGAATTTGGGACTGGCAATAATTATCCAAATGGAAATAATTATTTTAAGTGCACGTTATGTTCAGTTCTTGCCACTGTAACTTGGTGTGGTATATTCATATGTATAGACAAACCCTAGACTTACCTTACAAGTATTGCTTTTAATAAATGTGACATGAGGGAGAGAGGAAAGAAGGTGCTTGAGTAATAACCTCAACAAGAGTTGAGATGTTCAAAATCCTTCATGTTTTTGAGATTAGATCGGTTCTTTTTCCCTAACATCCCTAACTGCTTATCATAAATTGTGCTGAAATGGTGAGACTACAGAGAACTAAGTGAGTTGTAACATCTTTGAAAACAGAAAGTTCTGCATGATACAGTTTGAGAAACTGGTTCCGCATTCAAACAAAAGGCAAATAAAATTCACATTCCTTCAGGACACTCAGGGAAACATGCCCCTGAAAAAAAAAAAAAAATCCATGTCAAGAGAACTTGTTTTCCTTACTTTACCACCTACAAATTCTCTTGAAGATGCAGAGGAGGCAGGGAGAGCTCCTTGACTTGCAGAGACCACAGGAAGGAGCCCAAAGCTATGGGCGCTTTTGGCCATGTTTCACACTAGCTGGATGGCGCTGCTGCTGTCATCCAAACCCTGCCCATCTCCAGCAGGAGCCCATCCTGGAGACCAAGGGGGACTTGGGGAGGGCCCAAAAGGAGGTGGGATGGCCTTGCCCCAACCCTCAGCCAGCAAACATGGGCTCTCGATGGGCACTGCAGGGCTTCCTCCACCATCGCTTAGGAGGTGGCTGCTCTGGGTGTCCAAAAATCCCTAACACAGGTAACATCACCAGCTCATGCCAGTGTTGTCCCTTGCTCTGTGTATGCTGGCTTGAGTCCGAATGATAATTGCTGATGGGTTAATTGAGACTTTAAATGTAATTGCTCCCACACAGCTCTCCAGACTGGTTCTCTTTTCATTTTTAATGAAGCACTCTGTTTATTTTTCTCTGTACCAAGGCTGCTGGCGAGGTTTCTAATCATTTATATAAAGTGTGGAAGAAGGTTTGTACACAGACGGGTGATACAAAAAACCTTTGGGCTGGGTCTTCAGACTCATCCTTTGGGTTTTGATAGTGACTCTCATATTGCAGTTTAGAGACAACAGTCCATCTGAGAGTATGAATTTTTCTGGTAGAATAAGTTTTGTCCCACACTGTAATTCCAAATAGTAAAAATACCTTGGCAGGATTCAGCTTTTTCACCAAAATCTTTTTTTTCATTATTCTTTTATTTCTCGGGACCTGTGCTTTTCTTCTCTTAGAGTAGAGGCTCCTGGCTGCAGCAAAACCAGTCCTTTTCTCAGCTGTTATCATTCCTGACTCACCTACGATTCACCATGAGTGGTAAATTTGCACCATTTCAAATGTATATTAGCATCAGCAGTGAGGACTGTTTTAACGTGCAGGGCTGGGTGGGGGTTTTTTTGCCTCCCACAAAATGTATACTGTGCGGGCAGTGTTTGAGCATTGTTGACTCAAAATTTTGACGAGTGTGTTATTAGCTCCTTACAGAAAATAATATAGATAATTAAGTGGATGCTGTCATTCACTAACACACAGAAATTGGAACTAAGCTTGTTTGTGAAAGACCTAAATTACCCCAGGAATCTCAGCCCTCTTTTAACATGAGGTGCCTCTGCTTGGTGGATAAGGCACCAAAGTGGGAGTCAGAGACCCGCTCCATGTGCTGCTCCTCACTGGAGGTACAACACACGGTGCCCATTCTGCGTGGAGAAGATAACCCCTGCATTTACCACATTTAAAATCATCTGGAGTCACAAGATAAAAAATTCTTATAACACTTAGAATTATATTTTGTACGTATTTCACACAGATCTTATTATTTCCCACCCCTCCCACATATACAGTTAAAAAAGGTTTTGGTTTTGTGGTTTTTTGAGAGGGATTTTAATGCTACAGAGTAGACCCGTGCAAAACATCCTATAGCACTCTTTTCATGTTTTTATAAAGCACATGCTTAATAACCTTGTTTTAATATTCAGTGAATCAGGCTAAGGCACAAAGGCCCCCATTTCCCTCATTACTGGTGAATAGATCATCCTACCTGACATGCAGAATGCTATTGAACCAATCTTGCTTTTGACTCTAGGCATTTTGTGTTATGCTGAATTGATTTAAACCAAATTACAATAGGTTCAGAGCACAGGCTTGCTGAGAAGGGCATATGACACTTCTCAAACTTGTCACTAAACTGCAATAAATCCCCCGGATTCACCATAGTGATGTACTACCTTGGCCTCATTCTTCCAGTGCCCCTCTGACCTCCTCCATCGCTCTACTCAAGGTTGACCTGCGGTGTCATTCTTTTATCCAGACGTAGAGTAGTCTCCTAGTGTATTTTGTATGCACTGTGACTGTGTCGCTCCATGTTCTTCATGGTTGTTCTCTTCCCTGCTGCCAGACGATAAAACCATATCAAGTCAGTAACAACGAGCAGAAGAGCTTTTTGATTAACTGAGCCACCTTGGTGCAAATTCAAGGACACTGGTTATTCACTATATTCCTGGCACAGGCTATCATAATATCCAACATTTTATTTCATGTGTACTTTCCAGATCAGTTTCCCAACCTGTTCTTGTTTTGGAAACAAAGGGAATGACTGATAAATGCTTGAAAATGTAATTAAAAAAAAAAAATGGCATGACTATCCTCATTGAGCATACTTTGGATTAAAAGATTGTGAAAGGCGAAAGCAATGGCACCCAGGGACACAAACGCCAAGTTTGTTTGAAATTATACAGTTATTACCCCAAATCCACACTCAGCAGGCACAAGCTAATCTGCTGGGTTTGGTACAAAGGCAACACCATCTCTGTCGCACTTAACAACCAAAGAAAAAGAGTCCAGCCTGGGTCTGAAATGACTGAGCATCTGACGGCAGATAGAGACCTTCAGGACATAGGAGAAGTAAGCTGGTTTTGTCTTAAACTGACTTGACAGCTTCACTGGCAGCCCCAGCAAAGATGATCCTTCCCAGGTAGAGCTGAAACATGCTGGCAGAGCAGTGCGGCGGCATGAAGGGCTCTGCGGATGGCCGATGTCAGACCCCCAAGCCATCCATCTGGTGCTCACCACAAATGTTCAATAGAAACCAAACTGCCTGAGGCAGCCCCTTTGCCTGGAGTTTTCTCACATCAGCCCTCAACCGCGCTGGGTACATAAATCTAAAGGCAAAAAAACCCTGAAGATGCTCTCAGACTGTGTTTATGTAAAGTAAATATTTATCTGAATAAATCAACATGGTTATAATTTCTGCCCTTGCAAGGTGTAGATCCAAATCCACTGAAATCGTGAAGACCTTTCCCTTGAGGCCTTGGACTAGGCATTAAATATTGCAGTTCTTCACTATCTCTGGGGCTAGAAAGGGATTTGCCTTTGGCCACTTACATTTACTGAGCAAATACTGATCAGTGGGTGAAACGGTATCACCTTGCTAGCTCTGTCATATATAGTAGTCAAGAAATGACAGAATAATCTTTGCTAAACCTGCTGAAGGCACAGCGGAAGCAAGAGGCCAGTGCATCCATCAATCTGCTTCAACATATTTATTTAAGCTTTTAATCTGTTGAATTGGAAGAGAGAGGTCTTGCCATATGTTTCAACTCTACCATTTACAAAAATTAAAAAAAAAAACGTGAAAATAGACGTTTGACATTTTTTAGCAGGAAACAAATTCAACGTGTTCTACTTCTGTAGCAAATTGGCTAATACACGACTGTAGTGCCGTGCCTTATATTCTTACAGCTTATTCATTTCCACCTGCTTTTGAAAGGGCTGTATGTTCCCTGTGTTTTCTAAATCAGCCATTTGATGTTGCTGCTTTCCTCAGACCTACAGCCGTTTCCCTCCTCTAGCACTGCGTTCTGCTGGTGTCTCTTTCTGTGGTGACTAGAGCCCGTGCGCTCCTCCCAGGCGGTGAGCGTTGGGGGAAATGTTTCGGCTTGCGGCAGCCGGGCAGCCGCTCACCCGCTCTCTCCTGTGCAGATTGGGGTTTGGAACTCATACAGTGGCCTTAACATGACGGACAGCAACAAGGGCCAATCGACCAACATCACGGATTCCTTGGCTAACCGGACGCTTATCGTCACCACCATTTTGGTAAGTCTCGCGGGGGGGAGGTGACACCGCCCAGCAGCGCCGCAGGATGCGGGCGTTGCTGAGGGTGGGGCACGGGGCTCTCTGCAGCCGCCTCCTCCCTGCGCTGAGGCTGTTTTCCTCCACACTAAGCAACGTTTTGTTGAACTAGCCTGTTTTCAAGCAAATTTTTTGATTTAGACTCAGAATCAACGTACGCATTCATCTGGCCACGAGATTGATTCAAAAATACCCCCCTGCCAAATGAAAGACTCTCGGGAACCTCCGCCTCCAAAACTGTTTAACTTACTTCAATATTTCAGCGGCGAACCCTGCATGCTTTTCTTCCCAGAAGAATTAACATACACAAATGCTCAGCTTTGTAATCAGTGCTTATACAGCCTTCCTTTTTTCTAAAAATGAGGACTGAAAGAAAGAAGCAAACAGTGGATAGACAGATTGAGATATGTCCTTACTATGATAAACGGAAAATATGCAACTGGGTATTCATGAGTTGTGCTGCTTCGTGCTCTTGCCCTGGCCAGTAATGCCACTTTTTTCAATTATTCTGCCTAATTCCTCAGGAGGAAGGAAAGAGCTCAAAGGCTCCCTCTACACTCCTTTTCTATTGCCAGAGGTCTTTTGCCACATTAAACTGCAGAAACCTGCTTGCCTAGATCTTCCCCTATCCAAATTCCTTTAAAAAGAAAAGCAACAAGGTACTTTACAATCTACCTACGCTGTTCTCCATTCTCTCATGTGAATACCTTTTGAACTCACAACTATTTTGTACTTTTGAAGATTTATTTTTTTCAGTAAAGATTCACTTCTCACAGAATATAAAAGTTTAGGTTCCCCTTATGATTCTTTTTCTGTTATTTAGGCTTCTCTCTCCTTCAATATCCCTTCCTGTCCCTGGGGTGGGACACTGCAGAGTACTGATCTTGGGTCTCATTTTGGAGCTGCTAAGCACTACTTTAATTAAAGCTCCTGGGAGCTATGAATGATCTGTTCCACTGAAAACTAGGGCCCTTATGCTTATCATTAATTGATTCAGTCAATTTGTTAGCACACCTAAAACAGCTTTTAATGGACACGGTAAATTACTGGTTTCTGTCTAATTGCAATCCATTTATATTATCTAAATTATTAACATAATTTAGAGAAACTGATATAATCTGAAACAAACCTCATTTCTATTGCTCCATGTCTACTGTCTTTTTCTGTAGGAAGATCCCTATGTTATGTACAAGAAGTCTGACAAGCCCTTGTATGGAAATGACAGATTCGAGGGTTATTGCCTGGACTTACTAAAGGAGCTGTCAAATATTTTAGGCTTCATCTATGAGGTCAAACTAGTTTCTGACGGTAAATATGGAGCCCAGAATGACAAAGGAGAGTGGAATGGGATGGTCAAAGAACTCATAGATCATGTAAGATGGCATCCTTCTCTCTTTATTCTCCTTTCACCTGTGGTATTTTATATGAAGCCAGCCCAAATGAAATGTTTGCTTTCGTTTTCATTTTTTTAGAGCCACTGGTCTGTCTTTATTGCCATGTGTCAGAGTAAGAAGTCACGTCAGTACATCTGAACCAACAGTTCATGGGTGTTGGGGGCAACCTCTGTCTGCCGTGGGGCAGCAAGCACTGAGCCCGCACGGGTCCTGCCCACCCCTCGGCTACAAATTCCAAAGGCAAAGGCTGAGCTTCCAGCTCACCTCTGCCCTGTGGCTGCCTCTGATCTGTGGATGTAGTCCTTGCCAGTCCTCTGGCAGTCTTCGTTCACAGTCTGCCCCCTTGCACAGGCCCGAGCCCCACGTCCCTGTCATACCTCTCCTGCTCACATGCAAGCCACAAATATCCCTCTGCCTGCAAAAAAGAGGAAATTGATTATCATGTACCAAGCAATATCCTAGCAATGTTAAATTTTGTCGCATACGTCAGATTTATAGTCAAATTTGTTTAGTTTTTAATACTTGGGGGGGAAAAATGGCAGGCTGAACATGAAGAAGAATGAGCATTTTCCCATTTGTGTTTTCAGAAAGCTGATCTGGCCGTTGCTCCTCTCACTATTACCTACGTAAGAGAGAAAGTAATTGATTTTTCCAAGCCCTTCATGACACTGGGAATCAGTATCTTGTACCGGAAGCCCAATGGGACAAACCCTGGTGTTTTCTCCTTTTTAAACCCTCTTTCTCCTGATATTTGGATGTATGTTCTCCTAGCCTGCCTTGGAGTCAGTTGTGTCCTCTTTGTCATTGCAAGGTAAGTTGAAGACGCAGTTTTAGATGCATCCACGTTAACTACCTCTCCTCCCATAGGTGTTGCATGGGCTCTGCAAAGTAGATATAGTATAATACTGTCCTAAGGGTTTTATCCAGTCCTAAAACACAACGTTCCAGAAAGTCACTCGGTATTTTCAAATCAACTCTGGTATCACTTTTATGTATTGCAATGTGATGAGAATTTACTTTCCTTAAGGGCTGAACAGAGAGAAATATCCGATGAAATGTGTCAGCCTTTCTTTGTCAGTACACAACACCTCAGCAGACTACATGTTGAAAAGCAGTTTATATTGCTTGCATGTAAGCACTTCTCTTTTCCACTGACAGTGCATACAGTTAAAAGGTAAGAAAGAGGATGTGAACATATTTTTGCTGAAGGATGTTAATTAGCTCAGCTAATTTTCCCTTGAAAACACAAGATAACGTGACGGGCAACCTCAGGGGACAATCCTCAAGGTGATGTCTACCCAAGGCTTTCTCCCAGCACTGTCCTGAGGTGGCACCCTGCCTGTCAGTGGCAGGCTCCTGGCAATGCCCCTATTCAAAACCAGCAGGAAATAAGCATGCACACTCCACTTTTCCAAATGAGGCCAAAGCTAATCGTGTTCTCAAAGGCAGGTGTGCCATAAAGCTGCTGGACCAGTGGACCACAGTCACACCTCCAGAGGGCCAGAAGAGTGCACTGTACCCTTATCATTGAACTTTCACTTAAAAACTCTAGACAGCTGATATGGTTTCACAAACTGGGTACAAGCTACTTACCGTGGCCGCAGAGACCATGGACCACAATCTGGGAGTCAGTCGCTCTAGGGCTTTGAGCAAGAGCAAACTAAGCATGAAGGAAAATGAATTTAGAAACTTGTCAGAGGAGGTTGGTCCTTTCAGGCATACTTTTTTCTATACTCCTGAATAAACCTGGACTCTGAACTGGCATAGTTACTGTCCTTTTCTTCAGATAGTGGTCTTGGAATTTAATTTCCAACTCTGTTTGTTTATTTCCTTTTTATAATTGAAAACATAAATATTAGTGCTTCACAGAGATGCATGTTTTGGTTCTTTTTACTTAGGATCCCTAATTAAGCCTTTCCCCACTTCTGTTATGTATTGTTTTGCATATACAACAATATATTCCATATTAATAAAGTATATGGAAAATAGCCTGAGAAAACATTTATATTATGAAATATAAGAACTGAAGGGATGTGTCATTGGAAGTCCACACATTGGTATCACAGCAAAAGTAACAGAAATGCTGCAGGTTTTGTTGCAAATGATGGCATTCAACTTTCAGAAATCAGCAATAATGTATATAATCCAACGTACACATACATATGCTTCATTCAAACGTCATAAAATAATTGTAATCTGAATCATTAATTCTGATAATATAGCACATTGTGCCTGACTTCCACTTCTGTGTGGGCCAGGTCAAATTAAGCTCCTTCTGCTTTTCCTCCAATTCACTGTTTTCTTTTGATCAAAAGACACGGCCCTGCAAAATCTTTATTCACACGAGCAGCTCTGCTGAGAGTGACTGGCCTTGGACATACATTTCTCTGTGGTACACTGAACAACCCATGTTCCAGGTGGACAACCTATGCGAACACTCTGCTTGTTTGCATGTTTCTATACTGGTACCAAAGTACAGAAATTTGTGGGATTTGCTTTTTCCCTTAAATTGCTGAGAGTGTCAAGAAGGAGGGGGGAATTAGAGAGGTCATGGTTTAACTTATTAGTCTTGGCCCTAGGTAAAAGAGTTTATCCATCCCTGGCAGCTATGGGACTGTATACAATTAGTCATGACTTCCCACAAGCTCTTGCAGTGGCTCACTGTACCATAAATAATAACTCTTACTGTACGCAAATCATGATCTCATTCATGACTAATATTAAATCTGCCCGGCTGTGACAGATTGACTTTTCTGCAGTTGTGTGCCAAGACTAAAAACATCCCACAGTCCTCTCCACCTCAGAAGAGGCAGAAGGGAAAACAAAGCCCAAGTTATCCTTGGTGCTTCTATTTTTTTTAAAATAACAGCATCAAGTTTGCAAGAATAGATAAGCATCAGGGTCCTCTGTCTGCTCGCAGGGCTGCCTACACGCAGACGCGTGGCCAGGAGCAAACCAAAGGGAAATACGCAGTGCTCACAAATCATTGGCTGTGAATCCTGTTTGCATTTCTTTCCTGGCTGTTAAATATTGCTCCAAAGCACAGTGTAGCCTTTGGGTAAATCCATAGGTTTGCCCTGTGTAACTGTGTTATGTCTTGTTGCTGGTAATCTTCCTTAAAAAGCAGTAGTTCCAGGAGCAGTGTAACTGATGAAGCCTGATTTCCCGACAGATTTGTGTCTCATGATGGATTGTGATCGCCAGCTGAAGTTTGTTTGTCTATGTGTTTGCTTTCCCTGCAGCTGAAGGATTTATAGGCGATCTTTCCCGTGCGGATTAACTGATACGTAACGAGTTGTGAGCTCATCCTGAAGCTTCTCTCCTAGTGGGGCTACCACTGCACGGTTTCACAATACTTGCAGGAGCATACTAACCTCTAAGGACTCTACCTATTTGTCGGATGTGGCTAAAATTAGCTAAAAGGCTTAAATGTCATTAGAGGTATAGACCCCCCCACATTCATAATGCACAGCGCAAAACATGACTTGTAACAAATATATGAAGCTTGCATATCATACTCATAACCCACCTATTTTAGGAAAAGAAAAATAAAACCAGTGCCTAACTAATAGCGACTCTATAGGCTGAAGTACACAAAACTGTTCACATGTCATCTTAATTTACTTTAGATTTTGTAAATTTTAATTTACTCCAGGAAGCTAAGCCATTCTTACAGTCTATATCTAGACTTGTTCACGTCTCCATATATGTCTAGATTTCTGTAAGATTTTCCAAGTGTTTCAGCAAATATGGGTTAGACTGGTTTTAAGAACCTCAGGAAGCAACCCCTTCTTAACACTGCCACAGTAAATTAAATGGTTAACAGTATTTTGACATCAATTCATGAAAGACAAATATTTGGGAATAATTTTCATAGACTGGGATAATCTTCCTGTTATCTCTTCAGACTTTTCAGCAGCTGAATAATTTCTCATTTGTCTTTGAGCCTTATGTAGTCCTGTCATTGTTATATTAATTTTTAAACTCAAACACTGAAGTTTTTATCACTGTGAAGGGTTACAGACTGATGAAGCTCTTTTCCTAAGTACACTGGCAGTGAATGAACAAGGAATTTTCTGCCAAAATTTCCCTTTGCTGCTAATGCCATATCAGCTGTGCTGTTGATGTCAATGACGGTGGAGACAGGTAGCTGAGGTAACCACCAGTGGTAAATAAAGTCACACAGAGCTTATATAAAAAAGTGCTTATGAGACCTTGAGCATCTCCTCTTTATCAGAAACCTCAGCATAGCTACTGCTGAAGGTCTGAAGAGGGGAAAAAACCAGGGGAAATGGCCAGGAAAACAGAAGTCTTGAGCAGTGAAATGGAGCAGAATTGTAAGCCAGCTTCTTCTTAGAGCTCAGCACAGCAATAGAAACACAAGAAGAAAACCAGCTTTTGTTTCAAGGTGAAAAAGAAATAAATACCCTAGTACCACATTAAAATATATACCCAGCGCTATAAAAATCTTTCCAGTCTGGCAGCAAGAGTTTTGCTGCCAGCATTTCATTGCCACTTTCTAGCAACTGCTTTTTTGCTCTGTTGGTGATGGAGACATTTCTGTCCAACCTACTGAATGTGGCTGTTGCCTGAAATGATGCAAGATCCCAGCCTTGCACTTCCCAGTCAGGTCAGGCAGAGCTACTTGTACATCTCCTTACTGTCCCATGTTAACACTCCAGGACCCTGTGGGTGAGCGCTCAGCACGGGACCTCTTCACTTCTATGGTGGTTGGAAGCTCAGGTGACCTCCAGGTTATAATTCCAGGCCTCTTGTTAAGGATGTGTTTCCCCATGTGTGCACGAACTGAGTTGGGAATGATTTTGTTACCACACAACAGTTGATTCCATTATTCTATCACAAATTTGAGACCTATAATTTGGTGATTGCTTTTCTTTTAACTGGTGTATGTAGAACTGTTGTATTTTGAACCTGAAAACTGCATCTTTTGTTACGATTTTTTATGCTATTGTGCTAGTAATGGTAATATTGTGCAGCTAATGGCATCCTAAGCTACATACTGTTTCAGTTAGTGGGTTCATTAGTCTCAGAGTTCATTACTTCAGCTAAGCAAGGCACTGCTTGCAACCATGCATAAATTCAATGCTTAATTATATTGTTGGAACAGTAATTAAAATGTATTGGCATGACATTATCAATTAAAGCTATATTCATAGACTTCATGAGGATGTATACAGCAAGCCACGCAGCAGTGGGAAGCAACAGCAGGCAAGGTACCTTGGGGAGAAACGGTCCTTAACATAACTCTGCCACGGGTCGTGCAGAGCAGAAGGGCACGGTTTGCAGCTGCAGGATGGTGCACGGGGAATAGAGCAGAGCTCTGCCGTTAAAGGCAATCCTCTGCAGTTGCTCCTGAATGCCTTCAAATGATCGGCAGCCTTTTCTTCTGCTGCCACGGCAGCCTCGCGCTGGTCAAGCATGTTCAGCATCCAGCGTCTCAGCCATGGACAGCCAACAATGGCTGCCCTTAGAGGGCTGCTACCTCTTCATTATTTTCTGACTGCTTCACCAAGGAACAGCTACGTGGCTTCCAGTTGCCCGCTCCCCCCTGCAAGCATCTGTCTGTCCATCGGCGGAGCAGGCAGGGAAGCCACGGGGCGTTGCAGCAGTGCCACCCCTGCGGGCTCTAACCCGAGAGCGGGAGGAGTGAGGGAGTAGCCCTGTGCTAGATCCAGGACTGTGAAAATGGCTCCTGGCATCGCAGCGCTGCTCCTCAGCTTGCGCAAGGCAGCTGCGAGACGTCCTGCGGACAGCCTTTCAGCTGAGGTTTTCTTTTCCATGTTCCCTTCATTAACCTCTTCACTTTCCGCGTTGTTCAGCAGGTTTGCTGCCGTGTACTCTATTTGATGTTTACAGATTGTTTCTGTTAACTGCCACAGGTTTACACCATATGAATGGTATAACCCCCACCCGTGCAACCCAGACTCAGATGTGGTGGAAAACAATTTTACTTTACTAAATAGTTTCTGGTTTGGAGTTGGAGCTCTCATGCAGCAAGGTACACCGGTTACACTTCGTTATCGCACACGTCCCACAGTCTGCTCAAGGGCTTCTGTGCTGGTAAACTCCACCCTCTGTAAATCCAACGTATACTGTAAAACCTGATCTCAGAAACTAAGCGATAGAAGAAAGGAAGAAAACGACGTGCCACTGCGACCGGGAGCAGGCAGAGGAGGGGAACCTGTGAAACCCAGAATAGGGCTGCAGCAGGAGGAAGGAGGGGAAGCATCCATGAGAGAAAGGGAAGAGGACAGGGCCACACGGGAGTTTCTGGAGCTGAAATGCAAAATAATCGCAAGAGGGACATGAAGTGCTTCATGCTGAAGTTGAGTTTATTGGTGTAAGAGGTTTGGCAAGAGGAAAATGCTGGGGTCCATCCCAATGGAAACACTAACGGCCTTAGCTACCCTAGAAAAACTGCCAAACAAAAAAAGATGCTCTTTCTTCAGAAGGGTTGTGAAGTTTGTTGGCACTTGTCAAACACTTTGTTTAAAACCAAAACAAAACCTTTTTTTTATGGCTTTTCTGCAGGTATGAGTCCCATCCTTCTGTAAATGCATCCAACCCTAGAAGCATTAACTTAACCCAGTCACAAGTCCCTGTTGCTGATGATTTTGGAAACAGCTGACATTTTACTCAGTTGACAAGGAAAGGCAGTGAAGCTTACTCCATATGGGAAGTCAAACAGATATGTGTACTAAACACATTTGTTTATGGTGTGTATGTTCTAAGGTTTCCAATTAAATCACTATTCACCAAAAACAGGGTCCACTGAAAAGAATGAAAATATTCTCTGACAAACATTTCAAGTTGAATCAAAGCTGAACAAAAAAACCCCACCCCACAACAACAACCAAAAGGCAATCCAGAGGAAAGCCCAGCAGTACCTTGGTATTAAATTCCTAAACATTTAAGTAAGGAATATAAAACCATCTCTGCATTCGTCCAGGTACAGTTTATTCTTCCCTCTTTAACAGGCATGAGTAGCAGTAAAGAAAAAATGAGGAGGATTTTTTTCCTAGATATAGTAAAGAATAAAGTTGCTAATGTACCTAAGATGCACTTCCTTTTATCGGTGCGCTAATATATTGACAGGATATAGAGCTTCTTCACAGAAATTACTTTGAAGGAGGTTGGATGAAGGAAGAGCCATTCTGTTTTCCTTTTTTGTTTTGTTTTCCTTCCAATTTATCAGTAAAACACAGGCCGAGGTTTTACAGTATCAGGCAGGTGTGTGTATATAACTGTGATTGCCCTGTGTGTGAAAGTGCCCCAGGATTTTGTGTTTCAATGTACTGCCTTTTTTGGAGTTTACCATCATCCACAGCAAACTGTGGGATGCAGTGTCTGCTCGTTACCACTACCTTGGGTACATGACAGTCAGCCCCAACCAGACTCTGCTTGTCTTTCAAGAAGATTAAAAACAAAACAAAAGAAAGAAAGAAAGAAACAAAGAGAGAAAGAAAGAAAGAAAAAACATTTGTAAGGCAACACAAATGTTTCCATGTACAAGCTTGTGGTGCGTGTGATTGTAAGTGCATCATCGTTAATGTGAAGAGTTTGGACATGATGTGAATGGTTGTGAAACTCTGCATCTAGCGTTACGCTCTTTCTTGTCGGCAGCAGCTGCTTGTTATGCTTGATTGGAAGCCACTTGTTATTAAATTTTAAAATGTGATGATCAGACTTTCTCTTTTCTACAGAGCGTGAGCAAAGTCTGGATCAGGATTGGCTGTCATGTCTGCCATAAAAAGGCACTAGAGAGACTTCAGCAAGTATTGTCTCTGCCCCTGAGTCTTGCTAGCAACATTTTTATTTAGACGTTACTTCCCCTGCTTTTCCTCTGAAAGTCTCAGATGTGTTATGCATACTCTGAAAACATCCAAACAGGGCACATTTCATCCAATCCATTCAGAGAAACTATCACTTTCAGAAAGGCAAGCTATCCATCAGAGCCCCCGATCAGCCAGGCGATGGGTCAGACCAGGGCTATCCCATTAAGGAGGGCGCTTAGGGTGAAGTTGGTAAGCATGGAGCATATATTACTGCTTCTCGCTGGAATCAGGGTCGTCGAAAAGGTGAACATTGAAATAACCCTGGGAGTCATCAAAAGAGATGCTGGGCCTGCTTGGTTCAGCTGGGAACAGAGTGTGCTCAGCACCTCACGAAAGCAAACCCACTGCATAATTAATAGGCTCCGGCATCTCGAGCTTAATTGACCTGAATGTATTCTGCTGCTTTTTCACAAACAACTTTTTGCTAGAGGAAATCACAGGGGGGTTGGCATCTCACCCCACAAATTCAGCACACAAGGCTTCTCCGCCTACTGTCTTGTGCCGCTGTAAGGCTGCACTGGCAGATTTCATGGCCGCCTGTTAAGATATCTGCAAGGTATCTGGCTATTATGCATTACTGGGATGTATATGTCAGAGCTAGGTATTACATCAGGGTCCAAGTGTAGCAATTATATTCGTATAGTTGTCTAAGCTTAAAAAAAAATAATACCTCCAGGACGACCTGAATCAGCACTCCTAAAAGCCAGCTTTTGCAGGTTGACCCCAGCTTAGCAATAAACACATGCTTTTCCAGAGAGCAACAATGCAAAAAAAGAAAAGGTTTCATTGTACTGAAAAAAAAATCTAATCTGAAAAGCAAGTAAGCACAACAGACCACAAACATAAACCCAGACAGAGCTACAGCTCTCGAAAGGGGTACATTTGGACTCAAAAATTTCCAGTGAGAGTTTTTGCTTTTAGACTGCTGGCTTAATTTGAAATCTGTGCAGCACCAGGGCTGCACAGGGCTGCACAGGCAGAGCATCTGCTCTCGCAGTTTGGCAATTCTGTCAGCCTACTCAAACCCTTGGGCTATGCTTAGCTTTGACCTTTAAGATACTTGTCTATATGTTTACAATGCTAAGTTAAATCTGTTTGCTGGTTCTTTGGAAAGTTTTTACTTTTTTGGTCTTTGCCCCGAAAGTCACATTCAGAGATTTTGCAAAGGCTGACAATATTCTCTGCAACATGTTTAAATTTCCTACAGAAATCATTAAATAGCTGGGGAGAGATAATATGTCACCACATTTTTCCAGTGATAGAAATATGTTTGTCACACCAAGAGCTTTACATGCTGAGATCTCCATTCACAGGCACTTAAGTACTCTCTTAAGTCCATCCTTCATCAACAAAATAATTACGCAAAGGCTTACCTTTGCAGTCAAAAGTATTCAAGTGGCTGTCTAAGTCCTTTGCTGAACCAGATCCTTGAATCCCACACAATGAGCTAAGTTCAGTGGGGGCGCCTCTAGAAAAAATGGCAGAAAACTTGCATCAGAATTCTTAGAAATACGAGTATCTGTGTGGTTTAAATATGGTTTACCTGAGCTGTTTAGAAGCCATTTCAGCGCACTTAACACCCACCCAAGCTGTTCTGTGGGGTTTTGTGACAACGGCAGATCACTTTGATACTTGTTGGTGTGACATGCAGGCAGACCTGCTAAAACCTTTTCAGCTTTAATGAGTGTTAAGTACACTGTCCAAAACTTTGCATTGTCCTGTAGATCCATGGGATATGTCCATTCACCCTCTGAATTTTCAAATGTAAGCCACTTGTTTGTATAAGACATGTTCTGGGTTTGGAGCTCAGGTTCAGATAGGCCAACGAGCCATATTGATCGCCCTGTTTCTGTTTAGGTATGTCAATAGGATGAACAGGGCAGCTTTCTCTTGTAAGGTATTTCTGTCTGGTAGCTTGTAAGCAGAACAGCATTCTGTTAAGGATCTCTGATTAAAAAATTGATTACAGTATACTGGCAAAAAAAGGATTCAGGAGATGGACAAAAATACTAGTATAGCTTGCTGGGGGTGTGAGAGGTTAATATCACAATGAGCATTAGCTCAGAGATGTAATGGGGCTTAGACCCAAGGATAATTCCATTTGTCATGTATCATGGCATACATCCCTTTCACAGTGTGTTACCATTATAAATGTTAGCTGTGCATCTGTGAGATTATTGTTTAAATCATTTTATCATATTACAGCTCATAAAAGCATTCTGTGCCTAAAACCAGTCTGTGGTATCAGGAAATGCATCTTTCAGCATCATTTTAATATGATTGTTTTGATGATATTGTAACAGGATCAGAGCTGATGCCCAAAGCTCTTTCTACCAGAATAGTTGGAGGAATATGGTGGTTTTTCACCCTAATCATAATCTCATCCTATACTGCCAACCTGGCTGCCTTCCTGACTGTGGAGAGGATGGAATCCCCCATCGATTCAGCAGATGATTTGGCAAAGCAAACCAAGATAGAGTACGGGGCTGTTAGAGACGGATCCACAATGACCTTCTTCAAGGTAAGATGGCATCAGCCAGCTCTCTATGGTCAGACTGACTCATGGCCCTCCAGCAACAAACGGCCAGGCAGAATCACAACACTTGGAAGGATTAGCGTAATAGGTAAATACATAATTTCCCCAAATCCATAGGGGATTCTTCAGCGATATTAATGTAAAAGATGGGAGATTTTCCCCCAGGACAAACGGAGCAACCATCTGATGCTGTACTGCTGTGAGGGTCAGACCCATGCCTTTGATGGGAGCATCTGAAGGGAACCAGGGCATGGACGTGGGGACATTCTACTCCAGGTTATTTCTCAGGACAGGATCTCGGCTTCTTACAGCCACTTGGCTAAGTTCACTTCTGAAGGCCACATTTGCACCAGAAAAATACTGCAGGCAGTCAAAATGCAAGGTTGTTTGTCCCTTTTTTAAAATGGTCCATTGTCAATATTGCACAGACTATTAATATGCGGGCCACACACACACACATGAACACATCTGTAAGTAAAATATCATTTTCTGTGGCTAATTGCTTTGTAGATAATGGCATTCTTTTTTTTTTTTTACTATTAGTATTAATTGCATACAAAATGGGTTAATCTCATAAAATGTCAATGTAAAAGCCAACAAGCTGTAAATATAGGATATATGCACAAAAATCCTGTGACAATTAGAATTAATTAACATCTTCATCGGTAGTCTCAGCAGGGAAGTTAAGTACTGAATGAACTGGTATCATGCTTTTGACTGTAGCATCTAGGAATGGTGTTTACAGATAGTCAAATATGGCTTTGAGGAGGATGAGGCACCATGGGGAAGCAGCACGAGGGGCAAAATAACACTCGTGCCACACACGTGCGGGAGTGAGCAGCTTCAGCCCCCGGTGCTGACAGCTGGACCCCCTGCTGCTCCAGCCTGAACTTGACCCACAAACCCTTCTGCTTCTACATGAGGCAAAGTGCTTCCACACACAGAGGCAAAAATGATTGTGTCTAAAGTATCTGGGTCATCTCTCAGAACGAGTAATGCTCATCAAGGATGTTTCAATCAGGTAACAGATCTGATGGTAGGCTATCTCTGATGGAGCTGTCATGGGGGAGCTGCCCTTGCAAGTGGCTCTCCCATGGCTGAATAGAAATGTTCCTGCGCTGAAAGGAATGGACAAACTACAGCATTTTTTCAGAGCCTCGTTAGAATCAGTTCTTGAAATGATGAGATGACATTTCCATTAAGATATGCTGGAAAACCCAGCTGCAGATATTCCTGGAAAGTGCGTAAGGCAAGTACCGGACCCTGATCAGCGATGCAAGGCAGCGGGAAGCAGCCTCTGCCACCGTCTGAAGGACTCTGGGAAACTCCCGTGATCCAAGAGCCCCACACCACCCGGTCACTGTCACTGCTGTTCTGAAGTCATGTTCAGTGTCAGAAAGCAATCTGCAAACCCTGTTCCTTTCATGGTTTTTCAGAGGAAATAGATTCTTAATTTCAGCATGAGAAGTTCAGAATAAGTTTCTAGAGCTATTTCCAGCTTTACTCTGATTTTTGCACTATGAGGTTAAAATGTGTAGGCTTAAAAGAATGTAAGCCTTTTAAAAAAATAGTTTCAGACAAGGTGCTTAAATATTTATATGCTATGCATGCTAGCTTACTTATGCCTGAAATACACGTGTACACAAACACAAGCAAAAGGACACTGTTTTTTGTACGGAATGGAGATGGATTCTCTGGCAGAGTGGAGGTGACATAGTGAAAGGGGCATGAAAAATACAATTTATCGCACTTGTAAACCAGTGAGACACACACAGTGTTATAGAAAAGGTGTTGTTATTTTTATTACAGAAGCTCTGCAAGATCCTCACAAGATTAGCATTTCTTTACGCTGTCCAAAACTTAAAAAAAATTAAATCACACAGTAGGTTTCTGTACAATAAACACAATAGATACTTATGCATGCAAAAGAAAGACTGTGAGGGCATGACTTTGCCTTCCTTAGACTGCAAAATCCTGCGTATACTTCTTGAGCTAAGTAAGCACACACATGCCCACCAGTGAGATACCTGGGAATTTGGAGATGGCAGGAGTAAGGGCAGCAGTTACTCCTGTTCCTGTGCTGCATGTGCATTATGGTATGGTTTAAAAAAACCCATCTTTTCTGTAACAGTTCCAGAGAAGACACCTGAAATAACTACCTCTTTTTGGGGAGCTGTGAAGTCCTGACCAGGCCTGGACAGCTACCCCATGCTGTGATGGACTCTGGGAGCACCCCAACTCCCAGGGGTACCCCCCAACAGCCATACTGTTGCCATTCGAGGGCTGGAGAGAGGAATAAGACAGTGCCTCTCATGTAGGACATGAGACGCGAAGACCAGATGAGTCTGATTTTCAGGACTATAAGAGACACATATGGCAAAAGGATTTCTGAAGACATCAAGTGCAGAATAAGATCCTGGAATGAAGAAAACTCTGAAGAGCTTTGGTTTAGGACTTTCTGCTTAAAGTAGAATCATAGAGTCAAAGAATCATAGAATCATTTAGGTTGGCAAAGACTTTTAAGATCATCAAGTCCAATCGTTAACCTAACCCTGCCATCCCACCACTAAACCATGTCCCTAAGCACCTTGTCTACCCATCTTTTAAATACCTCCAGGGATGGGGAACTCGACCACTTCCCTGGGCAGCCCGTTCCAGTGCTTAACAACCCTTTTGGTGAAAAAATTTTTCCTAATGTCCATCCTAAACCTGCCCTCGTGCAACTTGAGGCCAATTCCTCTTGTCCTATCACTTGTTACCTGGGACAAGAGGCCGACCCCCACCTGGCTACAGCCTCCTGTTAGGCAGTTGTAGAGGGCGAGAAGGTCTCCCCTCAGCCTCCTCTTCTCCAGGCTGAACAACCCCAGTTCCCTCAGCCGCTCCTCATCAGACTTGTGCTCCAGACCCCTCACCAGCTTCATTGCCCTTCTCTGGACACGCTCCAGCAACTCAGTGTCCTTCTTGGAGTGAGGGGCCCAAAACTGAACACAGTATTCGAGGTGCAGCCTCACCACTGCCAAGTACAGGAGCATGATCACCTCCCTACTCCTGCTGGCCACACTATTCCTGATACAAGCCAGGATGCTGTTGGCTTTCTTGGCCACCTGGGCACACTGCTGACTCATATTCAGCTGGCTGTTGACCAGCACCCCCATGTCCTTTTCTGCTGGGCAGCTTTCCAGCCACTCTTGCCCATGCCTGTAGCTTTGCATGAGGTTGCTGTGACCCAAGTACAGGACCCAGCATTGAGCCTTGAACCTCATACAACTGTAGCAAAACAAAAGTATCAGCAGGAAGCCCCTGAAAGATTGTATTATGCAATGTACCTACTGGATGGGATGCTGGTTGGGAACCATATAAGGAAAGCAAAGTACTTCCACTGCTTTTCTGAAAACTCTATTTCCATTTATTCAAACGTACATCACTTTTTATTTACTCTTGTTCATAATGCATATACTAACAGTTCTGGTTTTCCACTAACTTTGAATGCCTTACACTAGTATCCCTGTTGTAATAGTGTCCCCAGAAAAACTATTGCTAAAGAGTCAATATTTTCAAGAAAGTTTCTGCAGTGACTAAGCCTTCTAGCCAGGTAGTGGGGGGAATGAAAACAGAAGCAACTGAAATTATTTGGGGGAAAAATGGAGTTCTGACTTTGAAGGAATGTCAGAGTCAGCTTCCTCCCTGTACACAGATCCCAGGTCTGTCCATACCAGATGAAATATCCAAAAGAGAGGGCCTGGACAGCTAAGAAGTGCTCCAACAAGAGGATGGGGTTCTGGGCAGGCGAGCAAGCAGAATCTCAGGCAGCACTCACCATCTGTGTGCATGTCCACGTCTGGAAAAAGTCAAACTGAAGGCAAGATGTTTCACATCCACAAATCACAACACAAACACATTTCTCCATGCTGCTGTCCTGCTGTGTTTCCCACAGGTCTATAAATCTTCCACTGCTTTCTTGCCCCTCCATGACAATAGATCTTAAGCTCATGTTGCAATTCTTCCCAGCTTTTACCTTCTGATGTGCAGACATGTTTCCACTGAAATCAATGAGAATTCAAATGCCAGAATTTGGCATATGATCTGTCCTGAGAAAAATGGGAGTCGGCAAGTTGAGAAGCTAAGATCTTTCAAACTTGTCTGAATAAGGAATACATCCTTCCAGCAAATTCAATATCAGACTCAATCTACTAGATAAAGTTACCATCAATTTCAAAAACTATTCCCAACTGAGCAGTAAAAATGGTTTCTACTAGTGAAGAGTCACTTAACCATCTTAAAAGTTTAGTGGTATCCCGTGGCTTACCAAATGTAGGTGAAATCTAGGTGACATTCACAAGTATTGACTTTACAGGTGAAGCATATTAACATTTAAAGCTCAAAGTACCAGAAAATCAATTTCTCACAGGAATCCACCAGACACTGGTGTTTAATAAGCACATATGGTCTCCGTGCAGTGAGCCTAAAATCAGCTATGATGGCTACAAACCGAAGTTAGGGCCTGTGAAGGAAGTGAATCTATATTGTCCGAGAACTGGGGAAACGTATGTGTGTGGAGGACCTTCAACTCACACTTGCATTGAGAAGTTGGTTTGTGCGTGTCTGGCTCGTGCTAGGCTGCAGCACAGAGTAGTTCGGCAACGGTTGGCTTTGCTATCTTGAGACAAAATCGTTCCTATTGACAGTTTCAAATGGTCCAGCTGTCTGTAGGTCTACCTTGATATTTCATCAAAAATTGACATTGTGTGCTCAGTGTTGTTTGAGAGCATACAAGGAATAAAGATGTTTAATCATGTTAGTACTGTGCGAGTGCTTGAAGGTTTTTTTGGTTCATAGGTAGCACATCTTGAGGGTAGCAGGCACAGGGCTCCAGCACGTCCCTGAGAAGGTTCAGTTTTTCTTTTCATGTCCTCTAACAAAGGCAGAAATGAGAACATGGGGGCACCAGCACTGCTTTTGCCTGCAGGGTGCCTGGGTGCCCCGCAGGCTCCCACAGCATAAGGAAAGGAGTGGGGAGGACGGGATGTTTGCCACTGTATGGAGGTGTCTGGGGCTTCTGGCATCCCTCTTACTTGTGCAGCTGGGGCACAGGACACGTACACGCTCCTCCTGGCAAACTCCCCCTTAACTTCAGTGTGAGAAGGATGAAGTCCTTTAAGTCTGATTGCAGTGGAAAGCAGCAAGCAGATGTTTGCTTAGAAGCCGCTTTGGGTTTGTTTCTCAAGCTTCATCCTGAAATCCATGACTTCTAGGCAAGTGATATCAATACAAAAGAGCCAGTACTTCATTCATCATCAGGCTTTTGGAGTAGTGTGTTTGTCCTGACAGGCAGAAGCACTGCTTCTGAGTGCAACAGTATCCAGCTGCACTAATTTAGCTGGGTTATGTGCTGTAATCCATGTAACAGCATTAGCCCAAAAAACTTCAAAGCACTTCACAGTTGTGCCAGTAATGGAGTTCCTGGCACTGAAAAGGAAGTGAAAAAAGAGATTCCTCAGCACAAAGCACAGCAAGAGAGAAAGGCTGCAGGAAGGAAAACCCCGCTACCGATTCTCTTTCATTCAAGATGTGGTGTTGACATCGGTCGCAACAAAAGGCTGAGGAATATTCTACAAGTGTAATTTGGGTGCTGGTGTGATTCTGTGCCCTTGTTTTCCCTCCTCAGAAATCCAAAATATCAACATATGAGAAGATGTGGGCGTTCATGAGCAGCAGGCAGCAGACAGCGCTGGTGAAGAACAACGATGAGGGAATCCAGCGTGTGCTCACGACAGATTATGCCCTGCTCATGGAGTCGACCAGCATAGAGTACGTGACTCAGAGAAACTGCAATCTCACCCAGATCGGGGGGCTCATCGATTCGAAAGGCTATGGCGTGGGAACCCCTATTGGTAAGATGCTTTCCAGCAGAGGTGTTGTGGAGCACACCCGGCAATGTCCCCTTCAGAAGTTTAGGTAGCCATTTGAATCATGCCCTAGCCTTTTAGAAAGCTTTCTCATTGAAACAGACCCTAGGAGCCTCCTTTTAGGCAAAGCATCTACTCTTACCCTGCTCACCTGCAAGCGGTCTTTGGAGACAAGAGGGAACATAGCAGTGCAGGCTACCTCTGCAGAAGGAGGTTGAGTGACCTGCTTGCCCTCTGGAGCATCCCATTTGCAGCAAACTGGATATCCTCTGTGCTGCTCCAGGTGCAAGTTGCTCTACTGACATTTGGTTTAGTTTGAGAAATCAGGTCGTGTCTCTGGGAAAATGGAAGTGGGGGGGATAAATGTTAGACCCAATGTATGTCCCAAAGAAAGCTGCATGAAAGGAGAGGAATTTCTGATCTGTTTCGTGACCTCAGAGCAACGCATAAAAACAGTGAGAAGCAATTGCAAAGTTCTGCATCTCCATCAGGGATTTCAGTCGTTTGAGCTAAGCAGAGTGTTAAGACTCCCAATCTCTGTGAACTCTTTCCAGTAGACTTTTTTTAGCATATCTGGTGTCCTTTTCAAGATTTTCTAACTGTAGAGAATTGGAAGGTGTGTCAGGTTTTTTGCACTGCGTTCTTGTGAATAATTGGCACTGGGCAGCCAGATCTTTTTCCTGTATAATACACTTCTCCATACTGCTCACATATGCATTTACCATGCCATGCCTAGTTAATAGCTACGTGATTTTATTGTCTTTTGGGGGAATTATTCAACAAAATATCAGTTTACACAGATATAGCAGGTGGAGTATTTGGTTCATCTGTTGCTTGGTAGACCAGGTATAAATAAGGGAGAAACACCACTGCTCTTTGAACTGTGATTCTTTATGCTACTGAGTGCCTCAGACAGATTGTCATATAGATAACACTTTAAGTATGTTTTTTCCACTGGCTATGTGAGAACAGCCTTCTCATCCTGAGGAAAACGATACAAAAGCTAAAATCCCAAATAAAGACAAATGTACGCCAAGAGTTTCATTGCAGTTATAAAGCTGCCACACTTTAAACCAAGAACAATGAAGGAATAATTGCAACAGATGGTAATCCTCAGAGAGAGTGCATCCATTTGAAATACAGCTGTGAAATATATTTATAAGATGTTTCTTGTGACAAATGTGCCTTAATTTTTTTTCTTAAGGAAAACCAGAAAAATTCAGGGGAATAGGTATCTCCAAGCACTGTGGAATAATTCAGTGCCATCAGGCATCTTAAATTCTTAAATGATTGATTTCATAAACACGAGAAGCTGTGGAGATCCTTCCACTATTCAGATGGACCCCAAAGGCTCTGTTACTTTTTTCATAGCATTCAAGACTTGATTGCAGAATCTGTATGGAAAAAAAAAAAAAAAAAAAAAGACAACTTGTGGGTGACCCTTAACACCAGAATTTCAGCACATCTTAACTGGTCTGCATTCGTTCCTTCAGGAGAATGCACAACCACATATGAGGCTAGGGTTTGCAGCAGTAAACATACGCCTTGCACTCCAAAATTTCCAGTGAAGGAGCTGAATATCGTCGCTATTTGGCTCCCAAAGAAACAAGAAGAATTTTCAAAAGTTCTATGAATTCAGGAAATGTACTGTTTTATCAGAGCATCTTCTGCTTCTGCAAGTAAAAAACTGCAGATATAGGCTGTCCTCCCACTTCTTTGTGCTGAGTTAGGATAAAGGGATTGAGGTGTAGCACCAAACATCTCCATTTGTGTTTATTATGGAGCTGATAGGTCACAGAGAGGAAGGCTTTCCTCAGATTTTTGGCAAAGGCCATTACTAATGAAAAATCTGCAGTGATGGTTGGTGGTGAACTTAATGCACTCTGGAAGTACTGCTGTAGCAAAGGCACCTCTAAGCAAAACCTATGCAAAATGTCACCCTGGGAGGAATCCAGTTGAAGAAAGCAATGTCCAGACAGGTATTAATTCCAGTATTACTGCCAGTGATAGTAATTCTAACACTAAAGCTATTACCAGTTACTTGGGAGACCGCTGAGAAAGTAGATGGATGCATTTCTTGGCCTGAGAGGTAGGCTGTTAATAGCTCAGAGGCCATAAATGATCTGCTGAATATTCAAAGAGGTGTGGAGATGGATTTGTGTGCAGTTTTAGTGCTCACCAGTAAGCCATCATGAATCCAACACTCCAGGCACACTTGACAAACTTTAAAAGCATGCATAGAACTATAGATGTACCCGCTACCCTCAAGATGAATTGTGATAATCCTGCTGGCAACATAAACATCACAAGAAGGAATGAACATCCCCACAAATCCTGTGTTGTGACTCAGGCTGCTTCACTTTACCTAACAGCTATGTCCTTTCAGACAAGGGAAAATAGATGAGTCCTACAATCTAACAGACTCCAGCTATCAGGGTGACAGACCTCTCCTGAGGTAGAAACAATTCTGCTTTCTTCTGAGAACTGCTGCTGTTTTCAGCGGTAATAGTTCACTTCTCTGTGTACAGACAGTTTTGAAGGTGTTTCTGGTTTGTTTTCTGTTGTGCTTATTTTTGGTTCTTTAATAGCATGCATAGAAATCATCTATTCTTACAGCAGGTGTATTTTTCTTTCAAAGCTGGCTACCTCAAGCAGTGGCTGCTGATTACTGGCTTCCCAGATGGACTTTGTATAATCTGACACATGTCTCTTGGCATCTGTGGTCACAGCATGTCCTAGTGCTGGCAGTAAGATACACTGAAAAATAGCGGAGTGTTGGCGCAGCAGATGAAGAACTGCAATGTTTTTCACACTGATTCTCCTCAGACAATGCTGTGGGCTAAAGGAAATGGAAAGTAGAAAAGTAGAGAGGGGGACTTGTATTCATGGGACAATTATTTTTAATAATGTCCTGCATGACAATGTAAGAAAGAAAACTGAAGCTGTGAGGCCAAATTTCCAAGGCCAAATTTCCAAGGCTATTTCGATGTGTAAAGACACAAAAGTGGTGCTTAGTGAGATTTTTCTTAAGTGTCTGTGTCTGCATACCATGCTATCGCTGAAATTCTGGCACACATTCTGCCTTAAAAGTTTGTTTACCTTGATTGGATCAAGAATTTCAGCTGCTGTAATTTGCAGCAAAATGTGACTTTTGGTGAAAACACAGCTTAAGAAAATAGTCCTATTAATGCGCAAAGGGAGAGGAAAGGATGGATGGTAGTTAGCTACATGGGCAAAGGACTGGCGATGCTGTATTTCAGCACAGGCACTAAACACTTCCAGTGGTGGGAAGTCCAACATGGCAGAATTTGGGGGCAGATATACGCCTTTACAGCCAAACAGCCTTTCTTGTAACCCTCTTCTGCTTGCTGTGATAAAATCCTTGCCCCATAAAGAAAAGTCTCTCTCGTAATGCCAAAATCAAGTTCCTCTTGTCTATTATAAATTAATAACAGGATTGCTGCTATTATTGTTGATAACTTCAGATCCTGGCATCGTGAGAAAAGATAATTGGTAGCAATTTTCTTTTAACTAGGTGCTGCTCCAGCAGAGGGGCGAGGGCAAGCTCCTCCCTTGTCCTCCTTCAGGGCTACAGATGTGTGCTTCTGCAAGAGCACAAGTTGGCTGCAGGGGCTTACAAGTGGCAGAGGTTTTGGAAGATGGAGAGCCAGAGCAGAGTGCATGAGGGGCAAACCTAAACAGATTGAACCGCCCATCGTGATCCTGCTATTTGCCAGATGCTGTACAGGCCCATTAATGCTGCTGAGCCTGAAGACACATCATTTAGCAAGCTGTTGGCCTGCAAATAAAAAGTATGAAATAGTTGCTATTTTCAGCTTGCAGTGCCACTATTGTTGCAAGTCATGGGGAAGAAAGTCTTGGCCGCCTTGTGTTCTTATAAGCTGTAAGGTATCTGATGTGGACTTGTGGGCTTGTGCTGGTATAAATGAAGAGCGAATGTATCTGACTGACTGTGGGCTTTTCTTAGACAGCTACTCATTTTACATGCAGTAGGAAAAATAAACAGATGTGGAAGTAAATAGAAGAGATGCAAAGCAGAAAGTCTCAAAGGGTGCTCAAAGCAATATTCAAACATGATATAGAGGAATTACTTAGCAAGAAAGCCCACTGCCAAGGCTTAAATAAACCTCAGTAGGAGACCCTAGAAATTATAACGAATTCTCAAACAAAAAACCACACCAAAGGAGCCTTCTGCTTTCCAGTCCCCGGGGCAGACACCAACAGACAGATGAAGAGAAACTAAGACTTTCTAGCTGTAATAATCAATCTTGTGATAAGGGAGCGCTTTTGCTTCAGATAGCAGCAGCTTGCTCCCTCCTTGCCTTCACTTTGCTGTGACCAGCACTGACAGGTCTTGCTCTCACGTTGCAGGGTCTCCTTACAGAGACAAGATCACCATTGCCATCCTCCAGCTCCAGGAGGAGGGAAAGCTGCACATGATGAAGGAAAAGTGGTGGCGAGGCAACGGCTGCCCCGAGGAGGACAGCAAAGAAGCCAGCGCTCTCGGGGTGGAGAATATTGGGGGCATCTTCATAGTGCTCGCTGCAGGGCTTGTTCTTTCAGTGTTTGTAGCCATTGGTGAATTTATATACAAATCAAGGAAAAACAGTGACATTGAGCAGGTGAGTCATCTATTTCCAGCTTGCTTATGTTTCTGGGAGGCTGAGGCTTGTGGGTGTGGAGGTGGCTGCATTATAAGTTGCTTTGCTGGCGTGCAGGTTTTGTATTGCTGAACTCTCACCATGCCTTTCTGGCACTAAAGACAAATAATTTATTAATAAGAACAGTAAAGTACCTCACCCACAGTCCGATTAGTGCTGCTTAGTATCGCAGTGCAGAACAAGAGCAATTAATTTCTCAAACAGTTTGTACTTGATCTTTAAGACTTCGTGTATAAATTACGTTGGAAAGGAATAAAACACAACTGGATTATTTTTTTTTTATATGGAATTAGCATCAGCCCTTTGAGTAACAACAGGAATGTTCTTCCAAATCCCCCAGCATAATTTTTCTCTTGCTCTAGAAAGCATTTTTTTCCACAGCCAGGGTTTTACACACTGTGTTGAAGCATGCAATTCAAAGCAGGGAGACCTACTGAAAGGTGATGGATGCCACAGTAAAGTAAGATTATGGAGCCGAAGAAATTCTGGTTATAGCTCCACTGAAGCGTAATGAGCAATTTAAAAGGGCAGAGGGAAAACAAAGGAAATGCTATGTATAAATCATGCCTTGAGTATTACAGCAGTTTGTGAGATAGAATCAATCATTAAAATAGAGTGTAAACACCCATTTACTCAACCACCAGCCGCTGTAAAAGAAACAAGGCATGAGCAGCAATGCAGAGTCTGTTCTTGAAGCTGTCTGCCAGCCCTCTTACTCTGGCTGCCTTCCCTGGTGCCAGTTTGGTTCTGGCCATGTCTTAGACCCTGATGTGGCCCTGTTTGGCTCAACTGCTACAGCTGCCCTGATCCTCTTCATTTCAACAGGACTTGTCATAGGGATGAGGGTCACATTGTACGGCAGGATTGGTGGTCCCTGACACAATCACCAACAGGTGGGTTCGTATCACCTAACCTCAGGTTTCTAGAGATGAGGCAGCTACTTCGAAGTGAGTTGCTCAAGCTCACTTTGTACTTTTAGGTGGGAAAGGCAGGAGCTCTTCCCTGGGCAATTTATCCTCTTCATCCAAAGTGTCATCCTGCAAGGCTGATGACATAAATGCCAGAACTGACTGTCAAGAAAAATAACCTTAACGAAGGCAGCAGGGATGAGTGGGAGGGGAAGAACTCAACTTCGTCTCAGAGGTGCAATTTGCACTGCATACAGCAGTGGTGCTGAGACATGAGAGGGATTGACACCTGCGTAAAAACAAGCAGCCAGGGCTGAGGGCCTGGAGAGGACAACATCTGATTTTGGATAGGATAAATCACCTGTATCTCCTTGCTTCCAGTAAGGGATAACCGTAAGCTAAGTCTACGAGCCTGCTGTTCAGACAGCTGAAAGGAAGTGAGCTGAACCCTACCAGGCATCTACATTTTCCAAATGGCACTTGGTGTTATTTTGGGTCCGTGACACCTAATGCCGATGTCAGTGGACTTGGTCCTCACAGTATCCTGCAGAAGAGGGCAGCTCCTGACAGGTCAGACATCTCCACGTGTGCCTGAGCAAGCCCTCATTAAAGGCAATGGCACTACCTACGAACAACAGACGCAGCTCATGTGGAGCAATTTTGCAGGCCATATTAATCAAAGTGTCCCTATTTTGGAATAAGTCAGAGATAAAGGATGAATGCATTTTGCACATACTGCAGCCTTCTGATTAGTAGTTTAACCCTATAGAACAGTTTTAGCTCAAAATGCATAAAGAATGTATCAATATCCGTGTTTCATTCATGTCTCAGGAGATCTTTCATTCAAATATGTTTTGGAGAACAGTTGCAGCTAATTAAAATGTTTAGTATAAATGCTAAATAGTGTGCAGAATATCCTGGAAACTCTTCAGGAGTCTGGGAAAGGCAATGCATTCCTGAAGTCATAATTAAAGTAGACCTAAAGCTTTACATCATGAGGGAGCGTTAATTTACTTAGCAATATGCTGGGCAAATAACACAGTATTCAGGGATGCATATGTACATATATACATGCACCCTTTCTGAAACTGTCCTACTGTTTCGCAGCGATGTGTTGCTTATTACAGGCAGCCTGTTAATAATTAAAGTCTTTAAGTGAGTTAATGTGGCAACATCATACTTCTTTTCCAGAAGTAATTTTACAGAAAGTAGAATGCCAGCGATTCCAGCGTTACTTTCTGATTTCTCTCAGTTTGTTTTATTCTTATTCTAGTGAAATAAGAAGCTTAGATGGAAAATGCTATACAGTGTATGTTATCACCAAGCTAATCCGAAGCATGAGTCGAATACAAACTGTGACTTTTCTGTTTCCATAAATATAATCTCTTTTGATTTAAATAGCTTTTGAATCTCATTCTCATGTTTGTTTTTAATTTTACTTCTTTCATTCATTTATTTTCTTGATTTTTCTTTTCTTGCATGCAAGGCCTTTTGTTTCTTTTACGGACTACAGTGTAAGCAAACCCATCCGTCCAACTCCACCTCTGGCACCACCTTATCTACGGAGTTAGACTGTGGCAAGTTAATCCGAGAGGAGCGAGGGATTCGAACACAGCCCTCAATTCACACTGTATAGTCAGGAAAGAAAAAAGGTGTGTCCGATGGAAAGCGATAAACTTAAACCAGTGCACATAATGGCAAAGGTTGTACTCGCCAACACATAGTAAATGACTTCAAAGTGCCTCTTGCTTCAGCAGGAGATAAGCTTATCTAACACAAATTGTCCAAGTCCTGGAAATTTGGGCAGTTTAAATGCATGTCACAGAAAATAATTACACCTACAGCGAAGAGTGAGTGCAATAGACTGTAGTAGATTTTAAGAATTATCACAGTCTCTATGTACAATTGTCATCTTGTCATTTCATGGGGTAATTCACCTCTTTCAGGTAAGAAAAATTATTTACCTCCTTTTCATCTTCTACCAAACCTGAGTAAACCAATGGCAGCCTCATTACTGAAAGCATGGAGAAATATTTTGCCTGGTATCTGCCGAAGCATTCAGCAAGTGGGCCAAGAAGTTCTTTATAAACCTCAGAAAATAACCCGCAGGGCTCCATTAACTTTCTGAACCCCTATTATAAGCAGCCAGAGAATTTTAGCTGGCATATCTTATTCCCAGTGTCAGGACTTAATGAATTTTAATTCATCCATTTAAAATCCATTAGCCAAAGCCTCCAAGTAACTATCACAGCACAAAATCATATCTATCAGTTAAATTTTATGCCATGTAACCATTAACATTTAGGAACATATTCAACAAAAGCACCCTCAGGCACCCCCAATATATACCTTTTACAGAATAACTCTGTTGACTTGGCTTGGGCAATTCATGATCGCTATTGTAAGGCTCTGTAACATAGAAAATTCCTTTGTAACATAGAAAACTCCTTTATGGCAAAATCAGGATATCAGTTTATATCAAACAGTAAAACCCTGACACTGCTTTGCATATTGAAGCACGCAAGGAAGCTTTTATGTAGGAGGTTGGTGCTGGGTGTTTTTTATACCCTGGAAGGATCCCAGTTTGATTTTCTCTAGTCCTCAGCTGGTCTGGGGACTGCAAGGGCAGGAGACACCAGACTGGATCTGTTGTTGCCACCGAAAAGCATACGACGACAATCTGAGATACACAAAATATGTAGAAATGCCAGCTTGTAGGATGTCATGAACTATGGCAAACCACCATGTTTTCAAAACCTGATTACCTTTTATCTGTATTTCATTATATCCCAGCTTACCACCAGTTTCACCAATTAATTTCCCACCCCTCACACCTACTTGAAGTTTTCTTGCCTGCTGCAGTTCCCCCTCATCAAACAAGTTAATGATCTGCTTTATTGAGGGGCCATATCTGGACTCTGCTGCAATTAGAAAACTTGTTTGAGTGGATGCCTTCAGACTCAGCGACCGAAGTGCTGTGGTGAAGCTCTGCTCTCCTCTTGAATTGTTGCTCTCATGCCTGGCTCCTGAGAAAAGCCGGAGCATACAGTGACCTGTGTTTTCCTTTTATTCATGTTACAATTTGTGGTCAGCGCTATTTATGCTGGCAGTAGGCTGAAGTATTTTTTGTGATGAAGGTGTGCTGCTCATAGCCAGGCTATATCCATTCGTCTCTGCCAGTGCTCATGCGTTTAGATAAGTGCTTATGCCCCGCTCCAGACACTGCAAGAAATTTTCTTGCTCAAAATGGTATTTTAACGTGTTTGAATAGGGCCTTGAAAGCTTTGGTTCTTCATAAAATGAGCCTTCTTACCAACAAAGACCTGAATTAGATCTTCTGTATCCTCAATTTAAGAAAGCACTTTTGTTTGCAGTCTCCTGGTAGAAAAGACTTAAAACTAATTAAATTCAGCTTCTTTCAACTCTCAGAGGAAAAGGAAACTTCCTAATGTGTTTATCTCCATCATTGCTCTACACAAGAAATCCTCTGGGTTGCAGCTTCAACCAGTTTTCTAATAGCTGTTTAGATGAACACAGAATCCAGAAAGTTTCTGTCACTTTTGGGGTAAACATTTTCCTATCTGTCAAGGAAACAGCCACACTGTTAGTAACAGTCGTCGTTTCCCCGTGTCTAGCTGTCCCCACAGACAACCTCCCAGACTTCGGCTTGCCTGTGGGAATTACAAAGCAGCTCCTGCTCTCCCTAACGGAGCTCCATACCTAGCTACAAAAAGGGTTATTAAAAAGCCCTACTTGCTCCGTAGTGGCTCTGCCAGCAGCTGAGGCAGCGAAGAGCCAGTGTGCCACCCAAGTGCTAACAAATCTATGCTTGTAAAGGCAGTTTTTGCAAGGTTTGCTGTGGCTCCAGGAAAAGGCAGGAGGTGCCTCCAGGTTAATAGCAAGGCTTGAGGAAGGCACGGCCCATAGCATCTCCCACCAAGTGCGTGGCACCTGGGAGGGCTCCTGCATAGGCATTACAATCTTCAAGGAGAAGTGTTAAAGCAATCAAAGATTTCCTGCTTATCAGCACTCTAAGCTTCTATGACAGCTATACTTTGAAATTTGGCCACCAAAAAATACTCTGTTCACAGAAACAGATGGTCACCATTGTACCTTCCTAACTTGCAGCCTTGCAACTGCATCCAGGGCCCTGTAATCAAACAACAGGGAAAGAAAATAAAAATAGACCTGATCAATCCTATAAATGGTTAATATGAACCTTTCCTTGTTTGACATGGAGTTCTGGAATCACCTTGTAATCTAGATTTTGAAAGCTCAATTAAAACTAAGATAGTAGAGAAAAATTATCCATACTAAATCATGGATAATTAGAGCACACATTTTTATTAGTTTGGAAATAAGTGGTGCTACTCTCTAAAAAAGCCTTAAGCAATATAGAAAGAGTGTCTGTGTTAGGATGATACCTGCTTCACCCACTGCTTCCAGAGGGCATGGGGCTGCAGCAGACACCTTTGACTCTAACTCCAGTAACGCTGGAATTCCTATATTGCAGTGTCAAAGGGGATATTTAAATTGTAATTGCACCAGCAAATTCCTGGTTATTACCAGAGAGTAATTTGAAAAAAAAAAACCACAACTAGTACACTGCCTTGGCCTATTTCTGTTACATTTTGGGTCTGGAATGAATTAATAGTAGTTTAATTTATGCAGACTTAAGAATTTTAGATGAGCAAAAATTAAGCATCTCAAAGAAAGAGCATATTAAACCATAGATTTAACGTACTGTGGGATCTGTGTGCAGCCCATCCCACATAAGGACACGATGGCGTGTGCAAGATCATACGCATTTAAAATATGTTAAAAAACACGCTGTTGCACCCATGTCCTGAACTTATTTGCAGAAGCAGGGTTATGCATGTTATACACCAGGGTTACACTGGAGAGGAGGAAGCACAGTGCGTGGAAATCACTTCTCTGGGATTCCTTTGCTACCTTAAACGAATGATTTAACCTCCATCCAGGTTACCTGAATAGTCTCTTGGGCATTTGAAAACATTCCGCTGGAATGGCTGGCTACTCAGAAAGTTTGGGGGTTCTCCTCTTCCCATATGATGTCTGGTTTTACTTCTTCTAGCCCTGTATAACTGGGGTCACTATTGGATTATTACTGGTTAAGAACTGAACGCTGCTTATCTTGCATTGGCATGACTCTAGAAGGGAATTTGTATTTGATACAGAGATCCATGTCCGTGTGCTCTTGCTGTCATTTTATAAGAACTGTAGTTTTACCCATTTGTTTTAAAGCCGGTCAGTTCTGCAGTTCTAGAAAGGGTTTGGTAAGAAGGTTTTATTCAACTTGATAAAGGTAAGGTGGTTAAAGCTTTGTTTCATGCTGCTACCATCACTTCATTTTATACATAAATAATCTATTATATATATTTGCATGGAACAATTATTTTGCATTCCACTTAAAGCCTCTTTGTGGGTTTGTTTTTTTTTTTTTATGTTACATGTAATTATTCCCATGGTAGATTTTAAAGGAAGTTTCCACTTACCCAAAATGTCTTTGTTGATGTTGTGATGGTGAGAAGAAAAAAAAATTCTGCTTTCTTTCTAAACTATTCAGCTACCTTACTCTTGTGGTAATTTTCTCCTTTCATCGACACACAGTATTTGAAAATTATTCTTTCCAAAGGAAGAAGAGGATTGAGGACTGTGCTATATTTTAGAAATGTCTATTAATTTCGCAAGGGGAAAATAACTGAACCACAAAGAAATCTTCAAAAATGGTGTTCTTTGTTTTCTCTAGTACACCCATTTTTTTGTGGCTAAGCTGCATGTGATTTAAAAAAGAAGATCTTTTTTCTTTTAAGGTCAGAAGGAAATTTACCTGCTGAAAAAGGGTAAGTTTTATGATATGAAGCACCAAAACATCGCAAATGCGTCTGTGTAGAATTTCAGAAACATTCATAATCAGCTTTAGTTAAGCCCAAGTTAAATTAAATGCAGTGGAGGCCACATTAGGCAAAGCCCATGACTTACACAGACTCACCTATTACACCTTAGAGCTTAGTCAAAGCTGGCAGAACTCAGCAGAGAAGCCAGTAAGAGCTCAGGTCCTTGCTTCTAAAAGCCACCATTTGTGCAAAAGCTATGGTCGAACGCTTGCCTTGGATGATGCGAGGTGTTTAATGCCCTTTCCATCTTCCACCAGTGTCTTTCTTTCAATGCGATAATGGAGGAGCTTGGAATTTCACTCAAGCATCAGAAGAAGTTAAAGAAAAGGTCGAGAACGAAGGGGAAATCTTCATTCACAAGTATCCTTACTTGTCACCAGAGGCGGACACTGAGGAAAGAAACCATAGCGTGAGCAAGAGAGACCCCTTTGAGGAAATATCAGGAACAAAAAACAAAACAAAAACATTGCTGCCTACAAGTTGATTGTGGTGGGATTTCTGAAATATAGACATTTACCTTGTTCTTCAGAAATTCTCTGTGGTTTCTTTTTTTAATCTAGAGGTACAACAGTTTAAATGCTCACATAGACTGATGTACTACTAATCATCTGGGAAGTGTCTCACTATTTCTTTTGGGATGGATTTGTATGCCTACCTGTTTTGCATCTCTCTTCCTCTCCCCATGCATCGCTGTATGTGCTTTCTAAATAAATAAATAAACAAGAGGCAGGGTTCTTTTTTCCAATAATGTGGGAGTGGAACTTTTTTTCCTATTGAAGAGAAGATTGCGGTTCTGCTGAGCACAGCTCTTTAGAAACCAGGAGCCAGACAAAGTAAAAAGTCATACAATTAACTCATAAGCAATGACAATTAACTCATAAACAATGCAAAAATGTCTTAAATACAAAGGTATCCCACAATCAGTTATTTTAACTTCCTCTGATATTGTAAGGAACACTCTTCAGGTTCTTTTCTGTGAGAAACTTGTTTTTCCTTATCTTTTCTCTTTTTCATTTCTTTTGAAACATGCTTATTAGGTAATGCCATGGCTCCAGGTGCTAGATGTTCAAAAAGAAAAACCAAAATCACAAAGATAATGATCAGTGAACAGGGGAAGGCAACACTGACAACACCACACTACCGCACCCTCCAGCTTCTGACACCAATAAAACAACTCCTGACTTCAAAATGAAAATCCCTTAGAAATTAGAGCCAAGAATATTCAATTTATAACAAATCTTGACTGCAAAGATAACAACATCTGACAGGAACACAGCCAATGCTCTGGAATTGAAACCTTTTCTTGCAACTGCTCATGGCACCAGCAAAGTGAACAGTGAAGGAGGAATTAAGTCTTTGTGAAGAAACCTTGGTCTGAGGAACAGTGATGCATTGTAACAGCAGATGTCTCCCTCCCTCCCTCCCCCCCTAAAAAAATGTTCCTTTATATTGCAGTGAGGTGAAGCACATTTATATTTATTGCTATGTTGTCTCTGTGATTAATTCTGTTGTTCCTGGGGCTTTTATTGGCGCCAGCTGGTTAGCTCTGAGGATGCCTGTGAAAGGGAATGGGTGAAATGCAGGCACATCCACATTTCAAGAGACAAGGGTGGGTGTGGGAGATGGGTGTCCCTTATGCCCAGTGGCTGGGAGCTGTACACCTGCCTTCCTACAATGGATTATATATATAAACCTGGTCTGCCCAAGGCAATCCCACTGCTACGACCACCCTTAATGCTAAGACAAGGCTGGGAAAAGGGAACCAGAGGACTGGAGCCACCGACTGCTTTTCTGCACAGCACATGGAGCTGGGTGAGCCCGTGTCGTATCAACAGCATTTGCTTCAGCTGGTCATGTTGATTACCCGGGTGCTTCAGTGAAGTGTGGAATTTTATTGTCCTTCTTATATCCCCCCAGAGAACTTACTGCTTACCATTGATTACTTTTGCCTTGTATCCATGGCCATTTCCTCTGCAAAAGGAGAAAGTAATGTGAAAGCCTTTGAGTGGAGGAATCTCTCCTCCACCTTCACCTCACACCACCACTCCCTGCAGTCCCCTGTGAGCTTTTACGCTGTGCTGCATGGCAAGGTCAATCTGCAATGAATCGTATTGCTTACAAAAGCCCTGCTTAATACATTTCAGCATTATTATAGACTAGAAGACACCTCCGTTGATTTAGCCTTTCCACAGGGGTCAAGTTTTCTAAACCTCTCACCACTACCACCGCTTTCCCCAAGGCTTCTGTAATTACTCCATGTTCTTCTCAAAACACGATGCCCAAAACTAGATCTGCTCTTCCACCCATGGTGAGTTGGGCGGAAAGACATCGTCTTGTGTCTCAAAGGCCATACTGCTGCTCACACACCTCGTGGGGAGATCTCTTTGCCTGAATGGGGTAAGGTGGGTGGCTCCTCTGTGATACAGGCAATGATAATTTCAGCCTAAGTTTAGGGCCTTGACTACATGGAATTGCACATTTTTGTGGTGTGGTGGCATTGTCTGGTTGTTTTTTTTTCCCCAGACTATTTCTCTGGTTTGTCAGATCAGTTTGTCCCCAGCCATGCTGGTTGCCTGAACCAGCTTGATGGTACCTGCAAATTTAGCAAACATACTCACTAAAAAACATCCATAAGAGAGACCCAGGTGGTGGACAGACCCCTGTAGATCCCCCCAATTTTGGCAGTGAAGATCGGAGCTTTAAGAGGACTGTGAATAGCACTTTCTGCTACCGTACCGTATATGTCATCTGGCCTATTGCCCTACTTGTTTATGAAAATGGCATGCAGGACAGGATCAAAGGGACCTGTTAAGCTGGTAAAGAAGGAAATTCATCAGAGTAACAAGACCTGATTTTGACAGATTCATAATAACTCTTGCTCATTTCCTACCAATTACTTACAAAATAGTTATTTCATGCAAGTATTTGCTGGGCAACTGAAGCTAAGCTGGCCAGCCCCAAACTCCCCGGATTCTTTGTTTCCCTTCCTTTGAAGATAGGAATTATTATTGCTGTTTTCCAGCTTCTCTTCTGGACTGAGTCTATCCTCCAGGAGTTCCTCTCAGGAGGTTCAGAGCAGTCAGTCTCTGGGAAAGGAAGGAGAAGTGCCTACAGTAGGAAGCTCTGAAATCAGTGCTTGCTTTGGGAAGTTCAGTCTGCTACATACTGCAGTGACACATTGGGCTAATAAGCAATAATTAAGAAAACCAGCCCCTGGCCGTGAGAGCTCATAGAGGATCTTATAAAAAGGTGCTTTCATACTTCCAAAGGCAGTTTCATTTATTTATGTCGTCATCAAGTTACAAACGGGCCATTCAGACCACCAGCATCGTTTTAATACCATGACTGAAAAGCGGGTTATTATTTTTCAGTCTGTGTAACTCTATTGCTCTGCCATCCACAGCCTTCAGCGAAGATATTTTTAAATAAGTAAGTTCGAAGTGATAAAAAATTTATGATCAAGCCTTTTCTTTTTTTTTTTTTTTAAAGGAACACTCTTCTGTGGTTTAGACCTTGAGGTTAAAGAATTCCAAGTTTAGTTTTTAAAAAATCTACCGATGTTCTCCTGAAACTAAGAGACAGTACTTTGTTTGGTTACTTTCTACATTTCAACTTTCCTATCAGTATTAGTGGTCTGCCACTTCTAAAAAGGTGCTGGGAAAAAATGAAGCACTCTTTGCTGTCTGGGAAGAAATATGTGGAAGCAGGAAAAAAAAAAATAAAGCATATTTGGTTCTTTGATTTCTTGATTTCTAAAAAGCAGCTTGAAAGAGTCACAGAATATCAGGCAGTTTCTGTGTTAAACTCGGATGGCAGCATCACACACTGCACTTGCTGCAAAGGAGCTAACTGACCCGCTATGACTTCATGAAGCAGCAGATCATGATGTGTGGTTTTGCCCTTCCCTGCCAGCTCCAAGAATGCAGTTTGGTAACTGGTTATAAAATCTCCGCCATATACATCCCCAATGTAATTTTTCCCCAAAGACTGGGTGGATTTGAGGTGTGAACTACCCCATAAAACATGGGTTCCCTAAAATCTCCAAGCAGCCACAGACCACCAGCCTAAGCCATTGCTCTGCTTTCTCCCCTGACATTTTTAGTGATCCAGAGACAGGTTACTCTATCAGTCTGGCCTGTACCCCCCAGGGAAGATTTTCTTTGTCAGCCATATATATATATATATATGTATATTTTTATATCTATCTGTATATATATACATATATATATATATGTATATTTTTATATATATCTGTATATATATACATATAATGTGTATATTCACATATATGTATATATATTTTTTTTCTTTGTCAGTCACTACATATATATATACACACACATATATATACACACACACATAAAAATATGTATAAAATCAGCAGTATGGCAACACTTTGGTGGCCTGTGCCTCTCATGCTAATCGTCCCACTTTTAAGAAATCACAGAAAGGACTAAAATGACCCTGTGAAGGAGTTCAAAGGACTCCCAGTGCTTGCTTCCTCCTCAGGTCAGCAGTCACCCGCTGCCCCTCGGGGACCATTTCCCGGGCTCCCTGGGTGTCCCCATGCCCCCCTGGTGCTGGCTACCAGCACAGCTTGGAGCACCCGCAGACCTGTGGGGATCTTAAGAACATCGTGTCTCCCACCTTGATTCAACAAAGTATTTTATATTTCAGCTAACTAAAATCGTAGCTAAGGAAAACACTTAGGGATGCATTTAAATCCCACTGGTATTTAAGGGTTCAGCCAAGTGCGGTCCTGACTCTGAGCTGTGACCTTTTCTACCCTTCTCCAAATGTGCTCACATTGCCAGCTGGGCTGCTCGGACAGGTCCCAGCTCCACGCCCCTGTACATGTACAGTCCACTGTGTCTGCTATAGTCACAGCCATGCTAGACTTCAGGTTTTCTGTATGTAGACGTGTTTAAAGCAAAACCAAACCCTTTTCTAAAGCACCTTCCCTCCTGCAAACCAAGCTGGGTCACTAGAAATGTTTTCCTTAGCTTCAGATGCTATTTGTAAATTCAGTCCATGACTGAGAAAGCTAATGTGTCTTGAGGGAGGAGGGACAAGCACAGGGCAATCTTATGTATTGATGTAGTAGCAGATATGATTACTGTGACCTTTTCACCGTATCCCAACAAATATTATTTTCCTGCCTTTTTTCCTGTGTGGCAGCATGCAGTAGCAGAGAAGCCTGATTAGAGAATACCCATTAGGAAAGCCGATGTCCTCATTAGATCTCTATCTTGGCAGCAGCAGGCATGCATCCTCATTGTTTGTAGAAGAAAAATACAATATTGATGGATGCCGTTGAAAGGCTTTAATGTGTTTCATTCCAGAAATGGCCTTGTTTTAGGCCAGGTGATCTTTCCCGTACAGCTATCTGCCACCAGTCTGCGGCCTTAGCAAGGATTATTTAACATCCCTTAACCTTCTTGAGAAAGTGGGAAGACAAGCTCTGTGAAAAAGAAGGAATATGGGAAATACAGAAGCGACTGTTTAAGCTGTGTGCTCAGGGCCCAGCCCAACAGTGTGATTGATCAGCTACTGCAGAGCAAGCTAGGCTCAGCTTACTGCGTTTCAGGGCCTTTGTCAGAGGACTGCATCTCGTGGGTCTGCTGTGAACCTGTAATCCCGTGGGGCACATATTGACTGCTGAGCTTGTCCCTTAATTACTCTCTGTCAAGCTTGTGGGAGACAGGATTTCTCGGTGATCAGAACTGCCACTATTTAGAGATACATCACTTAGAGGTGTCAAACGACCACAGTTTTATTTTAGCCCCATCGATTGATAAAGATGCCTGCTGAAGAATTCTGACTCAAGCCATGTTCCTGTTTGCCTCTCGTCACTTCCCCAAATCCAAACTCCGTTGTCGTTAGTGCAAACATTACACAGCTATCAGCATTAAGGCATGAAGCTCTCCCTTGCATTTCTAGATTTTGATAGCAGTAGCACAGGCCAGGAGATGAGACCCACACTCAGCCAACACATCTATGGTGCGTATGTATGGCCCGGACCCATGGGCAGGCTCAGAGCAGCCTCCCACAAGCTGAGGCCTGGGGGGAGGCTGGATTTCCAGCCTGACTCTGAATAATAGGAAAACAACAGATATCCTCAGCAAGGATTAAACATCCTTAGTCCTCTCCTTGCCTCTCCGTGGAGAAGCAATGGTTCCCTGGGTAAGAGAGGCTCTGTCAGTGCAGCCCACAGTTGCAGGGCTCCCTGTGGCAGCTGTGCGCCAGGAGCATGTGGGCAATCCTGCTCGGGGAAGATGGATAAAACTCCTCACACCGATCATGCCCCCAGGTCATTTAAAGGCTGCTTGCAACAGCACCTTCAGTGCTGCAGAGGCCAACAAATACATCCCAATGAGACTGAAAAAGGAGGAAAAAGTCTGGAACCAGCCAGTAGAGCCATATGCTTCCTATCACAGCTGAGAGCACTGACACCAGCCCAGCAGGAGCACGCAGTTGCTAGCCACCCAACGCCGTGGTTATCCTAATGAATCACAATTACAGAAGCACCTGAACCAGATAATGCTGCACTCATCTGCTCCGAAATGCATAAAAGCGTGCAGCAGCCCATAACACTTCTCAACTCCCCAGGGGTTTCAGCTAAGGTGCTGTTTAGAAGCTGCTAGGTTTTTTGCTTCAGGCAGACCTGCTTTGCATGATGCGGTGCACATCTTTAGCCAAGGCTTTCAAAAGCAAAGGGCAGCTTGGATACATTTCCCAGGAGTTGGGTTCCCACAAAGCCTGGAGCTCTCCCTCCCTTAGCATAGCGAAGGCTCTCCACAGGGATGGCACCCAGAAACCTTACCCGCTTTGGGGAAATGCAATCAGCAAACTGGCTTTATACAAACTACAGCTGGAAAGTAAGTGACTGCTGGTGTCCCTTCTGGTTCCCCCAATCTGAACCCCAAGTGGGCAACATGTTCACCACCAGGCAAGCGTGGCCAGCTGCCAAGCTCCCCCTTCCCACCCCCAATTGCTGTGCTGTTGGGATTTGGGGAAAGCTGTATGTCTGCAATCCACTTTTCCTTCCCCAAGCAATCCCCTGACTCCTTCCTTCTTAGAAGCAAGGACAGGGCTGGCCTTGCCCACATGGACTCCCCCAGTCTACAACCATCCTGCTTCAGTGCACAGTGTGTTTCCCCCCACCCCCACCAAAAGGCAGATCTTACAGGGCTGTGTGTTGCTAGAGGTGCAGGTTGTACCCCCTTGGGCGTCCTACTAAGCAGACCATCAAGAAGTGTCACCCTTGGGAAAGGTCTGAGTGCCGGCTGTCCTGGGGGTGCTCCCAGGCGCTCCAGGGAAGGGCAGACCCTGTGGGCATGGGGGAAGCACTGCGGGGAATCACCAGGGAGGTCTCACTCCTTGTGCTGCCTCTCTGTGCAGGCTTGTATATCCTTGGGGAGCAACCTGGTCTGATGGACGGGGGACCAAAATTCGACAGAGAGGGAGAAGGGTAGGTCTGCTTGTGGTAGTTTCCCATATTTTAGAGCAATGCGGTGCCGGCAGCTGCAGGCACACAACACCTGGGCAGCCAAACGTGGTGGTGGGAGTCTGCTGTGACAGTCCTGCATCTGTAGCACCTCCACCCACAAGTGCATTTGAGCATCTGTTACAGAAATGGGGATTTTGTTATTAATAGCCCCAGAACACACAGCAGGGAGGACTCTTTACCTTGAAAACTGCAAGGAGAATTACAGGCATGGGTAAAGTGCTAAATGCTAGGATGCTACTGAGCTTTGTGGAGGGATAGGGTAAGGAACAATCACAAGGTTACTGGGTCCGCACTACCCCCGACATCCAAAGGAGCTCCAGCCTGGTGAGTCATCATTCAGAGTAGTACTTGGTTCAAATAACCCAATTACTCATCAGCTGACCCATTTTATCTCCTGTGGGTTCTGCCCACAACTGACATCAGACTCTGCTAGTTATGAAATATATAGTAAAAGAGACATTGTAAAAGGCCTAGATTTTTTTTTCCCTCTCCCAGCATTGGGTTTTCTACAAAGCAACAGCATGCAAAGCTGCCACATCTGGGGTTTTTTTTTGGGGGGGGGGGGTGGTGTTGTGGTTTTGATGCTTAGTTTTCTGCTGAAGAGAACATTCCTGCAGCAAAAGTATTCCATGGTTTCTGAAAATTGTGAGAAAAACCAACCCTGCTGCAAAAGTGTTAGGATGTTTTCAAGTGATTTCTAGGGATATCCTAAGAACAAGTACAGATTTCCATCCCCGAGCTGCCTACCATCTTTTCAGGGAAACGACAATGTTAAGGAAATATTCTGATCTCAAAAACCAGTGAGGCAGGACCAGATGAGAACACTGTGGATGATGTTTCCACCTTGTGACAGGGTGTAGAAAACCAGCACAACTAGAGGGAAAAAAGCCGTGTACGGGGAGATTTGTTCGTGTTTGTTGCAGGATGGCAATGGAGATGATAAAGATTTGCAAAGCTTTGCTCTGGCAAGCTGGTTGTGAGCTCCTTACTTCCCAATCAGTGACAGTGGAAAATTTTTAATGATTTATCCACAGATGGAGTTGAAATTTCTCCCCACAGGCTTTTACTCATGCACGCAGAACCATGCTGCTGAAAATACTGGCTAGAGAAACTGTTCTGAGCCATGTCCAGAGTGCTTTAGTCGTATCAGTCTCCCTGTCTGTGGAGGGGAAAGGATGTCTTGGTTTCAGCGCGAGTCAGCCACGGAAGGCTATCTAGCAAAAGTCCCTGTTTGTAAATCAAGTATGAGCTGTGTTGTTTAAAGAATTTAGAAGTCCAAAGACACAGTTGGCTCCTAGCAGAATATTCAAAAGCAGCTGCTTAAATGAAGGTTGTTGTGGGGTTTTTGTATCCCAAAATGACACCTCTGAGTGTGATTTAACTTCATGCTAATTACTTACCTATCGTGTCTCTGGAAAGGGAGAAACATGAGAAATCACATTTAATGCTGCCTGTTAAATGCATCCCTAATACATCCTCTATGAAGTTGGGTTTTTTTTCCTGTTCCGTATTCCCTGTTTTCATTTTTAATCACCTTTATTCTGTAGAAAAAGGGAACTTGGTATAAACACAGGTATCCCCAAAAGCTTTCAGTTCAGGTTTCTACAAAATATTAATATTTACCTTTCCTTTAGGAATTACCCAATTTTCAGGTTTTATGCAGATGTCCTTAGAGCAGTAGAGTGCTGAACTCTCACCTGGCGCTTGGAAAGAGATGCAGAAGTGTTTGCAAAAATATTTATAGTATGTTTTCTAAAGCTCCTGCTTGCCACCTCAAAGCAAAAACCAATTATCCTATCTATACTGAATTAAACCAGCCAACTAATTTAACAGTGCCTGTTAAAGCACATATCATATTTCAACAATTCTTTTTTAAATTACAGCTTTTGCAAGTGCCACTAGAGGAGACTACTGTAACCTTTAACATCCAGTGGTAGATTTCCAGCAGGCAGCTCAGAAAATTGTGGGGAACCCTTTGATCTTTACAGCCACATCCTTCCTTAAAAGCTCTTCTCCCATACCTAATGAAATGATAAAGCCATTTGCTCCTTGTTGTAGCCAGCACCGAATCTCCTTTTCTTCAAAGAAAAAAGTATTTTTTGAGAAGGCAAAGCCTTAAATGTCCGGAGAAAGAAAAATGGGTTGCCTAACAAGCAAACAGCAAGAAATACTGCTACCAAAGTTATCTTAAGCTTCAGTCACCCTTCTGCAGGTCAGCACGTTTACAGTTTCCTAATTGCGAGTGCAGTAGTTTTTCACAGACTACCAGCTCTAAATGAAAATGGAGGCTTTACATCTGAAAGAATGATGTCTTTAGCAGTTAATCTCTCTAATCACAAGGTTTCCTAACTGCTAATCTAGCATTTTGTTATCCAACAGGGATTTACCCATTTCATTCAATCAGATTGCATGTCAGATTAATGGCCTGCTCAGAAGGCAGAGGCTGGGTATCAGTCCCCTACAGGCCAGGGCAGAGGGATGGGGAGAACATCTGCATCCTACAAATCCTTCCAGAGGATCTCGCACTCAGAGGTGTTGAATAGGCTGCCATTTATTTTTAACAAACATTGTGCACACCCATGAATCTGCATCTCCACCAGAACAACAAAATTAAGTGGTTCTGCTTCTTTTGAAAGAGAAAGCACGAGGATCAAGTTTCACATGCGTTTGACAGATGCTTCTCTTGTCAAAAAGATGTCACTACATGAAGTCCCCAGGAATGACAGCTTGCTTTATTTTTTTTTACTGTCTGAATGAACGCTTGTTTCCTGCTTCCCCAGCTTCCCTTTCAAAATAAATAGAAAATTACTTATCTTTAAACCCAAGTTCATGATAGCTTAAATAATCTTCCTGTGATGATTCAATCAGTCTGAGTATCTCTAAGGGGATGCTCTGAGACTTGAGGAAAGCTTTTCCAGCTACATTTCCCAAGTTATTACCTACCTTTATTCATACAAAAATGTTACCCCAGCCAGAGACTGAACCCTGCAAGGTGATCGTTGCTATCCACTGGGCATCTAAGCCATCTACTCATTTCAGTGCATATCTGGAGCTCAATAACTGCAATCCATTTAGAAGGCCCTCAGATAGCGCAGTAATATAAAGTCAGATATAAAGCTTTATCTGACTGTTTAAAGACAGCAAACTTGTCCAGTTGTTGATGGCTAAATTCTCTTTTTCCTGTTTCTGATCTTAACAAAGTACCCACAACTCCACCAACCTGCACAGAGCTTGGCTGTGCACCCCAGAGCGAGCACACTGCTATTTTAAGGGTTGAGACTTGCTCACCTATAAAGAAAAGTGAACTGGAAGACAATCCCTGACAGCAGCACTCAGTGACAGCTGGCATTATCAAAACTAAAATTGTTTTGAATCAATCCTAACTAGCATGACGTATTTGACACTTAATTATCTAAGGGCTAAATTCAGTATATATATATATGTCTTTTTGTTCTTTATTCCTTCTATTGATTTTAATGAGACCTAATGCCAAGTGAGAGACATTCAACAGGAGGAATATATTAATTATTTATATTTCTTTCAGCTTTATCTCTGCAGGTATTTAGCAAAGTATCACCGATATATTTACTTCACATGTGCAATTTCTTAAAAAAACCATGCCCGCAGGGGTCTAGCTCTGTAGCAAATGCCTTAGCGAAAGCAAATATTCATAACAGCAGATTAGGGACTTTTCCTACCACAGAGTAGAAGGTAATGAGGCTGGAGGGGATTTTGCTCTTGGGCTTTCCTGTGGAGGCATGGACCCACTAGGGCAAGCTTACAATGTTCAGCGGGCACACTGGACAAGGATGCCCATGCCACTGGAGAGCAATCCAGCACCACAACTGGAGGCAATTCCTGATCTAATATATCAAAGCTGTGCTGCGTTATGCAGAGGCACCAGCTTAACTTGTCTGTTTCTGCATTTGACTCTATTTGGCAGGATTGACACACACCCAATACCAATTTCTATCAAGGCTTAAGCAACTTTAATTACTTGGAATTCATCCATAGGATTTAAATGTAGTAGATTTCAGGCAGGTGGATGGTTAAGTCTGATAAGTGAAATAAACATAAATTGTTTCTACTTTGTCCAGACTGTCTGGATGGGACATATTCAGCTGTTCTATGAAAAAGTTTGAAGATGAAGTAGCTGATAACAGATCCAAAATTTGGTATAATGACAAGCAAAGACTGTAAGAAAGATGTGGTAAGTTTACATTGAGAAACTAGTTTTTAAGTTCTTTAGCACTATCCTAGTGAGATGACAAGCACTGCTGAACCAATTTTTCATGCCACAGTGGCACAGGAGGCAAAAAGCTTATGGACAAATTATTTTTAGTTATTGAAGAACCAACTCAGTCATGGGGGTTGGACTAGATGACCTCTAGGGGTCCCTTCCAACCCAAAACATTCTATGATTCTATGATACACCTAATGGTTTATATGTCAAATACAATACCGTTTGCATCACCTTTACAATCCCAAGGAACTAGTTCAGTGGAAATGTATCCCACTGAACACAACGTCAAAATAGACAGGCAGTACTTTAGTATCAATTCACCTTTTCCATAAACACTTTGAACGGTGGGAGCCAACATACTTATTTGCAGAGTATCCCAGCTTTAGAGTGCCCACGAGCACTCTGGAGGGCAGGATGATAAGGCAAAGTGATCTTGATCAGAACGGAAAGCTCCTCTGACACAGGTAGGATGCAATTCAGGAAGGACAGACGTAAAGCCCCTCCTAGCGTATAAGTAACCTGCTGCCTGCGTGCAAGACTGAGAGCGCGTCAGTGTGCAGCAGTCCTTCAAAAGAGGACCAGGGGCTCCCAAACAACTGTTCATACTGCTGAGTGGGGAAGCAAAGGGGCCAGGCTGGATATATGGCAGTCATGCAAGGAACATGCTGACACCTCTCTAACTGGGGTGCTCTGCTTTGGCACGAGTCCAGCTGAAGTACCGTGCCCAGGTCTGGGTGCTGTACTTTGGGGTTAAAGAGGATAGAAGTTAGAGGAGAGCAGTGACAACAGCCAGACATCCCAAGGCATAACCTCTGAGGTTGTTCGGTCTGGCCATGGCTGAGGGCAAACGTGATAATTTTGCAAATACACAAAAGGTTCCTCCAGAGAGGAAATACCATCCCCTGTCTGCAGCTCAGGGACAAGAAGGAGCAGATCCAGACTTTAGCAAGAGGGAAGACATTAATGACACAGGGGCACAGGAGCAGGTTGCCTGTAGAGGATGTAAAAGGCCTGAAGCCGAACAGGCCAGAGCTCTCTTAGGATCGCCTTGGTCAATGTGAACCTGCCTTGGGGAAGACAAATGGTCTCTAAACACACCGTTCTCATCATGAAGGTTTTCCGAGTTGGCGGCGCTGCCTGGCATACCACTAAGACAAGCTTTCTGTCTGTCCCACGGTGGCCTGGAAAGGACGGCATGCAGCCCCGCTGGAACGTTGCTGCACCCAGCGACCTCCCGGGCTTCTACTTTTGCTAATGTCTGCCACTCCAAAATACCATTAGAGAAGTGAAGTGATCCCCTCTGCGAGGTGTGTGCCTCAAACACAGGCGCCCGAATATCCCCATGCCTCCCAGCACCCAGAGGGCCAAAGGGAAGGGCTCGGCTCAGGACCTCTAGCCCCAGCCCCACCGCCTGTCCCTCCCCAGGGCTCTACAGAGGGGAACGGCACCTGATCCAAGGGCAGAGCGACCCAGGGAGAGGGAAGGGGCTCATAACACAACCAGCCAGAGCCGAGCCAGAATGTACTCTCTTTATTTAGTACTACGCAGCGGTGCAATGCTCGTCACATGCTGTAAATTCCCATAATCAACAGGAAGAAATGATCAGCATCTCAAGTGCTCGAAAGCACAGATAACATACATCAGCACATACTTCGATCCTGACTACTTATATCACAGAGTAATGGGCTGAAATAAAAGTAGTTTCTGCTGATGACTAACTTATGACCATAAATTAGAGGCAACCAGTGGCATGTCTAAAGCACAGCAGAGATTCAGAGTGCAGCAAGGGGGTACAAGGGTGGCAGGAAAAATGAACTGGAAAGATATTATGGCTCAAACACCCACCAGAGGGCAAGGGAATTTTTCCTTAAAATGATCGGAAGTAAGCTTGCCATTGAGAAGTGGAGACACAAAGCGCTGGGCAGAGCTGTGAAGGGAAAGAAGATGTGAGGAGAGATGGCATGGCTGAGCAGAAAACGCCAGAGAAGAGGGAATGAGCGTGTCAAGGGGATGCCACACCGCACTGCCATTGCACCAGCAAGTAATGTGTGTTCCCAGTTATGTGAGCTACAAGCATACACCTAAGTCTGTTTTCTCCCTCAGAAAAATCCAGTAATGGGAAAATAAATGGGATGAGGTCCTTGGATAAATATGGCTTAACACTGTACATCTCACCCAACCTTCGTCCCGCTTCTCTGTGGTGGCTGGTGGCTGAGTTTTCCTTTACATGTCTCCTCAGCCCTGGGCTGAAGCCGATCTCTCTCCAATTCCCAGGGTGGGTTGCTGCTTTGGCCCCCCTGGGAGAGCATCTGCAGGATGGTGTGACTGGGGGCAGGAGCCCCCGAGTCCCCCAGGAAGCCCCCACCAGTGGGGCTGGTCCTAGAGCCAGGCAGAAGTGCCGTGCTGGTGGAAGAGCCCCGGAGGAGTGACCTAGGCTGCCTAAAAGATGCAGGGAAAGAGGGAAATTGCCGACAAAGCAGCTGCAGTCCTGAACAAGGACCTGCTGGAAAAGGCAAAGACATTTAAAAGGAGAGTGAGTGAGATGCAGCTTCAACAGGAGATGTAATAGGGGAGAAAATAAAGGAGGGAAGATTGGGAAGAGAAAATCCCAAGCCTGCATGTGAGAGGAATGGGCTATGAAGAAAATTGACTCTGAGTGAAATGAAAGCAGCCTAGGAAAAGCTGATATGGTAGAAAAGTGAAGGAGAAGGTAGCTGACACACCGGAATGAGAAAGGGAAGAAGGAAAGGGGGGCAGTTCCCCAAACCCCTAATCTCAGTGCAAATGAGAGGAGAGCTGGTCTTGCTAAGAGCTCAAGAGCTATACTGTGTCAGAACCATGAACCCACACAACTCCTTACATGCCATTCTCCATCCTACAAAAATGGGGAAAAATCCAGGGTTATGATGATTACACAAATATTTTATTTTTTAAGGTTTGAGCCAATGTATTCCCTAAACCAGTGACATGGATCTGCAAAGAGGCCGATTTTATGCAGCAAGGAAGTATCGGCTAGAGCTATGGAGAGTACAGTTATGCTAATAAGATCAAATATGGCTTTTCAGTATAATCCTGTCCTGGTTTCGGCTGGGATAGAGTTAATTTTCTTCACAGAAGCTGGCATAGTGCTGTGCTTTGGATTTAGTACTAGAAGAATGTTGATAACACGCTGATGTTTTTAGTTGTTGCCAAGTAGTGCTCAGACTGCTCAAGGACTTTTTGAGCTTCTCCTGCTCGGCCAGGTGCATAACAAGCTGGGAGTACAGCACAGCTAGGACCCAAACTGTCCAAAGAGCTATTCCATACCATAGAACGTCATGCTCGGGGGGGTTGGTGGGTCGGCCGGTCGCGGGGGGAGTGATCGCTGCTCGGGTACTGATCGCTGCTCAGGACGGGCTGGGCATCGGTCGGCGGGTGGTGAGCAATTGCATTGTGCATCATTCGTTTTGTATATTCTGTATATTTTGTTATCATTCTCATTATTACTATTATTATTATTTTCTCTTATTAAACTGTCTTTATCTCAGCCCTCGGCTCTAACGTTTTTTCCCCTTCCCGATTCTCTCCCCCATCCCACTGAGGGAGGGGGGGGAGTGAGCGAGCGGCTGCGTGGTGCTTAGTTGCCAGCCAGGTTAAACCACGACAAATCCACATTTCTGAAAAGATTTATATCAGAGCTTTGCGCAGTTTAAATCACCCAAGGCAAGTGTATGAAGTGACTTTCCATGAAAAATATTATCTACATTTAGCTGAGGTTAACAATTTCCCCAAAGTTTACATGAGAATCCGCATGCCATTTACAACTGATTAACTATTATTTGACAGACTGTTTGTGCAATGAATTGCTGACATTTTGAAAAGAGCTATTTGGTGATTTAACATAGACTTAAAATGTGACCTTTGATTTATACAAAATGCATATAAAGTGGGTAGAATGAGGTGTTGAACTTACTGCATAGGTCTTGTCTGATAGCTATGCATCCTTTCTGTTTCTGCTTTTCTCACCTTTGAAGTTCTCTGCAGGAAGACTTTGGTGGATTTTTCAGGTACAGATTTGAGTATCATTCATTCTGCTGTGCTATTTCAAAATGTTAATAAATGATGATGCTAATCCAGAGCCAAAGCAGCAGCAAGATGTGTCATTCTTAATATTAATACATGTTCAATGTTTATTCAACTTAGCCAGTGTTGGTTTTTTTGTTCATAAATTACTGGACTTCTACATTTATTTAAGAAATCCATTGCCTCTGTAGGTAGCAACTTACCATGATAGTTAATGTCAAATATTATTTTTCATTTGAAACTAGAAATAGAGACATGAGGAGATTTGAGGTTAACGTTAGCCCCTGAAATGAAAAAGCAGATGGGGACAATCTATTCTGAAGGGCCTGCTAGACTGACACCCAGCTATACCATCTGAAGAAATATTATAACATTTAGCACTGGTGGAAAGGAGAGGAACTTTTGCTTTGCATGCATACAAGAATCTGTATGCAATTGTTCTTTTACACGTTTGGTTTATGCTTGTTGACCCACACCTGTTATGCCTGTTTCAGTGGCTCCATCCCAAGCAGAAATACACGTTTCCTATCTATGAAGCATTTTTGCATGGGGAGACTCTTGTTTCTCTCTCTGCTGTGCAAGAGCTCAAATTTCTGCTCTTGGTGAATCATCTGTTCGAGTTTCCTCATGCAACTTCCATACATCTGCTTTTATTTTGCTGCTTTTTGCTTTGTTGTGATCTTTACAAAAATATAGAAGATTAATGTATCAACAGCAACACAATAGTTAAAGGTTACGTGAGGATTTTCCCTTCAAATCTGACCTTTCCAGTGTTATTGAAAAAAGAGCATAATAATGGGATATATATATGCAGGATCTTTTCTACTCTTTCTAGACATATTGCAATGCTATATAGGGAGGCCAGAAAATCAAACTGGAAGGAGTCTTGAGAGGTCATTTAGTTCTCCTGCACCAAAGCAGAGCTGCAGATATCCAGGTATTCCTGACCAATGTGGATCTTTAATTCCTTGAAGCAAAGAGAATCCTGAATGTCTCAGGGTGGTCCCCTTCTGGGGAAGAAGTAGGAACAACAGTGGTTTCCTAGGGGTTTTCCTTAGGATATAGAACCAAGAAAGAAACCTTGACTTTTTTGTTGCTGTTGATTAGCTCAAATAGCAGATGAAGGAGAGGAAAGAGAATGCCCGAGTCAGAAATCTAATCCCATAAACTAAGGGAGGTCCATGGGAACAGAGGAAAATAACATCACCCTCAATCTGCTTATGAAAAGCAATATATGGAGGCAACTATCTCCACTTTGCCAAAGAAGGCATTTCAGCCTTAATTTTGATTGCAAAACACACTGCAGCTTCAGGGCCAGTTTTTGAACTGTTACAAACAAATAATTCTTCACCTTTACTTAAATCCTGCCTGTCCCATCTCTGACTCCACATACCAAATTGATCTTTGAGATCTTCACTATAGAGCAACTGAGGAAATCAAACAAGTTCTGCAATGCTATTGCGCAGAAACAAAAGTGGAAGTTTTTTTCAGTAATATAAACAGGTGAAGCAAAATTTGATTTTGCAACTCAACATATGACCCAAGAAGGACTCTAAAATAGCCAGTGAGGCGCTCTGGATTTCTACAGTTGCATAAAAGTCTCAGAGGGAATAATTATTAATAGATATGTGGTTTTCCATAAACTCTCACAGGCTGAAAAACTGATCTACAAATTTCATGGAAGAGAGATTCCTCCTGAGATATTCTGTCTTATTTTGGCTAGATCAGAAAGACCATGATCGATAACAGACTCTTAGAAATTTGGCACTTTGAACCTGCAGACTGCTCCAGCTTAGGTAGAAGCATGAATTTACAACTTTTTATTAAGATAGACATGCATTAAAAAAAAAACTTTCTCAAAGAGAATTAAAATGCAGTTGTCACTCATACCAGGTTTTCAAGCACTCATCGTTTACTACATCATTTAAACTGAACTGCCCAGTCCCCAGTCTTAATAGGAGTATAAGACCACCAAAGGCTTCAGCTGAATTCAGGTTACGTGATGCTAAGCACTGTTCATGAGTAAAATATAGAACCAAAGTAAGCAGATGACACTTCCCATGCACTTAAAATAGAAACTGCAGGTGAAAGCAGAGTGAAATCTATTACCACTCATTTACACAGAGTAACCCATTTCAGAGGTATTAAGCAATTTGATCAAGGTCACGTAAGACAGCTGTGGCACAGCCAAGAACCAAAGTTAAGAATAGCAAAGAGTCTCATAGGAATTTCCGAACTCATTTGTCTTCTCCTCATTTAAATCCTTAAATAATAAGGACAAAAGCATAACTCACATGCCCAAAGATAATAGATATATGCTGAAGTCTGTATCTATGGGCTTTATATATCATACAGACAGGCATGGTTATGCTGCGTCCGTTGATGAAGTCTGCTAGTTTAGATTGATGCTTCTTTAAACAATTAGATGAGCAGCACAAGTCTGAAAAAAAGTATGTTGTCACTCTTATTGACACTAAGCAGTACTGTCCTCTTCAAGAGTGATGGAGCACATGAATCCCTCCTGAAGAGCATCATACCAGTTAGCAGACCTCTTTATTTAAAATTATGAAGTACAGACAGACTGTATACACAAAACCAGAGTGAGGATGCTTGCAGAGTGATGCGCCTGGTACATGAATCCACCTCTCCTGCCAAGACGAAAGATGACCGACTGCAGCGTGTGTGCGTGCGTGTGTGCGTGCCCTCACACGACGTGAAGACGTGCCCCCCCGGTGCTGCAGTCGCAACCGCACGGGGCTTTGCTCGGTGGCAGGGGCAGCCTGAGGCTCCTGCCTGCCAGGGTCAGCTCTGCAGCAGGGAGGGACTAGGGGAGACTAGGGACATTTGAACAGGCCAGCTAGTCTGGGGGAGAAATGTCATGTGTGCTTTATGTAACATAATTGTTATTTCACCTACTAATAAAAGGGCAGCCCCCGGAAGAAAGGTGAGCTAAGATGCCATCCCTAAATATGCATGATCTATGCTGGAACATGCTGTGAGATGCACGGTCATTATGCACAGATGTGGCTCTAAACATGCCTGTGCTTCTCTTTCACCCCCTACTCCTGCTATTGTAGCAGCATTAGCTTAGCTTTTAACGTCGGCTTTTTCAATTAAACATTTTTCCAGCTGTTAAAAAAATTAATTTTCAAAGAAATATAATTTTAAAATGTTCTTTCTTCCTTCCAAGCTTCTCTCTTGTGCCAACACCTTTTCTGAGGATGGAGAATTTTTTAAGAGATGTAGGTAGGAAAGAGGTGGGAGGGGAAGAGAACTTTTCTAAAAACTGGGGAGAATGTGTAGGCATCCTTCATCTTGCTGTAGTTGGAAGGTATGACAAGGGTGAAGAGAAAGGTGAGGGAAGGCAGAAAATAGAAGAAAAAGAAATCCAAACCTGTGTTTGAAAAACAAAGTAACTATGAAACTCAGTAGTTTCTTGTAAGACAAAATAATTTTGTTCCTTTGGAGGCAGCTCTACCCCTGTGATTTCAGAGAATATTACAGCTTAGCACAGTCAGTCCTTAGCCCCTCCATCCTCTACAAGTGATAAGTGTACTACTCCTCCTCTTTCCTTAGCCACTGTCCTGGTTTTCGCTGGGATAGAATTAATTTTCCTCCTAGTAGCTGGCTTAGTGCTGTGGTTTGGATTTAGTGTGAGAAAAGTGTTGATAACACCCTGATGGTTTAGTTGTTGCTAAGCAGTGCTTACACCAGTCAAGGACTTTTCAGCTTCCCCTGCTCTGCCAGGTGCACGAGAAGCTGGGAGGGGGCACAGCCAGGACAGCTGACCCCAGCTGACCAAAGGGCTATTCCATACCATATCATGTCACGCTCAGTATATAAGCTGGGGGAAGAAGAAGGAAGGGGGGGGATGCTGGGAGTGATGGCGTTTGTCTTCCCAGGTCACTGTTACATGTGATGGAGTCCTGCTTTCCTGGGGATGGCTGCACACCTGCCTGACCACAGGAAGCAGTGAATGAATTCCCTGTTTTGCTTTGCTGGCGTGCATGGCTTTTGCTTTCCCTATTAAACTGTCTTTATCTCAATCCACGAGTTTTCTCACTTTTACCCTTCCAATTCTCTCCCCCATCCCACCAGTGGGGGAGTGAGCAAGCGGCTGGGTGGTGCTTAGTTGCCGCCCGGGGTTAAACCACAACAGCCGCCTTTCCTGGTACTAACCCCCTCCCTTGCCCCTTCTTACTTTCTCTCTTAAACAGCCTAACCACCAACACGGTGAGTTAAACTCAGAGCAATTGTTCCCAGGTTGTGTTTTTGAAACGGGCTGGTTTCGTTTCAGCAAAGGACAGTGCGTGTGTCAGAAAACATTTTTACCTTTCCCAGCTCTAACAGTTTACCTAATAAAAGACATTACCTCTGTTCCCATGCCCCACCTGACTAATGTTCTTAGCTCATGATAGCCAGAACAACACTCACTCTCCTCCCTTCCTCCCAAAATACTAACAGGGAGTCCTTTATGTTAAAATTGAGCAGCACTTGAGAGAACACTTCACCATTTGGGGGATGTCTCCTGTTTATGGGTACAAGATGCTTGGAAAAGACAGATTTGATCACGTTACTCAGTGACTGAAGCTCTGCTTCAAATATTAGAAGGTCTTTAAGACTGATCTGTCAACATTATTCATATGGCACTCCTCACCCTACCATCTGAATCCCTTTAATGGATCACTCCCCGCTTTCCTGTGTAGACGTTGGTCATCAAAAATGCACTTTGGGTTCATATAGATTTTTCTCTAACTTTAGTAAAGATGAGGAAAGGAATTTCAAAAAAGAAAGGCATTTAGACACCTTCCAAATTATTTTTTTTGCTGTGTTTTTAAGGTGATTTAAGGAAGGCAGCTACACTGACTTTTGTAAAGGGGCACAAAATATTTTGCTTTGTACATATGAAAAGGCAAAGGCAATGTAAAATTTTACATGTCAAAGGCGATGTAAAATGCCTTTGCCCAGCCTCAAAGCCCCATGCAAAAAAGTGGATTTTGCCATCCAGTGAAGAGGACAATATTTTTCTGGTGGAAAAATTCAATGTTCCTGGCTCTGGCTTGAGCACAAACTCTGCTTACCGAAGGCTACAGAACAGTCCAGAGGTCTTGGAGAGCGGCTGCTGCCTGCAGCTTTAGCTTACTTTGCAAAGCGTGCTTTTCCCCAGAGAAGCTCCCCCTCGGTGCTGCTCACCCCTCGGCTCCGACATGGAAAGCGGTGGCTTCTGTGCTGCCCCCTGTGGGTGCCAGAGCCCAGGTTCACACTATATGGAGCCATGCCTGGGCAAACTCTAACCAACCGTATTTTTAAAAACAGGAAGGTCCCAGCTGCCAAACTTAACATTTGATTTTGTATTTTTGTAGGGATCTCAGGACTACAGAAAGTTGATTACTTTCTTGAACTGATTTTCCTCCCTGTTTTCAGCATCCCTCCTCTTCCCCATCTTCCTTGTGGCTTTATGTCTGTGAACAATAGCACAGATAGGAGTAGCATTTCATCTTGTAAAACATGGAGAGTTCTTTTTGCGAGAATATTGCACATATGGTATATGAGACAGCCTAAAGATTCATCAGCCCCTGCTCTGCCAGTAGCTAGCCAAAGAAAAATCTTCCTGAAAACAACAAGATTGGTAGGGAGCTCAGGATCTGGCCTTGGGAGAAGCCATTTTAAAATCCCGGGGGAAAATGAGTTTTAACATGCTCACTAAGTCTTGGTATCTGATCACAAATCTTAAGAAGCTGTGTCTTAGAGGGAGAAAAATGCATCCAAAACTGCAGTGGAGAGGAGAGAGTAGGAGAGCTTGTGAAAGTCACATGCAGAGCTGCCAAATTAAATGTCATACCAATATATGTTACTTGGGGAAATTGCTACACATTGTCCTACTCTTCTGTCATTAAGAAAAGCACCCGGAGATGATGCTGACGACAAAGCTTCCAGCAACACCTGCAGCTCTGGAGCCCTGGGGCAGCAGCAGGAGGGCTCCCCTGGCACGGGCACCAGGTAGCTGCTTACACACCTCCCGCCTGCCACCCTCGCTCCAGGCTGCGCGCAGGGGTACCCCCAGGACACCCCTGCAGATGCACACCAGGATTTCCCACTCCTGAAACTTGCGTGGATGTCCAGGGTGATGGGTACATCACCAGGTCAGTATGCCCAGGAAGGGCCAGCATTGCCACGCTGCCCCACAGCTGGACTGTGACCCATCTTGTTCGGTGGGGTTTGCACGCCTGCTGATGGAAAACCACAGCCTGACTGTGGAGAGGGAGCTCTTGCCTGAAGATGTATCATGCGCACACATACACTGGCCATAAACATGCGTATGTGTAGGCATACTCCTGGTACAAAAATCTGAATGACTAGAGAGCTGATACTTCCTTTCTCTCAAAAGAGCTTTTTCATGCAATAACAAAAATGATGGTGCAGGAAAAACAACTCTTCCTGGCAGAGGTCATTTGCTTCAATAGAAAGAAGCAGTAGAAAACATAGTCTGTCTCCCAGTGGGAATCCTTGTGTATTTTATGCCAGTGTATGTGTATGCCAGTGTATGTATATGCCTTGCTCTTCTTCCTTTTACACAGATTTAGGTCCATGATCTTTCTCAGCAGCTATTACAAGTGTAATGTGAGACATGCTAGACTTTTCACAAACAAAATAAATGTGTTTACAGGTAATAGCTTGTACAGGCTCTATACTGTTACAAGATAAATCACAAATGCACTTTTCCTCTCCAAGTTCAAAACATGCAGATTGCCACCATGTCAACAAAACAAAGAAACAATCAAAAATCAAAGTAAAAGGATATTGTGAAAAGCACATGGTAGGTTTGGCTTCAACAGCACGCCCTACCGCATGCTTTCTGATTGTCACTGGGCAAGTCATGGCTGCTTCTTGTGACAGCTGATGGCGATGATCATCTGTTAATGGTGTTCAATGATCGCATATTAATGGTGTTCTTTGTGCTTTCCCCCCATTTAAATTTTATGTTTTTAAGAAAAGGAATTTCTCCCCTGCAGTGAGTGCCTATGGCTTCTGGTGATAAAGTGGGGACTGGGAGCCTTGTACCCAGAAAAGCCCTAGCTATCCAGTCTCAGCACAGGGTCCCAAGCAAGACAGTGCAGGCAATAAATCTCGCAGATTTAGTCTACAGCTAGTGGAACAGTGCCATGTTTAAGTAAAATATAAAATATCAAAAAAATATAGCAGCCATTTAGGAAGACAAAAGCTGTTCTAGAGTCTGTAATTCAGTACAGCTCAGGGAGGTCCCTGAGCCAGCTCCTGGGCAGCCTGGCCCCATAGCACCGTACAGTACAGCGACAGCTACGGGTTGCTGCGCTGTGGCTGTTCAGCCAGGTAGAAGTGCCCTCAGCATGTTTTCATGACAGAGAATGACTCTGGGTGAGCGTTACAGCACAATTAGAGAGGTAGTGTTCAGAAAAACTGGTTTCAGTGCCCATATTCCTCAGCTCTTCAGTCCTGCTGAGTCAAGTCGGATAGAAAGAACCACCATTGAAACAGGCTGCAAGCTTATAAGCAGACGTAGCCATTGCCTTCATTCCTAAAGAGGAACAAACCCACCCTTGAAAATTCAGGTTTTTAAGAAATTAATGCAAAAATTAGCATTGCAAAGCCCTATCCTTTGAGGTGTTTCATCCATGACTTGCCCTGACTACCAACCCTGCCAATACAGCGCAGGGTTTGAGATGTCTCTGGCACCAGCCCTTGCTCTCGGGTGCACACCCCATCGAGACCTCCCCAGCTCACAGCCTCTGCGGGGCCACGTCCCCATCAGAGACGGGTCCCCTCCTCCGGTGCTTACACGGTGGGGCAGAAATGCGCTGCCCTTATCGTGCCTAAACTGATGTAGCTTTGGATTTACACTGACAGATGCACTGTGTCTGGAGGTGCTTCTCAGGCTAGGACTGTACTTTCAGCCCAGCTTTCAACCTGGCCACAAGCAGTCTTTGGGGCCCACAGGAGGCAGGATTAGTGTATGCGATCAGACAAGGCTGCCAGCAGCACTTTGGGCAGCCTGAAAAAGAAGGGCTATTGATTTACTGTAGGGGAAAACGTAGTGCAGTGTCCTAGACCATTATAATCCCATTCTGTCTTTGCTGAGGTTTTCAACCTTCCCCTCTGTCTCTTGCTCTTTTTTTTTTTTTCACTTTTTTTTTTCCCTTTTTTTTTTTACTTTTCTTTTTTTTTTTCCTTTAAGGAGAAGTATCTTTATTCTAGGCACTGGACAGAGCTGTACCCCCAGGATTTTTGTCCCAGGTCTGTACAATTTAGGGAGGAAACTGCAAACCTAGTCCATTGTACTCCTCCTGACCAAGAAAGGACAGATATTAGGATATCTTACACCCCAAATATCTAGTAACTATCCACTTTATTCCACACATGCAAAGTGAAATCGGGTGGTTTGTATATGAAATCATATTAAAATCAAGATGATTTTGGATAAATTATTACAAAACATTTAGGGACCAGCTTTAAAAGTGCTCCAATGGCACTTTCAGTGAAGTAAATTCTTTGCTACTCAAGATATTGCACGTACCTTGGAGGAACTGAACACAAGCGTCAGAAATCAAAGTGATCACTCTACATCTGTGTTCTGTGTATTTTGCTGGTCATGAACTTATTTTGCTTATGTTTTCCCAGAGGTTTAAGATGAAAGGAAAAGATGGAAAATAAAAAGCTGAGAAATGCAGATATGATCTTGATAAACTATTGTAAGAAATTCACATAATCTTCTTTTCCCATCACATATGGTTTCAGCTTGGGATTAATGTTTCATTTCCAATTTCAACTGCATGTTTCTTTTAAAATAATAATTAAAATATTAAGAAAAGTCATCAGAAAAATCAATTTTAAGGCAGTTTTTCTTATCTACAAATGTAATAGTAGTTAAAAGAACCTGACTATTCCCAGCTAGAGGACTTTACACTACAGCATATTACTGACATTTATCTAGCTATAAACAAACACCCACTGAAGAGCAGCACGTTATGGTTAATTAAACAACAACAGTCGGGTGGGGGAGGGAGGAGGAAATAATAGTCATTTAGTTTAACTGGAAAAACGTGAAGAGACTTGTAATGCAGCTACAAATTCAGTGAGTCAAAAATACAAGCCTCTAAAGTTAGTGCTCCAAGTACTGCAAATAGCAAACAACGTCAGCATCCCTGGGCACAGGCTCAGCTAATTGAGCGGTAGTCTTTCGTCAGTGGTACCAGACAGAGATTTGTAGTGTCTGTTATTTTAAGGGAAGATAAAATTAATATCTGTAATCAACATTGGTCTTTCTGCTGAAGCTCTCCCATTTCTTTCTCTTCCAAATGCTGCAGGGTGGGCTTCCTTGACCATCACGCCATCTCTGTCTGCCCAAAGAGGGAGATGTAGCCCTAGTGCAAAGTCACCAGCAGCCTGGGAGGGCTGCACTCAGCATCGCCCAGGGGCATGCAATTTAAGTTCATGTTCAAAACATTCCCAGCTACCGGGAGGGAGACGGCTGCTGCCCGGGACTCCTGCTCAACTTCCAGCTCTCCTGCTGTGCAGCCAGCAAGGTCTCACCTCTGTGGGGCTCAGTGCCTGGTCCCCCTGCAGTGGTGGGGTATATGGGTGGCATAAACCTGCAGTCCACGTGCAATCAGCTGGGTGCCTTCAGCATTGGGCTTCCTGCGGGAGCCCCTTCCCAGCAGGATTTGAGATGGCATCACCAGACTGCTTAGCAAGCCCCAGGCTCAAGGGATGCTGAGGCTGGTAGCTCTCCTTTTTTTCAACTTCAGCCAGCTCTGATGTTGCTCTGATGGGCAAAAGCAGCCAGAAACACAAATATTTGTGGGATGGAAAAAACACTCCTACCCTACATTTATTCTGAGCTCACCTCTGCCCTTCTTTTTAAATAACACACTAAAGATACATTATATAGCAATTTAATAATAACTCTTCATTCCTAAAGTAAGCAAGTATAATTTATCAGCCTTTTAGAGACCAATAAATAGGGACAGAGGGTAAATGTAGCCCAGTGATGAAAAATCAGCCCAGGTTGCCTTGCCCTGGACTATGGCTATCCACTGTAGGACAGCAGTACCTGAGACAAGATGCCTTAGCGATCACCTCATCTCTTTTTTTGACCTTGCCTCCAAATCAGGCAGCCAGAGAGAAGAGCAGCAGACTGACACCTTGTGCCCATGGCACCCAACCAGCTCCACACCCACCGCTGGCAGGCAGAGGCATGGCCTCCACTGCCATCTCTGGAGCTCAGCAAAGCTCTCAGAGCATCATGGATGATTTGGGTGGCAAGGAAACCTGGGAGGGCTCTGGTCATACTTCCCACCCAAAGCAAGGCCAGCTCTGGGGTCACACCAGGCTGCTCAGGGCTTTGCTTGACTGGGTCTTGGAACACCCTCCAAGGGTGAAGGTTGCACTCTTGAGTTGGGCTGGGCTTTCAGCACAGATGCCGGGTGAATCAGTCCAAGCTTTAAAGATGAAAAACTCCTAACTGGGAACCAGGGATGGTAGCTCTGGGTGACGAGGGACCTAGATAGTAACCTACCCTTGCCAAAAGGGCTATGGGGTTTGGGTGCCTCAGATGCTCCCGCTAGAAAAGATGAATAGTCACTCTGAAGTGACCATTTAAACTTCGCTGCTTCAGTCATTAATGTGTGTAAGAAGTTCTTAGATTTCACAATGAAAAGTGCAACAGATGCAATGCAAGATTTTTCTCCCATGATAATCAATGAAAAATATTGCATCTGAGCTTTTCTATCTTCAGTCCCCTGTTAGACTGTAGCCAGCATGCATTTTATTTGTGGTTTTATAGGAAAAGTTCATTTTAGCACTTTTTCCAAAACTCATTAGCTCAATCAATTTTAATCCATTTTCCATCTTCCCCCGGGGTGAACAGAAGAGGCAAACATAGATAAAGGGAAGAAATGTAAGCAATATCTGCAGATGACATCTTCCAGCAGTAGCACTTCTAGCATCTGATAACCTCCCACTGACAGTCTTTCTTGTGGTAAAGGCTGTAACAAACTGTTGCTGGGCAGAAGAAAAATGTCAAGCGCATCATAAAAGTCATAGTGAATGTATACCTCAAAATGCTTGAGGATTTATCGCAAGTGTGTATTTCTCCTTTGTACTGCCATAATTTGAACTCCCTAGGTCTTTCATAAACAAAAATTAAAAGGAGTCATATTTATAAGACAAAATATATGCTTTTGTGTAGAACTTCTTCAATTATTCTTTCACTATCACTGTACCAGGAAGAGTAGTTACATACTCAATTACATAAACGAGTCTATCCAGGCTCAAATGCTCAGCACTGTGCTGCCAGGTAAGGAAGAGAACTTTAGACTCCTCTTCCCAAAGGCATAATAAATAACAAAAAGCCTCTTTGTCTATATCTTTTTTTTTTTTTAAGGAAAAAAAAAAAAAAAGAGATTTTAATGCTTTGTTCCTGCTAGTGAAGCTGTGCCACTGCTTGTATAGAAAAGAGCAATATTCAATAACTAGGATTTTTAATTCGTGCTAGTATTTTTTGGTCTATGGTACATGATGCACCTCTAATAATAAAGTAGCAAGCAATGCAACGTGGTGGGCACTGTATTCAGAATACAAATGAGCTGGCAGTCTTTTGAAAAAGAGTAAATAAGAGACCTCTAGTGCCCAACAAGATTGAGGGCTCTAATGCACTTAAAAGAACTAGCACAATGAAACAGCTGGATTGTACATATCGTGCAATTATTAAAATAATTCAATATAATGAAAAGCTTAATCCTAATATGTTTTTCTGACATTAAAAATATACTAATAAGAACTACACTTGTAAACTACTTTTTGAAAAAGGAATTCAAGATCTTTCCTTTCATCACTCAACTGGCCCATTGCGACTGACCCCACAGTGGAGGAGAGCTCAGAGGAGAAGGGGAAAAAACCCAAAACAAACCAAAAAAAACCCCCAACCAAACCCAGCAATGACCTCAGGGAATAATGGATCATAAAGAAGGCTGAACTCACCTCAACACCAGGGAGAATGGAGGGCAACCTTGGTTTTAGGTAAGACAGGTACACCAGGGAGTCATTAGGTTCTCTGGGACAATTAACAAACAGCAGTGACTTCCTCAGCTAGCCAGTCCAGCGTGGAGCAGGGAGTGCATATGTGGCTCAGCCCAACATAAAGTATAAAAACCAGACAGCTAATAAAGCAAATTTTGAAGAGAACAATAATTTGAGCTGGCAGCAACCCATGTATTCCTTCACCAGTGTCTGCCCAGTGTGGTGACAGTGAGCATATAGAGACTGGTAATGGGAATCACGTTTGTACTGCGATTCAACTGTATATTGCAATTGCTGTATTATGCTTGTGTTGTGATTTCAATACATTGCTGTATCACTCTGCTAAACTAAAATCCCATACAACACCAAATAAGCCAAATAAGTAATTTGACATTATGTAAATTGGGTAATAAATAAAATTTGATAATAAGTAGATTTGATATAAAACCCTCTTGATATGGAATATCAATATATGGGCTGCCCAGGGAGGTGGTGGAGTCCTCATCCCTGGAGGTCTTTAAAAGAAGGATAGTTGAGGTGCTTAGGGACATGGTTTAGTGGTGGGATGGCAGTGCTAGGTTAACGGTTGCACTTGATGATCTTAAAGGTCTTTTCCAACCGAGGTGATTCTATGATTCTATGATTCTATCTAAAAGAGACTGGGCAGAGAGTATTTGACTCTGACATCCACTAGCAAAGTTTAATCTGCAGAAATGTAAGCTGTAATTTTTGTGTCTTCATAGTCCATATTGTAGATGAAGCTTTGCGACAACCCAGTGTAGCATGTGGTGCTGGTAATGGACAATAGGACGAGGGGAAATGGTCTGAAGTTGCACCGTGGGAGGTTTAGGTTGGGCATTAGGAAAAATTTCTTCACAGAAAGGGTTGTCAGGCACTGGAATTGGATGCCCAGGGAAGTGGTTGAGTTCCCCATCCCATCCCCGGAGGTATTTAAAAGCAGGGCAGACGAGGTGCTTAGGGACATGGTTTAGTGGTGGGATGGCAGGGTTAGGTTAACGGTTGGACTTGATGATCTTAAAGGCCTTTTCCAACCTAAACGATTCTGTGATTCTATGTTTCTATGCTCACATATACGGATTTCAAAACAATATGCCAATTACTATCAGAAGAATCAAGATGTATGAATGGAGCTATATAATTTATAGTAACTTCTGAATAGACATGATAACTATGATCCTACTTTTTTTTTTTCTTAATTCAAATTAATTAATTTACTTTATTCTTAAATTCAAATACACAGGAGCCCATGGACCACGCTGCAGCACTTTTTCTGCCTTAGAAATACTCAGGATGAAACTGAGCCTCCAGCTACCCCTCAGTGCTGAGCATCAACTGGCACAGCTTTATGGCACCACTCATGGTTGTGCCTTAGCCTAAACAATATCCACCCTCTTTTGAAATAACCAGACAAAGCAGCATTGTTAACTGTGAGGAAGTAATGTCTTGATAAAGTTCCTACACACAACATGGCATGTCTACACCAGAAACGGTAAGAACATAAAAGCAGCTACACAAGGGCAGACCAAGAGCCCATATAAGATACTGGCTCCAACAACGGCCATAAGCAGACGCCAGGGGAGAAGGGTGCACAAACATACATGAAGTTTCTCCTAATAGTCTCTTAATAAACTCCCTCCCATTACTTGAAGCTAGGAAACTTCCTAATCTAGATGTAGTTGTACCATAGACTTCTATAGAGAGTTACTTCTTGAGGCACTTGTCCATGCTCTCTTTCAGCCTGGGTAATGTTTTAGCACCTATACATATCATCTGAGCAACAAGACCAAGCCATCCACTAAATGAAGACCCACCTCTTGTTTGTTTTGAACTTGATTCCTGCTAGCTTCATTTGATGGCCCATAGAAAAGATGTTGAACAGTCTCTGACCTCCACAGGCTAGTCACAATCCTGTCGGGCCTCTGTTAACATCATGATGGGGCGTCCTCGCCTACTGCTCATGCAGGAGCCATTCCCATTTTTGAGCCTCACAAGTGAGGCTCAGGGATAACCAGTCAATTTGTGCTATTCTTTCTCAACTAGCTTTTAATTATAGTTTGTTTTCTCTGGTGCCCCTCAATGATCTACCTGAATTGTCAGATGATAAATTGAATGTCCTTGTCACAGTGGTGCTGAAGGGGCGTTTGTGGCATGGGCCAGAGGTGCAGTCTTAGTCCTAGCCTGAGCCAGAAAGTAGGGTCAGGGTTAGGGTTAGGGTTGGGGCTGAGCCAAAGAGATCCTAGAGGTGTGGTTGCAGTGGAGCTGGAGCTGGGCAGGCCAAGTGACAGTGACAGGGATGACATTGATTGTTCAAGGACAAGCAATACAGCTAAGCAGAAGCATCCAGTGACTCAGCTCACTGAAGAAACTGCAGGATTCCTCGGACTCTGCCCGTCGATACAGCAAAGATTTCGTATCAGAAGTACTGAGATCATCTCAGGAGGTCTTCGCTTGGGTCCCCCTTTCCCATGACAGCACAAGACACTTCATCTCTTCCCTGGCATTGATTTGCATGCAACATATTCCTGTGAAAAGTGTGCACCACACCACACCTGTAGCCATCAGTGATCATTGACACACTGCTGCTTGATACCCCACTCTCAGGTAGGACAGACTGGCTTTTTCCATCCCCTGCTCTTAGCAACACAATTTCTTTGCCCTGAATGCGGATGGACAAGCACCTCTGTACCAATGTACCCCACAGGGACCCACCAGCTCCCTGCCTGGTTTCGGGCCAGAAAACCAGAGGCTCCCCGGTGTCTGCCGGTGCTTCCCCCACTCTCTCCTCCCCTCAGTGTGGTGGGCTGGCAGCAGGGCCCACGGGCCAGTGGCCAACACCCACAGCAAAGCAGGGCAGGGCATCCCAACCCCATCTGCCACTGCCATGTCGCTCTGCGCCAGCTACACCCCAGGAAGCCAACAGATGCCACAATATAAATCCTGCAGCCTCCCCAGTGGCTTCCACCATCCACCTGAAGCATAAACAGAAAATGATGAAAAAGAAAACCCAAAAAAGCCCAATCTGTGAACACCCTTTTTAGAAGGCAACGTTCCCTTCAGCAGGCCAATGCGCCAGGAGCCCGGCTGTTGCTCTGCAAGTGAGGCATGCAGGTGTTTCTTCAGCTCTCACCATGACAGCCGTATTGGAGCAGACATGTGCTGCTGGGAACAAGCAGCACCTAATCTGAATAACAGTGTGATCTGGATCTTGCCAAAAGTTCAGAGTTTAACCTCACCCAGACTGATTTTCTGGCATTTGCTCATCTGCTTGTTTCAATTGCTATGTAAAATTTTTGTCGGTTGATGCTGCAACCATACAGGCATGATAAAGGAAAGAATGCGTTTGAAATGACACATCAAACAGATATAAAAATAGAAGCAGCACCGAAGGGGCCCAAATGCATGCAGGTGATTTGAGAGTATATGAAGACAATGTACCAGAGGCTTCCATCATAAGCATACCATGTATCAAAAATGGCTCTGAAATGATTGCTGAAAATGCTGGTGTGGTCAAGCAGCAGAATAAAGCAAGCTATTAATAGTAAAAAGGCAGCCTTCCAGAAGTGGAAGCCATGTCCAAACAAGGAAAACAGAGAGGAGCATTAACATTAGCTAGTTAAACATAAAGCCGTAATAAGAAGAGCACTGCAGACAAATTTTTAAAACATTTTTCAGACTTCTCATGTGTGGAAAATCGACCAGCCTGTAGAACCTGGAAATGAAATAGATATAAGAAAAATACACAAGGAAGTTAAAGCCAGAGCAGAAATGCTAGATCAATTCTTTACATCTATTTTCACCATGGGGAAGAGTGGAGTTGCCCGCTTTGGCATCTAGCTGCAGTGTCAGCTTGAGAAGCTGCTAAATAGAAGCATCAGTAGAAGAGTTGTAGAATAAAAAGATTAATCATACAGTAACAATTCATGAGGAAAAGACAGGTTTTGTTCAGGTCTTAAGGATCTCAAATATTAATTCTTGAAGTAGTTAAGTGTGGTGTGTGTCCTACCACACGAGCAGCAGAGAAAAGGAAAGTGATGACAACCTCCAAAAAGGGCTATGGGGAGATGTAGGGAGCTGCAGTTTAGTAATTCTGCCACCTGTAGAGATCAGATTGTTAGAGATTAAAACAGGGGAAGAATTAAAAGAATCTTTAGTGATATGATGAGAAGTGGCAGTATGACCAGAGGAGGGAAGTTACAAGCCTGTTAGAGTTCCTCAAAGAGTTCGCCAAGCATGTGGCTGTGAGCAAACCATATTTGGGGTTCCAAAATGGGTTTGTTTAACAGTACCTGAACAAAGCTCTTTGTAAGAAATAGGTCCTTTTACGAATTAATTTCAGATTAAGAGATGGGAAATAAAAGTCAGGAATAAATGGTTAGCTTCCACCATAAAGGAAGTTGCCACATGGGTCCCTTTACAGATGAGAGAGGAGCCACCTCTGTGTTCCAACTTGCTTATAAATTATCTGGAAAAGAAAGTGAACTATAGGATAAAGATTGCTGACGATAATAATTCAGCACAGTAAAAAAATAAAATTGGTAGAGTTGAATGAAGAGTTGCAGAAGGAGACTGAGCAGCTGGATGGTAAAACAGGCAGATTAAATTCAATGTTGTTAAAGCACAGTGCTGCATATAGGGAAAAACAACCTTAATTAACCATACACACTAATGAGCTCTAAACTAGCTGTGTATCACTAAGGAAAAAAATCCAAATCCGTACTGAATAGCATTTTGGAAACAGCTCTGTGCTCAGTTGTGGTCAAAACAATGAATAAAAGGTTAGAAAAGATTAGGAACAGGAAATAAACCAGAAAGCATTCTTTATCAATATATAAATACACAACTTAAGGCATACAGTTCTGATCACCATATCTGAGAACGGATATACAGCAGAACTTAGGAGGCAAAATGAAGAGAGACAAAATGGAAAATGTGAATAAGAAACCTGTTATTCTTCCTTTTTCACAGTACAAACACTTCAGGGCATCAGAAGAATTGGTCAGGCAGAAGATGTAAAAGCAAAATAAGAGGAATGATTTTTTGGGGGGTACTTAAACAGTGACACTCACTAGCATTTGTCTAAAAAAATAAAAGGAACACTAAGCCATTAAAGAGAAAAAATCAAAAGCAATCCTGGGCTCAGGAAGCCCATATCCTGCAGACCATTGGGAGGAAGTAACAGGGGAAGGATCATGCTGTATTTGTCCAAAGCGATTTAGCTACTGTCAGAAAGTGCACACACAGCCAGATGGGTCCATGTCCAGTCAGTATCCCTGTTCCTACACTCTCCATTTAGAAAAAGAAGATCACCAAATAGCAGGAACAAATTTGCACAAAATCGTAGTGGTCGGCTACATCCCAGCCTTACAAACGCACCAATAAATTTACCCAAACTCTGAGTATCTGCCCAGTTCTTATCTGCTTACCCCTGAGATGAATTTGCCAATATAATTTCCAGGAGCTGGAGTCTCTTGTGAATACCTTTCCTGCCATGATTGTTGTGGGTTGGAAATCACATTCTCCTGTTTGAGAGTTTGAATACCAGTAAGTGAAACCATGAACAAGGGAAATTCAGGTATAAAATAACTGCAAGTCTGCCGGGAGCTGGATACCAAGAAATTCACAAGCAATAACTGTTTTCCCTCCTTCACAATTCTTGTTCTTCTGCATTCATTTTTCTCCATCTTTACTCAAAAAGCACATATTAAGTTCTTTCAGAAAACCTAGCTAATTTGAATTTTATTTGCTGACTGAAAGCATTTTCAGGTTGTATGCAGTTATTTCCAAAACAAATGAGATAGTAGGCAGATCCCAGAAAGATGGTGGAAAACTATTACAAGGAAAAAAATGTAACTTTTTTCAAAGTCCAGGAATTTATCCTTTGCCTTCCACCATCCTGAAGAGTATTTCTGAAAGATACTAGGTACTGACAGCAGTATAGTATGTTCACGTAACTCGTATAGCAGTATTTTTCAATGTCCCTTAATAAAGGCAGCAGCCTCAGAAATTATCACAAGATACAGAGCGGACAGGGAAGAGTCCTTATTAGTATACAAATGAAGATACTATATTTCAATAAAACCCACAAATTTTAATTTGCCTTTTTCAAAAAAAGAGATGTAATTTAGCATATAAGTTTGATGTTTCAGATAAGACATTCTGCACAGGTATATAGGAAAGCTAAAATGTGGGTTCAAACAAGCTGCATTGTTGTTCTTAACTCTTACAAAAATTTAAACCTTGAAAAAAAAATTTTGAAATTTGGTTACAAGGGAAAAACTTAAAGTAAGGCTTTAATTAGTACAACATTTAGTGATGCTATTAAGTTATCTTTTGTGATTACAATCCTGGAAAGCACCATCTTAATGTAGCTGAGACATCCCAGATTCTATAAATAAAAAATGGAAAGGACACAATTTATTATACTAAAAAACAGGGGTACATTTACTTTAATACATTACAGCATGAGCTTTAAATAACATTTATGAAAGTTTGCAAAATTTATTATGCTGTTTGCATTAGCAGATTCCTGGATATAATCCCTCTCCAGACTTCCGCCCTCCCTGTCCCAGCTTTTCACTAATGTCAGCTGAAATGATTCGTGGTTGCAAAAAGATGGGAACATCAGTTACGGACTTTTAAAACTCATTTTCAGACACCCAACGGTGACAACCAGATTAGCCTCATCTCATTCCAGTTACTCATTATATTTTCCTTCTTCCTGGATCTTCGGAATCAATCGGTTGAAACGTACAAAGGAAGTGGGACGTATTTATTTCTTGGGACTCATAGGAATAGTCTATAATTATCTGGGTGACTTAGACCTTTTTTCTAAAACAGTCACATTTGCTAAGCTTTAATGCATTTCGTGACAGTGCATAATACAGAGCAGTACACTGCTGCTGGAGTATAAACTGCAGGTCACAAAAAAACGTAGGGTTCCTAGATTAACTGGGACATGCGTATGAAAAAAGAAAAAGTCAAAGAAAGATCTAGGTGAGATGAGATCTAAATACAAGACAATAGCTGGTTTTATGCCAAGAGCACAAAACTGCAGGGAGAATAACATTGTTGACTGAAGGACATCAAATCAGGGTTGAGGGAAGCTTTGCACTAATCCTGTGTTGTAATGACAGCTTAAAAATTTGGTACTTTGATGAGTTCTGAGATTGACTTAAACCTCTTTAATTTGGCTTTCTGGTATTTAATCTTTTAACTTTGCATTCTTAATCAAAACTCAAAGCAGATCTTTAATCTAGTATGTATAAAATGGAAGATTAGCGGCCGCTGACCTGCCTCTGGTAGACAGCTGTTTGCTTCCCCTTTTCCTTCTCCTTCTCATGGTAACAGCAAGTGAGAGTCATTTCAGTCCTGTAGGAAGGTCTTAGGAGAAATGGGAAAGTACATAAACATTCTCTGTCAGACAAGAATTGGAACCCTTTTCTCTCTTTAGTGAAGAATTAAAATCTGTCAGAACCGCTGCACGTGTTTCTTCTAAAACGGCAAAATAATTCTGTTTTGGCCAGAGACATCTACAGGCTTCAGTGCCTACTCAAGTTTAATAACACACAATATGCAAGACAACGGTGAGTCAACAAAATGCTTTGTGCAAAGCTGGGGATTGCCTTTACTGATAAAAAATAAATCTGTGAGGGTACTTCTACCAAACGTGTCTGGTTTTATTGTAAATTCTTTGTGGTAGGGACAGGTGTTTTTTGAATTAGAAATACATACAGCAACTCCTTTAAGACATTTAGGTGTTCTTATATACCAAGAAGCCCCTTTAAACCTGTTTATTATTTGAAGGAGGTCATGGCGGCGTTAAGTCAGTGTACCTTAGACAGCCCCAGCTGCAGGGACCTCATGGTGGGGACTTATGGGAGCTAATGGAGGACTTCAAACCAGCACTTCAGCAGACATGCAAGGCATCACAAGGTGTGGCAACGTCTCCTTTCCTCCTCCTGGGTGTTTCCAGCCATCTGGACCACCCATGCAACCTCCAGTGTCAGAGCGTTTGAAGAGGCAGAGTAAAGACCCTGGACCCAGGTCCTTGGGGCACTGCGCTAGAGGCTTCCCGGGCCACCAGGTTGCTCTTTCCTGCTACCAGTCTAGCAATTCATCTCACTTTGCCACAGGAAGACAGCCCCACTCCAGGGTTTTGTCTCAGACTTGGCACAAGGAGAAGGATCATTATGGTATGGGTGATTCAATTAGTCCAAAAGCAAGCGCATAGTAAGCATTGCTAATTGCAAGAGAGATCAGGGATAAAAGAGAAAGTCACTTCTCTTCTTTTGCGAACTTCATTTATTCCCCCTATGTCGAGTTCCCTGTCTTGTATAGAAATCCCCACGTGTCTGAGTTGCCTGACAAAATAGTTGTTGATTTTCACTGCACGTAGCTGAGCTGAAGTCATTTAACATCATGCAAGTCTTAATCAGCTGCATTAGGAGAAGAACGATCCTGATTTCACAATGCATTTTAAATTCCTTGCACTTTCCCTCATAGTCCTGGAAACACTTTCTTTTCCATCTTTGTTAGTGATGGCTATCCTGGTTTGTCTGTTCCTGAATTATTCCAAATTGCTTAAATAGAGATAAAGTCTATGGAAAAGTAATTTCCTGAAGTTCAATAAGAGTTTTGAATGATTTTCAACTTAGTTTGATGCCAGTGAACTAGAATTAAACTTTTCTTAATCTGGATTGTTTCCTTAAAGAGCACATACGGCTGGACAGAATAGCAAAAATTATCTGGGGTTTTATTTAGAGGAGGGGTGAAAGGTCAAAAGGAAAAAGACATTTTCAATACAGACCAGCAAATAAACACAGGAAAAAACTCCTCAGTGAATAAAAAGAACGTTTCCAGTATGGCTTCTGACATCATGATTTTTATGCAGTGCATTTGTAAGCGTATATGTTATTCACATAATCCAAGAATTAAGATGAGATCTTCCTCCCTCCCTTGAGGAAGATAGCTCAGGATTAAGAAACATTTTAGAAACAACCCTTACCAACACAGGTGAGATCTTTCTCCACCACCTTCCCCAAAGAAAGTGTATACAGCTCCACTTAATAATCTCTATATTTAGCAAGAGGTCTATTCTGTCACCAAAATGTTAAGATTTTTTTTTGTTTCAGGGCCTTCTGTCACAACTCTTGGTCTTTGAAAGGAACAAGACAAAATGGTGTGAATAACAAGGAAGATCTTTAATCCTCAAGTTTAATATTGGAATGGAAAAAGAATTCAGCAAAGCAGAAGTTGGTCATTCAGCTTTTTGGAAGTTACAATTGCTGTTTGACTATGTGAGAAATGAAGAAGTTGAAGTGTTCTGTAAATATTCAGAAGTGTTCCCACATCCTTCTTATGATTCCTGGAAGCATTATCAGTGAAGTTAGTAAGTAAATCATCATGTGATAGGGCAGTGCCAAATAAGGCCAAACAACAGCTGGTATTAAGAGTTTGTTATTTATTAGCTGTTTGGATGCTGTTACTGTTCTACTGGTTTTTTTTCTTAATTCAGATGAAAAGTATAGCTTGTCACGCCAAATTTGTAGTAACTTTTCTCAGCACCATCCTCACACAAAATAAAATATTAAAAAAAAATATCAGTGGCTGCACATACAAAAATTGATGCAAACACATAAAATTTCTGCAGTGTGCTTGAGCAAAACAGACCAGTCATCTGCAACTTGTTGGGGAAAGAACAGAAGGTGCCAATCCACCAAGAAACCAGCCTAACACCAGTCATCCCCTTCCTCTCTCCTCAGTCAGAATTGGTAGGGGTCTTTCACCCTCAATTTCTGAAACAAGGTATCTTCCTGAATTCGAGTTCTACCATCACAAACATATTCCATACTTGGTGATTCTTCCTGGCTGTGGCTGTCACCTACACTTCCATATTACCACTGGCTTTCTTTCTTGGGAATCCTTTTTTTACTAAGTGCCTTTCTTTGTAAAAAGAGGAGGCAGGAAAGAGTGAGAAAGCATATCTTTGTTCCATTCCCTTTTAACTTCAAACCAAATGTGTTTAGGGACATGGTTTAGTGGTGGGATGGCAGGGTTAGGTTAATGGTTGGACTTGATGGTCTTAAAGGTCTTTTCCAACCTAAACAGTTCTATGATTCTGCGAAATAACTCTTTGAATTAGGCTTTCAGTGATATTTACAGTCAGACTAAAGGGTTGGACTCACCCATTTCAAACAACCGCATGAACTTTCCTTCTTTCTACCTGTTTCTTATCTGAAAGCCTACATTAAAATAGATCAAATCATAATAATCTTTTTTTTACTTTTGTTTCTTCCTCTAGACGTGATGCTGTGCACAGCCAACAGAGTAGGAGGAGGAAGTCAAGAACTGAACTACGGGATTGCTCCACACAGTCTTGCTATGCTCAAATTCAGCCAAGTACCTTGTAGATAGAGATGGTGAGGGTCAAGCTTAGAGCTTCAGCATGGCTTCTAGGCCCAGCTGACAGTCTTTAAGGTATAGTAGATATACGAGCACTATCTGGGCACTAGGGCAGCCTCAAGTACTGAATCAGCCTGTTTATAGGCTTAGCTGACGAATACATACAATGGGGCTAATATTTACTGGTTCTGCAACACTGTTGTTAAAATCCATTTGCTAGCATTTGAAACATATACAACTAGTAACATTAACCTGCTATCCAAAATGCCCAACCGGAACAAGACTCTACTTTTTAAGTGTTCAATTCAATGTAGATTTATTTGAAGAATATCTAAGAAATATAAAACCAGGAGACTTAATCTGCTCTTCACATTAGGTCTTGTGCCATTGCTAACACCCTCAAAATATTTGATGCTCACAGTTACTATAATGAATAAAGTTTTAACTAAACAAAGTATCTCCCTATGATTTTTCAGATTTTCTTTTGGTCTTTCTAACTATGCTCTTGATGAACAGTAGCAGGGTGAGTAGAAGCTCAGCAGACTTCTGATCCACTCACCTCATCCAACTAACACAGATATCTATGGGTTGTCTGGATGTGGCCATCAATTCCACTTGGCCTGATGCTGAAATACGGGTGTACTAATTTATCAGACCTGTGGACCTACACTCAGATGAAAGCACTGCAGAAGGCACCATCCCGTTGCTACTGAGGCCTGCTTCCAAGCTCACCATCTGGGTAGGCACAAAGTCTGGTTTCGAAGCTAGCCTTTGAAAAGCAACACCAAAATCGTCCATGTCAAATTATACAACAGAAGAACTACTTCCTTTTAGCAATTTGTAGGTTGCCCTAATTTCAACCTTATTTCCTGATTAATTTTTCCTGAATTAAGAATTCTTGTTTCCCTTCTGATGTATTTACTGACTACAATATCGTTTCCTGCCTATTTGTTTCACCAGCACGGTAATTCCCAATTTTGCTTGGTTAGCTATTGGCTTTCTTTTAATACATAAAGGATGCTTTGTTGGTCCAGTGCTTTAAAATGTCTTCTTTTAATCTGAAGTTCCTATTACCCAAGTTAATCTGATTCCTGGAATGAGAAGTCTTCTGAGAAAAAACACCACCAACCCCTTAGGCTATACTATGTCCACTTCCAGCCTTCCCTGAGTGAAGCTGGAGAGCTGCCAAAGCTTTCGGTACCATCATTTAAAGTTATCTTTTCCAATTTTGCTAGTTTGACTAATGGGTTTCCACTGCAATGCCCACTGCTTTGATGTCCAGTGCTATAACAACCCTTCTTTTAATCATGCCTCTACTTCAAGTATAGTAAGTGCCATCAGGTACATAAAGCATCACACGAGCCTAACAGATACAACATACGGAAGATCCACAGACCTGAAATAGTACTGAACACCTACCTTTAGGCAGTCAAATCCCTCTGCCAGCATCACTGAAGGCAGTAGCAAAATTAATCACAATCACAGGTACTTTACCTTGGAGTTTACTAGGCATCTAGTGGGATAGGGATATTTCTGTGCAGCAATCAAACTACTTAGTGCTATTATTGTTCCCACAGTGAGCCCTATTCCTCCGAGTTTTTCACTCCTGGAAGAACACAGAATTTGAAAGTGTATCCACTGAGCTTTTCAAGCTAGCCTTAGTTCATTCACTCTATCTCAACAACAGGAATCCTTGCCAGTTAGCAAGATGCCTCAATTTTTTTTTTTGCAATTACAAAGCCTTGTTAGATCCTACATTTTCGTGCCCTCCTGCCAGATCCGCTAACATTGCAGCCATGTTATGCTACTTAGCCTTGAGATGGTTCAAGCCTCAGAGCAGAGCTGAAGAAACTCCCTGACTTTATGATTTCCAGGCTAGCATTCTTCTACAGGAGAGAGCTGAAACCCACACATCACATGCACCAGGGGACCAGATGAGAGGGGACAACAACTCCAAGCCATTACAGAGCAGATCTGGCGTCGACAAGGAGAGGGATTTCAAAGTAGCCTGTGAATTTTGGCCACAGTGATGACCCCTGGCTTCCCTGCTTCAGATTATCTGTAGAGGAGGTACAGGCTGGGGATGCTGAAGCTGTAGCTCTTCAGCTACCCATGCAACTTGCCCTGCCACAGTAGTTTATCCATTTAGATCCCTGACTGCTCAGTGCTAAAGTTGAAGACAGTGGGAATAATGGAACATAGCACGAAAGCACTTGTTCTGATGACCACCATTTAGTAAAAAATAAGGCCTAGTCTAAATTACGCTTTAGAGTTACAGTTGTAAAAACCCAAAATGATGAAGCCATCATTTTAAAAACTGTGTGGGAGGAGTCATGACCAATATATCATCACTTTTGGATGTGTTTTACTTCCTATCTGAATAGCACAAAATAGGTTTTAAGGGGATAAAAACAGCAGAAGAAAATCAGCAAACCCACAAGACCTCTCTTAAGACTTGCACTATGTTTTTCTGATTTACAAAAAAATATAAATCATAAATCACACTCCAGTGATCAGGGAGGAGAGTATAGTCCTGGATCCTACTAATTTATAGACTTGACTGGCGATGCTGCAGGATGATGGTCCCGCGGCACACACTTCTTAAGCATGACCAGTCGCAAACTGGGAGGAAGAGAAAGGCAAAAAAGGCATTGCAAAACCGGGAAGCTTGTGCAAAGGGGTTTTTTCTTCCTTTGCAAGCTAGCTAACAACAGTGCAGCAAGATCTGTGATCTAGCTGACTTCTGTCAGTATCCCATCAGTGATTATGAACAAGAAGGATATTGTGGTGCTGAGATGTCAAACTTACTCATTAGCATTGCTCAGTCTGACTTGAGATTTAAAGGGAAAGTTAAGAATGCCACTGCTTATGAATAACTGGAATCATAAAGTATTTTTGCAAGCATTCATAAATGCATCAGCTAGAGCAACTATGTCTCCAGCTGCTGCAATTTGTTTTCAAATGGGAGAACGAAATCCAGGAATTGTTTTTTAAAGATATTAACTTAGCGTAGCTAGCTACAATGACTATTTTCAAGCAATAGGCCACCTGTAGAAGATGGCTATGAATGAACAATTTCGACAATGCGATGCCTCCTGCAATGGTATGTGAGATCGTGTTTCTCCCTGAGGTATTTTCCCCAGGAAGAATTTGCACATCAAAAAGTTGCAAGGCCAAAATTCCAACCCCAAACAGCAGCTGTTGGATCTCTAAGCCTCAGCCTCAAATCATAGCTCCTTTGGGAAACAAAACCCAAATTCTCAACAATGCACAGCAGCTGGGTTCTCGCCGTAACATTTTCTTTTGATTGATAGATGCCCTAAATTTGTGAGCCTGAAAGCAAAATCTTAGCCATAAGAATATCTCCAAAAGTATTGGAACGAATGGGTGTCAAGCGCCTCAGTTGCAGCACTGAGCCTTCCTCCCCCCAGTTTATCATCCCTCCGTTAAGAGCTCCACACGGTAATCCAGTCAACAAAGCGTATTTCTGGGATCACATACCAGATCTTCAGATCAAAATAATAAGAAAAGAGTAAAGAAGGATTAATGCACCATCTTGTTTTATCGCTTGGTTTCATCAATGTTTCAGCTGTGTTTTCAGAGTTTTATAGTCCAGTGTTAAATACACTCTCTGGGCTGAAGCATAACTCTGATTTTAAGATGGGGCAGAAATCATTTTTCACAGCTCAAATAAAGGATTTTTTTTAAGCTATTTTTGAGGTGGGAATTATACACAGGTCACTTTCCATTACTAAGAAAAAGCATTTGAAGTACTTGGAAATCTCTCATAACTGTAAAGTAATAGGGGAATATATCAGCTTTGAAATAAGGATTTTCTTTTTATGACATCTGCGCTTTTAACATTTGTATTTTAATACATTGAGAACAAAGATTCTTCTACATATTGTTCAAACAAAAAACTGTTTTCCAAGCAAATAAATATCCCTAAAAGCACTTCTATTACGGTGTCTATAGGAAGAGTTATATAAAAAGATAACTATTTTTTGTAATATTATGGCAGAAAATTTTGCTGTATATACGTGAACTAACAACTCTGGTTTTTTTTAAGCTGTGGAGGGAAAAAAGGATATGGCAGAAGTTACTGTTAGCATCTGTGTGTTACTGAGTTTTCAAGTATTTTATCTAAGCAATTAAGAACTACAGAAAGCTTCAGTCTCTGACTGAAATACTAACTTGTAACTTCTTCATTCTTCTTTCATATACACTCTTAGGCTTAATCTAGCACACTGACATCAATGCAAAAGATAGTTTCTCAGCACAATAATTAAACTTAGGCATCTATTTTACCTCAGCTAATTCTTTCTCCTTCCCCCTTTATTTGTGGGCAGCATTACACAGCATCAACTCAGAGCTGCCGTTGATGCTGTGTAAAATGTGTAAAAGCAAATCTTTTCTTCCAAAGCTTGGTTTGTTCTGCTTGTTTACACCAAACACTTGGCATCACCTAGTACCATCTGGCTTGTTTGAAAAAAAAGCATTTTTCTCCTTCAGAGCAGCACTGAGGAAGACGAGGGTCCACCAAGAAGGAGGAAAGAGGCACCAGAAGCATCCTCAACTTTCTTGGGGGAAATTACCTCCCAGTACCTTGCTGCGCAGTGTGCACAGATGGGCAAGGTCATAATTTCTTGACCACAAACTAGTGATGTTATTTGATCGAGTCTCTTAAAGCAGCGTCACATGATTTAGAAAACAGTAGCTTGATTTTTAAACCATAATCTATTTCTGTCCGTATTTATATTTAGAAGACCCAATGCTGGCACAGAATTTTAAAAACTCTTTCAGAAAATAAGTAATATAAGCTCCTTGAACTAATATCTCATTTAATATTAAAAAGGCGCTAAAGCCCTGTTAGGCCAGGTCCCAAGGCAAACTTCAATGTACTCTCCAACTTAGGTATATTCACAATGCAGAAAGCCTCAGGAAGTATTTTATTTTTACCGTTGTTCTCACTTCTATCTTGAATTCAAGTCCATAAGATACACCACACTTCAAGAATGAAAAGTTACGGGCAGAACGTTTGCTTTTGGAATTCAGACCTGAACTCAGTAGAATATCAGTAATCAGTATGCTGCATTTGCATCGCTAATATGTTGAAACTAATAATGTGAGAATTAAGCATAAATTTGCAGGTTGAAAAGGTAGATATTGAAATTTATCTTCTAAATTATTTCTTTAAAAATAATTTAAATTCACTTTTCCACTAGTTTTTCATTTTTTCTTTAAACCAGCAAATGTGAACTTAGTTGTTCTGATTCGAGAAGTAGTAACGCAGGCAAGTACGCAGGATTATGCTGCCATCTATAGTTTAAAGAAAAAAATAAGACTGCACAGTTCACATTGTAAGAGAAGCCACTGGATACTTAGCATTTGTAGAACAAAAATGATCCGAGCTTCTCAAAGGACAAGCGCTCGAGAGAGGCACAGGCACATTTGTGTGCTCGCATTCTAGCTCCATGAGCAAGACCTCCACAAGGATGCCTAGGCTGGACTTAGTCCCAGTTGGCTGCTCTTCTCCCCATCATCCTCACCACAAATCAATCGATCTTTTTTGATAAAAAAGTATCTATCCACATCATGAGCACAAATAAAAGAAAAAGCAACAGTACATCAGCACTTTCAAAACTCAGGGGTTTTTTTAACCATATGAAATAAGAGACTTGGGAAGCCAAATTACATGCGTAAGACCCTCACTAGCCGTTTTTTTCGTGACAGCTATTAGCAACTTGGAAGAGCTATAGAAATAAAATCTTCACAAAATATTCAGGCATCGAGGTTGTTCTGTTCTCAGAATGGCTCTTCCTAGAAACCTGTTTTCCTGTTAAGAAAATAATGGAAAAGTCTTTTTTTGACATGTAAATTCTGTAAATTACCAACTTCTGTCTTCCAGAATCTGACACTTCCTGGTTTTATTTCCTTTGGTGTTTTTTTTTTTTGTTTGTTTTTGTTGGGCGTTTTGGGTTTTTTTAATTAAAAAACTGAGAGAAGAAACAAAGAAGTTCCTTGTTTAATCTGGTGCCGACTGAAATCCCCACTTTTCTGGTGTCCTCTCTAGGTATTACGAATATGTTCATTTTCACCTTCTACTTTTGGAACATTAGGAAATCACTGATAAGTCCGTTTTTCATTAGGAAAAAAAGTGCAAGTTAAAAGAAGTCTTAAAAGACTACTAGAACCTAGAAAAACTTGTTGATAGTTTTCACCTGTACGCCCATTTTTATTTTTTTTATACATCTATAAATATACAGAAAGCTGGAAGCTCTTCACTGGCTGTAGCGCTCAGAAAAAGCTTCTCACCAGCCGACTGGGGAAAGAAACCGCTGCACACACACAGTACTTTTACCCCGTAACAGCAGTCAAAGACCATCTAAAAGCAAATATTCAGCTTCTAGTGAACTTCATAAGCATAACCTCAAGACTTCTTAGAGAATATTGACTATGCAGTGTGGTTTTCTCTGCTTGACACCAGAATGAAGTACGGCATGAGCTGTCCTGCTCCTCAGTTTCCTCTCAAATGCAGATCCAAATGCGGTCAGGAAAGCGATGGCACATCCCTTAACTCCTATAGGCATGTCATGTCTTAAAGAACACCGCAGATGCTCCGTGATGTGTGCCAAACCAGCTGACTAGCAGATACTCCCATGAGTTCAGGGAAATTACTATTATTTTTCTTATGTATATATACACATATATTTGCTGTTCAGTACACTAGCTGGTAATAACATCTTTAAGTGAGGCCATAGTGGTAATTTATTATACAATAAGCAAACCTAACGTTGAGTCAATATAATCCACCACGGAACAGATTTATATTCATAGCCTAAAGCGGTTTTTACCCTCCCGCAGCCATGCCATCCCTGCTCATGGCTCAGAATACCTATCTAATGAAGTGTTTGGTAGGTAGTGAGTCAAAACACTGTCCTGAAACTAAAGTGAGATTATGGTTTATCTTGTACTTTGCAAATCTTGTTATTTGGTTATCTCACATCCCTTAATCAAAACCTCTTTGGAATAGGGACTATTTGTACATGTGCCTGCAATACCTAGCATATATATAAGCTTTTTTAATAGCATCTTTAGAAAGCTACATGGTTTTCTGAATGAGCCTTATTATAACTATTTTTTCTTCCACTTTTCTTCAAAACAGTGGAGAAGGGATAGAAAAGTAAGAAACGCCTTCTCTAAACTAGAAAAAAAAATTGGATTCTAGCACGTGCTCCTGAAATGTTCTTCCCTGAATCTCTCCCAGTTCAACAGGAAAACCAGCACTTTTCATTCTTTATTTTTAAACCTATGACATGGCAAAACATTTCCCAGCAACCACCGTTACCTGCATCTTCACGCACCTCCTTGTTCTCAACAGAAATGTTTGTTTAAACACCCTGTTCATTTCTAGAGCTTCCATCTGAGGTGAACACCCCTTCCCCTGCCCCATCCCAGTTATCTAAAGATGGGGGAAAAATGAATGCTAGCATCCACAATCTGTCAGATTAATATTTGCAATTCAGTAAGATTAAAAATAATTAGAAAAAAAGCTGAAGTGCAGTGTATACAACCTTGAGGCCTAGAGAGCATAACACATGCTTAGGTAGGCTTTTACAATATTCATAAAGTCTCTCTTATTCAAACCTCTGCTAAACCAGCTCATTTTCCCTTATTTTTTTCCCCTTCAGTTCAGTCCACAAAAACTCAACTGGCAGTAAGTCTTAATGTACCAACGCTAAAATTCTCCTTTATACATGCTAGCGAATTGCAGCTGTGTGCTTTTAAGACTCATTCTTTTGAAGAAGAAAAACAAGCCACAGAAAAAATCAATATGCAAACAACAGAATATCAAACAGGCCTAAGGGTCCAGCTTGTATTTCAGTGCCAAAAAGGGACAAGATTCACTTTGCTCTGTAAAGGTCAACTGTTTGTTTATGCTCCAACCTTTGTCAGAAGTTTGTTGAAAACCTGCTTCAAGTTAAAGCAGGTGCTTTTACCTTCTTTTCAGCTTTTGCAGAAATGTTGCTATTTCACTTTAAACAGATTTCACTCATCTCCGTCATGCTCAGATGCAAACCCAGAGCTCACACGAAGGCTGCCACTTGTCAGCAGTTCCTCATTTCTTACTTCCTAAAAAAGACCCAGGGGCAGAACCAGTTGTACCCTACTAGTCTCTGGCATACCTACCTTTTAGCTTTCGTTGCCGTTGTTCCTTGCTGAATATTAAGAGCAGTTTTAAACATAGCAGATCCTTGCACCAAGATTTGAAGCTTCCTCAAAGAGGAACCACGCTAACATTCTTGCGCAAGCCGATGTCTCTGTTCTTAAAGTCAAGAGAAGCGCAACACACTAACTAAACCCAAGTGACTACAAATTCCAAGGACAAAACTGTTCCTGGAGAAAGGGATACAGCTTTTTCTGCCTTATCAATTATAAACAGCAAGCTGAGCCTTATAATCGATCGCCTTGCTTTCCAGCATTTTCCCCAAAAAGAGACTGTTTTAACTTTTAATGAAGGGTCTGCTGGGGGGATCGAGTGATTTCAGACTTGAAAGCGTCAAATGCACAAGTCACAAAAGCTTTAAATGAAGCAGGACTTCCGACGAAAAGCCTTCTGAACAAAGTTAAATGCAGCACCGAAAGGCTAGATCCAGTGGCACAGTTTACTGCTTAGGAGGTGCACAGGGAGGTGAGGATAAACACGGTTTCTCAAAGGATCATTTTTCTGCACTCCTGCTGATTATTTAACAGGACCTAACAGATCTACAGTCAAAGATATTGAGAAGCTTAAGAAACACACATCTTATTAGAACTTCCCCCATGACAGATCTCACTCTCATGCACTGATCTATACTACGCATGTAATCATCACCTCCAAGGTTTTTCTAGACCCTACAAACCTGCAATATCCCATTAATCAGCCATCTATCTCTTCTCTCCCTTAAAATAATAAATAACAAAGTTCCCCAGAAAAGAAAACCCACTCAAACAGAACAGGACACAAAAAAAAGGTCAAATAAACTTACAGGAAATTTATTCCAACTCAGTAATATTTGCTACTGTGTGTATTATTCAGGAACTTATAAACTATATAGACTACTTTGCTACTGTTTTCAGAAATGTTTTAGTAGTACTACATAAGTGAATAATGCACCAGTAAAGACTTTCACTGCAAAAGACTCGTACAAAAAAAGAAAAGCCTTTGTAGAAAGGATAGTGGTTTTTATTGTAGTCTTAGAAAATACTGAATTATGAAAGATACAAAATCAACTGTTGTAATTAGCTGTTTATTTTACAATCTTGTATGCCATCATACTCTTATGGCTTTAAGATAGTCTGTCCAAAGTATTTTAAAACATGCTTTAACAAAGTATTTTACAATTTCAAAATCGAGTATTTCTTTACGGAAAAAAACCCAACCAAACTCCAAAACATTTACCTGAGAATTCTGTATCATAAAATTGTCATTCATTCTTAACTTTTGCAAGTTGATGATATAGGCTATAGAAGTCAACATGCAACTTGTAGGTCTACTGTATTAAATAAATACTTTAAAAATTATTTAGATGCAGCTGGTTAGGCAAAAACCTACCCTCAAACTTCATCAAGTTCATCATAGGTTTAAAAACCTGACATGAATTTTATCATATGTCAATGACAGCCATGATTTCTGCACTGGAAGCCCTGCACCGCTTGCTGGGTGGAACTCAGACCCTGGCTGATCACCAGACCGCAGCAGCGGAGCACAACTCTTTGGTGGATGTTCTGGCCTCTGAACTTGGTAATCACTGACCTTGTTTTCCAACAACCATAGCCAAGTGTGTCGGGGGTTTGGGCCACCGGATATGTTTAAGTTCCCCAGCCAGTCATTCTCTACATATACGTTCCACCCCTTTATAACAAACATTTAAGCCAAGGAATTCCATTTCAGAGTATGCGTACTATTAGGACAATGCTTTAATGTCATTATCCACGTCATTTCAGAGTATCACCGGCTTTAAAAGTGATATTATGTATGAAGATGTTTGGGGCTTTCTGTTTTGTTTTTTATTGTTTCTTGTTGGTTTGCTTTTTAAATAAAATGGAGACATAGGAGTAAACACTGCCCAGGGTGGCAGCATGGGAGGGAGGCAGGATTAAATTAACCAGGCATATACAGATGTTGAAGAAAAAACCCAGAGAGTTTCATGAGTAATACATATACAAGATCAACATATATAAATGATAGTAATTTAAAAGAATTTCATTTCAATTATCTGAAAATATATCCAAAGCAGTAGAACTCTCCTGATGGCTGCCACATAGTATTTATTTCTGAATTTTAATTACTGCAAGCACTGTGATTTATACAAGCTATGCTCCATGAACATAAATTTTCCCCTTAAAAAAGTAATAATATATGATGAAAATCCAAGGATATCACTAGAGATTTGAATCAACTTCCAATCCCATAGGTGAGGTAGTGTAGTCACTTCTATTACATGCTGGTTATGAGAAGTACTGTTGAAACCTGTCAAATTTTAAATTTTTGTATTAAATAAGTGGCTTGATAGTCTTAATGTATTTATTAATGCTATGTTACCTAAAAGGGGGGGAGGAGGAAAAAAGAAAAAAAAAAAGCCTTGCCAAGAACAAGTTTTGTCTCACTGCAAGATAAAACTGCAAAGCAGTATTTACAATAGTCCTTTGCTTAGTTGCTGCCTACTGTACATGCACACAAAGACACAAAAAGCTAATATACATTCTGAGGTAGGAAATGAAGAATTCCACTGGCTTGTATAAGATTCTTCATGTTCTGTAAACCAGCAAACACAAAGTTTTCTGTGGTGAGGTTCAATACTTAGTGCCGGTGTGAGAATAACATCTGAATAACAAAGCATCATTGGTATACAATATGCATCTACTGCCATGTGAAAATCTAAAAAACAGGGATTATTTTTAGTAGCTGAATTTCTTCTTCACAAATAAAGGAAATCCCTCCAGCTAATTTCCTTATTATACTTTCTATATGTTTATACTTATAGCACAAGCCATTGAAAGTCTACTACAGGTTTAGCCATAAAAGTATCCTGAAGACTAAAATTCTGAAACACATCTTTACTGGTCCCAGTGATCACAGAACAAATACATTTGTAGATTACTTTAGGCAATTAGGCACTGTAGTCAAAGAATCTGGTGCCTGAATAATACCTTAAAACCCAAAACCCCTGTCCTTAAACTTTCACAATACTTTGATTCTGGCTTGCCACAAACAGCAAAGAGCTTGGGGGTGCTAAGACGGTAAGTCACATTACAGCAATGAATTTTCACAAGCAAATGGGATTCAGATGCCAGAGGATCCAATGCACACTAATCAAAGAATTGCATCAGTTTCAAACTTCTGTCTTTCCCAGTATGTTGTTATTCCTCCCACAAAATTTAGAGAAGAGAGCATTATGCTGCAGCACCTCCGCTGTTCCAGTTGTCTTAACTACGTACTGGGGAGCTAAGACAAAGGCATATATTCAGTAAAAGCTGGCTCTGGTACAGGGATGGGAACAGCAGGAAGCAATGGGCTGTTCCAGAGCGCACTTGCCAGAATCTCCTCATTCTGTCACGTTATCCTAACCCATCTACAAAATAAACATTTGCAGAGCTATATATGCTTCTTAAGGTTTGTCTACCAGGAAAAAAGAAATCTTAGAGGTAAGAATTCCAGGTATAGAAGTCATTGTGCATAAGCACCTGTTAGGAGGCTTCTCTTGAGATGCAGAGTGGCGTTAGGTACTGCGACATAAATAAGAGTGAAGGCTGCTCTATACCTGAATGAAAGCTTCCTCACAAATAGGCATGTGTGCACATAGTATACACTTTCCAACAGCTTTCCTGAACTCTCCTTGGCATCGCCACACAGAAAAAGCTCCAAGACTGACACATACAAATTACACTCTAGAACTACACAGAGCAAACCCAAAGCTTGCCAAGTAATATAATGACCATTTAAATTGTCAATGTAGTTGCAAAAGAGAAAGTTTCATTTTTTCTTTCACTTAGTAAGTTGCTTTACAATAATGCTCAATCTCACTTTAGTTGCAGCGTTGACAGGCTGGCAATAGGAATATTCATTCGTCTGTAGTGCATTTGTCAGTCATTTGCTGACAGAAGTCTGTGATACCACCGCTCTGTCCACACTGTTCCACAAGCGAAGTTTTCTCCAATGTTCTTACAGAAACTGGATGCAGTTCTTGTACTTGATCGTATGTTGCATCACACACACTTTTCACACACTGATAACAAGAACTCTGCTCATTTGTGGATGTAACACCTGAAAGACCGTCTGCTAATTCTATACACGCTGGTATCGCAAGCTCACTATCAGATGGAGCGGTTCGTTCTCTCTCCGGCAATAAAAAAGAAAGTGGACAATCTGAGGAAGAATATTTTGCAAGTATTTGTATCTGCTCGTGGCTCAAGGCTGCTTCCTTACACACCTGCTGGCAAAGTCCAGTCAGATTCTGCTTTGTCTCACCCAGAGTTGACAGAATGTGGTTTCTTTCCTTCAACAAGTTCTCCTTCTCATTTTGCTGCAAAAAGAAAAATAGCCTTTTAGACTAATTTTAAACACAAAAACTATGGTTTGTGTTCCTAACAAAGCTAAAAGATGACTACAGATAATCTGGTCTGCTGAAACAGAAGTCATTTGGCAATGAGAAGGTAGACAGCAACACAACCAAATGCCTATCAAAAGGACAATCTTTTATCAAAGGGACACCTCTCTTGAATCATCATCAACTCAGCTATTTGAAGTGATTTTTCAGACATACAACTTTTTCAAACCTCATACTGGCAGCCAAGAGAGTAACTGGTAGTTATTAAATAAATGAAACGTAGCTTCACTTACTATAAATATTCCTGAAAGACTAATTTTACAAGGTAACACATTTAAACCATTACCACTGAGCAAACAAAACATTAAACAGGGTGGTCTTCATAGAGGTTTACATTTTAAAAGTTAAATGTTGAAAACCAGACATCACATTTTCACTATTGATACTAATCTGCTAGATGAAAATAAATTCAATTCCCAAGAAGTGCCAAGTCCACTGTAAAACAAACAATGGAGTTAAGAGTTTATAAAGTAAATAGAAAAATATAAGAAAGTTAAATAAATAAAACATGCTAAAATTGTAAGCAAAATATCTTCTCCAGAAATGCAGCAATCCAGTTTGTTTCAAGGCACCAGCTAGAATGCTGGAAATTAAAGAATTTAAAGCAGTGACAGAGGAATGAAAGATTAGTGAATTGAAGAGAGAAGAACAGAGGTGCCACTAGGCAGGTAACCCAGCTGCTCACTCACTCACTCCCCTGCAGTGGGATGGGGGAGAGAATTGGAAAAAAAGGTAAAACTTGTGGGTTGAGATAAAGACAGTTTAATAGGGAAAGCAAAAGCCACACGCCAGCAAATCAAACCAAGGAATTCTTTCACTGCTTCCCATGGGCAGGCAGGTGCTCAGCCATCCCCAGGAAAGCAGGGCTCCATCACACGTAATGGTGACTTGGGCAGACAAACTCCACCAATCCCAATGTCCCCCCCTTCCTTCTTCCTCCAGCTTATATACTGAGCATGACGTCATAGGGTGTGGGATATCCCTTTGGTCAGCTGGGGTCAGCTGTGTCCCTTCCCAGCTTCTCATGCACCCCCAGCCTACTCACTGATGGGGTGGGGTGAGAAGCAGCAAAGGCCTTGACTGTGTAAGCACTGCTCAGCAATAAAAAACCCCATTTTAGCCCCATCAACTTTTTGAAAAAACTGACTAACTTCAAGCGGCAATTTGAAAGAGAAGCAGTTGTTGCCAGTCTTTTTTGCCTAAAATGATTAGTAAGAGTGCTTTGCTAATAAACTTCTACTTGTCAGCATACTGGGAGCAGTTGTTGCCAGATCTCCTAATCTGAAATTACTTAATGCACATTTTGGGTATGTAGAGGCACTCAGCTATGTATTATGGACTGATGAAATTATCCGTACTGCTGTTTAACACAAAACTTCAACATTCAGAAATAGTTATTCCAGTGTAAATTCCCCACCCCCATCTGAAGTTTTTAACAGATTAATACATTTAAATATTATTGGTTTATTTTAGCAGCATTGTACTAATACTGCAAAGTAATGCCAGCTAGTTTTGATGTCATGATAATCATCAAACTGAGAGCTCTTTTAATTCTTCTGGTGAAGAATTTATTTAGTTCACACACTTCCTCTCCCTGCTATAGTATATGTAACAAGATCTCAATTAAATTTCTTGGATGACAGCTTATGGTATGTCACTCACTGACACATCCTCCTCCTGAGATCTCCAGGGCAGTAGTGCTTCCTGAGGCCAGTTGTCCTTTACTCTACTCCCTCTCACAAGTACCCTCATTTTAAAGCTCTAAAGTGAGAAAGTACAAGGCATGTGAATATACACGGGTGCTCTGAAAGAGCTGTTTCTAACAAGCCAACACCTCCTTGAGTGGCCCACATGTATTCTCAAATATGGAACCTCAGCGAACAACAAGAACACACAGGTTCACCTGAAAGATGAATAAGCAAAGATTATATGGGGGTCAAAAATTACGTTGTCAGTACAGAAGATCAAGAGAAATGACAAAACAATCCTCCCAATAATAGTTAGATGCAGCACTAAACAGCATTCTTCTTCAATATAAGCAATGTTTAATGTAAGATTTTCAATTTTACAGAATCACTTGGGTGGGGAGGTACCTCAGGTAGTCTGTAATCCAACCTCTTGCTCAAAACAAAGTCAGCTCTGGGTAAGATCAGGCTGCTCAGGGCTTTGCTCAGTCACGTCACAAAAACCTCCAAGGATAGAACATGCACAACTTTTCTGGGTAACCTGCTCCATTGGCTGCCTGTCCCCATTGGAAAAAAGTGTTCCCTTATATCCAGTTGAAATCTCCCATTTTTATTTACGACAATGTCTTTTGTTCTGCTGTGAACAACCAGAACCCCCTGGGAAGCTGAAGATCTTCACTCTCAATGGCTACACGATCTTGAGGACTTCCCCTTCCCCACAGATGGTAGTAGGTCTCCCCACAGCCATCTCATCTCCAAGCAGAAGCAGTTTTCTCTGCCTCTCACCAGAGAAGTACTCTACTCCAAGCCTGACCATCCTGTTGGTCTTCTCCTAACTTTGCTCCAGTTTGTCAACATATTTCTGGCACTGGGAGGCATCAAAACTGGGCATAAGATTCAGTCTCACATATGCCAAGTGTAGGAGTACAATCACTACCCTTGAACCGCTGGCTGTGTTCCTTCTAATGCAGCCCAGGATGCTGATGGCCTTTTTTTCAGCTTAAGTATGTTCCTGCCCCATGCTCAGCTCACTGTCTGCCCAGACCCCTAAGGTCCTTTTCAGCAGAGCTACTCTCCAGCCAGTTGGTCTCCAGCCTCTACTCATGCACGGGGTTAGTCTGTTCCAGATACAGGACTTTCCCAAGAAACACACCACAAATCTTTTAATCTGAGAGAACAAAAACCTGATAAGCAACAAGGAATATAAATTAATACAAGACAACATGCTGTACATACTGGAAGCCAGGATGAGGAATTTAACTAAATACTATTTCCTAACAGGCTATAGTAGAGTGTATTGTCTACTTGTCAAGAGTTTTCAAATTATAGCTACACCATATTATCCTCTGTCATAGCCACATCACAGAGGATACCATGAGAAGATCAAAGACTAACAGGTCTGAGACACATGACTGACCCAGAGAAGCAGGAACAAGGCAGGAGTCATCATGCATGAAGCAACCTGGAGGTACCACACAACACCCTTCACAGATGTCTTTTTCTTCCACCCACCTGGAAATTATGCCTAGACAGATCTTAAGGTTTCTGTAGTTGTGCATGACTTACACAAGTTTGATGGTGCACAACACCAGTGGTTGTCAGACACGCTCATCAGCTCCAAACAAGGTCTCTTCAGGAAGTTCTGAAGAAACTTACCTGCACAGTTGGAAAAAATAAGCAACTGGAACATGTTTGTGCCTAGAGCACGATTCATAACTCAGACCTCACCTCATGATTCTCAACACTCCTTGTCTAGACCTTGCACAGTGATATCTGTCAAACAACAGACATTGTCTGTTCTAGCATAAGTCCACAGAAGCAAGGATTTTTATACTATGATTATCAGTCACTTAGTCAACTACAGGTCTAATCTTGCAGATGAATCTCTAATTTCCTCCCCCCCCCCCCCCCAAAGAGTTGCACAATATTGACAAAGTTACATAACAGAAATGACAACACAATGACAAAACCAGGCAGGAAGTTCTGAACTGCCAGAAATGCAGCTTCTCTCTTTAGTCAGAATAATATAACTGTTATTAGCATGATCACCTGATTTCCCTCCCTCCCAGAGTATCTTCTTCATTCAGCACATTAAATGACTTGTTCTGTCAGCTCATCAGGGCTGTATGGCACTACAGGCTTTCCTTCAAAGTCTATCTCCTTTGTTGCAGGAGTAAAAATGCATGTAGTGAAAGATGACGGACCACTTCAGGAAAATAAGTTTCTATCCCATGGCACTTTGCTCTAATTTTATTTTTCTTTTCACTCTGAAGTCATAAAGAGAAAGGTACAACATGACTACGTATGTTCTTAGCTAATCAGATACCAAATTCATGTACATAAACACAAAGTCTAAAACGCTCCATAAATAAGAATTAAAAGCACAGTAATCCTAAACTACTGAACTATTTAGTGCACATGGTATAATCAACTATAGAACTGAGATGAGAGAGTCAAAAATAAAGACCAGAAAAAAGCCACTTAATTATTTTTTTGCCAGGAGAACTTCAGATTATCCACATTTCTCTTGAGTTACATCTTTCTCCTTCTTAAAAGGCAGTAAAAAGATAAAGTATAGTTGCAGGTGGTTGCAGAGAAATCTGGATGCATTAATTCCTCAGCTACAATCTTGATACAACTGCTAAAAAGGCAAGCAGCTTTCTGAATTCTGCTGTATCTTCCACCTTTCTGCATGGGTCTCATTTTTAAGATTCAAGACTCAGGAAACAGTTCACCAGCCCATGTTGATATGTTACAAGAACAATACTTACACAACTAACAATTGCATAACTGTAAACTTGATCATGAGCAATGCCACAAGCTGACGAACAAAAGCACAAAGCAAGAAAGGGGAAAGAGGTAGAAAACAGAGTGGGATGATGGTTTGGGAATCATTCTGTACAATTAAGCTCAATGCTGATGGGCTTCAGAAATGCCATTAACCAAAAATTATGCTGTGATGCACTTTTACTTGAATGGAAACAAGTCCAGAGAAGGAAAAATGTGTGTACTTTAAAGCACAGAAAATCTAGAACTGCTACCAAGAAGTTATCTGAGACTGATAAAGTTTTCTAAGTTTGAGTGGAAAAAGTAGTAAGCTACCTCACTCTTAAACTACTGCCAGATGTCCAGTCAAGATGTTTAGAGAAAGACTCAAGTCAACAGTAATGAATATTTATACATACCAGTTTTTCAATTTCAGATTCAAGATTTTGTATGCAGTCAAGTTTCCTCTTACGACATCGCTGTGCTGCAATTCTATTTTTACTTCGTCTTCGGATATCATGAATACAGTCCAATTGTTCAGGAGTTAGTTTCTGCATTTTCAGAAATGACTGGAAGTCATTTCTGGAAAGCGAGATGATCCTTTGTGCGTTAAATGGCAGTTTTACCTAGAACGTAAGATACAGTGGTAAATCAAAGGTGAAACTGATACAAACACCAACAGGCCAATTCAAGTTTTTATTTTAAGCATTCTTTACCACACAACCCATCTTTCTTCCTAAATCCCAGAGACAAGAGCAAGCTAATGTAGCCATCAGGTGAAGTGGATAAAATCTAGGGTTTTCAACTAGATGAGTTCAAGCACAGGGGAAATAACTGAGTACTTTTCACATTTATGCTACAACTTCAAAAGCATATTCAGAGTAGGATGAAATCTCTTCGTGTGTGCAGTAAGTTTTTAGGTGATACACTCTAGGAAAATAAGTTGTGGTTCGGTGGGGCACAAAGCAGGTGTCAGAAATGACTAAGCCAGTCTAAAAGTTTACCCTAAGCTACTATTAAGATTGTATCCTGCATATATTTTTATACCTATAATTTTCTGCAGGAAAAGTTCCTCTGAAATAGGCATTTACTTAAAACAGAAAAGTTACAGTATTCGTCTTGTAATTCTTAATGCTGGAGGAAAGAACCAGGCTCTTGCTACTGTCTGTACACCTGAGGTACAGAAGCAGAGGCTTCTGAAACATACATAGATCACGACATCCTGATTAATACCAAAGAACATCTTTACCTTTACAAAATGAATTGCCACATTTTATGAAGTATCCAAATAAAGACACTTTATTTTTATCCTTACATTTGGGTATATTAAGTAGCAGTACATGTTACATTGCTGTGGTCAAAGATCTGAATTTAGTTTAAAAAACAGAGACCCCCTTTCTGCATTTGGCTACCACTGGCGACAAACAGGCAAAAAAAGGACAGAGTATTACCCATCACCAATTATGCCATTTACTTCTTTATAATGTGAAGATGAGGAATGTATTTAGCCAATTCTGGCCTTTTGTTTGGTCCACCAACTTCTGTATTGATGGTACCTTCCACTTATTTTAAGGCTCAGTAAGGCCTTGCATATTGAAAAAAACCACACTAGACCTTTAAAAACAACTATATTATCATGACATTAAATGATCATCCGTACACTGTGTCACACTGCAATTCTACAATTCTAAGAACTGTGACAGAAACCATCCTAGGTATATAGTAAAATCTTTTGGGATTAGACTATTTATGCATGGCATCTGCCTAAAACACTACCAAAGCAATGACAAAGGAAAGAAGTGCCAAATTATTTCTGCAGCTGAAGGAACAAATACAACCTCAGTTCTAGAGAAGGCAATACTATTAAAGCAGTCTTAAATACACATACACCAGCCAGCTTGAAAACTTAATCTTCATTTCACAGTAAATCTGAAGTATCATTTCTCTCCTACCTTCCCCCCACAACTCACAATAAAACCAAGAAAATTGTTAAGTTTCTATAAAACAAAGATACCAAGAAGTTTAGTTTTCTTAAGTTAACTGAAATAGACAAAAAAAAAATTTCTAAAAAAGATGACCCCCCCGTGCCTTGGTTTAAGACTCACCACCTTTTCCGATAAGGTTGTTCTAGAACAGTATCTGAAGAGATCTAATACCTAAACATCTACCACTTCAATATCCTACCAAAAAGTACTTTATAAGTCTCCCTGAATTAACAGTGATCTTCCATATAAAACTTAGAATAGTTTCATTTCCCAGATTTTTAAAACAAGCAACCACAACCCCCCACCATTAGGTTTTTGAATAGGGCCTTAGGAGACAGGGAAGCAAAGGATACACCAGGATGCTCTTACCTCACATTCTTGTTCTCTTGCTGAACAGGATTCACTGTCTCCCTCGGTGTCAGTTTCCGAATCCTCTCCCAAACTTATCACATAATTATAGGGACACTGGTCTTGTTGCTGTCCCTGAACATAATCTCCACTGCTTATTTCAGAGCTGTTGGAGCATCCTTCGGTACTAAGGTTGCTTATGAAAGGGCAGTTGACAGAATTCAATGTTGTAAAAGTTCGTTGAGAGCCAGGTTCAGGGCTTTCACTGATCCTGATACCCAGCCACGGACACTCTGATTTTTTCCCTGAATACACGGGCTCCAAGGACTCTTTTTGAACTGCAGGTGGTAAATGTATTTGACAGCCTTCAGTGCTGTAAATATCACTCCAGAACCCTTGTGCTAAATGTTCTGCTACCTCTCTCTCTACACTGCTTCGATCACCAGCTGATGTAATGTTAGTGGCTTCCCTAGGGCACAAATCGACCCTTGAAGGTGCATCATCCAGACTTTCAATTTTGTCATTTCCAACTCCAGTACCTGATACAGTTTTTTCAGCTAAGACTGTGTTGTTTTGCATACTACTGAAACTCAAGTTACCATATTGCTCACAAGTATGTAAAAAAGACACAGAACTGAGTCCATGAGGCGCAGCAGAGTTTTGGGGGAAAGCAGCAAGATCCATTTTCTCCACAGGACACGGCACATTCTGAGTCACAGAATCTCTCTTTGACTCTTCTTTTTTCTCAATGCCTTCCTCCCCTTCTTCCATTTTTACCTGAGTCTCTTCACATTTGGAGACCAGCTGCATAGGTACACACTCCTGAGCTTTTTGTATGCCATCATTATCAGATATTTCCTTGTCAAGAAAAGCTGCAATTGCTGGCACCTGAATGTCTTTAATACTGGAATTGGACTCTGAAGTATGAACTTTATCATTTCCAAAAGCCTTCTGGAATTTCCTATACTTCGGGCATTGGGAAGATAAGCTGGAAACACTAGCCCTTTCTGAATGTGCAGGATCGCATGTTTGATGGGCATTATCTTGGAGAGCAGGTGATGACTTAACATTTTCTTCATCTTTACAGAGCTTTATGTCAGGAGTTTGAATAAATTCCTTTTCTAAAAGTTCTTCTGCTTCATCATCTATTTCTAGGTCTTCATCACCTGCATTGACAATTTTAGGGTTTGCTTTCTGACAATGCTGTGTACAGCACTTCTTCCTAGGACATTCCTGCTGATCTGATTTAAAGTCCAAAAATTTGAATTTGAGAAACTGAAAGCAAGACTCTTCAATGTTGCGTACACCCAAAAATTCAGCACATTTGCAAACTTCAGACACGTTGTCTTTATTTAAAATAAGCTTAGCTGTGTATGCAAACTGAAGCAAAGGACTAAATCCTTTAAGTGTTACCTATTAAAAAAAAAAAAAAAGAAAAAATATTAGTATGGCCAATACGGTTTAAATAGAGAAACCCACAGAACCCAAATTTACCCATGAAGAAACCAGTCCAGCAGGACAGAGTATGAGACAAAAGCAGCATATTTGTTCCACACCGAAAACCTGGCCACACTCATTCCGAAATTAATCTTCTGATACAATTTTATCCTGTACATTTTGTGGCAATTATCGTTCTTCACTGTGATCAATCTCTTAATACAATGTTCTGACAATACAGTACTAACAACTGAAAAACACTGCTGTACAATGAAAACCAGTAACTGGATTCCAACTCTACTAAGACACCTTTCCAACCCAAGTTGTAGATGAATTGCTGTAGAAATAAGACCAAAATACTGCTGGTATTTAATTGTTCCTTTAAAGAGCAATTACTGTTACTTGCTCAGTCTTATGCATCATTGATACAAAAAAGTTTGAAAAAATGGAATTTGACCACACATGATTATTTATTACTATAGTCACCTAACTCCTTTCTTCCTCCCACAGATGAAGAGAATCGTACCCAAAAACTGTACCAATTATTCTCAATTTAAAGCCTCTTTGGACTAGGTAGTTTTAATTGAACATTTCCATCACTATCATCTCAGTTTTTACTGCAGAACAGTTGCCTAACAGCGAATCCAGAGCTAACCAAAAACTGTATTGTTACAAACTGAACAGTATCATCTTCTACGCATGAAAAAATTACTACGGAATCAGACAGAAAACTGTAAACAGATCACCATATTACAATTTACAGGACACTTCTTTCAGCCTTTACCTGCAAGTGAAGGATAAAGCAATATGTCCATTATTACTACTCAAACTCAATCCCACATTCTGCTCCCCTCCTTTACTGAAATGAACAGGATTTACGCTGAATAAAGTGCTATATTAACGCATAAGCTATACCGAATTCTTCTGCCAGCAAGTTAATTAACTATACATGCAATTTAATTCAGGAATCAGTTGAAGGTTTGCTTTGCTTGGTTTTTTAGTGGTTTTTTGCCTTTTGGTTTGTTTTTTTTTAAAGAATATATGAACAACACACAAAAGGAAGTTGAAGAGATTTGTAAGAGACAGTTCAGCAAAACTGTCTGTAAGCTCATATGACCCATCTAAAGTATTCCTAAAATAGTATTTGAAATATGCTCTGGAGGGAAGACTACTGATTACACCATCACATTAATTAATCCTTAATAATGTGGGGAAGGGGAGCGTAAAAGACAGTTTATCGTAAAAGACAGTTTATCCATAAGCTGTCAAGAAGTCTTCAAACTTAGTACAGTCAATAAATCATTAAAACAGGTTTACAAACAAGTGACATTCATGCATGAAACTGAACAAATACAATGGTATTTCAAAACTATACATTCTTTCTATATAAGGTAGAAACACTTAACTGCTAAAAACTGGAAGGATTGAGAGGGGGAAAAAAACCACTCTGTGCTCCTTTCACTTTCTCTTACACATTTCTAGCCAGCTACCCTCAAACAAGATAGAACATTAGAAAGACTCTTGGTCTGACCGACCTAGAAGTGCAACTCTTGCAGTAGCCGTTTATTCAGGTTGTATTTGAAAGTCTAACTCATGGAGTAAAAACATTGGTAGAAAAGCAACGCAGAACCTACACCAAGACATCAGTAGTTAGTCTTTATATTATAATATATATGAAGTACTTTAATTCCAAAAATATTTTAGTATCTCAGATTGTGGACTGCTGTCTTTCATTTTAAACTTCAAATACTTTGGATATTAAAAAGGTTAAAAAACAAAACAAACAAAAAATCACACATCAAACCACGTGATCAGCATTTGCCTCTCTTAAATATGCAGCGTCATAAACTGACTTATTTCAAAATATTTAGCAGTTCCCAGAAGAGAAATTCAAGTTGCTGAGTCTTAAAATGCTTTTACCAAGTGATCAGATCAAATGATTACAAGATGATATTCACTATTAGTATTTTTGCTTGTTGCTTCGGCACATTCAGTTCTTACATCAGTAATACTAAATTACATTAAGAGTCCTCTTAAGTCAACATCATAGTAAATAACAGGATTATTATGTAAAGAAAAAGAAGGAAAAAATTCTGGTCCCTTCTGACTCAGTTTTATTTCATGGGTTCACTGGAACACTGTTGCTTTGCACCACAGACTATTTCTCCTTTCTCCAACTTTGATGTACATTTCTTATTCTTTCAATATCTTATTTTTTCCATCATCCCAAAGAAAAATTCTCTCTTCAACATCAGAAGTTTTACACACCACTACTTTCTCTCTTTTAGTCCAAATCATGGCTTTGTGTCCCCCAGCATCCTAGTTCCTTTCCACATCAGCTCCCATCATCACTTTTTTCTTAATTCGAGTGACATTCAGACTATCAACATATTAAGCCACTAAGAAAAAAAGCGTAAGAAATAAACACACAGACACAGTAAGAAGGTTGAGTAAAGGCGACACAGTGGTATTATGCTGTAACGTAATTTTGTAACAAAATCATTGATCAATAGATAATACCAAAGACCAATGATACTCTTTAAAGAGACCACTTGATTCTTTTTAGTTTTCTATAAAATCAGAAAGATTCTGATAACAGAGAACGATTGTGCTTATCTCAGTATGTTACACAGCCAGTGAAGTAGCTACTTTACTGAAGTACGGGCTTTATGAATACATCATCTCTGCATTAACACTCAATTCAGTCTTGTACATGAACAAGTCCATAATGTAATCTCCAGTGTCACTACAAATGATCATTGATGTGCACCTTTCCTCCAACTTCAACAACTGTGTGGCCAGCAGGAGCAGGGAAGTGGTCGTGCCCCTGTACTCGACACTGGTGAGGCTGCACCTCAAATACCGTTGTTCAGTTTTGGGCCCCTCACTACAAGAAAGATGCTGAGGTGCTGGAGTGTGTCCAGAGAAGGGCAATGAAGCTGGCGAGGGGTCTGGAGCACAAGTCTGATGAGGAGGGGCTGAGGGAACTGGGGTTGTTCAGCCTGGAGAAGAGGAGGCTGAGGGGAGACCTTCTCGCCCTCTACAGCTGCCTGACAGGAGGCTGTAGCCAGGTGGGGGTCGGTCTCTTCTCCCTGGTAACGGGCGATAGGACGAGGGGAAATGGCCTCAAGTTGCACCAGGGGAGGTTTAGATTGGATATTAGACAAAATTTCTCCACCGAAAAGGTTATCAGGCATTGGAACGGGCTGCCCAGGGAAGTGGTCGAGTCCCCATCCCTGGAGGTATTTAAAAGATGGGCAGACGAGGTGCTTAGGGACATGGTTTAGTGGTGGACAGGTACGACTGGACTTCATCTTAAAGGTCTTCTCCAAATTCTTGTCGAGTTGCCAACAATTTGCATGTTATTTCCCACCCACAAAGCTGATTACCATGAACTACCTTCCAGAAAGCCACTGGTTATTTAACAACTAACTCTTCAGATTGTGCCCAATAGTAGCAGTAATCAGAGCACTTGGAGACTTCACTTTTCATCTACAAGCACAGCATTTCATATCCAGTCACTTGCTTGCCTCATGACTCTCTCATAACTTAACTAAATACCAACTGGAGACTTTAAATGTCCAGGACGCTCCAAATATGCAATAATACATTTTCTTTCCTACAGATATCAGATTCTGGCTCATTCACACTGAATGCCTTGACATTCAATCTGATTTAAGAATATGTATTTTAGGGTTAAAAAAAGAAAGCGAGTATTAGCAATATGTTTTCTCAATCTTAAAAGTAATAAAACACAGTAGGAAAAAAAAAATCAAGCCGCTAATGATTAGTGTGTAAAAAGGATGGGGAAGCGAGTACAAGAAAATTAACAACAGTAAGCAGCAAGGAATATAAGCACGGTTGTATTACTCAAACATACAAAACCAAATCTTAATGATACCGATTTAAAGGTATTATCATTTTAAGCTTTAATTTTTTTTATTACTCCAAAAGTATTCTCTCTTCATACAGGAGGACTAGTTCTGCAATACCTCTTTACCATTTAAGGCCTGTCTTTTGACAAACTTACATGCTTTGAGTCAGGTGCACAATTTTAAAAGCAATGTATACTTAATGGAAAAGATCTCCTCTATACATTCCGCAAGACAGCATTCACTTATCTTCAGTCTGATCTGTTTAGCATTTACCTCAACCAATGGCAGCTTTAGAACTTCGAAATTCCTTCCCCTTAGTTCTTAACACTCTAACTTCTCAACTAAGCACCAGCCTACTGTAAAACAGAACTGAACAAAATAGATTAGAAGCACTGGCAGGTAAAATACAGAAGGGAGTGACACTCACCTCTTCCGGTAAAGTGATGATAAGATCAGCATCCACCTGGCCCACAATTCTTGAAAGGAAGTAACTGCTGCAAGCTGCAAGCACAGCTTTGTGAGCCCGAAATCGCTGATCTTCCACTAAAATAGTAACATCACAAAGAATATCTTGCTTTCTCTGGTCATCAAGACTGAGAAGTACATTGGTACTGTGTACTGAAGATTCATATGCAAAAACCACACTGTTCTTCTCACTTAGAGACATTCTGTATCACAAATGGTAGTGTTAGTCTCAGTGGAAAGCATGCTTCTATTCTTCAAATCTGGAGGAAGAAAAAAAAAAAGACTTGTACACATGAAAATCGTATCTAACAGGAACCTACTGATACTAAAACGTACTAAAACTGTTAAACATGCATTGCCTGATCTAATTCTTTTTACGACTAAGATTAATACTCAATATTTCATATATGTCAATACATAAATACACGCTTATAAGCATCTGAAGTACCCAAACCTTAATATGTACATCTTAAAATATTGCTTTAGTAGTTTCATAGACCAAAAAAGGCAACAATTTTTCATGTGACTTGAGCAATAAAGAACAGATTTTTCCTCAGCAAGTGATTAAGAGTCATAACTTTAGTGTAATACCTAAAAATTATTTAAGTTTTCATTTTTAGTTATTGGTATATTCTGACTCCAACACTATGAAAATGTAAAGAGAAATTAAAAACAGATGCATTAAGCCAAAATTCATCAAAATACGATGTAAGCTACTTCTGTTTACTGATTCACCCAGTACAGACTAAAATATTTGTGTTCTATCTTCTTTCAAAAGCAGTTTGCTAAAGCAAACAGGCATTGGTAAAATACTCTCATTTTCTCTCTAGTAGGTTAGTGTTTTGTTTTTAAAGCAGGTTAGTTCTCCCTTAACTCTCTAATGCAGCCTTTTTTTCCCCCCTCTCCTGCTCATCACTATTTGAACTGTCATGCTTGTTGAAAGTTTGCTTTCCTAATCGATCACTACAACTCAAATCACTTGGCAATGGAATCCCTTTTGCAGCAGAGTTCTGAACTAACGGTGTTTATTAGCTAATAAACAATAGTAAAAGTTACATGATATTTAAAACCTTGAAATAAAAACTTATATATAACTGTCCTGAAGCTATTCCTCAATTCCTAGTATTTGCAAAAAAAAAAAAAAACAAACCACACCAAAAAAACACAACTGAAAAAACCCCAAACCTGACAAACTAGGAAAAAGTCAGCCCTCCTAGGGAGTACAAAGTTTAACAGCATTTCCAAGTCTGATCTTTACACTGCATTTCTAAATTCCTATCTTCTTCATATTGAGCCCTTCTTTCAGTTAAAAAAAAAAAAAAGCCTACTAAGACATGTCCTAGCATTTAAAGCTCAATGAAGAAACCATGTAACCAGATTTGGAACTGTCCTGCAAAGAAAATATGATACTACTAGAAAAAGTGTTACTTTAACAAACCAAGCATTTAGATTGCACTGGACTATTCTGCCCAAGTTCCTCTAACTCAACACAGTTGCTGAGACTCAGTTCAGCTGACCCAGGACTACCCAATCATTATATTGCTCAACAGAGGTTGTTACGATATGCCAGCTCCCAAACACAATAAAACTGTAGCCAATGCAAATCTTCAGTTTTCAAATATGGGAAACTTTCACAACGCGGGGCAGGAGGAGGGCATGGCCGTTTTTAAACACAGTGGGGAAAAAAAACAACCACCCTGCCAGCTATACTCCCGGTTACTCACTACAAGTTATTCTCATAGCATATAGGCATTCTTAGTGATCTTTTGAACAGAAAGCGAGAAGAAAAAGATCCACGTTTCCAATGGCAGTAGCAGCACAGTACCAGTCTGGACTCTGGTACAGTGCAGAGCATCAGCATTACCTGCCCTTCCCACTCCCTCATGGAACACTGCATGCTCAACTTCGCAGTCAATTTCACCAACAAAATGTACACAGATCATAATTTTGCAAAGACAAAGAAAGTAAGTCTGTTTGGGGGCATTTGCTTAAACATACGATGTTTTGTTTTGTAAAAATAAGGAGTTCTGAGGGGGAAAAAAAGTTACACAAATCAGTTTTCCCACTAAGCAATAGCTATACCATGCGCTTTTAACCCTAGAGGGCTTACTTTTGGAAGGAAAAAAACAATTTAAATATTTTCATATACCTACTGATGAGACTACAGAGATTTGTTTACTTAGGAAATATTTAATTTCCAATCAGTTTAGATGGGAATTATGAAGTAATTCCCTGTGAAAGTTATTCATTAAATTCTATTCTTATAGTAGCTTATGACAAGTAAGCAGTGCAATATAGATCATATATTCCTAATTTGTTTACTCTATATCCTTAACTTACCATATTCCTCAAATATTACAGCACACACGGTTTAACAAAGTATGACTCCTTATTTGTTACCAGAAGCTCTAAAATAAAAATCAAAAAGGAACAGAGGACAAAATGGAAGACTAAATCCAGGGTGGTGGGGAGCACAGGGAAGTATTAAAGATAAGGACATATTTTGAGGTGAACACCTAGGCAAAACTCATGCAGGAGACTATAGTTACAGACAGGCCTTTAAAGGTTCTTTTTTTTTTTCTTCTTTTCAAGTCCCAAGTTCTCCCAAACCTCAGACAGACAACCCATATAACACAATGCTGCTCTTGGGTATTCCCTTATAAAATAATCAGTTCCAATATCCAATTCAGCTCATTACACTTTCATAGCACGGAAGGCTAAAAGCAACAGTAGTGTGTGTATACATGTGGATATATATGTATGTATATGCAGAGGTCAGCCAACCCTCCTTTTCACTTGATCTCCACAAGGCACACAACATGCTTTCAAAACAGCGTGCAGCCTACTTTAAACACTGATAGTGAGCTTCCAGTGTTGTTGCTACCAAAAAAAATTAGGTTTCAACACTGAAACACTACCTTCTGTTTCTTGAGAAGTGAAAAATAAATATTCAATTTGAGCATAACTCAATTTAACACTTCACTCTGACAGAATGTTGTACTTCGTAGTGTGAAGATCTCATCAGCCAAGTTATGGCCCCACTATTTTTAAACAGGATGCAAGATTTTGAGGTATCTAAAATAGAAAATGCAGCATTTCATTAAGTGTTTCAAAATTTAAAAGAATCTTTAGAAAAAAAAAAACAACCAAAAAAAAAAATCACCACACACACCACACTCAAACACTTAATTTTTCTGTCTCCTTTGTAAAATCCAACTACTGTCATACAAGAAAAACAGAGAATTCAAAAGAACCAGAAGACTGAAAATGCTGGTGAAAACAAAAAGCATCAAACAGGAAAGGGAAAATGTAACCACTGTGAAAAGCTGTAACACTTTAGAGAAGTAGTAACAGAGGTCAAACTTGTGAATGTCTGTTTTCCAGTTGTGTAATAAAGGCATGGTACCACATGCATGATAGTATTTGTCATGACAGCCAACCGTATTTTCCACAGTGGCATGTAAATACAAATTATACTTGTCCATAAGTAGATTTGTTATATAAATATCCACAACGACAAGGCTTACTGTTGTACCAAAGAGAAAAAGAACATCTCTTCTGCAATTATTTTTCTTTTACTTTAACCATTGTCCTGGTGCACTCAGAAATTCTTACAATTAATTTCATTTATAGATGAACAATGAGGTGAAAACGTGTGAAGTGGAGCAAACAATTCAGTGGTGCTTTCTAAAGAAGCTTTCTAACTTAAAAGCTCATGCTGCAACTGGCCTGCAAGGACAGACCCTTCTAGGCTTTTTTCCTCCCAGCGCAGGTGTTCATTTTACATAATTTAATTTTCTATCACATTCTTTTTCTCCTCTCAGACAATTCAAATGAAAGCAGCAACAAATTACTAAAAAGAAGGAAAATGGACACTACAATCATAACATGAATTATTTCCTTGGAAACCAGACTGACTCCTACTGACAATACTATTTTTATTTTAAAATTAACACTTAAGGAAAATTAAAACAGATAACTTGGAAAGTATTCCAAAAGTCAGCAGATGACTGTATATTTAAATCACTGTTCACTAAGTGTCAACTCCCAACCACATGACCGAATTCAAAAGAAGCTAAGAAACAAAACCATGCAAGAATATTCAAGATATTTGATACAGCAGCTACCATCAAAACTAAAGACAGTCCAAAGAGATCTTCCAAAACTTAAAATGCTCCTTACAATGCAGGTTGAAAGGACGAAAGAAGAAACAACATGAAAACTCACTAACTACAGAATCCTCAGTTAGTTGAAGAAAACTAGTACTGGCAGTACAAGAGCATTCCTCAAATTCCTCTCACTTGAAATTCTGCCCATGTAATAACCTCACAGACATAGGGGGAAGGAGAGAATGTATATAAACACACATGCTAGTATAAAAACTACATAAAGGAACACCTGCAGCAGAATGAATCAAGTTCTGCTTTGAAAACACAACCAAGCATGCTACTATGAAGTTTCCATTCTTTATCGGACAGTGATTTTGAGATAAAAAATGTTTTGCCTAAGGGCAAAAATATTTTCTCCTAAGTAGTGGCTATAAAACTTTATCCTGCTTTATCAAAGTGACTTAGCTCCACTTTTTTTTTCTCCCTACTAGCATACGATTCAATAGGAATACTATGCCAAACGGGTACCTGTAAAATTACCATACCTTCAGTAAATTTAGACATCTCTACTTTTAATTGACTAGATATATACATACTTGTTTTCAAAGAAATACTTATTATCTTAATGAAAATTAGCACTGCAACATTTAAAAAAGGAATATATATTCAAGTACACAGTGTAGAGATCAGAGCAAGATGCCTATCAAGACTCAATGGCAAATACAGATTTCATCCAAGACTTATTTTTCTCATGCATTTGAAGTTATTCATTAGCTTATATTATTAACATGGAGGTAACTGCAAAATACAGTAAGGTACTTCAAAATTAGACTGTAGGTTTGCTTCTCAGATTGCTTACAATTGGTAAAAATTACTGCTCTTTAATTCCTAGTTGACTGCAGAAAAAAAGAAGTTAGTTAAATGATCCTCTACTTCCTTCCCCTACAAACTCTGCTTTAAAGAGTCACTTGGTGCAGATCTTTTGGTGAACCTTAGTGTCTCTCCATTTGATACTTAAAAAAGAGTATATACTCCAAAGACAATAATCATTATGGCTGAGACCAGGTAAAGCTATAAGGAACTGTTGTTGCTAAGTTACAGAAGGAAAATAATAATAGATAATATTGCCTTGGAATAGATAGCTTAAGAGTAGGTACATATTACCAGGATAAAACTCAATAGTGTGATGTATTTCTCACTGACACACATATAAATTTGGCACAAGGTAGATAAACTTTCATGCTCAGCAGCACCACTGCAACATGTGAAAGTCTGCACTCAATATCCTGTGGTCAACAAGAAAAGTGTTGAAGCATCAAGTTGTCACTGAAGCTGACAAAAGCATGCACAGAAGCCAGCTTACTTCCACACCTTTATGATAGGGGAAAAGAACTGCTTGATGTTTAACTATGTCTCAAAATTCAGACAATTACGCAGTCCTGGAAAGAGTATTGTGTTGCAGTTCACAGAAAAGCTATACACTTTTGAGTAGTATATGCAAATATAGAAATAATGTATTATAGAAATAATACATAAATTTTTATACTATATATATACAGATATACATTAAAATAATAATAATACAACCAGTAAAAGCCTTTTACAATAGGTCTTCCTAGAAAACCACTCCTAAAAGTCAGGATTTGACACAGTACCGCTTTCTCAACTATTTAATGCTGAGGAGTAATTTTCCCCATTACACAAAGGACAGCAAAACACAGTGTATGTATTCCGACACAGAACACTCAATCGGAGCATTTGCCTTTTTTTGTGTTGTTGAGCCCAAACTTCACAATTTGCCATAATAATTAAGTCCTTTGAGGTTGCGAAAAGCTGATTAACAAACAGAAATCCCATTCAAAGGGGAAAGTTATAAGGCTAACCAGAAGCAATAGCAATAAGATGCAGATGTTAAGACAACATTCAAAACCTTAACAATAAAGCAACTATACCACCCATCAGCTCACTGCAAATATTAACATCAGCACCAATTATCCCAAATCACTGCCACTTATCCAGATGCCCACTGGACAACCACTAAAGAATTCCAGCTTTTCTGTAGAGAATTCCTAAACCATGAATGCGCTGTCCAAAACAGTGTATTAATAATGAATGCCAAACATACAGGACCATAAAAATCAACTGAACTGACTAAATAAATAAAACATACTACTATTCAATGCAGTGAATTAATAGTAAGAACTCTTTAGGCTTTACACGAAGATTTAACAGCTTATCTTGCATTTCGCTATGTTAGAAAATCCCCCAAGACCCCATGTAGTTTACAACCAAGCTTTTCAGTAACTTAGGAAAAAACAGTCAAGTAACACCAATTCTACATGCTTATAGCTGGTTTACTGCATACTTGCATCATTCATTCTGAACAAAGATGACACAAGTAACGGCTGGAGGTGTCTCTGCCTGCCTATGACAGCTGCCAGGAACTTTACCACAGAAGAACTTAGAACAACAGTAAGACAGTTAACACAGAGGTAAATTCAGCATCCTTTGGTTTATCCTCGAGCATCAGAAAAACTGAAAAGGGTGAGACTTCAACATACAAAGGGGTATGCTTTACAGCTGAAGAGAGTGTTTTGAACCTTGCACCAGCTGACGCTGAAAAGACCCACTGGTGGCATTAGAAGAAAATTCAAAACTAGAAAGAATGAATGAGTCACAAAAATGAGCTCCATAGCCTCTGAGACTCTTTAAGGCAGACAGCCAAAGAATACTAAAATGGCCCTTAAAACTGAGATACAGGTTTAAGAGTGCAAATCACTGTCATTTCTGCTTCTATTTATACTTTGATACACCTGTGATTTGTGTACACATTTACCAAAACACTTCTTAAACATTCTGAGTTTGAATGTTTCAAGTGTCCTTAAAAATACTAATTCAGCACACAGAAATCAATGGAAATCAGTACTATTCATGCCTTTACTCCTTAGAAGGCTTGCACTTTCAGGAAAGACATAACTGATTTGCAAAACCTACAATCTAAATGCTTGGTGGTAAATCTAAGGACCCTGGAAAAGAAAATCCATTATCTAAGACAGAAGTCACTAAGATACAATGGGAACCCATAGGCACTTGGATTCAATCGAGCCTAGCATCCAGACCTGATGATCATCTGTAAAAGACTCACTGTCAAGTAAAACACATGTACTTTGTTACCATCACCTGTAATACGCTTAATAGCAAGTGGGGCAATAAACCAAAACAAATTGACAAGTGGTTCTTCAGTCTCAAGCTCTACTAAGATAGCAATGGTACTAGCAAGAGCCAAGCAAAAATACATGAGCTACCAGAGTCACATCCTATCAACTCAGTGTCTTCTTTTAAAAGAACGACAGCCTCTTATTTATTTTCCATCAGTCAATAAATCCATTTCAGATAGTCCTAAAAAGAAGAGCTAACCTTTTATTCCTAGACTTAGATATCAATTATGTGGCTTCACCATCACAATCAACTCAGTCAACAGGTACAGCGATTTTTTTCTGACCTTCAGCTACCATAAATTTCCTGTCAATGATCCAACCCAAGAATTACCCAATTTACTAAAAGAGTAAACAAACCCCTGTTCCTTAGTCGTTATTTACTTAGTGAACAACCATCCACTAAGACCACACTGGATACCAATCCTCTGTAGTAATCACAGTAACTCTCACTTGTACATGGGTAAAGTTCTTGAAATAAGAGAAAGCACAGAGCAAAGCTCCCCTTCAAGTAGTTGCAGGACACCTCTTCTGTCGCTGCTACGTGAGCTGGTTGAACTTGGACATCCAGTTGCAACTTCAGTTGTGATCACCATCATGATAAAACTAGCAAGATTAATTTATCACCCAGCAGACAATGAAGGTCTGCTCAGCTATCACCATGTTTCTAACATACCTGTACTCTTAGAACACTTTACATTCCCACACAGTTGGAAAAAAGACATTACAGACCCCAAAAAATAGCTTGGAAAAAAACAAACTCTGGGTGCTATTCCCGAATCCTACACTGATCTATTGAGTAACTTCCAGCAGGTCACTTATCTCCCTCGGTTCCCTTAGGGCAGACATTTATATTTACTTTTTCCTATTTAAAAAAAAAAAAAAAAAAAAAAAAATCTGTCACCCACAGATGTAAAGTACAAAGGGACAACTATCATTTACTACTGCTAAAACAAGACAGTTTGGATACGAGACAGTTTCTTCAAAATACACTGCAAAGGCTTTTTTCTGAAGTTTTATATCTATGTCCTTGCCCCCAGCTACCTCTCCTTTTAAGGAAGTAAAGTTATGTTACAGATGAACGCCTACAACAGTTAATAGCTGCTGATTCATGTTATGCTGACAAGGAATGAACAAGCATTTCAGTGTTCGTGTTCACTGCTTCTTCATCTTCAGTTCAAAAAGACTTTAAAAGAAAAAAGTTATTTAAAAAAGGACAAAAAGTAAGCTTTGCTTCATAAGAACAATGCTTTCTGCTTTATAAAGAGTAGGTCTCAGACGATTAGCACATTCCTAATTAAAATTCTAAATTGTACTATTTATTAGTCTAAACACCTGGATGATATTGCTCACAGCTTAATTACATAAATGAGCTTTTTAAAAATTATTAGGTTACATTTCTGCAACATAATTCTTACCACAGCACTTGGACTCCTGTCAAGTCACAAGCGAGAATTAAAAAGAATCACGGGAAGTCTGGCAAGTTTTAAGTCTGTGCTGAGAGTCTTAATTTGTTTTCCAGATTTTAAGCCTGAATATTCACTTTTTTAATATTTGCGAGCTATACGAGAACTCGGAGCACAGGGGGTGGGGGGAGGATTGATAGTGTGTAATCACAGAAATTTTTCCATAGAGCAGAGGTTTGAATAGTTTCCCTCAGAAGATGATATAAAGCAGTCCATATCAAAGCCAGAAAAAATGTTACCACTTTGCAGTTTACCATTATTTTTACACAACCCTAATCGGTTACTTTTTGGATCAAGGATAAAAATCACATTGTGGGATTTGGTTTGTTTCAGCGCTAAAAAATGAAATAGGGCTGAAGGGATTTCAGAGACTCCTTTGTAGCAAAATCTCACCACTTACAATCCTTCAATTCTGCTGGTACTCAAACAGAGTTACTCTGGGAAGGTAACAACAATGCACAGATTTCCTAAAGGCACGGTTCACCTAAAGAAAAAAAACAACCCAAAACACCCCCAAAATACTATTAAAAATTGTGTTGTTTTGGTTGCTTTCTTAAATAAGAACTAGGCTGGATAATAAAATATTCACTTAAGATAAGGGCTAAGCTGGCATAATGTAAAGCATGCACAACTAACATCTACTGTCAACACTTGCCTTTACTTAAAGGACAAATACCTTTGATTTATAGCTACATATTCTACTCCCTGCCATAGTTAAGACAAAGCACATGAATTATTTTGGTTTAATGACTGTCAGAATCCATTCACAGGTATGTATGTCAAAATATTTATAATGAATACTAGATTAACCATCTGTGGTTCTAATATACCTTCTCTAACTTAGAAGGACACAAGAACCTGAAAGAGCCAAGAAGCAAATATATTGGCAAGTCAAAAAAAAATACTTTTTGGAAATTATCTTGTTTCTGGTATTAGCTTTTTAACTCTGACTTGTGTCCACAATTGTTCTTCCCAGTATGTGAAACTGAAAGAAATTTCTACGGATATTTTAGACATAAGTCAGACAGAACTTCAGAAACATTTCTATGAAAACAGAAAAGCAGAGGTTCATCAGAATCGACAGTATTTGTATCATAAGGAAAAAAAGATGCAGAAGACCAGACATCCTAGTCAAGACCTCCACCAAATCACACAAAGCTGTGTTTCAGTTTTCCCATCAGAAAACTGTAGACCTTTTTCTATCTGACATATGATGTCACAAGACATGGCCTTACTAGCTGAGACGTAAATAAGTATTTTTGAGATGGTACCATAGAGAATACCGACCTTAAAAGAAGCGTAAACAGGGATAGCAAATGCTATTTACTTATCAAAGTATTAGTCAATGGGCCAAGACTGGAATCTAAACAAACACCAACAAACATTATCTTGATGGTTCAAATTAAGTCAATCACAAACAAATTACCTCAACGTAGTTCTAAAGACTAATTGGATATTCTTTAAGATGCAGGCTCTCATTTAAAGGCATTTTGACTGAGTGATAACCTAGGCTACCTCTTCCACTCTCCAGTGTATGTCTAATGATTAAACTCAATTTATTTGTATTTCACCAATGCTTCTAAAGTCAATTTGCCCTTCATAGCACACTTCACCCTCCTTTCTAGAGCTTCAGTAGCTGACCGGTCAGCTGAGCCTTACTCTGACCTGCTAATTCACATTTATACAAAATACTAAGGTTTCCTTTTGTATTACTTAACAAGAACAAAACTTCCCTCCAGCCTGAAAAAGACCTTAACTGAAAAATACAGCGTACTGCTGGAGATGGAGTTACTTTTGTGATATAGCCTATGATTTGTTACAGCAAAGTGAGCCTTTCTATTGCCCTTTCTCCTCTCCACACCGCTAGAGGTGGGGACAAGGAAAGCTGCAGGTGGGTCCTCATACATTACCCTCACTGTGGTCATACTAGGCTGAGTTCATACAACTTAATGGTTGTTTCAGCAGTTATTTTTTGCTCACTTACGGTTTTGTTCTGAGACACATTTGCATCAACTAACATGTTACCTATGGTTTAACTAAGGATTGCATATAAACAGGACTTAGGCTATAAATATCACAAAGGTTTTTTCTACCCCTAAAACCTCCCCCATGAAACTTTCAGTGGTCAAATTCTAAAGGGACAACTAAAATGCCAGCAATGAGACACAAACACAAATCCTTTGACTGACCTACCACTCCTCCCCCTGACACCAGTGTGCCCAGTGCAGGGAGAAAGACATCTCTATGATTAAAAGGCAATCCATGAAGAATCCATGTGAACACCTCATCTCATAAAACTGGGAAAGGGGGTGGGTGGGCATTATTGGAATGACATGACATTGAGACTTGTTGAGCTGTTTCCCTAAACCATAGGGCAAAGTTATCTGGGACTCACAAAACTCATGTACAAAGACATCTCTATTCTATGCCCAATGAGAATGCCACCTGATCTAAACAATCAGGTAAAGAAGGGTTTCTTTTTTAATACTAGGCAATTCTTATATTAACATAAAATTAATAACATAAAACTATTACTGCTCAAAATGTCCTTAGCATAAGGATGTTAGAACCTATTAAAAACAAATACATACTTCGCACACCAAGATCTTCCACATTTTTGAGTGCAAGACACTCAAAAATACAGTCGATAGAAGTTAAACCTCCACTTAAGCATGTTGGTTAGAATCAGTAGTGTGCTAGTGAAGCAAGCTTCCCAATCATCCCACTTACTCTGCTTTCATTCACTTCACAAGATGGACCAGGACAGTAAGAGTAGGTTCTTTTTAGATTACACTAAAGTGGGAAGAGTACTCTGAAAGTACATCTAAAGTCAAAATGCTACGGGACTAAGTAGTCAGCTTGAAGGAAGCCCTTCTGAAAAGCACACAATGTGTATACTCTGTTTTCAGTGACAACTGTTTCTCTGCAAATCTGCCACTTTTGGGCCTCACTGCCTGCTAACATACCCACAGATTTACTCACACATGTTGGGGCATCCAGAAGTAATTACGCCATCTAAGTCACCTTTAAAATTAAACTCATAAACCATGAAATAAAATTTGGAATATCTTAGTTGCTTTAATTTGCACTTACAGGAATATACTCTTTCCTTTTTTCTTCAGCGTGGCAGAGTATTTGAGATTGAAGAACTGACTCTATTACTAGAGTATTCAGAGTGCCGTGTAACCTTAATTTACAGTGTATCTGGATCGCAATTATTCCATTACTGCAGTCAAATACCCTTTTCACACACTGAAAGTGCCTTTCCTGAAGTGCCTAAAATTAACACGTCTGTCAAAAGTTACTGCATGAGCAAACTATATACAGTTATCTTCACTTTACCTTTCCTGCCAGAACATTTGCTTCTTTTTATTTCACCAAACGTTTAGGGGGGGCCCAGCTGTGGGTGAATCTGGGACTTCTGTTATACTGCCATACTAATACGGAGAACGTAAAAATAATTTGACAAAAAAAGCACGTGACGATTCTTTTGTACATTTTCAGCACGCCCCCAAGCACACCACGTATCCCGCTGCACAGTACGAGGCAGGATTTGGACCTCGTTGTTTACGGTCTAAAACAAGCCTTCCCCAGCTCCCACGGAGGGTCACAAACACCAAGCACGCCCGCCGCCCGCTTCACCCCGGCAAAGCAGGGTTACCGCCGCGTTTCCAGCGGGGCCGAGCTGCCCCTTTCGCACAGGGCCAGGGACCGCGGCGCAGGAGTCGCCCACGGGCACCCGCCGAAAGCGGGGAAGAGACGCTGAGTAACGACCGCCTGCCCAGCCCCACGGCGGCGCTGGGCACAGGCCTCAGGGGCGGGGGGAACACCTGAGGGACGGCAGCGAGGAGGGGGACCCGGCCGCCGCCCGCTGCCCAGTGCTGACCGGGCGCCCCCGCTCCACCGCGGGACCCCGCCGCCCTCGCAGCCCTCGCCCGGGATACGACAGCGCCCGCCCCCGCCGCGGCGGGACGGGCCACTACGCCGGCCGCAGAGCTGGGGGGGGGGGGGGGGCGGCGGCTGACTAACACCGGCCTTGCGAACGCGCCTCAGGCGCCTTCCCCTCCCCCCCCCCCCCCCCCCGCGCCCGCCCGGGCCGGGGGGGGGCCGGTTCGGCTCGGCTCGGCTCACCTCAGTGCCTGCCGCCGCTCCTCCGCGGGCCGGCCAGCCGCAGGGCAGCGCCGTCACCGCCTCGCCTCTTTCCTCCCCCTCCGGCTCCCCCCGGCCCGGCCCTGCGGCCCGACTGCGGCGCCAGCGGTCAGGTGACTCCCAACAACATGACCCGCCCGCCGCCCCTGCCCCCCGCGCGCTGGCCCGCCCGCGCGGCACCGCCGTCAGACGCTCCTCGGGGCAGCGCCGGGCCCTGCCGCCCGCCTCCGGCACCGCCGGGGGCCTCTCCGCCCTCCGGGGCAGCTCGAAAAGCCGTGGTGGCCGCGGGGGGCTGGCCCGGGCGCTGGGCGGGCCCTTTGCCGCCTGGCTGAGGGGCAGGGGCTCCGCGGGCGGGAAGCTGTAGGTGCCCCCACAGGGTGGCCGTTGGTGGCTGGCGGTGCTGGCTGCCGTACAGGCCCCGCAGCCGGGCCGTCGTCGCCCCGTGTGTAGTCTGAGGGGGCATGTGACGGGGCGGGACGGGCTTGTTGTGTTTTGCTGGTGTAGAAGCCTTACTCTTTTAGAAGTGCGGTGCGAGGCCTGTGCTGGCTTGACCAGTAACATGATTAGTGACGCTTCGGTGCCGGGAAATACTAAACTGGCGTTTTGTGAAGGTACCATCCTGAGAGAGTTCTTGCTGGTATAACTTACTGACTTGCTGAGCTTGTGTCCTGTGGTCTTACAACGCTTTCTGGAAGCCCGAGCTGCGTTGGTGTGAGGGGGACTTGCTGGAAGTGTCCTGCTGACACCTTGTCCTCGTCTGGGTCCGACTTGTCAGCCTGCGGTCAAGCGCTGTGCTGCGCTAAGGGAGAGGAGATAAGATGTCCAGTACGGCAGAAAAGTGCTGCGGAGCAAGTTGTGGTGAAGAGATAGCCCTCAGCTAGCAACAGCCGCACCAGTGCTAGAACTGAAAATGGCGGGTTGTCTTGCTGTCATGCTAATGTCCCTATTCAAAGGCAGACCAGGATGTCCAGTGCTATGTGTATGTAGCTTGCGCGCTGTTTTCTCACTTTTTGTATATTAAAAGGGAAAAAAATCTCTTGGCCACATCCAAGGGGGGTAAACTCCATGTACCTGTTTATTCAAGGACACCACGGAAGGCAACCTCCTTCCAGAAGCTGGATATCCTGAATAAAGCATTAATGATGTGAAAAGATGTACTGACGAGAATACTAATGGGAATTCATTGTTAGGAAATGTTAACAAAGTTTAACAGTTTTGTTTACATTTGAATTATCAGATTGCATTTATGCCTCAAAATAAAGCTGATAAATATGCAATCTTAGGCTGTATTTAAAGTGTCACGAAACTTTCTCAAGCTGTTTTTACAGTAGACATTCTAAATGTCATTTTAGCCTTCCTGAGAATTTTTGGGGAAGGTATAAGCAAAGGTCTTGCTGGTAATATTTAGTAATGATAGATGTGTGTAAAAGGGGAGGGAGTTCCCCTCATGTTTGGGTGTAATGAGTGACCTTGAATAATTCAGAAACACATGAAGCCATGGGGAAAAATGCTTGTGTTTAAAAAGCATGGAGTGTCATTCTTAAAAATATACTTTTATATATTACTTTACTCCTACATGTATTAATACTCTTTTCTACAGAGTTACTACCATTACAATGGTAATGCTAATGAAATTCTTTTATTTGCTTTCAGTGGCAAGCCAGTTAGAAATTACACAGGTAGGAGGTCTGAAGGATCTAGAACCGATTCCACCCCCGCCCAGTGAACCAAGCAGTTTCATTTTCACAGCAAACTAGAAAGGAACTTTTCAATAGCTTTCTAGGAGGATGGGTTTTTTTTTTTTTTTTTAACTGGGCAGTGAAAAACCTTAAAAATAAAGAGGAAATCCTTTGCTTTATTAATTTGTTTCTTAAATGGGTTTTTTTTTTTTTTTTTGGCTGCGTTTCACAGACAGGCTTTGCTTTTCCTTGGATTGTTTCTAAGCCCTTTAGTCTCAATTTTGCAAGGTGCATTTTGTTAGTATTTCTTTGTCTCCATTTCTTTATTCAGACATCCTCATTAGCACCCAAAATAAAAATGACTGTAAAAGCAGATGTGCAACCCTACCCCAAGGAGCAGTTCCAGATTACTTACTCAAGGGTTCCCAGTTGCTGCAGGCTCTGAGAGTTCGTAGTACTTACTCTGAAAATGGTGCATGCCAATGGAAACATCTGCGAAATAAAAGCTGTCTTCTCCTCCGTGGACAACGTTCAAGGTGGATGTTAACACCTTGTACAGATTTGCACCAGGCGAAATTCAGTCTGTCGTTTTGTTATACCTGCTGTAGGCCTGGCATGTAGACTGTAGCCTCCTTCCGGAGTGACATACCTTTCGTTGCGCTTTTACGTGTGCCGGGATTCTTAAGAGTCTTTATTGTGGGCAAATACACCTGAGTTAACAGTTGTCTTTTGTAACTGACAACCATACAAAATAAATAAAAGCAGCATCAATAAAGTAAACAAATCTACTGTTGTTGGCTGTACCAGTCAAGCGATGCTTTCTCTGAAAGGTCTGCAGCAAACAGGGTTACATACCTGTACGCTCACCCGTGCTAACAGCCGGGACAAAAATGCTGCACTGGTTAACTAATTTAAAAATACATATGCTTGTGGTCTTTGCTTGGTTGGTTTACACGCTGATCTTGTGAAGGTTCTCTGAAGGAGGTATGATGCCTTTGAGGTGAGAAGAATCCCCCGCTTGGAGGAAGGGTTGCCTTTCCACTCCCCCCCTTTCCTCGGGAATTCTCCGATGAATCCATTCACGTGTATTTCTGCTAAGGGAACGAGTTACATCTAGTACTTTGTAAATTAAAGTAATCCCTCTGATGGTTCTTTTCATATCTAACACAACTGTTACTCCTGTGTTTATAGAACTCCTGTGTTTTATTAAGCAAGAGATGATTGGTGGCCCTAATTTGCTAAACGCAGCTATATTATAAAATGAGCATCTGAGAAGTTTTTAATCTCACATAGTATTAAGCAAAATCACACATCGTGGAGAGAGGGTGTGGTCCCCTCTGCCATTCATATGAAGAGTGTATTGAGCACAGTTCTGAGGCTTTCAGTTTTGTCAGAGGCTAATACAGATTTTCCTTCAACCACTGTTCGATAACTGCCTTTCACCTCATTAAGAAGGCAGCATTTAATTATGTTTAGTTATTAGTTGGTCAATATATTCCCCCGTACAACCAGAGTTTCGTTACAAAACAGTGTAAGCGATTTGTTGGCAAATAAACTTAAGGGCGGCTATTTGATAATGATATCCAAATAGTACCTTTCTGCTTGAGATTGGGATACTATCAGTTCTTAATGTATTCCGAATCTCAGTTTCTACAGTTGCTCTTTATGTTTACAGTGACTTGTAGTTCTCATGCTCTTACAGATGTTGGTCATTCCCAGTCTGCTAGTACTCAGATGTGGAGAAAGCAGCTTTAAGACAACTTTTGGATGGTAAAAGTTGAGTTGCAGAAATACAGGATGTTCTCAATGTTTAAAGATAATCAAAAAACTTAAAATACCTACCACTAGACAAAGAGGGGTTCTTTTTCTGGTCTCACACTTAAGATTTTTGTGGGGAAAAGAGGGGAACAAAAGAGAGAAGAAATAAAAATCAATAAAACAAAAGGAGCTCTTACTTTGGCTTGAAGATTGGCTACCAAATCTTGGACCGCACCCACCAAGAAGGGATCTTCACCTCTTGTTCTCGATCCTAGGGATGATGCAATGCTGACTTCCCACACAATAGGGAATGAAATTATGGTATAATAGCTTGCTTCTCACTCATAGTCAGACTGAAGAACCGATTAAGTACTTTCCTCACTGAAATTACACACAGCCAGAGAGAGGAAAAATAAAAAAGTTAGTTAGTCCATTTTTTTTTTTTTTCCTAAAAAGGAGAAGTAAAACCAGCAAAAAGGAGATCTGGGAGCTAAGCTGAAAAACAAGGAAGTACGTCTTCCTGCAGATGAATAATGAATGTTTTAAAGATAAAGAATATAAAAACTGAGATGATAAATGCTTACAGAATTGGTGAGCGTGTTAACAAATAACAACAATATAATTAGAAGAAAACATAGGTGTCCCTTTTTTTGCAATAATTTTTTTTCTGTTAGGTTGATGACACTAATGGGATTTTAAGTCCCATTACATCAAGTGCTGTTATTTCCCTAACAAACCAGGCTATAGCCGTCTCTTTGCTAGCGGTGTTTACTGCTTCTGGCACACTAGATGCACCAGCCACATCTAGCACTAGCCTGTGGCTCCATTTCCCTGAGCTCTGGCTAGTCTGTGGATGGGTAATGGCCCAGAGAGATGGAAGTGGTCTAATCTCTGGAGGTTTGTTGTGCTAAGGAACATTTAGGCCATCTTTAATACTGTGAGCGATCTTTTCTGCCCTTGCCCTCTCTTCCTGTGCTGAAGCTGCCATAGAAACTTGGCTAATAAATTCTCCGGAGCTAAATTGCAACATACCCCAACGCTAAAGGTGAGATTCATCTCACCTATCTCTATCCATCTAAAATTTAGCTGTCTAGTCTAAGCTACTTATCCGGGCTCCCATGCAGTCAATGGAACTAGATAGGCATCTCCACAGGGTAATTCTTCCCTTCCTATGGTAGGTGTCTGAGGCAGGTGTGATGAAACTCCTTTTGGAGATGCTTGTCTCACACCTTTGTCGGTGGTGGGAATTTAGATAACTGTTAAGCTAGAGGCATAAGTCTCGGAGGACTTGAACCTGTGCCTCCAGACTTCTGCAGGATTCTGGGATCGGAATCCTCTAGAGCAAAAGCATTGTAGAGTCATTAGAAAAATAGGTGCTAAAGGCCCATCTTCCTTTCATCCTGAAATATTTTTTTTTTTTTCTGGCTGAGCAGGATGCTTACCCTAGTGTCAGAAGACACTTTCTGTCTTTGGTCCCTTACCTGCACTGTACCAGAATGGTCAGGCACACATAAGGAATCCAGCATTTCTGGTGGTAAGCCAAATGAGCATACAGATCACCGCAGTAAATCAGGTGTAACAGACTTGCTGCTGTCCTAGGCAGAACACGTTTACACGCATAGATTGAATGCACTGCATACATGGAGTATGTCCAATGCTTTCCTGGAAGCACTGGCCACAGTGTCGTAAGCAATAAATTGCATTCATGCATGTGCAGCAATTTCAGGATTTCCCCGGAGCCGCAGATTTTCCATGCATACGTACAGCAGCTGTGTTGCACATCTGCAAGACATGCTTGTAGTGATGGCAGATGGAATGGGAAAAGATCCCAACTGGGACTGGTCTGGTCTCTCTGGAACAACTAATTGAGCTCGTGGCCTGCTTCTGGTGTGCTCCTCCGCTTGTCAACACCACGAGCTGTGTCAGGAGTCACCCGGTGGAAACTGCCGCCCTGGCTTCATGGGGCAGAGGCTGAAGACCCCGTTCTACAGACACCCACATCAAATATGACTTCTGTAGGCATCATATAGAAGACTAGTCAATTTACACTCTGGTAAATGAAAACCAAACCACTCCCCCCCTTGAACTTGTAAACACAAAAGCTGTTTTTTTATCTACACTTAGATAACATTTTCTAACTATAAATCAAGCTATCAGGGAGCTACTACGGTATATGATGTACCTAAGCGACTGAAACCTCGGGGCTATGTCAATATGTACAAGCTGAAAATCTGACTCTTATTTTAAAATGTTTTTTGAAGTCTTGAAACACATGCTTTTAGAATTTATTTCCATACTGTCTGTTGCTGTATGTGTGTGGTACTGTTCTGATTCTTAGGAACGCACATGCTTATTTTTCATGGTTTCTTGCTTACAAGAGTCTTTTGTTCATTCTGATAAAGCATACTGTTAATCACAGGAAAATATTTTTAAATTCCCTGTTTATAAAAAAAAGAGAAAAAATGCTTTTCATATAGAAGTAAATCCTATTCTAGTAAACTGTCTTTTAAAATGCAATTATAAAAGTGATTATGTTAAGTCTAAAACTAATTTGGTCCAAGTTCTCATCAAGGCTCCGTAAAATAAAAACTGGCCTCTCAGTTAAAACTGACTTTTTTTTCCAGATATTATTTTTTAAAACTGCAACCTTAAATTAAACAATAATATTTCAATGGAAAAAAAAATGGGATTTTTTTTCTTGAAAAGAATTAGAATTTTTTTTTGGTTCTGTGAGAAGGGTTATAAACCCTGTGTAAACAATGGCAAAAAGGTGGGAAACAGATTTAAAAGTGTCTAGCTGTGGAAAATAAGAGGCCTGCTTAGGTAGTCTGAGGGAGGTGTATGAAAAGACCAAAGAATGAGAATTGCAGCAGGACAGCTAAAAAAGCCCCAGCTGCGTACTTAGCTTGAAAGAGGAAAACAACTGATTTATTCATGAAAAATGGATTTGCTTTCCTGGAAACCTGGAGTAAAACTGGTAATGGCGTAATTCTGTCAGACAGCAATGCCTGATCTGAGGGATCTGGGAAAAGACCAGAAATGTTCAGGAGGTGAGGTGAAATCACTGCAGCCAGCCTGTCCAGACCAGGCATTATCACACAGTGGCTCTTTTGAAGCCTGGGAGGAAACCTCGGTGCATGTGGGAAGGCCAGAGTATGTCATCCGGGGCTCCAGGAGTGTTTGCCGTCTCCAGTAATGCTGTGGGATCGCAGCTGTGTGGGCTTTAGATGAAATTGGCTCCCTGCAGCAGAAAACCACCAAGCCTGAAACCAGCAGAAGCTTAGCTTTCAGCCAGATGCAGAGCTGAGAGCAGATTCATGGAAGCACCGAGGTTTGGGGAAGAGGGAGGGAGACCTCCTGAAACACCCCGTGCTTGGGGGGCCAAGGATGTGCGTTCACAGGACCACAAATGAAATGCAGAGCGGCCCCCAGTGTTTCCTGGTGCCCTTCCCCTTTGAAAGGGTGATGCTGGGGAAGAAAGTCATCTTTTCAGAAAATAGCCTTTGCAGTACTAGGGCAAGAAGACCCCACCTGTTTTCTTTAATTTATAATACAGTCTATTGACAGTCTCCTGAATTAGCAGCTTGGGGTGGCCCCTCTGCACACCCTTAGGTTAGGAGGACTAAGAGCTGGTAGCGCGTTATTCCCACGCGCGTCTGGTTTGGGGCTCTTCTCCTGCTTTCATTCTAAACTGCACCTAACCGAGGAGTCTGCTCATTAGTGCTGCGCTACCAGGGCTATCTGGAGTATTCTGCTAGTAAAATGCAAACCCTACCCTCCTCCAGATGAAAACTCAGGGAACGTTCATTATATCCACGGAAGGAGGTACCCCGAGTTTTGTTAAATGACAAAAATATTTGTGGGTGAGACCCTTGAAAGTAAGAAAGAAGTGGCTTCTCTCTCTCACACAGACAGATTTATAAATCTCTGCAATACTTGAAACATTGAAACTTTGGACCGATTCCCTAAGAACTACAGTCATACCCCTGAGAGGAGATGGATGTTGAGTCATAGTGAAGAAAGGAAAGAAAATCTGAATGTTTTTTCTATTACAATCACCACAGAGGTCAGACGCAACCAAGACAGACAGATGAACAACAAAAACGCTGGTTAAATGATTCAAAAGGCCAGGTTTTCTGGCATGAAACAGAAACATTTCAAGCACTCTTAAAGAAAATATGGAAATGAATTGTCATTCCAGTATGCCTAACCATATTTACCTTTTGAGTCTAATGCCTGAAGCAGAATTAATTTTAAAATGTTTTGGTAGAAAGCTTGTGAAGGACTTACACTTAGGCTGTCTGAAGGTTATTGTAAATATACCAGGGCCAGAACGGTGAACAATGAAATTGCGTTTGCTTTTGGAGATGGCTGACAGTGGCATAAAGAAGAGACAACATACGATTTTTTGCAGCATGGTGTAACTAATTTTTTTTTGAAGTACATAATTAACCTACGCTTTTGCTTAAATAAGTTCTGCTTTATGATGACCCAGCTTGCTTTTGCTAGACAGGATTATTGCAAAAGTGAATGATGTATTTGAAGACCTGGCTAAGACTGGAAAGCATACCAAAATTAGGAAAGAATACCATACACTCAACTGCTTGGTGAGGTTTTCATTTTACAGCATAAAGTTCTTATTGTAACCTACTACTTCTGTATTGATCACACCATGACTTGCCAGGAAGACAGTTTCGCTGTTTGACATGTTAACTCTACTGTTACAGCTTTCTGAAAAGGGGATTTATTTTTTCTGAGGTTGTACATTTTCCCATTTGTCATAACAGAGGAAAAATTGATTCAGTGCCTGCTTCTGTTTAGAGCTGCGCGTTAAATGCCCCACAACAGAAGCTGTTCAGTTTCTGGGACTCATTACCGAGCAGAAGTCTCAGCTGAGAAACCGGAGTGATTACTAGTTTGTTTGTGGCTGTGGTGATCCAGTAAGAGGAGGGAGCCAATCTTCACCCATCTGCTGTGTCTATCTGGATTTCCTCCTGTTCTCAGGCGGCTGGCCAGTCGGCTCATCCTGCGCTTGGGCGTGACTGCAGGCCATGATGAGTCATGGTTTAAGTGCACGACTCATACCGAAAGGAAAATGAGGCCGATTTTAACTCTACTTTTGATTTTATCTCTAGCTTAGCTCTGTGAAAGTCACAAAGAGCCCCAAACTGCCACACACAGCAAAAGGTAACCCAGTGCGAGTAAGACACAGAAGGAGGTATCATGATCAACATGCAAAAAAAAAAGAGAGAGAAATATAACTGCAGTTCTCTGTACTGGGTCTGACTGCGATGGAGTCTCTTCTCAAAAACAGGGCATTAGATGATGCACAAACTCTTGTCAGAAGGGGCAAGTTGCTGAAAACAGCAAGCTGACAATTGGAAAATGCACTTGCAAATCTGGAACTTGTTATAGAAATGATGGAACTGATTATGTAGTGTCATTTCCTGATAACTTGGGTTTTGGTTAATTTATTGTCTTATGAGGTATTGCCTAGGACACAATAATGGGGCAGTTTCCTACTGTTTCTCCTTTTCCTCTTCCTTCTTCGGACAGCTGATGATCCACACCTGCGGAGACTGGTTCTGCCAGCACTTCTAAAAACCTTTTTTAGAAACCTTTTGGAATTGGGTTTCTCATGGTGCAAGATAGGACCTTCTTGAAACCACTTTCAAAGCTTATCTCAGGAATACACAGTTTCTTTTTCCATTTCCCTTCACAGAATCACAAACTGGTTGAGGTTGGAAGGCACTTCTGGAGGGCATCTGGTCCAACCCCCCTGCTCAGGCAGGGCCACCTAGAGCCGGTTGCCCAGGTCCATGTCCAGATGGCTCTTTAATGTCTCCAAGGATGGAGAATCCACAACCGCCCTGGGCAACCTGTGCCAGTGCTCGGTCACCCTCATGGTGAAGAAGGGTTTCCTGATGTTCAGAGGGAGCCTCCCGTGTTCCAATTTGTGCCCGTTGCCTGTCACTGGATACCACTAAAAAGACCCTGTTTCCATCATCTTTATACCCTCCCTTCAGATATCTGTACCCATTGATGAGATCCCCCCTCAGCCTTCCCTTAACAGGGACGAAGTACTAAAGGAGGGCTGAAATAGGCCAAGCTGCCTAGTCAGACACTAAGCTGACATATCTACTCAGCAAAAACCTCTGGTGCTGTTCTTGCTACTGTTGAAAGATTACAACATGTTTTGAGACTTGCTTTTTCTCAGGCAAACGTGTAAATGTCGCACTTCATGACAGTGCAGGTCTTGGGTGTTTGTTGGAGCCTGGATGCTGTTCCAGCAAGAGCTTACCTGGCTTGTGAGCTTTTCAAAACACTCTGCAAAAACACCTGAAAAAGTCAGTGAAGGCTTATTTAGACATCCTGGACCACACAGCAGCCTACTGTTACTTTATGCCTTGTGCCAGGTTCAACATCCAAACTGGACAAACCTGTCTTAGGCTTGAGTGTAGTTGTGAAAAGCAGCCTGTGAGTATGGTGGTGATAGTTTCTATTGCGTATTTTGTGTATTTCTTGAAATGGGTCCCTATCTCTTGTTTGCAGAGGTCACATAGGGTCTTCAGTCCCCAGAAGAGACCAGTTGGGTTACATGTTGGCTGCTTTACCTCCCAACAAGTATTTGGAAGGGTGAGGAAGAGGGGGGGAAGACAGAGGGAGGGAAGGACTGCCACTCTGCCAGAAGGGTGGGAGACAATCAAATTCCTGTAGGTACTTCTTTGCACACACAGTCATTTCCTGATACGGAGAATCGCAAACATGACCGTGAATTCCCTGTAAGGTGTTTTCCGACTGTTGTTTAGCTTAGGAGATTAATTTTCTCATATTATTTCATATGCCACTGTGATCTCTTTTCTCCTCTACAAAACCCTCATCTTTTTGTCTGTCTAGCAAATTCTGGCTATATTGACTCAAAGACTATCTGAGTACATAGAAGATTGTTCTAGGACTCTGTGCAAGGAAGTTTTCTATGGTATGGTGTACTCCATAGGAGGTCAAGACCCTACAACCTTTCTAAGGGATGTGACCATTTATAGGATCTCCACAGCAATGTCTTCTCTACCTGCTTTTGCCAAGCATGCTGCTACTATTGGGGCTTCAAGAGGGAGCACTTGGCAGAGCATTGACTCCCACTGACTGACTTCTCAAAACACCCAGGGTCTGTTTAGGGTTTGTGAGTTGCTCACAGGAGCAATATTCTTGGGGGGATGTTGTACCTGCGCACGTTACCTACTTCTCCTCATGTCCCTCCGCCTAAGAACGGGTTGGAAAATTTGGGATTCTGGAGTTCAAGTGGAGTTTTGCAATTCACGATCAAGCTGTTTACATCTCTATGTGCAGCCATGGCAGAGCACAGTCATGTTTGGTCCTGATAAGATAAACCTTCAGCTCTGAGTGCTCATTTGCATGCCTTCCCGCCGTGTGAAAGCAAGTTACTGCCTAAGAAAATGCAAATGCCTTGTACTTTATGACAAATGCTGTAAACCAGAAATTGAGGTACTTGCCACACATGAAGTCCCTCTAAGAAAGAACAAAATGTTCTAGTTAAATGCTTGTGAATCGCTACCTGGTAAAAAATGACACCACCTGTCACATTTCACATACGGGCTCAGAAAATGGGGGGAACTTACTGAACCAAGGCAGGTAGTGACTGTGTGTACAGTGTTTATTCTGTGTCACCATGAGATATCTTATACTGCACATTTCTTTCAGGCAGAGAAACGTGGCAAGAAGCTCCTCAGCTGACACAGTGCTGGGAGAAGAAATCTTAAAATGATAGTTTAAGTAATAAAAACATGCATTTTTTTTTGCATGCAGGGAGGAGAACGCAATTTAGATATCTTGCTCTATGAACTTAGTAAATACATGCAGAAATTGCATGTAGGTTCACAGGAGTGACTATTGCCTTATTAATGGATTGGTAGGCATAGGTAAGAATGAACCGGGGTGTTTTTAACAACGTTTCTGGAACAAAGCAATAAATGAAACAGAAGCATTCAGGAATGCAAATGAGCTGCCACTCCAGCTGGGAGCGTAGGCTTTGGCATTGGCATTTATAGCCTACGTAAGTAATGTTTATGCAAAATTACACAACTCTAGGGTTGTGTGCTAAATACTCCTAAGAGAGAGTAAAATGGAACATAGTATACACTGACTCCCTTCATCTGCTAAGACATTTAACAGAGTACATGTCAATAGGCCGAGGAGTAGTCCCACTAAGATCTGAATGACCAAGCCTTTAAAAATCTATTCAAAACATACCCTGGTCTGTTGCATATCAGGAAATATCAGAATTTTTTTTTCTCCCTCATTTTGATTTGTGTTATTTTAATACTACTTGGCTGGCAGTTTTCATTGGTGGCACAATATGATTTGGAAGACTAAAATGATGTAGCAGAATGGGAAGGAAACTTCCAAACACTGATCTTACAAAACAAGAAATAGCAGATATTTTGTATAAGAACACTTTTGAGAAAATGCTGCTGTGTAATAATCAACAATAACCAATTTTACTCTCTTTGGAACCAACTGGTCCCTATATGAGGCTTCTAAACCCGTCTGTCAAAGTTCACAGCTGAAATGTAAACATGCATAAATAGAAGACAGTTTGAGGTTCTACTAGTTCTGCCTCTTGTTGTGCAATTCTTGTCACTTTGACTGAGAGAGGTCATATGTCAGCACAGTCATGTTTATTTGGATTAGCGGTTGTTCTCCTACCCAAAAGAAACTTATAACTGCTTTTATGTTGTTGGCAGTTGTATTTGTAGGGATGTGATGACTAAGCTTCACATGTTTCTATTAATACAAAGTTGGCTGTCATTGACATCAATACTTGCTGTTGCACAAAGCGAGAAAGACTTTAGATAACCACTTAAAAATTGGTAGAAACTTCTCAAATGAACGTTGCAGTATAGATTTGGGTTTAGAAGTTCTCAGCAGTACAGTGCGAAGGAAGCCTCATTTCTGTCAGGACATGAACAGCTTGCTTGTTTTTTCGTTATTTGCCAATTGCAGTGGAAATGATGCAGCACAAAAAACTGCTGACTGAAGAGTCAGTTGTATTTTCTAGGTACTTTCTGGTTTTGAAATAGCACTATGGATTATCACAAGTGGTGTAGTTGTTTGAATTCAACTTCTGCCAAGTTTTTACGCAGCTGATGCTGGTAAAAATAAAAAAAAAATCTATCTTAGAAGTGACTTCTTAAGACATATCTTGTTATTTTCGATATTAAATTTAAAATTATGTTAAAATCAAATGTCTCATTTATCTTTTTTTTGTCATGACATTCCTTAAATGACATGGTATCTTAACAGTTTATGTAAGGAATAGTACTGTGTATTGTAGAGGAGCCACCCGCTGCTGCAGATAGATAGCTATGATTTACTAGAACTGGGGAACAACCAGAACGATGTGACTTAATGTGCACTGGTGCAAGGTGACACAACTCCGCTGGTACTATAAATCACTATTCCCGGATGAACGATAATAAAGATGATGAATCACTCAAGAAAGACAGCATTTTCACCAAATGAGGCCTGTGATGGGGCTCCCTGACAAGCAAAGCATGATCCTACCGGCCCTTAGTCATATTCCGAAACCGAGTGCCCCTGCAGAGGGCTGAACAGACTCACACCCTGGGAATTTTCCAGCAGTTTGCACTGGCTAGCCTTGAGGGGATCTGCTGTGCTCTGTGTCTGTCCTCAGAAGGGTCACTGTATTAGCTGGCATCTGTACACCCCTCTGCACTTCTACCCTAAGTTTAGGTAGGACAACTAGCTTATGCCTAAGGAATTAGCAGACTTTAAAAAAAAGCTTGCACTGAAAAATTAAAGAACCGCAATTTATTTGCAAGCATGGCTTTTCAGTGTTTCTTCTGGGGAGCTAGTAGATGTAAAATATTAACCAGAAAAAAAAGGAGGGAGGCCATTTCACCTACTGAATCGGAAGTGTGTTTTAAACATACTGCATTTGGTATAGCAGTTAAAGCAGCAGGCGTGAGCTGGTGATAGGGTAGCACAACTGCAAATACTGGACTCTGGGAGGAGTTTGGAAATATACCTAGGTATATCTAAGTATATAAATATACCTAGTTATCTAAAACTGAGGCCCACTTACATCCAAAATGTTGAAACAAGCAATATGTTCCTTGCTTCGCCTCCTGAACATGGCTTGGTTTACTCCATCCCTCCCTCTTTGACCTGAGCATCCTCTCGGTGCCTCTGGTTGTGCTCCTCCATATGCCCAGGCCAGCTGGTGACCGGAGAGAGTTGGTGCCTCGTCCCCATTTAAACACTCTGCTTGAATATCGGGGTGCAGGAGTGCTGAGAGGTGTTTCCAGCATCCGCAGTCTGCGAGCACAGCACATCCAGCGGGCACGAGCAAGGCCAGGCCTCCTGCCAAGTGCAGCACGTTGCCTTCTGACTGGGGCATCTAGCTGGAAGCAGTTCCTTACCTCAGGGCTGCAAATTATATCAAAAAAACATATGCATAAAATTTGGGTGGGGAGTCCCAGTTCGCAAATGCTAGGGCCCTGTTTCTTGTTTGCTCTCCCCCTGCTCACAGATTTTGCAAAATTTGCTGCACAAGGACCCACTTGCAACATGAGAGGATCAGTGTTCATCCTCCGCATGAGTGCTTTGACCTATTTAACCTATGTTCTGGTGATGGGGACGCTGTCTTTGAAGCTGACAACGCTTTCCAGTTCTTTCCTCTGAGCATTTTTGGAATGATTTGGGTAGAAATTACTAAAAAGTCACAGATAACAATACTGCCATCACCAGTTTTCATTAGTTCTTCTCATCTCCTTCTGTTAGATCTGAAGACATTAGCCTCTTTCTGTTGATCAGACAGCTACTCTCTTGAACACATCACAAGGATTTTATTTTAATCCATCCACATTATTTAAAGCTTGTAATTGGTGGGTTATAAGAATAGGTAGCAGGCCATTAAAAATGTGAAAATTAGCTTGGATTAAACCGAGCTTGTTCAGATGCTGTCAAAGTTTCAAACAGCAAAATACAACATATTGCCAACTCTGCTAGCTAACTTCCAGATCCAAGATATACTTGATTCATTGCCTAGATGGTCACCACAGTTGAGCAAGTCTTATGGGGATACACATAATAAAAAAGAAGCTTTATCCAAGAAAAAAAAAAAAAGTATTTAGGTAGATAATGCCCTGTAAAATCCTTACAGTGAAAGCATAAAAGTTAACCACTAATGCAATGCAGTAGAATTAGTTAACCATAAACTCCTCTGGAAAACAAATTAGAAGTGCTGAGAAAAATTGTATTGTTGCCTGTTGGATTTAAAGTCATCCTGCTTACAGCAACTGTTAAAGTACAAAATATGTTTGCATTATCCGATAATGGCAAGAAACAAACTTCTAGGAGAATGGGTTCCAGGTAGGAAAGCTGCCTCCAGACTATCAGTGCCAAAGCAGACATACAAGAGATAGAGCCCTCTCCCTACCCTACAGGTGGTGAAAGAGAAATAAGCCTATACTGGGGAGAAAAGTTGTTGCTGTTGGTTAAAAAAAAAAAAAAAAAAAAAAAAAAATGTAAAGAGTGCTTAAAAGAGCACTGAGGAAAAATAAATAATGGCAGAAGACATTGGAAACAAAGAATTACAAAACAAGTAGTTTATTGCTAGAGACTCTTAAAATCAGGGAAAAGAAAGTTAATTGTCCATGAAAAAAGCTAATTGTTAATAAATTAAGACAGTTATTATGTTGCTACCAATAAATTCAATTTTTAATAAAGTTTTGGTGTGGGTATCAAAATAATTTTTCTACAGAGAGGGAGAAACTCTTGTAAAACTGACGTCATCTGACAGCAGGTTAGAGCTGTTCTAATGAAAACCTCAATGAAATGGTTCAATTCACAAAAGGAAAAGAGGAACAAAAGTTCTAGCAGAAAGAACAGGTAACAGGAAAGTTCAGTCCTGAAACCGTTCATAAACAGCATTAAAATGAAATATTTCTGCCTTATCAGAATGAACTGCTGGCGCATACTGCTGAGGCATGGATAAATTGCACACAGATTTTCCAGAAGTAATTAAGTAGAAGGAAGGATGAAATTGGAGCTGACTTCACAGGATGCGTAGCCCAGCTTCAGACAAAATTAGTAACAAGATCCTAGAAGGAATCACCTGGTTTAGCAACTGAAAAAAAATAGCAATGCAGATCAGCTTGTCAGCTCTTCAGAGGGAAGGGACAAAGTGGGCTGCAGGTGGGGGCACGGCAAAGGCTGTGGGGAGCTGGGGTGCGATGCCTCCCTCCCACTTGGAGTTCCCAGGTCTTTCTGCAGCAGCCGAGGAGGTGAGCCAGCAGATGTGGCCTGGGATATGAGGTCCTACAGACCAGCACTCGGGAGGAGGGTGGAAAGAAATCGCCACGTGCATCTCTCCCCCTGTCCTCTGCACATGAAGGAAACAGTGCGAAACAGTTTTCCAAGGAAGACGCGAAAGACCCACGTACACTGTCACAAGGTTTATGGTGCGTATCCATCTTCTTTCCAGGTCTTTCTTACTCTACTAAGGTAGAAGTAAAAGTCTGCTCTTGAACTGAGACATCACCAAAACCCTCTGAAGGTCAAAGAGTGCAGATAAGCAAATTTGTTTGTAGGGTATATTTCCCATATTTCGTAGCTCAAAACACCGAATAATTTCTTCTTTCAGCATGTTAAAAAACCAATGGCCTACCACGTGTTGGCTGTCTTTCTCCAGGGTTTCAGTTTATCAGACTTCAGACGAGAAGCAGTAGAGAGACAGCATTTCTTCGGACCTTTTTTGTTTGTTTTTCTTTCATAGACTACATAACTACTAAATGATCTTGTTCCACTTTGAAGAAGCTTCAGGCTGAACCCTGAAAAAGCTCAAGTTCTTCCTGAATATAGTTGTCCATTTGTATCTCATACATCTTCATTGCAGCGCAACAGTAATGTTTTTTAAAACTGGTTTTAACAGGAATGTTTCCATTGTCTCATTTGCTTTATCTCCTCTTACTGTGGAGTGCCCCAGAACCAAAATGGAGCTGCACGAGCATTTGATCTGCAGGTCTGAAGTCTTTTTGGCTTCTTCTTTCCCACCTGATGGTGCCTCTGGAGTCCTGGTGACAAATGGCCACACGTTCTGTCCTCTGAAGACCTCTCTGCCTTTTGCCAGTCACCTGAGGAGCGACAGGCAGAATCAGCCAAGGCAAGGTGTGGAGCAGCCCCTTTTGCTCAGTTTCCCCCTGCAAAAGTTGGAAGTGGCTCCATGAGGAAGGGCAGTCACACAGACCTGCTGCACCGTGTCTGGGACGCAGTGGGGCTTTACGCCAGACACCTGAATTCAAGAGAGCAATTGCTGTAGCTGCACAGACATACCACAAGGATTTCAAACTCCCTTTCCTGGGTGCTCAGTTTAGACCCATGCCATGCCCACCTTCGTGCGGTTGGCAGGATAGTTTGTTGACACGTGTTTGGTTTCAGGGCGGGGGGAGTGGTTCAAGTGAAGACAAAACAATTTGGTGCTGGCGCTACTCACAATCAGAGTTTTAGGTACTTTTTATGTCCACATAGCGTGACTCAGAGCGCTCGGAGTCTCAGTTTTAACAGCATTCCCAGTAGGCTAATGCTTAAGTGCTGAGAGTCAAGTTTTAAGTAAATGAATGGCTCTTTTATACATATACAAGATGCAGTAAGAGGCCCATGGAGACCCAGCTGGTGGGTGATTGGACCCCAAGGTCCCTATACAGTCAGCGGAAAATTAAAAGACCTCTATAGGGGGCCCTTACCGTCTGAATAAATGCCTCCTCCCTACTATTGACTCTGTTCCCAGAACAGCATCAGCCCCAGATAACATGCAATCTGAATCACTTGCGACTTTTTTGAACTGTGGTGCTTTCTGTGTTGCCCAAGTCCTTGTCAGATGTCATAGAAGATCTTCATACAGTCTAAATTTTCAAAGGTGAAGTCTGGCTTGCTGTGATGTGTCCATTTTCATTTAGTTAAAAGCTCTGATATTCATAAAGTCTTATTACCCAGCCCCTGATAATGAAAGCCTTGAGAGACTATCGCATGCTGCTTACCCAAACACTACTTAGAATTTAAAACTTGCCTTAAATTACATAGTGAGCAATCTAAGCCCACTGTGGATTACTCCTCTTCTTCTCACCTCATCCTTTAGTGGGCATTGACTCTTGTGACTAAAATGGTATTTATAAATGTATTTAATAATTGATTAAATGGGGCTGGAAGTTTTTATTTACTTATTTTTAAATAAAACTCCTCAGTAAGGCTCCAGTAAGGCTGAGACTAGCTGAAGATGATGTGTTTCATAAACCCTCTGCCTGCTTCAGACAGGTACTAAGTAATTCCTACTCTTGAAATAGGAAAGTGCGTCACCAGCAGACAAAAAGCTCCAAATGCTTAAGATCATAGTGAAATAGTAATTTTGTTTGTTCAGCTGTACATATCATGATAGGTCTGAGCTCACTGCCCATCTATCTTACAAAGGCACTCTAAGTTGCTTATCGTTTGTAAGCATATGTTTTAATACTCCTGATTAGATAAAAAAGAAGAAAAAAAGGAAGGGAGGAGAGGAGAGGAGAGGAGAGGAGAGGAGAGGAGAGGAGAGGAGAGGAGAGGAGAGGAGAGGAGAGGAGAGGAGGGGAAGGGGAAGGAGAAGGGGAAGGGGAAGGGGAAGGGGAGAGGAGGGAAGGGAAGGGAAGGGAAGGGAAGGGAAGGGAAGGGAAGGGAAGGGAAGGGAAGGGAAGGGAAGGGAAGGGAAAGCTTTGGGTTTGATTAGTAGTGATTACTGATGACTAAAGCAAATCACAAAAGTAGTAATGGGTTTTAATCAAATTTAAAGGCAGTGTCTTCTTCCTTCCTGAGTCCAGTTGTTTATAATCATTTTGTATTTGAACGTGACATCTTCCTTAATTTAAATGACCAAAAGAAGGGTATTGACAGCATGGGAGAAGCAAATTGTGAGATGAAAAAAAAAATGGGGGAAAGCAATCTGTGTGCTGAAGAGTCACAACTGCAATGATGCTCTTAGGTTACAGAGTAAGTTCAGCTAGGAAATATTTTAGCTCTAAGTCTCTACTTACCACATGCTAACTGAACATTTCAGATGCTTGTTACCCATCCAAATTTGAGCAGGCATTCACGTGCAGGGCAGAGAACACACCTTTAACCCAAGCACTCCTCCTCTGCTCAATTCCTACATCAAAAGCAGAGGGGACTTTCTCCAAGGAAAGGGTGTTGCAACCACAACTCTGAGAAACATTTTATTTCTCTATCTCATCTTTGAAGCAGCTGAGATCTTCTCTTAGTGGAAGAAGAGGGAGGGGTATATGAAGGGAGAGGAAAGGAGGAATGGAACCTACCTGACAGAGACACCCATGGCATTTTTGTCCTAATCCGGTATTTCTGATAATTTTTTCCAAAGCAAAGAAAGATTAGTATTTGTAAAATTCTTTAATAGTATTATGCTGTTACTCTTCTAGTTAAGAGACATTTCTAGACATGTTTTATAGTGCTTGATAAACATTTGACATTTCTTCTGTTTGCTTGCTTTTTTTTTTAAACTCATACAGTTGCGTGTAATGACCCTAAAGAGCCACTCCATAAGGGTTGGCATGGCTGCAGTTGTGCAAAGTGGGAACAAATGTGCTTACCAGGAATGACAAAAGAGAATGTTTTCTTCATCACTTTGACATCTTATGCCAGCATCTGGCTTGTTTGGCATCTGCAACTGGATCTAGACCCATCGCAAAATGCTGGAGCAAGATGCCTGAGTTTCATATGCACCTCACAGCGTGAAGGTCCTCCCTGCTATTAGGTGCTCTGGGGACCTGTTTTGCTCATTGACAAAGAGTTACACGGAAAGACCCTGACGCAGCATGGTGTTTAAACACTCCAAGCACATAATTAAATTCCAGTGAACTTTCAACAGTTGAGTTTGAAGCTGAGGTGCTGGTCTCTCTGGCTTTGATCCACCAAAACACTTCAGTACATGAATACAACTTTACCACTGTGAACAGTCCTATTGGCAAACCAGTGGGAGCTACTCATTGCTTAAAGTTAGGTATGTGTTCAAGAGATTTGTTTGATGTGGCCACTGTGCCCCACAGTAAGTGCTGTTTTGAACCAGGGCCTTAATCCAGTTTACCATGTGGTGCCTTCTTGGCATTGCTGATTGCCTACCAGGGAGCCTTGCTAGCTTAGATGTGGACACCCTCATCTCAGAAGCAATGTTAAGCACTTTTAAATGCCACTTTCTCATGATAAAAATTCAGTGACGATTCCCTTTTGGACAATAATGTAGTGGTAGATTTACATCAGAGCACTCTGGCAGTCAAACTGTGAATTAACAGTCTCTCGCATAGAAATTACAGGATTAGGGGAGTCTCATAAACATCTAAAAATACTGCATGTACAGGCACACTTAGGAGATACACAGCTAATCACAAACTGCTAGTAAAAATGATGTCCACTGCTTTTGGTAAAATCCTGCTTATGTTCTCTTTTGTCTTCATGCCTCACCTTTAAATGCAGTGTAACTAGAATTTTGTCTCTTGCCAGGTTTCAGCCAAGTGACAAAACATAAACCTCTTTTTGTTAATTGAAGGGGAATTCTGAAATGGCTAAAGGGGAAAAGCAAACTTTTTAGCATGCTTTTTCTGCTCTTCCTTCCAAAATGTTCTAGGAACCCAAATTTTCAAAAACAGTGGTTGTTCAAAAAAACTGTGGGGTGTGCAAGAGCCACCAAATTTATTGCTGGTAAACCAATCCTAATATTCCAGTGCAACCACCTCGGGTTGTTGAAACCCAAACTGTGGCTGGACCACTGCCCATGCATTAGGGCACTCTTCCGAAGTATAACACTTCCCCTGTTCAGATTATTTAACCTAAATACAAAGAGAAAAATAGGAAGATAACACTTATGTTTTCTTTTATAAAAATGTAACTCATGAATATCAGGCTGTATGAGATTTAAGGGATATTAAAATTTGCTAGCAAGAAAGAGATACATTAGTCAGCTGTTCTGTACTGCGTTATTTAAAGAGTATTTGACTTTTAGGCTTTGTACCATTAAATAAATAGTTTTTACATAAAGTGTCTGTAATCAGTTAGTACAGTCTAGTATTTTGCAAAAGTAAAGCCGTATAGGCCAGGTTTCCAGACACATAAATCCAACTGAACTCAACAGAAGTACTTTGGACAAATAAAGATATTACAATACAATTTGTTAGTATTATGATCTCTTTCAGCTTCTCTAGGATACTAGAACTCATTTAAGTTGGATGCTCATGTTAGCTGTTGTCCAATGTGTTGTTGAAAATGACACCTTTGTGCAAGTATCTCTGCTATCTTAAAAATACTGGATATCACTCTTCTGGTAGTTTCAGATGTGATCAGATGGTAATAAATTAGTATACTGTCCTATGCCTAGATAACAGAAATAATTATTAGCTATAAACACTTAAATAAACAAAACTCTATTTGGATAAACGTAACCGTATACCCCAAACATTTACTGAGGTATCTCCCTTTGTTTTGTAATAATAGTGGTAGATGTCACGTTACCCACCAGAGGGAGCTCATACAGTCAAATGTAAGGGTATCTAACACAGACGTAAACTAATGAGAGCTATTTAAAGGGTTATAAACAGATTTAAGCACATTTTTAGCAGTTAGTGCATAGCTGGGTGTAATTTATATTAGCTGGGAACTGTTACATGGGTTTGGTTTTTTTTTTTGAAAGAATACTCCTTTTTTGAAGTTCTTTCAAAAATAAGTGTTCACATTCTTCTTGGTGCAGATAGTAACTTCATAAGGAGATACTATTTCATATGTGAGGAGTGGGCTGCTTTTCTGATTAGAGACACAACCAGAGAGCAAGCTCTAGCATTTAGAATAGCATTTATATGAGTATGTTTGAATGTGCTTCTGTCCTCCACAAATATTAACACTTGCCTCGTATTCTTTTGTACTGACATCTAGTCAGTAAACCTACATACCGACGTCCTTGCAGAACATGAATACAAAAGGGTTTGACCACAAGACAGCCAAGGTTTTTAGCAGGTAATGTTTTTAAATGACGTATTTGCTTTTGAATACTCTTAAAAATTCAAAGTGGTCGACTTATTTCAGCTATCCAAGCACAGCAAAGGAATGTGACAGGCAAGAATCAAAGGAACAAGCTGGGGAGAGCGCTACAATGAAATGGCTGTGGGGAAAGTCTGTAGGCAAAGGCAATTCTGGGCTGTGCACTGAGATGTGTCATACACTTGTATGTAGGAAAGTCACAAGAGAGAAGCGGAAGTTTTTTGATCACAGAACACGTCACTGTTCCTTCATGTGGGTAAACTGGGGATCTAGTTAATAAAAGCACCGAACTCTACTTGTGCAATGAAAACAGCAAAAGCCCCTTAGTGGGGATGCATTTATTTCAGTAGAAAAGTGCTCTAGCTTCAGTGTAGTTTTTACTATACATAAACTATTTATCAAGGCTGTCATTATTTATCTTTAATACAACTTCAGCAGCTGGCATTGTATTGGGCTTGATGATCCTGTTGGGTCCCTTCCAACTCGAGATATTCTATGATTAGTGGAATATAGTCATATACTGGTACTGGTTATTCATCTTCCTATAGAAGAACCATCTGCAAAGCTGGAATGAGCTTTATCACCATATAGCTCTGCTGATACTAGATATATTAGACAAAACCATAACCTTAGAAGAAGTAAATGTTCCAGTATAAAATGTTTATGTAGACTAGATTTGGAAAAGCCTTGGGAAACATCCAAACAAAAGCTTCTTAATTTTGAGCTAAGGATATCCCGCTGGTACAAGCCATAAGAAGCAAGAAAGCAAGCAGTTAAGGCACACAGCTCGCTCCTGAGTTCCTCTTCCTTGCTGTAACTACTTCCTTTCCGCCACTTACAGTTCTCATATCACTTTACTTGTTCTGAGCACCCAAGGCACAGTCTGGCGTCTGGCCACACATTTTTTACATCAGCACACACATCCTCATTTCATTTCCCTAATTTCTGTGTTAACATTTAATATAAAATTCAGACAAAAATCTAAATCCACAGACCACCTGCTCTCATATTTTCCTAAACAGTTCAGAGACAGCAAACATGGCTCACAGTCGGCACCTGCACGTTGGCAGAGTGCCTTGCTGCCCTGTACCAGCACTGACCCACAAAACGTCAGACAATTGTTAAGGTTTGGAAACCATCTCAAGCACATGGCGATCATCAGACCACGTCATGAGATCACCAGTCAACAGGGCCTCAGCTTGGGAGTGATGCTGCTTACTCAGTAGGTGGTAACAGATGCATGGGTTGTGGTCGGGGGGCGGGGGGGATTAAAGGAACTGGGGTTTAGAAGAGGGAACTGACGACTGGCGTGTAGAAAAACTGAGTGACGCGTATGCTAAATCTTGTGCTTTCTACAGTTTAAACCACCGGACTGTGCAGTCTAGAAAGCCTGGGTTAAGGTTAACAGCAATCTGTGAATTATTGTCATCTTTCATTCATACGGGTATGAGTAACATGTGACGTTCCTCGTAAGGGGCACTGAAGAACCTAGAGGTGACTGGCACAGTGCCAAGCAAGGTAGACATTTTTTTCATTCTTATAAAATAATAGGCTTCTTTGAATTTAAAATGTCCGCTGCACAGTTTTGGTGTGCATCTGAAGGACTGTCTTAATAACTCCCAGCTGAACACTGCAAAAGCAAGGGATGCAGTGAAAGAATGGGTAAGGTCGAGGCTGCCCATGCAACTCTGCCTTGCTTCCCTCCCTCCCTCCCTAATGTGCACTGCGGTACAGTCGTGCAGTCACAATGTCTGGTCTTGTCCCAGAAAAGCCCAGCAAGGTGGACAACAGGGGCCAGCTTTTTGGTACTTGTTCAGCAATAGCCCTGGGCCTTCATTCTACACGTCCTCCAGGCCCGTCATGAGGACGGTTAATAGTTTCATCATGGTTTTTCCGAGGATGTCCATCACTATGTTATCCATGCATATACATGCCAGGACACTCTAACAGGAGGGAGAAGACCCTCAGGGCTGTGGATGCGCACATATATCTGTGGCAGTATGCGCATAGGAAAGAACAGTCATGCCAGCCCCCAAGTTTTGTCAACTCCCCTCACACTCCTGCTGGCCAGGACCTGCGCTCCTCCTGCTATGTCACGGCCTGGACCAACTTCCTTTCGCTGCGACGCTCTTCTTTGGTCACTGCACGTTGGGCACCCTCCACGAGAAGAGAGGCAAGGCTCCTCCAGACAACAGCCTCCCCTGCTCCTCTAGACACTTCTGTCTTGCATGTGGAATGGGCAAAGGATTTTATGTAAGGAAAAACGCCAGCTGACTCCACAACTAAGACTGCGATGGCTTGCTCTGCAAGGCAGTCCGTGACTGGAGCTCGAGCAGCAAACGGACACTTTGCTGGAGCTCCCCAACCACACAGCCCAAAGGAAGGCTGAGAACACCTCTGTGCCGTACCCTTGCGTATTCGTACCCGTTATGAACAGCGTGTAAATCCTCACAAAGGCCTAGATGGCCATAAAGCCTCTGGGGGGGAAGGTGACACACTTCCAAAGGTTATTAATTCACAAAACCAGCCAGAATAAAGATAATCCTGGAAAGGGAAACCTTAAAAAAATAAAGTCGCCAGACCCAAACCTGCAAGCCCTTATCTTCAGACTTTTCAAATGTACAATTGCCCTAGCCTCCGTTTACAGGACTCAAGACTACATGAATCATATCCTTGCTAACTGGAATGCTTAAACTGAGCTTGTTCAGCATTTGTTACGATGGAAGGAAGTCAGTTAGTAATAATAGGAAATGGGCAGCACAGGTCCTGCTTTGCTAAACCCATGTACTTCACCAACTGTTTTCTTAAGCAGTCTGAAGGAAAGGCAGTTGTCATCGCAGTGGCATGCTTACTTTTGCCATCCTGAATAATCTGGACAGCAGCAAGAAAGACACCTTATCTGTGTAACAGACTGTACGTTCGTAACTGTATGCATTCAGCAACTTCTGTTGTCATCCAAGCCTTTCACGTGCTTTTCCTTGCCTCCTGACTGGTGGTGAATCGTGAGCCTCAGACTGCGCCGTTGTTTTGCTCAATACAGCTGCAGTTGTATCAGGCTGTAGCCAGAAGTTATAACATTGAGCTTGATCTGGAACTTGAATTGGAGCTTGAACTCAAAAGCTGAAACTGGCTTCTAAGTCCTCGGGTGAAATACGATGTAAAACCATCTCCGAAATAATTGTAAACACCACATTTTTACAGTGCTTTTACCTAGCTAGCAAAACAATTTAAGGTCTCTCCTTAAATAACAGAAGGACACAAATCATATTATCTAGTTGGAAAATACAGCATAAATATGATAAACCAGTATTTTTTAAAAAATATTGAGTCAGCAGAGCAACACAGTTCAAAGTAATATCTAGAGAAAAATTCAGCATGTCAAAATTGGAGATTTATTGAATATGAAAATGTTTATCATTATTTTGCTCTTGATAAAAAAAATCAAGAGATGAATTATAGATACAGCGGTTACCTCTCAGAAGGCTGTTCTAACCATTTTTACTCTTTTCAACATTTGAATGATTTTCTGGGTTATGTTGACTTTTCTGCATTTTCATTTCACTGCCTATGAATTTTTTTTGAAAATTCCATTTATCTTCCCTCCTGTCTCTGAATCCCATTTCGCTGCTATTTTTTCTTTAATTTCTTTTTTTCATGAGATACTTTAATTTTTCTTCCTTGGAACTTCTCTTTCAGTTTTACTTATTTGGGTTGTGATGCAATTTCTCTGAGTCACTATTCTCAGGCACATGAGCATCCATGCTGGCAGGCAAATATATTGATATAAAGCAGTTATTTTTTACTTTCACGATAACTAAAACGTAGGAGGAAAATTTGATTGCAAATAGCCACAGTCCAGATTAAATACAAATCTCTGAATTCAATTAGTTTGGGATGTTTTAAGAGTTCTATATTTAGCTAGGCTGGTAGCTGGACCACACCAAAGATTCAGTGTCTGTAGACCTGTGAAAACTTTTCCTGAAGACTTCCACACTGTTCCGTCTCTATAGGTTAGAAAAGCCATATTCCCTGGCTACTCTCAAATGGCCGTCTCTCACAAATGATGCCCAGCTCCCCTTTTCTACGTGACTTTGGCTCTCCCTCAGGTTTTTCTCAAAGAGAATCTGATATTGTTCTGACATCTGAAACATAATGGCTGCACTTAAATAGAAAATTTTGAGTGAACAAATTTATCTGTAAGTACGGTTCTGCTGTCTGATCCATCTGCATCCCAAGCCAGTCTGCTAACAAAATAATTTTATGTACTCTGTGCAGTTTCCTATGAATTCATTGAAATCAGCAAGCAGACTGGCTGATGTTTTCAAAGCTAGATAGAAAAAAATCTGTGACTACATCCACAAATTAATTTTTAAAAATAACAATCCTGTTGTTCAAAACACAAACACAGACAAAAAATAATATATCCCAGATTCTGCAGTGTCCTTTGCTCAAAGCAAAACCCTGACATCTCTACAGGGTGCATTTGCCATCAGCACAAAACTCAGACAAGGCTTGTCCAGTGCTCCCAGGCTTGACAGCCCAAGCGTTTTGTATTTTTTATGGTTTTTTTCTTTCCAACTTTCACAAGATGTGTCTGAAAACTGGACCCCTGGATACCAACATGCTCTGAAAGAGGAACGAAGACAGTGCGGTGCTGTCTGTGGAGCATCCCAGCAGGACGCACGTGCCTTAGAGCAGTGATTTCCCTTCGTGTCTCAGCACTGGCCAGGGTAAGGGAGGAAGCAGGGCCGGGCATGTACAGCGGCTCAGGAGGAGAAGAGGAGGTGAGGCTGTCCTCTCCCGCTACCTCCTCATACTCTCCTGCGGCAGTGTCAGGTGCTTGCAGTAACACGGAGCCTCTTTTCGTGCCTGTGCTGCAGGGAATACTGCAGGACTGTAGGTCACTAGCACAGAGAAATCAAGTGGCAGCTTGTAGGTTTTTCTCCCCTTTTTGCTGCCGGAATTACTGGGGAACATTTTAGTGCCAAAAGACTTCCCCGGCAATTGTTCCGACTAACATAAAATCCCCGTTTTATAATAGTTGAGTGATAATAATCAAAGCTAAAGTTCTGGCAGAAATCTTAAGTAAGTCCATAGTTTTCAATTACTAAGACATATTTCAGTACTAATGACACAGGAAGTTGAACTCCAACCTCATGAAGATGTAACAAGCTGCATCTGTCAAGCAGAGTTAAAAATACCGGGTGATTTAAGAATATTCAGAACATCAAATGGCTTTTCTATATCCGCTTTTAATGAAAAAAATACTGTATGAATAGAAATGGAAGTATAACAAAGAATTTTCAATTGATCTAGGAAAATACAGGGATAAATAGAGCAAGTAAAACTACCATTTTAGTTCCAGGTTGTTTGTATATCATGGGACTCCTGTCCCTACTTACAGCCACTTATGTTTCAAAACAGACCAGGAAATAAGAACAAAATATCCTCATGGTACTTTTACTGACATATTCTCAGTTGAAACTATGATGGTAGTATTCATATACTAATTTTTCATTTCTTGCATGCCAAAAAGTACAATGAAAAGACTCTCAAGCTATCTGTACGCTTGAGGAAGGAAAGTTTGATCTCATCTGTTTCCTTTTCATTTCATAACTTGAAAATTATTCCTGGCAGTACACTCATTTGATAACAAAAAAATTATGTTACTCCGATTTTTAATGTGCAATTTCTCGGATTTTATACAACAATGTAAAGTTTACAGGGATAATAAAGTATAGTTTTTACCCATGAGGAGATCCATTTTAAGATAACTTCCAAACACTTTAGGCATGAGGAAAATAATTTAAAAAATCTTCACCAAACTAAAATTAACATACATGTATTCCATATATTAACATTGTCCCTGCTGTATGCCTTAGTATGGTCCAAATTCCCAACAGAGAGACTATTTATATCATTTTCTAGTGTGTCCATATCTTCTTAAATTGGAAGAAATATGTTTAGAAGAGAAACCTGATCTACTAGAACATATAATGGGGATAGATTAACTTCAATTATGTTACTTGAAATAAAATATCCATTATATAATGGATGAAATATCCATTATATTAAGCTACTGGATGGCAAGCATTAAGTCAAATATAGACTTCTACATAATCTGTATCTGTAGTAAAGTATTATAACATATTAAACAGACCTTTATTTTAAAATCTCTTTCCAGCACAGGACCAATCCTGTATTAACTGCCTCACATCAGCCAGTTGAGAGTTATGAGGACCCCTGTCTTTTTTGGTACTGTATTCTGAGCTTTTCCAGTTGCTCTACACACTGCGTCTGGGCCAGCTTCAGCGTTCGGTTCTCCTCTGTCAGTTCTGCATACTCCTTTGCCAGCTGAGCAGCATCCATGCTTTCTTTTTCCACTTGTTCCAGCCTGGCAATCAGCTCCTTTCTGACGATTATGAGAAAAAAACAAAGATTAAAAATGGCAGCATGCAAAAGTTTGTCATCATGTGTTAGGTTAGAGCTGGACTATGGGTTGTTAACACGGTATTACTTGAGCTCTTGTGAAACAGAGGCCTAGAAAAATGAATTTGTTAGATTCCTCCTTTTCCCTTTAAGAGATGAAGCTGCCAAAGTCTCTGATAGGTTTTGCTGTTCAGTGACAAAGCCCACAAAATGCTGACGACCTTCAAGTATCTCTAACTTCAGTAAGAGTTGAACATGCAGTTCACAGGGGAGCATCAAGTCCCTGGAGACCGCACACTAATACTTTGCCTGAAGAATAACAATTTATTTTTCTCTCAATACCCAACATATTTGAAAGTGAGCAAGGGGGTTCTTTTGTTCAGTTGGTTAGCTTTATCAGTAAATCCTGTGAAGTACACCTGGTATCCTTTTTTCTGCTACAAAGACAAATAATTCTAGTAAATACTGGGCATATGAATCCAAACTACATACACTGTTTCTGTAATGTGTTTCTGCTCAGACCTCAGCCCTGCTGCTGAGGCAAAGTGATAGAGCTGCAAACCTGACCCCTCCTGGTCTTTTTAAGATCAGGCACTGGAGGACTCGAGCTGTTGGTTCTTTCTGTTTGGAATCACATAGTGCCCTGGATTCCCAGAGCTGGCCAGAAGCTGGAGTCTCCTGTATAGTATCAACTGAAATTACCTCAGCAGAAGTTAAGATAAAAGAGGTCTTAAAACACACTGAAGGTGTGAGTAACTCACAGAGTATCTAATCACTCCCCACTCAGTTACCCAGCAGGCTAGCCTGGCCTCTTGGGGTTGGTTTTTTTTCCCCTTTAAGTCAAATCATTTATTCACCCCTGCTACAGGAAATCTCTTCTAAAAGATTCTTAGTTCTTTTGATCATTCTAGCTCAGAGATTAGTTAATCTTTAACTGTTCATAGCCCCATGACTTTATTTCTCAGTCATGTCAAAACAATGCTCGCCAATCACCAGTGGGAAGATGTAATGCCTTCAAAGTGGATAGCTTCTGCCACAGCCTTTAAAAGGAGCACTCTCGTCAAGCTAGCCCAGTGCTTTCAGACAGGAAATTCCTGCAGATTAGATATTCTATCATCACAGGTCAGAGAATTCATGAAATGTTAACTTTTCGGTATTTGCTGATTACTTGCATTACTTACAGCTGCAAAACTACCACTTATAGCAGCAAAACTGTAAGCACCTGGGTTTTGAAAAATGCTTCTATCTGGCCTTCTTTTAGGATCAGTTTGATCTTCCTCTTGTCTTTACTGCAGCTTTCAGTGATAGCACAGTTTGCCCACGGTTTAGCTGACTGTTTACAGCCACAGTTCACTGCAGTTCAAGCAGTCACAAGTTAGGAGAGACCCCTGGCATGCTCATTTCTCTCAGCTGTGTTTCCCATACAAAAAAAAAAAAAAAAAAGAAGGGAAAAGTTAGCAGCCCTTGCAGCAGTTTTAAATTGTTCAAAAGTTGCAGTGTATAGAAACCCTCCTGTAGCTAAAGATGTTGGCTTTGTTTCATACCACTGAGGTAATGCATAGCAGCTATGCTGCAGCAAAGCCTCTTCTTCCTATCACCAGGTGAAAGATATATTCAGCCAGGCCTTCAAGGGAAAACATCAAGTGCGTATTTTTGTTCAGCAGAATTCTATTAACATTTGGCACAATATAGTTGTAAAAATTTTAAAAGCGGCAAGCCATTAACAGATTCATTTCTCTTTGCTTGGGCCATGCTAGCTCAACCAATTTGCAAATTGGCCAAGAGGAACTGATCTTGCTAGACAGTTCGATATTCCAGCTCCTATTAATGGAACCATAGGCCACAAAGGAGTAATTGCATGTATGCTTTAGAGAGCAAAAAACACATTTAGGGACAATGACATTTTACGAGTCCAGCAGCTTTAATCACTTCAGTCTCTTTGGGCCTCATCTCAAAGATATTTGTCTCTTAGGACCAAAAGAGAGCTTCGGCAATATTTCTTTGCAATTATTCTACTGGTGCAATGCTGGACTGAAGGATTAAATTAAGCTCTTTCAAATTACAGACTGTTGACTCAGAAGTTTTCCAGACAAATTAATTCAGAATCATTCTTCCTTACTTTTCTTACGCTTCTGAGGTTCTTAAAGGGAGATGCAGTGAATACCCTAGTAAGTAATCAGCATCTTAAAAGCAGGCAAACCTTCTCCACTGGGACTTTTAGTACGTGTAAAAGAAAGGTACTAACTACTCTATTTGGACTTGAGCCAGGAGTGGCACAGACTGACAGCGTACAAACTCAGACAGCTCTATTAATGAATGTCAGTCCTGATTTGATACAATGAGGCTACGTGCAGGCATGGCTTTCATGGTGCTCTCCAGTAACACTTTTGCAGCCCAGATAACTTTCTTTTCCCCCCCCGGGATTTAGTTTTGCTATTAAACAAAATATAAATGCATTAAGATCAAAACGTACTCATTGCTGTAGTCCCCGCTCCAGGACCTCCCTTGCAGAAAGCAGTTTCCTTGCACTGAAGTAGTAAAATTGCCCGCTTCTGAGTCAGCAGAACCTACTTATTCCCTTCCCATCAGGATCAACACCTGTTTACAGGGTAGGGTGATGTTTCAGGCAAATACTGCCAGCCTGTCACTGAGATCTAAAATTAGAGTATCAGGGAATTGCTAAATGTTATGAATGGCATGGTTTACGAAGCTCACAAAAGGATGAGGACAGTAACTAACATTTGGTTCTGATCTAATCCAGGATTTGAACTTAGCTTCCAGAGGTTAAAGAACACCACAGTAAGCTCTTGCACCACCTAGCCTTTGTTATGGATGCTTAATAAATAGATCTAGCGCTGTGTAATCTGTGTTTTCTGTTAATGGTTACCCTGAGTTTAAATATTAACAGCATTGATAAGGTATTTTCTAAAATGGTGCTGAGGTACTTAAAGCTTTGAGACAATCCTGTAATGTACGCTTTAAGTGTTCTTTTTTGGGGAGGGGTTGGGGTGGGAAGAGAAGACCAGTGTGATTTGCATCATACACCAATAAACTACAAGCCATACCAGAGCAGAAGAAAAATGCAGCATGGTCTTAGGAAAATTATTTCTCTTGTCCTGGCCTTAATAACCGACCATGCAGAGAACAGAGTTCCTTTACAGTAATATTCACAATTAATTAACACCTAGAAAAGTGACAGACAAAGCAGATAAATCTATCTGGAGATAAGTGTATTTGGAGATGGACTGGACGCAGGAAAAGAGCTTCCACAGTGCAAAGAGACAGACTTGTCTTTCCCCCGTTGTGAACAACGTGTTCAGGATCGTGCATTTGGGGTACTATGCATTTCTTCCCAGCTAACATGTGTCTGTGTATTCTGGTGGCCCTAGGGTCATTTTCTCTTCCCATATTTGACATGGCTGTCATGTCAGGAGGAATCATGAGACCCTGTAAGGTAATTTCTGTCTGAGGAGAGTGCCCTTGTGTGTTCAAAGTCTACCAATTAATTTTTAAAACAATGAGACAGCCTGTTTCAATGTAAATGAAAATATTTCTCAGATGCCAGCACATAAGAGGTCCGTAAATATTCATCACTGCGATAGGGCAAGTTGAGGGGGTTTTTTTGTATTAAGAAATCTGTAATTTCCACTATTTGGCAAGTAACACATATGGGTACATGTGAGATGATGAAAAATCAGGTCTAGAATGGGAAAACTATTAAGATAAAAGGTTGCCTTTATGGTTTACACCAATCTTTTTCTGCAGTACCTGAAAGTCTGAAGACTACTTGTCCTGACAGCGTTGGGAAAGACACTCCAGAAATAGTGCACCTGGAGAAACCATCTGGACTTGAGACCTTAGAAACAGTCCTATGGTCATGAGAGTATGCAAAAGCATACAGAAGGATCCTACCAAATTAAGCAGAGTTTTTCCACTCCATGGCTACTATAATATGTGTAAAAGAAGGAAAAGAAATCATATCCATGGCAAAGGAAAGGAGTGATCCTAAACCAGGTGGTGGTCAAATGATATTTTCTGGAGAGTTATATTAGAATTGTCTGGAGGAAGAAAAAGAGAAAACCAGCCAGTGCTAAGAATATAAGATATAGCTAGCAACCATGGCAACTCTAATATTTAACTACATAATCCAGGGTCATTATCTAGTAATAGCAATATAACAAGTGCTCAAAATAACCAGCCATCCCATCCCTTTCACCCAAACTTAGATACCCAAAACCATCTGTTATGGAAATACATGTGTGTTTCTGGAACATAAATTAAATTACATTCTATGACCTAAATGTGGTGTGTTCTCGCTTCCACACCCTTTTCTTTCTTTTTGATCATGTCTCCCATTCCAGAGTGATTTTGTCCCTTGTACTACATATTTCTGGCATAAATGGGAAGAGTTTGAGTGAAGACAGCAAACAAAGCTATGATTTATATTAGAAAAAAAATTTACCCGGTGTTACTTTAAATTCTTTAAATTTCTGGCTTCCTTTTGCTTGTCTTTTTCCTGAGTAACTTCTTTCCCCCTTCTCATTACATTGTCCTTTGATTTGCCCTTTTTTGAACCTGCAAACTCCCTTTCTCTCTCACGTTTCCCATTGTCCTGTGAAACGGTTGTTTTCTTCTCTCCCACTCCCAGCTTACTACATTCTCTTGCCATCTACACTGCATACAAGAGAAAGGGGCAAATAAGCTCTGTTCTTGCCCTGATGGAAAGCAACCCTTTTCATCTCACACCACTGCCTTTTTAGACTTTGGCCACACTTGATCCTCACAGTGAGAGCCAAGTCAGGCTAAGCAGAATTAAAAGCCTTTGAAAAGTTGCAAAAGAGTAAATGTTTTTGACTATTTTATAACAATGGTATTCTGCTTTCTATTTCTTAAAGATGCCTCCTTTAGAAATATTCCTGCATGCGTTACTTCATATAAACCAGGTTACACTAAACATTGGAGATTGGAACAAAAACTGTTTAAAGTAGAATGAATACTATTCCCTTTTTTTGTTTTACCAAAAAGCTCCAATACCTGTTTGAACATTTATATCAAGCTAACATTATTTCTTCCTCCTAGCCAACAAATCAAAAATATTTGCTCAATCCATTTTTTGCTCTTTTCCTGACAATCATTGTCTTCAGTATTCTGTGTGCACGGTGTGCTACCAGTAGGCACCACTTTTAATTCCACTGGTGAGTTGATCTCTGGAGAGGAAGTTCAGAGCACTGGCAGGGGCAGCAGCCAACAAGCAGCCAACAGCCCTTCTGCTTGCCTTTGGTAAAAATGAAGAACACTGCACAAATTGTTTGTTCCCATTACAAGGGATGAAACTCTGTCTTTGTCCATTTTATCAAAAGAATATTTAAAAGAAATAGACAATAGATATCAGGTGTATTAGGCAATTGTGAATCTTTATTTCCATGCATTCAAATTCAAATGTAGAAGAAGATAAAGACACCTGCAACTGGGGCAAATTTCAGAAAGCTGCAAACAACTCCATCTTTTCAATTTGATTGTAAACGCTCTTGAGGCTTTTAAAAACTGTGCATCCCATCAGACTTTTTAGAAAAGTCAAAGCACTGAGAATGCAATATTCAACATGCATGTCACCCCCGCCATTTTAGTCCACTCTTCTCCTCTTCCTTCAGCATGTTACCCCATAAACTTCCTTTAACTTTCCAACTGTAACAGTTGAGAAAGTTTTTAGATATAAATCAGTGACCACTAGACCAAAACTCTCTTGTACTTCTCACTTACTCCTTTACCTCCACACATACTCCCTTTCTATCTAATTTTATATAAAAATCAAAGTTAATGTGTTCAGGTTGTGTATGCTTACATGTGTGTAAAGGTATATGTGTCCTAATAACTTTTTAATCCACCTTCCAGTTTCAACCAAACCATGCACTGAAGAGGTCGCAATTAGTTTCCAGAATTTTTTGTAAAAATAGCCTGCTACAGAAAGGAAAGGCACCCTGAAGGGGAAAGGCAGTATTGTGAGACCTCCTCCAAAATACTACAAAATGGAGACTCTACCTGGAGGGAGGGGTCATAAATAGCTCCCCTCTGGAGAAAAAAAGTTTAATTTGGCACTTGCAGCTTTTTAAACCTCAAAGTTCTGTTATTACCACAGTGCACCAACCTGTAGGAAATTAAGCATCTTCAGTTGCAGTGCTCGTAGGACCACTTCTTCCGACAAAGGATTCTGGAAGGTGGTGGAAGGTGCTGCACTGATATTTGTCATGTTTAGGCATTTCACAGCTACATAGCATGTGAATATCTAGGCCATAAATACGTAATTAGAAGGCACCTAAGAATGATAATGATATATACCTATTTGTTGTGTTATTCTGCCACTCTTGTTTTAACATATGTTTACTGGGACATGAAATCTTCTATCCACAGAACAGGTTCAGCAAAGGTGGCAGTGATGGAAGCTTCCTCACATTGTTCCACTATTGACATCCACTGGTGTCATGAAAGAAAACGCCAGCCTGAAGCCCCTTAATTCATGCAGGATAACCACTGCTGAGAGGCTGACTTCTGGGCTCAAGGGCTGATTAGGATAGTTTTGAGCTCAGGTAAAATATTTTGGGCATACATCTGCCATTTCCAAGGAGTAAAATATTTCTAACTCAGATAGTACCACAGACACCATAGATAAATGAAAATATATTCAAACAGAATTTTTTTTCATTCTAGTAAATGCAAAAAAATATGTATGTGAGTCTAGTTTTCAAGAGCTCCAAGCTTACTCCATAAATGTGCATAACTGATTCAGGGATGTCTTGGTAATAATAATGCATTTATATTAATAGACTCTAAAAATCAAATGATCTAAGGCTACCTTTTGAGTTTATACATCTAAAATTAAGCACTTAGTTAAACAACTATTTAATAATTTATATTCATTTTGGATTTTCAGAGAAGACAAATTTACATGGTTTCCACTGAATTCACTTGGTTGCTAAATACACATGTAATCAGCTTACATTAGACAATCAAATTTGACAAATCATTGCAAAATTCTTTGAATTAATTACCTTCTCTACATCTTTTTTAAACCACCAATTACTTTTCACTGGACAAGTTTAATTAGTGGTGAATCAAATGCAAACACTGGGACAATGTAGTGTTAATCTCTTCTGGTTATTTTTTCTTCTTTTTTAACTTTTGTGCCAGTCTGTCAACAACTGAGTGCCATGCAGGTCCTACAGTAGAAGGGGATTTGTAGTGGGAAACCTCAACTAGTTCCAACGCTTCAGGCAACAACTAACTGTATTGTACCTGTAGCCATCAACCCCAATAAAGACAAGTCTCTCTTTCTTACCCTGCATAGTCTGGATTCAAGGAGATCTTTGGCTATCTTGTAAGATTACAGGATTTCACTGCTCTCCCTCCCATCAGCTTGCCTCGCAGCCCCCAAATTTGGCTGAACTGCATGGTCAGCTGTGTGAAGATTGCTATGAGACCTTCTACTCAAAGCCCACTCTGCAACAGAACTCTGTCGACCCATGTTGCTATACCACAAATATTTCTGTTCAAGCAGCATTTTGAAGAACGATGGTGTGGTCTTCATCTTCACAAGAAAGTCTCAGAGATTGACACTGAGGTAACTCTCCCTGAGGAAGGCAACGCTGCTTGAAGTCACCTTCGGTGTGAATGTAAAAATTAAAAAAGCATTTGAAAGAGCAAGTTTGCTTAGCGGCAACTGTTATTCCTTGGGGTTGGTTGTCTGTTAAAAACTTCCACCACTCACCCTCTTTCCTCTCTCTGAATTTCTTTTTCAGGTTTCTTGTGGAAAGGGACCGAGAGTCACAGAGTGCACTTTGCCACATGCAAAGATGACAGAGGTATGAGTATAGGCCACAGACAAGGAAAAAAGTCTCCAGCTTATGCACTTTGGATATGAACACCTAAGATGGCAATGTACATAGAGACAATGCACCTCACAGAAAAATGTCTACTAATATTGTCAAGTACTGTAAACCTTAGGATCTATTAATGTTCTTCATTAAAACCTGTAAAGTTAAATTGAAAAACAATCCCTAAAACTAAAAAACGGACTTGCACCAGTGGAACGAGATGGTTATGTAACCTGGAGGCTGTCAATAAAGGTGTTAAGCGACATCTGTATAACTGAGGGCCCAGAGCTAGGACAGCTCTGTGTCCTTAATGGTCCCAGTTGGTCCTATGGACCAATGGCCTAACTATTGTGCTGTACAGTGACCGTCAGGCAGAGGTCAGAAAATACCATGTGAAACCCTCGTGTTTAAAACAGGATTTTACAAAGAGAATATACAACAGTAAATACTTCAGGAAAGTTACTCACTTTCTTTCTTCCAGCAGAGCAATTTCTTTCTTGACCTCATGGTACTCTTCTGCTATTTTGCAGTGCTGTTTGTACACCTGCATAGATTCCTTAGAGTCATGACAAGGAGGCAGCGGCTTTAAGAAGAAGAACAAAATATATATATACTGCTTTTGAATTATATATTAGGAAAAAACATATTTTGAAATATACAATATTTATCTTAATTCCTGTGAGAATGCTTAAAGATTTTTTTTTCACCTAACTGCAGGATATGGCCAAATATTCCTAGTGATAGCCTTTCATGGAAGGGAAAAAAACACTTCCCTGTGTAAGAATAGGCATAACCTTTCAAACCTTGTAAGGATTTTCAGAACTTTTCTTGACAACTTTGCAAAGTATCCCTAAAGATTGTTCAAAGAAAGATCTCTTAGCTTCCTCTTTTCCAGTTACAGTGATATAAGAACGCTAAAATTGATGCACTGGTCAGACCCATAAAATACATGAGCACGTTTCCACTGCAGAAACTGCAGCACTAAGCAGAAGGGTAATCTGAGTGCAAACAAGCTCTTACTCTCCAATTCTGTGAGATGAAAAGAAAAGACATGGAAAGCTATTGACTAAACACTCTGGGTTTTCATAGATGTAATGCTTCTTCCAGCTTATTACTAAATGGGACAGGACCGTGAATTGGGACACTGGGGCTGATTCTGCTGGACTCAACAGGAGTTTTACTGCTGACTCGAGTGCAACTGAGATTTCATGATGGATTCTATCCCAGCAATGCCTCACGCTGTAAGTAGTTTGCTCAAAATCATACTCAGTTTCTCTGCATCTCTATTTCCTGTAGAAGAAGGGGACATACTTAGTTAGCAGAAATGTTATAAGAGTTAAATCAGCTATATTTGCAAAGCATTTTAAATTTCCATGAGAGGTGCAGGTGGGATTGAGAGATGAAGGATGACAGCAACCAAAAAAAAAATCAGATAAAAAAAGAGACTGTGAAGGCAAAAGCACTGCACCTCTGAACCTAAATACCAACATTCTTGAAGTAAGATTTTAAATTTTTTCAACGCATGCTGGAGGTAATAAATATGACAAATAAACTCACTCCGTCCTGGGACTCCTCATATGAATTTCAACCAAGATCTTGAAAACAAAGTTTGGTTAAATGTCAGTGATTTTTGTTCCTTAAAAAGAATATGACTTAATTTAGGCTTCAGGCTTGACCGTCACATTTTGGCTATAATACTTCAGGAAGTGTAGTATTTTTAAGTTATTAGCCATGAATCAATTGACTGTAAATGAACTCCAAATAGCATGCTTGAGCCACCTGTTTGAAGCAAAAGGAAGCACTTAAAATAGTTCCTTTACTGTCCAGTTAAGGAACATGCAATTGCATTTCACAGTATAAGTAAATAAGTTTTTAGTTCTTGTTGTACTACATTGCCTCTTCTCTGTAGTATAATATTCCTTCAATGACATTGTTAGGGAAAAAAAAGCACAGGTCTTCAGACTTTTCCTGTTTATGATCTTATAAACCTTTGTTTCAGCTAAACTGGAAATTTAAATTTTACTAAACACATTCATTCAGAGACAAAGATAAAAAATATTTTTATCCAGGAGGCAGGGTAAGTTAGCTTCAAATGTACCCTAATGCACAGATGTAACTAATGTATGGACCTTGCAAGTACTTGTAGATGGTACATGGTTCCTCACCGAAATTTTAAAACTGACACTCGTTTTCCATGTTCTAAATGTAAAAATGCTGTGGCAGACTTGTTTCTCAGCACATTGTTTTATTCTTTCTGAGCCTGGAGAATTTGGGACCCCAGGGAAAGGGCTGTCCATTTCTTGATGAGTCTGGTCCCTAGGAAAGGGCTTTTAATTGCATTTCAATGGGGATGAGCAATAGCACCATTCATATAGCCACCCAAATAATAAGCATAAATTTAACAAGAGAGAATATAGAAGTCTCAGCGCTCTAATCCAAGAATGCAAGGGTGAGCCAAAGTAGCATCTCTGGTATCTACCAGAGATCAGCAAACAACAAATGAGTCACAATAAAACCATTTTGAACAGTACCCAAGGGGAAAGTCCCTGAACAGTGATACTTCAAAAGAAAAAAATACTTGCTTTTGCTTCCAACTTAGTTTCCGCAAATCTAGCTGGTTTAAACCAGTTTAAAAATGAAAGCAGCATTCAGTTTCTATATTCCAGCTTCCCACTCAAAAGATATATATAGAGAGCTAAAAATTATCCAGCCATGCTGAGACTTAGTATCTAATTCCCACTTAGAACCAGTTGCTGACTTTCAAACTCCTTCATAACATTGTTTCTTCTTCAGTGTAATTTTTTCTTACATTGATATTTTATCACTCAAAATAAACTGACAGCAAAAGATACAATCAATTGACTAATATTCTGTTTGTACGATTCTTTTCAAGCTTGCCTGATACTGTTAAGCACTATATCAATAACTTTTTTAAATTTTGAGTGTATCTTTACTTTAAAATGTAAATTTTATTATATTTTTATATGACTAGATGACTGGACAATTTGGTTTGCTCTTTTGCAATGTTGAAATTTCTAAGTAAGGTTTTGGAGGTAGTACCTACAGTGTCCATGAGTAATTTCTGGCCAGCAGGACATGAAACAGGCTTATGTATTCATTATTTAACAAACACCCCTACTGCAATCACAAGAAAAAAATGGAGAGAGGCGCTTCTGGTCTGTTCTTTGATGCCCACCAGAAAATGCAAGCCAACACAAAAGCACAGAGAAATTATTTTACCCATTCCTAACAGCCTACTTTTTTGACATAAACAAGAGCGCAAAGAATTAATGATACACCTGTTCCCACCAAGAGAAGTGCTTTCAGAAGATGGCAGGGCAAACTCCTGAAAAACAAATGCAGAAACAGAGGCAGAACTTGCTTGTTCCAAAGGGATAAATCCAACTAGCTGGCAGACATTTACAATATTCACATATTTCTACAGAAAACAATAACAGAATAGTAGCAGTTACTGGACTAGCCCATACTCATCTAAATGGGAATGGGAGGAACCTGCAAAATCAGGGAGTCCAGTCCTCTGTTATCAGAAGCAAATCCTGCAATGCACCAGCTTGCCCAGTTCTGTCTTAGAAAAATTGAAGCCCCCTGCCTCGGTTTTAAGACTGGCCCAGAGCCTCAACAAGGATTAGAAAGACTTTTGCCATTTCCAGACTGGTTTTGTTGAAGCCAGGTTTGTATAGTCTTTTCTTCTGCCAGCACTACCTTTCATTCAAGCGGTGGTTCTTTGTCCCACCTGTTTTACCCCGGAGATGTACTTATAGAGGGCTGTCATATACTTTCCAAGACCGATGTCTCAGTTAGGCTGCATTCCTCTAATCCATCTGAGATGAAATTTCCATTTTCCCCAGCTTACCCAAGCAGTCTTTCTCTGCTCCCCATTCCACCTGGAATGACTTCTTTGAATGCCTGTGGCCAGGCCATGGGAATTGTGGCAGATGCTACCCTGATAGCCTTCCCATGGCAGAGAAAAAGAACTGGAATTCCCAGCAGAAAGCACTTTTCATCCTGTTATTCTGCATATTGTTTTTTTGGTCAGAGTTGCTAGTTTACCCAGGTGACCAATTACAATAGGCCTTAATAAAGTTCATTTGTAGTATATATATATTTCACTCAGAAGCCAACAGCCATCCTTTAATTTCTCCTTAGGACAGCCCGAGCTTGTTACTTTATGAAGTATCTTGCCTGTCCATAAATTAATATATATAAAAAGCATACCTGCTACATAAGCAAAAAACACCCCTGCCAAAGAAAGTTATATTTAATGGCAACAGTTGCTACTTTTAATCCTGCTTATTTCAGGCTTCAGTGTCATCCACCCTCATTTTCCTGTGCTGGCAAAATATGCCTACACAGCATCTCTGATTTTGCTCACAAAGCTAGCACAAAAGCTACAGCTTTCAGTCATACTGGTGGGATCTATCCTACTATTCCAGATTTTCAACACGGTCTGATTTTTGTCTTGTATTTTTTTTAGTAACTCACTGAGGCATTGACAGACTTTCTACAGAAGCTAGCAAGCAGACACTAAGAGTTCCTGGTATAGGCTATTCTGTAACTGCACATGTGTATGTACATCTTTACAAGACATATGCACTGTTTATTTAGATTTGTGTTTGGAATCCAGATACGAGAGATGTTGGAAGATGATATGTGAAGGCAGTTCATGAAGAAATAGAGAGCCTGAGCGGTTCTGTCTGTTTTTTAAGACAGGTTGAAGGAGCTGTTCTAATTAAAATCTTTGCTGGGGGACACAAAAGGACAGTTTTCAGTATTATTTTTGCTTCACTCACATGACAAAGTGTGTTTTGCCTTGCCATATGAATATCAGCATTCAACATCCACAAAAGTTGTATAGTTGACAGTGTCACCCCAGTGTTCAGAAAGTTTAAAACAGTTTATTTTTTAATCCATCTTTGTTTGTTTGCATTTACTTTTTGGTTCTACCGCGAAAAAAGAGCAAAACTTTCTCCTGAAAAGGTTGAAGTTGAAATAAAAAACTGTATCACTCAGTTTTGCCAGCTGAGCATGTGGACTTGTCTAGAAGGCAATCTTTAGCACTGATCTAATTAAAGAGTGGTGTCTCACTTTTCATAAATTTGGTAAATTTCAGCTAAACTACCCTGGAAAACCAGAAGGTTCAGTGCCAATATTTTGCATGTGGCCCATGCTCGTTATATGGCCTTGTGTACTCTTCCATAATGGAAGACACCACATTATTCCATGCAAAAGTGATAGCTGCAGCTACTTTTTGTTGTGCAGCTGGAACTCTTCAACCAGTTTCAGATCTCTAGTCTAGGATATATCTAGTCTAGTCTACTTTTACTATGAAAGTAAGCAGTTCTCTTTCCTCCAAATAGTTTAAGGTGACTGGATGGCAGCAGTTGAGAATTTTGCTCTCCTTTCCTGAGAGATTCTCCATTCTTTTCTTAGTATGATGCTCTGACTTTATAAACATCCAATGTCTTACATAATCTAAGATCATAGTTATCACAGCAGCATTACAGGAGACTTATCAAGTTTGTAGGCAATCAAATCTAATTATAGAGTACCATGGCACTCTAGGAATTCTCTTGGAATTTAATACATACCAAAAAACCACAGCATACCCTTTTAAAATATAGTATACTTTCAAACTTTCTAAAATAAATTGTATGTGTCTAACAAGAATCTTGGCAGTCAGGAGAAGCAATAGTTCCATTATTAAAGTTCCAGAGCAAACAAGGTTTCTGCTAAATATCACACACAACAAACTGTCCCTTTCGTAATATTTTCATTACTTCTTTTGTATAGACATTTCCCACTAGAGCATGAAAAACTACCCCTTGACGTAACAAACTGATACTATAAATGGTTGGAGCCTTTTCTCTGTTGCACCAATTTTACGGTCATCTAACTCCATTGATCTCAACAGATTATTAATACAAAATATGACATAAATTGCCTCTCAAGCTCACAATTTCATGAGCAGAGGTGATAAGGGATTACAGAACACCCCGTGCATCCGTATGTGACTTGCGTTCTTCCCTCTTCAAGATCAAACTCCCAGCTGGAATAAAGACTTTGATGGAGAAGAGGGACATGAATTGAGCAAGTCACAGGAAATGCTGGAACAGGACAGACAGCACACAGGGCATAGTAATGTGGGTACTTAACACTGGATACCTTCCTCTATATTCAGTGACCGAAACAACAAGGCCTTAGATGCTGATGTAGGTGTCTAAATATAGCAGAGCACCCGTAGTAAAGCGTCTGTCAGAGGGGCCACCACCCACCATGCGGCTAATCAAGGAAGCACCTTCCAAGGCCCAGTCCAACTTTTACACCAGGCAAAGGTTAACGTTTCCCAATAACAAACTGACAAATGTCACAAGCCTACCCTCGCTGCACGACCCACCACCTTGCTCACACAAGGGCTGGGGATGGGGGTGGTGGGGGAAAATGACACTGAAGCCAAAATAAGCAAGTGCTTTAGCATCATTCAAAGTGAGGCTCCTCAGTGAGAAGAGAGTAACTTCCAATTCTGCAAACAAAAGGAAACGAAAGCAAGAAGTTTGTCAATATGAGCTTTGTTCTGCTGGCAGCATATCAGGAACCTATTAATAGTTTTTTTAATAATAAATCTGCAAAAGAGACCAGGCTTTTCTTGCATATAGCTTAAACTGCTCTGTTCTCATATGTAGGGCTTTTGTGTCTGGTTGACCATAAATTAATTATTTCTTTTTTAAGTAAAAAAAAAACCAAACCAACCCAAAAGCAAAACTTTGTAAGAAAACAATTTTGTAAATTTTGTAATTCCAAGAAGCAATTTGTAAGAAAAAAATATAAATTCTCTAACCCAAAAGTATTTTCTTACAAATTGCTTCTTGGAATTTCTTCCTCTCAGAGTAGCACAAAAATGTAACATTCAGAAAGGTCTTTGGAAAAGACAACATTGTTGGTCTGAACCTAGCTAGTAGATCAGAATACTAGACCGGTCATTTTTATTCTTCAGAAAGAAGATGTAACTTTCAACTAGGGGTGTCCTCTAGTGAGAGCCCTTACAGAGAATTAGGTATTTGCAGTTAGTCTCCTAGAAATCCCTTTTCTCCAGTCAATCCTACCTCTACCTCTGTCAAGTTGGTGCCGGTGCTTGGACAGCCAGGTTTATTACCCTGTCAGGGGGAGGCTGCACTGAACTTTGCCCTGCCATCGGACACCCGTGCCCAGGGAGTAGGTATGGTAGGATCGTGGTAGGAAAAGTGGGAACACTAGGTAATTCTGCTCAAACAGCCAAGTTGTCTGCCAGGGCCTAACATAGAAGGACGAGGGCTTGAAGCCTAAAACAGAGGTGCAAATTGCTTGGTACTCAGGCTGTGGTCTGCTGCCTGCATGCATAAAATTCTAAGGCTCTGATTTTCCAAGTCACTCAAGTGAACTTACATAGCTTCCAAGCTGCCTTCAAAATCCAACCAAGATTGGATAATCTGGCCTTTATTTTTGTTTGTTTTGTTTTTAAAACAGGTTTCAAAATTTTCCTTTGTGCGTTTGAAACCTGGAAAGTTTGCTTGGGTTTTGTTTTTTGTTTTGTTTTGGTTTTTTTTAAGTGCCTGTTATTATATAGCCACCTACCCTGCATTTATAGTTTGCTTCTTTAAATAAAACACAAATGCTTTTGACTGTATTTATGGCATGGCGATGAAAATCTTGTGGCTCTAGATGTGATATTTTTATTATGAAAATGTGTACCAGCATTCTTACAAATTCAAGCATTTCAGGCTGCTATGCCGCAGTTGATTAAACGGTTCATTTACATGACACTTCATGTGTGCTGCTTTATACTAGCTAACTTTGGGGTAGAGAAAAGCATGGATGGAATGACAAGGGACACCACCATTCAGTACCTCTGGGGGTCCTGGTGAAGCCCATGTTGTAGTTTGCTTCTGTAATACAGGAGCTACCTGTTTCAAAGCTGGTCTGGTTACGTTAACAAAAATTGCAACCACATGCAACCACAGGGCTGACACACCCTTAGCAGTTTGCATTATAGCAATTTAAAAAAGTAATTAATAAGAAAATGTAACTAGGTAAATTATAACTTTGTTACAGTTATTTCTTCCCTGAAATTTTAAAGCGGTATAAACATAATGTAATTCCATTTAATAGTTATAACTTTAAGCTGTGATCCAGATCGACAGAAGCAAGGAAATTCGAGTTTTCATTGCTAAAGCTAAATGCCTTGTTACCTCTGCATCAGCTCAGAACCCTGTGTTGACTTAGCTGCCTCTGGTTGAACATAAAGTCTCCTAAATATAAATATGCACATAAGCTTGAAAAGCTAAAGGATGAAGCACTACCACTAACTTTATACTTTTGAGTAGTTGAGTCAGCCAGATAGTCCTCATAAGTTATCGTTTCAACCACCTCTGTATTACCAAAAAAGTTTCTGAAGGATAATAAAAAGAATATTATCTGAATCAAAGCCTTTGACTGTTTCTTTGAATTTATTATCATACTGAGATCATGAGAGTAAAGGAATGTTCTCTTGAAAAAAATGTCAGGTACTTAACAGACTAGAGGGTGTACTTAGTGGAATTGCTCTAGTGCCTACTTAAAAAACTTTTGCTGAAGGGCTATTATTTATCCAGCAGACCTGAATGCTTCCAGAGGAGCAATTTCAGTCTATCATGAAATTACACATTTAGAGTACATTATAGTTCCAGAAATGGGTCATAGAAGTCCTAATAAAAAAAATCATCACCTGGCCTGTAAAGTACCTACATCTAACACTAGTAATTTTGTTTTTTATGTACCAGCAGCAGTAACGATAATCATACTCGCTCTTTTAGAGCAATCTTCACCCACTGATCTCAATGCTCTTTTACAAAAAAGGTAAAGTTTATTAACCTCATTTCAGAGATGAGCTGAGGGATGAAGCAGCTCCTCCAGGATCACACGGTGTGTCACTGACAGAGGTGGAAACAGCACGCAGGTTCTTTACTTTTGATTCAGTGCTTCAGCCACAAAACAATATTGCTTTTCTCAAATTGAATTCTTCTGAGGGAAAAAACCATTGGTTGCCTTTGCCGCACTGGAAGGTCAGTGGAATAAAGAGGCCATCCTGCTAGCTTGTTCCTTTCAGCCCGAATCCTAAGCTGATATCCGTTCCTTTAATCTTTCCTCCTTATGCCTGAGGAACCTGCCCCTATTCTCAGGATCTGATGGACAGAGCAAGAAGATCCTCTGCCATCCCCCATTCCTTCCTCAGTCATCCTTTTGATGACAGCAGCAGGAGAGAAAAGTCAGTCCTTTAAGTCAGCAGCCCTCCAGTGTCGTCTCACTAGCTGGTGGGGACAGGAAGGGTGACATCATTGGACCACAAGGTCTGCTAATGCCTTTCTCAATTTACACTCAGGAAACAACTGCCTTCATATTGAAATATCAGAGGAAGTCTAAATGCTCTTGGGAAACAGATGATCTGAAGTAGTTTACAAAAGCCAACAAACACTCCAGAACTGCTACAGAGGAAAGGGAAATAATCCCTGGATACAGAACTGGCTCTGTGCCTGGTGATCCGTGGAGTTGCCATCAACTGCCGTCTGATTGTCCCGTACACCGGGGCTCCGTTGTGCTACGCTGACAAATCAGACTGGCCACAAAAGGATTCGCCACTTTTATCCCCTGCTGTCTGCAGGCACCTGCTAGGGCAACCGATAGGGTTGCTGGCTCTGCAGCATGAATGAGGGCAACGTTGAGGAGGCTCTCATCACTCCTGGTGACTGGCTTTAGTTACCCAAGATTGGAGATAAGATGGCACTACAAAATATACCTTTGCATTGCCTTGGAATGCTTCAGAGAAAGCTGATCATACCAGTCCTAGCACAGCCTGTAGGCATGAGACTATAATACCTGGCGCATTCCTTCTCCCATCAAAACCACAAGAACTCTCTTCATTGCAGTGCAGCAGTACTTGCTGTGTTTTGCAGAGGAATTGTAAAAAAAATAAATACAAATTTAAAAGCAGGTGAGATTGTTAAAATAGTAATTTCCCCGCAAATGGATTAAAAATGTCAAATCAGTTTTTCTGCAGATCTTGAAAAGACAATCTTTTCTTCTATAGAAACATGCGGTCTTATTAAATGTTAATAATAAATAAACTTTCACCTTAGTGCATCAACCAGATTTTTTTTATCAAAACAAATCTAGGAATGTGAAGTAGCACTGTAGTAAAAAAAAAAGTTTACCTGCAGCTGCTGATCTAGTTCTGGAAAAGCCAAAGGGAAATTTTCAGAGGAAGCATCATCTAAAAGGTAAACACAATGTTAAAAGTCAATGTCTACCAAAAAGGGCATTTCAAATGGTCTGTTTTAATGCAGTTCTACATTATATATATATATTCACAATAATATCAGGATCCTGCAAATACCTCTGCATCTGCTTATTTTTCTACCCTTGAGATACCTTAATAGGCTCCTTGAAAATACTAGCGGTTGGCAGTAAGAAAATGTTTAGGTGCTGGAAAGACAGAAAGCCTATTTTATATTGCAGTGATTAAGAAGCAAAGCCAATTAGAGCAGTAGAACAAGTGATAATTTAATAACAAAAATAAATCCAAATAAGCTTTCTTCCTGAGCTCTCCATTACACCCCAAAGTAAAGAACCTACCAAGGATAGCATCCTTACTACCAAAGAGTTCACTGCTTGAATGAACGGAAAGATATCTTCCCCATCACAATACAATGACTTATCAGGGCTAAACCAACAATAATAGAAACCTTTTCTCCCACCACCCAAAGGCAACCACAAGAACGTGCAAACCAGCCTGGCAACCCTGGAACTGGAAGACTGTTGACCTACACAGATGTGATTAGAATGGGGAGGCACCACAGATTTCTCCATACTGCAAAGAAATGTCTTTACGCTAACCTGTAGGTAACAATCCTTATGGGCTAGAGTTAGTTCATTCATGACAAGAAGCCAAACTGTGTTTTTATTTATTTCTTTATTTTTAGCACAGGCTTCCAGCAAAGGTGGGACAGGCTGTGCCAGTTAAGTCAGTGCTGCGATGTGGACACCTGCCCACTAGTAGCTGGACTGAGATCAGAAATATGAATCATACTCAGTAGCGTCACAGCCAGCCACTGCAATATTTCTTTCTCAGTGACTTTCACACTATCAGTTTTGCATGGGATTGTGATGACTGTTATGTATCTTGCTGCAGGTTACGGGAGGTGAAGAGAAGGTTACTATCAGCTAGCTTACAGAGTCTGTTATTTGTAACATGTCAAAATTAAACAAGGATGGCTCTCATGGAAGAAAATTGCCAACATAGGTCAGATCCTGCAAACTGCTGTACGCCGGCAGACTTGTGCGCTACCACAAAACCCCAAGGAGATTAAGAGGACCATATATCAAAGCAGGATTCTGAATATTCATAAAGAGCACAGATGAGGATTTAAATGGCCAAATATTTGTTATCTCTTTATCCTGCTCTCAGTGGTCATACAGCAAAGTAGGTTAGGGGGAACAAGTAAAATAAGCCACTTTATCCTATGAAGAATAAACACACTGGCTAACATACAGTCAGAGCCTTACTTTAACGAACATAGCTAGAGCTGGGCGCCTCTATGAAGGGATGCCCAGAGAAGAAAGAAAGAAAAAAAAAAGAGATACAGAGGGCAAAAGCAAATGCTTTTGAACTTCCTCAGGAAACAAGGTTCAGTTCTATATTTTCATGGGGTAGGGGTCTTGCTAGTATTAACAAAAAGTCATACCCTGCCCCCCCAACTCCTTAATTTTTCACACCATGTCCCAAACATGTCCATTCTGGAAAATACTTTAATTGCTTTAACTGTATCAAATTGTATCATGCTGATATGCAAGTGTTTACCTTTAATTTGCTGTTGCTTTCTTGTACAATATTTAAAAATAGGCTAATATTCTAAAAGAGGAAAGATGAATCATATGGCAAGGCTAAAAGGAAGGATGGAATAGGACTCAGTCTGACTAGGGGTCCAGCTGCTCTACAAATATTTGGCTGAATAGCTGTTAAATATTCTGACAGAGATATTGGACGAGAGTCGTGGACAGCAGTTAAGCTGCTATTTGTTTTGACAATTCCAGCAGTACAATCTTTTGGTACAGTAGCTTTAAGGAGGGACCTTGAACAATTTTAACTTAAGAAAAACAAAGAAAAAACAACGCCAAGAATTTTAAAAAAATATCAGCCAATAATTACTTTTTCACTGCATTGGATATTAATAAGACAACAAAATTAATGCAGTGTCAGATTATTAGCAAATATATTGGACTATCTTCAGAAAAGAACCAGCAAAAAAAAGTTTGGGAATACTTTAAAAAGGATGGAATAGAGAGAGAAATTACTATAGAGGAAATCCTTTCAATAAACAGATGTTCCCTGCTTATTTTTTGAACTCCACTGACTGAGTCAATGGTACTAAAAATAGAACATATTGGTATCCTAACCATTATGGCATACCATAGTACATTTTATAATGGGCCTGCCCTAGCATCTATTCAACAGCTGCTAGGGGTTTTTTTAGTTATGATAGTTTAAGACTTGTTTCAATCACCATCTGATGTGCAGAACATCATCAAGAAAGGCTGGGGACTTCAGTGGCTTGAAAATTTTCCGAGTTCCTAATTCTCTTAGGCTCCTCTGAAATTTTCAGCTGAAGTATTTAGCTTACAAAGATTAACAGAAATCTTCACAGCTAACTGCAAGCTTGTTTTCCACAAAAAGAACAACAAACAACTTCCCCTACAGCTTCCAGGGAAATAAATTACTGCATCAGGTCAGTCTGCATTTCACTGTTGTCAAAGTAACAACCACAACAATAACAACAAAAACCGCTTGGTAAAACTAAACATGTTTAGATTTCACACAAGGGGAAAGCAAATGACAGCAGCCATTCACCTCCTAAAACTTTTTTGAGGATGTTTTCAGAAAGTCAAGAGGAAAGACATAAACTCTTGCATTTTCTTCCAAAATAATCACTGTTGCCCTTACAAGCTTGAACACTGGGTGTTGTGCAGGAGATCAGACAAAATCACATTGGCTTCTAGCCTTAAAAATCTATGACACTGAAAATCGGAAACAGTGAAAATGTCTGAAGTGTCAAAGAAAACACTCTGAAGATCAAAACACTCTCATAACTATCTCCTTACCTGTTTGTATTTGTTCTTTTCTATTCTACATCTCCTAAACTAGACAACAGAATTCAGAAATATCTCTTTTTCTCTGTTTCTCAATTTATTATCAATCTTTAAGGAGTGCCTAGACTGTTGCAAGGAATCACTGATATAAGCAAAGACCCCCTTTATAATAAAGTTAGTGGCTTCTCTGTACCACAAAACCCTGAAAATAACTAGGCTGATTCTTCACCAGACACAAACAGCGTCCCACCCCTTTGGTCACTGTTTTACTGCTCCCTTCCCCGTCACTCGTAAAGAAAAAGGATTCGTAATTCAAGCTGGTTGTTGAAAACATATTTTTTTAAAAAATAAAAATATAAACAAAATCAGAGACTGCAACTTGCTGCATCTGAAAATGAGTCAAGATTCTGGACAAAAGAAAATAAGAAAGGAGGAAAAACATACACGCGAATATTATGGCCATCCCAGCAAACTCAACAGCGCTAACCTGTGAAGTGAAAGAGTCAGACCGGGGACTTCACCACAGCCACCAAAGTTAAAGTATCTGTTGCACAATTTCTAAATGAGTAGCACCTCCTGATTCCCCATAGTTGCTGAAACTAATTTTGAAGGTCTACATTTAAAAGTGCACTAAAGGTAAAGACCTGTTCTCTGATTACAAGATGAACTCTCTGCACACACAGCTGATGGTTTTTTAACCAAAGACTCGGCTCATGTGTAAGGAGTAGTTTGACTTTCACGTTCGTTTCATTGAGTTCGTACATTTGCTGTGCTTGTTGCTGAAAACTGGTTATAACAGGGAGCATCTGAGGGAGGGTCTCCAGGGAAATCACTTCCTCCTTTTGCTTTCCATTCAGTCCGGCTGAGACAAAGCACCCTTCTATGCCCGAGCCAGCCATGCCTACAGCAAAACTAACAACGTAACGGAGGAAGAAGCTCCCTAGGCACCCTGCTCAGCCAGCGCACCTTCATGCCAAAATGGCGTGGTGGGCAGCGTTGTGTACAGGCAGTGAGGCGAAGCTGCTCAGCCTTCACTGTCCAGGTGAGCTCTCGCCTCTCTGCTGATAGCACCTGTTAATACAAACGTGTGGTACAGAGATCTACTGTGTGGTACGGAGACCCACAGGATCCATCTGATTTAGAAGGCTGAACTGTATTAAGACTGATTGCCCTCATACGAAAGGCTTACTCCTTTTCAGTGCTGTCCTGATGCATTCAGTCCCCTGATATATGCTGACGTTGCACAGTTGAGATGAATCATGCTTTCGGGAAAGCTTCACTTACTTAATCACGTCCTGGCCTTCTGGAGACTCCAAAAGTCCAGACCTCCATCATGCAGATAAATGAGTGAAATCCCTCACACGAGCACAATCCCTCACACTTCGCTGTCTGACACAATGTCTGGAAAAATGAAGCGTAACACCTCAGTCTCTTCCCACGTGGCTGCTTCATTTAGCTGGACTGGGGGCTACGGTCAATAGTTAATGAATAACTACTTTAAGAACAACCTCTGATTTACTTGCAGTATAAACTCACAAATTAGTTTCTCTAGGATCTTCACAAAGATAGACAGAAATAGAACATAAAAATTTAAACGTGTTGAAAGGACATTAAGGTTGCTAAATCAAGCACTCGAAATTTAGGAAATGCCAATCACAGCTCTGCTTCCTTGAGTAACTGAGTTATGATCCAGTCTTTAATTATACACTCAGGTACTATTTTTTTCTCCTACATGCGTGGGCAAGTGTATTCAGATCTCTTCCTCCTAAACTGAAGAATTAAATAGATAATGTAAGTAGGCTGTTATCCTGTAAGTGGATCAGCCCTTACACAGTGTTGTGGTTTAACCCAGCAGGCAGCAAAACACCACCCAGCCGCTCGCCCACTCCCCCGCAGTGGGATGGGGGAGAGAATTGGAAAAAAAGGTAAAACTTGTGGGCTGAAATAAAGACAGTTTAATAGGGAAAGCAAAAACAGCGCACACCAGCAAAACAGAGCAAGGAATTCATTCACCACTTTCCATGGGCAGGCAGTGCTCAGCCATCCCCAGGAAAGCAGGGCTCCATCATGCATAATGGTGACTCGGGCAGACAAACGCCATCACTCCCAATGTCCCCCCCTTCCTTCTTCTTCCCCCAGCTTTATATGCTGAGCATGACGTCATACGTTGTGCGATATTCTTGTGGTCAGTTGGGGCGCTGTCCCGGCTGTGCCCCCTCCCAGCTTCTTGTCCCCCCCCCAGCCCCCTTGCTGGTGGGGTGGGGTGAGGAGCAGCAAAGGCCTTGACTCTGTGTGAGCCCTGCTCAGCGACAGCTAAAACATCGCTGTGTTATCAGCACTGTTTTCCACACAAATCCAAATCATAGCCCCATACTAGCTACTATGAAGAAAAATAACTCTATCCCAGCCAAAACCAGCACACATGGGAAAATTGCTCAAACTCAACTGCAGGCACTGCAACTCGCAGCAGGACAACACTGGCAAACTGTGTATTGGGGTCCAATCTTGGGCCCTAGGAGGGCAGTGAGATCCAGCAGCTCCAGCCTTGGTTACTGACAGACAAGCATAGACTCATCGAATTTGTCCTGGAAGGCTGTGTGGCTAAGTGACTGCAACTTGGCACTGCTGTGTGAAGCTCCCAGGCTTCTATTCACAGCCCTGCCTGATGTGACCTTATGCAACCTCGCAGTTACCTCACTGGTAAAATAGTGGGGAATGGTCACTGCCTGACCCAGGAATAGGCTATGAAGGCTTGCTCAATAATAAGAGTTGTGGACCTCCCCAAAATAGCAACGGCCCATGACAGAAGAGATAAGAGCAAAGCCCTCCTATTCCGTATACCTTCACCTAAGCCTAAAGCATCCTCCAATGAATGCACAGCCACTGTCCCTTTGGGGGTATCTATCTCACCTAAGTTACTGTCTAACTTCCCAAAGATTGAGCCATCAAGCCACTTACTTGTAGGTTGGGTGTAGTTTTAGGAAACTAGCTTTGTAAATTTTAGCCATAGATTTCAGCAATCCCCATTGGTTTTCAACCAATACGTTATCTGCTGGAAAGCCTCTGTTGCCATTACAGCCAAAATAAGGACGGAGTAGGGATTTGAAGGTTGCTATTGAAGAAGCAACCATTGCAAAAGAGTCGTGCATGATCAACTATAAAAGCAAAAAAATTCTTCATGGTCAGTAGGATAAAAGGTATAAAGAGGAGTAAAATAAGTCATTTGTTATGCTTGTAAAAATATTACCCTGTGCCACTGTCTGTCAGTTTCATTAGAAGATGAGTATTTTGCCTTTTTTATCAGTGATTTTTCTGGAGAGTGCTATCAGAGGCCAACTAATTTAAAACCAAAGAAATTAGTAAAAATTTCAAAACCAGTCTTTTACCACCACATGCCACTAGCAGAACTTTTCAGCTAAATTCACGTTTTTATTCTAGGAGGGAAGGTGAAGAGATGTTTACCTATAAACCTTCCCTTAGAACTATTAAAGAAAGCAAATCCACTTGTCTAAACTCAATCAAGTTCCTGTTATAATCATTCTATCTTAATATGCTCAGTGAATAAGAGCTAGCAATATAAATTAGGACATATTGAATTTCATTGGTTCAATGAAATTGATGTTGATAAACTACAACAAACTTTCTATTTGGGAACACTTATTTAAATTTTGGAACACCATATTCAGTTTAACTTACATGAATTTCCGAGTGATACAAGATACATTGAGATAATACGTTTCAAATTCACTAATTTAAAATGGCACCTTAGGTCAAACTGGTGCAATATGGTGTGCAGACACACCCTGGGAAACCTATGTTTGATGGCAACTTAGTGAACTTGAGTAAAAGAGCCAAACATAGATATCTCTATATACAGGAATAAGAGATACACAATAAAACTCTCTTCTCATATAGCACCCGCTGATGGGCTGCTCCCGAGACTTTTAAGGAACCGGTTAGCCTACCTTCACATTAAAAATACTGCACAAAGCTGGCCAGGATTTCAGTCATCAGGTGTTGACCGACAAATAATGTAACACAATTAAATTATTTCTTGCACACCAGGATAAGCCAGCTCCGCTCTTGTAGGTCAGTTAACACAAAGTAATCTCTTCTCATGAGTTGAGAGCAGTTTCTCCTTTCGCTGCTCCTCACACCCAGTGCTTGGTTACAATCCTAGCCAGTGAGATAATCACCACCCAGAAGAAACATTCCATTTCCCCTTTTTATATCTAGTTATGCTGCCAGTTCCTCCTAGTAAGCAGTTGTACAGCCCCCGGAAGGAGAACGCAGCCTTACTTGGTGAAAACTGTCACTGTGCCTTTCAAGTGAGGTAAAATTTAAGGAAAAGCTTAAGTCAGAAAGATTCCCCTAGCAGTACGTAAGCCTCACCTCGTGCTTTACTATCACACTTACAGCAGGTAACTCCTGTTTGAACTGAAAGCAAACATCCTTGGCAAGGAGATAAAAATATTAAAGAAATATAAAAAAAAAAAAAAAGGAGAAAAAAACCCACCCCAAGTATACAATACCTGAAGGTCTACCTGTTAAACGTTTTTGCAGCTCATCTTAAAAAAAAAAAGTTACATACTTACATGTACTCTCTTGATTCAACTACGATTTGCTGGAAATTTTCAAACCTGATAAAAGTTTCTTTCCTTTGCCTTCTTTAAATATAACAAATATAATAACCACATTCAGGCTTACCACTAAGAGCAAGAGTGGAATTCCTGTGACGTGGTAAAACAGTACGCTGGTTTAGACCTCCTGGTAGCCCCCAAGGGGATGTGATGCAGAGGAGACCACAGCACTCACTTTACTGGTTGCTATTTATTTTTATCAGTACTCACAGAGATTCTGGATTGCATACTGCAGGAACACTTGTGTATATACAATAGAGGACTCAAAATTACAGAAAAGTTTAACAAAGTGTAGCAGAAAAATATTACCTTTCTGTAACTGAGCTCCTTTCTCTAAATGTTACGAGAGAGGCTGGAATTATTAGCAGAATAGAAAAGTAAAAAATAAAATATGATGCAATGTTAAGGAAGCTAGGCTTCCTGCCTTTCATGTCCTCTTCTTCCAAGCTATTCACAACCTTGTCATTTCCTACTGCAGTCTCTCATCCCAAACCACCCTACCCTCTTTGATTTTCCCATGGTCTCAGCTTTCCCTGACTTGTTTTCAGTGTCTCACATAAGCATTCTTTTTCCATGATTTGTAAGAGCACTGCCCTTTCTTTTACATCTCTCTCCAAGACCTATCTTTGCCATAATTCCTGTAAGAAATTTACCATGATACTGTATCCTGAGAGATGAGAATGATTTGTTATTACTTTTTGTAATAAAAATGTAATTATCAGATTATTTTAATTTATGGAAAAGGGAACATAGATACTGCATGTACTTCTTTATATTCCTTGTCCCGATCTTTCTGTGTCACTCATCTTCATGAGCTGAAAGTTATGTGCAATAATACATGAAAATATTTGGTTTTAAATTCCCTTGCATAGGGGATGAGATTCTATTTCAGGCTTGTAGCTGCAAATTAATATTACATAGCAATTAGCTAGGAAAGATAAATGCATATTCTAAAATATTTTTAAAATGAGAAAATTGTGTTCAGGCTGAGACTCTGCTCCCACAAAGCTCAGGAAGCGGCCTCACACATAACCCTGCAATGCATACCATCCCATAAAGCACTCATCAGCACTGGGTTTCAGTTATTGTTATCAGAGAGCCTTGTATTTCATGCCATAAACACATTTCAACCCTGGCTCCAGGCACTCACCTTTAGCAACAGCACAGCCAACTTTTTTTGGGATGCTTTCCAGCTTCCGATTTACTTTATTTCATTCGGACTTCTACTGTTTGGCAACAGCTCTCTAGACCTTAGTAATATTAAAGATGCAAACTAGTAATATTCGCCTATTCCAAAGGCCAAAGGGTCCATGTATGTACAGGGTATGTTCGGGGAAATTAATGCTCAGTCATCAGTAGCTGGCAGGATAAACATCAATGAAATTTCTGCTGCTTTCTCGGGGAACATGCCACGTGGAGCATCCGTTTCCCAAAACCTTTCACCAACCTGGGCACGTGCAGCACTTTCCAACCTTCCTGCTGAAGGGAAAGTCGCTTCCTGCGCTAGCCTCATCCTCAGTACAAAATGTCCTTTTCCTTTTCTTGTTTTAAAATTCCTTAAAATCAGACACACTGCATAGGTTAGTAAATTTGATAGTTAATTACAGTCCTGAGTATATTCCTCGAAAGAAAGCTAAGGTCTAAACTGTCAGTCTAGGGTTTTTAGTCTAATGAAATTGTTAATGGAAACATTAGAAGTTATCAGACAGGAAAACTGATCGCATGCTATCACTCAGGAAAAAAAATCTCCCCGTAACAGTGGACTTCATTTATATTGTAAACACTGGTAAGAACACGTAAAATTTAAAAGCAATTATTCCATTGTGGTTTACTCCATAAATCAAACTGTACCTGGGGAGTCATTCAGGCTGAAGGCAATTCGTACTGGCTTATCAGCAGGTACCCTGGCGGTGGTGATCATGTGGGCACTTGAGTCAATGCTTTTACTTGTTTGTTCCAGCTGCAATAATACAAAGAATATATTTATTACAGAGCATGTGACACCATTCAACAAATGAGTTTTAATGCTTTTCATGCATTCACAGCTACCTTTCTCATTCTAGCTAAGCAACATTTAGAATCAAAGTCAAGGGAGCGCCATTTCACTTTTCCATTTAAAAAGATTCAAGTGAAATACCGTGCAGAGACCGCCTTTCTTTTGCTATTTACAGATTAGAAAGAACGATGGCAAAGGAAGCGTCCCCTCTCCTCACCTGCTTGCTCCCCGCCATTGCCCCTTCAGCAAGCCTTGACTCGTGGCAATGCTGCCTGGTTCTGAAGGTGAAGAAGGAAGAAGGGGTGGGGAGTTGAGAGTAACATGACCCCACGCCTGCCATGTGATTGGAAACGTGCACACCACTCCACAGGGTGTCAATGAGGAGGCACCCATCCTCCTGCCTTCCACCCATACTCCCCCAGTCAAACTGCACCTCAGCGTCACACACTTAATGATCAGAAAGCCACTGGGTCTCCAAACCTTGGTGGTGATTCTTCAGTGGAACTCTGTGCAGATGTAGGGATCTGTCTGCATGGGTTTGACTCCCGGATTGGGACCTTATTCAGTCCTCGGTCTCTCTTCTGAAACCACCAACTCCAAAAAGTGGCTTTACTGAGATGAAACCCTGTCCATTAAGAAAACTGCTAGTTCATTTCAAGCAGGGCACTAAAGAATTGTTGAGCAACAGAAGAATTAGCTCCTACTGATCTGCAATGGTACAATTAAAGCACCTCTGAACACTCAGGAGCTGTACTCAGAGCTCTACCATGTGTATTCAACCTTTTGAATGAGCAGTTTTGGTTAAACTCTATTAAATAGCTGAATGCAAACTTAATCTCCTTGTATACCTAGGACAAAGCTGCTACAATTCACAGGTATTAATCTTCTGATTAGCTCCATGCGTGGAGAACATGAAGTCGGTGGGACTTCATGTACGCAAAAGATCTGCCCATAAAGAAATTATTTTAGGACTGAAGACTATGCTATCCAGAGTGCATTGTATCCATACCGACTATGCGGATGATTATGAGAGTAGCTTTTAAATGACCATAAAACCTCGTCAGTCAATTAGAAACCAAATTCTTCAGCAAAATACAATTAATGTACTGCAAGTTGTACCACATGGCTGTAGACAACATGGCATTTAGCTAATGAAAACAAAAGACAGTTTCCTAAGCCAATAATCTTGCAGTTTTTAATAAAGTAGCTACTGTATTGCATGGAAATCCCAACAACTCATTCTAATTCACACTTAATTATTGGGCAGTCTCAGAAAGTCAATAGAACAGAACAATATTTCAGGATTATAATCTTCCTCAGTGATGCACAAGTGAATCAAATTCTTCCCTGGCATCACTGCCTTGCAGTCAGTGGAAGAGTATCGAATTTGCATTTGGCCCATTAATTTCAGCATTTATTTTTTATTTGCTTTGTCTGTCTTAATATTTAGCTAGCAGAGTGATATGGTTACTCTGTAGCAATGCTGCACAAGAAATTGTTATTTGAGGAGCATAATCTTTTCTTAAAATAACAGTAAATATTCTAAAATCATTACTTTGAATAAATCTCATGTGGACTTGAGAGTGTCTCTGCTGATACATAAAGGGTATCAGGGACCGTTTCTTATTCCCCATTACTAATAATCAAGACACACATAAATTGAGCTGATATCTATTGGGCAGAGACAAAGAAAACTCAACTAAACTGCTGCAGTGTAGTTTTTTGGGCTTAGGAAAAGATCCCTGGAGTCAACTGAAATATTCTTGTTTTAAATGGCTTATATTCAACTAAATAACTTTTACCCTCTGAGCATTATTGATCTCTTTTTTTCCCCCCAGACCCTCACTTTATAAGAAACATCTGAGACATCTCATTGTTTTTAAAAAAACAGCAGAACTACTAATCCAAAATTCTTTATCACATTTCCCTTCCATACCTCCCAATAGAAAGTAAAGCAAAGAAAAAAAAAAAAAAGAAGAGATTTTAAATAAGCACATCCTTGAAACAAGGCTGTGCATCATTCTGTGTTGGTGGTACACACTCCCCTGACATCTGCTTACTATCTCAAGTGGTCTTCCACATAAGAGTATACTTAACATTTTGTATCCTAGCCTAAGAAATTAAAATGATGCATTCTGCTGGAGGTTTTAAAGTTGCCATAACAATATTGCTAGGAGTAAATCCGTTGTCTAATTCCAGTCACATACTCTGTGGTCTGCAATGTCTTTAAATTACCTCTTTTAACCACCTGCTATGTGAGGGCAAAAATCAATACCCCTTCAATAAGCAATGGTGAATTCTATCATAACACAGAAGAGTGTTTTCATTTTATTCCAATCCACAAAACCAAATCTCATCTTTATACACAGCAATTACCCTGCTATCCCTTTTTTTTTTTTTCTTTTAGATTGCATTTATCCCTTCACTTCTTTTTGTGCGGAATCTCCAAGCTCTTCATCGCAAAAAGCAATCAAAGGGAAGAGAGAGGGATGGAAGCAGCCTGCCTGCAGATGAGGTGATGCAGGAACAGGCAGACGGACTGCCCCCACTTCCCCACCTGCTTTCTCCACGCACGAAGAACACTAGCTCTGTAGGCAAGAGACAGGGGTGAGTGGGCAACCTGGAATTTAACGAGATTTAATGAGCAGCTCCCTTCCTGACAACAATTGCCTATAGAAGTGGCTGCTGCTTCTCCACCAAAAATCCGCAGCAGAACTCAGGTTAAGCGCTGTTCCAGCTCTATCAATGCAGTCCGTTTTCCACACCTGCTGCCTTACCTCACTTAGCGGAGTGCCTGCGCTTGTATAATCCAGGGCCAGCCACTGCCTTGGCTTGTCGTTGCCTTTATGGAGTAAAGCTTCAATAAAAGAAAAGGCTGCACCTGCTGCATAGCAACAAACTGACAAGGTCTGAGAAGCTGGGACAGCTGTCAGGGCAACATGCTGCTACCTGCACTTCCCACAGGCTTTGCTGTCCCAAAGGATCGCCCTTTTCCGCTTTTCTCCGCAATTCCGCTTTTCCTTCCTCTCCTTGCCAGTGGCGGGGGATTATGATGCTGTCACGCTTCGGGGAGGAAAAAATCCTTCTGTCACAGGCATTATTAAGCAGCAAACTGTGGCGAGCCCAAGATTTTTAATTCATTAGTCCTGGCAAACCTAAAATACAAACAGACTTGCTTCATAGGACAGGAATGTTTTCAGCATGACCCAATCCTTTCCGGAAAGCTGACACTGCCAACTTGGAGGAAATAACAACAAGGGATGGGCTTGGCCTGTTGGGCTAGGTGCAGCGCTGGCTTTGGTCAAGCCGGGCTTGTCTCATAGCAGACGATAGCCCGGCACTCCTGGGGAGGCAACGGGCAAATTTCAGAATGCGCACGCTGTGAAAGCAGATGTATTTATAGATGAGCTGGTGATGGCAGTGGTAGCTGGAGCTGACTAAATCAGAGATTTGACTGAACCCAGAGGATTTCCTAGTGCGATTTCGGATAGCTTTTGTCAGTTCTGAAACCCCAGGCAAGCAATTAACAGATAAATCTTCAAATATCACAAGAGAGGTCAATTTCTTCAGCTTAAACTTTTATTTTCTGTAGCTGTGCCACCCACTGCATGTACTGCCTGCATGACTTCTTTGATTGACTGCTGTCACGGTCATTAAAACAAATGGAGAAAAACAGAGAACAATTACGGAACGATTATACGGAATGCCTTCATATTTATTGTTGCATGCTTGAAAAGGGGGTTCTCCTCCCTCTATATTTCGAAATGTATTCTGAAGGTATATTTTATATTTTAAAATTCCAAAGTGAAAAGGTTTATCTAATCCACATCTCCTGTACAGGCACACTGCTTGATTCTCTTGGCTCAGCTGAGATACAGAGAGGTTGCAGGACAAATAGAGACGTGAAGGTCTGAAGTCAAATTTTCACCCTTCCTCACCCCCTCACCTTCTGGCCTTAGCCCAGGATTGATCTAATCAGTGCAAATCTCAGGAAGCCAGCAGTTGCCCTTGTGGCCTCAAAAGACCTTTTTCATACTCCGAAATGACTAAACGGCAAAGATATTCTACCCACACTGCCTTTCCCCCAGCAATGACCCGGGAGGGTATCAGACAGCTACACCATTAGTTAGGTATCTGGTGAGGCTGGCTTTTTAACTGCAGTGCGATTTCAGAGTCGACTATGGGCTCTGCCCCAAAGGGTTACTGAAAAGCAGGACTGCGCCTCTGACTACGCTGACCATTTTCTCCTCTCCTGATGTGTTTCTGAAAAGATTGAGGGTTCCTCCCTATCTGTTTCCTTTGGAAGGGGAGGGAGAGAGATTTGTCTCTGATCACAACCATTACTGCAAATAACATTCTACAGCTCAATACCATCAGCAGTTGATATCGATCTCCAGGTCCAGGTCCAATTACTGTGAAAGCATTTGCTCGAAGATACAGAAAATCCTGACTCCAGTGAAGTCACTAAAAATATTCTGCTTCAGTTTCCATGGAGCCAGGGTTTCCCCCAAATTGTAAGATCCTCTGCTTCTTTGCATGGACAGATGGTATTTAGATGCTATGAGTGCCTTCATTACATGCCATTACAGTAAAGCCTAAAAAAAAGGCTCTCTACGTAAAATCTCAAGACATGCAAAATCTTCACTAGCCGTGACAGCAAGGGGCTCGGACAGAAGTGATGGCTGAATAGCCCAGGGGTGGTTTTTCCTGATGGCTCTAACACTCCACATTTCCAGACTGACACTTCACTTGCACTCAATTTAAATAGCATGTGCATTTGCAAATTGAGTTCACAATCATTTTATGTTTTGTATCCATTGTATAGATGTTTTTAAATGTCAGTGTTTCTACTTAAATCTGCTCCCGAAAGCTATGAATCATGTGCTAAGGTACCACAACTGCACAAACCAAAAGGCCCGTGATTTGCATTTAAATACCAGTTCCGTGCTTTACACAATGATTAGTCACCTGAAACTACTACTTTATGGGAGGTAGCGTATTTTTAAAATGTGAGAATATTATGGCATCCTGTATACAGAACATTAAATTTGAAGCATCAGGATGAATGATTGTTCTGTAACCGTTTTATCATCTATTTATTATTGGGGCTATGGTGCTAAAACCCCCAACAACATGGATTTAAACAGCACATTTTAGAAGGTTCTCTAAATTACTTTATAACAATAAGCTAGGGAAGATCTCAATTTTAAACAACAGGGAAATTGAAGCCCAGGGTGCTTCACTTCCGTGACTCGCTCAAATTAAAAGCCAAAGGCATTGTAAATTTTGGGTTAGAGATAAATCCCGCTTCTCTTATTCACTAAGTAGGTGACTAAAATCTGTGCATCTGAGAAAATTACTCTCCCATTTATTGCAACACAAAAAATACTTCTTTGTAACAGGCTGAACATACACCTTACAGTCATCTCTGTGAAAATTACAGAATACTGGTAACTCCAGGTTTTCTCTGCAGGAGCACAGCCTGCCCTGTTTCATTTCCAGCATATTCTTACTCATCAGATGCCTGGTAGCCAAGCAAAATTCTTTCAATCCTGTATCACATTATGAAATTGGTGATATACTAGAGGAGGATATCATGTTTTATTCATCAAAACCACCTTAAAGAAACACTCGAAATTACTGATATTCAGTAGTAGAAACATGCAAATTTTTAACAATTTTTAGGATGAAGTTATCAGTTATTCTACAGATGTAAAAAAAGCCAATATCTGCTATCTAATAAAACACCTGTTGCCTTCCCTTTTTTAGCTGTTCTACTTTCAATTCATCTCAGTTTCCTAGTATAAGTAGTATTTTAGTAGCATATGACCTCATTCATGCTAAAATGGTGTTTCACAGATTGCCAGTCACTATTTAAAAATACACTTTAAATATTCTAGCATATGGAAGATGTTCCAAGGAGAAATTAAAAAAAAAAAAAAAAAGCTTTGCCTAAAACCACACACAGAGCAAAATCTTCATTTTATAGATTCCTCTGAGTACAAACAGAATCCCATTTCTGACAATTTCTGCTGAACTTATTTCTGCAGAAAAATTTGTTAAAAATTCCACCATGGAAGGGATTTGGTCTCCTTTACTGATGTTGGGGCTGATCAGGGTGAAGCTGCTCCACGCCACAGATAATTGATTTTGAAAGCATAAACATTGGTGAGTCATGTCCTTTAACTCCACATTACCTGTAGAATTTCCAATACTACTTGGACTGTATGGCTCAGAATTTGCCAAATATTAAAAGCTAGATGGTATATTCCATTTGTCTGCCATGGTAATTGAATAAGTGCCCTCACACCAGCCACAAAAATAGAATTTCTTTGTTGAACTTATCTCTTCTTGCAGTCTATTTCAAGTCTGCATGGAACTGGGTAGAGAAGTGGTTTTTTTCTACAGCAGTAGTTATCTATCTGAGGTGAGATCAGAATATCCAATATGATGTAATCAAATCACAATATTCCCAGCCAGAAACCCAGAACCAGAGAATACTTCTTTCTTGTCTTTTGGATAATGGAAAGTTATAGATCAAATATACATTATTTAGTCTTGTTGCACCTCACTCACAACCTAACATCCCAAGTCCTGACAACTGAAGCAGCCAACAGAGCACTTCATTACTGTTCTTAGATACTACCTCCAGTCTCCTTGCTTAGGTAGTATTACATCACAGGTAAAATAGCATACTTTCCCCCGGAAAAAAACCCTCAGATGAAATTAATTAAAAACAGCATAAAATATAATTGAACACTGAGTTTAAAAATAGCACATAAGAAACTTTATAACTAATGGCAAATTCATATGCAAGTAGCTGAGTTCACTTATATAGGATCATACAGATCTAATGAAGATCATTACAGAGAAATTAAAAAGTTGGCTTAGTCAACATAATGTGGTATTACAGGTGCTGACTCAAAAATTTTTACACCTGCCTTAAGACCATCTGGAAATAATTGCATCATGAATCATGTGAAAGCCTGACTGGTGGAAAAACTGCATTGCTTCCCCAGCAAACTCTAGACAGAAATTGTGAGAAGCTAATTCCACTGAGAGGAAGAAAACCGAAACCTTTGAGATATGATGCTGCCAAAGGCCCCTGCATATCTCTTGCATGGAAAACAAGATGAAAGCTGAAGTTAGAAATATTACTGGAAAAGCCTCGCTGTTGTCAGAAATCAGCGGGTGCAAGTATATGTGCCTCGCTCATGTCAGCATAGAGATGGAAACAACCTTTAGAAACCAATTACAGGAAGAATGGTGGCACATCATCTCAACAGGGAATGATGAAGGAGGATACGGCTTGACAGCGTGAAGCAATTCACTGGGAGATCAGCAACAAATGTTCAAAGCTAGCGTTGGCTAGCACTGGCTAACTGGAAACACCAGCACTTTCTCACAAGCACTTAAATGCATCAGTTTTGCTTACCAGTTGTGCCACTAAACCACATCCAGCTGTCGTAGCTTAAAAAGAGAATTCTCTCATATCTATGTAAAAGCGGAGTGATCACTCCATTTCAGTTGGCCTTGCTTTTCCTTAAGGGAATGCTTAGCTTACCTTACCTACCAACTTACCCGAAGAGGATACTACAAGACATTACAGTCTCACTTGTTGATGGTGAAGAACAAGACTTTTAAGTCAACACACTTCTTCATGAAACTTGGCTGCTAAGAAATCAGCATTCAGAAGAATATGGTGAAATCCCCAGCAGCAGCTGATATTCTGCCCATACTTGAAACCTCACTGCTGATTAAGCACCAAAACTGCCTGAGTCAACAGTTCCAGCTGCAAATGTAGAGGAGAAGTTTAGAAACAATAAATGCTAGAATACTTATTAACAAAACTTTTTCATTACTAGAAGTGGCTTATAACAGTCCAGGACTCTTCTAGATATTTATCCTCCCTCCCTCCCTGAAGAGAAAACATATAACTAGCAAGAGCAGAGCGGCAGTGCGGTAGATGTATCAGGCACATGACTATCATGCAATGATAGGATGTGTGTGCATGAATTTATCTTGTTCTGTAGAATGAACTACACTAAACAGGAAATCATTATGGTTACAAAGTCAGAAGCTGTCAGACTTATGACCTGCCTTCCTGTTTACCGTTGGTTTGGAACCCTTGTGCATCTCGGATACGGTCTTTAATGATGGACGCTCATGCCACTTTCCCCCATGAACCCAAATTCAGCCAAAATTGCTTGTTCCAATGAAAGATATATTTTTATAAACCCAAAGATATTATCTTTTTATAAAGGCACTTCAGAAATAAAAAAAAAAAAAGACTTTGCTCTGGCAGATAAATTATACAAGACAATTTCAAAGGCTGTCTTACCCAGGCACAGCTCCTGCCCAGAAAACAAGATCCTACCAATTTTCTGTTGGGACAATGACAAGACAAAACAGAGTAAGGACAGTAAAATTCTTCTTTTTCAGAGGGGGAAAAGAACACTTGAACTTTGTTCTTCCTAAATGATTATCCATTCCCTTGAGGCTGACTGCAAGCGAAGGACCAAGTACTACCATTTTGTCATTATTAATGCCAAGCTCTTCCTCTTATTGCAGGACTTTAATAAGGCAGAAGCAGATATTCTTGTGATCTAATGTACAGGACTAAGCCAGTGATATTAATACTCCAGAATATTCCCATATTAAGTCACCCACACAATACTGTTTAAGTGCAATACTGAGAGGAAAGACTTGACATTATCTAATTAGCATTAGTCAAGATGACATATAGCTTCTAGAAACGATATAATATTGATATTTCTCAAAGAAAGAAATGCAGATAGACTCTGCCATCAGTCTCTCATGAAAAAAAAAAAAACACACCCCAATTTTTTTGTATGATTTTGAGTTCTCCATGGAGGAGAAATCCAATGGTTTTATTACTTAAACCAAAACGTGTCTGCTAGAGGATTTTTGACAGATTGTCAGTAAACATATTGGTTACCTTTGAAAACCCGTAATTGCAGACAACAGAGAGCAAGCACTAATTTGTTAATCACTTACTTACACCTACTCCGTATTATGAATAGAAGCAGCCGTTTAGAGAGAGACCTGCTCTTCAATGCTGCCCCTTAGAGGACACCTTGGAGAAATTCATCCATCTCATGTCGCAGAGCCCTTGAAGCCAATACAAGAACTGGATCAGGACAGTATAATAATAATGCACCATTTGAAACCTGTTGACTCTTCTGATACTGACTGTTTACCAGTATGGCATACTATTGTAAAACTTCTCAATCAGAGTTAATCAGGTAATTTCTTTAGTAAGAAATTGCCTTTGCTACAGAAATTTTTGTCAAAAATTTACCTTGATTTTCCATACCATGTTCATGCAAGCCCCTAATGACATCCCAGTTTCAATTTTATGATTTTCTTCATGTGGTCATCCACAATAATCCAACCCCAAAATGATATCTCCAAACTAAACCTGTACTGAATCTTTTTACATTTCTTTAGTCCTTTTTTTTTTTTTAAAGCTCTGTTGGCAATACCAGCTAATTGTACACAGCTGCCATAGCTCGTGCATAAGCTCTCTAAATCCTGATTCTCATGTGAGAGCAACAGGCATGCCACCTTCACAGGGAGGCAGCAGGGAATACTCATCTTTAAATTCTCTGAATTACAGGCTTTTGATAAAAATGTTTAAGATTCTCATCTTGCAAAACACAACCTCTCTAGCTATGTGTGAAGCTTATCACACCTTGAATGCCTTTCCTTTAGATGAGAAGTTAGATCTCAATGTCTGGTAATTGGCCATTTCACAAGACTGCGGTCTGAAGTAGCTGTCAATGGCATCATAAGAAAAGCTGTAAGATATGCGGGGTAGCACATACATTTTGGGGGGAAAATCGTACATTCCCAGTTACAGTTCAGATCATCGACTTGTCTGCCACTTACAAGTCTTCAAACACAGTGCAAAATTAGAAAATTACTATTCACATACCTAAAATGAAAATTACTGCCATTATATTCACTTAGTTCCTACAGTTCTACAGCCATAAATAAAATGACAGTGGTTTAAAATGCACAAAACTAGCTATTAATAAAGCCCACAATTCTTGAAATGTTAAATCCAGTAATAGAGTGCTGTTTACTAGAACTGGATAGTTTGTATTAGCACAGCTTAGTGGTTGATGAGATTTCAGTTTTAAAGCATTGCTTTCACAAGTTACAAACCCCATGGCATATAGACATGACAGACGGCTTTTGAATTTTAAAAATGCAAAGAAGTAAGAAAAAGAAAACTGTTTTGAATATTTGTTCTCCTAAAACTTTTTTTTTACAAGCCATAATTTGCTATAATGATTACAAAATAGGGAAAACTGAGAAACATTGTCTAATGTCTCTTGCTGATGACCCCCTTTTTTTTTAAAGTTCTGAATGTCCAAATATTACAAGGTTTTTGCTATTCATCTTCACGCTACCACTCACAGATTTCACCATAACCTCACTTAAGCCTCCTAAAACCAAGAAATAGAGACAACAAGTTAAAGCAGTAGGTTCCTATGAGACTAAGATGTTATGCAGAGGATTCATTTTTTTCTCCAAGATTTCAAGGAGAAACATTGAAAGCACATATCTGGAATCCTTTAACACAGGCAACTAGAGATAGATGCACAACCGGAAACAACCTTTTCTTTAGAGCTGCTGAGAAGTATGCAAGAGGGCTATTGGGGCATTTGGAACCTTTTGGAACCACATATCATACAAGTCAAAGCCTGTAATCCCACTTGTTCTAAAAGTTCCCTTGGTTTTGCCCTGTTGATGGTCCTGGGATAATTTATTATAACTACTGTAAAGTCTGACCATAGATTAAATTAATAAGCCACACCTTTACTAGTAACTTAATCTACATCATCAGTGGGTAAAATGATAAGAATTTCTTTTTATTTGGTTTTTTACACTAAAAATACTGTACATGGCACCCTTAAAAGCATACATTATTATTTCACTGTTTTGGCTTGGATTGTGATTCTAGTATGTAAAATCAATTATTAGCTCTCAAACTCATAATCCTTTATAAGTCTCATCAACAAGAGCATTCTCTTTCGTAGTTCTCCTGTACATTCTAGTGGTAACAGAAATTCAAGGTCGAAGACAAATTGCTGGTTAGACCATATCGTAGGGGATTGATGGCATGGAGGCACAAAGACGTATCCCACTAGGTGTGAGTTCAAATTTCAGGAACCTGAAGGCTTGAAAAGCAGGCGTCAAAGTGCTGATGAAAGTAAAGGGAGTTGCACCTGTATTTTCAAAAGCATCGTAAATGGAATCACACACTTCTGAATGACTGCTTTGGGTTTCCCATATTTCCCAAAGACATCTTTCTGAACCCTATTCCACTGTATTTTCCTGAGTTCATGCACAAAGCTAGGCTAATTGTCAAATGTCTTCTTTTATGAATAAAGTCCAAATGAAGCAAAACTATAGCAGTATGGCTTGGAGTCCTGTACACTCTGCCTTCCGCCACTCCTTTCTATGAAAGTGGTGGCTTCTGGGCCAACCTATCCAAAGCTTTTGTAAGTGATCAAACAAGACAATTGCCCTCTCAGAGTTTCTGCAGGTGTTGGGAACATAAGGTGACTCCCTCCTAAACCCACAACATGCTGATGTTAAAAGAAAGAGCAGTGGTATGGCTTGCTGCCACATATTGTCCTACTTCAAGCACCAGTTTAACGTCTTCTGCTGTCTCTGTGCCAGCTGGCTGAAAACAGGGACATCTGTTAGTGGATCAGAAGAACTGATGAGATGCTGTAGTATATGTTTTGGACCATTTTCATGCAAGAGAATGATTAGTAGAGAATCTGTCATGATCTCACACATGGCTTACTGATGCCCATATTTTAGTCAATATAACTCAGAACTTGGACCATAAAGATGCATAACAAACATTTAGACATTTACTTCACTTCACACAGTGTTAAAAAAATAATAGAAATGGAGAAGCTCAAATGCATCACAGATGAAATCTATTCTTTGCTAAGCAACGAACACCCAGCCTGCAGAGCCGGTAAGATAAGCCATACTGATGATAAAAAACAGTTGGGGCAATCATCCTTCAAAAGCAAAAAAGGCAGAGATTCCTTTACTGCTCAATTACTGTTTCAAGAATCTTAACCCCAATACAGCGCTCAGAATTAAATCTGGCTGACAGCTGACAAGGAAAACTACTGATACTGCTGAGTCAGGGATGTGGTATTGCCACCTTCACCTTGGAACTTCAATGCCTGGTAACATCCTTTTGCTTTCCTCAGCCTAGTTCTCTTGTTCTCGTTTCACTCATTGATTGTAGTACACTAAGTGTCCAGAGATCAAATACTTAGCAAATACAGGCAAATCTGAGTGAACAAAGTAATGCAGTATTTCAGTAGCTTTATATATCGTCAATAGCACAGTACCGGCATTAGTTCCTGCTGATTAGATGTACATTAGGGTGATTTTCTTATTAAATAAACCTCCAGGACATTAACTTTTCTTTTGTTGTACACATTGTAACACCAGTACATTCATAATTACCTGTTTTGGAGGTGTTTGTTAGAAAATGTTCTCTGCTTATTCTATATATGTAAACTGTGTTGCCCCGTAATTATTTTATTCATAGATATATCTCTGTTATTTTTCTCTGCTGTGGTACTTCAACAGCAACAGTATAGTTTTCAACTTAACAGGTTTTTTAGGCAGTAGGCAATGTGTCTGCTGTTCAGACATAAGATCACATTTTTGGGCTTTAGCATGCAATACTGGGAACAAGTCCCTAGAAGGCATGTCATTTTTGCCCAGTTATGCTTTCTTTCTCATGACAACAAAACCAGAAAGACCTCAATAATTTTGCTTTCTCTCATGAAGTAGATGCTCTTGAACTGTATTTTGGTGTGTAATGTACTGGTGTCACAGAATGACTTTATACCTTGATTGTACCTGCAATACAAAATCAACACAAACTGCATCAATTCCTTTCTAAGACTGTATTGGGTTTGTGTGGGCAAGGTTTTGGTAGCAGGGGGGCTAGAGGGGTGGCTTCTGCGAGAAGCTGCCAGAAGCTTTCTCCGTGTCCAACAGAGCCAAAGCCAAGGCTCCAAGACGGACCCACCACTGGCCAAGGCTGAGCCCCTCAGTGACACTGGTAGCGCCTCTGGGATAACGTATTTAAGAAGGGGGGAAAAAACTGCACACCACCAGCAGCAGTCAGAAGAGAGGAATGAGAATATGTGAGAGAAAACAGCCCTGTAGACCCCCAGGCCAGGCAGCAGGAGGGGCAGGAGGTGCTTCTGGCAGGGCCTGTGGCCCCGTGGGGAGAGGAGCCCAGGCTGGGGCAGGTTTGCTGGCCGGGCTGGTGACCCTGCAGGGGACCTACGCTGGAGCAGTCTGCTCCTGAAGGGCTGCACCCCGTGGAAAGGAAGGACCCAAACTGGAGCAGTTTGTGAAGAACTGCAGCCCGTGGGAAGGACTCACACTGGAGAAGTTCATGAAGGACTGTCTGCCGTGGGAGGCACCCCATGCTGGAGCAGGGGCAGAGGGTGAGGAGTCCTCCCCTGAGGAGGAAGGAGCAGCAGAGACAATGTGTGATGAACTGACCCCAACCCTCATTCCCCGTCCCCCTGCACCGCTCAGGGGAAGAGGTAGAGAAAATCGTGAGTAAAGTTAAGCCCAGGAAGGAGGGAGGGGTGAGGGAGGTGGTTTAAGATTCAGTTTTTATTTCTCATTACCGTACTCTGATTTGATTGGTAATAAATTAAACTGATTTCCTCAAGTTGAGTCTATGCTGTCCATGACGGTAATTGGTGAGTGATCTCTTCCCATCCTGATCTCGACCCATGAGTTTTTCGTTATATTTTCTCTCCCCTGTCCAGCTGAGGTGGGGGGGGGAGTGACAGAGTGGCTTTGGTGGGCACCTGGTGTCCAGCCAGGGTCAACCCACCACAGAGCCTATCATGCTTTCCAATCTTGTTTGTCCAGAGGAACCTCTGAATTCTTGCCGTTTGTGCAGGTAGCATCAAACATACTGGATCCTTAACTCATTTGGGGACTGTCATCACTACTTTAGTATGTCAACATCTTCAAACAGTTTAATCTAGTGGTCCCATGCAAAGGCAACACTCCTCTAAAATCCCCAGAAGTGCTTTCCAGTGGCTCGGGCTAACTGGATAAGCTATAGCAGAAAGCACATATACTGAGGTAAGAATACATTGAGGTAAGGAAATCTCACTTTCCTGTCTAGCTTGCAATCCTCTGCACCAGCAGGCAAGATGAACCCAGGATGAGGGTGGCATTTAACCCAAGAGCTGTGGACCAATGACCTAAGAAGTACTTAGTTGATTACAAGTACTCTAGTTGATTAGTGCTCCTTCTCATTATGTCACAAATGAGATAAGCACAATCTGGGAAAAGCTGATGTAACTGCTGCTGCTGTTACTCAGAGAATTACATTCACCCTGAATGTTCAGCCCTGTGTGGTTCACAGTTCTCTATGGCAGGTATAAGCATGATTCTCTGCAAACTAGGTACGGTCCTCAGGCTTCCCTCAACATGCCACTCACATTTTTTCATTGGCCAGATGTCAGCGTTGTTGGACAAACACAGTCAGATGTTATGCTCACAACTTCAGCAGATTCTTTTCTATCCCTCATTTTCCAATTGCTCAGGTTCCCACTGCTGAAAAAGCAAACAGAAATTAACATTATGTCCTTTTTATGAACTTCTCCAGGTCTTATTAAAATTTCACCATCCTAGAATTTAACAAACATGTGCCTACAGATAAGATGGGGATTTCCATGTGTACAGTAATAGATTTTGGCTGGTGAAAGGGCAGCCAACTGCCAAGAGCCAACCCTCTGACCTTTGGATGGTCTTTTAGCATGGCGATGTCTGTGCAGAATACAAATGGCGTAGAGGAATAGCTAAAAAAAGATCAAGGCCAAGTCAAAGTCGTGATTAGACAGCAAGTCCCAAATAACTCCTGATTATAAGAGAAATAGATGTTTTAGTGATAATTTAATACAGATTAATATACATATGTACATTGCATATGTTCCTAATCACAAACATACATATATATTTTAGCATTAGTGGTATTCTGGCTTTAAAAAACATAGCTAGCATAAGCTTCGATAAAGACGCTGTACCGACAGGGCAGTTCCAGAGATATTTGGAGACAGCGTAAGGCAGCAGTGCCACAGAGAGACTGCTGCCCTGTCTCCCTTCATCTCTCCTTGTGCCAGCCCAGGGCTTTGCACAGCCATGCAGAGAGCAGGAAAGCTGAAAGCTGGCCAGGCTTCTTTTGGGTTAGTCTTAATGCAGATCAGTTCCCTAATCTGGTTCATTGCATGGGTGCACCAATGTTTGGCAAGAGAGGATTTGAGAGAAGGGGAAGGAGAATGCAGAGGTGAAACAACCAGCCACAGATGGGACTGCCTTTGTGGCCACTGTCCTTAAAACACTGGACCTGGAATGTGGAATCGTTGAGCAACACTGACTTTATGACTCTGCAGCATTACGAGTAGAAGCAAACATGGGTAAATTTACTTCTCCAAGCAAAAGCAACACTTAGGAAGAAGCCTAAACTGGAGAGAACTGTACAGCCGAAGTGCTGAATCAGAAGAGTTGAGTCTTTCACCCCCAAGTTGTTGATTTTACTCAAGCAGAGTTGACCTAAAGAGAAGCACCATGCAATGCTGCGATGGTTACTGTTGGCCTGCATGAGCTGACTTTGCTTTTTGCTGTAGTTCCAACATTATGCGTACTACATTTCCTGTGTATAACCACTTGAGAGACTAATTAAATAACAGCATTTCAATTATTGAAGGCTCAGAAAAGGAATGTCACCTTCTTGGTAGGATGAATGCTCACAAGGTCAACACACCACATCGCCAGGCAAAAATAACCCTTGATTGATTTTCTGAGGTAACATTTACTAAGGTTCTAACAAAGCGAGTGCTTTGGAGAGGCCATCCCTGTAAAATCAGAGGACAGAGTTCGGAAGTTATGAAAAGATAAATATTCAGCCTTTCTTGTTACGGAGAGGTTATAATGAATGTAAACTTGAGAAGGGCTTTCAAGAGCAAAATTCCATGTCTTTAGCATCCTACATGCCTTGATTCCTCTAATATTTCTCTTGGTGAAAATCAAGGAAGGAGAATAATACCAACATATACCAATGAGCTCGGAAACATTTTAAAATACAAATCAATACTATTTGAGAGTTAGGAATCCACCTAGGCAAGTGATAGGATCCTACAGGAAAAGAGCCATGGCTGAAGACCGCAAAATTTCCAGGAAGCCATTTATCATTTAACCATTCTATTTCCTATCTGAAAAAAAAGGTGCTCGTGTCAAGCCCTACAACAGTGAGGTTGCTCCATCCAGATGATGGCAGTGAGAATGTAAAATATATGGTAGAAAAGTGTCAAAACTTTTAAGTGTTGATGAATCACTATAGACTTGCCTGAGGTCATGCAGGGTATTAGCCCCAGAGAGCTGAAACAGCATCCTGCAGTTATAGGTCAGCAGTCTAACCATTTGAACCATCTTCCCTCTCTGCCCTAAAGTGGATCTCTTTGACTAGAATGCATTAAACTATTGATACAATGCCCGTGACTTCATGCTCATGATTATGAAAAGTCTTCTGCATTGGTTTAGGAGTAAGTGCCTCCTCTGATATCTGGGACTAACAATAGAAGACAGAATTTGCTTTATAAAATACAGTTTATGGTATCTTGGCTATAGAACAGGATAGGCATTTCATCCTTTCCTAGCTGCTGTGGTGCAGAAATGTTGGAAGAGAGAAGGATAAATAGGCTTATGGCCCCTATGCCAAACCCCAGCACTTCCTCTTGGAAGTGCCCACACTCCTTGGTCACGATAGTCAGGGCTGAATAGGTTCCCTCTTCCACTTCAAGTGGCATCTGCCTCTGAGTACTTTGAGCAAAACTGCATACAGATTTTTTGAAGCTCATTCATGGGGCGCTTTATGTAGCTTTGCTTTCTATCACCACTCCTTTTTACACTGCCATGATGTGTTACAGGCTAAAACTGATTGAATTTTAAGAACGGTAGGGCAGTAGAACTAACCCAACTGTGTCCTTTTGAGGTTGCTTAAGCAGCACATATTAAGTGATTTAATTAACCTTGCAGGTGGCCCATCTGTGCTGCAGAGGTGAAGCAACTCAGACTCTGTCGGATTACAGCCTCAGATGCTGCGTGGCCTAAACGCAGCAGTATTATTTCTAAGGTCTTCAAGTTCTCATTTTGAAACAGTGTGTTTGATTCTGTGTGGCACAAAAGCAAAGTTAATAAAACTTACCAAACCTAAAGCAGCTCCATACAGAAGCAGCTCCACTGTCTCCTGGATGGATCTCTGCTACTTGTAGAGATGTCGAGGTGAGCCTCCAAAGTACTCTTCAGCACATCCTGTAGCATGCTTATTGCTTGGGATTACCCTGGATAACGAGGACTTGACTGTACTTAGTCTTCCCATCAGCACATTTCGATTCCATTTGAACAAGTACGAGGCCAACTACTCGACTGGAGTCCACAAAGTTTTTTGCCATTGGTGACAACGAAGGCTCTGATCTGGGACACATGTACTTGGAGGAATGCCTGGGAGACAGTATGCTGAAGTCGAGAATGAAAGAAAGGGAAGGAGCCAGCATCAGCCCCTGGCATGGTACTGTGCATCGCTTTGCTACACAGAGAAGCTTATCTTTATCAATGATCTGGACAAGTGGATTGAGTGCACCCTGAGTAAGTTTGCAGATGACACCAAATTGGGTGGGAGTGTCGATCTGCTTAGGGGAGGAGGGGTCTGCAGAGGGACCTGAACAGGCTGGATCAATGGGCCAAGGCTTGTATCAGGAACAGTGTGGCCAGCAGAAGCAGGGAAGTGATCGTGCCCCTGTACTCGGTGCTGGTGAGGCCGCACCTCGAATTCTGTGTTCAGTTTTGGGCCCCTCACTACAAGAAAGATGCTGAGGTGCTGGAGCGTGTCCAGAGAAGGGCAATGAAGCTGGTGAGGGGTCTGGAGCACAAGTCTGATGGGGAGTGGCTGAGGGAACTGGGGTTGTTCAGCCTGGAGAAGAGGAGGCTGAGGGGAGACCTTATGGCCCTCTACAGCTGCCTGACAGGAGGCTGTAGCCAGGTGGGGGTCGGCCTCTTCTCCCTGGTAACAGACGATAGGACTGGGGGAAATGGCCTCAAGTTGCACCAGGGCAGGTTTAGGATGGACATTAGGAGAAAATTTCTTCACAGAAAGGGTTGTCAATCATTGGAACGGGCTGCCCAGGGAAGTGGTTGGGTCCCCATCCCTAGAGGTATTTAAAAGCCAGGCAGACGAGCTGCATAGGGACATGGTTTAGTGGTGGGATGGCAGGGTTAGGGTAACTGTTGGACTTGATGATCTTAAAGGGCTTTTCCAACCTAAACGATTCTGTGATTCTATGAAAGACCACCACTGCTCAGCACCCCTGACAAAAAGAGGTAGTGAGTTGCATGTAGTACAGTCAATCGAGCAACACTATCTTACCTATTTCAGAAAAATGTGAACTGGGCTCTTCTGCTTTTAAATAAACGTCAGAAATGTTACTTAAATACCGTCAAAGTGAGAAGAACCATCAGCTTTGGCTGCTTTCATCTACCTAGAGCGAAACGGACAGCCACAGGGCAAGCCACTCGTCCCTCAAGCTGGCAGCCCCCAAACGCTGCCCGTTCTCTCCACCTTCGCTCCCTTTTAGCAACCCGGGGACCCGGGCCCGGCGGTCAGGCCGCCGCCTGGGCGGGCTTGTGGCGGCCTCGGCCGGGACTGCGAGGAGAGGAAGGCGGCGGGGCGGGATGGCGTTTGACGGCACCCAGTTTTCGGGAAACCCTTCCGACGGGGGAGCAGGGGCTCCAACAGAGCCGAAAGCCGAAGCCTGCCGGCCCCACACTGCCAACTCCGAGGAGAAGCAGAAAACGCGCCCCGCCCCGCCATCGACCTTCCCTGGGCGCAACTCGTCCGGCCTGCCGGGCAGCTCGGCTGCCCCAACGCGCCTGCGCGCAGGCTCCCTCCCCTCGATCCCGGCGCACGGTGGCGGCTGGCGGGAGCGGAGCGGAGATGGCGCTGCACGTCCCCAAGGCCCCGGGCTTTGCCCAGATGCTCAAGGAGGGAGCGAAGGTGATGAGCGGTGCCGGGCAGGCGCTGTTCCCGCAGGAGGGTGCGGGGGGAAGGCTTGGCGTGGCGGCGGGGGGAAAGTTCTGGAAGGCCGGCGGGGCCCGGCGGCTCCACGCGTCCCCACGCGTCCCGCGGGGCGGGGGCCTGGCGGTGGCGGTATCGGTATCTTCGCGCTCCCCGCTCCCCCTCCCCGGCCTGGGCCCCCTCGGCGGCCGTTGCGGGGAGGGGACGCCCCGCGCCGCCGCCGCCGGGGCGGGGGGGGGGAGGGGGGGGGGGGCGGCGCCTGGCGCGGGCGGCCTTCGAGAAAGCTCGCCGGGGCCGCCACCCCGCCCGCCTTCCCCCCCGCCCGGGGGCGCTGCCGCCGCGTCCCGACCCCGAGGGGCCGCTGGGTGGGTTCCCGCCGCTCGGCATCCCGGGCGCCGGTCCTCTGCGCCGAGCCGGGCGCCTGGCTCGTGCCGTGGCAGCGGAACCCGCGTGGGGACGGCGTGGGACGCGTGGAGCCGCCGGGCCCTGCAGACTGAGCCGTTCAGAAGCGTCCCGCTTGTTAAAAGTGTGCTGACTTCCCCCCTCCTCCCCCCGCCGCCGTGCCTGTAAGAAAAGAACCTGCGCCAGCACTGTAGAGTAACACACATTTTCCGTATATTCCCTTCCCGCAAAGCCGTTTTCATTCTGTTTAACATAGTGTAGGTCTTGGTAGTAGTCGAGGACTGTGCCTGATAAAGCAGAAGCTTTCTTTGAAAAAGTGGACAGAAAGCAAGCAGGTTTTTGTTTTGGTATTTTGGGTTTTTTTTTATTACAGGGGAAAATAAGAAAATTTCTGGTTGCTGCTGCTTAATAGAAAGTGAAGTTAGCAACTCGAAAAGCCCTCTGCTTTTCAGAATCTTCCTTGGAGACAAAGGATGGCATATGCTAAGGGCAGGGGGAGTGCAGGGAAACAGAGTGGCTTCGGTGCTGGTTCTCTAATAGAGAACCCAAGGTCAGAACAGCAAGAGCTGTCTCTAACACAACAAGGAGGCAGCTGGCATTCCAAGATGCTTGTTTCGTATTTTGAGAGTAAATATTATTAGAGAGTACCTTTCTCCCTTCTTATGGGCCACACAGTGCATTATACCCTGCTCTTTCTTAAGGCTCTTTCTGGGGATCCCTCCTTTTCTTAAGGCTTCGAAGCTGAAGCCAGGCTGATTGGCTTCTCAGACGCAAATATTTTACTAATTGTTCTGCTTCTGAATTTTCAAACTATGCACATTTGAACCTAACACTGAGTTAAATTATTTTTGTGGAATGTAGAGCTGTCAGTAAAGAAGCATGTACAGAAATGCATGCTTACAAAACCCTTGCTCCTTTCCAGTCTGGTATTGGTTATTTTCTGTTTCCCTTTTGCATGCCACTGACTCTTTTTGAAAGACTTAAGAGATGCAAACTGTATTGAAAATTGAGTCTCTGTTCAGAAACTTACTGGGCCTGCTGAGCTGCATAGTTGAGAAGGAGTACACAGTACTTCTCTCACCGTCTTTGGGTAAGGTTTAGTTTCTGTTTAAACTTCTAAGTGAAATACCAAATTAAATTAATCAAAACCTTTCATGGACTCAGTAGAGTATTGCTGCTTTGATGAGAAATGGCTAGTTCATGCCTTTCTTTTTGTTAGAAAGCCTAATTCTGAGCAGAACATTTTTCTTTTTAGCATTATTCAGGACTAGAAGAAGCCGTCTATAGGAACATCCAGGCATGCAAAGAACTTGCTCAAACCACCCGTACAGCGTATGGACCAAATGGTAAGTAAATCCTGGAATTATCGTAGTGCTTTTGAGCAAAATGTTATGTTTGAAGCCTAAACCTGCTTTGACAAAGACTGTTTGTTTCTTGTTTCACATTGGACTTGTTCTAGAACTCTTAAGTACGGTCTTTGTGGTTATACAGACCAAACTTTATTTGGTTAGCTCTTAAGTTATGCACAGAGTACCTGCCTTTGCCAGGTTTTTGTGCCAGTTACTGCATCATCTTTGCTGTCACACTGCTATATTGAGGACCTACAAAAATTAAAGAAAAGACAGTAACTTGGTAGAGAGTAGTAATGAACGTAACCATACCACATCTGGTCAGATATACCAAAGCAAAAGGTGTTCTCCAGTATCGACTAATTAAATGCTGTACTGTTTCTGAAGAGAGAACCACTTATTCAGAAATCATTGATTTCTCCTTAATGTAACACACTCCCAAGTGCTATTTCATAAAAATATTTTGGGTTCTTGAATTATCAATAGGGCTAATGTTTTAATGTGTAAGATATACCTAAAAGTTATGAAACAGTATATATGTACAAAACTATGTTTGCCTAACATGTGATTTATTAAATTTTTCCCCTGTTAGGAATGAACAAAATGGTTATCAATCACCTGGAGAAGCTTTTTGTTACAAATGATGCTGCTACTATCTTGAGAGAGCTGGAGGTAAGTTTTCCTGCTTTGGAAGTTGTCAGTCGTGAACTAGTGTTTCTGTTCATGGGCTCCTATGGCTCTGAATTTTAATGAGGAGATACATGTTACCCTGCCAGATGATTGACATGTCATTTTCTAAATAATTTAAATTTTTCACTGGATTTGAGTAAAGTCAATGGGCTATATCCACAGTGAGGAATAGAACTCTTTTGTAAAGCAGCATTAAGTATTTGCAAAAGATGCTTAATAATTGCCTACTTTTTTTCCCCCAAGCCAGTGTAGATTTAGACAGTAGTGTTTGGAAAACTGAATGACATAGCTGTTGTGTTAGTCTCCCAGTGCTGGTGGTTGCCATCTTCTTCTGTCTGCTTAGAATTCGTTAATTGGATTCAAGAAGCTGAGGATACGGCGGCATCCTCCTGTGAATACAGTAAAAGTGTGGAAAGACTGACCTGTCCTAATTTTTTCTCTTACTGTCAAATTCATATTTGTATCACAGCACAAATAATATTTTACTGAATTCTATATTTATTGGTAGAAATAGTGTAATTATTAAATATTTCCTTCCTTAATGCATTGCGGTAGCATTTGGTATAAGCAGACTAACTGTGGAAGTTTCAGTTCTGTTTATACAAAAAAATCTGCAGACTACTTAACCTAATGAGTCTTGCATGTTACTTTCTGGGATGAAATGACAGCTGCTCTAGTTATATTCAAGAATACAGCATTTTTATTGCATTTCTTTGAAAGAGGGAAAGCACTGCTATCTTTAAGCAGAAAACACACTAGAATTAAACTCTTAATGTAGACATCTACTTTATGGCTTAGACATAGGAGTTCAGCTCGAAGATCTAAACTTCAGGCTGCTTTCTTCTTGCAGAGCTTGATTGTGAAGCCACTGCACCCTGTAAAAATAGCACAGAACCAATGTCAAGGGTGTCGAATTCGTGTTGTGGGCGGAATGTTCAGTTCTCTTGATTTTCCCTCCCCCCCCATTTGTACTTTTGGTTATTATGGTAGTTAGCCAATTAAGACAATTTGTGCTGCTTTCTATTCCTATTTTGTGCATTCTTAGTATCTTCAGATACATTTTGAAATAAGAGAGCTTATACTGAATGAACAGAAAAACCTGTAGCTGTAGTCTAGGTGGGATGTTACTAACCAAGATGTGTAATTTTTTTAAAGGTCCAGCATCCTGCTGCAAAAATGCTTGTGATGGCTTCCCACATGCAAGAGCAAGAAGTAGGAGATGGAACAAACTTTGTCCTTGTTTTTGCTGGAGTTCTTCTGGAGTTAGCAGAGGACCTTCTGAGGATGGGGTTATCAGTGTCAGAGGCAAGTTATATTGTTACTACAATTCACATAGCTTGAATTCAGATTGCCGTCGGTCAGTATTCTTGGGTCATAATATTGTGAATTGTCTGCTTCCTTCTGAACTAATGTTTTAGACAGAGATGTACAAAAAGAGCAGTATATGTTTCACTGCTTGTGATTGTTTGCTTCCCTTGTAAGCGTTTGCATTTATTAATGTTCTGTGGCCCTCTGAAAAGGAGATATAAGCGGTATGAATGCATAGTGAAGTGGTGTAGTGAATATTTATTGTTTGCTGCACAGGTGATTGAAGGATATGAAAAGGCTTGCAAGAAAGCCCTGGAAATTCTTCCAGACTTGGTGTGCTGTTCTGCAAAGAACCTTCGAGACGTCGAAGAAGTGGCATCTTTGTTGCATACTTCAGTGATGAGCAAACAATATGGCAATGAACAATTTTTGGCAAAGCTTATTGCTCAGGCCTGTGGTAAGTGGACAAGAACAGATGTGTGCATGTGTCTAAAAAGCTGAGTAGGTTTCCTTATGATCATTACTAATGTCTTCGTGTAAGATAGAAGGTATGGTTAGTTATCAGGTTGAACTGGATGGAATGCTTTAGCCTCTGAAGTGAGTATAACCTTTCTCGTGTTGAACTCTTCATTGGCATTGTGGCTCAGAAAAGGTCTGTATTTTCTACTACACATTTATAGAAATAGCTTTTTAAAGCAGAAACGTGTCTTTCTTCCTCTTTTCTTTATCGTTAGGGAGATGTATTTCACTTCAGATAAGCTGTTACTGGTCTTAGCCACAGAACAATGGAAGCAAGACTGTAGTTGTGTTGGGTTTTTTTCTCCCTTTACATTTCCAAGAAAAAAGTTTCGCATCTAGTTTAAGTGTTTTCTCAAAATATTGTGGATCAGCCTCACTCTTGAATGTACATGTATAAATGGATGTTTGGACTTCATTTAACTGAGCAGCCTGAATAGGTGTTGCTTTCTGGTTACTACATTGTAAAAACAAAATTTCTGTTTCTTCTGATGCAGATTATTAGCAGACTATAATTGCCTTAAATTTAGGCAGGCATCTCAAACCATTCCATTTTAGTACTTCAGAAAAACTAGGCGTTTGTATAGGAGATGTTATTTTTTCATTAAGCAAGACTAATTAATTCTTTTTTCCCCCCACCTTTCTATTTTCCTGATTCTGGTCATTTAATGTTGATAATATCAGAGTGTGCAAAATTGTGGTAAGTTGGAAGTAATTAGCTTTACTGTATTATTAAGTTAAAATTTAAAAAAAAAATTTTTTTTTTGTAATATATAATATTTTAAAATGATTTTAATTATTGTAGTTAAAAATTTATGTAATATATAATATTTTTAAAATATCTTTGAACTTCGAAAGTGCCTTTTCTATTCTAGTCTCTGTGTTGTGGCACACATAAGTTTTGGAAATTGGTCTTTACGTTCCTTGTTTAGTGCCCAGTAGCAGCTTTTGGAAACAAAAAACATTAACATTGAAAGTGAAGCCATGAAAAGCCAAAATCAGAACTCAATAGTCTTGGTGACTATTAAGCAGGTATTCTTTATTGTGGCTCTGGATGCACAGGGGATTGTTCCTCCTAATGTGCGTGCCTCATGGGGTTAATTGCATGGTGTATATACTAATTTTACATACATATTCATTACATTCCTCAGAAAAGGCAGGGATAGGTAAATTAATTCCTATAATTTTATATTAATAATAATTTACATATTCTCATGCACATGCTCAGTGATTTGAGTTGGTGGTCTTCAGGGGTTGTTTATTTCATCCACTCTTCTTCACCTTTTGGTGAACTTCGGCTTTTACCCCCCTTATTCTGCTGTCAGAACAACACAGCTGGTACATGCCAGCTCCCCATCCTCGAAACATTCCCCTTTACCTCTGTATCTCATGGTTCCCATCCCTGGCTATCCTCATATCCACAAAATGCTAGGCGTTTTGTCCCCTACATGCCTTCCAAGAACAGCAACAAAGATAGGCAATTTACTACAAATATCTTCTTTTTCTCTAATGATGCACATTCCACTCACTGTTAGTTTCTTACCTCATATGGTTAGTAAGTTTAACCTAAACCACAATGTTAGTACTTTAAGCTGGATCCTCCTCAAGGGTGTTCTGTTTTCTCAGGGCTATTACCACATTCCAACTACAGTTGGCTTCACAAAGGTCTCTTGTTAACCCTTTAGCATGCCTTCAAAAGTTTATGCTAAATCAGATACATTAACTTACACACAGGATGTTGATTGCATCTTTGTCGTAGAAGCAGTTACAAGATTAGACTAAGATGCAAACTGGTGGAAATGTAGCCGTCTGAACTTGCGTGCTTTTTGTCAGGTCTCGGTGTGGTATGTAGGATTGGAACAAGTTTATATCTGCTATGAATTTCACCTTGTGTTTTGTCCCTGCTAATAAATACATAACAAGTTAAGCACAGAAAGTGAATGTCACAGGCCTTAACCTGGACCACCAATTAATCTTAAAATGGGAACCTGCAAGACAATGTTTGATGTTGCTGTATTGTCTTAAGTCTTACTTCTTTGTGCTGCAATGAGAACTTAGGTTGCTACATTCAAATAAATGTAAGGACTGCTTTTCATAAAGGGTAAGCACTGTTTGATGGCAATAAATGATGAAAAATACGACTTTCCCCCATTCCGTTTCTTTACTTTCAGGGTGCTGGTATCTCTGCTTCCTCAGTACTGCATGGAATGGTTTTTAAAAAAGAAACTGAAGGAGATGTTACTTCTGTCAAAGATGCAAAAATAGCTGTGTATTCCTGCCCTTTTGATGGTATGATAACTGAAACTAAGGTATGTAGAAGCTCAAAATAAGTTATGTATTTATTTATTGTCATGTCCTTTTATTTTTAGACTTAACTATAAATATTCTTGACACTTGGTGATTGAGATATTTTTGTTAATATTGAGTTCATTAGTTTTAAAAAGTTTGTAGAAAATGTCTGAGCCTAATTTTGCTTTGCAGGGTTTTTGGGGTTGAGGAGGTGGTGTTGGCTGTGTTGGGTTATTTGAGTCAAAATGCAAGCTAGAATGTCTCAACCTCAAGGTTGTCTAGAAATGCTAGAGTTGCCCTTTTTTTGACTTGTTTTACCCCACTGCCTGGGAAGTGTGGCAGTATTATAAAATAGGATGGCTTGGGGTTTATGGATAGGTTGGGAGACAAAATGGTTTGTCAAATACTTAGGCATGTATTTAATGCTGAATTGATGCCAGCCTATGTGTTTTATTAGGGCACTGTACTTATAAAGAATGCTGAAGAACTGATGAATTTCAGTAAGGGAGAAGAAAACCTAATGGATTTGCAAGTCAAAGCCATTGCGGATAGCGGTGCAAATGTAGTAGTAACAGGTGGCAAAGTGGCAGACATGGCACTTCATTATGCCAACAAATACAATCTTATGTTAGTCAGGTAAGTGCTAGAAGAGCATAAAAATGTTTGATCTTCTGGGTTTGTGGAATTTCTTGACATATTGTCTCTTGTCTCTCAAACGAATTAGAAACAAAATATTGCAGGCTGTTTGGTTTTCTAGTGGATCAAAACCTAAGCTGCAATTTGCTTGTTTCATAGCTTATGTTTCTTGACAGTGTTTCACCTCTGTACCACTGCTTATTGGGGAGTGAGTTGTGTGTATGGTACTGTTACTCTGGTTTAAGTGCCTTTATAGCATGACTGAAATCAAGAATACGAAAACTTGTGGATCTAGTAAAGAGGGATGTGGCCTCAAAGGCATGTATGACTTCTACCGTAATGGTTCCTCCTGGTCACAGTCCTCACGTGATGCTGTAGCCATGATGAGGTACACCTCTGTGCATCACTGATTTATTGATGGATTGAAGAACTAATTCTTAATAACTTTTCTGTCATTTTTATGGGCCTTAAATCTTCTTATCTATAAATAAAGCATGTTTGTACATCCTTAAAATACATTCTGCAAAACATAAAGTTGAATTACTAGCAGCAGCTCTCAGATCTCGCACAAATAAGTGTCCCGTTGTTGAAAGCCATAACTTTTTTGGTGGTGTTCAAAAAGTTGGAATGCCTGGAAATGGAGCATGATACTGTAATCTCTTGCATAACAAAGGAGGATTATTATAAAGGTGTTGTAAAGATCAGTTCAAGTCTTACGTAGTAGAAGATTAAATTTGATAATTTCCATGTATTTGAATTACTTATTTTTAGATTCTTAGAAAACAGTCTTTGCCTAGCATCCCTGAAAATAGATAATTATAACTCAAAAAAACCCCAGATAAGTAGATTTTATAACTTGATGCAGTAAACTTTGATAGATGCCATTAGTTAACAAAATGCTGCTGAGTTAAGAGAACACTTACGCATATGTGTTAACATTTGTTCTGGAAACTTTTTATTAGAAAGACTGTTTTTGTTTTTAAAGGTTGAACTCAAAGTGGGATCTCAGAAGACTCTGCAAAACTGTTGGTGCAACAGCCCTGCCCAGACTGGTATGGACTTTTCAAATGAGGAGCGCAGGGGAGAGTACTGATGAGCAGGTTCACCTCCTAACTCTTGTTTTGCTTTCCAGACTCCCCCTACTCTAGAAGAAATGGGTCACTGTGATAGTGTGTATTTATCGGAGGTGGGGGATACGCAAGTTGTTGTATTTAAGCATGGTATGTATATTCTGTAGAACTAATGCTGCTGTTCTAGAAGTACGATGTTCATCTGTGTTTTACATCTAACAAACTTAATTCAATAATGCACATCTGTCTGAACAGAAAAGGAGGATGGTGCCATTTCCACTATACTTATTCGTGGATCTACAGACAATCTGATGGATGACATAGAGCGAGCAGTGGATGATGGTGTAAATACTTTCAAAGTACTCACAAGGGTGAGTAACCAGAACACTTCAGTTATCAAAACTGAGCTATGGGTCAGTTTGAGGCAAGACTCATGCTTGCTTTTGTGCTTATTTGCTGCAAAGGCTGTAGCAGATATTTACATTATCAGCTTAGGAACCGCCTTGAAGTGTAGAGAAGACTGTGTAGTATTGAGGTGTAGAGGGCTGTGCAGAGAAGATTGCTGCTGACATAGAAGAATTTTAGAAAAGCAAACTTCCAGCTCCTCAAGGAGATAGTTGGAAGGACTCCCTGGGAAACGGTCCTCAGGGACAGGGGGACAGAACAGAGCTGGCAGATCTTTAAGGATGTGATCCACAGAGCGCAAGAGCTCTCGATCCCCAGGTGTAAGAAATCGGGCAAACGGAAGAGACCGGCATGGCTGAGACGAGAGATGCTGGTCAAACTAAGGAGGAAGAGGGAACTGCACAGGCAGTGGAAGCAGGGACAGGCATCCTGGGAAGAGTATAGGGATGCGGTCCGGTTGTGTAGGAATGGGGTCAGGAAAGCCAAAGCTCAGCTGGAGCTAAACTTGGCTAGGGATGCAAAGAATAATAAGAAGGGTTTCTACAGGTATATCAGCCAGAAAAGGATGGTTAAAGAAAGCATACCCCCGCTGATGAGCGAGACTGGCAAGCTGGTAACAGCAGATGAGGAGAAGGCTGAGGTACTCAACAACTTCTTTGTGTCAGTCTTCACTGGGAACCTCTCTCCCCACCCCACCCGAGTCGATGGATGGCATGAGGGGGGCCGGGAGGGCAAAACCCTTCCTGCTGTAGGAGAAGATCAGGTTCGTGACCACCTGAGGAACCTGAACGCACATAAGTCCATGGGACCTGATGAGATGCATCCCAGAGTCCTGAGGGAATTGGCCGATGTAGTCGCCAAGCCACTCTCCATGATATTTGAAAAGTCATGGCAGTCAGGTGAAGTCCCTGGTGACTGGAAGAAGGGAAACATTGTGCCCATTTTCAAAAAGGGTAGAAAGGAAGACCCTGGGAACTATCGACCTGTCAGCCTTACCTCTGTGCCTGGGAAGATCATGGAACAGATCCTCCTAGAAGCTATGCTAAGGCACATGGGGGCCAGGGAGATAATTCGAGATAGCCAGCATGGCTTCACCAAGGGCAAGTCCTGCCTGACGAACCTAGTGTCTTTTTATGATGGTGTGACAGCATCAGTGGACAAGGGAAAACCAATGGACGTCATCTATCTGGGCTTCTGCAAAGCCTTTGACACGGTCCCCCACAACATCCTTCTCTCTAAATTGGAGAGCTATGGATTTGATGGGTGGACTGTTCGGTGGATAAGGAACTGGCTGGATGGCTGCATCCAGAGGGTAGTGGTCAATGGCTCGATGTCCGGATGCAGACCGGTGACGAGTGGTGTCCCTCAGGGGTCCGTACTGGGACCGGTGCTGTTTAATGTTTTCATCAATGACTTAGACAGAGAGATCGAATGCACCCTCTGGAAGTTTGTGGATGACACCAAACTGAGTGGTGCGGTTGACACACCAGAAGGACGGGATGTCATCCAGAGAGACCTGGGCAGGCTGGAGAGGTGGGCCTGTGTGAACCTCATGAGGTTCAACAAGGCCAAGTGCAAGGTCCTGCACCTGGGTCGGGGTAACCCCCAGTATCAGTACAGGCTGGGGGAAGAAAGGATCGAGAGCAGCTCTGCCGAGAGGGACTTGGGCGTGCTGGTGGCTGAAAAGCTGGACATGAGCCGGCAATGTGCGCTGGCAGCCCAGAAGGCCAACCGTACTCTGGGCTGCATCAGGAGAAGCGTGGCCAGCAGGTCGAGGGAGGTGATTCTGCCCCTCTACTCTGCTCTGGTGAGACCTCACCTGGAGTACTGCGTCCAGCTCTGGAGCCCTCAGCACAAGAAGGACATGGAACTGTTGGAGCGGGTCCAGAGGAGGGCTACAAAAATGATCTGAGGGCTGGAGCACCACTCTTATGAGGACAGGCTGAGGGAGTTGGGCTTGTTCAGTCTGGAGAAGAGAAGGCTGCGGGGAGACCTGATTGCGGCCTTTCAGTACCTAAAGGGGGCCTATAGGAAAGATGGGGATAATCTTTTTAGTAGGGCCAGCTGTGACAGGACAAGGGGTAGTGGTTTTAAACTAAACCAGGGTAGGTTTAGACTGGATATAAGGAGGAAATTCTTTACAACGAGGGTGGTGAAACACTGGAACAGGTTGCCCAGAGAGGTGGTGGAGGCCCCATCCCTGGAAACATTCAAGGCCAGGTTGGACGGGGCTCTCAGCAACCTGATCTAGTTAGTGGTGTCCCTGGTCACTGCAGGGGGGTTGGACTAGATGACCTCTAGGGGTCCCTTCCAACCCAAAACATTCTATGATTCTAAGATAGTGCTCAGCATGTACTGCACTCAGTTTTCCAGTAATGAGCGAGTTCTTGACGATAGACTAGTTTATACCACTTTCTAATGGCAGTCAGCTCTTTCTTGGCTGTTTCCCTAAATGTTTTGTAATGTTCCTTGGAAACCAGGCACAGAAGAAAAGCTAGATGGCTTTGTTTGTCGTGGGATCAGGAGGAGCTGACTGGTTGCAAACTGTATTTCTGGTTCATTGGTGACAAGACATTTCCTCCACATACTACAGATATACTTTATAGATGGAAGAACTCAGTTCGAGTTTTTTCTGAGCAGCTTTTGTGGATTTGATTATTTATTTATTTATTTTTTTTAACACAAAAGGAAATGTTTGTGTATTTACTCAGATGGTAGCATGAAAAAAATGTTAAACTTCTATTTGATGCTGAATGTCCTGTGCATACCAAGACATGCACATTGATTTAGAGTACAGAAACAACCATAGACTGCGTGTTTATGATTGTCCACAGGAGTGGTCCTGACTTAAAATTTACGATGTTTACTTTTCTGTTTAAAAGACTGGGAGTTCTTATGTGAATGCTGGTTTGCCAAAGGATATACAAAATGCTTAATTTAAAAAAACAGAACAAAAGAAAAACCCCAACACCTTGTGATACCTGTTGATACATTAAAGTCAGTGTACAGCAGATTGGTTTCCTGCATATTTCCCAACAAGTTAATGGAAAAGATGAGAAAATCTAGGAATTCTATTATTAATTAGCCAAGAGTTGAAATTACCTTTTTTTTCTTTAAACAAACACCAACCAAAAAACCCCTGACACAAAACCCACTGCATTATTACTTTGCTTTTTACAAAAGAAGCTACTTTTCTTCAAATACATTTGGAATGAATGAGTAAATTCTGGTAAATTTCTATTATAATGCATGTTTGTTCTGAAGCAGCTTCTTAATAAGTCTCTATGGGATAAAGTTATATTGCATTCTTGATAGAGTATATAAATTCTAAAAAGTGAAGATTAATATGATGCTTTAAGCAAAACGTTGCGTTTTCGGATGGTCTGTTCACAGGATAAACGTCTTGTTCCTGGAGGTGGTGCAACAGAGATTGAATTAGCCAAGCGGATCACATCTTATGGAGAGGTACAGCAAATGGGCATTTTGACTTTTTTTGTATATATGTGTATACACACACACACACGTACTTAAATATATATATGAAATATAAAAATATATACATACATCTTTATACTGAAATATACATGTGTATTAATGCATATACATCAGTGAACAACTGGGGGGAAAATGCCTCCCTGTCTTACGGTTTTTGAAATGCTGATGTAGTTTTCAACTTCACTTTAGACTTGTCCTGGGCTTGACCAGTATGCCATCAAGAAGTTTGCTGAGGCACTTGAAGCCATTCCTCGAGCACTGGCAGAAAACTCTGGAGTAAAGGCTAATGAGGTCATCTCCAAACTTTATGCTGTGCATCAGGAAGGGAACAAAAATGTTGGATTTGATATTGAGGTAAATAGTCTCTCACGGTACTTGGTGCTCTGCAGTACACAGCTATATTTAAAAGTACGTCTGTCAGTATGAAGTATTTATTGAAGCTCTGTGTTGCACAGTCCAGAAGAATAACTTCTTAGAATTGTAATACTGAAGTGTTTTGTTTTTCATCAGCAAGCAGTTAAATTCAGTGTAGCATACCTTATGTAGGAGGTAAAGTGAGGTACTGAACTAGTGTGATGGAGGATAAGTCTTTAGTAATTACTTATTTTGTCTTTCTGCTAATGGATTAGGAATGAAGGTTTTCTGGAGAGAGAAGATAAAATCAAGAGAGTGATAACTTATTCTAAACCTGTAGCCTTGAAAACCCAATAACTTGCTAGGTAGAAGCCTGAGAAAGTTTTGAATGGTATTTTTCCCCCTGTTTGATAGGCTGAAGCTGCTGCCGTGAAGGATATGTTGGAAGCTGGTGTATTAGACACATACCTCGGAAAATCCTGGGGTATCAAACTAGCGACAAATGCAGCAATAACTGTGCTAAGGGTAGATCAGGTAAGTTTACAAGTAATGTAGTGGCTGAACTGAAACCTGTAACTCAGTGTGCAGAACACAAGTGCAAAACACATGAATCTTGCAGGAATGCAAGGCATAAAAACATGATACTTGAAAACGTTGTTTGTCTGTTTCTGAAAGCCAGGAAGTAGTTTGTCCAAGAGCTCATAATTTGGAATGTAATGTTGCCGCTTCCATGGGAGCTCTATTAATGTTTATTTTTGCTTTTTAAGATTTGACAGTTGATACTTGTATCCAGAAAGTTACCCTAACTTTTGTAGGAACAAGATTTGAAACAAGAAACCTTCTCTCATGTATTGTTTTCATAAGAAAATCCAACTTCTAGGAAAAATGAAGGTTATAATCTTAATGATAAAAATATTAACTTTATATATTTTGTGGAACTTCAGCAAAAATGTATTTGCATGTAAAATTTCTGTAGATTATTATGGCAAAAACAGCAGGCGGTCCAAAAGCCCCTAAGCAACAAGGACATTGGGATAAGGATGACTGGAAAGATGAGCCTGAAAAATAGTATGCAGTAAGCTCTGTTTCTCTAGCAGAGAGGTATATGTGTGTGAGTGCATGCATGAGTATATTGACAAGCACATGGTAGATGGTATCTTTCTTGAGGACACATAACGCTGCTGTCTTACGTGTGCTGATTGCTGCATTTTGTATTTGTGCCTTTGCAAGTGAATTTTACTCCTAAACCCACACTTCCATTGAAGGGATGACAAGTGCAGTTTTAGTTTCACCTTAACTTGTCACTATAGCAAGTGCAGAAAATGAGCCTTTAACACAGTAGGACTCTGTGTGTTTAAAGTGTAATGTTTAGACTCCGTAACTCAGAACAATAACTCTGATAATTCTGCTGGTTTCTGTAGTGTGCATCCTGTAAACCAGTCACTGGTTAGCCTAGTTAAGCACTCGCTTTCTGTGGACTAACTGAAGTCTTAATTTGCATGCAAAAATGAGGTAAAAGCCCTTGTTTTTTGTGTATCAGGGCTCAGCTTCTGCTGTTTTCAAGAAAAAAAGAACTGATTTGTGAACATCTCAATTAGGTGCATAATAATACTCACTGGCTTAGGTTCAGAGTAGATAAACTGCATGAATTTAGTGAATGTTGACAGCGTTATATGGCTATAAGTAAGGGTCTGAGTCGAACCTTATCTTTTTCTATTCCCTGTTACCTTCAAGATCATCATGGCAAAGCCAGCTGGTGGCCCTAAACCTCCATCAGGAAAGAAGGACTGGGATGAAGACCAAAACGATTGAACAGTTTAACTGTACTTCTTAAGTGACATGATTATGTGAGTTTTTTAATACTCCAGGTGGAGCCTGTCACCATGTTTTGCTCTGTTGCCTTTTAAGTTATGAACTGTGTCCAAGGGAGTGCAGAACTTCGACCACTTCAATAAACGGTAGTCACTGTTAAAATGTTAACTGCCATTTTATTGGGACTTATTATGGTGTGGTTGTTCCCAACAGGCGAATAGGCAGGTGGGGGTGTGGGGATGAAGGTGTGTGGCTGTGGTGGGTGGACCATGACTGGCTGCCAGACACCCTTTCCTCACCAGGGCAGAGGTGGAAAGTAAGCAAAAAAGCTTGTGGGTTGATATAAAGATGGGGAGGTCACTTACCAGTTACTGTCTCAGGCAAAAGGGAATCCACGTGTGGAAAATTAATTTATTACCAATTAAAAATAGAGTCAGAGGGTGAGAAATAAGAACAGTAACTAAAACACCTTCCTGTTCACACCCCCTTTTTCCCAGGCTCAGCTGTACTCCTTCACTCCTGGCCCCTCTCCATCTTCCCACCCCACATGAGTGGTAGGAGGGACAGGGAGCGGGGCTGGTGTCAGTCCCTAACCGCTCCTCTCTGCTGCTTCCTCCTGCGTGTTTCCCCTCCTCCCCTCCCCAAGGGCACAGTCCTTTCTGAGCTGCTTCAGCCTGGGCAGCCTCTGGATGGGTTATAGTCCCTCAGGAACAACTGCTCCTGCCTGGTCCTCCGTGTCTGGCAGGAAAACCTGCCCCAGCCTGGGCTCTTCTCAGGCTGCAGCTCCTTCCAAGGCACACAGCCACCTGCTGTGGCCTGGGGGCCTCCACACTGTAGTGGAGGTCCAGCATGGTCTGGCTCTCCATGACCTGCAGGGTGACAGCCTGCTCCAGGGGCTGGAGGGGATCCCTGCTCAGGTGCCAGGGGCTGCTCCTCCTCTCATGTGGGTGCTCACAGGGCTGTTTCTCACACTTTTCCTCTCACCACTGGGCAGCATTTTGGCCTTACCCAGGCTTTCCTCAGGGTGCCACCACCTTGGCTGAAAGGCCATGGCCTGCAGTGGGTCCCGGTGGTGTGCAGCATCAGACACCCCCAGCCTCTCCTCACACAGGCCTCAGCTGCAGCTCGCCCCACCATCTTGGCACCTGCACCCAGTACAGTGGGTGAGGGAGACTGACCATGAGCCTCTACTGCAGGGAGTTTGTAACTAACTTCAGGAAAGCATCATCTATTTCACCCTCACCCTTTAAGAGTCTCCATGCTCTCAAAATGGCAGCCTGATAGCAGCAAACTGTATCCCATCTGTATGGCCTTAAAAATAAATGCTGAGCAGCAATAGCTAGGATGATGCAGAGGGGTGGAACCTTTTGACTGAAGCCCTCTGTTAATATTCTTCTTGGAAAGTAAACAGCTTGAAAGGAGAACTGCACTTGAAACTCGAGCCACTTCAATAATTAATCCTTTTATTACTCTTGCCAGTGCTACTCTATTTCACAGCCAGAAGGGTGGGGAAGGCTAAATCAAGTCTGGAACTATCTTTATGCCTAAATAAGGCTGCCATACAACAGCTATGCTAATGCTTGCTTTATAGTGAGTTGCTGGTGTGGCTGAAAAATAAACTCAGCGAGTTTTCCGAAGGATTGGCATACTGATATAGTCAGCTGCACAAGTGCTACTGCTGATGCCTGTAAGGGTAATGGAAATATGTAAGACTGCCCATTTTCTTAGTAAGGTTGTTATGAAAAATGCACTGAATGTAAGCAGCTGCTGCTCTAGCATGGAGGAGCCAAGGTTTTATTTATGTGAAACCCAACGTGAAGCCTAGCCTTGTGGAGAAAAGAACTTCCAACTATATAAGCCACTGCAGGACTAGTTTTCTTACCCTCCTGCACTGAAAGTCTAAGCTGGAGTGCCTATAGCAAAAAGGAGAGCGAGCTGAGCATGAGGTTCCCATGCAGAAGAATTCCTAGAGAGTTTGCAGACTGAGCGCTCCTCTATTGGACATAAACCAGCACTGGAAAGAGAGATGATGCTGAATTTGTCTCAGCTCTAAGGTGTAGGAAGAAATGGCTTCTTATGCCTGGAACCTGGTCCTAAAATACACATGGAACAGATGATAGCTGAGATAACTATAGTTCAGCATTATAGCTGGTCCCTTTAAAGTGAAAGAATTGCTGACTAAGTCGTATAGCAGTAGCTTGCCTGTGCCAACACAAATTACTCAATAGAGGCTCAAAGCTGTGATTTTGGAAAAAACCCTTTTATTCAAAAGTAGCGAAAACACTGGGAAAAAAGTATAAGTTAACCATTTGTCAGTGTGTCTAAGAAGCATAAAGTAGATTCCTGCAGTTGTATACAGTAGCTCCAACATTTAACGATGTAAATTTGCAAGACTCTGCCTTCTTTCAGACCACTTGAAGATGGCTGCAGATACAGGAAGGCTGCTCAGATGAGTTACAGCAGTCGCTCGTAGAACAGGAGATAGGCTTGTGAGCTCAGCACTTTTGCTGCAGACACGGCTTGCACGTGGGTATCGCTGATGTGGAACCACTGCCCTTTTACTGGTTCAGTGTCTAAAACTGTGAAAAGAGGAATTGAGGAGCGAAAGTCATTACAAAGAATTGAAGCAATCAATCAACCCTGTTACTGTTCTGCAGTAAGACATAATTTGTAAAATATTTCTCACTGTTCACCTTGAGGAGATTGTCCTCGAAGCACAAGATCAGAGAGATGGTTGTTCATACTTCTCATTTTAGCATAAGCAGTGTAGTGCCCAGACCTCATTGTTCCACTGTGTTCAACAACTCCATAGAGAGAGTACAGTACTTTTGTATTCCCTTCAGCCACGTTCTGTAGAAGCAAAAGTTCAGGTATGTCAGTCAGGTACTGGCTTTTGAACAAGGCTAGAATGTAAACTCTTTGCGTGGCTGGGATTTGTCTGCTGATTAAAGGGAAGCTGGTCATTACGGATTCATGCAAGCGCTACAGCTACGATCAGTGTAAGTACCCTGACTAAAGTACAAGTTGCACTTGTAAGTTACCATCACACAGAATAACTGAAGCTTGACAAGCATTGTACAAAGATACTGCTAAGCAGCTTAATTGCAAAAGCACATCAGAACACAGGGAAAGGACAATCTGACGGTTTTCCCACTTACTTTACATCTAGCTGTACAGAAAGGAGCCAAGTCTATCACTTCTGGGAACTTAATGTGTCTGTTAACCTTCTGTAGATTAAATCCAGCCTTAAACAGAGAGAGCAGAGGAAAACCCCGTAGTGTTAAAATGTAGTGCTTAGATACTATGCTCAGACACTAAATGTTTCAAGTTAAAGTTTCCACAATACAAAGTCAGTTTTACATTGAACAAAATTGGGGAAAAGCAACGTGTTTGCTCGTTTGGGGTTTTTTTTCCTACAATGCCCAAGGTTTTCCAGCATGATCTCCTTGCCCCCATATGCTGCACTGGAGCAAGAGTTACAACAGCTTCTTCAACTCACTTTTATGGTAACTTAACAGTAGCAAAAGTGGAAAAAGAATCAGCTCTAATGTACTTATGGAACTATGAGGACATCTTTTGCTTCTCAGATACCGTAGTAAGCCTGAGGATCTAATTTTATATAGTCAAAACTCATGTAACTTCTACACCCACCTTACTCAAATAATTTTCCAGTATCAAACTGGAAAAACAAAAGGAGATGATGACGGGTGTTACTTCCTTCATCATGTTACAGTCTCTTGGAATAGGCTACATAGTTCGATTTTCTCTGTGGAATTGCTTTTTGTTTACTTAAAGTCACCTCCCTTATTTTTCAAGTATTTTGACCAAAATGCTGAACAGCTTTAAGTTTAGAAAAGACAATACTGTCTCCCATTGAAAAGCTAAAGCCCCAAGTTAAAAATTGTCCTATAATTTGGAGGAAAAAAAAGGTAAGCCACTTTACTTCGGTGTCTGTAAGACTGAAGTTGCAGTGCTTTCCATTCATCCTTTTTTTCCCCTCCCCCCTCAGTAAAGCTCAGAAACCTCTTTTCCAATTTTACTGATCTATTTGTTACATTCATTTAGTAAGGGATCTTATGCCATCTGTACTGAAATGTAAGAGACCATGAATTGCTGTAGCAGCAGGAAACAATGCTAAGATACTGCTTAATACAGTGAGCAGTAACAATAGTGAGGGAATGTATTGCAAACAAGCTCACAAAACAGTGTTTTCCAGGTAACTAATGGAATAGTCTTTCAGGAAAGCACACCCCAACCCCTCAAAGACTACAAAAACCAACACTGCACACCAATGCCTTCCAAACCTTGGGGAAAAAGCCTAACACAAAACAGTCTTGCAGGAAATGAAAATATGCTAACGTTAGTTTTAAGTTAAGCTAGTATTATGTGCATATATACATATTAAACTGATAATACATACATACACACACATTTTTTCAATATCGGCCTGCTACTTACCTGCTGAAACCTCTTTAAGTGAAGAGTTAAAATTGGGGGAGCAAAAGAGATCAGCATCTGCTTTTTGGCATTAGTATAAACATACTTTTCACCTGCAGAAAAGAAAAACCACCAACAATTAACATCTAAACAAACGTTGCATCAAAATTTATTTTCACTATTTAGACTGTTATAAATGCCATCTACTACAGCAACTGAGAAACTGAACATTCCCCTTTAACATAATGAACCGTACAACAGCTGCCATCTTGCAGATCCCATCCCACAAAAGTAACGGCTCACACCATGTCTCAGCGGTGTCAGCACAAGCAGGGTGAATTCTTGCTTGCTCTCTACAACTCTCAGAAACTGCATGTGGCTTTTATCAGCCTTTTGAGCAAACATCAACACGATTTCCCTGTGACTGCAGAATTTTCACATTTGAGGGAAGAGGAGAAAAGTTACCTGCTAAATCCCCGTAATGAATTTTTAGATAGAAATGCCTTTTCCCCTCCACCCAAACCCACTCCTCTTTTCTCACTCCTTTTTTTCAGTCCTGCAGTATTCTGTACCCAAGCTTGTAAAACTACTATTCTCAGTTAAGAACTTACTTGTATTAATCTCCATGGAAGAGGCTCTTACAACCTACTCGCTGAACACTAGTTCAGCTGATCCCAGTTAAAGTTATACAAATACCACTCTAGGGACATTCCCTCCCTTACCCACCCAAGCAGCAGATAGGGACATATTTAAAGTTTTCTTTTAAAAGATAATTTGTCATACTTTTAATGTTCTTCTTTGGTCCATAATGTCTTTGTGTACACACATCACAAAGTAGTTTGTTGGTCTCAGTAAGTTTTTCATTACGGGTGAATTGATACAAACAGTGATAGATTGAACCTTCCTCCGGGTTCAGATCTTCCCTGTTTGCAAGGGTACAAAATGCCCTTTCTGGATCTTCAGTCAATACTTCACATGTCTTGACAGGAGCAGTTTGAAGGTCATCCAAGATACTTTTATCAGATTCAGCACTGGCACCCAAGTGTAGTTCTGAAAAGCCGGTAGCAAGCTCTTCTTCATCTTCATTTTCATCATCCTCATCTTTCAAAGATAGGTTGTCAAGGCCATTGACAAACTTTGTAGGAGAATCTAAGCCTTCCACAGGGAGGTCACCAAGAGACTTGTTTTCTACACACTCATGTTCTGGCTTTCCTGTATTTTCATGCATGCTGTGAACTTCTGTACTATTTCCCTGTATACTCAAGTCTTTTTGAGTTAAGCATTGACCTTCGCAATCATTTGATGATTCCTCTTCTTGCTTCATATCAGAAGTTTCAATTTCTGCCTCTGATTCTTGGTTGTGCTCAACATCTTTTTCTGACTGTTCAGTTGCACAGATATCTGTCAAGTGAAGCACCTTTCCTTGAAGTTTTTGCTGGCGGCGCTGGCTCTGCAAATTGGAATACGTAATATACAAGAATACAAAAATCAGAGCAAGTTTAAATCATATTTAGCATTTCTTACCATTTCTTTATCAAAATTTTTGTAGCATGCCATAGTTGCGAGGGGTGGGGGGGAAAATAATCTATGATTTAATGATCAGAGATGATCAACTCTACCAATACTGAGTTTATCCTCACTCGGGTATTGTTCCCAACTGCGCCTTGTTACGCAGTATCTTCAAAATACAACTAATGACTCCCTTTGTATCTTCCTGATCCTTTCTTAGGCCTGTATTCTAAAGTTTCGTGAATATTCTTGCAATCAATGACTGGAGAACAGCTGTCTGATACAAATTAATGCTACTTCAGACAGGCAACAAATTCCACGTTCCTCTGGATATTAGCTCATTCCTAGCACAGCCACTCTTAACAGAACACGTAACTTCTTAATGGTAAAGATGTAGGTGCAACTGCTCTTTTCAGCTGTGCATCTGAGTGAGGAGCAATTCTAAGCTGCTTCCTTCTCTCTTTTGTTTTACTAGAAGTTGCAAGCACTTCAATAATAAAAGTGAAATAGTTATGAAAAACCAACCTTGGCTTGTTTTTTGGCCTGTTTCTTTGCTTTTTTCTGAAGGTGCTTACTTGTACCAGAGGGCTCCTCTCTCTGCTTAAGATAACAGTCATTGTTTTTATCCTCTTCATCTTCAGATTCCTTTTCTTTGGTTTTTTTTACGTTTCTCTCATTTGTAATTTTTACTTTCTACAAAAAACCAAAAAGCCGCAAAACCACCACAGAAGTAGAGATGTTACTGTCCTGAATAACAAAATAGTTATTCCAAAGAAAACTGTAGAAATGAGATGTTATCTGAGTTTTCAGCTCAAGATGTAACATTTCAGTGACCACAACATACAACTCACTCATTTATGCCACCCTAATGTTTACAAAAGAGGTGTCTCACTCCAGAGGGAGTCCATGTGAAACCATGACTTGCAGAATGAAACAGTATGAAAAAATAAGGCTATCAAGGGCCGAATTCTGAACCTGTAAAGGGGCAACACCACCTTTGGCTCTAACAGATGTAAATCTCATTAAATGCACTGAAGAGTAACATTTTCCACATGCGGAGACATTTTTGGTTGAACTGCCTGCCATAAAATTTGTTTGCTTCTGCTAAAATGAAGTTTGTTGCAGAAGACACATGATCCCTTTGGCTGAAGGGATTTCATTTCGGTATTTACTCATGGAGCACCACTCACACAAAAGCTAACAACAAATCTGAAATATTACATACACAGATTATCAATATGAAACACGAAGCAAATCAAGTATTTTGAGTGTCTAGAGATCAATCAAATAAATCACCATTGATCAAGTAAGTATTCACATACTATCCTACCAATATTTCTTAACTTTATTCAATAACCTGAGTTATTATGAGAAGTATTCTTGCACTCAGTGCAGAAAAATGGATGGCAAAAGTAAAAAAAAAAATAAAGCATTCAGGCAACCAATAGGCACCCATCACTGTCATGGAATTTAGTTCAGTTTTACAACAGTGAAGATGAATTGGGAAACACTGTTTTTTGCAATTCAGTCTTCTACAGTAGCGAGACAACACTGGAACATACCAGATTATTCCCTAAGCCAATCTCTACTTTAGAAACATTAACTGACAAAGGAGCAAGATCACCAACAGACTATCAGTGATTTTCCAGAGTCAGTTTATGAGCCGCAACTTACGGGAATGACTCTCATGAAAATCTCTATCTTTCTGGGCAAATTTGTAATTTTGACTTTCAAAAGAGACATTTAGAAAGATGCATAATTTCATTCCCTAATGATTATATAATAAAGGAGTTTTCATATAAGCAAAAAAACACCTAAGCCAAGAAGCAAGCACGTACAATTTCTTACCTGATCATCTAGTACGGGAAGTGACAAATCAAGGAAAGACTCATGGACCAAGGATACCTTAAAATGAATTTAAGAGTCCAATTTAATTTTGTTTGGAAGTGGCTGGCTTGCTGCCAATAGGCTTATTTGTATGTACCCTTGCTTGCATTCAATGCATGCTTTCATTTGTGCATACGAATATAAACCACAGCCAATCTACCGTCACAAACAGCTACCCACAACCAAAATCTAGCAGTCTTATTACCACAGAAATAAGCAAGAAATAACTCTTACAAATTTCAGCTTTCTAGTGGCCTAGAATGTGAGAACCCAACTTAGGGCCTATGAGATTGATATCTGCAATCTGTCATGACATTCATCTAGCCCACTCACTAATACCCTGAATTACTTCATTCTCAGGATGCATTATCCCAATAGCGCCTCCTTGCTTAACTCTTCTCCTGGCAATCCCATGGGCATCCCAGTGCGGGAAAGGGAGAAACCTAGTCATCTGATGAAGAAGGAAAGGGTCCCTGGCAGCAGAACAATTCACCCACTCTACCATTTGCACCACTGGAAGGTGTTTACCAGGAACCTGAGAGTGAATTCCCCTAGCAGAGGCAGCTTGCTGTTGCTGACCTCTTATTCTGGAAGTCTTTTGAAAGGGACTGAAAGATTAGCTTTATAGCATAAGGGAAGAAAGATTCCAGCCAAACCATGCCCCTCTTTGAAAAGCATGCAGCTAGTCAGCTCTTAGTGTATTAACTGAAGCAAACCTCTCCAATTTCACTTATTTCTATGCATAGTTACTTTAGGGTTCTCCTGCAGATTACATAAAATTATGCTCTAGGCTATTCAAAACAGGCAGTTTACTTACAGTTCTGCATTCCTCACACATAATCGTACTGGTTAGTTCTCCACCAAAGATTCGATCTACGAAACTTTGTATTCCCTTTTTCTTTTCATATTCTGAGAATTGACAAGGTATACAGTAAAGTTAATAATATGACATATAATATACTAGCAACCAATTTAGTTATGGCACACCAAATACAAAAAAATGGAATACAGTATGCAAGAGATATGAAGGAATGTGTTAGTCTGTTCTGGTTTCCTCAGGAAGTACAGGAAGGATTCTTAAATTAAGATCCTTTTGTGTGTCAAAGAAATGGGTTGAAAACACATTTGCAGAAGACAGTTTGACTGAACCAACACTGTTACCACTTTCTCATCTCAAACTCATTTCCCTATCTTCTCAGAAGTACTGCATCCCAGTAAGAGTTCCTGTCTTCCTCTCAGGACTTAAACAACTGTCTGAACCTAAAAAACAAGCACCAACTCTTGTCTGTGCAGGTCCCCCCTACAAACAACCCAAAATTTCCTCAAGTTGTATTTTCAGTGCAGCACATAGTCTGAATTTAAACTTGCTCTTCATTTTCTAACCTAAGCCACACTGAAAAGTTTAACAATTCTTCTGTTCACTGTTTGCTTTTTTAATACCACTGTTCAGTAACAATGGACTATTAGGACTGAATAAATCATTACGTTCATGTGCTAGTATTTTAATTTCTTACATAATATTTGAACAATTAAATACTACCTGAACATAATTTTTGTGTAATGTCTATATCTCTCAACTCTCTCTTACACTGTTAAGAAGGAAACACCAGCAAGTTCAGCAAGACATTTAAATAAATAGACTAACATTATTGACCATTATATTCTAGATACATACATATTCAAGAGATGGCATAAAGCTGTACAATTAAACATGTATCTTTTATTTGATACTATTAGTGTTACTTTGTGTACTTCAGTGCAACAGAAGATTTTTAAAATATCACAACATCAGTAGCAGGTGTTTTACCTTTAATTTTCTTTTTAAGTTCTTCTTCATTTTGTTTGTTAGAGTCAGTCAGCGCCTTCAGTATTCCAACACTTACTTGCTGAAATTTTCAAAACAAATACACACTGTAAATTTCCTAAACTAAGTCAGTTAAATAGTTCATTTCATAAAATGTTTCAGATGGAGGAAAAAGTTTAATCTTCACCAATTAAGAGAATCAATGCAAACAACACAACTGCCCATAGAGACACAAAATAGTTCCTGCGGATATTAAAAAAAATAACCGAGAAACAAGCTTGCAACCGTAATGTCGCAATTAGTATGCAAGAAAAATCGGTCTAAGGATTGCCCAAATTAAAACTAGCAAAAAAAAAAAAAAAAAAAAAAAAAATCACGGCACTTCCACAAGTGAACATTCAGGCATTTCAGAAGTTAAGACAAACAGACATTCTTTAGGGTGACTACACATACTCCAAACCCACTTTTTCTGTAGAAGTTTTGGACAAGCCAATCTATTTCTGAAGGACAACAACAGACATTTATATTAGAAGTGTTGAATTAAACTAAGACCTTTAGAGCAAGCAAAACTGAACCTTTCTACCTGATTTTATTAGAAGAGCCTAGAGAATAACCAATATACTGCTTTCCAAACAGGCAGAAAATACCATTACCTTACAGTGTGTGCAATATACGTAAGATACAGGCCACAAACAAACTTCTTCCTTTGAATAGCTTTGTTAAATGAAGGTGGCAATACCCATGGTTGCTCCTTCACAACCCCACTGCCTAGAGGCTGCCTGGTTCTACAGCTCTGTTGCTAATCTGCTTCAAGAGCGTGCTATGGGCAGCACAAACCATTCTACAGAGGCTGACTTAGCTCAGAAAGAATGTTCTTTCTCCCCTCAGCAGAGGGGAAAGTCTTAGTCTGGGATATGAAGTAGAAAGGTATGCACAGCTATGAAGTTAGCACTCACTTGGATTTCTTCTGCTCTCATTCCATCAAGTAAGTAACGAAGCAATTCATGGCTGTCTTGCTGCTGATAACCTTTAAATCGTATTGCTCTGTTAAATGAAACAATAATTGTAAAGTATAATTGAACTTCGAGATAGACAAAGTAAAAATAATTGAGATCAGACACAAAAGGACAAAGCCTCAAGCATGTACATATATAAAAGCAACAAGTGCCTACATATGGTATTTTCTAAAAATATGAAGCTACCTAATCAGAATATGTCACTGAATAGCTTTCATTTTACTTCTATTAATTTATATTTTGTTCTTTATCCTCTTCTTTCACAACTTTTTAAGTACTGTGCAAATTTTATATGCTGTGATGTGAGCTTGAGGAAAAAAAGGGAGAAAACTGACCTAATTTTTAAACAACTAACAAACTTTTTTTCATACTCACTATGACATGAAATTGTACAGATACTCACTTTTTACAAACCTGAGCAAAAAGTTCCTTAGGAGTGACTACCCCTTTTTTTGTCTCTTGCATTTCTGTCAGGAACTGATACATGGCTAATGTCAAAGGACCTGGCTGATCTAGTTTTATCAGCTGAGGTTCCTGTTTTTAAAAAAAGCAAAAAAGTTGTTTTGGCTTAGTTTGGTGACAGATCCTTCTGGAATAAGTTTTTTCCTTATCTAAGCAATTCAGTTCTTGAAAACACTATTATAAAATAGAATACATAAAATTTCAAAATGGCGACGAGTTAACTTGACAAAAGTAATCACCACATGGTTTCTCATGAGGTGATTCCAAAACACTCAGCTAAGAATTATTAATTATTTATTGATTAGTTGCAACTCTGGGTTTCTTGCTTTTATTAGGAAAAAATACAATCTCTTAAAAGGCACAACCCTTCTTTCCTATCCAAATCCCTAACTGTAACAACAGGTGCATTATTTAAGTTAGCACTGCTGACATCCTCTAGTTTCCTATTTTGCATTTAGACAAGTGACATGATAGCAAAAGTTACATTATAATTAAGTTACTTAAAGGATGAAAACATGTAAGTACTCCTTTGATGACAACTAATACTTAGAGTATGGAATCACTGCTCTTTCACTCTGAATGAAAGACCTACGCTGACTTCAGAAGCGGCTTTATGGAAGTCAGTGGTGAAGTTCCCACTGATTTTACATCTTCATCTTGTTAGTATTTAGCTGAAACAGCCTCAAAATCCAGAGACAAGTATTGCTTGTTTCTTTGATGGATTGGAAGGGTAGGGAGAAACACTATGCAGGTCAGAGCATATATACCATGGATAACTCAGTTGACTCAATTTTAACTGTTGCACCAGGCATTTTAGCTTCCTTAAGCAGCTCCCTCAGGACCGGAGTTTGTGATAAATTCTGTAGAACATAAAAGAAAGAAAAAGAGTGGTAACTGGGGGACAAGAGGAAGGGCAGCTGAGTTCCACTGCTCATGGAATTTGTAGCAACGAGATTAGCAGCAATTTATTTTTCCCAAACACAGAACTAGAGCGGTAACTACCACTCTGGAAATTCTAAGTGTGTTTAACAGTTACATTCTATACAGCTAATGGGACTTCCAAGCATCCTCTCTAAATATATTACTTTAGTTTGCAGAAACCTTGTATGTATGATTCTTCTACAGACTGATCTTTTGACAGTCTATTTACTAGTGTCTGTTTCTAAAATCAAAAGGTAAAGCGCAGTGTGCACATTTGCTTGGTTTACAACATTAAAAAAAAAAATCAAACTATTTATTAAAACCTGCAAGTACAGCAGGAATTTTGAGTAAAGTTTCAGTATCAAGAGCCAACCAACACAAGAGTACATGAGAGTTTTCATACCCATGAAAGAGCAAGTTTATTCTATCCAAACACTTCTTAGCTGAGCAAGACACACAAAATAGCAATGCAATGTGCTCATCCTGTTAATATTTACTTTTATTTCCTGAGAGACATTTTTATGTCAGTGAACACCCACGGTCTTTGAGTATTAAGCTCCAATGTACTGAGAGGTCAGCAAGGGTGATGTGCCAGACTATTTTATTTTTTTTACTAAACTAGGAAGTTGGCATGCTTAATCTACATCACTGAAAGATGCTGTCCCTCAAAGACAGGGCAGTTTGTTGTATCTTCCCTTAGAGCAAGCCCGAACCTGCAGCTCCATTTCTTCCTATTTCTCTGGCCAACACACTATTTTTAGAATGAACCCATCGTTCTTGGCAGATAAAAATCGCATTCCAATTGTGTCATTGTACAATACTGGGGTGGGGTTGTTGTGGATTGTTTGAGGTTTTTTTCTCTTGCTATTCAAAAATTTTTTAAGAGCAGTAATAACTACCATACCTGCATCACTGCATTAAAGAAACATGTATTCCCCAAGTTACTAAGTCCTTTCACAGTTACTTCCGAGTTAGTATTTGAATGAGAATTCTCTTCTTTAAGCGAGACTTCTTTTTCTTGCTCATTTTTGCTGTCTTTTTCTACTTTTTTATTTTCAAATTCTTTCTTCTCCTGTTGTTTTTCTATTGAAATAATAAAAAAAAATACCATATATTAACTCAGTAACAGAGAGCAGGCTAGGAAAAAGTTATTATAGGCAGCAGCAATGTAAAACATTTAAAACTTAAACATATGATAATGAATTCTGTAATTGTATAAATGTAACACTAGTGGTTTAGGTTCTTAAACTGTCTAGGTAACAGGAGTTAAAAAAAATAAAACAAATAAATCACGAAACCCCTGAAATGCCGTTTCAGATCAGCATACAATTTAAACATGCTACTTGGCCCGCAAGCCATTCATGCCAACAATCTCTGAAACTCTGCATGTGTTATCTGAAATTTCATTCCTGTTGCAAGATCGCCTATGTTAGGGCTTTATACAACATCCAACAAGATGGCATCTGAGGTAACATCCCTTTTGACATGGCACTATCATCTGAAATGAAATGCGCATGCCTCCCACTGTCAAAGCACTCTCACATTCATTTCATGAACCTAAACAGATGAAACTGGTTTATATCTTTCCAGACACATTAAAGATATTTTCCCTAAAATTACTTTGATATATAGTTATTTAATAAAACCATAAGGGAATTCCACATAATTTTCAGACACCACCCACACTGGTTCTGCCAGGTTGTCAGTCTACTATTGATAAGGTTTCCGATAAACAGGGCTGTGAGCCAAGATTAACTTCAAAATAAAGTAACGCCAGCTCAGAGAAAGCAAGGAGACCAGGCAATACAATCTTTACAGCCAGCCAAGAAACAGACGGATGGACAACAACATATGGAACACCTGAAATGACAACTGCACCCTGGTATTCATCCATTTTCCAGATCAGACCCGAGAAGAAAATGCTGGCAACCAATATGAAGTTCCAGTGTTAGATGTAGAGAGACTATGTATCTGGGAGAGACTGACCAAAACCACTCAGAGATGCTGGTCCTTGTGGGAAAACCTCAGCTGCTTCCTGAATGAATAGTCAGAGACAGCCACTTGGCACTGTGGGGTGGTTGTGATCTACTTCCCAAGGGGGCTATGATCTCACCCAAAGGTAGGATGGTGTTGGAATTTTTGATAGTCATGAATTATAGCACTTATTTTGATACACAAAATCTTCCAAGCTTTCTAGTGGAAATACCTTGTGGAAAAACAATTTTGCCGTTGTGAAAACTGGGGGGTTTTGCTGTGTTTGTTTCTTTTTAAACAACCACGTTTGCAGACAGACCACAGGCTGAACATGCTATTTTAGAGAGTTCTGCATGCAGTGCAGCTACCGATAATAAGTGTACAGACCCAGCAGACAAATCCTCTTGCATATGCCTTCCATTAGGAAACGTGCTGCAACAGCTGGAGACTTAGTCATTCCAGCTTATACATTCACAAATACCTATAAAAATGCTTTTTAAAAATCAAATCAAATTATACTTAAGAAATTACAATTTTCCACTGGATGTCAAGACAGACTGAGCAATACTGATGAACAAACACAGCACTTTTAAGTACCGAAAGTAATTTCTTACTCACAGAACAACCAAACATCATACTAAAAAAAACCCCAGAAAGACACAGTAAAATTGTATTTTTTTTCCCTTCTGTTCTTATATTTCTGGTCTGTAAAAGCTTAGGGGAGGGACACTGAGCAAAATCCTGGTCCAATTAAGTCCATGGGCTAGGATGGTACTTATGCTATCAGAATTCTGATGAAGAAAAAAAAAAAAAAAGAAAAAAGAGGACGAAATTAGCTTTCTAATTTACCATAAGTTGCTTCAAAAGTTAAATCTAATTTAGTGTACATGTTACATTTACAGTACCATCTCCGACATTTAAGGGACTTTCTGATTTACTGTATATATACACTATAGTTACTTACCAGTACGTGATGAGTCAGTACAAACTTGTTTTCTAACATAATCCACAGTCTGACCCAATCGGGTTGAAGTGCTGTACGGGACTTCATTGTCGCACATGTAGCACCTGTCTCCACCCCCACCCCACCCCCAAAGAAAAACAATTAATCCTATTTTTTTCTATTGTTCAAAAATCCTAAACTATTTGTTTGATGCAATTCACTGCAAAGTTATAAAATTACAAGATTTATTTTAAGATTTAGAAGTCTTACAGAACAGTTCAATGCATTTCTGATCAAGAAAATAAAAAGTTTAAAAATTATCTTTACTAAATTATGCCAGTGACTGAAGGCTGCAATTTACAAATATAAATTAGACTCTTAAAAGATGTGCTTAGAATCCTAGTCTGCAAGAAAAATAAATGCAGGGGAAAAATTGCCAAAATCAAGAAACTAAGATATCAGGCCCTAAAGGAAATGACTTACGAATGTTATGGCATGGGAAAATATTCTGAGTACTCTAGCCAAGCAAGTACTTCGTTATATTTAAATTGGATAAGGAACAAGTCAGTGTCCTCCATCAGTCCTTCATGCTTTTATTTGCTCTTCCGGTGCTGATATAAATCTGTCTCTTTATGAGCAAAGAAGTGTGTGGTTAGGCCACCAATCTGTTTTAAACAAAATTGTGAGAGAAGCTGCAGTCACGAAGGTAAGAGTAAAATTCTGCCAGAACACATACAGCTGAAGGAGAGTTGTATGCGCCAATTTCATAGTTCTGCCCAATCAACTCTCTGAAGAGGTGACAAAAGGTACTGAAGAGAGTGCAAATACTTCTGCACTTTGAAACATACCAGTTATGGTTCCTAGGCACAAATGCATTTAGCAGATTTCAGGATTATTGTAAATCAGACTATTTTCTGATATTAAAAGCAGCAGAAGTCTGCAGCAAAGTGCTTCCCTAAATCTCTAGCATCCCTGGAATTAGCTGCAATTTTCCCATTTCTTCATGTCTCACTGAAAAGACTAGCTCAACCTTTGGATCCCCAAGTACGTGTTTGTTGTCTGTTTGGTTAATTGTAAAAATAATAGGCACTCTCACTCCTGGAATAACAACTGATAGTTACTTCCATGGGCAATTTTTAACATCATAACCATTCATCATCAAAAATTTGTATAGGAAGCCTTGAAGGAATCAAGGGATTGGAAAGAATTTCTTTCCAGCAGTGGCTGTTTAACCACTGGGGGAAAAACATTAAGTAGATCCAACTGGTAAGTCGTGCCAGTACTGAAAACACATACAGTAGCACCTGTTGTAACCCCAGAAGAGCAGAACTTAATGAATTACTAGAACTCTCCTCTTTCTCTCCATGTTCAAAACCTTTTCTTTTAACCATTTACAGGTACTGTTCAAGTCCAATTTCAACCACGTATGCATGCGCACTATAGAGAGTGTCATACATTCATAGCATTTATAAATTCTGATCAAAAAGGCTTTTGCTTTTACATACCAAGTCCCCTGTGAAATATAGTTCTTGACTGTAGGTTTGACTTATAACAATAACTTATATCCAATATATCAGTCTCTGAATAATTTCTTGTGCAAGTTTGTATAACCAAGAAATTCTAAAGGAAGCAAAATATCTTGCTTAGACAACTTCCTCTCATTCACAAGCACTTTGATTTAAAAACTATCTAATTCTTATAGCAGAGGAAATAAAGCCCTTTAAAATCATGGTTTTAAAGCTTATTTTAATCCACAAAAATCAGTTCACTAGTTCATTACTAATGATGTTATTAATGTCCGTTTCCATTCTAGAGTTCAATAAAAATACTGATCATTGCATGTAAGAGTGCTAAATATGATCAAGTAAAGAGATAATGTTATACAAAATTAACATAATGGCAAATAATAAGTTTAAAAAAAGGTTACAAAGCAAAATTAAAACTATGTAAGACACAGTATCTCTCTATGGCACAGTTTGGAAAATTAAGGTTCCCCCTTATATAGTAACATGCTATTCCTTTTAAGAATATTCCTTTCAGGAGAATTCCTTTTAAGAGAAGAAAATACTACCACAGAGATGGAATTTGTATTGATTGATCCAGTGGCATCCTGTAACTCTACAGCTGTGCTTCTTAGCTGTACCTATGGTATTAAGAAGTTGTATTTATTGGGAAGATAAAAGTAATTAAGTTTGTCACTAACTGTGCATCAGAAAGTAGCTTCTTGAAAGGCTGAAAATTAAGAGCTACATAACAACACATGTTTCTACATGTCAGTATTCTGACCAAGTAAAAGCAGTAAAATACAAAGTCAACAGCATTTACTAGTTGGTCAATTTTAACTGTGAAAATTTTCTAGTTATAAATTTAAAATTTATTCAGCAAATCTCAAAGACTGCTGGGAATATTGTGCATACAAATGCTTTATAAATTTCTAGAGATAGGCCCTAGAAATCAGAAAGAAAAGAAAACACAAATTATATCCCAGCCTCTGTTGCCCTCTAGCTATGTCTTTAAACTGTTGCCCGACAAACTCACCACACACTCCAGTTGTCCAAACTGAGAACCAAACAATGGGGATCTGATCTTGGCGTTGTATAATGCTTTAAAGCATGCTGTTCTTGAGAATTTCTGCCACAGCCCTATAATGTTGATAACCAGAACTGTCACAAAATCCAGTCGACTATCAATGAGACATACATAAAGTCAAGAGCATAAGCAAAGGATTAAAATGAAAACTGATTAATTATGTTAAATTAATTAGGATGACCAGATAGGTCTCTATTTCAAGACACTTATTTCTGCAGAGAGAAGATTAACTTACTGGGTGCAGAATAACTATAAAGTTGCTTGGGGACCAAACATCTAATTTACAAACTCCAGTTTGAACAGCTTGATGGAACCAAAACAAAACCAATAACCTCTTCAGCTTGCATAGTTCTAAGTTTAATAAACTAATGTTAGCACGAGATCTTATTGTAAAAATCACAAATTAGGAGCATTAAAAGGAATTTTTATTTTCTTAGCAAAATAACTTGGACTTTCTACGAAAATAAATCCTCAAGATGCTGTTTTAGCCTTAAGTCTGCTAAATGCCTTTGTGCCAAGCTTCTAAGTACTTCATTTGCAATTCAGAGCAGACAATTTTTATCACACTAAGATAAATCAAATCATTTATGTAGCACCACATTTTAAAAAAAAAGAGAGAATATAAGAGTTCACTTAGAAGCTCCCTTGTTCTACTAGATTATGAGGCACTGAAAGATATTAAGATTAACAAAACAAGAGATACCCTATGGCCACATTTTAGACATAACCATATTGAAGGGCTTTCGTCAGTCTCCTCCTCAGACTTCTCTTGTGTCTTATTGTCTGCCTTGCAGTCCTGACAAACGTGCCATTCCACATTCAGCAGTGCCTTTTTCAGATGACCTTGTTCCAATCCTTTACGAATATGCTTGCACACAGGTTCTACAAAATAAAAAGCACAAGGAGGATGTAGGTATCATAACAAACGCAAGTGTCTCTAGGCCTCAAAGACACAGGCAGCAATCCAGAAGCTAGGATAGCCTTTCTAGAGTCAAAGATACATTGGCAATTTAGCAGATGTATCAGAAAGAAAACCTTTGTTAGCCCCATCCACAATCCAGGGATATTGTTGCTGCATCCTAAACTACTGCATTACTTAGGGAGGGGGGAAAAAAAAAAGTATCACTCAAATCTACATCTAGTCAGAGGCGTTGACAAAACCTTTGGATACAAACCTACCTACTGTGCCAGGCTGTGGGCTTCTATTATCGTGGCGTTATGATTCCCACACCTCCGAGGGAGCAGCCACAGCCCACTGCCACGGTTCCCAGTCACCAAGGCAGCACCTGGCTGGCCTATAAAAGCGGAGATTATGGAGGTTACGCTTCCAGCTGAGCTGCCTCAGTGAAATCATGCAGCAGACGACTATGGTAAAAAAAGAACGGCAGTCATCCTACCTATACCAATATCACTTTGCACTACAATACTATGCCCTACTTGGAGCTGCACCTTCTGGGCCTGATATGAACTCTACCTATTTAACCAAACTCTGCTAAGAACGGTTACACCAAGAGAACAAGCATCTCTTGCTAAATGCTACTATTGGAAGGAATTTAATTATCTTATTTCTTTTTTGTTTCATTTTTAAGGTTACTGGTTACACTGTCACTTGTGTGACGAGAAGCTGTCTGTAAGCCTAAGTCACATACAGAGAAATTGCGATTGACAGACAATGCATATGAAAACTGATTGAAGTTCTTCCAAATAAAAAATGAGGAACCTTTTTTTTTTTTTTTACAGTGTAGGTTTCCAAGACGTTTAGCATCATTAGACATTTGTAACTGCCAATAGTGAAGAACTGTAGGCTAAATTTGCAAATACGGGGTGAAATATCTGGCAGTACAAAGAGTTACCTCAAAAGTCAAAAATCACAGAGTAAACAAACCCATGCTGAAAGAAAAAATCCTGTACGTACTTAATATGTTAAAAAAAAAAAATCACATTTTTAAGAAACTATTATTGAGAAGAATTACATAGCTGTTTACATAATTCAACTCTCTTAAGTCCTTTGCTACAAAGGTATTTTTATTGCTCAGATAGCATAAAAGCTCTGAATCTATCTTTGTTGAGGACTGTACGCAAGATTACAGCCTCAAGATAGCAAATTGTTTTTGGCATGAGCTGAAACTGGTGAAAACTTTTGTACCTACAGTTCTGTTTCTATCCAAGATTATAATATTTTACCACAGTACAAATGCTAACCAGTAAGAGCCAATTACAGATATTTAGATGCTTTCTTTAAGCCTTTTTGAAAAACACAAGCTTCATCTACAACTTCAAAACTGTGGTTTTTAAACAAATCTGTTGTATATTGGCTGCTACTATACAGAGGAATTATTCACATGATCAGTCTTAGTCCACACCTGTGGCTTTACAGGACTTTGTCGGGGCAAGCTAGCGTATTTTTAGCCAAAGAAGTGAGATGCCATCACCAATTGCACCATAACTGATTTTTTTTTTCTTGAGAAAAATGAGGAAGCAGAGTCACAGCAGCCATTGATCTTGACTCGGCGGGGGGGGGGGGGGGGGGGGAAAGACAAAAGAAGCTAAAAAGCCATAAGAGACAGAAGTTACCACAGGAACAGGACAACCAGGAAACAAAAGCAGACTTGAGTTTAAAATAAATAGGCCATCACACTGAGCCTTTGGAAAAAAGTATTCTCTCTCCCACTAAATTAGCATGGCTCAACAAATTTCCAGAACAAAACAAAAACATGGGCAAGACATAACCTGTGACCTGGCAGACAAGATAGAAGAGAATGCTACACAGCACAAGCAAAACCAAGAGCTAGAATAACCAGGGTAAACAAGATAACAAAATTTCAATGCAGGAGTGAGATCCAGCTAGAAGGGTAACATTAACAATTTGGGTTTTTTTCTAAAGGAACAGAAGGCAAGGAAGATAAAGAAGTTTTAATGAAAAAGCACTATGACTAGAGAGCTGAGCTGTCCAGGGCCAGTACTAAGTTAGTTGCTAGTGTAAATACAAATGGTTTCACAGAAATATTTTAACCACAATCTTTTTTGCTGATGTGAGAATCTTCTGCAACAAAATCTTCATTAGGAAAATACTACTTAAACCTATCAGAGCAGCTGACTCTACAAACCCTTTATATGCTGAGGAATTTTACATGATTCAATATGATCTGTGTATCAGTAAAGAATGGCGTCTCTGAGTTTCTTGAAAACCAGAAAATAATCCTGGTTTTCAAAACAGGAACTAGTTTCTAGCATAGTTAGAAAACGTAGCAACAGAGCGTTTCTTGTTAGACTTCAATTTCAATTATACAAACCCCCACTTTGTAAATGAGACTTCAAGGCCAGTGACTAGTGTAAAGGTCTTCTAATACTAATGAGTTTTCAAGCCCTCTTTAAGATTAAACCAAACATTTCCTCCCTTCATGGAGGAAACATACCCAGTGTATCCAGAGACTCATCAGACTGTGCAGTTTTGCCTTTGATGCGTTTCTTTCCCATATTTGTAGTCTTTAATTTTTCTTACATGGAACAGTGACCTAGCAAAGAAAAACAGCAAATTAGAAACTACGCTTTGGTTTTACTTGCTCATTGATAAACAATAAATTATTTCTATGGCCAAGATGTCCCTTGAGGTGAATTAACTTGTTCCAATTTGACATTTACAAAAGAAAATAAATTAATTATACTTTAACATGAAACAATTGTAACTGTTGTTAGAGGCAAGATCACAGCGTGAGTTATGAAACCCAAAGTTATTTAAAACCTTAAAAAAGAAGCATTGCACAAAAAGAACAGGATGGGAAACTTCAGTATCAAAAATCCTACAAGCCTTTAGGACTTGTACTTTAACTAACAACAATGGGATTTTAGGAAAAAGAATTGGGTTCATCACAATAAAATCTTCAAGTTCTTTGCAATTATAGTCTTTCATTTCTCTTTAGCGTAAATTTCTTGTATCTTTCATGAAGTCTGACACAGGCAAATACTCTGACATATTTGAAAATATACAGATTATGGGAGTTCCGATTTTTAAGTTTCTTCACAGGAGGAGATTTATCATCGCCTTCCCAACGTATCAAGCAAATAATTCAGATGGGGTCTGCTATTTGGTATGCCTGTAAACGGACAAGAGTGATCTACCACTACAGAGACCTAAGCCAAGTGCTTGCCTTCAAAAAGTTGTCTACTGCACATGCAGTAGGACGTTTTTAACTTCTAGTCTGTAGCCCTGTGCCTTATCTCACAGAAGACCATTCAAAAGCATCAGGTAAACCTACAAATCGACATATACTATACAACAACAACATGCAAGCCAAAAGGGTTCGAAACCAAATCTCTGCAGTCTTATGCTGCCTTTGCAGGTTGGCCTAATTCCGCTGTCCACCCCTCAGGTAAACACGTCACCACAGCGCTAAATCTGACCCGTAACACCCGTCCTTTCAAAACCATTTCCTAGCTCGTGCTCAGCAGCACGCCAGCCGCAGAGCAGTCACAAGCCCACTTGGAGCGGTCACAGCCGAAAAATGAAGGCAGCCCAAGAGAATCAGAGAGAAACCAAGCTGGGAAGGGTTGAGGCGTGATACCCACTGAGGACTCTTTGAACGAAAAACCTTTTTGAAGCATGCTTTTAGGACAGATGACCCGCGCGTTAAATTATGGGCAGGCAGCCACTCCGTCAAGAGCAGAATTATCAACTTTTGCAACTTCGCATTCAGTTTGTTCAGGAAAAGAAACAACAGCTCGTCCAACAAACTCCCCCTATGGCACACTGGCCAGCAGAAAGCTACGACATTTGGCCATACACACGCACAACTCGAAAGCGTTAAAAATCCTTCCCACGCCGACTCGGTTCCCGCCAGGAAGGCGGGACAGCATGAACACACGTAGCTCCTCATTTAACCCTCGCTGTCTCTGGGCGGACTCGCCTGACGGGCTCCTCGCCAGCCTTTTCCACGCAACGGCCCACGCGAGGAAAAGCGCTGCAGAGCCCAAGAGCTGAAGCAGCAAAAAGACCGTTTATTTTACTTTGGGTTTTTTTTTTTTTGCCGTAAGAACGAGCGGCCTGCAAACGACCACGTGTGCACCTGCGTCGGACGGAGACCCGAGAAAAATGCCCAGGGAGGCACGCCTGGGAAACCACCGGGGCGGGGGGGCCCCCCCGGGGCGGGGCGGCGCACCCGGGGGCGCGGGCGGGCCGCCCCACTCACCCCGTCCGCTGCCCACGGCTCCCCGGCCCGCCGCCGCGCCCCCCCGCACCCCTCCCCGACCTTGCACCACCCTGCCGGCTGCTGATTGGCCCGCGCCCGCCCTCGCGCCTTCACTGACAGGCGGCGCAGCCAATAGGAAAAACGGAGCGTCCCGACCGGAGGGAGGCTGCGGAGCGCCGGAGGAGTGAGTCCCGGGGCGGGGGAAGGAGGGCGGCCGCGGTGGTAGGGGCGCGACGGCAGGAGCGGGCGGGGGGACGCTTCCATCCCTCACCTGCCGGCGCCGCGGGGCGAGCAACTTGGTGGCGCATGGCTCCGTCTCGGGGCAGCCCGGCAACTTCACCTCCTCCCCGGGTCGTCGGGCAACGACCTGCGGCTGCCATGCGCGCTTCCGGCGCGGTGCATTGTGGGGCCGTGAGGGGAGCTGACCCCCTTCGGGGCCGGGGGCTGCGGCTCGTGGGCCGGGCTTGCTCGGCGGGGGAGTAGAAGCTCCCCAGGTGCGCTAACGTCCGCCTCCGCGGCCGCCACAGCGGCAGAGGCGGCAGCGCCCCGGGTACGCGGCCCTGAGGGCGAGACTGATTTGGTGACGGGTCGTTGGAGGTTAACTCGGGAATTTAGCACGGGCTGATTATTTAGCGGGACATACGTTAAAGAGGTGGCTCAGGCCAGGGCGTTCCGAAGGTCGGAACATTGGAAGCACCGCGGAGAAAGACACGAATCGTTCAGCCCCTGTGAGTGGCGCGCAAGGGACGGCCCTGGGAGGAGGAGCGGGGTGGCACCGTGAGCCGGCTGCGCGGGAAAGTGACAAACACCGGGGAAACCAAACCTTCGGCGAGGCCGAAGTGAGAACTACTTCAGCTTCGAGTGAACCGTCCCAATTGACATGGTAAAAATCACGCCCCTCCCCCGAGTCAAAAGACGCCTGCCAGAAGACCCTTCTGCACAGAACGTGTGTAGTACAACGAAAGGGTACCGCACCTTTAAATGGATGTGGGGCTTGCAAGAACCTATTGGAGATGGCGATGATTAAGTGTAATTGCGAAATAACTGGTAACTGTTGTTCCGAGTTGTATGAAATGCTGCTGTGTGTTAGCTGAGGCGTGCCAGCTTTGTGGAATTAGCACCTCGCACCCATCCCTGTGCAGAAATGAAATAAATAAGCCATGTCCCTCCTTGAGGGTGTGACAGTTGACTTACTGCATACCGGGGCCGCTCTTCGGACAACACCACCGCCACATCCTGTCCCTTCTCGGATCGGGGGAAACCTCATGGGCTGTCACAGGGTGTCTCCATGCTTCTAACTGCCCAGCATATGAGTTGGCTTTGATGGGTGTGGTTATAAGGGCTAATACGGTTTACGTGGACGTGGCTAATGAACTTAGTCCCATATTCAAGCCCTGTTTTCCCTCACTAATTTCCTCTTTGTGTAGGAAACAATAGAAATGGCTTACCGAGAAGAAGCTGAGGTACAAATTTCAGAACTGGATTTACTCTCCAGCATGTTCCCTTATGAGGAAGAGTTCATCGTGACTGACCAGCTGGCTGTAGCAGAACTGAAGCACTATGTTGAAAATGAGTCTGCAGAGATGCCATCTTCACAAGTTCAGTTTATACTGAATGTAAAGGCAGAGGCCTCTAATGCCTCTATGGTATTGTAAACACCTTTTTAAATTTTTATTTCTGTTTTGTGGGATTTTAGGGCTTGCTTGAACTGAACATTTGCCTCTCTGTTTTTAGGCGGAATTCTCTATGGCCTGTGCTTTACCATTTAAATATCCAACTGTTCTACCAGAAATTACTGTGAGGTATGGCATTAAAAGTACAGCTAATAAAAACATGTGAAAGCTACGGTGTACTACATAAATAGAGGTATAATAGGAAAAAGCAGTCTTTTTTTGATAGTTTACTGTCAAATTAAGCCAGATGGATAACAAATCTCCAAGGTTATGATTTCTCTGGTGTCCTCAGCAAGTAAGTGAGAAAAATGGGACAAGCATGGAGGAGTGCCATCTTCTGTACAGAGGGGTTACGTGTAGGTACTGTTCATAGGTCTGATGCTCAGGAGGAGGGGCTGTTGTCCATTTTGTCAAGGTTTAATGCTTTCTAAAGGAGTGAAAAGCTAGTCAGTGGTCTTATTCTTCCCTTGTCAAGACGCCATTACTCCCAAGCTTCTGTTATCTTTTGTTGGAACATTTCTGTTTAAAGAAGTAGCCTTGCATATTACAGGAAATTAGTTCAGCCACCATACTGACTTTTCAAGTACCTTTTTCTTGATTTTTATTTACAGATTGGTAAACTCAAGTTAGCACACCAGTTAAATACTAATTAAGACCCTTTCACAGCTAACATAGCTTAAGTATCAATAGTGAGTGCATACCATCTAAATATGGCCTGATTTCTTTGGCAGCTTGAAGTAAAACTGTTTGAAAAACATGCTAAATTGTAAGTGTATTACAACTGCATTTATATTTTTCTTTAGGTCATCATTATTAAGCCGCTCTCAGCAGATTCACCTGAACTCTGATCTCAAATCGTATTTGACAGAAAACTGCAGCGGTGAGCCCTGCATGTTGAGTGCAAGGGAATGGGTTAAAGACCATGCAGCTGCTTACATTGACAAAGAGCTTTCGTCTTCAGTGACAACATCAGATGCCACACAGTCAGAAGACATCACGTTCACTCGACTGTGGATCTACAGTCATCACATTTACAACAAGCAAAAAAGAAAGAACATTATTGACTGGGCCAAGGAGCTCGCTCTCGGGTTTTGCATGCCAGGGAAACCAGGTGTTGTTTGTGAGAAGGTCTACAAAGACTGCGAAGAGTTTGGTCAAGGTTAGTTTTGCTTTGTATTTAAAAGCCATTGGTGGTTAGAATATTACAAGCCTCATGTTATACATGTAGCCAGATGGCGCCTTCCAACCTAGAGAAGTCTGCAAGGTATTTGTGTTTATTGTAATGTATTTACAACTCTGAATAGCGACTGTACCAGTACCGCACGGTGCACATTTATTTCTGTTCTACCTTCATCTCTGTTTCAGCTATATAGCGGTGGACTGCGGTACCCCAGTCGTGTTAGCTCTGTATACTGTTACATCGCTTTACATTTGTGCTTTATTCTGCTCCCATCATTTATATTTCTGGGTGATGCAGACTAAACGAGCATTGCTGTTTGATTACAACAGCTAAGAGAGCAGGAGAATATGAGAGTTCTTGGCACAGGCAAGGCAGAATTGAGCACTGAAATTGAAACCACATCTTCACCAATTATTTTGCGAGGAATAACATTAAGGTTTTTGAATCCTGGGGAGATGATGTAAAGAAACAAGCTCCTGCCTATGGGAGTGTTTATGCCTGAGTAGTATTTCTATGACCAGCTAGGAAACCGTTATCTCTGCCAACATATACATACAAATGGAACTTATTGACTTCCGTGATAATGGCTGTTTCATAGTATTTTCTAAAACAGCCTGTATTTTATAGATTCATACTTCTCCGGTTGCTTTCAGAGTCAGAAGATTAACATGGAAAAGAATTCTCATCCGGCACAGAGAAGATGTTTCTTTGGAAGGTGGAGGACACGCTGAGATTCAGAAACAAAGAAAGTTCTCCACTTTGGAAGAAAAATGTTTTGATGCGCATGGTACCAGAGGAAATCACATGGATTTGGGGCAGCTATATCGGTTTTTAGAAGAAAAAGGATGTGCTGACATTTTTCAAATGTACTTTGGGGTTGAAGGGCATTGAAGGGGTTGAAGATCACCACGGGTCCAAGTGGTGATCTCTGTAAGTTAACCCTCATAACAGATTCCTTAGCTGTTTCGCAACAGTTGATCAGGGAGGGAATTAGTGATTTGCGGTTCATGTGATAAATCCAGTTTTCAGTGAAAACAGATACTCGGTGAAATCCTCAATCATGAAGATGACTAAATGAACTCTTTATTACACTTTCTGGTTTTAAGGGCATTTAGGGTACATCCCTAATTACAGTGAAAGAAAATGTGTTTGATAACCTCCTGGGCAGTTAGAGAATTATAGATGAATGAATAGATGGACTCATGATAAACGAGTAAGAAGAGACAAAAATGAAGCATGGCTGTCTCAGCAGAGGGAAATATGGTGATTACATTCTTTGTTGCTGTTTACATACACTACATGAAGACTTTTTTATAACAATCTTTTCTACTACTTTCTACCTGAAAGTATATTAAGCCATGAGATTAATGTTTTATTTACAAAAAAAAAAAAAGTGTGGGAGCAGGTTCACAAAAGCCACCTTCGTGCAAACAGGAGGAGCGGGGATGCCCGCTCTAAGGCGTAAGGATTTTCCATAGGTAAAAATTGTGTTTGGAGGTAGGAGGGAGGCTGTGGTGGCTCTGCTACCTCTGCAGCTGGGGGGTCTAGCCTGTTCACTCACATACAAGGGAGGAGGGGGCTCCCTTACAGCACACTCCGAACCAGTAAAATGATCCCCTGGACTTGATGGATTTGCGGTCGGCTAATTTGAAGAGCGTTAGTCTGGGTTATGGTTTTGACTCTGGTTTCGGCAAAGTTGTATCAATGAACGCTAGTTTGTTTCTTTGCTTATGGATCCTGTGTCTGAATCACCTGCGCGTCACAAAAAGCAGAGGTGGGCTGCTCCTGATGTTGATTAAATATTTCTGCCTAGATCCCCTGAAATTCCTGACATCCAGATCTGCCGTACGGACTTGGGCGCCTTTTGCAGGGGCACTTTGCAGCCGTTCCGCTCCACAAGCGCAGGTTTGCCTCTCTTTGATACTTTGCCCGACCACTAAGCCCTCGTTCGTGTACAAGGATACCGCGACTTAAAGGAGGACCCCCGACGGGCTTGCGGCCCCCGCGCTTTGGAGTTCTGTTGATGGGCACAAGGTTTATTTCAACGAGATGACGTCGTTGTGTTTCGCAGTGATGCGCTGGCGACTACCGACGCTGTTGGCAACCCTCCCATCAGCGCCGGCTGGCCCGCCGCAGACGTCTTTCCCGCGGGGGAGGGCCGCCTGTGCCGCCCCCGCCCCCCCCCCTCCGCGGGGCCCGGCGGCCCCGGGCCGCCGGGGTTGACGGGGCGCCCCTCCGGAAGCGCCGCGCTCGCCCGCCCCGTGCGGGCGGGCCGCGCCCGCCGCCCGGGCCCCGGGTACCGCACGGCCTCCGCCAGCGGCTCCGGCGGGCCCTTCCCGCCCCGCTCCGCCCCACTGAGGCGGGGCGGGCAGGCGGCCTGGCTGTGGCGGGCGGCGGGGCCCAGACCTCGGGGCTGGGGCTTCCGGCACGGGCGGGCAGGTTAAGGCCGCCCTTCCCGGTGCCTTGGGAAGGGGGCTGTAGGCCGCCGAGGCCCGTCCCGGGCTTGGAGGCGGCGGTGCCGCCTTCGGGCCCGGTTGCCGTAGCCAGGGCTGGGGCCGGGGCCGCCGCCGGCCTTCAGGGGCGACTCTTGGCCTGGCCCGTGCCTTAGGGGAGCGTGACTGCCACGTCCTGTGGCGTGTGTACGCTGTACGCGTTTTCCTGAGAGGGGCAAGGGTAGGGGGGCGTAACTGCAAAATCGCCGCGGGTGTAAGTTAAGCAAGGCACTGCTGGGTACACGTAGTGTGTTTTTCCGTGGAGAGGCGTCGAGTACACCTGTCACGGTGTCTCCGGCTTGCCACCGGGCCTGAAGTGGTGTGACATCCGTCGTGCGTGGGCAGGAGGATTGTGGGTGAAGCGTTGTGTTCAGATGATGTAATTCCTACAAATCTTCTCCCTCACATGTATTTAGAGAAGGCTGGGGAACACGAAGAAGCGTGTCTCTATAGTTGAGGTTTCACATGTAGAAAAAAATTACTTAATCTGTAGGTACAGTAGTCAGGTAAAATGTGGCTTACGTACCTCAAAGTTGGATAAGTACAGTGAACTTCAGCAAATTGTCATTACTCTAAAGAAAACCCCCAAACCAAACTCACAAAACTGCAACTGACATTAGGAAATAAAAAGTATTTGAACTGTAGGGTATCACAGGGAACATCAAAGCATCAGTCGGTTTTGCGACAGTCTTCTGGAAGGAGTGTGGTTGACGTAAACGTGAGCCACTGACGCGATGAGCAAGTTGTTGACTTAACTGGGGCAAACTAGAAGAGATGCTGAACTCCAGAACACTCGCTGTAATACTGATGGGATAGTTTCATACTGTGTTACGTATGTACCCTTTTGCTCCATTCCTCTAAATCCTTTGCTTCATGTCTGTTCTTATTTTTCCCGGTGATCTGAAGAGTATTCTTTGGGAGCTGTATTGGTCCATATGCAGTAACGTGAGACTAACTAGTAAAAGCAGAAGTAGTGAAGGAGGGTAGATGGTTTCTTAGTAAGTTGTTCATTTACAGGAGGGCTTTTCTGTTACACTTTTTTTGTATGAGTATAAAACCAATGTAATTTTCCATAAGTGTTCATGGATTAAAATCACTATGAGAGAAGGAAATGCTGATTCTAAAGAGAAGAGTAATTTTCTAGGTCAAACTTCTATGTTTAAAGCATAGGTGGCCTTTTTTGTGAGACTTTGTTTTAAATAGAAGGTTAATTAATACAGTATAAATAGGATCATTATTTCAAATGCGTGATGCGTGCAAAATAAAATAAAATTACTAACACAGATAACTGACTTCTGTCCCTGTTTTTTCTCAGCCTTCTAGCAGTGGCCGAGCTGCAGAGCTTCTCGCCAAAGAACGTGGAACAGTGCCTGGGTTTATTGGCTTTGGAACATCTCAGAGTGATCTAGGATATGTTCCTGCAGTTCAAGGAGCAGAGGAGATAGACAGCCTTGTAGATGCTGATTTTCGAATGGTGTTGCGAAAACTTTCTAAAAGGGATATCACAACAAAACTAAAAGTAAGTGTATCCTTTGTCCCCCATAATTTTTTTTTTTTGTTGGAAACCAATGCATTTTTCTTAAGGATGGGAGGGGAATATCTGAAGGTAGCTAATACTAATTTCATATTGATAAATTTGCTAGAACTGCAATCCAGAAGGTGTCTTGGAGGACTTATGACACTTACACAAATGCTGGTGGAGCATTCATAAAATTAACTCTCCAGATGCTCAGTTACAAGAAATGAATTTTTGAAAAAGAGAGTTGCAATGTCTGGTAGAAGCTGGTAAATCACAAAATGTAGCTATCTGACTTCTTAAATCATGCTCTTGATATCTTGATTTTAGGCTATGCAGGAGTTTGGGACGATGTGCAAGGAAAGAGAAGCGGAAGTTGTTAAAGGTGTTCTTCCTTACTGGCCAAGAATTTATTGTAAAATCTCACTAGTAAGTATTAAATATCAAAGGGAAAACTTGTAGGAATGTACTTTCTTGGTTTTTAAAACCTCTAAGGCAGTCTTTATTGGTATATCTAACTTTGATGGAGTTACTGACTTGTCATAGGGAAAACATGAAGGAAAGTACTGTTCTTTATTGTGGAGGTGTTTCAGTATTGGCAGTGGGTAGAATCTTGAACTGTTGATGCCTGGGCTGTACTTGCTGGATGGAGATAGCTGTTTGTTAGACTTCTATGTTGAAAAGATGCCAAGATATTTCTTCTCATTAAAAGTTCTTTTATGTAGATTCCAGAACGGCTAAAGAAAACATAATGCTCATTTAACATAATTATAAATCTTTTTGATCTAGGACTAATATCTGACCAGGCTTAATACTAAAAAAAAAACTAAACCACAAAAAAACCCAAACATGAAAAGACCATGTGTAGCTGGATAATCCATAATTTTCCGATATATTTAATACATCTCGAAACTATCTGGACTGGCTGCTATTGGAAATGTGATATTGGACAAAATTAATCACTATTCTGATCCATTAGATCAATTTCTAGTATTTCTTTCAGGAGCCAAGAGCATAGAAAGTCACGGTGCGGTAAATTCATACACAAATAGCAGATAATGATGCACAATTTTTGTAGACTTATGGTCATTTTAATCCAAAAAATGTCTTCAAGGCTTCCTGTTTCTCTTGCCTCTTGTCTTTCTGTGTCCTGGTTTTGGCTGCGATAGAGTTACCTAGAGGCTGGCATAGCGCTGTGTTTTGGATTCAGTACCAGAAGAATCTTGATAACACCCTGATGGTTTAGTTGTTGCTGAGCAGTGCTTACACCAGTCAAGGACTTTTTCAGCTTCCCATGCTCTGCCAGGTGCGCAAGAAGCTGGGAGTGGGCAGAGGCAGGGCAGCTGACCCCAACTGGCCACAGGGCTATTCCAGACCATATGACATCATGCTCAGTATATGAACTGGGGGGAGCTGGCCCAGGGGGGCAGCAATCACTGCTCAGGGATGAGCTGGGCATTGGTCGGCAGGTGGTGAGCAATTGCATTGTGCATCACTTGTTTTGTATATTCCGTATATTCTATTATTGTTATTATTACTACCACTATTTTCTCTTCCTGTGCTGTTCTATTAAACTTATATGTCTTTATCCAACCCCTGGGTTTTAACTTTTTTTTTTTTTTTTTTTTTTTTTTACTGATTTACTCCCCCATCTCATTGGGGTGCGGGAGGACAGTGAGCCAACGGCTGTGTGGTGCTTAGTTGCTGGCTGGAGTTAAGCCAGGACATTGTGTTAAATGTTTGTATAAAATGGAAATAAAACTGTAGTTAGGGGTATCAGGAAAACATTACAATTTTGATTGTACAACACATTGGGAATATGATACTGCTAAGTTAGGACTCTTCCCTTGTCTAGGGATAACAAGACTTTTTTGTTGTTACCGTTGCGTATTTTCAAATCTGTATAGCAGAATTCATTGTGAAAATGGCTGAACTGAGAGACAGCTCTTTTTGTTTTTTTTTTTTAAACAGGATCATGATCGCCGTGTGCGAGAAGCAACTCAGCAATCTTTTGAGCAACTGATTCTTAAAGTAAAGAAACACTTAGCTCCTTACTTAAAAAATATCATGGGATACTGGTTGATTGCTCAATGTGACACTTACTCCCCTGCTGCTTCTGCTGCAAAAGTAGCTTTTGAAAAAGCTTTTCCTTCAAGCAAACAACCTGAAGCCTTAGCATTCTGTAAGGATGAAATTCTTAATGTGAGTTTATACCTATGTATTTATTTAAGGCTTTGTGTTGAATATATGTCAACTTTTATTATAAGTTTAAAACTCATCCTGCCCCCATCTATTCTTCGTGGTTAAATTTCTTTCTCACCTGAAACTTTTCTCCTGCTAATGTGAAGAGAAGACTGAGGCAAAGACACATCCTCTATTTTTTTGACTTGCGGTTAGAGTGACTGGAACCAGAGGAATGAAATTAATTTTCTTGTATGCATTTCTATGTAATGATGCTCAGTCATCACGTAATGTTGCTGACAGATAGAATAATGATGCTGGAGTAGTTTAGCTGCAGTGGTAGAGGATTAAAGAGTGCTGAGCAGTGCTTCAGAGAGCCTCTACAAGTTTTGTTCTGACCAAGGTTAACGCTCTTCTGCCAGTCATATATGATACTGAATTGACTGAATTTGAAAAGGTAAAAGTTTGCATTGCTGGCTCATCATACACAAAGTTAACCATTTTGTTTTGTCTCAGTTTGGCGCTTTTTTACCAGAAGCCTGTTGTCATAACACTTTGGAAGTTGCAGTCCTATGAAGTCTTGATTCAAACAGTACCACAGCTACTATGTTCAGCAGGGCTCAATTAAATTAAGTTCTTGTTCACTAGCTTGTGTAAAATGTGTTTAAAAGGCTTGACTCAAAGGTTGTGAAGTTTTATTGTAGAGCTGTTTTTGAATAATGTGTAGGCTATATTACTCACATATAAATTTTAGATTCTCATGTGTATAGATACATATTTTTTTTTCCCCCTAGGTACTTCAAGATCACCTTCTGAAAGAAACACCTGATACACTCAGTGACCCTCAGTATGTTAGCCTGCTTTAATGTATATGGTTTAAGTCTTGGTGTATACTGGGTTCTCTGTCCCTGGAGGTAGTAGATTTAGTTTTGTTTCAAGAGACAGAATAGTTATTTGAGTCCAGATCCCAGCACCTTTCTTTGGGACTAAAGTATAAATGCTTTTGAAAGTGTTATCAGTTGCCTAATTCGTGTTTCAGCTCTTTTAGGAGTGGCATTTTCAAGTAGCCGGAAGATGAGATGACTTAAAACTCTTTCTTTATAATGTAATTTGGTAGCATTAGAGCCTATGGGAAGTTTACATATCTACATTGCTGGCATCTGAAATCAAAAGAAAAACACAGAAAAAGTGAAGACAGTTTAGTTTAGACAGTTTAGAAGACCTTGAGAAGCCTACTGATTTATTTATGGTTCACTTCAATTTTTTTCATTTTGTTTTCTGAGAACTGTACCAGAGGAAGAAAGGGAAGTCAAATTTTTCCGGATTCTGACCTGTTCCTTGCTAGCTTTAAAAAAGTTGCTTAGCATGTTGCCAAAGAAAGAGATGCAGTCATTGGAGGAAAAGTTGATGTCACTTCTGTCCCAAAATAAATTTTGGAAATACAGCAAACACAGCGTACCACAGGTGATTTTTTATATTTCTTCTTTATTTTGATTGGTTTTAGTTAAAGATAATACACTGAACCTAAGCAAGTATTAATTACTTGTATTCTACAAGAATGAACTTTGTACTTTGCTGAATTATCTTTGAAACAGCCTTCAAATTTCTAGGCCTTAAATAGACAATGTTGGTCTAAAAGTTACCCAATAGGCTAATTTGTTATTTGTGTCATCATTATCATCATCTTGGCAATCTGCCATCATTTCAAATTGATGTAAAAGATACAAACTGTGTCAGCTTACTGAATGTGTTCTAGTGCTTTTGGATTTTCATTTTTTTAAAGCCATTTAATTGGTCTTTGGTCTCCTAAGACCAATAGCATAAAGTGATGAATTAATTCTGGTAGTATTTTGTTAAAAAGTTTTAAAGTAGTTTTGGGAAAACATGCCTTTTGAGAAGTATATTAAAGTAAAATTTTTGATAAGCATTTTATCACTAAACAAACTACTTCAAAATATTAAACAGGCTTATCAAATAATTTATTTATTTTTCTTTAATAATATTTAAACCTTTGCTGATGTGATAAAGTATGGGGACCGTGTGTTGTGAGTTAGGGTGACTTTAAAAGGAATGTTATAAACTACATGAGGTGGCAAAGTGTTGCCATTTGACTAAAATTTTGTTTTTCTGTGGCCTATGTCAGGTTCGCTCAGCTTTCTTTGAGCTGGCTTCCGCTTTTTGCCAGTACCTGCCTGAGCTGGTGAAAACTGAAGCACCAAGAGTTTGTCCTGCTGTTCTTCTCAGCATTGACGACAGTGATGCAGTGGTGTGTCCTTCTCTCTGGGAGGCTGTACTTTATGCTCTTGCCACTATTGAGGTAATGTGGGAAACCTAAGGGGCAGACATTTTACTCAAATTAAACTTTTCACTAAGTGCCATTGTTTTCTCTGTAGAACTAGGAAGAACAGCTTGACTGGGTTTTCTTTATGATTCATAACATGAATTTATCAATGCTACGTGCTCCTTCCTCCTTGGGCTTCAGTGTAACTTTCAAATATATTGTGTCCAGCATGTCTGAAAATCAGAGTTGTTAATTAAATTAACCTGAATCCATTTGATTAAAAATACTAATAAGTAAAATAATAATGCTTAAAACCTTTTTCTTGGTTAAAGGCAGTTACAAAAATGACCTGCAGTGCATTTTTTTGGTTTGTTTGTTTCCCCTTCTAATTTAATGCTTGCTTCTATAACTTTGTTCTTTCTTTTTTTTTTTTAATTTTAAGTGAAATACCAGCTTTGAATTTATTAGCAGGATGAGTGGTGTTGCCACAGACTGGGATGCTTTGAGGGTTTAATGCTGCAGATCTATTTTGTAACTGCTGGTATAAACTGTAACAATTTATGGGACAAAAATATCTTTGTTCAGCTTGCTATAAATATGAGTATCTAAAACTATGATAAATCAGATCAGGTGACAAAATCTTTGGGGTGTGGGGGAAAGTGCCAAGGTATTTTGTAACAATCAGAAGATTTCTGAGGGGAGTTTTGAAGTTTGTGATGCTTCTAAAGTTAGGATTTTGAAATCGTTGCTTATTCTTGGCAAGAACTCAGAATTAAATACAAGGACCAGTTATGATAACAATTTTTATGAAGCATCCTTAAAGCATTATTAAAGAGAAGCCTTTAATTGCGGTTTGCTAACAAGAAGGGGCCATTTATTTTAAACAATTCAGAAACACTTTTATCACATTAACTTCTTAAATACGCAAGCTGAAATAGGGAGAAAGTGATTTTTAAAAATACTGGCATGTGAATTTAAATTTTGCAATAACTCGTTTCAGCTACAACATAGGGAGGTAGTTTAAATGTCTATCTTGGGAGTTCTTCATAGGCAACATATTCCTGTTTACTTTACAATAAGTGTATTTCTTTCTGTAGGATTGTTGGAGTCACGTAAATGCCAAGAAGGGAGTTCTACCAAAGCTATGGACAGTGCTTCGGGAAGGTGGACGAGGACTAGCTACCGTTATATACCCAAACCTCTTGCCGTTCATCAGCAAGGTACCTCCTGGCATTGCAGAACCAAAACTGGAATATTTCAGAACTTTTTTCAGCTCTATAATTCAAGGGTACGGACCACACATTTATTTATTTATTTTTTTAAATCAGTCTCTTACATTTGGAAATAGGAGAACTAATCTTCTTTAAGCATTGAAAGAAAAGTAACATACCATTTGCCTTGAGGATATTTAAATATACGTTAATTGTTTATTTGAGATAAGACTGTTTTCACTATAATATTTGAAAATCATATTTTTAAAATACTTTTAAATATCCAAAACTACAGTCAGTCCTTTGTGGCTGTCCCTGTCTTCTTAAACATCCAGCCTTCTTTTTGATTTTATTGCGTCTTCCTTACCGAAAGCATTTTTACCTTCCCTTGTCAAAGCTTTGTGTTTATTCCATGGTAAGTTTTAAAATGGGAAATGAATTTAAAATTGAGTGTCTCTGGAAGTTACCAGGCTCTTCTCACCAGTATGTAATTATTACAGAGGTTATTGGGATTAGCATTGTGATGGTGATATTTCCTATATGCAGGAACTTTAATTCTCGTGATACTGATTTTTAAAGGTTTGAAACTGCTATCATTTTTTGCCTTTAAAACATATCAAAACCAACTTTCTAGCAAATCTAACTTAAATAATGCATGTGCATTGTATATTCAAAAGCATATGTAAGTTATTTTATGAAAGACTAAAATATAACCTATTTAAACAAAAATCAATTCTTGATTGATGTTGGCATGGTCATTAGCAGAGCTCTTGGAGAAGAGAGTTATGTATGGGTTGGTTTTGAAAAGTGTATAGATTTTTATTAGAAGTAGTAAAATGGTTATCATATTTGTATGGTAATTTATGTGGTCGAATTTTCCTTAAAAAGCAAACAAATCACAGTTGTTTAGACTCATACTGGCTATAGTGACACTGTCTTTTGGTAGCTTTTTGTTTTAGTTTTTTTCTTTTTTCTGTACTGGCAGAAAGTGACACCTTCTAAACCTCTCTGGTGTGTGTAGAAAATTGTAAAGGAGTTTCGACAAACACCTGAAACATTAGGCAGTATGCTTGACTGGATATGGTTCCTTTATTTATACAGATTTTTTTTTTTTTATGAATGCTAAAGCTAGATGAAAAAGTTATTTTAATATGTTGTATTAAATACCTGCATTTATTGTTTTGACTTTTTAAATATGTCCTATTGAATTTGTTTTGATCTGACTCCTATCAATGATTCTGTTATTCTATATTCTCATATTGGAGTTGTCTGGAGAAGATCAGCATAGGTTTGTTACATTCATTACATGCACACTGGCTTTCTTAGAAGCACAGATGACTGAGTGTGCCCTCCCTCCGGTGTTGCCTTTCAATAGGTTATCAAGTGAGCGAGCAATAGGCAGCCCTTCAGAAAGTTCAGCAATTATAACTGCATTTATGGAATGCCTGCGCTTTGCCATACTACAGAAAATAGACAAAGAAGATGACCAAAGACAAATTCATCAAATGCTTATATATGATCAGGTATTTGTTAGAAATACTTAATCTTGTTGTGTGTACATTTAAGAATTTAAAGTTTAAGAAAAACAGAAATTTCTGTGAGAATTTACTTCTCTGTTGAAAGTTTCACCAGATTTTATGGAAAAGATAATCTTACTGAATTTAATCATTTTTTTTCCTTCCTATAAAATCATTCCTTTTACTGTGCACCCCACCCTGTGTATTTTTATTAAGTGTTCAAGCATGAGTAATTCTGATGGTTTTGGAATTGCTTCTGGCATGTTTTTCAAAATTACAGAATTTCCTGGTATTATAAAGAATAAAATGATCGTCTAGTTGTATCACTGTTCTTTAATAATTTTTTTGTCTTTATAGCTAATTCCTCTTACCGATGCTGTACTCAGGGAGCCCAAGTTACAAAACGGACCATTATTTTATCAAATAGCAGAAACGCTGAGCTCCTGGGAAGCTAAAGCAGAACTCTCCAATGATGATGGCACAGATGAAGTTTTCCAGAAACTGTTGTCAAATTTTTGGGACCGTCTTTTAAAAATGTGTGTACTTCATGTTGATACATTGGATGCTGATGAGAAATCACTGTTTGCCATATCTGGTATGCTAGAAATTCTTCAGAATCCAAAGAGTGCTACAAAACCAAACAACAGAAAATCTCTAAAAATCAGATTTACAGATGAGGATGAATCTGAAAGAAACACAGAGAATGGAAAGCTCACAGAAGTGAGAAATAGTGACTCTGAAATACAGGCTGACTTGCAGCGTAGGAAAGAACCTTTAGAGGATTTAGTCTGCAACCTTGCTGAACTGAGTATTGTGTATGTCAATGAACAGAAGTCAGAACAACATTTGAAATTTCTCTCTGCCCTGCTCAACTCTTTTTCTTCAGACAGAGTTTTTCGAGTACTTTTGGAGCAGGGAAATGATACATGCTCTGCTCAAGCTGAATCCCAAAATGAAATTAAAGCTCATCATGAAAGTCCATCTGTACAATTTCTGTATATGAATTTAATAACTTGGCTGAAAGAGGACTGGAGGAAAGACATCCATTTTCTGGTTGATATTTTGTACAGTGTGCTTAACTGTTGCAACAGTAATGATGAAAGGAAAATTGTTCTTGATGATTTAACAAAGGTATGACTTGTCCATTTTATTATTAGTTTTTGTCAAAGTAACTACTCTTTGTGGGCTGTAGTTGGTTAATCATTTTGTTTTGGGGCTGTAGAAAGGAAAATCTACAGGAACAAATTCAGGGTAAGGAAGGTAGATTTAGGAAAGGTTGACATGACAGTGTTGGGGTGAAAGGTTATGACATATGTCCCTTTCTATACGGTATAAATCATTAAAAAAGTAACATCAGAATTTCTCTGTTCTTGCTTCTTTATAAAGTGTGCTTTTATACTACTCATTGATGACCTTTCCTATACATACAGTCCCTTATTGATCTGTGTGGTGGAGAAAGACTCTGAAGCCAAAAATAACATCAGTAACTTTGTTACTGAAACTTAGCAACTTCTGCTTATTCCCTACAGAAATTAAAGTCGAAAACCAAACAGTTAAAATGGTATTGAATGCTTCTTATTCAGCAAAGAATTTGTTAAATATTGTGGAATTTTGTTTTTCTTTCAGATGGATTTGAAATGGATTATTTTTCTCCAGATAATTCAAAAGGTACCTCTTAAGACTTTTTCTGTTCTTGTTTTGCATAGTTTTGAATATTTCCCTGGTGTTAGCTTTGAGAGTTAAAGTGTTTGAACGACTTTTTTAAAAATTATTATTATTATTTAAATAGTGATAATTTCCATAGTTTGAAAATTTTGTCGTAAGAGTTTCAGAGTGTTTTAAGTGCACTTAAATCTGGGGACAATCTTAGAAATGAAATTCTGATACCAAAACAAAAGCACCTTTGTCCCTTCTATTTCTGGCCAGTTTGCTCTTTGAGCCAGGGGCATTCCTGATTTGTTTCTGGTCATCCCTTCTAAGCTAGAGAGAATGGAGTTGAGTATGAGACCAATCATTTAAATGATTATTTGTATCATCACCTTTACATTGTGCTTACAAGGAAAAGGTAGTATACAGTTTTTTCACATGGGATATTGAGAGCCTGACATTTAAGTGATTGCTTGGGATGAAATATGAAGTGTATTACAAATTCTTGGATGAAGAGCTCATAGCACTTGATTTACAGTCCAGTGTGTTGACCATAATATCTTTCCACACAGATACTGTGTATTTTAGGAATCCTCAGGTTTTATGATTTTGTAACTTACAATGAATGGCTTATCACCAAAATAATGTTTTTCTGATTTGTGACCTTCCATTTCTTTTTAGAGAAATTCAGATGCTGTAAATAGATTTTATGTTGTAAATAGGTTTAATTTCAGCCAACCTGGTCATCCAAAAGTTATCTTTCTAACTCCAGTGTAGGCATTGCCTGGGCTTTATAGTTGGAGAAAAGGAAAAAGAAGAGCTTTCAGAAGGTGACTTGCTTCACTCTAAAGTAGAGGTCTGACCAAGTCATATGTTGCTGTCTCTGACCAAAAAGAAAGCTGGGGGGATTGTTGCAGATGTAAACACCTAGAGACTTATTGTTTATGACATGATATGACTCCCACTCTGTGTGTGCAGGTTTGACATACTAATCTTGTGCTTAGTTAGTAATAAAAGTTAATACCCTCAAAAGACTATTAGAATTACTTTCTTGTGATTCAGGCATGCTCAAGCACAACAAAACTTTCCTTAGTCTCTGACTGGCTGAAAGGAGATACACTTGGAGAAAGACTGGTAATGCTGGCAGATGATCTGTGTCACCTGGGTTTAAAACCTATAGCAGCCTCATCAGACTCATCCTCTTCAGAAAGGTGGACCCTCCTGAGCTTAGTGTTGTCGCAACACATTAAAAATGGTAAGCATATTTATTCTTGGAGTTTGTGAAGAGTAAATACCGCACTAATGCTTTGTAGAAGATTGAAAGGAATTTGAGATCTTCCAGAATACTTAATTTGTAACATCTAGGCTTTCTTCTGGGTTTTTTGTTTGTTTTTTTTGTTTGGGTTTTTTTTTTTCTTGTTGGTTTTTTGGTTGGGTTTTTTTTTTACCTGAGCCAATTAACCATGTCCAGTTTAATTTTTTAAACACTAACTTGCAGTAGCAACATTGCAATTTCTTTGGTCTGCGTTGCTAAACAGAAGTCCGTGTTTAAAGAACAGATTCAGACTTGCAAGTCTGGAAAACTTGAGGAAAATTTAAGTAAGCTTGATTTATTAGCTGATGTGCTGTAAAACAGTATTAATTTTTAAACTATACCATCTGAAATTTACCTTCAAAACTAGAATATCAAAAATCAATGGCTATGGACCCGTGCATGTGTTGGTAATGCCTTGTTACAGGACCTATGAATTGCTTTCAGCCATTTTCAGTTAGATTCATGTATTATAAAAACTGTGTGTGTGCACTTAACGCTGTATATGTAATCTATTTTTTATTAATAACATCCTATTTAATTTCTTCCTTGCGTTTTGTGGTATCTGTGATAGAGACTTCTAGTGGAGTTCAAGTTTTTTGATGTTTTCCATGTAAACTTTTCATTTGTGTTTTGTTAAACCCAGGATTTGCTTTGATCCCTGAGGTAACATACTCCAGTTTATTTGAATGCTGGGCATATTTGTGGTGCTTTTAAGTCTCAAAGATGCACAGAAGTTGACTGTAGTGGATGTTGATAGATAGTGCATCCTGAAGGTGTTGTAAGATTGTTATTTCTGTTATGTGAACTTTTGATGTAGAGGAGCATCAGGAAAACCTGTTCCCTCTCTCCAGAGAGAGTTCAACAAGCTGGCTCACTTGTGAGTCAGTGGTGTCCTAGGACTGGTTGTCCAGTGACTCCACTTTTTGGCTCTAGAGCTGAAGGTATGTCTGAGCTCAAGTATTGTTTTTGTGCTGGGTGCTGTGTGTTTTTAATGCATGTTGGATGAAGTCCAAAAGACCTTCAGGAACTATGGTTCTTCTTGACTTAGTGATTTAGGCCAAAATAGAGTATGTGGATTTTCAAAAAAATTTTTAATGAGATCTCTCATCCAAGTTTCTCAGGGTTAACTGTCATGGAGTAAATGGAAGGGCCTTTCATGGATCAATAACCTGTCAGATGATAGGAATTAAAGGGAAAAAAGGATAAATAGTGAAAGGATGGTAATTGTTTATGATAAATTATTCAGAGTAATCAAAACTGAAACTTTAGGGAGCTGTAGCAGTGTGTTCTGATACTGAAGGTTAAACCAAACCAATAAATATCAAAAGTATACATGGGAAGAACACAATTGTAACTGTATCTGTTCAATGATAGGCTCTGAGCTGTTAAAACTCAGAGAAGAGGTCTTCAGTCATTGAGATGGTTCCCTGTAAGTGGCAGGTTGTTACTCAGCAATAAAAAAGGAATATGGGTTATTAAGAGCTGCTGTGAAAAGAACAAATGAAAATTATTATAGCATTGGTGTATCAGTATCTTGAATACTGCCTATAGTTTTGGTCACTGCAATATTCTTGTTTACCTATGTGCTTTTGAAAAAAGGTGTGATGGAATTAGTATACACCCAAAGAAAGATGGCAGGGGTGGTTAGGCAAATGCAGTGGCCTGTGCTTGTGGAGGCAATAAAACAGACTAGAATTTTTCAGCTTGCAGTGAAAGTGATTGGGGATGGGGTTGTGGTAAAGAGTAAAGTAAAGAGCCATAAAATCATGATTTGTGTGGAAAAAGCAAACAGGAAGAAATTTTCCATTGTTTCTTTAAACGGAAGAGCCTGAGGTTGCTTACAGATGTTTAGATAGTGGGCTTGAGGAAAGAGAAAAGTATACTACTTCATGCAGTTCATAAATAAATAATGGAACTCATTGCCACAGGATGCGGTAGAGTTTGAGGATAAATGAGATTAGCCTATTTCAATCCAGTGAGAAAAGGACTAAGCATATTCATGGAAGATTGGTCTGATTGGGTTAATTATATGCAATGGTCCAAGTGTAATCCCTGGCTCACAGTTGATTACCAGAAGCTGGGAAGGGATCGCTCTGCACTTGCTCTATTTTATATACCTTTTGTCTAAGCTGCTTCAGCTGGTTTAGAGAAAATGTACTTGGCAATGTGAAACTTTGGCTAGGTGATCCTCGATGACTGTGGAATAAGAAAGAAAGTTTAGGTTTATTTTGCATTCAAAGTTAGTAAATAAAAGACAAATCGGTACATATTAACATTTGAATGATCAGGTTTATTAAGTAATCAAAGCATGCTGTCTTTTTCCTCTCCCCAACAGAATCTTTGATTGGTGAAACTTTTGTTGAAAGGATTATTGATAAACTTCAAGCAGCTCTGTCTAAAGCCAAGGATCTTTCTGAAGCTGGAAATACTGAACCATCAGTATCTTTCATCTGTGATGTAGCCTCAAGCTTTTTCAGCTCAGTTAAAGGGTGTTTACTGATGCCATCCTCAGAAGACTTGCTGCTTACCATCTTCCAGTTGTGTGCCCAGAAGCAGGATGCTATGCACTTAACAGGTAACTTGGAAAAAGAACTTTGACTGAACTCTTTTGTAGTTGATGATTACATCTAAATTCTTATTTTTTATAAAACAGATTCAAGTATGTAATGGAATATTGAGTTCACAGACATTGAGCACTTGGAGCTGTAACTGACATGAAAATCTCTGCTTTAATTTACAATGCCAGTAGTTACTACTAAACAGCAAGTCCTGTACATCTTTGCAAGGATTTTAAACTTTTTTGATGTTAGTATCCCTGTGCTTCAGCTATCTTTGAAGCTGTGATATTCCACACTTTGTGGAGTGTTACATAAATTATTTAAGGTCTATGAAGTACAAAGAATGAGCATTTTTTTGTTCATTCTGCAATGAGGAGTTCCTATGAAAAAATGTGTGCAATCGCTTCATTAAAGATACATATATTTATTCTGAAATCATTTATATAGGTCAAGTTGCTCTGACAAATTGTGACCCATTTCTCTCTCCACCAGTGTCTCATTTTTCAGGCTGAGATCATGACTTATATTCTTTGAATGCAGAATTTGAGAGTGATAAATTGGTATATGCATTTACTGACATAAGTACAATGGAGGAAATGGTGCAGTGTTGTCATAAAAGTGAAATACGAGAACACTAACCTGAAAACCACTGCTGCTTTGCAAATGAGTATTGATGTTGTGAATGTTCAGTATTTCAGTATTTTAAAAAGATCTGCGGTTTTGAAAACTATATGAACACGTTGTAGTAGGAAACAGGAACATCACTCATTCTCAAATAAAATATTACCCATGTGTCAAAGTTAATTTAAAATTGCTCAACAACAAGAAACCTATATGTTTGCCCTTGATAGTTATTGCATGTAACCACATAGAAAAGAGGATTCTTTCCCTGCTCTAGGACCTTTAGATATGTGATTGTTGCTGTATGATGTAGGTTGTAATTTGAGTTTGCCTGTTTGTGGTGGTTTTGCTTGTCTGTTTATTGTTTGTTTTTTTTTCCCCCCCGCCCCACAATAGATTTACTTGTATGTAAATTAAAACACACTTGGATGTCTGGTGTAGATTCACTTGTGCGTCAACTTCGGACTATGCAGAAACAGAGTACCTTTTTGCATAAATCTGCACTGTGGGTCAAGAATCAAATTCAGTCTTCCTCTTTGGATGTTAAAAGGTAATTGTGATGTACATGTCCACTTTGTAATATGTTGTTCTCCCAAACACACTAAGATCAGTGCTGTACTATTCTTTATTTAATTGACATCAGAGTTTTTTCAGCGTGTCAGTGGTGAGAGCTGTGGGTAGAGCATAACTTAAAACGCCATTAGTATAGCATGAATACAGCATTGATACATTAATACAATGCTATATACATTGTAAAAAAAAGTTTTCACTGGATAGTGCCAAACTTGTTTGCAGTGTTTTCTCCTTTTCTCAGCCTTCAGGTTTTGATCTCTGCAGTTAGTGATTTGTTGTCTAAGCTTATGGAAGCTGATGGACAGTCTGGATATCTTGTGGGAGCTTATGTTGAGCATGTCACGCCAAACAAAACCGAGTGGGGGAAATTGCACGAATCTCTATCTGCTGAGGTATGAAAATGATAATGGACTTGCACGTGGTAGTCAATCTTACCTCAAGTCTCCGTCCTGTAGGGTGATAAGCATTCTTTATATTGACATGGCACTGCAGTTAGGAATATGCATATGTCTGTGTAAAGGTTCTTTTCAGCTTCTGTCCATGACAGAGGACAGAATCTGTATGTTTATGACCCTGTTCAGTGTTACTGGAGAAAATAAAAATTATGAAATTTTCTGCATGGAACACCAGCAACTTTACAATTCAGGAATTTTGGCAGACAGAATATACATCATGCAAATGTTCTTAGTTTTTATTCTTCTATGGGATTCATTTTGTGAAAGACACCAGCATCTGCAGAGGAACATGATACGCTGACTTATCAATAAAATGCTGGCATACATAGACTGGAGAGTGGGGAAAGACATAAATTCCCTGTCTAACAACCAATCTTCAGTAACCCTAGTATTTCCTGTAAAATATAAAGAGTTCTAAAGATACATATTTATTTCTGAGGCAGCAATGCAGTTTCAAGTTACTGCTGTGCGTTTAGTTTTTTTTAATATGCTGGAGTGGGTCATCTTCACCATTGTGCTTTTGGTGTTAATTTGTATCTTTCATGGTTATTTTTTAGTAATTCTGAATTTTCAAGGTTAAACAGTTCATAGCTCTTCTGTGCATCATTAAAATGTCAATTATTTGTTCATGCTCTTTTTATGCACGTATTACAGTGGATGCACAAACCTCTTTTGGAAGGAAGGCTTAGTATGAATTGTGAACCTTTGGGATCACGTGTCAGGCTGTGTGGCACAACTAAACTTCCAGGCCATCTGTGTACTTCAGCCTTATTAAGTAAAATGGTGCTACTTGTATTGCAAAATGGTATAGTCCATGGAGATGATGATGCTGAAAGAAAGAAAATCGACAATATAAGTAAGTTACAACGGTAAAACTTAAAGGAATTTGATTTTATAGTAGTTGCAAATTAACCTGAATTGATAACTAGAAATGAATAGTTAAAGTTTGGTATATAGATATGAGAAATCATCCTTTTACCTTTTATTGTTTGGGTTTTTTTTTTCTTTAGTTCTCCTTTAAAAGTATAAGTATGCACAAGTGTAGTGTTTATATTTCTATTTTTGTGATTATATACATGCTATCTCAACAGAACTTTGAATTTGGAGAAGCTTGAACTTACGATGAACTTTAAAGTTGTTCATTGCCAAAACACATGGTGCATTGGCATGAGTGGGCAGTGGGAACTTTATCCATGCCATCAAATAAATGCCTGAGTGTTTAGCCAGAATATAAAGATATCTTGAGGCAGCAATTTTCTTAATTCCACCAGGTGGAGTCTTGTTTCTTTTTATTTACAGAATGCTCAAATTAGAGCCAGCATTATCACATTAACAATTCTATCTCCAAAAGTCTCACCATGATGAGAAGTGTAGTTGTTCAGTGTGGGTGTTTGTAAGCTAATGAAGAAATCACATACTAACTAACCAAATTAATTTGGTTTTTTTCTGGACTTAGATCTTTATTGCCATCTGCAAGAAATATAAATATTAAAAAAAAAAAAAAAAGAGAGTAGAGAGGAGTTAAGAGTTCTTCTCATGCTTGATTTGCTTTAAAATCTCCTGAACGTCTAGGATAGAGTACTGTAGCCTTTTCCCCTCTTGTATTTTATGATGCAATTGCAAATAACCAGTTCATGCTCTGAAGCACCTGAGATTGCACGTGTCATCTTTTTAGTGCATTAAAACCAATACAAACCCAACAAAACCTTGACCTGAAACTTCTTGCTTATGCAATGAATATATTCAGCAGTTGCTTGTAAACAACAACCTTTGTTTAATTAGTTGCAGAGCTGTTGTACTCATTACAGTGGATTGAAGAATTGGAGAATCCTCCTTGTCTGCTTCTGGAATATCTTCATATGCTAGAAGAAATGCATATCACATATGAGAAGTTCAGTACGCTAAGTAATACAAGTAGTCTTCAGCAAACAATATTTGATAGGTATGTAAGAACAAGTAAAACAAGCCTTAAATCTGTCTTCATAATTTGCATTGCATAGAGTATTAAGTGCCACCATATTTCCTTATATGTATTGATTCAAACTGCATCTGAATGCAGTTTTGCTGTGAACTGTGCATCTTCTATATATTAACCAGGGTCTTTCTTCTTCTTTGAAGATCAGAGGAACATGGAAGACTCTGGTCCTTAACCATGGCTAAAGTGATTCATGCGGAAAACACTGTATCCTGTGAGACGAAACAACTTTTTAAGACAACAGAAGGGTACCTTAATACTGCTGCCTATAATCTTTTAGTTTGTTGCAAATGTTGATAATGTTAAATGATACTGATTCTGATGAATGACAGCTGAAGACTGAAAATTTGGTAATACCTGTGTATGGTATGTAAAAGCAAGACGCGGTTTAGTGTGTGGAATTAATTACATCATATTAGATCATTATGAACCGATTTGCATTTTGTTTACTAGTTAAATTTTGGCGTTTGTTTCATTCTCGATGTCTTGCTTGTATAAATAGGTTTCTGCCATTAACAGAAGGCAGATTGCATACACTTCAGTGTCTATCGCCTTTTTTAATTGAGGAAGAAAAGAAAGAACTTGTCTTCCACTGTGTGGCCAAACTTATGACATGCACGCAGACAGAGCTTTCCAGCACTGATGGTGAGTATGTTGGTACCTCAGTCCACTTCATTGAAATTTAAGAACATTATTTTTTATTAATGTTTGGTTTTGAATAAAACGTGTTAACTGTAATAATACTGGTTTTCCTAGAAAAAAATGTCTTCTTGGTTTGCATATTTCTTCTAGACTGTTTGGTGTAGTAATTTTCTGCCTTATTAAGGAAGTACAAGCTATACTGCCTGGTACAAAATTAGAAATAAAGGATTTAGACTGATATTATTAAAAGAATTTTGATATTGTTGTGCTTCTTGTTTGGTCTCTCTGATTTAAACACAGCTGTAAACATCAAAGTTTTCAATTAATCCTTTAGGTTTTACATAGCATGCAAAAATATTACTGTTGTCAACTGATAGTGTCATGATTGTCTTCAGATGCTTTAGTAAGACCCCTCTCACAGTTCATGTGTAATTTTTGAGTAATTCTTCCAGTGCATGGGACATAACGTGCTGAGTCAGAACTTCTGTGCATACACTTTCAGCAGCTTTTGAAAAATTATTTAAAGGGGGCTCAGGTGTGTTATAATAATACTTTGGATATCCTTTAGAAAACCTTTCTATTTTCACAAACTTACTGCTTTTCAAGAAAATTCTTTGGAAAGGCTCACACATAGTCCTTCTACACGTTTCAGTTAGATGTCATTTAAAAGAAAGAACTTACTTTTTTTTTCCCCTCAGTACTGGTTTTGTGCATTAGACTGTGCTTGCATGTGCTCTTATTGATCAGTCTATATAAAAACTTGAAAGTTGATTTTGTATTTTTAAACAGGACTATGCTTACTTAAATTGAAAAAACTGTCTTTGGTGACTTTAAACGGTGGACATCTGTCCCCTGGCAGTTTCCTCAGGTTTTCAGATGAGTTCTTCAAATGGATGTCCTCAAAGTGTGAAAAATTTCAGTGTTAGTGTCATGCAGCAATTGAGAGGAATCTTGAATCTTTCTACTGTGGTAGTTTCCCTAACTCTTCGGATTTAGTTAAGCTTTCCTGGCTTTCTGAGTGAACTGGTGAACCAACCAAATGTGGCTGTGAAACTTTAAACAGAAAATGGGAAAAAAGAATCCTCACTCCCCCCTTGCTGTGGAGTGCTCTTGTTTTTAATGCTGGTTTCTTGTTGCTCTTGTAAATCATTGCACTGCTGCTGAAGTGAAGTGGGTTTCTTGTTTGTTTGTTTTTGTTGTGCTTAAATGGTACTTTAATTAACTCAGGTCTTTGTCATTATGCTCGTAAGAAATGTTCTTGTTCTCTGGTAAATCTAGATACATGCAGTTTTCCTTAAAAATGGAACACAGTGCTAGTGCAACAGTAGTACTTCACTCTGAAAGTAAAAATTAACACTTTTACGATAATATTGGAATTCACAACTCACAAGTAATTGCCCAAATTATTGCTTTGCATACTGCATCTTTAGTAGCACAAATAGATTTAAATCTTAGGAGGTATTTTTCCTTTTTGTTAATTATATAAACCAACAGTTAATCTTAGGAGTTTTTGGTTGGTTTGAGGGTTGGTTTTGGTGTCTTTTAAGTTTGGGTTGGATATAGTATTTTTGATTTAACAATGGCATCTCTGGATTAAGTGTTCAAAGAAGAAAGCTTAGGTATTATCCAGACTATCTTATGATGTTAAGTTCAAATAAAATGATCCAGTCAGCTGACACACATTCAAATGTTTGTTTTGTCTTGATAATTAAGACCTATTGAGTATGATATTTGTATTACATTATAGGAGCATTTGGGTGTCTTTCCATTTTGAACTCCTGCTTGAATGATAGAAGTATTGATTGTGATCACCTACTACCTGGAATACTAAAAATCATAATATCTTGGAAAAATGATAATGTGGACAGCTTTCTCTTTAGCTGGTGGGTGCAACTTCGAGATGATTTGCCTTTTTTTTTTTTTTTAACTTCTATAACAAGATTTTAAAAATGCAGAGTGGTTATTAACTCAGACAGAATCAATTTGTAAGTTACAACTGCTATCCAGAGTTCCAGTGTTATGTTTTTAAGCCTTCGTAGAACTGGATTGCTCAGTTTAATACACCTGTCTTTAAGTATCTAATAAATCATACTGAAGAAAATTACCTGGGTGGTTGAAGGCTGGGAAACTGGGAGCTTTTCTAATGCACCTAGATGTCAACTGTTTTCAAAAGCATTCAGAACTGACCAGCTATCCAGATGTTGCGGATATTTAGTTCCAAATTCTGATTGGTTATTTAGGTAGCAGAAAGGAAAACTTGGATACCAAACTTAGATGTCTGGTTTTTAAAATTCTGAACCTGAAAATGTCACTTGGAAAGCTTCCAGCAAGCAGTGAAAACATACTGAAGTTCATTTGTCTTGAGTATAGTGAGAAAAATCCAGGCAACAAAGTCTTGAAATAATGTATACTATTTGGACACTTGAGGGCTTATATTTTATTTTTAAAATTAGTAACTCAAATGATTATTTTTCTTGCACTGATTTTAGTTAAAATTGCTACATTTCATAGTTTATGTAAGTATATTACTTGAGTGAATATGTAAATTGTACAATTTTAGGAATCTGTACAACATGCAAACGAGCAAGTAGCTCTGACAGACTATTTTGTACCTGTTGACTGACTGACTTAGACTTGGCAGCTAATGTAATATTCTCTTCGAAAGACAGAGTATCAAAAGCACACAGGGCAGAGCCTGGTGCAAGACTAATTTGTCCTAAGAGGAGGAGTGAAGGCAAGAATATAAATACTTGTGTCTACAACATGAAGATATGTAAGCTTTTAGTTGTGTTTTTATTGCAGCAATCTGAAAGGAACAAGTGCTCAGTTACTTGGTTTCAACATAGAGATTATCCGTTACCTGCCCTTGTTGCTGGAGTATTCCACAGCTCCTTTGGCTGATAATGAATGGGACTTTATCATGTGCTCCATGCTGGCTTGGTTAGAGGTAATATGAAAGAGACTGTTACTAACTGTTGCATTGCAGCTTTTAATAGGAGTGTCCTGATGCCCTCTGAACCTACTGGACTGATGCAGGGGAGAGGGGGGGGTTTAAAAACGTAGGCTATGAGATAACTAAATTTTTGTAATCTTCCTGGGCTGTCTGATCGACATTTCATCCTAAATCTTTGAAAGCCTTATGTTAAAAGTTTACCTATTTATTTACAAAGTGCAAAGCTGGGTATCAGGATGATACAGTAAAACATTGTAGAAGCTGTGCCACATAGCAATTGAATTTGAAGGAAGGTGCATGAGGATTGCCAAGAGGAATGGAAATCAAAGTGCTCCTAATAGTTCTTATTTAGAGTTTAGAACACAGTGGTCTTAGCAGTCTTTTTGTTTCATCTAATGTGTATGTTAACTTTCTAGTACTTTAGAGTCATGGTCAATATTAATAGCTGGGTACTCAGCATTTCAAAGATAACTTATTTTAAAAAGCGTCTCAGTTGAAATGCAGAACTAAGAAAATAAACTTTACCTACCGCGTAAGTGCCTAATGTTCCATCTCCAGTTTTGATGTACTTACCTTTTCAGATTATTCTCTGGATATGGCAGGCACATAGTTATCTCAGCTTAGCAAATATTTGACACAGTGTTAAAAAGAATTGCACAAAATCCTTTTTTCATTGAACTTTGACCAAGGTCATGTGTGGCTTAAAAGCACGAGCAATACTGTATCTTCTGTTTCTTTTTGTATATGGAGCTGAAATTAACCACCCCCTTCAAGTAATACAGTGGTTAGTAATTGCATTGGTAATTGAAGAATAATTTTGAAATGTGTCTGCTGTAGGTCTCTATGTTGAAAAATAATATCCCTTTAAGACTAAAGTCTAACATGACATGTAAAAATTAACTGAATCAGAAGCAGTCTGCATTTCAATATCTAAATGATCACATGAAACATCAAAATTATATTCTAGTGCTGTTAGAAAACAGAGTGAACAGCTGACTATTTCTTTATTAATCAAATAAAGATACAGGATTTCTCACCCTCTAGCTTTTTGGTTTGTTTTTTTTTTTAAATAGTTATAGCACCCTCTGTCACTACACACTTTTAAGGGCCGTCTGGAAACTTCTGTGTGGCCTGTCTTGGTCTCAGGATTAATCTTCCTATCTATGCTGTATGTCCCTCAAAAATATATTTTTTTTAATTTCAAAAAAAACCCAACCCAAACAGCAAACTTGTATGAAAAACTTGTTGCATAGATTAAGTGCTTGGGAATATTTTTAATATTTAATGATACTCCTTTTTTTGGGGAAACTACTAAGAATAAAAATAAAAAGAAGGAGCTATGTTGGGGGTGAGGAAATATTCTCCCGATCGCCACTTCAATAATTTCTAGTTTACAATAGTAAGTTGCTGGTTTCCTTCTGCAATTTGGAAATACAAGCATGATGTTGGTACAGCTTTTATGTTTGGGAGAGAAAAGTGAGAGCACTTCACATATCAATTTTGGCTCACTTGGCTGCACAAGTACTCCAGATAAGCTACAACTGCGTACAATTCTGTTTGAATGCACATAGTGGCAGTTTCTTTCTGTCGTTACAGAGAAGGTCATATGAGGGAAGCATTTGAGGATTCTAAATGTTGATGAGACTTTGAAATTATTTTCAGCAGGTCTTACTAAAGTACTGATTATATTTTTCAAGTTTTTTTCTTTTTTCCCCCAAATAGTTTTAAAATGGTCCGTGCAATTGAGTCGTATTTGAAATTACACTTTCTGGTATAGACAAGGAATGTGAAACAGATATTTTAAAGCAAATTTATTGTTAAGAAATATTCCTTTTTTTTTTTTTCCTTCTAGACAACCAGTGAAAACCATTCGTTTTATCATGTCCCGCTTGTGCAGATTTTTGGTTGTGTCAGTTGTGACTTGGCATCTGCCCTTAGCACTTACTTTGAAGCTGCAGCTTCTGAAACTACTGAAAACCTTCCTGTGAATTTGATCAGTGAATGGAAAGAATTCTTTTCTGAAGGAATTCACAATTTGCTGTTACCTTTGTTGGTGAAAGTCACAGGTGAGTATATGGCAAGGAGGGTAATAGTGGTAACTGTTGGGCTATTCTGAAATAGAACTCAAAGGGCTGTATTTTTTAATTTGTAGGAATATTATGTCAACATAGCTTATAAAACCTCACTTTTTTGAACACTTACATGCTAATTAGTAAAGTAATTGCACTTAATATTGTGACTTTTAAGATTAAATGGATTCTGATAAGCAGAGTCTGAGTTGTTTCTAGTAATGCTTGTTTATGATATCCATACATTCTGTATCACAGCTTGTCTTTCTCTCTTTTAAATAGGAGAAACCAAAAATGCATCTGATGGCTCCTTTCAGAGCTCTGTGTTAACATCTTTGGGTAAAGCTCTAACATACATCTCAAAGGACCAGCTGTTAAACCATAAATTGCCAGCGAAGTTTGTTGCAGGCCAGAAAACAAATCTTCCAGATAAACTCCAGACTCTACTAAATACGTTATCTCCACTGTTGCTTTTTCGGGCTAGACCTGTACAGATTTCTGTCTACCATATGTTGTATAAGTAAGAATCAACAAATTTCTCACTTCCCTCTCCCCCCTCACCTTTTATTTTTAAGTGTGCTGTAGAACATGCACTTATAGATGCGTTTAGCAAAGTCATGTTCTGTTATGAGAGAAAATCCTTAACTGGGCACTTGTGTTCTGTATTGGAGAACATTATATAAAGCTGCGAATGCTAAATATAATTGTAAAAGTAGACTGAAAATATACTGAGAAATTTTACTGCAGTACATGAAGATACAATTTTATTTTATGTACCATAATTACATAGATGTCAGTATCATAACTATAAAGCTATTTTTAGCCCCTATTTTAACATTTAGAGAAACCTAAAATGTAAACTGAAATGTTCCAGGTTTTATCTGAGTCTGACAGTATCACTGAATAGTATGAACTTTTTATTTTCACTAGTTTGGATACGAAAATGAAGAAAGTGAATTAAGATGTGTAGTGTTCTTGTGAACTTTTTTGATATCTCTAATACCAAAGGAGAGAATACAGAATTTGAAGAATAACGTGCATTTGACTCCTCAAAATGCAGATTGCGAGGCAGAAGGCTTAAGCACAAGAGGCTACCATTTTCTTTCACTTATACTGAGGCACAAAGTTGCAGCAGCTTTATTCTGAGATAGAGAAGTTTATTTTAGCATGAATCAGGAAGTATAAAAGGTCTGGAAAAGAAACGAGGAAAGCTACATGCTCATTGGCAGTCATTCAGGAACCAACTTTGCAATGGTGACATGTCTCTTAAAGATTCTGTGTCGTTATTAAGGAACAATTGCCATTATTTTATTGCTTATCATTAATGTTGACTTTGATAAGCAAAGAAATATGCATCACATACATTGAAATAGTTAAAATTAAATCTGATTTCCTTTCCGTATTTCTATAGATTAATGCCTGAATTGCCTAAATTTGATGATGAAGATCTCAAATCTTACGGTGATGAAGAGGAGGAATCGGCATTGTATGTATTTTTTCCTCATGGTTTTTTATGATGGTTTTCTGTATCGTTAAAATGTGTTACACAAGCTGACATTTGCAGCAGAGTAGTCATCTGTCAGGAGGTGATAAAAGACAAAAAATGACATGGCTATGACAATAGGGTCATAAATAATGAAAATATTCAATATAATTGGTTTAGTCTGCCTTTGTGCTGAGACTGGAAACTATTTTGCAATTGTTTTCTAGGTACAGTTACTAGAGGAAGTGCAACATTTATGCTCTATATTGTAAAATCTTGACAGCTTTTTACTGGACTGCTGTATTCAGAAGGTGTCCAGCTGCACAGGAAATTCAGTTTCTTAAACCTCCAAAATTGACCTGAGTGTTTTATACAGCTTGAATCTGATAAAGTCACCAGTTTGAAGAAAGAATATGGTAACTGATTTAAAAGAATAATAATAAATTACCTCAGCCCAATGGTTAATACTTTTTTTTACTATGGAGCTGCAAAAGGCTTTTTAATCCAGTGCCAAAGCCCAAACCCAGCACATTCAGTGGTTAGGAGATCCAGTGTTCAGTTGCTCCTTTGTTGGTGTGACTTGACAAAGAAACAAAGAAAGCAAACCAGCTGTCCATGGTGTAGGTTAAATCAGCTCAGCCATAGACCACTTTCAGATTATGTGATCAGCATGCAGTTTATATCCGTCTTGCAAGAGTTAAAAGTGCCAACTGTCCATTTCAGGAAAAAAAAAAATTTAAAATCTTAAAATCTAGCACTAATGTGTGAATCTGAAAGTAAATGTTCCTGTAATAAAAGGCCCCTTTTGTGTTCTACATACCTGGCTTTACTAACAGGTTTCTAGGAAAGCTGTGAATGTAAATTCAGTTAAAGCTCTGCTCAAGGTTTGACTTCACTATGCCAGATAACATTTTTCCATAGATCACCTCCAGCGGCTCTTATGTCTGTCCTGGCCACTCAAGAACTCTTGCTAGAAAACATCCTGGAATGCATCCCAGTTGGAGAATTTGCAGTTATTCAGCCCCTGAGCGACGAGTTCTGCCTTGTTCTAGGATATCTTCTCACTTGGAAGTTAACATTAGCTTTCTTCAAAGCAGCTTCTTCTCAGGTATATGTTGAGAGTCTTTTCCTTTTAACTGGATTTCTTAACATGCTTGGTTTGAGTCTTGAAGTTTCATCCAGCCTTTTTATTCTTTTAATTATGTGTCTTCCTACCTCTTGTTTTTGTGGAATTAGTGGAATTCTGAAAGCATCAATAGACTTAGATTTCTGCACTCCAGTAGTTAAGGATGGTAATATTAGAGTAATAAAGAATTTAGATTCATTAACAGCTGATTCTTTCTGGCATTTTCAAACAAGCTTGCTACATTTTATGATCTAATCATTCAAAATGGTGCAGAGAACTAAATCACTCTTCTAAACACTTGTTCTGAATCACAGTCTTGCTTTTCCTTCCTGCAGGAACATATTTGTATTATTTACAGAGTAAGCTGTATTTGTTAAGTCTCATCTGTGTGTTGTGTTTTGTTTTTAACACTCTCAGCTGCGGGTTCTCTACTCACAATACCTTAGAAGAACAAAAAGCTTGAATAAGCTGCTTTATCACTTGTTCAGGCTTATGCCTGAAAACCCTGTCTTTTCTGGGCCAACTTCAGAAGTTCCAAATAAGGACACAAAAACCTTCTTTACTGAAGAGCTTCATTTAGATGTCAAAGGTTAGTAAAAATTGTACTTGTGCATTTGAGAGAGTTTTGATATTGCTGAAGTTGAAATACGCTTTAAATATGCTTTTCTAAATACGTATTTAGAAAACCTTACCTATAAAATAGATCACACAGAGAAATACATACATATATTTAAAAATCTTTGACTAACATTCCCCATCTGAAGCTTAACCAAAGTTGAAATGTGTTGTGGTTTAACCTGGCTGGCAACTAAGCACCACGCAGCCGCTCACTCACTGAGAATTGGGAAAAGGAAGTAAGACCCATGGGTTGAGATAGAGACAGTTTAATAAGAGAGAAGAATAACAATAGTGATAACAATAATGGTAAGAGAATATACAGAATATATAAAACAAGTGATGCACAATGCAGTTGCTCACCACCCGCTGACCGATGCCCAGCCCGTCCCAAGCCGCGATCACTCCCCCCTGAGCCGCGATCACACAGCCCGTGACCGATCAACTAATCCCCCCGAGCATGACGTTATATGGTATGGAATAGCTCTTTGGTCAGTTTGGGTCCTAGCTGTGCTCCCTCCCAGCTTGTTATGCACCTGGCCGAGCAGGAGAAGCTCAAAAAGTCCTTGAGTAGTCTGAGCACTACTTGGCAACAACTAAAAATATCAGTGTGTTATCAACATTCTTCTAGTACTAAATCCAAAACACAGCACTATGCTAGCTACTATGAAGAAAATTAACTCTATCCCAGCCGAAACCAGGACAAAATGTTTATCAGAAGAGTCAAGAAAAAAAAAAATCAACCAGGAAATTTAGATTATTCACTTAGGGCAGAAATAATACATCGCTACTATCTGAATCCTGAATGTATGCAGACTCCAAAATACTAAAAATGTGTGATCTATTTCTGGGACTTCTCTATTGCTTCCAGATATTTTTTTTTTTAATGCTAAATGGAATTTCTATTTTTTTCTTCTATTTTAATACATAAATAAAAAAATATGTTAATATCTGTTTTTTGAAATGTTTGAGATGTTAAATTGTGTGTTGTTTTCATCACACTGTTCAGAAGACCCAGTTAATCAACCATGATGAGAAAAGATACGCTGGGTTTTTTTAGCTGAGAAATATGAAAAAGATAACTACTTTTGAAAGTTACTTAATTGAAATTGTTATTTTATGTACCTGTATAGATGTAAGAAAAGATACTGAGTTTTCATTTCTTAATTTTTTTCTTGAACATCACTGTATGTTGCAGCACAATTTATCTGGATGACAGTAAGAAAGAATTACTAACACGACATCCCAAGAGAAAGGTTTCCCTTACCTCTTCAAGCACTTCTATAGAACACTGCAAACCTCAGACGTGCTCCAAACATCTTATTGTTTGCTCACTTTGGAGTGAGCATCTTGTCATTTCTAGACTATAAAATCAGTCTCAATTCCTGCTAGTCCACCTAGAGTTCATCTCGAAATTAGAAGATGAATTAGAAGATGAAATTAGAATTCCCTATTGTGAAGTGTTTGTCTAAGAAACACAGAAACCAGACAGATGGAGAAAGGCAGAGTCAAACAAGCACTTAGAGTAGCAAATATAGCAGGAGCATGTACATGAAATGCCAGTTACCAGAGTTATGTTGGTATCAAAATTTTTGTACGTGATGTGGAGGAACCAACATTTGTGACTAATGTGTTAAGAGTATTTCAACACCCTTTCTTTCCCTCCCAGGGACAGGAGTCCTGTCATCCCAGATCCCGCACTTGGCCTGCTCTGTGTACCATATAACGCTGAAAGACTTGCCAGCCATGGTCAGGCTTTGGTGGAATAGCTGTGAGAAACGTGTCTTCAATGTTGTAGATAAATTTACAAGCAAATATGTCAGCAGCGTGCTTTCTTCACAGGAAATCTCTTCAGTTCAGACTAGCACACAGTTATTTAGTGGCATGACGGTCAGTGAGGCTTTCTGTCCTTTTTTTGATGTAGTTGTCTGCAAACATTTTGAGAAATGGTGCTTCTCAGAACCAGACTGTGTTACAGCGTTACAAAAATGATTGCATTTTTGTTGTTCTAAATGACTGATGAGAACATAACTTAGCTTGGTATCAATATATTAAGTTGATGTTTATTAATATTCTGCTTGAAAAAAAATAGAAAAGAGCAGGTTTTATTATGTTGGAGAAGTTGAGGAGGTAAGTGGAAGATACTGCTATCAGTATACTTCTTTTTGGTTTATTAAAAAATGTAATCAATCAGTAGATTAAAAAATGACTGGTAATTTCTTTTTGATTTGCCAAGTTATGAGTGAATTTTTGTTTTCTTTGAAAAAAGTTTTCCTGGTCTAAGAAAAGTATTTAATGTGTGTAGTAAAGTATTTATAGTTTTTATATATATAAAGACTAGAGATGGTGCATATGTCTCTGGAGTTTTTTAATATGTGCATTTATTCATAGGTAAAAGCTCGGTCTGCAGCACGGGAAGTCATTGCTACCTATTCAGTTGATGATATATTTATTGAACTAATAATACAGCTTCCATCAAATTACCCACTGGGATCCATAACAGTTGAGAGTGGAAAGAGGGTTGGTGTGGCTGTACAGCAATGGCGCAATTGGATGCTACAGTTAAGCACGTATCTTACACATCAGGTGAGTTTAGAGAAAGTCCACAGTTTTGAAAACTTAAGAGTCCTGATAATAGAGAAGTATTCCTAGGAATTTAATATTATTTAGATCCGAATAATGGATCTTACCAGTAGAGCTCAAAGGACTTCATAGAAATGGTCACTCTTCCATCTGCTTTTCTCCAGATGCTGAAACAGAGAGGTAAAATTATCTGCCTAGTAAGTCCTGTTAAATCTGTAGCCAAAGTTGAAAATTTAGATCTCTTAAGACATGGGCCAGTGTTTGCCCCATGTGGCAATGCTATCTCAACTGTAATTTGGAAAAAAAAAAAAACCACAAACAAACCCAAAAACCCCAGTACATTTAATTCTCTAAAAGATGGTGGTTGCTGAAGTTGCATCATCTGTGGTTAGAACAAAACAAAACTGACCGAAAATTCTAAAATTCCTTTTCAAGTGCTCCTAAGAGCATTCTTTTCATTGTGGTGAATACTTGTATTTCTATAGATTAGATGATCATCTGAATTTCCTGTATTGGCTTTATAAATTATTCACTGCATATATTGCATATAATTTCAGATTATAAAGCCTTCAGCCTTTGTTTCTTTCGTGTGCTTATGAATAACAGCAAGAATATTCTGAAGGAATTCTACAGTATTAACAGCTCTTTTCCTTCTGTTAGAATGGAAGTATTATGGAAGGCTTATCTTTGTGGAAAAACAACGTGGATAAACGTTTTGAGGGCGTTGAAGATTGCATGATCTGCTTTTCAGTCATTCATGGTTCCAACTATTCTCTTCCCAAAAAAGCTTGTAGAACATGCAAGAAAAAGTTTCACTCAGCTTGCCTGGTAAGTACCTAGATTAATTTTTTTTAGATAGGCAAAATACCCATTTATAGTTTGAACCAGGAGCTTCTATTGTAATGCCATCAATTCTCCATTATGTCGTTGGAGTACCTGGGATAACTGAACTCAAAAATTATAAATATTAATTTTGTGCTGAGCTGTAAGGGCATGTAAATGGGAGAGCGGTTGCCACACTTCACAGATAATAACTATGCGTTTTGTGTTCACTTAGCCATAAGCCTTTACATCTACATAGGGTGTAGCAACAGTGTCCTGTTGTCATCAGCTCAGATATGGGAATAGAAAAGGTTAAATTTATGCAGTATGCTCTTTAGCCAACAATGCTGATCTGGATAATTAACATTTAACTATATCCAAGTCATCATAGGCATTGGTTGTATGGTTACATAGTATATGGGAACAGGTTTGCATCTGTATGGCCATACGATGGAGGAATTATTGCTGCTTTAAAATCGCTGTCTTTTTATTCTAAAATGACACTGGACAAGAATTCCTTTGCGTCATTTTTTTTAGAACAAAACTTTAGGATTGTGTGTGTGTAATACGTGTATATACAAACACGTGCATACATACATTAGTGGCAAGGGGTTTTTTTACTGTTTCTTGTTGGGTTTTTTTAAGTATAGTTAATGTTCTGATAATGACCATTATTTGCCAATGAGTAACACTATTGGTGATAAACCAGTGTTCCTGATACTCAGCTTGCATTCATATATTAACCAATTGTATTTCTCTTTCAGTACAAATGGTTCACATCCAGCAACAAATCCACCTGCCCACTCTGTCGAGAGACATTTTTCTGAAATAAAACAGTCTTTCTTCTTTCTGTGAGCTAAGTAATAAATGAAGAGGAGGCAATAAACTGTACATTGAAAGAAGCTAACTTGAAATAATGTTAGTTACTTTAAATTCTTGACTAGTGGGATATCACACATATTTACCTCTGGACTGTTTTTGTAAGTTTGAAGATTCTTTTTTGATATAAAGAAATATATAAGAATAATTTATTTTAATTTGTATATTTTTAAGGTATTGAGATATGTTAAAAACTCAGAAATAATGCAAGAGTTATGTCTGAAAAGTGGTGTTTAAGCCACAGCATAGTTGATTAAAACCTCTTATTTTAGGGTTATTCTAACATGGTGTTACACACTTAACCTAGATCATGCCTCTTAATATAACAGGTAAATTTAACATAGGTGGTATAAAGACTTGATTTTTTATTATAGTGCATTCATAATAGCTCCTTTTATGGGGAAAAAGAATGTTGTTGCTGTTAGACATTAGTCATGGAACTAGGCTGATAACCTTCTGTTAAAGCATAAAATTTAAACATAGCATACTCTAAAGTAACGTTTGTAAACTGAGCTTTCACCTTTAACGCTCTCGTTTTCCCAAAAACCTCAGCCATCCAGCACCCTAAAAACATGAAAACTCAGAAGCCCAAGTAAGTAGAGAGAGTACGATCATTCCTGCATGACAATTAAAAACCTATTTATCGACAGTTGGCTTTTAAAGAGAAGGCACACACGCTGATGAATTCTTGTATTCATTATTTCAGTAAATGTCTTAAGTAGCTGGCAAATTAACTGTCACTGAATGTACACTGTACTTCCACTGCCCCACAATAAGGGCTCTAAGTGAACACGACAGACATATCTGAATTTAATATTGTCTTCAACTATAAATTTTTTCATGCTTTTTTTTTTAACAGCAGTAGCATACTAATATATTCTAACTGGGACAGTATTTGTAGTGGATTTCTTTGAAAAGTCAGCAAAAGGGGAGGAATAAATGATTTTTGTCAATCTCTGTAGTCTCTGGATTGCTGTCTCTTCCTCTGTGTGATAACCTTTTAGAAATTAATAGTATAAATTTTCAGAGGCCAAGTTTATAGCATATTCAGTTGGCTGTACCTCAAAAGTGCAGTGTTTTTTTGGTTTTTTTTTTTAAATCCTGTAAGTTTTCTCAAAGTTGGTCCCTTTTGGGGTGGCAGCTCTAGAAATGATTTTTAGCTGTTGGTAACTTAAGTCTACATTTTTAACAGGTAACTGGGCTTCCAGAAGAGAAACTTCCTTAACATGTTTTGAGAAAGGAAAGGATTTAAAACTGGTATTGAAAAGGTCTAACTGAAAACACAGATTAAGGAGCAAACTGTATTGTTTTCATAATTACAGATACTAAACCTCCAGGATTGTCTCCATTCCATCACTTTGTTTCAGACAAGACTGGTTATTCTAAATTACTTATTGCAAGTTCTGTAACTGATTTGAAGGCTATTGTGGTTAACCAGGTATTGCTTGAAAAGAGACATCTTAAACTCTTCTAGCAGACCCTAACTTGCAAATTGTCTGTTAGGAACAGCCTGGGGAGAGCTTTTGGCTTGGTTCTGTTAGAACAAAGAAGTGCGGGTGCTGGCAAAGCAGCAGTGTCTGACACTGGTACTTGCTGGCAGGGCAGTGCCTAGAGGTCTGGGGGAGCACGATTTTTGCTGCTTTCTTTCTGACACTACATAGAAATCTGTTATCTACCATGTGGCTTATTTTCATGTCCCTCCCAAACTTTCCAGAAACAGTGTTGTGTTCTTTGGTCTTCTACAAGGAGGGAATAGGTGTGTCCCAACAAATACCAAGTGTAGGTGCAGACCTCTGTGTAGACACAGCAAGCTTCAAAATGAAGGGAAAGAAAAAAAAAAAATATAGTTTACCCAGCCCGTCACTAGTTCCCAGTCTTCACCAGGATGATGGTAGCATAATAGGAATCAGTTCTTGCAGAACTCACCTGTGTTCTTACTTGGATTGTATTTTGACAAGTGTTTCCACTAAAGTTGCAGCAGACAGCAATACAGTGCAGCCAAGAGAACTGGCTGATGATTTATTGAAGTGGACATGTATTTTCTTGTCCAAATATCCAGCTGTTCAACAGTCCACTGCAATCATTTTTTTGTTGAAAGCATGTTATGTTTTATTACACTTTCTGTTCTGATCTTCTGTTCTGATTTTCATCATTCTGTCCTTTATAATTTAAAACTGCATACACTGCTGAGTATTGTGATCTACTGTGCCAGATGACTGCTCTTTTTTATCTTTGATTACCTCTTTTGAAACTAATTCTTCAGTTATAACTAAAAGGCCAGACAGATTAACTAAAAATTCCTTTTGTTAAACTTGTAGTTGGATTCTAATACGTGTTTTGACTATATCTTTAAATTGTCTTTTGATGTTGTGACTCTTGCTCAGCAACCTAACTTTGTTAGTGAAAGCGGTTAACAACATAAAACTAGAGCAGTCTAAGGATGACAGCATTTTGGTTCACTTAGACAGCCCTGTGGCTGTAATTATAACCTCAAAAACCATGCCTCTATACAGAAGCAAAATCACTAAGCATAAAACCTCCCTTCCTTACAGTTTTGTAAGGGAAAACTGAACGAAAAAAAGCGTGGCTTTGCCATCAAGTCAAAATGGTTCTAGAAGTAGGAGGCAGTTGAATTGGAATAGGACTTCTCAGAACTGGCCTGTTGGTAAGCTGCGAGAACAAACCTTTGCTTAAATTCTTCAATGGCAAACTGGAAACACGTTACTTCACAGATGGCCACAAAGTTTCCTCTCCGTTTCTCACCTTTGACATTCCTTAGACAAGTTATTCAGAAGGTAAGAATCAGCACAGTCCTGAGCCTGGCCTCACTTTGGTCAACAAAACGCATTTTTTTAACCTCAGTAGTTTCAAGCGCTAGAATTTCTTGTGTGTAGCATAAATGTCAAGTAACATCCTTAACACGACCAAGACTTCCCTCTAAACCCTCCTACTGTGCATTTGCGTTCATGTTTATCTATATAAAAACAAATTGACAGAAAAGTTACTGAAGGGGATGTATTACCTGTGTTTGAATTGTTGAATTAAATTGCTGTGTTGCTTTTCAGTAGTCTAAGCTGGGGCATGGTGACTTAGAATGTAAAATAAACAAAATGCTTGGACCTTAGTCTCCCTAAAAGAACTAGCTAATGGGTCATTGTAATATCACTTAAAGTTTCTGTTGAGGCACACCCTTAAAGGTCAGTTCCTTTGAAAGCATTCTCTCAGACAGTGCTAGTGGTGCTGCAGACCTGAGCAGTCTCTGCCTTTGTGCTGTGAGCGAGCAAAACACCTTCCTCACAGGACTGTGCCCGATGCACAGCACAGGTCTCGTAAGGCTGCTGAGACGATGCTGCACTAGAGCCTTCCGTGGGCACCAGGAGCGGGAGGAAGCTGCAGTGGCAAGCTCTTCATCAGGGGCTGGTGGTCCAGAGGTAACTTCCTATTTTGGATAGTGATTTTGAGGTAGGACTTTTGTTCCACTTCTCTATTAGTCATTGTTTTCAGCTCCCTAGCCTTTTTAATAGCATCTGCTTTCCCTCCCCACCTTAATACCCTTTCATGGATGAGAACTCTTCATCTAATCTACGTCTCCATAGCAGTAACCCTCCTTATAAAATGGCATAAAAGGAAGCACAGTCACTGCAATATTTTGCCCAGAAAACCTCAGGAGAATAATAGCTTGCCGTTGTCCTGGCTCTTGAGATACGCTTACTGCATCTTTCTGTTCAGAAGTACTTTCCTTACTATAGAAACAAAGTCAGTAATTGCCCCTTAAACCTGTAAGAGTGCCTGATACTGCATCAAAATGAGTAACACTGACTCCAGATATTAATTTAAACTCAGCATAGGCAGACTAGCTATTGAAACAGAAAGAATTACATCAAGTATGTTACTTTAATAAGCCACAATGACAAATATACAAATACCTATTTATAGAGGAACAAGTAGTCTTTAAAGGTAGGGTATTTCACGCTTCCCTCACAACTGTCCTGCAGATAGCCAGAGGACAACCGTACCTCTGACAACGGGTAACAGCTGGTTAGCATCCAGAATAAAAATAAGTAGAGAGTCTTGACTGGTTTCACTGCAGTGATCAGGAAGTGAGGATACACCTTAGGAGGTGTAAAATCAATTTTTAAGCCAAGATTTTCAACTGCAGTACTCAGTGTTCAGCTTTCTGCACGCCTTGTGTCTGGAAGGTTAAGAGCAGTTATCAAGACTTCTTAAATTTGAGAATAGTAAGCATCTCTTGTCCTGCTTGCCTGGAAAGTACTCGTGTGCCTTCTAAGCCACATTTCTTCATTGTTTCCAGAATTTCATCTGTAATTGAAAGTGCAGAGTTACAAAAGAGTTTATATAGAAATCTGCTAGAAGAGGCAGTGCTAAAGCATCTACCAAACATAAGCCATAAAGCAGAGATCATAAACTGTGTCCTCTTAAGTCTTTCAGCCAGTAATTTTTATGCAAAGTAGTCTTCCACCAAGAACAAATAAAGTTTACAGTTTACTAACTGAAGTTCTGTATTTTGGTATTTTTAATGGCAACGAACAATTCAATTATGAAGCTAGTTTGCAGGAGAAACTGAGATTTGTAGCACCTTCTCTCAGAAGCTGCCTAATCAATCAGGTGTGAAAGAATAATATTTCTTCTTGAAACTACTTGATAACGTATAGCCATTAAGCATTAAAATGGAAGGAGCAAGTCTGAATCTTTTCTCTACACATGTCAAAATGAAAGACACCACATTTCCAACTAAAGGGTTTCGCCTTTTACGTTTAGAATGCCATCCTCTTTAATGAAAAAGGGTTGGCCTGGCTTTGTTACTTAGTTCAGAAGTTTTACAGTCACCCTTCAGACGAGGAACTGAACTCTTGCAGAGCTGCTGGGCTCAGGACCTACATGTTACCAGTTTCCCAACTAGCCTAGAGAGTTCTTAAGTTTTGGTAAATTTGCTGATATTTTTGGTCTAGCTCACCATACGTTGGATGCACAAGGCATGAATTCAGAAAAAGGAGTCCAAAAGGCATCGGGCTATGCAAGAGTCCCTCTGTACATTAGACCCCCCCGCAAACTTGGAAAATGAGAAGTACAAGAGTCCATAGCGATGCCACGGTTTGTATGAAGCATGCAGATACACTCTAGCTATCTGTAGCATTTCTAAAAAAATTACCTACGACACCTATACGAATTTCAGGACATGCTGTCAATCTTCAATTAGTTACTATCACCACATGTTAGATTCAGCTGATGGTAGGACCTACTTTTTCTCATTTACTGAAGCCTGATAACCTGCAGAACATTGCTGTGATCAACATTTTGATTCAATACAGTGTTACGTCTGGTTTGGGACATGTAAGGGTCCAAAGAAAGCGATCACCTGGATTATTTTCTTTAATTGTGACCAAGTAGAATAATCCTCCTGGTGAAAGTAGGTCTGGTACTAACGGAAAAACTCTATCCATTACTTCCCTGCCCTTTTTGCCACCAGCCCAGGATGCCTCTATTCCATGGCTTTCCACCTAGGAAGAATGACAGCAAAGATTGTCTTAATACAGCAGGATAGAAGTGTCAGCAGTACTTACAAGAGAAACATCACCATCATCTCTACCTTTAGGTGTCTGCCACTAGAAGTCTGGCAACTTTGATTTGGCAGGTTAGCTTATGCAGCAAAATTACTTCAAAACTACTTCCTAGATGTTGAACATACTACTTTTGTTTAAAGTTCTATTCTTAAACTGAATTAAAAGAGCTACATTTTGTCACATGCTTTGTATGTATTTTCTTGTAATGTTTTATGAGCTTGTTCGCCAAAATGAAGGTGGCCAGTAAACCCTTTAAGTGTTCCTGGGCCCAATTCTGAGAGTCAGAATCTGTGGAAGCAGAAGATATTTATTTTGCAGGGAACAAATGCATTTTCCATTGAAAGTATTCTATAGGAATACCTTAGCATGCCTAATAGAAGTCTCATGTGGTTTATACTTGATGGGGAAACTAGGTATTGAGAAGCAGCAGCCAGCAAGCTTTTACAAGCAGCTCTAGCAAGTAATTTTCACTAAAACAGTGCTGTTAGAAGCGCTGTTACGACAGTGCTGGTCCTACAAAACCCTTACTATCAACAAAACCCCTGCAGTTTTCATACCAGAGCTTATGTGATTTGCCACCTCTCCTCTGACAGTAGAAATACCATTTTTATTGTGTATTTCAAAATTTTCCTACCTCTTCAGAAGGTGTTACCACGTATGGTGGATTAAATAGCAGTAGATCAACCTTCCCGTTTAATCTTGGAGACAGTCCTTTGACCTATAAATGTTGATGATTCATTACTTTTTTTTTTTGAAACATAAATATGCAAACATTTTGTAAAAGTACAGTTACATAGTGCTGGATATTCTCAGCATTTCAGCCTGACTCAGGAATGCTGAACTTTACTTTCTATGTACAAGAGAAGCATCGAGAAGAAGTACCTGTGCATAGGAGAACAGTTTCAATAGTCTTAAGACTGTGTCATGGATGGGATGTAGAACAGCAAGAGTCACACAAAGGTAGTACTTCATTCTTGCTCAGTTCAGAATTTAAGTTAGAGACAAAAGAATTTTGAATCTATCATCAGTTAGCATTTCTTACCCAAAATGACCAATCTGTGACAACTGCCGTTCAGTTCTCAAGTACGAGCAGTTTTTCATCCATTTGAGATCACATTTATAGCTCCCTCTCTTCATCTTCTTTTATAAACATACATATTCAGGATACTTTAAACAAATACCTTGCTAAAGAGATGAGAAACTTAAGATTTTCTCCACATCAAATTTCGTAAGAAACAAAAAGTAACAACATACACAGTTTCTAATTAAATCAGAAAGAGTTGAGAACCAAGAACTGTGTAGCACCAGAGGAAGGGCTATGGTAATGTCAGGTCACTGCAGAGTTCCTTGTGCAGCATTTTCCAAAGTGTATCTATGTTATACATTTTTTTTTAAATTAAGTCCATTAATTTTTAAAGCTTAAATTTGAATTTTAGAGCTTGAGTAGTTTGTTATTCGCTTCTTTCAGAAACACTTTGGCATTTTGTTTTCTTTTTTTCATCTGTGCTTATTAAGAGAATGTTTGTTCTAGACTTCATGGTTACTTTTCAGTATCTCTAATAACTATTAAAAAACTACAAAGACTGTAAAGAAGATACTGGTGAAACATCTATCTTACCAAGTCAGTAATGACTGGCTGAAGCTGAACGTTGTTAAGCAGGGCTGTCTCCTGCGTACAGTAAGCTGCCACCGGGTTGATATCTGTACATCTAAAAGCAAAATATTGACAAGTGTAAGTTACTGGCCACTCTTACCTGGAAGTTCAAACCTGTGAACCACACGCTAATTTATTACTCTCAATGAAAATATCCTTTCCAGCAAGTAAATAGCAGTAAAATACATACAGTGTTATCAGCAGCTAAACTGCTCAGCGCTGCGCTGGCCGTTTTAATGACTGGCTGAAAGCTGAAGTACAGGATTTCCTTTTCAGTGCTCACTCTGCTTAAGTATATATGCATACAAGTCTCTCATAAAGTTCAGTTACTGCCGACATCCAGGTAACGTAATGTCACATTGTCACACCTCAGTAAGAGCAAATCAGTGGCTAAAATTTAGGATTCAACCCAGCAAACACAAGTGTAAGCTTAGCCATTTGCCCAAGAAGCAGGGAAACAGAATTTAGTCGCACGACTACTCAACTGTTACAGAAACTGAAGTAAACAGTTTCGGCTCTCTTTGCTTTGATTTCCGTACCTGTAGAATTGAGCTAGATTCTTCTTTGTCAAAAGAATAGTTTTTAAAATGAAAAGTATACATATGTGAGGGCTAAGTATTCTTTATTATTGCACGCAAGAGCTTAAGTAAGCGTTATCATACTTACATGTACAGCGCACTGGATCCAATAACGGAAGAAGCTAGAAATGCTGAAACCACACCAGATCCGGACCCGATTTCAAGGCAGATCTCAACCCTAAAGAGAGAAAGCTCTGGGTGACTTTTTTCTGCAACAGGTAAAAGCACCTGCAGCTGGCGCAGACGTAGTCGGGAGGGTGTTAGGAAGCCCCCTGCCGAAGGGCCCTTCTCCCAAACGGGCTGCGAATACTCGCCGACCGCACGGCCCCGGGAGCCCACGTTACGCATCGGTTCCGTAAGGGCAGCCAGGTCTTCTCGCGCCCGTACGGGACGGTGCCCCGTCACCACGAGCCGCCCGGGGAAGGGCGCGCGTTTCCCCCGTGCCTAACGCTAACGTTTGCCATTAAACTACGCCACCGGGACGGTACGGGCTACGATTCTGCAGCGCTTGCGACACGTTTACTGCAGCGAGACTGAACTCCCGACAGCGGCGGCGGCGGACGACCACCGCCAAGCCACGCCACGCAAGCGGGACGGCGGGGCGGGGCTCCCCCTGGCGCCCGGCCCAACGGCAGCGGCAGGCAGCGTCACGGCAACCACGCACACGACGAACTCTTCGGGCGCTTTCTACGGCGCTCACCGTTACGCTGACGGCTGCGCGGACGCCAGCCACCGACGCTGGGCAGCGGCCCGAGCAGCTCTGCAAGCGCCCGGGGCTTCTTCGGGGCTGGGAGGCGGACGCGCTACCGCATCCAAACGCCTGCCGCTGCCAGCTCGGGACGCCACCGGCCCTCTGCGCCGCTGCCCGCGCAATTAGGCGCGGGGGCCGCCCTGAGGAGAGGCGGGCACCGAACTTCCCTCCCCCCAGCTGCCCGCCCACCAGGCCCTGAAACGCCCGGGGAAGGGGGCGGCCCCCTCCCTGCCCGCAGCGGGCCGCTCCCGAGGGCTGCTCCCCCGCCCTTCCCTACCGCGCCTCCCCAGGGGGCCGCGTCCCCGGGCAGCAGCAGGAAGGTGTCCTCCGCCGGCTCGTACACCTCCCGGAACGGCCCGCGCGGCCCCACGTGCCCGTACCGCGGGGTGGGCAGCGCGGGGGCCGCCATCCCTCCCCCGCCGCGCGGCGCACGCCCATCCGGGGGCGGGCCGCGGGCGCCGCAACGGGGGGGAGGCCCGTGCTGCGCGGAGGGGGGGGGGCGCTCGCGCCACCGCCGCCGCCAATGGGAGGGCGCCGGCCTGGCCCCGGCCCCGCCCCCGCCCCCGGCGCGGGTGGAAGGGCGGCTGCGCGCGGGGCTTCCCCTCTGGCATGGCTGCCGGTGGCCTACCGGCGGTAGCGGCCGGTGGAATCCGGCGTTTTCGGTGAAATTCCCACGTCGGGTTTCGCCGTGCTGATGTAACGGGCCCGCGTTACACATCTTGGCTAGCCAGGGGAGGTCCGTTCGGGCGAGCGCAGCGATCCCCGCGGTAGGTGACCCGGCCGCCCCCCAAGACTGATGTGAAAGGGGAGCCGCCGCTCTTGCGGAGTATTTTTGCGTCCGTTTCCCACGTTAACGGCTTTTCCATCGTGAGAAGGCACCGCCTTTGCAGGGCAAGCTAGCAGGAAGCCGAGCGAAAGAGGTGCCGGGGAGGTGTCTCCGTGGCGGTTCTACAGCGAAGCGCACGGGGGAAAGGCTGACGTGGGTACGCAGAAGCAGCTCTTTTTTTCCCGGTCACAAAAGAGTATATTTTGGTGATTCTTTGCCAGCGACACTTGACAGCATCCCTAGGCCCGACCCTATGAACTCCCAAATTCAAAGGAAAGTGAGCCTCTGCAAAACTGAGAATTGAGGGGAGGTTCCAGGGGAAAGGTCAAATTAATAATCTGCTCTGCACAACGGAACAGAAACGAACAAAGTCTGATCAAAAGCAGGAGAAAGAGGGGTACGAGCTCATAATTCCCAGGAAATGTCTGTATTCAATTATTAATGCATTGAGCACTCGAATTCTGAGGGTGAGATAAATGTCTAGGTCAGTGGTGGAAAAGGGTGGTGCTAACACAGGCCAAAATCTTAAAATGTTCATTTTATAATAATTTCAGTGAACATAAGTTTTGGGAAAAGAAGGAAAAAAAAGTCATGACTAATCCAGCAGATTAATCTTTGTTGCCTTAAGTACATTTAAGGGTTGAGGTGTGCCTTGTTCCCTAGCCTTTGATTTTGGCTGCGGAACTACAGAAAGATAACCATTTGCATTTTTCGCTTGCAACTGTAAATGGCCTCTGTAAAACAAGGTTATCTTCCCTACAGAAGAACTACTTGATTTTTGAGCAGCTCATAGTTCATAAATGCAGCTAACTCATTTTGAAGCTGGGTTTTTCTGTTTATTTCTGTATCCACCGTAGGTCAGCTTTGCATAGGGATATAAGAAAAAACAGGGAGTTTCTGCTTCATGTGGGGTGGGGGTGTGGGTGTGTGTGTGTCTCACACTTCACCCTCCATTGCAAAATAGATACTTTGTACTGAAAGTTCATAGAACATCTATTCCACATACCCATGTGAGGAAAGAAAGGTGTCATCAATATTCTTTAGTCCTTGCAGTAACAAGAAATTTGTTTGGGTAAATTCTTAGAGAAAGGACTATGCTTGCAAACTACAGACAAAAAAAGATCAGCAAATGCGGAATCTCCGTGACTTTTACAGCCGGGGACAATTCTATGCTCACTGCAGATGTGGCGACTGGTGCTACCTGACCCGAGTGCTGGACACCAGCTGACCAGCCAGGTGTTTGGAAGACTCAGCTGAAAATTCAGGATTAGTGCGTCCTGCCTTACAGCTGCCTTTCGCTGTGGCCCACCTTCAGCGTTTCCAAGTAAAATCAACATGGTACTCCTTAGCCTCAAAGCCAGTGCCTTTTCAAGTAGCCAACAGAAATCATGGAGAATCATGAATAATGTATCAGAAATACACGCAAAGAATTATGATCAGCCCACAGTAAGCAAGTGTCCTTTATGCCCAATCTTTTGGGGTCAGTCAATACAATCAGATATCCAGAGATTAATAACTGGAGATCCAAAGAGGAGAGTTTAACTCAATGATCACAGGAACAAAACCATCAGGCTTTATCTTAAAACAGTTTAGGTTCCTTGCTCCACTGTTTAGCATGTAAAGCAATTCTAGAAATTCAGAGGTTCAGAAAACTTTGATTTCCAGAGTAGATTTATTGACAGACCTGATCCTCTGCTAGTATTACCTTTTAGTTTAAAAAGTTTTCTTTTAATTTATTCCCCCATATGAAGTGGTGCCATAATCCATCTCAACCTTCATTTCGCCCACAGAATTAACCATTGTGGCCTCCTAATTTATGTCCTTATTGTTATCTTTTCTGAACGTGTTCTGATAGGAATTATTCTGTCTTTCAGCATGGTGTGTCTGCATACAGACTAAACGAGATCTTGGCCTATGAGAAGAAACTAATGCTTTCCTTTACTGGAAATCCTGTGGCTGATGCAGAGTAGGGTTATCACTTCCGTGTCAGAGTGGTGGGTTCTGACAGAGGTTAGCAATGTCTGCTCTGCCTAAATTACCTCCGTCATCAGTGGAGCAAGATAGGCTGCTTTAGGGGGAAGTAGTGAGCAGGAGCCTTGCTGGAGACAATACTTTTTTTTAATGCAAAAGGAAACCCAGTAGGTACTCCTTCATTTCATCTGTCTTCCCAATGATTTGCTTCTGTGCCAGAGGAACAAGTACTTGTAAAATGTATTAAGTTTGCATAAAATTCCATTACTTTGGCAAAATGAAGTCATGTTAAGAGACAGAATTTTGCACTGTGGCCATATTAGGAAAATTAATTCTTTGGATACATTTTTTTTTTAAGCTCTACAGGTGGTCGGGCTTTGGAGCGCAGTTGAAGAAATGACTTCACCATCTTCAGCTGTACTGGTTGTTATTTTTGGCTGTTTCATACTTCATGAAATCTGGTTAATTATTGTTGGGTTTTTTAATACTTATAAGTCCTTCTGGGTGAATTTTATAAAACATTTATTTTTATTGCTTATATAACTACCTAAAGTGTTTTTCTTGGTAGACAACTGTAATGTTTTTGCCAAAACAGATTCTATTTCATTTTTGGGAAATTGTTGGAAATCTAATATTCCTGTTTTCAGTGGTGCCTGTGCCATGTTATTAAACTAGGCTTTATGGAGATGAAAAATTGTTCTTGACAGGAATCATAACCATTTGTTTACACTAACTAAGCTGTATGGCTCTATCCCATTTGGAATTCAGTGCTGTTCCTCTCATATAGCGATGCTTAACCCGTAACCTCCTAGCTGCCTGTCAGCTCTCAGAGGTTTCCACCGTAAACTTCTCAAACATTTCATGGCTGTGTCTGGCCCTCCACATCCCGGAAGAGACGTAGACCTGTGCTGGACCTGTGAATACTCCTGTTTTGGTGTGTCTGAGGAAGTGGAGCCACCAGGATCACTGCAAGGACAGAACTGCTAAGAGAGGTCTGGAAGAAATCTCTTTACCTATGTAGTCCAGCAGGCAACCACATCATATAATCTCTTTCTTAAACTGAGCAAGTATCTTCCTAAAAGTAGCTAGGTTTCTTGCCATCAGTATTTCTAATGAAAATCTATTATAACACTTAGTGCTCTAATGGTTAGAAACCTTGTAATTCCCAGCCTAAATGCGGTGGTGATGGGTTTTATACTCATTCTTCTGGCAAGTATGTAAGCTTAAGCGGTTCTTTTCATAGTTTTTGCGCGATGGTTTTGTAGACAAAGGCAGGCTCTCATCAGCCTTTGTTTTGCCAGACTAGGTAAGACATGCTCTTAAAAGTTTCCTGTCATAAGACATTCTCTTCATTTTTCTTACCACTCTTTTAGACTTTCCACGTATGGATTCAAGTCTGACTTCACTTGAATGTGATTTGTACAATATACTCCAGGTAATGCTTTACTGATGCTTTGCAGAATTTACGGGCTTCAGTATCTCTCCTGGAACTTTCCTGGTACATCCTAGGATCATGTTAGCATTTTCCTCGCAAAAGTGGTTTCTTAACCATTTGGTGTTCAGCTGGTTTTCCTCAGTTTTTCCTCAATGGTTTCCAAATAACCAACTATGAAGTGAGAATTCTGTAGCATTTTATTGTTTTCACTAATCCATTTTGCACACCTTTTGCTCATGTTCTGGTCATTTTGTTCCCCCTGCGTGATTGTCTCCTGACTTCATGTTGTCATCAGCGTGATGTCAAGGATATTGATAAAACACTAAGTTAAACCAGCCCCAAGATTAATCTTTCAGGAAGTCACCATTAGTAACTTACTTTTAACCTGATACTATCCCTTTTCTGTATGGTGTACGATTATCTGACCTTTATTTGGTGTCTTGTTCACCGCATGTTTCCTCGGCCAATTCCATCATCTCTGGCTTAGTTCATGCTTTTCCACATAACAGCACATCAAAAGCTGCATGGGAGTCTAAGTAGATTGACTGTGCTTCATTTTTCTTGTGTAAAAATGGAGACAGGCACTGCAGTAATGTAGCGAGATGTACTGCCTTTGCCATCGTGGCCAAAATCATCATCTATCTGTTGTTTTTAATCATTATCCCAGCTTAACGGTACAGGTCGTGCTGCTTTCTTCTTGTCTTTTTGAACACACTTGCAACACTTTTTGCTTTTTTACAGATCAGTCTTTTTTTCCTGTTAGTTTTTGACACTCTGAATATTCATGATGTCTTGCTTGAGATGGTTATTTAACCAATTAGGTTTAAAGCCTATTCCTGCATGCATTCATTCCCATGCTTCCACGATCAAATATTTTCATCCCCTTTTGACCTGAATTAAGATCTCTTTCACATTCACATCCTGAGATCCCTTCCATAATTTGACTTATTTCATTCAGTTTTTCTCTTAACTGTTAAAGCTCGTCATTTTAGCATAGTGACTTCGTTTAGTCTGGAAAAGACCTTTAAGATCATCAAGTCCAACAGTTAACGTAGCACCGCCAATTCCACCATTAAACCGTGTCCCTAAGCACCACATCTACCCATCTTCTAAATACCTCCAGGAGTGGGGACTCAACCACTTCCCTGGGCAGCCTGTTCCAGTGCTGTTCCTTGACATCCTTGAAGTAACATATTCTGTACTGAGCAAAGTTAAAAGTAGTATCATCTTTTTACTGCTTCCCTGACTATTAAGTGAGGAACTGTGCTACTGTTGATGTGAAGAATGCTTGGACATAGCTCATTTCTAGTCTTTGAATAATTAACTTCTTTTTCCAAGTGTCGCATTTCCCAATTACATTTCCCTTTCTAATCATATTGCTGAGTTTCCTAACCATACCAAAAACCAAACCTTGGAGTTTAATAAAACTTCTCGACTCCCTGTTCTCCACAGATACTCTCGGATGAGTCAATGCTGGTTTTCACACACTGTTCTTTCTTTTGTATTCCTAAGGTGAGTAGACTGAATCTTTTTTCACTTCCTTGCTTCCCTACTGACTGATGAAAAATCTTGCCCTTACATCATGACATCACTTCAATACACTGTGGCATGTTGATATTTAATCACAGCTGTGGAATTTTTAGACCCGCTAAGGAAAGGTCCAGGGATGACATATTAGTGAGTAAGAATGACGGATACTTTTTTATAGCCCTCCTGAAAAGATCCCAGAGTGTGTGCTAAACTTTAAAAACCAATTACAAACTGTTCTATTGAAAGAATTGCATCACTCATCATTGAAATGCAGCTACCCCTGGGAGAAGGCAAGGAACTTTTTAATAGTGTGCAAAAGTATTTCAACACTTCAGGAGAGAAAATGAATAATACTACAATCAACTGAGCAGAAAGAGAATATTTAGGTAAGTAGTCAGATATAGTTGTTTTAACTGGATGTAGGCCAGAAACCTAGGAAAATCCTACTGCTAATGCAAAAAAAAAAAAAAAAAAAGGAATTGGGGTTTTTAAGTCACAAATGATCAAGTCCTTTGGTTTACATTTACATCTTAAAACACAACACCTCAAGCAGCAGTCGTAGCAGAGCTTGCTTTTATAACTGGGTTACCAACATTGCCTCCTTCCGTGGGTCAGAATGATGTCTGATTTCCCCAAGAAGCTACAACAATGTGCCTGCAGGCAGATTGGCTCCTTTAGCTATTTTCAGGGCATTTCTGCTTTTTCTTGCCATTTTAAACTGTTGGGTTTTAGAGGTAAATAAGGCTAAAAATGTTTTATCGCATTGGTTTCTGACAAACAAACTAGCAAGATAAAAAGATTCCCTTACTGCCTGCCCGCCCAAAAACTGAACAGAAGTCTCTTATCATGACTGCTAGTTCTGAGCGTGCTTTCTTACTTTGTCTCCAAAGACTTTGAATGGAGAATTCAGAGAGAGAGAGAGAAAACAGGAAAATGATGTGCAGTGACAAGGCTATGTTCATTCCTGACAATCATAAAAGATCAGGAGTCCTTTTTAAAAAGGTTAAAATAATGTGGATTACTCTGATCATCATGTTAATCTGTCAGCAGCACTTGTGATCATCTAAAATGTAGCTGTGTTCCTTGTACGTTTTAGCTAGAACCATCACCTACAGGAAGATGTAAAGGGTTGATTTGGAATCTCTTACAAATAGCAAAATTACAATCCAGTCAGGCACAGTAGGATCATGGCAAGGAATTTACCAAAGAAATAGCTGTTTTGAATGTATGCATACATAATACAGAGACTTTTATTATTTTTTTAATTATATTATTAATGAAATGTGTAAATCCCCAGGGAGCAATGTGATTCGGGAGAAAAACATACTGGCTAGAAGAGCGTTTCTCCCAAGGCTGTATACAATACAAAAAAATCTTCTAGGATACATGTTCAGCAAACACATTCTAAAAAGGATGAAAAGTCTCTCCCGCTTCAGAACTTAGGCTGAACTGACATTTTCATTACATGAATAATGGATAATTTCTATATGTGTCAGTCCACTGGAACTGGAGTGAAACAGAACTTACTGAACAGCTAAGCAGAAGTGACTGAAAAAATTGAAAAATTGCCCCAGGAGGGACGGTTTTTCCTGCATCTCCTCAAGAAAGCTCTCTAGTTGCTAAATCTTTCTCTCCTTGTTTGATAGAACATTAAACTCTGTGAGCTAGCCAGAGATAACACCTTCCTTTTTGGCTTAGGGAAGGTTTAACAAGGAAATCAAAGAATATGTGCTCAATTTCCACAATAAAAACAGGTTGACAAATTGCCCAAATTATCTGAAATAGTTCTGGCATTGTACAGGACTGTATAGAGAAGCAGCAACACTACAGTCAGTCGGTTATTTAAATTAGTCAGTGTTAGAGAAAACTGTAATAAACACCAGTCTTGTCTTATCGTAGGCATCTGAGTAGGTATAAATACAGCAGATTAAATCTTTACCTATTTTAAATTATTATAACTTCATTGACTTCAGCAGAGCCATTGCTACTCTAGTGCTCATGAACAGAAGAGAGAAAAACTGGACAGAGCAATTACAGTTGTCCATATACATTTCAGAGTAAATCTATTGTCACTCTTAAGAAAATTGATCGCTGTCATGGAAAATCAGTGAAAATCTGTTCAAAAAATGCAACAGATAGAATAGGAGAGAAAATAAAATTGGAAATACTATAATAAGCATACATATATATAATGGCATTATATAAAAATGGTATTGTATATACATAATATATGATGATATATATAAATATATACATATATAATCATTGTGCATTGGTTTTGTAAAGAAGCTCATAAGTGGTGATGGCAAGCTGTTGAAGCCAGGGAAAGACTCTGACTTTCTGGAGAATAGATTAGGTGCTAGAGAAGGGAAGGGGAAGAATAAAACATGATTGAAACTTGTAAAGCACTGAATGCTGAGAACTACATTATATGAACTGAAGAAATTGAAGCTTTAAGTGAAAGTGAATTCTCAGGAACCCATAAAACTTAAAGTCAAGAAATAATTTTTTTTGCAGTGTATAATTAAGTAATAGAACTAATTTTCAAAATATGTAAATGAAGCCAGCAGTTTGAAGCAATTTATTTAAGGCGCAGGCAATAAAAGACACTAACCCTTTTGCTTCAAATAAAAAGCAGCTGTCCACAAATGGAGATTTAAAGTAAGATTTATGAAATGGCCAGGTTATTCAAACATTATGCACTTAGTTTTAATACTGATGGGGTTACTCTACATTAAGAGTGACTGCTGAGAGTCGTTAGTAGAATAAATGTCATTTTCTGTTGACTCACTGAAGCAGGTTACACCAGGAGTACCAGGAGAAACTCACTAAGCAAAGCAATTAAGTTTGAACTGAGTCATCTTTAAGGACTGTTCCCTAAGAACAACCAAACATTGTGAGAAGGTTTGAGCTGATTTTTTTTTTGTGTCTTTCTATTAAAAGGCCTCTAATTATAGGATCAGAGTCACTCAGGCAGGAAGGGGCTTCAAGAGGTCTTTGGTCTGACCCCCTGCCCAAAGCAGGGCCATCTCTGGGGTCAGACCAGGCTGCTCAGGGCTTTCTCCAGGCAGGTCTTGAATCCCTCTAAAGATAGGGCCTCCCAAACCTCGCTGGTTCCACTGCTTGGCTCTTCTCAGGGCGAGAATCTTTTTGTTTATATCCAGCCTGAACCTCTCTTGTTTGGACTTGTGTCCATTAGAATCATAGAATTGTTTAGGTTGGAAAAGACCTTTAAGATCATCAAGTCCAACCGTTAACCTAATCCTGCCATCCCACCACTAAACCATGTCCCTAAGCAGCTCATCTACACGGCTTTCAAATGCCTCCAGGGATGGGGACTCGACCACTTCCCTGGGCAGTCCCTTCCAGTGTTTGACAACGCTTTCAGTGGAGAAATTTTTTCTCATGTCCAATCTAAACCTCCCCTGGCACAACCTGAGGCCATTTCGTCTTGTTCTATCACCCGTTACCTGGGAGAAGAGACTGACATTGCTTTTGTCCTTTACCAGAGAACTGGTCCTCCTGGTTGTCATCTGAAAACTTGCTTGGGAGTCCTTTATTGTACAATGTGCTTATAAAAATGTCAGGGAAAACACCCACCCACCCTATAGAAGATTTTGTGTATCCTGTTCTGGCTGACACTGCTAGTACTGATTACACTGACACTGATACTTGATTAGGCAGGCTGTAGTTCTTGCATTTGTAAATGTTATGTGTCTCTCTTTTTTTGTTTGGATATATTATGAACATTTTGCCAGCATGCTCTTGTCTATGCTGTTTCCTGGACAATTTTAATGTGTTCATATGGTCAGTAAAGTGTGACTATTAAGAAACTGAACAAAATCTGCATGTAATTATGTTTTGGGTGGCAGTTTTCCCTGTGTGTATTTTAGTATGAAAATCTAATAAAGAGTTATTAAAAAAATTTCATTTCAAAACAACCTTGAAATGTCCTTCATAATGACATTTGATACTCCATTACAGTCATGTTTCAAAAGCGGGGGGTGTTAGGCAGCTGCCCACCAAAACACTGGATGTTGATGTAGCAAGCTTAGCAGGTACTGGGTAGAATATGTCATCACATACCTCAGAGGAAGGATGTTCTTGAGGGTTATATAAATAAAGCCTCTTGACAGACTTAGGGAAAAGACACTATTGTTATGCAAAATATATGTGGTCTATAGCTATATATGTTGTAGGTGGTGGGTGAGTACATTGTAAAAGTTCAGACATAGGCATTCACATAAGGCTATTTTAGTGAATAATTTCTGAACTCATATGTTTTTCAATGAAAAAAAGAATAGCAAAATGTGGCCCATAGTGAAGGTACAAGGTACAGTACAAGACGGCAAAGTTAATGCCACCGAAAGAGTCCAACTTAATGCTAAGGACTATGGATGGGAGCCCACATTTGCTATGGCTTTCCATAGCAACAAAGATTTGCTAGCACTTAGTAAATAATGAAGCAATCCTGTATTTCATGGGTTATGCAGGTTTTCAAATAACTTTACATCAAGACTGTTCTTTAAATATATTTCCTAGTTTTTTTAAAGGAAAAGTAGAAGGAGAAGATACAAAAAAAGCATGACTGAAAGAAGAAACTAAATATATTGTAGGAAGGAGCCTGAAGATTAGCTTCTTTCTGGCTGAGTTAGCCTGACCTACAATCAGAATGTGAGATTTGGGGAACTTTTTTTTATTTTTTTGGCTTGTAAGACTACATAATGTAACATTTTCATTGGACTACACTCAAATTGAGTCTTTGTCCAGCAACAACAACCTGCTTAAGCTGTTCGTTTTTCACATGTACACCTGTTAATATATTTTAAAGGAAATACTAAAAATATGTTAGAAGTGGAGACATAACATATGTCAGTAAGAATAAATGAGGTGATTTAGAATTGTATTAAAATCTCCAAGGTGCCTAGTTGGTGAGCCATACTCTCAAGCGTTGCAGATTGAGCTCAGCTGGAAACAGGATGTAGCCGAGCAAGTAAAATTGCTGCAATGGATCCTTGCCACTCCTGCTCTCTTTGTGTAGCACATTACATTCTCCCTTTTGTCTCCTAGCGTGGAGCTAAAGTTTGTAAGAGATAGTGGAAAATATTTTGTGATCTGTGGCGAGTTGGGTCAAATGTAGTCGAAGCCCTGTAGATCTGCATCCGTTGCACAGTTGCATGCAAACGTGGAGGACTAAACTCAAAAGATCCATTTGGTCCCTTTCAGCAGCAAATCCCCAGCTGGGAGCAAAGAGGGAAATAAAAGAACGGAGATCTAAAGCTGCAAAGGCTGAGAAGTTGAGGAGGAACTCACAGGGACAAATTTCCTAGCAAGAAGAAACATTATAAAACAAAAGGCAAGCTCCCCCTTGAAACAAGGAAAATGTTAATTGCTTTAGAAAGATCTAAATATTTCTTGTATTGTGTACAACAGATTGCAATTTGTTTTCCTTTTGCTGAGCCTGTACGTGTTTTCTTCAACTGTTACCTACATCAGTGGTAAATTGGAATGTGCCAGAAGACATTTGATCTCCTTGAGCACCTTTGGTGCCTAGACACAAGGACTGGCAGCACCTGGGTTTTTTTGAGACTTACTTCAGGAAAGTGCAGGGGGGAATCTGCCCTCACCAAGCAGGCCACTGAGCTGATGGCTGGATCCTTCCTAATCAGGGAGAGCCTAAAATCTTTCAATCCTGGCATATGTGTACTGGCATAGAAATAGGATGCATAGCTACAGAAAGCATTCATTGGCAGTGTTAATTTAAATGCTAGATGACCATAAATGCCAATGTGAATATTAGTTAGATATCAAAATTGCCATTTTATTTTTCTTCTGAAGGGACTACTGCTTTCTAAAGGGAGCAAATGCTCCCTAAATTGTAGACACCCTCTAGTTATCTGTAATAGCCTCGCTTTACAAACAACAATCTTTCAAAGCATCGCTTTCAAAACCCTAATGACTTGAACAGATGTTCAGTCAAACAAATATTTTATGAGAGATGTCAGTAAGCTCTAGGAGATAAAATGTGGGATGGAAATCAAAACTTGTAAATAGATACATAAACAAGGACACTATTTAATAGGTCCACAGGTATTGCATGTGGAAGAAAAGTGTTCTAAATCCTTTCTGCCTGTCATAGTCCAGTACATGTGTTAAAGAAAGCAAAACTAATCAAGCACTGAAAGGTGGGCTGGTGGTCTGATTAGCTAATTTAATTCTCCCAAGTAAAAATATTTTTTTCTAAAATATGTTAGATGTTAGCCTATCAAATAAAAATTCACATGGCCATGTTTTTTTTTCATTTCCAGCTTAAAATAACAATATTGGCCTTGGTATGAGGTGAATTCTTGAGATTAATGACCAGCTTGGGTTAATGATCCTTGGCTGTGCTGCTGACCTTCACCTCCCCCCAGCCGGCCATTAATCCTAGGAAATTTACTGTGTCTTGGTTGTTATTACTTACATAGCCCATGTACAGACCTGAGGAGCTGCGGCAAATACGCAAGTCGTGCTTCGCATTGAGACCTCTTACAACAGAAAACAAAACAAAACCAGCTTGGAATCTTTAAAAAATCAGGAAGGCAAATCATATGACTTTGATCAAAGCATTAGTAACAGCCTTCACTGTACATGGTTTTCTCTCTATGAGTCTTGGAGCAATTATTGATGAATATTGCAGAATACAAAAAATGTAGTATTTGGCATTGACTATCTGGTTCAGGCGTTTCTAGAACAGCTATCAACTTTGAATTTAAAGGCCAAATACAATATTTTGCCGTGATATAATTCTTCAAAGTACCATGCATTCTCTTGTCACTAGAAATGGCACAAATCAGAACAATGCTTTTATGAAGGTATAAAATCAGCAGGGAGTTTTTTGCTCATCAATTATTTTTCCCTACCCTCCTGTTACATAGTTAACTCTTGTACTTAGCTACAGCTTATAGGTGGAGATTACGAGGCAGAGAGAAGATATGATTTGCTGAAGACCTGACAAATAGCCATGTATGGAATTACAATTAGAAGATGAGATTTTTCTAGTTAATGCTGATGTTAGTGTTCATTCCTAAAGACCATTTTTCCTTCTCTGTCTGTGCTAAGAATGTAATGTTTATATACCTGATGACAGTATATAAACCAGAGTTGCCTTTCCTAGCACTAAGAACCTCATCAGAGTTCCAGGTATAGAAGCAAATAGGAAGAAAAATAAGTGATATGATACTCCTTTCTACAGCTGTTTGCACTGGCAGTTCAGGAAAAACAAAGAAACAACACAAAAGCCATGACTGAAATCAGACATAAATACTCATGGTGTCAGAGGTCTTACTGTTAAATTTGGATCTGAGTAAACTTCCTTTTCCCTCCAAAAATGAACAAACAGGAAACTAGGAGTTTGAGTAGAAAGACATCCTAAAATACTTCAGCCATGTAAGTGAATGTCTGTAGCATTTAATTAAGCAAAGACACTTTTCTTTGCAAATTAATGGCTTTAAAGGCCAAGAAGGCTAATTATTACAGACCACCCTCCTGCGGAACAGAGGCTATATAATCTCAAATTGGGTATATGGAACATCCTTTATAAAAACACCCACTGGATTTGCAGACTATCTCCTGCCTCGTGTGTGGTACTTGGAAAGAAGCACAGCATGCAGCAGCGTGCCCAGAGGAGGGGCATGGGAATGAAGCGGGTCGTTTCTTGGGTGAAACTCAGTGCTGACAGGGTGCAGAGTGCACCGGTTTATGCTTTTCTTGGAAGAAGTCTGGCTCGGTCTCTCGGGTGCACGTGAGTGCTGCGCTGGGGGTACGTGGGGGAAAAGAGCACAGGTAGTGGGCCCTAGCCTGCGTTCCTCCACCCCAAACTGCTCACAAATAGATAGCAGTGTGCAACATGCCTTATTTAAAGATAAATTTGAAATTTATCCTGCTGCTAATGCCACAATAAGAAGTTGTACCTGGGCAAGGGTGCTTATTCTCCCTGTGTCCATGAGCATCTCCAGCACTCTGTAGCAGGGTGAGTAAGAAAAAATGAATCACAGAATCATAGAATCGTTTAGATTGGAAAAGACCTTTAAGATCAAGTCCAACCGTTAATCTAACCCTGCCATCCCACCTCTAAACCATGTCCCTAAGCACCTCGTCCACACGCCTTTTAAATGCCTCCAGGGATGGGGACTCAACCACCACTCGACCACCAAGCATTCCAGTGCTTGACAAACCTTTCGGTGAAGAAATTTTGCCTAATACCCGATCTAAACCTCCGCTGGTGCAAGTTGAGGCCATTTCCTCTCATCTTATAGCTTGTTACTCGGGAGAAGAGACCGACACCCACCTCACTGCAGCCTCCTGTCAGGCAGTTGTAAAGGGCGAGAAGGTCTCCCCTCAGCCTCCTCTTCTCCAGGCTGAACAACCCCAATTCCCTCAGCCACTCCCCATCAGACTTGTGCTCCAGACCCCTCACCAGCTTCATTGCCCTTCTCTGGACACGCTCCAGTGCCTCAGTGTCCTTCTTGGAGTGAGGGGCCCAAAACTGAACACAGTATTTGAGGTGCGGCCTCACCAGTGCCGAGTACAGGGGCACGATCACTTCCCTGCTCCTGCTGGCCACACTATTCCTGATAAAAGCCAGGATGCTTCTTTGGTCATCAGCAGGCTGAACAGTGTCAGCCTGGCTCTGCGTCACACTGGTAGCAGTCGGAGGCCAGGCTTGGCATGGTTTGCTTCACTGTGGAGGCCCTGTTCCACCTGGGATGGTGGTGGGCTCCATACAGGTCTTCTGAAGCTGACTACTCTTCACTCAGCAGTGATGGGACACCCATTAGAATAGGAAAAAAACCCACCCAAACCCTCAAACCCCCATTGTGTTCTTAACCCTTAGTCGTTACTGGCTTGTTTGTAAATGGTTTTGCTACAGAGACAAGATCTTATTTAATTTGAAATTACATAGCATCCTCCATCCTCTTCCCTTCTTTGTGACTGTCTCATTTCAGTTTGCTACCAACCTAGGCCCTGCATAGCCTACCAGCAGTGTTCTGACTAGGGAAAGTTGAATGAGAAACTGTAAAACTGCCATATTTTAACCAACTAGGAAGGTAACCAGTGAAAGAGGCATTTTTTTCCCATAAGCAAGTGATCCCAGTGTCTTCCCAGCATTCCCAGGTCTGCCAGTCTGAGAGGCAGAAAACCCCAGGAACAGATATAAACCAGCTACTAAATGTTTTATTTCCCTTTGAACTGTTTGCATGCAACATAAGCTGCATCCGAAAATCCATGAAACTCTTTAAAAAGTTACCATTCAATTGAAAGTTTCCCTCCTACGTTTTCATAATAAAAAACTACAAACAATTTGACTTTCCTCTAGGTCTAAGAGGATCTTACTGACATATAACAAGAAGAAGTTCAGAAGTTAGTCAAAAGTCTGGTTTTAGTACAAACGTAGTATCTTGTAATGGTGGGGAAGAAGGAAGAGAACGGGTCAGAAACCGACAGGGAGTTTATCTTTTGAAGCCCTGTGGTCTGATGAGGTACAGATGGAAATGTTCAGTCAGTGGCAAGATGTTCAGAAAAAACAGCTGAATTCAGCTAAGGACTTGTTTTCTGGGGACAGCGGTGGATGCTGGAGGTGGCAGTCTGTTGCCGTAAGGAGGTACAAGAGGCTGAAGATTTCGAGGGGTCAGGCAACCTGGCTGCTGGGAAAAGAAGAGGAGTGAGTAGATGAGTAACAAAGGAAGGAATAGGTACTCTCCAGTTCAAATAGCCTGCAACACCATTTTAATGTGCCAAGCAGCTGATGTACATCTTGGATTACCAGCTAAAATGCAGATTTTTACTTATTTTCAAGGAGACTGAAAGAACTTGAAAAAAAAAGGTGCAAGTAACAGAACTTCATTGTTTTGAGCAATCCATAACATGAACCCAAATGTTTTTTTCTCCATCTCTCTTTTGACCTCATGATATTCCACTGACATGAAGTTTATCTAAAAATTCATTTTTCAAATATTTTTCTAATGTTATGCTGACATTGGAATATGAGTGATATTTTTAGAAATGTCAGCAAGACGGGTAATAAACATGAATGAGTTAACTAAAAGTAAAAAATTATGCATGGCTCGTCACCCTTTCAGCCCTTTTCCAGCTGTGTCTCAATATCCCATACCTGAAGCAAACATCTTCAAATATTTGGTTATTGATTAGCAGCAGCTAGCTTGAAAAGAATTCTAGAAATGGAGAGCTATTTAGACAAACAGACAATGACATATGCAGTTTTGGTATCTCAACAGAGATTTCTTCCTTTCACCCTATCAGAAAAGGAATATATTAATGAAGAGCTCAGGTTACTAAATATATATGACGTGTACATTTAGTACTGACAGAAGTATCTTAGTGCCCACTGAGATTTTCCTGCAAATCCTTGCTTAAAGGATTGTTATGCATAATTATGTATTAATGGCAGCAGTTTGATGATTTTCATGGAAAAACACATTGAAGGAAGAAGATGCAGAAGACAGAATAACTATCTTTTTAACACATTAACAAGGGGATTGAATTAAAATTGCCTAAGTGAGTTTAAATTTTATATTCCTTAACTTTTGAATGCCTCACTTTACTACTGTACTTTTATTTTAGTGTAGTTAAAATGTGTAATGTGCATGTAAAGGGAGAAGAAGAAGAAGATGCACTAAATCAATATACTCTGAAATCACCAAAACCTGCCATGAAAGTAATGGATAGCTCTGCAATAAAAGCAGTCTGTCTGGAGATCTTCATGTTGATATTTTTCTTCATTGTTAATGTCGATGTTTAACGGCTTCTGACAGATAAGTTTCATATTATCCCTATTACTGTCTTGCTTAACATGTTTTGCTGTGCGAAATTCACAGAAAGAAAAAGCAAGAGTATGTTAGGAAACAAGATTCAAAGGAATAAAAGAGAATCTCACCTGACATTTGTGCCTTAAGGCTGCATCTACACTACCAATTTGTTCTGGAACTGTAAAGGGGTTTTAAAATGAGCTGCTTGTCTCTGTTTTACCATGTATTGATCCAACATATGGAGTATCTTTGTATGTATTGATCCAACATATGGAGAGGCTTCGGTATGTGTGAGTGGGTATTGTTTTAGAGGAAACCAAACTGGAAGCTCCTCACTAGCTGCATGCCAGGCCTTGGTGGAGATACTGTGAGTCGGGGTGTAGGCTGCATCCCTCTGGAAGATCCTCCAGGATCCTTGCTCCCTGCCACTCACATCCACCACTGTCCTGTGCCAGTGCTCCTGGTAGACCTGCAGCTTTTTGAACGTTTTGTACCCGTCACCTGCAAAGCTGATGGAGTGAGAGAGGAGTGCTTGAGCATTATGGAGGAGTTGGGACCTTTGGTTCATAGCTCCAGAGAAGGGATCTATATGGCAAGTCTTGCCCCAGTCCCCCTGGAGACGTGGGCTGCAAGAGAGCCTTTCTGCACGGCCACTGTGTGCCATCAAAGACAGCCCATCTGCCTGCCACCCAGCGTGGGTGCCCAGCTCCCTCCTGGGGGACTGAGCCCATACATCCCCCCTAGACATATCTACACAGATGTTCCTTGGGGGCCTCCTCCTCACCCCGAACACAGTGGGTGATGGCCAGGGGAATGGCACCATGCCCAGCGGGAGTGCAGTGCAGATCCTGACCCTGACCCCAGTCACAGGAGAGGCAAGCTTGGGCTAAAGGGTTTCTGAGTATTCAGAAGTTATTGGCTGAGGAGGAGCAGCCAGTCGTGGTAACTCTCTTCTCCCCCTCCTCTGCATTCCCATCAGCCCAAGTTACGCGGCTGCCCGCCTTCGGTGCCATGCGTAGCAGGGGCGCAGGCCTGCCCCTGCATGTCTTCTGCCAGGGAGAGCCAGCATGGCACCAAGCTCGCCCCTTGGCTTTGAGGGACAGGAGGTTTGCAGGAGCTCAGCAGCCTGTGCGCAGGATCGCTTCCCTTCCCACTCTCAGCAGGCGCCCCACAGGTGGGATCCGCCAAGAGGGATCTTCCCAGCAAGCAGGGCAGGTAGTGAAGAGCTGCTGCGTTTGCTGATGGGACGCTGCTGCCCAAGGAGCCCTAGGTCCGGCCATGCTGTCTCCTGCACCGTGGTGGTGGGATGGGTGTGCAGGCGCTGTGGGTCGCTGCACGTCGGCCTGCAGGGAGGCAGCCTGTGGTGTTCGCTGCCGCCCCTGTGGCATGAAAGACCATACCTCAGTCGGGAGGGTGGTAGCATGACCAGCTCCTCTTGCTCAAAATTACCTGCAGAAGGCCTGAGCAGCATTCATCCAGAGTAGGTACCCCAGCCTTCCCCTCCTTGATGGTGCAAGAGCAGGTCCATCGCCGCTGTGGCACAAGGGACAGCTTTGGGCTCTCTCTGGATGACCACCTGCAAATTTGGGTTCACAGGAGCCATGGAGGGTGGAGGGAGTAGCGAGGGAGGGCTACATGTGCTGCTGAGCAGATTCAAAGCTACATGGAACACATCCATGAGTCTGGGACAGGCCTGTAGAGTCAGGGCCTGTACAGGGATCTTCTCTGACCCGTTTGCTGATGAGGACGTAGAAAAGATGCTTAAATCTACCATTACGCCCACTTCCATCCACCTGGTGGGATTAGGCAGTCCGGCCCTCCATCCAAGGCTGGATCAACAGCACTGTGGTCATTCCTGACAGATACATGTGTGGTGTGTCCTTACAGATATCTGTCATGCAGGCTCCACAGTTTTCTAGGCAATCTGCTACACTTCTACTTTTTCCTTAAAATTAGAAAGGGCTTTTCAAAATGCCTATCCTAAACAGCTTTCTTTTCAGCTCAAGCCTGTGACTCCTTGTTGTTTCCACCAAAGACACAGAGGAAAAAGATTACTCCTTCCAGTAACCTGCCGTTAAAGATTGTTATCATGCCTGTTGCTTGGGGTACCTACCTTTGAATTGCCTGCTCAGCATGTGTATATATGTATATTATGTCCTCTAAGGCATAATCTCTGAACAAGCGTTCCACACCAGGAGTACGTGTTGAAATCTACAGCAAGGGCTGTGCAAAAGTTCCTTCCCAGATAAAACTATTATTTAGTGTTTAATTATTTGCTACCAATTTGAATAGATGCTGCAGTTAAATATGGTCACACCCGATTCACAACATATGTGCCAGAATAAGAGGGAAACAATTAGTCCTTCTGTTCTATTCACATCACATTTACTGCGGAGAAGTTGTTTCTTTCTTCGTGCAGGAAGATTTTAAAAAGGGTTTCTTTTTCTCTCTAGCTGTGCCAACATTCCTTTCACATTAGAAAACTTGAACAGATTTAAGCCCTCATTCAAAGCCCAGTTTATAGTACAAACATGTTACAGTTGTCAACACACAATGCACAAACACATGGGGGCAAAACCAGACCGAGCGGAGCGGCCGCTGGCCCGTATTGCTAAACTGCTTGTGGGAGGGGGGAATGAAACTATTTTTATGAACAGTCAGCCAAGCTCTTCGAAGTCTCAGAAAGTCTATATTTGGAGTAATTATATGACTATGTTACATCTTGGCTAATTACGACAGTCATGTTAAATAATGAAATTATTCAGCCATTTCCCTTTGTGTGAGAAATGGTCCCAGATGGTTGCCCTCATCTGTTTCTTACCAGTGTAGTGCAGCAGCACTACTTATTAAGAGCGTATGGGGAAATATTTTAAGTGCACTGTAACTAGCTTTATACTGCAGTTCATTTTAAAGAAATAAACAAACTGCAGTAATTCCTCAAATTTTTTATTCCCCAAATGTTCTATAAAATTCTTGCTGTATCCGGGCTCTTACAACATAATTTTAGAAGTTGGCAAAGGAAATAAGTATTATAAAAGCAAATCACTATTCTGTGTGATTCACGACGTAAAAAGTGGTAAAACTAGTGTTGTCTACAGGGTTTAAGATATATACTCCATAATAAAAAAGTTCAATCTCTATAAAATACAGTTTACCTCAGCCCACTTCTGCTTCATCTGCTTGGATTGCACAGGTTAGCTTTATAACACAACCAAGGAGACAAGAGTTATTATTGAAATTCCACCTGTCCCCAGTGGTATGTACCCAAAATCAATGCCAAGTCTAGCATGATGTCAAAATGAATTCACTCACACAAGAGCAGAATTAGCCTAACTGCAAGCACTTGATATTATCCAGATGCTCTCAAGAAAGGGAGAAAAGTTAAACTGGGCTGAATTTTGATTAGGGAAAATATTATGCAAAAACAAGGTACTAAGATTTCTGCTGAATATTCATCTCTGCAAGTTATTTCGTTAGCCTTCTCATTTAGTACTTAGGTGTGCTGGGGCACTCTTATGCAAAGGGATGACAGCGGTATATACACAAGGCTATCTTGTTGCATCCTAACTGAACAATACAATAAACTCCAAGCGCTTGTGCACGTTGTTGGAGAGAATATTCATGGAACAGCACCCTGGAAGCCTCATCTTCAAAGATGACAGAATAAAACCAGAATCAGATAGAAGTATTGCAGTGGCAGTCCCAAGCTGGTTTTCTGAGAACAAAAATCTCTTTTCTTTACTTGTCTGCAGGTGGCCATACATATTAGTTTTTACGCTATTTGAGTTTTGTGCGGGCTGTTTTTTACATAGTGTGTCTGAAATAGGGACCATTTTGAACAGAGCCCTGGGTTAGAATTTTCAAGATTCCTTAGATGTATACTTAAAAAAAAAAAAAAAAAAAAAAGAGAGTGGGTTATCTACATATAAACAGACACACAGAGAATTTTTTTTAAGAAACATTTGGAATTCAGTGTCTTTAAAATTTTCTGTAAGTGGAAGTCTATCTTCAAGATGTGGCCCATAAAGTCTTCTACTGGATCAGCATGCTACTTCTAAATGCCAGCATCCTCTTCGTCTTCCTACAGTTGCCGCTCAGTGATGCTGGCTGGCAGTTCCCTCCAGTCCCCTCCAGAGGGGACCTCAGGCTCTGCAGACTTAGCAAGTCATCCCCTAAACTCCCTGGAGAGGGTGAAACCAGCCTTCCCTGGGGAGATGTCACACTGTGTGGGTGAGGGGACACTGAAGGAACAGATTACAAGGGAAATGTGGGTGTGGCTGGGGAAAATTGCTTTGTGTGCGTACGTGGGAAGTCTTGCAGAGGAAATGTCAGCAGCAGAGGTGGAAATACATCAGGATGAAATTGGAGAAATTACAAGGTACAATAGAAAACTTGAACAGATTTTGAAGAGGATACAGCTTCTCTTTTACTCAATGGCAATAGTTTGGCGATTGAGGGAACAAGGAGTGTATTAACCACTAGCACAAGTGTCTACAATACACTGTTTTTGTGGCAACAGTTTCTGATGTCAGTGAAGAAATAGATAACCAATTCATGGAAAGGAAAAACATGACATACACTAGTCTTTTGCAAGGCACAAAAGATTGTCACCACTGAATGATTTAATGGATGATTTCTGTAGCCTATTGTTTTGCATTCAATCACCGAGTCATACATTTTAATGTCCATGAGGTTTATTAAGGTCAGAGCTTCTTTCTGGTGTCATATTGCAATTGAATTGCTTAATGTAATAGTTACCATGCAGCTCATGAATGGGTATTTTTCCCCTGAAACATATTTAGGTGAGGATACTCAATATCAACGTGGGTAGATTTATTAAGAGGATAGAGGATGACAAAAAAAAAAAGGCGGGGGGGAAAAAAGGAAAAGCTCCAGTATTGCCTAGCAGATAAATCTGTAATGGCTGAATGTATCTGATGGTTATAGTATCATTTTGCTAAACAATGTTTAGCGTTCCTTTGGTACATAGTTTGGCAGGACACTGTTGTTCCTTGAGAACATAAAATTCATGTGCCTAAATATTGGAAACATACTGTGATTAAAGTTACTGCTTCATTAATAGGTGGTTTGTGAGCTATGTGAATTGGAAATAGCGCTGACAGCCATACTTGGTGAACTGAAACAGGACCTAAAAATTCAATGTAAGTACAATCCATTACAAAGTGGGGAAAGCATCTGTATGGATCAGAGAGTATAAGCATGGAAATAAATGGGATTTGAATTGAAGCTCAAAGAATCTTTATTTCTAAAAATAAAAGTAGTCTGAAATGTACATAATTTCCTTTGCCACATTATACATGAGATCATCCTTTAAAAGTTCTTAGGAAGGCACTGAAGGTTCAGAGGGACCTATCTTAAGATTTAGCATTCCTAACACAGTGTCATTACACAGGCAGTAGAAGGTGCTCTTGTAACAGCAAACGATGTTCCTTGATTTGACCAGTCAGAGCTCAAAATCATCCTGCCCTTCATGTAGCCCAGCATCCTGTATTTCAAAAGCCATGGAGCCAAATGATTGCACAACCTAATTGTTTTTAATCAAGCAAGGCCGGTTTTAGTTACATTCGGTTTTAGTTACATTGAAGTGTATAGAGCATGCTATACTTTTCAAAGTTTCAGTTGATCTCTTGGGTATCTTCAGACAAAGATTTCTAAATGGTATAAATATATCCTATTGTTGCTAGGATTGCATGTGGTTTTATGTAGGAAGAATGGTGTGAGGGATTTGACTGGGAATAAGGAAATAAAGGTCAGTATCGTAGATGTACTTCATGCAATGCTAGTGTTGGCATAGCACCTACAGTCTCAGTACCTGAGAGGCAAGTTTTCTTGGATTTCCTCACTATTGCCTTGGGATAACAAGTTACCAGATAACAGTTTTCCAAAAGTTTATTCCAGGTGTTAACCTTACCCAGACTTGACCACTGGCCCAGCCCTTCTCCTTAAACACTACCCAATGCTCTGATAAGATCTACCTCTAAAACACAGCTGCTACTGGCTTTTCCACCTTGCTTTGACTCTCCCCAAAGTTCAAGCCTCCCATAAATTCTTCAACAGAATACCGTGGGAACTTACCCCTTTGCTTTTGCTCACTTTCCCAAGTTCTCTGTCTCTGGCAGCTGTCTTGTCCTACTGCCCTGGAGGTTCTGACAACTCTGACAGTGCAGAATATTTCTCTTAAATAGACTAGGAAAGCTAATTTCTACTATGTATGTTTTTTCTATGTATCCATTAGGATAGATCAGTGTGAGGTAACTTTTACTGTTTTAGTGTCAGCTGCTTGGAAAACTATGCCTGCAGTCTTCAAGAGCTGGAGCTGTGTTTTTTCAGTTAATGGTGATGGAGGAAAACTCAACCATTTTTCAGCTGTTTTAACACCCTATCTGGTAGCTGAGAGCATGCTTGTATCTGAGCATTGCTGCAGTTCTACAAAAGAGCTAGTGCTTTCCAAGCCCTTTTATGTCCCTAGGTAAAATAAAGCATGCAATTGTGGAAAAGAGCCTGCAGCTGAACAGTTGTTGAAGGTTTCTGGTTCCAATGGTTGGGACGTGGATCTCGGCACTTGGAGAATGAGGTTTGTGGAAGAGAAACAGATAAGTAACACATGTTAAGTTAGCCGGAACATTTAAAAAAAATTGTTAACATTTTCTTTAGACATTAATGGATGAATTGAAATTCATCCCTTCAAGATCTAAAACAACTTACAGCTGTTACTTTCTGGAAGAAGACTCCTCCAGTATTTTAATTCTGACTATGCACTGGAAACGCCTGTGTTTTTTCACTCGCATCTTAGTATTGGTATACCAATACTACTGTCATTATTCTCTAAACAAGTAATTTCTATGGATTTTTATAGCTCATTATGATTCCCTGTGTGAAGAAAGTACAGTGCCTTTTTGTTAGGCTTCAGTCTGGCATCAGGTTTTAGTGTTATTTTGATCCATATGAAATTCAAGCTAAAATGAGAACTCATCCTTCTCTTTATGTAGCAGTAAGGGGGCTTAGTGGGTAGCGAAAGGACCCCAATTATTAGGGCTAAGGTGTGTCAGTTCAGGTGGCTACCTTTCTATTCACCTACCTAGACAAATGCAGCCTCATTTTCAGGGGTGTTTGAGCATCCATAATAAGGTGGAACAGCAAGGGGTCTGTAAAAGTGAAAACCTGACCATTTTATGGTGAGTGCAGATTGCCGATGGAAACTTGGGCATGTTTTGTTTCATTTTCAGCCCAGGGTGTTTATTTGCATGCAATTAATTAGGAACAGTTTAATTAAAAAATTATTTTCTGAAATTTTTACCTAACACCAATGCCTACCTGCAGAATCACAGAATGGCAGGGGTTGGAAGGGACCTTGGGAGGTCATCCAGTCCAGCTCTCCTGCTAAGGCAGGTTCACCTGCTACAGCAGGCTGCACAGGACATTGTCTAGGTGGGTTTTGAATATCTCCCGAGAAGGAGACTCCACAACCCCCCTGGGCAGCCTGTTCCTGTGCTCTGTCACCCTCAAAGTAAAGAAGTTCTTCCTCATATTCAACTGAAACCTCTTATGCTTCAGTTTGTGCCCATCGCCCCTTGTCCTGTCACTGGGCACCACTGAGAAGAGTCTGGCTCCATCCTTGTGACAACCACCCTTGAGATATTTGTATGTGTTGATGAGATCCCCTCTCAGTCTTTTCTTCAGGCTAAACAAGCCCAGCTGTCTCAGCCTTTCCTCATAGGGAAGATGCTCCAGTCCCCTCATCATCTTTGTAGCCCTCCTCTGGACTCTCTCTAGGAGTTCCTCATCTTTCTTGAATGAAGCTAGCCTTTCCCATTAAATGTATTTAAAAAGGTAGAATAATCTACCTACCATGTTTTAACAATCTTGAACAAAGTCCCCTACATTTTTTGTAACACGAGTAAGCGCTAGTGGGTTTACATTAAGAATGTGATCCTATATTGGCTTGTTATCTTGTTCTGTTGTAAACTAAGACAGTTGAATGCTATAGACTTGAAAATGGGCCACCAAGGAGAGTCACACTTAGCAGCACAGATATGTCAAAGCAGTTTGGAAAAAACCTGCAGGAGGAAATGGCCAATAGGTTAAATTTTATTGTGTGTACTGAAGTCCCAGACTCTCTGAGCTGGTGGCCGCTGCTGGCTGGAGCAGTGTCGTACCAGGGACTTGCATCATACATGCTACGGTGCTCGCAATCTGTGGTAGGACCTTCTGTCTCTTACCCAGGCTGCATGTGACTGTTACTGCCTGTATTTCCACTTACTTACCTTGCTTGCTTTCATTTTTGTCTCTTATTGAATATGAATGAAGTAATACAGCTTTCTTTTCTTGCAGCTTCAAGGCAGTCTTACAGACCTGGCAAAATTGACAGAAGAGTTACCGAAGAAGCAGTTCTTGGTCTATTTTTTTCCTGACATTTAAAACTACATATTCTTAGAAGCACAAAAATAATTTTAGCTTGTGCTAAGTTACACTTTTGAACTGATGCTCTTTCTCATTTGAGTAGCACCATCACAGAGTCTATTTCAGGGTCCCTTATTTGATCAGGAATAATCTTGCCTTGCCTCAGCTGCCCTTTACAGCTGAGATCAAAGTATCTTGGGGTAGCTTCTACAACTGTGTCTCCTAATTAATTACAGTATTACTAGCAAGACAAATCAGAAGGATATATGCTTTAAGAAACCCCAGACATTGTCCATATTAATGTGCAAGTACTTGTTAATGACATTTTAGAAGCAAAAAGTAAACTGATGTTTTGAAGTCAAGATTTCAAAAATGTAATCAGCAATTTTGGTGCTCCAGTTTCCACACATTATCAACTAGAGACAGTTTAAATACAGAACATTTTTAGGAAGTGTCTAATAAATACTCTTGAAAGTGCCACGGTTTGTCAACTCAAAAATAACATAATCTTAAAAACTGATGTCAGTAATGGAGTAGATAGATATAGTGACAAAGCATCAATACACTTCTATAATACTTTTCTTTATGATTTTCTGAGGGATTTAATTTTAACTAATAAATGTAACTATCTACAGTTAAATTAAAAATATTATCTTGGCTTTTTGTATCGACATTATTTCATTTGAAAAGGGGATCTTTTTAGGGCAATGAAACAAGTATCCTGAGGGGTACTGCAGGGTAAAACATTCAAGGCATAGTTCCTTTTTACGCCGGGGAGCTTGGAACAGTAATTCTAAGCATACAAAATGCTCCCCTTTCCTTAAGGGCTTAGACAGTCTTCCTTAATGTAGTACTTGACCTCTCCCAGCCTGTGGTGTGCAGGAGTTATCCATGTGCTGGTAAGGCAGGGAAGGACCACTGCCCAATTAGACCAGTAGGGAAATTCAGGCCTGAAGAGATGAACAGCTTCAGTCCAGGTTGCTGCAGACTCCTGTGGCAGAGCGGGGAACTGAAATCACTTCAGACCACAGATCAGCACATAGTTAGGGAGATGTGCTTACGCTCTAAATTCACTTAATTTTGTCTCCTATTTTCAGCTTCTCCCACGACATACCTCTCACATAATGAAAGCAACCATCAGAAGAAAATATCAAACCCATAATTTTATACAAAAGACTATTTTAACAATGGAGAAAATTTTATCTACCTTCTTACATTTGTAAAACAATTGCATTTTCATCCTACTTCGGAATAAAGTAAAAAACCCACCCCAAACCTGTAAGAATATATACTGAAGAGCTTAGCACATAAGTTGAATGCTACGAAACATTCTGATGCAGAATGTTAAGTCATTGCCAATGCAGCACCTGTTACATTTAAAAAGGAACCTGTACTCATTTTTACATTATAGCTACAAGATGAAACTAAGGATTTGCTAAACAACTGTGGGCTAAGCCATCCATTCCTAGCAAACAGGAAGCAATCACATTTTCTTCAATTATATAGTTTTGGGAAATACTGCCAGCTGTGTTGTCAAAGCACTGAATAGCGCCGTGCTAGGAGCCTTGTAATTAAGTCCACAAAAGGAACAGATTATAGCTTGTTAAAACCATTACTTTTTCATACCTGAGACTATTGCTCTTTGAATTAACAGGAAGAATAGGAGAGTCTGGTTTCAGGTACCGCATCAAGTCCTGTTCGCAACAGTATTTTATTTTAAACACTGAAAATTTAGCTCATCTAAATTAAATAGGATTCTCTATATGGATATTCAAAACAATGTTAAAACACCGTTAAACAATTTAGCTCGTCAGTGCTCATCAACCTAATTTTCTGTCCAAGGATCTGCAGTCTAAAGCCTGTTCTCGATCCTTTTATTTGTTGTTTTTGTCTCCTATGACCAGTTTACACAAGGATCCACGTAGTCTATTCCCTTTGTTGACAGTGATGTATTACAGTGTCAGTTCTCCATATGATGTTCACTTTGAACACTGCCTGTGAGCTGTAACAAGCAAACACATTGAAATGCATAACATTACTGTGGAGATACTTTTGCAGTAACCCAATTCTATCTCCTGTAAGCTGGAAGGCAGTTGAACAAAGCACCGGCTCCCTTCTCAATTTGGTGTGGCAACAAAAAAGTCTTTTGGGGATCGTAAAAGAACCCTGCAATGTTGGAAAAGGTATGGCTCCATCGCCACAGCTAAGCGGGAGGCCACTGAGACGGCGGTCAAACATGAGAAAGAGACTTTCAAAAAACCTCAGGGTTTAATGTGCGTTGGGAGAAAAAATTGCCTGCCAAAGAGCATGCCCACTCCAGTTTGCGAGGAGCTGAGAACATCCACTTCTTTTAATACGCATGCTTTCATCCCCATCCAGTGCTGTTGTGCTTGTTGCCATCCACGCAAAGCCACTTGCAGCTGAATCAATGGAAGTGGCAGTGGCTTTGGGGTCCGGTCGTACTTCGTGGGTTTTGAGGGAGGGAGGAAGAGCGAGTGTTTGCATTAATGTTCTTAACGTGATTGTTTATTTACAGCCCACTGCAGTTGTGCTCATTAGTGACGGTATGCATTACAGACTGAAAAGCTGTGCCAACAAGTTTCCATAAAATTTTTAAATAAAAAGAAGAAAAAAAGAGATTCAGAATCTTTAGTCAGTTGTTTCTTAACTGAAGCAAAGATTGGTGCATTGCAAGGCACAGAGTTCCAGATTCAACAGGTATTTCCCTCAGTGAACTACCCTGTTCTTCTGCACCATATACAGACATTATCCCTTTAATAGCTTTGGCCTTTAAGTTGACACAGTAACCTACACATCCTCAGACAGAAGCACCAGACGTCTGCAGATGCTTTGTTTGGCAGAACATTTGAACAGGGAAAATACGACAGGTAAGATGATAAATTCACACGGAGAATCATTCCTGCCTCCTAAAAGGCAACCCCATTCATTACAGGTATAGTCACAGCACTAACTTCTTCTGGTGGTTGAAGTTATGTTCATGCTTTGTACCTTTGAGTACCTTTGAGTTCATGCAAACAGTGCACCGTAATACGAACAGGTCATTGGCCTTTGCTGCTTTAGAGACAGGACCGGTAGGGACCAGTGCATCCCCACACTCACAGCACAGTTTCCATTTGCTTTTTCCCCTGCGTATTCTTTGCGCAATTCACTCCTTAAATGGACCTCACATTCCACCAGCCATCTCTCTCCCTGCAACAGATACCCGTCAGAGGACAGATCATCATGAAGGGAAAATAGCCAGTGTGGTGTTTTTCTTAGATGGATTTTTGGCAAACGGGCAGGCAATTTAGAGCATAAATGTTATGAAGTGCAGTTTCCAAGTCACAAGGCATTTTCCTTTTCCTGATCAGCTTGTTCTTCTCAGCCCTGTCTGATACAGGGGTTTTGGTGCAGCTACCTCATGATGTCTGTGTCCTCTAGAACCACGTCACTCAGACTGTTGTCTTTGCCATCTTGCGGCTGATAGGTTTTGCTTGTGCTTCCAGCATCCTCCTCCTATTTTTGAAAATCCTCCTAGTATCCGGGTGACCAGCGTAGTTCTGGCTCTTTGAGTCTGCAGCCTGTTCTAGCACCAGCACAAGGGAGGGGAGGGAGCACCAGCCAGAGGAGTTTAAGGAAGATTCATTAGCCTTTGCGAACCAAGCGCAATGGTTTTTATCAACAGACGTAACTAACAGCACCAGTCGGAGGCAGACAGGAGTCAGGATAATGCAGGCACTGTGTGAGCTCCACACACATTTGTGTCACACTCGGATCCTGATCTCCAACACCCCCTTTGACCTCAAATTCAACTTTCTACTGAATACGACCTGTCAGCCACGTTCCATTGGGCAGTGGTTTTGCAGTGTGTAGGGTGACCTCTGAGGGCATTGATGACATAATTAAGATATCTCAAAAACGGGGCAAGCTTTAAACCTTCACATCTGGAAGCGCTAGATGTATGCTTGGAAGTCCTCTGATGTCTTGCAGAAATCCAGGTTTGCTGCACCCCATCTCTATTTTCCAAATCTTGCTTTAAAGTGAACAGAACAGGAGGAATTTTATTTTGTGCTGAATGTGGTTATGAGTCTAGTTCAGGACTTTGTAATTAGTTAGCTTATTTCACAGAATGCTGCATGTGGCACGCAGCAAGGGATTGCAAATTGAGTAATATATTAACCTGTAAAAAATATGAAACTTTGGCTCGTGACAGATTTCCAAACAAAAGTGCTGGTCCTTGGATGTTATTTTGATTTTTAACACCTGCAAGCACATGGAAATTTATTTCTCCACCACGCTTCTAGCCTGAAGCCACAGATGTATTTTGCTCATGTTGCAAACAGGCTTATCTGGAATTCAGGGTTTAACTTCTGATTAAGCTTTCAGGTGTTAATGCAACAACAATTATTTTAAGATGGTTGCCTGTACCTATTCCAGTAATGCTGTGCAGCTTCAGCAGATTTTTAATTCTCATGTATGCATTGATTTTGCAGTTTATCTTGGCATTACAAGAAACATTCTTCATGAACCTCTTGAAATCCCAGCAGTCTTCTCCTATATACGTCTTTTACATACATTCTTGTAGGAAAGAGTTTCTGACAGGCTGTGAGAAGTCTGGTAATTTTATTTCTGACATGAGCATTAAAGGGTGTGCAAGTGTGCTGTGAGAGGCTCTTCCTTATTTTCCTATTGCTTTTTACCTAAACAAGTGGCTCAATCAGCTTGCAGAAAGCATCATGTAACTACCACATATAACATCTGAGTTTAGGACTCCTGTGATACTGGATAGAGAGTGAATTAGTGAATTGATCTCACTGCAGTAATACAGTAGATTTTTGTTTGCAGTATATTAAAATACGCTTTTTGTATTAATATATTTTTGTTCTCCTCTTGCATCCAAGCTATTCCCAGCAATTAGAGAAGAACATTGTAAATTCTCTTCTGATTTATGGAACCTTAAATAATTTTCTTCAGTGGAACTTATCCTGCTGGTTGTATGGTCAACACATGTTAAACACTTGCTCTGTAAAAGCACTGCTAAGCTCATTAAACTCAGAAGAAACCCCTGAGAATTTAAAAGAAGCTAAAGTAATAATCTAATTTTAAAATAAACTGAGTGGTTTTCTTTGTCTTAAAAATGCGGTGTTAAAACAGAATGGATAACTTAAGAACAACTGCTTTTTGGTAAATTATGTTTCAGTTTTTTAAAACCAGAATTGCAGTTATCATAAATGAAAATCTATCACGCAAGCATGCATTTAACTAAATATGATAAAGCCTGCAGAGTCGTGCTGTGGTGGATGTGCAGACACCAGGGGAGAATGAAGGCGTTGCTCTGTCAGGGAGATGGCTTCCCTGTTACAGTCTCCCCTTGAAAAGGGAGACCTGAGGGTGATCCCCTTCTTCCTCTTCTCATGTCTGTCTTAAGGAGACTTCAGAGTTGCGGTGAACTCCAACCCATGTTGAAGAGCCTCTGGCACCGTGGGACTCAGTATGGGCTGCAAACGCCTGCCCAGAGCAGCCCTGTGCCCTGGGCCACAGCCAGTGGGCTCTCTGCCCTCATCCTTCCAGGAGGAAGACAACTGGGTTCGTCCCCACAGACTCCCGTCGCACCTTTGTACGTGGGAATCTCAGGCTTGCCCTCTGGCTTCTCGGAGTTGCAGTGCTGTGTTTGTCCTTGTCTTCAGGCTGTGGAACAGGCTGCCCAGGGAGGTGGTTGAGTCCCTGTCCCTGGAGGTATTTAAAAGAAGGGTAGATGAGGTGCTTAGGGACATAGTTTAGTGGTGGGATGGCAGTGCTACGTTAATGGTTGGACGTGATGATCTTAGACTATTCTATGATTCTATGATTCTTTGTGAGACCTCTGGTTTTGGCTATGGTAAGAAACAGGGCAGTGGGGCAGAGGAATCCAGCGCTGCCATGCCATGTCCTTGTGTATGCAGGCACTCAAAAGCGTACCTGCTTTTTAAGGGCCCTTTGGGAAATATGATTTGCAGTCTTCAGGTGCCCACTATGTGGCTGCAGTGATGATAATCTGGCGATATTTTGGTCTTCCTTTGAAACAAAGTCAGCAGAGATACTGGGACCACTGCCAGGTAAACATCAACGTGTAATCTGTAATAAATTAGCAGTAGCTTTCGTGGGAAAGGCAAAAAAGGCATCCCCCACAGCCTTTGAAATCACATGAAATGCATGATTACTGCACAGACAGTTAGGTTTGATATTTGGTTAGGTTTGATACATATTTCCATGTCCCAAATCAGTGTGTATTTAATAGCAGCTGTAATTTCTGGTAGCTTTTAGTCGTTTCTGGGAAAGAATTTGACAGTGTTACTTTAGTTCTTGGGAAGATGTGTGCTTACATCCGCAACTTCTCCTCATACCTTTGATCCTGTGTGGTGGTTTTGGAAGGTGCCACACTGGCTGAATAAGCAGTGAGTGCTGTGCCAGGACGTGCTCAGTATTCGGCTACCGGTGGGCAGCAGTGTAGGTACGGGTGCCTACCTCTAGTTATAGCAAGGGCCTCTTTCCCCGGGGTCTCTGTCAGTACTGTGAATCCCAAATAGTAGCACAGTCAGGCAAGCTCAGCCCATGATGAGGGTGCAGGCAAATCTGGGCATTCACCTCGACTCTAATGGCTCCATCTGAATTTTGAAAATGCATACAGCTGCCTTGCTCATTATAGTTTTCATCTGCAAAATGGAGGTAGCACTGTCTTACCTTGCCCACTCCAAAGAGGATGCTGAAATATAGTTTTTCCTATTTGCTCTATTGCTAGGATTTATGCTTGTTATGTTAATTACTCTATTTAGTTAAAGTAGGGACTTTCCTCTCTATAATCAGGCCTTCTTTTATTTTTAAAAAAACCCAGTTTAAATTTTGTTTAAAAATGCCATTCAGATTTGTTAACAGTTGATCACTTATCTTGGAAAACAAGCTTCAAAAAGACATCCAAAGCAAATGTTTTTGTGCAACTCCTTAGACTGCAGATACAAAGTGAGTGACCTGTAGCCTTTAATTAATAGACACAATTCACTACTTATTGAATTGTGAATTTAACTGGAAGTGCTGTAATAATTCCAGAAATAACTGAAGATTTAAATTCCTATAAAAATATGTTAGCAAGTTGTCCTGCCTCAAATCTGCAAGAAGAATGCTTTTGTTTATACTGCCCTTTAGAGTGATTCATCCACATATTTCTAAATACAGCTGATCTGGGTTTTTGCTAAGGAAAAAGGTTCTCTTCAGACCTTGATAAAGGCTAAACCACATTCATCTCCATGCAGACGGTCGGGAGGCAAATTACAGTCTCCTGAAGAAAGGAGAGAAGGACAACTGATGCTGTGCCTTTCAGGTGGAGTGTCAACTCACCTCCACGACCAGATACTGGGGTGGCCATACAACAAAGAGAGCTGGCCTTGTTCTAAGAGTTTCATACCATATTAGAGGGTTTGTACTTCAGTGTACAGTCCAGCCAGGCAAACTGAAAAGTCAGAAGCAAATGTAATTTGGGTTGCACCAAATACAAAGTTCTTTGGTCTTTGGTTCAGGTCTTCCGACAGGAACCAAGGAAACAAAGGAGCTGGCCTGCAAAACTTGTGGAGATGGGCTTGATGGCAGTGCTAGTGTCATCTCCCTTTCATCCAGGGACCTGATAACCAGGGCAGATGTAGGCTTGACCCACCTCTCTGCCTCATGGGGTCGGAACCCACTTCCTCTGCAAGAGGTATTGTGGAGAGACTCAGCTCTAGACCATGCTGCTTGAGTTCCCTAGTTAACAAAGCTCAGCTGCCTCACAGTCCTTTTAAATCACTAATACCTCACTAACGAGGGCCTCAGCATCAATGGCTCTGATCTGCTGAGTTGCTCCTCCTGTGCTGCTTTGCTTGCTGATGTCTGCAGTCCGATATACGTATCCTCTTCTTTGGATTGGCTCACCCTTTCTTCTAATTCCCCCTCCTCTCCCCTGAGTACTTCTGATCCCCTTCTACTTGGTTTAATCCTTGTCCTCTTTTTACTTTTGTCACCCCACCAAAACAAGGGAATGATGGCCTGTGAACAGCAGGTCATAAGGTCTCAACAGAAATTACACAGACTGGGATTTTCCAACACAAAGTACTTCACCCCCATGCATCCAAACTCATCTAAAAGGCCTTTGCTGCTTGTTTTTTCAGCTATGTCTTCTGGGAAAGACTACACTTGTATTTGTGTTTTTCAGTTATTCCTCATCCTTCTTTGGATGTCGTCTTCTTGTTTGGATACCGGTATTCTTTCTCTTTCTACCTGCATGTTGCACTGCATTCACTCCAACGCTGTGACAAGAGAGATGCCTGTTTGCTGCGGTGAGGTGAAATGGGCCACTTCATAACAAAAGGCAAAGTACAGTAGGGATGTGGTGAGAGTACAGACCCCTTAAGACATACTGAGCATGCACCAGAGAAGCCTGAAACAGTGTTTTTCTCTTGTAGTTGCCCTGTGAGGGTGATGCAGCTCCCCAGGCCCAGTGCCATAATCCAAGGTTCAGCACAAAGAGGCATGGATGGTTTCAGGATCAGTAAGTGAAACAAATTTGAAACCAGGATATATATAGGTGGGTCTAGAATTCAGCAGTAGCTGCACAAGCAGGAATTTGTGCAGGGATGCAAGAAAGCAGCTTATATTTCATATTTCTCATGAAAAAGGCAAAAAGTCCAAATCAACTAAATAAGCTCCCTAAAGCATTCCCTTTTATTTATAAAATTCTTAAGACATTGAGTTGCAAAATTAAGCACCTGATTTAGGAAGTGCCAGTCATATGTTTTCCTGGCCAACCTCAATGCCTCTGGATTATGATTCAGTTCTGCAAGTATTCTGGCCCATGTCTCATTTACAGTGCACAAAAGACTGCAAAGCAGTTCTATATTTGACTTGTATGTACAAAAGAAGAGGATTTGGTTTTTTCAAATTAGGTGTTCATCTGACACAGATTGAATAAAACCCATGCCATGATATCCTACAGAGCTAACAGTATCTTAGACTATGCTTGCAGTTTAGTACAATGTCCCCTGCTGTAAAGAGGGAGCTTATTGCCCATCCCAACCTAGCAGGTTTTCTTTGCAAATGTTCTTCCTTTGCACAGAGGATCCATTTCAGCAAACACGTACTAACCACATTTAAAAGGCTTTTTGCTGAATTGAAGCCCTAGCAAATGACGCCTACCACAGTACCTTTTGTTTAAAAAATAACTTCTGATGATGATTTTGATTTGGAGAGGTTTCAGTTTCACATTAAATAAAAGACATCTATAAACTTTGATTGCTCTTTCCATACACCATTGCCAATGTTCATTTTTAATGTCTTCTCACAACCCCTTTTCCATTGCATTTACGCTGCACATTTTTAAGGAAAAGCCTACTTTCCTAAATACTCCCTTGGCAGCTGCAGGTGGCAGCTCTCACAGAACAGAGGTATCCAGCACTGCGCTTGGAAAACATGCTTTTACTGACCTACCAATGATGGGTAAAAAGCGACGTGGCTGGACTTGCTGAAGGCCTCAAGCTGCAAATCAATGGAAGCAGGTATAGGTACCAATAATTGTTTGGACATCCAATTATGTTTGCTACCAAACAGGTGAAGAGTCTCATCAGAACGTCGTATCTAACAGGACGCAAAATAGATTATATGCCAGGATCAGCAGGTGGTTGAAATGCATCACATTGTTCCCATGACACTGTCTCTCACAGGTGTCTGTTTGATGTTTCATCATGAATAATAATACAAACAATTTTAGTACCATTCCTCACTATCTGCTTCTGATTTTGTGGAGTTTTATCAAATTCAGATCAGTAAGGTAGGGTAGCAGAGAGGAATTTGAACCTTGTGCTCACCTGTGCCAGAGGCTGCAACCAGTCAGAGGTGGTTTGCACCACCAGCTGCAGAAGGTTTGTTTTATTTTTCCAGAACAGAAGTGGCAGTCATGGCAGTAGCAGTACTGTCAAGCCAAAGATGAAGCTTTCTTAGTTTTTCTGCCTCTGACAGAGCCTAAAGAGGCTGGAGAAGAGTATGGGAATAGAGCTCATGCATATGGTACTTCTACCTAATATCTTCCCAGCCTCCATCTTTCTGAATCATATAAGGTTTCTGTATAATTAAGAAAACTCTTAACCTGTGCATTTGCTGTACCTGCCCATTGGTTCCTGTAAAATTTTAGCATCCCCAGCATCTGCATCCCTGCAGGAAGCAGATCTACAGCGTTACAAAACACATCCATTGGTTTGCTCAGAACTTGGATCCTATGAGGTTCATTTAATGCCCTATAGTTCTTATACTCGAAGAGAAAGCAACCCCTCCATGTCATGCCATGGTTTCATAGACCTCTATCATGTTCACTTTCAGACGTCTCTTTCCCAGACTGAAGAGTCCCAGTTGACTACCATTTGTGGATGTACTGTTGGCTGCAGAAATTGGCATCCCCAACCTTTGCAAACCCACTAAGACTTGGCTGTCCCTAGGCTGCAGGAGATATCTCTTGCTTTCTTTCACAAAACACTGTATTTAGCAGTTGTGTTGGTAGGTCTCTGTGCCTCTCAGTTGTCTGGAGCTCCTGGATCTAGCCCCAGTGCTGGAAGCAAAGAATAAAACCATATTCACTTTATTTTTTATAGGTCACTTAAATGGGCATAAATTACTCAGAGCTGGAATTTGTCCAGTACAGCAGACTTTAACAGAGTTTGTCTCACAAAAAAATGTACCATAGGAATTTTTACTGGTCTTGAGGACTCAAAAAGCTGGGACTTCAGTATCCCACCTACTGGCATAATACTTCCTAGGAGCAAGCTGAGGTGCTGGATCAGACCTGGTGAACCACCAACACCCAGGAGCATCCTGAGGACTCCTAAGCTAAATGTCGACTGTGTTTGACCCTGCCTAGTTTGTACAAGATGAAATCCTGATTTCGCATGGCTAGAGCAGATCAGTAGCATTCTTCATTAATTTACTGGCGCCTCCTCAAATTTGGAATCGTGCCCAGCTGTATCGAGTCCCCAGAACTATTTGTTCAAACTGGTGGAGTTTTTGTCTTTTTTAACCGTTAATCACTAAATCGTGCAAAGTAAAGAGTGGGAGACAGAGTGAGAGCAGTGTATAGTCACAGACGTAATAAATAATTTACCAAGAATATTAAATTAAGTCACATGTTTAATTCACTAGTTATTTATCTTTAGTACCCACCAGCTAAGCGCGGACTATAGTCCGTTTGCTGACAAGATTTGTGGGCCATCATGAAAACATTTTATAGAGCCATCGCAATAGTCCACGTATTCTACTAAGAATAATGATGACAGCTCTAACATAGTACCTGAAGAACTCCTCTCAGTCAGAAGATGTTTTTAGGTGTGTGGATAGAAAAGATATCAAATTTGCCTCATCAGGAAAAAATTTGAAAGCCAATTAAAATATTTTTCCTTTGCAAAGAGTGTGATTTGGCAGTTAATTTGGTAAATGTTCTTTAACTCAAACAAAAATGTTTTCCATTAAAAAAAAATTGTTCTTTTGCTCTCCAGTTGCGTAAGACAAGCCTGAGACAACCATTTTACTGCTGAACTCTGTTTAAATTTATCTTGTGACTAATTGGGCTTGATTAAAGTACAATAAAACATTAAATGTCTGTAGGCTGAGTCCAATGACTACTTTTCCTTCTCGAAAGATAGTTGGCTTTTGAGACTATATGATCCAATATTTCAGGGTTCTTTAGTCTAAGGAACTACTGGTACTGTAAGTACTTGCAACAATACTTACAATTTGTGGTTACTTGCAGTACATAGCAATTTGTGGTTACTCGCAGAAGAAAACCACCACATAATGTAGCATATTGCTGTGTTGTCTTTATAAAAAAACCCCCATGATTTGATTAGCTTGCAGAAACAGCAGATCTTTACTCTGGAAGGGGAGCTGGGAACTCCATGTCTCCAAGACTGTTTGTGAAGTATTCGAAATATCTCTTGCTCTAAGCATCTGATAAGATCCTGTGACTAAGCCCCTAACTTAATGCTGATGGCAATTTATATTCTGCTTGCAGTTACCATAAACTGAAGAGCATGTATCCTGGTTTACTACCATTTTCTACCATTGAGCATAAAGAAAAAAAGGATATAACTATCATCAACATACTTTGTGTGTTAATACAAATAAATATTTATTTCTTCCACCCCTCCCCTGCCCTCGCTGACATAAAACTGAAATGCCCCTAATGGAGGAGCTGGCCTCAGGGTCAGTACAGAGTTGGGGATAATGCTTGTGCTTTCTCCTATTATTTTATACCTTTTTTAACACTCTGGCTTATTTTTACAACTTTCTTGTGGGTCTGCTGTTGTGCCAGTAGGAAGACTGTACATCACCCATTCAAATGCTGTTGTCACCACCTCTGCCCACTGTTCCTATCCATCTGCACTGGGTTTCCAGATGTGCTGCTGTCCTAAAAGCTCAGCCATGCTGAAAAATTCTCTGGCCCAAAACCTGCAGCTGTGAAAGTGTGAGTTTATCCCCTAGCATTGAAAGGACACATTAAGAATTTACGTATGCAAGCAGTTTTTCTTCCTCCTTTCTCTATTTCTTTACCAGAAAAAAAAAAAAAAGAGTACGAAATACACACTGAGAGGCCTTCTGCACTACTGAGGTCATACTCTGAACAATAGCACAGAAAATATGGCGTGATATAGTTTCACGTCTATGTAACAGCAGCTTTTATGGAATTTTGTTGAGTTTATAAAACATACTTGTCCACCTGCCAGCTCTGCAGGCTTCTGATCTTCTTGAAACCCAAGCTGCATTCTCCTTGACTTCTTCATTGTCACCATAACTTTCCACCAGCCAAACCGTGTCTTGCGTTGTATTTATGCAAGCACACGTTCTTCAGATTCTGTTTCTAGTTAATCTTTTTCATTCCCTGTCTTCCAGAGGCTGTCTGGAGAGACAGGATTATGGCCTTGGATTTGGAACATATTGATACATGATGCAGAACAGAAAAGCATTAATTCATGATGCAGAACAGTAAAACATTTTGATGCATGATGTAGAGCAGAGTCTTACTCATTCTTCCTTAATGGACATGGCTTTGCAGTACTGAGAAGGGTAGAAATAAGAATAAATCTCTACTTCAGGAAGAAAAAAAGTATTATGATTCTTAATATCAGCAGAAATATATTTATTTTACCCATCTGCTTTCCAGAGCAGAAACTGACTCTTGTTTTGTGTTAGAGTTGACATCACATATGATTTAGAGGCTAAGGTAGAGTGGTCCATAGGATGGGTAGTGTAGGACTCAAGAGGGTTCAAGTCTCTCCTTTGCTGTAATTTCACTTAAGCAAGACAAATTTTTTGTGATTCACTTCACTGCTTCTCAGAAATGTTATGAAAACAAACACAAACAATATTTGGGGTAAACACGTCTTAAATGGATTACAATAACTAGGCTTGCTAATCTTGTTATACATCTATATAATGCCAAATAATCTTTATTCTGTTGAATTTTCAGAAGGACCTGTTAAAAGCATGATGATGATCATGCACAAATTGCAAAATTCATTAATACAGTGTTTTGAAGCTGTTTGTCCTGAAAATGTTTTCTTCCAGCCAGCAGGTTTAGTCTATGTGGGTATCGTGATTTTTCTTAAGCTGCAGGATATTGCTCTCAAAGCCCACAGATTATTTTGGGGTCATGTGTACAGTAAGTTATGCTTGGTGGTTCCTTTAAAAGCAAGGGGCATTGCACGGTATCTTAAGTGGTGTGTTTCCTGAAACCTTGGGCTTTTGGAAATGCCCCGGGGTGATCAGTTTGTGTCGTTCAGTGTTGGTGGAAGTTGCATGTTTATTTCAGATGAGCCATGTCACAGCAATAACACAGAAAGTTAAGAAGAGCAGTCTGCCTGGACCTAACACTGACTTGCACTAACGGTGCCATTAAACCTTCTGCCAACATTTGCAGAAATTTTTTAACACGTGTGAAGGTGGATCTTACAGCTCCTCGTTGAGGGACCTAAGTTCTCCTTAGTGGCACAGATAGAACAGTCTGTCAGGAAAATGGGGTATGGGATGTGCCTACACCTTGCTCACTGTCCCCTACACTTTGCACTCCCTGTGTTTGAACACAACTAGTGTGACATAGTCCTAGTCCTCGTTGGTCAGCACTCTGAAATCTCTTGATACAACCAACATTTTTGAAGTCTTAGTGTACTTGTTGAAGTTATCCCTTGAAGGACTGTGGTGAGGAGCAAAGAGCAGCATGGAGCCTGTGGTGTATGCTGAGGTATCACTATGCAACATTAATGCAATCTCCCTTCCCTGCCTTGCACCCTGACTTTTCTGCTGATGCATGGACAGACCTTGGACCTTTCAGGAATTTTAAAAGAAAGAGAAAAAAAAGAGCATGAATCAGACATAAAAAGTCAGTAAAAGAGTACCAAATAATGCCTAAGGAATAACATTTCACACAACTTGAACGCCTGCATACATTTCTCAGGTTAGGACCCTCCCACACACATCCCCCTTGCTGCTCTAAAAATTTCAGCAAATGGCCTGTGCTAACCCACACCCATGTATTATCCACAAGATGACTCTTCTGGCTGTACGGTGGTAGGGATGTCTCAGGGCCACCAGAGGTGAAGCTTCAGGCCTTCATCACCACAGGATCCGGAAAGTTTTCAACAGCACAGTGAGAGCTGAAAGGCTGTTGGCAGCTTAGCTCAACAGCTTCCAGAGGGTGCGATGGCTTCAGTTTGCATCCAGTGGTACATGCTGCTGACTGAAGGCTTCACATCCCGGCCCTCAACTGTTCAGCTGCCTTTCCCAGAGCTGGTTCCTAACCAGTGCTGTCATGTTGACTAATACTATATTAGTCTCTGGCACTCTCCAGAGTGTCTGTAAGTCTCACTTGCCTCCTGGTTTATACTGTGTTATACATGGACAAATTCTTTCAGATAGGAACCATCACTTGTACAACATCTACCCCTGCAGTGCCTTGCTCCATGGATGAATTTCCTGGGCACTCTGCTAAGGTGAAAAGCAGCTCACCCATTTTTCATCTCTTCCTTTCAGAGATCAGCTCTGCTTTTGTCAGGGAGGAGACCCTGCAAAGGTCATTGCACTTCATGTGTACTTTCTCATCTACTTTCATCTACTGAACCTGTCCTATATCTGTCTCGTCATCTGCATGCCTTGTTCTTAATGCTTCTAAGCCTCTTTGAGAGGAGACATCCAGAATTTGACACATGCCTCTTCCCCGTGCTTTCACAGAATCACAGAAAAGCTGAGGTTGGAAGGGACCTCTTGACATTATCTGTCCCTCTCTTGAAAGCAGGGACCTGTTATCCAGGGCCCTGTCAAGCCAAACCTGGAGTATTCCCAGTCAAGGAGATTCCACCGCTTCTCTGAGGAACCATTTTTAATGCTGAATTCTTCTCACAGTGAATATTTTTTTTTTCTTATATTTAGATGGCAATTACCCTGTAGTGACTTGTCCTGTTGTTGTGCATCCCTGTGAAGACAATACTTCTCTGTACCTCTGTCTACCTCTCTAAAACCACCTTTTGTGTGTTAGAAGACTGTGATTAGATTCCCCATGGGCCTTCTCTTGGCTGAAAAACTCAACTCCTTCAACCTTTCCTTCCGTATCCAGTTCTCCAGCACTCTAATTACTGGTGATTATCATCCACCAGGCTGTCTCAAATTTTTTAATGTCTCTTTTGAGCATAGAGAAAGCAAAACTGGGTGAAATAGTCCAGGTGTGGCCTGACAAGTGCCAAGCAGAGAGAAATAATCACATCTTTTGGTTTGCTGTCTGTACTCTTGCTGATGCAGCCCAGGACACAGTTTGCTGCCTTTGCTTCCAGGGCAGGCTGCTGGCCCATGTTCAGCTTGCTGTCTGCCCAGACCCCCAGGGCCTTTTCAGCAGATCTGCTCCCCAGCCAGCCAGTCCCCAGCCTGTACTGCTGCTTGGGATTATTCCATCCCAGCTGCAGGACTTTACATTTGTCTTCATTAAACCTCAAACATTTATTGTTTTAACCTCATATTAAACAGCGATCTTGTTTGTTTCAGTCTTCCAGCCTGTTGAGGTCTCTCTGTGTGGTGGCTCATCTCCTTCCAGCATATCTCTTTTCCCAGTTTGGTGTCATCCACAAATCTGGAGTGGGCATTCAGTCCCGTTATCCAGATCATTGAAAAGTATGTTGAATAATATTGGACCCCATCTCAACCCGTGAGGAATGCTATTTGTGACTGGCTGTTGGTTTGATTTTGAACCATTAATTAACCATCGCATTTTGGGCATTTAGCTGGGTTTCCACCCATCTTGTTTTGACCTGTTCTTTGGACTTCAGGAGAGATCAATGGTGTCAGTGCAGATCTATGGGCTGCAGAGTCCATCAGACAAGGCAGATTGAACTTTCATGTTGGAAAAGGTGACTGTGAAAACCAATTAATTTAGGGGGGACACATCAAAGTGCTGCTAAGGAAGAGGCACAAAACCTGAATCAAGAAGACAGAGGGAGGGGGAGCAGTCCTGAAAGTGGGAGTTGGAAGCAGTGTGCGGTTTTGGCTTGAAAAAGGACAAAAGGTGGCAATAGAGAGAAAATGCTTTGCAGGTGTGAAGAGCTGAGTGGCTGTAAGTGGCCAAGACCCTTCACAACAGAGAGAGAGGCCTTTGAGAAGCAGCAGACAGAAGGAAAGCAGTGAGCAGACGAGAGTACGAAAATGAAGGAAAAAGGCTGAGAAGACTAGGGAAAGGAGGGAAAATGAACACTAAAGTGAGAAATGAAGGAAACGTGAAACTGAAAGTGATAGGACAGTGCTGAGAGTCACCAAATGAAGAGGACTGATGAAATGCAAAAAATAGTGTGGTATTATTGATGTTCAAAACTGTCATATAACCCCACATAACTCTCCTGAGTTGTTCTAAGAAAAGTTAGAAATTTGCATTTTTTCTTGGTATTTCTGAAGATTTTGTTTTGGCACCCACCTCTGTCGTGTTCCAATGACAAACAGAGCAGTTTGCCATGTAAATGCACTCATTTATCATCAAAACCTCTTTTACAGCCCCCTGTGTTTCCCCTACTCTAATAAATGCTAAAATTTTCAGCAGGATCCCACAGTACTGTTGGTGTAAAACATAACAGGGCGTGATCGTAGATTTTTGGCTTAATCTAGCTCTCACTGAAACTATTGGAAGATTTGCCATTGACGTCAGTGGGAAGAGAATTGGGCCCATGGTAGGAACTACAGTAGTAATAACAATGCATTTGACTTATATAGCCCTCTGTCTGCTTGCCAGAGGCCTTTGGGCACTGCATGTAAATGAATACGAAACAATAAAAGAGATTAAAATGTCTCTGATTCCTGCAGGATTAGAACAGACAAACAGTGAAAATCAAAGTATGCCTATATATGGGCCACTTCTTATGCAATGCTTCTAACTGTGTCATCATACAGTTTATGGCAGGTCATCACGTACTTGATCTCCACAGAACTGTTGTGGATTGATCCATGAAGCCACTGCCTGCTTAGGATTTTCTTAGCATGCAGATAAGCACCAAAAAATGGATATTGATAAAAGAGAATATTTTTAGGCTTGCAAATCAGCCAGAATCAGTCAAATTCTTGGCCCCAGCCATGTGCTGCTGAGTAGTGTCAGATGCTCGCACATACACAAATTGACATTTACAAGGCACGCTGTGCCTAGTGCCAAGTTCAGAAATAAATTGCCTCTTTTGATAGGTTCACCAGAGCCTCCTAAGTACACCAGAGCCTCCTAAGATTCATTTATTGTTTGCTACTGGAGGGACTGGAATGCTTCTGGACACAGAATGAAAATCCATTCAGCGCAGCATAGGGGAAACTACATAAACTGAAGTATGATAACTGTGAAGCTGCAGTTTCATAGGGTAACATATTCGGCGTGCTGCATGTGGAGGATTAGGTGCTTGGCTGTCATCAAGGGCAATGTGGACTGCGTAATTAACTCCATGTGTATGCTGCTGAAAACCTACTCCAATAAATACCAATGCCACTTACCTGGGGGGCATAGAGGAGGCTGGGTCTGACCCTTGGAGCTCTGCTTGTAAAGGATACAGCCATGAAAGGATTTTCTTCAGCTGCATGGGGGTGATGCTGACTTCTGGTGAATCTCCCCAAGAACACGTAGTATTTTGATGCTGGAGGAAGCTGAAGATTGTCATTTTGCCTCTTCGCTTGTCCAGAGCCAATGTGAGATTAAGTTCTGCAAATCCATGTGAGGCAAAATCTGTACAGATTTGTAGTACAAGAAAGAGGATTGCCTCACCTGGTCAGATTCATTGATCAAAAATCCAGCACGCTGTCCCTTCGGCTGACCGGTACAGCTCATGGTATCTCAAAGGAAACATATAATTCACTTAGGCAATTGTGCAATACGGTACAATAATTAGATATGACAAGTATTAGGCACAGCAGCCATGAGCTTACTTCTCAGAGCCTGAAAAGCCTATCTAAATATCTTCCTGAAGCCCTGAGAGTCAGTGTTTGCCAAGTTCAGATTTACCAGGCTTTATCCTCTTCCTTGGACTGTTTTGCCTCCTGGAGAAGGTGCAGGCACTGACTTTGCTGACGAGGCCAGTTCTCAATAGCATTGTCTTTTTGCAATAGTAATTATTGCAATTATTGTATGGGTTTGGACAGTTAAAAATGATGATCTCTACCACATGGTGCTGTAATATTTGTCAAGGGAGCTGAAGAAGACAAAGCTTTACCACAAACTGGCCTAGTTAGGCAAGATGGTGCCTGTGGTGAGAGGTCCTATTCCCTGTCACAGTAACTGAAAACACTGCAAGAGGAAGACGGGCGGAAGCCTTTTTTTTGTAGTCATCGTTTGGAAAAAGAGCCTGCATGTCTGCCAGCTTGTCTGTTTTTTCAAATCTGGGGAAGGTCTTGAGTTGTCCTGGTGCCACCAGCAGTGTTGCTGCGATGGCCTTCCCTAAGCGAGAGAAGGTTTCTAGGGAGAAGTGTTGTCCTCCATTGGGCTAGCTCATACACATGGGAAAAATTGGACAAGCTTTGGGGCACACAGGCCTCTTTTGGCTCAGAAGGGTCTCAGCTAGGGTGCCTCACAGCTTGCCTGTTTATTCCAGTTTTATCAGTTGGTCTAAAAAAAGGTATTGCCTCACCCTGAAAACCTTGCTGTGCTTACATCCGTAGTTCCTAGCAGCTTCAATAATACTTCAAGAGTATTTATTCCATTTAAAACTGACACATTCAGACTCAAGCCCTAGTACAAAGAAGCGTCATGTGTGTGACCTGGTCTTGACTTCAGCAGCGCCAGTGCTGACAGCTGTGGCTGGGATGGCTGCTCTGGTTTTAAAGAAGTTTAGGGATCTTGATATGTACATCCCTCAACTTGGTTAACGTCTCAAGAATTTCTTGCAACCATAGTTAATGATGAGCTGATGCCGCCTGCAGTCATTTGATACCTCTGGATACGGTGAGCTCTCAAGGCTGCGGGGAGGATTTGTGTAACCACGTACCTGCGTGCCAGCTGCTGTTATTGGAACCAAATGGTCCTGAAATTAGTTATTAATTACATTGTCACTGTTCATAATTATTTTTTGTGGTTGTTACCAGCCATGAAATGCGTTGACTTGACAGCCCGGAAGACTGAATGCTTCCCATCTAGGCGGGCGTCTGTGTTGCAAACACTGCCCGCTGCCTAGCAATAACGACAGGCAAATCTCTTGGTCTTTAGATAATGCTTGTATTTTAAGAGCCTATTATCAAGGCAAATGGGAAATAAGAAACGGAATGAGCTAGTCTTCCCTCTATTATACGTGGTTTTAAAGGCAGTGGGAAAACAAGTGCCTGACAGGCGTGGCCCTCAGTTGCGGTGGAAACGGAGGGGCAGAGCTGGGAGAGCTCATGCAGACACGGTACCTCCTCACCCCCACAGCCCTCCACTTCTGCTTTTAAATCCCCTGCTTTTAAATACTTGTCCCCTTTCGGGGCCAGAAGGTAGAACCACCTTGTGGGGAAAAAAAGAAAGGGAGTATGTTGAAGGAGGGTCTTTCCCACCCTTTGCTCTTCCTGTGAGAGGACTTTGGATGTTTTAGAGGCAGAGTTTGTTTAAAGTGCAAAGAAGCCAAGAAATGGCTTGGGAGGATGGGAACAGCCTGAGGCTTGGAGATCTGAACTTCCACTCTTGCCTATCGGTGCCTTAGTAACTGTAACCAAATAGTTCCCAGTCCGTTTTTATTAGCAGGCTTTATGTGTTTAGGGATAAATATTAAACTCTACAATTTGGTGTGAATGTCAGCTGTTGATGAAAAGCAGATCCCAGCTGGGACAGAAAGGACATTGCATCCAGGCTGTGTTTGAGGTACATGAGTGGAGCTGTGTGGGAGAGGCTCAGCTGAGTTTATTGCTCAAGGCCAGCTCGGGCTGCTGCTTCTCTGTAACTTCAGCCGAAGTCATTTGATCTACTTGGGCATGTGGCTCCATTCTGCCCTCAGAAATACCTCTCTTAGCACAGTGACATTAATTACCCCCTTTCTATTCTCTCACATTGAAAATAAAGAGGAAAAAACCCTCTGATTTCATAAACCAGCCAGTTCTTTCCACCTTTTCATGCCTATCTTCTCTTCTTAATCCAGGTCCTTTTTCTTTGACTGGCAAAAGATCATTATGATTATCCTATAGCATTTCTGCTCTAGCAGTGACCCTGTCCCTGCAAACACCATGATAATTCTTTACTTTACAGTCATCAACAAAGATAAATTCATTTGAAAAGAACCAAAGTTCATATCAACTAGTTACCACAGCTTACTAAATTACTGCATGTCAGAGGAGATGGGGTCCATGGCCAGGAGGTACCACCTGGACCATACCTGGGTTAAACTAATTGGTTTCAACAACCCCTAAGGGGCATTATTGTGCCTTGCAGACTGGGAGAAGTTTCATGGAGGACCATGGTCAGCGATGGTTGCTTATTGCTGGTGTGTGGTAGCCTACTAAGCCACCATACCTTGTCACGTTCAATCACGTGCCAGTTCCCTGCTGGGCAATAGCCCAGTGATCTTTCAGCTGATCTGCTTCCATAACCTGGAACAGAGACAGGCATCTCCACTGTAAGAGCATACTATAATATGTTTTTAGAGACCAAGCAAGTTTTGCATACAAGAAGATATGTTTATATTTCTCTGGCTGTAGAAGTTAGGGGACATATTCTATTAAAACTCGATTTTAATACCGTAACTGTAATGACACAAATTGAAGAGCAATTTCCATATGTAGCGAAGACATTCTGTGTGACTTCTAAAACACTCTTCTTTATCAGCACATTACAAACTTTGTGGGATATCAAATGTGTTGCACTTTGGGTCTGACATTCAACTTCAGTTAGCAAAGACAGCAGGAAAGTTAGATAAAATAGAAAATTAAAAAAAGGCTGGAAAAAGAAAAAGCATCATCTTGAAAAAGAGGAATATTTTGATTATTTTAATATGATTATATTTGTGGAAAAATCCATCTGCCTGCCACTGAACATGCCTGATGTTTACAGGGACCATGCGGTTGCTAAGGTCGATGTGAGCCTGATGATTTAGAAATCCAGCTGTGACGAGCAGGCTGCAGATGGCAGTACAGGACTGCGGATGGCTACATGTGAAACGATCTCAGAAATTGCTCGGTTTTGATCCAGTTTGCCTTTTTGTACCTAAGTTATTTGCTCTTTGTTAGTTGTGATGAAATTTTGTGCTGTAATCAAGGCTTGCTGTTGTTGTGTGCTCACTCTGTTGAGTGGGCTGCAGGTACTTTGCCCTCCCGTGACAGCACTCCTAAGCCTAGTCCAGCAACTGTGACAAATGGGGACAGCTGAAAAGAGTGGTATCATTTAGTAGCAGATGCAAAGAGAAATTTACATTTTTTTAGTTAGTCTTTTGTGATATCACTGATCCATACATTCGTGTTTCTGACGATTTTTGTTCAGTTTCTGTGGTGCTCATATACCATTGCTTTAACAGTATGTGGTGGGAGACTTTGAAAAGAAGAGAGGGCAAGTATGTGCCAGGCTCTGGAAAACCTCTAGGTTTCCTCCTAAAAACCTTCTGAGATGTGGCTTAGCTGTTTGGAAGCTAAATCATTTCTTACAAGAATGACTGAAAACAAATCTATGCCCTGATCTTGCAGACATGTGGTTTAGTAGTCTGACTTCAGATACTGCGTAGGATTAGTCACATGCAGAAAGTATTTATGGAACTGATGCCTATGATGAAATATAAAAACCAGAAGGCCCTACTTCCAAATAATAAAATAAGATGCATAACATTTTTGCTACATAAAATAAATTAATTATAGAATTATAGTCAGTTTGGGATTTAAGAGACCTGGATTTGAGCTCCAGTTCTTTCACAGACTTCCTTCTGTGACCTTTGAGCAGGGCAGTTTGCTTGAGCTGTAACAGAAAGCAAGGCTGTTGGAAAGAGGCTGCAGGGACTGCGGAAGTCTTGGAATACTTATTATTTGTTTCTAATGAGACTGGCAAGAGGAGATAAATTCACTTTCTGTCCAAGAATCTGTGTGTGTGACCTCGGATGTCTTGCCGCTGCAAGCGGGGAGAGAGATCATAGCTGCCATGTTTGACATGAAAACATAAGAAGCTACAAGAGAGAATCCGCATACCCTAGAAAAGATTTTGTGCGTGTGTGTGTGCCCCTTGGCCAGCACAGTTACATCATTAGCGCCGGGTGCTCTCCATTACTGTGAGTCCTTGAGAAGACCAGAAACGCAGCGTGCTGAGCCAAGGGTTTGACTATGCCTCCACCTCCAAGAAACCACTCAGTTTGTGACTGTAAATGGTGCTTGGAGAAGCCTCACTTTTGCTGGGCTGGAAGATTTTTGTGAAGTGAGAGCCAGTATCGTGTGGTTTGGAAGAGGCTCTTCTGAGATTAGCAGCAGATCAGTAGATTTCTCCTCTGCCTCTTACTGTTACAAGCAGAAGGAGGGACATCAGCCCGGGGTTTAGGAGAGCCAGGATTACATCCCGTGCTCTTCCACGTTCTCCTCTGTGATGCTGGGGTGTGGGGCTGGAGCCTGGGTGAAGCTCCAAGTGGCAGGGCATCCTGGGAGGAGGGCAGGGGAGGAAGAGAAAGCCCTTGGCAGGCCAGGATTGCTACAGGTGTTGCAGCGGCAGCTTCACCCACAGACCTCAAAGGTGTTCTTGCTGGACCTCTGCGCAGGTGGAGCAGGCAGGGCAGAGGCTGGGGATGCTTTAGCCCTCTGCTGAAGGTGGTCTCTGCTTTGCTCAGCCCAGAGACAGTGCTGGGGCAGTTGTGCTGAGCAAGACATGTCCCTCCCAACAGCCATGCCTCCCCGCCTTGCCCCCTCCATCAGCAATTACCATCACCTCCGCTCTGCCAGGATAACCACTCTCTGAGTTGATTTCCTTCATCTTCAGTGCTGTAAACAGCAAGTCTTTGCTAGCCTGTACTGTTTTTCATGAACTGTGTGAGGGGGAGGTTACACATGCAGTTATTCTGGCAGAGCTGAGTGGGTGTCAGCCTTTGCCAAGGGGAGGAGGAGAGCAGCTGGGGACGGGAGCATGGCTACAGCCAGGGCAGGAGGTGTGGAAAAAGCCTCAGGCTAGCTTGTCAGAAGCAGGAGGCACCTAACAACCGTTTGTGTTGGAATACTTGTAGGTCCAGACCTTAATTTCTCCATGCCTCAGCTTCCTGTTGGTAAAGTGGAGATGAAGGTGTCTCCTCGCCTCACCCAGAGTATGCTGGCCGTCTCGATGTTAGCACATGCGTGTAGCCTTAGACTGGAAATAGGTTGAAAAGCGTACTGGTTTGGTTATTTTAATCTAATTCAGAAGCCAAGAGTTTGAGTTACACTCAGCGCTGGGATAGTGCTGGAAAGTCTGTGCCGTGGGTGGATCATGGGTGTGCCTTTAAACTCACCCTGATCCATATGCGAGATAACAGAGAGAAGTGAAATTTTTGGGTAGACGTGGTAAAAATGCAAATATTGACACCAACTACCACATCTGAAAAAATGCCTGCTTGTAGAAGATCCAAACTTCAAGGCTGTGAGTGTGAAGTCCTCTGTTTATCCACAGACTAGGTCCTGCAGTTGAACAAGCTTCTTAGGTTTCCTCATCAATGTGCCATCACTTTGTCCTGCAGGGCCCACCACTAAGCGATGCCTCATCAGTGCCTGGCATGTAGCCACTAATTCATGGCACGCAGATTTCTAAACAGCTACTAGATGGCTTTGGAGTATTGCTGGCCATACCTGGACTCAGACCAATGACTGGGAGGGTTAAAAAGATCATGTTTTCCTTCCCGCTATTCAGGCAACCCAGTCTCCCAGGATTGCAATTTTAAAAGCTGGAAAAAGAAGTAAATGAGCTTTGAATCTTTGCATAGTGTCAGTTTTCCATTGTAGGGAAAGGACGCCTTCTTAATTACACCTGTACAGTACTGTGCTGTCTTCAGGCTTTCACAGGTTGGAAAACACATGTCGAGCAATGCTTACAGACTTACACAAGATAAACAAGTTGTTTTTTTTTTTCTTTAAGAAACAGCTCATGAAAGTATGGTTGGCAAGGTATAGGTGGTCTTTATGTAGGAGAGAGTTTACAGTAAAAATAGACAGATGGGATTGGGAAAATGATCTTATATGTAAACTATATAGTTCATGAAAGAAATAGACAGGTAAGGTACAAGCAGATTGGCCAAGTGATAAACTACACCTAGAAAAGTATTCATCTGGACTGATTACAAGTTGCAGAGGCCTTTGGTTGTCTTGAACACTGCAAACTCATTATAATTATCAACTGAACTTGGAAAGAAGCTATAAAGTGCACTCCATTCATTTGGTATAAAGTGGTCTTCTCTTCCCTTGCGCTTGTACATGTTTGAACCGAACACTTTTCCAGTTCCACCCATCTCTTGGAAAATCTGGGGTATTCAAAACTACATTTGTTAAAATACCTCACCCAGTCTCTGGAAAGGCACATGCGTAAGCGTCTTGTGTGTGGTTTAACGAGTGCCCTGTTCACTTTTCCCAAAAAACTTTTTCTTTCTTGTACCAGAAAGCTGCTTCATTTTCTATCAAAATTGTCACCATAAGCTTTTTCTGAGTCTTTGATAGCCATTAGCAACTGACCTTCTTCCTTCTCTATGATACTACAGCAGCTTTAAAGGGCAGTACCTCATTCAGCTGCTATTTTGAAGAAGTTGGACTGATTTAACAGATTTTAGAAAAGAGGAATAAACTAACTGACCTGCTTGACCTGAGGCAGCTATTCCCACCACCTTAAGCTAGTGGATACAAGCCAGATGTGGAGTCTGGTAGCTGACGGGAAGAATCAGGCAGAGTTTGCTGGCAATTTGTGTTAGAATTGTCCTGTTCAGTCATGACATTCAAACGCTATGATTCAAACAACAAAAACCTGTTAAGAACAGACAGCTCATACCTCGATGTCTCCACTCCCAATGCTGTTGTTACTCTGTATACTCAGTTAAAAATAGTGAAATGGCTTTCCAGTGGTGATAACTTTATTAAACTTGTACCCTAAATTGCTTTTAAATCAGAACAAGTGATTATGCTTTTCTTTTGGAGTACTCCAAAACATTTATAATTATTAAAATATGATCAGAAGCAATTCGCAAAATTATAATGCTTAATCTGAGCTCTGTCATGAAGATTTGTAAAGGTCCTAAATATTAGAGTATTTTATGACTCCAGTAAGCATTTAGAAACACATCACCATCTGATGCAAATCAAGACACCTCCTTTCGGATGCTTGTATTTTTCCACTGAGAATTTCATTATAATATAGCAGAATCACTGTTGTTGGACTTTTTTCTGAGAGTTCCAGTTGTAGAACAACAGCACATTCACTCCCAGAGTCATGCAACATTTCACAATCTTAATTTCCTTTTTAAAGACTGGAGTTCTCCTGCTAAAAGTATCAAAGGCATCCTCAGACAATTAAAACCAACAACAATAACTTCTGCGAGTACATAGTTATGTGAAGCTGGAAAAAGATCTGCTGCTTATACAATTTAACTAACACAAATAACAGCAGCCATCATTTGGCTCAGTTCTTACAAACTTAGTTCTGCTTTCCTTTTGCCCTTCTTCAGCCACTACCTTGCTCGCTGTAGTCGCATGGATGTTTGCAGTGCCCAGCAGTATGGGCATCCACAGAGAGGCACAGGCTGATTTTTGGCACATGTGTAAGGGTATGTAGTATGTGGGAGTGAAAAGTGTGCACTAACAGGTGAAAAAGTGGAGTATATAATACTACAAGCTTTAGCTTTGAATTTCCTAGCTGCTGTGAGATATTCTACATCTGAATCATAATGTGAAATACTTTTGTTCAGAGGGTGTTTTTCAGTTGTGAGAGCAATAAACTTAATTTCATAATGACACAGAAACAGTGGATTAAAATTATCCACTGTTAACCAAGCTCTCTCTTACTCCAAACCTATATGAGTCACTCTCTTATTAAATTTTGCGTGGTTTTAAATAGATTTTTAGTTAACAGTAAAAAATGGGATCTTCAAGAGCAAATTCCATCTTGAGCTGTAAATTAAAAACCTGACTGAAGAGTCTCTTTATGAAGAGAAACCAAGTAGAAATGATAAAGATAACTCAGGGCAGTTAAAAACTAACACTGTGCGAAATGTCACAGATAGCGACCGCTTGCCTATGACCCCTTCTAAATCCATTTCTGAATGCACCGCCACCTGTGGGGTCATCTCTAGGTACTGCCGCCACTCAAAGTTAGCATGCTACGTGGGCTGTCATCTCTTGTACAGCTTCGTTGTTGGCACCCCTGTGCTGGCGTGGCAAGCAGGCAAGGGGAAGGAGGAGGGAAGGGCATGTGGTGCTCCTGAGGTGTGTGGCTGAAGACTGATGGTTCTGGGGGGAAGGGCTTGGGGTGTGTGTGTGTGTCTTCATTTCTGTTCTGTTGGCAATGGCTTTATGTACCTGTGACACAAAATCAACCATGCTGCATCTATGTGTGTCTGTGTTTAAGCCTCTGATGTCTTGGGCTCTCTCACCTAGTACTTCTCTGTGGAACATTTGAAGGAGAGGTAAAGCATCAGCTAGAAATCCACGTAGCCTTTACAGAGGAGTCCGTGTTGTTTTCTGTACAGGTGGCAGAACCATTTATTATAAATAAGAGTATGGGAGCAGCTGGTCTGCGCCAGTTCATTTGATCAGTGGTCAATAACAGGTACATAAGGAAGAATGAGGACAGGGAAGTACGCAGCAGTACTTCTAAAATACTCTCCAGCTGCCTGCCCTGACTAAACATCTCTTTTTTTCATGTTATTGTTTTTACCTATGCCCATACCCATTCCCATTCAGACCCTCCTTCCTGTGCCAACCCAGAGCCAAAGGGAGGGCTCTCTGCAGGTGACCACTGTTTCTTTCATTTGGGGAAAGGGGAATAAAAGTACACAAAATATTTTTCAGTCAGAGATTTTTGGGGATGAAAAATGGCTTTGCTTTGGAAATGTAAATGTTTTTATTTCTTTATTGCTTTTCAAACTTGCAAGTTTGATTTTTTTTTTTTTTTTTTTTTTTTTTTTTTTGCTCAAAAGGCCCAAGCTCACAATATTTAAAAACACTCGGATTCAAATAAACCTCAAAGCCAAAACTGGAAAATTTTTCTTCCAAATAAATTTTTCCATGACAAATATTTTTGGCTAATTTTTGCCAGTTCTTGTGGGGATTTCTCTGCATGTCTTTCTGATCCTCTGAAAGTGGTCCCCAGGCTCAGAGCTTCCATACCTGTGCCAGCATGGTGCTTCCCAGTGTTTTTGCATCTCTCCATGCACCAGCTGTGTGCATCTTGCATAAGAGTGAATCCTGGGTAGTGCTGGAGAAGACAGTTGTCTTCTGCCCCCTTGCCCCATGTCTATAGGTGCCTGCATCATAGTCCCACATCTTAAACCTCTCACCCAGGTCACCATTTGTTCCCTAGAGAAAGCCATGGCTGTCAGCTGAACCCAGCAGGATCATTTCATTTCAAATTACTCCTTTGGATGAAGGTGGAGGCAGTGACTGTCAGGGAAAGTGATAAGCCCCCAAGTCCTGTAAGCTTTAAGCTATTCCTTTAGCAATGTTGTAAGACATAACAGATCTGGTTTAGGAGCACGGTATTACTTATAACTGTGGTCTTCACAAAAAATCACTCCAGATTTAATCTGATAAAGTAAAAAGAGATCCTGATAAACCTGAGAGATATTTGGGTTAAGGAATTAGATGCCATCTGATCTTTAAATGTATAGCAGCAAAAATTCTTAACAAAAGCAACTCTTGTTAGCCAAGCACAGCAGATGAATAACAAGTACAAAAAGAAAAAAAAAAAACTCAGCAAGCTGCATCTGGTTTAAATACAGCTGAATAGTGTAATGGTCAGAATGAATTAGCAAGGAAAAAGGAAAACTCATGTTGCCTAAAAGCTGATAAAATAGATTTGGTAGTGTTCATTACTTGCTTTTGGAGCTGCATGACCAGTATGCTAATGCAACATGCTTTTTATATATTTCCTAGGCAGCAGTTTGGTTGGTTGAATTGCCCTTTCATGTTCTCTCCCATTGTCATTTAATGTTAACTTCAAATAAATGAATAAAAGGGAAAATCAGCAATATAAAGCAGAAGAGCTGGGGACTGCATTTAGAATCATAGAATCATTAAGGTTGGAAAAGACTTCCAAGATCGTTAAGTCCAACCATCAACCCAACACCACCATGCCTACTAAACCATTTCCTGAAGTGCCACATCTACATGTTTTTTGAACACCTCCAGGGATGGTGACTCCACCACCTCTCTGGGCAGCCCGTTCTAATGTTTGACCACTCTTTTAGTAAAGAAATTTTTCCTAATATCCAATCCAAACCTCCCCTGATGCAACTCGAGGCCATTTCCTCACGTGCTATCACTTGTTACTTGGGAGAAGAGACCACCACCAACCTCACTACAGCCTCCTTTCAGGTAGTTGTGGAGAGCAATAACGTCTCCCCTCAGCCTCCTTTTCTCCGGGTTAAACAACCCCAGTTCCCTCAGCTGCTTCTCATAAGGCTTGTCCTCCTGTCCCTCACCAGTTTCACTGCCCGTCTTTGGACATGCTCCAGCGCCTCAATGTCCTTCTTGTACAGAGGGGCCCAAAACTGAACACAGTATTCAAGGTGCGGCCTCACCAGCACCGAGTACAGGGGCATGATCACTTCTGTAGTCCTGCTGGCCATACTATTCCTGAAACAAGCCAGGATGCCATTGGCCTTCTTGGCCACCTGGGCACACTGCTGGCTCATGTCTACCCACCTGTCAATGAGCACCCCCAGGTCCTTTTCTACCAGACAGCTTTCCAGCCACTCATCCCCAAGCCTGTAGCATTGCATGGGGTTGTTGTGACCAAAGTGCAGGACCCGGCACTTGGCCTTGTTGAACCTCATACAGCTGGCCTCAGCCCATCGATCCAGCCTGTCCAGGTCCCTCTGCAGAGCCCTCCTCCCCTCGAGCAGATTGACATTCCCACCCAATTTGGTTTCATCTGCAAACTTCCTGAGGGCGCACTCAATCCCTTCATCCAGATAACTGATGAAAATATTAAATAGGACTGGCCCCAGAACCAGAGCCCTGGGGAACACCACTTGTGACCGGCCACCAAATGGATTTAACTCCATTCACCACAACTCTCTGGGCTCAGCCATCCAGACAGTTTTTTACCCAGTGAAGACTATACCCACCCAAGCCAGGAACATCCAGTTTCTACAGGAGAATACTGTGGGAAATGGTGTCAAAGGCTTTACTAAGGTCCAGGTAGACAGCATCTGCAGCCTTCTCATCCACTACGTGGGTCATCTAGTCATAGAAAGAAATCAGGTTGGTCAGGCAGGACCTGCCTTTCACAGACCCATGTTGGTTGGGCCTGATCCCTTGATTGTCCTATATATGCCTGGTGAGTGCACTCAGGATGAACTGCTCCATAATCTTCCCTGGTACTGAGGTCAGGCTGACAGGCCTGTAGTTCTCCAGATCCTCGTTCCGCATTTCTTGTAGATGGGTATCACATTGGCAAGCCTCCAGGCATCTGGACCTCCCCTGTTATCCAGGACTGATGATAAATGATGGAGAGTGGCTTGGCAAGCTTCTCTGCCAGCTCCCTCAGTACTCTTGGGTAGATCCCATCCGGCCCCATAGACTTGTGAGAGCCCAGGTGGCATAGCAGGTCACTAACTGCTTCCTTCTGGATGATGGGGGGTTTATTCTGCTCTCCATCCCTGTCTTCCAGCTCAGGGGACTGAATACCCTGGGGATACTCTTGCTTCATGTGAGCCAGTTTAGCCCTAAGAGCTGCCCAATTGTTTTCATCTGGAAGTGCTTCCAAGCTAGCAAGACTTGTGGAGGGACTTCTCAGCTGTCCTGCTCAACTTGCATCAGCAACAGCACAGGATTCCTGCACTATCACACCCCACTGTGTGGTATGGACATGTTAATCCTCACTTAACATGTGCCACATCAGTTTTCTTCAGTGCAGACACAAGCCTAGGCCCATCCCAGCTCACCCATGCAGCATACCCAGCTTTTTCTCCCTCCCTGAGCAGCGAAAGATGGTGACCTGCTTTGATCTCAGGAGCTCAGGTTTGGAAAGAGATGAATAAATCATGTGCACAGCAGTTAATGGTCCTATATTATCAGCTCCTCCCTCTGCTTACTGCAGCATGCAGAGCAGTTTGGGAGGTGCTGAGAGATGTGGAGGGCTGGCTTTTGGGGGTGAGGAAGGCATGTGCTGCTCCTGGCACCCTGTAAGGTAGAAATAGACAGATCCTGGAAGTGCAACCTGTGGGGCTGTGATCCCTTGGCCCCCTTGAAGATTAGGGAAAACCCAATAAAGAGCAGAGCATTTCCTTTACACTGTCCTTTCTGCTGGCTTTTTGTCCACATCAGCATGTGGAGACCCAGCCTCAGGAGGATATAGAAGGGAAAGTTGATTCCAGAGGCACCAACGTTTACCCCCTTGGGGACTTATGGACACAAAAGCCGGTTCCCAGAAGGATAATGGGAACAGCTCTGCAGAAGTTGGTGGAGGGTCCTTTGGCTTGCCAGAGTAATACTCTGTGGACAACAGAGCAGCTTTAAAGACTGGAGAAAATTGCTTGGCACAGGGAAGGAAATATATTATTTGTGACATATGTACTTCTCTGGTGCTTTCTCTGGGCCTGTTCTGGGGTTGCTCTTGTTAAAGATAGGATTGTGGAGTTTATGGTGGATGAGGCTGTATGCGGTAATGAACCTCCTGAGGCTATTTTTCTTTTAAATACATGAATTCTAGGTAAGTCACTTTAAATTCTTATCTTGGGATATGGGGACCATTAGTAACCCAGTTAAGTAAAGCAAAGTTCCTTTGTTCCCAAAATGCCCGATTCAGTATGCCTGTGATTGCTGAATATAGAAACTTGGTGGGATCCTGGCTTGGGACTGCCTTTGATGCTTAATTTGTAGTTGATTTAGCAATTTAGCACAGTGAGAGTAGTTGTTTTGGTTTGGTTTTTTTTTTTTAAATTTTTTATGGTGCTTTTCACAAATGGTCAGAAAAATATACTTCTGATAAGAAAGCAAGCATGATACTCAATCATGCTGACTTTCAGCCTCTTAAAAAAAAAAAAGACATTTGCTGACATCTCGCATTGCCATATGACTGTTTTCAATGTTTTCCATGACTTTTCCTGGACGTTGTTTGTTTTTAAGTGATGTATTTCCTAGCCAAGAATTTTAGCTGTACTCTCCATCCAGTCGAGCAGTGCATTGTGAGATTCCGTCAGAGCGGCTTGAGCTCTGATAGAGCTTCTTGGCTGGTGTGCAGCTCAGGCACATATGGAGAAGATATCAGCTGGAGAGATTGTACAGGCCCTCAAAATTTTTTTCACTCATGACCTGATTGAAAACTCCCGTCAATTTTGTTTTTAAATATATTTATGGAAATCATCTAAATCCTCTACATGTTGATTCACTTTGCTTTCTGAGACCACAGCAGATCGTTTACTGGTTAGTTACACGCTTTCAAATTGAGAAACCCGTAAAGAGTCAGTGAGACCTGGAAATCTAATTTTTAGTCACTTACAGCTTCCAAGGGTGAAACCTTGCTCTCAGGTCCTTACCGCATACTGCTGATTTCAATAATAATTTATGTGGGTGTGTGGTTTTTTTTGTCAAGGACCCACGTTGGACAATTTTAGCTGGGAACTGATGTGGTCAAGTGCTTCTTTGTATCAAGATTTGAAGGAACTCCTGACTTGCAGCATCACCCTGGTGCTCACTAGGACTGGGCACCCAAGGCATGAAAGCAGTAGAATTGGCTGATTGGTGGATTTTTTTGCTCAGCATTTCAGTCACCCCACAACGTTAGAAGGGCACCTTCTGGAGCATGGTAGCATTGCACATGGGTGCAGCACTGATTTGCATTGTGGGATGTAGGTAGACGAAGGAAACGGCGTATTTTTCATGCTGGTGGTCATTTCTTTCAACTCATTGTTCAGCCCCTAACAAGAGGGGGTATAAGTTCCTATCAAGTAAAAGCTCTCATGCCACACATTTAATAATATAGCTTTTGGATATACTCTGAAGTCAGCAGGAAATCTACCAGCAAAACATCTGTATAACTGGCTCTCATCAAAGAGTTAACACAAAGCTGTAGAGTAAAGGCGACCTTTGGTCAGCCTCCAGTGACTTTCACACTTTACTATCAGATGCTGTATGAATCCAAGGTAGACACTGATGAGATCTGGGCAGGAAAATTCTTCCAAATAACTGATTTTTCCGGATATGCACGAGTAAATGGCTAAGATACTGTTAGTGTTTTGTCTAGAGAGTCAACACTGCTTTTCTAAAGAGTTCTCATAGATTTGATCCAGCATCACTGAATTAGGATGTGTCTTGCAGTTTGAATTTAAACTAACCAGAATCAAGATAAGCGGAAGAATTACTGAGTGTTCTGACAAAAAATAAATTGATCTTCTGCCTCCTAATAAAGCTTTATTATCCCAGCCAGCAAATATTTTTATTATCCACAAAAAGAAAGTATCCCCTTGCAAAATAATTATTTCCTAAACATGGTGGATGATGATGTTAGCACAGATATTAAGTAGGAGGCTGGAGCTTTCTTTTAAGCTATCTGAAATCACTCAAATAATAGTTTTTTACTTTGAGCCAAGGAGAATTTAAGAGGCAATGTAAGAAGCTTGTTAAACCTGCTATGTATTTTACATCCTGTCGTGGTTTAACCTGGCTGGCAACTAAGCACCACGCAGCCACTCGCTCACTCCCCCCCCTCCCTCAGTGGGATGGGGGAGAGAATCGGAGAAAAGAAAAAAAAAGTAAGACCCATGGGTTGAGATAGAGACAGTTTAATAAGAGAGAAGAATAACAATAATAATAATGATAATAATGGTAAGAGAATATACAGAATATATAAAACAAGTGATGCACAATGCAATTGCTCACCACCTGCTGACTGATGCCCAGCCCGTCCCGAGCAGCAATCACTCCCCCCGGGCCGCAATCACACAGCCCGAGCTGCGACCACTCTGCCCGCGACCGACTGATCCATTAACCCCCCCGAGCATGATGCTATATGGTATGGAATAGCCCTTTGGACAGTTTGGGTCCTAGCTGTGCTCTACTCCCAGCTTGTTATGCACCTGGCCGAGCAGGAGAAGCTCAAAAAGTCCTTGAGCAGTCTGAGCACTACTTGGCAACAACCAAAAACATCAGTGTGTTATCAACATTCCTCCAATACCAAATCCAAAACACAGCACCATGCCAGCTTCTGTGAAGAAAATTAACTCTATCCCAGCCGAAACCAGGACACATCCACTTTGGGAACACTTCAATTCCAGTCCAAAGATACTGAAAACACCTCACTCAGCAGTATATTACCTGTTCCCTGTATTAAAAAATTCAGTCTCAATATTAATTTATCAGTAGAACAAGATGTATAAAGATTTATGGGTGAAATTCCCTCCTTGCAAGGAGGCAGAGCTAGCTCTAGGTACTACTTAAATATTGCTTTACCTCCGCTTTGCAAAATCCGGTGACTTTTAAATGGTGAATAGGCTTCTGACTGACCTTCTCCATATGGAAGAGTTTCATGGTGGGTGAAAGAAAAGGGACATCTGTCTATGAAAATGGTTTCCAGTTTAGTGCATACAAATCTAGTCACCAGAAAGAAAGTTTAATCAAGAGAGAATTAAAACTAAGAAGAAATTGCCCACTCAAATAATAAAATTCAGATCCTGCGATTGCCAACTGTTCAGGAAATATGAAATCAGGCTTTCTCTTTTGCTCTAGATTCATAGTCATTTACTGCCTGGAGATGGAAATATTCACCTACTACTGTTTAAAATTAAATGAATAACTGTTGATAATAAGAATGGTAAGACCATGCTTAGTCCTTACTGAGATTTCAAAAGCACCTTATGTATGTGTGGCCCTTTCTGGTCATTGACATGGTATCTCTCTCTGGAGCTAGCTGATTAAAGAACAGAATAAAGATGGAGAAAAGTGATGGAAGACTTCAGCAAAGTGAGCAGGCAAATGATATATATACCTCTTATTATGTAGAAATATATTTGTATACATAATCCTTACTTTATCCTTTATAGCTGAAATCTACTTTCTGTTGAGAACAGATTTAAAGTCTTCACTTATTGTAACCAATAGACATAATTGTGGAGTGAGATGCTTCCCCAAATGAGTAGAGAAAATGCATAAAACCCTGGATTTACGTTGTTAGCAATACATAAATGCTATTTCTAGCTTATTAATGATCTATCACTCATGCCAACACACTCACCTTTACACTGCTGTAGTGCCTCATTGTCCAATACCTCACTGACGAGGTGTTGATTGGAAAGGAATATTGCCCCAAATGTAAAATGGAATAATAAGAATAATTTCTAACATAATATGCAGTAGAATCAGCACCTTATCCATCTAATTGATTTTAACATTCTATAGGCAAAGCAAAGAACAGTTTTAGGAAAGGATTTGAAGCATGATGGTGAGAGAGTTCATCATGTATTTTCATACCTTTTCAGCTTTGAAGCTATATGCTCCTCCCAAGCATGAGTAAAGGCATGAAGCACTACCTTGAAACAATTTATTTATTGTTATGTTTCAGCTCTTCTGGTTCTCTCATTTGTGACTTGTATCTGTACGCATTCTTCAGGTATGTAGGTGAGTTTCTTGGCTTTATGTTAAATAAGAACAAATACTCTTGAGTAAAAAAATCTGCAGTGAAGTATACACAGGAGACTTTTTCTACTTTAGGATACGAGTAACTTCTCTTTAAGTAAATGGGAATTATTTATGTGCAAGGCCTTGGGAGGTTTGCATAAGTAATAGATGAAATTAGGCACAATTATAGAGAATTAATGAACAAAAATTACAGGGTTCTGTATTCAATACCCGTAGGGAGTTCAGTTTATTATAATTAATGCACCATGTATTTTTTAACTGTGTTTTGGAGGCACCTCTGGAAATATTATTTCTGAAGTGAATTGAATTACAGGTAGAGAATGTGAGAAATTAATATTTATATTCTTATGTATTGTGGAAAAGCACAGTTTAAAAGAGCTCATTTATTAAACAAGCCAGGACTGAAAATGAAGGAGAGGATTGCGCAATGCACAACTGCACATGATAGTTGAGAGATGAGATCATCAGAGCAGCTAAGGGTTGAGACATGTGGTTTTAATTAGGGGTACCTACTTTCTAGGCGCTCAATGTGTTTGATAGAAGATGTCTCAAAAGCATATGAGAACAGCTCCAAGGAGAGGAACACCTTTACAGACCTTAGACTTCACTGTTTCATAGCCAAAATGTCTTTTCCTTTTTCCTCCTTCTGTAGTATACCAATGTGGAAATCAAGCAACTATATTAACATAGGAGTATTATTCCCATCATCAAAAAACGTAAATGCTCTAGGTGTCAGACATAACATGAGAATCTAAGCTGGATCTTAATGCATCGCAAGAGGCGATTAAGAGAATATTTGTTTCTTCACAGAGGCAGTTATTGAAAAAACTAAATGGGTGAGTTTTGAAACACAGTGGTTTTGATATTCAATACTATTTAAGCATATGGGATTGTCAGACAGCCGAGCCTCTGAAAGAGGATAGAAAAGGCAGTGTATGTACTCACATGTGCAAAAGTATAATATCATTCCATAGCTGTTTAAAATAACCTTTTTGTAACTGCACACCCTAGTGGAGAAAGTACCATTTATAATACTGATACTTTTTTAGTCCTCAGTATATTTGCACTCAGAAATACACAGGAAGGAGACTTCTTTGAAAGAAGGGTAATTTTACCAGTTGTAACATGATCACAAAAGGACAATATATTATTATTCTTTGACTGTATTCAGTAATTTGTTTGGACCAGAAAAACCAAGAATGCTGGTGTGAGCTTAAGGGTCTAAAACCAACCAACTTACCTGCTGCTCATTAAGAAGAACCTTCTTGAATACAAAACCAAAGATTATCCTAACCTTCAGTGTCTGGAGCCTGTTCTGCAGGGGCCCAGCTTTGGTGTACTTGTACTGCAGTCTTGAAACCTGAGTGTTGCGGGGAGCAATGCCTGGCAGTGCCAGACTGCTCGCCTATTCAGCAGGGCACTTTCATTCAACCTGCCTAGCTCTTCCGTGTGGTGCCTGGTTATGCATCGGCACTGGGCTCAGGGATCTGGAAAAGCTTGTTACGCTGGGTGCAACATTGGAGGAAGGCATCAGTACAGGATTGCGCTGTGCCACATGTGTGCTGAGAAGCATTCCTGGACTGGAAGTCACTCGGGGTGCAATACAAACACCTGAACGAGGTCTGCAAGATCCACTCTGGATCTCAAAGCTAATATTTTCACTATTTGAGATATTTTTGGCCCCTGTATACATTGTGTGATGGAGTATAATGTTAGGATTGCATAAACTCAAATGTTTTCCTTGGAATTGGTGAAGATTTCACGAGGCCTGTGGATTTGGTTTGAATATGCACATATCTCTGAGATGTGCTAATGAAGAGAAATTCAGCCCTTAGTGTCTGAGCTCTTCTGCTTTGTAGCCTATGAGAAATTTCAGTCAGCTGAGGGTGTTTGTTTAATGGTAGCACAACACTTGATGTCAATTGGGATTTAGTTTATTCTGTAGGGATACTCACTAGCTGGCCACATTTGAGCTGTTTCTGCTTCTGTTGATAGCACAGCTCTAATAAACGTCAATGACAGCAAGATATGCCCGTGCCAGTCTGCTCTTATCTTATATGCTTACACTGAAAAAGAACGTGATTCCATCATAAGAATCATAGAATCATTTGGTTGGAAAAGACCTTTAAGATCATCAAGTCCAACTGTACCTGTCCACCACTAAGCCATGTCCCTAAGCACCTTGTTTACCCATCTTTTAAATACCTTCCTGGATGGGGACTCCACCACTTCCCTGGGAAGCCTGTTTCAATGCTTAACAACCCTTTTGGTGAAGAAATTTCTCCTAATGTCTAGCCTAAACCTGCCCTGGCGCAACTTCAAACCATTCCCCCTTGTCCTATCGCCCGTTATCAGGGAGAAGAGGCTGACCCCCACCTGGCTACCCCCTCCTTTCAGGCAGTTGTAGAGGGCAATGAGGTCTCCCCTCAGCCTCCTCTTCTCCAGGCTAAACAACCCCAGTTCCCTCAGCTGCTCCTCATCAGACTTGTGCTCCAGACCCCTCACCTCATAAGAACATGAAAAGGGCACTATAGTTACAGCTTTAGCAGTGTTTGCATAAATGATACCGCTGCCCTTTCTTCTGTCATGTTACAACACCAACTTTGTCTCAATCAGTGTTGCTTCTTACAGTATAAGAGCTTACAGAAATCATTACAGTGCACACTTACTGTTTGGCTCTATAAATCTCCACTGAAAAGCTGTTAACATTGCTTGAAAAATACAATGCATTTATTTATTCATTTTTTTTAGAAGAAGAAGAAAACCATCCCCAACTATTGAAAGTCTATGAAACAGTTTCAAAAAGGTGCAAAACCAACTTCCCCAGCTAAAATAACTGTAACATATGAGGACTTCTTTGGTTGCTGTAAAACATCTGGTTCTTCTAGGGAATATTTTGACAGCTTTAAGGGAATATTTTGACAGCTTTAACAGTGAGCTGATTTTGGTTTTCAATAATATTACTCTTATTATGTCTCCAAATGAAAAGAAAGTATAGCAGGACATCAAGTGCACAGAAAAGGGATTCCTACCAGACCCTGTGCATCCAGGTCCTGTGGAAGAGAGAGTACTAAACCAAAAGGTGATATTTCCCAGCTGCCTTGATCCAGTCAGTGGTACAGTAAGTCCTGAACTGATGACTATTTTTGCTAAGTTGCTTAATAGGCTACACTGTGCTGTCAGGGAAGGAAAGCCTTCTTGTCAGATGAGAAGCTAGCTGAACATTTGATTCTTTCCATGCTTCAGTGGAGTAGATACATGATTACTGGGTTTTGCTCTCCCAGAAACGTATCTCAGTTAGAGTTGGTCAAAAGCTGGTTTTTGCTAAACCTTTTCCTTAACTATGTGCTCTATTTAAGAAATGGATTTCGTTTCTCTTTTCAGTGGTGCCCAGTGACAGGGCAAGAGACAACTGGCACAAACTGAAACACAGGAGGCTCCCTCTGAACATCAAGAAACACTTTTTTTACTGTGAGGGTGACCGAGCACTGGCACAGGTTGCCCAGAGAGGTTGTGGTTTCTCCATCCTTGGAGGTATTCAAAAGTCGTCTGGGCATGGTCCTGGGCAACTGGCTCTGGGTGGCCCTGCCTGACCAGGGGGTTGGACCAGATGCCCTCCGGAGGTGCTGTCCAACCTGGCCATGCTGTGATTCTGTGATTCTATAATTCTCCATTTCTTTCTTGTTGCTGGGCTGTACTGGGCTCGCAGACTATTTGTGGTGCTTGGGTAACTTTAGCTGTAAGCATTTTGAATAATCTAATGCAAACAGTCACCACTGTCACTGGGGTTTACCACCCATTTTGTGTTTTTTGGTATTTACTTCAGACCAGAAGTTCTTAGGTTGTACTCTCTTCAACTGCTTTGTTAGTGTCAGAAACTCTGCTAAGATATGCGTCAAATAAAGACTTGGTAAAAGAATACACAGGGAAAGCAGAAATGAGTGTCTTTTATAGACCAGCCCAATGGTCAATCAAATGCTCCTCCCAGGCACAGTGACTGTGCATGCACATGTGCGCAAGAAGGAAGTCTCTCTATATTGGACGTGTCTATAATAGAAAGGCAGAAATGGGTGGAAAAGAGGAACTTGGGCAGGAGAGTGGAGCTGGCTCAGCTCACAAAGTGTGCTGTGGAGATTGTTTATAGATTCTGATGCCACTCATTTTATGTGGCTCAAAAATACTTTAATCTCAGGACTATTCAGTGCACGTTAGAAATAGAAGTACTCTGGATACCTCAAAGGAATGATCTTCCTTGGTTCTCAAGAAATAATGCTGTGTGCTGTGAAGGGGTGCTGAAATTCTAAATAAAATCTACCTGGTTTAGATGCAGAATGCCCTTTACATCAGCAATAAAACAAGACAAAGAAACATATCCCCCTGCCCCAAAGTCTCTAACTGTTGTCTGGTATATTTAAAGAGTTGAGTCAAAAAAATTAAATTTTGGGGGTTTTTTGAGACTCAAGTCCACACCATCCGTGGTTCACACCTCCCTTTATTGGCTGTGGCTAAGGCAAATAACACAACAAATAAATGAATAGCATGCCACACATTTCAGAATAAAGAATATATTTTTTTGTTTTCTCATAGAAAGAGTAGAAATTTGAAAACTGTGAGATACTATACAGTGGCAACAATGATTAGAATTGCTGGTACCACAGGAAAAATCAAGCGCAGCAACAGCTTTCAATGGTGCATGCTGGAATGCCTGTGAGCCATGCTTTAGAAGGCATGTGACATCTTTGCTACCAATGTCATATTTCTCAGACCCACATGCCGTTTTATGGGTCACAAATGCACTGACTGCAGCACTGGTAGAAACAATTTGCATTAAGGTGTCACTGAATTTTCACAATGTAGTTCTTCAGTTGGTTTGAAGAAACAGACAAGGAAGAATGAGAAGGAGAATGAGAGAGAAAGAGAAAAAGAAACAGGAAGGAAGGAAAGAAGGGAAGGAGGAAGAAAAAGCAAGAAAACAAGAGAATAAGGAGAAGAAAGAGAAAAAGATAATTCTCCCCCTCATCCACCAAGATGAATGAAGGGTTATTCAGTGCTGTGCTGTAATACCTTATTTTGGTTTCTGATCTGAAATCCTTTGACGTCAATGAACTTCCATTGACTTTAATATGCTCCGGATCGAGCTTGTCATGTGGATCTCAGACTTGCTGTCTGTGAATTAACATGAATCTGTGGATTAGTTTTCCAGAACAAACACACAACTTTAAAAAGTAATTAGGCTGGTATTTTAACATTAGCAGGTTACAATACACAGGTCCTTAAGCAGATGTGTGGCACAGTGGTTTTGAACAGTGTATGATAAAGTAATTTTCTTAATGGTGCTTTTTCTGTTGGGGTTAACAGTATTTAGGTTAATGGAAAACATGCCTGTCTTGCAAAGTATTTCCACCAGAAATATTGGAGTCTGAACAAAAATATTTTCCTATTCTGAAAAACATGTGGACCTGCAGTATTTTGCTTCTTTCCCTTTTATCTATCTACCTATATAACTGAGCATATGCATGTCATTATAATATGTATATACAGTACCTCACAGTAGAGTGTTAAAATATAGAAATACTTGCCTTATACATCTATAATAAATATCTCTAAAGCTCTAATGCCATGTATATTCTGGAATCATGATTTCTTGATGTATGTGACCTTTTGAAAGTTCAACAAATTATTTTTCAAAAAAGATATTATAACATTCTTCACTGTGGTATCAACCAATCTTTCTGTTCTAGTTCACTGCTATATTTCAATTTTGTACCTGTGCAATGGCAATGCAAACTGGTGGTTGGCAATATACAGGTTCCACTGAAATATCATGGATTCAGGTAAGAAATGCTATGGAAGTTGTTAGACATGGATGCTTTCAGGACATTGTTTCCCCTGCCCCCAGCCAGCAAATACCTCTTGGGCTCTTCAGTGGTCCCTGCAGGGCAGCGAGTGTCATCTTTAGGCTCTGGGACTGGATGAGGCAGTAGGTTGTACTAATGCAGGAGTCCCGTGGGAGAGGGGTCCCAGGCAGAGAAGGAAGAGCAGGGTCCAGGATGCCCCATGCCATCCCCATGTGAAACCCCTGGGACAAATCCCAGCCTGCAGAAATATCTGATTGCCTGGCAGCAGAGGCGGCAGAAGAGAGAAGACCTCTGAGACTTCCCTCACGTACAGCTCCAGGACCCTCCCAACCACTTAGAAAGTTTAACAGCATCGAATACTTGGTAGTATTGGAAATGGTTCAGATTGCATCAGCTGTCAGTCACATAAACTTGACTGATGTAGTTGTCATGCAGCAGAGAAATTGGATTAATATACTAAAATAATTACTGTGAACAGAAACTGCTAACGAGTCTTAGTAACACTATATGGCATTGAAATGAAAATAAAATATCCAATAAGATCTGAAAGTGTTGTGCAGCTCCCCAACAGAAAGACCTGAATGCTTGTAAAGGAGTTAGTCTACTTTTTATGTTTAGTTCTTTCTGTTCATTTGATGTTTTTTCTCTCTGTGATCTTTTATTAGAACTGATTCACAATTTATTAAACTATTATTTGTTATTAAACTATTATTTTCAATTAAAATATGTTCTTTCCCCCAAAATGATGAATTTAAATGTTAAAATAAAATCTTAACTGAGATTTTTTGTTTCAGAGACTTCTATCCATGTGCTGGTTTTGCTTTAGGGGAGAATTTTCTGATTCAGCAAAGTTGTTAAAAACTTTCAAAAATCCCACTGCCACTCAAAGAGAGTTTATAAATAGTATTATTTTATGGAAACTCTGGGGGATGCATGTGATTGTGTGCATATAAAAAGGATAAAGAATTTTTTTTTTAGCCTACTAGGACTAGTTTTATATGTATGATAGTCTGTATTATATTTAAATGTGGAACTACCTATTTTAAACCATTTACTAAATTTGTCTGGTCAGTGTTCCAAATACTGCCGTTTCATGTGGCCATATCATATTATATTGCAATCTCTAAATTTTACACACTTGAAGATTCTGCCAACGTATACAATTTAGTACACAGAAATTAATGGTTGTGGAAAAAATATATGTAGTAGTTAGCATATTGCATGTAATTTCTATGGATTTTATATTTGAATATGTTGGCAGACGCAACTAGAGGGAGACCAAAATGACACCTATTGAGCAGAAATGAATTGCGAAGTCTCTGTGTTGTTATTACACGTTATTTATAAAACTCAACAAAACTTATAATAAAGCTCTTTGGAAAGGAGACTGGAAAAGTTCAGGGAACAAGACAATAGAATATTCATTTTATTAAAGTTAACCAGTATAAATAAGGTTTCCAGCTTCAGGAAAGAGCATGAGTAGGTTTAAGGATCCATTTGCAATTTTCTTTTTGAAGTTGACTCTTAAAAGCAGAAAAAAACAGAAACGGATGCGACTTGCACTGTGTCTATGAATGCTGTATTTTTCCTATTGAAGCCTAATAATTTTAATGCCTTCAGTGAAGTTTCACAAGGCAGGACAGAGCTGTAGTCACTGTCACCGGAAAGGTGATGCTACTCCTCCTTTCTGTGTCCCGTCCCTCCCTGCTCATTTGGTCACTGCATCCCTGTCACTTCCTTCTAGCTCAGGAGAGGTGCTCTGCAGCCCTCTATTTGCATCAACAAACTGGCAAAAATATCATCCTCCTCCTCCTCCTCCCTCAAGCAAGACGGGGCATTTAATGCGTTGTTCACCCAACTGCCAAACGAGAGCCAAAAGCCAGCGCAAGGGCAATGGGGCAGTGGAAGGGGAGATCAGGGCTGGGATGTTGGTGAGCTGGGAGATGGGCTCTGCCCCCACTGGGACCTTGCACCTTCCACTGTCCTTCTCCATCTTCCCAGCTGAAATCTTCATGTTGCTCTTAACAGAGGCCAGACACATTGCAAACCAAAGATTAGAAACTTAACATGTCCAGAAATGTTTATTTTCCTAAGCTATGAAATTATTTTCCTTTCTTGTCACTGAATCAGATGTGCACTTTATGTTACTCAGAGCTCCTCTGTGTGCAGAAAATATTTATACCCATGTAGTATTAAATTAGTCCCATTAAAAGAGTGGACCAAAATTCAGTAATGCAGTTTTAGCCCTGTACTTGGGGGCAAAAAGCCTCTATCTAGTTCAGAATGGAAACAGGACTTGTCTATATGTTAGACATTGTTATTTCTTTTTCCTATTTTTCCTTGTTACACTGTGGTCCAAAAAAACATAGTGAAAGGCTGGAGGCCACTAAGACTCAGTCACGAGCCACATTCTCCTTTCTATGTATGTATGCAGTTTGCGGTGTATAATTAAAACAAATTATTATATTTTATTCAAGCAGAAGCTAAGCCATGTAGTGGTGTAACACTGGCCCATCAGAAAAGACTTGTGTTCTGAGGTTGTAAGGGGATAAGAGGTTGGTGTGTTTAAAACAAAGATGCATTTTATGCATGCTCTTGCAGAAGTGCCAGTAACCACAATTGAAAACTCCGTGCTTGGATGATGTAGTAACACTGAACTGATCGTGTTATTCTGATATTTTCTCCTTACAGATGTCAATCACATTCCTCTCTTTTCTGTGGCTTTTCTTCAGGAGAGCTTGACTGCTTGCTAAGCTCTATGGACCAGTGCCACCATCATTGTCGTGATGATCTTCTAAAGACAGTTATGGCTTGACTCAGTTGCCCTTTGAGATGCTCTTGACACAGGAACAGAAGTGAATCCTGTTGTTTTCACCACAGTTTCTAAACTTTTTCTTAATTTATAAAACCAGAGAAACCTAACGCATCCTCAAAGAAGATTAGATAAAAGGGTTATCATATATATATCTACAGTCAAAGAATTGTGTATATATGTTCGTGAATAAAAATAACAAGTCTATACTTAAATATGTATGGGGTGTAAGATCTACTGCACTGGAATAATTTTAGCCCTAATCCAAACTCCACTGAAGACAGTAAACTGCGCTTCCCTAATAAAGAAGAGAATACAGAACTCTTCAGAAGCCAAAGTGGAATTAGTATCCTGTTGCTGTGACTAGCTACTAAAGCAGGTCATTCTGGTATATATATTGCACAGAGTATTAATAAACTTCATTCTGCTTTGCTCTACTCTTTCCAAGATATTGTGCAGTGGAAATACCAGGTGAAGGCAGCATTGGGATATTTTCTGTCTTTAAGGAATGATATGCTTACTAATACGTGAAAGAAAAAGGTCTCCGACTTAAACCTGATTCCAGTCTTGTCTCAATTTTGCATCTGCAGAGAAGGACTCTTGACCCAGCCTGGGCTGAGGTGAGAAGGCTATTCTAGGTGCTGGATGCCTCTCACATACCAGAAAGGTTTGATCTGAAGTAAACAAAATCAACTTCATTTCCATGGGCCATGGTAAGGTCCTAAATAGGAAGCCTTTAATCTGCCTACTAAAATATGCATTGTCTCCACCACAGACTAAAGTCTCGATGTATATGGATTGTGGAACAGGGGGAGACAGTAGCAAGGAGAAGAGAAAAAAGCACAAGGTTTCAGTTGGCTTGGCAGTAAAATTTCTTCATCAGACATGGAGGACTCCTGTGTTGTATACTTCACTCCAGTGGGATACATTCAATATATCTTCACCTGGTTTATCAGCAGGGTGTGTATCTATATAATTTCATGACATACTTTATACTCTTGTGGTGTATCTTTAGATGCCTGCAGTGAAAATTTCACAGAAATTGTAAATGCCTCTTTGCTGCTATGACTTTGCTAGAAAGTTTTGCTTTTCATTTTCTATAATGCCACTAGCAAAGGATCACTCAAACTGCCTAAAAACTGCTAAGAAATAAGTGAACAGGGGAAATGAGAGGAACCAAGTGTGATGTGGTGAGGCAAGAAGAGAAGGAGTCACAAAACACCTGGCTTGTACAGGGGCCATTTTAACTGGATTTTACATGGTAGAGAGGGGAGGGAGGAATAATTTTACACAAGATGAAGAAGTGACAGAGCTTTATCTGGATATGAAGGAAGAAGGAAGACAGAGAAGCCTAAAGCATAGGCAATATATAAACACGAAAATCTTATTTTAAATAACTAAAGAAAATGCGTCGGGATTTTTTTATTCCAAAGTGTCTGAAACATATCTGTTTTCTTCTTTGTTTTATCTTATTCTAAATGAAGGGCGTTGTCTTTAAAATTTTAATCAGATATCTTTATAACCTTTCAACGCTGAAAAGAAGCATTTCACATTAAATGGAAAAACATGCTATAAAAAAGCATTTTCCATGAAAACTTTTTATCCAACATGTTTGGATTTTTTGTCTTTAAAATGGGATCAAAACTAGAAGCCAAGGTAAAGGGAAGAATTGTTCACTGTGACAGAAAAGTCAGAGGGAGAAATTTGGAAAGATAGGTAAAATTTTGTACAGCAATACAACGCTATTGAAAATTGCGGTGTTACTTGGATGTAGCTGAAGTTTGAGTTTGTGTTTACGACTATAAATACAATGCCTGTGGCACAAAATGATTGATTACTGTACTCTCAGAGAGACAACGATAAAAATATCTTATTTTTTCATACTGGCGAAACAATAGGAAATTAAGTCAGGACCAAATGGTTCCCTAAAGGGCAGTTGCAGAGCGACCACCCACTTCCATGAGATCAGGCTTTGGCTTACTTCAACACAGTGATTTTAAAATAATGCTGAGACATAAAGGAGGAGATGTAGGAAACAAGGGCACAGATATGGCACTGGGCCAAAGTGGAAGGAGCAGGGTCTGAATGGCAGAGCTGAAAGAGGCGAAGGGTGGCCACAGGACCTGCAATCTCCATGCTAAAATATACTTCTAGTGAGCTGTATGCACAGATTTATAATGAGGAACTTAAAAGGAAACAAGGACCCGCTTCTGTTGCATTTTGCTCACCCCATGGTGCCTGGCTTCTTTGGGATCTTGTGAAAAGCTTCTGCTTGTTTTCCAGTCTATGAGCTTTCATAATGCTTTGCACAATATTTTAATTTTGGTTGGGATGGTTACATAAAACATCTACATCAAGCATCACCTACTTTTGGTTAAAAATCTGTGAGAAAAATGAATAAGGGGAGAAAAAGAACACCAGGGAGTACAGACTGTATCTAGACAACCATTCATAAAGTTAAAACCAGGGAAATTTCTTAACCCATCTCAAGAACACCAGGTTCCTTGGAAAGTACTCTTTTTCTATATTGACTTGACTGGAGGCCCGATGACTTTGGCAATGTTTTGCCTATTAAGAGAAAATGAGATCAAGGTGATTTGATGCACTCCAGCTTTCTCTGTAGTCCTAATCACTCCAGTTGCTATATTTAGATGCCAGCCTGTGCAGGTGTCCCTCCAAAAGTGTAGTATATGCATCCTGAGCTTTGCTGTAGTTTCTCCATCACCATGTAGTGAACTTGGCCCAGGGGTTTCTTGGCTGATAGACTGTGCTGGAAGAGATGGCAAGGTCCATCCAGGAGCTGAGAGATATTAAAATCAGGATAATAATTTTATATTAAACTATACTGCCACAGTACCTTTGGGACAGTTGAAACTTCATGGGTTTTGAGCAGTAATCGTTACTGAAATGAATATTTTATATGACAGAATTTTGAATTTTTAAAGGAGAATTTACCTAGCATGAAATGGTTGCAAAACTGTAGATTATGGATTCAACTAGTAGCAGTGTAATTTTTCAAAAGGTAGAAGATACTTCAGGAATTTCACCACAGCTGAAAACTGAATCAAAGTAGAACAGCAAGCTTTACCCAGGAGTGAGAGGTAGACTCTTAAAGAAGGAGTGAAATCTCCATTTGACTTCTATGGCCTGCCATTTTAAAACTAAACAATGATTTTCAATGGGAAAGTAGAAAAGCTGTTAAAGAAATTATTTTCAAATTCCCTAAATCTGAATACCTACCTATTGTGCCTAGAAAATGAGATTAAATATCCCATATCACTTATCACTATTCAAAAGCTGACGTGATTTCCAACATAGAGCTGAAATTATGTGAATACCTTCTAAACTCAGAAAATCAGTAATTCCCCAAGTAAATCTGTGACTGGTAAGACTTTATCATTGCACTCAAGATTTCAAATTGATTTTCACCTCACAAAATCTCAGTAAAAATCGTCCAGTAGTTACGGCAACTTTCGAAATATTCTGCAGTTTCCAAATGCATCATAATACTACTAAAATTTACTGTTAACATTTTTCTTCAGCCATTTTAGGGAATCATTGTTTGTCCTGTCTTCAGTCCTTCTGAGCTCAAGACCTTCCTCTGCATTCTAAAAAGGTGTACTTCCTCTCTACTGTTATTTTATTGTATTTTGTTTTGTGTTATGTTGTATTTTAATTTCCAAGATAGATAGTTGGAGAAGGCTTTATGGGCAAGCAATTATTATTTCATTGTCATTCTCACCATCTCAGCCTAACAACTGTTACTATTGGGTTGTTTATCAGGACTAACTCTTTGGAGTGACAAGAATGTTGCAGTTCAGCACTAATGAATAAGCATAATCTGTGCCCATGCAGCTCTGCTGAAATCAGTAGGCTTTCGGGGTTGCTGAGATGAAGATCAGGACCCAGATAATTTCAATTCCCATGTCAGACATCTGGAACAAACCAGAGACTGTCCATACTCAGACACAGATGATAATAAAAATCCTATTTTTCTTATTTGTGTTTTATGAACACTAAGGAATGAAGTTTGATCCCATCACTGATATTAAATAAGGGTTTAAAGAAGGAATTCCTGCTGAAAAATTCATAACTACTTTCCCACTTATGCTCAAAGTCAGCAAAAAAAGTTCATCTGATCTGCAGTACATTTTTGATATGAAGATAGACTAATGTAACTTCAGGATTTAAGATTAAAAAAATGAAATAATAAAACTAGCAATATATTGCTCACCCAAGGGAACCTCCACTGTGCACCCTTGCTCGCTGTGCCCACAGCTGCATCTCAGCTCCGGCTAGGGCTGGGGCTGGGGCCATGGCCCATGCCTGGCCTGCATGGTACCTATGTTGTGCCCAGCCTCCCACCTCGCTGGTTCCACCGCTCAAGGCCCGTGGTGGTGCATGGTGATGGCCAGGCTGTGGCAACCCCGTCCTGTCCTGGCTCACCTCGCTGGGGGCTGTGGGATGGGCCTGACTGTGGAGGGAGGACCTGGCACCACTGCTGAGTGCTGATGCTCTTCTGTACGAAATCACTTCACCTGCACGCTGAGAGCAACATGTGTGACCACATCAGGGACTGGCAAGCGTAAGTTGTTTAGCGCGATTGCCAGCCATCAAGTTCCAGTCAATGGAAAATTTTGGGAATGATTAATTTGGGTAGCACCTGCTATTAGGTGTCAGCAATGCAGTGGTTTGTTCCCTTTCTAAAGGATTTTTTTTCATTTCCAGGTGGTCAAAGCCCCAGTGACCCAAACTGCATTGAGCCATATGGCACAAAGCATCCCTAATGTTATTAGCATTATTGGCACATGTGTTAAAAAACTTATTTTGGGTAAGAACGACGGTCACAGAAGATGAGGAAGGATCAAAAGACCATTTCGCTGTATTTTTGTTTGGGATCATTTTACCTTCTTCAGCGCAACTGGGACAAATTCAGATAGAGTGCCTCTCCAAAGGAATTACACATGTTTTGGGAATTTGCACTGGACATTTTCTTGGCACTATCAGGAGACAGCACTTCTGGGAATCTAATTACAGTAGCAGAATGTCAGAGCTCCCAAAACTGAAACAGCATTTTTTCAGGGCAATAATATTAGCCCAAAGTCTCAATGTTTATCCATATAATTATTCTATGAAGAGGGAACAGCTTTAGCTATAAGGACGTGTTTAGCACACTTGCAAAATATTTCAAAAAAGGCTGGACCCCAAAGGGCCATTGCCTCACCTGGATAAACTAATCTCACACTGTCAATGCCTTTGATTTCTACAGAGGTTATTTTTCAGAGGAGGTGAATGCTACCCAGGATGAACCTATTTCTCCCACAGCTTAGAAAAGAGGGACTAGATATCCAGCTCAAAAGTAGGTGTCTAGGTACTCTGGGGGGTTTATACTGAGGTGCTCAGAATCCTTTTTTTCCTGCAGGAGATATCAAAGCCCAACTAGACATGGTCCTGAGCAACCCGCTCTGGCTGATCCTGCCTGAGCACAGGGGTTGGACTAGGTGGTCTTAAGAGGTGCCTTCCAGCCTCAGCCATTCTGTGATTCTGTGATACGAGGCTTTTACTACATAGTAGTGGTGATCTTCAACCCAGGCATAACAGAAGGCCAGTGATGCTCCATCGTAGGATTAACTAGTGGAAGGGTTTTCTGTTGATTCACTGATGGAGGTAAATTTTGGAAAAAACCCAGCACTTAAATTTAGTCAGCATTTCAGTACTTGTGAAACTTGCTGGATTCATGGTAATTAAGTCTTTCTACATTAAGCAGACAGCACGAGAAGGGGTGCTAATACTCCTCCAGTGTGTGCCAGCTCTGTTCTGAATAGACAGACCTCTCTAGGAGGTGGTCAGCCTTGTGTCTGCTAAGGGAGCAACTCTGGTGGTAGTCAGAGATGACAAATGTGTGCCTCTTAGAAATGGGCCAAAGACTGCAACTAGACCATTAAAAAAACATCTGGGACTAAAAGCTTTCATGGTAATTTCTAGGTCCTGCCGGAGCAAGTGACAAAATTCCCATAGGTTTGAGTGGATCTGGGTTGTCCTCCTCAGCCATCATCAACCTGTTTGTAATGTAACTGGAAGCTACGGTCAGAGCCGTTCTATGGGACAGAAGAGATCATAATGCCTTCTGACTGGAGAACACTGAAGCATTGGGTCAGGAGAAGCTTTGGGATGAAAAATAGCAACTCTATTAAATAGGGACTTTCCCTTCTCTGCAGAGGGCAGCTGGCATGCAACTTGACTAAATTACCCTGGAAATGGGAAAGTACTGGTTTCCTGTTCCAGACCCCCAGAAATTCAAAACCGGCTTTCTTCACTTTTTTTGAATAATATAAACAATGAAGTGATAGATAATGATTTGTATCCTAGGCTTTCTCCTCTTGCCTTGACTTTTCATTTGCGCAGTCACAAAGTCCCTCTGTTTTGACATGAACAGATTATTTCTTTCCCTGTTCCTGTCTCTTTTGGTCTACATTAAAAATGTGTCTTCCTGAGAATAGAAGCCTTTGCTTGCACATTGGCTGCACTCTTGATATTTTGAATTGCTCATCCTTTAGCTCGTATTTGGGCTAGTGGAGATGCAATCAACAAATGATACTATTTCCAGTCATTTTTCTTGCAGAGCTAATCTGAGAATAGTTTTTTCCAAACATAATGTCTGGGACCTGCTACTGGATTATTTCCTCTCCTTTATCACCTGGATAAACAAATGATAACAAGGGTAAGAGCAGAAGGGTTCTGCAGCCAAAATTAGCTTAAAAATTAGCCATAGCACTCTCTGCTGACAGACTGTGCAGAGATGCACCATATGTGCAGACATCTTATGGCACATGGTATTTGGATAGAAACAAGAACTCTTAGAAGAGTGCTGGCATAACTGTCAGGACCAATTATATGAAATGCTGAATTTCACTGCTCTGCAGTGATAAACTGATAAACAAATGTTTTTTCCTGTGCTTTCCATGTGTGTGTTAGCTACATTCAGAATTTGAAATAGATGCTACTATTCTTCAGCAGAACCTGCTAATTTAGCACAACTTGTCTCATTTAATCCTTTTCAGTCACCAGTTTTAAAAATGCAAGAAGAATAATTTATGAGAGCACTGACAGGAATCTCTGTTAGAAGGAGTCGGGGAGGATAATAAAGACTGTATCTATGGAAAAAAATGGTCCATTCTGGGCAAATTTGCCAAACTTGACTCATTCTATGCACAAAAGGTTGGAAAAGATATGAAAATTCAAGTATGGAAAACAAAGAGAGGAAATGACTTTGCAGGACAGTAGCCAGTGAATTATTTAGGTTTTTTTGAGGACTGAAATACAAAGCAGCTTTAGTTATGTGACTTGGAGAAGACTGAGGCTTAATTTTCAGATGTAACTACCTAAACACATCAAATGTACTTAACATTCTAATTTTTTTTTTTAAAGTTTTTTACTTTGTTCCAGATAGCTATAAATCTTTGGATATTTAATTGAGATGTATGATAGTACTGTGAATAGATATGTTCTGATTTATATTGTGTTGCTTGCTTTCACGTTCAGATTTATATATGTTAATGCACTGAACAAAGGTCTTTTTGAGTATGAGAGACAAGTGGATACGTGGAAAAGTGTGACTTACTTTTTTTTTTTCAGATTTGAAAGACAGTGACAGTAGCCTGACCATTAATGGGATGCAAAAGAGAAGAAGAAAAGCAAGAGTATTCTGGGACTCTCATGTGATCTCAAACTGAAATTCAGAGGGAAAAAGATACTTTGAAGATTGGGTCCCTGAAAACAACAAAGAAGGAAACTGAAGCCTTGCAAAGGCCATGACATTGTCTGACCCAGGGTAAAACTCCATGTTTGCCATGGAGATAACTTAATGAGGATGATGGCAGGAGGCATGTGTGGCATCTTCAGTTGGACACCTCAGGGCAGAAGCTCAGGGAGAAAGAGCAAAACTGAATCCCAGGTGGGGCTTTAGTTGGGAAAGTGCAAAAGAAATCAAGAGAGAGTAGTCAGGTCCTTGTTTTGTATATGGCCATGGTTTAGTCAGAATATTTTGCTGTTGCTGGCTGCTCTGGTTTCTTATGTCTGAATCCACCAGTGTCCTAGAGCTGCAAAATTAGGTTAGATTGCTCCTGACACTATTCAACATAATTTGGGTCCAGAGATAGTACCCCTCTGCTTCCTTCCTGCCATTAGATATTTCAAAGCCTTGAAAATGTACTTTTATTTATGCTCTACTGATGGATACATGTATGTGTATGCACATCTGTTTCTTTCAGAGGCGGTTATTCCACTAGTGGCCTGTGTTTTTCCTCCTGAATAATCTGTGTCTCTATCTCAGAAAATCCGGACTATTTTTGGTTGGGCAGAGGGAAGAGCCAGTAAAAGCCTTCTGGATTACAATGTCAAACTCTGAGTGCCCGGCTCTCTGAGTGGCCAGCAAGGCATGGTTAGGTGCCTAAGTGCCCCATACTTCTTCAGCTGAAGGAAATGTAGGTGTTTCCATTGACAGACCAAAACCTGAGAGTGGTGGGAGTAGATCTGCTTAGAAAACTGACGAGACACCCAGCCCTTGTGTCTGCAGTCCCTCCCATTTGCTTCAGCAAGTAAACCAGGGAGATGGGCAGGTACTGCTGGTTGGTCGGGATGCAAAACCCAAAGCCACCCCCTTGGGGTGGGGGTCTCAATCTGCTAGTGAAAAGAAATCAGCAGACCAATTATCTTTAAACGTGTGGCTGTGGAGTCAGCAAGGTTTTCAGCTTGCTACTCTTTAGAAAGGTGCCTCCTGGCCAGAGGGGTGGTCTGGGGAGTACGGGGTCCCCAGCATGGGGGAGACCAGGTGTGCGCCCAGCCTGACAGTGGATATGCCCAAACCATGCTGCTGCATGAAAGGGAGCAAAAGAGCTGCTGACCCCTGGGGAGAAAGAGCTCTTCTTCTGTGGGAAGTGGGGAATGATGACTGACAGCAGCAGTGCCGGTGACTTTTAAACTATGACATTCCTGGAGAAAATGCGGTGCCCCTCCCTGCTCAACACAGAAACTGTTGGGGATGATGTTTTTCTGTCACAGGATGGGAGTAACCCCCTTGGAAGTCAATTGAATGCTTTAGCAGAAAAATAAGGCCCAAGGCTATTATGGTCTCAATAAACTTTGCACCAGAGAGACCAGGAGGAGAGACCTGTTGTCTTAAATATTCCAGCACAGGATGGGAATAAATTCCACTGACCTCCGGGGGAGTAACTCCCATCCTGACGCAGGAGAACTGGTTTTGAGGAAAAAACCCACAGGTTTTATTGAAATACTACACTGGTGTCCAACGTCTTTCTAGAGCAATGAAATGCTTATGGTGACTCACTTAACAGTTGCTCTCTTACATGGACTCTCTTATATGAATTTATACTTACTCACACTTGATTAAGTGCAAGGAGTGATTCTAACTCGCACATAATGATACAATGCTGCATGTCTTTTTTCCCTGACCACATAAAGGGTGAGTCGTATGGAATGACAGGATGTTTGGAGAAAAAGAGTGTTGGACAAAACCCCTACTACTTCTGCTTGCAAGGGGGAGACATTTATTCATCTGGGGGCACAGAAACACTGGGGGTTTTTTATGCTCTGCTTTATATTTGCTTCTATTGTAGTTTCAGCTTGTTCCTTCAGGTTTTTATCTATTTTTATTCTGTGTGATTTTTTTTAGTTAATTATGAATAAAAGGACAAATATCTATCTATCCCTCAGAAAGTCTGCTGCATTTTCCAAAACAAAGCAACAGGCTGAGTCAGAGGAGGTGACATTTTCATTTGTGCAAGTCAGAGTTTATTGACGCTGCAGGTAACTATTAATTAGGGGTTTCCAAAACAAAAATGGAACAAACCTCTAGTGTTGGGATTAGCACACAGAAAAGTATGATTGGGAGTTTACTAAAATATAGAGGAAGTTCAGACATATTCTGGACCAAGAACATGTTAGAATCTAAAAATATGTGGTAAGAATTGAGTGGACTAAAAATGATTATCCATAAACATAGGAATATTTATCTTCTAACCTGGCAGCATATCAGTCAGAGGATGTGAACTGTGTTCCACAATAATGTGTAGCAATCCAAGGATTTTTGCAGGGTAACTGAAAAAGTAAAAAGGGTCATGTACAAACCACATACATTGAAACAACATATATATACAATTTTTATAAGACATATGGCTATTGAAACCTTTGATACTAGGATGAACTTCTTTCAACGAGGCTTTTACTGCTCCATTGAACTGGGGATTTTGGAGGGGGACAAATTTTATAAATTTATAACTATGTAAGTGTGCCAGGCTCTGTAGTAGCATCAGGAGCAAGTAGTAGTAGTTAGCAGATGGGAACTGTACCTGTCAGTCACAGTAACTTTCCTTTACCTCTTCAAAGGTTTGCTAACAGGCTGCTGATTAATGTGATGTGCATTTAATTATGAGTGACTATTTCTAATCCTTGCAATAACTAATAGTAAGTGCAGTACTGTTGACAAGGAGGGTGATTTACAGGCAGAGTGTGATGGTTTGGCTGAGCTTGGCATCAGGCTAGGGCAATCAGAGAAAAACCTAGATTTTGTTCTGCCCTGTGAAACTTTTGGTCTTAGGCTGGGTTGGCCCTTATGGCCCTTATGGCCCTTATGGCCCTTATGGCCCCTGGGTTGGCTTATTCCTTAAAATAAAATTGCCAGCTATGAGGCTGCACCTTTACTGGCAGTGGCAGACTGATACCAGGAGACCAGCCCAGGGGACTGCGGGGCAGGAAGGCCAGTCCTTCACTTTCTTTCTCCTGGGCCTGCCCTGGGAATGGGGAAGGACCATCTCCTTGTTGCTGGAGTGGTTCCCACAGCAAAGGGCCTCCTCTCTTCACTTATACCAGGCTAGCAGCTGCTGAGCCCATCAGAAGGGACAGAGAACATCTGACTCTTCCAATGAATCAAGCTTCATGAAGGGATCATTAGATCCTTCAGTAAAAGAACTATAGACCTGAAGGGCTCTTCTGTTCTTCTCAAGCACCAGTCTCTCCTGGGCACAATGCACAGGTGAATACAGCTTCAGGATGAATTCAGAGCAGCACACTATTCTCATGATCACAGTAGTTTTCCAAAACACTAGCTGCTGAGCCAATTCATTTTGGGAAAGCTGTGTCTTGATTAGAAGTGGGAAAGAATATGTGAAAGAGCAACCTCCTTGGCATTTTTTGCCAGGCTGTGTCCATGTCCATCTGCAAGTAAGTAAATACCACTTGCTTCTATAACCATGACATCGTTAAATGTAGCTAAACAAGTAGGTGGATTAGTTCTCATGTTGCTCCCAGGTCTCCTCTGATTTCCCTGGCCAAGACACAACCTCCCCCCAAAGTCAGCGGTGAGTGCCCCTGGGTCTCCTCCAGCTTCCTGCCAGCAGCCTGATCTGCCGCGTGTATACATCAACCCAGCCAGACACTTCAGTCTAACGATGATTCACCTCAGTTAAGAATCTGGTTCATCTTTTTTGAATTATTTCTTGCTTCCCACATTTTCAATTCATTCTAATTAAGTTTTCCCTGAGGTCACCAGCTCTGTGTTGGCTTCCTGCTATTCTCATTAACATTGCATTTGCCCAGGCTGAGAAATTCAGTCCTCACACGTATTCAGCTCAAACTTGGTATCGGACTTCGTTATTTGAGTTAAGGAACCTGCTTATTAAAACCTCCTGTTATCTGAATGGTAATAGGACTCTTTCCTCCTTCTTTATCTTCCTCTTCATTTTTAATTGGCATGTCACATGTATTCAGCACAGGTCACAAACATAATACTTCTTGGCTAGAGTCCAAGTGACAGCACAGCAATAATTTAAATTGGTGGGCTGTTATTTCCAGCTGGTGAACATATATGCCGAGGATGACTTTTTCGTATCTTTCCTTGTGAAGTCTCTGTCGGTGTTCAGTCTCCTTGGAGGCAGGATACTATTTCAGCACGATCCAATTTGATATCGTCGTGTTTCCAAGAAGCTTACAGAGCCATGCTGGTGATCCCACGGGAGGATCACAGTTCCTTATAATCCTGTTTAACACTTTGCTATCATTCATACCCAGTTATGTCATCTCATTAACATTAGACTGCTGCCATAAGGGCACTTCGTGTAGCTGCTGACCAAGAGAAAAGGCTATTCCACTGCTCCTGCCACTGATGCACTGAACAAAATCCTCCACTGTTCTCTATATCCACATTTCATAAATGTGAAGAAAAGACGAAATGACTAGCCCGACACTTGCTGAGGCGCAACAGAAGGGCAGCTAGAACGGCTTAGTGATGTATATCATATCTCTAAGCTGTTCAGCCAAAGCAGAGAGAAGTGGTGCATAGTACTACTTCTGCAATGAGTGAATCATAGTTCTGTACAGCATTAACTCAGGGCAAGGAAATTTGAGCAAGGAAAATAGGGAATGATGATTTAATTGATTTATGTGGCCACAACATAATTGTTACCAGTTTGTGATTTCCTACACTAATTAGTTTCATTCAAAATATATGAAAACCCTAAGATTTTCTCCTTGAGGCAGATATAGATATACACTGTCTAGCCATTCCTCCATGAGTGTGAACTGTTCTACATTTTATGGACCTAGCACTCTCTGTCTGATCTATAGCTTTAAAATTAAATATAAACTGTTATTCTATGGCAACTAAATTAATTCATCTAATCACCATGAAAGAATGTTTTTACAAAACTTAACCAAAAAAAAATTTCTAAAATTAATTATAAAGAAATAATAAAGAAAACTAATTAAACAAATCTGATTAAGTTCTTCAGAAAAGCTCACAATATTTGAACAAGCTCAGCTGAAGGATAACATTTTACAGTATTCAATGTCTATCCGTTATATTGAAATACCACCCTAGAGAAAAACATGTATATGAAGCAAAGAAGTAATGTGGCAGCAACATACGGGTTTGCTGATAGCTGATTAATTAATTTACTATTCTCCATTTGTTAAAACAATGATAATTCTAATAAAATTGGTTTTGTTATATAGGACTATTTAGTGGTTTTTGCCAGAAGGGATCAGGCATTAGTAATGTGAGAAATTAATATTTCCAGATGAAGAAGAGCAGTTCCATAAGAAATTTGTTGTCTGGTTCATCTCATTGAATTTCTGAATCATTAGCTCATCTTTTGTTGTTGTTGTTATAATATTTAAGGTCTTGTATTACAGATGGCTGTCTGAGAGGCTATTTCAATGGATTATTTCCTGTGTGATATGGCAATACATGACATATTACCTAAAAGCCAGGCAGTGCACTTCAACTGGTAGGTGGGCTTGTGTGTAGAAAACAAAATGTATACAAAATACATCTCTCATATGTGTAATTGGAAGGCACTGGAAGAACATTTGCAAGCCAACATAGAGTTTGCTGAAATAAAATGGAGCAGACTTTGAATAGAATTAAAATTATGCATTCATTCAAGCTAGGGTTGTATTTCGGCAGAAGCTTGATTGAGTGAGACGTGGCACATTTGCTGAGCAATGTGGGAGATAAGTAGTCACCTTTATTTCATGGTTTATCTTTGGCTTTCAACCACAGGATGACTTGGAAGGAGCAGCCCCTCTGAGCTTGACTCTTGGTCAGTTGTACAAGCTGTGCTTGCTTCTATCCAGGTAATCTAGTCCTAGTTCATAGACCAGAGATTTTTATGTTTGTGGATATGGATGGAAAGGGGGAAGGCTTTTATTAAAATTGAGACAGAGAACCTAAGCTCAATCTGCACCAGAGATACACTCAAATAATGGACCCAAAAGTTTGTCCATTTAAACTAATGCAGTCTTGAACTTTGACAAGTGCTGTACCAGGTCTATAACAGTCTGAAAATCAGTCACTTTTCTAACATGTTTTCATTATCTTTTCCAAGTAAGCCACGTCTTTAATATCAGCCATGAACCTGACAGTTTCCTGAGGTGACTGACTGTCTGGAATCACCACAGTAAGGATGGGGTGAGAGCAGTGCCAAATGGGGGGGAACATGGCTGAGCTTTACTGGTTACTACAAAGACAGACTTGTGATGAAAGTGGTGTGTGGAAGCGAGACAAAGTGGTTGTAGGTGAGGGGAAGAGGGGCCACTGCCACTTCCAAGGTGTCTTGGTCTGCGTTTGGACTGTTTGAACACCAGAAGTCCATGGCTTGTCAAAACTTTGTAACTGACTTCAGTTTTTTCTTCAGCTCCAGAAGGGGTTGAAAATGATACAAGGGAGCTCCCTGTACAGGTGCTTGTGTTCATGCTGAACATCCCCTGTGAGCTAAAGAAACTCATGACAATTTTCCATCCTTGGATGATGCCACCTCTGGTATATGGTGGGCAGTATGAGAAGAAAGTGTGATCTGAGGTTGAAGAACTAATCAGCAACATTGGCTTCAGCAACCAGGGTAAATGAGTTGGAATAGTCTAACTTGCTTACTAATTTTACCTTCCTGAAAAATGTCTGTATTATCTTCCAATTTTCAGCAACACAACAGTTTCATGGATGAAAAACTGCTGTGTGATAGCCATTTTATGCTTTCTGAACCAAAAGTAAATAATGATGCTGGGGTTTTTGTTCCATAAATTGTCCAAGAGCAAAAGGCAATTATTTTCCTCATGGAAAATCAGGATCCATTGAGATAGCAATTTTCATTGCCCACAGTGTGGTAAATATTTGTAATGGGGCATAATAGCTGCAATTATCTAGTGGCTGTCTTATAGTACTGTGGTAGCTGCACTATAGTTACTGCACAAACATTGCAGGAAGAACTTTCATTATGAGTGCCTGTTTTCAGGTGCTTATGATTTTCCAAAAAGTGGGGAAATGAATGCTTTGTTTGAAATGTCTTTTGTTTGTTCCACAGCCAAAACCGTGCTTTCTGAAAGCTTGCTGAAATTCCATTTGGTTAGTTTTGCATTAACAGTTCATGGAAAAAAAGATGAAATTTCATGCTTTGCAAGCATTTTCCAACACATCTATTTGCTGTTGAAGAATCCAAAACTTGTCTTATTTTAAAATACCACGCTGGTCCTGGTATTAGAACATCAATTCGGTCAAATTCCTTTGATGAGGCAAAAAGAGGGTAACTTATAAATCAGAGAAAGTCTGCGTGATACAGCCTTTTAGACCACAAGTAAGCTAGCTCAGAAGTTTAGTTTGACTACCAGCAGCAATAGAGCCATGGTGATATATTAAAGGCCCTTTAGTCTGGTGAGCCTTGCTATGCATCTGCATATTGAATCGAGCACACCCTAGCAAGACACACACACAAGCCAGAGCAGCAACTGATGCACCTGGAAGACAAAGATACCCTGCATTTGGAGGCCTGTCTTAGGGCAATATTGCAGCTGCAACTGCTTTGCAATCTGGACTGGTCAGCCAGGAACTGCAATGATTCCTCACGTTGTTACTCCAAGTAGGTTCACACCGTCGATGACTCCCCTTGCTTTGGTGATGGAGAAAAGGAGCCTTCTGCCTCAATTAAAAAACCCACTAGCAATCTAAGGCACTCTAACTTTTTGTTTTTTCACCAAACTTCTCTCAAGATGAAGGAAAATGTTCTCAACTCTCTTACCTGTATTGCCCTAAACTGGAGCTCTGCCTGCAGAAGTCAGAGAGGGACTTATTGCCAGACACAGTGCTAATTTTTCACCAGGGGGATGAATTTCATCATCCTGGAAATCATTATTAGACAGATTTTAAATTTTATCCGTTAGCTTTTACAGACTGTGCATCGAAGGTGGAAGGCCTTCACTTGCGATCTGTTTGGTGCACTCATCACTGTTGTTGCTGGCTACTACATCCGAGACACTTGATCATCTCAACCACATTGCATCTCCTCTGGATTCCCAACTGCAGGGCTCTTTAATACACAGAGAGCTTTTCAAACTACTGAACATTCAGCAATTTGACCCAAGCCATTCTGCTACGCATGTGCATCTAAGCACACACACTCGTGAGCTTTTTCATAGCGTCTCTGTGAAAACTCTTAACAGGAAAATATGTGCCCACAGGAAGCAAATAAAAGTTGCGTATCCCATCAGCAAGACTTCCTGCTGTCAGTCTGCTGGGCATTATGACTCAAAACATACTCATTCATCCTGCTGTGAAGGAAATATTGAAATCTGATTTCTCATGCCAGCAGGAGAAATATATTTTGAAATAAAAGAGTACATCCAAAGCCAGGTCACGACAGGGTGATCTCATTTTGTGATCTTAAGAGTTTGGGTAGGAAATGCACCACAGTTGTTTCTGTCTTAGATGTCTGACTTAGAAGTTGCCTGACCTGTTGCACTATTTCCTGGGCTCATCACAGAGTTACGCAGAATATTGCCAACAAGGAGGTAGCCATATTCATTCTCCTAATGCAAGGCGCAAGTTTGAAGAGTAACAACAGGATTTGAAAAAGACAAAGTTGGAGATGAGATAGATAGTTCACGTGCTGTTACTGCAGTGGAGTATCTATTGCCAACTGCTATTCCTAGAGAGCTATCATCCCACCAGATTGTGCCTGGATGCCCCATGCACGTGCAAAGAAGCAGCGTGTGCTTCTCACATGGGAGCTGGCAATTAACAGAGCCTCCCTGTGTAGCCCAGGGTCTGAAGAAACAAGGAGCTGGAAGGAAAGCAGGAACAATGTAGGACTTTCTAAACATGTAATACATATTAATCACCTGCTGTAGCATTTTGAAACCTTTGTGTTATAGAGACTGCCACTTACATGGGGTATTAAAAAGGGCAATTCCATAAATAGAGGCAGCACTGCAATGCACAGAATGCAGAGTTATGGCTCTGAGCATGACCTTCATATGTGTCAAAATGTGAGTTCTCAGTCTTTACTTGCACTGGGTGCTGTAGCTTAGATCATGACTTTAAAGAACTTTGCAAATACTACACTTTTACTATGTTGAAAACTACAGTAATCTGATTTTTCTCACCATTGTCTCCTGAAACAGTGAAACCCTCAGTGATGAGTTGCTAAGACACATGATATTCCAAATGCTCTTATTAAACTTAGAAATTATATATATAACAATCATCAACCTCTAAAAAGACCCACCCCTTTTTTTTTTTCCACTCTTCTGTTCTTTTTTTTTTTAAATTTCCAATAAAATACCATTAATCCTATTTTGGTTTTCACAGCATATTTGGCATCAATGTCTCCTGCAGTTCATAAATACTCGTGGCGTCTGTGTTTATTATTGCAGTGAGAGACATTTATTGCCTTCAGTACTGGAAACTGCAATGAGGTCAACACTTAAATATATTCATAGTATCTCAATTCTCTGATGTAATAAACTTTCAGCATGTGAAATCCAATGTCAACAGCCTGGTCTTTTCCTAACTTTTTCTGAAAAATTCTTCTACACTTGAATTCTTTGATACTGCATTTTTCAACATTTAATCCAAGAATAATTGAGGGGTAATCTACAGATCGAGGGGAAATGGCCAAATAGTGACTCCTGGCCCCTATGTCACTTCTGAGCAATTCAGCTGCAGGTCCCAGGTATCTGTTGTATCACATAACCAGCGTCACCCTGTGCTGGCAGAGGAGCTACCATGTAGTGTAAATGCTGGGCAGTACAGGCTGCTGCGGCTGACATGCCTGCAGTGACCTGGATGGTCTACTGAGGCTTAAGCTGGGCTCTCTTTCCTCTGTGAACTATTCCTGGATCTGCCCTGGACCTCACTTTCACATAGCCTGTGTCTGGTAGATCTTGCTTGTATTCAGAGTTTGCAATGTAGAATATTGGATAAGAGAAGATGCCCAGCCTGAATAAGAGGGGACTTGTTAGCACATTGCCTTTTTATGAATATGTAGGGTTGTCCTATTGCTACTTTTTGTATTTCCTTCCAGGACTTTCAGGATGGGTTGGATTTAAAGTGCACTAGTCCCATGTGTCAAGCCATCAAGTCCTCAATGGGTGCATTGTAGAGGTAATCTGCAAGGGCGCACTGGGCATGAGTGGCATTTCTGGAAGTCCTGCATTCTAGAAAGCAGCAAGCTGCAGGACATCTGGAAATCCTAAGCAAATGTGCAAAATTCTTAAACTCTGCCAGAGCAAGATCTTGAGTGAAAAAACAAGGATGTATTTGGAAAAAGCCAGATGTATGATAGCATTAAATTTAATAATAAAATCTCGTAGGTGAATAAAATAACATCGTGCTCTGCCTTTCTCTCTTTATAAAGTATCTTTTTTTTCACCTGCGTTTTTATTCATAATCATGTCAAGTTCTTTTAAGATGGTAGTATGGTGGGGCTGGTGCAGGGGAGGGAAGGTTCCTGGGGCATCAGGATGCAAATCAGAAATCCACTGAGTCTACGGCTACCTCACCTGGAAGCAAAATACCTGCAAGGATGCAGTGGGCCAGGGAAAGCTGTGTATAAATCCTTTTAATTTCTATTCCATCTCCTCTAGTCACTTTGAATTTCCTGTATTTAAAAAGTTAAGTATTCCAGTCTTCCTGGCTATTTTGAGTTTTAAAGTGTTTTGGTTTTCTTTGGGGAGCTCATTATAAAAACAAGGTCTAACTAAGCACGTCCACCTCAAAATTATGGCTGACTCACTGGGCCATTACATCACTCTCCTTCCCCTAAAGGAGTCATCCGAAGGGAGACTTTGAAGGTGCAGATGTCTTTTAAGATTCCGACTATCAAGAGTGTTCCGTGGATTGAAAATCTGCCTCTTGTATCTGAAGAAATGACCTGAAAAACGATTGCTTCTGTTGTAGCACTTTGTGCTGAGCCAATGGCATTGCTATGACATTTAGTGCTGTGCCCATTTAATACAATATAATAACCATGTTTCTACGGCATTGACTATAGAAAGTCTGTAGCTGAAAACCTAATAAGTTTCCTGGCTGTGGAGATAAACTCTTTGTATAACACATAGTCTGGATGTGGTAACAACCCTGTGACTGATCTTGTTTGTTCAATCTGACCCTTTCAATGTTTGTTTCCTAATGCTGTGATACCTTTGCTTTGCAGAAATTTAAGGAAATTTCTGACACGGCTGTAAGATGGAGATTTTAGTCTCATTTTACAGGTGAAGAACTGAGGCACTGGAAGACCTGTTCAAGCGTTTATGACGTCTACTGCCAAGGTACCACTGAATTTAAGTTTCCCAGTCCAGTGCCTGACTTAAGTTTCCCTTCTATGAGTTTACCTGCTTAATTAACAAAGCCAGTGTTTTGTTGCTGATATCTTTTTGAACAAAGATAGATTTATTACAATAACTGAGAGGGTGTGTTTTTATGATTTCAACACCTTATGTCAAATATGAATTGATATCTGCATAAATGTGCTGTGTGAAATACAGCAGAAACACACAGAGACAAATATGTGGGTGACAAGTTACAGAGTACCTCACCCTTTCCTGTATTTGGCATATTACATTTTCACACAATGCTAGTCACGCTCTAACACCCAAAGTCTGTCTCCATATCCTTAAGGAATTATTTTCATTTCAAATGGAAAAGCTGTGGGCTGTATCCTTATGCCTGAAAAAAGTATCTGTCTGGATAACTGACTTAGAAGGTCATAATCAAAAGCTACTGTGAAGATTCATAAAGAAGTCAATAAAGCTATCCCTATTAGCTGATTGCTAAAAGTATTTGTAAGTATTTGGCAATTTTTATTTGTTTTACAAACCACTTCCTTAGTCGTTTGCAGGAGGAAGCAAGACATCCTCATAATTTTTCTTAACCTAGTTAGCAGGAAGCAGAACTTATGCTTTTGTCGAAGAGGGTTTCAAGAAAACATGAAAACATGTCAGAATTTAAAAATAAGATAGTTGTCCCTGAGAAACCTCACCTCATCTGATTTGTTCTTCAGAATGCCTCTGAAGTCAAGGGAAATGATCTTTTGGTCTATGTGGTCATCAGTGATTTTATCAGATTATGTAACGACATGGGAACCAAGAATATTTTTGCAATTGAACCATTGTCAAGTATATACATACCAAGCGTGCCCAGCTCCTTAAACCAACGTAGCATTTTGGATTTCTGTAAAATACTTTGAGATTACTGGGAAGTAAACCTAAATAGCACAATATGTGTTTTCAATGCATCCAATATGCACCTGGCCAAATGAGCTGGCATTTCATAAGCACAAACTCATGTGTAGCAATTACAAAGAGTAAACTGCACACCCACCTTTTGAGGGAGCGACTGGCCCAAGGCCATACCTTCTTTGCCTGGGTTTGTTTTATCCAGAGAGAGCAGTAAAAAAGTAAATTGTGTACTTAAAATGACAAATTATGTTGGACTGCAGGAATTCTTTTAACAACTGAAGAAAAGAGACAATTGAAGGCTTGGGTTCAGGGAAGCAACTGGGGCCTCCAGCAACTACCAACCCTCTATTCTTAATCTTGTGCTTTAACTAGGAAACCACTTTATTTTTCATAGTACAAACTCAGCAGTTTAAATGGAGTATGATATTGAGTGATGTCCAGTTTTTACCATAAAAGCATGATTTCAGATTAAATCAGAAACCTGTGTTTCATGGTTTCAAATGGATCATAATAATAAATAAATATGGAACATAATAATAAAAAGACTTGCCAGAAAAGTGGTATTCTCTGGTTATTAATTTCTCCTATAAACACTTTTTTTTTCCCATGAGGAATTACTATTGTGTGTGCAGAAATGTTTACCATAAGTAGACTATAGAAAAATAAAGATACTTTTTTTTTGGATCTGCACTTAAAACTTGGAAACCTTTCAGAGGTACACACTCTCCCATTCCAGCTTACTTGAGAAAACATCTCTCTCTCAGTTTGTCACTTCTGATATAGGATGACCATACTCTTTTGGTTTTAAGAAAATCTTTCTTAACCTGTTTAATAAGTTATAGCATTATTCAGTTAAGTCTACAGTTACTATAAGCATGATAAATATATAGCAATAAGCCTTGCATTTGCCATTTGGACTCAAACCTGGTTTTTTTTATCATGTTCTTGTTTGATCAGTTTTGGTGAAAAGGCATGTAGTGAACAGATAACACTAACAAATATCCACATCTTCATTTTTTGAAGTATTCTGGCCAGATTGCCACTGGCAGTTCTGTATATATTCTTGGTGAGTACATGGTTGAAGGTGGTGGACTTAACGCAGATAATAATGTAATTTATTAAATCATCCTCCTCTGCTGCATGACTTTGGATGTCTTTCTTGAGGATTCACAGACTTCTAGAGATAAAATGTCAATCTGGCAACACCTGATTTATGTGCTTGACTTTGGGCAAGGCTATCAACTGCTTATTTCAGTTGGAGACTGAATTACTTGTGTTTTCTCATTTAATGGACTTGCATGACCTTTAACTGAAGTTCTCTTTGAACTGTGATTCCTTTCCTCTCTCAGGCTGGTGTGAAGGCCCCTGCCAAGGAATTGAGCAGGCAGACACTGAGATGTGAAGTGGGAATGGGTGGTGGTGTAGTTTGGCTTGCTCAGGTATGCAGCCTGAATTAGGCTTTGGCCCAGTCTCTGAGCACTCTACCAGTTAGCTAGCATTTCCTACATGAGGAGCACAGGCCACTGACTAAGTAATTCAAATATTTTGAGCATATAGGACAGACCTTATAATACGAAACAGTTACAAGGAGCACATGATAAAAAATGCAATACTGAATCAGACTGGTGTTCATCTAGGCCACTGTTTGCTTCAGATGGGGCAAGAGGAGATACATTTTGGGAGTGCATGTGAGTATGTAGACTGCTTTCTGCAGTCCATCTTGCATCTCTACAATCCCAGTTGTATCATCAGGGTTGTTAGAGGGTTTCTTGCTGCATAGTCCCATTGGTTTCTGTTTATGGAACTGATTTTCATGAATTTGTCTAACCCCTCTTTGAACCTGTTGATACTAAATGATTCACAGTTTCCTGAGGCAGTAAGTCCTGGAGGTTCACTACCTGCTGTGTAAAATACTTTCTTTAATCTATTTAAATATCCTATTAGATTTTCAGGGGAATTCTAGTTTGCTGGATCTGTTTAATAATCTTTGGATTCACTGTATTTGAAACCTTCAAGAGTTTTTTTTTAAGCTTCAGTTGTGTCCTCCTCCCTCATCCCTTTTCAAACTGAAGTCCCAGGCTTTTCAGTGCCTCCATTGCCTTGACCATTGTAGTTGCCTTTCTCTAAGTCCTTTAGAGCCATGGAGACAAGAACAGTAGGCAGTACTTGGGATGTGGCAACACGAAAGGTTTTCATAGCAGCCTGGTTATCAAGATCCTTCCAGATGTTGCCTAAACATTTGTTAGCACTTTGAATGCCCATGTGCATAATTTTAGAGACATTCCAATGATGACTGCAAGATCTCTTTCCTGAGTGGCATCTTCTGAGTTCAGCAACATGTAAGCATGGTTGAGATCTGTATTCAGAAACAGTTTACCTTTTGTTTATTTATGTTTATGTATCCTTAGCATTAAAGGTTGCTGCAAAGAATGCACTGTGGCCTTACCATTCCTGTGTGTCTCTTTAGCTGGCAAACTGGTAGAGCTCTTGAGGTAGAATGATGGTGTTTGAGACCATTGGAGGTGGTGCAATTTTGCAGTTACAGAGCTAGTAGGAACTTCTTGGATCAGTAGGTTGCAGGATTCTACAACAGCATGAAATCCCTGCCATGGAGCTTTGCCTCAAGACTGAATTTTCTCCCATGTCTATATGGGAAGGCTGCTGCAGAATCTCATTGTGATTATGATAAAAAACTTTATCTTTCAGCCTGTACTTATTTGTGGCAAATTTATATAGGTTTCTCCATGGGTTGCTATTTTCCTTTGACTTAAAGGATCATTCTTTCACTCTGGTGTTTATCTTCCAGTTGAATTTGTAGAGATATACTAACCGCTCACTTAGTTACTGTGTTAATATACTGAACAAGCCAAGCTCTTCTAGTGTCCTTTTGTAAGATGGCTTTACAAGGTAACTTAGCCACCTTTGCCATATATGTATTTCTGTGTTTTTCCTTAAGATGTTGTCTACAAGTCCAATTAGTGGTGGACCTTTTTGATGCTTTAGCAAATTTCTTTTAAATAATCCAAAATAAACTGCTATAGGGATAAAATAACATATTGCATCATTGTTCACATCTGAAAGGATATAAAAGACAATAACTCTTCTTCCTTCCCTCCTGAGTTATGTCTCAAAATAACTGCAGTGTATTCCAGTGCCTGATAAAGACTGAAAAGAAACAAAAATGTATTTAAAAAAGGGAGCTCACTATTTGTCACTTCTGTGCTCAGTAAGGAACATAGTCTGAAATCACAGCAGAAAAAGTAATTTTTATCTGGAAACCAACCAGATAGGATATGATGTAAACAAGTGAGAGCTGAGAAAAGGAAAGTAAATATTGCCAGCATTTCCTCTCTCCCCTCTTGCTTTCAGCACTTACATCCCTTTCTGGGAACACACAGGAAAGACAGGACAGTGGTTTCTCTATTGTCTTTTTCTGTGAGCATTTGATTATTGCAGTGTTTTCTTGTACCTCTTGTGTTCTCAGCTGTTTGCATGCAATTAAGTACAAGCCTGCAATCTCTATATTGACAAAATACCCTCTTTCTTGTTTCACCCTGTTTTTTAAATTGCAAAAGGTTAATTGAGACACTACAAGTTGATCCTTTACATGCCAAAATCAGGGGATGACAGTTTAAGGCAGACCTGCTGTTGACTTCAGAGTGGTGCAGACCAGCCTGAATGACTTCAGGCCAGCTTGGTCACAGATGCGTTGTAGTAGCTGAGAACACTGGATGGGTTGCAGGCTTGCCCAAAGCAGCTCGGTTTTGCTGAAGGATTTGTTTGTCCTGAGCTCCAGAGTAGCCTAGCTGCTTGCATCGCAATATGACTTTAAAGTTAGTTTATGTATTTTTCTTTCATTAAAATGTAGATACATGATTTCTTGTTATTGGTTTTTCTTTGACTTTCTTTTGCCCATATACATGGTCTCGAATGTACTGTAATACTACTGCCTCTCACTGAATTTTAAGAAAGGGAAATTGTTTTAAATGTCAAGTTTAGTCTGAATTATATAAAATTTGGTCTTAAATAAGAATACCTAGAACTTTTCCCCTTCAATTTTTCAGATTCTACTTCACTTCATAGTAGACTCGCAGTGAAATAAACCAAGACGTGCTTGAATGCTCTTAAATGTTATTGGGCTTTGGTTTCTTGCAGTAACATAAAATTAAGATTCTGTAAGAATATAGTAATATAATATTAGAGTAAGACTGTAAAGAACAAGAGCTTTACATATTTTAAATGTCTCAGAACTATTAACGATTTTTCTTGGTGTCATAATTTGTCCATGATATATATGTACAATCAATAACTCTGGAAATGTTTCTGTATGTTATTAGAAGCCTTTTTGTATTGTTTAAAGTTATAAATATATCAAAACCATAAAGTAATGCATCAGGTGAGATACTTAGCTACAATGTGAATATCCTATGTAAAAAAACCTTAATGTAATTGACACTCAGTGTTTTGTCAGCTTCATATTTGGACATCAAGAATAGGTATTTCAAGAATGTATTTAAATTTTCACTCAGTTTTCCATGGTTACTGAAGCTTAAAGCTAAAATATTATCTGTGTTATCTAGGAAAACAATAAGGTTACTTAAAATTAATCACAAGTAACAACTTTGTTTGGTAAAGAACAATATATTTGAATTTTTTTTGGTCAAACTTAGGCTCAATTTTAAAAGAAAATCATAAGAATTTGGATTTTCTACCAGCTGTCATTTAAATCCACTGACTCTTACAGGAATTTAAGTAGAAAAATTTAAAGAAGCCAAGCATTTTATCTATATAGGCTAAATTTCAAAATTGATGACCTTCGTTTTCAGCTGTGCAAACCACATTCTTCACTCAGTCTCATGTTTCTTAAAATAATTTGGGCCCTTGCCTTTTAGAGTTTCAGAACTGTAATCCAGCAGCTGCGTTGTTTTTGCAAGAAAACTCCATGCAGTGAATGCCCTCTGCACTGTCAGTCAAACTGATGCGAAGTTTAGACACTGTGGCTCTTGGATTGAGGTTGGAGGTGACCTGTTCGAATGAAATTGTAGCAACATAGCCTCAAGAATGAAGCAGGCAGCCAGGCTGTCTGAGTGTGGGTGAAATCTGATGAATTATATACTTCTTGGATTCCCTCCAGGATCCCAGTCAGTGTCAGTGTAATTTGTAAGGGCTGTGAATTCTAGAAGGAGCAACACATCATGTGCAACGTGTGTACTTTGTATTTAAAGAAGCTGGGAATGCGTGAGCATTTTCTGTAGATGAAATCAGTGGGATTTAGTTTCTAAAGAAATAAAGTCGACTGAACACTTTGCTTAGTTATTTGTCTTCTGTTAAAGCGAATGAGCTTATCGTGTTTAAAATAACCTGTTTGATAATTGTGTCAAACTACTGTAACAGTATGCAAAAAAAATTTGAAACCTGCCATCTCTGGGACCTGTGTTTGCCCTGCTTGTGAAGTTATCAAGAGCATTTGCTGGCGTGAGTAGTGAATATGCTAGCATGTAAACCAGTTGTAGATCCATGCTTCTGCAATTGGGAGCTTAGTCCCTGCAATGCCACAGGGGTTGTTCGTGGGTGGGCACCCTCTGCACCCTCCGTGTCAGAATGTCCCTGCGGGGTTATGAGGCTGTGTCATTGCACGGAAATGTGTGTCCAGGGAAGCAGTGAAACAGATACAGCAATAGGATTTCTACTTTTTTTGCCTCTAGCTTTCTGGTTGAAGTAAGTGTATTTGGAGTGGGACAGTGGCAAGGAGTCAGTACAAAGGTGTAAGTAATAAGCTGGCAATAGCACAGGAAGGTGCTTGGGACTGTGGTTGCACCTGATGAGGGGTGCTGTTCTCTAAAATTTGCTCAGGGATGGGACTTTCTGTTGCAAGGTATTGGGTTGTTGGCAAAGAACAGCAGAGTGGACAAACAATGCAAGAGTTTGACCGTAACCAGCCATGAGACAGGTAGGCTGTTGCTTCAACATTACAACCATACTGTGTTAATCAGATTTTGTAGTCACAGCAACAGACAATGCTTTTGGATGTTGCTAACACGGTAAACACAAATATTTTGTGGTAGTGTCTAGAATGGTGCTTTTCCACATAACAGCAGGAGCTCATATTAGACAACTGTCGTGTTTACATAAGTTTCCATGATTTATCGTCCAAAGCAGGCAAAGAGCTCATGGAAAGGAAAATCGTAGCTAAGCCTCAACCAATGATGAAAATTGCCATCTATCTGTATGATTAAGCATAGTAGTAAGTGAAAGAATACAAATCAGAAGAAACTTCTTATTTAGTCTCATAAGTATTTATGTAAATGGCCTCTTTTTGTGCATCTCTTCAATGAAATAATAATCTTGTAATAGTGAGGACTGAGCAGCAATGTGAAAATTACCACATAGGTGCTTGAGGAGGCCGGGGAGGATGGGGATGGGGACGTGTTCTGATGTTCCAGCAAAAATTGCTGACCATGCAAAATTATCTCAACTTATTTCATGGGAGATAACTACAGTAAAACTTCAAAATTTGACTTAGTGGGTGGGAAAAGTAAGTAAAACTTACTCATCTAACATTTTTCTGCAATTAGGTTAACATACTTTTCAGAGAAAGCTGGCTATTCAACTTTTGGAGGAATGACAAAAAAATAAAAAGCACTCTGAAGCCCTTTAGCCTTTCCATTGTCTTTTCCGGCTATATCTACAGTGGTGTTTTGCTGTAATTAGAAACTTTTCGGTGTGAAGTTTTAAAAGCTGTCCTCTTTATTCACAGATTCTTTTTTATATTCTTAGAAGGTTTGATTTTTGAATAAAGCAACATGTAAATGTATGGTTTGGGTCTCAACTCTTCAAAAATGTTTATATGTTGCAATGTGCTATGGCAGCATACTACGGTATCAATTAGAATACCATAGCATAGCATAACATAGCATAGCATAGCATAGAATGGCCCTACATCGATCATCCAGTCCAACTGCCTGATCCAGCCAGGGCTGACCAAAAGTTAAAGCATGTTATTAAGGGCATTGTCCAAATGCCTCTTACACATTGACAGGCTTGGGACATCAACCACCTCTCCAGGAAGCCTGTTCCAGTGTTTGATCACCCTCATGGTAAAGAAACACTTCCTAATGTCCAGTCTAAACCTCCCCTGGCACAGCTTTGAACCATTCCCATGCACCTGGAGTACTGTGTCCAGTTCTGGGCTCTCTGGTTCAAGAAAGATGAGGAACTTCTAGAGAGAATCCAGAGGAGAGCAACAAAGATGATGAGGGGACTTGAGCATCTCCCCTATGAGGAAAGGCTGACACAGCTGGGCTTGTTTAGCCTGAAGAATAGAAGACTGAGAGGGGATCTCATCAACACGTAAAAATATCTTAAGGGTGGATGTCACAAGGATGGAGCCAGACTCTTCTCAGTGGTGCCTAGTGACAGGACAAGGGGCGATGGGCACAAACTGAAGCATAAGAGGTTTCAGTTGAATATGGGGAAGAACTTCACTCTCAGGGTGACAGAGCACTGGCACAGGCTGCCCAGCGGGACTGTGGCGTCTCCTTCTCTGGAGATATTCAAAACCCGCCTGGATGATGCCTTGTGCAACCTGCTCTGGGTGAACCTGCCTTAGCAGGGGGGTTGGACTGGATGACCTCCTGAGGTCGCTTCCAACCCTTGCCGTTCTGTGATTCTGTGATCCTATCACTGGATACCGGGGAGGAGAGCTCAGCACCTCCCTCTCCACTTTCCCTCTTCAGGAAGCTGTACAGAGATGCCTTTCTAATGGACATCAAGCCTAATGCAGTATGGTTGCTTGACTCTGCATTTCTTTGTGCACACTGTTTAAACTTGTTTAAAAATTAGTGCCAATGAAAACTGGCATAGTAGAAATCGTGTTGTCGGTGATACTATCTTTACTTCCAGTTGCACCTCATGCAAGTGCAAATTACTGGCCAAACGTCCTAATTTCCAACAAAGAACCAATAAGTTTTGTCATCCTCCTCCTTCCCCCCCCCACCTCAGCTACAATGTGACTTTCCAAAAAATTATTTCCTGCTGGCTCTTCTCCTTGTTTCTCTGTTCTTCATCTCTCCTTCAGGCTGGCTACGCTTGAGAATATTTGTCCCAGCCCCAAGGTAAAGACAGTAATTTTTTTGAGTGCTAACAAATCAGCCGTTATATTTCTCTTACTAACAGAGGGTTCACATTATCCAATTGTCCTAGGGCTGTTTCTTTTCAATATCAGACAATGCTTAGCTGATGCACATAATTACTTTTCCTGCATGTAAAAGCAAGAACTAAATTTAAACACAGGTTGTGCATCCATTTTCTGTAAGCTTTTTTAATCAACAGTTAATGAAACAACCTGTCATCAGACAGCTGTACTGCTGAAATGACATGAAAAGCAAATCCATGGAGTAAGTTTGTTTGTAGACTTTCACCTACGTTTGGAACTAGTGATGATTTGTTGTTTTTTCTGCAGTTTAACCTTGTTTGGTCTAGCTGGAAATGTGGCAGTAGTGATGTCAGTATTTGCCAAGAGCTATGCTTTTACAGGAAACTGTAATAGACATCATTCAAGGTTTTGACAAGATTTCACACAGCATAGCAGGGCAATCCAGCACAAATTCATCATAATAAAAGCCTTCCATGCCCGTTTTGGGTGACGTGCTCATAACCTTACAGATGTGGTCCATGTGTAGCTGAATGAAACTATTCAGTCACTGCTTTGCATGAAATGCTTGAACACTGTGACAAATGTCTATTAAAATGGTTTGCTGCTAACGTGGGTTTAGAGACATTAAAATATCAATGCCATGTAATGCAGCATAGCTTAAGGTCACAAGGCACCAGAAAGCACAGAATCAAATATGATAATTTTCACAGGAGTTTTTTTTTCTGAAAACATGTTAGAAGTTGGGATTCTTCCACTGCATGGTGTAGAAGAGAAGAGGGGGAAAGAAGAAGAAGGGTTCCTGAGCTACTCAAAATGGAAAGGGGTGATGTGGCCCTGTTTTGCTTGCAAAAGTTCAAACGTACATGCACCTCCACTGGGTTGGTGAAAGGGTGTGTGGTCCTGGGCTACCAAGAAGTTCAGGGCCTTTGTGGCTCCTGTGGCTTCTTTCAGCATTGTGTGGCAGGCTGATGGGAATCCTTTTCACCTGGTACAATGGTGGTCACTAATCAGTGTATTTAAAACTCCTTGCATTGCTTCCTTGTTCCTTGGGATAGTGTTCTCCTCAGCTCTGCACTGTTGTGTGCTCTCCAAGCCTTCTCATTGTCTTTGTTTTCTTCTTTTCTTTTCTTTCTTCTTTCAGGCACTTTCTTGGCAGACTGCAAGCAGATACTTCATGTCTACCTGTTCAAAAGAAAGCATTTTTCTTATAATTCCCTTCCCGCTTGGCCTTTACATTGCTTGGCATGTGTTTTTTGGTTTTTTTTTTTTTTTGTGTGTGTGTGTGTGTGTGTAGGGGTGTGTTCAGGGATTTTTTTTTTTTTTCTGATGTGGCAGCTGGAAGCTGGACTTGAGTTATTGAGATCAATAGTCCATGAGTAGTCTTTCCTTTTCAGATTGCTAGGTAATATCCTGTAGCTTCTTGTCTGCAGTAGGTATCATTAGATGATCACAAGCTTAAAATCTATCATCCTGATTCTTGCATAAAATACAACAGTCCCACTGATGTTATTAGGAAACATGCTTCATGGGGTGAAAACACAAACTTATGTCAATACAGGTTAGCTGACTACGTAACTTTTTTTTCTGAGAGAAGACAAATAGAGCAAAGAGAAAGGAAACGACCTGAGTAAAGAATGAATCTTGTAGGACCAAATAATATTTCTGTGTCTCAAACGAAGGCAATGAATTACATCAAAGGTGCAAATAAATACATCTGCAGACTCTGGTCTACATTTAATGTTTACTATAGATTCATATGCTGGTTTTTTTCACTATAAGAAGTCAAATTGCTTCCAGCAATGTTTAAGAAAAGTTAAGTACTGTTGTATAGTCTGCAGTTTGTTTGTAAAACAGCATCTTCCTCTTTCTCTTCTTCTCCACCTACTTCAGCAACAGTGTTTGTAATGTGCATGGAGGGTTTAGAAAGGATAAATCAAAGCTGCCCTTATTAGATATGACCCCACTGATTCTGAATCTTCATAGCTTGCACTCTTTATTTCAGCAATATTTTACCTCAGATTACCCCATTTCTAATGCTGTTTTACATTAGTTCTCTGCTTTGCAAGTTATATGAAATAGTGACACCTGCCATATGTCATTTTTTTCTCTTATCTACCTTATGGAAATGAACATGGTGATTGGGAGGTTTGCTGGTTGTTTTTGTTATTGCACTTGTGTTAGCGCAGGCTACGTCTTGTACTTAGGGTGGAAAAGGGTGAGGCCTGCGGTGAAGATTTACTCCTGTGGGAGGTTTGTTTCAGGATCTTAACAGTTCCCTCAAAGTTCAATCTTCTGCAAAGAGCATCTTAATACCTGAAAAAAAAGGTTGACTGCTATGTCTGTGTCATACTGGAGCTTCAGATGTGTCTTTAGTTTTCCTGGGCCCAGGCCGTGAAGCTAAGAACTGAGCCTTACCTTGGAAAACTAGCATAGCTCTAACATGCCAACAATAGCTTCTGCCGTTGAAAGGATGCTTCTTTAAATTACTGTCCATCTGGAGACAGGTAAAGCCAACAATGATTTCTGAAGGTACTCTTAGGTGGCGATGGATGAAATCCTTAGCTGTATAGGAAGGGTATAGATGTCAAATAGATGTCTATAGATGTATAAATGTCGGTATAGATGTCAAATCCTTCTAAGCCAATTGTAGTACCAAGTGCTTCATGCCCTCAGGAAACCCATTTTCTTTATGCCCTGAGTAGTGCACTAAGCAAGTGTCTCTTTGGAAATTGGTCTATAACTGTCCCTCCTTTATGTCACTGGGATTATGCACAGTTTCATGCCAGTCCATTGCTATGGGCACCCAGCCTTATGCAAGACAGTGCTGGCTCCAGAAGAGCGTCCAGCATATGAAGCCAGTGGACACAGTGCTATCAGGTTTTGGCAGTACTGCAAAAAAATTTAAGTTCTATAGTTGTATTTTTTTTTTAATTGACTGTTTTTACATTAAAGTGCGGGAGCTGAAACTTCAAGCGATCTACTATTTCCCAGGATTGTGAGGTTGTCATGTTGTCACAAGTTCACTGTGGAACCTTTGTTGACAGTAAGCTTGAGACACTAAGCGAAGTGATAATGTATACCATATGGTTGCGTAAGACAGCTTTTACATCAACTGTAACAGGGGCTGCTCTAGTTCATACTTTTTTTCATATTCTTTCTTTTACTTGCTTTATGACAGTGCTACAGAAAAGTGATACCAAAATCATTGCTGCAAATCAAAACATATTTTTTTATTTTATATGGTAAAAGCACAGCACTCTGCTACAGCTGCATTAAAACTGAGTTGCTGCAACTTTGTAAAGATGACCATGCAACCAGAACATTTTGCTGACAGTGATTTTTTAGGCAACCAAATTTGCTAAATGTACAAAATGCAGGCCAATCACTCTTCAAATGTTTTGACCTACTTTCCCGTTGAACCCATTCCAAAATAATAATAATAAAAAATAACTATGGACAGAGCAGATTACACAGCTCTACAGTTTCACTGATGGGAATGTGAATGCCATTAAAGTGCTTCCTGCTGGCAGACCAAGTATGTATTTGTGTGGTTGTAACTCCTCAATACTCATTCAGCTTTTGGGAGAGAGACAAGGCCAGCGAAGGACATTTAGGCTGACTTAAACAGGGTCCTCTCAATTTAATGGGCCTTTCTACTGTGCGTCTCTTAATTCATCTGTGTAAAAATGCGCAGTATGTAATCTAGAGCATTTTTTTAAATTAGAGTCCAGTTTTCATTTTCATATGGTTTAAGCTAAATTAAAAAAGCCTTTTTCTTGTAACAGTTTGTAATTTTGATTGGTTAGTGGGTCATTACCGATTAACATGTATATTTTCATACAGATGTCTTCCTGGATATTCTAACTCTTGATGCTTTAAAAAAAATAGTGACATAATTCTGCTGGGCTTCTCCCTTTGTTCTATCTTTTCCATTTTAAAGTATTTCCTTATGCAGGGAGAGGGAAGCTGTATGTGTGCTCAGGCGTGTGTTTAAAAAGCAGATCTATAGCCTGCTGGTTTTTAAGCCCTACATAAACTCATGCAAAATAAAGGTAGGCTGATTTTGTCTGTTCTGATAATATCTAAGAACTGTGCTTTACTGGCAAAGGTACTAATGAGCTTTAAAAAGAGGAGAGGGTCTTGACAGGAAGAATTAATCCCTCCCAGTCCAAAACAAAAACCCAGAACTGCTGCATTTCCTTCCTTTCAGCATCATACAAATAGTACGGTTTCAGCGTTCCTCCCTTGGTCTGCCTCCCCCAGCTCCTCAGGAGAGTTGTTCTGTCATTTCCAGTAGGAAGATGATTTGCATAAACCAGTTCCTTTTCATGATTAGATTCAGGAAATTGGAATTATAATCTGATGTTGTTTTGCTTTTGTCCTGGAAGTTGTTAAAATGAGTCATCTGGCAACCTCTAATCCCATTTCTAACCATATACGGACATGTATGGGACTAAAAATGAAGGCAGGTTTGTGTATTTGAGAAATTCAACACAGTCAACTTCTTTCTAAGATTTGAATTTTGCAAAGCATTTGGATGCTGAAAAGTAATTGTACGCTGTTAAATGCTTTGTCTAAATAGGGACTATGTGAGCTAGGAATTGTCCTATGAGCATGATATATATTTGGAAGAGGAGTTCAAAAGGGCTTAAAATGTAAATTATGGAAGGGAGGTATACATGTGCATAAGCAGTGGTGTTCTAGTTCTCCCACTGAACCAGTTTTCCACAGACTGTGTGAGTCCCTGTACTTTCCTCCAGTCAACAAGCAGTTCTGCTGACCTTAGTCCAAAAGAATTCTCTGTTCAGCACAGTCTTTTTTTGTCTTTTGGTATCATAAATTCTGGTTATTAGATTACCTGACTAAAGAAAGAAATACCTCTTGCCAGCATCAGAGGGCAGTCTTCTCAAAGCAATCACCCTCACTGCTGGTTTTTTTTCCCCCCTTCTTTCTCTTACCTTAGATGACTGATGTTAGCTAACACCTTCTTCAAACCAGACTCAGGAGTTACAACTCAATTCTGGAGACAGTGTATGCAATTCAATAATTAGAGTTTTACCTTTCCTTCTCTCTTTGGTTTGGAACAAATGGCAAACTGCAAAATCATCTTTACAAAATTAGCAATTTCCTTTCTGTAAGTGGAGCTGCATAAAGGACAGAAACTTCAACCAGTAAGTGAACGTTCCCAACAGGAATGAACATTAGGAAAAGTTGTGCAACTCGGTCCATAGTGTTTCACTTTTTAGATCACTTCTGAATAGGAAAAGAATATTTAGATTCGGAACCAAAGTCCAAGGTCTTCTTTTGTTTGCCATTAAGTATTTTGTAATTAATATATAGTTTTGTGTCACACTCAATCTATATTTTGTAATGGCTTCTGTTTATAATACATGTATTTACCATTTTTAAGAATTAGCTTGATCAAATGCAGCAAAGCTTAAAAGAGGAATCACAACCTCCAGTTGTTCCTGAACTTATATTAAATTGTGTAAAGGTGGCTCATGGAGCAGAGCTAGCTATGAAATCAGGCAATCTGATGGGCTATCACTCCTCAGCCTGCCTGCCTTTGCAATATTTCATAGAGATGGTGGTGGCACTTGCCTTCAGGATGGAGGCCATGCAGGCTAGGATGATGGAAAAGCATCTGGAAGCACATGGCTTTCACAGAGCTTTGTCATCTGTCAGTAGCTATTTAGCACAGCTGTCATAGCTGCAGATGCATAATTTTGTATTTTGTCTCTGTGTATGCACTCTTCCATTTTCACAAGCACCTACATCTTACACACATAATATAAAATTTATAACTGATATGTATGGACTAAGAAAGTGGACCTCTTGCTGCTCTGTAGGAATTCTATACAGTTAAGCTTATAGATCTTATTGTATAGATTCAGGTGAAATATTAGGATTGTGTTTTAATGTTATTTTAATGTGCTTGTAAGAGAAGCACTGGTTTAATCAAGTTAGTGATAAGCATCTGCCATAGAAAAACTACAGGTTTTGGCCAGATAATGTAGATTGGAACAGCTCTATAGAGGCCATATAAATCAAAGCTCCTCCCTCTTTAGAGGTTTGGCTTCATCTTAAAGAAATGCATAATAATAAAAAGCTTAAGTGATGCTAAGCCTGAGAGAAGTGAGGGGTTCCCCTTGGGGCTCTCTCACCCCTTCCCTTAGATCGTCCCTCCATGCAGCCAGCCCCCGTCCCCAGCCCCGCTGCGGGCAAAGCTGCTCGCCTCAGTGAGGCTGCGGAGCTGGCGCCTGCTCCTGGGGTGCAGGGAAGCCAAGGCTGGTTAAGCTGTCTGCATCTGTAGCCAGAAATAAGGAAATAATGAATTTCCAAGTGAGAACAGAGTCACTGTGCCATCCCTGCTTCTTGTACAGCTCTATATAGCACTGTGATGTTACTCATAGTGTGCGGTGAAACCACTCACTTTTCTCAGTTTGTAGGTGCTTTAATTCCTACAGCAGTGAGCCCTGACAACTCAAGAAAACACAGTAGCAAGGCAAAACTAAACTAAGGTTTGGCACAAAAAAACACTGAGCAGTGGGGTAGGAGTGGATGGGCTGTTATTTGTCACTGTTCCAAGATGTTTAAACAAAGTTTGCAGCAGAAAGCTTATTACGGTAAGCAGCTGTTCCACCAGATCGTTAAATCTCAGATAAATCTGTCAGTTGCTCTGAACCAAATCCAAAGCCAAACTATTGATGTCTGCCTGACCCTTTAGTCCTCAGTGTCTGCAACTTGCTCTGTGGAGCCACTTTCCAAATATGCCTATATCCTCTGGAGGAGAGAATGCTGATGCTCTGTAGGTAGGCATCAGATATCTGCTGTCTTGATCTTTTAAATCCTTGTTTAACATACAGGAGTCAGATGAAGCATTCATCCCCATGCTCAGCACTGAAGTTCCCTTCATGCTTTTGGTATTCTGTTTATCTCCAAATGCCATGGAGCAGGTTGTGGTCAATAATTGCATCTAAATGGATGCCCTGGGTTTTGATTAGTTTTCAATTAATTTATAGTGCTTAGTTTTGATGTTTAAAGACATGACAAAATTAAAAGGATCACATTTATCTCCTTCATCCTCTGCAACTAGTTTGGGGTTTTTAAATCACCACGCTGGCAAGCACTGTCAGAGGGCTAGCTGGAAGTGGAACAATAACACACATTTGGTGAGGAGAAAGCAAGTACTAGTATGCTGATATGAAATAGTCTTTAAAAAACACCCACTGTGTTTATAAAAACTTATTATGTACTTCAGTGCTTAGAACTGGACACACATTTCATATTAACCCTTACAAGGTCAGTCTTTCCTTTCATTTGCCTCTCAGTAACACCAGAAGTTTTTAATCCATGTAAATAAAAGGTGATCTGAGGTGAATCTTTCCAGTACTGGCTTGGTGTATTCCCTACAATATTTTTCACACTGTAATAGGGTTTCCTGTTCAGATACATTGAAGGGTACAAGCTAGTATTTAAACAACAAAAATAAACCCAGAAAACCTCCCTTCCATGTGAAATTCTCCTACACCCTTGTCTAGGTTCCCAAATAATGTAAATAAAGATATGCTGAATTACATATGAGGAGCTAACATTTTGTTCACAGTAACTCTTCTATTTAGATGTCCTACACCTTTAAGAAACAAGCTTGATAATTTTCAGATAGTGAGACAGAATTCTGGTATATTCTTTTTTATTTAAATAAAATAATTCTCATGAGAAAAAAAGAACTCTACCTGTGAGATACAATTCCCATTTCTCATATTTTACCTTTTAAATGTCACTTTCTTTTTGTAATGAATTGGGCAGGAAACTCTGCCCTTTCCTTTGAATGACTCATGATGTAATGTACTTACAGATTAGAAACACAATTTGAGTAATGTACTATATGGCGTTAAGTGAGGTTTTGCCCATTCTATCACGTTTATCCTAGTGGAAACCTAACACTACATCGCTTGTGCTAGTATTAGCATGTTTAGACCATTAGTGCAGAAAACCTTGTTGAAGTTCATATGCGGGTGTACTTTTCTTTCATGTTAGGAAAGTGCCTTTGTCATGTGAAAACTTTAAATTGAGCATAAACCCCACCTTATCAATGTCTTATTCATAGCTGTCAAAGAAATCCAAATGACATACAAGTGCACATTGATTTTAATACAAAATAAGCTCTTATCTGGCTGATCAGGAATTTAATATTCATAATGTTTACAGAATGGAGCAAGATTCTTTAGTAAATTTGGTGAATAAAGGAACGCTACCATTGGACAAAAGCATGAATATCCTGTTTGTTGCTACTTTGCGCATTGTTTTGTCTTTTAAGCCACAAAGAGATCATTTAAGTGGTATTTTATTTCAGAGGCACATTTCAAATTTTGTTTCTGATGCCCTGTCAGTGTCATATAGAAAGGATGAAGTCACAGGCCTGATGCCTATAGAAATGACAACCTGCCTGTATGTGAAGTCTTCATTTTCACATATTGACTCTATTTGCTCATGCTAAGGATATGGGCTATATCTAGGAGATACGACCATTTGAGGAGTGTTGGCAGCAGCTAACTCTGGCTAAGTTACGTGGCCAATTTCCCTTTATAAGAAGTAGTAGAAGATAGTCTTTCCCAGACAAGAATTCAGAAAAAGAGGAGTCTAACTATATTGCTTGAATTTTCTTACAGAGTTACAAACTGAGCCTCGGAAGAGCTTTTAGTCAAGTTAGGCATCTTAAGTCTGCTCTTGAGACTCTGCCCATGTAGGTTTCTCTGCTTTCTCATATAGGTAAGTATATGGCCACTGCTTTTGGACTTAATTCCCTCCAACCAAGGCCATTATTTTGAGAAAGGAAAAAGAAAACAAAGCAAAAAAGAGTAATAGAAAACTACAGAAGCCCTTAGCTAGGACAAAAATGGGAGAGTATTTCTGGTCTATGAAAAGGTCCCTTGTCCTTTGGAAGACGTTCCCACTGAAAGAAAAGCCTGTTTTATCCTTTTCCTTTCTCCACATGGGATTTGCCTTTCAGCCAGGCATCCTACTTCCCCACCAAACCTAGTGCCTTCACACCCTCTGCCAGAGAAGTGGAGCTGCCATATACCCTGCTGCTCATAACTGTAATTGGTCTTGTATCTCAAAAGAGGTCTTGAAAGGAGCAAAGGGAAGACCTGCCATTGCCTTAAGTGAGAGCACCATTACCCTCTAAGGTTAAAAGCGGATCCATGGCAATACCGACACCAAGGCTTCAAAAGAGTACACTCCAAACAGAACCGTGAACTATTTAAATTTAGTCACGCAATTTTTTTTCACTATTGTAGCAATACCCAAAGAACGAAAATTATCTTTCCTGTAATCTTTACTGAAGTGAAATTTTAGAGTTCCTGGGCATGATCCAGTTCCCAAACATCTGATGCCATTTGAGATGCCCTAGGGACCTACCTGGCTCCAGCTGTCAGTTCAAAAGGGCACGGGTCTCCTGGAGGTCTTGTCTCATATCTGCCACCAGGTTGCTAACATCTCAGATCCTTTGGACATCTCAAATTACACCCTAGGTCTATGTTAAGGCAGCTGAACTGAGCTAGCCGTATGTGTTAATAGATACAAATCTCAATTAAGATCTTCCTTAACTCCCAAAGGAATAATTTGAGTTTGGATCTGAGCTCTTGTAATAAAGTCATCTTCAAAATTGGTACACTGTTTTTTCCCTTAATGCTTTTGGTATCTGAATTTTTATGCAGTGTAAATGTAAAACTCTTCATTGAGCTCAATAGCTTTTCTGATTTGCCACAAACTATGTATTATTTATATGATTTGTTTACAGTTTTGAGATGCATAAAGAAACTATAAAAATAGCTAAAGTTTTGTTTGGCTCACTCTAAAACATTTATTAATGTCCTGGTCAAACATTAACCTGCAATATCTTCACTGGGACACAGCCAATAACTTTAATGCACAAACATTTATGATAAGTGAAATTAAGCTGAAGGCCTGTGATATGTGATTAATGTACTTAAGTTGAAATGTATCTGCAAACTAAACTTTAATTTCTGGAAAAACAGGATAGAAGCCAAGAGGCATACACTAATGGTCTTCTGTTTAATTAAATGTAATAAATTGTAAAGAAAGGTGTTTATAACTTGCTACCAAGGAGTGAGAAAAAGATAAACTTATGATTAAAATTACTGGCCTCCACGTCATGAATTACTTCGTTTGAATTACAAATGTACTGCAAGCTTCTCTGTCACAATAATGATAAACAACTGCCATACTTAATGCTTGTACATTTGTAGGAGTTGTACCCTGAAAGGACTGAATGTTCACTGTTCTTTCTGAAGTGATTCTTAGCTTGGTTCAGAATTTTTCCAGACGTAGCTTGTCTGTTGTCTTACAGGGTCAAATGCCTTTAAGACTTGGAAAGTTGCTGGGGGAATGAGAATACTGTTTCAGTGCAATTTGATTGACCACAGTAGAAAGAAACCATGCATTACTTGGAGCATGTGATGGATGACTCTGGTAGAGTTAGAGCATCCTCTCCTGTGTGGGAAGCAGCTTGTGCTGGCCACTCACAAGGTTTTCACAGGGCCACAGAAGGAGGGAGGGAGGGAGGAAAGCTGATGTGGACAAATCAAACCAGCTTTGCCTGAGCAGAGTCTCCTGCTCACATTGAGAAATGAGATGGGAAATCAGCCACCACAGGTATGAGGGGCTGTTCTTTCAGCCTAGTACTGCAGATCTTTGGAAAAAGTCATGGACATTATTGATGGGAAGGTTTGTTGACCAACACAGAATCAGAGGGTCATAGGAGAACCTGAGTTTGAAGGGACCCACAAGGATCATTGAGTCCCATTCCTGACTCCATACAGGGCAACCTAAAAGTTAAACCATATATCTAAGAGCGTTGTTCAAATGCTTCTTGAACACTGATTGGCCTTGGGCCACAACCGCTTTGACCACTCCCCTGGGGAGCTTGTTCTGGTTCTTGACCACCCTTGCAGGGAAGAACTTTTTCCTAATATCCAATCTGAACTTCCCCTGACACAGCTTCAAGCCACTCCCTCACATCCTATCACCAGACACCGGAAAGAAGAGGTTAGCATCTCCCTCTCTGCTCCTCCTCATGAGGAAGCTGTAGACAACAGTGACGTCACCCTTCAGTCTCCTTTTCTCTAAGCTGAATAAACCTTGTGTCTTCAGCTACTCCTCATAAGTCATGTCCTTTAGTCCTTTCCACTGCTTCCATTGGACACAATCTTCTGCTATAAACTGCTATATGTTGTATTGAATGTAGAAATCACCATGCTGCTATTCGTGTATGTCTTTCCCTTCAACTAATAACTGTCCTAGTAGACTTTTAAAAAAAGACTGTATCTAGCCATCATGAGGTCTGCTCTGTCATAAGCCCCAATGAGGCTCTTCTTTTCAAAGCAAATATAGAACTATTTCTAAAGCATTTTTGAATTGTAAAAAGTTATCTCTGGTGGTAATAATATATGGTTTCCCCTGCGTATTAAATGATCTGCTGCAACACAGCTTTGTCACTCTCATCTTGAAAGATGTTATCCAAGATCCAACATAAATTTTGTCATCAAAATTTTTTCCAGTTAAAAAAAATTGCAACATATCCCCCTAAACAATTTCTATAATTTAACACAATTTTGTGAGCTTTTCTTTCTACAAAACTCTATTTTGTTGTACATTTGCTATCCAATAAAAATGTCATGTGACACTTACCGGGACTGTCCACTTCAGCATGACGACCAATAAACCTGACTCCTTGCCCCTGCCACTATTGCTCCTGGATCTATTTCCCTTTAGTCCAGTGTTTTAGAAGAGCTTTCTCAGATACAAGAAACTACCAGTCATCTTTTGCTTGGTGAATTAATCATGTTGATGCCAAATAAGTATGTAATACACCATTATAGTGTAGAACTCTTAGATCAACTTCTCCAGAGAGCTAGGTGCTCATCCTGACAGTAGGATTCCCAAGGACTCCAACCTGTTTGTCTTTTAATGAAACTGAGAACAGCAATTTAAAAAAAAAAAAAAGACACTTTCCTGTGAAAATCAGGCCCTGTGGTAAACCTGGCCCTTTCAAACAAATTTAGCCTGGATACATGAGGACCCAGCTGACCCAGAAAAGGGTGGCATCAGTTTAGGCTGGGAGTTATGTTGGTTTGGAATGTTTTAAGATAATATGTATGTCTTTAGCCTGAATTCAGTGCAGAATTTAATAACTGTGGAAGTAATTTTCATTAATGAAAAGAAACATAACATAGTTATTGTAAGGGAGTTATTCTTCAAGTTTAAAATGAGGACTTAAAGTGACAGAAGCCAAAATGATGGCACCAAAATGCTTCTACTTACAAATTCATCCAGTGCAAGTACTGACTGTAGAAAGATAGTTATGAGGTTTAAATTTACTACTTTTGCTGGATTAATGATTGAAGTAAATGTTTGAACTTTTTTTTTTAAGTTAAAGGGAAGAAGAAGAAAAAGTTTTGACATACTAACTAATTTCTGTTGGCCAACTTGAGATATCTTTTTGTTAGACATACCTGGAATTATTTATGAGGTGGGGCACTTCCTAGTGATTTTATGATAGCTGATGTTGTAGTTTAGCCTTATTGATCTTTAAAAAAGGGCTAGCAAGTTCAGTATCCTTTACAGTTTATTTCCCCCAAAAGGCATGGATGTGTTTGAATAATATGATTACTATATATAATGTAGGATTTAAACTAGTTTCCAGTAATGAACTTATGTTGAACAGCTGTTTCTGTGCTCTTCAAGCAAGGCTGAAGAAATGTAAGGGGGATCCATACTGCTTTTAAGATTTATCCACTGCCACAAAACCAGCAAAAATGCTACAGCTGTTCCATGGAGAAAAGCATGCATTTTTTTCAGACTATAATTGCCTACAGAGGGTGGGTGAAATACTGATAAAGTCGAGATACTGCTATGTTAATAACCAAGGATCAAGGAGAATCCTGGCAAGCTGAGAGAAAATCTTTGACAGCACACAGGAACTCCTCTGTGTTCACCATTAGGTATGGAAAAGCAAAAGACAGGAAATTATATTCCAAGCAAACCAGCTTCGGTCCAGCAAAGAAAGCAGATCCACCTGTGACTTTAGACATGTTAATTGTTCTACTGGGGGGGAGCAGCTTTGAATTTCATCCTTAAAACAAAAAAGTATTAATGTTAAGAAGTGTTAAGCAGCTACTATGTGGTTGAAAGGTTTTTTTTATAATTATTTGACAGATTGGATGGCCAAATTCTCAACGGGTGTGTAACTGAAGGAAGAATTTTGATAAATATTTATGTTTAATTTTTAATTAGACTTAATGTCACATTTTAAAGACAGCTAGAGTAGATATTCTGTGAGTTTAAAATCATAAACGTATTGAGGCATTGGTACAGACTAATACCACTAAAATCAACTCATACTTTAACTTAATTCCAAATTCCTGTTTTCAAAGCTAGAAGAGTTATATCACTGTAATGAGAAGAATTAATTACCCTTATTAGTTTTCCTACCCCAGCAAAGCAAATTTTGCCTGAAGAAAAAGATTTGCCTGAAAATATGTGCCTCAGACTTGTTCAATTCCTTTATTTGGGAAATAAATCCTGAAAGTATTTTTTGTGACATCAAATTGTTTAAATTTTTATTTGCTTAAATTTGATATGAAAACAATAAGGAAATATTTCCTACAAAACAAAGGATTTGACCTGAAAACATTTTTCCCCAAAAACATTTTTCCCCAATTTCTAGCCTCAGAAGGATGCTTTTCTCTCCTTCCCTGAAATTTTCTGTCATAATAATTCTAACTCTTTTTTGGTTAAAACTCTGTCAACAAGTACAGACCACTCCTTACCTGTTTGTATGAAATGCATACCTGGTTACTTTTGGAGAAAAATAAAAAAGATTCTGAAGTCTTACCTTGTGTGTTTTCTTTTTTAAAATCATTTATCTCTTACAAGTCAGTTCTCTTAAACTGGCAAGATGTTTGCTCATTGCTTGTTCCCTTGCTTAGCTGCGTCTTTTGGGTTGAATTTTTTATTTCTATCTTTTTATTACTATTTAAGTAGCACTTGGGAAAAATAAACATACACCATGTCCTTATCTTGAACAATCTTTTGGGAGAAATAAACATGCCTTAGGTGCATTATGCTTTCTATACAGAGATAAAAGTATCTGGAATTCAACTTCTGGGAACAGGATTTTTCTGCATTTTCAACAGTAATCACGCTAGGCTCTCTCTCTCTGGTTACTTTAGCACACTGAGAAATTTGGGTAGCTCAGTTTCATGCTTGCTTCAAAACCTATGAAGATAAATATGAATTTACACTCATGCTATGAACTTCCAAGCCTGATGAAATATTCTGAAAAAGTGATTTTTCAGAAAAAGATTACCCTTCCCACCTTATCCCCTGGTTAGAAACAAAAGCAACACAATGGATTGGGGAATATATGGCCTGGGAAACAGGTACTAAACTAAAGCTCAAGAGACCCAAAACTTTTCGCTGAACCTCATGCATAGAGTGGCAGTGGATTATTTGTTTCATGTCCCTGCACAGTTGCTCTCCTTTTTCATTCATTGCCATTTTATCTTGCTAGATAACTGGTTCCCAATAGCCCAAACTCCCCCTTCTTCTGTAGTTAGATGCAGGGTGGATGTTAAGAAACACAAAAATGTGGCATTTAAGCTATGGGACTAGACATCCGGGGTGTTTTGTACTGGCAGTGGAGACAGACCCGCCGCATTTAGCTTCTGGAAATGCCCTTGTCAGAAACCTCCCTCTCTCAATTATACTGAAGTCTAAGAAAACAAGGTGGGAGTAAGAGCTAGCTACCTAAAGCTAGGTGATCCAGTGTGCTCACTGTCTCCTGCACACACACCTGTGATGCTGCTAAATATTGAGAGTATTTTTCTCCCTCTATTCAGAATGGAAATAGTTGTTGTAAAATTCTTCAGTCCCTTGTAGAGAAACCCATCTTCCCATTTCTGAGCTGTGAGCTTTCCCTGTCATGCAGAGCATGAAGGCTGAGGGAAAGGGATGCACATCTCCCATGCTACACAGAATCCTTTATAAAAAAGAAAAGCAGACACATTTTCACCAAAAAAAGCACTTCTGTTAAATTTTATACCTCCTCCAGAAATGTGGTTCTCCAGCATTGTGGATGCATGGTGGATTACTTTGGTTGTTAGACTGAAATAGAGATTGAAAAGTATCAGAGTATCTTATTTGTGGCTGCCAAGGCTAGCAGGTAAATGACGCCTTTTCTGCTGTCAGGATCTGAGCTTGCAGTCACTATCTACGCTCGTGTCCTCCAGATGGTGCTGGCCATATTATACCTTCTTTTTAATGCACATTTGTTACCCTGCCTGTGCACAACAAGGAGACCGTCTCTGTGGTCAGTGTTCTTCAAAATCGGGAACTTGAAGGCCAGATTCTCTGCCAATGTAAAGCTGTACCGTTCCATGGATTTTTACCTCTGCTTCAAGTGTGGCCTTATGAATCATCATCAGCATTACTAAACATCAGAAAAACAAAGCAGCATTGAAAGCTTAGTGAAAAACCAGAGCCATCTATTACTATCCAATTTGGTGGTGTTCAGACCTGCTTGAGACTGTTGGTATCTAAAGTGGAGCCAGTGTGTGCAAAACTACTGGTTTGTGTATAGCATTAGTATTGAAACTATACCATATACTATGAATTATGAGGCATTGGAATGTGATCCCAAACCTAATCCAAACATTTCCTCGTCCAGCCATCCTGACTTGGAAAAGTTAATCATAAGAAAACAGCTCCCAGAATGGACTCAGCCAGTAGCTGTCCTCTCAATCGGCTGTACTGATGGTGTGAGACGTGATGTTGGCAGGGCTGGCTTTACGTGTCTTAGCGCTCTGACTGAAAGTAAATAACTCCCTCCTCCTTTTTTGTTGGGTGGAAAAGGAGAAAATGAAGCAAAGAATGCTAAAAGCAACATTATATTTCAGATAAATATGCACAGCAACCAAAGCCTTTTCCATTAGTAAAATAGGCACAAAGGAACAATCTACTCCAACCAACTTCTTTAAAACTAATGTGCTTTCTCCTTCATATTCTCCTTCATCCTCACATCCCTTTTTACAATTTCTGCCACTCTGTGGTACAGATAGGATTGTTCTTTGTTTCACTTATATCTTGACACCCTTTTTATTCCTTCATTTATGCCTTGACACCCTTCTTATTCCTTCATGGGGAAATCTTGTTCTGTTTACCTCTGGTCTCAATCTCCCTGTCTTTTCTGTTTTCCCATTCATGGAGTGTGTCTCACCCTCAGTTTTTGCTGGTTCACTCACCCAGACCTGGCTTCAAATGTTCCTTTTCCCTCTGCTGAGGGCACAGAAGATCCCCAGGGATAGATGTGTGCGTTCCTTTTTCCTGCAGATAGCATCCAATGTCTAGCTGTCCCCAGCCCTTTTCAAGTTGTCAGGGCATGGTTTGTGTCCCACTCTTTGTGTCCATCTTAGATGGTTTTAAGGTCCTTGTGGCCTTTGGCTTTACTTGGTTTCTCTGAACACAGCAGCCCTGCATCCTGCATCCCGTGCACTTGGGTCACCTTCCTGCAGAAGCAGCTGTTGGGGGAAAGCTGAGCTGTGCCAGCTCGGATACGTTTTAGTTACAGTGGAAACCCTTTCAAGAAATACGTGAGAAGCATTTGAGAAATACAGCTCTTCTCACCCAATATTGCATACAAACGCTGGTTTTCACTGCCAAGCGAACAGGAACCGAACTCCAAAGCGGGTCTTTCAGTATCTGGTATCAGACCTTTTCTTGGTACTCTGGGGAGCAGCCATAATAATGCTCCACAGTAACACAAGAAAGTTACCCAGTTTGGACCCGTGAGGTTAACTCCTCAAGGAGTTCAGAAGGAATCTGTAAAGAGGAACTGTCCTTTTGACATTAGCCCCACAATGTTTCCTGAGTTAAAAAATGAAAAGTATCTTGGCTATGCATCTGAATGAGGGTGGGAGGAAGATAGTGTTTCAAGAGAAGGTTGGGGTTTTTTTGATTGTTATTTATTTCTATGTCTGTGTTATAGTTATTAAACTCTAATAAACTGATCTCATTTGCACTGAATTAGGCTCTGTTGAAACTCTCGCTTAAACAGTTAAACAGATTTTGTTTTGGCAGCAGTTGTTATGATTCCCAGAAAGATCCGAAGCAAAGCCCAATGTGTAATAATTTCAAGCAACTGTTTTAAGAAAACCCAATCTCCTTTCTAATCTATAAAACAGAATCCCTGTGACATTTATATGCAACTGAAGTTTCCTTTCTTCAAAAAAATCTGGGAGTAAATTACCTTTTTCACCTTGAAACAGAAATCACTCAGCATGAAAAAAGAGTGGGTATATTGTATGCTGCCAAAGTAAAATTTCAATGTACGTACTTAATCTCTTGGCTAAAGGTGCAAAAATAAGACAGTGGAAGCTTCTTTTCAGCTTTAGATTCAAGTGTCCATTTCTACTTCTGTCTCACATTTGCACTGTCTTTAGAGGCAAATACTTCTTCTTCAATATTGTAGGCAAATTCCAGTTCTGTGCAGGAGGCTAACCTAAGGCCTGTCATACTGCCTAAATCCTGTCTAATTCCACATTGTGGACAAGGAATTTTTTTAATAGACCTTTTGTTTGCCCAGTGATTTTTACCTTGAGTTGATACTGTATGCCTGAGACTGTGGTTTTACCAAAGTGTGTGTGGCCTAAAATTTTGTATTCCATCTATGGAGTGTGCTACAGCAAAGTACATAAAAGTGCAAATGCGAAGTACATGATATTTACCATATTTACAGCGATTGTGCCTATTCTTCCTGTAAAGTAATGAGAATTTAGAAAAAAGGGAAAATAACATAGCTGTTTCGCAGCTGTTAACCCTGGTCCATGTAGATTATTAAACATGTATTGGAACTAATTTTGAGGAGTTGTGCTGGTACTCTCATGATGGCCTTTTTGAAAAGTTAGAAGGTAAGGATTTTTTCACATATAGAGAAGTTTTTTATTTAAATACCACCTTACTTTTTTCTCATGTAATTTAAAGTTAATGTTTCTCATGTATATTCTCATGTATATATAATATTCTCATGTATATATATATAATGCTTCTCATGTATGCATGATATCTTTCTGATTTTAATAACAGTTGAAGCATACTCACTTTTCAGGGACAGAAATAACTCCTGTGTTTTATATCTCAGATTTACATGCCAGCCAGGTGCTCTGTTACACAAAGTATAGTATTTGACCAGGTACTCTAGAGTACTATGATCACAATATACATTGACCAAGGTCTTTACCCAGAGTTGAAGAAAACATGGAGAATACAAAATCATAAATTCCACAATGCAAATCCAGGTAAAGTCAATAGAAGATTCTCCTTAGTTTCAGGATGCTTCAAATAATAAAAAAAATGCAATGCATGGATCTTTAATCAAATTGTGAGCAAAGCGATGTCAAAAGTACTGTTCTAAACTGATTTTTAAAATAAAACCTTTGTGTTTTGTAATGCTGGGAGTGCTTTACACTTCATTGTTCTCATTTTTAACAGCAGTTATGAGCAGAAATTCATTAGTGCAAGGAGATTTTCGACAGTTGGTACAGTGCAATCCCATTGTTTGGAATATGCAATCTATTTAGCAAACTGACTGACATCACAGTTAAATGAACAATTTTGCAACACAGGACCTTGACTGACACATATCTTTCCCATCATATTTTAGAAAATTAAAAGATTAATAACTTTACATGCTTATCAACTGTTTAATATAATTTATATGTAAACCACAAGGTTAAGAGAAATTAGTATGCCAAATTCCCTAAAATAAGAACTAAATCAAAATCCTGGCACACACTCTTGGTGGCTTTCATGTTGATGCTGCTTTGATTTTAAATTACATTACATTGTTATTTTTTTCTCATCTCATAGGAACTCCTGAGGAGATTTTTTTTTAGCCCGGTTTTGTAAGGAAATTAAGATTTTTTATGATTATGTTGTACACTTGTGCGTGTACAGTCAGTGTTTTTGTGTGTCTATATGTGATTCCTTCCCCACTGACTCCAGATTCCACTGGTTAGTTTCTAATGGATTTGATAGATGTTTCAAAAATGCTAACTGCTTCCAGGAAAAAGTGGGCTGTTAAGATAGTGAAGAGACTTGCAATCACAATCCACAGTGAGGGAAGGCTAATAAATGTACATTTTCTACAGCACTACCTAGGAATCTGCACAAGATAAAATTTGCTGCTCCCACAACTGTTCTTCTTATTATAACAGTGATAGAAAAAGCTGATAAAAGCTATTTGCCATATTTTCAGAATAAGAGACATCAGAGAGCATCATGGAGCTGAAAGCGGACGATACTAGAGTCAGGTCTCTTCATACGCTGATTGAATTTGTGCGATGCAAGTAGTGGACTGGAAAAAAAGGCAAACAGATCTTTGCTGGGAAATGTTTAGCATGTGTTATCACAATGACACGTGTATTACAGTTTTATATGACTGAATTGATCTAGTCCAGAGGAATCGCAAGCAGGGTGCTTGAATCCTTTGCTCCAGAATCCAACGTTCATGAGATGTATTAGGAATCTTTCCATTGACTTCGTCAGTCTTTGATTCAGGCCCTGTTTATACTACATATTCATAGATTAGATTCATGTGTGGATTTTCAATAAATGGCAACAATGAATACCAAAATATTATATTACAGGAGTTAAAGTGCTGTTATATCATAATAAAGAATGTCAAAATAGATGAACTACATACACTGAGCATACTAGCTCACTGATTTTTTTTGTCTGGGTAGTGTGGGGATCCACTCACCCCACAGGAGAGGATTCTTCAGGTCAATTTTGGGAAAAGCTTTGATGTGCCAGACGGAAAAACTGGGAGGGGGAAACATGGTGCAGGTCTTCCTGCACTGCCACAGGAAAGTCACAGCAGAAGCCCCAAGCTGGAGGTAACAGCTCAAACCCCTGAAAGCTTTTGAACAGGATGCGAAGATCACACTGTCCTTGAAGAAATGCTTGCAAGGTCAGATTTCTGTGTCTCTCGTTAGGAGGAGTTCCTGTAAGTGGCAGACTCAAAGTGATTCTGTTCTTAGGCCACCCTTACTTTGTGAAAAGTAATGTCTGTGTCTTGGTTACGATTTTGGAAATGAGGAATTACTTGTGTGCAGATTGTAACTGAAAGCATTCTGAGTATAGCACATAACAGAAATGTTTCATGTAGACTATGCAGACATCACTGATTCTTCTCAGTGAGGCCTTGAACAACACTGTCCCTTAGCAGACAGACACTGATGATACAGATGTACCAGTCATACCTAATACAGCAAAGTACTGTGCATGAAAGCATGCTGATATTTATGAACCCAAGCCCAGAAAAGTCTGAGTCCTGCATATGTTGGGGCCAGGACCGAACTGCTTGAGGTCTGCCTGCGTGCTTAGCTCTCCCCATGCTGGCATCCTGCTGTGTGTGCTGTGCCATTGGTATAGCAATACAGAATTTCCCACTATTGGGATATTTCACATGATGTGAGGATTTGAGTACATCATATATGCCCATGCAGCTAAGTCATGTCTCACTTAACTCTCCCTTTTAAGAGGGGACAAGTTATTATGGATTTGTTTTGCTAGGCAATCAGAACCTTAGTTGTCAATTTTATATGTATTTATATAAAATGTTACCCGGTTCAGTAGTAAATTAGAAGCGAATATGGTATATGAGTTGACAGGTATTGTCTAGAAGGACTGAGCTGACCAAAAGTATATTTCCTGCAATTTAGCTAAAGTGCAAGGAATCTCCCCTTTAACTTTTTGGATCTGGTTTTCAGCCATTGGAGGCATTGGCAGTAAGTCTATGTAAAGAGCTCTGTACAAGAGGGAGGTTATTCCCAAGTGACTAAACTGCCTATGTGCAGAAGACTTTCCGTGGTTATGCCTGTAAAATGATAAAAAATATGCACTGTTCAATATCAACACCTTGCATGTAGCTGGTGCAAACTTGGTTTCATATCTGTTGCTCTTCTATCAGATTTGTTAATAAATAACTGAAAAGAACTCACCAAAACAGTGTGTGTGGCCTATTGAAGCAGCTTCAAATTCCCCACTTTCAAAAATATTAGAGTCCCACTTCATTTTCTTTGTATTAAGAACCAACTCTAGACTGAGGTAGAGTTAAATTTCGCTTGTAATTTAAGAAGACATTAAAGTAATTAAATAACTGTATGTTAAAAAAACATCTATATATAAATTAAGATATATATTAATATAAACATATGTGTCTGTCTATTTAAATCTTTTACCAGTTCTGTCCTGTTGAACCATCTAGTGCTCTTCTTTGTTAATACTGCTTTCTTTGAGGACTTGCATGTTTCCCTTTTTACCCCATGAATTTATGATATGCTTTCCCATACCTCATATTTCTGTAGTAAAATTACATGGAAATGTTTTTTCTCAATGGAATATAATTGTCCATCTTTGTTCTTCTTTCTCTCTGTTTTCAAACCACCTGGTATAAAAATTAATAGAGATTATGATTTTTATCTTCTCTAACTGACTTTTCCCTGGTAATCCTTGTATTTCAGATCTCAGCTGAAGTCATGCAAATCTTTAGCCATCTGCACCCAGAGATAGTCCCATAAGGCTTAAAGAAATGATTCAACACAAATGTCAATACATGGTCATTCTTTGGAAAGTTTGAAACCTATTTTAGGTCTTCTTGGTAAGTGATCAGGTAAATGATGAAAAATCATACAGGAAAAGATTAGATTCCTGTGCTGAAGATTGCCACAAGAGATTTGTAATATTTTCTATTTAAGCTTACTCCTGTTCTGCAGCTGTAGTGCCATCTTTTGCTTTTACAGAAGAAAATCAGGATCAAGTTTATTCTTTGCCTCCTTTCCTGTGCTGGAAGATTTAGCACTGGCATATTTCAAATGGGTTTGTTTTACTTGTTTTGACCAGGCATGTTTTTTCCCCCAATGTAACTATTTGATAGAGTTTCTTGTGATTGAAATGATAATGAGTATTTGTAAAGCTCATATATTTCTTTTTGTAATAGAAAAGGGTAATGAGAGCATGATATAACACATGGTCTGTGTGGAAAGAGTAGTGGAAGAATATAGCATGCTGGCTTGATTGAAAAGCAGTGCTGTTTGTACATTCAGTTCTTTGCCATTAGGACATTTGGTCCACAGTATTGGTAGCTTTTTATTAGCCTCAAAGGCTGATCAACACCTAGATTGCAAACAAAAAGTCAGGTTTCAAATACTGTGCTATGGAAATGAGTGCATACCATCTCCCAAATCTTAGGCAGTGATTCTGTTAGGCAGCTTCTCCTGCTTAAGGACTGAGAACCCTCGTAGAGATTTTAAAATCCTAGAGCAACAGTGGCACAGAGAAAAAAACAATTCCCAATCATTGCTGGATTTTTATTGTTTTCTTGGCTGACTGGAAATAAATCTGAATTCACATTCCATGGGAAGGTCTTCTTAACAGCAACAGCAGCGATTATATTTATTCAAAAACAAAGTGTAAAAAATACATTTCCAAATTTTTCAAGGAATTTAGAAACATCAACATGACCTTTAGTTTCATTCTGTAAAACATTTTCAAGGCTTACCAAGTAAGGAAATGGACAGCTGGAAGAGTGGCAGCTCCCAGGGATGCTGGGGCCATGAGCTCCAAGCAGTCTGCCTGGCAGCCCTCTCACAGCCTTCACATCTGGATGCCCAGGGAGTCAGGATCCCAAATGTTAAGGAGCTGGGAGCCTGGCACCTAGGTGTCCTATGAAGAAGTATGCTGGAAGCCCAGGCTAGGCCTCCCAATGTGCCTCTCCAACTTCAGGGTGTTGGAGAGCTGTAAACCCCGGAGAGCCCATGGTCCTGAGAGGTCGAAAGCTGCAATTTCCAGACTCGCAGGTTGTGAAATGGACAGCTGAGGAAACAAGCACCGGGAGGGTTGGCCTGCCAGGGTGCAATGAGAATCTGAAACATGTTCTGCTTTTGATGAATCCCCATTTGCTGAAAGAAAAGTGCTCTTTGGAAAATTTCTGAGCAGCTGTAACTGCTGTGCTGATGTTGTCCTTTCAGATAATTGTGTTTCGAGTTATAAATGCCAAAAGCTGAACCTGTCTTGATTTTGGTCTGGAGGTTGCAAACTAAAACGGAAAAAGATTGGGAAACCTCCTCAAAGAATGCATTTCTGCCCTGACCTTCTTTATAGATCTCACCGTGGAAATCAGTTATAAGTTTTAGAAGTTTAATGTTTAATGATATTAGCACTACACTAACAACAGGAGATACCTCTGCTATGTATCAGTAAGGGTGAGAATGGAGGAAGGGAGACCTGGCCTCACTTCATGAGAAATTTGGAGAGGTTCTCATATTCCATTTCTGCGGTTACTTTTTTGGTAACCACATGCTTAACTGTAGTTAAGTGTTGCACTGATGAAACTGCTCACATCAGGTTTAAGCAAGTGTACCATGTTTTCAGGTTTAAGGCTTAAAGGGGTATCCCAACTTCAGCATCTATGGGATGGCAATGCTAATTATAAATTATGTTCCTTGCAAGAAAGCAGGTTGTGTCAAATCACGTTCATGAAGTGCTTTGAGATACTTTTATGGGACATTATGATCTATTCTACTTCATCCCCACTGTTGCACTGTCTTGCACAGAAAACCTTTGTGAATGAATTTTAGCCATGGCATTCTTGCATTTGTAATGAGAAGTCCATGTACATATAGCAGAGGCCACTACTTGGCCCATTTACCTCTAGTGGCCATTCGTTTTGATTCTGGGCTGTGGAGTCACTATGCTTTATTTATTCTTTTGGCCTCTGGTATTTTTGCTGCTCCAGCTTATTTTTTATTTTTATTATTTTTAAGTCTCCAGTGGACTGGAATACAAACTCTGCAAATTCATCAGGTTACAATGGATGGCCAAGAATGATTAATGTCATGTGTTAGTTTTGGAGTGGTTTTGGATGTAGATATACTGCAGACTTGGTGGTTTGTGGAATTTTAGATTGAAGTGCAGCCTGTCTGTGTCCTCCACATATTGTTTGATGGTTGTAGCTGATTAATCACATATATTGCAGCTGTCACATTAGGAGGATTTGAACAAATAGTGGACTTTTTCCTTTTTTCCTCTTTTCGTAGTGCCACAGAACAAAAATATATTTGAACAAAATGTTCATTCTGTCCTTTACATGTCTTTGAAAGGTAAGATTAATTGGCTGTGTTTGTTATTAGTACATTTCAAGTTGAACAAGTCTAAGAACTAAGCTTCCTCTGTAGGCTTTACCTATTCTATTAAGCGCAAAACCTGCAATCCTTATTTCCTTCAGGATTGAACTTATGGAGATATTGATTGATCCTTATTGAACTTTATGAAGATATTGATGCAACTGAAGGTATTAGATCAGATTTTTAGGCAGAACTTGGGGTAGAAATGGTGCCTATGTTTTGGGGGAAGAACTTTGTGCGAGCTGTAGGTTCTCATTTTGGTATTTCCTAAATCATCCTTGCTTTCTCTCTTACTGTATATTAGATGTGATTTTTGTTCCTTTTCCAGTCATTACTGTTACTATTGTTTACCTGGTAAATGGTTTTTTGGAGCCACAAGTGAGTGCTTCTCTCTGTAGTTAGATCCTATTGTCCCTGAGGCAGACAGGCATCTTCTGTGCGTCCATTCATTGCTTATCAGGGTAGAGGAAGAGGCAGTGGAAGAATTTACTGCTTTTGTAGAACAAGGAAAAACTATGGGTCAAAATTTGTATGCGTATGCTCCTTCTGGTAACTTCCTATTTCTATATTTAAATGCCAGTGATATTTTTTAGAGATACTGGGTCCTTCAGCTCTTATTGGCACCTGTGGTATATGGAACGCTTATAAACATCTCACACTCACCTGCTTTTATGTGTTGGTTATAGGAATCCAATTTTAGACATAGTTTTAAAACTCAGTCCATGATATTGATGCTTCAGGAGAACTACTATTGTAGGGTAGAATTAAGAACTTTGTCAAACTATTTTTTTCAGTAAGAAGAAATTATATCAAGTCAGATTTTTGTTTGTTTCTCTGTATATATTTAATATTTCTGACTCTGCCAGTGTGTTGCTTTGGAACACAACCCAGGCCTTTTCTCATGGTCCATCCTCCCTATTTGCTGTAAGCAGTATAAATAATAAGGCACACACAGAGCTTTTGAAGTCTTCTCTAGTGGCCCCTAGATGTAGATGTTTTAAAATCCTCGAAAGGAATGTATTGTAAAAGAGCTTAAAGGGCATTTGCACTCCTATAATAAGGAAGGTCTTATTTTTTTCTCTGGGATTAGTGGCTTCATATATATGTATCCAGAACTGTAGGGTCACATACTGCTTAATGTTCACATGGCTGTCAGTGTAAACACATGGAAAAGGAAGGGAAAAATAAATATAAGCAATTAAAAAAACCAAACCCTTTACATCCAGTGAATTTTTTTATGATTACTATAATTTTTTCATATATCCATTCTTCACCCTATATAAATTAACTAAAAAGACCTATTCTGGAATAAGATTAAGCATGGCTTTGCAGCATAGCCTTGCAGTACCAAATAATGTATGTATTTAAGTCACATAGGTTATTGTCAATTTGCAGAAGAAAACATAAAAAGAACTTTTTTGATTTGAGATATTTTTGTGGTATCTTCTGGGAGATATTTTTGTCCTAGCTGGATCCTTGTTGTTCCATGAGCATGGTATAAACAGAACCTGCATAGTGAACAGATTAATTTTCTTTCCTACCTTCAGGATACCTCTGCATTCCTAGTCTACTCCTTGAATAATATATTAAGATTTTTTTGACGTAGCCTGTTGCTCCCATAATCCTATTCTATTTTTGGACCTCAGCATTGCTAAAATTTAAGCATAGTCATCACAAGTAACATCAGCAGCGTGTGGTATATATTGTTCTAAATTCAAGTGAAATCACATTTTTAAAATATTTTCCTTAGATATTTTAGGTATTTCTATTCTAAAAACAAAAGGTGATGGATTATGTTATAACTGGACATGAAATGCCCTCCTCATAGAGCTTTGTTTTATGCTGTCTTTATTTAATTCAATCATTTTGAAAAGAATGATGAATGGTAGAGTTCATATTTACAGATCTACCAGAGATTTTTTTAACAACTTTTGTTTCAGTTAAGATGTGTGAAATTACATTTTAACGGCTTTTTAGATTCAAAGGGATACTGGAAAAGAACAGACTATTTGTACTGGAAGAACTTTACTCCTGGTTTCTGGGAAACATCCCCTCACCAATGCTCTCCAACCCAGGATAAATCTACTTTTTTTTTTCTTGCCTATTTTATGAACTACCTCCTACACATTAATGATTACCTATGCTTTTTTACAAGGCACAGGTTTTGTACAGGTTATAGCTCAACATTTTTAAGGGCAGAATTTCCAAATGTAGGCATGGTTGTCAAGAAATTATCAGGCTGCATAGGATGCTCAGCCTTTTAGTTGGTTATTGCTAAGCATCCAGACTTGAACATATTGACTAGAATACATTTGAGTGATAGGAATATGCAGTCACAAACAACACTGGAGGTCCTTGATTTTCAGAAATTGCATTCCATGAAAACCAGGTGTCTCTAAAAGTGTTTCAAAAGGGCATGCAAGGTCCCTTATCAGCATGAAATTATTGGCTGTTGGTTTTGGCCAAGAATTATTTTAAACTATTGATTATAAACGCAAAGCAGTACTATGATATTTATGAAGAGAACATGTATTTCCATAAAGACAAATGACATATTTTGCATCTGCTCTTACAAACGAAATCCAACTCCTTTTACTTCACCTTGAAAACCATACTTTCTCTCTATGTAAGAAGTGTTTGTAATTAAGATAAATGACCAAGAAAGAACATCACTCGTCAGAGTCTAAAGAATAAGATCAGCGAACTACCTCCAGAGAAAGAACCTAAACAGTTTGATTTCTTTGATCAGTTTATTTTGGTTTGCTCTGTTGAAAATCATTCAGAGTTTCATGAAGTAAGAAAAATTAGCTGAATTGAGTAAGAACCTTTGAGTTTTTTTATGTTTGTGTGTGTGCACATGAACTTGGCAATGAAAAAAAAAAGGCATTGCCATATTGTCATTAAATGACGGATTTTAAAGATGCTAGAAGACTTATGTCAATGCTTACTTAAGATCCCAAAGATTAGCAGTGAGAAGCGTGAGTTACATTTTTCTTTTTTCTGCACAGTATAGTTGGAATCAGTTGCCAGTGGCCTGGCCTCATCCCTTTGGGATTTTTGATCTATTTCCAAACCCACTGTACAGCCTCACAGTCTTTGAACTATACCAGGCCCCAGACAATATTAACTCCTACTTCTGAGCAGGGAAGTTCATATTGTATAAGAACATCTTTCAGCCTCCACATAAACAATACCTCCTAAGTCCTAAAAAGAGGAATAGATTGTGATGACTGACTTAAGGAAAAATACAATAAAGCTTTAAATAAAAAAGGAATTGCTGCAAACTCTCCCTGTGTCTAAATTCTAAAGCCCATTATACCTTACAGAAATGACAGTGTACATTGGAATTACTCTCTGTAAACTCAGGACTCCTGTTTATCCTTTAAATGCAACTGATGTGACCAAAGAAGGATTAAGCATGTCTTTATTTGTGTTACTGTTTCAGATGTTTTGGACTAAATTATCTTTTGGCAACACTGAGATTTATTAGGACTCTTTGGTCTCATTTACTCGATGACTTGCTTAGTATATGCCTTTGTTCTTTTATTTCTTTGTGTGCTTCTTATTAAGTTGTCAACAACAAAACTCTAGGAGATATCTGAAGGCAAGGACTTTTTTTTTGTCAACATAGCATTTCAGGGGAAAAGAAAGCTATACCTTTGTTATGATTCATCTTTTTTTTTCCATGATTAGCATTAAAAAACCCTGCAATTTCAGAAAGAAAAAATGAGAAAAGTTTAGGATTCATGTTGTTATTCAATACCAAAATTGCTGGGGTTTAAATTAATGCATGAGCATCTTTAGGCTGGAACGGGTTGGGAAATTCTGGTGAAACATTTTTCAATGGAAAATGCCAGTTTGGAAATTTTTTGTTAAAACCCCAAAGCTTTTCATGGAGATGTATATTTGTAGGTGAAGCCTTCATGAAGATTTCTGGATCAAATAAGAACAAGAAAGATGGGACAAGCTGTTGCCATAACATATTCAGTAGGCTAGTGGCCTGTACAATGCAGACCCTGGAATACTTCAGAATAAGTCCCTCCTTCCGTCCCTGAAAATGCATAGGCACTCTCTTGTCTCTTGATATTTTCTGTTTCTTCTTATTTTTTATCCTTTTTTTTAATTCTCATGAAGTTTGGAAGTATCTCAATGCACATCTCAGTCATGGTTACCATGACATTATCCTGATTTTTCCTCTCCTGGTATTTCCTTCGCAGCCTGGCTAATTACCCTGAGTGAAACATTCCTCTAACAGGGATACACGGCTACTGTTAATCAGCCCGACTTCTTCAGCGGCAGCTGGGTAGCCTGTTTGTCAGTGCTTCATGGAGTACAGTCATGCCCTGAAAGTCTGGTGCCTTTCCCAGCTCTGGACATCTCCTGGCCCTTTCCTGTTGTGTGCAGGGAATGCAAGCCAGGTTCTGGTCACTGTGTCAAGGTATTTCAGTGGCATTTGGATTTCATTTCTTGTCGTTGACTCTGTCATTGGCACATTTGAGATCCAAGTATTTTGCAGTCTGGGTCAAGCTGCTTTCACAAGGAAGAACTCCAGCAGCTGTGCTGTCTGGCCAGAGGCAGCGACCAAGAGCTTGTGCAACCCTATCCTTCTTCCCTAACCTGGGCCCGATTAAGCCCAATGTGAAGATGTCAAATGCTATTGGTAAGTCATCCTTTGACAGCATCTAAACTTAGGGGAGGCAATGTGCTGGAAATGACTCAGCTGTAAATCATGTGGATGTGTTTGAACGCGGGGGGGCTATTTCATTTTGTTGAAGTCAGGGAGAAGAGTCTGGCTGTGTGGTACGGGACGTAGCTCCCGCCTGTTTGCTCTGCACCGGCCCTGCGGGAGGGATCCCTCCAGCACAGAGGCAGAGGGCACAGCACTTTAAAGAGACGGGTGATACAGTTGCCCTTGCCCTCATCCTCCCTCCCATACCCCTGCAGCTCAGTACACTGCTCCTCCACTGCCAAAACAACAGCTCTGGTGTTTAAAAATGAGGCTTGTTTTTATTCCCCGAGGTAAGAAGATAAGCAAATATTGCTGTGGGTGAAAAACTCCTTCTATCCCCCTAGCTTTGTCCTGAGCTCACAGTCAGGGGATCAGTCTACCTGGGATGTAGATGACTTATACAATTATATTAGGATTGCCATCCTTTGTGCTATGCTAACTTGGTTTGGGTTTTGGCTTCCTGCCACCATTTTTTCCCTACTGAAACTTTTTTTTTTTTTCTATTTCAGGATCAGGTAAGAACACATTAGATGGAAGCTTCCTTACTGCAGATATTTAATCCTCGAAATATACGTTTTAACACCTCTCTAATAAAACTGACATGATGGATGTAGTGCGGTACTTCATGATTTACATAATGGTTTCGTTCTTAAAATGTCTTTTCTGAATTTCTTAATAAGCATAGCTTCTGGGCCTGATCACAATACCTTTCCTCTCAGATGAGGTAGAACTATACGATTCAGTTGGTAGGCTTAACATACTGTGACATGAGAGATGAGGTAAAACAGAAATATAAAAGAACATGCAATACAGAAAGTAAGTGCCTTTTTACATCATAAAGTGAAGATGTACATCAAAATCATATCATATAAATATTTGTGTTTCTCTTTCTCCCTCTGTAAATGGAATACTGGCAAGTGCATGTTTATTGCTGTCTGAATATCAGCAGTATTCTCATTTCAAAGCCAAGTCCAAATATGTCTTTTTTCACTGCTCTCTTGTTCCTATTGTCATGTGTCATGAACTAGACTTTTAAAAAAGATGTAGGGCCCACATGGGGCAATATAGAGATGTATATAAGGAAGCAAGTCATTTTACATGACCTTTAATGATATAAATGTGGTGGGGACTACGTGTAGTGGGTCTGTTTACTCCAGGGATTAGTTACTCTCATTATGCAAACAGAGCAATGCTGAGAAGCTGAGTCATTGAGGAAATGGGGCAGGTTTTGAAAACTGATCCCTTGCCATTGACGTACATGTGAGAATATAAATGTTTTTGTTTTACGGGAATAGAACATCTTAATGAAAGGAGTCGGAAGGAAATCCAATACAATCAGTAGTACACATCACACTCATTTTTGGTGTGGCTGTCCAAGGAACTCAACACGTACCAGTTATTTTAATTACAAATCAAGTGCACCATTCAGACCATATTCTGTTACCTATTAGAAGCGGTACATTCTGAGATGCACCCCTCCCACTTTCTCTCTTATTCAAGCAGGAAAATTAGGTCACTGGGTAGCAAAGACCACAACCGCAGCTTCTTATGTGCCTGCCTGTGAAAAATGCAGCCTTCTATGAGACTGCATTTCTACCAGCTGAGGGTTTCACATTTGCCAACAGGCTGAAGGCATAAACAGACTTTTCTGGGAGGAGGTAGTAGGCAGTTAGTAGACTGTTTTCTGAATGGAATAGCCAACGTGATTTTGAAATACGAATATCAGTCATTACAATTGCTAATTTCCCATTCCATATATACATTCTGAGGTACTTTGCAGTAAAAGAAAGGGAAACAAATATAGCAAAAGACTCTTTAACATAGTCACTGGAAGGATTCAATCGCTTCGAGTTTTAACCCCAGTTCAATGGAGAACATAAACATGTGCATTATGTCCACTTTTTTGGAGGAGGCAATTGGAAAGCATCACATTCCTTTGCCCACTTCTAGTTAGCCCTTCCCAAAAGTGCTACCTTCCCAGCTGCAGGACACATTGCAACAATTTTCAGCTCCCCCAGCTAGACACTGCCTGAGAATTTTGTGCCAGCACTTGCAGCAGCAGAAGTGTTTATGTGCTGAATTGCCACTGGATGAAAGATAGAGAAGAAGTTTAGACTGGAAAAAGCTTGCCATCAGTATGGATGTTAAGATAAAACATGCTTTACAAGAACAGTTAGGCAAAGAATAAGCAAGGAATCAGATACTCTGGATTAATTTGCTTAATGACTTTAGACAATAGGCCTCCTTTATATCTTTCTGATTTCCAAGAGCTTCATTTTAAAGCTTTTAAAATGATTGAAGGTCTTTCAGGGATTATTTTTTTTTCTTCATGTAATAGTGGGAAAAATGACCGAAATGTTTCAGTGGTTTGATAGAGTGAGACACAGCCTAAGACTGCTGAAAATACTTTCCAGAAGAAAACATAGGGTTTTTTCCCCAGCACTTTGTACTTCTTTTGTTTCATAAAAAAAATTAATAAATTGCTTCCTTTTCTCTTTTGTAGAAATACTTTTTCATTATCTCTATTCTGTACTGTGCAGCATCAAACTGTAGATGATTTTGGATTAAATCTTATTAAAATACCAAGCTATTCCTGATACTTTTGTCCAAGCCTGCGTAAAGGAAAAATTTTTCTACTTTAACTGCTCCAAAATATGATTCGGCTACTAAGCAAAGAGGGTAGGGAAGCACTCCCAGTTTGCTTTTAGGGCCTTGATGTGGAATATGCATGGCCAATGGAAAACTGAGATTGTGATTGTGGCTTCATGGAGCTGGTGGTTTTCATGTGGGTTTCAAAACTTCTGTCACTTTGCAGACAGGCTGTAGCCTTTAAATCATCATGAAGGGCAGTGCCAGGCCACCCCTCTCTCCTTGCATGGAAATGATCCTGGCCCCACGGCTCCAGGAGAGGATCTGGCAGTGCTGGCAGACCTGCTTGCCAGATTTCTGTATCCAGGGATAGCAAGGCATGAAAGAAAGGAGGACCTCTCACAAGCAGTAGAACAGAATTGAATTAAAGCTATTTAGCTCCTGTGGAACACAGGCAGTGATGCTGATACCCCTATGTTAAAATTGCAATGATTTAGATGTTTTACTGTGATCCCATTGACAATTGAAGGTGAAAGATCAGGCCTGCAACAATGATCTCTCATACTGATATTCAGAAAGGACTTCCAGAGCAGCCCAGCCCACTGTTGGTTTTAACGAGAACAGTTTAGGAAAAGCTGAACTCTCTATCATGCTCTGAGAGACTCGTCCAAAGTCCATGGAAGTCATTCCTCTCCAGAGAAGACCATGCAAAAAAAGATATTCCCTTAGTTTCACCTTTTCCTCACTGTTACAAAGAGGATCACTTCCGTTTTAGCTCTTGGCCTACATGTTGTTCGGGTCTATTTTAATAGAGGAACAGAATTGTTTTATAGATTGTATGTGCAGAAGCAGTCTATGGTAAAGCTGAATTTTAACCTGTTGGTCCCTGTTTGCAAATTAGCCCCGAGGGATGGATTTGCAAAGCATTATGGAGCTGGTAAGTGGCTTAGATAGTTTTTAAAGTTATCACAGTAAATGAGAAAGCAAGAGCGGAGCAGTGTAATGGAGGAGAGGGGCTGTGCTCCTCCGAACGTGAGAGCAGCAATAGCTGGTAGTTCCTATGGAGTATCTGGCTAAGCAGAGCTTGCTCTACACAGCTTGTGGCAACGTCTTCAAAGAAGATACTGTATTTTTTGAATAAAGAGATTTCTTACTAAAATTTGACATGAATCAGGGACAAGAAAGACATTGGAAAAAGCATAAGACTTTTAAAGAAGTTTAACTGCTGAGTTCTGTTTTATGCAGATGGGCAGACTACATGTTTATATGTTTATTGCTTATCTTTTAGTGATACGAATCTGTGGAATGTACAAGATTGTGAAAGTGTTGAATGACGGACTAACTGTCCACAGGCTGAGATAATGTACACTGGAGGAACAGAAACTCTCAGAAACAATCTGTAGCAGAATTAACAGAGAAAAAAACCCACAAAACCATTGCCCTTGTATTTGCTGCATCTTCCAGTAGGCCTTTTGCATTGTGTAATGATTGTATAACGTGTAAGGGATACAGATGAAGCTGGTGGCTATTATCCTAATAGGACAATATATTTCTTCCAAACAGTGGAAACTGCCTCTAACCTCAACATCAAAGCCTCTTCTTCAGTTTTGAGTGTCTACAGAAGTGTGGGTAAAATATTTATCTACAACGTAAATTCCCCTTGAAAATTTCGCTTTCTCTTGAGATGACTATGTTAATGTTGCTTCGCTACTCTGCTCCAGTAGTATCTCATAAAAAAAGAGTTCTGCCTTACCGCTTTATTTTAAAAACAGAGCTCCATGTTTTGTTGGTAAAAGTGAACTCCTTCTTGCCCCACAGGGAGGAAGGAGCTGTCACCTGCTTTTCCAGCCAAGACTCTTGAGTGCTCAGCAGATATTAGTACCCCGGTCGGTTTTGCAAACCACATACTGACAGGGCATACAGGAGCCTTCTCCTGGGCGATGGGGGTGCCATGAGCTGTGCCGCTCCCCAGGAAGGGTGAACTGGGGCAGTGGGGACCTGGGCCGCTGGGGTCCTGTGCTGCCAGGGCAGAGGTGGGTGCTGCTGCTGCTGGTGGTTGGGTGCCGTGGTGCTCACAGCTGGCACAGCTGTGGCTGCAGCAAGTGCTGTCTTGTGGGTGCAGAAAGGAATTGATCCTTTCATTTGTTTTGGCCTCCCGGAATGCAAAAGAATCAATTACTTGCAGTTTAAAAGTGCTGCGCTCTCCTGAGAGTTCCAGAATTTGATTTTTCATCTGAATACTTTCCCCTTTAAAGCCCCTTTTCCCCGATAACATACACATTTTTCAACAACTAATATTTTCCTTTGCATAGCTATATGTACGCTCTCTCTCCACGTGCTAAAGAAACACGTGCCCAGATGAAACCACACATACCATTTAACTCAAAATACTCTCCTGTGTACATCTGTTTCTCATTAGGTTTCCCCTCTGCTATATACATGGACTTTACTTTAAGAAGTGTCATTACATTAGTTTGTATTACAGTATTATTTTTCACTCGGCTGTGTACCAATATAGTGGCCAAATACTTCCCTTAGAATTGCGTGTGGTTTTTTAGGGGCAGAATTTGGCCATTACATATGTATACAGCGTGTATACATGTGCATACTCACACACTAAAGAAAGTAGGATTTTTAACCCATGTTTATGCAAATATTGAGAATAGAATATGCTAAACATAACGGATATGTGATATGGTTTGTACCTGTATTTTCTTAGCATGCAAAAAGTTTCTGTGTGTATGCACATGAGAGGGAAACAAGAACAGTACCTCCAAGCTGATGGGACATCTGCGTCTGCCTGAGCTCTACATCTGCCCCCAGATTCCTCTTCATGAATATTTATTTAAACACTGCCGTTCTCTAAACACCTGCACAATTGTGGCCACAAAAGAAACTACAGAAGTATTTCCTCACCGTTTCCAGTACAATAATTTTCTGAAATCCCAAATGAGTTACTTAGAATGGGAAAAAAAATTTCCTGCATAATAGCAATGAGTTTAGAAAGATGTCCAAGGGACCACCTGGACTAAGAAAATCAGTTTACTATTTGAGGTCATAACTGTAAATATAAAAATACACTTATATCTTACCAAATTCAAAATATTGCTTGGACTCTGCAGGCCTTCTATGAAAAAAATTGTATTTTATATTTATACATGTACATTTTAACATACAGATATTCATATCCAATTTACTCACATTACATTTCTGCAAAATTTGTGCTGATGATTTTTTGCTTATTTCCCCTTCACATATATTGGCCACTCATACTTCTGTAACTCATTAATCTCTTAACCTGCAAGTTCTGATTTACATCACAATGATATAATATATAACTCTGGATTGCACAAAACCATGTGAAAATTTTGACAGAAGCATGCTAAGCTCTATTCAGCCATGTGCCTAGGCCAGTGATGTGTTAACCCAATGCCTGTGTTACCCCTTTGTTTCCTGCAAATCTTTCATGACCTGCAGACCCTGGAATATGCTCCAAATGGCTACGCACTGACTACCACACTGGGGGAGGAAGGGCGCTGGGGAGCACGGCGTCTGCCTCCCCAGCCCTTAGCCCCGTGGGGCTGCGGCTGCTTGGCAGCTCCCTCTTGGGCTATGCCACAGCCGGGAGAGGAGCTCTCCTGAGGTTACTGCTTCGAGTTTTGGGAACCTTGCATAAATCTTGGCAAGGCCACCATTGCCTGGCCTTGATTTCAAGAAGGCTCCGACCACAGGATGACTCAAGCTTTCACAGTCACTGGGAAGCAGCCTAGGGAAGAAGGGGGAGAACAAGGAAGCTGATCGCCATTCACTGCATCCCTGGCCCATCCCAGATGAAAGCAGCAATGACGGGCACACACACAGGTTAAGGACAGTTAGAGCACAGCATGCTAACTTTTCCCACCACTGCCATGCCTTAGATGTCAAGGGACAGGAAAAGAAGTTACAGGACGTACTTACGCTTGCCCTCCAATCTCCCGGGACATAGTAAGGGAAGTCGTGCTGACTGAGCAATATGAAAGGAGTGGAGGAAGGCAAAAATATGCCCCAAGCATGATTATTTAGAGAGCCCTGACCTTTGTGAAATAATGAGTTGGCCTTTAAGTAGAAAAGTCTGGAGAGCCTTGATCTTAAACTTCATTAGATTTATAATGTGGTAAGTAACAGCATCAGAATGCACAATGGCATTGTGTGATTAAATTCACTGATTATTGGATCATCTCCTTAATTCATTATAGCAATGTTCCTTGTAAATAAATGGGGAAAAAATTGCAAGAAGGCACCCTTAGAACATTTTAGTTTAAGGTAATTCTTTAGGCTTTTCTACAAACAAGGATTGGATTACCATGTATGTTTGGATTTACATTTTCATTAAACTAAAGAGAACACTTTCTTATAAACAGTCTGGTGCAAATTTGGAATATAGACCATTTCAAGAGCTCCCTGCTAACCAGGAAATAATTTGAATACAAGTTATTTCAGGTCAGTTCATAGTATGCTTTCAAAAGAGAAGAAAAAAATTATAATGACATTATTTATACTGATGTTTTTGCTTAAATCTACTGAATGTATACATCAACTCAATGTGTTATTTGAGGATTTCCCTTAGGATCATTAACTCGTTAAAAATGAACATATTCTTACCAACACAATGGAAGTTTAAAAATAGTATTTAATGTTCACTATGTATTTCTGCAAGAAACTAAATATTTCTTTTAAAAAATCCAGTAAACTGGGGGTGCATTTGCCAGGGTTTTCAGGGTGATTTATAATCTCTGCCTCCTGCAGACATATATTGCTCCTAAAAGTTAGCATACAAAAATTTGAGGCAGGACTTTTTTTTCAGCTATCTGAAGAGATAAGAGATAATCCTTAAGTGAAATACTGTTTTTATAAACACTGGACAAGACAAAGTGTTTAAGTTCCAAATGAAATTTCAAGCTTTAGTTATAAAATTTGCCAGTCTACATTTTCAAATTGAACACGTGAAACAGCAAGATATTTTCAAAATAATTCTTAAACAGTTTCACATAATTTTAATATAGATGGTGCCATATAACCAGGTACAAAATTCAGTATGGTAAAACCTAATGGCTTCTAATCTCAGTAATGGCAACATTTGATCCAAGTTTATTGTGCTCTGCAGTACAGAAGTCCATGAAAAAGCAAGTCCACAGAATTAATTTTCAGAGCTTTCAGTGGTCTCTTGATATACAGAAACTGCAGAATCTTGTAGGGAGTTAGTCATTAGCTTGCAGCCTATTGCAGTTTTACATAAATGTTTAAGAATTTTGCTGACTGTGCATGCAAATGCTCGTTTGTTTTGCTGAGTAAAGACATGAGATGTTAGCAGATTCAGCATTTGTTTAAAATGTGCTGACTCAGAAGTCTAGAAGGTTTTGAACAAAGGCCATTCCTTGTTATAAAAAATATACAAGAGGAACACATGTTCTTTTACACATGGAAATAGAAGAAAATGGTAGTATGGCACTGTTAAAGGAACAATAAAAATATGCTTCAAAGACAGTGAAGTTCAACAGGAGAACAGGCTAAATTTAAGGTGCTCAGAAACTGCAGAGAAAGCAAGATGAATGAAGAACATGGATTTTCTTAGACATGTAGTTGGATATTTTGTCAAAAGCTCTCGAGATGGCTTTAGTAGGTTCAAAATTCGGTGGGTTCTGGATACCTTTGAAAATACTACTTCAGATGCAAAAGGGATGGTATGTCTACGCTTTGTTTACTCCTGGATCCTATTCCCCTGCATTCTACTAAATCTAGCCATCTACCTATCTACCTATATTTATAGGTAGATGTGTGTGTGTATATATATAGGTGTGTGTATATATAGATATATGTACGTATGTATACCCACACAGGTCTTTGCTGGGCTACAAAGCATACCTCTCACAGTTGAGGAAGCTACTTAAGCCTCATGCTGGGTGCGCAGACAGGAGTCCCTGCCTGCTGGAGGGGAAGGGTGTGAGTCAATGTCTGGAAGGGGCTTGTTAATGCAAACAGTGAGAGTACAAAATGAAGATGTTTAGGGATTTCTACTCTAAAGTTAGGGCTTCCAAGCTGACCTTCAGAAGCTGCGAAGCAAATCTGTGTTTTTTGTTAGGACTTTCATTGAGTTGCAGGCTACTGTGAAGGTCTCACCAGTTCAGTCCCCTGAGTAGGTGGGTGGAGAGTGTGCTATTATCTAGGCCACTTCCCAGCTTCAGGATGACAAAAACGGGTCCTCCTGCAGATTGGTTCTCATCCTCCACAGAGGCTAAATCTGCTGGGAAAGATCTGAAGCCCATTTTTCCACATATTTTTGTAGGTCCTTTGGGCATGATATACTCTCAGCATGGCCCAGAAGGAGAGCTCCTGTGTGTTCCTCTGTATATTTGGGGGAGGGGGGGCAATGTAACGGTGTGTATGGACCCTGGCAAATAAACGTAGAGGTTGTGCAAGTCCAGGTACCCAGATGCTGGCTTCCAGGGCAAAGGATGTGGCAGATCAGAGCCTTCCCAAGTATGTAACCATCCCCCAGCAGCTCCTCCTTCCCCAGTCCCTGCATTCGCCAGACGGCATTAGGTACCCCATGTAGTCACAAGTAGTGGAGACAAGCTCCACATCAGAGACATGACTGTTCTGCCCAGAAGCTGAGTACATAGTGGTCTGGAACATTGCAACACAGGCAAAACATGCTTGACTCATTAGCAATTTTTCAATTTACTGCCAGTCAGCTTAGAAGTCACTACAAAGGCGCTGTGCCCTGAACAGGTCATTTCTGACGCAGGAGAAATAGAGAAGCTTCTTCCTTCCTGCTGTTGGTCTTCTGTTTTCTTTTACAGGTAAGCATCTGAATGGACATCCCAGCACCATGCAGGATGGAAGTGCCCAGCTAAAAGATGAAAATTGGAGCTGTCTAAGCGAAGCTGCATGACACAAAGGAACAAGGGTTACACAGTTTCGTCCACAGTAGTTTTTAATCTTGGTGATGGTGATGCCTGTCTGTAGGTGGGTTGTGAGCGCTAACTTAAGCGAATCTGAAGACATCAGCATTACAGCCCCATATTACTGTCCCACATTAGTGAAGTGTCCCTGCTAGACCACCAGACCAACGTTGCTGCAGCCTGGTTGCTGTTCCAGTTGTTGGGCTGTTGGAACAGGCAGCAGACTGCATATGGCCTGTCCCCTCTGGCTGGAGAAGCTGTACCCTGAAAAACCCCTGGCCACAGATGGGACAGGCAATAGGAACTCTTGTAGTTCTTCTCTGACACCCCTTGTTGACAGGGGACTTCTGCACTGAATTGCTCGTCTGCCGCACAACTGGTACCGCAGCTGGTCATGCCCCCGAGGGGAAGACCATGAGCTTGCAGCACCCGGTTGGCACAGGGCTGGGCGGGCTGCTGCAAAATCATCATGCAGGGCTGGGCAACTAGGATGGGGTTTTTTTGAGAAAAACCCAGGATATTTTTTTTTATGGACTTTATTTTCATTTTGAAGCAATTGTTTATTACAAAATATCTTTTAATTTGATTTAAACAAAAAGTCAATTTTAAAATTGTCAGAACAAAAATGAAACATTTTGTTCAGTCCAAAAGTATTAAAAAAGCCCTTTCCCTAGAAATTTTGAAAGTTCTGGTTTTGGTCCAGCTGAAAACAATTCTCTTTCTATTTTCTTAGAACAGCCAGTGAATCAGGAAGTACACAGACATGCCAGAGCTTTGGATTTTTAAATAGTGGATACACGCCTGAAACAGAAACAAAATTAGCAGACAATAAGATTACACACAAATAAAAATGGTAAAGTAGTAAAATTCAGTGAAAACCTGTATGCTTCATGGAGCATTTAAAGGAGTGCGAGTTTGTGTGCTGGAATGCTATGGGATCAGAGAACAGCAGAATTGCACGTCCTTCCAGTGGCTTTAATGAGAAGGGAAAATGGAATGCTTTCTATTGCCTGGATCTTTTCAGATTCTTTATACTGACTTGCATCCTATTCTTCCATTGCATCGCCTAAGGAAAATAAATAAATAAATAAAAGCCCACAAAACCAAAACACAGCTAGGATGAGCACGAATACACAATGTTCCATCAATTAGAAAATATTTTTCTCGCTAACTACTTGCAGACACATGAAGAGATAATCAAATCTAAATAGCGCATTTTCAACTTGAGTCACATTCAGCAGTGGTGTAAATGGAGGAGCTGCTCAGCTACTTCTGAATGTCCGTACTACAGACTGCAGTATTTCCTAGGCCTTCATTCCTTGGTGTTTAATTTTTCTTGGTGTTTTTTCATTACAACATGATGATTATTTTTCTGTAGGCAACCTTCTACAGGAGGTGAGGGATTCTCTTCAAAGAAAGGAATAGAAGGGAAGTCTAGCTGGTAATTCTGTAGTGTAGGTACACCAGAGATTTCATATCACAAATCTCTCTTTATATTAAGTCTCCTCAAGGTGATGCATGATGGCATTTCAGTTACTACAACAGGTGGGCCTACATCATCGTCCTGCTGAAAACTAGCCAATACTTTATGTAACGTTTATTTTTAAAACTTCAGTCCTTTATTCTTGCCATTTTCACACATTGCTTCACTTTTTTAATCTAATTCCAAAAATAATTGGATGTGTGTCATATACTGTACTGATAATGTGGACCTAGGCATTCACAATTTCTCCACAAAGCAACATGAAAACAGATTAGCTTGTTAGCTTAAATATGTTTGTGAAACGCGTATTAGACATGCTTTTTTTCTGTTTCACCAGAGGGTTGGAAATTTTGAAAGATTTTCTACATCTACCTTTTTGCAAACATGTTGTAGAGGGACTTTAAAGATATGTTTAATTTTGAATATAATTGTAATATACTTCTTTTTTAAATAAAAAATTGGCCAATTGTGCTCAATATTTCATATTAATTTTTCTTAAGTGCAGGAAAAGTTACTGTTATGTGTAAGAAATTATTCATCACTTCCAAACCCTTCCATAGCATCTTAGATTGGGTGACGTTTTAACCAAGATGAACTCTATTGTGGATAGATGAACTGCCCATTCATTCAGCACAAACATCTGCATTTTTTTGCATCTTGATGTTTTCTGAAGCCATCAGCCACCCTCTCTTCTAGTAGTTGGTGTGGTCCTGACAGGGCTCTTTTTGAGTATTTATGCATGAAACAAAGACTTTTGATGTAAAAGCTTTTCCCTTTTGCAATAAATGGCAAATCTCTCTCTTATTGCAGTGAAGAAAGTTAACAGGTTTTTTTTTAAGTTACTAGTGGTGCTCAACCATCATAATTTTTTGGACAAGAAGCATGAAATTTGAGGTTAAGGACATCTGGGAGGATGGGTTTGTAGTTATGGTGCTGAGCTCCAGAAATATGTATTTGGTTCCTTTATCTGTCATGTATTTCAGACACAATTTTGCGCAAATAATTTTCTGTACAATTCATCATCACACTATGCCACACCAGAAGCACTATAGATTAATTACTCTGAATTTCCAGCTGGCTAAATTATCCCCCTGAGTATATCTATTCTGCATGGCATTATGCAATGCAGACACGTTCTTTGTTTGTCATTTCTTATCTCTGAAATGTGGAGATCACTGCTGCTCTGCCTCACCTGGGCTCCCTAACAACACCTGTATGAGTGAGAAGATCACTGGTGTTATGACACTAGGGATCAGAGAATATCCATACTGCCTGCAATCTGATGCAGGGAGCTGGAACCACAAACACCTTTTGAGCTAGCTACTAACAAAAAGGTTTTTTCTGTTTTGATGACCCTTCAGTGCCCCTCCGTTCATCCAACCCAAAAGGAGACCTGCCCATGAGCTCCGCTACTGGGAACCAGAAGCAGATGAAAGAAGAACCTCCTGGAAGAGCCTCAGAAAAAATTCCTTCTTAGGGCTGATGAAGGAGTAATGTTGACTTAAGAGAAAGAAATGTCTAATGGCTTCCTTCTTGTGTCGTTATTTGTATTCAAACTTATCCTCTTAGCTTGGAGTAGGGGAAACACCGGCTTTCTGGGACTTTCAGGCATATTGAGGTTGGTTCTTGCCGTGGCTGTAACCAAATTTCACTTTGCTGGCACTTACTACGTATATGCCATGTCCTTTCTGTAATATGATCTGTACATAGGCATTTTATTACATATGGTAAAAACATGTCTTCTTCTGTTTTAGTAGTGCAATCAACATTGTAAGAGTGCTAACAGTAAATTGGTCAGATTTGCCTAAGCATGTGCTTCTGACTCAGTCCAAATATTGACATTGACAAAGTTGTAATAATTTCCAGGCTTCAGTTCTGAGCAGAGGGAATCCCACTCTTTTGACTCTAAAATATAATGCCATTGGACACCAGAGCACATAGAGAAAATAAATTACACCTGGTTCTAACGCCACAAAATTGCAAGAGCCTGTACCCACATGGTGGAGCTGAAATGGATGTGCTGGTTTGATAGGGACTCGGGGAGAGCTGCTCCTTTGTACTGAGAATTCAAACTGCTGCTCATATGGACGGTCCCTTGGCAGGTCTTTAGTAGATAGAGGAATAAGTAAGCAAGTAAGTAAATAAATAATGTTTATGCCAATAAATCTGATTCCTCCTTTCCCAGTGGAAAAAGCTCAGATCTTACATATTTTTTCCATGCTGCCACTGAAAACAAGAGTTGCATATTTTATATATTAAGTGTAAGGAAAAAATACAAGTGTCACTGTTAGCGTACTTTGGCTGATAGGGCATTGCTGTGCTGTGCCCTGCATGTGCCTGTGTTTGCATGCAACCTGCTTGTGCAGTCTCGTTGCTAGCCAAATGCCTGGTATCTGCTTATGAAATATTTTGAGTTGTCCTTGTATGCAGACATATGATGCAAAACTTTGATTTTTAATAAGAAAAGAGGGTGACTGATAACTTTCATACCCCCCTAGCTGCTGTGAGCACACACGATAGCTGGCATTTCATCACATCCTGGGATAAAAGTGTTACTGTCATTTTCTACAGTTTATATCTAAACTATATCAATAAGTTATTAGCCTTCCTTCTGACATGAAGAATTATTGCACTAAACAAAAAAAAAGTATCAAAATGCAGTAAATCTTGGGAGCTATCTTTGAGCCAGTTTCCTCCGAGAGGCATAAGCCATCTGAAGAAGGCCATAAGACCTCAGCCATTTTGAATAAAACTCTCTTAAATATATTAAATATAATCCTCTGAGCAGTTATGCTTACAAGTAATTGGGGCAGTATATCCATAAGTCACTATTAACTGATAATCCTGTGATCATGGGATAGGATTTTAAAAGAAAGATAAGAAAATTGGACTGCCAACTCCTGTTCAGTTAGAGTGGAAGTTAGGCAACCAGATGGCTTCTTCTCATTGGAAAGCTGAGTGATAATACTCATGTTCAAATGCTTCTAAGTCAGTATTCTCCCATCCACTGCTCCGTCATAATAGAAAACACTATGCCAGTATTCTTCTTGGCACAGTAGGTTCCTGGAAAATGTGGTTAAAATTTCTCCTTTCTGTTTCCTGCCCATTGGGTTGTTCATACAGGTGTTCTCCTTTTCCTTCTTTTTCATTTATGAAAAGTAACTTCCAAAAAATGGGCTGGACACCATGGACTTTTCAAAGCTAGTTTTTAGCTGTGAACTCTGTCAAGTGGTAAAGAAACAAAGAAATTAAGATTGCCAAAATTCCCCAGGTGTGTGTCACAGGCATGCTTGTGAATGGGATTGCAAGGAGTGCAATGACAGTTCTGTATGCATCAAACACTCATAAGAGGCATAAATGTATATTATGCATTTAAGAATTTTGTTAGAGCTAGTATCAGAGATATCTAAGCTCTAACAGTCCACATCATGAGAAAAAAAAAAAAAAAGGCACAGAGAGAAAGATTTACTGTGCATATGAGTTGTGAATGGCAGAAATAGTAAAGTCTAAATGTGACTTCAGAAATCAGAATCTGACTCTAATAACAAGAACTTGAAATCTGTGCACAGAACTCACGGAAATGATTGAGTTTTCCTGATTCCAGGAGGGGCAAGATTAATCTCATTTGCCCTTGGCTGTTTACAAAGTAGATGTCATCATCCCAACCAGTAATCCTAGGTGCATTTTACCGTCAAAGGAGAGAAACAGGCAATTTCAGGATTTCTGGCCTAAACTCCATTGACTGTTTTAAGTCATCACTATTTACAAAGGATCTTAGGTTGTTTATTCATTTAAACAGTTTAATTTTCCTGGAGGTAATGGCTAATGGTTTTCCAGTGAATAAGGAGGTTTTGTCTCTATATCTCAGTACAGAATTGCCTAGTGTAAGGACTAAACTCATTAAGTTTCCAGTTTGCAACAATTTTTTTTTTTTGCAACACAGTTTTGGTACATAAGACAAAACCAGGATCAATTTCACTAGATTTCTTTCATCAGTGATAGTCAGAAAGATCCCTCCAAAACAGGTAGTAACTTGTCCTTATACAAAAATTCTTAATACCAATTCCATGTTCTAAAAACAACAGTGATACATCTTTGGGGAAGACAGAAAAATTGAAATAAAAATCAAATAAAATTCTTTGCTGAATCCACTGAGGGTCCTAATTTTGTCTGGAAGGAAGAAATCTGGAGATGTTGCTGTTGATGGCCTAGATGTTATTGATTAACAATGAACAATGAGGTCACTGGAAGAAACTTGAAAGCATCCAAACATCCCAGATACCTGGTAGAAAACTAGAAAGGGAAAGGCATTGAAAGGCAGTTACAGAGACTGAGAACAGCCAATATACAGGGTCACACAGACATGCTCTTAGACTGGCTTGTGAACTCTCCTGTCAATGAGACATCATAGGTTTCAAAATCAGGCTGAGGTATCTAATGTTGCAATGAACTGGAAAAGAACTATGGCTGAACAGATCCTAGGCTTGCCAAACCTATGAACTTCACCTGTATCATCAGCAAAACCGGGCTGCCTTTTGAAAAGTTGCATGCACTATTGAGAGATTCAAGACTCCTGCAATGAGTGAGGTTGTCACCTTGAAGCAGGGAACAGTTCAGGGTGTCTACAGAGAGTGATCAGGGTGTTGTGCCATAGAGGACCAGGGAAAGAGTAAAAACATGCCTTCCTTCTGAACAACTGTCATGCCCACTAATTCTGGCTAAATGGTAGCAACTCATAAGAAAAAACACCTAAGAAAACACCTCAGAAAACTAAATCCTTAGTACATCAATCTGTGATGCAATATCTTGATATGGATATTGTTCTTAAACATGTATATAAACTGTTTTCAACAGAGCATAAAGGGTATCCTTAATGCACTCATAAACTGATTTTATAAGTTTCATCTGAGTTTGTTAGTGAACTACACTTCTGGGACATAACAGAACATAGGCATGGGAATGAAAACAGTTACTGACCATGAAGTAACTATGGTATTTGTTGTTCTCTTTAAGTTGCTTTTATTGCATGCCACCAGACTCCTATGTTCTCCTTATAAATATGTCTCTTTTTTAGAGGAACAGCAGTAAACTTGTTTTTTTCCACTTGCTGTACTTTAAAGCCCTCTGTGTTTAATAAGAAATGCCCATTAATTCTTTCCTGACTGACACTGTGGTCCCTCGACTTCCTGAACAGTGTAAATAAAACCTTTAGGCCAAATCATAAAGTAGTTAATTTCATTGGAGACATCATTTTAATGTTACTCAGGGTAAGGCATGTTCGGAAGATTAGACCTCTACAGTATGGTTGATCCCTGCCTGATCACCCTCATTGCAAAGTTATGGCTTCTGGCTCTTGAGAGCTGAGTTTAGTTCGTCTCGTGTCAGGAACTGAAGTCACATACAGTGCAAGTGACTGGCTACACACAGGGTTTCTTTCTCAGTCCTTTAACCTTTTCAATGGATTAAACACTAACTTGTGATACCTATGAAGCACTTGTTACAACTCAGAGCATAATATTGCTTGTTGCTTAAATTCGTTTTGAGCCCCTGCCCAGTTGTTTGATGTAGTTGGTGAGACAGAGCCTTGTGGCATGAAAAAGGCTGGTGGGTGGGCACAAGTACCCACTATCAGCTGTATTGCTGCTGATACAGGAGAAGAGGTTGCAGGAAAACAGTAGGTTTTGTAAGTGTTGCTGATCTTTGATGTTCTAGTAAACTTACAGGGATCTTTCCATTTGAGCTGCCACATATATGTTAAGCTAAGCTGTAAATTGCAGTTACTTAAGGTAACTTAAAGGTCTTTTCCAACCAAAGTGATTCTATGATTCTATTCTTTAAATTTACTTATTAAATAGTTCTTAAGTTGTTGTTTCCTTTGTGCTTAGAGTTGATGCATTCCTCTGATGAAACTGTATGGAAGAGCCAAGCAATAAAATCTGTACACAGCAGTAAAAACCAAACCAAACCAAACCAAAACAAACTAAACCAAACCAGACAAATGGATAGTGTACTCCAAATGAAGCCTTAAGACATAACCTTTACTCTGATGAAGTTTGATCAGGCTGCTCCTTGAATGGCAGGCTCTACTATCTAAGGAGCAAGTCATTGTACAGACAGTGGCTTAGATCACTTGTATGGTATTGCTTGTACTCATAGTTTCTTTCCAAAGGAAGTGAAAGTTTACATTCTGGCATGAAAGAAGGATCATTTTCACTTTTACCACTTTACAATGCTGCTGCTCTAGTACATGAACATGAAAGATAAAATGTAAGTTGGAAAATTCTTGCTTATTGGCTCTTCTTTTTGTTTCTCATATCACTTCTGTTCCCTTTATCTCCCAGATCTCTCACCTTCTTTGCAACTATATTTGTGTTAGGTTAATGGTTGGACTTGATGATCTTAAAGGTCTTTTCCTACCTAGACGATTCTATGATTCTATGATTCTATATGCATATGCATATGCTCACTGCAGGGGGGTTGGACTAGATGACCTCTAAAGGTCCCTTCCAACCCAAAACATTCTATGATTCTATGAAATGTGTATATATATGTAGCTATATCAGCTAGGGTATTAGAGACCACTGTGATGGGAGTTCTTAGAAGAGTAAGCCAGTTTTAAACTATAAACCAAAACTTTACCAAATTTGTTCATTAACAATGCTATTTTTGCTAATGTTTCATTCTTATGCATCATTAATCTTCATTGCTACACATACAAAAAGCTTAGACTGTAAGGCTCATATTTTGAATCAGGTGTAAGCATACAGTACCATGGAGATGATGCCGTACAGTAAGTGCAGGCAGTTGCAGTCCTTGGTGTTTCTTAGTCATGGAAGTCCAGGTGATCAAGCTTCAGAGCTCTCTGATGAGCACCAAAGTGGGCTGTCTTCTTTCTTCTCTGTCTTTCCTCTTTGAGCTTGAAGTTTGTAGTGCTCTTTTGTCTCCCTCCCAAAAGGGGTGGTCTCCTCTGCTCCTGATACTACGTTATTTTTTCATCATGCCAGTCATTCTTCTTGTGCATTTGGCAGGAAGTTCTGCTTAATTGCAGTCCCTTGTGCTTATCTTTTGGCAACTTTTTGTGTCTCCTACATGCAGCTACACTCATTGTTTGCCCCTTTGGTGGGCAGACTGCTCACATATTTATGTGCCATCATAGTGCTATGAAGTGCTCAGATACTGTGTTGGTTATGTTATTTTACTCTACTTATGTTCAGGCTCAAGGATAGCTAATATTAACAATATCCTGGCTAGTGCACTTTTAATTTTTAAATGTCACAGTCCTGTGTTTCAGCTACCAGCCCCATCGCTTCAGCGGTAAGGATGGGGCACTCTGCCTCCTTGCCGAGGCAAAACCACCTGGATACTCACCCGAGTCTGCATAGGATCCTGTTCTACCACATTGCTTAAGTTAGCCCAAGATTCACCGGTATAATCTCAGATCTTCAGTACTGAGTCTTTTATGCTCTGTGGATTACAGAAATTACTTACAGCAAAGTGAAGGACTGGACTCTGTCCCTCTAACAGAGGAGGGATGTGATGTGGCAGATGCCTGATGGAAAATAGGAGGCAGCCCTTTATCGCCTCTGTAGCTCCCTCCTCTTTCCAAACATTTTTCTTTCCAAAAGCAAATGTGTGGCTGGGTCAGGAGCGGGTGCCAGGTCTGCTGAGTCCCCAGTGCATCACCATACAGCCCACCCTCCCCCAGGCCCAATGGGCTGTGAGTGCCTTCCCAGGGTGACATCCCCTACTGCTGGACAACTGAGCTGAGCACAGAGGAAGTTGCGCAAGCACCATAAACTTCTGGATGTCTGTCTCTGCAGATTGCCGCCAACTCCAGGATTTCCTGCTTACGTGCTGCATATGCGTGCGAGGACACCCTGAAGTTACGCTGGTGCAAGTAAAACCAGATTTGGTCCAGTATCTTCTGGGAAGGCTCCTACCCTGAAATAAATAGCAAAGTCCCTTCCTGTGGTATTTTTCCAGACATTTTCTTGACAGGTTTGCCTTTTGTGGCAATTGAAAGACTTGACAAGATTGAACAAAACAAGTCAAATGGAGATATAATGGCCGTTTCTTAATGTAGTGAAATTCAAGCCAGGATGGCCAGAAGTTGTGTGCTTTTGAAAACATTGGTGTGGAGAAAGCCTCTTTCTTCCCTGTCACTGCACGTGCCCAAGGGTTACTCAGAGTGGTGCCTCAGACCTGTCTGGGAGAAGGGACACAGGTGGGACCACTCCGGCACTTAAAGTGAAGCACAAGTTCAAGAGAGTGGCTGAGTTGAGTTTGAGCACCCAGCTGGTGAGTGTGAAGGTGCCTGGTTTGTGGGCAAAAGGCTTAAAATCACCCTGAAGGACATCACGGAGGACCCATTTGTATGCTGCAGGTTCAATTTTCAGTCAATGTACAGTATCTACTGCACTTGGACATCTTTCCAAGGGTAAAATAGGCTGGCAGTTTAGCTTTGTTATCTGTCAAAGATGAGATAATGACAGACTTTTGTTTTCAGAAGGAAAAACAGGCAAAGAATCCAGTGCTTGCTAATGCTGTCAAATTGACTGAGGAAGCAATAGAGAAAACAACTCGGGAGTTTGCAATGGTGACTTACAGAGAAAAGTGCTAGAAAAATGCAGAAAACCCCTTCCCTCTGCTTCATCAGGAACCTTGACCACCCGGAGCTGATCTCAGACAAGAGTGTGGCCAGCTGCTCTGGCAGAAGACAACATGATTGTGTCCTTTCAGGTGAGGCTGGGTGAGAGTCCCAGCTGCAGGCTGGCTGTGTGCCTGTCCCTATCTAACAGGAAGCTCTGCTGACCACTTGCTTCTCAGTTGCCTTCTTGCAGGCTTTGGCTTGGCCTGTGGCTGCAGATGGAAACATTTTTTTTGCATTGGTTAATTTGTTCTCTGGAGCTTGCAGGCATCACATGAACCAGATGAGCAACAATGGAGTCATACCCTCACAGCTCACACTAGCATCGGGGCTGATCACGTTGCAGCTCTGTCATATGCCACTTCTAAGCACCAGTGTTTTTGTTAATCTCCTCCTCAGACAAGAACATTAGGGAAAACATTGGGGTCCTGCAAGATGCAAAGTTAAATAAAATAAATTACATTGCCTATGAGAGACCGCTTATCTCTGAATGCTTACATCTCTCTATATAAAAACAATCAAAATCATGCCAGATCATTTGCAGACCCTTCTACAATTGGCAGGGGAACTTCCTAGTGGATAGTAATGGCTAGACACTGCTTATTCAATCTGTGCCTGCTTTTTTTTTTTTTTTTTGACTTTAATAAGACATTTAAGTAAATATTGACACAAAAAAGAACATTATTAACATTCCTCTTTACCCACATAAATCTGTCTTGCTGCTCTCTCTGAAACGGACAGGTTCTTAAATTATTTCTAAGAACCAAGTACACTTGACGTAAAAAATTGTTATGTGTGACGCAGACCATGCATTAACAGAGAACTTTAAAGGAGCATTTGGCACCTAACTTAAGTTCCAAAATAATTTGGAAGGACTGGTGAGAGACACTTTCTTTCCCCAAAGAACAGTAATGACCAATGTGCATCCCCAGGACCCAGCTGCATACACTGAAATATTTTGTTAAGGACTTCTGCTTTGGAATCACTCACTTTCAGTTTGCTCTGCATTTCCTAGTTATAAAGTAATAGCACAACTGAGCTGCTTGGCTTCCCTTGAAAGATCTTGTAAAGGCACATGACTAAGTATAATTAAAAAGCTGAAGGAGGACTCATTCTCACAGGCATCATTAATTAATTCATCATCTAGCTTTGACTTGTGTCAATTTGAAAATATAAAATCGAAGTAATTCGTTTAGTCTGGGAAAGACATTCAACAGTTTGATTGCACTGATATATGGAACAGATGCTCACCCCTTTTCTGCACTTCCTTCTTTGAAATCTGACCTCTGGAAAGCAACCTGCATATAGATTACAGTTGGACATTTTGATGTCTCACCTTGAGATTGTGTACACAGTGACTCCAGAAGGATGCTCCCCTCCCACACCCCCCCCCAGCTGAGAAGAGTGCTTGCTCTGTTCACAGGGGATTTGTGCATAGAGACATGAGGTGGAGGAGTACGTTCAAAGAAGAAGAGGCCCAAGAGCAAGGTATAACTCTACACCTATACCTCTCAAGAAAAACCAAGCTGAGACAGACAGGTGCTACTGTGCCATGAAAGAGACTGAGGTGTCCAGCTGTGCCCCCCTGTTACCTGTGTAATCTGGAAGGGTCTTAAAGGCTAGGAGAAAGGATTAGTAAAATTGTTTTTGTGCACTCAGCTCCTTTTGATCTCAACCAGCAACGTTTTGGATTGCAGAGCCCTGATGCTACACTGGCACAAGGCAGGGAACAGTGACACCCCAGCAGGGCACCTGCCTGGGCTGGCAGTGTTAGCACTTGCTCTCTCCTTGGGCTTCTCCTACCATCAGTGGACAGAGTTAATCACCAGGGCCTCCAGCCGAACTGAAGTGAATCTTTTCCCATTGACCGTAGGAAGACTGCAAGTCATATCTAGCCTTCCTAAGTCCAAGTCAGCTAACTTGGCAAGGCACAGTAGTGTTGAGCCTGGCAACACCTGACCATATTTCAAAGTGTAGGTTGGGTGCCTTTACAAATTGCACTGTTCTTTGCTGCCTCCTTTCCTCTCCACACTCTTTTTCAACCTGCTGGTGAATTCTGGTTTGAATTAGCTTTCTTGTTCTCTTCTTGCCCTGGCACTTATCTTTGCTGGAACAGTGTAGAAGGCTGAAGGAAGATTTTGCAAAACTTACTTTACAGCAGTTTATGATAATTGTTCCTGCTGAGAGGTTCCCAGCTGATAGGAAATATTATTAGTTATTGGGCATTCTGTGCAGAAACAAAGGAAGAAAAAACCCACCAAACTCATCTCCAACCTTATATTTCATAGATTAAATGTGTTTATCTCTCCAGTTGATATCTGTATTTCAGGCCAGTGGCAGCCATAGGCAGTGAAAGTAGAGGTGGCAGTGGGAGCAGCTGCAGGTGCATGCATGTCACACTAGGCAGTACTAATACTGAAGCTTTGGTTTCTTCTGTCATCTCTGCATTAAAGCAGATGAACCCATGCCCTCTCACAATTTGCAGATGGAAAGGAGAACTGGCTTGTGAAAATCTGCATGACAAACAATAGCTAGTTTTGGCACCTCTGATAAGAGAGCTCACCATTTCCCTCAAGCCCATCCTCTCAATTAAAGAAGTTTAGCAAAAGCTTAGAAGGCATCTGAGCTCTCTTCTCCAGGCAGAGCCAAGCTCAGGAAGCCAAGCTTTATGGAAAGGAAAGCATCTCTAAGTAACCCAGCAGAATCTACACTGTATTCAGCAGCCAAGAAGCTCAGAGATCACAGATGTGTGTTCATACTTTGAACATCTGCAGTTGCTGGGAACTTCACATGGGTTGAGTTTGCATTTTTCTTTTCTAGTCTGATTGATGATCAAACACCTAGTCTGAGTTGTTGCTTCCAGCAACGGCAAATTTACACAGATCTGAAAGGAAGATGAGCAGCTTTCTGACTACCAAAGGCTTAGAGGCTCAGGAAAATAAATATGAAGTGCTTCATTAGCAACGGTGGGCTTTGGATCAGACCCACTGTCTACTTATTCAATTATATGGTGTTATTAGGAGAAAAATTGCTTCCTCCCTAGTAGGTAAAATTTAAGCCCTGCAGCATGAGGTTTTAGTCTCCCATTTTGTCACAGTTTGCATAGCTTGCCAGAGCTTGCATTACTTTTTATGTTATTGCTTTCCAAGCATTCCAATCCAGTTCTTCAAAACCCCTGCTTGAATAGTAGTGTCCCTGAATCAGTGGCTTCCAGGTATTGTAGAGCATAAAGTAATCTTTATTTCAGGGGTACTTAGTATACATTTGCCAGGTGCTTTTTTGTTCTCATTCTGGAACTAAAAAAAGGAAGAATGTTTATAATTTTTCCGTTCCTGTTCTACGCATTTTAAAATTGAAAAAAAATGCTTAAAACTAATTCACTTGCCTGAATTCATATGGCTATGAGGTTTAGCCTGCTTGGTCAAGTAAGCCACATGGCAGTGTTTACTCCCCAAATGCTTTCAGTGACATTGCATGTGTGAATGTAAAGGATTTTTAAGTGATGTCATTGCGAGTCACTTTGCAGGAAAAAATTCTCTGGCAAAAATAAACAAAAAAAAGAAAGTATGTGGGATGTGTATGTGATCCTGCAAATCTTCCATCTTAAAATAATCAGTTTGTGGGGTTTTTTCCGTTACTCATTTGCCTATAGCCAGTTCAAATTCTTTCTTAGAATACAATCTCATTACAGAACTTGTACAGATGATACACATACTCTTCTGATCAATTCCATTACCAGGTTGTCATGTATAAATGGATTCCTATTTTCCCCCCTTTTTTAAACCTCTTTGCATATGTTTCTATAGCACTATGAGTATTTAAATAGGCATATGAGAGGGAAGCTCATCTTCTAGCTAGAAAAGCTATGGGCTGCCTGGCACTTACTGGCTTTCTCAGTTTTGTCCACTCAACAGTGGAAAAGACAGATGGATGATGTGAAAATAAATATTTCAGAGATACTATGATAGTGGTAGATTTGTACGTCCCTGTCTGTCCCCCTCCGACGTGCCCAAACCACAATCAGTCTGCTCTCTTTTGAGCACAAAGGAGACACTGCATTGCTCAGAAGGACAAGATGGAAATGGCCTCAGGGATTTTCCTGGAGATTGCAGAAGACCTGAGGCAGATCTGGGAAGGGAGGTCTCTCAAAGGATTATCTCCCGCTGCAGCCGCTGGCTCATCCATCCTCCCCACCAGCCTCATGACTGTACAGCAAGGCAAACAGGAACAATGTGGAGGAGGAAGGTGGGTGCAGGCAGGAAAAGCTTTTTCCCGCTTCAGCTCATCTTTATTTTTTATTGATAGCTAACTGTTCTGGAAAAATAATTTCTGGAGCACATACAGCAGCATGAACCACAGAGGTATTAGCAGTAACGTGTCCCCACTCAGGACTGGTGCACCGATGACAGTTCTTTGGCAAAACAAAGGACCCCACAGAAACCTGCATTGGCAGCTTATATTTTGTGTTACTATCATGTCTCGATTTTCTGTGGTTTGCAAGTCCTTTAAAAAACTCTCAGCAGAATATAACTATACTGCAATGTATTATAACATGAAGATCATGTGTATTGTTCTGAGAAGAACTTAAAAGCTCAATCCACTAGCACTTTGCATAATTTCCCTAAAAGACGTGAACACCAATCAAACTTTTATGGATGTGCAGTGTTGGTGGGTTCATCTTCAAAGAGAACAAGGGAGTTCTGCCCATTTCCTTCTGGACTCTCTCACTGTGGGTTTTACTCTCTCACTGTATTTATACATTACTTCACACTCACATGGGAAAGTACTTTCCAGGGCAGCATGGTTTGCTAGTTAGCACTACTATCAGATAAAGCATGGTAGCAAAAGAAAAAAAAAAAAAAGGAAGAAGAGATAAAGTAGTGGAATAGAGTACAATATCAGTGCTGGCATTCTGGTGAATATAGCTCTGGCTTTGCAAATATTCATTTGCCTTCCCTTAGAGATGTAAGTGAGATCAGATGTTTGTGTGTAGCTCACAGCAGTGACTCAAAAAATGGAGTGGACAAGTATGGTGATCAAACGGGTAAAAAGAGGAGGGAACTGTAAATCATTTCAAGGACAGCCTGTAAATCAAATCAGGTTAGGGCATTTGTATTTTTTCACACTTACATACTCTGAGTACATTATAAAACTCTGAGCGTACAAAATCTTGGGCCTAATTCTTGTCAAAAAGAGACATTATTAAGCCATTTTTGTGGAGTACAATGTTCTTAAACTGGAAATGAATTATGATTATGTCCATCTTCTACTGCTAGAGTTATTAAAAATAAAGGTTGCATTTTTAGATAGTCTTTGCTAATTTTAAATAACATTGCAGAGAGCTCAGTGTTACTTTGCCCTGAGGGCTCTGAAAAGCCTGTCAGGAACAAATTTGTAGTAAACTCACATGTGTATTGGCAGGCTTGTTTTCAGTAAGATTATAAATGTCAGTTGCTCGTCCAGAACAGGTGGCACGATAAAAAAATTGGTTATGGGAAATGAACACCGTTTACAAGGAAAACATCCACTTTTGCAGATTGGGAATAAAAACCGTTGCACAGCTGATCTGTGAACTAGTGGTGCTTTCTAATGTGTTTTCTTTAAAATTGCTTTGAGAAGTTCATGGCTACAGATTTTCCCCTGTTACTGTTTGGTTTTATGTTTCCTTTATTCCATAGTTCATATCTGAACCATTAAAGAGTCTTTATGTGTGCCATCTTGGCATTTGGATCAGTTTAATACTGGTATCACCCCATTAATCACAAAGGAGTTACTGTGGCTTCATACTGAAGCAAACATGGGTGGGATGGGGTCTGCAGTCATGGAGGACCTACAACAAATGATTTACTGGTTGGTTCATATCACAGATCTCCCCTGGGCTTGTTCTTCCCATTATTTTATATGAGTACAGGAACAGTAACAGGTTGATTATCGAGTTTTATTCATCCTCTTCTCCACCAACAATGTTTTTTCTTTGAACTGGAAAAGGTGATTAGTAAACTGAAGCCCTGTACTCATGGTGATTGAAAGCCTCTCTTCCAGGAAGTCTTCAGCTCTCATCATTGTTTTATTTTTAGTGGCAATTTACCAATATAGCACTGTTTCACGAAGGTCAAAGAAATGGTGTGTCCCCAGCATGCCACAGCTGATGCCATTGCTCCCCTTCTACTATATGCTTCAGGCTGTGTAGCACAAAATATACTCCAGAGGACACAGGTGAGTAAAATAGAAATAAACACATCAACACAACAAGTGAGAAAACCATTAATGCTTTTTGCCATTTTTTTACTGCTGTGGAATCTTTGAGTTCCTCCTACCCTAAATGATCCTCTCAGGAAAAGACACGGTTGCCCAGCTAAGACCAGTCTGCCTTCATATGAGTGAAAAATGAAAAAAAGGTTTACAAGACTCCTTAGCACACTCAGATCTGAAAAACTGGCCACACAATTCCTTGGCAAAACAGGCCTGTTGTACCTTCCCAGCCCCGAATTTCTCACTCCCTTGACACCTCTGTGCTGCTGGTGCAAACAAGAAATCATGGTACCACAGCTATTTGTTTTCTTCTAGCATCCCAGCAGTTCATAGCATTTCCTTTATGAATCAGAGGTGCCTTTTGGAAGCTGTGAGTGACCAGGAATTAAGCGAGGGTAACTAATATAACAGTTTCTCTGTACCATCCCCACATTTCTCATGTGAATACTACTACAGGACCAGAGCACATAACCCACAAAGCTACACAGAGCATCACGAATCCATTTGCGATGTAAGTAGTTACTTTCTCAGCATGAAGTAGGAAAACTCCTAGAAGTTTGGATATTTAAATTACTGTCTTCTCCTCTCTTTCTTACTTGGCAAAAAAGAAATATTCTTCAGTTGGTCATTCAGCCTTATTCACTTGCCATGGCAATTAAACAGAAAGCAGCTCAGGGTTACAGAAGAAAGCTACTCCTCATGCTTTGCCTGTTTCAGTTACACATGGCTGGCAAGGAGTCTTGCTAACTGAAACAGATTCATGGAGGCTGTTCGGCACCTTCCTTCCCTTCCTTTTTCCATGTCCTCTGTGGGCGAAATGACATCCGGGGTGTGGGTTCCTTGTCACTGCTGCCAGTGTGCTCCAACCTGCAAGCAAGATTTGACCTTCATCAGGTGCCACGCTTGAGGTCAATAACAATAAAAAGAAGTCCCAGCAGGAGCACTGGGAAAGTGTGCATATAACAGACTCCAAAACACCCACAGTGGGCAAAGCTCAGGAAATTCCTGACCTTAGAAATGGCCTTCTCAGTTTCGTGTAAAGAAAGAAAGAAAAAAAAAATAATTCTCTGCCAGGCATTAAAATCAAGATTATTAAATTTAAGAGCAGATTGAGTTCTTTCCTTGCATTCAGTTGCCTTTGTTGAGTAGTGATATATTCTGGTTCCTAGCAGCACACCACTGTTTACGCTGGTTACTAAAGGAATAAATTGTTCTAAGGATGCAGATGTCCAAGTAGTTAACATTACAGCCTACAGCTGTTGCCAAGGAAATAGGAAAACCTGAGTTACTCTCCTGCAGAACTACTTTGTTAAGTTATATTTCTTACTTATGTCATCCTTAGTTTTCTCCCTTTATGCAACATCCCTGTGTGATGTTGATGGGTACTGAGACCCATGTCCAAAGGTCATGGCTGGTGACAGGGCTTTTGTGTACTCTAGGATGTAAGCAGAAGCTCTTGGCTAAGAGCTTCAGAAGTTACTGTGCCTGTGGAGGCCTCCATTTTTATTTGCCTGGCCTCGACACATTAAAAGTGGCTAGATTTTAAATCTAGGTACAATTTCTAAAGGCGAAACATGTCCAGCTGAGCACCCAAATCAGTAGTTCTGTTGAAAATCACTGATGGTCATATAAAAATATTCCTAAAATTATACCACATGAAGATGGCCTCTCTATTCCAGTGCTTTATTTAAAGGCTTGTGAGCTCAATAATTATATATATTTTAAGGATGTTAATATCTGATATTTCTGTGCCTTTTAAACTTTTCAGGTGTATGAATATTTTTTTTGTTGTTTGTTTATGGAAACGGGCATGCTGTGAACAAACTTAACAAAAAAAGATTCCAGTTGACTTCAGAAGATATTTTACTGACTTCTCAGGAAGTTTTGGGGTATAACAGTTAAAAGGAGACATAAGATAAATAAATTTATTCCATGAAAAAATATTCAACCTTTGTGGGTTACACTGTGCCAGTTTTTATAAAGGTCTATGACATCCTCCAAACAGATTGTTTGGTGATGGTTTTAAATTAAAATATACAATATATTGACATTAGCTAGATTTTTCCAATGTCAGTTCACCTGGCTAACAAGAACACTAGACACCATCAGTTGTTAATAATTAAAAAGTATTTACACTGATTTTTCTAATTTTTCCTTTTAACCCTTCCAACAAATTTGCAGAAGCCTTTGTATTTTGTATTTTATTAATGTAATATATAACAAGATATTTTAGCTGATGTTTTATGCACTGCAACTTAATTCACATCATCACTTGTTAGTAAGATGTTGCTGTGCACTAGGAAAGTTCCTTTTCCTCTCCTGGCCACTCTGAGTAACACAGTGTCAAAGGTAGAAAAGCAGGCAGCAGGGAGACTAAAACAGGGAAGAATTTTGTCTATTACAAAATACTGGAAAGGCAGGAAATTTAAAGTTGAGTCTAAAGTTAAAATATAAACAATTGGAAAGTTAACACAGGTTTGGATCTCTGCAAAGTGTATGCACCATTAGAAATAAGGTATGAAAGGAGACTTGATTCTTCTCATTTTTATACTGGCAAGAACCAGAAATGGTCTTGGTGTAACACCAGCAATGTAACAGGAAAATGGGACAAAAAAAAATTAAAAATCCTAAGATCAAGACTTTTCAGGGGGGACCAGGACAGGGACAGAAATCTGAGTGTGCTCCGTGACTTCCCTGCCATGGTGGGCTCCCAGCTCTCGAGCCCATGCATGTCCTCCCCATGGAAAACAGATGTGCCTCTGTGCCATCTTTTGGATTCCCCTCATCTCCAGGGCTCCCTAGAAGATCAAGCAGCATGAAGGCAAAGCTCTGCTGACAGCCATGCCCTGGGGTGCACACCTGAGCATTCTTCCCATCAGACCGCTGGCACCAGTGCCTGCTCCCTTTCGGACTGCCACCATCTGTGACCCTTGGTAACCTGGACTCTGACAGTGGCTCCTATTAGGAGTCCAGAAATTCAGCTGGAGAGCTGGAAGTCTTTCCCAAGAGATCTTTGCTGTGTGGTATGGAGAGGCTTTCTCTTCTGGACAAGGCAAGAGATGCTAATTCTTGGCACTCTTGTGTCCTTTTAAATGAAGGCTAACCTTCTCATACCAGGGAGTGTCTTGAGTTGAGCTGCCTGGCTGCAGATCTGGTCATTCGGCATCAGCACCAGACTCCACTGAGGTCTCCAGACCCAGCGACAAGACACAAAAGCTTGTCCTTCCTGAAAATTGCTTCTGGGGTAAAATTCAAGAGAGTTATTACCTTCAGCAACATTGTCAAAGGGTTTTCTCTGCCCTCGCTGATAACAACAACCCGTGGGAGAAGGAGAAATCTCAGGTCACTGAAGAGCCTCCAGACGTAGGCCTCCATGTCTGGCCTACCGAACAGTTTATTCATGTATGTTTTGTTGTGGCTGCTGGTGTTGATAGCTCACGACTTCCACAGAAATTTTTTTTCAAGTTCATCGGTAGTTTCCCTCCATTCCCATTTCTGATGAGGGAAGACCAAGATGTTTTGGTTGCAAAAAACTCCTTTGCTGCTACTCACAGGACCAAATAATTGCTGAAAACAATGATTTACAAGATTTCTTGTAAAATTTGGGTGCATTGCCAGATGCCTGCTCAGACAGACTGTGCATCCCTTCTGCAACGAGATGGGAGGGGTTCAGTGCTCCTGATCTATGTACCTCTTCCAATTTGGACTAGGACAGCCACAAACAATTGGGTGCCTTTATTGCTTAGAAACAGTCTTTTTTGCCTACTACTGGTGAATTTTCTGTAGATGTACACACAGGCCACATACTCTGAATGGAAGAGCAGGCCAGTAAGTGCTATTTCATTGAGACTTTGTCAATCTCAAAATTAGACAAAGCATAGATCCTTTTAGGGAATGAAGGATGACTGCTGTAGTAGCTAGTTTTGCTGGCTTGGATTGAAACCCTTGTTCTGCCTTACATTCCTGCTTTAGACTGAGGGTCTCCTTAACGCTAAGGTCAACACCTATGCGTAAGGCGCAATGAAGGGACTGTGAGGACTGAAGTATGATGCATATGCATTAATATAGAGACTCTGCTATCCCGAAAGTTTCCAGGTCACTCATCAATGGTGCGTTCTGGTAGATGTATGCAGACAACCATCTCTAATGACCACAGTTACTATGCTTATGGAGCTGCGGTTATAATGCCAGCAACCCGATGCTCTACTATTCTTCAGCATTGACTTCAGCTCAAAGCAACCATTTTCTTGTATTTTATTGCTTTGGGGTTAGAATTACTTCATCCCAGGCCACATGCTAAGAGCACTAACTTCCAAGGGCCTCTTCTGCTGTGAGTAGATGAAGCATGAAGATCCAAGGCTTTGAGCCAGGTTTTCATTTCTGTTGTGCTGTCATGAATGGAACCACTCCAGTTTTAGTGAACATAACAGAGTGGGGGAGCACTTGGGCCTTCTTAGAGCAAATTTCTGAGAGTCATAGTGGAAAACAAAGGACTGTCACTCTGCTCCCTATTCTCTTCTGGGTTTGAGTGGCTCAGCCAGAATTTTTAAAACTTGTCATCAGTGGTTTTGAAATCATGCATAAAAATTTCATTTCTAGACATTGAAAACATAGGGAAGATTTACTGCAGTGAAAAATAAAAAAGCTCATGGTATAGCAACTTCACTTAGGGTGCTCAGAGCAATGATGGACATGATAAAACACACTTACAAGGGAAATAATATTACCTCATGTGCTCATGTATAATTAAAACCAGTAACGCTGTTGAATATCTCACTTGAGGATATGAGATGAAGGACACTGGCTAACTTTCACTGCTAATGTTTGGCGTACCTTCTGCTGTAGGCAATTGCGTCTGAGTTCATCATCATTAAGTAGTAGAGTAGATTTGGGGAGGTCACATAAGGGATATCAGCCCATAGCTTCATGGCATAATGTATATGCTGTTGAGAAAGCTGACAGAATGGAGCTTGGATTATTCACAGGTCATTTCCCCTTAGGGAAAGGATTTGGAGCTATGACTGTTATTTCAGATCCCTTCTTCCTGGTCATGTGGTTTTGCTCAACACATAGCTCATTTGTTTGGGTAATGCATTGGTTGGCAGAATATATCTTTGAGCAAATGTTATTCCCAAAGTGGGGGTCATGATCTTGGAAGTGCAAGTGGAAATGGGGTCATGGGAAAAGCTGAGAATTGCTGGAATGTGGTGAAAGCAAAGTAATCTACACATGTTTATGTTGACAGCAACCACAAAATGGTTCCCTGAGGAACCCAGATGAAGTTATCACAGTGAGTAGAAAGGTAGAACTGGCATAAATAACTCAAGGTCAGGCTTGCTGTGCTTAAAAAATCTTTAGGTAGTTCAGCTCTCTTAAATCTAAACCATGTGACCTGATACCCTTTTAATCACAGAAATCAGGCTTTGTAGGGAAGTTTCCTTTGAGTATACATGGAATATCACTGCTTTCTGGCAAAAAATAAACTTCCTTTCCTGATAGAAAAGTTTGACATATCACCTTCATTTTTTAGTAAATATTTCCATGCATGTTTGTTTACTTTTCAGCAGAGGGCTTTTCCAGCCCTCAAAGTTTACAGGTGGGAAGACTAAAACTAGAGGAGGAGTTTGTTGTCAGAGGAGAAATCGTGGGTTTGCCTGCAATGTACAAATCCTTAGACCAGCAGAAAGTTTTTAACAGACATAGATTTGCATACTAGGAGCTTAGAGCAGTGCAAAGCTAAGTGTCTACGTTGCTGCAGAGCTGAGCAGTGTGATTGCCTCAAAAACTCTGGCTGCTACACGCAACTTGGCAACTGGCTTGAACACCTGGGTGCCAGATACATTTGAAGGCAGCTGCTATGTTGATCCTTCTGCAATGTATGACGCATGGCAATTACTCTCAACAAGGACTATTGGAGATCTTAAGGCAACTCCACAGCATCATTAGAGCGGTTCTGCTTAGCCCTGTTCAGTTTAATGTTCCCTTTCCCACATATGGCAGTGATTGTGCTGACTGACTGCATATGACGGAGCTCTTTGCTCAACTCAGCAGTAACCTTCTGGTCAGTAATGAAGGTCCTAAACACTTGATTAGTATTTTGTTCAGTTGGGATGCCTGCCTGAATTAAGTTTAGCATAATCTTAATCTTCCCACTTTGGTGTGTCCTCAGCCTATTAACATGAATGGTATGAAACCCCTTGAATAAATCTTTGTTCACTCCACTGAGTAATCAGCTCTGTGTTCAGTAGATTTTCGTAGAACCACAGAATCACTTAGGTTGGAAAAGACCTTTAAGATCATCAAGTCCAACCATTAACCAAGTCCACCACTAAACCACGTCTCTAAGCACCTCGTCTACCTGTCTTTTAAATACCTCCAGGGATGGGGACTCAACCCCTTCCCTGGGCAGCCCATTCCAATGCTTGACAACCTTTGGTGAAGACATTGTTCCTAATGTCCAATCTAAACCACCCTGGTGCAACTGGAGACCATTTCCTCCTGTCCTATTGCTTGTTACTTAGCAAAAGAGACTAACATCCACCTCACTGCAACCTCCTGTCAGGCAGTTGTAGAGGGCGAGAAGGTCTCCCCTCAGCCTCCTCTTCTCCAGGCTGAACAACCCCAGTTCCCTCAGCTGCTCCTCATCAGACATGCTCCAGACCCTGCACCAGCTTTGCTGCCCTTCTCTGGACACGCTCCAGCACCTTAATGTCCTTATTGTAGTGAGGGGCCCAAAACTGAACACAGTATTCGAGGTGCAGCCTCACCAGTGCCGAGCACAGAAGGATGATTACTTCCATAGTGCTACTGGCCACACTATTCCTGATACAAGCCAGGATGTTATTGGTCTCCTTGGCCACCTGGGCACACTGCTGGTTCATATTCAGCCGGCTGTCAACCAGTATCCCCAGATCCCTCTCTGCCAAACAGCTTTCCAGCTGCTCTTCCCCAAGCCTGTAGCATTGCATGGGGTTGTTGTGACCCAAGTGCAGGACCCGGCACTTGGCCTTGTTGAACCTCATCCAGCCTGTCCAGGTCCCTCTGCAGACCCCTCCTCCCCTTGAACAGATCAACACTCCCGCCCAACTTGGTGTCATCTGCAAACTTACTGAGGGTGCACTCAATCCCCTTGTCCAGATAATTGATAAAGATATTAAACAGAACTGGGCACAACACTGAGCCCTGGGGAACACCACTGGTGACAAGCTGCCAACTGGATTTAACTCCATTCACCACAATTTTTTAGGCCTGACCACCCAGCCAGGTTTTTACCCAGTGAAGACTACACCTGCCCAAGCTATGAGCCTCCAGCTTCTCCAGGAGAATGCTGTGGGAAACGGTGTCAAAGGCTTTTCTAAGATCCAGGTAGACAGCATCTGCAGCCTTTCCCTCGTCTACTAGGTGGGTCACCTGGTCATAGAAGGAGATTAGGTTGGTCAGGCAGGACCAACCTTTCATAAACCCATACTGACTGGGCCTCATCACCTGGTTGTCCTGTATGTGCCACGTGATGGCACTCAAGATGATCTGCTCCATAGCCTTCCCTGGCAGCAAGGTTAGACTGACAGGCCTGCAGTTCCCTGGATCCTCCTTCTGGACCTTCTTGTAGATGGGTGTCACATTTGCTAGCCTCCAGTCAACTAGGACCTCCCCAGTTAGCCAGGACTGCTGAAAAATGATGGAAAGTAACTTGGTGAGCACTTCTGCCAGGTCCCTCAATGGATATCATGATTGAACATTAATGAGTAGTAAACAATTCATACGTAAAATTCGAATTTCAGATGCAGACTCCAATCCTGAAAACAAGCCTGAGCTTGTTGAGTGTCTGAGTCCTTCTGCATTGCCTTTTGTGAAGTGAAATTGCATGATTCTGTTAAAGAGACTGGTATTTATCATTAAAATTATATAATTTGGCGATAGCATTTCTGTCTCATATGAGCTACACAGGAGATAGCTCTATACAGGGAACACTTTCCTTAAATTTAGAAGATTTTCTTCACAGTAACATCCAGCCTCACTTTTTAAGTGAAATGCACATTCTGCAAAAGTCAGCAACAATTCCAAAATGCTTGTAGGGTCAGAAAGCATCAAAATTTGCTGAATTTTGTATGTGTTGATTTTAGTGTGTAAAGATGAGAGCCATCACTATGTCCCCCTACTTCTGTGCTTTACAGCACCAGGGAAATAACGAATGTGGGTAGGAATTGGGAAACTGAGAAGCAAGTGTACCAGGGTTGTCCTTCCAAGTTTCAGGGAAAACCTAGCAGAAATGCCACAGAGCACTAAGCAAAACCATCATGTACTTGTGGCTGTGTTAATTTTCATTTGTGCTGTACAAACCAGAAGGATGTCCTTAAAATGACATGTTTCAGAGCAAAGAAGGAGCTGAGCCCCACCAGGGCCCCATGGTGCTCCTGCAGCAGATTCCTCTTAACCTGTTCTTGTCCAGATACCCTTGGTGGGAAGCTTCTGGTTAGGCTGAGCAGCATTGCCGGCTGGAGGGCTGGGAGATGGTTGCAGGAGTGAGGAAGGAGAAAGAGAGTGGCAGTTTGGTAGCTGTTTCAGGGTTTGAGAGAAGCACTTCAGGAACAGTGTGATGTTTCCACTAAAGTGATCAGGTGAGGTTAATTACTTAGCCTACCAAGATAAGGTTAGAGAGGTTAGAGATTTAACACATCTTGTTTTGCCTTTGATCACTTTTTTCAAGTTGTATCATAGCCCTGTGAGGTAGGAATGCTGTTTCCAAATAAAAGCTTATTTGACAGAGCAACCATTATTATTCAGCAAGAGGGGGGATTACATGGTAGTCCAAATGTATAGGCTTTTCTTTAAACTAGACTATTCTTGAAAGCTTCCAGCTAAAAGAAAACAAATGTCTAATAAAAGGTGCAGTCAGTCTTTTTGAAAATAAAAGATCAGTCCTGAGTTTTGCTATTTTAAAAAAGCCTTTATTTTACTTTTGATAATATTAAGCATCTAACATGAAAAAACTTCTCTCTTGTATTTCCATTTAAGCGTAATGATGTCCACAACAGAAAAAAAGACCCCATATTTCCTCTTTAAGACTTTTTTTTTTTTGATTCTGATGTGCCAGACTGAAAAATCATCAGGAAGTCAAAAGTGCCTGCCTTAACCAAGTTACCTTGTGCTTTGTAGGACTAGCAAATATACACGGGGCACTGTTTAAACTGTAACCTTTTCTGCAAATTTCAGCCTTGCAGCCCCAACAGGGAATTAAGCAACTGAAACCCAAACTCTAACGCCCACAAGCCCTGGGAAGTCACACAAGTGAATTAAGTATCTGAGTGACTTTCACGGATAACACTGCCCTTGCCAGGGCAGGGGTTGTATTTCAATTTTAAGCTGGCTAGGATGTGCAGTGGTCTGAAGAACAGTATGGGAAATAATATAAGCAAAATGTAAATGCTGAGCTCTGGTACTAGCCCTATGAGGAAACTCAGCTGATGCTGGCAAGGGCTGTCAGCAATGGGTTCCCATAATCTAGGCTTGCTGGCCTATGTCTATGTTAGCCATCTCCCTGTCTCACATTGTCCAGGGGCTGAACTTCATCCGTTCTTGCACTAAAAGAAGCTAAGGTACAGGCAGTCATTTTTACCAGTATAATACTGTTCATGCCTGTATTAAAAACAGAACATACTTGCTTTCTCTGTTCCCTTTCCCATGCATCAGTCAGGATTACAAGGACAAGGGAAGAGGATCCTTACTATTTCAAAAAATGTCATATGTCAAAATAGACCGAGGATTTTCTCACTCTCCCAAAGCCCTGATATTCATTCCTGAATTTGCATCATCCTTGGATATCTGTTCCTGATCTGGCTTATATCCTGACTGTACTAAACCAAGCAAGGCCAGATTCAGCAAAACCATGAGAAGATGAAGGCCAACAATGAAATTGGTATCTTAGAAACAGATCCAGCAGCAATGTGACCGTTCCTGTCTGTTGTACGCAGCTCAGTGTGTACGACAGGAGAGGTGACACATTCACATCATTTCAAGCTATGGAGACCCAGTCAGTGGAACACAAGTAGGCTGGCGTCCGTGCCAAATGAACCAAGGTAGCAACTGAGTTTGCAAAGCCTGCCATTTGCGCCAGTGTTGAGAGGCAACACACACACAGTCCCAGATCAAGCAAAGCACTTAAACCCATCTGTAACTTAGTTGTATTAAAACCAGCTCTACACACCAAGGAGTTCATTGTGTGGAGAAGCAGGCGCTGGAGGCAGGCTAGATGAGAGCTCTCCAATTCACTACTTGGATCCAGGCCTGCGTAAGCATGACATGTATTCTCGGAAAACTCTCACTTTTAAAGGGCAAAAAATATCTGAATGCTTTTTGTTCCTGAAATTTGTGCTTCTTTTTTTATTAGTAATTATTTTAAGGCTTATCTCTGTACTTGGCTAACTTTGACCTTCCAGTTAGTAATTACATAATTAGGCTTTGAACTTGTATATCACTTCACAGCTTCTCACTTTCCCACAAAGGCACTGCTGCTCAGTGGTATTTCCACCTCTTCCTACTTTTGTATGCACATTTGTGCCTCCTCAATACACAATAAATTCAGCCAACAAAAGCATACTTTATACCAGCTGATTAGGCTTCAGGTTGAGGCTGAGGAAGTGCTTTGATGCAAAGTTCTGATTTTCATCATTTTTAAAATATTTTGTGGGAAATAAAATTCTTTGTCGGTTTTCCAGTTACACTTTGTAAAACAAAGGAGAATAATTTAAACTACTAAGGTATTCCATTTAAAGCATGTTTCTTCTTGTTGAATAGAGTACAAAATAATTTACTTCTAAGGTTAATTGACTTCAGATCCGATATCATGGCTCAGAACAAAAATCTGGATACTTTTATCCAACCTTTTTTTTGAGAAGAATTCAGTAGAGGTTGTTCTGAATCTTCATGAAAGAAGGTGTATTATCAGCAGAAAATAATTCCTCATTATTTTTATGAAAAACACAAGGGTAGCAGAACTATACTGTGACAGATGCTCAGAATCCTGAGCATCGAGAAAGATAAGACACTGCTATCTACAAATAGATGATGATATACAAGAGGTGTCTAAGAAAATAACCTGTCCTGTCTTCTGTAACTCGTATTTAACTCTTAGATTAGAACATGGATCTACAATCCTTTCTCATAAAGGTTTGAGAGGTCATATGGCAACTGACAAGGAATAAGAGAATTGGTTGAACAGTGCATTATTCACAGAGGCCCCACATCAGGAAAGCTTTTAAAAACTGCTATTCAGGAAAATTTTAAACATATGTACATGCATAGTTGAAAGGAGCCACATGATAAAGGAAAGTTAATAAGGTTTTTTAAATGTTTTCAGATCTTGCCTAATCATAGATCCTGCAGGACAGGGGCTGTTGTTGTTTAGCTACTTTGCAGCTCTCCTTTCTGCATGCCCTGACAGAGAAACATCTTTTAGCGGTCACACAGAAGAGTTGTTTTGGGTTTGTAAGACAAGAGAAGACATTTTGTTGAATTTCAGAATTAAGCCCTGCCACATCTGTGGTTTACTTTGGGGGTTGATTTTGTTTTAGTGGAGAAGGGAGAACCTAGATGACTAATATGTCATCCAGGGTATTACAAATATTGACAACATACCAAAGAGATGGATGACATGGAGATGACAGTTGTGTCATTTTGCACCAGAAACTGTCTTCTAAGAGTATGTCACAGAATGTTCTATTTGGAAATATCTATGTTGGCCCAACAGGAATGGTCTGAGCTGTGCTCTATGGTTCAGTAAAAAGGAAGAGAAACAATTTTTGGTCTTCATAAGGGGAACATACTCCCTGAACCCAGCTTCTCTACAGTGAATTCTGACTGGGTCAGTGGACACACTGAACACAGAGTGATTCTGGATCTGCTCCATGACATCATCAAAACCATAATGAAAGTAGAGGAAAATGATACCAAACTGGGAGGTGCTGTTGACTCTCCAGAGGGACCAGAGGCCTTTACAGAGGGGTCTAGATAGATTGGAGCATTGGGCTGTGATTAATGGGATGAAATTTAACAAGTTGAAATGCCAGACTCTGCACCTAGGACAGACAAATGCCAGGCACAAGTATAAATCGGGAGAGGAGTGGCTGGAGAGCAGCCCTGCAGAAAGGGACTTGGGGATGCTGGTTGACAGTAGGCTCAGCGTGAGTCAGCAGTGAGCCCTGGCAGCCAAGAGGGCAAACCCCATCCTGGGGTGCATCAAACACAGTACAACCAGCTGGTCAAAAGAGGTGATTATTCCACTGTATTCAGTACTGGTGCGGCCTCATTTTGAGTGCTCTGTGCAGTTCTGGGCCCCACAATTTAAGAAGGATGAGAAGTCCTTGAATATGTCCAGAGGAGGGCAACAAAGCTGGTGAAAGGGCTGGAAGGAATGTCCCATGAGCAGCAGCTGAGGACTTTGGGCTTGCCTAGTTTGGAGAATAGGAGGCTGAGGGGCAACCTCCTTCCTATCTACAGCTACCTGAAGAGGGGAAGTGGAGAGGGACGTGCTGAGCTCTTCTCCCTGGTATCCAGTGATAGGATGCATGGGAATGGTTCAAAGCTGCACCAGGGGAGGTTTAGACTGGACATTAGTAAGCGTTTCTTTACTGTGAGGGCGGTCAAACCCTGGAACAGGCTTCCTGGAGAGGTGGTCAATGCCCCAAACCTGTCAATGTGTAAGAGGCGTTTGGACAATGCCCTTAATAACACACTTTAACTTTTGGTCAGCCCTGGCTACATCAGGCATTTGCACTAGATGATCATTGTAGGGCCCTTCCAACTGAAATTCAATTCAATTCAATTCAATTCAATTCAATTCAATTCAATTCAATTCAATTCAATTCAATTCAATTTTATTCTATTCTATTCTATTCGCTCCTTGTTTTCAAGAATTTCTGAGCCATTAACAGTATCTGGTATAGTCTGCTTCCCTCATGAAAGCATAACCTCAATTTTATAATAACTCTTCCTTTTGCTGAAAAAGATGACTAAATTATTATTTGTTAGTTATTCTTTGAGGAGAACAATTAACTTTCAGGAAAACTTAGTCTTATTCTTTTCAGAATTATTCATACCTAAGGGACCAAGACTTGAAGATCATTAATAAAAACATATATGCACAATGAATAAGGTAAAGAGATAAATCTTTTGTTCTGATTCCTTTTTATCAGGCTACATTTCTGATGGTAGAAACAGACCAGTAGATGCAGAATTCCTGATTTTGTCCAATAAATCGCACAATTGCTTATTACTATATTGCTGGTTGGTTGGGTCAATTCTTCCTGCTTTTTCTCTTACTAAGAAGGGCATCTCCATTTTTATGAGTAAGTTGTAAAACTAATGGCATGTACTGAACTCCTGTAAAAGCACACATAGTAATCTACTTTTTCTAACCTATTCAAATGAAAATTCTTTGACATTGGTAGCTAAAGCCGTACTTAATGTATATGTAGCTCACCTTTTTGCAACAGAGAACAGTTTCTGATTTGTGGTTTTTTGGGGGGCTTTTTTTTGGTTGTAATTGCTCCCATATAAATAAGTTTACTTAAATAAATGAAAACTTGTCCACCCAAACTGACAAATTCTAGACTTAATTACTGTAATAGCCAACAGTTTCAAACTGGGGGCCTCAAATAGCTTTTCAGGTATGCAACAATTTTCGATCTGCTGACCCAACTGACATTTTGATTTAAGTGGCTCTTTCCATCTTTTAATACCCTTGAAAATAAAACCACTTAATGAAGTCTTAAAATATGGAATAAAGAATCCAATTTTAAGCACAAAGCCATTTATCTTTGGCTCAGGAGCTGATTCAGATCAATCGGTATTTGTAGATTTAACCCCAAAATCATGGTGTGGCTCAAATGTAAGTAATAAGAATTTCAAAAGAACCTTTCATTCCAGTATGTTAGCATCAGAATGCGATTTTTTTTGTAGCTTGGCCTTTGAGCCAAAAAAGCCTCAGTTTTTCCCTGTTACTTCAGTAATTTCACTGCTTATAACTGTGTTTCATTTGTAACTCTGTAAATAAGTTATTTATGAGTTTCTGTATCAGAATTCAGGAGTAAGCCACATTTGTGAGAAATAAGAGAAGTCAAAGGTACCTGTGGAATGACTGCTACGATTGTACACTTATTTGTAGCATAGGGCTTAACTACCTCATGTTTCCATGCCCTCTGGAATCTTGAGCAACATGGAAGCCTGTTTGCCACCACAGCTGTTTTTTTATTACTGTTTCCTGTTTATTATTCTATATATAGAACATTCAATATATGAACATTTCCTGTTCTGTTAACAATTCATACTAATTTAGCATTCCTTTACGAGCACACATGTTAAAACCTAGGCTACAGTTCAGCAAAGTATTTGAATACGTGTCACAATTTAAGAATACAAGTAGCCTCAGTGCTGAGCTGCCTTAATTAATCAAGACAGATATAAAGCATAAGGAGAGTCAGAAATATGAGAACATCCTTTAAGCAAAAGAAAGATTAGGTTTTCATTGGAAGCTACTGTACCTCACGAGAGTTTCTGCAGACTGTTGGCAGTCGTTTAAAGAATTTAAAACCCAGCAAATTTTCAGTAATGGAATTTTACTTTGGAACACTTTATTTTAAATTAGCCATATCCCTATCAATAACAGTAAGCAATCTACAGGCATGATTCCAAACTCTTTGGCTTATTTGAGACCTATGTGCAATGTCTTCTTCTCACTTGCCATTACTCTCTTGTGGTTGTTCACATTGCACATTGACTAAAACAGGTGAGGCAGAATATACTTATTTCATTAGCAGTAAATGCCCTGCAGGCAAAGTTCAAGTTTTAGTTTTAATGCATACAAAAAGTGCATGAAGATCAATAATCACTTATATGTTCAAAAGCCCACTGGCTAAGTTCTCTTTTGGGACCTTATTTGTTGATTAAAAATAAAAATTATACACATTCTTATACATATGCATTTCTTGGTATAGGCCTAAAATAGAATGTATATTAAGATATGCATACATAAAACTTATGCATGTTATTATTTATAGTATAGCATATATAGGTGTATGTACATATGTAATTTTTCCATTGCTAGTAGAACATTTGTAAGCCACCTCTGGTGCTAAGTTATAGTATTTATATATATGGGATTATATAAAGCTGTATTTTATATGTATTTATATTTTATATGTACTTAATACATTAAACAACTGAGTTGTACAGACATCACCATCAACTACAATCACCATGATCATGAAAATGAGTGTCTAAAATAGGCAACAGAAATACAGAGAAGGTAGATGAGGCATCTTTAGGGGAACAATAGTTTCCATTTCCAAGATCAGATCATCCCTTTTGCCAGGTCAGATGAACAAGACATAGCCATAGAAACTGCTCGCAGGTTTTGTTCTGCTGTTTTATGCTTTAACCCTTGACAGGAAGCAAGTTCCAGTGGGATATTCAAAATACAGTTTAGATATCGGCTCTTATCAACATTTCCACTGTGTCAGGAGAGACAGTGAAAATAAAGTTTGCTGTCTTCCCAGCTGTCTGGACAGTCTCTAACAGTGCTTGTGTGAAAATCAGAGAGTATCCCTTCTCAGTGCATTACATCTTGCATGGGTTTTGGGGGGTTTTGATAAGACTATTATATCATCTGCCAAACATGATTCATTCCAAACTTTGCAGCCTTCTCCATCAGGTTTACCCAGTTCAGCAGTCTTACCACTTCACTGTGCTCCATGCCTCTGCCAAGCAAGAGGCAGAGAGTTCATCTCCCTAAACTGTGTCCCACTGGGCTGAAACTGTGCAAAAGAGTCAGAAAAAAAATAATAATAATTCTATTGTTTTTAGTTTCCCAAATACTCCGTATTTATATCTTTGCTACGCATTCATTTTATTCATTATAACATAAGTGTCCTAATTTGGGAATTTATTTCACATTGTTTCACGTTCTGGAATGCACATGGACCAAGTGTCTATCTCCTTCCTCCCTTCCGTGCTCTGGAAACAGATAGGATCTGGGCAGCACAACCACAGATGCATGTTAAATATATCAGGGCTTGTTAGTATGGTGCCAATAGCAGCACAAAAGTTAGGTAAACTGCCTTCACGCTCCAAACCAAGCACAAAAGATGGAAGCTGCTTTGCACGGTTTCCCAGCAAAGAAAAGACTCACTGCACATCAATGTGCAAACAAGCCTCTCCTTGTTTTCACTTGAAATTAAATACTATACTGCATAATGCTGCAGTGGAAGACACTACATAATATTCTGGGATTTGACGTTTAAGAATACAGTGATGATTAATGACATATTCTACTAGGAGAGTGTACTGCCAATTCTTGCAACTACCTACAGTAACTTCCCTTAAATCCTGAGCAGCATTTTCATAAATGGAGAAAACTCAGTCATTGGATAGGTCTGTATTTCTACTGCAGTTCTCAGCCAGGGATGTTAAATAAGCTTCCTACGACCATTTTCTTTAACAGCATTAATGACTTCTCTTAATTATTCTGTCTTGTTGAGAGCAGACATAAATTGTTGGCATTTTCTGATTTAAGTATTTTATGTTCTTAGATAGTATATGATTACTAGTAGTTACCACAAAGTGGGGCCTCAAATCCTGCAAAATATTCTTTCACTTTTATCAAGAAACTGGGAGTTACACAGTGGGAAGAGAAAGAGTCGGGCTTGCTCATCCTCAGGGAGTGGGGTTTCTCATTTGCATACTTCTAATTTGATGCTGACATCCAGCAAGCACCGTAATATTATGCAAAACTGACTCCTGACTTTTTAAATATTGGCAGATTTATGAGTAAACTATGCAAGATACCTCTTCAAGTAAAAATAAAATTTAACAAATTAGTGAGTTTCTCATTTTTATAATAAAATTTGAATTTTTGAATCCAGTGTATGATAGGACATAGTCCACACAATGGTATCTCTTCATGTATATTTTTATATATTTTAAAGTGTACATATTACCAGAAATATTTCAGTTTGTGTAGTCACTACTTATTTGATCTCCTCCCTTCACTCAACCCTAACCTGTTAATCGCAAATATTTCTTCCTGAAGGAGATGCATCAGGTTTCTGCTGGTAAGTCTGCCAACTTCTTTCTCGCTCTCTTTCCACAGAGTCTTTAGAATCCTATTCAGCAATAGGATTTTTAACCTGACATTCGTAAAAAATGAAAAAAATACCATTACATTCAATCCTTGTCAGAAAGAAAGAGAGAGAGAAAGAAAAAGAGAGTGAAGGGACATAGAGACAAAGAAAGAAAGAAAAATAAAGAAACAGAGTGACAAAAAAAGAAGAGAAAGATAAAAAGCCTCTAAGTATTAAATTCAAAACCAGCCTAATAAAACAGTTGAGACCACATAGAATCATAGAATCCTAGGCTAGAAGGGACCTCAGGGATCATCTGGTCCAACCTTTCTAGGCAAGAGCACAGTCTAAACAGGACAGCCCAGCACCCTGTCCAGCTGCGTCTTGAAAGTGTCCAATGGTGGCAGTCAACCACTTCCTGGGGGAGATGATTCCAATGGTTGACTGTTCTCATTGTGAAAAATTTCTCTCTCGTGTCCAATAAGAATGTCCCCAAGAGCAACCTGTGTCCATTCCTCCTTGTCCTCTCCATGTGACTCCTTGTAAAAAGGGAGTCTCCACCTTCCTTATAGCTACCCCTTCGCACATGAAAGATGAAGTTAAACTATAAAGCTCTATTACACATGTAACTATTCCAGCAATAAGGTAAAATCAGAAAAAAAATTGCTCTTTTTCCTACATTCTTTCAGTCAGAAATGACTGAGTTTAATTTTAAGCACGAGTAGGCCTATAAAAGCTATTAGGACTTCATAATGCCTTCAGCTAAGCATATGTGAACTGTTTGCAAGACTACAGGTAATAATGATATTTTCAGAGAGGCATCAGTCCTTTCAGTGACATAAAAAAGTATTTCACCTCAGTCTTGGAAAGCTTTCTTTTATTACAAATATTCTGTACCCTTAACAGAACCTGAGATGTACTTTAGTAGTCAGTACCTGAGCAGGAAGCAGCTTTCTAGAGAAAACATAGTACCTTTAATGATTTCAGATAGGTTTAGGATAGAGAGAAGTCAATGTTAAGACTTCCATTAATAAAAAACACTTAAGCAGGTGCTTCATTTTAAGCAAATAAATATCACCACTTAAAAATATTTACCAACTACCTACACTGATACATTCTCTTTTTGTGAATCTCTTAAAAGACATAATTAGCTCTTTATCCAATTCCTTCATTTTTTTCTTGCCTTTCTGTTAAAAAGAAAAAAGCTAAATTTTATCTTAGGTTTACACATGTCAAATGATACAATGCCTGTTTATTTTTATGTCACTTAAAGTCAGGGGGGTTTTACATAGGATGCCTTCCATTCACGGAACGTACAGACAAATTCAATTCCTGTTTCATTTTACCATATACTCTGAAAGACAAGTTTGTTCACAGCCATTATGTGACAATGGCTATTTTTGACTCCACAAAACAGATCTAGGAGGACATTAGTCCTACTTTCTCCATTTTTTTGCTCCCAGTGTTTTAAAGGGCAACATTTTATATGGAAACCTATGTTATGTTCAGTCATTTCTGTTTATCTGAAGATTTTTTTAAGTGACTTTGTGGCACACTGAACACGGGCAGCTTTTGCTAGAGAAAAGGCCTGAATTGCAGTGGTCCTAAGGCTACTCTACATTACACTGGGGAAGATTAACAAGAGTATTTTAAAAGTAGTTTAAAGCCACCCCTGCATACATTATGCTTTCTGTGAAGGTGAAACTAGAACTCTAATAACAAAATTTTTGTGACTTTCCCAAATGCCTCATACAACCTGAGGCTGCTCATTATTTCACCTTAAGTGGCCTGTTAATATGAGCATGTATTAACAGCAAGCAGACAGAAACCTCTCTTCCTCTCTCCCTGCTTTCCTCCTTATTACTGAAGCTGGGGTTTATTTTTAACTGCATCTAAAAAATAAATTAATCTTCCATATTAACAGATTAATCCTCCTCGCCTCCAACAGGAGTGAGTGGTTGCCCATTCCCAGAAGATATGGCACTGCTGGAGCACCATATGGATAAAGTCTCGTTTATGTTTCTGTCTTCTTTGCATAAATCAGGAAGCTAACCCACCCCTCCAAATCAAAAGGTCACTGCCAAAAAGAATAGTAAGGAAACTCCTCCAGACTTGCTGAAAAGCATCCAGAAATACAGGAAGGCCAAAGAAGTGACAGTGATGAAATTAGCAGCCTAGTAACTGGGATTATTTCTCTGAATACCATGTTTTTAGGTTTTAATGAAATGCTTTCACTTTCTTCTCCGTTGCACTCATTCTTTTTCCTATTTAATTTGTTGTCTTCTCCCACAAGGGAAGCAATGCATGCAGGTTATATTCTAGGGCTAGCGGTGACTTCTGTGGCAGTTCAGCCTCGCTTCTTCCCTCAGACCAGAAAACTTCCTCTGATAGTTGTCTGCATGTCTACTAAACCGTGCTAAATTGATACAGATACTGAAATAAAGGCCCTGGTGTTTTCTCCTTTGTATTTACCAATGGCTGTCTTCTTGTGCCAGGGGGCTAGCAAGCTGCCATAAGGCGCACACATTTGCATGAGGCGATCACCTTCCTTGCTGGGCTATCAGTCCTGCATGGTTGCCTCCTGGTCCCTCTCCCCTGACACAGGGGACACACAACAAATGTCCACACAGTGTCAGATAGAGCTTCTCTTGGCATGTCAACCTACACGTTTGCATGTGGCAAGTCCCCCAGTTTGATATCTTTGCTTGCAGCAAGCCAGGAATTGAACAATAGTGTCTAGGGTCATATTTAAATTTGGGGACTCAACAAAATAGTCCAAGACTTCTATTCAGGGCAATAACTCATCCTAAACCACATACCCAAAATATTCCAAACTGCTTTATGGATTTATACCTAGGATGAATCACTTTACCACAGCTGCCGTTTCAGCAAAATTACATAAATATTGCTTTTAGGGGGCAGGAGGGAGAGAAGGGTGATTTCTTCATATTTTGTTCCTTCTCATAAAATCACTAGATGGGGAATTTCTTCCTGCTTCCCTGCAGGAATTCTAATTGACTGACAGTTTTGAAATCTGCCATGGACTGCAGACATGTATTTATGTCTTGAATTCATTACTTGAAAGACTACTTTGACAGTAATGGTAAATGTCACCACATACTTTGAATAGACAGTTCTCCTTAATGCTGGAGGAAGACAAGGTTGGGGAACATTAACTTTTAAATGTTTTGAAGGAATTTGACATTTACTTCCTATGCTACTATATCTCAATAAATATTTTCAAGTCAGCCACAAAGAGCTAAGTGGAGTGAACTTAAAAGGATAAGAAAGATTTGAGGTCACACAAAATAAGTACTTTAGTAACTAAGGAAGAACAAAGGGTTTCTTCTTAAAATGTGGAGTGGTTGGTAAGTTTAGATCATGTGAATCATAAATCTTTGGAAGAATCTTGCAAATGGTTGTAGTGATGGTTCAGTGTGCATGTCCTAATGAGAAACAAAGCTCTGCGTTTTATACATCCACAGTAACAATAGTGATTTTTATGTTTTCAAGCCCTACGTAAATCCTATGGCTCTAAATAATCAGGAGTTAATAGAAATTGAACTTTGTAGCACGAAAAAATATGGTTTTAGGATAGGCTTGTGATTTTCAGGTTTGCTAATATAACTTTGTTTATAATAAGCTTCGTAACCTAGGAACAAAACAAAAGAAAAACCCCAAGCAAAAAATGTTTCCTAGCAGTTGGATAATTGGTGAATATTGTCTTTTATAGATTCAGTTTCCATCCTTTTGCTACTGAAAGCAATTGTGGTAACTGGGCTAAAGGTAATTGGGCTGTTGTTGGCTGAGCCTGATGTTAGTGGAATGGAAGGATCTTAGGAGAGCACACTGCACTGGGAGATCCTTGCCATTCATCTCCTCTACTTTGTGTTCATCTTATCCTACCTCCTAGCAGAGCAACTAACCAAATGCTACAACTAGGAGAGGTAACAATGATCTGTCTTCTTTTTTGCACTGCGGCAGAATCATCACTTGAGAGTTTTAGAGCAAATGAGTGACTTGCATCTCTCTACCTGCGCAAGAAGTTGATATATCGTGTTAAAGAGAGTTCATAGAGGAAGCATTCTCCAACTTATGCAAAAAGTGCACTTGCACAGAGAACGGTTCTATACCACAGAAGCATCTTTGACCTTAGTTTGCAATGGATTTACCCCTTACTTTCTTCTAATGAAGCCATAGAATAATTCCGTAGGAAGTCACTTAATGGAATGGTAATTAAACACTTCACTACCATGCACTTTGTATGGTTTTACATGATTTTTCACTATCTCACATTTCTGCTAGAATCAAAGACAAAATCAGAAGTAAAATCTGAACTGATACTCTTCCTATGCTTATCTACCATGTTACACCATTTTGGTGATGGTGAGAAACCACTGGAACAAACTATTTGGCAAAACCGACTTGTCCGTTGGTTGCAGTCTTTGAATCCAGGCTGGATGCCATTCTGGAAAATACCTGTTAGGCAAATACAAGATACCAAGCTTAACACAGGCATAATTTGATGAATGTTTCTGACCTGTATTAAGCAAGAGTTGGACTAACTGATCTCACAGTCTCCCTGGACTTAAAAATCTAAAAATCAGGATTAATCTTACCCCCATCTAGACATCGACACTGCAGAAGTCCGTGCCAGAGCCAGTTGCCTAGCCTCCCTTTATAACTGTTGGGAGATGAATAGCACCTCTAGGTCATGATTCATCTCACCCTAATGTAGACATCTGAAACGGTGCTTATTTTTCTCCACCAAGTATAAAAAGAGTCTAGACAGGTAGCTCAGACATAAATGTTACATTATGTTCATCTGAAGTTAGGCAAAATGAAATGAAACCATAAATCCAGATGTCTTGGTAGTATGAATCCCATGAATGGTCTAGAAAATGCTAAAAAACCCTTACGGTCAACTTTTTGTGTATACCAACAGCTTTGTTTTATACCTAATATCTGGCAGCCACTCTGAGGTAGTGTGTATGGTACCTCAGCTTTCAGCCCTGTGGTCCAGAGGGAAGAATACTTGCTCTGTATCCTAGGCCATTACAGCTCTGAGGAAGAAATTCCCCTTTCATGGGAATGGAGAACTGAGATATTTGCCAGCTTAACACACACTCTCCATCTCTTTCTTTGTATGTGAGACTATGTGCATAGCTGTCCCAATGTGTTCAGTTGTTCAGGAAGTGAGACAAAATCCTGGCTATGATGGGACCTTAAACAGGGGAAAGGTCAATGATAAAGGAATGACAAAGTTTGATTTTATCATATGGCTCCATTTCCCAGCATCAGCAGACACCAGCAATTCTGAGCGTACGCCGCCAGCTGCCTTGTTTGCTGCTATTTCTGTGAAGGCTGCACCGGGAGCTGAACATCCTGGGGAAGCGTTTGAGCTGCCACTGCGGGGAGAAGAGAACCAGATGAGCATGCAGACAGCACTGGGAACGGTCCCCGCCTGCCTGCTGAAGCAGCGGGGTGGCTTTTGGGCTGGGGCCAGGGGTGCTCAGCAGCGCGATGTGATGTGCTTCCCAGGAAGGAGACCTAGGCACCCGCCTGGGGGGACGCTGCAGTGCCCCTGGCCTCCGCTTCCGCCGCCGAGCCCCCCTGCCCTTCCCTCTCGGTGTGTCCCAGCTGCCGTCCTTGGGTCATGGTGTCCGTATATACACACATACACACACTATATATGTGTACTGTGTGTAGTGTATTTACACCATAGTATATGAAAAATATATTATAAAATTTTTATTTGTCTTCTATATATAGCATATATATATAGAATCACAGAACTGTTTAGGTTGGAAAAGACCTTTAAGATCAAGTCCAACCATTGATATGTTAGTGTATATGCACTATTAGCATATATATACTATGTATACACTTTCCTTAAAGTATATATAGACGAAATTACTGTATACACACTATGTGTGTATATATGCCATGTGTATACTACGTGTATACAGGCAACACACACAGAGTGTATACTATATGCATACATATATGTGTGTGTGTGTATGTAGGCTACAACAGGAGGCACGGGGTTGCTCTGGCGGTTATCAGGCCTCGGGGACGCCAGAGGGCAGGAGCGTAGCCGGCAGCCCAAAGGCCGGGGGCCCCCCCCCCCCCCCCGCCGCCGTGGCTCCTCAGCGCCGGCCCTGGAAGCGGAGGGCACCGGGGCGAGGAAGGGGCGGCCGGACGGGTGGGCCCCCCCGCGTCTGGCCGGGGGCGGTGGGCGGCTCGGGGCCCTTCGGGGCGCCTTCCCTTGGAGCCGCGGCCCACGCGGTGGCGCGGTGCTGTTAACGGCACAGGCCGGGCGACGCTTGCTAGGTGTTCGCTGGCCTTGCTGTAGCCGGGCGAGTACAGCCTGCAAGGAATTTCGCCCAGGAACAATGCCTGAAAATGTTTGGGCACTCGGCATTCGTGTGCAGAGTAGCACAGAAAGCTGGAAAGCAAATTTGCTGCCAGCGCTGGGGCACTCTTGGTAGTCTGGCTGTGACCTTATTATGGCTGTTCAGGCCCGGGCAGTACTGACCTTGGCAGTACTGTAGGGAGGGCAAGAAAGGGTAGAGGTCCAGGAGACAGCCGTTGACAGGGAATATTTTCATCTTCCCTGCTGAAATGTTGCTCTGAACAGGACTTTGGGCTGTTGGCTGGTTCGTCCTGCCTGCATTTTGCTCTGGGCTGGGTTGCTCTCTGAAACTGCTCCGTGGCTCCAGGACCCCTTTGGAGCAAGCACGAGAGCCATAAGGATGACTGACCTCGCAAACATAACTCCTCCAGCCTCTGGGTGTATTTCTCCTGCTGCTTGCTGGGGAAGGAAGCAGCTTTCTGGCAGCCAGGCCACTTCTGAGTCCCGGTGATAACCTGTGGTCCCCAAAGCTCATGTAAAACTGACTTGTGCCTGTGCTGAGGAGAGGTGCTTTAGGGAAAGGAAATTTTCATCATATTTTGTGGATGCTAGATGGCAGTATTGCATTTCTTAAACAATTAAAGTTTAGTTAGTGGAAAACAGGAAGAATTAACAGCACTCTGAAGAGCAGAATGCTGTTGGTAATGAAAACTCAGATAGACTAAATAGTCATATAATTAAAATACTATGTTTACTGAGGGGTTGCCCAGAACAGAAGATACATTATACTTTCTTCTTGGCCACGTACATCTTTACTGCTCATGTGAGTTAACAGTTGATAACAACACTGCTCATATTTTATGGGTCTTCAGGATTAGGCCCATGATATAAGTCCCTTTCTTGTGATGTATAGCAGCGCTCTTGCGAAGGGGGTGGGTGAGCCTTACCCCACTGACACAGAGATGTAAATCTTCTGTGATTTTATCGCAACTGAAAGAGGCAGACTTGGTTACCTCAGTTCACATATTAGTGGATAAGCATCCACATCACTGAGTTCTTGATCCAGAAAAGCACTTGAGCAAGCATTTAGCTCTAAGCATGAGTAGTTCATGGTTTTAATAGGATTAAACTCATATGGTTAAAGTTTGACAGACAGTTAAGGACCTTTCTGGATCAGGGCCTAAAGCAATCATTGCAACTTTGGCAGTCTTCATAGGCAGGCCAAAGGCTGAGTACCTTTGTTGAGAAAGTTGCCCTCTTCTCCTTGGTAACCACAGTGGCTTCAGGTTAGGACTGATACTGGATCATAATTTGGCAATGCAACTAGACTTTCAGCTGTGTCCCCTGCCCTACGGAACAACCTTTAGAACTGTGAATGCAGTGGCTCCATTGGGCAACCCGCCCCTAAAAAGAACCTGAGTTCTCAGCTGGATCTGGCTAGCCTGACCCCCAAGTGGTGGGGCTCAGGTAGAGGGCTGGCAATCACAGGACCCACCACAGTTGGTTCCAAAGCTTTGAAGAACAGCAGTGGTGGAAAAGGAGCTCTCAAGCAAAAGAAACAGATTTTGGCACAGTTGGAGATAGAAGAAAAAGCTGGTTGGTTGCTTGGGGGTAGGCAGCTCAATCTGATGGGGTTTTCTAGCTGAAGACTGGTGTTAAGTGATAGTTTTGGATCCCGATCCCAGCCTCAGGCACTGGGAAGCTGCACATCTGCCTAAACTAACAAAGGGGAGAGTTCAAAAGGAGCTGAGAGATGCCAAGAGGGTTGAAAATCAATGGAAGATCAAAGTCTAAAGATGGATGAAGGCTGAATTTTCATGGGAGTGTTTGCCTTGAAAGGGAAGGTAGTGGGAGAGTTGCTGTCTGTGTCTATAAGATTTTATTGCAATATTCTGGAGGGGATGAACTCTGACAAAAGGTTGAAAGGTGAATCATCCCTGTTCTGCAAAGAGCAAAAGTTCTGCATGCTGTAGCAGAGGGAGGTGTGCCTGGGATGGTGATGTAGAAGGATGTGGAAAGTGAGACAGAAAATGGGCTTATGAACCTAGTAAGTTTGTTTTTCCACAGGAAGTGCGGTTCCTCTGAATATTCAGTTGAGAAATGTGAGGGGAGTAATCACTTCATTCAGTTAAAATGTAAGATGAACTGATGCTATACTATCTTGTGAGCTTTTATTTTGTGGGTGTAATGAGTTCATTTCAACTGTAGGATTTTTCCAATATTTTATTGTCTCTTCTTGTAGCAGGAACACACAGGTAAATGTAGACTCCAGCTGTAAGTGACAGTTTAAACATATATAAAATAGGAAAACCTGCATGAATACAGGTTATTTTTCTAGGAACAAGACTGTAACATCAGGCCTAAATGTGAAATGTGTTCTAGAGCTTAGTCTTCACTGAGTAGGGAGGCAGCTGCTTAATGTTATTAAAGTCAGACTCTAATCCTGTGATGGGAATGCTGTTTTTATAAATGGCTCTGGTATAAATTAATAGGGAATTAAAGCTGTAGCTTTGCTGGAATCTTGATATTCTGTTTGTGACCAGGTCACTGCTTTATTTTTGGTGACAAATAAGACTTGATCAGTTTTATTTACAGTCTTCGCAATAGGTTTATAAAGTAAAACTGCATACAGTTCTTGTGCATTTTTGGAACAGTTTAATCTCTGATAGCATCAACTGATCAGTACTGGAATTGGTCATACATTGTTTCGTCTGGCTTTATTTTAGTTTTCCTTTTTCCTTCACCATGGAATATTTTGACATTTTTGAAACTCCCAAAACTTCCAACTTTCCATTTGGAAATTGATTGAAGCAGCATCGTTTATTTTCAGTAGAAACTGAATTTAAGTATGTCAGACTGCATGTATCGGGGCTGCTGTGATGCCTCCTTAGGAGTTACCCTTCAGATAACCTCTGCTCCCATTCTTCCATCTAGGCAAAGCTGGGTTGAGCTCTGTATGGCTTATGTGCTTTGTGTCCTTCCTGTTGTAGGACTTGCCTCATTCACTGAAATTGTTCCATCTTATAACACTCATTAGGTGCTATAAAATATTGAGTTTAGTTCTTTGAGGGTGATATTTTTCATTTTTTTGGGAAGGAAGAAAGCATAAAGCAGGCATACATTTTGCAAAGCTTCCTGAAGTTGAAATCCTGAAACTGTTTTGTTAGAAAACATTTGACCTGATAAAACATTCCCCTTAAAGACTAAAGCCCTATTGTACTCAATTAAAAAATAGAAACTTACAGTGCATTGTTTTTTGTTGTACAACCAGCATCTCTTTAGTTGTAGTCTTCCAATGGCAAGTTTTGCAACAGCATCTTCTCATTGCAAAGTATCGATTAATACTAGAGATGCTTGACTGTATTTTCTATCAACACAATGTTATTAAGAAAGTGACTAGTTAAAATAACATTCACACCCAGGGCTACTTCAGTTCATATGCTTTGCCAATCAAGAAAACACCATTTTTTTCCCATATGTTTAATTTTTTTTTGCATCTAAAGTGCAAGTCTGTACAGTGCACATCTCCAGTTTCTTTAGCTTGCATATAAACACAAAATCTGCAGGCATGCTTATGGAAATGTCACCTGAGTTTACAATCATCAAAATGTAGGCACAGTTTTTAGTTTACCAACTGAAAGAGCTGAACCAGAAGCCTTTATGCAGGCCATCTGAGGGATACCTGGAGTTGCGGTTGCAAGTGAGAGTACCAAATAGGGTAATGGGGAATCAGAGAAAATTGCCTATGGGTTTTTCTAGTGATTGGCATAGTCTACGCTTGCTGATCATGATGAAAGGAAGCAAGCCACAGAATACGTAACAGGGTGGTGAACAATCAAGTGTAGGACTGTAGGACTTGTAGGCAAAATATACTTAGTGGGGTATTTTTGTGGTGGTACAAGTCAAGGATATGCATCAGAGGAGCACGAGAGGTGCAAGATCCAACAGGAAGCTTGAAGACCTGGCAAAACTTGACAGTTTCATCTCTACTTCTTTGGATAGCCATGCATGCCAAGAAGAGGGAATGACTAATTTTAAATTTCCCAGAGTGGCTTGTGCCTGAGCTGTTAGCATGTGTGTAAGAAGTTGGAAGTCTGTGGGGAAAGCAGAGGTTTAGCTAAAGGAACTGAAGGATACTTGAGCCAAATGGCAAAACTTTAAAAAGGGAACACTTAAAAATTGTTTCTCTTGCAAAAGCTTTAATAGATCTGTAAAATTGCACTGTATTCACAGGTACAATGCCAAATGGCAAGACTACATTTAATAGTAAAAATATAAGTGGGATTTTAATTCTGCTTTTCGTGCAAATCTCAGTAAAACCTTAACTGAAAACCTCAATAGCATATCAAAACAGTTATAGCTTGTTATTAATAATGCAGTCTTTCTAAGTCGTTGAGCTGGAGGAAGATGTAGGGACGTTGATTTTTTTTTTTTTCACTAACTACTATCTTTTGGGGAAAACACAGTTTTTGAAGGGAAAACATCTCATTCTTTATGAAAGTGAGATTTACCTCTCTATTCTGAGCATAAAAGCTCCAATTTTTTCGAAGCAGTTTCATAGTTTCTAAAGGAATTATTGGAATAGTAGCTTCTCAAGTCCGCTAAATGACCTATTACTGTAACTCATTGCTACATACTTGTTTTTTAATCAGTGAGTTATAGGGGAATCTCTATTACTGAATGAATACAGCATGTTTTGTTTCAGGGTGCTGAGGGACAGCTGTGATCACTAAAGAATTTGGTATTACTTGCAAAATTTAATAACACCCCCCCCACACACACTTTTTCCTTTAAATCAGACCTGAACCTGTTGCATGTTTAAGGTTGATTAATCCTCCACCACACGACATGAAGTAGATATGTCTCTAATATGGATCATCTATTTCTGATATAGTCCAAACATGTAACAGTTACCTCTTGGGGTCTACCCAGGGAGAACATCAGGAAACACTTTTTTATTGTGAGAGTGACTGAGCACTGGCACAGGTTGCCCAAGGAGGTTGTGGAGTCACCATTCTTGGAGATCTTCAAAGCCATCTGGACATGGTCCTGGGCAACCTGCTCTAGGTGGCCCTGCTTGAGCGGGAGGGTCAGATAAGATGACCTCCAGAGTTCCCTTCCAACCTCGACCAGACTGTCATTCTGTTATCCCTATGTGAGCATAGTGCAGGGAGAGAACAGAAGACAAGGGAGATCTGATGAGAAAGAGGGATAATAGGAAACCTTTTTTTTTTTTAAATTTCATTAGACTTTTTGAATATTCTGACTGTAAAAACTAGCTAACCTTGATGATATGAAGTACAGAGCCATTGGGTGTTTGCAGAACGGTAATGGAAGCCAGTTTTCCCAGTTGGACAAACTGAAGATGATCAGTCTTGGGGTGTCTATAGGAGAACTATAGTAAGTTCCAACAGTAAGAAAGTTTCTCCAATATTTTGAAGGCTTACCAAAATTCTATGACTCTCTTGTTTCCCTATAAACACTACTTTCCATCTGTGATTTTATTTTTGGTGGTGCTGGGGGGAGGGGTGTGAAGGGAGAAAGTTTGTCTAAATGTTTTCTCTGCCTTCCTCCTTGGTTCTTCTTTTCCTTTTAAGAAATTAAAAGGATGACTCATTTCCTACACTGTGACTTGCTCTCTTGGGCTATGTTGAGACTTCAGAAACCTGGACACTGTGTCCTCCAGCTTCCTTCCAGCTTACATGCCCAGATTTCCTACTTGTAGGTGGTGGACATGGTGAGCAACTATTTCACACTGTGATAGGGAACAAGGATGAGGTCAGAGCATGAGCATGAGTGGGGAATTTGGGAAACACACTGGGGTCACAGCTATATCCCTGCACATTCATTCCTTTCTTCCTGCGATAATTCAGAGCCTATATTTCTGGAGTGACCATGTGGACAATTCTTCCATTTACATGCTGACACTTAGGTCAGAAAAATCCATTTTATCTGTCCTCATTCATCGTAGGTAGCAAGGTGGCTCCCAATGCCTTTGCTCTCTGTATTTTCTATTTTTTTTAACTGATAACATGACTATCATCAAATACAGCCATTAACACACTGCAGAATTAAACTAGGGTGTTACAATTGTTAATTTGTCAACAGCATCTTATCTTGTTATTTTGTTTACTTTGGGGCAGTATGCCTTTTGGATATTTTTAAAGCAGAGAGTCTTGAGGCTTGTTTAAAACAATCTTAGTGGTCTTTAAAGTATGAGGAATTTCTTAGCCTGAGCTAAGTGTGAGGAATGAGGGTCTTCTGGGGGGCACACAAGTGATCTTCCTCCTTTTCCCACTCCTACTTCCCATTTCCAATTTTTGACAAAAACTTCGGTGTTCAGCAAATCTAGAGTGAGGTTCCCCTGTTCTCCCCCAAAGCCCTGTGTTTCTTTAATTAAGAAAAGCATTATTTTTGTTCTACAAACAAAAAATGTCACAGTAACTTTTTAATCAGACATTAAAAACCAAAATTAAATGAGATTGAACTATTCTTTCTCTCTCTCTTCTCCCCCTATCCCTGTCCCCATCCCCTAAAACATACTTTCTGGCAAATAAGAATCTGTGTGACTTCAGTGTGATTCTTGCATTGAAGTGATGCAATGATTCTGACCCCTGACCTCTGACCCCTGACTATTTTATTTGCACTGCTAGAACACCCTATTATCTGATTTTATTTTTTTTTTACTCTATTGATAGTGCAATTTCAGTAAAGGCAGTCACACAATCATATTTCTACTGGATCTTGTGCCAGTACCCTGATTCTGGCACTGCAAGTGTTTAACAAAATATCACTTATACTAATTTCATCCAGCTTCCAAACTTTTGTTTTTGCTTTCTTGATTGAGAAGGGTGAGACATTTAACTCCTGAGCTTTGAAACTTGGGTTTTATTTTTAACCTATTTGTTCAACTTTTTCACCCTGAATAGAAGGATGTTCTGAATTACAGTTTCGGTTCTAGTTGACATCTGGTTCGTTGCTGATACTTGATTTTTTTTTTCTCTTGGTCTTGCCCTCCCTTCTCTGCCCCTTCCCCATGGCTACATTTGTCCTTGTTGTCAGATATGGGACATTTCCTTCATCTTGCCAGTCTTTTTTTTTCTTTTTCTTTTCCTCTCCCTCCTTCTCACTGCCAGTCTCTGTCCTCCCCTGAAGCTATGATGGGACATAAACCCTATAGACAATATAAGGGCAGAACACTGTCAGGTGGTCTGCAAACTCAAAAGCAGGCAGCAGGGCTGGCTATTTTCCATAGGGCCATTTCTACACTGGGGATGTTTCTCACCATAGGCAATAAAAGACATGTTGGGTGCATGTCTGTAATGCCTGACCTTGACATACCAGAAGGGGGCAGTTAGAATAAGCTCATTGCTAAACCATATGGAACATGTTCTGGAAAAGCAAATTGCATTAAGCTGGGGACGATGCAGCTGTGCGGCACTTTGGCACGTAGAGCACAAGTCCTACCTGACGCCAATTCTGCTTTGTGTACATACTGTACAAACTGGGAGAGAACACATAACACAGCCTATGGTGTGCTGGATTATCACCTCGTTCAAATCTCTAGGCAGACATTTAGTTACATGTACCCTGTCAACTTTGTACCAGGTCATGACCAGTAACAGGATGATACCTTGCTGAAGCCAATTGTGTTGAAAACAGAGTCAATTTAATACGAGTTGAAGCAAGGAAACAATTTAGCCAATTATGACTTTTAAGTATAATCACTTGGTGAAGACTTCAAGCCTGGTTTATGCCGAAGGTTGCTGCAACCTACTTTTGGCTACAAGGCTGGCAAAGAGTAGTGTAGCAAGGTCAGCAAGAGAACATGGAGTCCTTAAGAATAAATCATTGCTGCCAACCTAACATGGTAGACTGATGTTTTAGAAGAGGGCAAGCAAAATAGAGCAAAATAACAATGAAGACTGGGGGATGAAGGGATTAAGAGCAGCCCTGTGGAGAAGGACTTGGGGATAAAAAAAAGGACATTGCCAATGTGTGCTTGCAACCCAGAAAGCCAATCATATCCTAGATATGATATCCAGAATCACCTCCCTTGACCTGCTGGCCACACTTCTTTTGATGCAGCCATCAAAAGAAGTGTGGCCAGCAGGTCAAGGGAGGTGATTCTGCTGCTCTACACTGCTCTGGTGAGACCCAACCTGGAGCACTGCCTCCAACTCTGGGGTTCCCAGCACAACAAAGGGATGATATTAGAGTGGGTCCAGAGGAGGGCCACAAAAATGGTCAGAGGGCTGGAATACTTCTCCTAGGAAGAAAAGCTGAGACAACTGGCATTGTTCAGCCTAGAGAACAGAAGGCTCCAGGAGGACCTTGTTGCAGCCTTTCAATATACAAAGGGGGTTTCTAAAGAAGACTTTTTACCAGGGCCTGTAGTGACAGGGCAAGGGACAACGGTTTTAAACTGAAATAGGGTGGATTTAGACTGGACATAAGGAAGAAATTCTTTATGATGAGGACAATGAGCCACTGGCACAGGTTGCCCAGCTAAGTTGAGGATACCCCATCATTGGAAGTGTTCACAGTCAGGTTGGGTGGGGCTTTGAGCAACCTGGTCTAGTGGAATATGTCCCTTCCCGTGGCAGGGGAGTTGGACTAAAGATCTTTAATGGTATCTTCCAACCCAAACCATTTTATGATTCTAAAATGTTTAGCCTCCAGATTGGGATGAGTTTTAGTCTTATGGTGGCTTGTGTTTTGGAAACCAAAGGCAAGATTTTTGATGGTGACTTTGTCAGGCCTGTGGCTTTGCTGGTTTTTCAACCTGCCGAAAAAGTGCAGGTAGCTCATGATGCAAGCACTCTGCTAAATGCTACAAGAGCATGAGCACCACATCCCTTTTCTGTGAGATAGGCAGAAGGGTCATTTCTGCCCTCTATAACACAAAACCTGCCAAGGAGTGATACAGCTAGGATGATTTAATGTGAAGGGCGATTTTGTTATATATCTTATACCTGTTAAAGTTGCCACTCTCGGAGCTAAGAAGTAAAGGCCATTGCAAGCAATAGGTACCAGCTCTGCCTGGAGAACACATTTCCAACAATGTGCAACAACTTCAGCTTCTAGCTGGGATGAGGAAAAGGTCTAATGGAGTCTCCAAAAGTTAAGATTCAAGCAGGGAACCCATCCTTTGGAGAGAATACTTCTTAAGCCTTCCAAGTAAAGCTTTCATAAAGCTCCCAAGTGCAGCTTTCAAGAACCAGAGTAGCTTCAGAATCAAAATCCTGAGGTTAGGTATCCATATATTTAAAACTTGCTTTGCTGAGAACAAAGTTTGTGTGACTAATTTTTTGCATGCTAAGTACAGGAAGGTGGAAACTGCTTTTCTTACCAGGCTTGATTAGTACAAAAGATCTGATGAGGCACGATCAGCCAAGTGCCAGAGAAAAAAGAATGTTTAGTGTTTAGGAGAGGTCAAGAGGATATACTAGCAAAGAATGTGAGTGACTTCTGTTTCTCACTGGATTGGTCATAATTTGGAATCACCATACTGCCAGTCTGATTAATAATTTACAGCTGTGTTCTTCTCCATTTTGTAAAAACCCATCTTGTATAAACTTAGGTTTCATAACTCAAATGAGAAAACCAATGTATGAACTTCTGTCAAAATCAACTCAACTCTAAGATCATCTTTACTTAAATACTAGTTGTTTAGTAGTGGGGTATGCCTACGCTTGTGTGTAGTGTTGGCTCTGGTGCATTTTGGCTGGTGGGGATATCAATAGAAAAATATGTAGTTTGTTAACGCATGCAAAGGAGGTTTAAGAACAGTGTGGTACAAAACAGTAACAGTATGGTCAACTCATTGAGTGAATAGAAGATTAATGTATTTAATTGTTACATGTTATAAACCAGAAAAATAACAGTTACTTGGTGAAAGACCTCGTAATTTTTTCTTACTTACCCCTTCTTGTGCATGCCCCAAGTGGCTGCATGCCTGTCCCAGAGAGCATGGGAACCGGTGGTGAAATCCCTGCTAAGCTCTACCACAGAAGTGCTAGGTGCTTCTTGGTCCTACAGCTTCTTCCTTTTCCAGTGTGTTTCCCTAACTCTGGGCCAGGGTGCTCTTGTGTGCCCATTCCAGGCTTGGTGTAAGGGGGCGACAAGAAGGTTTCACTGAGGAATATAAAGTTACTGTGGGTATGAGCCCCACTAACCCCAAGGGAGGAGACACCCTTGGCTGTGTGGAAAACCTAGGAGAGATGCAGAATTGCAATTACTGCTTTTGGTTAAAGGGGTTGAAATCCCTATATGCAAAATGTATATGCTGCCCTGTAAGTTATTCTGAGATCAGCAAAATAAAACTGGTATGAAAAATACTGAATTGTTAAAATAAGTCAAACCACTTGTCAGTAGGAAAAGCTGTTCACTGGGTGAACTGTTAGACATTCAGGTGAATATTCAAGCATATAAAGGCATATCTTGTTTTCAGTTCAGATCCATGGCTGACACTGTTCACCGTATCCATTCTGAAATCTAATTCTTAAGGTTCGATTTATATTTCCCAGGTTTTATACATAGTCTTCAGTGCAATTTTTATGGATTTGACTGCTGTAGATTAGGGCCTAGTAATTGACGTTTCAGTTGAAACAGGATGTATGAAGTCAAATCTGTATTATAAAAAAACATTTCTGGGAGAATGGAGATTATGAATTTTTAAAAGTGTGAATTTTAGTTAAATTACTTATTAAGTGCCAAAGGACGTTCTGCACACAGCACAAATATGGGAATGATGCTATTTTTGTCAAAAAGTAGACTAGCAGTGATATTTTTTTTGTCAGTGAGGAAATATTCTACTAAGCAAATTCTCTGCTTACCTATGTTTTTCACCTCTTAAGATACCCTGTAATTCATCTGGTATACTGGAGAAACAATGTAGGTCTCAGAAGTACATGGCAGAACTCAACAGGATGGTGAAAAAAATATCCTATGCTAGCCTATTTTAAGAAGAGTAACAAACCAACCTTGCTGTGTGTAGTGGTAAAGCAATTGATTTCTAAAGCTGAAGACTTGCAATGGAGAGTTTGACTTTATTGGCTAACCTATGGCAACATGGAGAATGAGAAAATAGGGTAAAAGGCAATGTCAGAAAAGGTAAATTATCTGGAAAGTAACTTAAAGATATATTTCTACTCTGAAAAGATACCGTTTTTCCCTGCAACAAAAAAGAGGAGACACTGGATTTATTATTTTTTTTTTCCCTCTAGTGTTCCCTCAGCCCCTGAAACCTGTTGCTATGTCCAATCTGGCTATTTTGCAAGCACAAGTTAATTTCCAAGAACAGCGCTGTGTCTTCCTCCCGGGACTGAAAAGTTCAGCTGAGGTTCTTCACATTAACAACTATTGAAAATATTCCACAGGCAAAATTAATTGATAACTCTGAAACCAGTATGAGATGATGACCCCAGATACTTTTGTAGCTTTATGTAGGCATCACTGTGAGGGTTCTTTATGCCAAATTTTGCACTTGTGGTTCACAAAGAAATGCAAATGCAGCCCGATGCTCACATTCTGTGTTGAAACTTGTAGGATGGGTAGTATTTTTTAAACACTTAGAGGAGGGGATACAACATAAAGGGAGGGTATCTGAGTAGTTTTTTTCACCAGAGTTAATGCTGGTTTCTTGGGGTTTGGTTTGAGGGGTTTTGGGGGGGTTTGTTTGGTTTTTTTTTTTTTTGTAGTTAGTACAACACTTCTAAATTTGCATGGTTTCCAGATTACTCTAGTACTCACAGAAATAACTTTAGCAATGTGGTAGGTAGAGAAAGGTAGAGAGAAAGCATCTTTTTTCTCACCTTACATATTTCATTTTAAGGCTGTTCTTATCTCCAAATAGACATACATCTGCAGGCCTTTAAAAGCTGGAGCAGGAGACGTACTCCTCTCTCCTTTCTCTAGTGAATATGTTTTGTCTCCTGAAAAATTATTTTTTTTAGTCTTCAGCTTCTCAAGACACTTAGGTTGCTGTTCATATGTAAACCAGTGTCAGTCCATAAATTCCACATCAATCATCTAATTTCCTGCAACTCTTGTTTGCAAGAGACGTGAGAAGCAGCACAACTTTGCATGGGAAGCTTGTTTTTTCTGATGTTTTGCAAAGTCCACTTCCACTGCCATAAGAATTAACTTTCTTATAAAATCTTTATTATGGTTTAGCTCCAATTTCAGTACTGTTCTTGGATTTGCAGTGTGCACCAACTCATCAGCCAGAATGCCTTTCTCTGGAACACGTTTTTTCAATTTCAGAGCAGAAACTTCAATAACCTCATTTTTTTCTTCAGGTCTGTCTTCATCATTTGTTATCAGATTTTGTTGCACAGCTACATTCTAGACTGTACATTCAGTGATGTCAAAAGACCTTTGCTTAAGACATGTCATTACCAGCAAAAAATGATTAGATGTATTTGAGTCCAAATACTTCTCAGTTCTTGCATCCTCAATCCATCAATACTGTGTTTTAAACAGCTCATTTGGAAGTGAGCCCAGTGTGCTGACTTTATCTGAAGTATTACGTGCATATTTATACTGAGGCACATACAGTCCTTATCCGCTGCAAAAAATGATCTTGCACAGCCAAAACCATATTATATATTACAGAAGCACTGTCTGGAGCAGATGGATTTCTGTGTTGGAAATCCGAATGTGTGTTGTTCCTGCATGGATGTTTCCTGAAGGAAAATACCAGGTTTGCTGTACACACAGTAGACACTGTTGAAAGCTTCAGACTTGCAGTACTTGAGCAGAGTCCAGAGAGCATGGGCCGTGGGTGGGCTCACCTGCGTGCATGAGGTCCATTTGCATTGCTGGTGTAGATTGATTGAACCCCTGTTGTGCTGTGCACACAAGAGTCACTGCTCACGTGTGTCAACAAAACCATTTATCTAGGACTACTGAGGAAGCCTAGCTGGAGCTTCCGCTCTGCTCTCCTGTTAGACATTTGGATATTTGGGACAAATATACTGGATTGGGTATTGCTAACACTGGGCTAGTGCCCGTTACTAAGTCTACAGCTTTAATCTAAGTGGATCAGTTATACATGAACATTCTTTTAATGACTCAAAATCCCTGCATTCATTGGATCATGAATCACCTTAAGGGCATATTGTCCTTTGAGGATGTGGGAGTGTCAGCTCTGGGCTTTTGGTTACTATCAACTCTCACTGGCCCCTGGTGAATGCCCAGGTTCATCATAATACGTGCCAGCAGGAGTCAACCTTACACCCATGGGAGTTTCTTTTTTGGCAGCATGGTGCTGCCATAATTTCAGCACTCACTACAAATTTGGTCTGTGTGTATCTGAACTGTCTGTGAGTTCTGTACTTGAGGGTAGGTTCTTGCAAACTTACAGCAATCTAGTTGCCTCTTAGGATGCATGTTAGGACTTGAAGAAACCTTATTACATGGACTGTGTGGCACCTGCACTGATCTCTGTGATAACCTTAGCTGAAAATGTTGTTATAGAGTACAGCTGAGGGTAAGAAACTCTTGTAAATATTTTCCACAAGGAACAGTAGATAACTGCTGTGACCTTCAACATGCCTTTCAAATGAGCATGTAGTCATATAGAAATAAAGTAATTTCCACATGATAACAGAATGTATGTGAGGATATGTATCAGAGCCTTTGTATTTATCCTCAAAAGGCATCCTCCCTCCTGCCCTACCCCAACCCCAATGGTTAAGGTATTTTTGTGATGATTTTTTAAAAAATCTCCAAATACAGTGCTTTAGTGATGTGATTTTGTTTAGCTGTGCGTGTATTTACCTACTTTTTTGGTATTCCTATGTCTCTGAGTTTCTGTAAAATGACTGAACAGAAGAATCTGCAAACTCAAGTGGATATCTAGTTCTGTCCATAGTTTGCCTCAGATAACAGTGCTTTGAGAAACTAAATTTTGACCTGGGAGAGGGAAAGATCACTCTTATCCACAACATTGCACTTGGGTAAGGCCCTTTGCATAGCAAATATGGTTTAGTTTAAACTACTATTAGGCTTTGTGCACCTGAAGAAACTTAGAATATGTGTTTGTGTTACAATGCTTCCGTCTTCTGAGACTGAAAAAACAAGGCAAGAAACAAGTTTATTGTCAGTTGGATGTTTGTTTGTTTTTTTTCTCTGAATTATGATTCATTTCTGGGATATTTGTGCTAACTGTTTGCAACCAACTTGACTGCAGTTGATCATGAGGAAATAATCAGGTAAAAATGTGCACTTTGAAAAGGAAGACAAAAGTTCTTCACAAGAAAATACTGCTTTTGGTGACACTGACCCTCCTGATAGCCAAACAGTGTTTGCTGGGCTGATGGTAAATGGAAGTTTCTTGCTTTTGAAATCCCAGAATGAAAGTAGAGAGGAAAAAAACCCTCTCCTTTTTATCAGTATTCTTAGTTTAAAGAGTCACTGTTTTAAAAGTCATAGGACAACATATATTTTATATTTTTCATTAACTTTAGACAGATTTAGGATATGCCAAAGGACCCTCTAGAAATCTTGTCTTGATTGGAGTGAAAACCTTTGTCTCCCTGGAGCCTGTGGACAGTGCTGTTAGAGCAATGCTGTGTACTGGGTGGATTCATGTTCAAGATTAGATAAGGCTTTTAATTTCCAAGATTATACTTTGAAGTGGTCCCAATACAAAGGATTATCTCATTTTAGGTGGTTTACTGGGTTTTATATGACAAGCACTTGAGATTTCCTGTCATTGCAGATTAACATGCTGTTGTCTACCACACTTGTGGCTGTGTGCTGACTTCAGCTGGGTAGTAGAGCCAAATCTTTTATGTGAATGAGTTGGAATTATGCACGAGGCAGTCCTTTGACCTGATATTATAGTAATGGGCAGGCTGGTGTAGGATGAAACTCAGATGTCTGTCTTCACTGGAGTTTGACAAACAGTGAGAAAATATATTTTAAGGCTGACAGGGAAATAAGAATTCTGTTTTATAAAAAATTAAAGCTTTGAAATTTTTGCTTTTAGTCCCACACCAATGCAAAACACACAACAGGTACTTAATAAGCACACAGGGGAGAGAATTTTGCGGAACTGAAACTTGAGCCTGAGTCTTCGGTGTTTGTGTTTTACTACCAAGTTACTGTATATTCAGTTTCTCAACAGAAATCAGAAAGACAGACCATTCAGGATTTGAAAAGTGCATGGAAAATTTAATTGAACCGGCTACAAAAGACGAAATGCTTCAACTTAAAGCTATTTTTTTGTCTGTTTACAGTTACACTTTTTCCCTTTTCAGGATTTTCATAAATATTGGTGAATATTCTGATGAAGTCTAGTCTCCAGTATGATGGAGAATGTTGCACTCAGAAGCAGTGAAGTTGCAGTCCATCAGTGCAGCTATTTGTTTAGTAAGATTCCAGCAAAATTTCCAGCATGATATTATGAAATAATGGGGATTATGATCCAGAGCTGGCCAAGAATCAGAGAAGAGTCTTGCATAACCAAGAGAGTCTTTTTTTTTGTTTTAACCATATTTTTTTGTCATGTACAAAAAAAAAAAAAGATCCCTTCTCTGTTCTGAAGCATACTTCAATGGAAATGTCAGGAACAGTGTTTGCTCTTTAATGATCTTGCTTTTATAAAACAACTTTAAAATCCATTTTAAAGACAATAATAAACTTTGATAAAGGAAAACAGGGTGTGCTTTCCCCTACAGAAACTCTGTGTGAAGGAAGGAGTATCCCTTGAGCACTTTCTGTGCAGAAACTTACCTCAGTTGTTCTAGAAAGAATAGATTCATTATGTTCACTGCCAACAAAAGTCATCTAAGGCAGAGTTTATGTATCCTTGGTACTTCCCAGCTGGGGTTGTCGAAGTTTCTGATCTCTTTATGCCAGGGCAGAATGACCTGCAGTACTTCTTCTCTGGGATTCATGTTCTCCACAGTACCCCATCAAGTAGTTTCATAGCGCAGATTTTAACTCAAAGTTAATACATCCTGTGACACATACTATCTTTTCCGGGGGTTTACCACAAAACTTTTGAAGGTGTCACTAACTGTAATGCAGTTAGTTAGCTTCTGTTTGAAGGTTTTTATTCAGGAAACAGTGGGTGTTGTGAAAATCAATGTATCCATGAGTTTCAGCATCTGCATTACAGTCATTCTGCAGTATTTAGAAAAGCAACATCAGGTTGAGCTCCTTAACATGTTGGTTGAGGACCTGAAGAAAATCTTAGCAATTTGAATTTACAAGGAGTGCCATTGAGTCCAGTCTTATAAGGCAACCTGAAATGTCAAAAAAAGTTCCCAGCTCATCAGATCTATATATTTTCCTAAGACTGATCTACTCAACATGTTGTGACTGGCTCAAGACTTTAGTATAAAGACCAAAGCCACTAGAAACCACGGGAGAGAAGAAGAAATCAAGATTCCTGGCTGGAACAATAGCAAAGAATGGACCTGAGCCTCATTTTGTACTGCATGTGTGATAGTTGTTTCAAGCAAGGAACACCCCCTCCTTCTCTCTTCCTCAGAAATACATACACATCTGTTTTATTTGTGTTCACCTTCCTTAGGGTTTGATCTGAAACTCAATTCTTGAGACACTGAAGGTGTAACATACTGAAATCAGAGCAAAGATACTATTTAATTTGACTTTAATCTTAGTGAAACTGAACTTTTCAGATTTTTTATTTGTATTGCACTTTCTTCCTTTCTCTAGCTTTCTTTTTTTAATCTTGAGGAATATGATTTAATTGTGCCTGATGGAAGTATCTGATGGAACAATATCAGTTTTCACTTAGCGAACATCAGTGGAACCAAACAGTAAGTTGTTGCAGCACAAATATGCTGCCAAGTGTTTTATTACAGTCCGTCAGATTTATTTTGATTCAGATGAACGGATGATGTAGGCAGGAGACTGGTAATTAGAACTGTGTTAAATGTTTGCATTGACTCTTAAGTCCATCTGAATTGAATAAAATGCTGCTTTAAATATACTTTATGCAATCTTGAGTCAATGTTGTTTTGAACAACAGTGAGGTAGGCAGATCCTTGCCAGATGTCTTTGTCAACCTTTCTCTTTTGTATCTCATGAGCCCTGAGGAAAGGAGGACAGAAGAGAAACCCAGTTTTCTGGCACACCTCAGTGTGAAGAGAAGGCATGAAGAAGTCTACTTGGTGGCCCTCTGAAAGATGGGAAAAACAGCCAGCTGATGCTCCTGCAAGGCAATACACAGCACAGAATAAACAGAAGCAAAAAGGTGGTTGTCAACCCACTCATCTCCTGGAAAGGGCATGGAGATAATTAGTAACTGCATGGGGGAGGATTTTTTCTTTTGGCAAGAGAAATGATATATTAAGGAAAGATGAAAAGGTTCATTTATTGACAGCACACAAATGACAGCTCTCACTACAGACCCATGTGAAATCAGATAGGGATCTCTGTGTGGGTGGGCAGCAAGAACGAATTCAGGTTTTGTGGATTGCTGGGCGACTAGTGAAGCGACCAGTACCTTGTTCATGTTACTTAAAGGAGAAAAAAACCTGCTGTACCTCATGAGCTGAACTCCAGGGTTGGTTTGTGAACATAATTGTGAGGGAAGCGCTGTGGTATTAACACCACTCTGGTGGTAATTTTGAATGTATTTATTTTCATCCCAGAGCTGAAGTCTATTGGCTAGCCACAGTGGGCAGAGATAGATTGACCTTTTATTCCTTGGCTATGCACACTACATGCATATCCACAGTGTAAAACATGGAGAGACAGGAAATTAAATATTGTGGCCTTAAGCCTAAAAGCAGGCTAAATCAGTAAATATCACCTGAATGGCAATTTTTTGAGTCCTGTGCGGCTGTTAGTCTATATAAAAGAAGGCTTGGAAACAGGTTTTTTGAGAACAGGTATGTTGTCCTTTCAGTTCACGTAATCAAAACACTTATCTGCTGAAACTATTTCCTTTCCCTAATGAAAGTACTGGAGTGCTGGAGTGGATTTACCTGGGAGGTTATGGAATTGCCATTGCTGAGGATCTTCAGAACTTGACTGGACAAGGCTCTGAGCCACTGATGTAACAGTGAGGTTTATCTTCCTTGGAACAGGAGGCTGGGCTAGTGAACCTCCAGAGATCCAACTCATTCCTAATTATTCTATGACTTTAAACTATGATGGAATCTGAATTAATGATGGCATTATATAGGTAATAGCAAAACTGCATTAAAAATATCCCTTGCCACTGTAGGTTTTTTTCTTCAAGTTTTATCTGAATGCTTACAGACAGGCCTATATTTAGTTATTGCAGTGTATCTAAGCCTTTTATTCAGCATGGTAGTTTGGTGAAGTTAGACCATTAGTAATACCCAGAAAAAACAAGTTTAGTTATTTTGGACCAGTGTTTTTTCCAAACTCGGTACCTTGAAGGACGGTTGATTGTTGGCTTATTCAGGGCAGTTAGCCCCAGCCACAGATATGTCTTCATGGTCAAAACCTAACTTCTTATGAAGTATAATACACTCAGTAGACTATTCTCTGGGGTTTATGTCCCTTCCAGCACAAACCATTAATGTCAGTGAGACCGTGTTAAGCCACTAGCTCTGTGACCTTCCACCGGCTACCAGCTGAATGGGGCATGCTGTGGCACTCTCTGATTCCTGATAAAAGCCCAGCCACTTGTGCAATGGTAGTATTAACACTTTGGAAAATATGAGTCCATTGTCTAGGATAACCATCTTTTGTGAGTTCAGGGGGAAAGGGAGGTGCAAACTCCAACCCCAGACTGGTGTTCATAGAACAGACCCATGTCCTTGAGCCTGTGAGATACTGCAAGCCTTCACACCCAGCTTGGCTCTCCTTTCTGCCTGGTACTATACATGTGGCCTTATCCCAGTTTGGCTGGGTCTACAAATGGAAGGTGTTTTCTAGGTAGGTAGCTTATGTCTTCCATTGAGCCCAGGCAGTTTCTAGGATGTCCATTGATTTAAACTGCAGAGACTATTGAGAAAAGTGGGGTTTAGTTTATAATAATCTAACCCATGATATACATATTTAGAATGTGCAGGACTGCTTGTTTATGTGTTCAAGTCCTGAAGAGAATAATACATAGCTTCAGTTGTATTGCTCAGGTATGGAGTGCTTGACCAACGCTGTGTACCCCTGTAACATCAGACCATCTCAGAACTGAATTTTCTTCTCACAAATTCTGTTTTCAGTGCTCTGTATCATGTAAATTCAGTGGCAGACTTATTGAAATAGAACTGGTACTGCAGACTTAAGCCTGGCACCATATGCAGGGAGTGCGTGACTTGCTTTAAAGAATTCCCATGAATTTTGAAAGAGCTTTTGCGTATTCAGTATATTGATAAGTCCATGGCTAGTTTTGACTCTTTACAGTTGCATTGAGGTTTTGTGGCCAACTGTCATGCTTTGAAATAATTTCCTTGTTCTGTAATCAATCTGGGCAGCTGATGGCCAGTAAAGGTTGCTGAGAGTAATTGAGTGTCCCAGTGTTCCTATCTGACTACTTTGGCTAAAAATGACTTACTGTTTATCATTTACCCTCTGAAACTTGTGAAAACTCTTCCCTGCAGAGCAGTAAGTCCTTGTAGCATCTTCTGGAAAGGGGGAGCCGGAGAGAGAAAAGGAACTGAAAATACATTTGACAAGAACATTTGAGAATGAACACAGATTTTTGTATAATGATCTTGTAACTCATTATGATGTTTTTCCATTCTTTTTCCCACTCAAATGGCTTTATTGTGTCACCTATCTCCTAATTTCCTTTCACGTTTCTTATTTTACTAATCTTTGCAGTAGATACCTTCACAATCTTAACTATATCTAAAGCTTTGTATTTAATACCTATTTTTAATATCTGAACAGGGACCAGAAACAAAACCATCCACTTAAAATGAATGTGACACTGCCCCATCTCCCTTGTGTTTTTCCTTGCTCATGTGGTCTACACATGGGACATCTTGGCAATGAACTTGGTTGCAAGCTTTGGAAACTTATAAATTAAAAAGCTTTTTTATATCCTATGTTCCTTTATTTGAATTTTAACCCACTCCTTAAATGTTACATGTTGCCTGTGAAAAAGTTAGAGATGCAGGGAAAACTAAAACATTTGTTAATAGGCTACATCTATTGGTGGAATGTTGACATTCCACTAAAAACTGGTTGTTAGAAATACTTTTTTTTTAAAAAAATGTGGGGTACTTTCTAAGTTGTTGAGTGTCTTGTGGTCATAATGCATATTGTAATGTCATGTATACTTAAGTATTTTAAGGACCATAATGTCCTAATGAACATAATGTCATAATGCTTGAATGCAGCAGCGGTTTTCATGCATTGAAGTGTGTGCTCATATACCTGCACATGTGCAGTGGGTTCTCAAGGATATAGGAGCAGCAGGTAGAAATGGACAGAGAAAATAGGAGGACTGGTAAGATCACAAAGATCTATTATATCTATATGAAAATTATGATGAGGGAGCTGCAGTCAAAATGAAATTCCACTGAAAGAAGGCAGTAGTTCCTTCTCTAAATAGGCACACACATGAGAAAAAGGCTCGAGGGTTTTGTTTGCTTTCTAACTGGTGCATGTAACGTTTCCCAGAATGCCATGCTCCATTATATACAAATATGGCCATAGGTCAGCATAGGCTTTATTCTTTGAGTCCTATTTTAAGCTCACTGCTAACTCTAAAATGTACACAGAAGAGCTGATGGGAATTTCTAGCATCCTGAAGACAACCAACCAAAATAACTGTTCTGATTCTGCTGTGGAGAGGGGATGTGTTTCTCTTTTAGTACGGTGCCTTGAACAGAATACCGTATTTTGACCAAAGGTTGTACTTGAGACAGATATTAATATCGTGAGGGTGCATGTCGAAAACAAAAATGCATGAACAGCTACTGTGAGAGAGTATATATGTAACTAGTCAAGATGCAATGTTTATTTTCTGCAGGATCTATAAGAAACAGCTACATTCAGTATCATCTGTTTCGATGTGTGTATGCAGAGTCAGGTCTTGGGCACAAACACTTTGTGTGTGTGTGATTATTAGCATTCCTCTGTTGGAGTACTAAGTCACTGCACAGGGGATTTGAGACACATCATAAGCGGATTTGAAGCAACACAGACTTCTTTGGAAACAAAAAGAAATGAAAAATTAAGGTTGTAAAAGCCTAAACTGAAAAATAGAAACTTTGCCCTGCATATGTTTGTATTGGTACTAATGAAACATTTAAACGTGTCATATTACATTACCCTGATGACACAACTTTTCCCCATAAGATCTACAAATGCAGATGTGATCCTTCTTTGCCAAAAGCTCCCTTTCTTGCCAAGTACATTGGACCACTCCCAACACGCTGGATAAATCCAGCTATAGGTAAATACAATATTCTCTAACTAACTAAATATCAAACAAAGTCGATAAACTTATCATGTCAGTATAAACCTACTGCATTTTCTCAATAAGACAGATAATCTTGAATGAAGACTTCTGTATTTTATTTCATGAAAACTTAAAGAGATCTCTGTTGTTACAGACAGATCCTCACAAATTCATCACTTTTGTCAAGGTGTTGCGCACTTAATGCTACTTTGCTATGAAATTTGGTATTTAATTACGCTTAATGTTGCCAAACAGCCAGAAGTGCTGACTTTTTAAACAGAATTGACAAATTAGGCAAATCACTGTTATTACAGTCATCCTCAAGACCCAAAATGACCGTGGTCTAATACACTGTACACAAGGTAATCTTTTCACATTGCAATGGCTTTACTTAGAAGTCTGTCTTTCAAGAGAGCAGAATTCCAGACAACCTGGAAAGCAGATGTTACACTTCAAGCTAGAGGTCTTGAAAGAGTTAGATATTTTATACACTGAAATAAGAGCCAGAGGAAGGGGGAGCTCATTGGGTTTTGATTTTCTGGAAAGCTCAGTATTGTAAAATATGCAGTCTTACTCAGTATTTGGTATTGCAAAACCTCTCTAGAGTTAGTGTTTGGAAGGTATGAAGCAAAGCCTTGGTCATAACCTGCCCTGTCCCTGCTTTCTAACTTTGTGCTATGATTGAGCAAACAGAGCTCTCCAGAGTTAATCTCAAATTAGGAAAGAGGAGTGCATGGTTTTTGGACATCAGTGTAGAAACTTGAATGGTAGTAGGAAGCAACTGTTGAATTGTGTGGCACTGAAAATTATATTTGATGCAAGAGTAAGGTGACTATATTTGAAGACAGAGATCTTAAAGCATCCTGAAATGGTGTATGTCCATGTTACAGGTAGAGGGAAATTGGTTTCAGAGATGAAGTACATCTTGACAAAGTTCATACATAGATTGGCGATTAAACCAGTAGTGCTAATTCTGAGCTCCCATCCTGTGTGTTGGTGATTAGCTGACATTGCCTCCCACATCATGTCCCTTTCTCCTTACTTTGCATTCAGTGTCTCAATAAGTCTTCTTCAAAAACCAGAGGAGCAGGAGTCTTATTTAACCAGTAAGTTCTTCTTCCACCCTACAGTAACAGTTGGTGAAACCTGAGCTCTACCAAAGACAATGGGAAAAAATCTCGCTGAGTTTGAGGTGTCAAGATTTCACAGAATTTGCAGTTCTGTCAAACTTTCAATGTTTGTCTAAAGCCACACTGTTGCACCAGGTAGTACCAAGACAGAGAGAAACTTCGTTCTGCTTATGGACAACGCTGGAGAAAGAACCCACCACCCAAACATGTTAGAGTGGCATTGAGCATTAGTTAATAAACTATCATCTCTCATGAGGATTTTTTTAAACTTAGGGTTGATACTGGGCTAAAATGATCATATGGCTGCTTGGGATTTGGGCTGTTGGCAAAGTGACCTCTTTTGTGTAAGTACACCCCCCTTTAACAGAATCCACCCGTGGAAGGAGTGTTGGGTTACGCCTGAAGAGAGGTATGGGTGACTACATGTTTTTAACATGTTAATGAAATTTGCTTGTGGGGAGCTTGATCAAAACGGTGAGTTGAGAGGAATATCTGGCCTGAATTTTGCTGCTGTGAAACCATAATATTAATAGTTACTGTACTTGTGCACCTTTGTGTTATTATTTTTAGACCCTTAAAAATAGTAACAAGTTCCCATTACAGTTTTGAAGTTTGTTTGCCATAAATATAGGTAACTCATTTCAATGCTTTGCAAAGACACAAGAATGTATGAATACTTCAAAACCGTGTTTCTAAAATTTTGTGTATAATTATGGATGAAGGAGTTTTCAGAGCTGTGAATGCAAAGGTCGTCTTGTCCTGAGAGTGAATCCAATTAAATTCTGTGCTGAGGCCAAAAAAACTGATTGGCATGTAGATTAAAGCCAAAACCGAGTCTTCTCTCTGAGCATTGACTGACAGCCATGAACTTTGACAGTTTCAGGTGATGAATTTTCCAAGTGTGTTGGAGTGCTTTCTTTAAGTTGCAACAAATGAAAAAGGAAAAGATCATAGCAGATGAAGAAGGGGAGATTCATGGACTCATGTTGAGTATCTCCTGACACTGTGATTTCCAAAGCAAAAACAACAAAAAAAAGCAACAAAAAATGCTGTTCATCATCATAAATCGATAAAAAAAAAAGTTTCCATAACATTTTTATTATTCTGATAATAACAGCTTGACATTTTTGCATTGGCTCTGTTAAGTTTTTCCTATCTATTGCCTGCCAGAAGAAAAAAAGTTCCTTAATTTTCAGCCATCTACTGGAAATTGTTTCTTTCTGATTATTAATGAATGTGCACACAAGATTATTTCATGTTGTTAATTCTGAATTTTGCTAGAAAAAGCAAGATAATGGTACAGATCATGTACAGAAATGGTAGGTTATGACAGTAATAATAACAAAAGGTTAGTCTCCCTTTCTTTAAGATGACGGTAGTGATTGTGAAAGGTACCAGCGTGACAACCATGATGCATGAGACTGTTTAAAAGGTATCTACTGTATTCAGAACAGGCAACAATCCATGCAAATTCTCACAAAAAAAGCCTGCTGCTGACCTGCTGGAGAGGGCAAATCTCTTCAGTGGGTCTCTTCATGTCTCCCCAGTCCTTTGCATCTTGGACAAATCCAACCGTGGCATTTTAGATCATATGCTAATTTGGATTATTTACATGTAATGCCCTGGCAAGTTTATTTTAGTGACTTGAATATATTTTTCTTAGGACTGGAAAATGGCCTTCAGCCTAATGTGTGTGACTACGCAGGTTTATCTTTAATCTCACATGCCTGTTATTTTCACATACTCCAAATACTTCTGTAACGAAACAAAAAATTGGATGTATTTCATAGTGATTGCCATCTGTTTAAATCAGGTTTTGTTTAAATCTGATTAACTGTAGGTTTATTTCTTTTATACGTGCAACCTAGAGGTGGGGCCACTCTTTTCTCCTGTTCAATAGCACTATATCCCTCCAAATAATAAAAAAAGTTACTTTTAATCCAAACCATTTTCATTGCGTGGTGGCATGAATGCTTGCACCACTACAAGAGAAGGATGGGACTGCTTTTTCCACTCCTGATGTTGGCTTAAATTGATCAAATGATTGCCCTAGGCATTGGCGAGTCACACAAAAGAAAAACATTAAAATGTTGAGCTGTGGGGAAAAGAGCTCAGGAGAAGCAGGGGTGGGTCGGAAATCTTCATACATTAAAGCTAATCCATCATCAAATATAAACGAGAAATAAAGTAAGCTTTTCTAGGCCTGGTGCTTCAGAAGAACGTGTCAGAGATAAGGGATCTTTCAGGTTGAGCTGAAGAGTCCATGGCAGTTCTTCCATTATCTAACTGGTTTGTTCACTCCAAATGACAGTGTTGCCTCCTTTTTGTGTATAACTTATACCTCAGATATGTCATGGCGATGATACTTTTATCCCAACAGTGACGTCAGTATGATTTCCAAAATAAACCAAGGAAACCCTGTTGTTGTGTTTGTGGTTTTTTGTTTGTTTTTTAGCATTGTAAAATACAATCAACTGAAAAGCCCATTTTCGATGACTTGGATTTGAAAATGAGTTAATTCAAAACACCAAAGCAAAACCTGGGAGTTCGTGTAGCAGTCTGTGATTATCCTGTCGCCAATGGACAAAGGAGGGTGGTTATGGTTTTGCAGATTGTTTTCAGGGGAGTGGTAGGCCTGCAAGGCTCAGACTTGAGCCAGAGCTGATTGAGGTCAAAGTTCTTTCTTGCAAACCGTGAGAGTTTTGGGAAGGGAGCCTGGAAAATTAATAACCAGAATATGGCCCTTATCTCAAATCTGTGAGACTTGCAATATCTCCTTCAGTAAATGGGAAAGAACAATATTATGCTAAGCTTTAGAGGCCGGACAAAAGCCATACACCATATGTAAGACATTAGTTGTGCGTGCCTGTGCAGTCACGTGCAAACTATTCTGTGCACTGGTTGTGCAAGGTACAATGCTACATTTATACCACTTCAGCCTGCCCAGCCACCAGCTCGGTGGCTTCTGAGTGAATTCAGGCAAATCTCCTCACTTCCCAGTGTTCATTCTCACCATAGAGAGAGGAGTAGAAAACCTAGGCTTTTCCCAGTCTAGTGAAAATTTGGCCTTTTGTATAAACTGGCAGAGTCAGAATGCCTGTAGTACCACGGACATGCTATTCTTCTGCCAGCTCTTCTACAGGAATGAAAAACTCTGGTAGAAGGTACAGATGTCTTTATTGACACATCTGTTTGCTAGGTAAACATGAGTTGCAGCCTCAATACAATAAACCTCTGAGTCAATTCAAAATGCCATCACTTTTGAAGTGTTTGTTCTGATTAAGAAAATGTCTCTTCTATCAATGCTGCAAGGTGAGAGAAGTCCAAACTGGCCAGATTTTCTTAGCTTAGGTGTTAATTTAATGACTTAAATTTGGGGCTATTCAAGGCCCCTCTGATTACATAGGAAATGCACAGATACACTATTACACAGCCTGGAGTGGTTTAGGAAGATGGTCCCTGCCAATCCAATTGGTTTTGCACTGTGAGAGATTATGTGGCATTTCAGTCGGATGGGATGAGCAGATCTGGTACACTACTGTCACTGAAAGAGATGTACCTGCCTCACATCTCCTGTTTCCAGCCATGCAGCCCAGCTTCTTCCTAACTCCCATGAGCCAGTTCAATTCACTGAACCAGCTGAAAAGCAAGTAGTCCAACATACAAGGATAAGGTATGTAGAAAGATGTATGAATTTAGTATTTGGACTCTAATTAATGAAGCACAAGATGGTGATGTGAGGTAAGCATTTCTGACTCTCCTTATCCATTTCCTACAGGCTTTATTCTGCCTTTTTCAGGATGGTAACTATATGCTAAGAGAGACATAGGGTTTTTTGTATGAGAGTTACATTTGCTTGAGTAAAAGCTACAGTCCACATGCAGCATGAGGTTGATTCTCTTGGCTGGCTTATGCCTTTAATTTTTAAAAATCAGTTGTTTTGCTGCATTTTTTGGTATCTTGGTTCTCCAAATGATTTGGAGCCAAAGTGTAGCATGTCTTGTCAGGTGACATGCTTTTCCTTGGATCAGAGATGTGCTCTTCCTCCAGTGTAACGTCTACCTGTGCTAGCTTGCACCATTTTCTGCAAAGGGACAGGGAAAGGCAGAACAGAAGAAATCACTGTTTCTCTTCTACGGTTGGACTCAATAATCTTATTCCAACCTAAATGATTCTACAATTGTATTCTTGAATAAAGGAGTAAGGTTTCCTTTGTCTACCACCGTTTTGCTTTTCCTCATATCTTCTACCCTCTCCTTTGTGTGTCCTGCTTTCATAAGGATTATTTTGCAGATGGAGAGAACTGAGTATAGATTCTGCACTGTTAACCTCAGCCCTGAAAACATCTGTCAGCTATTCCCTCTTCTAGTTTCCTCTAGTAAAAAACCACTGGTTTTTTTTTAACATGTGGATGCCTTTAATTTTCCTTCTCTGTACTGAAGACATACTTTCAAGAGTTTTCTGCAATTCTGAGGTTTAGAAACTTTTAAAAAATGAAAGGTGATATTCTCAAGTAAGCATATGCCTTCAGAAAGGGAACAGGAGAAATCTCTCCAGTACTCCAGCTCCACACATCCCTTTAATACTGTTAAGCTCTTGATAAGCAGTGATATTAAGTACAGCTTAAAATCACACCATAATTTGGTGCCATAGACTTGAAATTAGGATTTGGCAGATCTTTCTCTGCTCTTTTACCCTTTCTGACTGTAAGTGGTATTTGAATATTTTTGAAAAATGTAGATCACATGCTGTGATTAGATGCTGATCTCTTCTCTTTGGGCCTCTTCAAGTGCTTTCACAAAATGGTTTCACACAAACCAATAAACAGTTGGCAGAGATAACATAAGAGTGCCTTTAGAGAAATATATCCACATAAAAGCCTTGCTAACCTTATATGCTATCCTGTTGGTATTTCCATTACAATTTATTTGCTACTAGAGGGTCAGGCCTAAGGAAGCAATACTGCAGTCTTGCCTGTTGTAATTATCAGTTGGTAAATGAATACAAAATCTTGATATATGGCAACATTTTTTTAGAACTGAAGTTAGCAAAAATTATTATTTTATTTTATTGGATTCCTGGAATTGGCAAGGAGACAGATTTTTCTCCATCAGGGCATTGAAGAAAGGGACTTTTTTTTTTTTTTAAAAACTGTTCTGCTGTAGAAATATATAATTATGTGTGGGTAGACTTGGCATGGATCTCTTCCCCTTTAGGGATTTGAAGAAAACAAGCCTTTTCAATTACCCTTAATAACATACAGGTAAATAATGAGTTCAGACCGAATAACTGCTAAATATGAGAAAAACAGCATATTTCTACTCCTACTGCTAGCCAGAAAAAGATCAGTGATTACCCATATCCTGCCAGTGATATTTTACACAGACCTTTCTACTGTTTTCAAGTGGGAGATCAGTGCCTAGGCTGATGGCAGGATGTGGACCTTATAAAGTATTTCCTGCTGAAAAGAGCACTTTGGATTATTGGATAGGCTAAAATGTCATTTAATAAGCTGGATTATGAAAGATGGACTCCTACACACTCAGGGGTAAGTGTAGACTGACTTAAGAGGTCCTGATCTTGCAAAAAAAAACCCCTTATCAGGCATATCCCCGAGTCAGTAAGAAATCTCACTAAATTCCAATGAGATCTTTCTATAGACAGTTTGTGGTAACAGGGACTTGGCTGAAAAGGGCAGCACCTCAATACCCAAGCCCGTGAATGTGATTTAACCATTTACATAGTGGCGACTCTTAATGTGGGACTGCGTAGTACGTATCAGAGCAGCCAGCATTTCTCCATAGAGAATGTAAAGTAGAACAGAATGGGCTTATGTGGAGGTTGTTTCTCTTTTGAAATTAGTACCAGGACTTCAGACCTCTAGAGGGGTTGGCAACCACTGACCACATTTGTTTTCTTTTCTGTGAGGATCCCAAATAGGTTTCAAAGTGTTTGTATGTACATGATGCAGAAGGATGCTGATAGCTGTGAGTGGGAAGAAGGGACTGATGGGAAATGAGGAGGCAAAGGCTGACCTGAGTGAAGGGAAGGCAGTAGAAGACATGAGCATCTGCCCTCTAGAGAAAACAGAGATGGGAAATTTGGGTACAGATACTGCTACACAGTTCTTCTGGAGCAAATAAGCAAGATTATGCAAAGCATTATTTGCATGTTAGCATCAGTTTCTTAAGTTCATGGTAACAAACCTGTACGGTCCTCACTAATCTCATTGGAAAAAATTCCAGAATTACACAGGGGGTGCACTGTTAGCCCAGTTGTCCTGCAAGAAAGAATGAAGGGGTTTAAGCTACTTCTCACTCTGCATTGGGGTAAAACCTAAAAGAAGAGAGGTTTCCGTGAGCGCTACTCTGGCCCTCCGTTCTCACTGCAAAGGCTGTGTCTGTCCAATCAAGCAAGTTTTTTTTTTTAAATTTAAAACTTCATCTGACATCTGGTAGATGCATATCTTCAGCCAACAGGCCTCATAGTCTTTGGGCATGTATTTTAGCTGTGTCCTCTAACCTGTAACCCTCTCTCTGTTTTTTTAAATTGAGCTGCAGCCAGTTTAACTTACTACTTTTCTCAGTCTGTCAGGTACCTGGTCCCATCATCTCTGCTTGACTATATTGGACAAGAGAGTGCAGCAGTCATCTGAGACAGGAGAGCTGATCTTTCTGCCAATACCAAATACACAGAGTGGATGTGGGGTAGTATGACATGGAATTCTAGAATGGGTAAAGTGGATTTGGAGGCACTGTGGGTTGAATCATGTAGGACACTTTAGGACTGCCTTTAAGGGCACCTAGAGCAACCTACATTTGGGATTTTTGTTTAGTTGGCTGTTTTTTCCCTTGGATTTCCTAAATGGAAATTGTGCACAAGGGTACAGTATCTTTGTAGCTCTTAGCATACTGCATAGGTCTTACTATAATACCACATGTACATAGAAGCGTGGGCAATAAGTCCAATGTGTCTAGGCTGTGCCACATTTACTGTGCATATGTGGACCCAGAGGCTGTGCGTGTGCACTAGAGCTGCTCTGTGTGTGCTGCTGTAAGGATGTGTTTGGCCTTATTGGACAACGTAGACAAAAGCTCAGAGCGCTCAGTTTCTGCTTAGTTAAAATTCCTGGGTAGAAGTACAGATTACATCTAAGAAAGTCCAGCCTCACTAGGAAAAGCTGCCTTAGAGATTATGTGGAGAGACAACACCAAAGACACTGCAAAGGTTGCTCCCAGAGAGCTGGAAGTATCCTCCTTGCATCTTCTGATGCTCATTGTAGGCAGAAGATAACTTACAGCCAGGTGGGTCTGTTTGTTTGCTATAGTGCCTGTGTCATAAACAAACTGACTGGGCTTGTGTAGTACTGAGATACCAGCCCACTCTTTTAAATTGTCCTTCGGAGAGGAACGACTATTAAGCCGCTATGCTGCCTTGTGCTTTAGTACATCTTTCTAATTAAAAGACAGTGAATGGTCCTGTAGTTCAGGAGGACCTCAGAAAGCAGGCAGCAGCCTCTGTCTTCTCTTGGCTGTAGAGTAGCTCTCTGTTGGTGGAGGGGAAAAAAAAGCAATCTTTAATACTTATTTTAATCTGGAAAATATGCGAGTTAGTATGGTTTTCTTTCCATATCTTAATTTCATCTTTATAGCTTCCCAAATGGAACCATATGAATATTTTAAGAAGCAATATCAACTCTATGCCCTACAAATTCCTAGTAATGATGCTTTGGTTCTGAACATGGCACAAACTCCAGCTTTGCTTTTTGAAAACTTGTCTGTTTACCAGGTTATAAGTCTTTCCTGATTTCTGCTTTCTATCGTAGCAGTAATGATTGCAAAAGCTAGGTCTGGGTTTTCTTTTTTTGTTCTGGTACGTGTTGCAGTGCAGTATAGACTGTCTCTGTCAAACTCCTGGGAGCACCATGAACTTTATTGACAGATCGTGCACCACTCCTACCTAATAAAGTACCTGGCAATGGTGGAGGGGGAAAAAAGGAAGGTGAATGAATTTACTGCTGTGTAAAGCCTGTATAGTCACTGATCTCAGGCAGTGTGTAACAAACTGTCCTTTCCTAGACTAGAAGTCTTTGAGGTCAGAAGGTTGGAAAGTGTTCCAGAAATGGAGTCTGGCATGAAAGTTGTCCTTTTGTGTTTTGCTAACTGGAGTCAAGGAGCCTCAATTGTCTCTCCTGTTTTATTTATTTATTTGCATATATCATCTATATCGCAAAACTGTTCTTCTTTCATCCCCGTAATAGCAGGCCTAAGTAGTTTGCTTGACCTTTAATGGAGGTTTGTGGGAGGGAAAGATGCCAGAGCTTCTGCCCCGCTGTTCATAGCTGCAGCTTTATCTCATCTTGTGGCTCAGAAGGCTGCTCAGCTTTCGTCAGAGTCAGAAGTGAGGCACCACAGGGGCGTGCTATCTCTGGGCTAGTGAAGGGATGAAAAAGGGAAAAAAAATTATCTTAATGATGAGCTATTCTTCAGCTTCTCAGCTACCAGCGTAATCTGCCTGCACTGGGAAAACATTTCCTGAACTTTTAACTAAAAAGAAACCTTTCCTCTGTCTGTCTGTCAGTCGCTCTTTCTCTGTTTTTTTCTTCCTCTCTAAGTCACGAAAAATAGAAGTTAGAATAGCCTGGCATAAGGTGTGCTATTAAGAAACCACCTGTTTTTCAGACATAGGTGGTATTCAGCAATGAAAGAGTAAAAGATAAAGTGCCCGTGTCATCTAAGCAGCAAGCTGTGTGCTGCTTTGACTGAAGGGCGAACCTAAGATACTGTTTAGGTGTGATAGTGTATGCTTGCTTGTTCATTTTCCTGTGGCTAAAGCACAGAGAGTGCAGTAGCAACATCATACCTCTCCTGTTAAGCCAAAAAGCACCAGTGTGCATGGCGGTGATCTAACGCAGAGCTCGTACGTTCAATTCTCTGGGATTTCAGCAGGAAGTCCAGAATGTGCAGCTTGCTTTGAAGGGTGAGCCAGCATTATAGTTATACCTGTGTCACGGTCATGTAGTTATTACCCTGAAGTGTTTTAGAACACCAGAAAGTAAGTTTTAATGTGCCTACCATTGCCGGTTGTCTGTGGGTCAGCTTTGCTGACCCACGCTTAAACTGAGCAGTGACCCACTCCAGCTCTAGGGTGTCATTTGAATAACAACATCAGGGTGGGTTGGCCTTTTTACTCTCTGTTCATAGACTTCTGTCTGGATTTTTGCATTTATGGGTCCACACAATTTATTTCAAGTTCTAATTAATAGCTTCTATCTTGCTGTTAATCTTGGGGGAATTCCCACTGCTCTCTGCTGTGGTGCTAGTTCTTCCATATACTGATGCTGATCCAGAGGAATAAAACATTCAGCAGCTACTACATTCCCAATCATTTATTTTTTCTCTTTTGTGTACTCAGTTGTTTTCCTTCTCCCGATATGAATGGCTTTGTTACTCTTGGCAGCCTAGCAAAAGGAAATAAGGTGCAGGAGCATCTTAGCGAAAGAAAAAAAACCCCTTCTTCTATTCTTTCATCCAGTTTCATGTCCACTTTCTCCCTGGTTCTTAGAGTGTGCAGGATGTCCTCTGTCCTAGCAACAGCAGCATTTCTTCTGTGCTGGTGCCTGGTATTACTACCATTGCTTTGATGTGTGCACCACATCAAAGCAAAGGTAGTAATATCGTGTGCAAAGTGACACTTTCATGACTACTGATTATTAGTCAGATGTTAACAGCTTTTAGAGTCTTTTACACCACTTTACATAATATTGACTTCTTACTCAACGCTATGTAATTCAGGTATTGCTCAGATTGATGTATGTTGAAGGAGACGTGGGCTCTTTGTTTCTGAAAAACAGTTTACAACACATGGGAAATATGAAAATCTGCTGGTTAGGTATGGAGAGTGTGGGTTCCATAGGTGTTCGATGTCTAGGGCAAAGTAACATAGCAATTCCAGGCAATTATGTTTGATGTAAGGCAAAACTAATTCCCTGAGTAAAGATATTGGCACATCTTACCATGCAGGCTAACTGGCCCTGCTGCTTGCTTGTGTGGCCTAATACTACCTGGTGAAAGTGAGAGGCCAAAACTTGACTGTACTTGCTAACAAATGTTGCGATAACTCCCGTGTCTAACTGCAGTACGCCTGTTAGCAAGATTAGTCAATACAGCTGATTGCAAATTCTGCATGTTTGGGGCCCATGTGAGGGGATTCAACTCACATAATGTAAACAAGACTGCTATTACTTTCTGTTCAGCATGGGTAAGATGGGAGAGATCTTGAGTACTTAATGAGAAAGGCCTGTTCCTGTGACCGCTATTTCCTTTCCTTTCAAAGGACTGTGGGAGTATTTATGTAAAAGAGAACTTCCAGGATTAGGCCTAAATTCATTAGGAACATTATCTTCCCAAGTCGTTATCAAATTAAGCTCTGTAGAGCAGCTCTCAGAATGACTTAGTATATCATCTTTGGAAACAAAATGTCCTCTGATCCAGCAACTCACATGTTGTTTCATCACCGCAAACTGGTCAAGTATCAGTAACCTTTTATCCGTTCGTGCGAATACAAAGAGCTCTGCCTGAGATAAATTTGCTACTAGGCCATAAAAACCCCACAGTATTTGTGTATAGAAGGAATTTATACATTTCTGAAGTGTTTTGGCAAAAACCCCACAGCAAGGACAGATGGACTAGAGCAATATGTAGGAAATGTATTGGGAAAGTTATGGAATGGGCTGTTCTCTTACTGCCTACATCAAGGGCAGAGGGGCATGTTTGGGGCTAAACTGAAGGGCAGAGTCACCGTTCCCACCAAATAAGGGCAACCAAGTCTGGTTAGGGGAGTTGCTGTTGGTCAGTTTGTGTCTCTCGAATAAACTCCAGATTTGTGGGGAAGTTATTGAAGAAGTAAGGTTTGTGGATTCTGAGAAAATAAAACATTTGTTCCTTCCTTGTCCTAACAGTGCCCAACACTCCTTCCCTGTAGACGTTCCCTCTGTTCTTACACCTACTTCACCATGGAAAAACTAAGCAACTAGTGGTGGCAAAAAGGCAGAACAGCCTTTGTGGGGGGATGGAGAGAAAAACCAGCAGGGGCAGCACCAGAGCATGCATGGTGATGTCTCTAGATCTGCGTGGCTCCACTTGAGTTGCTTGACTGACAACTACTCGCTCTGCGTGATTGTCAGAGAGTCTTCTTGTCAAAAAGAAACACTGAGAAGTTGGTTTCTTGCTACAAATGAAGAAATATTGCACTTCTTTCCTTTCATAAAGTTACAGGTGCTTTAGGACAATGATGTAGTGTTGGCTGGCTGTGTGGAGAATGCACTCCTGCCTGTACACCCATTAAACAAGCAAAGTTTCAGCTGCATGGATTCACCTTAGTGTTAAAACATTGGTATTAATTTGGGTTAGATAAGGAAACTGAGGATTTTGTGCAGCTTCAGCTCCTGGACTCGGGACCTGCTAAGGCACCTCTGTCCTGCAGTTAATGCTGTCTATTGCTGAGGCGCAGTATTCCCCGCTCCTGCACAGCTGTAGGCAGTCTTTTCACCCTGATGTGGGAGCAGGTCTCCGGATCTCAAGATTTTGCCTATCATTTTGCCAGTCCAGCATATGTCCTGGGGCTCCCAAGAGTGATGCTGGCAAGAGAATATCTACCATGTAATTATCCTCATTCCTCCTCCACCTTCCTCCCCCTTCCTTCCTCTGCAAGTCCCCTGGCAGGAGGTCCTGGCTCGTATGGGAAGATTTGTGTTGTCACTGCCTTTTCTTTCCATGTTTGCATAGGTCCTGGCATAAAGGGAGGCCAGCCATGCCACAGCACAGCACCAAAGCCTTCAGTCCCCATGGGCAGCAATAGCTGAAAAGCTGAAAAAATGGCTAGGCGGTACATTTCCAGCATGAATAATCTTACTGATTAGGACTCACCTGGTTCCCCACTAAGAAACAGAAGAGTACTTTAATAACAGCAAAAGGTAGTGGCTGATTTCTGTGTACCAGGACATACAGCACAGCAAAAAAATGTATTTTAATCTCTGATCAGGAGGTGGTCTTTGCTGGTAAACTACATTGCTTTATACTAACTGAATATAAGGCTTATTGGTATTAGAATCTCATCAGCACATATGACAGGAATCTTATTTTTGAGGCTTGCCAATAGAATCACTGAAGGGAGAAATCAAAATATGTGGAAATCATTCCCCACTGTATTACTTATCTGAAGAATGTCCTCTAAGGGATAGATGATAGTCACTTTTCAGTTTATACGTAGCACACACTTACATCACTATTAGGTTAAATTTTTCATAAGACATTGTAATAGCGAACCATTTTTTTAGATATGTGTCTATGATATCTATATGTATTTCTTTTTGTGTACCTATATTTAAGATAAGTTTTCTTACATTTAATGTAAGTTTTTTCTGTGTTATTGCTTTAAAGGTAACTCAAGTATTTGAGTATTACTTTGCTTTAGGCACTAAAACCTGATCAGGAATAATCTGCTTAAAGCATGCATTTCTCTGGAGATAAACTGATTTGGTCTGGGGCTTTAGCTACATGGGAAAGAATATGGGCTAAATCCTCTAGGCTCCAGTCCTGCAGGCATTTTTACACAACTATAATTGCTTGCAGGGTGAAGCCTTTTGTTAGGCCTAAAAGCCATAAAAACATTTACTTCAGTAACTCTATAAACAACACTAGCCAAAGAGAAATTAAAAATCATCTATAAAATGATGATACTTATCTAAAGACCAAGAGCTAAATAAACAACTTGTTGGGTGACATCTCTCAGATTAATGATTGGTAATAAAAAGAAAAAAAAATTAGAAGCTTACAGTCCCTGGATTCTTTCCACATGATTTTTCTTTTACACATGCTAAGTGGAGGCAGATTCACTGGTTTAATATCTGCTAGTGACATTATGTTTAAATTAATAATAACTGTCTGCGTAACTTAGAGCAAAAGGGCTGTTCTGTTAGACAAACATATCTGGAGATGATATCAAATCGGATGGTCTCTGATGGAAATCTCAAGTAATGTTCTTGTTTGCTTTCTCTCAGCACATCAGTTATAGCTAAGTGTTCCTGATTTGCGGGCAAATGTTATTGCATGTTGGATTACTGGGCTTGGACTGACTGTTTACTTCCCTCAAATACTTGCCATAACCTATCTTTTATAGTGAGTGGCACATGCTGTAGCATGGGTAGTGTGGACTGTGAAGTACAAAAGGATGTCTTCCCTGTTACTGCACTAAGTTTCTGTCCTATCATCTAATTTTATTGCCAAAAGATATGTTTCCAGGCTAATTCTAATGTAAATGGTTTTTATTTCTGTGAAGTAAAAGTTGAAGAAGGGATTATTTTTCCATGTTAAGAGTATTTATTGCCTTTTTAAATTTTTGTTTTAGGGTCACAATATTTTCCAGACTTTATTTTGCAAAAATATAAAATCAAACCTTGTATAAAGATACCAGTTCTGATCATGGCTCTGAGGATTTAACTTCTGTTGAATCCAGCATGGGTTTCTCCTGCCTGTCTGATAATGTTTCTAGCTAAAGGAAAGGCCACTCTCAAAAGCAGTACACTGCTTCCATACTTCTAGAGAAAAGTGGGTAGAACAAGTGGAAATGTTACTGGTTATTATACACATAGCAAGAAAGAGTTAATCAACTATATTGCATCTTATTTTATCATGTAGCATTTTATACCACTGGGACCATATACCTGACGATTGCAAATTGGCATCATTCCACTGAGTATAGAGAGTTACAGCAGCTGAGGTTTTGGCAGTATTTTCCAATTGTACATTGTATTACAAGTGGCGCATTACTTCAGTGCTGAAGTTTTATCATATCTGAGGAATCCCTTTGTACCTGAAGCAGATGGAACATTGTTCCTGATGTGGAAATAAACAAGAACCCTGAAGTACTTACTGCAGATCACTGTAAATAGTTACCTCAGGTTTATTTTCTTCCCAAGTCTACTGGTTGCTAGAAGATACAGCCCATTATGTGTGCAAGAACAGACAGTGTGTCGCCATTGTACTGAGTACGTGATTAATAAAGGAGCCTATTTTTAACAGCAAAACAATGTGCTATACTTAGAAGTAAGTAAGCAGGAGTTTACAAATTTAGTATATTAAAATGCTGCGGATGATCTTGAGATGACCACAGAACTCATTTTTTGCTATTTTGAGCATAGTTTTTCTGACAATTTAGGTTCATGAGAAAGTCACCACAAGAACAGTGTCTGTCACCTAATTCCCCTTATCCCTAATGTTGGTAGCTAATTATAAACATTTAAGGATGAACATGGGAGAAACTCAAATAAGATTGATTTATTTAATTTGAATGTGATTTTTAGTTGTTCTGCTTGATAGTTCCCCAGGATTTAGTAACATTGATTTTGTGGTTTAGATATTCTTTTGTAATTAATTTATACCAAGACTGGCTTTTTCTTTTTTTTTTTTTTTTTTTTTTTTCCCCCAAATATTTTGGCCATGATCACATCGTGGCCCAAAGAGAATGGATGGTGCTTTCTTTTGGGATACACTGTAGAAAAATTAACCACTTTTAGTCTGAATAAAAAATACCTGATAAAAAATGGCAAGCAATCAACTGGATAGTAAGGTGTCCATTCTCTGTTTAATATGTGTCTTGCATGTGTTCAGGTGTTACCTCTGTGAAGGATGGAAGCATTGCATGAGCAATCGTTCTTCATGCTCATCTCCTGAAACTCTAGGGTGATAAGTATTGCTAGATCAAAGAAGAGTTATTTTGATATTTTCTGTTAATATCCAGCCTGAATCCAGAATCCTGCAGTGAATACAGCACAGATGCAACCACCGCAGTTGGTCTGCACAGACTTCATTGCAAGATGGTAGGCCTGAAGCTCATCAGTGACTCCTAAGTAGCTAAGCCAAACCCTAATCCTATGGACTGCTGAGCATGTGGAATCATGCAAGGAGGTTCATTGAAATTCAATAGGCCTTTGTGTGGAAATCAACAGAGCAATGCTGTCTCTGTGTGTTGACTGGCAGTATTGGGGCCTTAATTTGTTAGTCTGTACTCTGTGTAGATGGCATTTCATACAAACTTTAATGTCTAGTTTTGGTCATATATCATTGTAAAGGAAAAAAATCAAATAGCATGGTAAGCATTTTTTGCAAATAATGTGCAGTTTCTTGGCATTTGCTTTCTTTGGCATTACAGACTCAAAAATCTAATATATTGAAGCAGAAACCATATGTATAAAAATTGCTCACAGCAAACCTGTGTAAAACCTTCCCTTTGGAATATTATGATTATAGTTGAGGAAAGGAAGAAAACCAGTAAGTGGAGCTTGGAGAAAAGAGTGAAGACATAATTAGGCCTTAAGAATTTGGTTTTGTTGTTATTGTTGTTGCTGCTGTTATATTGTAAAATCACAAAAGAGATTGTGTAGCATTGAAATAGTGTACTGAAAGAGGACTGAAATTTTGCAAGACTTCACAAAAAGTTTAAAGCGACTTAATTTTTATTATGATTTGAAAAGCTTTATAGGTTTTCTTAATGGTAGTGGTATTAGGGTTCTCTAATAGTCTTTTGCTGAAATATTTTAAATAACTATGAATCACAATGGATTTAGAACTCTGAAGTGTCTTTCTGAGTCAAATGGAACACTTCTTTACTTGATAATGAATATGCTTTTGATGTGATTATATAAAGTACAGCTAGGAAGAATTTAATAGCAATATAAATCTCATTTTGTTCTCTGAAATTCTCAGCATTTTTTAAACAAGAAAAACTATGCCTTTTATCACAAATGTTAATTAAAGTTTTAAGTAAAATGATTGAGCATTGTTACAAAGACAGTGGTGTATACAACAGATAGGAAATCTGTGAAGGAAGACATTGGTTATGCAAGTATTCTTTTTATACACATAAGTATCTGTGATGGTTCAAAGTTTTCATTTTACTCTTTTTGTGTAGAACAAAGTACAAAAATCAAGTCTTCTGACACATTTTTAATCATAGAATTTCCAAATATAAGTCAGTGTCCATTTTTTCTTAAAATTAGCAGCAAGTTTAAGACACCTAGTACTGCACTTGCAGAATCAAATCTTTGGTGTATTAATTTTTCTTTCAAATTCTACTCTGCCTTTTCTGTACTCATTACTGCATTCCAACACCTTTTTTCCCTAACCTCACATTCCTGCCTGATAATTAGTTACATACAATGTCCTTTTAAATATATTGTTTGGCACTCTACGCTGTAAAGTGATAGCACCCATCCACCAAAAGTAAAGGGGCTTTGGAACATTCTTCATTGCCAAACAGGAAATGCTGTAAAGCCACAGCCATTTAAATGACTTGTTAGGACTTTTTCCACCTAGAATGCATCAATAGGACAGTCTCTGTAGATGGGACTTCTGAAAAACAGAAATAATAAAAAGAAATCCCAGGTTTAAGTCAGTGTTAGAAGTTAGCAGTATTTACATGACCTTAGTGTATCTTAACTAGATAAGATACATTTCAAACAAGCTTCAAATGTAACTCAGGCAGAGAAATCATGGTAAGAATTTGTGGACAGGAGTAACAGTTCTGCTTATTAAAAATCAGGTATGATAAAAAAAAATGCATTAGTGATGTCAATCCAGTTTTTAGAGGATCCAAGTGCAGTTAGCTAACAGCAAGGCTCCCCATCAGTGGAAGAAGTATGAACTTTTAAATCTGAGACATAAATGGGTGTAGAATCAGACTGCACGCTTAATTGTTTGGTCCCTCCTTTCTATAATATGTGAGGCACTGTTGAATCTGATGAAGATCTTATCACTATTTATACAGTGTGAGGTTTTTTTTTTTTATTGTGACCTTGCTTCATTCATTCTTATTTCCCTTTTATATTTGCCTTCCAAACCATTTTAGTCATTTGGAGTTACTGAATGTACACAGTTGGAGCAGTGTGTACTTGGATTTTCTGAATTCTTTTAGTATTACTTATAAACAGTCTGAAAACAATGGTAATCTTTCCAATCAGTCTATTGGGAAAAATAATGATTAATTCAAGCATAACATAACATTCCAGCATTAATTTGAGCTTCTAACTAACTCACAGAATAAAAATGGTTGAAGAGATGTGGAAAAATAAGTAGGCATGATTGAAACATTACCTTTTAGTAGTACCCATCGGGAATCTTGAAGTAGGAGATGGGACAGACCACTGAGTTGGTGAAATGCCTGAACACAAGATCTGAAACATCAACAAAAAGAGAGCAAAAGAGAATCTCCATCCTTGATTGGATGCGGGGGGGAACATTGCTACTAAGGATGAGGAAAAGGCTGAGGTGCCTTCCTTGGCTCAGTCCTTGATAGTCAGACCATTTATCCCTAGGGTATTCAGACCCCTGAGCTGGAAGACAGGGATGGAGAGCAGAATAAACCCCCCATCATCCAGAAGGAAGCAGTTAATGACCTGCTGTGACACCTGGACACTCACAAGTCTATGGGGCCGGATGGGATCCACCCGAGAGTACTGAGGGAGCTGGCAGAGAAGCTTGCCAAGCCACTCTCCATCATTTATCATCAGTCCCGGATAACAGGGGAGGTCCAGATGCCTGGAGGCTTGCCAATGTGATACCCATCTACAAGAAATGCCGGAACGAGGATCTGGGGAACTACAGGCCTGTCAGCCTGACCTCAGTACCAGGGAAGATTATGGAGCAGTTCATCCTGAGTGCACTCACCAGGCATATGTAGGACAATCAAGGGATCAGGCCCAACCAACATGGGTCTGTGAAAGGTAGGTCCTGCCTCACCAACCTGATTTCTTTCTATGACTAGATGACCCACGTAGTGGATGAGAAGGCTGCAGATGCTGTCTACCTGGACCTTAGTAAAGCCTTTGACACCATTTCCCACAGCATCCTCCTGTAGAAACTGGATGCTCCTGGCTTGGGCGGCTGTAGTCTTCAGTAGGTAAAAAACTGTCTGGATGGCTGAGCCCAGAGAGTTGTGGTGAATGGAGTTGAATCCATTTGGTCACAAGTGGTGTTCCCCAGGGCTCAGTTGTGGGGCCAGTCCTGTTTAATATTTTCATCAGTTATCTGGATGAAGGGATTGAGTGAATCCTTAGGAAGTTTGCAGATGAAACCAAATTGGGTGGGAATGTCAATCTGCTCGAGGGGAGGAGGGCTCTGCAGAGGGACCTGGACAGGCTGGATCGATGGGCTGAGGCCAATCATATGAGGTTTAATAAGGCCAAGTGCCGGGTCCTGCACTTTGGTCACAACAACCCCATGCAACACTACAGGCTTGGGGATGAGTGGCTGGAAAGCTGCTTGGCAGAGAGGGATCTGGGGGTGTTGGTCAACAGCCAGATACACATGAGCCAGCAGTGTGCCTAGGTGGCAAAGAAGGCCAATGGCATCCTCACTTGTATCAGGAATAGTGTGGCCAGCAGGACTACAGAAGTGATCATGCCCCCTGTACTCAGTACTGGTGAGGCTGCACCTAGAATACTGTGTTCAGTTTTGGGCCCCTCAGCTCAAGGACATTGGCATGCTGGAGCGTGGCCAGAGGAAGGGTAACAAAGCTGGCGAGGGACTGAAGGACAAGCCTTATGAGGAGTGGCTGAGGGAACTGGGGTTGTTTAACCTGGACAAGAGGAGGCTGAGGGGAGACTTTATCGCCCTCTATGACTACCTGGAAGGAGGCTGTAGTGAGGTGGGTGTTGGTCTCTTCTGTCAAGTAACTAGTGAAAGGATGAGAGGAAATGGCCTCAAGTTGCATCGGGGATGTTTTGATTGGATATTAGGAAAAATTTCTTTACTGAAAGAGTGGTCAAACATTAGGACGGACTGCCCAGAGAGGTGGTGGAGTCCCCATCCCTAGATGTGTTCAAAAAACATGTAGATGTGGCACTTCAGGAAATGGTTTAGTAGGCATGGTGGTGTTGGGTTGACAGTTGGACTTGATGATCTTGGAGGTCTTTTCCAACCTTAATGATTCCATGATTCTGATCTGCACAACACTCACTGAGGAAAGACTCTCCTCTACCACCTTCATTAATCAAGCAGCTCCCAGGAGAGGCTTGCCACTTGTGTATTTTCAAGTTCCTCAGAGCAAACCCTGACTGAGTAACTATCTCATTGCCCTTTATAGCCCTGCAGAGCTCTCTAAGTCCCACTGGTGTGTTGCAAAGGGGAAGGACCAGGATTCGATTTGTTGCTCTACGTTATGATTCCAGGGCCATATATCCATATCCTATCTTCACTGGCAATGTGGTTAACATCAGCTGCCAGTATTAGGTGTGCACTACACATTTGTAGAGAGATTATTTGCTGGAAAAACTGGTAAGCGGGACGGAAACTTCACTGAGCTCACCAAGGGACCCACTGAGTGCCAACTGCAAAGACTCCCAAGTATGGCTGCAAGGGAAAACCCACTAAAACCACCTCATTTGAGAGTACTGAACTGCTGATGTGCACCACTGCTCCCAACACATCTATTCTACAGGTGACACATGACCAAGCCTCACCCTCTTTAAAAAGGAATGTGCAGCCCCCCAGCAGCTGCTGTTTCATACTCCTCTGATAGCGTGCTCCCTGCTGCTTCTGCTCTTGGTATCACTGTTGCTGCTGGTGCTGTTGGTGCTATTGTCACCATCATCATTTTTCACATCTGTGCTTGGGGGGACATTATACTCCCCAAGGCCTGTCTTCTGGCCAAATGAGACAGATTTGGTCAGGTGCTGGTCAATGCAAGAGGCCTACTCCTGCACCTGTGAGATTGCCACAGCGTTTTATATAAAGGCCAAGATCAGAGATGTGCACTGAACAACTAACTAAGCAGGATAACTTCCTTAGGTTAACTTAGGGTTAATTTAGAAGTACTAAACCTGGTCAGATAGTCTGAAGTTCCAGGGCAAGGTAGCTGCTTTACTTGCCTTTGGACATGCAGACAGGTGGCCAGTTTTCTGGCCCATGCAGTTCCTGTCTGTGGAGATACTCATCTGCCCTCTTGGAGGAGGCTGAGATGAGGAGGGAGAAAGAAATATCTGACACACAAGGAAGAGCCCAACATTTACAGTTAAGAAACTATTATCTGAAGTATTTAACTTTATTTTTTTTAGGCCCCTTCTGTTCTCCCTCACCCAGCAGGAGCTGTCAGCTGTAAAATAGGACACGTGGTCTGCCTCCACCTTGTCTCTTGATCAACCTTGCAGACTGCAAGTGGTGGGGCTGGAGGCCAGCGACCAGCTCCTGCAGGCAAGCAGATCCTGAAGATTGTGGAGGCTGTGGGGTTTACAGAGAGGGGTTTGATAGCTCCTCCAAGGAGAAAGCCACCACCAAAGTACTGGAAGTAGGGTGAGTACTTGTGCTTTTAGAGTCTTCAGCACGGGTAGTTTGTGAGGGCCACTAATAGATGAGAGCTGGAGAAGGCACTTGAGGAGGTGTGCAGCAGAGTTGCTGCCTAATGCTGCTCTGTGACACTACGTCAAGGCCAATGAAGTGCACTCCCACCCTATTGCCTTAGTCATCACAGAGTGATGATGGGTAGAACACAAAGTAGTAATTTGTCCTAATCTGATGTTTTATCTTAAAACCTGGATTTTTAAAAGAAGAATGAAGGACAGTAGTCCCGTAGTATAGGAAAGTAAATTAAAATTCACAAAACCAAAGAGGATGGTGTTTATCTGCTTAAACCACAGTCCTGTTGCTATGAAGTCATATGAGGGAAATGGACTAAATGGTCTTTATCTTTAGTCCTACAAAACTCTTAACCTTGGACATCATCTAACAATAGGATGTGTAGCGAGTGATTATTTCTGGCTTTCAGGTCTCTTCTCCCAGAGGACTGATCTTTGTTCTTTTTGGAAAGGAATTCTGTCATCTAAAAAAAAATCCAATAATGACAAGTTATTTGGAGAATATCCCACCAGCTTGTTTAGTTTTCTTGTTAACAGATCAAAGAAAACTTACATAATTTTAATGTAACATTCATGTATGCATACTTCCTTTCTCAGCAAAAGTGGTAACTTTACCTTGCCATGGCTTCATTTGTTTTGTTTTATTTTAATACTATTGTGTTTGAGAGCCTGTTGCTCCAGCTGGGCTTTCTAAATGTCCTTTATTTACACAGTCTATCTTCACATTAACATGAGAATGTTTCTAATCTTATCACACGTACCTTGACTTGCGTACAAACATTAATTTTGATGTTTGAATGGCTGGTATAATTTTAATGGTAAGATCTGTTTTAAACATCACTGGGATGAATGGGATTCTTGCCCTACACTGCAATTGCTTTGAAGTTCTGTTTCTAAGCTCTTCTCACCTCCTTTAGTTTGTGTGAATACTTGATCTGAACAGCACTTAAAGTACAGTATACTACTTACTCATTATGCATATTTTTTACTTACCTTGGCTAGTATAAAGAACTATGTACAGCTTGGTTGCCCCTTGTTCTAACTTTCTTCTTGTCTTATCCCAGGAGAGTTAACATATTTGAATAAAAACCAGTTTCTTTCATAAACATGAAAGAAAAAACAGTAGCTGCTCTTCAGAGTATTTTCTGAAGATTATGAAATTCAATTTGTGCATGTTCCTTTTCACTGCTTTACTTTAAGGCCTGGGCTCTTCCCCAAGTTCTGCATTGCTATTTTTAATTTTTATATTTACATATACTGTTCTGAATCTGTCACAATTGGAAGCAATACACCTATGAATAATGAAAATAATTTATCTTGTTTATCACTGCACACAGTGTTTTACAAAATATAGAGAAGTGGTATTTGCGATGAAAATCTGAATTAGAAAAGCCTAAAAGTGGAAATGCAAACTGCAAGTCAGCATAGAAGGATCAGATTATTTGAACATTATGTGCCACTACTTTTGATTCAATATTCAATATTAGTATTTGCTGGGTTTGAGAAAATCCTAATGAATTGGGATGTGCTGAAAATGCTGCCAAGATTATATTTCTTGCAGCATTCCTGTGATAACATGTTAGAAATGAGCAAACACTGGTAAATTATGAAACGCGTTATGCTCCTCCTAGGCTAAATCCTTCAACAAGACTGTTCAGCCAGGCAATAAAAACAATTAAATAAAACACACAAAACCACATCCTTCAGGTTATGGATGCCTGCACAAGCTGATCTAAATCTCTGAATGTTTTGAGGTCCACTTGTCCTGAAGAAAAAGCCAAAATACTATGGACAGTGAATACATTACCTGTTGTTTAAGAGAGAGGTCTGCCACACATCATCAAGTGTTGCAACTCCTGGTTGTCTCTGTGAATGTAAGTAATTTCCAGTTCTATTGTACCGTCATGGTAGCATTATGGAACAATTTGGTAAATTCACGCTGACTGTAATTGCATTTGACTTTTCTTTTTTCTATCTGAAATAGAAAGGTCTACACATGTATCAACTCCTTCTCTTGAATTAGGGAAAATACTTCCAGTGATTAAAATCTGACAGACCTGTATATCTCTCAAGTGCAAAGTAGTGGAAAGAAGAACAGAGCTCTTTATTGACTATTGTCTTTCTTAAGTTGTTCTTAATGTGTAGTGTATTGAGGCAAAATGCCTAATCTGAAAATGGTGGTCCCAGATGGCAAATTCTGCTAAACTTGAGGATGTATAGGACATAAGATGAAAAATCAATGTTCAACAGAGTGCCAGGTACTCAGCTGGTGTTGCTGTTCATAAAGAGATGTGAATTTTCAACAGCTCAGGATCTAGACCATAAAAATCTTTCAGCCTGCATGACTTAATCTAACCTTCTGTGAAGTCAGCGGCTGTCTTTCCATAGGCTTTAGTAGGTGTTGTGGCAAAGCTCAGTGCTGAACTTGCAGTGCTTTCCAGAGCACTGGAATGTGGAAAAGAGGATAATTTGCTCACTGAATTGCCAATTTTGTTCCTAGGAAACAGAAGTTCTTAATGAAGGATACAAAAGCACAGGAAAAGTTAGAGTTTAACTTAGCAATAATTGTTATGAAGAATTTGGAGATTCAGTCTGACTTGAACAAGGTCCTAGGCCTACAACCCTTATTTGTTCTGATATCTTCACTGTTGCCATTGCTGGGGACACCTGAAAGTCCCATTAGCTTGAGGGGGATTTGTATGTGCTTAGCACTTCTCAGAACTTGGACCCTGATGCTTACACATGTCTCGTATACTGAATTTGCAGAGTCACAAATCTGGAAAAAAGAAATTTTGACTATTTTGGTCCTTTTGGGCTCTGGTCAGGCCAGAAATACTGAAAGAGTGGCTTTTCCCATAATATTTCATCACTTCAACTTTTCTTCACATTCAGCAGCAGGGAACTCAAGAGCATGTGGAAATGAAAAACAATCTTTTAGAATTTATCCTGTCATTCAAGCCTAATTCAGGTCTGTTGTCCTATCTTTCTGTGGCCCTGAACCCACAGGCCTTGCTTTCAGGAGTGGACTGTTGCTTCCAGGTTGATGCTAAACATACCATCAGTGTTCATCCAAGAAAATATATTTATGACCAAGTTGTGAGAAACTGAACATACTGCAAAACTGAAGATTTGACCTGAAGATTTTTGAGGCTCAAGTTGTTAGTTCCTGTCTGTATTAGTTCCTCCCCCTGAAAATCCTGATACTTCATTCTCCTTCCTCTGCCTTTGCCAGTCCAGCACAGGGATATTTCTGTAGGTCTAAACAGCACAGGCTACCAAGGAACCTTAATATTTTTAGGCTGTATTCTTTGGAAGCACATGGATAGTCAAAATGGAATAGGTGGGAGAAGGAAGTATTATTCCTAATTTACTGATGGGAATGTGAGCTTCAATGGTTTCTTCACAGCTGCACAAGAAGTTCATGGAACAACTCCAAGATCCCAAACTAATGGTGTAACCATAGGGCCATTCTTGTCTTGGATGAGTGTGTGGGGCCATGCAATGTCTTCAGCATATTTGAAGCACCATTATTCAACCACTTCTCTCTATTTTTCTAATAAAATCTACACCCACATGCTGTTTCGGAAGAACTGCAGAGATGTGCCCAATAAAAATACCCAGTGGCATGCTAATGAACGTTGAGCCCAGTTACAAAAAATTAAAAGCCTACCCTCCATAGAGAGCTTAAAGTACATAACTTTCATTACATATCTTGTAATGCTAAATTTCTTCAGAGGAGCCATGGTTCTAATTTACTTTTATTTAAAATCAAACTGCAAGGAAAACCACAAAATTCCATGAACCTCAGCAATGTGCCCCAGGGGGCATTTGGCACGTTACCACTTGAAATCTATTTCATTCTCAGCCCCCTGAAATTGCATCAACTCCTGTTCCACTATGAAATATTAGCATTTGCAGCCTGTATATCCTGCTGAAACACTATGAAAACCTTATGGATGTGCTTTAAAACGTTGTCCCCTTTCCCTGAGACTTACTGGAGTCCCCACAGACTAATGTCATTCTTCAACAGTTACTTACCTCTTGTGCAGGAAAGGTTAAATCTGTTGGTTTTGATTCTAGAGGCCTGGAAAACATTGCATTCAAGGTAACCACATATCAAATACATGGAACTTCTATACATCCCTGTAGGAGACTATTCTGTTTGCCACTAGACCATAGCTAGGCAAAGTTAGGATCAATATCATTGAATCTTTTCTGTTTTCATTGGATTGGGTTTTAGGACAAAAGCCTTGATAAGCAATGTGGTTAGTATCTTCCTATTGTTAAATCCTTTTCTGGATAGAAATTAAATGAGAAGTCAACCTGGTTTTGATTAGGTTTTCTTTTACTGATCTAACTGAGCTAACCATAAAAATTAACTATTTTACTTTCAACAGTGATGTGTTGGATAACCAATAGGTTATAACAGGAAAAAAATCCATAGAGCAAACTACTAACCGCATAGTAGTTTCAGTGACCTCTGACTGACTGTCTTTTTTTTACAAATATTCTGATCCAATCTTTTAAACTTAGAAACTGGACGTCTAACTGAATCTGAAATCTTCAGGGTTTTAGATATTAGACATTCTTTTAATGTTATACATTAGTTTTTTCTGTAGTAGGGAAATACTTAAGGAAGAGGTTCTTTTGCACCATTTAAGGTGATCAACTTGACTGAGCACTTCAAAATCTGACATAAGCATAGAAACTATATAAGCATAGAAAACTATCATTTAAAACACCAGACTCTTTATCATTTGATCCTATATGCAGATGTGCATCATTTCTGTAAACCATGGAAGTCCTCAGAAAGGTAAACCTATCTATGGCACCCTTGGGCAAGGCTAGAATTATGAAAATTTCTGAATAAAGATTATTTTTTTTTTTTGCTGTGAAATGAGCAAGAAAAGCTGTAGGCAGAAATAAGTTTGCATTGTTCAAAATACTTAATGGTGTTTAAATTGTGTTGAATGCTGGGGCCAATTTGATTGAACTCAAGTGAAGGTTTTTGGCACAGATGTGACAGCTGATAAAACATGCAAGGGGAGATGGTAAAGAGCAAGCATTCTGCTACCAGATTCAATACTTATGTAGAGAATGGATGGGATTTGTGAAGTCTGTGATGATGGTGAGAATGCTGTAACAACTCAAGACAGGTTTTAAATTACAGCGGTCTCTGCAAATAACGTATTAATGCAAAATTTGCATCTGTAGCTTCAAAAAGGCAACAGAGACATGAAAGCTGTTCTAGGTTTGGGGTAAGAACTAGGCAATTAAAGGTGAAATAAATCATAGAGATTACAATTTATTTTGAACATAAATGATGAGATGGAATTTGGAGGGAAGTACTCCAGGTGGGAGACAAGTTTCCAGGTTACCTCCTTTTCTCACTTCAAGCTAACTTTAAACTCAAGAGTGAAAGGAGGATGGAGTGAATGTGTGAATTCTTGGCCTCCAGCTTTTATAGGAAAAATCATTAGAGAATTGTGGAGCAGCTGTATGCTTTGGTCCAGAATTGCTGGGGTTTTTTTTTGGTAACCTTTTTTCCAACCATTTGTTTTAAAGCCTAAAATGAAGAGGTTTTATTTTAGGATTTTGAGATGTTTTTTAACTAAATCTTCATTAATCTGCCTTTATGAATTTCAGAAAAGACATAACATGAATCTATTAGATCTGGTTTGGAATTTTTCTGATAAATCAGGTTTCAGTATGAATCTTATTCAAAAGTGTGTAAAATCAGAGAGGTATCCACTGAAGCTAAAGTTTCTCTTGGGGCTCTTAATTTCACATCCTAATTCTACAAACAATTTTCTCTGTCATACAACTGTTAGATTTTTTTGTTTCTTAGCAGTTCCTTGAAACAAAACAAAAAGAAAATCTCTTTTGTGGAGCAATTTTTTTTCTCAGTAGATGTTTGATTAATAACCATTTTCAGTTATGCATTATGCTAAAGCATAGGTTTATTTTTTAATTCCTTCAGTCTAAGTACTATGTTTTCCTGAGCATTGATACATTACAGTGATAGAGATATACCAAGTGCTTTCTGAGAACCGTGTAATTACTCGGTAAAGATGTTTATGTATGTTTGTGAGAGAAGAAATATTCTTTTATGATAATTAGTTAGAAGTTGCTTTAGTCTCCTGTAGCAAATCAGTAATGACTTAAGAATGTGGAAAAAGAAATGCCTATTGATATAGCAGCTCATGATTTTATTAAACTTTTCTCCCCAGTTCAACCACTTCATACATCAAAAGTAAAGTTTAGAATGGCAAGGTTACATTTATTTCTGGTGTTTAATTGCAGATCTCTAAAATTTGTTTAGTCAAATTGCATTGCAGCAGATACAGCATTTTATCTCCAACGTTACAAAAGTCTTTACTTTTGGTCTTAGTGTGCCTTTTTGTCTGTTCAGGGCTCTGTAAACAAAGTGAAAATACACAGTGCCTTCCGTGTCCTGACTTCCTGAAAGCTGATCCTCTCTGTTCCGTGGGGTAAGGCCTTTCTCCAGGTTCTGCTGAAGTACTGGAAAGTATTTATGCCCATAGCAAAGAACTTAGACTCCAACCATAGGCTGAAATATGTTCACAGCAGGTGGCTACCAAGCCATGCTTTATAGAAAGTTATTGTGGATAATACGTGATCTGGAAGACAGTAAAAAAGCATGGGGTTTGCCATCAGGAAGGAGGAAATTCTTTACAACGAGGGTGGTGAAACACTGGAACGGGTTGCCCAGAGAGGTGGTGGAGGCCCCATCCCTGGGAACATTCAAGGCCAGATTGGATGGGGCTCTGAGCAACCTGATCTAGTTAGCAGTGTCCCTGGTCACTGCAGGGGGGTTGGACTAGATGACCTCTAGGGGTCCCTTCCAACCCAAAACATTCTGTGATTCCATGATTCTATGATTCTATGATCAGTGTTTGTTATGAATATTGATGCAGCTCTTCCCTGTACCTACTCATCCAACAGTAGACAGCTCTGCAGGGACTAGCACCAAGTGGGAAGGGTGCTTCTTTTCTTTTAATAATCTCGGCATTCATCTTAAGAGGCTTTAAAGGTGAAGAGAGACCTCATTTTCTCCTATAAAGTCTTTCTTCAAAGAGAGAGATCATCTCCCTCCACTTGGGGAAGGTGGTTTATATTCTGGAACATGTGGATTTTATTGTTTACATAATCCACACGCATCTTCCTGAGATGGTAGAATGGTAGAATGGTGTCTTCTTTGTTTGAAAACCAACCAACACTGAAACAGAGTTAGAGTCCTCAGCTTTGCTTCTCTCTTGTGTAATGACTTCTTTATTAACTTCAGGGAGCAGTTAGTGATGGCTTTATGACAGGGGAGCTTTTTCAGGTCATCCCAACCAGAAGGGATATTTTTTTTTAACAGGAGAAAATAATCTTTAAAAAACTAAAGCCACACCTAAACACTCTTTGGGAGTAATTTCTTTATGCCATTTGTATAGAACAAACCACCCCAGGTATATTTATAGCTGGGTAACTGTTTGAAGTTGTATAATTTGAAATACTTGTTCTAGGTTATTTTCCGTAACTGCAAGTCTCCTAATTTCTGTCTTGTCAATGTAGATTTTAGGCTCTCTAGGGAAGAATCTGTCTTTTCCTATATCGGAGTATTATGCTTCTTTCCATATGTTTGAGTGTGCAGCCTCTTAATATTAGTGTAGATTAGCACATAAACCCACTAGGGTATATTATAAAACAATTATTTTGTTCCAACACTCTCAGAGCATTTGAGAGAAATTTGAACCAACTCTTCCTATAGCATTTAGCAGCAAAAAAACCTTTTCCTCTGAGATCCTTAGAAATCAATTAGTTCTTGCTTTTTGCCAATTGGCATTGGTTAGATGAGACCCCAGACTAACTCTTTTTATTGTATCTGTCTCTGCTTTGCTGTGTTTGGTCTCATTACTAAATCTAAAAACCCACATCAGAGGCAATAGGTCTCTGAATGTGGATACGTCGGTTCCCAAGATAAAAATAAGACCCTTTTGCAAGTGAGGAGGGAAAACACATGAAACCTCTTGTTTGCATCACATTTGTCAACATACCTCCTTGGCAAGCAGAACACTGGCAAAGACTGAGGGCAAAGCAGCAGAAAGAGCTCCAAGCTGATGAGAGAGTGCATAGAAAGGTTATTTTTATCAGACAACACTTGGGTGAGATTTCTAAGCTTTTAAGAGAATGCCTTGGTGAAGCATTTCTGAAGAAGATTTGATTTAAAAAAAATAATCAGATTAGGTTAATGCATTTGTGATTATTTAGGTGATATGGCTGCTGACTTCTATGGCTGCTACTAGAGTAGCCCTTAGGTGAATTAGGGCCTATAATTGCACCACCGGCACTTTTTTGTCAAGCAGTTCTTGTCTAAGCCTCTTCACTATAGAAGGGTGTAGTAGTTCTTGGGGGCGGGAGGGCCCATGATCTTTGTAATCTTTGCTTGGTTCAGTTAAATCTCTGACCTGGTCACTAGATACTGGTAGTCTGTGAAATTTCCAGCTGTGTTTCCACGGAAAAATTCATATCCCTGCCATCTGGGTTCCAAATATGGTGAGGACATAAAACTGTTATACATAAGCCAGTCCTTAGAGTCAACATTACTTCTGGAGTAAAACACAGTAGGTTTTTCATCTCCTGTCATGTTTTGAAATTTCTGACTCTTGATGGAAACTGTGATAACATATTTTTCATGAAAAATATAACCAGTTTTTCAGGTATAGCTTTTAGAAGTGTATACATCTCTTTTCTAAATGAATATCTGAATTTTGTTAAATTATGACAGTTAAAAAAGATGATACTGTAGGAGACATCGCTGTTGCTTTGTATTTTTGTTTGGTTTACTATTTGCATATTATAATAAGACGGTCTCCAATCGATTTATTGGCAATAAATAGGAATAGTAATAAATGGGTTGCTTAGAGGATGCAATGCCTTTTCTTAAAATGCTACAGAAGTGCCTGGGTCTATTTGCTTGGATACTGCCACGCAGCACATGAGTGGTATGCTTTTGTAGTCGCATTAAAAGTCTAAAGTGTTTGTCACAGCCAACTACCACTGAAGTGTTTAAAAGCGTTAGGGAATGAAGGGCATACGTACACTTCTGAAGAAATGAAATAAGCGTAAAAACCACTGATCACTTCTTAAGTCTGCATAACGTTGCAAAAGTAGCATAATCAAAAAGGTTTAATCATAAGAGCACTTTATTATGACTTGTTGCCAACTGCAACTGTTGCAGCTGGAAAGTAGTGAATTACCTTGAATTTTTCTTTTCATGTCCAATTTGCATATCATAACTAAAAGTAGGGAGGGAGAGCGAGAGGAACAACAAAGGGAACAATAAGGATTTTGTCTGAGGCCAGGTCAACACTTGCCCTAGATAACGGTTGATGACTGAATTGCTTATAGTCAGTCACCTACCAGCACCGGTTGGTTTTCATCATGACGATAAAGGAAAACTTTTCACACAATAAGCATTGATCCCCTTGTTATGACTTGAAAGCTGAACAACTGCTTTTCATTCCAGGAGAATATGAGTGAAAAATCATCTGAAGAATATGGCAACCCTTTGGTATTGTATACATTACTTTCAGTAATATATATAATAATACATAAAGCCAGGGCAGGAAGACATTTTGTACCCCTTTTAATAGGAAACCTAAACCTGTGAATAAAACTTGTTTAGCATAACTACATAGAATTTCCTTGACTGGGTTTATTTTGGCTTCTCCACTGTCACAGATGTTCATTATTACTGAAAGAAAACACTGTTAGTTCAGTCAAGAGTTTAAACGAGGAAAGGCAGAAATCGGAATCAAATTTGAAAGTTTTTTGTGTAAGCGACCTGATCATCAGCTCTAGAAAGCATGTTAGCAACCTGCTGTGATCTGGTTTCCTCTGGGGAAAGCAGTGACGTAAATCCACTTACCCCTAATAGGAGTTGTTGAGATTATTGAGTGATTTGGCTGGTGGTCAAATGAAAGGGAACACAACAAGGTGAAAAAAAATTTCAAAGGGTGTTTTCAGGTTTGAAGGAGATAAGATGGGTTTTGTGGCTCTTTTATCACTTTCTCATGCCAGGGTACCTTAGATGTGTCTGGAGGAATTTGGCTCTTGCAATTGGCGTCGCTGAATTCACACGGGAATTTTAGCTGACCTTGTCAACTCTGAGAGCAGTGCCTTAGACAGTACAGAGACCCTCCCTAGGTTTTAAGAGCTCTATTAATAGATCTGTGGCATCTAGCCGAACTTTAGTACTGGAGGTGTGAGCTTTTGCACTATTCTGTGGCTTTGCTTGCATATGTTAGGGTTGTACAATGAAGCCTTGAATCTCACAAGATAACAGAGGCGTAATCCCCAGTGCTCTAACAGCACTTGGCTTTGCTTCTACTTCAGCAAGTTTTTCATGGATTCCACAGAGTTTTTATCATCAGAGCTTTTTTTCAAGCTGTTCTAATGGTGTTGGAATTTAAAAATTAAATTATAAATAAGTAGTATGTATTCCCGTAGCTTTGTGTGTGTGTGCTTCCAAATGTATGTCTCACTAGTACTGATCTGCTTTCAATCTTTCATACATCATCAGGGAATTTTCTTGCTAATTGGCATTTGTGATCTTAACAGTCCTGTTACTCCTCAGAAACAAGAGGGACTGGATTTTTCATTCAGTCTAGTAGCTACATTGCTGAGTGGTGTCTCTCTAACATAGCTATTAGTTTGGAGGTTCGAAGAAAAAAAGCCCTGCCCCAGATAGGTATAAATGCATGAGACAGACATAGAAGACTGCTAACACTGTAGTAAAAACTCTCATTACCTGTTCCAGTTCAATTATCATCTATTTTATCCATAGCTCATGACCTAATGTCATTTTAGCTTACTAACAGAGCAGGGGAAAAACGCTTTAGATGTAAAATGAATCATAAGCATTTTATGTCTTGAAGGGTTTTGAGAAAAGGAAAGAAAAATAGAATCATAATGGGAAAGAAAGATGACTATTTCACAGAAAAAACATGGAAACATATTACTATTAGTAATTATGCTTCTTTTGAAAACGTACTTTCTTTTATTGGAAGGGAAACAGAATGAAGCCTGAAATCATATCAAAGGTTGTAAAAATGGATTCAGCCATAAAACAACACATGTAATAGTGAATGATTTCTAGAAAAAAAGAGGAGGTTTGAAATAATGGCTAGGTAGAATTTCATGGTATTAAGGAAGATTATTTTGTAACTTCATTTTTTTGTTATTTTCATTCATTTGGCATAACAGTAAGCTTACCTATTAATTGTCATGTTCCAGAAATCTCTGTGTTAAGATTTAATTTTTTTTTTTTTTAATATGTCTTAATCAGATAATAGTCATGAAGGTTTTTGTTGTGGTATGGTGTTAGAAGTAAAAATTCTTTGCAAAGTTCCTGTCCAGTAAACCTTAGAAATTCTTTGGACATGTCAGTGAAGAGAAAGACAAGCCAAAATATGTGAGGGCAGAGGTTATACAGCAACTAGCAGGATGGAGGAAGGAGTAGAATAGCTCTGCTTCTTGATAGAAGAGGCTTGGCAGAATCATATCATAAAATCAAGAATATATAGCTTTAAAAGCAGTTCTAAAAGGACAAACTCACACTATGCTGACACTTTTACCCTGGTACATAGCTGAAGACTTAATGTTGTGGTCTTAATTTACCCATTTGAGGGCATTGTCCTTCTTTCATACCCCTTAAGGCCTCTTTCTTACACAGCTATTTATCAGGCAACGCTCCAGCAGAATGAAAGCGTACTTTACCCTAGGCTCAACCTACCCTAGTGCTTAGGGAAATGTTATTTTGTTAGCATGTGGAGATGGAAAAACATGGATAAAACTGAAGTTCCTTGTTTGGTTTGTGATATCGCAATGGTTCAAAAAATAGTAAAATTTACACTTACATATGCAGTGCCATTAATGATTTTTCTTTTTTTTTTTGTATCATTTACATCACAGAAGATTCTTGCTTCTGGTGACCACAGTGGCTTCGCCACAATGTTTCTAATGTAAATAATAATATCATTTCCTTTATGTGAACCAAAGAAAATGTAAGAGGGGGAGAGGAAGAGTTTCAGAAATATCTTTCCTGTGGTTTCCTAGACAACTTGCATGTATTTTTGGGCTTTATTGCTTTGTAAAAAAAAAACGATAAGCAGGTGGAGTAAATTTAAGCTACTAACTCAAAGCAAATGTACCAGCAGGTGGTCCACTTTTAAAACTATGAGAGCTGGAAGAAGAACAAAAGGTTACATTTTCTTTTAAAAAAGTTACCTTGGATTAGCCATCTAGAAGAGAGATGTCGAAAGCCAAAGGGGTTTTCTTTAATGAAATTAAGAACTCACATGTTAATGTCACATCTGAAATGGGTCTTACTCATGGAGTCAATCCGTGAGTAACCTTTTCCAGCAGTCATGACTGCACTTATCTTTTTGTAAAGAAGCAAAAAAATCCCCAAAACTCATTTCTGTAAGATATTATATATCATATTGTATATCGACATAATGAAGACAAAGAAATTCATCAACATAGGCATTGCATACATAAATAATTATAAGGTGTTTAGTCAAACCATATGCCATCATAATTCAGGTATATTCACGGTCTTTGTCTTTAACCAGCCACAGAGTACTGGGGTCTGATATGACTCTATCAAATGAGTTATTGCTTTCATGTCATTTCTTCCCAAGTAAAAGACCATATAAAAAAAAGCCCCTCCTTTTTTATTTTTTTTTTTTTGTAAGTTCTACAGTTGTAGAACTAGTATGCGCTACAGAAGTTTTGCCCTGTAAAATCAATCGATGTGTTTTGACAAATGGCCCTTTCCACTGGCAGCCTCCATACAGACAAACAGTTTGAGAGAGGGGCCACTCCAGTCTTCTCAAACATCAGATTAAACCAGCAGAGAATATCCTGAAAACATTTAATGAAGAATGTGTGCTTTTTTTTGACTAAATGGAAATGTAGTGAAACAAAATTCACTTTCCGCAGTTTTTCTTCCATGTACTCCTCCCCATCCCAAACTGAAGCTTTGAGACAGATTCACACTCAGTAAACTTACTGATAATGTTCAACTGCAAGAAAATTGTGTTTCTAGCCATCTTAAATTTTGCATATAATTTTTAGATCAGCGTTGGCAAATATTTTTCCCCAACTTAGTATTGGAAAGTGAAGGACATAGAGAATGGTTTTCATTGTTATTGCATACTAGCCTATTTTTTTGCAGTGTTTTGAAAATATTCTCTCATGATCAAATAATTTCTGTGAAGAGAGTGCAGGATGTTTAAGTGGGCAAGTCACTGATTCTGAGCAGTGCGTGTTTCCCTACTTTTAAAATGTTGTTTTTCTAACCCTTACGTCAGGCCGTAGTTCAGCTGCGCTTGTGGATTCTTCAGTGACAGCAAGCTTACATGGATGCTAATGCAAACGATGTTAAAATCTTTTCTGCTAGGTCGATTCCAACCCGGAGGACAATGACCCAATGCTGAGTTACATGTCTTTTTATTGTATGCCATTTTCCATGTCAGACCCTGAAGCTATTAGTCCTGGCCTTCACTTAATATGTACACAATCCAAAAAATACTAAGTCACAGTAGAGATATTGATCCTTTCTGCCAAGGCACTCATGGATATCTGAAATATTTCCATAGAGTCGGAATGCTAGTTCAACAAAAATTTGTTAAAAGTTTTGCTATGAAGCTTCATACCAAAACAGGTTTTGATTTTTTCTGTTATCATTATAGAAGTAATTAACTTTTGCTTTGATTTCAGAAATCAAGTCTTCAACTTTGCTTTCCCCACTAAATACAAATACAGAATGCTCACATTAAAATGTGTAATTTATCAGTGCATTGCCACGTGCACACACAGTGCTGTCCCTAGGGAGAGAACGAGGCAATAAGTTATACAAGACAGGCGTTAATGCATGACTGTGAGGTTAATAAAGTCATATAGAGAGCTGTCTCTCTGAATTTCAATGAAGTGTTGGTAAAATTGAGGTCAATTACAGACAAGATTCAAGGCAGTGCCTGAGATGTACATGATAGAAAATCTGCAAAGATGATAGAAAATCTAAAAACTTTGACATCCAAACACAGTCCCACTGAGAGTAAGAATGCTACACGGCTGTGTGCCTTGAAAGTGATGGGTGTGTTCGTATGTGCGTGAGCTGTAACACCTGCTAAGATGATGTGATTCCTTCTCTTTTGCTGTCAGGTACATCCAGGGAGATTCATCTTGCCTTCCTTTATGTTTTGACAGGGTGGTCTAGTAAAAGGTATTACCTCTAAAGACAAGCTTTGCTGCATCTCAGCCCTTAAGCCTGCACAGCCACAGCTACTCTGCTGCTACTCACTGAGGCCTCCACTGTAGCCAACCACCAGACTGAGAGAGAAATATGTACAAATATATGTATGGCTGTTCATCCCATCGGAAGATAAATATCTGCTGTGGGAGATGAGTCACCCTCTGGAGATGCTGCTCCCCTTCTCCTGCTGTAAAGGAGCCTGGATGACTGCCTAACATCTGGAGTGCTAACACTAGGTGTGACGGACCCCCCCCCGAGGGAGACCCGCAGAGAAGGCCAAGCAAGAGTCAGTTCAAATCAACAGGTCAACCAAGCATCCAGAACAAGCATCAAATTCCAGCAAAGCTGGAATTTCATGTTGTGTGCCACAGCTCTCCGAGCAACCTCTGAAATAACAATAGCCACTGACCTGCAACATATGCAAGACCTGCCAGGTCCCCCTGGCTTTTCTTATCAGTTGAAGTACAAAATGCTTTGCTGACAAAAAACCTTGAGAGCATTGAGCTGTCTCACTTACAATGTGTCTTTTATTTCTCTCCAGTGAGGTGTATTAATTGCAAATACTTTTAAAAAACTTAAGACATATAAATGATTGCTTTCCCAGTTATCTTCTCTTAAAAATAAAAAACGATTTAGAAAAGTTGCAGCAAGTGATTGTGTTACTTCTGGCCACAATTACATGGACATAATTTATCTGAAGTTAGGAAAGAGCTGTACACAGTTACGGCCTCTCCTGTTCCTGCTTGATTCCGTTGATTCCACATCTTTTTATGGTTTGTTTTTGTTTTTTTGGTTTTTGTTTTCCTTTTTATAATGTAGGTATTTATTTACCTCACTCAAAAATCCCATGATACTACTAACTGTTACAGAAAAAAAATGCACTTTCTCTTTAAATTTCTGTATTTCTCTGCTGAGTGCTTCATTTATTGATAGTAATGTATGTTTGGTGAAACAGTTATGCAATGGCACATATTTATTCTTGTTTTGTCTGTTGTCTGTTAAGGGAAGCTATGTATGTTCAAAAACATACAGAGAATCAAATAGATTATGTTCATTATTGAGATTAAATCCTAGAGGTGAAAAGCTTCTTTTTTCCTTATGTCAAACGATGGTCACTGGTGGCAAATGATTTATTCCTTTGCAGAGAGCAATCAGATAGGACTGGAAAAAAATCAGTTAGGACACAAAAGTATATGGAAGGCAAACCTGTGAAGCAAGATGTCATACTATGGAGTCATTTTCCTGACTGTTGTTTAAATATAGTTGATACTGCACATCTTTTTTTGGTTTGCAATTCATTTATGAAGATGGAAGATGGATGTATTTTCATGGCAGTGGTAGAGATTAAATCTTTGATAGACGTGGTTTTCTAGAATTCTGTGGGTATATTCTGGAAATTTGACCTGCCTTTGTACTCATTGATGAAAAAGATTTGGCAGCTTAAGGAAGCATAGAACATATTTTAAAATTCTGGGTGACTGGAACAGGCTGAAGTAGTTGATACTGTATCTCACAGCATGTTATCCCCATTCATTCTTGTTTAGCTTTCTTCAGCTGTTAACAGTTCAGAGAAGCACAATAAATTAACCCTGTTGATTAGAATAATGAGCTGTCATTCTCTGCTATTTGTGCAGTTCTTGTTTGATGTTAATATCTTCCAAATTCTTACAGTCTTTTTAGTGTTATTTGCACTGAAGGTGCATCAAGTGATGTCTCCAGACCTCTGATAAGAAAAAAACCACTTCCTATTGATGGCTGTAATGGCATTTATTAATTGCTTACATAGGATATAGAAATTCATATACAAAAGTAAAAAAAATGAAGGATGGCATTGGAACAGGCTGGTTCTTGTTGCTGCTGCCGGTGCTGACGCAGATGTGCTATAGGGATTGACAGCTCCTCAGTCAGGTTTCTTGTAACTGTGTGCACCTCTTCACAGTCTCTGCATTAGTACCATCTGCAGGTTGCAGCCACATGCCAGAGGGTCCAAGCAAAACATATTCCTTCCTTTCTCCCTTTTCACTCTCTTCCTTGAAGGCTTTGAGTGTTCCTCTTTCCCCTTTTACTATCCCATCCTACCTCTTTCTCCCCTCCATTTCTTTGGCCTCAGGGATTCATCTACCCTTGTGCCATTATCTCCACCTGCCAGATGATCTCCATGCCCTATGTAGCACACATTCATTATGTATGTTCCCTTTTTCCTTGCTGCCATTGCCACCTCTCAGACAGCCACTGCTGTCACTGCTAGCGAGGACAAGTCTGCCGTGTTATTATTTGTCCAGGCAGGAGGTAATTCATGCCACCTGTGTTTCTTGAGCAATGGACTTGAGAAAAATGGCACGGATGATAAACTATTATGAGTGTGGATATTGGGATGAACTGTCTGCCAGGGTTGGGTATGTGAGAAACTGAAAATCTTATATTGTTAGTATCCTGATAGCATGGCACAGTACCATTCTCCAGAATCCTTCCTTCAGCAGTGATCGTTGGTGCCACCTGTCACAGAAGAGCACAGAAGAAATACTGCACCAGTGTTGGTTTGCAGTCTTTTTGCTCAGTTGCAGTCTTTCTGCCCTGGGAGCTGGAGCTGGAGCCAGGGCTTCAGCTTCTGGAAGGTCCTTTGGGTCAACCTGTGTACTGCATCCACTTCAGCAGTGGCAGCAGTGACAGGAACCAGCCTGGCTTTTCAGGGCATTGCCACTTGTAAAGCAGCCTTAAATCCTCCTGTTTTGCCTGGCTTAGTAACAGCCTACAGCAACAGTTGAACACATTTTCTATGCCCCATCATGAGTCAGAGAGTGATCTGTGTTATGCAATAAAATAATTTATTTAATATTATACCTTTTGCAATATTTCATACTTTATCAATATCATATTTTACATCAAATAACCTCTTAGTTTTTGTATTATCCTGTTGCACATAGTTTCACAGATTGTCTACAGAAAAAGAAATACTTTAGCAGCATATGATTTGTCACTTCATGTTTCTAAATGTTGTTTCTGCTGTTGTACTCTGAGAAGTATATGAGCAAAAGAGACCGTACTGGGAAGTAGGAAGCAGGTCTGTAGGAGAGAATTATAGCACAGAGAAAGGAATATAAGCCATCAGAAGTTCCACAATGTATTTTTTTTTTCTCATTTATTAAATACTACTCTGGCCAGGGCATATTTGAAACATACTGCACGAAAGCAGTCAGAAAAATTTGTACTATTGTAAAAATATGCTCTGTTTTGTATTGTTTATACTGTTTTTTTGGTACTGTTGTAGCAGGTTTAAACTGTATGCCCAGAGATCTTCCACATCTAGGTAGAAAGGTAGCATATAATGCAGTACGTGTCTAATATGTCGTTCTTCTTGTACTCTGCACACTGCCCACTGGTATTTTTTTAAATCATTTCCTGAAGGAATCACGTTCCATGCAAGTGTTTAAAGGCTTTTAGCGTTTTTACAGGTATATTTTTTTTAAACCAGGGGCAGCCTGTGACTTCTGTGTGGCTTGTGAGCCGCTGAAGCGTGGCTCTCATTGCAAGCCTGCGTGACTAGCACATCTGTGCAAGGCTGTGCTGGTGCGCGAGGCACCAGTGTTAGGCAATCTGGATTCCTGGCTGTGGAAGCCAATGATTATCAGCAGGCACAGCTGAAGATGACAGTGACAGATGGTCCCAGGTCTCTGCTGCGTAGCCAGCGTAGCCAAGTCCCATTGCTCAGTCCAGTGATGAAATTAGTGGGGATTCCTCCAGAGGACCACGTTCACAGCGATTTGTCCTTGGTTCTTTAAAGCATATTGGAGTGAATCTTCTGGCTCACAGGCACAGGCAGATATAAGCTTGTAGGACCCTTCGGGGTCCTGGCTTGTAGGTGTTTCATTCTTTAAATCTTGCGTTATGATAAATCTCAGAATTATCTGAGTCAGTAAATGTTTCTTTCACCAGAAATTCTGAGAAGGAGGAGTTACTGAAAATTGTGTGACAAGGCACAAGTCAGTGCCTTGAGATCAGTGCTCAGCAGTGTTAGGCAACACACAGCTGCTAGTCCGAGGAGGTGGTGTTCAAACCATTATTTGGGATATAATTTTCTTTACCAAAAGCATTATAATTCACTGCAAAAAGCAATTTTAGAGAGTGAGAACTACTTTTAACATTAAATTTGCCTCTACTAGGGTTTGAATTAATAGAATTGGCTTCTCTGCCTTTTTAGAAGGAGTTTCTGTTTGAACTAAATCACTTTGGCTTATCAAGAGGGAAATATTTGAGAAAATATTGTGATAACTGCGAGACCTGGAAATTTAATTGCTTTCATTTTGTACCTTTCTACAGATTTTTTTCCAGTGCTGGATATACTTGGCTGTGATAGGGACTGTAGAATGAATGACAACTTTGTTTCCATAATGCTGGAAGGAGTCAGATGTTCAAAGTTCTTTAAAATCTTTTCCTATCTTCGGAGCTCCACTGATATGCCATATTCAAGTAGGATTTTCTTCTGAGGCTCTTGAGAACTCTTTTTCTTTCTGTTTTGCCATCTCTGTGTTGATGAGTATGTCCTGTTACATTGCTACCAGGTGCCTTTGGGGTGAAAGCTCTCTTGTCAGAATAGTCTGGATCAGGCTGCGAAGGATAAACTTCAAGCAGTTGTCCGAGAGGACATGTTCTTGTTCCTGCCTGTCATGGCTCAGCTGCAGAAAAGTTATGCTGTCTTTTTGCTGCTGTTACAAAGAGTCCTTGTTCTCGTCTGTTTTGCATTTAGATGAATTGCCAAAGCTTAGACAGAAGGAATTATCGCAGAGATGGGCTATCACCAAGGCATCTTGAAAGGCTTGAATATCTGAATCTGTGTCTCTGATGTCTCACTCCCCCTGAATCCATGGGGGTGACTGAAAACATTGATCCCACAGTGCCAGTGGTCTCTTTGGTGTCTCGGAGAGGCAGAATCCCTCTGCTTTCCACAAAGCTTTCAAGCGTGGACACTGCATCCCACCTGCCCATGATTTCCACAGCGTGCTAGATCATAGCAAGGCTTATTGAGGAGAGGAAAGCAAGGTATAAAAAAGGTGACTGATTTTTTACTAAGGGCAATTAAATTCAAAACTGGCAGTTGCCGTCATATCTCGTTGTTAATACAAAGGCCACAGAGAACCTGAGTGGTTCAAGTGCCCTTGAAACACTTTATAGCATTGCCCCCATGCTCGACGTTTGTGTGGAGGAGACCAGTGTAGCGCTTATTCAGTGAGCATGGTAAGCAAGTCACCAGCAATGGGGAATCTTCGTCCTGGCTTTTGAATGCCTCCTTTCAGATGTGCCGTCCCTATAAGGAGCAGGGGGACAGGCGCGGGAGGGAGAGTGCAGCTCCCAGGTCTTTATGAACTGAAGAAAGCAGTGCTACTGCTGGCAGCCAAAGGGCAGGCGGAGATTTGGAAATGGGGCTGCGGTAGTTTGTTCCGCTCATTATGCCCAGTTCTTTCCAGTCAGTTGGTTATCCATTAGCTTAGGAAGTACAAAAATCACCTGGAGGTATCCCAGCTTTTTTAGTGCACATTTAGAAGATGCATCTCCCTGTTGCGCTTGTGACTCTCTTTCCATTTCTCTCTTTCTCATTAGAGAAGAGATTATTTGGTAGCCACTTTGCCAACTCCAGGATTTATAGCAGCTGAAAAGAGTGTTTTAGGCAGGGAGGAGTAACTGCACTGACTACAAACTCCCATAACTCTCCAAGAAGTAAATGTATTAAAGGTAATGATGTATCAATGCAATAAACTTTTGATGCAATAAAAATGCTGTACAGATTTTAGTGCATAGAAACAAAATGTGTAACATAAAAATGAAAAGAACCCTAAATAGCTACTGGAACTTCACAGGTCTTAAATATGCTGCTGCAGGCACCTGTATGGTCCAGTGGCACCTCGTACATCACATTAATTGCATTGCTTGCCAGATAAACCAAGTCTTTCAGAGAGCACTTGTCCCACTGAGACTTGAGACTTTAACGCCAGACTTCAAAACTGGGGGGTAGGAGAATAGGGGAGAAAGGAAGCTGAAACCATTCTGGCTTAGCTAATTTGATTTACGGTACCTTGAATTCCTTTTTCTCTTCATTCATTTAATGGGAGAAAGAAAACTCTCCCATTCTCTGGGGTTGCAATCTATGGCCTTTACTTTAGAAAGCACCTATGTATGCTTCCAAGTCATCTTTCCTTTTTTAATTAATGAGACTTAAGCAGATGTTTAAGTAGAATTTTTTGTACTGATGGGCTTATGAACTAATGGTTAGTATTATGGGCTAATTTTAAGGATGTGCTGAAGGGCCGTTGTGGTCTGAGGCCTGGCAAGTGGAAGTTATGAAGGCAACCAGGATGCACAGAAATGCCTGCTCCTGTTGGAAATAACTTTGTCTTTGCCAAGGAGGGGAGAGTATGTGGGAAGTGGCTGGTACATGTTAGACAGCCGTACCTTTCAATGTGTTGTGCTTACAATGCAGAGCTGCCATAAATTATCCATGCTGTCTTGTTTTATTAAACATGGAGAATCTGTGATCCTCTTTGTTCAGTTCTCTGTGCTGTGTATAGCTAACTGTTTAGTCATCCTTCCATATATTTTGAGAATAAAAACCCCTGCAGCTGGAACATGTAGTATTGGCCATGTTTTTTGTCCAACAAAGGCTGGAGGAACACAGAGTTCAAATGAATACATAACTTTTTGTTAAACTTCTGGCAACTTTACATGGACAGACTTGAAGAAATGACAAACTGTGCTTGTCAGCATAACAAACTGTGTGTTTCTTGTAATGTACGGTACTTCTGAAAAGTGGCTAACACCATACCCACAGAGTGTGTGTGCGTGTGTGTGTACTGTTCCTGGGGAAACTGGGTTTAAAACGTAGTAGTGTGAAGTGGGACACGGGCTGCTGTTAGTGTTTAAGCTGTATCTGCTAGTGTGCAAAACCAGGCTTCCTGATCTGTGGCTAGTGGTGGTTGGATAGAGAAGGGAGCATGGCCACGCGGAGATCAGCCCCGGTAGCGTGGTGGTGCAAGGGCGGTGGGCACAGCCCGGCACCTCTCCAGCTCTCTCTGCTGCAGGCAGCTGGCGCCGTGGCTCTGCCTCTGCAGCCCCTGTCACGTCTGTCTCTCAGCTGCCAGGACACAGAGCTTCGAAATGCTGTCAGGGGCGGAAAATCCAGAAGGCTGCAAGAGGTCCCACCTGTAATCAAGGGTTCTGCTGGGCTCTTTGCAGCCTCACGTCCTCCAGAGGACAGACTGGTTTAACTGTTTACGTATACCTTAAGGTTTAACAATGTATTTAACAGGGAGATCTCAGGTACTTTTAATGCAACTTTATAAAACTTATTTTTCAGTTTTGTCAAGTGTCCTTTTTATGAGTCTTAGAAAGAGAAAAAAGGGTGTTTTAGTTTGGGGTTTTTTTTCCCTTTCTCTTTGTTGGTCGGTATTCTGCTTTCTCTGGTGTTTGTTTTAGTTGACAGCAAGGGCACTAGTGTTCCAGTTTAGGAATACACTTTGTCCGCAAAGTGATGATGAGTAGCTATAGAAATGCAGTCAACATCTTATAAACAAGCATTTCTTGATAATATTTTTTTCTGTAATTTCCCAGTGACATAGTGGGGGGTTAAACAAAGTATTAAAAGGGCAAGTGTGATCCTCATGTCAATGTAACAGTAAAAGTCTAATTATTAATCCTAAACTTCTTTAATTTATAATATTATTATGATCTGATTATTTCTTGCAACACTCAACAGTTAAATTTTATGCTTAAACACCATATCTTCTTTCACTAGCACATAATCTACCAGTCATATGTTTTATGATGATGTGAGCATGTATCTTACCAGCAGATGTTCTGGCCAACAATAGCATCACTTTTTCATAAGAAGGAGGAAAAATATTTTAAAAATAGCTTTAGATAAACCCAACAAGCAGTAAAAGTTTGATTGTTAATGCAGAAGAAATATTCATTACAGAAAAATGGCTTTTCTAAGTATGTCCTTTGTGAATACCAAGCCATAAACTGCCACTAATTTACTAATTTAATATTGAATGGTGATTTTAGAAATAAAACAAAAAACCAAAGATTATAGAACCAAATTATGGATTTTAGTCAGGCAAGATTGATGTTTTTGAATTTATGTGAGGAGAAAAGAACGGTATGTTATTGTGTTACACGCTGCTTACACTCAGAGACTGAAGCTAAATCAAAATTTTTGTACATCATCCTACTGTTTGAACAACACAAAATATTTTCTCATAATTTTTTTAAGATTAACCTTAAGTGATTGATTTCTGGTCTTTACTTTCATGTCTGTATTTAACTATAAAAAATATACAGTGTACATTACCATTGACTACATAACCGTAAGCTCAATTAACTGTGTAGCTTCACTATTTGGGAGCTGACAGATGGCTGAGGCCATTGTCATCTGTTGAATTTGCTCACTTCAACAATACAGCGGAAAGTCCATCTTTGTCATTATAATGGAGAAAAAAATACTGTTCTGCTTTAGCAGTTATGGAAATAGCTTGTTTCAAATAGAAGTCTTAGGGGTTGATAGCTGAGGAAGCACAGTCTAATTCTGTAATTAAAAGAAACACACAACACTAAAAAGACTATCCTTATTCCTACTAGCGTATAATGCTATTGAAATGTTGGCAGCTTCTGTGGTTGGGAATGGAGTATGTTAGTTTATTAGAATCTTGTCTCAAAGGAGAACAATTGTAGAGAATTGAATCATCTTTAAAATCTGTTAGCCATTCATTTAATTATTAGGAAAACTAATTGCAGTGACAGTCTGTACAAAGAGGTTAATAAATATGTCAAGCAAAATCAGTAGTTGGGAAGGATTTGCAAAAATTGTTCAACGTTATCATTGTATAAAAAAAGAGCAAAATTTGTGCTGTTCTTTTGTACACATGTATCATAAAATAGATCAAATGTGAAAGGTAAAGGAAACAGAAAAATGAAAGTTTAAATGGACATATACTTACACGGTATAACCTGAAGGGTTTGGGTTTCATGGGGTGCCACTTGTGACAGAGATGGCTTCTGATTCTTGGCTCAACACTATATTAATGCAGTCTCATAGGTTTGGTCACTTTGGACTACAGGCAGAGCAAATTCATATGTGCTGGAATTGTGGGCACAGTGAGATAGCGTTTGTTTATCACGCAATTGTAGGGAGGAAGTTGGTTTTCAGCTTAGCTCCCAGTTTTGTGACACAGTCCAGCATGACCAGAGGTGTCTTGGTCTCCTTTTGGGCCAATTCCCACTTATAAAAGAGGGCTAATCTACTGCTTTTTCCCATCCTTTTTCACTACCGCTGGACTGAGCCATCTCTGTATAATAGCTAGCAAAACTGTGAAGTCTGACTTGGAGCCTCTAGATTTTCTAAATATAGAGGTAATGATTAAAGTTGCTGTAGGATCTTTGATGTTGATTGTGACTTTTTTGTGGTTAATATTGTGTTAGTGATGTACTCCATTAGTCATTTTTGTCTCTAAGCACCCTTGGGTATTTGTCAGTGCTCTAAAGCAATACTTTTTTTTGCTGCAACATCATATTGAGATGCGAAGAGTTTCAGGTTTCAATCCCATGAAGATTCCTTGGATGCTACAAAGTGCATGTTGATCCTTATTCTCTAATTCACTGCCAAAATGTAATCATCTGTTGTTTGTCAGTGTGCTGGTGGCATTCTAGAGTGAAAAGGAGCATTTGATAGTCCAATATGTATTTAGCCAAAGAACAAATTCACTACAAGTAGTTCACCTGCTGCCCAAAGAAACCGTAAATATTTCTTATATGTAGCACGTTCTGAAGGGACAGACAGTGATTTACCATGAATAATGCCTTAATCAATAAAACCTAAACCCTGAATGCAATGTTTTCCTTTTACTGGGGGCTCGTGATGGTGGTCTACAAACTACTGGACAGAAGGTCATACGTTCCTGCCGAAGTGAACAAGGTAACTGTGGCACTTAAGTGTGAAGCGTGGTAGGAATTTCACAACAGGGCTGTAAGAATGCTTAAATGGCAGATTGCTCTGTAAACATGGCCCTCTGGTAAAAGCACATACCAAATTCAGGACATCTTTGCTATTTTGGAATCACAGTTGTTTATAGCTAGAGAATACCTCTTGGTTTCTTTCAGCACAAAGCAAAATTAAATTTTAAAAGAAATGTGATTCAGTAGGTTTTCCGTGAAGTCTAAGTTTCATGTGATTTTTCATTTCCTTCTCATTTCTTTCCAGTCACTGTCACCAGATGTTTGTGTAAAGCATTATGTTTTCAACTCTGGGTGATTAAAACTGGGAATTAAGTCTCAACTAGAAAGCTGAGCAGTCTAAGTGCTTTGTATAGTCCATATGTCAAATATAAAAATGTAGCTATCTGTACACTGAAAGTAAGAAAATATCTTTTGATTTACCATCTTTAAATCATTTAAAAATGCATCAGCACAAACGATAAGCTCTGATCACGTGTGCCTACCTTCCATGTCCTTTTAGCAACGTCCAGCCTTCTTCGAGAAGTCCTATCAGAGTAAGAAAAACTGAAACATTTTGGTGTAGAGTGTCTTATGACTATGAACACCCCCAAAGAAGCTTTTTTTCAAACATTTGTGTTATATGACACAGTTGCATGGGAAGTTACTCGTGCGCCTTGCTGCGTGAATATCTTACAAGTGTGTGTTATTGTTACACATTAAAAAAATGGTACCACTCAGTAAGGAATTTATCATCATAATTAAATACACTGATTTATCTGTACACAGCATCTGAGAAAACACACTTAAAATACTTTGAACTGATGAAGAAAGACATCTGGAACCCCTCGTGACTGCATTATATTATACATTGTTTCCATCTTATTTTTCTGATGTGTGAGTCCTTGACAGATTAAGTTGTGGAGAGTGATTCTCCTTGGCTGGAAAAAAAGAAAAAGAAAAAAGCCTGCACATTATCAGCAATTATTTAGATTGAAATTATAGCCTATACAATACTCTGGGAATCAGTAACGTTAGGCAATGGATGGGTGGTTGCAAGCCGATGAGGTGCAGTAATAAATGAGTTAGTACTTGTCGGGTAGGCCACAGAAACTGAGGACTGTATGCTTGTTCTTTGCCTATCCCATGTGGAATAGGATGTTAGAATTTATTTGCAGGAGAAGGAAGCAAGAGCTGTGCACCTGATTGCTTAGCATGCGTTGGTCTTTTTAAACCACGCTACCGGTCACATAGTGAGAGGGAATGCCCTAGAAGGACTTGGTCTTCATATCAGTGTAGGTCCTGCTGCCTGGGTGTGTGCTAACATCAGCTACAAAATCATGCCGTCCAAAGGAATACTTAAGCCCTGCATTTGTTTAAAATTTGGCCTCGTGCTCAGAATTGTTTATACATAGAAGATGACATGATTCCTATCCCAAAGAGCTCCCTAAAATCAAAAGCAAAACTGTGTAAAATAAAACCAGTGGTTGTTTCTGGCTCAAACTTTTAACCAGAGCTGGTCTAACAGTTATAAAACATGGTCCAATATATAGTGTTACATAACACATGTTAGACAGTTCTTTATCAGTAGTGTCAGCTAGGACTAGAAAAAAAAATTGATTGAAATATTTTACAAATATATGTGTGTATATATACAGTATTATTTTTTGTGCATGTTTGCATTTGTATATATGTGTATATATTTTTATACAGAGAGAGAGAGCAAATTAGGTACATATTCACACACAGACACATGCACTGTGCACTTCAGGAACTCAGGTATTAATAAGATAGTACATTACCAATGCAGCTGTTAATACTTTAGCATCTTATCACTTCACTTTTGAAATTAGTAAGCCATATACTGACTGGGGTTCCCTGAGCCACTACAAGTAATCCGGGTGTATTGTCACCACACAGCTGGGAGTTCCCTAAATCTTCTGAGTTCTTCACCTGAAGTCAGATGTAAGGCTTTTCATCTACTCTTTGAATTTCTGGGTACTAAGGGAGTGGAGCTGTTTTGCACTTGCCCAGATTACCTAAGGTGCTTTAGGAAACAAGTCATTTTGGAAAAAAAAATATCATGTTAGGTTAAAGACAGAAGCATGTGAAACATGAAAACTTACTGCATTTTGTGTTAAAAAATGCCTGAGTGAATCTTGGAAAATAGAGAATGACTTCCCCCATACCCTGAAATCTCCATTACTAATCTGGCTCTACAACCGATAGCGGCACTGTGATACTAAGGAGTTGCAGTTAAAGTATATCACGTTGTTGTTTTTACACTGGGTTTGGGCACTCTCGTTGAACCTGTTCTACTCTAATGCACTTTGGGTTTGGGACGCCGATTATGCATAACCGTGAAACGCAAAGTGGCAGAACAGGGGAGATACACGCTAGGTCCTCTTGATCAGCTCCCATGGCTGTGCTCATAGCCTTACATTAGAACATGTCTTTCTTCTGGAAACCTACAGAAAGTGAGTCACTTCTCTCCACCAACTTGTTCTGTTTGTGTTCTTATCAGCCCCACCACTTAAGAATTAGAACAACCACCTTAGACCAAATGAAGGAAATACTGATTTTTTTTTTGTGAAAAAAATTGGAGCCACCTCTTACCTGAAATCAGACTTATCTCTGCCTTTTTCGTATCTGAATGCAAACAGAAGAATGAGAAGCTAATCAGGAGAACTGAAAGAATGAGTGAGGTTTCTAGCCCAAGGTCAAGACATCTGGAACCACTGGATAAGATACTTATAAACATCTGAACCCCCAGGAATGTCCTGAAACAACAGTTCCAGTTATGAGGAATTTAGAAGTTTCACAGTTTATTGCTATTCCAAAATGGAAAGAAAAGGAAACCTTTCAACATTTCAGTATTAAGGAAGGGGGGGTGTGTGTGGGGGGAGGGAGGCATAGAGAAGCTTCTTCGAAAGGAGAGGTCATACAGAAGTGTATCTTACAGTGCTCTGAAAAATCTTGCTCCATCCATTGACAATAAAAAGTGCTTAGAGAAAAAATGCTTTCTAAACTTCTTAGCCATTTTAAAACTCTCTCTTCATCATAATGGAATGTTTTTATAATACATATAGCATATAGTTTATATATATAGGTTGCATAGGTTTTAAAGGCATTGCCTTGGTGCATGGGACGTAGGTAGAAAGGGAACATAACTGTGAGCATGCTAAGCACCAAACCTGAGGGGAAGAGATTAACTTCTATGTTAAAACTCTTAGAAACCAGCATAGTGTGCAGACTTTTCTGTTTTGATGAAATGCCTGTTTTGCTGGGAAAGTCTGAGAATGTTTCAAAAAGTTCCAGACTCTTATTCCTAGAATATATCTTCTGATCTTTTAGACTGATGACCTCCCTTCACATAATTTTTGTTCTTGTTTTATGTAAAAGGGGGGTAGGTGGGGGTGGCGGAGCAGGGGGTGCAACTGCTTTATAAATAAAAGTCAAGCAAACTCAGCCTAATGTATGCTGTTTATAGTAACTTATACAGTTAATGGTTGAAAATGTAACCAGAGTTCTTGTTTTGTATTGTTTTGATTTTCTGAGGGACTTTTTGAAATAATGCCAGTAAGCACTGTCCTGTATGGGGAACTGAGGGATTTTCTCTAGCCTACAGAATATACAGAGCTGAAGAAAAAAGGCAGTATAAGTTTAAAGACTTTCAACCCATGCCTGGATAACATAAAATGTGAATTAACTTCAAAAACTCTTAAGCAGACAAAACCTGAGACTCAGTAAAGTTACTTACCTGGAAGCATAAATGCAAATTTCAGGATAACCTTGAGTTTCTCAGTGTTAAAGTCTCGGCCTAGAACATTTATGAAAAGTACTATAGGAAAAAAAGATGAACTGTAGGAAATGTTTGTTTTAATGAATACTAAATCCAGATTTATTTCTTTCAGACACTTTTATGTAATTTCACTGTTTCTTTGTGCATGTTTTCCAGAGAGCAACATCCTATAAACCATAAGAGAAATTCAAGAAGTTAATTAAAACAAAACTTTAGGTAGAATTTATCTCTTCCAAATACCACATGTATGAATGCGGTTGAACTCACATGAAGAGACACAGAATATATGTGGATGTTATTTCAAATTTTTCATGCTGGTTTACCACTATTGCAAATTCCAATGAGTAAATTATGAGCTGAAGAATGAATTAATTTAAGACCCTGTGCACTGATAAGCAAAGTTAACATAAAGTGAGAAACAAATATAAAACAGCAAGAAGCCTTTATGTAACTGATGGGAAAAGAACTTGTTTATATTTCTTGTCAGTGCATCCCCAACTTGTCCTTACATGCTTGCCTCTGTGTTGTTTAGAGGAAAAAAATTGCCTGTGTGGTTATAAAACCTTAACTGAATTGTTTTTTCCACAAGAACAATAACTTGAACATTTTATCAGACAATGAAAGCCAAAGATGTACCATGAAATGCTGTTTTAAGCTACAAAAATATATAACTGACAAAACAGTAAAAATTAGAAAGCAAATAAAAATTTTCCTTTGAATTATTTCTCTCTTGAAAAAGAAGAATATACATAACAAAGAAAATAATGTCAATCCCATCCTGCTGTGGACAAAATCAAATAAATGCAGTATATAGTGAATTATTTACCCAGAAATGTGATTTGTAAGCAGTTATTGATGCCGGTCACATTGTGTATTAGACAAAAACTTAAAATCAAATTCTGCCCTCAAAACCTACCATAATCTGCTATAAACTGAACACCATTCACTCTAATAAGTAAATTATTTTTACTTAGTTATCTAGTGGACATCGATGGAGTTACTCTATAGTTTTATGAGCAAGGAACAAATTCCTGCAGATACGTGGAGCAGTAGCACACTCCTGGATATTTTAAGGCTGTGACTTACATGGTGCACAACAAGAGAGGAGTCCATGTTTCTTAATCTAAACTGATGCTTCATTAAAAGAATTCTTTATAGATTTGCTAAACGACAACTGCAAGTAATTTTAAGGCACGTGTGAATAAATGTGTTACTGGTCCCTTCTGCTCAGCCCCGGCTCCTCCCTCAAAGTGCAATGTAGGACGCTGAAGAGCTGCAGCCTTGTCCCAGATCGTTTTACTGTCCACATTGAGCTGAGACTTTTTTTTTTTTTTTACTTTTATAGCACAGGATGTGTTCCAGCCTAGGATAAAAGCAAAACTGAGGACAGTGCATTGCAGAAATATCTTATTGTCTTTCTCCAACTTCATGTTCACATGTAGCCTCCCTGCTGGCATGCTAGCACAAGTAGGGAAAAAAGCCTGGGATGGGTTGACGTTGGTATGAGAGCTCAATGGGACACGCATCTGCTATTGGAGCAGAACGGAATGGAGGGACAGCTCTCCAGAGCTGCTGGGGACTCTGGTTCCCCTAGAGCAGATTTGCTCTTATCCTGACAAGAACCACAGCATCGTCAAGTACATACCAGGAGATTTCAGGGGAAGCTTCCTCCCCTGAGAACTAGTCTAAAAGCCTGTATCATTAAAAGCAGGTGTTATGTCTTTTCTAATTAATGGTGTTTGTCCCAGTGGTATGATTCAGATCCAGGGTATTTTTGGTGTCCTGTGGTCCAAGCATAGCTGATTCATATTGCCTTCATGCACTTCTTTGGCCTAGTCTTGCGATTTTGCTGGTGTTCCTCAAACTCATTGTTCCCTTAAGATATCTCCTGGTGCATTAGACCACTCCAGGCACACACACAGGGCACAGCACATTCCTGCCTTGGCAGCAACAATGGTCCCACAGACCACAGAGAGCCGCTCTCATTCCCACCACTTCCACTCCATCTGCCCTTCAAACCGAGTCACTTGTGCTCAGCCATTGCAACATCCCAGACAACACCTTGGAAGTGTCAGTCTCTGGCTTGCATTCCCTCAGCTCCCTCCTGGGCATCGTCCTCTTTGCTTTTCCTTCTTCCTGTGAGACGTGTTGGGTGCTGCACCCATTGCCTGAGTTCTTTGAACTCTTCGGGGAGCCTGCGTGGTAGCAACCCATGTTCGACTTGTAGCGACTTGTTCCTGAGCTCCTGTGTGAGCCTTCTCCACTCTGCTCCCTTCCTGCAAAGTCTTTATCTCTTCCTTTATCAGGCTTTCCCTGACATGTCTTCTTGCTTGAGTGGCTCAGGATGTTTGATCAGTGGCACCCAGCAGTGCATGTCACCCTGAGCTTGCCAGCACTGAGAAGACGGATTCAGCTATCATGCACATAATACGTGTTGGTGGCCCCCGGGAGGTAGCAGAGGAGCCAGTAGGATTTCTTTGCCCAGTCTCAGGTGTGTGGAAGTCAGGCATTTTGTCTAGGCTTCCTCAGTGGTGGAGAGAAAGAAAGGGAGTGCTTTCCCTGAAGCATTGACATCCCCTCCTCAGACAGATGTCATCATCCCCATGGCTGGAGGGGAGATCAGAGCATGTGCCTTGGACTGGTTGCCTAACAGAGAAAACTAATGTGGGCTCTGAGAAGTCCTTGGCGAGCATCTCCGTTTCATCTGATTGCAAAATCAATGATACAAACATTTTAAGAAAATGGCTTTTATATGAAGTTGTCAGTGCCATTGCACTCGCTCACTGAGCTTCGGATGTGAAATTAGCAAAAATTATAGCAAGGGACCTCCCACTCCCTTCACATACTAAGGTCAGTACATACTTACATTGGCTAGGAAAAAACTCTATGGAAGAAGAGAAAAATAAATCAATGGAGAAAGAAGAATTGTGTTCCCACAGAATGTAAGGCCATTACAATACTGAGTAGAATAGCTACAGTAAACAATCTATCTTGCAGAGTCCAAGATGGAGCCTTGCCTGCTGAAACTTGCAGCCTCTTGGGCTGTAGCCCCTTACTTCAGATGACAGGGATTTTATTTGCACAAGCAAGATACAGCCCTCAAGAAATTGGTGAGATGCCAACAAGCCACTTATTTGGGTTGGATTTTGCAGACTGTGGTAAAGAGATGAGATTGGGAAGGAGGGTGGGGTCACACATGTTTGTGTGCATCGGATGTATGAGTTCAGTAGAGTGGGAAGCCAGGAAACTGTTAATTTTAGTCAACCACAACATCAGAGCGGAGCATATCCGATTTTTAATCCACCCAAACTGAAGCTTTGTTCGGTGTTTTGTAAACTGTGACAGCAAAGCACCTTGCTCTACTCAGTGTGTAAAGCCTGGGAAAAGTTGTGTCCTGTCCACTCCAGTGTTGTGCTACCTGTGCTGTAAAGAAAGCAGACACTGAGGTGGCTTTTCCAGTTCATATCTTACTTGTTGTGGTTTAACCCGGCAGGCAGCTGAACACCACCCAGCTGCTCCCCCCCGGCCCCGCCGCAGCTGAATGGGTGAGAGAATCAGAAAAAAAGTAAAACCCATGGGTTGAGATAAAGGCATTTTAATAAAAGAAAAGAATAACAGTAACAATGGTAAGAGAATATACAGAATATACAAAACAAGTGATGTGCAATGCAACTGCTCACCACCCACTGACTGATGCCCAGCCCATCCTGTGCAGTGATCTCTCTCCCTCTGGCCAGCTCCCCCCAAGCATGATGCCATATGGTCTGGAATAGCCCTGTGGCCAATTAGGGTCAGCTGTCCTGGCTGTGCCCCCTCACAGCTTCTGGTGCACCTGGCAGAGCATGGGAAGCTGAAAAAGTCCTTGACTGGTGCAAGCACTGCTCAGCAACAACTAAACCATCAGTGAGTTATCAACATTTTTCTAGTACTAAATCCAAAACACTGCGCTATGCCAGCTACCAGGAAGAAAATTAACTCTGTTCCAGCTGAAACCAGGACACTTATGTACCTACTGACTAAATGCTTAATTTATTAATTAATAAAATGTGTAAATAGTAACAAACGTTTCTAATAGTATTCCCAAATACATGTCAACGCTGCAAAAAGTTATCATAAACTGCGCCCTAGTGGATTCGGCGATCTCCCTGATGTAAATCAAACCAATCATTTCATTCAGCTATAAGTAAAAGATAAAATTCAAATAAGAAAAAACAGGATGTAAAACTGAATCACAAAAACTATACCATGACTTGAAAATAATGTGAGTTTCATCCATTTTTATACCAGATAAAGGTAGTAGGGATGACTGATGCTACAAAGATGCATATAGTTTTTTCTGTCTTCCAGAAGTCATTCTTGTGTTACGAAGAATACAGAGCTGCCTTCCCAATGATTTTTCAAAATAAAATATGAAAGAAAAAGATAAGAAGCAATTACAGCATCCCAGCTCTCTCTGTAATGAATGTTTGACTGGCTCACCATGCAGAATGCCATATCTTAACGTATGCTCAGAAATGCAACCCCCTCTTGCCCAGGGCATTTCCATGTATCTGTGTTTGAGAACCTATGAGGATCAGCGATCTAAGTAGGGTCTAATAAAAAGTTATGAAAGCCAGTGTGAGTCTTTCTACCTGGATTTAGTGAGTTTGAGATCGAGTCCTACAACCAGATATAAAAGAGACCGCTATAAATCCAAACAACATTCTCTTCACTGAGTGATTGGGGAAAAACTGAATAAGCAGCCTAAGCAATGAAAAATAACTGTGTTTAAAAGTGTCTGTCAGTCCAAATTATCTGGCATATTGTAAATGAGGAGAACAGGCATTTGTGTCAGGCTTTTGCTTTATAAATGTTCTTTTTACTATTAATGGTTTTTCAGTTCATAAAGGTCTGGGAGCACTCCAAACCTTGTCTTGCAGTGAAGTCAACTTTTAAATGCAAGCAGGAAGTAGAAAAGAAAAAGACAAAATTGCATTTATTCATTTTCACACATTTCTACTGTTGGGTTATTATATGGACAGACACAGGGAAAACCAGCAGTGGTTTTCATATCTTAGTTTCACTACCATGGTGGCAGCATTGTGTGTTAATTTCTGCCGTATATAGTTGTGAATCTAGCTAAACCCTAGACTTTGGGTAACTGAAGGCTGAGTAAGACTGTAAGGATATGCTGAGTTCAAGTATTAGCGAGGGTGTAATTCTGGAGGAAATGCACTTTCATGTTCAATACCGCATCTTACTTGCACTTTATACATTATTTATTATTTTTCTGTTAGGGTCCTGGGAGATCTTTTAGTCTAGGAAAGAACATTCACTGTTGATCATAAATCAGTATGAAAACTATGGAAGAGTATATGGATTAATTGCATTGGTTTTATTGCTTCAATATCTGGAAACTACTCATATAAAAATAAATTCAAAATTATAAACTAATAAATAATATGCATAGTTCTCTAGTCACAGTCATGAGGTTCAGCAAAGGCAAGTGCAAGGTCCTGCACTTGAGTCAGGGCAACCTCTAGTATCAATACAGGCTGGGGGATGAAGGGCTTGAGAGCAGCCCTGCCGAGAAATTCTTGGGGGTACTGATAGTTGAAAATCTGGACATGAGCTGGCAAGGTGTGCTCACAGCCTGGAAGGCCAGCCGTACCCTGGGCTGCATCAAAAGAAGAAGTGTGGCCAGCAGGTCGAGGGAGGTGATTCTGCCCCTCTACTCTGCTCTGGTGAGACCCCACCTGGAGTACTGCATCCAGCTCTGGAGCCCTCAGCACAGGAAAGACATGGACCTGTTGGAGCGGGTCCAGAGGAGGGCCACAAAAATGATCCGAGGGCTGGAGCACCTCTCCTGTGAGGACAGGCTGAGAGAGTTGGGGGTGTTCAGCCTGGAGAAGAGAAGGCTGCAGGGGCTTAAAGGGGGCCTATAGGAAAGATGGGGACAATCTTTTTAGCAAGGCCTGCTGTGATGGGACAAGGGTTAATGGTTTTAAACTAAGGGACAGCAGATTTGGACTGGATATAAGATATTTTTTTACAATGAGGGTAGTGAAACACTGGAATGGGTTGCCCAGAGAGGTGGTGGAGGCCCCGTCCCTGGAAACGTTCAAGGCGAGGTTGGACGGGGCTCTGAGCAACCTCATCCAGTTAAAGGTGTCCCTGCTCACTGCAGGGGGTTGGGCTAGATGGCCTCTAAAGGTCCCTTCCAACCCAAAGCATTCTATGATTCTATGATTTATGAGTCATCCAAAATAGCTATCATGTACATAATTAGGAAGCTGTTAAAATGGATTTGATTATTCTTTATATTTAGTAAATTCAATAGTCCAAATATTTCTTCATAGCAAACTACTCAGCTGGGAACTAGAGTCAAAATGGCTGTTGTAACATAATATTTTAATGCAGTTTCAGTTCTAGATGAAAATGTCTTTCACAAAATAAACATTTTTTTGAGGAAAAAGTAAAAATACAGATTATGAGGAAAGTGTCCAAAATTATCTGAATGCCTGGGACAGAAATAGAAAAGTCATAGATAAATATAGTATTATATCCGCCTTCAGGACTCACAAATGAAATATACTTTCATCCTTGCTTTTTTAATTCTAAAGCCTCAATGTGAATATATTCATTAAGTTTTAGTAGTAATTTGGAGATCAAATTTACTAAAGCATATTCATAATTTTGCTAAGCACAGGCATTTTATCCACACAAGTTTCCTCAGTACCTTGCCAGTAGCACAAAGAATTGTTGAATCAGTAGTGAGCTATGTTATTTTGAAAGACTGAACTGAGACTGGATAGGAATTAAAAATAGCTGTGCTTGTTGGCTAAATGAATAATATCTGTCATGTAGATTCACAGTATGAATTAGATAATAATCTCTGAAATAATTATCTGCAATTAATCCATTACCTTAGGGAACTAGAAAGATAAAAGACTGTGAAAGCATAAATTGTGTGTTACAGATCATTTTAGACCTTCCCCTGTTGATTTGCACTACACACAGGAAGAACTAGTTTCAGCTTGAGCATTCGCTAACAGCTTCGGGCTAATACATTTGGAAAGGGAGTTAGTCCCGCCTGGCTTCTCTGGCTGGATATCCTGTGAGAGATCAGATTACCCCTGCGGACGGGCCCGTCGCACACCTGGCTGTGCTGGATGCGTCAGGCACAGGGCAGGCGGTTCGCACCGTCTGCTTGAGAGAGCGGACTTGTGATGCGCAGCCTCCTTGAACTCCGCAGAGGGTCCCTGGAGAGCGCAAGGCTCTCCTTGAGCGGGATCTGAGCAGGGCTGCAACAGAGATGCTCCTTCTCTCCGTTAGCCCAACAGAGTCCGAGGTGACTGGATGCCCGTGATACTGGAAGTCGATATGGTGAATGGCTGCCTTATTCTGCACTTCCCCGGACTTGTGTTCTGAACATTTAATGTTATACCCCGAATCCCTTTCTTCTCAATGCCAAAGACATGCTGGGCTCTGGAGTGGCAAACCTTTGGAGCAATTCCTCCTCCCGCACTCCGTCTCCTCCTCCTGCATACAATACAGAGGACTAGATCACTGACCACGGCTTTATAAAAATAATAAGTAGAAACAGACAAAGCTCTCTCCTTGGGTCAGAGCTGTCTCTTCAGCGCTTTTGCTCATTAGGAGTGCAGCAAGTAAAAATGTCTTGCCCATGTTCAGCAAATGACCCTGGGTGCCATTCTTCCTCTCTCATAACAACTTATGGTTTTCTTTATGTTTCTAAAAGTGCGGAGTTGCACAAAATACCTGCCAACTATTAGAGGATGGAAAACTGACTTGTAACATTTCGTGAAATCATGAAAATGTGCACTCCCACAATCATTTTGGTTAATTAAGTATTCAGTGTCTGACTTCAGCTAACACCAGAGAATGAAGGTGAGATAAGTGTACCAAACCAAACTGAGAGCTCTGCAAATGATAATAATGGAATCTACTCTTTTTGGACAAGTTATGTTGCATTTTTCATTAATGACAGAACCATCATATCTGTCAAACTGACATCAGAATTATTAGAAATGCAAAGGGAATTAAAAAAGCAGTAGATTAAGTGGACACAGATAAGGATAAGGGGGGTAGTTTCTGTGAAATAACAGCACTTTGCCAGATGTTCCATGCAAAACCAGATGGAAGCTGTAGCATTATTTATGTTTTTAGCAGAATACAGAGTCCAAGTTGGAAGAGGTATGACTGTAATCATAAAGACACATGTGAGCCAGTTTTAAATTAATTGGTTTGATTGCCAGTAGTAACATGGTTACGGAAAGCATGGCCATCAGCTGCCCGGTACTTTTTTAGATGGGCTCAGAGCCTGGCATACGGTGGCTAATAAGTGATTGGGTTAATTCAAGGTAAACTTCTCTGCTCCTTCCTCTCCTCTACTCACGTCATCAACGCAGTATGGATATTTCCCTGCCTAATGTTATGAGAGATACCTACACATTACAAATAGAGGAATTAGTTAGAGCTTACATATCAGTGTGGCGCTCGTGTTACGAGAAAACCATATCACCTGTGAATTTCTTTGCCTGACTCCCATTTGTGCAATTAAGAGAGTGTTTTGTCCGTGATAATTAGTATGTATATTTGCTCCAGAGGAGAACGCCCCTTAATAGCGAGGGGGCCATGCCTGTATATGGGAGATTACAAAGTGCAGGAGAGCCTGAAACGAGCACTGAGGCGCTTCCTCCTACGCCTCCACCCCAGTAAACTTGCTGCACACCCAACCTGCGCTCCCCGGGTGCAGGCAGCTCCCCAGCTGGGCAAGCTCCTTCCCTGCTCTCTGTTTTTTCCTGTGATCAGTTTCTACCTTTCCTGGAACTCTCCTTGAAACTGCCACAGAGGGGAATGCTTTTCCTCTTAGCAGCTCTGTCTACAAGCTCTGGCTAGGTCTGTTTTGTTGGCTGATGCTGATTTTTGTGCTTCAGGGGTACTCCCTTTTTTCCAGCTACACCTTTTGTGTTTCTGGCTTGAATTTACCAGGCTGTCAAGACAGAAGCATCCAGAGAATATTGCTAAATATTTTGTCAGGGCTGGATTAGATGAAGGCACAGGTCTGTGTAAGTGTTCATGTCCAACAGTGTCTTAGCTGCCTGAGGTTTTTGTGTCATTTCTGGCTCAACATTTCCCTGGAATGCTGGGGTAATGCTAAAGGTCTGTTCTGCCACATCTCCAACTTTGTGGATTGGCAAAACACCACTTTGTATGACGTGATTATGTTGTGCAACACACATGCGACACCTGTCCCCATGACATGGCTAATTCAGCCATTTCAGCAAGACACATTAGCGGCAGAAGTTGCATCATTAGTTCACGATGTCAGTGTGTCAGCGTGGATTGAATAGGCCTCACAGGACAAAGGTTGTTCTTCAGCCCCTTAAACGTACTCCAGTGGGAGAAACGCACTGAATTTGTAAGTGGTACAGGTGTCTGATCTGGCCACCATGTACACATTATTTCCTAGGCTGTATTTTCTCCTCAAATGCGTACTGAGATTTTTTCCTGTGCACTTTGCTTCATATGTGAATGACCAAGCTGCGTTCTGCACCTCTGGGTGCAGAAGCTGGGTTCTGCACCTCGTCTCCTGTAACTTCAGATGCCTACCCTAGAGAGGCATGTCTTGGACTACCTTTAATGCCAGCTGAAAGAAATGATCATTCCTGGGACACAGCAACTCTGAACTAGTCTTACCTACTAGGTTAACTGAACACTCTTACCTACTAGATAGGTAAAATGCTTGCCCTAGGACATGGAGAATCAGGCTTTAGAAACACCTAATGTCTGAAATTGCCTTCAGCGACTGCCAAGAGGGTCTCAAGAATCTGAATTTAGTCACATGAATACTCCCTAAGAGGTCAAATTTAGACCTATTGAGTGGCTCAGATGACTGCTAGCTGCTGCTATGAGCAAGGCACTGCTTACCCTAAATAAGGTAAGAAGGACAGTTTCAAAGTACCAAGTCTTAAATTTGGGGTATCCTTCGGACTTGTCTGAAGTATGGCCCTAACTTGTATGGTGACTCCCTAAAACTGAGAGAGACGGTAGCAAATTAACTTCTAGCAGTGCTTCTCTCTTAGGAGAGAAATAAGGGTAGAACATGTATATGAATATCCAGGGGGTTTTGTTTCATATATAACGAGATTATTTTCATTTAGAGTGGGGCAGGTTTACCCCGTTTTCTCCTGGAACCATTCATAGCTGCAATCAAAGGGGAGATATTGCAGAGGAAATTAGGAACAGGCACTCCTGCGAGTTCAGTGTCAAGTGATAAGCTACACAAAAGGTTACAAATTAAAGAGACTCACTCTTTGACAGGTGGGAAAAGTATGAAAGCAACACAATCTAGAAAGTATGGCAAAAAAATAATAACTTTTAGACACTGGAGGTCCCTGAAAAAATTCTGAAAAAAAATTACTATCAGCCACTGTTTCCAGAAAGAAAATAAAGGAAACGTATATATGTAAGGTTCTTTTGTTCTTTTCCAGGAATGTAATTTTTTCTTATCTTGTGGCTACAGCTTTCCCTAAGATAAAATAATTACCAAGCATAAGGCTAGTTTTCTGACATCATTAATTGTATCATGAAAGTTGTCTTAAAAGACCGTCTGGGGATTTGGCTCTGAAAAACTTAATTAGCAAAATCTGCAATTTTGTTTGAAATAGTTGCATTTTTGACAGAACTGTAAGGATAACTTTGCACATAAAAATGTTTGCTATTTGCAAAAAATCCTTTTTCTTAATTTTATGTAAGGACAAGTAGAATAGCTTCATAGCTCTAGTTTTCTAATCTGAGGTCTTCTGAACTATATATTGAAGAAGTACGGAAATATTGTCTCTTTTTTTTCTATACTAGAAGAGATGTGTTCACTTCTAAGTAACATAAGCAGGTTAAGCTGTATACAATGTAGTTGAGTTAACAAAGATGTCAAAGAGTTTCTCAAATCAAGATGTTCCAGGCATCAAGTACTTGGTACTTGAATGACAACCACATTTAATTTTTCTTCCAAGAAATGTTCTTTAGAAATTTTGCATTGCAAAGATAATTCTTTGTCAAATGCTTAATCACTCAACATTAAAAATAGTCTCACAATAATACTTCATTGCAGAATTTGCTGAAATATGAGGACAGCTAATAGGAGCCATCTATGCATGCAGCCTCCTGCTAGCAGGCAATTCATTTTTAGATTGAGCCTCATGTCCTTTGCCCTGAGTTTTGTGTGGAATCACTTCTATTGGTCTACCCCAGGAAACTTGTATTCCTTCCAAAGGCTTTGGGAAAACTGTGGTTAGAGAATCAAACCATGCTTTTGATGGGTTAATGGAAACCAATAAGCCTCATTTTGTCTGCAACTGTTATAAATTGTCCCTTGCCAATCCTTTCTGTGTCTTTGATCTTATAAGGCAACTTTGGCTTATTAAAAGGGCAAGCTAAAATGGTCTTTTAACAGAAACCTGTTCCTTTGAAGAAACGGGATTTTGTGTGAGATATGTCTGCAGAAAATACTGATCTGGAAAAATTGTATCACAGTTCATGGTGGCTGTAGCTGAATTGTGTCATAGACTAATGACATCTCTGTGGGTTAGTTTCTTCATGTGGACTTTGTCTGGTGTGATACCTTAATCAGAGAATACTTCTATGTGGCACTGTTGATGTCAACATTTTCTAAAGCAGACATACCTGCTTCCCTGTAGAAGCTCCACAAACAGTCCACGGAAAAACAAGAAAGGTTTTAGGTGTCATAAAGAAGTGAGAAAAACCTTAAATTTATTTTCTTTGCAAATCAAACCTCAAGGCAGATTTCCCTGGGCTAGGTTAGCCCAGTGGAAAGTGTGAGCAGGAGAACTGCAGGCTTCCAGATGTCTGAAAGTTTTCTGTTCTGTGGTACTTTGAGTTAAACATATTGCAAGTAACACTGAAAAGGTCTCAGAGTTAGTGAAACAGTGACATTTCAAAGGGGATTTTCCAGTATTGTCATATTAAAAACATTTTCAAAGCACACCGGTGAAGGCCCAGGTGCCCACCGCACAAGTGCCAGAAAACTTTTCTGTGTCATCAGAGGTTTCCATTTCTGTAGGAATTGCTGTATATCATGGGGCTCCAAGGCAGCCAGCAAGGATTCAGCCTGGGTAACGAATGATGAATGGGAAGCTGCTGCTTCCATGTTTTTTACTGTTCGAGACGCATTTTAAAGCTGAATGACAGCTCCAGGATCACATTCTGTTCCTCACGCATCTTGATGAAAAACAAGACAAAAAAAGAACCTGGCTCAGTCCCCTGCCAGACATGGAAATATCTGTTAAAAAAAGCAGCCATTACTCCTTTGAGGGCCAAATGCCGGTTACCAGTAAGCTGAGTGGGTGGAGAGCATCTGAAGGACTCTGCACCCAGACACCAAGAAGCAGCAGTGGTATTGCAATGCTGCTGCTACAGATTTACAAGCTGAGACTCTCATAGGCTGTTCAATAATGTTCAGAGCCAGGAAGAAACTTATGGCCCATCATCAGTGAGACCCTCAAAAATCTTATGGCAAAGTTCCCCTCACCTGTCCCCTCAGTATGCATTTATTGGATTCAGGGTATTGATGACTCAGCACCAGATGACTGAAACAAGGGCTTGCAAGCTGCATTTTAGCACTATTGGGGAAAAGCCAAACAGGAAAGAGAAGGATGGATTAGATCCTTGTGCAGTTACATGCCGTGGGAGTGGACACATCTTTATGTACTTGCAGAGGCTACAGCAGTAAGGTAAATGACTAGGCTGTCTGGGCACTAGTCCTGGTTAAATCCCAGTCAAAACTTAAAGCCTTATGTATTGCTTTACAGCTCACATATTAAGGTGGCCTTTGAAAGGAAAAGAACTGGAAAAAATATTTTGAAGTTACAAATCTTGCATTATTAGACCTTTATAAAGAATAGCAGAAAGATTTATTCAGATTTAGTGAAAGATTTTTAATAGATCTGGATAAAAGACTTTGAAATTCCAAAGGCATGTGCATATTCTCATGCAAAATGTTTCTATTTTCTAACCAATGCCCCATGTTACTCACCATCTCTTTCACTGATTCATCTGAGGCTATGTAGAACAAGTACATCTACAAGAGGAATTCCTGGAAATATGTTTTCCTATTATTGTATGCTATGTTCAAATTGCAACTTGCAAGTCAGTAATAGGTATATTAGTAATTCTGCACAGTCCTTTATAAAGGCATTACAGCAGGATCACACTCTGAAACTCCCTTGGACTTTCTAGTAATTATGAAGAGGGGGTTCCTCTCTGACAAGGTATATAAACCCAATTTCATATGGCTAGCTTATGCTTTTGTTAGGAGAAGGATGCTATGATTTTAACACAACTTCTGCAGGAGAACTTATTTTGGGAAGAATTATCATGTTAATATAGAGAAGATACTCAGAGGAACAAAACACAGTGGACTTCTGAAACAGACAGGGAAAGCAATGTGGGTTATCTGACAACAAGTAATTCCCTCCAAAGAATCAAATTCTGTGATAAAAATGTGTGAATCTGTGCTATACTCTCAGTTTCAGGCTTCATGTCTTAAATAAATGAGATTCAAGTAACAGTCAGACCAGCAGAAACTTATATTGGAATTAATTGCTTGTGCTGAAAGCTGGAGAGCAAGAAATAATCATAGCAGTGGTGCAAAAGATGAGTTGCGCTTCACTGGTAAGGCTTAGACACTGCATGACAGTCACACAAATTACCTTTTTAACTGCTGCCACTGTTCAACAGATCTGCTGTAACTAATAGTGGCCATTGTCAAACTTGGCCATGGCCAGTATTTCAAATTGCTACTTTGATTCTACTACTTCTTGCATTTTTCTGTTGTAGAGAGTATGTCCATTAATACCAAGGTCCTTGCTTACTAGATAATTTTGTAAGATATGTTTAGCAGACATATTTCATGTTCTCCAAGAGATTTTTTTTTTACATTTACTTGTATAAACTCAGGGTTTGATTATACACTCAGTGATTTTAACAAACACAAGTGTCTCACAAACTTATATTTATCTGCTGCTCTCTGTATATGTTTTTCAGTGTGGTTAAAGTTTATTCTCATGCATGTTCTTGCCAGCTACACAAAAGGAAGATCATATCAACTGCTGGAAATTTGGAACAACTTTATGACTGCAATTAGAGGGGCAACCAATAACTATTTTCCAGCATTACAAAAGCCATATACATCCAAGATGCCAGATGCCTAATGGCATCAATAAAGAGTAGGTTCTATATGTCAGTGTCATGTAAATGAGATTTTCTAAATAAAGTTCTTCTTCCTCCTCACCAACAGAGACAAGATGGCATAACACCCTCTCCCAAACTTTGAAGTACCAGGGAAGAAAGTAAATAAAAGTAGTTGCATTTGAGGCACTCTGGATGAGTATTAATAAAAATATGAAACCTCCAATAACTAGCAAATGACCACTAGATATCATCTTATTAGTGAGTTTAAACGAGTAAGCCTGGGCACTTCATTACACCACCAGACTGATGTAGATGATAGAATGAGGCTAGATTCTTTTCTCTTGTCATAGAAGTTGCAGACTTGGATAACTAAATGTTGGAGCAGCTCTTCTGTTTCAGCTCAGTTGTTTCTTGAAGCACTACTTTTATTTTCAGGTTTGCTGTTAATACCATGGAAAATTGGTTGAGAAGAATTTGTGCTACTATTTCAGTAACATTCAGATCTTGAATGGATTGCAAAATTGTTCTACTGTCTCCTTTCTACAATACTTCTTCCTTGAAACAACCTAAAAGCAAACAAAATGGAAAGATAAATCTATTAAAGCTGGGAGTGCCCCCATGGAATGAAGTTATATGATGAGACTAGAGTTCTCTGTGCCAGGTAGTGGGAAGAGAGAGTGCCAAGTAAAGAATGAATGGTGGAAAATTGGCATTTAAATAATTGTAAAGGAAAACAGAGATTGCAATAGGCTATCATTAAAATGTGGGCTTTTAAAATCAAAAGCTGGTTGCAATTTTGACAATTCTAAGTTGGCAGGTGGCTGCAAACAAAATTACACTTTTCATCTTCTCTGGAAATAGTGGTTAATAACTCTTAGGCATTTCTGGCCCGTGGGACTCCAAAAACAAAGCACTGTGCCTAGATGAGATAGTAACGGGTGGTTCATGAAAACTGCTGCCAGTATGAACCAATTCAGAGCAGTGTGGCAATGAAAACTATAAGTTATATAAAAGAGTTTGTAGATGAAGGAGACTATGGAGGAAGTGAGAATGAGAAGAGAGAAGCCTGGTGATATCTGTTTAACTGGCACTGAGATAACAGATTCTGTGAAGAAGCAGGGATTTTTTGTAAGATGCACTTCTGTTTTTCCTTTCCTGAAAAAAAAAAAAAAAAAAGCATGGACCTGCAAAGTATGTGTTATCCAGCTGTAGCTAAAAGTCAATATACTGCCTGTTTGTGGAAGAGAGAGATGCTCTAGTCAGTACCGTGAGCTGCATCCCTGTGTAGCTCTCCAATAAATGCAAGACAGGGCAGTCTATTTCTTCTGGGAGAGTCTGGGAGGGAAAAGACACAAGTTCTGCCATCTTTTCTGTTAACTTACTCTCACAAAGAGAAGAGAAAAAGCTTGACTCTTAAGTGAAATGCTGTCATCTGGAAAGCTATGGAGCATACGGGGGTATGTGTGTGTATTTATTAAATAATCACAAATCATTATGTCACTCAACAGATAGTCCTTGATTGTAAATCAAAAATGAAATGTTAAACATTGACCATGTAAATTAAATACACACAATCAAGAAAAAAAGGCTGTGGTGAGCCATGTAATGAAACTGACCTACTTGGCAAAGTACCATAGAAAATTATTGCAAAAATATGAGTAACAAACTAAAAATGTTCGCAAACAGCTGATAAGAAAGTGCTTGTTTTTAAGGAATGCTACGCCATGCTGCTTTGGTAAATTCTCATTAAAAAATCCTTAGCACAGCTGTAGTAGAAAATCCATTTTTATTAAAGATGGCGTTCACACTAAAATATTAAAGGAGAATGTTAACATTTTGTATAACTATTTGGCATATTTAAGCCATACATTAATGTACTGTTGGGGTTTTTTTATTATTTTTTTTTTGTTAAAAACCCCAATTTCAAGTGAAAATGCAGTCTTGTCTCATACTGTCTTATTAGGAGGTAATGTTATTTATGTTAATCTTTTGGTTGAGTTCAGCTTCCTAATTCAGTTGATTTATTTTGAAGCCATGGAATGAGAAAATGGATGTCTTCTTTTTATGTATATATTTGCCTCATTAAAGATGTCAAGAAAAAATATTTGCATGGGAAAAGAGCAATGGTCAGTGACAACACTCCTGCAGTATTATTTTAAATTTACTAATTCATATTCTACTATAACAAAGGCACTGTGAATGGCAGGCAGTATATGTTATCTGGTAATAACTGCTCCTGCAGGGAATAAGAATGTGGTTGGGTATTATCTTCTAAAGATTCATGGCTTACCTGACACTCCTCAGTTTTTAAATAACAAGACTTGATTTTCCCTTGGAAAGTAAAAAAGCAATCTTGCAAATGCCTGGAGACAGTAACTCCATTACCTTATGTGATATATACATGTGAACTGCTACTATTGTTTGTGTTAAGCTTCATACATACAAAAAGCAATAGGATTTGAAATACAGTAGGAATTCCTGTGAATAGTTATCTTCTCACATCAGTACATTCTGATCCTCCTTCCTTGCTTATTTTTTTTGTTTAAGGAAACAGATATATTTTTTTAAATTCTCAGTCTTTTATGTGTCTGCTGTTTTTTAACTGAATCCCATCATGGAGAGTACAAATTGTTTGAACTTAACAAGAAAATACTAGATTTTTTTTTTTTTAAAAGGCTTTAAATATGGTCTTCAAAACCACATAAGAAACAAGTTAGTAGTAACTTCTCCTTATTTCTGTGAGATGTAACTTTCTTAGGATCCATTCAGGAGCTCCTCGTTGATGTATGAGCTGTAATTTGGGTGACCCCAAGCAATGTTGGTGTTAAATTCAAACTGTGGTATCCTGCGGTTGCATCTGAACTTTAGGACTCCCACACTGGCTAGCAGCTGAGAAAAAACCAAATGTGTTTAGTCCTGCTGTTTTACACTGCCTCTTGCCCTCACGGGACACCCATGTTCCCAGTAGAAATTGCATGGGCAAGGAGCTCTGCTGCTTTGCAGCAGGTACCTTAGTGTGGACAAGATGTCATCCAGAAACACAATTTTCAGCTTTGTTTGATATAAAAAAGTCAAAATGTTCTATGCATTAATTCCTTTTCATTATACCAACCCTAAATCTAGCAAGACATAACATACAAACAGAAACATCTCAACACTTTATGAATGTACCGACAATTAAGAAGCTGCCACTCTTCTCTCTGTCACTCCAGCTGGACAGCACTTTGGTTGATGGGAGTGCGCTATTTTTTGTCTGCTCTCTTGGTCCTATCACTGGGGCAACTGCAGACTCCGATGTAAAGCTGAAAAGAACAAAAAGTCTTGCAGATCTCAGTTCCCTGCTCCATTCAATTTAAATCACCCTAAAATATATCATTAATGAAAATTGTCTTGTCTGTTCTGACACGATGTTAGCTGAAGAAGAGCTTTTATCGGCACACATTTTCTTGCAATTAATACTTTCTCTTGCATAGGTTTGTATCTGTTATCACTTTGCTTACTGTGGCGTGGTTTAATGAAAGGATTAGTGCGCTTGGGATCAGGAGATACAAAATCACTTTGGAGGTGGAGATCTCACCAATCTTCAGTGCCTCTCTCTGTCTATTAATCTTTTTTTCCAGGTTTTCAGTTTTGATTGTGTAAGGGCTAATGTTGTATCTCATGTGGCTTGTTGTAAAGCAGTTATCGGAACTGTCTGCTAATATTACATTGTTATAACCTGTGTACCTGTGTACCATGTTTTTTCTTAAGAGACTGGCTTTCAGTATGTAAGTATCATTGCTTATCAGAATCTCCTTGAAATTGTTAACTAAAAAGAAGTACAATTCATTTATTTCTCATACCTCCTGCAGAGATACTGTAGCGATACAGTGAAGCAGAATTAACTTCCAGTGTTAAGTTAATGAGCGTCAGGTCATCTCACTGGCTCTGGCTGGGCTACTGCTGTATATATGTGCTCTAGGGCTCTGTAATTAACTTCCTGAAAATATGACTAAATACTTCTTACCATCATATGTCTCCTTCACTGACATGCACAAAGAAAATGGTTCAATGAGGAAAATGTAGCTTTTTAGAAGGGGCTTTCTGACAACCTTACGTTCCTGGTGAAGTACTTCCCTTCAAAAATTGACATCTCTTCTCACACAGGGATCATCTAAACCTCTTTTTGCTAAAACTGATCCTCTTTTCTGTTTCTGTGTGAGAGGGTCAAGGTCTTCTTGGGAATAGGTCAGTTCCTAGGGAAAAACAATCTTAAGAAACTGACGGAAAACCTGATTTTAAATAAGTTCCCATGCTGCCCCAGAAGCTGTGCAATTTTGCATGCATTTGCTGCAGCCCCGTGCTGCGATGATGGAAAAATCTCCTTCCAGCTGTGGGTGGGAGGTGTTTTTCCCCAAAACCCTTGGCCCCTCACAGCATCGGCTGTGTCAGCATGTCTCTGCCAGATGACAGCCACCCTACTGACACCATCCCCTTGGGGCAGTCCCACAGCCCCTCACGGTGCGGGCAAGAGGGCGAGTGCAGCCATGGTGGGCGCTGCTGAAGGGCTCTGGCTTTTTCACGTCAGAGCAAGACATGGCTGTTGCTACCTACAGGGGTGGCTTTGAACTGTGGATCCAAGTCCTTAAGATGACAAGAGCAGACCACCCTGGATTATATGATATGAGAGCAAGAAACTTTTTTCTGCCTTGGTGGCAGGCCCTTTTGCAGCTCTGCTTATGATTACAGCCTCACCGTGTTCTGAATAAGCAATGTATGACTTCTGAGTTACTGGACCAAAACACATGTTTTTTGGGGAGGGGGGAAAGGGCTGTGTTTTGTGAGTGTGTATTTTGTTTTCTTTTTCCATCTTTGGCTTGGCAACCCTGATAACAGGACTAATGTATAAAGAATGCTGTGGAAAACGTGGAATGAAAGCAGCTTTACCTTATTCTTGGATGAACTGGTTCTGACGCGTCAGTACAGTATCTTCATATTCCTCTTGCTCTGTTTAGATAAACGTTTCCAGTCAAAAACCTCAGTCTGAAGATTTGGCCCAGACTGTGAGTTCAAATCTTGCCCAATACAGACCTTTCGTTGTAACTCTGTTACTGATCAAAACTTTTGTCAAGTTTCAGAATAAAAGCTCATCTTTAGTTAGCGCATGTTTCAAAGGAAAGTATCCAGGCGTAGCAAATATCATGCATGCGACTCAGTGAATTCATGAGGAACAGATGTCCTTTGCAGTAAGAAATAAGAGTAGGTACTTATGTTTTGAATTATTTAAGCATATGAGAGCAAAGAACAACCAAAAGATTAAAAAGAAAGTATTTTTGCTGCATTAGTCCAAACTGTATATTCTCATAGTCATTTAAAATCATGCTAGGAAAGATTAATAATCAGCTATTGTTGGCAGTAGGTTTTTACTTAGAGACCCCAACCAAGATTAGAGTCCTTCTGCGTTGGGCTGTTTGTGGGTATCTGGTAAGAGTCAGCCCCTATCCACAGAAATCTGTGATTTAAAAGTGCATAGTGAAATGGTTATTCCTACTAGGGGCTGTTTACAGGGAGATGCATCCTTAGTTGCCCACTGTATGATTTTCTTCTTCCTCTGAAGCAGCATCATAAGACGGCAACGTTTCAGAAAATATCTCCTCATGTCCAAGGAGGGAATGGTCCCTCTGTGCTCAGGATGCTGCTGCACCTACATTGTCCTCTGCTGCGGGACAGTGTGGCTCTGTGATGGCTCCACTCAGCGCAGTGGGGGTGCCCACCGCTGCCCTGCATGCAGGCCCATCTCTCTGCAGGCTGTGCCATGATTTCTCTCATACGTTTTGGCTGAAGTGATACACCTGCTAATTTCATAGACTGACCCTCAGTTGTCAAGAACAAAGGAACAATATATATATGTGTCTATCATCTAGGAATAGAGGGCTGTAAAGCTGGAGTGTAAAATGAGAAGAGGCATTGGCATCATCGTGATAAAAATCACCAGGGTCAAGATTGTCCTGGTCCCACTCAGGTCAAGTGAGTGCTGTGGCTGCTGCTTTCATTAGGGCCAAGATTTTTCACCCAAAGCTACTTTGAAAGACAGAGAATATGATTAGTACCACTGACTACAAAATGAGGTTTTGAGAAACCTATAGAATAAGGTTTTAAGACAAAACAAATATGTATATACATAAACTGAAAAATAACCAGTAAGGTAGTAAAATACAAAACAAATAATCTCTAGCCAAATGCCTCTGTGCATCATAGCAAGCATGAACAATGTATAGGAATAACTTCTCACTTTTCCTTTGCCCTTCACCTTCAGTATTTTCACAAAGAGTGTTTAAGACCTTAATTAAATTTGAAAAGCAAACAAATGCAATAAGCATACATCTGATCCTATCAAAATCAAACAGGATATTCCCCTCTATGGTAATAGGATTCTTGTAAAAATCCTGATAGTTATTAATTAGGACTAGGCTTAAGTAGGAAGGCTTTCTAATACCAGAAATTAGATTATTTTTGTAGTCTTTTTGTACTAAGATTTTTATTCCCAAAATACACATTCTGTTAAAAATAACAGTTTATAGAATGATCTAGAAAATTACTAAACACACCAAATCTTGAAAGGCAAGAAATGAAAATAATAAGTTATGCTCCTCTGACATAAGAATTTTCCAAATTGATTGGAAAAAGCATAGTGCTGTAAACCTATGCCTTACACATTATGGCTGTAGTTACTGCAAAATTAATTTTGCCGCATCTTATAAATTATTGAAATTCTGGGAGTGCAAACTATTCAAACCACTGTATTAAAAAAGGAGTTATTTGCCTTTTTAGTTTCATATGCAAGGTATATACAGAGTTAAAAGATAAACAGAATCAGGAGAATTATAAAGAATATTACTGTTTAGAGGTAGATAGGAAAAGTCCACCTCAGAAGCACAGTACATCTGTTAAGCCTAACTCATGAAGTATTTTGTAGACTTGTTAGATTCATTTATTGCTTATTGGTCAACCCTTGCTTAAATCAAAATAAATCTCACTAGCCTTTATGAGAGCAATACTGAAACTTAGATAGCTAATGCATATTTTAAGCTCAGATATAAACAGCCATTTATGTATTTAGAAAGATACATATTTAACTACCTTGTGGCTGTTGCCATGAATTCTGTAATAATTTTAATTTATTAATTAATAAAGTCAAGGATAATCATTCCAGTATAGCAAATATCTTTCCAAAATCTACCTCTTTGTGTTAGTATTTGCAGTATCCCATTACCAAGGAAAAGTAGTTCTGAAACGCTTTTTATCTGCTGTGAGAGTTTAAGTGCATACTTGGTTAATGGTTTTGGAGGCAATTTGGATATTTGTCTAGGCACATATGTTTGTGTCTAGCAGAATGGGCAGGTGCAGATGAATGTTCCCTTGCACAGGATCCGGTGTGGTCCTCTCAGGGAACCAAACTTGTACAGGGAATTCGAGAGGGAAAATGGAGACATGGGATATGAAACTAGAATCTTTCTGGGAGATTTTGTCACAAATGATTACCATTCTTCATTAAGCCAACTCCAAACAGTTGGCATTTTTAAAAACAGAGTTAGGCACGTTTTCCTGTGTGGAAAAAACCAAAAAGATACTTTGAGTTTTTGTCCTGATTTTATATCAGCACAAAGTGTTCAGTAATGGAATTTCCTGTGTGATGAAAACACTGGTTGTCTGTCAGCTCTTTTTAGAAATCTTCCAGTGAATCTCCCAAACCCATATATGCAAGCAAATACTGCTGAAGAAAAATCCAGCTGTGCTGTTTACACCAGCAGGAAACTCTGCCCGTGATCTCCATACCCCCAATACCACAGACTAGTGATAGAACATATTTTTAATGTCATATTCAGTCTCAGTGTTACTAGGCAGAAGAGGAATTTTCTGATGACACTGAGTAATATCTTAAAGAATATTTCCAGTAGACTCTTGGTTTTAATCTGCTCTCTGTTTCTTATCTTTACTTTCTTTGCAAACGCACACTCTGAGCACTACTCTGACACATTCAGTGGTTGTTAATGCTTTGATATCTAATTCTTTGTAAATATACAAATTGTTTTATTATTATAACTTTGGGCTCTTTGAATAAGAAGAACTCTTGAACTGTGAAATAATATCATTGTGATCTAATAACATATTACTAATTCAACTATATTCTGACTGGAAATGAATCATAATACTGAGTAATCAAGATTTTAAACTCATTTAAAAAGACTGATTTACAATTCACATGAATTTACTCAGAGGAAAATCTAAAGTATTCCAGAAAGAGATTAAAAGATGTAACATCTCTTAGCTATGCTCTCTCATCAATAAGATGCCACATGATTTCAGTTCATTTCAATTTACGAGACCCGTAAAGAGTTGTATCTAACATGATTTTGAAAGATACCTTCCTCTATTTTTTAATTTATCTCATTTAGTCCATGTCAGTTTGTTTTCACTGAAAACACTCAGTGAGTTAGCAAGAAGAAAAAAAAGCTGCTAACTCAAGCTTAAAAATCTTTTTCTATTTCTCTTCTATTGTAAGCTTCATGCTCATTTACTCATTTACTGACTATTCCTATTACAGACTACCTGATAAACCAGTGAATTATTATGGTGAAATGTAATGACTTGTATTTCATGCAATACACCCATCTCTCTTTAGACATGCCCTTACCTTTAGCTTGTTGGTAATCTTGGTCACTGGGGTCGTGAAAGTTTGGAGGACACCTCCTTATTTTAAACCATATGTTGAATTCTTACCTTTTATCGTCTCTGTATTAATTCAGTGGTAGTTTTATTGTTCAGTGGTAAATTTATTGCTTAGTTATTCTGAGAGAATTCAAATAGTTCTATATTACAAGAATATATAGTAAATGAATAAATACATTGGCAATGTTTTTGTGTCTTTGTGTAACTGAAAAAAAAAATTCTTTTAGAAAATCAGATCCAGCCAACAACATGGTGCAATAGTAAAGTTTAACAGGAAAGGTAGAATGAGATAGTCTACCAAAAATCTGCATGAGAATAAAGTAAGTGTATCTATAAATTTTAGGAAGAAACGGTACGGACAAAAAAAGAGTGGTCCGTGTTGTCTTTCTGTCCCTTTGTGAGTCCTATAGAGACTGGTTGCAGAGTCTTTGCTGGTGCAGACAGTTCCACTGACTGCAAGGACCTGCATCATGGCCCAGGAGCTGATGTTTTAGCAGTGTTAGGCCTCCTACAAATAAGGCTAGTATACAGACACCATTTTTCTGTATTTCTTGTACTCATTCCTGATTTCTTTCTATTGTCTTTTAGCTATCTATTTCTACACACTGCCTAAAAAGTGCTGTGCTAAAATAAAACAATAGTTTGCAGTTTAGGCCTTGAAATTCTACCAGTGGGCTAGTTTTCTGGAGAAATGCTTCCTAAACTCTCTGCAGTGCAAAGCTGACATTACAAGCTGGTGACTTTCATGTACTGGCGGTGGTTTGGGAAAGTATGACCAAATAAAGAAAGGCAATGTGAGCATAGATGAGTGCAGAATAGTTTCTGTTATCAACTGTGCAAGGGAAAACTGAGGGGGAGAGTGAAATCAATTGACTATGCCCTTTTGCAATGAAAAAGAAGAGTGGATATAAAAATTTGCCATTTTTCTTGGAATAAATTTTCAGGATTCTGTTAGTTTACTTTTTGGACAGAATAAGGATTATTCAATGCTGGCTTATCATGGATAAATAAAAACCTTTTAAGAGTACCGATGGCAGCTAGTGATAGATTTCCCTATAGGTGGTGTCAAAGGCCTGGGGCATTTGCAGTAAAAACAACCAGCTCCTCTGTCACCTTGTATTTTCTTCAATATCTGGCTTTAATCATAATTATCATAGAATCATAGAATCATAGAATCACAGAATCACAGAATAGATTGGGTTGGAAAAGACCTTTAAAGGTCATCTAGTCCAACCCCCCTGCAATGAGCAGGGAAATCTTCTGTTCCCCTCAGAAGGGAGTAATCTACAACTATAGTCCATTTTTTCTTCCTTATGAAGGTGATCATGATATGGGGGTGGGGTGGGGTTTAGGTCTTTCTGACCTTTGTGACACATCTCATGCAGGTGGACCATGTTGTGGTTTAACCCCAGCTGGCAACTAAGCCCCACAGAGCCTCTCTCTCTCCCCCCTCCAGTGGGATGGGGGAGAGAATCAGAAAAGTGAGATACTCATATGCTGAGATAAAGGCAGTTTAACAGGGAAAGCAAAATCCATGCACGCAAGCAAAGCAAAGCAAGGAATTCATTCACTGCTTCCCATGGGCAGGCAGGCAGGTGTTCAGCCATCTCCAGGAAAGCAGGGCTCCATCATCCGTAATGGTTACTTGGGAAGACAAATGCCATCACTCCAAACGTCCCCTGCTTCCTTCTTCTTCCTTCAGCTTTATATGCTGAGCATGATGTCTTATGGTCTGGGGTGTCCCTTTGGTCAACTGGGGTCAGCTGTCCTGGCTGTGCCCCCTCCCAGCTTCTTGTGTACCCCCAGCCCACTCACTGGTGGGGTGGTATGAGAAGCAGAAAAGTCCTTGACTCTGTGTAAGCCCTGCTCACCAATAACAAAAACATCCCTGTATTATCAACAGTGTTTTCAGCACAAATCCAAAACATAGCCTCATACTAGCTTCTGTGAAAAAAATTCACTCTATCCCAGCCAAAACCAGCACAGACTGTCATCCACATAATCTATTGACTGGCCTTCCCCATCCAGAGCCTCACACCTGTGTACAGAGGCACCTGGAAAGGCAAGGTGGGCAAGGAGGGTGTTCGCCTGCCGCCCTGAGTGTTGGCTTGCCTCCATTCCCTCCTTTCCTTTAAGCTATTACCTTCAGCCTGGTGTGGGGAGGATACAGGATCCCCTTGATCTTGGGTTTTTTATGGTCTCCAGTCTGATCCTGAGCTCATCCGTGAAAACTCTTTCCTTTCTTTGAAAGATTTTCTGCCTACCATGAAATAGGTGGAAGAAAATGTCAAGTGTGCTCATTGAAAAATCATGGCCTGAAGAGCAAAAAAAGCTATTTCATAGCTCTCTGTATTTTCAAAGACATTCAGTAAGATTGTATTTAGCTGTTTTTGACATGACATCTTTGTGAGTTCCATCATGAAGAGGAGGAGACATCTATTGTCATCAATATATGTAGACACAAATACTAACTATCTACTGAGTGAAAACAGCTGCTTTTCAGATGACTTCTCAGACCCTGTTCTTTCTTATGTTCAAACCAGATTCATATGTGCATGAGTGCCTACAACAAACATGCTTGTGTAGGCTAAGGGCTTTAATAATGAAGTACACAATCACAGTGCTTTTGATTAAACTTATGCATCAACTTCCATTATTTGAGGAATTCCAAAGAGCTTTGCAGTACAATGGTAAATGCTGAGGCAAATGTGCTTGGGTATAGTTTTAAGAGACCTTCTGCAATCCCAGCAAATTCCTGAAGCCACTGAATATACCCTGAATTGTGAGTCCTTCACTGTGTTCTTTACCGGGTGGGTATATATACATGCATATGCATATTTATATGTCTCTATGTTACTATACATATATATACACACATATGTATATTTGCATATACATGTGTGTATATATGTATGTGTGTATATTTACATACACATATATGTGTACACATACACACACACATGCACATAAATATGCATGTGTGTATGTATGTTTGTCTGTGTGTGTACATATCTATCTATCTACTTCTGTATCTGTTAGTCCAGGAGGAATGCTTCCACTTTTAGCTGCTGGCCTCCATTTCCCTATGGTTCCCTCTAGCTTCCAGTGACTGTGCTCAAGTACATCCATTTATGCTTTCCACAATATTCTGGAGCATGAAAGGCACTACTGAGTCCAACTTTTACTTATAACACTCAGGAAAATCACTACTCTACAGATCATGTAGATTGCCATCTACTTAGGTGAAGGAGGCAGCTAATAAAATGGAAAAATGCTAAATAGCCAAGTTAGAAATAGTTTGATGGTGATCTGACCAGGATATTAATGTCAGGAAAATGTGATATAATATCTTGCTATAGGTAAGTTTTCAGTGGAATATGAAGTTACTTGAGTGTTTGTGACTACTGTGAATTACTCTTACTCTCTCCTCTTAGCAATTGGCAGAATAGACTGGAAGATTAAGATCAGGTAGTAAGAGTTATTTTGATAATTTTTCTCAAGCCAATATTGACATTTTACAATTAGAATTGAGATAGACCTTCAAAATGTTCAACGCAAACTGTAAAAAGCTTTGACACTTCTGCAGTTCATAAAGTATTGAAACTAGAAACGTTACTGTGCCATAAAGAGTTTTAAATGAGTGGTGCTGTGCTTAGGGTTTTCCCAAAGGTTATGCTTTGCTTTGTCACTGGTCAAATTCCTTCTGGAAATTAGATTAATTAAAACTGGCATGTAAAATAAGTTTAGCCCCCTTTTTTAATGTTTTCAAAACAACCCTGAAATAACAACTTATCATATACACCTCTTTCCTGTGTATGAAGTCATCGTATTTTCAAAAGCCAGGATAGACTTTAATAAATGCTTGCGCCTGTTAATAAATAGCACATGTTCTTTTATGCATGCACTCAATATGTGAAAGGAGTTTTCACTTCTTTTTTGATAGAAAGTTAGAAATGTCTGGTAGAAAAATTGAGGCAGTAAATTAAGATTTTTTTTCAGAAACACCTGAGAACTCTTTGGATCATTGAAATCATAAGAATGATACTTAGCAATTATATAAAATTTTATATTTCTTCTAGTCACTATATAAACATTCACATTTATATTTCTTGTCTTCATTAATATATTAAAATACATTTATTAAATTACAATAATCTGTGCTAAAATTCATCATTAACATTGCAAAGGGAAATACTTGAAAGCCAGAAAAGTGCCAGCCAGCAGGGATGTTTGTTTGGATGGCTACGTTAAGGTACAGTCTGAGACAGTGGAATTACCACAAAATCCAAGGAAGACATTAGCTTGACACCAGGCTTTCGTTTACATCCATAGTCCCTAGATTTTGGGAAGTGCCAGCCAGTAATGGAAAGCAAACCACACTGGTTTAGCATGTTAAAATTTGCAAACTTTTTCTTTCTGGAAAGTTTGTGGTTTCCCAAAGATTTTAGGAGATTGAATTCCTCTTTACTATGTTTTAATTTCGTGAAAGTGCATAGGCCTTAAAAAATGAGAAAATTAAATGTGCTTTCAGGTCACAAGGAAGTGTGAAAGGCTATTAACCTGAATATTAAATGAGTGATTTGTTTTCTACAGTTTGAGTGTTGCTGTTTTTTCACCTCAAACATTTTAATTTGCATCCCATGAGGAAAATTGGAATGGCCCATCATTTAAACCTATGCAATTATTCTTGATGGGGCTAAATTAAATATTGTACAAATATTTACTGTGCGATAAAGTGTTACTTTTCCTCTAAGCTAGCAAAATCTGATTCTTAACACACAACTGCTGCATTTTAAGGCATGATCTTAGTAACTTCCAGAGCTTTTCCTTAAAAGTTTAACTGAAAGAGAAATATGAAGTTTGCAATTGATACGCACCGAAGTTTTTTCCATAAAGGTTGTTGAAGAAAAATTGCGCTCTTTTCCACCCAGTTTTCTGAATATCTGTAAAGAAAGAAGCACATCCAAACAGAAACTGTTGTGGAATGTAGATTTTTTAGGACTGGATCCATATGTTGACACTGGCTAGATCTGGCCCACAAGATATTTATACCTGACATGCCACATTTCTCATACAAAATGGGAAATACAGCCTTTATGCATGGCAAGAAGGTTATTACAGTAGTGCTGCAAATGATTACATTTATAAAAAGACCCGTAACTACTTTCTATCAGAAGACTCAAAGTCAGTCCTTCAACATGGTTATCTTGACGTGCTTGTTGTGGTATGAAACAACTTATCAGTGATAATAAAACCATTCAGGAAAAAAACACAGTCCACTTTTCTTTCACTGGTGGCATATTAAACCATGGGTAAGCTTCTACACTTCTGAGATGGTGAATAGTTTGTTCTGCTGTTCACGGGGTCTCTGCAAAGATTACAAGGTAGCATTTGGGGGGCTATTTCTGTTCTTGACATTGAAGACTTTCTCCTATTAAGAATAGGGGGTATATAGTAGGTTCATAACTCCCATTGTAATAATTTCAGGAGTTTTGTAAACAGGTTAGAAAAGTAGCTTCATGGTTTTGCATCTTCCATGATTCTCATATGTGAAAATTTCTTTGTGCATTTATCAATAAAGGTACAGGAATTAAATATTGCATAAGTGGTCAAACACTAAAGCCCTCTCTATTTATCTGTTTCCTCCCATAACTAACGGAGTTGGAACTTGAAGAATTAGTAAGTTGCTGTGCAAAATTCGGAATTAATAGTAAGTCAAGAGTAAAAAATGATACTATATTTTAATGTTATCGCTAAACCAGCATCCTCTTTCAGTGCTGGGGAAAAAAACCAAACCTCGTTGTTATTTACGTTAATTGATTTATTTTTTTTTGAATGTCTAGTGCTTGCTGTGTGATTATGTGTAATGGAACATGTACATATGTTTGTAACAACACACTCGTTATTTTATACAGATAAAAATGGTTGATCACTAGCAACAGTATCTACAGTTAAGACTGCCCAAAGTGCTTTTATGTTTAAGAGCTTCAAGCATGTTAAATAAGAAGCGATACTGAATGTGTATTGCACCCTAAGGATTGTACACTGGAAGGGTTCTGTGAGGTCAAATATTCTCTGTTCACTAAAGCAAATGAAGCTTGATTTCTTAATTTGTGCCTTATGAGTTAGTTAAATATTTTAACTTTATATTAACTTTATTATTATAACTTTATATTTATATATATATATAAAAAACATATATTAACTTTAGTTAAATATTCAAGTTTCTCATCCCTGGACAGTGCATGCAGAAAAGAGATGCTGAATGCTAAAGTCTGGGAAAAACCCTGTGAGATGTCTTGTTAGACTTCACAAAACCCACCTGGGTGAAAAGCTGTTGCTGAAGGGTAATTTTCTTTGGTGGATATAATACACATTGAGTGATTTGGGGAAACAGGTTAAGAATACATGCAGCTTAGAAATTTTGTTTGATATCAGGGACTCTCTATTTTGTTAGCACAGCAACGTAATGGGGTAACAGACACAAGAAACGAGAGATGTGTCTGTCTGCTTCTACAGTCACTTGGCCCTGAACAGGTAAATTCCCAGTTCATGGTTCTTGAAAATTTAAATAGTTCAGTAGTGACAGGAAATTATTTATTTACATTTCTGGGGAATTTCAGGGGGGGGCAGTGCTTATATATTTGGGAGTCATGTAGTTGAGCTATCATGTCTGATTTCCGTATAGGTGTAAGAGACAGGGAGGCTGTACCCAAGAAAAGTCATCAGATCAGTCAAGGAAAGAGAGCTGTGAATGAATCTTGAGACACAATGAATTAGGATGTTGTATATAAATGCAGAAGACTAGGGAATGTCCTCTGGGAGTAAAAGGACCAGGACAAGTAACTCATCAAAAATGGAACAGAGCTAATTAATTTCCTGTGACACAAAATGTCTTTTCTAATTACCATTTTTATTTGCTACTTACTGCATTACATACATAGTTCAGAGGAGAAAATTCAGAACACAGAATTCAATAAAAATTAGCTTAAAATCAGCTTTTGTTGTATCCTACCACCTTGTTCAAATCATCCTGCACATGCCCTTTATCTATTGCAGTGTACCGGCACAACCATGTGACTCATGTTTTTATATTCCTCTGCATGGGGAAAACCAAATCCAGTTCCTTACCCATGTTTTGCTTTTTAGTTATGTTTAGCAGAATGACTCTGTCCTTGTCTGCATTTTGATTTGTATCAGTTGAGGTTAATAATTCCCAAACTGCAAACTGTGCTACCATGTTGTCCTCATTATTGAAAGTGCCACGGGCCATTTGTAGAAGCACTTCCCTTTCCTGGGGAAATGCACCTAAATCACACACTTGGCTCCACCAGCTCTGCAGGACACACCTGTTTTCTGAGAAAAGCACCTGTCTTCAGTTCAAAAGGTGTATGGTGTCCTCAGGCTTTCTACACTAATACTTACATGATTGCCAAAGGATCCCAAATTAATTTTATTCCAGTAGCTCTTTCTTGCATACTTCTAAGCAAAGATAAGTCAGGGAGCTCAGAACCTGAATGTATTTTCATACTAGACCTGCTGCTATTGCGTGTTATTATATGACAGAATAAACATATATCAGCTTTATCTTTAATTTTTTTTATTTTTTAATTTTTATCTTTTAATTTCTTCAACTTTGACATGAGGTTTATGGGTGGCGTTTTGGGTTTTTCTTTTGAGGGGAAGATTTTTTTTTTACAATATTCTATTCATTTAAAAACATCACCACTACTGAATAGAGCCATGAGATCCATCTTGGTGTTTCACTTTTGCTTCCATTATTGTTTCATTTTTACTTCAATGGTCTAATTAGCGAGACACAAGCACATTTATTACTTCTTACCTTGGTGTAAAGTTTTAGTAAAAAATATAAAGTTTTGTGTATTATAGAGAAAAAGCTTGCCGTAGAATCTGTGTTGAGTATCTATGTTAAAAATCTAACCTCTTATTTAAAATAAATTGCTTTTTTCTGCAATTAAAACAGAGAAAGAAAACAGTTTTTTAACTCCCTCAGCCCTTCTATGGTTCTTTCTCTATATTAAAATAGTATAACTGGTCCCCTATTCATAAATACGTAATGCTGCCAGTAACACCTATGCTTAAATCAAGTTGAAATATCTATGTTAACTTCTGGGATCATTACTGCTCCTGGACAAATCGGTAATTTCGCTTTAGGCCATCTACCTGTACATCTCAGAAATGTAATAGTGCCTGTTAACATTTCCCTCTTTTGCTTTTTTTTGGTTTTCAGAAGGAGATTAATCAGCATTCCACCTGTCCCTGCATTGTGTTAGCCTTCTGATGTACAGGTGTTCATATAGATGTATAGAGAATTATTTCTAACATGATGTTGATGTGTTCTCATCCTTTGAGGAATGACTTCTTTTTCTTTCTGGCATTTTCTTTAAGAGGATTAAAGCAGCAGGATAGAGGATAGAAAGCGGAAAGAAAAAAAATATTACTTGGTTAGTCATCAGACATTCTTGCTGTCTGGTTACTGTAGTTTCTTCTTTGTACTTTTACACTTTGCATATCTTTTAGTGAATTCCAGAAATGGAAATTATACATTATACTTCCATGTTACCCTTGTACATTTGTTCTTCTATTTTTCTTTACTATCTGCCTCAGTTAGGGACATTAATTCATTGGGGTTTGAAATTCCTTCAGTGTTCTGCAGCTGCCACTTGTCTGCTTTACACAGCTATCACTTAAGGTCAATGCCTTTTCTCTTGTAGCTCTTGTTCTATTATCATTTTCTAACCTAGCTATCTCTTTGTTCTTTAATTATCTACAATGACGTCAGAAATACAGACCAGACTTAATGAGCAAGCCTTTTTCCATTCTCAGTCTCTAACACAAGTTCAAGTCCTTCTACTAACTGCTGGAAAAAAATCATATAGATGGCTTTTTTTAATATCAGAAAGATTGTTTATCTTATTTAAATATTACAGTAGGATAGAAGCCTGGCCGTTTGTTTTTAAATGAAGTGTTAATCTGTGTGAGATAACTTCCAAAGCCTTCTAGTTTGACTCAATATCTTACTCACTGGTTGTCTTCAGTGGGCTCATTTGTAGATTAAAAGCACTATGCTCAGTGTTAACAGTCGTCTTTTGAAGGTAATTTTCAAGTCAGGTCACAGGTGCTCTGTTGAACTGCAAACAAATCAATAGCCTGCTGGCAAGAAAGCTATACTTCAGGGCTGGCACTTCATGGTGATGGACAAACACCTGCACTGGCTTCTTAGAGTCCCATAGCTCCTTCATATTCTGTTAAACCTCATCCTCCTTGACCCTGGTGACGTTAATCATACACCTTGTATCTTTTATGTCAGATGAGTTTTACTGAGAAATCCAATATATTTAGTCCCCTGTCCAACCCTGTGAGTTGAAAGTACCTATAACTGGGAAAAGAAAAGCTATTACTTTTGACAGAAAAGTTTCTTGGATTTGTTTTCACATTCCAGGTTGGTCAAATTCTGCCTTAAACTAAATAATCTCTTTGAGAATTAAATCAAAAGTGTTAATTCCCTTTTAATGTCTTCCATTCATGGGACAAAATTCTGAATTCAAGTGATCAGAGTCACTGAAGCTGAGGATTCAGTCTTTTTGCTAGTCTAGACTGAGGTTGTATGATCGAGGTCCAGAATGCTCTTCCAGTGCTTATATGTTTAGGACTAAGGAGGGAGAAGGATACAGTGAGTTTGAAGTAGTACTCGGATGTCAGGGAGTTATTTTGACTCTTCATGTGCTGTGGGCTGTTTTCAAACCATTGAAAACACTGGGAAGTTTTAAGATGTTGTAAGGTTTTCAAAAATTGTCAACAATAATAAAATACTAAGTGTCATTCCTATAATATTCTCAGCTTCTCAGTAATATTCTCCTTTACCATGCAAAACACTTAAGTGTTTTTAAATTGCTCTGCACAGATGGAATATGGCTTCATTTTATCTATGTGGCAAACTGCATTTAAGTCTCACATTGTCTCATGCAACTTTGGAAAGAGTTAGCAATCTTGTGCATTTAAAACACCAATAATAGAATAATCTGTTATCAGTGGAGCCATAAATTGACAGGATTTGGACATTTTTATTGTGTGATAGTACTGTGAAGTTTTAAAAATTTTCAGTACGAGTGATGGTTTATAATGTCTGTTTTTTCACTTTTGTCTCCTCATTCACTTAGGTGTATCCTGATAGCACAGCAGGGAAAACAATGAAAGCTTTGCCAGGGCAAGCCATTGATAACAAAGTGAACCCAATTTTAAACTCCAAACAAAATGTGACTAATCCTACATATTTGGAATATATTCACTAACAACTGGCTATTTATTAGTTAACATCAAGAGAGATGACCTGCCTTTCTTCTTGTCCTGATTGTAGCAACGTAAGAGTTAACAGACAAATATGCTTTTTTTTTTTTCTCACAATTGCTAAGAAAATTTATTTTTCATTAACATCATTCCAGTACTCTTTATGTCTGCCAACAACCCTCAATCTCTGGAAAAAAATATCTTATGTAGTCCAACTTCACCTCACAAAACTTTAACAAGAAACTTTGGATCTTGGCCACTTTGAAGTCTTTGTTGTTCAGGGAAAAGGACATTGCCACAAATCACAGTGGTTTGAGAACAGACTTCCAGATTTTGAATACTGCAGTTATTTGTTGCTTTGCAATGATGAGTTTTCTATTGTTTTGTTTTCTGTTTTTAAATAGATTGTACGAATAACAGAAATGAAATGTTTTTGGGAATTATATGCTGAGAAATTTAAAAAAGCTAGAGAAACTGGTGTTTCTAAGTGAGAAAATATGGTTTTAGAAAAAAAAAATGCTTGTATTATTCTTTACATTAAATTATCTAAGTATGATCCCAGGCTTCTGTATCACATGACTCCTTTCTGCTGACATGTGCAATAACATCTGCAGTGAATGCTATAAGCCCAATATTTATGTGAAAAAGTCTTTGGATAATGTTCAAAAAGGCAGGTGTGCACCAAACTGGATGTTTTTGGAAATAAAATAACTGCACAAGCTAAATACACTGTAATAGTGCAAGAAAGCAAAGGTTTATATCAGCGCAACTAAGCAGTGCAAAAACTTCCTGCTTACACCTTTGGAAAAGAAAAGTTCTGATCTCTCCCTTATTTGGACAGGACTTGTAGGCCTCAAACATCACTGTAATTGATAGAAGGACCTACCACACTATGAAATACATTTTAATTGCAAACATATTTTCTCTTATTATTCCCTAATTCATGTACATGTCTAAAATGTGAAAAATGTAAGAATAAAAAAGTAAGGATTTTTCACCTGGTAATAGTAATCTTCCCCTTTTTATGGACTTCCATTTAAAAAAATGTTTTTATTTATGTTTTATTTATATTTTAAAGTGCAGAACTCATAAGAGTTTGCAGGGTTTGCTCCCCCTCTACATTTTCAGGCCTCTGAATTGTGGCTCGTTCTGGTTTTCTATATATACCCCTGCCAGTATGTTCTGTACTGTTCTCAGGAACTCATGTACATGGAAGAGCTAATTTGCTCTTCTGTTTTGTCAATGGCTGCCACTTTAAAGACATACAGGAGCTCCTCCACCTTCCTCTTCCAGGCCATGAGGTCTGGGATGGCTTTAGTTGGACCTTAGCCTGACATTGACACCCTGCACCACAAACTGGGTACAATGCTTTTATGAGTACACTGCTGAATTATTTCTGAATCTGTTATGATAGTTGTTGGAAAGTATTCTGTTTAAATTATGGGGAACACATAAAAGACAATGTATCTGATAATGTTAATTGGAGCCCATTTAAATGGACCTTTAAAAATTTAAATGTTCCCTAACATTTCCCTTCAGAAGTGTAGACTTCTGGAGGAGGTCAGCTCTCTCTTAGGTCAGCTTACAAGGTTTAAAAATATAACTTTGTGTGTGGCACCTAAAGACATAAAATTTCTTGAGCATCATAATCAAAACATGTTTCTCGTGATGTGTTGTTTTCTGTAGATAACCTAGCCAGGCCACTACTTTGGCATTTGGGATACTCTGTACTTGCTCTTCCCAATGCAGAGCAGGGTTTTTTTATTGCAGATCACTGTGAGTCAGGTCCTAAACCTGATTCTATTACATCCCAAACTAGTGACCTAATCTTCAGTATATAGTGTGTGAGCATGCTTTCTCTCTCAGCTTTCCCAACAAAAACTTTGTGGAAACAGAGATGTCTCTGAAAAATGTTTTGGCTTGGATGAAACAGCATATTTCGATGAAATTTCATTTAGTTGAGAATGTTCCGACCCGCTCTAATTACAAGCCTCTGTTATAAGCTAGTTATGGCTTTGCCAAACATTAACGGGTTGGGCTGAAACTTTCCATGTTTGTTCTCTGCCTTAGGCTGAATGTTTTGATGGCAAAGGTTTAACCATTTCGTAGGCCAGAGAAACAGGGGTTCTTCCACTGCTGCAAAAGTAACACTCTGGCACCACTTGTATTTGGAGGAGGACCTTCAAATTTGACAGGGAGAAGACCTGGTGCACTGAAGATATCTTCTGCAGTTCTCATGGAAATTCTTTTGACTTTAGCCTTCAGTGGTCCCCATCTGGCAGTAAGATGGTAGAACTTGTAGAAAGATTTCTGCCTCCACAGAACTGCCTCACACTTCAACTCCACTAAATGCCCCCAGCTCTGACGCTGAACGCAGATGATGGTGCATCGCCCCATTCTCCTGGGAGAAGGCTAGGGTTGATGTACAAGTCAGTGAGGACTGTCACTGCTCCCCTTCACTGAGTGGTATGGAAAGAAATTTCCTTTGAAATTCTGAAATTGGAAATTCAATTCTAATTGAGCTATCGTGGCTCATGGACTAGGGGTTCTCCAGATGGTCATTGCTGCCTCAGTATAACACTGTCTCAGAGAAAGAAAGATCCTTTCTTTCTCCCTTCTCTGGTTTCTGCTGTGAGCAAAACTCAGTGCCCTGTCTGTGGACTGATAACATGAGTCATCCAAGCCTATACTGTAGGTACCAGTAAAGTGGGATTGTAGTATGCTCTCTGCAACAAGGCGATTTTAACCTTCTGCCTTCTCCACCCCATCCCTTAAGATTATGAAAGTGATTTAATGAGGAAGTGTTTGATATTTAAAATTACTCCTGAGTTTTTTTTTAAAAAAAGAAAAAAGCTACTGATGAATCTTCAATATTTCTTATAACAAGTGACTTCTGTTCATGAGCACAGGATCAGAAAGCTCCATTCAATAAAATGTTTAACTAAGGATTAGCTTCTGACATGAACGATGTAATTCATTCACAGAAAGTGAAAGAGCATTCAGAATTCCCTGAGGCACTGCTTTACCAATATAAAGGCTAATCTACTAGTTTAGCAAGTTATGTTTTAGTGTGCCATCTTCCAGTTTGGACTTTCATGAATCTACCTATTGAAGGCAGTGTTTCACCTGCAGCTCTGAAAGCCTTACAAATGAGCCCCCAGTTCCTCATTTCCCAGAACCACAATAAAATCCTTCTGGGGTAATGACTCATAAAATACCTTACACCAGTTTCAGGAATAAGCTATTTTTTTTTCACTTCTCTGCCCACTAATTTCAGCTTTACAAAACATCTTTTTTGTATTTTGCACAGGGTGGCCTTGTACAGTTGTGTCATGGAGACCCTTGCAGGAGAAATCCCTCCCAGGGGCATCCCACACTGCTGGTGGAGGCTGGTTGGGGCTCCATCTGCACCGGGATTTTGCCGGGCTGGCCTTTCACATGAAGGAAACCACAGGATACAGCTTCCTTCATCAGGAAAGGCTGAGGCTGGAGCAGAGCTTGGCAGAAAGTGATGGGGACTGATTCTGATCTGCTGCTGCCTCAAGCCTGTGTAGGTGAAAGACTGGCTTGGTGTCAGGGCAATGACCATAACAGTGTACCTTCAGTCTCATAGAGCAGCTGTACAGAATGGCATGGTACTTACACAAAGCTCTTGTGACTGGTTTTGTATAGTGGTTTCAAAATGAGTTAACAAGCACAGTTCTTTGCTAAAATAAACACATTTAATTGGCTCATGTTAAATCTCTCTCAGCTGTAACATTGTTATGGCTCAATAACCTTCTCATCACTTCCCGAAAATTTTTGCATTATTTTTGTGAGAAGAAAAAGAGATTCACTTTTGAAAGAATTTTTGAGCTGAAACTGAAATTAGAGCTGATCTGATATTTTCCAGGAATTTTGCCTCATTGAACATGGAGTCTCTGTGGAATTGTATTTTTATGTGCAAAAGCTTCAGTTTTATTATTGTTGTCTATTCCCCCGTGGGAAAATTTAAAGAAGACATTTGAATCATTTGGATTGACTCCTCAAAATTAAAGTGATTTGGTCTGACATTATATCTCCTCACTGTGCTATACTATATGATAAGAGCTAAGAATAAAAGATTTTACTGTTTTTCCCTGTGGAGTGGATTTCCTTCCTCTAAGGGGGTTCACCTCCTAAAATCCACCTGCAGACATCAAATAGAAAGCTCACATCAAAGGGCATGACTCTGGCTAGTGACAAATGTGAGGAGCTTGTAGTGTTCAAGCATCTTTTCCTCTGTGCAGAGGGGCTCTGTAAGCAGGATACACGCAACCTGGGACCACCAAGCAATTATTTATTGGGGTAATGTGCAGAGCAGATAGCTGTGGTGTTCAGCTACTATGCTGAGCACTAACATGTTCGGCTCTCCCATAAGACACTGATTAGATGGTGGTGGCAGGGAAGCTGGATGGCTGATCCACGGAGGCAGTGAATTGCTCTATTGCAACCTCTTATCCTTTTTTTCTTTTTCCTCGAGGTTTTACACCTTTTCATGCCAGTGTTTCTCCTCTTGAATCTGTAAGCTGCTAACTATCATGATTTCAACAACTACCCGCTGTCCAGGTTTTCACGTTGCTTATCTTGCACAGCTTTGGTTCATGTATTTTCTCACACCTTAGCAACAATTTTCTCAGTAAAACTGTGCCAAGATCATACAGCTGTGCTGTACAAACAAGGCCTTGGATTACAGACTGCTAAGAATCTGGGTATAATTCACCCAAAGTACAGTTCCCATGAGACATGTGATACTCGGAGAGTTTCTGAGTTAAAGAGTCACAAAAGTTTCAGACACACAAAAAAATATTTAATCTTCTGTTCTGGTTTTGAATGAAAAAGTTGCACTACCTCTTGCAGAATGAAATTTCAGATTTTTCATTCACCTCTCTTTGAAACAGTCTGAAATATTTGTGATTTGTTACCTCTTAAGTTTTTACAGATCATACGTGAAGAACAATAAAACGTGCATATTTATTACTCTATCTCACAACTGAACCGTATTTTCCCATTATGATTATAGATCTATCTCCTTAAAATGGTGGCCCTGTAGTACTAAGCATGAATTGACTGAATAGCAGCAGTCCATCCCAACAAGCAGGATGTCGGGCAAAAATACCAGGAGGCCTTTATGATGAACAAGGAGCTCCTGGCAAAATTCAAAGATAAGAAGGAAGTGTAGAGATGGTGGAAGCAGGGAGGAATACAGAGATACTGTCTGAGCATGCATAGGCAAGGTTCAAAAGGCAAAGCCCAACTGGGATTGAATGTGGTGAGGAATGTCAAAGGCAATAAGAAGGGACACTCTAAGTACACAGGTGACAAAAGGAAGACTGGTGAAAATGTGATTCTGATGCTGAATGAGGTGAGGGACCTGTTGACACAGGACATGGAAAAGGCTGAGGTACTGAATGCCTTCTTCACATCAGTCTTTACTAGGAAGACTGGCCTTCATGAATCCCAGGTCCCAGAGATCAGGGGGATAACCTGGAGGAAGGAAAACTTACCCTCGGTGGAAGATGATCAGGTCAGGGAATACTTAAGCAAACTGGATATACATAAATCCATGGGCCCTGATGGGTTGTACCCACAAGTACTGAGGGACCTGGTAGATGTCACCGTGAGACTGCTCTTGGTAATCTTTGAATGATCACAGTGACTGGGAGAGATGCCTGAGGACTGGAGGAAAGCAAATGTCACCCCTGTCTTCATGAAGGGCAAGAAGGAGGACCCAGGGAACAACAGGGTGGTCAGCCTCACCTTAGTCCCTGGGAAGGAAATAGAGCAATTTATCCTAGAAACCATTTCCAGGCACATGAAGGAAAAGAAAGTCATCAGGAGTAGTCAGCATGGATTCACCAAGGGAACATCGTGCTTGATAAACCTGATAACCTTCTGTGATGAAATGCCCGGTTTGGTGTTTTCTCCTTGCTTTTGCCCTCTGCTTCCATTTCCTTTCCAAGTATGAACATTTTTCATGCTCACTATATCCCCTGCATCACTTGTTTTCCTATTCTCTTTCCCAATTACTTATGCTCCTCCAAAGCAAAGTGAATCTTCATTTGTTTTCCACAGTGTTAGAATATTTATCCAAAATATTCCTTGGCACTTGTTTAACAAATGGAGACTTCATATTCATTCAGATTTGTTCCTACTAATCATTCCTTTTAACAGTCTTTCTACAATAATTCCAGCAAAAAAGTAATAAAAGCCTCTTTAACCTTTGTACTCCACAACCTACCCACCAGAAAAGATTTCTAAACCTCTTACCACCGTGTGTCTGATCTGCTTTGCTTTCTCTCTCCTTTTTTTTCCTATTCTATGGCCATTGCAAGGACTCTCACCCCACATCAACACTGGAAAACAGTGCCAATGACATGCCAAATCTTGTGTCCGTACAACGTAATGCTCTCACTCACCCTTAATAGCATACATCTAAATTCTTTGTGGAAGTGGTCCATGGTGCGGATTTGGATGTCCTTGTAAAAGTAGACATGTTGTCCCTTACATCCCACCTGAGGTAACTAATGCACAGTGCTACATTATTCTAAGAAAATGTGACAGAAAAATTAATAGTAACAAGTAAACCTGGATACATACAATACAACACTGAAATAATGAATTGATACCTCATCCTTGGCCAGCTAGCACTCTCAATAGTAAATATATACCTTTGCCCTTTTTATTTTTTAAGCAATCATAGAGCCATGAAATAATTGAGGTTGGCAGGGATCTCTGGAGGCTATCTACTCCAGTTCCCCACTCAAAGCAAGGCCAACTACATCAGGTTGCTATTGGGATACAAGGAACAAAGTGTTTACTTAGAATACTGAAATACTGTTCATCTCCTAAAGTATATTCAAAAATGTGAGCATTAAATCAATTATAATACATGATCTAGGTCCAAAGCCTACTGAAGGTCAGTAAGGCTATCTCTTTTCCACTAAAACAAACAGAGCAAAGGCACAGACTTTTGTGCACATCTGACCATATGGTCTGAGCCTTTAGCATTTTCGACCAGTTCACTTATCCAAGATTCCAATTGTTAATTCACTACCATTTCTGTCCAAGCAGAGAGATTGTCCCTGAGGAAGGAAGGAGGAATAAGATGCAGCAGCAGAAAGCAATGACTTTTTCAGCTCCTAAGCACCAAAAAAAAGGAGGGTCTGGAAAGGGCTGCACTGTCTTCTTACTCTGCATGGAAAGTGTTCTTATTCTAAATCTTTCAAGGAGTTGCAGGGTGGTACATTCACAGTGAATCATAATTCATATCATGAAGTCAGCAAAGATACTAGTGGAGAAGAATATGCTACTTGTCATGAAAAAAGAGCATCAGCAAATTATTTTTTCTCATAAATTTGGAATCATACTGTTGATGGCATTTGCTTTACCTCCTCCACATACAGCTCTTACACAGTTGTTTTCTCTGACTGCAAAATCATGCCCATGATTTAGATATATGTCAAGTTCTCTGTTGCTTTGGTAGCACCCATCTTCTATTAAATTCTACAGGTTTTATCAAAACATAAGTTCTCAATTTTTGAACTTTTTTGTCTTTAAAGCTACAGGGATGCTGGTACTTTATTATATATTCTATTCATGCATAGTGTTTCCAGCTTCTTTCCAGCACGTCACTTTATGAGGAAATTGTTTCCTGCATTTTCCATGGAAACCCTTTTTAAAGTAAGCATTACAATCTTTTCTCTTTGCTTCACTTATGCAATCCTGGTGTTGTTTGCCATTACACGGAGATAACTAGCTATACCAGTCTTGGGATATTGAATAGTAAATGGTCCAAAGCAGTATTTATTCAAGTGGAATGTCTAGAGCTTCTGTGTGTAACTCGTGTTTTCATTCCTACTCAAAACCAGTGCTTGTATTTGTTTACCCACGCAAACCTTTACCATGTATATTTTCATCCCAGGCAAAAGTCACTGGGGAGTTGTGAGTACTTTTCATGGATGTGTGAGCTGTTCAGTCTGATAACACGATGCACAGATGTGTCATAGACACAGAAGACAGTTGGTTTTAATAGCTATATTTTGCAAAGTCTGGAGTACAGTGATATGGATGTCACAGATGAAGAGGATAGTATAACCTTAGTGACTGGTTTATTCCAAGTAAGTATGTTCATTTTGTTTTGGTTTTTAGCTTTCATTTAGGCTTTTCCTTCTTTGTATATTATGGGCACCTCACAAAGTATGTTCATTTTGTTTTGGTTTTTAGCTTTCATTTAGGCTTTTCCTTCTTTGTATATTATGGGCACCTCACAAAGGAACTTCATTAAGTAGGTTAAATCAAGGGGGAATTTGCTTAAATGTAAACAGCAGCATGGATTTCTAAAATATTTAGTCTAAGATAATGACATGAATGACAACTGTACAGTATTTCTCTCTGAACCACAAAATTTTTAGTATATTAGAGTAAAACATTTTTTTCTCCATTGAAAATAGGGAAGGTGCTGGTTTGGCTTGATCTGTTAAATCTTATACATGAAAAATATTCATATCTGGTTCACTTGGCAAGTTGTTTATTTGGTTCTCTTCTTTTATAAAAATATTCATTGAAAAAAATAGTCTTTTATAGTAAGACAGAGCTACTTTTTTGGAAATGTATGTGAGATAATAACTGTTCACTCAGTAAGAGCTGTCCTAGAAATGTTCACATTTTTTCCACTTTTGTAAGTAACAGGAATTTACATTTCTTTGTACAGACCATTTACATATCTGTGTACACTGTAATATATTATTTAAAATAGACTGGAATATTCCTGACAGCTTAATGAATTATATTTAACCAAAGCAGTTAATGTGTTCTTGTCCAAGAGAGGCTGAAATTCATTAAGCAATGACTAACATTTATTTATTCTGTAAGTTAAACAGCAAAGAAAGTTAAAACTCATCAAATGTTTGTACGAACTTGAAGATTGAATGCAATCTCAAGAAATATATTTTAAAGCTTTCAAAAGATATCTGTGGTAAAGGGCGAGACTAATGCTGGCACCCACAGGGCCATGTGGTTCACCCCGCGGCCGTTGTCTTTGGTAGCATCTCCTTCTGCACAGGAGTAGTTCCCACATCTCTCTCTGAAATGCAGGTGGACTTGGATGCTGGAGTGTAATAACTGGTTGTGAGTTCACCAGTGTAAGCACCTGGTATCTTTGATGTAGGACCTGTTCACTGAAGTGCAGTTTTGAGTGTTTGAGCCTGTGGAAAGATTGAGCAACACTTGTGTCCTTAGGCATCCCTAAGCTGGGTTTGTTCAGGCTTTGGCTCCTCACTTAACAGCCCTGAGGTGTGCCAGCACAGTGTTCCTCTGACGGCACCAAAAACTTCACCAGTGGTGTTTTCTCATTGTCCTCTCATTGCTTTGGCTCCATAAATGATACAGGTTGCGACAGATGTCATACAGTCTCGTTTTGCAGTGAAAATTTGGCAGTCCCTAGTGATTCCCAGGAATTGCCTAAATCTACCCAGTTGTAGAACGGCTGTGAGCCGCTAATGTGATATATCCCTTAAAAAAAAAAAGTCCAAAGATGCAACTTCTTTATCAGATACAAGGAAATATTCCAGCAACCACAGGGAAACACTGGTGCTGTTGGACAAAGCATTGGTGACAGACTCCGGTCACTGACATTGAGAGAAAATGACTTCATACTGCACTGGGTGCAGCGAAGGGCGATGTGGAGAATGAAGAGAACGGGTGGGTCTAGGGAATAGCTAAGCTTCACAGAGGAATACAACACAGAGACTTTGAGGGGGCGTCTTATTTTAAGCACCATGAGGGGCTGCTGTGGCGGTACTGCCTGCAGAATGAGAGCAAACCTCACATATTGGGGAGGGGGATCCCCACTGTGCAAGAGGGCCCATCCTGTCCCTGTCGTGCAGATACGTCCTAGGGCAGCCTGGCTCGGTGAACGAAGGTGGGGAGGATGCATGTGTGCTAGTATTGGAGAAGTAAGGGGTAAGGAGAGAAAAGGAGCTTTTTCGCCACAAGTCAGTACTGGCAGAATACCAAAAGGGACCATAAAGAAAATTTGGAATGGACGTTTAGAAGACTTTTTCAAACAGCTATTTGAATTTTTGGTACAATGTGGGCAAAGGGGGGCATCTGATTTTTTTTTAAACTCAATTCTGGTAATTTCTTCAAGTGACTTTGCATCTTGGTGCCTGGATATGTCTTGGTGTGGAATGAAATTTACTCCTGGAGTGTGGAGATAAGTGGTGTTTATCTTTAGTTGTGATTTACCTTACCTACTTGGCAGCAAGAAGCAGTTGTATGGTTTTGTGGATCATTTTCTTTTTGCTATGAGCATAGGTAGATATTTGACACCTGGCAGTGACCAAGTGTACAAGTGCATGTGCATTCATTTTCTATCCTAACAAGAGGTAAACCAGGTTATGCTACCCCCGTGTTGTCATCACCAAGAAAAAAAAAAAAGACAAAAAAAATCTGGAGTCTTTTTAATCATTATTTTTATAGTAGTAGTTTCTTCTTTCTCTAGTAATCAGCAACAAGAATATCAGAGAAAGAGTATGACAGGGAGAGTGAAATCAATTATGTTCTGAGGGGACAGGAGGGGAAAAAAAACTTGTCCAGGGCTACTGTCCTATTTGTAAGGTTAGAAAAATGAAGGGACTGAACTGAAGTTTATGTAAAGTAAGTGTGATTGAATTGCACAGCAGGAGAGAGAGGGAGAAGGTGTTAATTGATCAATTGGGAAACTTTGGTAGTTCCTTCAGCCTCTTACTGGTTTTATTTTTTAAATTTTATTTCCTAGTGGGAGTGATTTGGTGGATTATAAAAACACAAATAAAACTTTTTGGAGGGATATTTTTATATGTCTATATATAGATATATTTCCAGCTTTTTATTAGAACTTTGTGTAGTAATAAGTAAGCTAATCTAGGATGTTTGCATTGCATTTCAGTCTTAACCTAAGAAAACAATATCTTTTGTTATTAGGTATCCTGATATCCACTATAGTTTGTTATAAGGTATCATGTTTATACTTCTTTTTGAAAAATCTCGTTGAGATAGCCATGTTCGTTTTTGTAATCCTCTTTTATTTTATGAGATTCATTCTTATGAAGCACTTTAATAGACCTCAACAGGTATGGTGTAAGAAAAGTTGCATTTACTACAGCCAGCCTTCTTCCTACTTGAACGAAGGACCTTTCTCTTTGACATAAATCAGCACGTCCAGCCTTTAAGGCAAAGCAGTTTCTATTAGGAATACTCTTTTTCTGGATAGTTTTCAAATGGCTCTACTGGCATTTCCAAGCCACCTACCACATTAGTGTTTACATATTGCATAAAGCTTCCCCATCAGCTCTAATCATCTACTTTAGCTAGCTGGCTAGTTTTTTTCTGAACTGTCCTCTTGAAGCAGCCTGATTCTCTCCATCAGTTGCAGTGGAGGACTAAGCATTGCACTTGGCAGTCCTGGGAGCCTGCGGTCTCCCTTGAAATTCTCTGTCTGCGTTATCTCCTGCAGAACTGCACGCAAAGCAGACTGTGGGAAACAGCTTGTCCCAGGCCACGTTGAATAAGTTGCTGTTTTTATGAGACTTTAGATAAATCAAGGGACAAGTGTATTTATTTAAGCACAGGGTCATACAGATTCCTGTTATGATTTCTCTCAGACACCAAAATGTATCAGCTTGTACTGTGGGGCATTCTGACTCCACATACTGGGGCTGCTGATGCAAGTTACTGCCCTCTGCGTTAAGGATAGCACCGTGGACAAATGTGCCTCTGGACCAGATCCTGGCACTCCACGTCTGACACTTCAATCTGTCTCAACTGTACCTAAACCACCCTCTGAAGGTAGCCATCTCTTTTCACTGATTACAGAGTGAGGCTAGAAGACCAGCTTTTAGTAAAGCTAAAATTAGGTGAGCCCCAGCCTTTCTGCATAATTAGATTCATTGGTCACAGTAGGTTTCTCTATGGGATAAGCTGCAGCTTTGTGTGAAAAGGGTATCAGAACCAACCATTTTGCTGGGAAATACAACTGCATTTCTATCAGTGGCCCAGTTTGGCCAGAGATTGTGGGACTCCTTTGACAGGCATCATGTCATTTGTCCCTAACGTGCCTCCTTCATGAATGAAAACGGGGACATGAAGCACTGGAGCAGCAAGCTCCACATGTCATTGCAGCTGTTCAAGAAGATGAACTTGTGGAAATAAAATCACATGCATTTTGTTGTTTTTTTTTTAATGGTTGAAATATTTGAGGACATTTCTATTTGCATTAAACACAGAAACAAGTGGGAGGGAGACAGGGATGGAGAAAGGGCTTGTGTTGTTTCAGTGCGGTAATGATTATCAAAATGATGTAATTCTCTGCAGGGTGGAAACTTCCCTCTTTTTCACTCATCTGAAAACCTGGTGTTAACTTTAGTGATGGGTATGCACTGCCTTATTTCAAAGTCCTTGCTTGCCTGAAGTGGAATCATAATATTGCATAACTTCCATTTTTGTGGTTTACTAAAGATAACCCTTTTATTTCTGTTACTAAAAACTGAGTTGTTAACACAAACAAGAAATCCTTTCAAGAGTAATTATTGGAACAGCAGGTTAATCTGTCAGATTTCTACACATGTACCTAGTCCCAAATGAAAGTGGTTAAACACAGTGGACCAGCGAGGGTGATGCAGTGTACTTCCACATGAATCCTTAGGTTGCTGTTGATTTACACTGGCCCCTTCTACTTTTGCTGCTTCTCTTCTCTTTCCATGCTTATTCTCCTTAACCTTTTTATAATTCATCATTAGCTGGTTAAATGTAATCAAATTCTCTGATGCCAGAACATGAACTGTCCTCAGTGTGAATAAAAAGTATTGATGCACTTTTAAACTTTGCAAGAGCCCAGGCAATTCTCAGGCAGGTCATGGGAAATCCTGATTTAAATAAGGATGTAAGCATTTTGCATGGCTTGTGATGGCTTTTTGAGCAAGGGTTAATTTTTCCCTTTAGAATGCTTTATAACCTTCTTTTGTCTTTGCAGTATTTGAAAATGAAGTGATGTAATTACCCAGCTGCCAATAGTATTGACCTAGTGCTTATAGAGTAATAATGACATGGGCTGAAATCTTAAGCAACCGGTCGGAGTGCTGTACTCATCCAAGCCTTGCAAGGCAGCTCTTTGCCCTCTGCTATTATGTCATAGAGCAATATTGTACCGATGCCACAAGTTACTGTGTAATAACAATCGTGGCTTCCAATACATCTACTATGTAGTTACCACACACTTAACATAAAATAGTGCATTCTGTTTTGTGGTAATGCAGTAAGTGAATCATACTGCCAGGCTGTGCAGAAAACCGGTGCTGTGTATCAGAGGCAGAGAACATCAGGTGCTTTTTCTGGTATAATTTGAACTGATAAGAGTGCAATATTCCTCCAAAGCTGTTCTTTTCTTCTTCTGCAGCTTAAAATGGCTATCTCTGCTTTACTTTAACCTGTTAGCTACCACAGACATAGGAAAACCTCCCATCTACCAAATTTACAGTATGTAACATACTGGCGCTCCACAAGTTTCGAAGGAAGATTGTATAAAGCTAGTTAATTCATAAGTAAAAAGAGCATTAATTCAACAGCCAGCTGTCTATGGCTGGAAAGAAAGGAGGGATCCACATCTGGTTTTTGTGCCTTTGTTCCAATCCTTCTCTTTTAGTGGACAGAGTGACGTTTTACACTCCAGTAAATTTCATTGTCATCTTCTTTTCCTGGGCCCAGTGATACTATCTTCTACATTTGGGAGCTAAGCAAGTGAGGTTTAGAAAAATAAGTGAAGACTGAAAGTTTTCTGCATCTGTATTTTAATTTAGAAACAACTGGTTTTGAAGGTATGTTTTAAGTGTAGTGTATGGAGTTCTTTAACAGAATAGACCTTGGTGATCTGAGGGCTTTCTGGAGGTGAGGACCCAGATGAGGGACTATCATCTGCACTTCTCACCAGGCCATGATGCTGCAGCCCCTTTTATACAGCACAGTGCATTCAGTGATCCAGTTTGCTATAAGTGTAATACATGCCCGAGTTGTAATGCTTCTCTCTAAAAATAATATGAAACAGCTGTTGTAATGGAAAATTACATATTTTCCTTCAACTAGAAGAGTCAAATATTTCTAATTTTATAACACAGCAATAGAGATGTTCTCTAAAATGTTGGGGATCAAGATCCAAACTTTCCTGGGCCAAATTCTAAGTTTATCCGGTAGGACATGTTCAAACTATGGTGAAGTCTAGCTCACCTCTCGGGAAGCTTGTGGAGTTTTAATGGGAACAGCTGGGGATAGATGTGAGCTCTTTCCATACAGCTCATTCAGCAACATGTGGGAGTCTGTCAGCTACCTGAGGTCACAGTGATTTCATTGACACCTATAAAGACCACATCAGTGCCAGGATGTGAGGATTATCAGCTGCCACCTCATCTTCTAACCATAACAAGAAATTAATTTTAGTTAACATCACTGTCCTTCATGTTTTACAAATATGTTGCACCCAATTCTGGTTACAGACAGTGAAGCCAATGGGACTTTGTGTCTCTATTGGAGAGTAGATTTAGATCCATTGTGTTAAAATAAACTGATAGCTTTAATTATTAAATGCAAGTACTTGAGCAGGCTTTAGTGAAGGAGACTATTAAAGTTTCTGAGATCCTTTTTATTTTGGTTACCAAAGCCTGTTTCCAAGACCCAGTGTCTGAATCCTGTTAAAGCAGGACTTTCCATCATTTTCCATTAAAGAAAAAAAGTCTGGATTGGGCAGTATTACCACTGCACTCAGACTTCTGCCAAAGCCTCTGCTTGGACTGCACGGCTGCCTTTAAGACATTTGAAAAGCAAGTCCTTCCCTGGTATATCTGAAATCCCTCCTTTTCCAAGCAAGGCTCATATTTCTTTTGGAAATGTAGCAAGAGAACCATTAAAAATGAAACACTAGTATGTAGGACCAGCTGTAAAAAAATTACTTGTGTGCCTTAAATGGGGCTTAGTGGGATATAAGACTCTGAAGTACAACATCAAAATTACCCACTTCCAACTGCCCATCTCAAATCATAATGCCTCCTTCGTTAAGCTGACGGTTCCCGTGCTGGATGTCCGAACAGGACGGTGGTGAGGAGGTGCCTGGCTGGGTGGGCATCCTCTAGCCATCCCTTGCTCACCATCACGGTGTCCAACACAAAATGCAGTCACTGCTGACAACTTTTTAAAGCATGGTGCCTGGAGGAACAGGTGCTCATCACCTGCTCCTGCCCTGCACCCAGAGCACAGAGGAAAGCATGGGAAGAGGTCTGATCTGGTCTTCAGCCAGAGGGTGTTCACTGCCCCTTTTCCCACCCTGAGATCACTGTTCTGGCCCCTGCCCTGCTGCGAGATGGCTCTCCCCTTCCTGCAGGTTTGGGCCATAGAGCAAAAAATGGGAGAGGATGTGAGGGGATACAGGGCTGAGACAAGAGCTGCATCTGTCCTCTATTCCAGCACCAGTCTCCCTCCCTTAGGAGACCTGTGCTGAGGGACCAGTCATCAACTACAGTCAGCACCAGAAATATGAAAATTAAACCAGACACCCACAATGCTAAGAGGCAGCAAAGGCAGGTAAAACCAGCTTTGAAACTTCACTGGGAAATTTAACGTGGATGATCGCTTTGTAGTCTAAGAGAAAGTTGTGGGATGAAACAAACTGATAATGTTGGTCAAGGACAGCAACGTGAGCCACTAAACTCTATTTGAGATTTTATTTTTTGTTTCACAGAGGGTCTAGACAAATGCATGTTTTCTAAGCACATGGTAGTTAGTATAACCCTATCACAGGTATCAGAGGAGCCCCACAGATCTAAAATCTCACTGCTGAAGTAGATAGTTTCATTTGTTTAGTCTGAATTTCAGCCACATGGCATCTTCTCTAAGGCAAATCCCAGATACTTTCACCCTTGGTCATATCTCCTCTGCCATTCACCCCTTGTTCTGAGAGGAAAGCTATCTCCACCTTCTGGCATGTTCATCAGTGTTATTTCCTATGGCCAGCATCTCCCTGACAGTGGCAGATGTATGTGCCTTCCAAGACATTAGCTGTCTAAATGTCTCTAAACGCAGATGACAGAAATTCACCTGAACTTTCAATGTCTTGGTGGCTGAGGACAAAATGAAAACAAAGAAGTACTTGTGCTTTCTGTTTCTGCTTACCTCCTTACTGATCACAGTGAGAGCAAAACCAGGGGTGTGGTAGCTGCAGTGCTTGTCCAGGAAAAAAATAATGCTATTCCGAATTTCCAAGAGAACTGAAAAGAAATTTCAGTTTCATCATGAAGAAACCTGATTGCAAACTGAATGGTTTTGTTTTTTTTTTTTTCCAGAGGTACTTGGCTCACCCAGCTAAATACAAAGCATATTTTAAAGCTGATGGATTTTGTTTCAGCTGGCAGTTTGTTGATAACTCATAGATCCTGGCTTGTTTACTCTGTAATATTTTGAAGTATGTTTTCTTAGTGCTGATGTGGTCTGAAAAAATAAGTTATATGTCTTAAGCACCTCAGGCAGTAAAAATAAGAAAATTATTAAAATCACACACTTTTATGTATAAAACAAAAGTGCCAATAAATCGTACTATTGTCCCTCCTCATCTACGTTACCAAAAAAGATATTGTTGCTGTTGCTAGCAATGCCTATTAAGTGATTTGGTCCAAGAGCTTCCATTTGAAACATCTACTTTAGTCAGTTCCTGAGTTGCATTTTTCAGGCCTTTTCCCTAGGTTATGTGTGTTATTTTTTCATTTGTGATATAGCAGAAATGGAGTGAGGGTGCTAACAGTGTCCGCTGGGCAGTACCCACGCAGAGCTGAGCTGCTGCCAGCATTCTCCGCCTCCCCAGAGGCGAGCCCACCGCTACAAGGGGAAGGCTCCAAGGCAGGCTGAGGGTATAATGCCGCTGCCATCCACTCTCTCTGTGCACCTGAGTTTTCCAACGGTGAAAGGGAGCTAGCAGCATTACTTCTGCACCTGATTTCTTCATAAATTTTGCGAGTTGTTAACGACCAGTTACCTCCTTTTTGTATAAGTTAGTGTGCTGTGCTGAGGCCCCTCTGAACCTCCTCGTGCTGCAGCAGCATGCTGTTTATGATGGGTCAAAGAGGGAAATGGCTTTAATAAGTGAAGTTTGGGGTTGTTTTGTGCTGGTGAAGTGCCATGTTTCTTACACACAGTTTTCTATAGAAATTTAAAATTCTGGTCAAATTCCAACATTTTCCCCCTCAGTGGGTATCTACCATCTGTACTTCAGAGTTTGGGTTGTAATAGGGAAGAAGCATATATTGGTATAGCATACATCTTATTGGTTATTACTGCATTAGTGCACTAACAACAAATCTATGAAGGTAGATGGAGCCTTTTCTTATATTATGCATTTGGAAGGTTTAGCTGGTTTTTTTTGGGTTTTTTTTTTTTGCATTGTTTTCTTTCATAATGCCTCCCATTTGCTACCAAAATGATCACTCTTACAATGCCCTTAATGCAACCTAAAATTAGGCTTTCATTTTATATTGAGATTTCTGAATGAAATGGTTTTTCTTCAAGTGTGAGATAGCCAGTAATCTGTCTTGGGATTTGTGAACACTTAGGATCTTTGAAGAATTGCTCATCCTAAACGAGGAATTAGAAGGTACTTTTAATTTTTTTCTTCTAAAGCATGACCCAAGCCTTTCAGTGTGCAGAGCAGATGTCCTAAAGATTACTTTTTTTTATTAATATTACTCAGTTACAGCTAAATTTCACTGTCAGGCTACAAAGAAACATATGAGTTTCCTGTGCAAGCTGTATGTAAACTTGGCTAGTTAAGAAATACTCACACCTTGAGAGTACAGCATGTGTTGTTAAAAGATCTCTATTAAAATCTTCAGTTTATTAAACTGACAAATGGTAGGAAACTTTCAGACCTCAAAAGCTATGATATCATTTCATTTTAAAATAACCCCACCAAAATCTCACATTTCCTAGTGTGAAAATAACTAAAACTGTACATGTGTCATTGCAGGCAGCACCTCAGGTTAGGTCATCATTAGCTGTGGTTCTTGTGTTTAAATCAGAGCCTTCAAGGCCTGCAAAAGTAAAAAAAAAAAAGAGAATCTGAAATCTTCTGTTTACAATTGTCAGGGATTAACCTTTATTCAGGAGTTTCAAATGGTATATCTTTTCATGCATTTTAAATAATGAAGAGACAACTTCTGAAAAAGCTGTTGTTCCCCCTTTGCCCCTGCAGTTTCTAACAGTGGTGACACTTTATACAGAGCATGTACATATCATTTAGATGTTTAAAACACCATCTAATTAATGCATATCGCTAGCCAAATGTCTTAGTGCTGCTTATACAGTTGCAATTTTAATGCTTAGGTCATTCCACTCCTCTTTTAATTCAGTAAAAGCTCCTGTACTGTCCCTGCTGGTCTGGCTGAGGGCTCCCATTCTGCAGTGCATCAGCCAAGTCGGCTTGGCTCCAGCCTCTGTGCTCCCTCTGCTCTCACACGCCCAGTGTCAAGTGCCTTGACCAGCATCATGGTCTGGCGGGGAGGAGAGAGGAGGCACAGGGTACTCCACGAGGGTGCTGAGAAAGGCAGGTGTGTTGGACCAGAGCATTTTGTGTATGGCGGTGCAAGAAGTTAGGTGAGCAGAGCCTTGTTTCGCAAGAGCAGCCAGTGTTGTTTTACACAGTGGAAGGAAAGATAAGGGTGTCTGACGTGGAAGCTTCTGTGCTGGAGGGTCGGAGTTGTTCTGATACGCTGCACCCTTGGACTCCCATGAGATACAGCAAGAAATCTTGGACTTGCTGTGACAGGGCTTTTGCATTGTGCTACAGAACAATTCAGACTGTTTGTAAACCCCATCTGTTGAGGATGACAGGGATTAAGCATCACATCTTTGAATAAAATTTGGAATAGCTGGAGACTAATGTGAAAAAGAAACTTTTTGGGAAATGCCGAGAGGAAACATTTTAGCCAAGGAAAATTATTCATTACCTCTGAAAATGTCTCCCCATGTTGTTTAGCCAAACTACATGGGCAGCATGAACCAAACTTGCAAAATAACCTTGTCACCCAAGTCCTCCAGAATTTTTCGGTTGTTGACCTTTTTGTTGCAAAAATATATTTGCCCAACTTGCTTTCTCTACAGAAAGAAAGAGTCCTTCCTACAGATCCAGAAGTTTTGAGTGATGCAAAGCTATAAATACCACTGTGGCAGCCACAGTGTAAGACAGATTAGAACAGGTTGTTGAACTGGTATTTCTGAATTACGTAAGTAAGTTAGAGAGCATGGAGAGGCACCTCTTCATGGCTATGAAACATCCTCCTTATCTAACCTATGAAGCATTTACCCATCATTGCCATGGGAAATACATAGACTTTTCAAATCAAAGAGAAGTCAAGTAAAAATGGCATCCCAGTGGATTCAGGGGGTAGTCTGGTGTGTCCGACAGCAACATGAACACATATGAAATGCAGAGTCAATATGAGAGCTAGCATGTCGCCTGACAAACTTGCTACAGAGCTAGCTGGTGCCTCTTGGAAAATATCTTCCATTGCTTAGCTTCACTTGTTTACTTTCTAAAGAGGAGGAGAAGTAGAATAAAGGGTTTACATTTCGTTTTTTCATCAAGGAAAGAAGCTGAGTGTTTTAAAGAAAGTAATACAATTCAGGTCCTTCCCATGGATAAAGACTTAATTCCAGTGTTAAACATTAAGGAAATTACGTACAAAATTAGGTATCAAATAAAGGAAAGAAGATGTTTGTTTAGTGCTGTAGATGGCTTTGGCAGGATTTGTTTCCTCTGGATTTCACAAAGAAGTCTGCAACTTATTCCTATTTGTTTATTTGTAGAGATGCCTGTGTTTTCCCATAACTAGGTATCTCTCTAGTAGCTTTTCACAGACAGAGGTAGCCACAGCCAGTCTTTGAAAATATCTTGCTCCTTGTAACTATTTGATCCTGTAATTGTCTATAAAAGCTTGGATCCAGTGCTGATGCTGGGAATATTTTATTGCTCACCAAGGAGCACTTGTGGCTATGTTTTGATAGCCAGGTTTGTGGTTCTGGAAAAGTTCAGGGATTCCAGGAGGCCATCAGTGCAATAATATTATTGTATCTTTTTAGTGAAAAAGAGGAAAATACTAGAGGCTGGTGAAACAAGTGAAACATCCATAGGTAATAATTATCAATAATAAAAGAATTCCTCTGAGATAAAATTTATAAACAGTGTCAGCTTTAATCTACTTTCGCCAACTGAAGATAACAGCTGACATGATGAAATATAGCAGTAAGCATCACATTTTTAAATTCTAGAACACACAGCACTCTGTATTACCAGCATTATATATTTTTCTCTCTTGCAGTGCTGCAGGGAGTCCACCTATTCTGGATCCGAAACAGAATTGGACACAGTCATATTCTGTAATGAGAGACAGAGATTTAAACAAAATTCTGTTCATTTTGTCACCATAGATTTCAAGTGGAATTTTCAGCTTGGGACTTCTGGAAAAAAAGAGCCACACTTTCACTGCATTTGGCAAATACTGGAACATGTTTTAAGAGTCTGGCTTATTTAACATTCAGGCATCTTATGTACCAGAATAACATACTTTATTCAGAATAAAATAATAAAATTATTTATGAATATTCTTTCAAAATTATTCATCTGGAGTATCAGGGCATTAATATTTAATATACATTGTTGTAGAATGAAATGTTACTGAAAATGTAGGAAACAATCTCTGGGGAAGGGAGTGGAACTCAGATCCCCTGAGGTTTTTTTAGGTATGTTCAGGCTGTCGCAGAGCTCCATCGTTAGACTCATATTATTTTGTTGCATGTTCCCTACTTGGATGTAGCCAGCGTGCCTAACACTTCTCATGTTACACTCTTTTATATTTAATGCTTTTTAAATTGCTGAAGACCGCAGTAACAAATAATTCATTCACACCCAATTTATGCATCTTCTGTTCTATCCTAATTTGTACACTGCTCTCATCACTGTGGTACTGGAGTGATTCCCGAGTGCTATATTTAATAGCTATCATGAGTACCTATCCTCTTAAAGGGAGGATATGTGTGCAGCACAGTGATCATTTTGTTTTAATTATAATGGTGGGTGCCATTTATCATGAAAAAAGGTAGGTTTTTCTCATGTGTATGACGAAAAAAGGAATATAACTGTGATGTATGGTATCACGCTTTGAAAGGGGACGATGACTGTTCTGATGGAAGGGGTTTCTAATGGCTCCTCATTCACACCAAACTTTCTTTAATGGCTGTGAGGCGGACCTTGCAAATTAATGGGGCATAACACTGTGGGCAGCTCTGCAGAGTTGTTTCCCAATCTGTCCACATTTTAAGCTGGCTGATGGCAAATTGACTTTAATCCAGCCGCTGTGCTGGGCTACTGAGCCCTGAGAAAGAGGGAGGGTATATTGGTCAGGCTCAGCACCACACTATTACAGATGTACCACTGCTAACTCTTAAAATGTATCTATATTATAATATTTTTACACTGATTTATTTAAGCTAATGATCTATGACTAAGCAAAATTAAACATTTCCAAAGACATTACGTTATGCATTAGTTTGATATGTAATGACTGTTGCTAGTCATTGAGAAACAAGCAATCTGTATGATTATTTCTCAGGCAAATGGAGGCGAAAGTACTCAAGTTGTTATATGATCATTACTATAGCATTCTTTGTGAAATTCAGACTGTGAATCTCAGACTAGTGAGTATACAAAGGGAGGTGCAAATTTTCAGTGAATACAGACTTTTTGCCAAAAATTATACATGTGTCTGCTCCAAACCTATTTGCAAATTCACATTCAATTTTTCAAGCACTACAGGCCCAAACACTCTCTGCAATAAGAACTGGGATCTCGGTGTCCCACCTGATAGGCAAATATCCATTTTCTTGCTATTCTGTGACTAATGAGAGCTAAAGAAAAAATCCATAATATATGTTCTTTACTGAGCTTCTGGTTCTATTACTATTCTCTCTTAAACTTTTGCTAAACATTAAAGATATTTTGAGTAAGAAAATCTATTTTTAAAATAAATGATGGTAAAACATAGATTTTTTTTTTTTGTTTTCTTATTTTTTCCAAGTCTCTAATATATAACTGTGATCATTAAAGCATTTAATTGTCAACCTTTGCTTATAGGAAAGCATTTAAAAGTAATTCCTCAATGAAATGTGGCACTTCGTGTCTCTTCACAAGCTGTTAAGACATCTATAATTTTTTTTCTTGTTTATTATTTCCTGTTTAAACTGGATTTCTTTTTATATTTTCCTGACCATATATTTGTTTTCAAAGTTCTGTACGTATGTGTCACTTGTTATACTTTAGAATGAGAGAATGAGAAACTTATCTTAAAAATGAAATTATTTATAATTTATAATCTCCATAGTGTAGAACACCTATACCCAGGCTGGGGTGAGACCACCCTGGACCAGATCCCTATTTTCCCAGTGTCTCTACCTTGCACACTGCAGTCTGGGTGGATCCAGCAGTGGCAGTGGCAGCTCTTCCCAGGCCACAGCTACATATGATATGCAGTGCTTCTGCACGCTGCTGGTGAAAGGCAGAGAGAAGATGGAAGTATTGCATGGACCAGACCCACCATGGAGGGTTGATAACCTAATTTTAAAGCAGATCTCTCTAGAGAGGTTTGTTACTACAATTCACCGCATGGCTGCAACATGGGATAGAGGGCACTGAGGCTCTCTGACCTGGGACTGGGTATGCCAGCTCCTGAACAGGGCAATGGCATTGACCTAGGAGAGCATCTCAGCATGGTGCCTCGAGCACTGCATGGTGTGCGGCTCACAGCCAGCTTGCAGCCTGGTCAGAATGGTGGGGGCAGTGCTGACTGCATGGGGGAGGATGGCTCTCTGAGTCTTGAAGTGGAAAGTCGCAGCTTAAATTTTTAACATTGGTGCCGGTTTCGGCACTTTTCTTGTAGCACCTTGGCAAACATAACGTACTTGAACCAGTGATGAAGACTGAAGGGACTGTGTCCCCTTGCACAGCAGGCTCAAAAGCTGCTGGGTAAGCACTCCGCTCCTCTCTCTGCAGGCATATATACTTTATGTTTCAAAGACTCTGTCCCCCAAGTTTTGTCCTTGTTCTATTCCTTCTAATGCAGTTGTGTGAATCAAAGGCAGGAGCTAGCTGAACTTTAGGAAAACCAGAAAGAAAAAAAAAAAGTGCTTTCACCTTTTTCCTTTTTTTCTTTTTCAAAATTTTCAGAGCTTATGCAGAAATCCCTGGTTGCATGTGTTAAAATTTTCCAGCCTCCTGAGCATACTCATTCTTCTTGTAACTAGAGCAGCTGCTGTGAAACGATCTTTGCCTCACCTGTCAGTACGCCTGGCAGAACATGGGAGATGCACCATGGAGTCACTGGCACCCGAGAAAGGAACAGCCGCTCTTGCAAAACAGCCAAAGCCCTTCTGTCCACAGCAGTTTGCTTCTCTCTGCCCCTACCTCCCCATCTTTGCACTCCCTCCCCTGGTGCATACTCAAGCAGATTTTAAAGGACTGGAGGACCGTAAATTTTGCCGCTCAATCTCCCCAAGGGCAACTAGAAAACTACTTTCAAAATCCCCAGCTAGGAGATTTTACCCAGATTGGATGAACAGGTAGTTGAAAGGAAACTGAGAGGACAAATGCGGGTGTTTTTGAAGTATTAAGCCCGTGGGTGGACAGTGGAAGGGCTGATGGATTTGCGAGGAAGGAATAGTATCGGTATTGCAGATTCCTGAGACTGGAGAAAAAGTAAATTACTAAGGTTGTCACACGCGTTGCCAAGGTGCTTCTGGTTTGGTAACAATTTCCACTCCCTGCTTGCACAGATGAAAGCAATGGCCGTCAAGCAGCCCTTCCAGGCCCCAGCAGGAGATCGTGCAGCAGGACTGAGACGTTCACTTTTACCGGCTTGGCTGTTGTTATTTCCTTTTCAACAAATGTATGTAGTGATTTTGAGTTTAAGACATTTTTCAATATAGCATGCATTCCACAGGCTTCAAGGAAATCTCAAAATGTACCTTTCATGCATACAGAACCTGCCTCCTTTCACCGGACTCTGTTGCTAACGTGCTGCACTACACTACACTTAGCTATTCAGTAAGGTATTTTGGCATCGTGTCTGCTGGTTACTGTTTAAAGGAAAACACATCATAGGAAATAGATGTGGATTTTAATACATCATCATGTTGTTACAATCAGAAAGCTTAATAACAAAATATAGATCTTTCTTTTCCTGACATGTCTTCTGTGGCTCTTCTTTCTGTCCCATGTACTTCAGGCCATCTAGTAAGATTCGACCTGAGACAGGGTTCACTTCTCCAGGACTTGTATGTTCCACCTTAACAGTCTAAATACTAAAATCAATAAATTCTTATTTTGTAAGCAATATTTTATAAGCAAATATATAAAAATACCTACTAAGATCATAAACTACTTTTTTATTGAGGATGTAATGTCGGTCTTTTATTAGAAGAGAGTTAATGTAGAACATAGATTAATACATACGGTATTAATTAGAAAATATTTGTTGAGCTTCTTTCCACATATTGCTGATACGTAATATTCCATAACTCCCCAGCTGACTTACAGCCTCTTTGTCACTGACTGTAAAAGATGGGAGCCGTTTTCTTCTCCCGCAGGCTACCATGTACTGCATGTTACTTTCCTCCAAAGCCAGCAGGCAGCCCAGCAGAAGGGCCGGCTTGCCTTTCCCTGGCTGCCATGCTCCGGGCTTGGGTGAAGTGGGGGGGCTGAGGGTGGCTGAGGGCGCAGTGCAGCCCTGGGGGGTGAGGGCAGAGGGAGACGACAGCGAGCGCCTGCCTGTGCGTGTGCCGGGGGCTCACGAACCGCCTGAGCAGAACCCAAGAGACTGCAGGGACACGGGACATAGGCATGCCGCCGACCTCAGGGAGGATGAAGAGCAGAGAGCTTTTCCCTGCAGACTGTGTAACTGTACGCAGTAGGTAAAATTATGCTTTCTTCTCCTGGCTCATCTGCCGTGACTGTAACTTGCATTTCCCATGGCAGCGAGTAATGCGGGACCCTCCCTCAGGTAACGGACTGCCTTCTGGCCCCAGTGGCTTGACAGCTGGTCTGGGTTTGGTTTGGACTATACAACCTCTGCTGCAGTTTCAACAATTCCTATTCCTTTCAGTGTTCTCTGTCAAGAAAGTAATTTCTGAGCGGTGCCAGCTTGGGGGAAAGCAAGAGGTAGGCAGGGCCAGGGGGAAGGTGTCAGGGCAGCAAACTGCTCAGAGATAAGGGAAGGGGCTCCTCAATGTGTTCTCTCCTGCCTCCCACCGATGCTGGGCAGGGGAATATCCCCTGCTCCTTTTTCTGCTGTTTCTGCCTCTTCCTCCTCACCCCATCTCCCAGAAGCCTCCCCCCTGGCCCACGCAGCTCAGGCCATCTCACCCTGGGTGGGGGGACGAGGCTGGGGACAGCAGGGGTGCAGAGGCAAGGGGCCACCCTGCGGTCCCTGCTTCAGCTGCAGAGCCCTCCCCTGCAGCTTTGCCTCTTCTCATCTCATCTTCACTATGTATTGCCACAGTACTTTGACCTTTTTGATTTACCCATCTATCTCGATTTCTGAGTGATGGCTATTGCGTCTGTGAAGTACAGATGACTGGCTATGTGGTATGCATCCCCCGATTAATTCCTCTCCCATTCCACCCATCCTCACACACTCCTGTGTTTTGAAGCAGCCACATGGGTGAAAATCTGGAGTAAGTCTGTTACACTGTATGATCTATGGTAATTTATAACACAATCTAATCCCTTCCCTCTTTGTGGTTCCTGGCTGTACCATAACAATATCTTGTTAAATGCTTTAGACGGCTGAGTAATCTGTTTGGCTATCTCATATCTGTGCTTCACTGCTCTAAGCCCATATGCTTTTGTTTTCCTCATGTCACATGTGTGTTGATTTGTTTGTCTAGCTCTGTTTCTTGAGGACTGCTATACCCATTCTTTCCCCAATACTGAAAGCCTTTCAATGTCCTCCATCCCACCTTACTGTTTCCACGCTCAGCTATTGTAATTCTCCTTTCTTAATCTGTTTGCAGTGTTCAGGGGACACAGAAAAGCTCAGCCCAACTCAGAGAGTCCATATGAGCCTTCAGACCTTGTGTGGTCTACACAGACACAAGAAGATCTGGTGTCTCTTTCAGGGGTTAGTCTCTCTGTGGTGCCATGTTTCTGCATCCATAGGTCTCTGGAGAGCATAGCTGGCCAGCAGATACAGGACGAGGCTGGGACCTGGTTTGGGATACCCGGTAGAAATGTTCACTTTATTATCCATATGTCTCCCTGCCTCATCTGTGAGTCTAATGGAAATGCTTCCCTGGAATGCAGCCTGAAAACAGCATTAGAATTTTGCTAGGCAGAGGCTGGAAATAATGGGGAAATTATGTTGGGCTGTGATTTTTTTCTTTTTTTTTTTTTTCCGGGGGACTACTCTGTCTTTGAGGTAGTCCCTTTGGGACTCATTCAGAAACAGCAAACAACTGATGCTTAAATGCGTGACGTCTCTTTGGTGTAGAGATGAGATTCTAGGAATGTTTATATATATAAAATGAGCTGAATTGGCTAGTTGCTGTCACATCACTTGGTTTCTAGCCAGGAGGTTATCCTACAAGCTCACTGTGGAGGTTTCCCCTTAAAAGAGTAACTGTAACTTTGCGTGGCATGTCCTACATTAGAAAGTTTACTGGAATTGGGATTCACTTTAGATAGGAATGTGATTTTTTAAAACAGTTTTTTAAACAAATATTTGGACTGCTAAACAGGCTATGATAGGTGGAATCATATCACTAAAATCTGCTGATATTGGGGATTAACTTCTCTCCTACAAAAAATAAAGCATACACTGGCAAACACTTCCAATGTTTAATCCTAATCCATTGAATGATATTGTTATTGGTCTCAAAGGCTACCTCCTCACCCCATAAGCTTTCTTGTTGAAGTATTTGGTACTGGAAACTATAATAGACTCTCTCTCTTCCTAGAGAAATAAGCATATTCTCCAAGGTTGTGTTAAAACAATAAATTTAGGACCTTGCAACGTCATGGTTACCAATCTTTTTACAGAGGGGGACTTAACTGACAAGCTTGGTGCCTTCAACCATCCTCTGACTCTTCAGCTAAGGAATTATTTCTGAAGTTAGATGGTGTTACAGGCTTTCTGATATTCATACTGCTTATTGAAAGTGAGCCATTATTTTCAGAACTTATACGTGTAAAATTTAACTGTGTTTAAAATCTGACTGCTTGCAGAAGCTCTGCAAGTTCCTTGGGAAGACTTTCAGGTTAGCAGGACATAGTGGGTAGAGCCTAGGGCAGATAGGTTATTCCAGCTCCTCAAATAAGGGGAGAATACTTGGTGGGGAAAGCCATTACCCTACTCAAGGAATGCAATGACAAAATAGCACACTATTCCAGGGTAGCACTGGACATTTCACAGGATCATAAAAATCTTGGCTTCCATTCATTGAGGGCCTTTAAGCAGCTAAGCAATCCAACTGCATTCAAGTGCCTAGCAGAACAAGTGCTTTCTTAGTGTTACATTAGGTTTTGTAAATCTAGCAAGTAAAACTACATGACATTCATTAAAATAAAATACACCCCACCCCACCCCCCCCAAGTATTGTATTTCTTTTTATTTGAGTAGAGAACTGTATTCCTTTGTAATTGATAGAATGATTGGGGACTTTACAACTGTGCAAATACTGCCTGGCTCCAGAGAAAGTAACTGTTTGGATGTATAGTTTTCTCATGGGCTCCTCTTAAGAAATATCTGGAGATAGTTGGGTTATAAAAATTAGCTTTTTTTTAACTTGAATGGAAAATAATTCTGCTTTTCAGTCACAATGAAAAACGTTCATGTGTTTTCTCCAGTTACATTGTTTTGCATCTTTTAAAAGTTGAGGCTGATTATTCATGTTGCTGACAGCAAATCTCCGTACAGTAGTAAAAGCACTAGGAAAAACTGATCTTGAATTTAAATGCTCCTTGTTCTAATGTGAGAATTACTTGGTGCTGGAAAGACTTGAGTTATAGCACAACAGATGCTTTTTTTGTCAATTATTCCAAATTTGGAAGGAAGGATTTGATAACAGTTTAGTTAGACCAGTTTACTAATCAGTTACGGAAAATGAGACCTCCATTTAATGTGAAGTTTAGAGAAATGAATGTATGGTGGGATATTTATTCATATTTAGGATATTAGATAAGCAGAATGGATTTCATGATGGCAAATCAGAAGATAAGTATGTATGCACACACATGCCGTGTTTTCTCCTTACTCAACGTTTAAGAGCTTGCTTTAAAAATCTTGGATTTGTAGTTCAGTCACAGTTTCTTCAGAGTGGGGGAAGGGTGAGCAAGGTATGAACTTAACAGTATTTACATTTGAACACTAAGCAATTTCTGAAGAGTGTGGTAGGAACTAGTTATTGCAAGAACTATTATTTAGTTTAATTGATCCCAGCTGGGCTTGGAAGAGATTCTGGCTGAAAGCATGCAAAAGCTTGCCAAGAGCCTGTCATATTTGATAGCTCACACTGCTATGAACTTGGCTAAGAGAGGTCAGTCACATAGCAAAAACTAAGCTCTCCTCCACTGTATCCAGGCTAGCTTAAAAATGCAGGTATGTTGCCAGCTGACTAGCAAGCCTTTCTCCTTTCAATCTTGTTTTAAGAGGCCCCTCGTTTCTTGGAAGTGGGGGAGTGCAGCACTGCAAAGCAACAGGAAGATGTTCCACACGTGGAGCGATGGGCAGACACAGCTGCTCTAGGATCCTCTGGGCATCTGTTTTCATTAAAACTTCACTTGTGCATTTGACCTATCAGCTGGATTCAGCACATGTCACTGGTAAAAGCTACACAGTGTATGTAACACCACTAATTAATCAACCTTGCTTTAGAAATCTCCCCTCTATCAGAAATAACTCCTTCTTCTTCGTTGTAGGGTACCTCCCCCTCAGGCTTCTCCTAACTTTGTTAAAGATTAGAAAAGTTTGTGTAACATAATTTAGGACAAACCATCACAACAAATATCCCATATTTATTGCAGGAGCAGGCTCATTAAATCTGATGAATTTCACATTGCTTTCCTCTCTTGATAGCTACCTGAATAATTTAGGATAGAAAAATAATTTTGAAGAAATCTAATTAAGGATAATTAATTTTCTAATCAGCTATGCCTTTCCTTGTCAAGTTTCTTATTGATATAATTTCTTATGTTGTTTGAAAGAGCTAAACAGGCACCTCTTTCCTTGTTGAGATTTATACACTGGATTTTCTCTGTCCATTTTCTCTGTTGGACCGTAACCACCATGGTGGAACTCTCTCAGCTTCTCCAGAGAAGTAGTTCCACTTTGCCTAAATAATTAAATATTCCTTGGACAAGAGGACTGGAACCTCTACAAAGGGCTTATTTTTTCCCTTCTTTATTCTTTGTTTCCCTCTTACCCGGTGAACATTTAATTACAAAGTGGAAAAGTCCAACAGGAGAGATGAAGTCAGGGAAGATCCTCTAGGTCAGGGGAATTGGCTTTCGAACAACATTGTCCCACTGGAGTGAAACAAAATTATCCTTCCATAGCTGAAGATCTGGCTCATTTAATCCGAAGCGCTATCTTTCTGTTTTTAAGAATAAAGACTTTCAAGGAGCTCTCTTATGGGGAAAATTAAACAGCTACTATGAACATAATCATTGAACTTAGAAAATACATGTTACAAAGGTTCGTTATTATTAAATTTGGCAAGTAAGATATAGAAATGAACACAGTGTAACAAAGTGAGGGTTTTACCTATCACAGGGAATAAGTAATGGGATATGGATGTTCAGGAAACGACTCAAGGGATGTGAATCATCTAGGCCACTGACTGGTTGCAGACAAAGCTTGCTACTATCTGAAGTGCTTACTGAATTAAAAATAAGCCGTAAATCTCTGTCCAGCTCCTGTGAACATAAATATGTAGCATCTTCGTTATTTTTAGATGGTATTCTAGCCAGAGAGGCAGTCTGGGCAGATGCAGGGAACACGTTGTCTCCTCTCAGTTGTTTTCAGAATCCGCTGAGGATTCATTGTGATGACACTGTTCCTGCTGTTGTTAATAATGGTTTAAGAGTGGGACAGAGCTTTATGAATTTAGGGAGGGTGAATGTCAGGGTAGGTGCTAGATGCTGTGTGCACAGAATGCGGAGACAGCAAAAGCAGAAGAAAGAAAAAAGCCAACGAATGAGCACTCTAGAATTAAAGCCATGAAGAATCAGATTTATTTTTTTTTTAAAAGGGTCATTTTGTTTATAAACTTTATGGCCATTTGACTCATTTAATGGCTCAAGCTTCTGAAAAGATCTTCACGCTGGCCACATTCAGACATTAAAACCTTGGATGTTTGTTACAATTATGCTAACTTTACAGCAGCTACATAGCGCAACCCTCTTGCCAACCCTCTTGTCTTGCAAACGTACTGTCCAGGTGTTAATTTTGCAGTGAAAAACTGAATGGTCACATTCATCAGGGAACATATTTCAAAGATGAGTTATGATCTGGACACAGACAAAAATCAGTAACAGATTTATTGGAAACTTTATGGTGTAAGTAGAGAGACACACTGTAAGGGAAACACTGTTAGGTCAAAGTTCAAAACTGGGTTCTCAAATAGAATGATTTTGGCAGTGAGGTATGAGAAATGGCTATTTAGATGCCATATGTAGGTATTTATATTTGAATTGTGTTCCACTGTTACACAGTACAGCACCTCTTTTGAATTGGTCAACCCATCATAATGAAGAGAGGCAAAGCAAGGGCTGACCCAAGCCTTGGACTAAAATTGTGTGATGGGGGTGGCTGGGCAGAATCAGGTAGAGATACAACATAGATTATTTCATATTCTCTTACACATTGCATGGCTTGCAATTCTGCCTAATTTAGTCTAGTTCAAGCTTTCAGTAATCTGGGTCCCTGAACATTTGCCCATTTCTGTAGTTTCCTGGACTGAGTTAGGGCATGCAAAAGAGTGCAGAACCAGTTCAGACACATGAGCAGAAGCCTGTGATGTTGTGGGACATTTTTGTGTGGTGTTAATGGTAGGAATTCAGTGGGCTAGCATCCTGCTGGCGTTAGCAACACTCACAGTTGCTTTAGGCTACACCAGTAGCTTGTACCCCCTTCTCTCAGGCACCAAGTAAAAAAGTGAGCATACTGTAGATACTTGTCACCACATCCTGTTTAACTTGGGCAGCCCTCTTTTGGCATTTCTGTCTTGGCTCATAGTCTTGGTTGTAGGCAGAATGATTGCAACTGTTTTAGATGACGAAGGATTTCTCATGTAGGGAGTACATTTCATGACTAGTAATGTTTAACATTAAGGGAAGCTGAAGTTTTTAATAGTACAACTTTTTGGACAAAAAAATAAGTAGCTTTTTGAACAAAAATTAACATCTTTGAAAAGTTCAATTTAATGAGAACTTGGTCTATCTTTTCAATGAAAGTCTGGAGACCATAACTTCTTCCAGTTTCTCCTTTAGTTTTGAATCTGCTTACAGAAATATCCTTTGAAAAATTATTCTTTTTATCAAGAATACCATTCTGGAAATCACGACCACCACCCCCCACACACACCCTGCCACACCCCACCTTTTTCTTCCTGTTTTAGAAAATTGACATTAAAGCAATTTATTAGAACAGAGATAGTGATGATGTAAATAAATATATAGAATTCACTGATAGAACTGATACTTACAACAAATATATGTTCTGAATAACATATATTCTATATATGTTACTAAACTCTTGTATTCCTCAGTCCTTAGAAAGATATGCACTAAAATGCTGCAAATATTGTCATAGTGCAGTAGAGTCAGAATTACAGCCTGTTGATTCCAACCCTGGAAAAAGACTCACAAAAAAACTGAGTCTGTACCTAGACCTGCACTGATGTCAAGGATGACACCTTTCTACTTTAGTGATATCAGGACTGTGTTCAAAGTAAATATTGTGGTACCTTACACATATGTTTCTCTAGAAACAGATTTATTGTAGTCATAATCCAGCCAGATACTAGAAATGATACCAAACTTCAACTAAATGCGCTTCGCTTAAGAAGGACTGTGCATGGGCTTTCACGTTTACTGAGGAGCACAATCAATGTGGTGACTGTCGTGACAGTGTAAGGAAGACTGCAAAGAGGCTGCTTTGTTATACATGTCAGTTATCGGCTTACACAAAAGAGTAAATGATCAATAAATAGCAAATTAATTCTCCTTCAGATGGGTAATAGATTAAAGGTACTGAGTAAGACCCACTCCAGGAGTTATACTGCTTCGGGAGGATAATGTGTCTATTCATTAAAGTCAGTTAGAGAAGAGAGACCACACTTTTCTTGACCTTTACTTTAAATTATCCTTCAAATGTCAATCCTTTTTTTCTGTAGTCTCTGTATAACAGAGTTCATTAAGGCTTAAAATGTAAAGCTAGTGTACACTATTTAGTGGAAACGGAATTCTGTTTTTGTCGAGTATTCTCTATATGTTACAAAATAAAACCATTTTATACCATTTTCTAAAAAAAAAAGAAGCAACAAAAGAGAACGTCCCTCAGACAGCTGTACTTTAACATCTTCAGAGACTTTACACATGGCTCTCATTTTCAGGATCATGCCCTGCCCATGAGGTGCAGGTGTGACAACAGGAAGAAGCTCATGAGCTGCAGTTGTTTGAGGCAGGTGCAGGCATGGGGGCTGGATAGAGCCCTATGCCTGGCAGTGTGGGGTTGCTACAAGTCAAGGAAAAAGGTGCGAAGGCAGCTTTTTGGGCTGCATGCACATGCAGTGCTTTAACCATGCTGGAGCCAGTGACTTGCTTTTGATTCTTTAACAGGGTATCTGTGGAAGGGAGAAGGAGTTTGATGACATACACAAAACTTGTAGTGATAACTTTACTTGTTAGAAGGTTTTTTTACACTGTGCATAAATCCTCAAGGAGTAAGGTTGTGCATAGTGTGAATACAGAGAGCAAAATTATCTATATCCATACTGAGTTGTTGGAGAACTACCCTGTCCGTTGGTTCATACTTTAGGTATTACTCCAACTCTACCACAAAGGAGCATTTTCCTTTTATTTGTATAGCCTTGTCCTTTAATGATAAATAGAAGTTTTTATTCTTTTGTTTTACTTCAGTGGTCAATTCAGTGACAACATCAGTTTTGTCAATTATGGATTAATTTTAATTTTTCTATATTGCCTCCTTTCAGCTCCAGGGCAATAGTTTGAAGTAGTATAGAGGAGTTTTCTTTACTACTACTTCTTACTTCCTAATTTTCGCTTTTCCTCTCTTTCCATTATGTCTTTTGGTTTTTTCCTCCTGTCATTCGATTTCTTCATCTTCCAATGGCACTTGAAAGATACTGAATCCCAATAATGTTAATCATTTTAATGACTGATATTTTAATAACTGTGTTTTTCCTTTTATTTCAGTTCAGAGACTGGACTTTGAAAATCATGAACAAAGAACAGAATTGCATGAGAAGTTACCTACCACTGATTTAATATTAGTCTACCAGGTGAACAACAGTCTTAATCTGAATTTTTAGTCTGGGCTTTAATCTTTCTGCGGTCTCTTTCCAATTAAATTGCATCCTTTTTCCTTTCTGTGGCCTTCAGATCAGTCTTTGAAACTTCTAAGTGGCGGATAAAGGAAATCCGTATTGCTTCACACAGCCCTTCCTATTCATAAGGACCTACAACATGTTTTCCTAAAATACAAGCTGACAAGGCCGCTTGCCCATGAAATGCTGCTGGAGGTGGCTTCAGAAATGGGATTACGAAGCTTGGTTCCAACTACCCATTGTCTGTGCCTTGCCTCAGGTGCTAAGAGGTGTCAGCAGAGCCCTTCCCCAAAACACAGCCATGAAGTCCAAAGGAAGAACAATGACCTACGCCATGTGAATTCTACTCAAAAGTCAGAATGAAAAACATATTTTTTAAAACAGGATTTTAAGCTAAAATGTTCAAACTGAAAAGGTCAAATATGAGGAGGCATTAGCCTTATGTAATGTAAAAACTGAATCATTTCTTTAATAGCTATAGTACTTAACAAATTCAGCTATATTAAATTATACTTTCTTTCCTGTTTTCTTGATGGTATGCACTATTGCAAACTTCAGCTATTGCTATTAAACAGGGATATTTCTCGGTTCAGGTCTGAGTGTTTAAATGATGTTAAATTTCCAGGTACATATATGAGCTAATTTAAAATTTTTAAAGTTTTTATTCTAATGGTATTACATTCTGAAGCAATTCACAGTTCCATTCTGAAATGGTTTGGTTTTTTGCTTGATTCTTGAGTACTTCCAGGCACTTTAAAAAACACGGTTCAGAAAAGTCCATAGTGTTATGTTTCTGACACTCACAAGCTAACCTCAGTGTTGTTAATTTAGCAATAAACTTTTGTAAGAACTGCAGTTTCATTTGACAGTATAGTTTACAACTTTATAGATAAACCAGACATTAAAATTCTAATAGCTTCTGGTTTTATGGAAAATGGCAGAAAAATAAGGGGGTATTTGACCCAGTAACTTTTGACTTCAGGTCAAGATTGGTAGGCCTTAGTACTGTGGAAAATCAGAGTTATCTGACCTCCATTAATATTTAATATCAGTCACAGATTAAAACTGCTCATAGGATGATAGACAGTCTGGTTTTGCAATGGATATTTTAGTTTACTGGTTGCAAAGACAAGTAAAGGAAACCCCAATATGTTTACTCTCCTGCATACTTGCCATCCTCTGTGGCCACCCCGAGGCTGTAGTACCCATAGGGGTCAACTGGAAGATTAATCTTTTCTGAGCATCTCTGCCTCTGTACTCTACAGCAATGAGCCAAGTATCAGCTGATCTCACAACTACCTGGAATACATGAAGGTTTACTTATAATTCAGGACTACTTATTTCAAGACCAAGAACCTTAATTGTGGATATGTTTGTATGTGGATATGTGGATATTTAGTTCCATTTTCTTACCCATTCTTTTTTTTTTTTCTATTGATAAATACTGGCCAATGATCATTTCATTTATTGGGTTACATCTTTTTTCTTTGCACGTGCTAGAGTTTCTATTTATTTTAAAATTGATTGCACATTTCATTTAATGCCTAAATTCCTCCTTAGCAATCAGGAGCTTTTTCAAACAACTTCTTTTTTTTCTATTGCTGGATAAGAAGGAAAAACTGACATTTTCTTTTGTAACAGCACCAGGTTGTCGTACAGTAAAATTTGAAAAGCACTGCCAAGTCTTCCAGCTGTACTTTCCCCCTTTAGTTTTACTGATCCTCCTTTCTGCTCCTTCACATGTCTTAGATAACTAGTGTTGTTTCTGAATGTTTCTTTTATCAGCAGGGATAATCTTTGTACATCAGCTTTGTGCTTTCCATTTAGTCCAAGACATGTTTGCCCGAAATATAAACACACACAAATTTTGCAGTACACTTTGTCCACACTAACTGACATAGCTTTTTGGATAGGTGTGATACCACTGAAGACAAGCACTGTTAGTACTAGAACTTTTCTTAATCTTTTTTGACTCCATCTCCTGACGTTTTAGTTGATATTCAATATTTGTGCTGCCACTTCGAAGTCCTCGTAATACAAGGGCATATCTCAGATTCTTGCACAATTTGTCTAATATGCCTTCTCCAAAAAGAAAAAATAGCATTATACTGCTCAAGAGCAGCCAGTGGGAGACTTTTCAGCTGTGGGTGACTCACCAGCTCATGATCAGTTTCAATTTTAAGTGCAAAGCAAATATCCATTCACAACAGTGAATGTTTCTTAATTAAGATTAAGCTGTTTGCAATTATAAGAAAGTAAATACTGATTTTAGAAAATATACACTGCTAATTTCCACCTGCATGTGATTCAGCTGTGTGCCAAATACCTGGGTTTCAGCACCTACATGTTTCCAGGATGTTTTTCAGGAGGCAAATGAAAATTAATTTAAAATATATTATAAAAACAACAGGTGTTTGAGATTTTTTTCATTTATGTCCCTGCTACTACTGCAGGCTAAATAAAAAGAGATTGGTGAGAAAAGTGTATGGACAGCAACGAGGGAAAAAAAGGGCAAATGAATTTTATTATCACATCAACGTTATGCTTAATGAGAGTTTTAGTCATATCTATAAATATTTAATAATATAGTAAAGTTTAATAATAACTACATTATGTGTGACACAGTTTTTTCTTTAGTCAAACTTGGATTGGGAATTTAATAGTAAAGACAAGAAATCTATTTGCACTTTCTGCCACACTTTTTTTGTACAATTAGATTATCTGTTGTTACTATTAACACGCCATGTGTGTTTAATACTGTAAATTGGCTTACCCTCCTGTTTGGAAAGTCAAATTCCAATTTTTCTTCCACAAGGTATCAAGTGTGGCTCTTGTAATGGTGTTTCTCACAGGTGATAAAATGAAACATGGAAGGTTTTGCTAGAAGATATCCAAGTGTTTTCTATCAGACTGGAAATATGATGTGACTGCAGGCCTACAACTTATTTTAACCTAATAGATGGGAAAAGAATAGTGAGGATGCTATGAAGAGGAAGAGGAGAAACAAAGGGAGGCAATTGGAAGAAAGAGGGAGCGAAATGGGAAGAAAAAGTACCGGCTTTAAGGTATGCTTTTGACTAATGGCTCTTTTACAGGAAAAGAGGCCGCGCAACTCAACCCTTCTCTTTTGGTGCAGAAGAAAAATGCAGGGTAGGTGGTGGGTGTCTGGTGTTCAGATATCTTTGCTCCTGGCTATTCCCTATGTGTGTTTCCTCCTAATGGGAGTTCTTCCCCTGCATGTAATAGAGCTGGTCAGAGGGTGGCTGCAAAGGTATATTTAGAAAAACTGGTGAGAATTTAGTCAAAAGTTTGAAAAATTGTTCACCACCTCTAATGGTAAGTTATATTCTACATGTGTGTAGAAGGAAAGAGAAAATGTCACCAGAAATGTGTGATTTTCATATGACAAGATGCATAGGAGTTGTGAAGACACACTGAACAGGTTTCTTCTGTATAGTTTTGTAAATCTTGAATTTGGAGTTTACTTTATTACATGACTTGCAGGTTTAATGTTACCTGCCATTTTTATCATTTTACTCTCCAGAACTGGATAAAGAACCCTTGTTTTATAAGCCAAGCATATCTGAAGCTTGACTGTGTCAGAAGTGTTTACGCTCCTTGAGGTTTAAATCAACAACCCTTCTCCCCTAATGCAATGATGCAGCATAAAACCATCACAGAAATACCATATTTGGCATTCTTATCTGTCTACACACAGTTTTAGGCTATCAAAGGTAAGAACAGATGCACAATCAGAGCATGTTAGCCAACTGAAACATAGTGGGGAGTTGAGTCTTGCTCTCACTTAGCATATTCCCATATCATAAAGATAGTTCCTCATTCCTATTGATTAAAAAATAGGCTTCTAGGGTGACAGAATCAGCCCTGTGTCTTGTTTTCACATTGGTGCACTGTCTGACACTGCAACTGTACTGCCTTCCTTAGTCATGCCTCAGGTAAAGTTTGAGTTCAGAGAACAAGTTGTCCTGCGTTGGCAGAAGTTTGATTATACAACAATTTGTGCATGTAATCAATAAAGAAAGTAATTATAAACCTGAGTTTCCTTGCTAGACAAGCAACTCATTCCGGCATCGAGCCAAAGATCAAGTCAGTGTGTGAATGTGGAAAATGGGGACTGGAGGATGAGCTTGATTGTTAGCTCATGTCTGTGCAGGTATCTGTATGAAAGGTGTAAGTATCACCATGAAGAGGTAAAAGTATCAAATACTCAAAAATCAGAACATAACGCTCCATTGCTAATTATAGAGGAAATACAAATTGATGTACAGTATGAAAAATGCAATTGGTTATACTCTGATAGGAAATAGCACTTCTATCTTTTATCAGAATATAAGAGAAAAACTCAAGATTCAACTGACTTTATTCCAAGACATTTTAAAATTTCAAGAGAGTGCTCATTTTGTACAAGACTTTTCAAAGAGAGTTCTATCTGATAGTAAGAGAAAATGAAAAGCCTTCATTTTAGAGCCAAATTCTATTCTGTTTTACTATCTTACCTCATAGAAGAATGCATGGCTCTGAGAAACCCAGCTTAGAAAAATCTTCCTATTGCTTTAGCTTGTTGTTACTGAAGACTGCAGGATATTACAAGGTCTTTGTATGACTTAATTCATTGTTTGCAATGAGAAAAGGGATTTTTCAATAGTACAAACTAAAGCTGAAATGACAAGTAACACAACTTTCTAATGAGACTGATGCTAAAATTGTAATTGGACATCTGAGGGTCAGTTGAGGATGTATTTGAGTCTCCTCTACCTTACATAAATATTTTAGATTTAATCAGCTTCTTACAGGTTCACTCTCCATGTAGGCCATCCGCAATGAGTTTAAAATTCCTAATCTGCTCTGGAGTTCTGCCAGACAATGAGAACAAGGTGTTTAAAAGAAGTTTAAAACTGGTGCAAAGAAAAGGGCATGTAATGAAAAGAAAGTAATTTGTTGAGCCATACCTTTGTATCCTTACTTGCATAGAATAAATGGTGGAAGACCTTAATAAATGAGAGAGGATCCAAAGACTGCAGAACAATAAGAAGTAGTACTACAAGTGTAAATGGGTAACTAGACCCCATTGCGCATGAGACAACTGTGTTCCCAGTTCAGTTGCCATAGGGGCTGCCATATGCCACTGTGAAGTTACTGTTGCCACTGACAGTGAGGGAAATGACCTAAGCAATCTCTTACCTGTGTAGTGCCAGAAATTGCTTCTATTTTGCATAGCATGGAGAAGGCACCCTGGAAACCCCAGTTGGTAGGCAGATATAAAACAGCTTTAAAGTTGTAGAAGAGAATCAGTTTTACACAGCCATAAGAATTTGGAGAAATTAAGAGTAGCAAAAAGCTCTCTCTCTCTTTCCCTAATTAGACACAGTACCTAAGGGAATGTTTGGCCAGTCCCACAAATCACTGTCTAGGATTTAAATTAGGGAAATTACGTAAGCAGACATTTACTTCATATACCTTGTCCCCTCAAATTAAATTTGAACTGAACCTTCCATTGTTGATCAATGTCCACTCAGGTCTTATAAAGAGAGATTTAAATTAAGTATTTTCTGTGAGATTGAACCTCTCTTTCTCTGCCTCATCACTTGAAACATAATTTACTTCTTAAAGTTATTCAGCTTTAAAAATTTTTAGAGGCACCATCTTAGATTAGGGTATACATGCTTGTGGAAAATGCATATATATGCAAAAGCATTTAGCTGACTAAGTCTTTAAAAAATATTTTTAATTAAAAAACTGGAGACATAGGAAGTATTGACTGCTGAAGAACTTCACCATTAGGTTTCTGGAATTGTGACATTTCGCACGGATCCTTTCTAAGATTAGAATTTACTTTAACAGACTTGTGCTTGTAAGAAGCTTTATTTTAAAATTCCTTATGACTCCTAAATTAAATGCTTAGCTAATCTTGCTTAACACAGAATAATGATGATGGTTCACACATCATGTCATCATCATAGCTGGATAGTGTCTCCTCACCTTTTGTAAAAGCAGACTAAACTAAGCGAGTTTTGCATTTCCAAAATCTTTGCCAGCTTTGCTAAGTCATTAAACTGTCATTGCAGCATTATTTTTTTCAGTTTTAGACTTATTTTTGGAAAACAGAGTAATTCTAAACATTGATGGGATTTTCACGATGCATAAAGGGCATATGCATGTTGTGTTGCAAAAAATGGGGAAACTTCAAAGCCCTCGATGCCATCAGGGTGTGGAGGAAGGACAAGGAGGAAGAACAGGAGATGGGGTGTGACTATAAGCAGTGACAGGGACTCATGGAGCTCTGTCCTGGGTCTGCTGTAATCTAGCTTTCTTATCAGGGATACTTCAAAACTATTTTGTCTTCCTTCATGGCACTTGGGGAAGAGGTGGTTAATGGGGATGTTTCTCACTACTGGCAGGGTGGGGAGAAATAGCAATTCCTCTGTCTCATTTATCTGGGGCATTTTCCTCTCCCTACCTCCCCCACCACCATGGCTGAGGGTTTTAATTTTTTTTCTGAGACTGTGGGACATTTTGAGGATGGCATATATCTCTATATGTCTTCCTGTTAAGTATAAAGAATACCGCTGGCAACAGAGTCATGGTCCTGATTTTTGTCCCATCAGAGCTAAGGGCAGGCTGGGTTTCATTGCAGACTGTGCAGGTGACCTGCCCATAGGCTCCTGGTGGCTGGGTTGTGCTGTTGCTGAACTGGTAGAAGATGAGGTGGGTCACATTTCAGTATTCACTTCTGACTCTAAGTGCTTTCTGGAGATGTTATCTGGCTTTGTGGCCTTGCAAACTATGTTAAACATCAGAATTAACAGAAGAATGGTAATTTTCATCTTAGTCTGGGATAGCAAAAGGGCAGATAACTTCTAGTGGGAAGACAGAAACCACAGTAGCTTCCTCTTAGATGCGCCAATTCTTTTCAGCATTTTTCCATTTTAGGTGCTTCAGTATTAACATATTCTGCATGGAACTGAATATTAAGATATGAGTAAAGTGAAATAAGTAAACTGTGAAGCTCGTATTAGTCCCATCACTGGAAAGAAGATGAATAAAAAGGTTTGAGGTGAGCTAAGTCCAACTACAGATTCAGCAAGAGATTTATAAAATTGCTATTAAAAACTACCTTTTTGTTTGGAACTGACCGAAAGTCCATGCTTTGTAACAAAGCTGTGACTCTTTTTTTAGCAAGGTCCTATCTTGCTTTAACAAGAATGCTTTCCAGAAACCAGGAATTCTGGCCCTGACCAGTCAGATACATACCAGCTAATGCAGAAAAGCCTGGGATGAAAGGAGGTCATTAGAGATAGCTAAAAAAGAGATACAGGACAGAAAAAATCAGATAATGTACTGTCACAAAAAGATTATATTATCAGATTTTTTTTAAAGGAGAATGTATTTAAAGCCACTTTCCAAAACTCAAGAGTAGGCAAGTCTCTCAAAGGTCTTCATTCCAGTGCACTACTAAAATTCTGTATGATCTGTAAAAGCAGGACAAGTGGATAGAATAAAATTTGTTGGTCACATCTCATTGTCTGGGCAGCTTTTGCCCTGATCTGCAGCAGTGTGTGTCAGAGAGAGCTGCTAGAAAGGTGTAAGAGCAGGGATGCATACTCTAAAATGGACCTCGATGAACAGAACACTACTGTAGCTACATGTGGACTTTATTCCTAGCGATGTTATCTTAATGTAAAAGCCAATATGGAAAGCATCAGAGAGAGAATAGATATTTCTTACTTACACTTCAACTTCCAGCTACATATCAACATGTCACACTATGGGTAGCTGGAAGCAGACAGGATGGTAAATTGTAAGTCAAAGAAATTTATTTGGCCTAGTTACAAACAGGAAAGAGTGTTGTAGCTTTGCCATTCCCTTTTTGTTTTGGGCTTTTTCTTTGTTTGTTTGTTTGGAGGGTTTTTGCATTTTTTCCCCCTGTTTTTTTGAGGCTTATGGTTTTTGAGCCTCAGTCTTCAAAGAAAGTCCTTCCTGTAAGAGCTATTAATGCAAGTGAGGTATTTTAGCACATTCTGGCAATGATGGGACATTGTGTATCAGTGTTATTTTGCAGCCTTTGATATATATGAAAGCCTGGCATCTGATTATTGTGCAGCCAGTTTACACTAGTCTCCCAGTTTAAAAAAATCCTAGAGATGGATTTGACCCCGATTCCTCTGTGTTACTGAATTTGATTGAAGAAGCCTTTGTTATTGCTAGAGGAACAAAACAGAAATGAGAATAAAGTTGTGACTTTTCACAACATCTTAAAGAAAAATCTGTATTCATGCGATGCAACAGATGTCCAGAGTCCTCATGCTTCCACCTACTTTTCTCTAACTGTGACTTTCATATAACTTTTAGCTCTAGTATCTATGCTTTTTTTTTCCCAATGGGTATCTTGTAAACTAAAAAAAACCCAAACAAACAAACAAACAAAAAAACCCCAACATATCTTGGTGTATAGTCATAGCTGCTACTAGCGAATGACAACACTGATGACAGGGAGGAAACAGGTTAAAATTAAACAGGCTTGCAGGCAGGAACAAAGGTATGAGCATTTGCTTTGAACCTGGGAGCCTCACAAGCCACCCTGCCAGTGTATCCCAGGTGTAGGCCACATGAGCTGGGAAAAGAATGCGGCTGTGAGGAGCATGATGACAGGTCTGAGTCTGTTCTGCATTCGTCCCGGCATGCACCGGTGCATCTGTTACGCATTTACAAAAGGTTTGACTTTTTCTTGCTCTCTCTTTTTCTTGGTAAAGTTATTCAAACAAATTTAAGCAAATATTGAAAGCATTATCACAACAGCAGCACAGAAACTCTTTGAAAGAAGGAGATGTAGTCTTGGCCATAAAGCGGTAGCACCAACTCTCCCTTAGGCCTGCTGTGATGATGCTGCCCTGCTCTCTGTGTGAATCTTCTGTTGTCCAGAAAAATCAGTAACAGAGCAACAACCTGACAGCTTGCTGGCGTGTGTGCTAAGATAAGGTACTCCTGAGGAAAGCCGTTTCAATACCTCTGGGAATGTACATCTTCTGTTGCGCTGATGGAGTTGCAAGGTGCCTGCAAGTCAGCTGAGGGCAGGAAGGGTGCACTCAGAGGGTGTCCTGAAGGCTGAGGTCCATCACAGCTTCCTCCCAGTAACACACTGGGGTTTTCTTCTGGGGCACGTTAGGCTGTGTGGGGTGATCGCGTAGCTCCAAGACTTGTCCCGATAGATAGTCAAAACAAGGTCAGGCCTCCCACCCAAGATCCATACCTCAATACATCTGCCACACCATTTAGACACTAACCTTTAGAGCCAGACAGAAAAGATAAGTTTACAACCTATATATGTGAGTATGTTTTCCACCCATTTTCATCCGGCAAGCAATCTTGCTAGTTTTATTAAACAAGAATAGCAAGCAACTTTATACAGCATCCTCAGCCTGCTAGATATCAGCAAAATCATCAGCAGGGTCTGGGTCCTGACTCAGGATGTTACGGTGTTTAAGAGAAAAAGCTAGACGTTCACCTCTGTGTGAAGAGCACTAAATAGTGAATGCAGGACAATAGGATATGGTGAGAAAGATGGAGGAAGAAACAGGAAAGAAAACAAGAGCTTGCTTGGATTTTGCTGAGTATCTTATTTCAAAGCCAGTTCTTGTACAGAAATGAAAAGCTATGAATGGAAATGGTTGATAAAATGATCTTCTCAAAATCCCAGGTAAGTGTTAAAGTTTTTGCAATTTTAAAAGGAAACAAAAACTTCCAAATCTAGGGCTCACTCAAAAACCTGCATAGTCCAAAGGGAGGGCTCTTTGTGCAGCTGGCTGAAGGTAATATTATTGGTAGCCTGCTTGGGTCCATGCTCATTGCTCTGAAACGGGGGATATCTGTTATCCATGTCACTATAGGCCATGCTGCACCCTGAGCTGGAATCTAGAGCAGCATGGGAACCTAGGCAGACTATTTTTTTTTTTTTTGAGAGCTGCACCATCTTGTGACAATATCATCTGCTGTATATCTTGCAGAAACATGAGGTTCTGAACTTTCTTTGGCAGGTTTTTGATTCCTTCATGATCTTCAGAAATGTATGCAGCCAAAGAGGAGAGGGGCCAAGTTCAGGTCTATGCACTTGCCAGTGTTGGGTCCATGCTTTATATACCAGGGCTGAAGGGAATCATCTGCTCCTCAGATGTTTGTATTTATTATTTTGTGCAACAAGATTCCAAGTTAATCTGCAGTAATAGCAATTTTTTTATCATAAATGTGATTAACTACTTTTAAAACTCAAAGAGATTGTTGAATGACTCTGGTTCAATGAGCCATTGGAGATTTCTGGACTTTGACTCTCAGCATCTCTCTCTTGTGAAGGCAGAAGCTTCTGAATTTAGGATGACACCAAACGTAAAAAGGAAACTGAAAAATAAACATATGTGTGACTAGATCTCAGGCAGGGTGGTCCACAACCTTGTTGGTCTAAGTGTTTCTGTTTTGCTGAGAAGAGCAAGCTAAGCAATGTTAGTGACTGCCCTAGAGTGGAAGAGCCCCACTTGCTGAGTCTTGGGGCGTTGAAGCTGGCCACCAGCCAGGACAAGGCAGAGAGGAAAAACAATTTCTAGAATGGGAGAGGAGAGAAGCCTGTGGAAAGAAGCAGTACGCTGCTGAGCCAGCCAGCCAGCAGTGTTGGTCTTTGTGTTTCTGTTTTTATTGTGGCTTTGAAATGCACGATATTGCTGCATCTTTGAAGAAAGCTGTGATTTTGAAATCACACCTAATACGTGATTCTGATGGTAGGGGCTGAGCCTCCTGTTCCTCTTGATCCATAGGACAGAAGGTCAGGTCCATCACAGGATACTGTCCTTTTCTAGTCTGTGTCTACCTATGTGACTGCGGTTGTGTGGCTTCTAGTAGTAAAAAGCCACATGAAATTGTGACACTTCACACAGTCCTCCTGTGTGAAACCATTATGAGTAATCTGACTGGATCTTTACTTTTTGTCAGACAGCAAAAGCATAGCAACTGGTAAAGGCAAGGCCATTTGCCCCTAAAATTGGTAATGTGAACTCTGGGTGAAAATATTTGGCATGATGTTTTCATAAAATACTCTTCTACTTGTTGAGAAGTGGAGACCAAACAAAGCGTTCCTTGCCCTTTAATTAAAAAGAAACCAAACCAACACCAAACCAAAACCTCACACAACAAAACCTGAGACTGTACAGAAGCAGAAATTTCTGTCTTCTCTCCTCCATCCCTTCTTTCAACAACCTGGATTATTCAGTCCCCATTCTATACTGGACTAATTTTTCCTTTTTCATGTGCTTAGGAAAAAAAAAAAAAAGTTAAACAGAGGCTTTTTACTTAAGAAAGGGAGAATAATTCCCCTCCTAAAGTATCGTTATGGAATTTTTCTTTCACAAAGCATCCATCTCCTCCATTAGGATGATTAAAATCATTTTAATGTAGTGCCAACTGGGGGATTGTTGCCTTTCCTCAAAGAACTATTGTAAACACTTAATCTCCTTTGTTGATATTATTCTCATGTAGAAGGCTGCTTTCTGTCTCTGGACCTGCTAAACTTTTAGAGATATATCAGCTCTTTCATCTTTTTCCAGTGCTTGTTTTAGAAAGGGATTAGATCTGACCGTGAGTAGGGTAGGACTCGCTGCACAAGTGATAAGGTTATCAGAATCCTAGCCCTTCTCTATGCCATCGCTTACTTTGACCTTGTTAAGTCAAGTTGGTTTTAGTGTTTTTTCTGTTCTCTTTTCCTCCTCTCCAACAGTAGTCAAAACTAAGATTTCTTGAAATCTTTACAAATGATCTCTAGTGTAAAAGCACGCCCCAGGCTTTTGACAGCCCACCTTTAGCATAGGACAGAATGAGCGCCTTTAACAGCATCACTTCAATGCTTCCCTCTCATGTCTTCCCCTGCTGCATCGTTCTCCTGATGCCACTGTTTAGACATGATATACCCCATGGTCAGAGGGGTGAGGCAACCAAGAACTTAAGAAAAGTTGGTACCAGAAAAGCACAACACCATGTCCTATGAGGCTAATGCCATCTTCTTGACAGTGTTGTGCCTGGCAGGGGAAATCACATTTTGCCAGGTGCTGATCATCTTCTAAAGGCAACGATTCCACTCACATCCTTTCATTCACTCATCAGCCAGGACTGGATTTAAATATGTTTCAGCACTATGATAATATATGTATTCTATATAGTTTTATCATCCTTATTTCTTAACCAGGATTTCTTGTCTCAGCCCAAAGTTTAAATTTTTATCTGTAGTGGGCTTATAACCTATCTAGTTAAAATATTAGCTTTACCATCACCAAATAGTAACATTGCTCATTTCTTCCATTTGTTTTCCACAGCGATATGTTTTCTGAGCTGACAGAGAGGCACACTGACTGAGTCTGTGCGTGTGAGGGAATTCATCCTGCAAATAGACTGAGGGGAAAACTGACCTAGGACTAGTGGGGCCAAGTGTCCACTAAAGGAGAATAATGTATGATATTCGGTACCCCTTGAGGACTCTGCTGCTACTTACTATGTCTTCCTGTGAAATTCACCGGGAGAGGTTTATAAGTGCCACAAGTAACTTACTTAAGATATTATCTCCTTGGCTTTATATATAAAATGTGCTATATTACCAGTCTCATTACATTTACTTTGTGCAGCACAGATTACCTAGTCAATTGACTCTTTTCCTGTTACAATCACCACATTTTTTCCATTGAAATAAATTCTAATTAGATTGAATCTTAGTGATAAAAGCCAAATTTCAAGTTGTTTATATGTTGCCAGAGAAAATGTGCTTTAGTCAGTAAATCTTCTGGTTGCACACAGATGACATTATTGAAATAGATAATCCTCTACAGATGCATTAATTTCATAATCTAAAAATGTTTCTAAAGTATTTTACAGCAACAAATAAAGACCAGCTTGACACAGCCTACAAGAACAATAGTAAATAAAACAAATGCTAGTGCAAGCCTGTGATTGCAAAGACTTTGGAAAACTGGCCTCTTCCACTCAATCAAAATTTTTGAACACATCTTTTCCTATAGAATGCCTCTCTATCCATATTTATAAAAACAGTTATTGTACAGAATTATGGCTTGCGTCTAGGTGCTCCCCATTCTGATTAAAGCTTAGAAGGCCTGTAGCAAATGTCGTTTGTTTGACACTTGGAGTAGCTGGCATTTGCCCTGGTGTTCTAAGGTTGTACTGCCAAGGGAAAAAATATGACATGCATCCTTGTAAAATTTGTGCTGCTTTCTTTGGCATTCGCCTCTTTCAGGGCCCTCGTCCATGTGGTAGTTCTGCTTTGTTTTTTTCTAATTACTAGCAGCTGAGAGAGCGTGTGTCCAGGGAAAGAACTTTAACCAGCTCTAGCAGGTGCTCCAAGGGCAAGGCTTTTATGCAGTAACATGTGTAAAATGAGATGTTCGCTGCACCTGACCCACTAGCGATCAAATGAAGCAAACACTGGACAAGAAACTATAAGACTGTTTTGTTTAAATACTTATATTTTCCAAGGCACTGTGCTGATAGAGGTGCAAAAGAGTGCCTACCTTTCTTTAATAACTCCATTCTGTGTTTTTTCCAAAGTCTCTGAAGAAATGAGTTGAAATCTACTATCTGTCATGGGCATTTCCAACACACTGTAAATGCTTCAGTACTCTGGAGAACATGTGTACCTTTCCTGAAATGCATCTTTTAATTGGCTGTTCAGATAAACCTGGGATCATGGAAGTGGGCAGCTTTACTTAATGTTCCTGAAAACTACTTATGAACCTTTTTCCTTTGGAAAATTTTACATTAACATCCCTCGTTATGCAATGAAAAATGTTTGGAAACAATTGAAATGTTTATAATAGACGATAAGAAGTAGAGAATACTTTCTGCACTTCTATTAAAGTCAATAACATGTATGTGAATTTGAGATTATTTCTTTTATAGTTTGCTATGAGCAAGGCATTGACTGTACACTCAGGCCTTATTTTTACTTTACTTATTGTAAGTTAACCGTAAAGTTGAACATGTAATTTATAGTACCTGCAGTTAAGTCCACTCTGCAGGGACTTAGTGTATCCATGTGGTGTTTCAGGAGGGGTGTGTGCAGTATTTTCACAACTGGGCATATGGACCCAACCTTTGACAGGATGGTTTCAATGGAGTGACCTCGATATGACTCTTTCACCAAGAATCCACACAAGCCCTGACTTTTTCTGTCTTCTTAGTGGGAACCTTTATCTGTACCCTATGGCTTACCCTGCTCCCTCCAGAGAGTGCTGGCGTGGTGCCTGCTCTGTGTCCTGGGTCTGTAGCATCATGTCTCCCTGGGGCTGTCCTGGAGATGACAGCCCCACTGAAGGGTGGAGCTTGGAGTAGGTTGCAGCAGACTGGGGTTGGTTTGTCCCTTTGCAAAAAAATCAGTGCTGTATTTGGGAAAAAAAACTAAGGAGGGTGGTGAAGAGCAAATTGATGCAGAAGTAAGCAACAGAGAATTTGAGTGATGGGAAAGGGCTGGCTTTTCCATGCTTCTATGTTTATACGTTTGTGTGTATGGTCATGCTCATACATGCTGATGCCTGTTCATAGCTGTGCGATTTAGAGCTGTTGTGACTTGCTGAGGTGGGAAATGGGATGTAGTGTAAATTATCTAAATTAAAGCAATAAAAGTAAATTCACTGAAAAGAATGTGACTTTTTTTTAACATCCTGAAACTTTTGGCAACATTTTCCCCTTTCATATGAGCTATTAACCTACTTACCTAACAGAAGAGGTTCAGGAGACTTGAATTCTAATCTTTCATCCAGCTTTTAAAATCTGAATTCAGTTTTGGTGCTAGAGAACTCAGACTGTTGCCTCTGACCATGCTTACTGCTCAGGCACAAAATGTGAGAAGAAAGAGATAGCGGGGGCTGGTGGGATGCAGAGCAGGGACAATGAGGCAGAAAAGATGTGATTTTTATTTTCTGGGAGGGGACAGGGAGAGGGGTGGAAATGATGAGGATCAGGTCAGGTATAAAATAGGTTTAGAAAATATCTACAAATCTAATATGTCAAGAAGTGCCAGAGAGCCTCATTGTCCGTATCACACTGAGGATGTGTGGCAGCTGTTTGGTGCAGGATTTGCTAGCAGTGCAGTGGGGCTGTGCACTTCAGTCTTTGGGAGTCTCTGCAACAACCAAAAAGAAGGGTTTTTTTCCATTGAGATTCTGTCTGTCCCCTAAATGATGGGACCTACTCTGTTCTGTCAGCCCCCTTGATTCAAGCTGCAGGTGCTCAGTATTTGGCAATTTATATGGGGTTTTGATGATTTTTGTATGGAAGCTCTCTGTCATATGGCTGACTAGGGGCCTGTTCTTGTGTCTGGGTGATGCCCAGTTCTTGACTGAGTATGGTTTACTGCCAACACAACTATTAGCCTTGCTGTTGCAATTGCTATTAACTTAATTAAAATATTAATAATACTCACCCAAAATATCTACATAAAAATCACTATCAGGTTTCTCTCAGCAAAAGTACTGACTGTTAGCATGCTAAATATATTTCGTAGCAAAAGTAGTGACTCTGCAGACCAGGGGCAGGATGCCACTGGCATCCGTGATGGAGGTAATTAGAGTCAGCCTGAAGTAGGAGTAGGCAGTCACACCAGAAGCACCACTGGGGTACTCTGTGAGCACCTGTATGGATGTTTTAAGTACAGCTTATCTGCCCTTGGCGTACAGAGGAACTGTAGGCTGGCACAGGACTAACTCATTTAGGTGATATATTCTTCATTTTGCAGGGTACCACCTTAAGTTAATGGTGCATCCATGCTCCACCTGCTCTCCATGTCTAATCCAAAGGTAAAAGATTACCTAGCTTGGATGAAGTTTGTGGAGGATGGAGTCAGAGAAGTGGAAGGGTGAAAGGAAGTGAAGCAGGGGAAAAAGCGAAGAAGAGTTGGGAAAACTGCACTATGAAGTTTAATCTGTGCGGCCCAAGTGGTGCAGTTTGCTTCTGCTTTGAAAGTGATGTGTGCTAACTTTTCAGGAAGCGTGGCCATGTATCACAGCTGGCAGATCAGAGTGGAGTGTATGGATGGATTCAGTTTTGTTCCCCTCCTTACACTCTTTGCCACTGCATTGAACCATAAAGATCAAGAATTAGTTATTCACTCTGGTTTATTCAGTAGCAAGAATTCAAGAAGACCTGCTTTAAAAAGAAAATAAAGCCATTCATGTGCAAGTAATTCAGGATAGGCTGTGTCACATAAATGATGGTTGAGATGAAAATGTCTGGAACATCAACATGAGGGAACAAAGTAAATCAAAAAAACCCTCAAATACACATAAAACCTGACTGACAGAAACCAAATACTTTTACTTCCTCTCTTGCCCTAACAGTTACTTGTCATTAGCTGCAGCAAACAAACAAGGTAAAAAACTTGCAAAGGGAAGATACTGTACTGAAAGAGTACACAGGGAGGATACTCAAAGCAGGATATTACAGAAACCTGTGACTTCAACCATGGCTGCACCACAACAGGAAAGCGTGTCATTGCTCGCTCCCATTTACTCTTATAGGTATATATCATTGCTTATTCTCATTTGCCATTACTCAGGATTGGCACGTATTAGACACAGAAGTGCAGCTTATGAAAGAGGATCCTGCAAAGAAAAGGTATCCTGAAGCACTGGTTAACAGAGAGCAACGCAGGGAACTGTGAACTGTCAGAAGGTCATGGGCTATGTCTGTGATAGCAAGTTATTTCAGAACGATAGGAGCAGATCAGTAGATCAGAGCAAGCAGGGCTGAGGTCTGTCCCCTACATCTGCCCTGTATGAGGGTCAGGGCATAATTTGGGTTTCATTGAGCCCATTCCCTTTGACTGAATGTCTCCACTGTGTATATGGTTTGGAGCTGCCTGAATTACTGTCTTGAATCTTTATGTCTTAGTTTGCAGCATGTTTAGTGCAAACATAGGCCAGAGCTTCTAGATCATGCCATGCCTGCATTAGCAATTATTGTGGTCCTGTAGGAGTACATCCATAGAGCAAACAGCTGGATTAAGCCTATACTAGATCTGTCAGTGTGTGACAGTTACTTTGTCTTAGCTCTGGTCTGGTCCCATGAACTAAATGCTGGTTGGTAGGTAAGTGTAGGTAGGATGTGTTCCTGGAGCTCCTTTTCCCATGTCTTTTCATGTGGCAGGGATACAACTCCTGTGGTCCATGGGCCCTCTGCAAAGTGAACTAAAGCATGGTAACTCACAATATTTAGGAGACTGTCTTTCAGAACCGCGCTTCTGGTCCAGCTGAAATGCTAATGTAGATGTACCCCTTAGTCTTCTCTGGAAGGAGTGACATGCACCAAAACTGCTCTGTGAGCCAAACCAACATGTGGTAAATGTAGGCAATCAGGGGGTTTCTTGCAGAATTGCACTGCAGCTCTGAAATTAATGCTAATATAGACAAAGACAAAGAGAGAAGCCTCAAAGCAAAGAAAGAGAGACCCAAAAGAACAAAAAATATTGGCTTGTAGGCAGAATTGCTAGTGTTCTGGCAAAGATGAATACAGAAATGACTCTACTGGGAAAAAACAGGGAACATTTGGAAGAGAAAGTACAATAACTGGGGAAAATTGGCAACAAAGAGCAACCTTAAATTAACTGTAACTTTGTGTTAAGTCTTCTGTTTTGTTGATTCTCACTTCAGATTTATGTGATCACCTGAGAAATTTCTTAGTTTCTAAATAAAGCATAATCTTACATTAAAATAATGTAAAACGGAAAAAAAATGGTTTTTTGTTGTTAAGAACAATATATATGTAGGCACATGAACTATGTGTGTAGTGTGTTTTCAGAGTTTAATGACATATGCTTCATAGCTATTAACTATGAAAACTAACTGTTAAGCAGGATATGGTGGGCTCTGGTTTATAGTGTACAAATAAAACAAATTACTACAAATTTGCAAATAGATTTAAGAAAGAGCTAAGTAGCTAAAAGGATTAAAGTAATGCTTTTAGAATATTGTGTAGTAAGTTTATGTACTGTAAATAAAAGAAATATAAAAGACAGACAGTACTGTGGGCAAGGTCTATGGCATTCTTTCAAACAAAAAGCTTAGTGAGCAGTAGAAAGTACTGTTGTCATGTAGGGTTTTCTCCCAAATTTTGTCTGATAAACGATAAGTTAGTTGGCTCTGGCATCAGAGGTAGCATTAGTAGACTCTTCCCTAGTCACTGTCCTATTTTCCTCATGTTGTAGGAGCTGAATATTTTGTCAGACCTCTATTTGAGACCCTTCACTCTTCATTGAAATTCGAAAAATGTGGTTAAGGGGAAGGTTCCTACATACATGAACACACACCGACCTTAACAGAGTGAATTTCTTACAGAATCAGAATAAAATATTGGTCTAAATTATTTGCAGTTACAGAAACTTGGAAAGGCTCGCATACTTTACTGGCATCTTACTTTACTGTGCCAGGCGTTCTGCTTTTCTCTTAAAATTTGCCAGCTGTGTCAGAATACCGATTCTTTTTGAGTGTAAGAGTCTCTGAATCCTCTGCTAAAGTTTATCTTTGTGGTATACTGGCACTCTAACAGGTGGCAGAAAGAGACTAATGGTAATGGCTCACTGGATTACATCCTCTACCACGGGCATTGCTCTGTGCAGGTTGCATTTTGGAAACCTGGTTTATCAGAGTTACTTACTGATAATGTCATTAGTGAAAAGACTGTGATCACGTGCTAGGTATGGTCAAATAATCAGTGGAAAGAAGAGGTGGTAGGTGATAAAGGAATAGAAGAACCTTTTTTTTTTTTTTTTTTTTTTTTTCTGTAGCTGTTTCTCCTGCTTAAAGCTGTAGGAGCTAGTGCAGGATCTTGGTAAAGGTGTGGAGGGATCTGCCTTCTTGCCTGCCCTGACCCTTCTTCATGAGGGGCCCTGCCTCCTCCACCCTGTCAGGGGGGGAGCCAGAAAACCTGGGGACATGAGAGTCAGGGTCTCTGTTTTGACCATTCTTGACTACCTTGACTATAATAGACAGCATATATCAGCTAAGATGTGCTCAGTAAAGCTCTAGCCCATGCAAAAGCTTGTGCTTACTTCCACTCAGTTTAAACTCTATCCCATGCAGCGTTACTGCACAGAGAGGTTGTGCTTATCCTGTTTCTTCATCTCAGTCAGGTGATAAAAATAGTGTAATCCAGGTTTCTACCAGATAGTCTTCAAGTCCTTTAAAATTTGTGTTTGGTTCCAGGTCATCTGTGATGCTTCTATTGTCATGACACTTTTATTGGAGTTGTGCTATTAAAAACCTACAATACCATCAAGCCTCTAAACATTGCTATTGATCTCTCAGCAGACAAAGGAGTATTCCTCTAAGCCCACATCTGACTTCTTTCTGGTGTGTTGAAAGAAAGTACGTGGGGGAAAAAAAGTGGATTTTTTTTTTCTTTCTTTAAAGAAACAGACCTATTGGCAAGCACATTAAATTATTCCTTTCATATAAGGCATGTTTTCTGTGGAGGCCTGCCATGTTTGTTTCATATGAAGAGAATCACACTCCTTTTTTTTTTGTTCAATCAAATGGAGGAAATGTCTGATCATACCTCCTAAGCTTTCCTCCCACAGCAGTGATTAATCACTCCCTTTGAAGTGCGTATATTTTTGCAGCTAGAAGGAAAGTATTGATAACTGATTAAATTTCAGTTTTTCAAATGCTGCATACATGACAGCAATGACACACATAAGTAATTACTTTGTTTTTAGTGTGACTTGCCTGTAATTCATGCCAAAGTATCTGTTCAGATCCACTTTTCAATTTTTATTTGTCTTTATATATTACAAGGCTTTTATTGCTTGTCCACAGAACTCTTGGTATGATTGGGTATGATGCTATATTTAGTTCACAAATATAAGTTATGGTTAAGTATTTAGGAAAGAACAAATCAAGCTATGTTGGCTGGGTATTATCACTCTTGAAAGGGTAAATTAACCTCCTACAGGTCAAGATAAAATTTCCAGGCACAGATTAATACACTGATATGAGCCTTATTAGTACTTTGTTCAAAGAAACCTGAACTCCTCTGCTAACTGGCCTTCAATCAGGGTGGCCTGGACTACATGCATTAACCTTTAAGCCTGACAAATCAGTAGTTTTTTTCACCCAACTAGAAGTCACCCACCCAGTATATAACATGCTAACTTGTATACATCAGTGCTGTGAGAAACCACTTCAAATACAATGGTGGAGATGAACTCAAATTCACTAGTGCCATCATGTGAACAGAAGTTAATATTCTGATTCCTATTTTGTTAAAAGAAAAACAGTTGTAGACTGAATTTCTTAGGGCATACTGAAAACTTATTCACATTTCAGTACAACATGTAGCCTTTTTTCCTTACAAAACTTTTGACTGGACCTGTGTGCACATTGGAAACCAACTGTTGACTGGAGGTCCAGTAGAAGGACTTCATAGAATCATAGAATCATAGAATGTTTTGGGTTGGAAGGGACCCCTAGAGGTCATCTAGTCCAACCCCCCTGCAGTGAGCAGGGACACCGCTAACTACATCAGGTTGCTCAGAGCCCCATCCAACCTGGCCTTGAAGGTTTCCAGGGATGGGGCCTCCACCACCTCTCTGGGCAACCCGTTCCAGTGTTTTACCACCCTCACTGTAAAGAATTTCTTCCTTATATCTAGTCTAAACCTACCCTGTTTTAGTTTAAAACCATTACCCCTTGTCCTGTCACAGCTGGCCCTACTAAAAAGATTATCCCTGTCTTTCCTATAGGCCCCCTTTAGGTACCGAAAGGCTGCAACCAGGTCTCCCCGCAGCCTTCTCTTCTCCAGGCTGAACAACCCCCAACTCTCTTCAGCCTGTCCTCACAGGAGAGGTGCTCCAGCCCTTGGATCATTTTTGTGGTCCTCCTCTGGACCCGCTCCAACAGTTCCATGTCCTTCTTGTGCTGAGGACTCCAGAGCTGGACGCAATACTCCAGGTGAGGTCTCACCAGAGCAGAGTAGAGGGGCAGAATCACTTCCCTTGACCTGCTGGCCACGCTTTTCCTGATGCAGCCCAGAGTACAGTTGGCCTTCTGGGCTGCCAGCGCACATGTCTTCTATTTCCCTCTTTTCAATAGGTAGTATATATCCTACACTCTGGCTTTGTGCCAAATATAATTATTTATAACAATATATAACAATAAATAACAAGCACATTTCACCAAAAAATATTCTCAACTTTTCCCAAATGCTGAGGTCTGTGTACCTCATTAAAACTTAGTGGATTTTCTAAGCTTTAAATATTAGTATAACTCTTAGCAGAATTTGCTCAGTGACTTCCTGAGCACCTATTGCTTGTAACCTGGCTTTTCTCATATGAGTGATTATTTGCTGTTATTCTTCTTAATAAGAAGAAAGTGCTGAGACTCTCTATCCTATAGACTATGAGTTACAGGTGTCTCAAGTTCTGTAATAAAGGGTAATGCAGGAAGGATTGTGTCTCAAGTGCTCCCTATGGAGGGAATGTCTCACCTTGCAGCTTCCTCCATCAGCACTTTGGAATTTCAAGTTGCTGAATTAAAACGGTGTCAGGAATTCACCACTTCTTTCTGAAATTTCAGGTGTGGCAGTTAAAGTATCTAGCACTCTCTTAACACCCTACACTGAAATAATAAAAGCCCTCAGAAACAAATTACAGATCTCACTGAATATTACTAGTCTTCTGTCTTCAGCATCACATGGCCCAGAATTTTTTTGTGGCGGTTCATCCGCTGGATAGTTGAAGAGTGTATACCACAAGACATTCCTCCGTACAACTTACAAATGTTTATGTATATTGCTTGAAATGGTATGTAAATAACAATTAGCTCCACGGCACTATCATGATTTATAAAACCTATGCTGGGATTTAGAAGCCTATTTTGCAGCATTGTGTAACTGCACAGTTTGCAGTGCATACAAAATGGGACTAGAATTGAGCTTGATTTGTGCTAGCACTGAACAGCTACGGGCGAACTGCTGTGCAAGAAAAGAAAGTAGCTCTCATGTACTCTGATTAATAAAAACATCTGAGAGTCAAAACTTTGCGATTAAAAAGCTGATCTTCATACTTCCCTTTTCAGCCCCACTGCTCTACATCAGGATGTTGTGTAGCACAAGATAGATACTACTATTTTAACTTCTTGTTATCTTAGACCCAGCTACCAGAGAGAGATACCAGTAAAAGTCAGCGGGAGCTAAGCTATCAAGTCACAAACATTGCTTCCTACAGCACTCTGGCTTTTTTCTTGGTGGTCTCCTGTTCCATCTCAAACCAGGCTGCAGATGAATATTTTTGTCAATTTATGTCCTGCTACTGCTCACATAGATGGTATAAGCACTTCTAACATGCATTACTTTTAATGAGATTTAAATAAACGTAATTATAGAGATTGGTTCATAAAGAGGGGGAATAAGTGACTCAGAAAGGATGGATGAAAGACAGCATAAACAGATGTTTACAGGAGAACGGTTCATTCAGTGTATGGAGCTTTGTATGGCAGTTAGGCATGTTTCGCTCCAGATACCGTCAAATTCTTAACATGGTCTAAATGTGAAAAGTAATGCTGAGACTTACTAACATTGTCCTAGCACTCAGCTGTATGCAGTGTAAGGCAAACATTAAACGTGTTCTTTGGCACCCTAATGTTACTGTCCCATATCCCCAGGATGAGGTAAATTTAAAGACTTCATTTCGTTGGGAAAGAAAACAGATGGGCTACACAGGAACCTGTGAATTATCCGTGTTTAGTTTTCTTTAAGACTGATTGGACTAAAAACCATGCTGCAAGTCTTTATAGTGTGACCTCATCCATAGCCAAGATTTGGTCATTCCATGTTCTGTTGAATTTCATTCTGGAAAGCTCATACTGTGATTTGATGCTCTGACCATTTGAATGCTGATTTTTCCCCTTTTCTTGTCAAATCACATGGAGTAGTTCTTGAATTCTGCAATGATTGTGAGAAAATAAATGTATTCAAAGGGCCAGATATGTTAGGAACTGGCAGAGCTCCATTGATATGCTAGGGTTATGCTGCTCCAGCATTCATAAAGGTCAGATGGTAACAGACTAGTGAGAGCAACATGACATTCAGGGCTTTGGCCATATTCCAAATTCATGTGGTCAGCTTTGATTTTTTTCAGAATTTGGGGTTTATTGGCTTATATCTAGTTGCCCTTTGTAAATATTCAGAATAATCTTTTAAAATGTGGCCTACATAGATAACAAGCCAGAACACTTAGCTTGCCAAAATGTGACTGTGCTTTAGTCTTCTAACACAATGACTTTGTATGGAACCCTTCCTCAATCATTTTGCACAAGTAGCTTTTATAGTGTGTTGTACTTGCAAATACTAGCCTCACAAGTATGTGAGCAAAATGGAAGGCCCACCACTGAAATGAGTAGTTGTTGTGCAACTGAATAACAGTGGGATGCTTGTGAACCATCACCCAGGTTAACCAATCAAGTATACGAAAGAAACGAAGGAAAACATTCAGAGGAAGATTTTTATACCTTCTCAGATTCTTGGTGACAGTTCTGAGACTGCAGATGAAGATTTTCTCTCACTTCATCTGAAATTACAGACAGAGGGAGAGTTAGCATGTTGTGACTTATTTTACAGGACAGCAGCACCTCTCTTACAGGTCTCATTTTGTTGAAAATGAGAACAAAATTATTTAGATTATATTTGGCTTGTCACAAGTGCCAGAGTGGCTCACTGTTCTACAGTTTCATTCATCTTCCTGGGTAAAACAGCTTTTGGATTCAGCAGCGGGCAGGAAACAAAACTAATGATGATTATTTGTGTAATCCACAAGCACTTTCTCCTCCTTTCATTGGGAACACTTGCACTCTCTCTCTCTGTGTCCCTGAGTTCAGCTGAATAGCAGCCAAGCTACATCATTCAGTTATCTCATTAGTCTTTTATAAAGGGCAAGACAAACAAGTGAGCAACGCTGAAGTATGAAGGGCTTCATTTCAGGCAGGGAAAAAAGGTTTTCTCTGTGCTCTGAGATAGAGTTGGCAAAGCTGAACTTTAAATTAACCTAAGAAATACAAGGAAAAAAAACAATATTCCTGACTATAACATGAGCAGGAACAGAAGAAGAAATTAGTTTACTTATCTCCTCAGCGCTATATTAGTAGAGTAACAGAAAATGATGGGTAGAATTTTTGAAGTTCATGAATATCTTTGGAGCAGAGTTTTCTGGAAAACAGTCTCTCTGTCTTCTTGCATAAAGCAAACCTGTGAAGCTTTCTCAGTACAAACATCTCTTCTACATCCAAACCCATAACTTCTGAGTTTTTGCTCTTAGGCTCTGTAAGATATAACTAGATAGTGAGATCTCAAAAAATATAAATATAAATCTGACTTCATCTTTCAAAATTTAATTAGAGATACAAATCTACTATTCAGATTTTTTTTTTTGGTAATCTCATTAAAAACACAGTAACAAAACTGATACTATTTTTTCCTGTGCATCTTTTCTCAACAATCTTCCTCTTTTACCTCAAGGAAATGGAAATACTACATAAATAACACAAATACAACACAGCATCATTCTCACTGAAATAACAATTAAAATAACAATTAACACCACCTCACCCCCACCCCCACCCCCCCTTGTTCAGAGTATTTTGGGTAAGATTATGCTGCTGTATCTTTGGTTGATTCCAAATAGTTTCAGCTATGGTGGAGATCCAGTTTACATCTTAGTTTTATATCCAGTCTCAACAAAATTGCTAAAAGACTGCCACTTGTAGCTCAAATAAAGCAGGTGTGCCCTTTAGGCATGAAAGAATAAGTTAAGGATGGATAATCTTGTGTTGTAATGGTCAGCATCTCATGCTCTGTTAATGAAAGTTTTCGTGCTTGCTTGTTGCACATCAAGAATAAGTTCCCTTACATGTTTTGAAGAATACGTATTTTATTATAAAAGGAAAAAACTCAACAGTTGCTAATCCTTACATGATGATGTGTGCCTGCTTCAAATGGAGATGGGCAAGTGATGAATTATAGCAGTCTCAAACATCTGAGAGTGCAGCCTGATACTTGTTTTGAATTTTTAGTTCTGTAAAGCAGTCACTAATGAAAAGCAGGTTGTATTGTACATTGCATCGTTATAGAAAACTGTAACAAGGGCCCTGAGTCCTAAAATACATCAAAAGTTGAAGTAAAAACATAAATGGTAAATAAAATTCTATTAAACTTTAAAAAATTGTGTGCTATGTTATTGGTTCACTGTTTAGTCTTTTACTCATCTTTACATTGTAGTTTGGCAAGAGAAGCAGGATTACTTCTCAGAAGAGATTTGCCATATGAATTAGTGTTTGACATCATTAGAAGTAGTGCTATTTCCATTTCTGATGCAATAGTAGGTTTTTGGAGAGTACAGCATTCCCCATTTGGAGTTCAAGACAAAACTGATTTATGTGATCTTTATTCTGGAAAGATACAGAAAGGGTAAGTTTATGCACTCAAATGCATTAGTAATAGAGCAAAGCATTACAACTTTGTCATCTTGTTGCTTCAATATGTTGCATGCACTATACAAATAACATTTGGAAGTGAAAAGTGGGTTTGCTGGTCTACAAGCTCATTTAAAAAAAAAAAAGAAAAAACCAAAAAGAGAGCACTTGCCATCAGTTGGTTCAGCTACTGCTGTAGCTGTGTGCTGGTTCCCAGTGTGCTGGTAGCTCGACTGAGTTAATTGCCTGCTGCACATCTGCAGCGCATGTTGTTGCTCTCTGCTGCCTCCTGCTGCCCCCCATTGTCCCACCCACCCCCTGGGGTGACGTGACGGGGTATTGGTTTGGTGCCAAGCTTTTCAGGAACAGAGGTAAAACCAAATGTGCTTACCCAAAGATAAAAAGCCAAGCTCGGGCTTCTCCTGTAATAGGAAGCAGAAGAGAAGGAGACAAGCTACACATGGAAAAGGAGGCAGAAAACGAGACCTGGAGGATCAGGATTGCAGGTTGTGCTGCGGGTGGAGAAGTGTAAAGGATGGGACAGCCATCATTGCTCCTAAATGGAGCTGACTTTGCTCCCTAAAAATAACTTGTCATCCTTGACCACCCTGAGTAGTAGGGACAGCAGCCAGCCTGCTTCCCAGGGCTCCGCATAGGCTGTGTAGGTTAAAAGTAGTGTGGCCTTTCCCTCACCCCACTGTGGTACATGCTCTCCATGTAGCTGCCTACTTTCCCTGTCTCCTCCCAGTAACAGTGAACAGTGTTTAGTGGTGATAATGGAGCTGAAACCTTGAGGAACCACATCAGAGACAGGGGGACAGCCACAGTCCCTTGCAAAGTGTGCTAAGTGATTAAGCAGCTGCTTTTGCAATTTCCCACTGAAGTTAAGCAAATATGGTTGAGCTGTGGTAAGGACCAGTGCACTGCTTTTACAATAAGGACTGATAGTTTCTTGGGGTTGATTTTTTTTTTTTTTAAATTATTTATCTATGCTGTTTCTCAACAACATGCTGTGTATCCATGCTCATTGTTCATTAGGTCTTCTCTATTGCCAGGAGGCTTTCTCGGTTATCCTTTTGCCAGATTGTTTCAGTACAGATGTGTTTCAGAGGTTTAGGTATGAAAGCCTGACACTCCACACTTTTTCATTACAGCCTGCCAGAGCTCTGAATGGCAGAAATGATGTCACTGATGTCAGCATCACTGCGCAGAATATATAATTTATAGTGTCGCTGGCCGTGTTTCCTCTGGGGAGCTCTGTATTTTGTGTTGTGGTACCTTACTGCAGACAGCAGAGATTGCGGGGAGGAAGAGAAACATCACTTTTACTCCCTCTCCTTTCTCCCCTCATCAAACTGGTTACCTGTCACCAGCTGGAGGTGGACCGTCCTGCCTGCCTGGTGCCTCCCCTAAGGAGGACAGCAAACGCTGCCTCTGCCTGGCCATCGTGGAGGGAGGACGGTCCAGAGGGAATTTTTAAGCTGCTTGTTTATCAGAGTCTCAGAAAGGAGCTGGGGTGTCAGAATAACTCAGGTTTGCCTCTGTGTTAATAATGTCCAGCTCTGTTTAATATCAAAGACAGCTGTAATGCTTGCACAAGGCAGAATCTTAGCTGATCAGCTATCTTCGTTTACCATGCAGGAAACGGCTGGCGAGGGCATTTTTCTAAATGGCAGTGTGGTTCTGAAACACATAAGCAAAAGTTAGTCAGAAATCTTGAACAATAATCGCACTGTAAGTTGTTTCTTGGTTTTGTTTTTGTTTCAGGGTTTTTTGGTATCTTTCTTAGTGGAGGGGTTGTTAATGTCTGGTACTGTGGGCCAAGAAAAAAGGAACAAGCCTGAAAAAAACCCACATCCTCTCTTAGGACCAGATTCTTCCTTCGGTTGTGATTCCTATTGGCTTCACTAGATATTGTCCAAGTGGAGCTAAGCACAGAACTTGACCTGCGGATTTTGCAAGCCTAAGTTTGTTTCATGTGTGCTCTCATCCGGTTAAGCAAACAACTATTTCTACTGCGAGATAAATGCTCTCGGCTGAGATGTCTTGAGTCTGTACTTGGCTGCTGTAGCTTTTCTTGTTTCTCACAAAAAAACCCTCTCTGTCTGACCACTGGGTGTCAGTGAAAGACTGCAGAGTAATTTTTTGTGATTAAATATGCATGAGTTTCTCTCAGGCTCTGTGAGTGTTCTTTAGTTAAGGTGGACTGGGCAATTTTAAGAGAGCTAACACATACACCAGGATTGTACAATAATTAGGAAAACCAGCTCAGATCAGTAAGCTGTTCCTGAATCACTTGATTATTCTATACAAAATAATTCATACTATCACCAGCACTTTAGAAATTATAGAAAAAAAGTTTATCTTTCTTCTATTTCTGTTTCTAAAAACACTATTCCCAACGTAATAAAATCAAGCAGTACAAAGCTGTCATATTTTAATCTGTTCCTTGTGCATTAGACACCAATGTGTAACTGGAGGTCCCAGTCCTGAAAGGTGCTGGCCTCATGCAAGGTGGTCAGTAGGAAGATGCCCTTATAAGTGTATGAGAATTCAGGGTGCTCCATGCCTTCAAGTCAAACCTATTTTTGAGGCTCTGCCCACTTTCACCAAGGGGAAAAAAAATCTGCTGGGGATTATTCAGCAGACTGGCCTCAGAAGATGTGAATATCTGATATAAGATCAGACACAAGCTGGAAAGTCAGTGACAGCCTTTTTTTTAAACTGAGAGGAAAAAAGAGTTTAATTTAATTGAATGGGTAGATGCATGTATCCACACAATAGCAGATGTATTTGCATATCATGTTTATTTAATGTTGAAATTGGTTCCAATTTTCAATGTCAAAGGTGTCACAGCATTGAACAGGCCGCTGGAAGGAACCTTCATAGTTTTGGAAACTTGGCAGGAAACAAGTGGCCTTTGGGATCTGGGCAGGTGTCACAAGCATTTGGGGTTATGTAATAGGCACATTAATTGCATACCGCTGCAAAACTCATCTGCTGTCAAATGACTTGAGAGTGTCAGTGTCAGCCTGGTCCTCCTTCTTTAGGCTTCAGAGTTCTCTGACCACTGAAATAAGTTAAATAGACAAAATCCTGTGATCTGCTGCTCCATCCTGCTGACATGTTCAGAAGGATACTGCTGCCTTTGCTCAAACTCTACTCCTATTTTAAAGGCAATTTACAAAATTAAAGCATGTAAAGGTTTATTTTTGAAGTAATCTATTTTGATGGTCATTCCTTAGAAAAAAAACCCGCAGCAAATTCTTTGGCCGTACAAATAAAAAATATATTGGACTTCTATTTAGAGTAGAACTATAAAAGAACAAACCAATTTTTTTGCCTACAAGTTCTCCTTTGCACACTACAAAATGGAATTTCCCTGAATTGCCCTTCTAGGTATTTTTACTGTTTACAGAATGGATATTAAAAGGCACAGATACTTGAGATCTTACTCGATACACAACTATGGTCTGGCAGAGCTGCCCTTGGAGCAAGGATTTATCTAAACTGAATCTAGTGTAAAAACCATCTTTATTCCCTGTGCTGTAGGTATAGACAACCCGTGTGGCTGAATGAAAATTAATAGCCGAGCACTGCCGAATCTCTCTTTTTTGTCCTGTGCTCAGAACAGTGACTTGCTCCAGTTTTAAGTGTTTGCCAGTAGAGGCCCTTCTGTGCCAATGGGATGCAGCACAGACATTTTACAGCTGCTGCTGCACCTACGCTTGTGAAGCGTAGGCTGAAGTTGTTGCGCTCATGGAAGAGAGTTGCAAAGTTTCCATTATTTTCCTTGATGTAACAGCAGGTCTGTAGGTCAAAGGCAAAGTTCCTAGGCAACCAAAATCAAGAATCAGTGTTATTTTACTTATATTGGCAATAACATAGTTCTACTAAAATCAAAAAGAGCAGTTTTGCTTTGCTCTAAAGCTGGAGTGCTCAACCTGTACCTCTTTAGGCATTCTAGTGCAATGAACTATATGCTTCAATTAATGAGAATTTCAGTGATATCTAAACATGTTAAAGTGATGCTGGAAAAGTCGTGTTGTTCTGAGTAGAGTGCTAACAAATTTTTTTTTTTTTAGACTTTTTTATTTTAGCAATGAAATATGAAGTTCCTTTACTGTTGCACCATCATTTATAGCAGTTAGAACATTAAATATTTTTCTGCTTTAATAGCATATAGTATTGAGAGTGTTCTGTGTGCAACATGCTCTCAAATGTTTCAGATCAAAGTCTATAAACTTAATGTCTTTCAACATTAAGGATTACAGATAAGCTGGAGCCACTGTGCATTTACAAAAGCGATTTTATTAGACCTAAACAGAACACATCACAAATTAGATTTGTATAGTGGCAGAGTACCAGCACTCTGGCAAACATGCACATATTAAATTTGCAGACCAGAAAGCTAACACTTTTTATTTTTAATAAATATTGTCTAGGGATAATATTTCTTTGTATGTGTAAAATATGATTCATTTAAAATTAAGTTGCTCAATAACAACATCATGACTTATTATTGTTATGCATTACCTCAACATACTATCTCTACAATGATGTCAGAGATAATCTTCCATCCAAATGAAATAAATGAAGGTCCAAGGGTATCAAAATTATATTTATTGGGAAATCTGAATAGGTTTCTCAACTGTGAAATGGTACAGTATACACTTACCATTCTGTCCTAATTTATTCATTTGTAATAAAAGATACCAATACAAAGGAGGAGACCTGTGGATCCTCGAGCTAAAGCTGCAGTTTGAGAGAGCTTGTCCTCTGGTGGGGCTCAGCTTGAACTTTAGGCTGATGAGAAAATCAGTTTGAAGGACCGGTCACATCAGTTGCTGGGACTCTCCCTGGGAGACCTGGGCAGGGTGACTGCAGGGCAGCCGCACGAGCAGCAGTTCTGGGCAGCCCATCGCTGCATGTATTTTTTGTTGCTGGTACCACAGCGATGTGGCTCTGTGGAAGCCCAGGGCCATGCTGCTCTCTCCCCAGCTGCAGTATTGGGGAAATGTGGCGCTGCTGCTCTCTCCTGACTTATCCCCCATCTCCTCATTTTCGGGGAAAGTGGGAGCCTGTTTCTTGCTAAGTGTAGTGTCCAGTAACATGAGCCCTCGTCCTCTCTCAGGCCTGCCGGCACCATGCTCACATATGCAGGTGGAAAAATATTGCAAAAGAAGGGAGCATGAAGGTGATTATCAGAAGGGCATTTGCTGGACTCAGTCATGGTTCCTGCCTTGGTGGGAAGGAGGACCACACAAATCAGGAGAGTAGCGCTACCTGCAGCCACTGTGCATGCCTGCAGATACACCTTGCAGGAACATCTGAGGTTGCATCCGCATCCGTGAGACAGCTTTGTCTTAAGCATATTTCTGTGGTAAAGCTTTTGACCACAAGGAAAACAGCATTTCCAAACTAGAAAAGAAAATTTTTGCTCTCTGAATTTGTAGGGTTTTACTCATTTTAGTAGAATACTGTTAAATTATATCAGATTTTTCAGGAAGAACCTGTTGTTTCCAGAGAAGGAATCACCTCATGCTATTTTAGACACCTGTGACTGAAGACTTTTATTCTACATTTTATAATGAGGTCAACCATAGAAAAAAAATTTAGTCTAGAAATGAGTCATGGGTTTTCACGATGAAGGCAATTAATCACTAGACCACCCTGACATGGGTTGTGGTGGATTTTTCATCGCTAGAATTTTCTATCAAAGTATAGTGTTTTTATAAAAGACATGAACTTATTCCAACACGAATTATTTTGGGAATGTCCTATGACCTGCACTATACAGGAGATCAGTCTCAGTTACTACAGTGGTCTCTTCTGGCCTTATGATTTATGAATGTATATGTACACATGTATTTGCTTCAGTAGTTATTTAAAATGTTTAAAGTTTGTATTTTCAGTGTTTTCTTTCATAAAATTAAACCTTTTGTGCTGGTGGCACAAGTCATGTTTCCCCTAAAAGCAAACAGCAAGGAAACAATTATTGCCTTTGGCTACTTTGAGGCTAAATAAATAAAACTTTTAATTAAATCTAAAGGATTAGTGAATGTAAAAGGGAATAAGAAAAAACATACAAGTAATTTTAAAAGATCAGAAATACAGCCAGCTATGTTCAAAACATAATATTTTCAAAGGCCAAAAAACTGGCTTAAGTTTTAAAGGTGCAAGTTAAACAAAACAACAAAATAGCCCCCTACAACTTTCCAACATTAAATTAATTAAACATTTTTAATTATGCCATGAAACCTGGGGAATACTATAATCTGACACAGGCTGTAGTCTGCTTCAAATAATACTGTGTTGTTTAATGTAGGTATCGGTGGTTTAAATGCATTTTAATATAAATATATTTGCTTATACATGTGAAGAACCACCTTAGATAAAAGAGTAAGTCTACCTCCTAGGAAGTAATCTGATAATTTCCAGGGTAAACTTAATGTTTATTTAAAAAAAAATGATCTGTATATCTAGAAATGTAAATTTTACAAAGCTGACAATATGCACAGGGAGCCTGTGGCTGTTGTGAACACTTTCCTCCGGGTGAAGAGGAGTCATGGCAAACAGAAGTTGGGACCAGACCGTAACTGTTTTTTGGGTTGGATGCCCTGTCCCCTGAGGCAGGAGGGGGCAACACCTCTGCAGGATGCAACGTATCCACCATCTCTCTCTCTCCTCAGCTAACAGGGTGAATGTAAAGCAGACAGCGGGGAGGCTGGCATGCCATTGCCGATCCTGATAAACCAGACCTCCCCTGGGAAGCGCCACACGTATTCGGAGCATGCGGCGTAGTGTCCCGACCTCTGGATCCCACACGTGTATTTGCAGAAGCACTTCACAGAGAGACATGGAGTGGCGGTGACCCTCTCCTATTTCACTTGGGCTCTGGCCGAGCCCCTCTTCCCCTGGCAGCACCCTGCAGCTGCCGCTTAGTTCAGCGCAGTGACCTGCTGGGGGCCTTTTAGCCAGAAACCGCCTGCTGGGCTTGGAAGCAGATGCTTGGCTGGTGTGAGACAGGAACCGACACTGACAAGTGACATTGCTTTCTGGCTGCCTGAGGTTCTGCCTACCACTCAGGAGCACTCAAGGGCTTTCTGAGACATTTATCACCCTCCCTTACCCTTTAAGTTAAGAAAGTTTTTGGCAGGAGGGTGAGGGTCAACCTTTCAAACTGCTCTTCAAGGGTTCAGTATCCTGCCTTAATGGAAAAGATTAGGTGCACCATAGTTAATACTGCTATATTTACTGATGAGGTGTGGATTGATAGGTACTGTGTAGGACATAAGGAAGCTGTGTTTTCCAGTTTTCCTTGCTCAGTTGCTATCTCTCCATCATTTACTTTCAATTAAAAGATTAGCGGTAGTTTAGTTCAGACACTACGGTATGAAGTTCCTGCTTCTCTAATTGCAGTTGAGGAGGGAGTAGGGATAAAGAAAGTAATCTTGTAGGTTTGGAGAAGGAATAGCTATCTTCTAGCAAGAGATCTTTACCCTGAGCTCTACCATAGCCACTAAAGATTACTCTTAAATGTGCCAAGAAGAAAATTAAAATACTTACACATTTTAAGGGTTTAATTGAAGCTCATTTGTTGCCAATGTATATACTTATTTATTTCAGTGGAAATAACGTCCTCTTAAAGTGAGTATTTGGCTAGTAATACCGGCCTGCCTCTGAGACCAAATCCCCTGGAGGAGCTGCAGATCACAACACCCAGGCAAGCAGCTGCACACAGAAGGGCTATTTTCTTGGGCCTTCTTTTACCTTTTTAATCCTCTTATTCTTTTCTTTGCAGAATAGTGGGGGATTTTTACAGCTACAGAATGGTCCTTTCTTTATAGGATGTATGATTGTTTCTTGAAAAAGGATGTTATGCCTGCAAGTTGTCCAGGCCAGTTTGCAACTAATATGGGTAATGTGTGTTTAAAGCCTCACATCTTATGTGGTAAATTTAGTCTTACCAGGCCACCTGAAATTGAGCTAGTTAATCAGTGGAACTGTTTCCATAGCCCTGTTACATACAATATGACTTCTGCTTCTCTCTGCTGAGGCAGTTTACATAGATTTGAAGGAATATAGTGGTCAGCTGTACTTTTTTGTAGGACGTGCATGTTTAGATACAATGTGAAATGCTTTCACGGACTTTCTCAAACTGCTGGATAGAAAGCCTAGGTCCCATTAGTTAAATTTAACATATCAATAGTAGCTCTAATTTGCTCAATGGCAGGCAATTGAAGCATTTGTTTCAGTGTTTAACATTAAGATTTTAAAAACACTTATTTCCTTGATTTATCTTACTCACACATTCTTTAAGGCTGCTCATGTTGCTTTCATGGTCATAAATTCCGAAGCTAAATTCTCCATGACAGCATGGGTGGCATTCAGGTGTCTGAACACCAGAATGACTTTAGGTGTTCTTTAGGGACACTAGACCCCTTAATTCTGAGTAATTCAGTCACTTCCCAGGATAAAAGATTAGAATATGTTCTTTTCATACACATGCTCATTTCTGGGGGAAAAGCAAGCAAACAAACAAACCCCAAAGCAATATCATTAGTCCAGTCTCAGCTCAGTGTAACTGGAAAATAGTAGCACATCGCAGAACAGAGTTTCTCAGAATTATGCAGGAACTACACAGAAGCTATCAGGAAAGCTTAAATTAATGATGTCCTGTTGAAAAATGTCTTTTCTTAGAGTACGCTTATGGAAAAACTCATCAGGCTGGAAAATAATAAAACAAGAAGGCAAGATGATAGCCAAAGCTGTTCAGCTGTGGGACGACTCACAGAATACTTTAAATTCACACTTTATCTGATGTTTCTCATTTTTGATCCCTGTCTTTGTACATTAACCCCTTTGGGCAGTCATTCATGCACATTTGCAGAGTGAATAAGACAATGTCCGTATGTTTCCAGATTTAAAAGCAATCCATATAATCTCATTCAAAGTGCCACTTTCAGCAGAGATTAGTGATCAGCTTGCTTAATTTTAAGAGGAATTTAAATTTATTTCAATAGTGCTTGAATCTACAGCAGTGATATCATGAAACTAAAGATTATGGCCTGAATAGCTCATTGCATATGTTCTTTCTTCTTTCAAAAGCATAGGAGCCTATATAATTTTAAGTATCCCCTAGTCATTGTTGGACTTTCTGGTGACAGCCCACTGGTCTCTCTCCCTTCAAGCCAGTAAACCTAAGTCCTCTTTCTTACTTTCAATAAAATGAGATTAATCAGCTTAAACTCATGACTTCCTTATGCCAATCCATCCAAAAAAGCTGCCATTAAGTTCATAAGCAAAGTAGATTCTATGTCAAGTTTCCTCTGCCTTTCCCACAGTAAAGATTGAGCTGGGATAGACAGAATATTACTAGGATTCTCCATCAGGATATGGAAACTATGAATTGCTGCATGGAACAAAAAGAGCATCCCTAAGGCAGGATTTTTTTCTACTTTACCATGGTTAATACTCATCAAAAACAGTGTTAGGAAAAATGTAAATAGGGTTTAAAGTAAAGAATATCTCCCCTAAAAAAGTCAGCAGTTGACTCACAGAGCTGCAGCTGAAATCCTATCCTCCACTGCAGGTGAAATTCTCAATGCAGTCTCATAGGGGGTGCCCTCTAATACAGTTTATTTGTTCATAAAAAGATACAGATCTGGATATTTAAACCAGAATTAAAATAATAATAATAATCTTGCACTACAAACCCCATAAATTTACATCCCACTTGTAAAATGTGTGCCTAAGTGATGGCTTTTGATATGAGAGCAGAGGTGGCAGTGGACACTGGTCTTGGGAGTGGTGGTTCCCAGCCTGGCTTCAGTCAACGAGCTGCTCAGAAACGGCCTGTGTCCTACTAATGACATCTGTGCAGCTGTTGTTCTTTTCTTCGTTTCCATTAAGACTGCAAATATTTACTAAGATCTTTTGGGCAGAGTCCATAAAGATTATACAGTGAGAGAAGAAGGAAAGGAAACCCCTTTGCACAGTGGCAAGTTATTTGCCATGCCACTTAGACATTATGCTGACGGAAAAGAGTTAATTTCTTTTTTAGCCTGGCAATAAATTTTACGTATCTCAGACAAAACTAAGACCTGCAGGGGGGGACTAATTTATCATTTATGGAAAACTGAAGTGGTTCTTTGTTCAAAAGTGAAAATGCTTCCATGCTGGGAGGCAGCTTGCACAGGTTTTGCTTCTTCCTCAGTGGCCTGGAGCCCAGCTAAGAGCCATTGTTTCTGTCAGGGCTGAAATGAACAAAACTCTTTCCTCCTGCTCCCGTCTCGCATGTCATGCACTAACTGCATCCCTGGCACCTGCACGGCACCACTCAAGTTCAGAAAGCTGGGCTTTCTCATGCACCAGTCTCCATCTGCAATCATGGTGGCAGCACAGGGTGATGTTGCAGGGGAATGAGCGTGGAGACTCTCAACCTTTTGCCAGCGTGAGCCAGATTATCTGTACAGCACAGTCTTGTGCTATGCAGAGCTGCTTACATGGGCCTGAGGTCAAAAGAGTCCAACTGAAGCTTCAGTGAGGGAACGTAAGCCTTCCCTCTCATGTGGCCAAGGGTGGATTGCTGCCCCAGCGCAGCCATCCCACCATGGCTTTCAGGGCTAGTGCAGCCAGTATCAGCTTGTGTATCTTCCCTTTATCCTTCACTTCATTAATATTTCAGCATTTTTTGATCATCACCCGTTTTCTTATGAAAAAAAGTAGATTGCTAAACAGCTTCTACTAGCTTTGTGCTCAGTAATCACTATGGGGTTATTTCTTTATTAGTAAAATGGGGTAATACTATTTAGTCATGCTTTCATAATGCTTTATAGCTGGAAATATGAAACGTTAAACATGCATGGAGCAGTATTAACCTTGTAAGCTCATCTGGGCAAGAATTGCATCCAGCTCTGTTTATTCTAAAAATAACGTTTTTCTTAAAAGGGATTAAAGTTCCTTGAGTGTCATCCTTCCCTGCCAAAGAAAACCCATAAAAGCAAAGAGATGCCAAGCAATGGGACTTTTCTTACTGATATCCTCTCACAACATATTTTCCCTGACAAAGACAGATTACATCTTTTCAAGGAATTTTTGCCTTACTCAGATAAAGAAACAGAGCACCCTGAACATGTTAATCACTTTTGCTGGCTATTTCAATCCTTGCCTTAAAGCCTCAAAAATGCCAGTGCATACTGAGTCCTGACAGATGGTCACAGGCTGTGTGCAGTGTGTTTATCTGAGGATGAATTATGAAGTCATACGTATGTGTGCATGTCTGATGTATCTTCCCTAGGCGCTTACTTGCTCAACCTTTAAATATCAGCTTATTGAGTGATAAACGAAGTATAATATGGAATTTGCCCGGCTGTTTTCATTAAAAATTGTCTCACATTCTCAATTATTGCATCCATTTTTTCTCTTTGTAGGTTGCTGTGTTCTGAACTCAGGGTGAAATGTGTGAGCACCAGGATTTTTTAAAATGCAGAAAGGAGGCCGCAGACAAGGTTTAGGTCTTCAGAGTACAGGACAAACTGTTAGAAATTTGTGCAGCCACCAAAGCAGTTAAGTCTTGCTTCTATTCATGTCTGCTAAAGGTCTGCGTGCCTGCTCTGCTGAAAGGTGGAATACTGAGGAAATCCACAACTGTGTTTAAAATATATTTTTTTAATATATACACTATAAACTATCATATCAGGGCATAAACAGAACACTGAATGGGGCTGCCAAAAAAAAGACCTGCTTTTTATTAACCACTAATAGGATGATTGCCAAGACCAGAAGTCATAATAATATGAGAGAACTTCAGCTCTCTTTTCGTAAATTGATAGTGATATTCTTTTTCTTTTTAGGCTTTTGTTTCTATGAGTTTGTAACACAAATTACCGCACTTCTGTGGTGCTGTATGCCATACAATGAATCTTCTTGAATAAGAAATTAGAAGAAACTCCACTTTTTACTGAGAGGACTTGGACTTCTCTGCTCTGTCCACATCCCTTGGCTTGCAAATGATTGATATCACTGTGGTTTCATGCAGTGAAATAATCACTTATGGAGAAAAATATCCTCTGTCTAAAGAAACATGGTCTGAAATGATCGGGGTGTAAATAATACTGTGTTTGTCACCAGCTGTGACTGGGAAAAGGTCATGTTATACTAAGTTTTACTGTAAATTGTTAGGAAACAGGGTGGGTTTGGATTTACAGTTGGCAAACTCAACAAGGCTTGGAAAACTAAGGGTGGGAAGCTGCCCTTAGGGTGCACAGGTGAGGGGTGGCACAGAATAGTGATAAACATGTTCTCCTGGTCAGCAAAATTTCTATAAAAGCAATATTTTGTTCTCTTGAGGAAAGAAGTGTATTGAGTTCGCATTTTAAACAATAGCTAAGTTACTGTTATGAGGTAGACTTAAACTGGACAGCAATATAGTTACTGAAATATTTCCCTGTGGAAGGAGGGAATGTATTATAGTGGTGAGTATTAACCTTCTTCAAACACTGTCCTAGCCTCATTTTGTTGAGTGCTTCTAATTACATATTCTCAAAATGGTGACACCTAACTTTGCAGATTTGTTGCCATCCTGAGGAGCAAGGTCTTACTGATGGAATTAAAATCCTGTTCATTAATATAGAAACTTCTCACCTGAATGCTGAAAATACAACCCATCGCAGGATGCAGAAGTACCTTACTTACAGGACATTACTGCATGTTGCTATCACCGGCTCACTTTTCTAAACATGCAGGTTAGTACTCAGACTGAAGTCACACTGTATTTTAACACTTACTTTGTTAAAAATATATATATATTAGAGACTGCTATATGAGGGCATAAGAGAAGTGATAAGCTGATAAGATTGGCTAAAAAGACTGGTGTGTTTGGGGTTTTTTTGGACCAGTAACAGGATAGTTGCCAGATAACTGCCCTGAGATACATGGTAGATTTTATGAGAACTTGTAACATCACGCACTAGCAATTGAGGTGACCGATGGTTTTACTGTACAAAACAGTAGAGAAAGGGACTAGACCTCTACTCGGAATAGAGGCAAAGACTTGTCTGTATCAAATGATGTTAATTTAGTCACTCTTCAAACTGTCTTATCACCTAAGTAACTCTGAATTCATCAGATATTGTGTAACTGTGGTGAGCAGAACAGTGTTTTAATTCTGTCTTGCAAAAACCCACGGCATACAGTGAAAATTGTCTTGGCCTGTATTTAGAAATTTGCCCCTTAATAGAGACTTGTAATAAATTGAGAATTTGGCTCATTGGAAATACAACACTAAAACCAGAGACTATCCAGTTCATTAGAGATACTCAGCTCTTGCAAGATCAGAATGCTCTGACCCATAGTTCTGAAGTTACTGCCAAATTCAGATGAAAACATAAAGACTGTCTCAAAACATTAATGCTCCCAACAGTTTTAGAAAAATCTATGAAATATGGTCTTTAGGTTGTTTACCTTGCATAGAAGGGGGGGATTAAAGCTAGAAAAAATGTGTCCGTGAAGCACTTTTGATCCAAAAATCCACTAAATTCAATTAAGATTTACTACATCTTCAGTAGATATGGTATCAGCCATTAAGACAGAGTGACATTCAACTATTTAATTAGTATAATACAAGAAAAAAGTTAGCTGTTGCACAAGTTTAACACTAGAGTTATAGATTACAGAATTATACAGTCACTGTTCAATGACCACGACTATTTCAGCTTTGTTGGTGTTTGTTACACATGATCATATAAACCCTTTTTTTAAAGAACATTTATTTTGAAAATGCTTGATCTCTATTTGTGATTTTTACTCTTTAGCCTGTACGAAGCTTAAAAATCACCATGTTATCAATGAACTTTCACTTTTCAGATATAATGTGCCGATGCTTATCTCCTCATGAGACTTGTGGAATAAACAAGCAGCAGTGTTACCTGTCAAAACATAAAAATAGTGGGTGCCTGAGGTTTGTGGAAGTGCCATACAACCAGCCCGTGTTTTCCTCTGGTATGAGTTCAGTGGAAACGTGATACAAAATGCAGCAGAATGCTCTTTGTGCTGCTGGCCCCAAGCAAGCTGTTACAGCGCACGACATGTTCATGTCGGAGACAGTCACGCTGCACTCCCTTTATTGCCAGGGGAGTGAAGCAGGCACTCTTAGAAGGTTCACCTGACCTATTTTAAACAGTTGCTCAAGTGAGATGAATCATGTTCCTTTCTACAGATACTCTTGATAGGCTCTCCACTGACTAGCAGAGATGCGGGTTATTGTAAAACTCCAAAGTTTTTATTATAGTAGAGTACCTTGCATTTGAAGCTGTAGGGTACAGATTGTTAAACTGTGGCTCTCGAGCTTTTTTTTCTTCACCTTCAAGCCTGGCTCACTTCAAGGTTAACATGATTCAGCCAGAAAGGGACCTCTGTAGCCAGTCTAATGCAAGTGCTTCTGGGTTATCTCAGTTCCTTACTCTAAAAGGAAATTCACTAATGTATCCACCTGCACTGTGAGCTGTATGTATCTCACAGTGTGTCCCACAGTCCTGGTTCCCTCATTGTCCTCATGAGGCAACACATATGGCTCCTTATATCTGTGTTCCCACTCTGAAAAGGAGAGAAAGAAAGAGGAGGAATGAAAGAAGCCAAGAAGGAAAGAAGTAAGGAAGGAAAGAAAGAAGGAAAGAGAGGCTTCATGGTGATATCGTGCATGCTTAGAAAAAGGACCTGGGGGTGTTGGTTGACAGCTATTTAGATATGAGCCAGCAGTGTGCCCAGGTGGCCAAGAAGGCCAATGGCATCCTGTCTTGTATCAGGAATAGTGTGGCCAGCAGGAGTAGGGGAGTGATTGTGCCCCTGTACTCTGCACTGGTGAGGCCACAACTTGAATGCTGTGTTCAGTTTTGGGCCCCTCACTACAAGAAAGATGTTGCGTTGCTGGAGCGTGTCCAGAGAAGGGCAATGAAGCTGGTGAGAGGTCTGGAGCACAAGTCTGATGAGGAGCAGCTGAGGGAACTTGAGTTGTTCAGCCTGGAGAAGAGGAAGCTGAGGGGAGACCTTCTCGCCCTCTACAACTACTGACGGGGGTCATAGTGAGGTGGGTGTTAGTCTCTTCTCCCAGGTAACAGGACAAGAGGAAATGGACTCAGGGGAGGTTTAGATTGGACATTAGGAAAAATTTCTTCACTGAATGGTCTGTCAAGCACTGGAATGGGCTGCCCAGGGAAGTGGTCGAGTCCCCATCCCTGGAGGTATTTAAAAGATGGGCAGACGAGGTGCTTAGGGCCATGGTTTAGTGGTGGAATGGTAGTGATAGGTTAACGGTTGGCCTGATGGTCTTTTCCAACCTAAACGATTCTATGATTCTGTGATTCTATGATCTTCACTGGCCTTACAAGTAATAAACACAAGTTCTGGAATTAGCTGAATGGTGAACCACAGCACGTCATGGGGCTGGAAAGCCATAGCCATAGCTAAACTATGGACCATTCCCAAAGAGAAGCCCTCCCTTGCTTTTTTAGGTTAGGTGGTGCATGTCTGTAGACTGTTGGTTGTATGAAGACTTTTGTATGCAGCTCAGAGGGTCAGAGAGTCCATCCACTCCTCCTCTTCTAATGCGTTGAAATCAATGGGAGTTTTGCTTGGAAGCTAAAAGTAGAATTTGAGCCAATCTAAGATTGTGAATGACAATATCTTCTGAAGTATTTTATCAATTCTGCTTCACTGAAAATGCAGTTTTGTTTAGTAAACACAATCCTTTTGTGCATACTGCTATTTTGTAAATATTCAAGTAATGAGAGTTTCTCATGATTCATTTAACTGACTGTATCACAGTTTCTTTTAAGTCACACTTTTTAGGAATAGTTTTCTAAGGATTCAGCCTGAATGAAAACATCTTCTGCTGGGGAATGCCAACCCTGAGGTCAATAGGGCATGAGGAACCCAGTCTAGACTGTCTGTGAGGCGTCTTAATGGTATTTCCTAAGTAACAAATCGTTGCTCTTGATCGAATGTGTTCAGGTTTTACTGTGAAACATCACTTCTCCTTAGAGAAGTCAGGCTCATTTTCTCAATAAATTTTTCCCTGGGGTTAGTTGTTCTCAGGAAAATTTTGTTCAGTCAAGACTTTGATGGAAAAGACTTTCTGCTGGAAAAGACTGTCTATTTAAAAAACTCAGACAATTTTTTTCAGCACAGTAAGGCTCACTAAAATATTTTGTTTTAATAATGACATGAATTTTCTATATTTTATATTCATCTGTAGCACTTAGAGAAAATTGTACATATTTCCATGCTTTCAGTTTTCATGAAATCACTTATTTGGCCTAGCATAACTTTAAAACTTTCCAGCTCCCATGGATGGAGAGATCATTACAAGTTCTTTTCCATTGATTTGGAAAACATTTCATTAATGCTAAAAAAAAAAAGAAAGAAAAAGCCTTCATCTTACAATAGCAAAGCTTCTGTTTTTTTGCTACTGTGGAATTTCTCTCTCTCTCCTCTGTTTTATTCTCCTCACCTTTGTAATTTCCCCAATTAGCATAGGCAATTTGCTGCCCAAACCACCTATCCAACTGCATGATGATCCACTATTCTGTTTCATTCATTCATAGAGATATCTCACTTCCCCCAGCAAAAGCCCAGATTCCACACAATTCCTGTTTCAGATCTGCTCTAGTTTGCAGAATCTAGTGCACTTTTTCTCGATTACAACATGTGATTTGTTTTTTTCAGCAGAAATATGCATGTTCTGCGCTCACAGTGACAGTGTATATAAATGCAGATCTGTGTCTCCTTTTCATTAGGCTGTATTGCCTTTCCCTCTCAGAAGGTGATTTCACCATGCCTAACCCAATGATAAAGCCCTCTCTAGCCAAGGGGAGTAGGCAGACTTGAAGACTCCAACTTTCTTTTCAGTAAGTGTGGAGTTTTTGCCCATTTCTTATTACAGAATATCCTATGCTAGAGCCCTATCAGAAGAATCTTACTAAATTGAATGGGATTTTTTCCATAGACTTTTCTCAGTTTTGGATCAGTATCCACACAAAACCATCTAATAAATTATAGAATAGTTGATAGTCGATGACAAGAGTTTCAAGTGCAGGCTCACTACATCGCTGCCAGCATTGCCTTGAAGAGATAGGAACTATATAAATCTAGGAATAATGAAATCATCCATTTTTTCCAGAGACAAATGCAATCCAGAATTGAAGCCGTGAAACCACATCTGATGCTAGACAAAGGGAATATTAACATACGTATGTTTCCAACTATAGGGGAATTTCTTGAATTGTGTGTTCTTATTCTTGCCTTTAAGACAGCTTTTTTCAAGCCCAGCTTTTCCAAGTGAAGCACTGCACTGCACTGCACAGGTGAGAAAAAGCTGTTGTAAATATGTTAGTGGTTGTTCGTGCAGCCAGACACCAAGGCTTGCTGATTTCACGTGTCTCTCTGAAACCCAGTGATCTCAGAGGCAGAATATAGATGTTCTGTTGCTAATCCTACTTTGTTCATCAACCTGTGTCATTTTGAGTCATCATTTTTGTGATACCTGCTTTTCTGGAGCTCATTACTTTTTATTCGGTTGCTACTTTTAACTTCTGAAAATGTCCATTAATAAGAAAATATTTACTCTGAAAGTTCAAATATTTGTGGTTGCATATAGCAACATAGTTGTACAATCAGACAAAAGAAGTCTGACAGCTTTGCAGAGTTGCATAAATTGTTTATAGTGATAAATCTTGAATGTGGGTTCAGGGTGCCCACATTTATACACAGGAATTCAGGCAAAGGTTATAGTATGAATGTATGAAAATTTGAAAAAATTAAAAAAAAGATATTAAGGATACACTTTGGCATTAGATTTGATGGAGCAGTTCTGGTTTTCATACCTAGTTACTTTGATTTTCAAAGGGTTGTTCATATTCCCAAAACATCTTCACAGATGTGTGTCATGTTATAGTCATAATGTGGAATTTGTGGATTTTATTATCATTTATGCCCTTACTTCTTGAGAACCTCTGCTCTGCAGCAAGTCAAAGAAGGTGGGTTCTATTACATGGTGCTGCCATTACTCACAGATGTGTATTTCATAATTTAGTAGATGAAAAAAAGAATAAAGAGTAGAGAGGATCAATATTAATGTTGTAGAGCCTTTTAATTTTCATTACAATTTTCTGTAGATATTTTTGTTTCTTGAGAACAGAAAGTTTACTGAACATGAAATAAAGATGTTCTTCCACAAAAAAAAAGACAAGGCTTCATTTTTAATTTGTCCCTCTTTTATTTTTCCTTTATTTTCTCCCTAAATGGTTTACCAATTTTGATGAAATGATCCAAAATTCCATATAGAGCAAAAAAAGATGGTCAAATCTTCTCCTGCTAAGTACTATGACCTCACAGAGTTATGGTCCTCAGGTCTCACATAAACAAAAGGGTAATAAGCTTTGAAACAACCATGAAGAATGGGGGCAGGGAAAGGGCATAACTGAAGACCACATACAGACACCGAATGATGCACCAATAGAAGGAATGTAAAAATTGCCATTTTATCATCATAAAGGTGTAAGGCAAGTGCTATGACATAGACAAATTTGTGATACTTTTGGGGCACCTGACCTCCTTCAGGTTCCATGGACTGTTACTTTAACAGATACTTAAAGCAGCAAGCATTAAACTTCAGAAGTCCCTGTAATAAGATATGCATCAAACAATGTCAGCTTGAATTAAACTCATGTGACTGAAAACACTGGGTATCTAAATTACATCCTATTCACTTACTTAACTTGTTTGTATGACCTGTGAAATTTATTTTAATGTAAAATACAGTATAAATGCCCTGAAGCCTTTCAATTGGAGATTAAGTCCATGCCTAACTGTACAGGCTTTTGTGAATTTTAGTCAAACCCTATAATATATGTGATTGTAAGTTATTTTATGTAATATGTGATTATTATAGATTGCTAAAAGAGACACATCTTTAAGAAAATTAAAAATAAATGAAAAGGTTATTTTCTTAGTTGGTGGCAGACATTCAAAATCTGCTTGTAAATGAGTGTATTTTTAAAACCAAATACAAAGGATCCCTTTAAGTATATGTTTTCTTACCTTGAGGCTTAGACTGAAGTTTTTGTGTATGATTTGTTGATACAAAGGTTAGATCTGGCTTCAAAAATGGCAAAGTATCTTTACGTAAAGTCCAAATACGTCAGTGTTCATACACTACTCCTTTCTAAGACCTTGCAGAACCCAAATGAAAATGTTTATTTAAACCTGTTCCCTCACTTCAGAAAGCCAAAAAAAGAAATACAACAAAATTCAAACTGCAACACCTCAGTTGGATCTTTTTCCATGACGGTCAGGCAAAAAAAAAAAGCTGTTTCTAACATTTTTACAAGAATCCAGAACTCTTAGCTTATCTTTGTAACGTGGTATATTTCCATGAAAAACTGCAGCCTCTGTAATTTTTGTTTTATATGTGTGCTTTCTGTTTGTATATGTAAATGTAAATCTTCACACAGGCTGTGTAAAAAGATACTCCAGGTACATTTTATGGGAAGTGTGTACAAATGTTTGAATTATGACTAAATGGTCGCCATGCTGTAGTTAAGGTTATTTTCTGCTTATAAGAAAAATTGTCTAGCTGATCAAAATTTTCAGATCATAATATTAACTTTCAAAGCAATGGAAAAAAAAACCTCAGCTAAGCAATTAAAAATTCTTCCTCAAAATTTATCAGTTTAAATTTATACTTTCTGAGTCTCCTAGTGCTGTAAGGAAAGGTTGAATGAAAAAACTTTCTAAGTTATGACTTATGTCTTCAGCACAAGCTGTGACTGTAGGATCTGTGACATCACAACACCTCTTTTCACAAAGGGCTTTTTGTCAGGAAAAGAATTATATTTATGCAATCCCCCTAAAAGAAATGGGAAATTAGATAACAAAAATGTGCAGTTATGGATCATCTGAAGTTATTCTACCTAACAGATTAAATCAAAGACATAAAACCCAAGAAAATTAAACATCATCCCCTACTGACCTACCCAAGAAAAGTATCTTGCCAATAGTAACCTTCATATCCCATCTCAGAGCTGTGCTAGGAGGGATACCTGTTCTTCAGCAGTTTGCTGCAATCTAGAGCTGTTCACAGCATGAGGCAACTGAACACAGGGGAAGCTGTATGGGACATCTGCTGCTTATAATGCAGTTAGATAGGAGCGAACTATATTTTCCCATTGCTTTTAAAGGTAATATTGTCCTGGTTTTGTCTGTCTTCACAAAACAGACTTTGGGGAGTGGTGGTGGTGGTTGGTTTTTCTGAAGGATTGTAGTGATAGATTTTTTTATATTGATTTTGGATGCTGACCCTGGTTTCTTCCAAAGAAAAAACCCCCACCCCGTCATCTAGATCTAGATCTCACATTTACATCTCAAAGTGCTGAACATAGGTATATTCTGCTTTGGTTTAAACCTGGCTTTGTCTGTTATGTTCAGGGAGTGTAAAATATTTCTGCTTTTAGGTATTTGCTAACTTCTTCCAGAGTTGATTTATGTAAATAACTTATATCCTCCCTTCCCTGGTTTTCCTGTCTGCCTCTGTTCTGTTGCTGGTTTAATTCAGAGTGTAAACTCTTCAGTGCAAGGACTGTTTGCTTGCTGCGTGTTGGTAGACTGCTTGATCAACAGAATCATGCTCAAACCCGGCCTCTCGGCACTCCTGTAATTCAGTGATAAATGGGAATATCGTATTAATCTGAGATCTCAGAATCTTTAAATTCCTAATGTATACCTGCTGGATAAAACATCATGAAAGTAACTAGCCTTATCATCTTATCTGGGTTCGTTTTGTCTATGTCCCTAGACTCTGAGCTTATGAGCATGGGTTCTCTTGGTTCCTTGCAGTTTTTTTGAATTTAACATCATCCTGCAAGAAGTCACTATCACTTTGAAAAGGCCAGCTAAACTGCTGAAGTCAGTGCTGTCTAACCCTTCTCAGTCAAAATCAGCCCCTTTGGTCTTAAACAGATGAGATATTTGGGTTTTCCAATCTCAGCTATTGACTGAAAACTGTTCAATAACTACTACCATAACCTGCTACTGTAGGTGGGATGGCAAAGGTCAAAAGAGACAGTGGGCCGTCTCCTGAGACATATTCAAGTCAAAAGCCTTATGATACCCTACAGCTAGCTTCTCTGCTGATGCAAAAGGATAAATGTCTGTGAAAATCAATATACTTTTGACCATTTAAACACTGAAATTTGGCCTGCAGTTTTCCAAAACCTGCTGACCTACTCGTGGAAGTTATCCTCAGATTAGATTTTTACTGGTATGTCTTTGAGCCTGTGCACCTTAAGTTTTAAAGTATGTGAAGTTTATTTTATTGAAAGGAATGCTTATGGCGTATAGTGAAAACATTTGGCTTCTGACTTCTGGCTTTCATTCCACCAGTTCAATCATGAAGTGGTTAACTGTTATTTATAGTTCTTAGACATTCTTTAAGGATGAACATATCTACTGAAAAAACAAGAAGTCTTGGTGCTTGTGGGTAATTTATAGCAATTTTAAAGTTAGGAGAAAACTGTGATCTCATACTACAGGCTAAAAACCTGTCCATTCATTACCGCATGGCAATGGAATTTGGTTGAGAGGTTGACATAATCTAAGGAAGCTGAGATTCACAGCATCCAGGTACAACTGAGCAGGGAGAGGCTCAGTTACATGTCCTAAGGAATTACATAACTTTTCTTTCTGCTAGTTTTTTTTTTAATGCTAGACACAAACAGAGGATCAAAAAGGCGTTATATTTTTTTTCAATGCACTCCATACATTCTTTAATTTAATTAAAAGAATTTATACCACCAGTGTTGGAATATGTCAGTTTACAGAAAGCAGAAACTCAGGGTTTCTTTTCAGTAAGATTTTTTTATATTTTAAATCATTGACTGTAGGGTCAGAAGATTCATTAGCTGTAATTTAAGTATACCTTTACGTCACTCTGACTGCACAATGAAATCCAGTCTTGGTCTGATGTCATTAGAAGACAGAGAACCCGTCACCTCTATTTTGAAGTTGTCTCAGTGCTGAGATGTTTCCTTGCCTCAGTTTCAATGTCTGGCTTCAGTGCACAGCCACTGGCTTTAATTAGAGCTTTCCTCACTGGATTAGAGAGCTTTTCAGTGCATTTAATAATTTCTTCAGATACTCATACATTGCAAGTCACCTTCCTGTTTATAAAATAGTGAGTGATATTCTAACTTTCTCGTTGTACGGCATCTTCTCCAACCCTCAATTTCCTTTTGTGGGTTTTGGGCTTTTATTTTTAGGTTTGTGTTTTAGGATTTTTTTGTGTGGTTTTTTTGTGGTTTTGTTTTGGTGTTGGGTTTTCTTTGTTTTGTTTTGTTTTTTAGCTAAAACTGTTATTCAACATATTTTTTTTTACATATGGGCACAAGGCAGCACTATTGCTGTATGCTGAGGTGAATTAATCCTTATTTTCTATTTCTTCTCCTCATGCTGCCAAGTGTTGCCTTCACTCACTGCGCCTCTTTCCCTTGTAGTGGCAGGAAACCACAGCTCTTCTACACAGATGGGCAAGCAAGAAGTTTATCACTCCCATCCCGCCTTGTCCTTAAAACACATTTCCTTGAAGCCACAGCTCAGTCAATGGCCAAGATTTGCAGATTCCCCAAGATTTGGCAGTTCCCTCATTTTTTAGGCAAGAGAAGCCCATTCACTGGTAATTGCCCTTTGATTGCTTTTTCCATGCTTTCTGGGCCATTTCCTACACTCCAGGCTTCTATGAGTAAATGGAGGGTCTAATTCACATTGCCTTTTACAAGCTCGGTGTCCATAAAATAAAATGGAATTATTAAATGGACACATGCGCATTCCTGAAACTGTTACCACCCTCAGTTTTGATTTGTCTGTCCCTTTTTCCCCCTCCATTAACATTCTTACTAAAGAAATTCCAAAGTCTCCTGGCATTGCTCTGTCTTGTTTCTTCTCTTTAAGGTTTGGTGGATTTTTCAAAGAAAGCTGACAGAGTTTGTGGAGAGAGAGCTTGATTTCAAACAAACAAATAAACAAACAAACAAACATTATGAGTAGTAATCTAAATAAAGATATACATAGATATAATTTTTTTTGAAAGAAGAAATTCTGAAGGAAAAGCTCCTGATTTAGGCACAGATCCAGAAAAACAAGTAAGAACACATAACATTTTTAAAGAAAAGTAATTTTGTTGGTTTCAGTAGATTGCATACACTTTAAGCAAAGCACAGACTTCCATGTTTTCTCTGAAATCTTAGGTTGATTAACTCTGCATTCTAACCTGGACTGCAGTACAGTTGTACAATAATAGCTAATGAATAATTAGCTATTATTATTCAATAGTTATTCAATAGTTGATATTCAATAACTATTACAGGATTTTTACAATTGCTTTCAGTTTATGGTGATTGTATGAATATAATATACAGCCACAGAACAATATCCTGCTTTGTTAACCTTCTATATTTAATGATTTCCAAATTAAAACAATACTCCAAGAGTTTTCTTTATTAAATAAAGTTTGGTTTTTCTGATTTTTTTAAATCTCAGACAGTGCACTGTCATCTGTCATCTGCCTTGCTTATAAAGAAAAACTTTAACAGAGAAAATAATGAACATTTTCCTTCTCTAGTGAACTCTGTTTTCATGACTGGGGCTATAAACTGTATACAATTTAACTTCCAATTTTGTATGTAGAGTTTTTAGCATACTTGTCCTAGTTAGACTCCGTAAGTACTATTTTTATGCAAATAATAAGAAAATACATGCTTAGATAAATAAATCATTCTTTCATGAATCAAAACTGTGTATTTATGTACTCCTAGAAGTCTCATTATACAATCTTTTAATACTTTTTATTATTGCTTATTTGGTGACAAAATAAAAACAGAATAAGAAACAACAAAATAAGAACAAAAATCCTTGGTGGGTGAAAGTGTGATGATGTGAATACCTGTTATGGCTAAGATCATGTAATTGAAGGAAAAAGATATGATCACATGTAAAAAGCACGTAAAACTTTTATGCCATGCTTCCAATGTCATGGCTTAACAGCCGTATCCTGTAAGTTACAGTCTTAGCCTGTAATTCACAGGACTTAATCAATTTAGGTGGGAATCAATAAGAAATTATGTTGCTTAACACTTCTTGTGAATGACATATATAGATGTCATTAATTTTCTGGTTTTGGATGGGGACAGCCTTTGGAATGACATAATGTTCCTAATCCTTTGAGGCTTTGATTCTTTTCATTTTCCAATCTTAAATTTATCTACTGGCATAGAAACAATGTAATTACACAGATTATTATGAATGGAATATTATCTACGTCTTGATGTTGCTTTTGCATCTCCTATGATATGGAAATAAGCATTGATATTTTGATATCCTGGTTAACTTTTAAATTAAGATTTGACATTTTAGACCTGTTGCTGACAATGGTGCTTACTGTAAATCCTGTTTAAAGCTTATTCTGATTTGTAATGAGCAAATACTGTGAAATATTCAGTGTTCTTCAGAAAGAATAAAGTGTTCAGTTTCAAATTATGTCACTTGGAAAGGATCCTCAAAGGATACATTTTACCAGTGGCGATGCACTAGATTGTCTTAATTACCTGTTTTAACTGTGTTTTAATTATCAACTTTTGTTATTGGATTATAAATAAATCTGTGAAGGGAAAAGTGATGGCCTGTTCTAAAAAATTGTGCAGAACATTTCTTTTAAATCCTCCTCTGAATTACTTCCATGAAAGCTACCTGTTTTGTTTACCTTGGAACATTGGGATCAATCTGAGGTAAATAAAATAAGCTGTATTACTGCTATTCTCTTTTCTTTCATTTAAACTGTCTGAGGCAATTGTAATTACCCTTAGTATTAATGTGCAGAGATTCTATTTACAAGAGAAGGTACAAATTTTTCTTTTTATATTACACAGGCATGCACATACTGTACATTATGTAGCTATTATGCAGCTATTATGCTGTCAAAAGATGGCATCAGGATTCACTTTAGTACTTCAGAATCCTTTTATAATGTCTCCGAGTTGTGCAGCAGATTTGGTGTTACTAAAGAGATTATATGAAGTTTCCATCCTCACTGGTAGCCTGCACTAAGTTGCAGCTTCAGCTTTTGATAGATTGATTCTGGATCTGATTATCAGTTTGGAAAAAGTGTCATCAACTGCCTTCTGAAAGAGACTTTCCCTTTCATGTGATTTGCTGAAACTTAAGTTCTGTTCGTTTGTGAATTAATTTATTGAGAAATCATTTGAACAGCATAGCCAATACCAAGAGGCAGTTGAAAATGCTTGCATTCAGGAAGGTCCTGTCTTATGTGGTCAATGAGAGGGCTCACTAAACTAAAAATAAATAAAAAGTCGCTAAGTTCCTGTGCTCCTGTATGGTTATGAGACTCTCATGTTGTGCAAAGAACCACACTTGCCAGTAAGAGAAGTTCCCTCACATACATGTTCAGAGCCTGAGGAGAGGTGTTCTGATCAGGGTTGAAGTTTTTTTGGCGTGTTGATTGCATGTCCAGAAAGATATTGACAATGATGGCTTAGCTACAGCAGATACATGGTCAGTATAGCTGACAAATAAATTCCTAAGCAGATCATGTCTCCAAATGGAGAGAGAAAAGAGGTGTCTTTGTCAAGACAGTGCACCAGGAACACCCAAAAAGCATGTTTAACTGCATACAGCTTAGCCAGACCTTTCCTCTGCTCTCTTAGGTGAAAACAGGGAGTGGTGATGCACAAAGGAAGTTGTGAGTTTCTTTGGATATCTGTTTTATTTTGACGTCTGTATATATAACTGATATCTGTACCCAAAGGAACCCAGTATCAATTCCTGGTCACTGAGACCCAGGCACCTCCCCTGGCTAAAGTCTGACTCCGTATGGAGACAACATGTAGACAAAACAAGAATGTCCTCAGTCAGGGACGGGCTAAGTGAACAGTGACTTCAGTAGGGCAGCAGCTCGGTCACCAGTGACGGTATGAGTTACCTGATAAAAGCAGCTTGTAGCATATTGTCCTGTAAAAGCACCAGTCAGGCTTGACTAGGCATGGGTTCTCTTAGCTAGAATAAACTCAGCAGGATAACAATCAGTTATTCAGAAAATAGCTAATCACAGTCTTTTGAGAAAAAATGCTGAGGAAAAAAATGTGAGGAGAACATCCATTAGAAATTAGCTTAGTGATAGTTTTCTTGACTGATAACTGTAAATAAGAACATAGTGTAAGAATGCACATGCCAGAACAACTCAATGATCCATGTAAACTCGTATATTAGCTCATATAGAGTTGCATAAAATTTAAATATAATAACTACCCATGTAAGACTGAATTCTGCTCTTGTAGGTTATAGTGAATAGCACCATACCTCTGTGAGTAGTCTGTCTGGTTCTAAATATGTAGTGCTGTGCAATGCGAAAGTGATAGTTTTGCAGGGGAGGGAAAGGAAATACCTTTATGACCTCATATTATCCATTTATACTCTGAGTCATTAAAATGATTGCTTCTTATAAAAGTTATCTTGCTAGTAGAGGAATATGTGGGCAAATACTCCCTCTGACAATCAGTGTGCTTTGGATCAGACTCAAAACATACATGTTACTCAAACTTAACTTTCCTTGACTCCTACTGAATTTTTTGCCCCTAAAAGAAAACATCTGACTCTCCATAAAACTGCAGTCAATGGTGAAATTCCTGTCCAGTACAGCAGGTCCAGCGTGCTCCTCAGGTTAATTGTAAATTACACCATAATGTGTTATGCAAAAATAAGATTCTGTACGAGTAGTTTTCAACCTGTGGCCCACCAGTGAATAAGGAACAAGAGTCTATTGTCATTAGATTATATTTATTACACAGTGTCATTTCCATCAACACAAAAAATTAGGGGATCTACAAATCAAAAAAAGGATCAACAACATTCCACTGTGTCCAAATGTATAGCATCTAAACAAGTTGCTTTTCTGCTTGTCAGTTTTAATTATAGAGTGACCTTATTGTTGACCATATAAGTTATTTTCTGTAAGTGTTAAGGGACTCAGTAAGAGAAAATGAGGAGGAATGGAAGACAAGTATGAAGAACAGATGAATTTCATAAATCTGGGGTTCACTTCATGCCCACATGTCTAAGTTTTCTTTCTATGGAAATGAAGTTACAGTAGGGAGATGATTCATAACAGGGTCTTGCTCTGATGTGGCAGTAAGGATGTGGCAGGACTGTACTCTCTGATCAGGGAAGCAGGAACTGCTCCCAGGTCCTGCAATTTAGATTTAGAAGAAAATATATCTTGCTGTAACAGTTAAGACGGTAAACTCCATTAGTTCATCCAGTTTAATCCACTTTTGCTCAAATACTTTGGTGGCTAATCTGATTCAGACAGTGTGTCATTCTATTTCTCAATAATTTTATTTCAGTTAACCACATTTTGCTAGTTGGTATTTGTTTTTGCAACCATAGTGATGAAATATGTTCATTGGCTATGGATACAAGAATTCTAAGCAGGTGTCTAGCTTTGTCAAATTTCAGTAATTCAGAACATCTCCTGTCCATGCTACTAATAACTGATATTTAAACAATATAAACCTTTGTTTCTGTGATATCAAATCATAAATCTCTCAGTTTGGAATTGGCCAAGAAGATATGAGAATATTTATCTACAGTTCAATATTGCTTCTAGTACTTTGTTATTAATTTTGTCTGAATTTTTAGAAGCTTGTTGTCAGTTAGTAAGTAACTGTAGTTTTCCTCTGCTGGCCATACCTCCATTGGATTTGGTGTCTGTTGGTATAGGACGATATCATTGTAACCTGTTATCAGATTGTTATGAGAGTAACATCTGATACTTAGTGGTACTGACAATTGATACTTAGGATACATGTGTTGGCTAATTTTTAAGCTGGTATTGTCCTTCAGTGCTGTTAAAAATATCCTTATAACAAAAGTATTCTCAGGTTTAGAGAAGGTTACTTTCATTAAAAAACCCAATTATCCCCTATCTTGTATTACAGCAGAAGTCAAAAAGGAACACTTATTTGGCTTTTATTTTTGGTTTTGAAAACACAGGCTTTGTCATTCTTTGATTATTTCTCTTTTTACTTGCTCTTCTTTTTTCCAAATAACCATAGACTTGTGAAAATTGGTTCATTTACATTTGTCTTAGCCATTTTAGTGTTGCAAAATGTCGTATAAAATACAGTCTTAAAAACTCTGATAAAGAACTACAATACCTTGAAACTGTGTTTCAGAGGAGAGAACATTCTGCTCTACTCCTGCACATATACATAATTTAATCACCCACAAGGTATTTAGACACAGATAGTATTTATAAACTCACAATAATGATCTTTCTGGATGCTTTCTTATTCATATAATGTATGCTGGAGGTGTTTGGATCAAAAGGAATTAACTTAAGGGGGAAAAAAATCAGTACTGCATTGCATAATTTCCTTTGTTGATTTTTTCCACACATAGATTAATGTCTTACTTGTCCTTCTGATTCTGATGGGAGAGTGAGCTGTTTCACTTAGGTACCTGATGGTGTTTTAGATTCTTTTCTTCCTGAAACACCAAACGTGTTTTATTAATATTTCAGAATTTTAAACTTTTCACATGTATTTACAATGTCTATGGCTCACCATAACACCTGTTTACCTGAAGTGTTGTGTGTATTGGTATTTGTAAGACTTGTCCCTATGCCAGCCTGTGTGGTTCTGCTAGTTAATACTGTCACGATGGTGATCACAGCTTTTAAATCTGTGTTAGCATATCAAATGACATTTGTGTCTGCACTGGAGCTTGGAACACCTCCACTCTAAACTCTTTCCATTTTGAAAACTGTCTATTTATTTGTACTCTGTTTTTCATATGACTTAATCAGCTTTTAATCTATAACAGCATTCCACCCCATGGCTACAAATGTTTTGAACTGCCTCAAGTGGAAATGTCCATATAATCAAAATTCTGGATATTTAATATCTCTCTTGCCTTCAGCAGCCTTTCTCAAGAGCAATTCTGCTGACAGAAATTTGGCCTAAGACCAGAAATAGATACTGAATTCTCAGAAGGAAGTCTGTATTAAAAAGGAGGAAGCTGTGCAACAGAGATCACCTTACTGATATGTTTATCTCATAATGGTTCTTTATTTCCCTTTGCCTCTCCTACTTCACTGTAAAAAGTTTGGAATAGAGACCATAACATCTCTCTGTAATTCTGAGCAAAACTCTGCAAAACTACTAAGAAATAAGTGTCTGTTATAAAACAAACCTATAGCTGGTAGAAAGCAGTAAGTGAATACACAGGGGTCTGCCTATGCAAAAGCTATAGATCTCTCTCTTAAAAGCAAATTAACAGTATTAGAGACACATAAATCGATGCTTGTTAATACATATTATCAAGGAATTTTATTAACAAACTCATCAATTACACTTAGCCCATGTCCCTTTCCTGAACAAGATGATGAGATACCAGTTACAAATTTTCTTGATGTTTAGTTTTTATTGAGTAAATATTAGTTACATGATTGAACTGTTCATCCTTATGGGACACGGAATATTGGATTAAAACAGGAATATTTTCTATCCCCTGAATCATATTTGAAAAATTTTCCTGCCTACCAGGATTTTAATTTCTTTTTAGCCATTATATTTATTAAATCAAGACAGGACATGCTGGAATCTTCCTGTTCGGAGGCAAAAAATCTCCAAATGACAACATACTGTTGTGGTTTAATCCAGCAGGCAGCTGAACACCACACAGCTGCTTGCTCACCCCACCTCCCTGACCCAGTGAGGTGAGAGAAAATTGGGGAAAAAAAATAAAGCCTGTGGGTTGAGACCAGAACAGTTTAATAAAACAGCAGAGGAAAAGAGTAGTAATAACAACAACAACAATAATAACAATGATGATGATAAGAGACTATACAGCGTATGCAAAACAAGTGATGCTCAATGCCTTTGCTCACCACCTGCTGACTGATGACCAGCCCATCCCTAAGAAGTGATCCTGGCCAGCTCCCCCCAAGCATGATGTCATATGGTCTGGAATACCCCCTTGGCCAGTTGGGGTCAGCTGTCCTGGCTGTGCTCCCTCCCAGATTCTTGTGCACCTGGCAGAGCATGGGAAACTGGAAATGTCCTTGGCTGGTGTAAGCACTGCTTAGCAACAAGTAAAACATCAGTGAGTTATCAAGATTTTTCTCATCCTAAATCCAAAACACAGCACTGTGCCAGTTACTATGAAGAAAATTAACGCTATCTTAGCTGAAACCAGGACACATACTAAGAGTACATTTGAGAACAGAGGCATCTGTGTTTGAACTTGAAAATCTCAATATGAACATTGACTAAATCATTCAGCATGTATGTATATATGTATATATATGTAAATATTTGTATATAAATATATATGAAGGCTATCTAGTTTCCTGTAGCTTAGCTCCATTGTGCATAAGGGAAATCAGGAAATAAAAAGTTATTGGGAGTAAATATATATTCATGATTAATTATTTGATATGACTGACTACTCACCTATATAAATGACACAGTGGAAAATTAAAAGGAAATGGGCTGTAGAACTGCCAGATATGGCAGTGACAAAAGTAAGATTGTCTAGCCAGTGTGAAAGTAGAATGAACTCCTAAAATGTTTCAAAATTGTTAAAGTATTGGTAACATTTCTGAATTTCTAACTGCTACATTATCATTACTGTACGTATAACATTTTTATCACAGCACCAAATCAGTGTTTCAGAAAGCCCTGACTACCTTCTAGCCATGTGGGGAGAAGTGGGAGGTAGTCTCTAGTTTATGTACAGTTGGTATCCACAGCTGGCACTCTTGCTTCTGGCCCTTCATCTTAGTCACTTCAGCTCCATTTTCAACTTTTATTTATCTTTTCCTAAGGAGATATTGAAATGAAGCTAGACTTGGAAGAGTAGCTGATTATAATTTCAGTTTGGTTTCAATTTTTGGCAGCTAAATCTCAAGACTTTTGGAAACCTCGAAAAAATATATACAAGGAAGGCTACTAAAAACATTAGTCAACTGGGAAACATCCGCTTTTCCCAACCACATAGAATGAAATATTGAATAACATGGAAACAACTATCAGTGGTGTAAATTGTTGTCACTGCATCGAAGTTGATGATGAGACAATAATATAAATTTATGATCTGAACTGTCATTCCTCTCAGTTTCCCATAAGTAGATATATTAAAAATCTTGTTAGAGGACATTGAATTTAAAACAGGAATGACATGTACCCATGGAATTGACTGTAGCATATTGAAGGAACTACATTTTTATTAAAAATTCATTGGAAAGATAAGAGGCCAGTAAAATGACTGGAAGAATGTAATTTTCTTTCTCCCCAGAAATATTATGAAATACTTACAGTGTAACAGTCCACTTGGTAGATCCCTAAAGGATAATTTCCTTTCTCTGTCTCTCTATAGTTCCTTCCATTCCAAGTGCTGCATGCTTCTTTTATTTATTTTCCTTTTATACCATAAAATTTGACTGTCACTAGTTATATTTTGTTAGGATACAAAACAGCCCATTCAGCAATTGTTTTACATTCACACCTTGCACTTCAGAAGAGGAAAAAAAGTTACAGAAGAAAGTGCATCTGAGGACAGGCAATATAATCTGTCTTACTTGTATTGTATTTGACTCTATGGAAACTAACTGGCACTATTAATGAAGTAAGCTGCACTTCATCCTAAGTAAAGATGGCAGAATTTGAGTACTTTTAAGAGAGAGAGAAATTAAACTGGATAGATTGTACTTATAAACACAGAATTTTGAAGGCAGGGGCTAAAGTAGATTTCCTCCAGTTTTGAGAAATATTTAGCCTGGAAAATATGATAGACATGCAATTTCCTTTCTCTGGGAGTGCCACCCTTAAGGCGTGCTGAAAACTCTCTCCAGTGCTTATCTCCCTGAATCATAAAGAAGGTTGGCATTACATATAAGAACGTGTCAGCTTAGATATCAAAACTGAAGAGATCAGTATGGTTACTATGTCCTTTATATCTAAAATGCATATCCGCCCTTTATCTAAAGGAAGGTCTTATACACCTTTTTAATTTTCTACTGAGCAGTTACCAAGAAAATCTTTATTTATTGCATTGATTTCAAGGACTAATAGTGAGATTTTTATAGACAGATTCCTACTGACTGCTGGCTGTTTCCAAAAACCACTGACCTTTACAAATGAAAATACAAAGTATACAAATGATGCAAGTGGATGGGGGGATATGGGACGCTGACGGTTGTCACCTCTCATTGTGTAACTCCCAGAACTCCCAGAGAGTCACTGGAGACAGTCTGAATTTGTCCTAAGGTGACAGGCTCAAGTCCTCCTGGCATTCAGAGTAGAGGCACAGAAGCATGGACGTCTCATGCAACAATCTGGTTTCTGCTAGTGACTAATGAAATGAACGTGGACCAGTCATCTGACCTTTTAAACTTAGTTTGTATTGACACAAAATAAGGCAAATGGGTATGTGGTATGTATCTAGATAGATATATGGATGAAATGGAAAGGTTTTGGTTCTTGGGGGTTTTGTGCTTTTGGTGATGGGGAGAGTAAACTCCTTAAATTCTTTTGTGATCAGGCTTACGTTTATCAGTGAAATGGATATCCATTTCTATGCCGCTCCAGCCTCCCAAGAGCAGTTTCCCAATAATGTGGCGGTAGCATCTACAATGGGTGGAACTGGCTCTGTTAATGCAAACTCCATTACCCTTTCCTTCAAAGTAAAGCTGCTGTAATTTTTCTTGGCCACAATAAGACCCTGCCAATACCTGCTGCTTTTTTTTTTTTCTTTTTCACAGAAACATCATGAACTGAAGTTGGAAGAAAGATTTAACTAGTAAGCTAACACACTTGCATTACAGGATGTATACTAGTATATATTACTAGTAGGACCAGTCTGGGGCAACAATGCTGATCCGAGGGTTCCTAACATCTTGTTAGATTCAAATTGTACTATTAACAGTGGTAGTGCAAATCGGATGAATTCCTGAAGACTTATCACAGTATAACTGAGAGCAATATGTGGTCCTTATGATCCTTATCTTTTCACTTGAGAGAGAATATTAGAGCAGCAATATAAGCATGTTTTCATTCAGCTAAACAATAGAGCTAGTTCTTGTAGGGCTTTATCAAGTAACAAATTATGGAATTCACAATTTTTTATGTCATTGGACAGTACACCACCTCCCATCAGGGTAATATTTAGGGTTACTGCACATTTCATAGGATGAAATGGCCCTGAGGTGGAAGCCTCATCCACGTCCCCAGCTACATCAGCACCAACAAGGGGCAGCTGGTCTCCATACGGCAGACACCTGGCAGAGGCTGAGCAGTGGTGCTGGAAAGGAGCCCTTGTACCAGCACCTCTGATGGGGCCATGGCATGTGTGTGACTATGCAAATGGGTGGAGCAGACTGGGATCCTGAGCTGTAAGACATAATTGGTGTGGTCCTTATGTTATGTCATGCTTTTGCTGATGTCCACTGCCAGCCCACAGCAGATAATATAAGATCAAAAGTGCACTTGTTCCTATTCTGAAAATGGCTCCTGGAAACCTTAGTTCCTGCCATCAGCACAGATGTCATCTGTCACATGAGAGTCACTTAAACTACCTAGTTCTACCTATTTTTTTCTTTATGTCACCACCACTGTGTGGAGGACACAAAATCCATTAGGAAATAGTGCCTATATTCTCTGGTCTACATGTGTGTAAGTAGAATCTACATATCTGCAAGATTTTCAATGCTACATATGCATAAGGAGCCTTATAGTTAGTATTCATTATTTTTTTCCTGAGATTCTGAAAGATGCTACACAAAATAAACTTCTAGCATGCCATGTTCTGTTCTCTGTCAGCATCTAATTCTCCCTCTTTGTTCCACCTTTGAGCAAAGAATGCTATTAAACTCCATTCTTTATGGCAAATTTCTATGTTTTAAGCACCTGCCACCCATTTTACTCTGAACTGCAACAATGCCTTGACATTGTTTAATATGATAGCGATCTATTTGTTTGATCCTTGGCAGGAACAGCTGTTCTTTATTATACAGAGAGGAGGAGCAATTCAAATGGTTATTCCATCACTGATTTTTAGCTTTGTCTTAGAGGCTTTTTATTCACCTCATCAGTTCACTTGCTCCTAATTAATCCATCTGTTAGAATCGTCAACAAAGGATTTCCCTTATTAACATATCTCATGTGTGTGATTTATGGCCAGTATTAGTGCTATCACAGTCACGGAGGTAAAGGATTATATCTGTCTTCTATGGACATTTAGTTTGCCTCATCCATTTCACTAGCAGCTTTTATCTTACTCTCAGCTGGACTGCAAGCATGATAGCATGAGGTAATAGATGACTCCACACACACTGCTAGTGGTCTGTGCTTCTAGTCCTTTCTCACTTGGCTTGTTTGGTATCTTCTAGTTGAGCAAAACTTAAGGAACTCCCGCTTGCTTTGTTTAAGCAAATTCTGTAACACTGAACTGATAAAAAAAGCAAGTTGAAAATGTATTCTCATAAGAATTTTGGATTTAGCTATGTTCTGTGGTAGACAAATGCAAGAGGAGTAGCATAGTCAGACTCTCAGGAGTGGATAAATGCTGTAGGTAACTTTGCTGAAGAAAGATGAATTTGTCATCTTTATGCATAAGCATTATGTACTGTTTTGATTACCAATAATTTATAGATCTTGTTTGGTTTTTTTTTTTATTCTTGTTCACTGGGAGGAAAGAATGAAAACATTTTGTCTTCTACATCCACACTGAGCCCCTTACAAGTGATAGGACTGAGATCCTTGCAGCAACAACTGCAGATATAGAAGCTTCTATTTGTATCTCCCTTATTATATCTGTATGTATAAATTAATTATGAGTTGCTCTTATACACGATCATTCTAAAACAAACAAAGAAAACTTGTAGGGGTAGATCATAAATTATTATAAATGATCTGTTAAGGAGATTCTTTGACTGCGTGCCAAGAGGTTAAAAAACCGTTATCACCAATGAGTGGATGGAGCAAATGTACTGCATCTGTTTGTCTGAGTCAGAGAGAAGCTGTTTTAAACAGGTGGGGCTTTCTTAATCTCCTTCAGTGTATTATTATGAGAATGTGGAGTGACTGTGTCCAATTATGGAAAAGAAGGCAGCATCCATGCAATATGTGACTAGCCAAGAAGATAACAAATTCTCAAGAATCACTATAAGTAATGTAAACAGCAATATACACTTTCACAGTATTTTTTGTTTCTTATATTTTGTGTAATTATGTAGGCATTAATTCATGAAAATCTTATTGCAATAAACCAACAGATTTAGTTTTAACCAACAGAGTCTCCAAAATTCAACATTAAATACTCCATTAAGATGCATAATAAAGTGAAACTGAGGAGGGAGAGACGCTTGAATTAGAGGCTAAATTTAAGAGTTGATGTATTCTTATGTCAGCCTCAACAGGTCTGCCATGTGTAGAAGGCCCTGCGTTTTATCCATTGTGACTGAAGTCTTACTTACGTTAGAGTGGAAAAATAACATATGCAAATTTTTAAAACTGTAAGTAAAATAGCAGCTTCAATCCCTGATTAGAATTCATGAAGTCCCACTCTTGTGCTTGGTCTGTTTCCCACTGACATCACTTGGCCTGTGTGGAGGTAAATGAGGTGATGTAAGATTGGAGCTTAACTGGGAAACTAGACCTAACTCAGCCATACTTTAAGAATGTTCATATTTATAAAAATGAAGTGGGATTTTTTTCAATTTTGAACATTTGTTTGCAGCAGAATAATCTTTGGGGGTTCTGTGGCATAAGGGTAATATTTTCTTTTTCAACAATGTATTAAAAAATATGAAAAGTGAGAAAGGTAGTTCAGTTAATAGCTGATGATAGCATTGTAGTTTCTTCTCTTCTGCAGTAGGAAATATTAGGTGAATGGTAACTACTGAACTGAGAGAGTGAGTTAATGTGAATAAAAGCACAGCTTTTACCAAGGTTCAGAAACTTGAGAAGAAACTATGCCAATGTTCTTTATACCCACATCTAAATATCATCATTTGGGAGGTGATTGCTCTACAGAAAAATGTGTTAGAAGCATCTGCAATATGTTGCCATAGCACCTTGACAACTTAAAATAATTTTCTGATCACAAAGAACAAAAACAGCAGGAGAAACTTAAGTCATAACTTTCCTGCAATTTCCAGACGTATCAGGCTGCTGAACTACTTGTGTGTGCAGTGATCATTTGGGAAGCTTATCTGTGCTCATCATTCAAACTGAAGAGAGAAGAGGAAAGCACTTAGCTGATTTAGATCTTATTCATTACAGTAGCTGACATGCATAAATAATACCATGGTAATGGCCTGCTACTGGGTTTTAATGGATTAAAAGGTTGGAAACATAAGGTCTGTCAAACTGGAGTCTGTGTAACTTGGTGTTTGCAGAAACATTTTATCTGCAGAGCAAAAATGTGAATTTTTTCTTGTGAAGAAATAGAGTGTAAAAAGCCATATATAGGTTTCTCATAAACACCAGATACATCTGAATTCCACAGCAATATACTTGCTCAGACCTGGAAATTGCAGTCAAACATGGATTAGCAGCCCCAGAAATGTGTATTATGTTAACTGATATAAAACATGGGAAAAAATGGATATGTACTATATTTGCTGTTATATAGCTCTCCTGTCAAATTCATCAGCATTAAAACTGGTCTGAAATGACAAACAAAATCATACAGTCACCCCTCCCCCCTTCCCACCCTAAAATCTTAAATGATGAGGAAAACAAATATAGTCTATCAAAATGTTCAAGAAACAGGGTGGGGAAAAGACTATATTACATGCAGGCATCTGTTCACAGTAGATGTTTTGACCAAACATGGGATCCCTTAGGGCAGAAAGATAGGTCACAAAGTCTTCTTCAGGCACGTAGTTTGCTCTGCAAGGCAAGATTTATGATTTTGTTGCCTGCTCTTCTAACGAGATAATTCCTGTCAACATATCAAGTTTGTGGATGAAGCAAGATCACAGCTCAAATATCCTCCATACTCTGCTCTTGTGCCAGATGGGAGCTGATCCTAGGGATGTGGCTTCTCTGCAAGAAGCAGCACATACGTGCTGCTTCAGTCAAACCAGTATCGGACCAAGCCATGGCCACAGTGGCCATGGCAGTGTCCTTTATTTTGTATAAAAATATATACAAGCATTTAATAACATTAAGCTCATAATGTAAAACTCCTCATAGCAACAGAGGTCTTCCTGATTCAGTTTCAGGGATGTTACTGCCGAGACAGAAGAGGTGTCCTGAGCACCTCTGCTCTCCCATAACTCTGATTCACTCCTCTTGAAGTTGTTATTCCAGATAACTCTCACTGTGCCTTTTTAAGTAATTTCTGGCCCCTACATTCCTTTTCTGAAGATTGATTCCCCCCAGTGTAGAGATTGCAATGAAAAATGTAAAATAGGATGAGGATGGGTTTGTGCTAAAAATCCGACTGTGAACTGCAACAGTCAGAATGCAGAAACTTGGTCTCTTCTGCTGATTCTTACATGGAGGCTGTTGCCACTGGTCATATAGATAATAAAATCTAGATGGTAGGAGGCTGGACCTGAGCTTGATTTGAACAGGCTGGATTAGAGCTGATGTCCAGATGAGAGCACAGAGAGAAAGCCTGTTCCTGCTTGGCTGGACACACAGGGGCAGGACAGGGTCCTCTGCCACGATGGCCAAGGCTGGACTGGCAGAGCTCATCACATCCCTGTCTGGATCTTGACAGGTCTGCCAAGTCTTGAGGAAGCAGTAATACCTTATAATATCTACAACTGTTTCTTAGGACAGTGTGAATCAGACCCACATTTTCAAGCATTCCTTACATGCAAAAAGTTAGAATGTAAAACCTTTCCTAACAATAAAACATTTTAAAGGTAAAAAAAAAAAGGAATTCCAGATTTATGTATATATATATATACACATACATATATATGTATGTGTTCATGTACACCTATTATTCATTTTCTCAAGCCTTTTTGCATGCCATCGGTACTGTGACTAGCAAGCAGTAATGGAAGTTAATTCTGTTCAGAATGGATTTAATCTTGTGTCTTTACACATGAAATATTTATATTCTTCAGATGATGTGAGACTTTAGTCTACTTTGGTGTGTGGAAAGGGTGAGAAGAGACTTATTCCAGAGATTCCAGAGATTTTTGGACAACATGCTGTCTTGTTACAGCGTTAGCAGTCACGGAAGAACACAACATGCCTAGCATTACTGGTCAGTACAATGCTAAGACTTAACTACGTATTCAACAGTTCTTGTTCTGCATGCTTTTCAAGTTCTGGAAAAGAAACAGCGTTAAACTACAGTGACCTGAACGTGTTCAGACAGGTACTTTAACCTCACATGCCTGCCTTGTTTCTCCTCTGCTTCACACTACCCTTCATTCCCATATCCTTTTCTTTGAAATATTACTCAAAATCTAATAATCATCTCTGGTCATGAGTTTCAGATAAGATTACTACAAAGTTTCAAAGGGAGAAAGTATTCCAATTAACTTTCATTTTCACTTTACCTATTATATTACATTCTAGAAAATTAATTAAAACCTTCTTTCAAAGTCAAAGTACCATTCTCATTTTGTTTATATCTTCCAAGTATTCAGATTGTTTTAATGCAGTCCAAAGCCTTCTTTACATGGCACATGATGTTGATTAAATACCTGAAACAATGCTTTATAGCATTAATTTTGCCACTGATTATAATAAAATAAACTAATTTTGCAGTAGACTTGCCAATAAATCTAAGTAGGTCAAGAAAGTGAAAGAACATACACTTTCCTGAACATTTTTATTTATTTAGTCTGTATTTATTTGTGCCTTTTACCTCCAGTGTGACCTCTTAATATCTAATTGTCACTCCACACTTAAGATAGCAATTATCTACCTACTCTTGACTTTATATCAACCCGTCATCACCTTTTGTCAGTCAGTTCAGCAGAATTATTTTCACATAGGGGTTTCAACAAGAGAATAAAGGCCAGATGCAGAGAGAGACTTAGCAGTGTTTGGCATTGCAGGAATGAACCTTTAGCTGCTTAACACTAGTACTGAATTCAGAAAATGTGTGTTGGTTTCCTGGGCTCTTACCCCTGCAGAGGGGCATTAAATGCCTCAGAAGGGAATGAAATTACTCACAAATGGAAAGAAAATACATGCAGAATTTACCCCTGGGAAGTGCTGAGTTCAGCAGAAACAGCCCACCTCTCTCCAGAAATTAGGTACTATACCTTATGCCACAGGGAGTACAGAACTGTACCTGTAGGCTAGAGTTATGGAACCTCTCTTTTTAAAATAAGGCTATTTTTTGCTTTTAAGACATCATTGGAAAAAGAGATATCTCTGCTTATTGCCACTGTTGATCCTTTTTACACATCACCCAAACAACTGGAGAACATTAGATGGCAAGAGAAACTAAGGCTTATATGTTTCCCTGCTTTACCCAAAAACCAATTTGTCTTCTGGGAAGAACCTAATTTCAAGGTGTTACAGTACCTATGAGAATGCTTAATAAACACAGGAAGGGGAAAGACAGGGGAAATCAGATTAAACTAAGCAACAAATTTATATAAAACAATAGGGAAGACTCCAAATAAATTTTCAGTGAAATCCTTGATTTTGTTAGGTGATCAAGCAACTCTGCAAAATGTGATTTTCTTCCAATAATTTGGACATTCTAATATATGTAGTGAATTTTAAATATTATTTGACATTTTAGAACAATACTATCATTGCACAGCTTTTTTGCAGGCAGTTGTATCAAATGTATATTAACTGTTGTTCCTGAATGAAATTACCTTTGACAAGGTTTGGAGCTCAGCTGATTCTTTCTTACATGACTAGGTGAGTTTAATCTTATGCTAAGTCCTCAGCCCAAACATCTGTCCGTCAGAATGGGAAAGAGCTAGTAACTTAGGGGAAAAGGTTTTATGAGAGAGTAGACGGCCTAATTTACAGGGAAAAGATGTGAGGAAGAGACAGGGGTGGAAAAATGTTTGCAGGACTGGAGGTCAGCAAGGGAAGCATGTTTGGGTCTTTTCTGGGCTGCTGCCTTGTGAAGCGGAGATACTGAAGCTGATGACTTCTGAGAATGAAAGAAACTAGAATTGAATCTGCTAGGGAGTGTTAGCATGGGAGTGAGATTGTGGGGCGAAAAAAAATAGAAACTGGGGCAGAAGGCAATATCCACTTCAGTTTTCTGCTTTGTATTTGGTCACTGGTGGCCTGTGAGGGTGCTGCCTGCAACCTACTCACAAAATAATCCTCAGGTGAAATGTATTAGCAGAAGATTGGCTGTGGAACTCTTCCCTAGTCCTCTTTGTGGCTTCATGTTTTGTGGTAAGCAAGAGATACCATTTTCCTTAGTTCCTTTATGATAAAAAATGTTTTCTAGCTCAGTAGCTGTGAGTATGGCCCAAAACCAGGGAAACTGAGGCAGGAAGTGATGCTCAATCCAGGAAGGTGGGTTGCTGTTGTTAGTTGCAATTAAGTTTCTCAAAACAGTATTCTGATATACATGGCTGATTATTCAACTTCTTTTTATAGAGTGGTAAATCAGCCTACTCCTTAACTGTATGGGTAATGAGGTTCACCTTAATGAAGCTGTAACAGAGGTTAGATATGGACCAAGGGAATCTGGTTTCTTTTTTCCTCTTCTTCCTAAACATTTAATTGGCAGAAAGTTGAATGAAGTCATAACTTTAATATCTTTAATCCATCCCTTAGAAAAAGGAAAGATTAATCTAGCAAGGTAAACTGGTAGAGGTTTTTAGAAAGTAATATAGAAAGCAGAGGGAAAAGCTGACTGAATGATAGCATGTCTTCCAAAATAGTATAAAACCAGACTTTGAGACTTAGGCTGTTTTGTTATAAGTAACAAAATCCAGAAACCATGAACTACAATTGAATGTCATAGGGCAGAGTGAGATAATTTTAAAATGACAAAGAGTATTATTTTTTCTTAGGTAGTAAAATTAGCTTGCTTTTTTTTAAAAAAAAATATTTTGGAACATGTTGGTGTAGAAATGTCAAATTGAACTTCAGCAGCAGTTACAGGTAAAAAGGGTGTAATAGATATTTTCTACTCCTGAGTAATATCCCCAGATTAAGTTCTCTGAGGAGGTTTTAGGGTTTGTGATCTGTAACACTGTCTTTAAAATGGTCGTGTTAAAGCTGATCTTGTCAAATTAATCCTGTAAAGAAAAATCTAGAGAACAGATTTTTGAACTGTCAGTCTAACATCTTTGCATTTAGTTTACTTGCATCTTACTTTTCTCATTGTAAGCTGTAACCTGGGCCTTCTGGGAATCTTAGCTAATCAGGAGACATGCAATGAATCCACTGACTTTAAAAGATGCAAGAGGATTATTCATATCATTGTTCCTACTAAAAATTTCTTTGAAATCTGATTATCTGCTTCCTGTAAAAGGAATTCTTATGAATAGTGAGATTTCTAATGTCAGTGCTCCAGTACTTATTGACAGAAGAAAAACCATTTGGCTGGTTTGAATAGGTGTGGTGTACTTTTAAAAAAAAAAAAAATACTGAGGACTTCAGAACTGCCTATGTCTTCGTGTGTTAGTTGAACAGAGCAAATAGAAACACTTGGAAGTAAATCATCCTGACTGTACAGGACAGCTTCAGTGGATGTCTTGGCCACTTTCCTCTTCCCAGTGCAGTGACATCAAGGAAATAGCATTGCTCTTGGAGAGTCTGTGTTCTCTGAAGAGTTTGTGGCCTGGAACAGAATTGTGCACTCAAGTGATAACTAATAGCAGTGAGTGATGAAAACATTTTACATAACTTAAAAACAAATGGAATTGCAAAAGGATACGAACTAATGATGCAGAGGAGAAGACGGTGGAGAAAAGGAAATTGTGTAGACAAAACCTAAAAACTTACCTAAGAGCTCAGTACTAGGTCAGACTAAAGGTCTACCTAGTTCAGCATCATAACTTCAGTCCTGGCTAGTACTAAATTCTTAAGAAAGTGTATGTATATATAAACCAGGCATGTTGAGAGTATTTGATGTGCAGATTTGTTTTCTCAACTTTAATCAGCTAATAGTTTTTGTGGTTTAACCTGGCAGACAGATGACCACCACACAGCCACTTGCTCACTCCTCCCCCTTCTGTCAGTGGGCTGGGGGAGAGAATCGCAAAAACAAGTAAAACCAATGGGTTGAGATAAAGACAGCTTAATAAAAGAATCACAATAATAATGGAAATAGAATACACAGAATATACAAACCAAGTGATGCCCAGCCCATCCTGTGCAGTGATGGGCTCTCCCTCTGGCCAACTCCCCCCGAGCATGATGCCATATGGTCTGGAATAGCCCTGTGGCCAGTTGGGGTCAGCTGTCCTGGCTGTGCCCCCTCACAGCTTCTGGTGCACCTGGCAGAGCATGGGAAGCCGAAAAAGTCCTTGACTGGTGTAAGCCCTGCTCAGCAACAACTAAAACATCAGTGAGTTATCAACATTCTTCTAGTACTAAATCCCAAACACAGCGCTATGCCAGCTACTAGGAAGAAAATTAACTCTGTCCCAGCTGAAACCAGAACAATAGTGTAAGACCTTTATGAATGAGAATTTGTACTTGGACCAAAATACTCAGTAGCTACTGATGGACTGAACATCTACCTGTCTAAACCTTTGAATAGTTTTATGCTGTTTTCTACAGCATTTTGTAAAGACCATGAAATCCCCAAACTAATTATATGCTTGTTTGAAAGATGATTCGCTCAAAGCTTTTAATAAAAGACCATGGTGGAAACTCCTTGACATTTCAGGTCTGTCATCAACTGTTTAAGCCTCTGCTACTTGGCTGCTTCAAAAGCTTTAACAGAATTTTGAGACACATATCCAGCATTACTGTTAGAGGGAAATTTTTACTCGGTTTACATAGACCCCAGTTATTCATAATGCACTACTAATGTTACATTTTAGTATAGCATCCACCAGTTTGCCTAGGGATGTCAAGGTTTTAAATATAAGACCACTGTTATATTTGCCCCCTTTTATTATCTTGGTAACAACACAATCTCTGTGTCTGTGTTTTTCAAGGTGCTAAACTAAATGTTTCTGTCCCACATTTCATTGAACACGGGGGAAGAGTAGAGCTGGGTGAAAAGAGTAAAAACTATTTTAAAAAGGCATTGAGAAAGGATGAGTCAGCCACAAAATGTATGCATTTTAGAGCGTTAGTAGCAGCTCATTTAAGTTAGTGTTTCACACTTGATGGCAGGTACAAAAATGACATTTAAGGCAACAGATAAACCCTCCATTTCCAACTCTATTCTGGATTCAAAATGCCTTTGAAAACTTTTTGCTAGTGTTTTTTAGGTAAAGTTCCCTGTTTTCATTCTTCTCCTAGCATTTTGATTGGGAAGTGAGAAGGAGTGGTGCTAACAGGACATGTTCAGCCAGCAGTCTGTTCTCAGAAGCTTGTGATGAAAGGATTAAAATATATTGTTGAATTCAAGCATTGCTTTCATACAATAAAAGCTTTATTTCAGTTACCTGAAGACATGAAGTATCTTTCCCTGTTGGCAGAATGTAGGTTGATGGTGATGGCAGTCACACACACGGTACTCTAACTTATGTGAAAATGTTACCTAACTGTATAGATGTATGTACTAACTGTAAAAAGAAAACAGTCACTTCACCTGTACCTGTTTTGAGACAGAAACAGCACGAAGCAAAATATAATGCATGTGGCGCTCTAAGCTACCACTGCAGCTGCTGCTGCATTTACCAAACACTTCCATGGGGCTTTAAGTCTTCAGTGGAGCTACTTTATTTACACAAGGTGGCCCAGTCTAATGCAGTAAATTTAATATTTGATGAGGTCTGAAGAAGAATAAAATGTAGAAATACCAGCACTAGAAAGCAACACAAAAATGGAGTAATGCAGCACACGTATAAAGGCTGGAGGCTGTTAGAACAGTAAGGATAAGAATTGGAGGACCCTTCCAACAGGAGATGTAGAGGCAGTCCCCGCATTAAGGGATGTAATTTTGTACCGGGTTCAGGTGCCCAGGGGCTGTTGGGGGTCTGCGGGGCGGCCCCTGTGAGGAGGGGTGGAGGCTGCCCCGTGCCGGACACAGCCGGTTCCAGCCGACTCCAACAGCCCCACCGCAGGGCAGGGCTGGGCCCGCAGCCACCATGGCGGCGCCTCGGGGAGGGCCTGGGGCAGGGAGGGCAGAAAACGCTGGACAAAGAGAGAGGAATGGGTCGGGGGGGGGGGGGGGGGGAAGCGTGAGAAACAGCCCTGCGAGCCCTGAGGGGAGAGGGGGAGGACTTGCTCCAGGTGCCAGAGCAGAGATTCACCTGCAGCTCGTGGAAGAACATGGTGGAGCAGGTGGATAAGCCCTGAAGAACTGCGGGCATGGAGGACCCATGCTGGAGTAGGTTTACATTGAAGGACTGCAGCCTGTGGGAAAGACCCGCACTGGAGTAGGGGAAGAGTGTGAGGAGGAAGAAGCGGCAGAGAGGAGCTGTTACGGACTGACCGTAATCCCCCATTCCCCATCCAGTTGGGTTGGGTTTTTTACCCAGCAAAGAGTATGCCTATCCAGGCCATGGGCAGCTATTATCTCAAGCAGAATGCTGTGGAAAACTGTGTCAAAGGCTTTACTAAGGTCCAGGTAGAGAGCATCCACAGCTTTTCCCTGTCGACTAGGTGGGTCACCTGGTCATAGAAGGAGATCAGGTTGGTTAAGCAGGACCTGCCTTTCATAAACTCCTGTTCACTGGGCCTGATCTTCTGGTTTTTCTGAATGAGCTGTGTGGTGGCGCTCAAGATGATCTCCTCCATGACCAAGTAAGCTACTATACACCCAAAATATATTAAAATGTGAACTATGTTTCAGAAAATATTTTCCTTTCATTATTCCACATTAATCTTTACATATTTAGTTTAAGGAGTTAATGCTTAAATCCTCAGCTTCTCCCTAGTTCCCTTAAGTAGCATTAACTTGGAAGCAGCCCACCTGAGAAAGCAAGCAGTCTCTGTGCCAAAAACTGTTTTGGCGCTGTCAAGGCTGACTGACTCCTCTCTTGCAGCATTTCCCTTCTAAATGCCAGTTGCTGACTGTCATGGTGCTTGTGCAGTTCTATGTCAAGGGACCTTCTGTGATGCTTTTGTTGTAAGCAGTGCTCTCACTTAGGTTCTCTTGTGCATTGTTATCACTCTGAATCTTTGGAGAGAAGACTGAAGCACAGGAGTCCTTTTGCCAAAGCTGTGGATGAACCTGACAATTATGCACTGAATTCTGAGCCTATTCTGTCACATTTGCTGCTGCTTTGAAAGAGGCCTCAATTTTAGAGATCTTAGGGAGAGCACCAGTGTTCATAAAGCTTCAGCAAAAGACCAGATTGTGTCTTGCTGTGTAGGTATGTTCTCTGTCCTTATGAGTCACAGTTGTTATGAGAGGAATACCATTAAGTACAAGTATAATAATTGGAAGAAGACAAATAGCAGGAAAAACTGCGAGAAAACTGAGCATGTCAGGCCACACAATGGTGTGCAAACAAAAGGAACAGAGAAGTCCTGCATATCATGTTTTCATCCCCCTCTGAGAGCCTAGTTCTTTATCTTTTGTGTCCTTGTTTTCTTTCCCAAGTTACAAGGTCTCTGTACCTACCTAATTGTGGATCAAGGTCTTCTCCTCACAGCAAAGAAAGGATTTATTCTTAACCTAATGTAGTTGTGATTATGTGCAGGTCTGCCAGACACGGTCTTCGCCCTTAGTGCCACTCATATCTGATGTATACAATACTGTGTTACCTGGCATGGTTGTGAGCCAGCTGTGCAGCCCTTGGGTCACATCACTTCTGTGTTTCCCCCTTGTTGTCCCACCCTCCCTGCCCTTGAATCTACAAAGGTGGGGGCCCCCTCTTTGTGTGTGTGGCTGAGCCAAAAAACCTTGGGAAGTGAGATATTACGATTGATTCACTAAGAACACCAGCACTAACAACAACAAAAAATAGTTGAATTTCATGCGTGATCAGGTAAAGAATGCTTGCATGTAACATCAAAACCTTGATGCTACCCAACTTTATACAGTTTCTTAGCTAACGTACACATTGTATTTGGAGAAAGGAGAAGGCAAGGTGGTTTGCAAGACATCCAGAGATGAAGTTTAAATAATTCTTGGAAAAGCAAACAATAGACAATAGATGGGGAATAATAACACTGATGGCTGAATAAGATTGGTAATTGTTAAATACATTTAAATGGCATAATATAGAAGAAATTAAGATATAAAATAATAACAAGTATGCCTTTAACTGACTGCATACAATTCAGGTGATTTTTTTCACATCTATTTTTAAAAAAAATCTTCAAACTGTTGTGGCTTTGGAAGCAATTAGAAGTGTTAAAATGCTTCAAAAACATTCTGCGTGTATGAAAACAGTAATTCTAGTGCTGTCCTAAACAGTAGGATTGAAAACCATATCAGAAAGTCTGTTTTCCTAATGTTTCCAGACCTTCTTTGCAGACCAGAAATATTTTTATATGCTACAGTTAGGATAAGATTCAGATAAGAAGCCATTTTGAGATATTTCTTCTAACAGCACTGACATGTTTTGCAATTTGCCTGTTGCTGAAATGTTTTGTATGAAGATCAAAAAAGAAAGCTTTTTCTGTGTATGGATGTAGTGCTTCTGTATGAATGCTTGTGGCTTTTTTCTTATGTAAAATTATTTTTTAATAGAATTTCTAGGACTCTTTTCTGAATGAACCAAAACCTAATTTTTTTTAATGTTTCTAAAATGAAAGGTAAGCCAGGCTGTTACTCTGGCTCTATGTTTGCACTCTTTTTATAAACAGTGTTGAGGATAATCAATCATCTGTCCTGAACTTTGAAATGGTGACATCTGGACTACATCCTCACAATGGTGTAGCACTGACACTTTAAACAAACTCAGAAAATGGTAAAAAAAAAGAAAAAAAAGCACTACTTAAAACTACCCCATGAGCATAATCTTCTGTGTGCAAACAAAAGACTAGAAGACTCATTTTTGCTGGAAACATTTGAAGTTTTGTTTGGTTTTTTTTTCCCCTTTACCCTTTTCCTGGCTTTAACTTATTGAACTTTTTCATTAAGGCAGCCTGAAGGCACTAAATTACAGATGGTGCTCACTCATACTAAAATTGAAACCTTCCTCTTTCAAAAGGTAATTGTTTCCAGTTGATACATGCAACATGAAGTGGGTAAGTCAATCATTTCTAGAATGAAAATAGCTCTTATATTCCTGAGAAGGGAAACTCCCTGAAAAGACCTTTCTGTCCTAAAAGATATCGCATGCTCTTTCCTTCACATATGATCTAACTTTGTGTCAAATTCACCCACAGTAACTTTGACAGAAATGAGTAAGAGTAGCAAGTGTTCCTTATTATTTATAGTCTATGAGTGGAAAAAAAATGGGAAAAAAAGCTGATTATATGTTAGAAAGCATAAATGTTTCCTCTTAATATTTTAAAACTTTCTTATAAAGATGGGTCTTAAGAGATCTAGACCATGTAGCCTTTTTGAAACTGGGAGTATTCTGAACAGCAGGTCACACAGTAACTGAGAGAATGTGTAAACAGAATATACCATTTTACAGTGCACTTGGTTATATATCTAACCCACACTGAAAAAAAAATCCTGAATAATAATATCTATTTAAATAAACACTATTACAGTCAGAAGAATTATATGAAAATTAGGTTTGTTCTATAACTTGTTAAGCTTCTTGAAGGCCTGCACACTAATAGGCGTTTTCTAATTATTTAGCAGCTCCAGATCTAGAGTAGGAAATCCTGCTTTTTGTCTCTACTGTTCAACACAGATGTGAGCACAAACCATAAAGGGAAATGCACTGTGCCTTTTCTTCCTGAGTTTCCTAAATATCTGCTGATAGTAAAGGCATGCTGAACTTCAGGAGTCCTGCATCTTATTTCAGCTCTGAAGAAAATGTGCTTTAGTGTTATGAATTCTTCTGCCTCTGAACAACCCTGCATTCAGTTTCCTGCTTTCATTGGCTTCTCCCAGCCTCTACTCTCTGTCCCCTGTCCTGGTCTTCTAGTTTCATGTCCCTGTTTGCCCTCTAGTAAACAAAAAAAAGGATTAACAACTTATATTCATGTCTTTGAAATCATGTCTTTGAGCTATTTCAGAGCTCTCTTCTTACAAGTAGAAAAGTTGCCATGAATGCATACTTGAAAGTAATGTAAGTAGCATCACATGCAAGCTCACAGAATAGTTTCTGCCTGTGTTTCTGTAACTGAGATATGAACATCAAGGCCTGAATGCCTGGTGCTTAATTTGAACCGTCCGAGTGAGCTGGGCTCAATCAATAGCCATGTTAGCTTTATTCAGGAACAAACATACTCCGGCTTATTCCTGCACCAATGAAAACAAAGCTATTTCCTACTGTCCATTTGCACCTTTATTTACTTTAGCTGAATCAGATAAGAGTTACAGTTTAAGACATGTGAAATTAGCAACAGCTCCCTAAAATTTTTGTTCCACGTGGATGGCTTGCCTCTCTCAGGGAAACTGTGTTGGCTTGATGCTCATATGTCCCACTGAAGACTCTTTTTTTCAAGGGGGGGCAAGGAGGAATGAGGGGTTTTTTGCACATAGACTGGCCCCACATAGGGCTTTGTAAAATTACTATAAAATGTTCAAGGTAAGGCCTGAGTTCTATCTATCTTTCTAGTGTGAGGGGAAAAAAACCCACAGTCTTCATGATAAAAAGAAAAAGAAATAGAAAGAAACTTTGAATATGTGCAGCAAGGCAGGCATTCCTTAAGAAAGTTTAAGCCCCTGGGCAGCACAAGGCCTTGATGCTCCCTGGTGTTTTCCTACCAACCTTCCTGGCAGCTTGCTGCCCGCTGCAGAACCTGCTCCCAGCACGTGGGAGAAGGACTGCAGTTGCTGCTGCTGCACGCACAAAACCCCCAAGCCCATAGAACATCCCTGGGCTCTCAAGGTATTACATGATCTTTCAGACCATCTAAATGCTTGACTTAACAAAACTCAACTGAACAATTCCTTTTACTTTGCAAGACTTCTGCTCCTCTTTCAGAATTGAAGAAGGGCTTTCATGCTGAAAAGCTTGTTCCTTTTTTTTATTCTCCAGCTATGTCAGCTGGTCTAGAAAAAGCTACTACCTCCTGCAAATCTTGCTCCTCAGAAAGAATAGTGCATGTATGTTGTTTGTTTGTTTGGGTTTTTTCACTTTCAGGACAGGTACACGTAAGTAAAAACCTGGTTTCTGTTTTATGAACTCTAGGGGATATAAAAACTTTTGTAAATCTCCCTCCTTAGGACTGACTGAAAGTTAAGGTAGAAGAGGCCACTTTAAAAAAAAGAAAAAAATAAAAAGCACAGCATGTGCCTAAGTATTTTGCTGACCATGATGAAATAAAACATATGCTTAAATGAAAAAGGGCAACAAAATCCTCTCTTCCCCCAGCTGAAAGGTCCCTGTTCTTGAGGGGTGGGGCTGCCAAGGGAAGATTTTTAAACAAAACCAATTCCCAGGCACATTCTGTTTATCAAGCAGGGAGCCTGGCCCATGTTAGTTGTACTGCAGATGAACTCTTCTGAATCCTTTCATACTTCCATTGCCAACTTTATGAAGAATATCAATTAAAACCATAAGCTTTAATAAATTACATGTAGCTGTCATTGCATATCTTCCTAAGATAATGAAAAGTAATCTTATCTCTTAATTAAGGCTTCTTGCTGCTGAAACTAAAAGCATAATGTTTAACCCAATTTAAATCAAAGTTGAAGACAACAATAAGAGTGCTTAACTAAGCATTTTGACCTGGGTGGTGATGGCCAATAAGCCTGGGTTTACGGTCTGCTATAATCAAGGATGCATCATATGGTGTTTCATAGTCTATTGGCACTTCTAAAGGCTATCCTTTAAAAAAATGATCACTGAAATTTTGCTTTCTCTGCTCTGACTATACTTAAAGACAGAATAAGTGGATCTGCATTAACTGAGAATGTATTGTTTGTTCTTGTGGAAATTGGTGGTTTCAAATGCATACAGGTAGTAGCTAGGTAGCATAATTAGGAAGTAGGTAGAAAATTTGCGCATGATTTACAAAATATTTGTAAAGGGAAAGTCAGTTTCAAAAAACCAAGCTTTTTTTATGAAAAAAACGCTTGGAAAAAAGCAAAAAAAAAAAGCAATTACGCCTCCCTTCTGCTATTTTTCTTTAACTTCCAAGGTGCATCCATAAAAAGCTAATCATATAGCAAGACACAAAAAATAAAAGCTTTTAAAAAATGTAGCTCTATCTAGTCATTAGTTCTTATGTTGAGAAGGAGTCCTGAGAAAATTTGTTATAAAAATGGCAACAGAAATCAGTCTGGTAGCTCAAAAAGGCAGCCCAGTTCAAGGCATTGGGGGTGGTGAAGGGGAAGAAGAGAAGGTGATTTCATTAATAAAACAAAGCATGGAGTGTCTATAAAGAAGGATGTATTATGTTGGGAATCAAGTGAAGGATGCACTTGAAAGGAAAAGGTGCGGCTTGGATATTTGACCGTAGTTCTTTGAGACAAAGCTTGATTAAAAAATTGAGAGAACAGTCAATCCTCCATAAATGCATAATTGTATACTGCTGCTTCCCATACAATGGTTCTTTTATGGGGCTGCCTCCTCTTCTCTGCTCTGTACTAAGCTCCAGCTCTGACAGTACAGGTATGACTTGGAGTCTTGAAGGTTTTGAGTGTTGAGGGTTTGTTTTTTTTAAGCAGACCTCAGATCTTCTGAGCAACACAAAGGCTTAGCTTGTTCTGAACCTAGGTTTTTAAAATTCCCCTAAAGTATAAAGAGGAAAAATTAGTACTTTACTACCTGAAATACAAATAAAACGTCCTTTGACTACAATTATTGAACTCTAGCAAAATATTATTTTAAGCTGGGTAAACTGATGCTAGTTCCGTGCTAAACAGCACTCAAGTCCTACAATAGTAATGTGGAAACTCACTGGCTGAAGGGGTGTGTGTGTGAGGGGGAATTACTACTCACAACAAAAGCAAAGGAATGCAGCCAAGCAGAAAGTAAGGAAAGCATGAAATTAATGTATTTCCCTTGTTGTTTTAATGTAGCCTGTGGAGGATGAAAGGACTTCAGATTAGGAAATCGCATTTCTCAATTCGGAAAAGACCTCCATCACATCCCGGAACTTTTCCCAGAATATATTGTTATATATAAAAGAAAAAACTTTTTGCTTGAATGCGTCTCTTCCACCACTAAAGAACTGCTATCTTCCATGAAAAAATAAAAGATTTCAATGGCAGGAGGAAAAAGTTTGCTTAGAGATGTTTTATTGTTATGCTTAGAGAAGTTTTATTGTCACTGTGAATTAGTAGCTTTGGTGTCTGCCAGACACATGAGCAGGGTAACTGGTGATGTTTTAACACCTGATGACTGCACTTGCAGTGTGCCTTTCCTAGTCTCCCCCTGAAGAGATCTGGTAGAGGTCCCTCATCAGATCAAGTCCCCAGCTCTCCACGCTAATGCAAGAGGGAACATCTTTGTTTATGGAGGGGAAGCTATGCTTGCTGTGCATCTAATGAAAATTGCCCTTTCTATGTATTTTGTAGAAGCAGTCAAGTCAGCTGTAAAGTGCTTGTGAGTTTTCTCATCCAGTATTAGATCTCACTCAATGAATAATGAATCATGGGTGTGTTGTGTTTCCATCTTTTTTCACCTTTACCATTTACTAATTTTGGAACTTGAAATTTATGACAGCGCTGAGCCAGGGCTCTTGGCTTAGGAAATGGGAATGTTTTAAAGGGAAGCTTAACAGCTGCATCTTGGTTGAATATACCATAAAGACTTTAGTCTGACCTACATAAAAAACTTAGAAAGCTTTTCATTTTGCAAATGAATAGAGGGCCCTAAAACTGAGCACATGTTAATTGCTCTCTAAAAGACTAGGATACACAGAAATAAAGATGGAAGAGTTATTGTGGGACTTACCATTGTTTATTTCAGCATGTTATGTGGCAGTGTGGCTTGCCAGTGTTTGCTTCAGTGCCTGGTACAGTAACCTTCTGTAGATTGGACTAAGCAGACAATTTGATTTGTCCTAGCATGTCCCCTGAATGCCGCTAAATTAAATACTGCTTCTGGATTATGTGTTAAATTAATTGCTAAATAATATGGGTAAAATAACAGCTGATTAAATTATTGGTAATTTTGTCAAGAGATTTTTCTGATGCTACATCAAATAGTTTCATCTTTTAAGCAGTGTTATTAACTATGGGTTTTATCTCTCAAATTGCTGTGTAAAAATTAGAAAGGAAATTGTCATCCAAGACACTAGTTCTGATATAATGTGCAAGTGTCTTTTTTTTGTGCTCTAAGAAGGAGGTCAGGAATTCAGAGAATAAAATTTTGTCTGTCATGCATAATTTGCCTTTTACATAAACCTTAAGCCTAAACTGTCATTTAATTTATTTATGTAACACTTTTTATACACCCCCACCCTCCCACACACACTTCTTTCCATCTCTACTGTAAAGCACATAGGGGAATAGCCTCACTTAACTGAATGGCTATTTTATATTTTATAATCCAATTTTTATAAGCCCCATAAAATATATTTGCTTATTTGAATTACATTGCTACTGTACTGATAGCATTCAGCCAAGCTTCAGATTGCTGTCCTGCTGCTACACACAGTGTCTCAAAAGTTATTTGGGTAAAAGCTGGATCTCAAAGGGAGAAGCTGGAATTCTTAGGGGCTGCAAAAATGTTAGCTGGCAAGGTGCAGAGCTAACGGTAGTCTCAAAACAGCTCAGGCCACACTGCTGAAGCCAATAAAACCCTGTGTGAATCTCACAGGCTACTTTCAATATCTGACAGTTTACTTGTTTGCTTCCTCACCGTATTTGGTTGTAAGTACTGAAGAGAGAAGACACCCATTTTGATCTATGAATAAGCTTTTTCATCAAGAACTGTCTTCAAGCAGGTTCTAAGCCTTCATTTTCTTTCACTGGCTTGCAAATTGTTATGCTGCGGGCATTAGTTCAATAAGCGGCAATACTAGTGCCACAGACTAGGAAAGATCAGTCAAAGAATTGCTCAGATTTAAGAAGAAAAAAAAAAAAAAGACAGACTTGATTTTAATTTGCAACTAACTAAAACCCCATGCACTGATAATTGGCATTCTGTAACAACTGAGGAGGAATTATTCATGCAGATTAGGAGTTTTTGTTTTTACTTGTTTGTTTTGGTAGGGGCTCTGAAGCTGGGCTGAGAATCCAGCACTCTAGAAAAAACAAACAAGCTAACAAACAGAGGAACTCTCTGACATGATCATCTTTCCTGGCATTAGTATTAAAGGGTCACACCAGGTTTTACAGTCATGATGTCTGGATTTGGAGGAATATATTCATGAGCAAGAGAAAGGATGACGTTGCTGCCAGGAAGTGTATAAGATTTCCCATTTCTAAATATACATTTTGAACACAGAAGTCTAGTTTCCAAATGCACAGTGATGAAGTTTCAGGCAGTTTAAACTTACTGCAAGCACAAATCTACTTATATTTTGTAAGCCATTCCTCAAGCCTGTGTCAGGACAGCAGCATCTTCCTCTGCATGAGAAAGCCCAAGAAGTATCACTGTGCAGTGCTTTTTTCTGTCTCATTAATTTCTAGTATCTTGTGTCATCAAATTCCTGTGTACTAGTGCTGTTGTTTCCTTCATACCAGGAGAGTCTCCTCCTGGTATCTGCCAGTATGTTTGTTTTTCTGGTTAAGTTACAAATCTTCAGCTCAAAATTCAGTAGGTATTTTTTTTCAGTAGGTCAAAGCCTGAGAGATGAAGGTCTGAGTTTCCAAGTCCAAACACTGAAACTGTGTGCTGAGCTCTCCTCCTCTTGTTGGCAGGGTGCCCTGACTGCAAACTAGAATTAAAGATGAGGAATAGAGACACTGAAAAGCAAATGCACTGGGGTTTTGAAGGTTGGATCAAAGTTAAGCTGTTTAAAGTCAGGCAAGTGCACTCTGATCCAAACAAAAAACTCTTCCCCCTCCCTTCCTCTCCATCCCTTTTGAGATAAATTTCCTTTCTTTATGGCAACCCTGTTTGGAAGGGTGCAGCACTGTGTGAACACTTTTTTTTTTTTACACAGAAGTTCTCTGATAACATTTCAAACTCAGTTCAGTTAAGCCAGAAATAAGGTAAGCTCAGTTCCTGAAAACAATGCAAGTCTTTGTGCCTAAATAAAAAGGGCTACATCTAAATCCCTGTGTTTTATGTTTGATTCACTTTTAGATCTTTGGCATGATATGTTCTGTTTACTGCACATACCTTCAATGCTGCATCTTTTAAAGAATAAATGTTGGTTTTCATATTTATCAGTAGAAAACTCTGCATGTTACAATTATAGTAGGCCACAGTGAGTAAAGCAAGATGACTTCTTAATATCTCATGTGTGCACATGCGCCAGAGATTTGGGATATGCAAGTTGGAATAGGTACAGGACTTCTTTCTCCTGATCTTGGACCTAGAGTTGAACCCCCAAGCCACCGACATTTTTGGTTTATAGTTGCCCTGCAGACCTGACTGGGAAAATGAATTATTTAAGACCCTTAGTCTACAATCAAATTGAGCAGATGTAACTTTATGCTTCACAGAGTTCTAGCCAGGCTTGAGGGGAAAGGAGGTGTCTGCGTAGATGTGAAAACAGCACTGAGGCCATAGCCATCCTCTCTAAAGAAGAGTTTTGGCAAACGAAAGACCCTACCAACTCAGAGTCTGATGTCATCTGACAGCCTGCAGTTTTAGTGAAAGGGCTGTTGATGTATTTAGCTTATGTTTAGGACTATGAAACAGACTTTATTCTGTGTTTTCCCATGAATTATTCGAAGATGAACAAGACTAAATTAATCATATGCAGACTAGACGCTATTTCACAGCCATACAACTGTTTTATAATCAACAGTTATATAATCCCCACTGCTTAGTGGGATTTATTAAGAACTGCCCATTAATTTTCTCAAGATTAAGGATCTGTTTGGAAAACTTTCTTTTGAAACTTTGAAGTACTTGCTCACATAATGTGTTTAGTCTGAGAGAGTATAGCACATATAAACAAAAACTCTTAGAACAGTGTTGTTGGACACAGAAGCATAATACAAAAATAGTACACCACAAAATATTTATATATTTAAAATATCATTTGAAACAGGGAGTGTGTAGGGGAATGATTTGTGAGTTCAGCATGAAAATAATGACGTTATCACTGCAGTAAATTCCGTTATCTTCAGAAATGATTATATTTTCATGATATTTTAGTGGATGCAGCCCAAGCAGCAAGAAGCATCAGAGCAACTCTAGCAGGCATTATAAAAAAAAAAAAAAGTAAAAAAAAAAAGTGTATTTGTTGCCATGGTTAAGTGCATTTCGTAACATACCCAGGCTGTTTTTCTTAAAACCGTACCTTCATCCTAGAGGGCACCTGTAGAAGGGAATAACCAAAATAATAAAAAAAACCAAACAAAAACCTGTGAACATTCTGTACTGTTGTTTAGATTTGTAGTTGGTGCTTGTGCCATATTACAAGGGAAGTAAGGAGTGCCAGTACTGGTATAAAACCAAAAATTTTTTTAAAATCAGGTTGGAGTTTGTTGGAACTCATCTGAGAAACAGTGGGCTGCAAACAGCTGATGACAAAAGTGTTTGGGTAGAGCCAGCCAAATTCCACTTGGTACAAAATGTGAAATGGGAGGACAAAACTGACTGAACACTACCTTCACCATCCTGGCATACTCTACCACAACATAGTTTGGTATAGGCTCAGGCCTGCTTCAATTTACATCCAGCTGCAAGAGCCCTCCTTTAGGCCATTTTAATAACCGAATCTCTAGAACAGCATTTGAGGCACTTTTTTTTTTCACTTAGCTATACCTCAAAAACAGCTTGTGAACTGAAAATACAAGGGTAAAGCTGGAGAGATGCTTGTTTGCCCAGGGTACCAGTATTTTAATAGCCAGAGACTCTTTCCAAATGAGGGAAATCTCAGGCACTACCAAAACGTTCTTTGAAGTGTCTTTGTATTCACAGTCTGGCACAGAGCAGCCTCCATGAAGGAAGCCAAGATTTGAGCCTTTTCTCTGGCATGCATGCACATTGGAACTAAGAGCACACTGTTTACTTCAATCACTGCTGATGCCCTTGGGGAGAATTAAATAAGGAAAGCGCCAGAGCTGGTGAGTTCCACATAAAACAGCAGGGAAAGGATGGGAGGTTGCAGAGGAAGCGCCGATCGGAAGTGGGATGGCCCAAACCAGCTGAGATAATGCTTCCTGAGGTGTAATCACTGCGTGATACGCAAAGGCATGAGCACTCCACCTCTTATTTCCTTGTCAAGAATACATTTTTTGCACTGATGGGCTAGCAGATCCCATTAACTCTTTCAAGCTTAAAAGGAGTTTTTCTTACTTTTAAGCCTTTTAAAACCTATAGCACCTTTCCTACTTAAAAAACACTACCGTATCTGTCTTAATTCGTTAATGGATACCATTGATGACTCTTTGGGGACACTGTTGGGAACGGACCTTACAACACAGAAGTTAATATGAAATCCAAGTAGGTTCTGGTTTACATCCAGAAAATCTGGATGCTCCAGGCTTCTGTTCCATTCTTTATTAAAATTATAAATCAATGGGGAGAGACAAAAGGAAAAAAAGGCTTCTGAACTGGATAAGCTTTTAAAATTGGATTTTGTTCTGGTTTATGACTGTTTCAATGATCTCTGTGATCTGAACTTGCACTTGGGGTCAAATCTTTGCTAGAGTGCCTAAGTCCAATTGGCACCCATTAAAGCTGGTATTAGTCCTGCAGTGCAAAGGAACACCAGTGCCTATATGGGCAGGGGGAGTGGAGTGAATCAGTTTCACTTCAGACTCTTGCATCTCCCTGGTAACAGGCGGTAGGATGACAGGAAATGGTCTGAGGTTGCGCCAGGACATGTTTAGGTTAGACATTGGGAAAAATTTCTTCACAGAAAGGGTTGTCAGGCACTGGAATTAGCTGCCCAGGGAAGTGGTGGAGTCCCCATCCCTGGAGGTATTTAAAAGATGGGTAGACGAGGTGCTTAAGGATATGATTTAGTGGTGGGATGGCAGGGTTAGGGTAACGGTTGGACTTGATGATCTTAAAGGTCTTTTCCAACCCAAACGATTTTATGGTTCTATGATTCTGTGTTTTTTTGGCCTAGTTTACAATGTTAAAATACTGAATGGGTCTACCCAGCCCAGTTACCTGTTTCTCATTTCAGCAGCACCGAAGGGAAACCAGTGGTTTAGGCAGCAACATAACAATTGCTCTGTATTTGTAATGCATACTTAAGTAGCAAACTTTATCTCAGTGTTACTTGAGTTATTGGAATTCTGTCACTTATTGACTGAGGAATATTTTTGATGGACTTTAAGAAGGTGTAAATTGGACTAGTGGGTGTTTGTATAAATGGGATGAATAGCATCATATTCACATAGCTAAATTTCCTTAGAAAATGGTTGAACACATTGGAAAGCAAAGTGACTACATGGAACTTGTATTTGTATATAAGGACAGAGAGCTTGCTGGGTGTGCACTTAGCCTAAAGCAGGAAAGATTTATCAAACAAAAAAAAAAGGTAGGAGAAAACCTTGAGAGTATTTGAAAGTGTTTTCATCTTACAAACAAGAAGAAAATAAGGAAGTAATGGAAATTAAATAGAGGTTACCTAGGTGAGATATCTTATATGATCTTTGCTTATTATGAACTTTTCTAGAGTGCTAACTGATTTTTGACAACACCAAACTGTCTTATAGACTTTATTCAGCAGGTCATTAAAACATCTGAATGATCGGTTCCCAGTGTTTTTTTGTATCTTTTCTAGGTTAAAATAACTGTAAAGATATGTGTTGGTTTATAAAATTTTATTTTATAACCAAGATAAATAAGCATTTGGTTTTCCAGTTTCAAATTTCTAGATTTTTCCTGTATAACATATGATTAAAATGGTGAAATATTCCTTACAACGTCCCCTACAGGGGGAATAAATGCGTTTCCAAAGCCAGACTATGACTGTATCACAAGACCTGTCTTCACATCTGCATATTTGAGTACCAGCCTGGGGACTTTTATTTGTATGGGATACTAAGATGACTCCTTCTGAGAAGTAAAATTAATACATTAATTTTAATATATTCATAGAAGGCACCTTAGGATAGTAAATTAGCTTACTGTATTCTTTGGCTGGGGAAACATGTAATTTAACTACCTTTCTGGGAATAACTCCTTTCCTGTTTGTATGATGGAAGAAATGTGTGATGGAATATTTATCAGCATAAACAAATGCCCTGTAATTAACCTGCAGGTGAGTAGGAGTCTGTGGCTGACAAAAGGCACACTGGCATTTATATACCTGACTAGTCCACCACTGGGTGCTTATTTTCAGTGTGTATTTAGTGGGATTTCTTGTCTGGGTAGTGACAGGGCAACACATTTTCCTGCGTACTCATCTCATGGTCCCTATTTACTTTTCTTGTGTACCATTCTGCTAATTCTGATGGGCAGGGTCACTGACAGCATTAACAAATGCCCACTGTGTGGAGAAAATAAGGAATGTCTCTAAAGTTAAGAGAGACACATTTTTTTTCCTTGTTTCTGGTACAGAGGTAATGGGGGAATCAGAAACCACAATAACAGTATGGAAAAAATACTTTAATTTAGGAATGAAAAAATTTTAGAAGAATCAAAAACTGTGTAGAATGAGAGTCCCATGACTATCCCACATTTCTTTTCATAAGAGCTGGAGCAGTGTGGTTGTTTCCAAGCTGTTACACCTTAAGGTGTAAACTTTCCTACAATTTCTTAGTATTCTGCATTTTCTTTACAGGAATATTCTTGTAAAGTGTGGATAAAGGAGACTGAAGTAATGCACAATTATGAACAAATTTTATTTATTTATTTACTACTTCTGTGTATGGATGTGGTGTGTGTGTGTGTGTGTCCCCAAAAAAAAGAAAATAAAATTCCCTCTTTTATAAAAAGGAAAGGAAAACCGTGACAAAAAGTGTGAAAAATGGATATTCTCTCAGCTGAGATTTACACCTCTAAGTTGATGAAATTTACACCTGTGTTGAATGTCGATGTGAGACTTGTACACTTTTTAAGAACTATTTAAGACCTTCTGTGAGGAATCTCTGTAGAGAGATAACTCTCAGCTTAATAACTAGAATTAGGTCCAAATTTTCTACAAATGTTCCTACAAAATGTCTTTTTTAAAAATACCTTGCACTACATTTTAATTATTTTTGATGGTAGGATAACTTTCTTTATAGTTCTCTTAAGAAAAAATAATCCTCAGTTTCTATTTTTGTTTCATCATGACCTTTGAAGTATTGAATTTTTTTTTTCCTTTAGCCATTATCTTGCATAATATACAGACCCTATATTTCAAATGAAGGTGTCAGGGTGTGGTTTTACAGTTCAAAATAGATATCTGTGATCATCCAATATTCTTTTTTGCTGTTTGGAATGCAGTTTGACCACTTGGACATGAGATTTAATAAATGTAGATAGGCAAAGTTATTCTGGGAAATGAAGGCGAAGAAGTAAATGAAGGATCATCATATTTTACATGTAAAGAATAATGGTCTTTGCATGTGTAGATTGTTTTTTTCTTTAGGTAGCTATTACTACACTGATGTTATGTATCATTACAAATACTGATAATAAGAACAATCAGTCAAGCAGTCCTAATGCATGTTGCTGCACACTGTATTTTCATTGCTTAGATCTTTTTATCTGTAAAAAAAAGTCATCATCTTCTGCGTCTTGCCTAAAGCTTGCAACACAGCAGCATTGTTGTACTTAAGAAAAGGACAAGAAGTTTATGCCAGAGCTCCCTTCCTTCAAGACCTTCCAGAGGCATTTAATTAACCTTTTTCTGCTGCTTGTTCTCCAGGAGACCCATATGCATATGACTTTCCCCTCTTCTAGATGCAAGGTGTCTTAGCCAAGAGGTGGGGAATTCCTCAGGTCTGCAGCTGCCTCCAGACAGGAGAAAGGGAAGACAACTGTGTGTAATCTGAGGATTTATTTTCATAAAGAAAGTGAAAAGACTTCAAAGGAGTAGAGGATTCTCTGAGATGCAGATTGTGGATATGGCAATATAGAAGGATGAAATATTCTCTAAGATTTTAATTATTAAAGTTCTTAAACAGTGAACTCAGGAAGAATATATAACATCGTACATACTGAGGAAGAGTAGGTAATGCATAATGTACTCAGGAAGAGTATGTAGCATGTAGCATTTCTGGGGATTCTTCTGAAGGGAAGGGGACAGTCGTCTTTTGTACAGGAAGTGTAGCTTTTTGCCACTGTGGATATAAAGTTTTTCCATGGCTACCAAGTTCCAATTAATTTGAAACTGTAGAATTTTACCTGAAGGTAATTTAATTTCTTGCAATTATCAGATGATGATGGACAATCCTGACATAAGCAAATGAGAAGAGAGTGAACAGGACATGATAAGGAGGTAAGAGGAGGGAGGTGTATGCTGCTTATTTCTTGAGATCAGGTTTTAAATGCTGGCTGAAAGGGCAGTGATCATGGCCCATACTAACCACAGTCATTGCAGCAAACAGGAAGGAAGAACAAAAGAATAGGGTCGCTGAATTCTCCGAAAGGACTTTCAGAACTCATAATTTTCTGGTTTCTCCTTTTCCAAGCATAGTTACAGTCCCAGTTATCTCCTTCAGTGGGGGAGAAAGCTTCATTTTAAGTGGGTTGGTTTTTTTTTTTTCCCTCATAATAATGCTGCGGATTACTTGATTGGCAGGAAAAGTTATTCACTTACAAATCTTGACATCTCACACTGATGCTTTCCAAAGATCTGTGTCAACTCTTTTGTGGCTGTCCATTATTTCAGTAGGGTTCACAGAGAATGCCATTAACAAAGCCTACTATCATTATTCTAGCTTTTATCTTGGATATCTGTTTAGCCTCCCACCACAAGATGAGATCAGAGTTTCCCATAATATCACTCGTGGACAAGCACTTGCCAAATGTATGCTCCTAGTTCTGTATAAGTGCTCGGGGCAAGTGCAGCAATGCAAGGTGCTTCTAATTTTTCCTTGTAAACACCTCATCTGATATTCCAGAAAAATGACAATCAACTATGCAGCTGTCCTGAAATGCCCTGACGATGGAGATAATAGTTTTATCAGAGGTAGGACATGGTTCCATCTGCTTCTGTCAGGCTGATTTACAGAACTGGAAATGTTTCTGTTCTTTCATTTTTCCTCCCAGAGATCACCACACCTATTAATGAAATGTACATTTCTGGGCATTTTTTCACCATTGTTCAAGGTTAATGAAACATCATGAAAGCATAGTTACTCTGTTAAATTTCAAGCACATTCTGAACATTCATTGCTCCAAAAAGAGGTCATCACCTTTTTCTTTTTCCATAAGTCAGGCAAAGGCTGAGATTGATCATATTGCTCTGACACATAGAAATGAGAAAAGAATTACCAGAAAGAAATTTAAAAACCAATAAACTCGGGAGGCAACTCTGTTTCCTTGGTAGGGCTTATTTCCTTATTAAACTTCAGTCAAAATAGTTATGATGGCAAAATACTGTTAAAAAATGTTATGTGGTCCTGGGGAATGGGAGTTTAGAAAAAAAAAGTCAGAAATTATGAGAACATAAAACCAAACACAAAATAGGTGTAATCCTAGGATATTGGACAATAGATCTGAAGATATACTTCACACAGTCATTCACGGAACTTGACTTTTGAAGATCCAGAGGCACTTAAAATAGGCATCTGTGTTTGAGACTTAGTTAATGGCAAGTGCTACATCGAAAGAAACACTCAGTGGCAGCCAATTTTTGCTGTTACAAAAGGTTTGTTCCAGGAATCAGATGAAGGCAGGCTGTTGAATAGAATTGCTCCCCCGATTAAAAATATAATATAGACATATAAATTGGCATTCTTTTTTTGTTCTTATCTAACCAGTCATTGTAATAGTTGTAACAATTTCATAGTGCCTGGGGATGTGAAAAAGACTATATATCTAGGAACCATACTTTTATTTTCATTCACTGTTCTGTTACAACTTACCAAATTACATGTAAAGCTGGCATGGTCTGAAGTGTATATATGAAGTTATGAGCATTTTTACAATGTATTGTATAAAACTGTAAGTATACAGTTCCTTAATCATCTTCTTGACTCTCATCACCTCTGGAAGAATTCTTTTTCTTCCATTTCCTGATTTAACCTTCAGATCTCAGGGGGTTTTGTGGGTTTTTTGTGGTGGTTTTTTGGGGTTTTTTGTGTTTTGTTTTTTTTTAAATTTCATGAATGGGTTTGTGTAACTTCTTTGGGTCTCATTTGACACTGTCCTGCATGACATACTTGTGTTTAAATTTGAGAGACATGGTTTTGACAGGTGCACCACTTGGTGGATAAGGAATTGGCTGCAGATGGTTGCAGTCAATGGCTTGATGTCCGAGTGGAGACCAGTGACAAGTGGCGTTCCTCAGGGGTTGATATTGGGACCAGTGCTGTTTAACATCTTTGTCAGCGATATGGACAGTGGGATTCAGCGCACCCTCAGCAAGTCTGACAACAACACCAAGCTGTGTGGTGCAGTCGACACACTGGAGGGAAGGGATACCACCCAGAGGGACCTTGACAGACATGAAAGGTGGGCCCGTGCAGACCTCAAGTTCACAAGGCCAAGTTCAAGGTCCTGCACATGGGTCGAGGCAATCTCAAGCACAAATACAACAGAGAATGGATTGAGAGCAGCCCTGAGGAGAAGGACTTGGTTGATGCAAAGCTCAATGTGATCTGGCAATGTGCGCTTGCAGCCCAGAAAGCCAGCCGAATCCTGGGCTGCAACAAAAGAAATGTGACCAGCAGGTCAAGGGAGGTGATTCTTCCCCTCTGCTTTGCTCTCATGAGACCCTGCCTGGAGTACTGTGTTCAGCTCTGGGGCCCCCAGCATGAGAAGGATGTGGACCAAGTCCAGAGGAGGGCCATGAAGATGACCAGAGGGCTGAAGCATCTCCCCTATGGAGACAGGCTGAGAGAGTTGGGGCTGTTCAGCCTGAAAAAGAAAAGGCTCTGGGGATACCTTACAGCAGCCTTCCAATACCTGAAGGGGGGCTACAAGAAAGCTTGAGAGGGACTTTTTACAAGGGCATGTAGTGATAGGACAAGGGGTAATGGCTTTAAAGAGGGTAGATTTATAGAATCATAGAATTATTTGGTTGGAAAAGACCTTTAAGATCATCGAGTCCAACTGTACCTGTCCACTACTAAGCCATGTCTCTAAGTACCTTGTCTACCCATCTTTTAAATACCTCCAGGGATGGGGACTTGACCACTTCCCTGGGTAGCTCATTCCAGTGCCTGATAACCCTTTCAGTGAAGAAATTTTTCCTAATATCCAACCTAAACCTCCCCTGGTGCAACTTGAGGCCATTTCCCCTCGTCCTATCACTAAATTAGATTAGCTATAAGGAAGAAATTCTTCACTATGAGCGTGGTGAGGCACTGGAACAGGTTGCCCAGAGAAGCTGTGGATGTCCCACCTCTGGAAGTGTTCAAGGCCAGGTTGGATGGGGCTTTGAGCAACCTGGTCGAGTGGAAAGTGTTCCTGCCCATGGCAGGGGGGTTGGAACTAGATTATGTTTAAGGTGCCTTCCAACCCAAACCATTCTATGATTCTGTGATTCATTTTTCCTACTTCAAATAAGCTTAGCTGGTCAAGCAAATCCACCTGTAAAATGCTTGATAAGTAAAAAGTTAACTGATGAATTCAGAATTCTGTTCTTCCAAAAAGGCATAATCTGTCATCTTGTTTTCATGTTCTCTTGAACCTCTTTCAAAATCTATGAATGCAAACTTTTAATACAAATATGCAATTCTTTCAAAGCATGTATTTTTGAATGATGAAGCTGAGATGTGGTTCAAAGTATGTGCTTCTCTTTTCTTACACAGATATTTTATAGGTACTTTATATTCTTTTCTTTCATGTTTCCTGAGGTAGAAATTGAGGTTAATGCAACATTTGCAAAACCAAAATTAGGTGGTGTCTGTGCTCTTCAGTGGTAATTACTGGTCATTAATGTCCTGTTGAAATATCACAGATTTTAGAAATCAAAGGAAGCCACTTATTCTATAAGGGCTTAAGTTACTAAAGTAGACCCAGCACCTTGTTTAGGAAGTGCATGTGTCTTTGGTTATGGCCACCTGTCATCAATTCTACCTAAACCACTGCAGTTTCAGTGGAACTGTGGCTTATCTAGATTTCTATGAATATACGGTTATACAGACAGATATTTTTTCACCAGTTATTCACCAAAATCAATGGTCATGTTAAAATAAAATATGTATACATATATATGTGATCACATCTGAATTGGAGATTCCAATAACACTGTCTTTACTATGAGAATTTTCTTATGATGTACCACATGGTCACGTCTTTATTACTGCCTGTTCACATGCTATCTCCCTGGGAATGTCTTTAGAAGAATGGGCTGGCATGTCCTTAATTAAGTCTATCTGTGTGGACACAAAGTACACCTCAGTGGAGAAAGAATGCTGCACATGGACAGGTATTCCAGCCATGTAGTGGGAAATACTTACACTGTTTTCTGTCGTCTTCAATATTTACCTGGAGCGACCATTTTCCAAAACAAGAAAATAGTACAGAGTTTGGCTTTTGCAGTGAAACTTCAGGCTGGTGCATAACGTACATTTGCCAACAGCGCCATTTAGTTTTCTGTACCAATGTTCTGAGACACATCTATGATTGGTCACTTTTTTTCCTTTTCTGTGAAGTATCGAGTGAGGTTTGCTATTGGAAAAATGACTTGGATGTGATGGGCAGCAATTATGCTCCATTAGGGACTGTGCTCCATAACGGGAGATTACTCTGTAACGGGAGATTACTCTGCAGTGGGAGTATGCCTGCTGTGAACTCACATATATTAGATTCTCTCTGCTAGCTGGGAATGGAATTCAAATATAAATAACTCTAATTCCTCCCCCCCACCCACCATTTCGGTACTCTGTGAGTAGCTATCTAGGGATATCAGTATTTTACTAAAGAAGCATTTAATCAGACCTCTTCTGAGGATTGATTATAACAGAATATAATGACAGAGACAAAAAGGACAGGGAACACTGTAATGAAAAAAAAAACACCTAATGTGACAAACAGCTCTCACAGTTCCTCATTTGCTTTGTCTTTGCTTGGCTATTATCTATTCTGTCAAACGAGGATCTTATGCAAGATGAAATTATGGGGAGGTGAACCCAACTTTTTGAAGGTTGTGAAGAAAAAAACCCCACATTTTCAGAATCAAAAAGCAGGGCATAGTTAGTTAGGCCTTATGCTATACCCACTTAAATATTCTCTGCTAGTTTGAAAGGTGTATATAAACTACCATTCAACAATCATCCCAGTAAGTCTTCAAATGATGTCATCTTCTTACAAACTAAGTAAGAGAATCTAAAAATCCAGTATCAGCAGTATTCTTTTGGATATTAAACTTGCAGTTGGTCACAGTCCACTTAACTTCCCTGAAATAATTCAGGCTGCTTCCAAGCCTATTTATAAGCCAACTGTTTCACATATTGGGTGGAACAGTTTTTCTTCACTTAGTTTCAGCTGGCATGATTGGTTTTTATTTTAAAATAAACAAACCCCCCAAAAAACTTAAAGCATTACTATACTGCTCTCTTAGGTTTTATAAAAGATTGCTGTCGTAAGAGACATCAGGTTCAAAAAGGCAAAGAGATTGTTTTTCATCAGAATCATGACAGTTGGTAGGAAAAAAAATCCAGAGGAAAGACTTATGGAAAAAGAAGAAAAGCACAATTTTATCACTGAATTTTGTTTACAAGCTGATAAACAGAACTGTTATCTGGCCATTGGAATCTCTCACTGTGTTTAGTGGAGAATGAGCACACTTCCAGTCTCTGCTGCAGATATTGAAGGTCTGCACGTAAACAGGGTCACGTACACAAGAAAGCACTCCTGCTTTTTTCTCTTTGTAATGGATACTGAAGTTGACACAGATGGTAGTAATAAGAAGGCAAACTCCAAGGCTGCCAGCTGCGTCAGTCCTAGGTCTTTTAACACACCTCATCTGAAACAATAACTAATTTCTCTTCCATTGTGTAGTACCACTGTGCCACACATCTTTTAAAAATATTAAGAAAATTATTCAGAGGACTTACTCTACTGAAGCATTGTTGTAAAAAAACCCCCAACCCTATATGTAGTATTCAAACTTATTTTTTAATTGGGTTTGTCTTAGAATTTTAATGTTTCCCAGCAACAATTTCTTTTCAAAGTTGAATTAAAAGTTGCACTCAAGTTTATATCTTAGCTGATTCTCCCACTGTGGCTTGTATTATCTGTCAGCTGTTCGGCCCTGATGTGCAGTACGGCCACAGAAAAGGCAGGAGTGAGTGATATGTTCCAGATGTATACTCTCTGGATAAGAGTAAATGGGAATCTGCTCAGTGTAGAGAAATTACTCCCTTTCAGGTTTTAAATTGAAACATGTTAAATAAGCATAAAATTAACTGGAAAAAAAGGGTTTGGGATATGACTTTTTAGGTATTCTCAGAGGTTTTAATATAGCTGTGGCTGGGTAAAAGTATTTTAAAGTGTTTTGCACTTGAAAAGCCTTTGCATCATTAGGCGTGCATAGAGAAACCATAAGCAGAAGGAAAATTGGACTCTTACTTTAGTGTCCACAGCAGCCACTTGCAACATTTGCATTAATGCTAGAATTTTACTGACTCAGTGCATACTTGTTGTCACTGGTTTAAATCACTTCTGTGCTTTATGTTGTGGTTTTTTTCTTTTTTTTTTTTCCTTGTGTTTTGCTGGGACTAATGAGAACCACATCTTTAGAGCTAGTGTGTAAGTACTGTTTACAGCGGTGGAAGAAATCCTTAATCCTTATTTTCTTCAAATGTCTTTTTAACCCTGTTCATCAAGATGCTTTTCTGATCCCTCAAAAAGAGATGACATCTCAGTCTTCTCTCTTCTCCCTCTCATATGTAACAAGTGCTATAAATACATACATATATATATATATATATGAATACAACCCCACCTCCCCCAAATAAGCTGCGAATCAGCTGTGACTGTGATTGATTTATAGCAAGTACATGAGCTGCCCTGGAGCTGGGGCCAGTATGCTGAATCCCTCCCTGTCTCTGAGTCTTCTGCTGGGATGTCATCTTGGCAAGTGGACGGCAAAGGTTGAACCCCCCACTGCAGAGGGGGAAGTGGGGTCTGATATCTCACTTTGGGGGTGTGACTTTGCTGTACATAAAAGGCAGGACACCCCAATGCTACTGTATTTTCTGCTAACTGTGGTTAACAGAACTCAATGGCTGCGCAGGGAGACCTGCTCTGATGGGAGATCTACATGTTAGGAGTGTTTCGAAGGTACTCATCTGATTGATCCCCTGGGCTGGAGAAGTGCCCTGCTGGGGTCTGGTTAGGCTGACACATCAAGCAGGTCCCAAGGGTCTCAGCCTGATGGAGGCCAAACGTGTCTGGATCTGTTAAGGGGCGATGGAGCATGTTGTCCAGATCTGATTTTTGGACATCGACACTTCAGTTATATTCAAGATGCATGATAGGTACTTCATTATATTTTAGATTTAGCTTCTTGTCCTTTATGTTTCATACGCATTGGGGGAAACCAAAATAAATCTCATTATTTTCTTTCTGATTACCTCAGTGAACTCTGTTAATTCAGGACACAATGTACTGAACTTCAATAAGCTGAGAAAACATGTTATCTTCAATGGAATAACATCCTATCACTAACTTCCACTTTCATAGTATTCAATTCTAATCTTGCACCTGCTCATGAAAGGATTACTGAAGAAGCAAGCAAATCAAGAGCTCTCACATTCATGTCTGCTTTGTATGAAGTATGTAAAAAAAAAAAACCTTCAAATGCTTTTTCATTTCCCTGTGCAATTATTTATCTTTCTCCTTCTCTGTTCCATCTCTTTTCTGATGAAAGTTAACTCATATCGGTGTTTAAGCTTGAGCTCAGATGTAATTTTGTGGATATTCCAAATCACTGTTTAAAGTATGTATTTACTAAATTGAAGCTTGAATGACAAGAGTTTTATTATTACGTTACCCCAAAATGCATCAACAATGATGTGCACTGTGCAGTAAGAATCTGCTTACAGAGAATTAGGAAGTGTGAACTGTTTATGAAAGTTTTAACCACCAACAAAATAATGTACTTTGTTACATTTCCCAATGTGATATTGTCCTTTCCAGTGTAACTTTTATTTATTTTTTATTATTTAAAAGCAAGTGACCAAATGCTGGAAATGTTTTTTCTTTGGATCTATGACCTGATTGCCATTACGGAAACTTGGTGGGATGAATCCCACGACTGGCATGTAGCTATTGATGGCTACAGGCTGTTCAGAAGGTACAGGCGAGGAAGGAGGGGTGGAGGCATTGCCCTTTACATCAAGAAATCATTACAGTGTGAAGAGCTGTCCCTGAAGAATAGCCACGAGCAGGTCGAAAGCTTATGGATAAGAATCAGAGAGAGAGGCAACAAAGGGAAGCTGGTGGTTGGTGTCTACTACAGGCCGCCAGATCAAGAGGCGCCGACTGACGAAGCGTTCTTCCTCCAACTCCGGGAGGCTTCGTGCTCGCAGGCTCTTGTCCTGCTGGGGGACTTCAACCACCCTGACATCTGCTGGAAAACCAACACAGCAAGCTGTAGGCAATCCAGCAGGTTTCTCGAATGCATTGAGGACAACTTCTTAAGCCAGGTAATAGACACCTGTACCTGAGGGGATGCGATACTGGACCTGGTGGTCACCAATGTAAGCGAGCTCGTCGGAAATGTCAAGATCGAAGGCAGCCTGGGCTGCAGTGATCATGCGATGGTAGAGCTCACGCTCCAGAGGGAAATGGGAAGAACAAAGAGTATACTCAGGACCCTGAATTTTAGAAAAGCAAACTTCCAGCTCCTCAAGGAGATAGTCGGAAGGACTCCCTGGGAAACGGTCCTCAGGGACAGGGGAACAGAACAGAGCTGGCAGATCTTTAAGGATGTGATCCACAGAGCGCAAGAGCTCTCGATCCCTAGGTGTAAGAAATCGGGCAAAGAAGGGAAGAGACCAGCATGGCTGAGACGAGAGATGCTGGTCAAACTAAGGAGGAAGAGGGAACTGCACAGGCAGTGGAAGCAGGGACAGGCATCCTGGGAAGAGTATAGGGATGCGGTCCGGTTGTGTAGGAATGGGGTCAGGAAGGCCAAGGCTCAGCTGGAGCTAAACTTGGCTAGGGATGCAAAGAATAACAAGAAGGGTTTCTACAGGTATATCAGCTGGAAAAGGATGGTTAAAGAAAGCGTACCGCCGCTGATGAGCAAGACCGGCAAGCTGGTAACAGCAGATGAGGAGAAGGCTGAGGTACTCAACAATTTATTTGCCTCAGTCTTCACTGGCAACCTCTCTCCTCACCCCACCCGAGTCGATGGATGGCATGAGGGGGACCGGGAGGGCAAAACCCCTCCTGCTGTAGGAGAAGATCAGGTTCGTGACCACCTGAGGAACCTGAATGCACATAAGTCTATGGGACCTGATGAGATGCATCCCAGAGTCCTGAGGGAATTGGCCGATGTAGTGGCCAAGCCACTCTCCATGATATTTGAAAAGTCATGGCAGTCAGGTGAAGTCCCTGGTGACTGGAAGAAGGGAAACATTGTGCCCATTTTCAAAAAGGGTAGAAAGGAAGACCCCAGGAATTACTAACCTGTCAGCCTCACCTCTGTGCCTGGGAAGATCATGGAACAGATCCTCCTAGAAGCTGTGCTAAGGCACATGGAGGCCAGGGAGGTAATTTGCGATAGCCAGCATGGCTTCACCAAGGGCAAGTCCTGCCTGACGAACCTAGTGACTTTCTATGATGGTGTGACAGCAACGGTGGGCAAGGGAAAACCAATGGATGTCATCTATCTAGACTTCTGCAAAGCCTTTGACACGGTCCCCCACAACATCCTTCTCTCTAAATTGGAGAGCTATGGATTTGACGGGTGGACTGTTTGGTGGATAAGGAACTGGCTGGATGGTCGCATCCAGAGGGTAGTGGTCAATAGCTTAATGTCCGGATGGAGACTGGTGACGAGTGGTGTCCCTCAGGGGTCCGTACTGGGACCGGTGCTGTTTAATGTTTTCATCAATGACTTAGACAGAGAGATCGAGTGCACCCTCAGCAAGTTTGTGGATGACACCAAACTGAGTGGTGCGGTTGACACACCAGAAGGATGGAATGTCATCTAGAGAGACCTGGACAGGCTGGAGAGGTGGGCCTGTGTGAACCTCATGAGGTTCAACAAGGCCAAGTGCAAGGTCCTGCACCTGGGTCGGGGTAACCCCCAGTATCAGTACAGTCTGGGGGAAGAAAGGATTGAGAGCAGCCCTGCCGAGAGGGACTTGGGGGTGCTGGTGGATGAAAAGCTGGACATGAGCCGGCAATGTGCGCTGGCAGCCCAGAAGGCCAACCGTATTCTGGGCTGCATCAGGAGAAGCGTGGCCAGCAGGTCAAGGGAGGTGATTCTGCCCCTCTACTCTGCTCTGGTGAGACCTCCCCTGGAGTACTGCGTCCAGCTCTGGAGCCCTCAGCACAAGAAGGACATGGAACTGTTGGAGCGGGTCCAGAGGAGGGCTACAAAAATGATCTGAGAGCTGGAGCACCTCTCCTATGAGGACAGGCTGAGGGAGTTGGGCTTGTTCAGCCTGGAGAAAAGGCAACTGCGGGAAGACCTGATTGCGGCCTTTCAGTACCTAAAGGGGGCCTATAGGAAAGATGGGGAAAATCTTTTTAGTAGGGTCAGCTGTGTCAGGACAAGGGGTAATGGTTTTAAACTAAAACAGGGTAGGTTTAGACTGGATATAAGGAGGAAATTCTTTACAATGAGGGTGATGAAACACTGGAACGGGTTGCCCAGAGAGGTAGTGGAGGCCCCATCCCTGGAAACCTTCAAGGCCAGGTTGGATGGGGCTCTGAGCAACCTGATCTAGTTAGCGGTGTCCCTGGTCACTGCAGGGAGGTTGGACTAGATGGCCTCTAGGGGTCCCTTCCAACCCAAAACATTCTATGATTCTATGATTCTACATGTACCTTGAAACTGTTCTTCTTCACCCTGCATATCTCCCCCTTGCATTTTTTTTTAAATTTGTTTTCTGGTATGTAATGGATTACTTCACTGAAATAATACTTTCTGCTTATATCTAAAAATAGAACTAATACCATTACAAACATAACCATAAAATGCAAAAGAAAGGTTTTAGTTGTCAGTCTTACAGAAAACAGATGAGTCTGGTGGTTAGGGAGTGTGCCTTTTATTGGGAATTTAAATGAGAGACATTTACCTAATGCACTGAAATTTTCCCAATGAAAAGAATCCAAATCAGAGCACTTTGCAGTAGAACAAGATGAATAACCTTGCAGACATCAGTGTTGAATATAAAGAGCATGCGCTGTACAAATTAAATGATCACACGCATTAGATTCCTGCAGTTGCAAGCAACAATTTAGCAGAAACCACCAGTGGTTATTTTTGTCCTTGATTTTTATTTCCAGCAGGTGTCTCCTCCTGGTAAAGGTGAGGGACTCCTAAAAGACAGAGTGGAAATAGTGAGCGTATAAATAGACCCCAGGTCTTTTAAAATTAAATGGATGTTCCTGAAGCTTAAAATATCCTTTAAGTGTGCACTTATAATTTTATTTAAAGGTGGAGGCTGCTTGTCAGGAACTCCAGTTGCTATGATTAGATTGACAAACTGATACCGCTATTGATGGTTTAAGGCCAAATCAACAGACTGGCTTTGAGGAAGATAGGTATTACAACTAACATAATAAAATATTTGTTTGATAGCCTACCACAAATTATGGCTATGTATTTCCTACAACACCTAGGAGAATGCAGTGGTGAAGTGTCCCATTAAAAAGTAAACAAACCCCACAAAAACCTCAACCATGAAAACATTAAGCCTTGTCTGACCCTAAATGTCAGCCCCATGCAAAATCCAGGGCAAGCATATGGAAGAGAACCAATGTAAGACAAAGGACATCCAAAGATTTCAGGGGAGGTCATGGGAAATGTCGCCTACCTTGTATTTGATTATAATCAGTTCTAATTGTTACAAGGTTCATGTTGTTTTTAAAGAATGCAGTAATAAAATTTCAGCTTCCTGGAACTTGAACAAAATGTTGCATTTAATATGAGAAGAGTCTTTCCTTGGAGATTGTGTTGACTGATAGTAAATGTGACTTGTCATCTTTAGTTTCAAATAGCTGTCTGCACTAAATATTATCAGAATGCTTAATATTGTTACTAAAAAGAAGATAAAGTAAATTTCTCCTTAGGCAAAAGAAATAAATTATAGTTGATTATATAATAGGTTTCAATTTTTTAGAAAACAATTTTCTTTTTCTTTGTTACTTTTCATGATCATTATTATTAATTTTATTAATTTTTACAAGTTTAAGCACTAAAAATTCATTTTAATGGTTGCAGCTTTCAGCTCAGTACAGCTATATAGTATGTGACATCCAGAAGGAACTCTTCTAAACATGCTGTACTTGGTATACTGGGCCAGATTCTGAGCTCCAATAAATTCCTTTGAGACACTCAAAATTACCATGAATGCTGTTCTTCTGAACTAGGTTCTTAACTTTTCTTTTTGCAGTCCACCCTGGTACATTGGGCAGTAAGGGGGGGAGATGGGTTTGCAGAATCCTATGTAAGAAGTAGGGTTCAGAAAATATTTATATTTTTTAAATCCTCCTACAAAATAATGCTTATACATAATTATGCATCTCTACTATAGAATTTAAAACTAGATTTGAAATACCCTAGAAGGGTGATCAATCTCTCATAAATTCTATATGTGCTTTTTTCACAAGGAGGTATATACAGGGGTTTTTTCCATGGGCAGAATGCACCTGTGAGTTTTTCTGTTCCTCATTATGTCCTCATTATCAAGTCCCAGGCCAGAATCGGTTACCTGACTCATGTAATTCTCTCATTGTAAGATGGGCCTTCCAATCCCAACTTGACTTTCCGTTTCCCATGACAGGTGCTAGCATCCTATAGCTCTCTTCCCCAACAGAATGGAGGACTGGTGATCAGTGGTCAAAATGTCATTTGCAACAAAGAATATGACTGGACTCAATGATCTTAAAGGTCTTTTCCAACCTAAATGATTCTGTGATCCTATAACTCATTCAAACAATTGTTTAAGAGAAACTGTAAATGGCAAACCAGGCATTCTCCAAGGCCTGTCCTCCCTGGACCTGAGTAGGGCTATGAAGGCAACCTGTTCTTCCAAAGCAAATGCATTTCTTTCTGTCACTCTTTCACAGTCTTAATAATCTTACTCAGACAACTTCTCAAGGGTAATTCTCCTTTGGAGAAACTTCTGATAAGTCATTACTGCATTTTGTTCTGCAAATCCAGAGCCTGGCAGAACACACTTGGAACGCAGGATACATTGTTCCTGAAGCTAATGGATCTGTTCATAGTCTTTCAAGAACAGTTGGCTATCTTGTTCAGTGATCCTTTCTTGTTTGGTTTTTTTTTTTATATTATTTGGTTTTGTGAGTGTGTGTGCATGTTGGGTTTTTGGCTGTTTGGTTGGTTTGGTTTGTGGGTTTTGGGTTTGTTTGTTTGTTTGTTTTGGTTGGGTTTTCCATGGCATAGTAAGACAGTATTGTCATTTTTGGAACATTTATAAAAAACATCTGCATTGTAACACCTGTGATGTCTAGTTTCACAGTAGTCCAAGTAACTCTGCGTGATCTACAGTCAGAGCACTCACTGTAGAGATAAACATGAGTTCTTAATAGCTTTTATTGCAACTAAATATTAGCACTGTTGAGTATCAGCACAATCTGAGTGTTGACACAAGGCTTTTTTTTGGAAATGCAATGGACTACACTTCTTGAGCCCTACTGCAATTGGGTTACATTAGACCTTTCCAATGTATTAAAGGAGTTGCCTCCCACCTACCCTTTTATTAACTCTTTGATAAAAAAAAAAAAAAAAAGATTGTGGAGCATTTCTGGGGTGAGATGAAATGGAAATATTGTTATTGATTTATTCATACAGTCTTCATTTTCTTGGCTGTGATAAATTTAATAGTTGTTTATTGGTCCCTGGGTTTCACTGGTCAGCATTCCTCCATCTCACACACATAGAGGACCCCATGCCTGCAAAGCCCTTGTTTTAACTTTGTGCACCTGAGGAGGCCATTAATTCATGGTTTGTGATTCTCTCCAGAATGGAGGCCAAAGTACAACTGCCATTTGTGTTTGGGTAATCCGGTCACTTGACAAAAACAAATAGTTTGCATTTTTATAACGGTAGCCATCTGTTTCTATTTTTCAATGTATACCTTAGAAGTAATAGTCAGAAATTCAAGGATTCTAGTTCAGCAGTATTCAAGCTATCAATACTGACTGAAGGAAAGAATAGCACTGACAACATTTTACCTTTTAGAAATGGCCTGGAAGAGGGGAATCTTTCAAGGAAAATCTATTGTTCAGCTGAAAAGCCATGAGTTCATGAAAGCAATTTGCAGTGTGGCAAATACATAGGCTAGCATGAACATCATGGTCTTGCCCATTTTTTTGCCAGTTTGCCTCTTACTCTGGTTACCTTGCTCTTGCACACTGTGCTCATCCAAGGGTTCAAGCTGCATGTGGCAGAGGAACTCTTGACCTCCTGAGCGCTCTGGTTTGTTCCTGCTTTAAAGCAGCCTCTTAAAGTCAGCTCAAAGGAGTGTCAGTCAGACTGAGAGATGCATCAGGGAGGAGTCATATCTGCCGCCAAAATATTTCCAGGAACTGAAGATGAAAACCGGATGGCAAAGGACTTCTACAGCTGGAGAAGATGAATTTAACTTTAGATATATTTGTTATGGCTCATAAGAGTGGGATCAGTGTTGAAAATCTGCTACTGGCAAGAAGAAGGCAGGGGGAGATTTTAATTATAAACATTTATTAACAACGAATGCAGAGACATGATAGGGAGAAAGAGAGCTTTCATTTTTAACACATGTGCATTATTAATCATGAATGATACTAGGGTTACAAACAGGAATCTGCCTGGAGGCAGAGGGCAAAAGAGATGATTTTTATTAAACATATTGAGCCAATTTCTGTCCTCTGACATATGCACGCAACATCTATTGAACTCCATGGGAGACCTATATTTGCATTGCAGGGCATAATTGTACTCTGCATGTTCCATACCTATTAAATATAATTAAAAATAAAGTTCAAGGCAGGGCTGAGGGATATGTCGTTGAGGCAGGGTTAGGGCCAAGGTAATCTACTTTATCAATATACATTTCCTAAGGTGCCTTGTATCTTGGCAGGCAATAAAAAAAAGATGTAATTCATATGATATGAATATACACTGATACATGTTGTGTAATATTTCCTGTTATAACACCAGTTACAATCCTTTTTGTTGCTTTTAAAAGATTTGTAAAGGATGGTTAAAGCTAAAAAGCTAAAACAAAGGTTTAAACTTCTGGGAACACCATGAATGTTCCAGCATGATGCTTACTGAAACACAAAGATATCCCCTAATGCAACAAAATTAAACAATTAAATGAAGCTGTAATCATTAGTATTATCATTGCGTTTCTATCTGAAGTGTTAAGTTGTAGCCCTGTTTTATATTATGTCTTTTCAATTGGGAATGTTTCTCTGCATTCCAGAGGAATCTTATTTCTGTGCTGTGAGACTGAGTTGTCCTTTGTGATTTTCTGTAAGTGAATTTTACATGGTTTTACTAACTTCATGGATTCAGCTGTTATAGCTATGCCTGAATATTTTCTAATTTGCTTGCCATCTGTCAAGTTATTTTGTTATGTATTTTGTACATCTTATTTTAGAGCTCATGGTCTAGTCCATATTCACAAGAAGGGGGCCTTCTTCCCAGCAATTTTCTGCCACTCATCATGCCACTGCCCTCCTCATAGTCATATGAGTTACCCTTTGCTGGGTAAAAAACTGGCTGGATGGCTGGACGCAAGGAGTTGTGGTGAATGGAGTTAAATCCATTTGGTGATCAGTCACAAGTGGTGTTCCCCAGGGCTCAGTGTTGGGGCCAGGTCTGTTTAATATCTTTATCAATGATCTGGAAAAGATGATCAAGTGCACCCTCAGTAAGTTTGCAGACCACACCAAGTTGGGAGGGAGTCCTGATCTGCTTGAGGGTAGGAAGGCTCTACAGAGGGACATAGACAGGCTGGATCAGTGGGCTGAGGTCAATTGTATGAGGTTCAGCAAGGCTCCATACTGGGTCCTGCACTCCTGCACTTGGGTCATAACAACCCCATGCAACGCTACAGGTTTGGGGAAGAGTGGCTGAAGAGCTGCCTGGCAGAAAAGGACCTGGGGGTGTTGGTTGACAGCTAGCTAGATATGAGCCAGAAGTGTGCCCAGGTGGCCAAGAAGGCCAATGACATCCTGGCTTGTATCAGGAATAGTGTGGCCAGCAGGAGCAGGGAAGCCGTCGTGCCCCTGTACTCCGCACTGGTGAGGCCGTACCTCGAATACTGTGTTCAGTTTTGGGGCCCTCACTACAAGAAAGATGTTGAGGTGTTGGAGTGTGTCCAGAGAAGGGCAATGAAGCTGGTGAAGGGTCTAGAGCACAAGTCTGATGAGGAGCAGCTGAGAGAACTGGGGTTGTTTAGCCTGGAGAAGAGGAGGCTGAGGGGAGACCTCATTGCCCTCTACAACTGCCTGACAGGAGGCTGTAGCCAGGTGGGTGTCGGTCTCTTCTCCCTGGTAACTAGTGATAGGAAACTAATGAGAGGAATTGGCCTCAAGCTGCATCAGGGGAGGTTTGGATTGGATATTAGGAAAAATTTCTTTACTGAAAGAGTGGTCAAACATTGGAACAGGCTGCCCAGAGAGGTGGCGGAGTCACTATCCCTGGAGGTATTTAAAAGATGGGTAGACAAGGTGCTTAGGGACATCGTTTAGTGGTGGACTTGGCAGTGCTAGGTTAATTCATGGTTAGACTTGATGATCTTGGAGGTCTTTTCCAACCCAGATGATTCTGTGATTATATGATATTTGAGTGCTCAGATTCTTTTCATCTATGCCCACTGCTTGCTGAACTCAGACCTCTCTTTTCTTGATACTTTATACTCAAATTAGAGAGCTTTTAACACTTCATGACCCTGAGCTGAGTGCTTTAAACTGTCTCCTGTAAGTAATTTTTAAGACTCTTGAGTAACTTGCACTGGTGATTCAGATTATGAGACCTGTTAGACAGAAAGTTGCCTTTTATCTTAAGCCACTCCTGATGATAGGTTTGGAAGACTTCACCCTTTCCTTGTTTGTCAGGTAAAGAAAGCTATCAGATTTACTTAATTACTTTCTGTTTTGAGGACTGCAGATTCCAGTCTAACTATTCTGATCAAGATCTTAATGCAAAGGTAGATTCCTGCTTACTCAGTCTGTCTATTCTTCCTGCTTTCTGTGCATAGTCAAATATTAATGTGAAGTGATCTAAGGAAACATTGGCCACTCCTTTTTTTGCCCATCCTGTACAGGGTATAGAAAAATGAGCACCTTGATTGTGAGCACCTTTGGGGACCAGTGAGATCCCAGGCATCAGGTAAGAAAATTTGTTCTCATGGGCAACCTTCTGTTGTCCTTCCCATGAGCAGCTTTGTTTCAGAGGATGTTTGAGTCTCCATGTAGTGCCCCACAACTGTGTGTGAAGTACTTAGAGACAGGAGTGAAATCATGTCTTTCCCATAGACTTCAATGAGACATAATGATTTGCTTTGTCTGAAAAGAGAGGGAATATATAGACAGTGTGGGAAGAGAAAAGGACCTTTTCTCTGAGAAAGCAGATTAGATGGTCAAGACAGAAACCTCCTCTTCTTCCTAAATGCCTCCTGCACCTGGTCACATATGCTATCTAGGAGAGTTTCAAGTGAAAGGAACAGCTCTGTGGTTTTCTTCAGGATGCAGAAGTAGCATTCTACTAATCCCCATTAGTAGAATGATGGGGGTTAAGATACCTTTTCTGCAGTTTAATTCAGATCCTAAAGCTACTAATTTAAAAAGTATTCCATCGCAGAAACACCTTAGAATTTACACGGTGTTTTGGCTGGACACCCAGCCACACATCTTCACCAAGGAAATTTCTGGACTGTCATGAGTTCCGAAGCCTGATTGAAATTTTTCATTCAGGTCAAAGATGCCAAATGAGGTTACTTTAATGATGTTATATACATAGGTGTGTGTATATATATATATTCAAATAACTTGTTTAAACAAATTAAATTCAAAACAGACAGAACTGAGAAATACCTTATGTAGTTCTTCTGTAAAAAACTTACTAAGCTTGCTTAAAGTTAGGTAGAAAAAAATCAGATTCCAGGGAAGAAAGAATAAAAGCATTAGCTCTTTTATAAACTACTGATGCATGTTATAAACAAGATGAAGTGGCCAAAAAAAATCTGAAACCAAAACATGAGGAGATGCCATTGGCCTGAGACTATGCATTGTATCTGTGTTGGATAAAGACTTTAATAAAGCTACCCATATTTATGAGAGGGCAAATTAAATATGCAGAGGAAGAGGAATCAGAAACTGACGTGATATTTTCCTTCAACACGTGGTCCTCACTCACTAAACAATTTCTGCCCGTGTTACAAACCTTCGTAGATGGTACTAACGTGTAAAATGCAGGTAAAACCAGAGCTCTGTTTGATGTCTACATCAGTAAGAATTATTTTTTAATTTCTACTTAGCAAAGATTGCAGATGCTGCATCATTTGACATAAAAGACTAGTGTAAAAATAGAAGAACATTATTTTACCCTTGTAGGAAAAATAATAGGATATATAAGTTATTTTAATGAAGACACTAAAATATTTTAAAGGATGATTTATTTGCCCTTTAACAATAACTGCGTTTATGCAAATAACACTTAAAATACGAATTTAACTCTATAATCATATATTTTTAGGTCTTGCTATGGTTACACAATCTTGAGGCACCTATGGTTACGACCAGAGAGCACAAAGTGGTCATGGAAGTCTCTCATATGTTTTCCCTCTGCCCCCTCCTCCCCATATGTTTTAGGATCAATTGTTTAGGGACAATTTCTGACTCTGTGCATATGTAATACATAATGTGAATGGTTTGACTTCCCTTGCATTCTTACATATATGTTTATTCCATAACTGTATTTAGCCTATCTAAATTTGATTGTAAGGTACTTCATTGCTTTTTAAGGCTCCATCCCTCCCACTCTTAGCCCTACCCTTAATTTTCTAGCAGTTAGGCTGATACCATTCTTCCTTCTGATGCTTTTTCTTTTTTTGATTCTTTTGTTCCTGGCCACCAAATAGCTCAAGCAGGTAACCTGTGCGTGGGGGTAGTGTGCCTACTGCAGCAGGCAAGAGATGGGTTGAAGCCCCTAGATGGCAGGAAGGTCCTCCCGCTTTCTTAACATCTGCAGGCATTGCTTGGTGGAAGAGAAATACGCATGCTGTCATTACTGCAGTGGCTGTTTGGCTGGCTGGTGCACTGAATTGCCAGGAAGAAGAACACAGACTACTGGCGTAGTCAGCAGAGAGGATTTGAGATCATTTTGAAAGGAGAGAGGCTTGGTTTTTAGAACTTTGTTTGGATATCCAATGCAGTGTTTTCCTTATGAATATTCATTCAACATGAACACGTTTTCTTCTAAAGCAAAGTTTTCAGCTAATGAATATTACAAGTGACGAGTACAGTTCCTCATAAAATACTGAATAACATGAGTTCATCTTGAATCAACTTTTCTGTCTTCTGTTTCTGGATCTGTAATAACTTTTAGTATAGAGGTAGTCCAGTAGTGAAGTCAGGGGAACTACGTGTGATTGAACAAGAATATTTGCAGGGTTCATATCTGTGATCTAGCATGTTCAAAAGTTATGAATTTTTTGTTTGGAAGATGATGAGTAGATGAAGTCCTTGGTAATGCTATCTGACGATAACTTTGTAAGCATACCCAGATGCTTATTTAATTAATAGATAATGCCATGCCATGTAGAAATTTTATTTAACAATGATTTAAATAAAGGCCATTAGAGCAAATAGTTAAAAACAACGGAAAGCTGTTTACCTAGGTCTTTCAAAATGTACTTTTTAACATACAGATCATAGGAAAATAGCACATGTTGTCTGGATTGTACTTGTATTTAAGTTGTTTTCCCACTTTCTGTAATGTTCTTTCAGGATGTTAAAAAAAAAGGTTAAATTACATTAACTCACTCACCCTGTTGATCTTAGAGATACTTACCCAGAATGCTTTTGAGTTGTCTTTGGCATGAAAATCAGTTTTCTTCAAAGCCACTCTCAGGTTGCAACATGAAATCCTCCATGTGTAAACAACTTGAAATTCTTATGCTAGATTGAAAATCCATATTTTACCAAAGTACTTGTTCACTAAAAGGATTTCAGTACTTCCTGGAGATTAACTCAAATGTTTTATGAATCAGAAATGAGAAATTATTCACTTTTTAAAATTGAAATTTACCCAGATGTTTTGACATTTGTAAGGAGTGATCATAAATGTTATATTAACTGTTGGGCATTAGAGATAAGCTAAAGTTGTAACAATAAAAAAATACAGTGTGTTCAATTTAAATATTTACCAGTAACTGTGAGGGTAATATGAACAAGGCCAATCTGAGTCTTAAGTGTTTGATATCTGCAATTGAAATCCGCTTAGAAATCTTATGTATGTATATTTTAAACCTTTTGTACAGCTGCAATGATGATTTCATAATTTCAAGTGACAGCATTTTTCATGGTAGGGGTGCAACATGGCTGAGTCCTATGTCAGATTTCAGAGGTAATGGAAGCTCTTCACAATGTTTCACGGAGCAAATCTCAGGAGATGATCATGTTAGTGTATACAGGATGTTTGGGACGTGGATCTGTCTATGCTGGCCTTACCTTCATAAGGTTCGTAATTTTAAAAGAGAAGTATTTATGATAATTTGTTCTGAAAATTGGCACCAGTTAGGTTTTCACGTGAAGACCTGGACCATAGTCCCTAATCGTTAGATGAAAGGTGGATTCATGGCTCATCATATAGAAAGGAGACTAGAATTATTTGATCTAAATTCTCTCCAAAGCAAAGATTTAGATGGGATTACAACAGATAGGTAAAAAACCTGTATACCTATATTGACATTGGAGAGGCAGACATCTTTAACCTAGCCTTACTCAAGCTTGACTGCCAGCTCCATGTGTATCTAAACACATATTTAACACCCATATGATTATTCCAGAAAGTTTTAATTTTTAAGCAGAACGGTATATGCAGTTATATGAAACAGACGCTTGCTTATTTATTTGAATGTTAGAAATTTCAGGTTCTGATGCTGAAAATGTTTATGCTCGTTGTTAACTTCATTGATCTGTATTCACGTTGTGCTCAGTAGGCCTGGGTACTTAAAGCTAGACATTTGCATGTCTGTGTGATAAGCAGTGTGAAAGCAATGTAGTTAGAAACAGAAATGTTCATGTATAAAATGGATAATGTGCTTTGGGAACTACTGATGACTAAATGAAGAAAGAGGAGACTGTTTTAAGAAGCAGATGTTAAGAAAGAAGTGGATATAGGAAAGAGGCATTTGCTGGGTAAGCACAGAGGGGTACCTGACCATAACAGCATTAAAAGGGGGGAGAGAGAATGGGAGAAGAGAAATGGGGAGGAGAGGGAAGAAGTGTATGTCATCTGCACACACATGTTTGCAATAACTCCCTACCTCTCCTTTTCTATATCCAAACCAATATATCTACCAGACACTTCATAAACTTGCAAAAATCAGCTCATTTTCAGGAATTCCCTATCTGATATTTATGTCTGCAGAATTTACCAAAGGTTTATTTAAAATCTCATCTATAACTGTATTCCACATAAATGATACAATGGTGATTATTTTTTAGATAGGGCTGTCACAAAACTTCTAATATTCAACAGGAGGGTAACAGAAAATTGCATCAGTTTTCAAATGTTGGCCCTTCTTCAGGTTTTCATGCTCATATTTTACCATTCTGTCCAAAAATTGTGGTGATACGCTTTCCATCCCAACTGCAGTATTTAGTTGTTACAGTAAAATCAAGTGATTGGATATGTACAGGAAAAAAGTTAATGGGCTAGTTTATTTTTCAGGTAATTCACTGCAAAGTGAAAATGTCTATGTCAGATGGGATGCAAGAGAGAAACAGTAAAGTTTTTCAGTTGAACTCTATTGTCATAAGAATCATGCCCCCAGGAGTTTTTCTATTACAGAGAGAATTTAAAAAATAAATAAGGATAAAAGGTAATCATGTGTAAGCCTCAAAACTGATATAATGCTGCAGTATCATTTTCCTATTCTGCCCTGGACGGGGCAATTCCAAAGCTCCAATGGTTATTCCCATGATGTGGAGATTTATAAGAAATAAAGCATTTTCAAGTGAACAAAAGTCTTCTATTTGTAAGAATCTAAAGTGACATGGAAGAAATTATTGTTGTCTTGCAACTTTTCCAACTTAAGGTGTTCGGTTTAGTTTCAATTTCTATATGCTTGAATGTTTATACCACATTTTTTAGAAAGAATATTTTAATTTGAGATAAGAAAAATCAAAGAGGAAAACCAGGAAAACAAAGACAGTCTGATTATTAATGCTGTTAGAAGTTTTCTTTTAAGTAAAATAAAGCGAAGTTTTTATCAAGGCTTTCTTTTATTCCTGTGACATATGTTTTCACTTCCTCTTTGAATTTTAACTTCACACTTCTGAGTGTGATGAATGATCACACTGAAAATACTGTCTGATTGTATGAAACTATTCCCAAATACAGATGGGAAGCAGACATCAATCTTTAAGATTTGAAATATAATCTAGAATTAAAAAATTCTATCATTAAGTAGAATTATTTCAAGCTATTTATACTAAAAGAAGTAAAGCTCTGGCATTTTTCAGTCCAAATTGCTGAAGGGCATTTTCTGTGCCTTACATGACCTACTTTTAAAACCACAAGCCTTTAAAATGTCAGCATTAGTAAATTTATCTGTCTTAGTATTTTATACTATTGAGTCAATGCAGAAGATTAAAATCTCCTCTATTTGCACTAATGTATACCAGAAACAAATATACAGAATAGACAAAGCAATGTAAAAGTATAATTTCTAAAAGCTGTTGTTCTTAAACTTTATATGTAGGATGCTGTGAAATAATTCTGTAATACGATTAGTCTGCAGTATAACTAATCTTCAGTCTTCCTGTGTTAAAACTATTTCTGGACACCTGTTGCCATAGAAGAGTCTGATCTTTAGGAAAGAACTTGAGTTCTATGGACTGGTAGCAGCACTCCACTCTCTCACATGCACAGCAGCATCTCTTTTCGGAGTCAGTTTAAAGTGAAGTTGTATCCTCTGTGCAGTGTAAGAAGTTAAAATATGTTTTCAATTTTGTGGATAGAGGCTGTGAATAAGAATGTGACTGTCAACTTGTCTTAAAATAAATCTTTTCCATGTTTTCTGAAAAAACCCAGGATCCTTAAGAAATACCTTTTTTCCTGAGCCTTCTATTTGTTTTTAAAATGTTGCATATAATTAAAAATCTCTCTTAGGACAGGGCCATTTTTGGAGAAACTTTTGAAGAGTGAAGGGTTGATGTGTCTTCCCTACTTGTTATGTAGAACTGGAACAACTGGCTTTCCTTTGCTATTGTCATTTCATGAAACCTTGTCATGTGAAAAGTAACTGCAGTCTTCAATAGCTCTCAATAACAGAATTCCACCAGGATTTCTTTACAGCCTTTGTTTGCAAGGTTTGCCAGAATTCAACAGAAAATATTAAAATGCATGAGAAATAATTGAAATGTGACATATTTTAGTCTTTGGGAGCTTAAAAACATAAAGTATCTTCATGTTCTGTAGCCCTGAAAAGGGAGTCTGAAGAAATGGAAACATTAGAATGCACAAGGATAATACTCTGAGTGTATTACCCTTATTAACAGCAGCTTGGAACTCAAACACACTCAATATCTCAGCACAAACCTCCATCACTTGAGGTAATGAAGAAAAATTTAGCTTTTGGTAAGTGGCTACTAGACAGGAATGTCATGCATATTACTGTTTTCAAATAGAAGTACCTTCTTGAAAGATCAAACCACTTCTTCTCCAAGGCCCTCACTTAAAGGGCTGTTCTATTGTTAAGACAGTTGGAGACAGGATACTCACACATACAGGTTTCACACATGTTTCTGCTTGAATGGCAAGGGTTGGTATTTGGGTCTGCAAGCTGGGAGCAGTGGCTCCCCACCAGAACTGAGTCCTAGAATAGAGAGGTGAGAGCAAACTGCACGGGTGCCAGGGGAAAGGGGGAAAGACGTCCCCCTTGATCAGCCTCTTTCATCACACAAGCGAGGACTTGTTCACAAGTGGTGGCTACAGTATTCTGGATGTTACTAGAGAAAGAAAAAAAAGCTGCCCCTTCTACATTTCTGTTAAGCTGCGAGCTTGAGAAGAGAGTCTCCTCTACTAATTCAATTGTGCAGAACTGTACTTTTTTTTTTTTTTAAGAACAAGCTCTGCAAACAAAACTTCCTGCACAAACATAATCCCTTAAACCTTTTTTTTTTCTGAAGTCAGAATCTATCTGTGAATGGTGATAAATTGCAGTGGTACAGAAAAGCCTGGAAAAATCTGGCCTAAATACTCAAAGTGAGAAATTTCTCAGAAGACAATTAAGATGCTGTGAGATTTATTCGTTACATGGAAATGACTGGTTCTTTCTCAAAGCTTTTTTCAGTTACTCATTATTCTTTGTGCAAACAGTTCCCCAAAATAAAAATGAGAGGACATCGAAGTATAGATGGTAGGTGAACAACACTGAGGTTGAAATAAGTTTCTCAAAAATAAGGGTATATGAAATATGGATCATTGATTGTACAACACTGTGAATGAAGTACTTGTCACAGCTTTAATGTAATAGCAGGGCATTCATTCCATTGAAATACATTTTGTTCTGTAAAATTGGCCATATTCTCACATGTGCCATTGCAGAAAATAAGATAAGGTTCCAAATAAATGTGTGCATTACAGGACTGTATACACTCCTGCTAGGAATTCACATGATAGTTCTGATACACAAGAGAACAGTTATCTCAATGAAGCAATTTTCATCATCCAAAGCCAGAATGAAATTAGTGGTATAAGCCAAAGCAAACAATAACATCATAGCTTTAAATATCCAGAAGGATTAGAGCACATAATGTACAGTTCAAAGACTAAGAGGCTAAGTTGTGTAGTTTCTTTTCCTTCTCTCATTTTTTTGGTTTTTTTTGAATTGATTATTCAAAGTGGATCAGAAGCTTCAGCATAAGTGCAGCTTTGCCCTTCTGTCTCTCTTTCTCACCCTTTGGCAAGTCTGGATTTTTTTTTGCAGAGGTGTAACTGAAGGTCATGCCAGCATTAGCTTTAACAGCCTTTCTGTGATACTTAAGGCGGAATGATCACAACAGCACAGCCTTTAATTTTGTCTGCACGTGTCCAGCTGGGGAAGCTATTCAGTGAATGAAACCCACGTTGTTGCTGCATCTATATAGCTGTAAGTATTTGGGTCAGGTAGTTCAAACCTACTTTAAGCATGCTTATAGGATCTGGAATAATTTACCTGAATTGTAAGGTAAATGCATTGGACAATGCCATCTTCTGATATTCCTCTTGAATATGACTCATACCAGTACAGAAGAAACACCACAGAGTCCCTGTCCTCTCATCCGACTCGCTACTGTATATAGTGGCCTGATAAAATTATTAGTGTATAACTAGATAAATCAAAATAATCCTAGTTTTGGTAAATTTATGGACACAGCAAATTTGAGGAAATCACAGCTGTTGGCTAGCACGTCTGCAGCAAAGCAAAGCTATTTACAGCTTCTTACAAGTTTGAGCGGAAGCCTGTGCAGCTTCATTTATCTCACAGATGTGGGAAGCTGTGGATGCAATGGTATGCAAGAAGACAGAGTAAACTGGAACAGAGATAATAAAAACCAGAACCTATAGATCTGCTTCATCAGCTTTAACTGCTAAATAACAATCTTCTTTACCAAGCAACCAAAGCTTTGAGAAGGTGAACGTATAATGGAATTATCTAGGAATTTACCTACTAAATCCTCTTCTACCTAAAGGGACTACAATGCTGGTGATGCTCTTGATCCTCCCTGCTCGCTCCCGTGACATGTGACTCTGGTGGTTGTTGATCTTCTGGTCTTAAGTGTATTATCTGATTTTGAAAAGTATTCTGGATCCTGTGCCGAAAGGATATTAATGGAGCAAGTAGTCTGGTCTAGACAATCTCTGCAGAGCAGAATAAAGGTCTCTGGCCTACAGCAACAGCAGTTGTGAGCAAATGAACCCTCTCATGTTTATGTTCAAGCGAAGTGGGACATATACATAATAGTGAAAAATGTCCCTCACTGTAAAATACAGGTATGGATTTCAGCTGCTACGCAAATCCAAGTTAGTTGTAAAATAATAATAAAAAAAAATCTTTAAGCTAACCCATCCTACTTATAAGCTTTTGGTTGACTTGAATCAGAGTTTTAGAGGTATGTGGAATTGCAATGAGTTGTATATAAAACAGAAAACCTACCTACAGAGATTTTATAGCCTGGGTTTGTGTCCCAAATTCTAGAGTCCTGTTTTCTTTTCCTGGGCTACGTTAGCTGATGATTTGTTTGTACTATGTATGAGGTCTGGTTTTGTTGTGCTGAAAAAATACTTTATTTTCAGGCTGTAATTTTTCAGATTTTTTTTTTACTCTTAATAAAGAAGAAAAAAAGTTTTCTATTACCTTTCTGTAAGAATGTTATTTCAAATTTGACCATCATTAATAAATGGCCTTCCTACCCCAAAACCAAAAAAAAACCCCAACCCAGCAGGAAGTGCCATATCCTTCTTCCCAGAAAAAGTAATAGTACAAAACCTGCTTTATACTTTGTCTGAAGTGTTCATGATTTAAGTTGAAAGAATGAGGGGCTACTCTTTTTCTGCATCGGCAGTTTTAGTTTGATAAAATCATTTTCCTACCATAAGGTAAGCCAGACCTCAACAATGCAGATCAGCTTTTTATTACTGTGTGTGTATAACAAAACTTGAAGCTAATCATTAGCTGAATTATAAACTCTTCCCATATTGTAACACAAATCCTAGTGGGACCAGGGCCTGTAATCCCATAATTGCTGCGACAAGATGAAATGCATACACAGAGCACGTAGGGAACAGGCTTTATATTTTCTGACTTTGTATTTCTACTCTCTTCATTAATGTATAGGTTCTTTTTTCCTGGACTACAAAGCAAAATATGCTATATCAGCAACCAATAAAAGCTTCAAACAGTAATGTTTCCAAGGAGACCCTACTGGCTTGGCTCTGGCATGACTTTTATTCTTATGAAAGCTAATCCCCTGTGCTGAATAGATGAACTTTTTTGAAGTGTAACTTATAATTGCAGTTAAAGATTTTCCATATGTTAATAAAAATTGCTAAAATATTTAAAATAATGGAGAATATTCTTGTCATTCTGTGGCTCAGCTCTGCAGTTGCTCACATTCTCACTGGGACACCTGGTGTGAGAACCATGATTTAAAAAGCCTCCCTCTCTCCTGGAATTTGAGGGGGATGATGGTTACTCATGCCAGTGCCAGCTACAGTGGCCAGGGATGCGAGCTAAATTTTAACTGCACCACAGGCAAACTTCACCTGCATAAGGAGCCTTTCTTAACTTTGTTCTTGGATCTTTTTTTAATTTCTGAGGCTGTCTGACAGCCTAACCATAAGGAAGCAAGTGGAAATAGCCTCTTTAGTGGAGCTGGGTTGTATATATTGATGAGGAACAAAAGTAGAGTAATAAAAAGGCAGCAGGAGGGGAGGGTCTCCTCCCATTTTTGCTCTCTTTTCATAATCTCTTTATAACCATGGCTAAAATAACCTTTTATTCTCATGTACTCAAAGTGATTTTTTATCCAGTCTATTGCCAACACATTGCTTCTGAGGGAGCCTTCAACTCTTTCTCATCTTCTACTCCCTTTGCTTGTCTTGGGAAATGCTTTCATGGTTGGTGTTGCAAAATGGAGAGGAACAGAGCGGCACCAAGAAGAAAGCGTTTCCAGAGGCTGGAGAGGAAGAAAGCGGAGACCAGGATTTCTCAGGACAAGCGGGAGAGGGGGCATGGATACAAAGGAAAACATATGGAAGAAGATAGTTGGGATAGTTGCTGTGAAGAAATGGCTTGTCTCTAGCACAGTCTTTATGTTACCCTCAGATTATTTCTATATTCAGAATAAGCATGAAAAGCAGAATATGAGCACAGTATAGGTAGTAATTTTTAACACTTTACTATATAAATATTTTGTTACTGCATGGGTCTATGAAATAGGAGTTGGACTATTTTTTAGTTGAATGTGACACAGGCTGAATCGGAATGAAAACAGACATTTTTAATTAGATAATTTCACCATAATAACTATAATGGGCAAAACTGCATTAAAAATGTTTATTTTACTTAGATAACAATATACAGATAAGATAAAATCTGTGGCTGTGGGAAACTTCTTCGGCTGTAGATACTCCATAAGGTCATAATAAACTAGTGAAACAAAATGTTGTTGACTTAGCATTCACTTGCAACATTAAGTGTGAAAATCCACAGTTAAACTCAAAACAAAAAGAAGCCTTAAGGAATTATTTTTAAAGCAAAGTTATTTTTAACGACATCTATGAATTATACCTCACTGAGTCGTGGTTCTTTGTTTCAAAAGTGAAAGGTGTTTTGGTCTTTTGGTTTGTTTTTAAGATATTGATTAACTATCCCCCTCTTCCCAAGCTAGTTAGTAAAAAAAAAAAAAAAAAAAAAAAAAGGCCTGTTTTTGTGGGAACCAAGAATATTAAATTCCAAAGGAAGAAAGGTTAAAATTAAGAAAGGAACAAGTGAGGCCAGTGATTTGCCATGCTTTGCTGGTGTCTGGGAAGCCTTATGTTTGCCCTCGGCTGGTCTCCAAGCATCTTGAAAGTAAGTGCTGACTCACCACCCTAATATTTGCTAATGACATCAGACTGCATTTGTCAACAAATATTAGGTACCTTATTATAGACTGACACTGAGAGTGTGTTTTTTTCTTAACTTTGGTTTTTGAAACTTGGCTTTGTATTGCATCTGAAAAAAAACTTAACAACAACTGTTTGGGTTCTTTTTGTTAAATTGCTTCATGGTCTTTTCTGCCTTAACTGCAGTCTCATCCGTGTCTTTTGCATGTCCAATGTACCTTTCATGTTGCTAGTGCATGGATAGAAGTTTCACCTTCCCAACAACGACAATAATGCGATTTTACTCTCAATGTGCTAATGGAATAATAATGGAGTGCTAGTATTCATTTTCCACAAACCAGAGTGAAATACATCAGTTTTATCAACACAGAAATGAACACTACACATTTAAGTCGGTTTACAATTGTTGCTCTACTTGTCTAGAGAAAACAAAATAAGGCAAAAATCTATTACTGTCTTATTACATTTATCTTAATTTGTATGGAGGGAAGACAGGTTCTTAGACAAGGCCTAGAAATTACGTCAAGGTACCAAGTGCTGTAAAAAACACAGTGGAAAAATAGTCCTTTATCTCATAAAGTTTTAGGTCACAAATGATTTCTTATTTATATATACTTATATATATACACACTAGTTTTTATATATGTTCTATAATACATATCACGTTTTACAAAAATACGGTGTTCTATTTAGCTCACATATTTTAAGATGACAACAACCCAAGAAGCAAGCTATTTTTCTTCCATAGTAGCATTCAATTTCTTCTTTCCTTCTATGTGTCTATATTGTTCTTACACTCTTCATTAACTTTAGAAACAAAGGTGTCAGCTGTGGGTTATGTGCCAAACTGCTCATATTGTATTAGCTTGTTATCTTCCCAGTGGAATTACTGGGTAAGTTCGGGTTTGTTTTTTTTTTTACTTTTTAGAATAAAGTAGATTTTATACTAGGAAGACTCAATAAGCTGTAGGGCTTTTTTTTTTTTTCCTGGATTGGCTTCAATAGGTAAAGGGGTGTGGTGCTCTCACTTGAAGTTTCCAATGACTGAGTTCGCAATTCTCTGGGAACACAGACTTTGTGCGAGTTAAAACTGGATTTATTTGTACTTAGGAATCTTAATTTTGTATCTATAGCTGAGTGGTTTGGTCTCTATTTGGTGTCTTTATTTTTTTCTTTGCTTTTCTGTTTCTAGGAATGGCTTTCGTTTAAATTATTACTTGCTTATTTTGAAAATGTAGTCTGAGGAGGCCAAACTAAATCAAAAGCCATATCCATGAAAGTTCTAATACAAAAGAAAAAGAAAAAAAAAAAGCTTATTTCCCAAAACTCTGTATTTTGTTTCTCAAAATCTGCACAAAATAAAACAGAAATACATAGTACAAATACCTGTTTGACTGTCTTTTCAAGATGCCTCTTATGGGTGACTTTATCTTTCCTTGTTCTCAGTTAGCGAGCACACAACAGATGTTGGTGGCATACTTTCTGATTTAAAAAAAGCCTTACCCAGTGATAGAGTTACCATTGATAAACAGGACTTTGTTTCTCAATGTACGCTGTTCTTTTGACTATCTAGAAACGACTAAAATAAGATAGCCATGTCTCTTACTATCATAAACCTTTGATCAGTTGGGGTCAGCTGTTCTGTCTGTGTCACGTCCCAACTTCTTGTGAACCCCAGCCTACTTGCTGGTGGGGCAGTGTGAAAAACAGAAAAAAGGCCTTGATGCTTTGTAAACACTGTTCAGTAATAGTTAAAATAATGGTGTGTTATCAATGCTGTTTTGGTCACAAATCCAAACATAACATCATACAAGCTACTATGAGGAAAATTAACTCTATTCCAGTTGAAACCAGTACACTATCTTCCTAGTTTGTTTCATAACTTAGAAATATTTCCCTCGAGTTATTCCATGAGTTTAACACATTTTCTTTCACACCTCTCAGAAATGTAAGAATATAGCTAAGTAAACATGTCAACTATCTTAAACACTATTGTGAGTGGTACTTTTCAAATTGAAAACTAACCAGTAGGGCAATGGTTTGTAAGTATTTTATAATTTATATCTTTCTTAAATACAGAGAACAAGACCAAAAAGATAAAAGAATTAAAGAAAAAAAAAAAAAAAAGTTGAAACTGGTATATCAAGATTCCTTTTCCTAAAGGAACATTAAAAAAAAAAAAAAAAAAAATCCTGCATTGATAATAGGAAAAATGCAAAGTCAAGTCAAAAAAGGGGAAAAAGCCAGGAGAAAGTAACAAGAGCCAAAAGGCTGAAAACTTGTGCTAAAATGATAAATCTTCCTCTAAAACATCACATTTGATGGTATTAAAAAAAAATCCAGTTTACTTAGCATTTTAGATCTGTTGTTCTACAATTCCTTTATTTTCATTAATCAACCCTCACCCTATCCTTCTTCCTCTGTATCCTTATCTATAATAATTTTATGAGGTTTTTTTCTAAATCATAATAAAATTTAATAGAAAAGTAACAAAATCAATCTGTGTGGGACCTTAAGATAATTTTTGGTACAATGATCATTTCTTATTTATAATTAGAATTTTGAAATCTAATACATAAACAGTTGTAATTCCTTTTGAAACTTGGACTTGAGTTACCTTAGCTAAAAACAGAAATGTTTTTCTTATTTTTGCAGTATACCTTCATTTCCATCTGGACTTTATTCAGATTCCTCTGTGCAAACCAAAACCTTAACATGGTCATTAAGAAAGAAGATATGATGTAACTGGCTCACAAAATTTAAAAAACTGCAACAAACAATCCCAAAAACCAGTCTCATGATTATCAACAACACAGAGTATATACCTTTTGAACTGGAAGCAGTAGGAAAGCCATCAAAAATTTATAAAAGCATTTTTTAAATCAATGAGAACTATTGCTAATCAGTCAAGAGTAGAAAGACTATATTGATAATTCAACAAAACCTCACCTACATAAGAGAGAATCAGGAAGGACCACAGTCACAATCCATAAGGAAGAGGATATGATAAAATGATGCTGTGATTGGAATATAATGTAAACTGTATTCAGTTTTGAAAACAAAGCCGTGATGATCAAGGACTAGAGACTCTACAACTATCATTGCATTTGTTAAAAAGGATTAATGAGTCCGATTAAGTCTTTCTGACAGTATGTGGAATATCCTGCTCCTCAGTCATCCTAGTCAGCCTGGGAGTATCACAAAACTCCTCCCCAATGATACACAGTTCTTGTTCCCACTTGAACACACAGTAAAAACTTGTCTTTCCACTGTGATTATATCAATTGGTCTACAGCTAGCAAATGACACAGCAAATGGCTTGCTCTGCATTTTTGTATTTTCAAGCAATTAATTCTTCATTAAAGATTTAAAGTTTAAAAGGTGTCTTAGATTGGTTTCTCATTCTGTATTTCAGAAGGAGAGGAAATCGCTCCCTCACCATACTCTCCAAGAATTTTCTGTGTCAGGTCAAATGGGAGCATTTTTTCCATTCCTTCACAATCAATTACTTCACAGTAACAGCAATTCCTTCGACTGCCTTCTTTTTTTAAAGAGAAGAAACTATGGCTGAATTTTGTCCTGAATCCTGTTGGCATAACTTAGACATGTTCTAAGAATATCTACAAGGCTGAAGCTTTTGGAAGAGTAATACCCTGTCTCTGGAGCCTGTTTATGCTTAGATACAATCTATTCCCTGGGTTGTTCACAAACAGCTTTGCAGCTGAGATGCTGAAACAGTAGAAGGATGTTCCTGTGGCTGGAGATTTTAAAGATGCCAGCTGAGGCACCTTGGGAATTTGCTTCTCAAGTAAGGTAGTAACTAAGCTAACTAATTCAACTTTGGATTTAAACTCATGTCCCCCTCCAAGTACCTAAATCCCATTCTGGATCTACCTCCTAGTCACTAATGTTGTACTTCTTAGTGATCACCCAACTGTTAGCAGAGAGCATGACACCAGAGAAGCCATAGAGGAGCCGAGCATACAATGAAACCCTGCTCCTTTTCAAACCAGTGTAGAGTTTTGACCACGGTTTCAGCAAGACTTTGATTTCACTCCATGTCCATCAGTTTTTCTTGACAGATGGAATTAAGGTATAAATTCATCCTTGTGAGCAACATATGACTGACCGCAAGTATCATCACATTAAAGTCCATGTGTAAAGACCATTTTTATGAGGTTTCTGCAGAACAATGAATAATGTTTTCACATTTTAGAAGAAAATATTCATAACATACTCCCTGTTTAATTGGGATGGGGATGAAAAATTAAGTTTTTCATATACATAATTAATATATATCTATGTGTTCTAGAAGCTTACTAGTTCATCATAAATTCCTGTACAAAGAGAGCAAAATAAAAAAATTAAATTCTTCTTTTTTCCCCCTCTGTGGCAAGATACAAACTGTTATTCCCTTATATTCAGCTTTTTCTCCTACAAGAGAAGAAAATTTGATGGTTTTCCTTACTACTTCTCAGCTGATGGAATTTCCTCAGTGTCTTATTTTTGGTTCCAGGAATACTCTCTGAAATATTGTGATGACCTATAGTTACAGGGGCAGACTTTCTGATTTTATTATTTAAATTTTTCAGCTGTGTAAAAGTTGCATGAATAACAATTCACAAATTTTCTTCCTAGTGGCTACAACTAGTTGTAAGAAAGAAAAAAAGTCCATGAGAAAACTACAAGTGTATAAAGAGAGCTAAGAATTAACTGGTATTACAGTCCAGGAGAAACTAGAACCATTTGCCGATTGCTCAGTTTGTCTCCAGGTGTTCTACTGCATCTCTTTAACCGCTGAAAAAAAAAAAAAAAGCCTTGAATATTTTATATTTTCCACACAGGGCAACAATAATTCCAGGAGTTTTAAGATCTGTTTCGGGTTTTGATTTTGCAAAGAGTTTTCAGTATAAATCCTTAAGGTCTTCAGGGTAAAATTAGATGAGTAACAAAGATTTCTGTATTTTTTTGAATTTACAGTTTAAAACTTAAATATAATATGAATTAGCTTTATACAGTGTAATAGAATTAATGAGTTTATCGTGAACATAATGCATTGCACAAGTGCTTGTGTGTAATTCTTTGATCTTCACACCTCTTCAAATGGAATGAAATCATATCTCTGATAGGTATAAGCTACTCATATAAATGTAGATAAGGCCAAATCTTCTGCATAAATATCTCATTCCTTTTTTTTTTTTCTGTACAGATAGACTACTACAACATGAGGCAAATGGGCTTGATATTGTCAGCCTTTAACCAAGTGTAGTACCGAAATTTGTGATCATAATTCATTATGTACTTTTGCAAATTCAAGCCAAAAACTATTGACAGGGAGTTATTGATCCTGCAGGTAGTACTTTTTGCAATAGTGAAATAAGTTCACATTGTTCTGTTTCTGATGTGCTAGTGAATACTTAAATAAATTTTTTGGTTTGTGTTTCAATATATATTGCTTTTAATATATGGATTTTTTCATAAAGCAGGAGAAAATACTTCTGAGGAAGAAAAATTATTTAGGAAGAAAAATGATTTGTAGAAATAGTCATAGTTCTGTAATATTTAGCTTCCTTCTGTAGATGAGATTTGACAACAGTTAGAGCTGAGGCTAAGAACCGAGTCTATACCTGACTGAAACAGGTGCTTCCTAACCAATGCTATGGGAACAAGCATTTAATCATATTTTGGCAGAACTTGTCCCTTATTTAAAAGAAACAAACAAATAACTCAAGCAGCGAGCACTTATTTACAAAAAAACAAACGAAACCAAAAACCACAGTCATGTTGAATGGAACATCTAAAGGAGGAACATCTAGAAAGTGTGGTAGAAAAAAACCCTTTCATCTATTCAGTAAAAATTCTCTAAGTTATGGATCTGAACGCCACAAGTCCATCACCATTATTTGATTTGCTGTTGGTAAATGCACTATTGGGAAAGCAGGGTGAACTATCAGAGATTAACAGCATTTTTCCTCACTTGAGTCAGCCTCCTAGCTTCAGACTTATTAAACAGAGGCAGGGCCCATGTTGGTTTTGAAAAGTCTCTCATTTCTGTTGATTACCATAGTCTAATTCAGTTGTAAAAAATATTTTACATAGTGATACAAAGATAAATTATGAGTAGAATTTTAAAAAATGGGCAAAATATTCTGAGTGTGCAGTAAACCATCACTGTTTAGTTACCTGTTATGTAGTTACTTCCCTTCACCAGATCTGTGAAATAAGTCTAGACAAAATTCTATTTAATGTTAGAGTATTACTGATTTTCATCTTGGACCAGATAGTAAAAAATTACTTTTGAGAAGCTGGCCAATCTGTTGGTTTTGGGTTGAGATAGCAGGAACTGTTAGTGGGCTTGATTTACAGCTGCATAAAATTTTGTCAGTCATCATTATAGTCCACTATGAGTCTTGGGGCTTATTCAACCCAGAACTCAAATTTATACACAGAGCTTATGATTTTTTATGAAAACAAACTGAGAAAACATCAGAGAAGATCCCAGTGCATTGGGATAGCACATAAGAGATAGTGTGTCTCAATACTAATTTCCTTTTATCTTTCCTCCATTCTACACTCAGTGCAAACATCCCATGAGACAGCTGCAACAAATCTTCTCAAGTTTTGTATAGTGAAGAGAGTTAAGTCAAAGTTTTATGTTGCTTGAGCTACTCATATAGCTGACTAAATCAACAAAAATACTTGCTTTTTTAACTTCTACTAAAAATGATCTACTATTTCCATGTGTTAGTTATTTGTCCTCTCCCATTTCTATCTCCTTTTCCCTTTTTCTTCTCCCTTCCCTTTTTGTCACTATTAAAGAAAAGAAGGAGAAAAGAAGAGTAAGGCACACAAGCCATCAAATTCCAGTAAAAGATGTATTTCTTTGCAACAGTTTCAGTCAGTTTCAGGCTTCTTGGGAGTCAGCTTGAAATTTCAACAATGTTTTCTGTTGTCTAATAATTGTCAAATCACTTCAAGGGCTGACGAACACATGGGAGTAGGACTTCAAGGGTAATGGTATTTTTAAATGGACAATGGAAGAAAGAGTTTATAGTGAGCCTACAGTATGACAGAGACATGGTGACAGAAATCTTAAGCCAAACAAAAGAAAATAAAATAAATATGATAGGTTGCCAAAGGATAATAGAACTGTTCCTCTATTTCACAAAATTTATGGGTAGATGGCCCTGAAATATATACAAACTTGAAACACAGGAGTTAAAAATGAGAGTATTTTTCAGGTTTTTTCTTGGTTGCAAATAGAAAAGATGATAAATTTAATGATAATGAGTGGATTTCTCTTCTCAACAACTTTCTTTGGTTTCTTGGTGTTGAAATAAAGCGGCACGAGGATAAGATTAGGCTACCAACTGAATCTCTGGCAGATGCCAAAAATGCAAGCTCAGAGAACCGTGTTTTGTCAGGCTTTCCACCAAGGAATTTTTTGGAGTCTCCGCTTTTCTGAAGAGGTGTATAGATGGCCCATGCTGTGGCACTTGCTCTGGGGCACATCGCTGCGCCTGTGGCTAGGGTGATCCAGGTGGGGTTTGAAAGCAGGTCCTAGCGCTGGGGTAAGAGGGGAGCTTCCACAAGAGTGTGGCAGGCTCTGCTTGAGATAAAATGATTCACTGAGGCTAATATAGCTCTGACATCGCAGCCCAGGCCTGACCTGACAGTCCTGGTTTTCAATCAGTTGTGTCTCAAATACTGTCCTACAGAGCGCGCTTGGGCCTCACGCTCTGAACTCCCTTTTCATAGCACATTACGCACCGCGCTCAAGCAGCCAGCAGGTCTTTGTCCCAGAGAGTGCTGCCAGTATAAACACTCACACACCTTTGATGAATAGTGAGGAAGCCTTCCTGGCTGTGCACTGAAAAGAAGTTATTATGAAGAGGCAGTGCTCTGGTCAGTTTTATAGGTCTCCACTGGGAGTTCCTGCTGAATACCTGACTGCTAACTAACACCTGAACTGGGGGGATTTCACACAAATCACTTTGCTGGTGAACTGCAAGCCTGAACTAATAACATCTAGTACTATAGAAATGGAGAGCTTAACTATTTCAAGAATGAAATAGCCTGTGTGTTTTGCAATGTGAAGCTGTAAAGAACATTCTCGGGTCTCTATCTCGGCGAATGGCTTTTTCAGACATATGTGGGTCAGAAGATGCATATCAAAACATGCAATGGGATGCTATGCAGAGCTTGTTACTGTTTGAGTTGAAATGTTTGTCCGTGCATTGCTAAAAAGCTGGTCTGTCCACAGATTTGTGAGGAGAAGTAGCACAATTACATTTTGTAATGAAAATGTTTGGTTATACACAGAGGGAGTGCTCTTCTGTTTGATAAAATACTATAGCCAGAGAAGGTGAATCTATTCCTGGTTGATAGAATAGTTGATGGAATGTTGCCCTTAGTTTTGTAGCTGAATGCTTTAAAACAATTTGCAAGATAACAAGAACTGTCATGACATGCCAGATATTACTCACCACTTTTTAAAGTTAGTTCTTTCAACTGCCTTCTGCAGGTCAATCTCTGCTGTGTAGAAATAGTTACATGCAAATAAAAAAACTGTTGCAGGTTTCTACTCCTTGGCACTCCTGCCATGGTTGGCCCTTCTGCAGAATGGGAATCTGGAAACTGTGCAAACCCCAGGGGATCATCAGAATGCACCAAACCGACACAAACTGATCCTTGATTCTTAGTTATATTGTTACTCAAAACATTGCAAGTCTCTAAAGTCTATTCACTTCCCCTCCCCTTTATTGCTGAAGGTATTGTCACTCTGTTTTCTTAAAATGTTCCAGAGTTGGAAAGCCAACTCTACTGAACAAGTGTACAGAGTCCTTTATTAGAAAGTATAATTTCCATATTAATAAACCATATGTTGGACAAACTTTATTTCCTCTTAAGATAATTAATTACTTCTTCTAATTTATTATTTATTATTAATTTATTATTTAATAATTTTATTATTAGTTTATTATTATTATTTATTAATAATTTTAAACTCAGAACATACTGATGTTCTTTGGGGATTGGTTTTGATTCTTATTCCTAAGAAAGAATCTCTTGCTTCTCTCAAGAATAAATAAGCATGCTGTTTGTTGCTGTCTACTTTGCCATTATTTCTTGATAGCTTGTCATTATTCTTGCTGGTGACCCTTGGTTTATGCAAACTAGGATTACTACCTTTCTTCTGTAAGAGCAGAAGTATCTTGCTCAACAAACTGCTTTTAAAACAACTTCTATGTACTTGTGCCAGTACATAGAAAGTCATTCTGTTAGTGTCATGCAGAAGATGTGCATCTGTTATGAAATGAATTGCCCTTACTTGACATTGCAGAACATTTCTTATTCCCATCAGAGATCTTGGTCAGCGTTCTTCAATAATCAGCTATTTGTAATGAACAGTACTCTTTTTCTTTTTCCTCAAATTAAATGTAATTTGGAGTACTCTTAATGAAACCACATAAGTTACCTATACTTCCTTGATGAGGTAGGTGATGATGCTAGTCTCTGCTGTCATCCAGGTTTCCAAGTACTTTCCTCTATAGACTGTTTGCAATTACTTGCAATTACATACTTCGATATTAAATGAATTCTGTTAACCTGTGTTTGGGTAGCTCAGACCTGTGCTAACAGAAAAAGTTTTAAATTTGGCTGGAATGAGTCCTTTGTGTGAAGGTCATAGTCTTTCTCTTTACAGAATTTGTAAAGGACCCAGCCAGGGGTTGTAACATTCAATGTGCTCATGTGAGCATCAAGCAACATGAGCAATGTCAGCTATGTGTGAGCAGTATTTGAAGTGGTGAACTGATTGATGAAAGTAACAGGAACTGAAAAGTTCCTGGAGATTCAACCAGGATAAATCATGGCATTTCACTTTCTGCGGGAGTCAATCGCTGTAAAGGAACATTTGTCTCAAGCCTACAAGCTGCTTTGTTTTAGGCATCTAGAGTTCTTTTGTGGCTACCTTAGTCCTTTCAGTCATCCCATTGGCAATTAAAAATGACCATCATTTTTCTGTTTTTATTTTTTGTTTATATTTTCTCCTGTCTTCCTTTAATTCAAGTTAAAGTATATTCTTGAAACTTTCTCATGGGAAGCTAAAATCCCTGATGTATTTTTAAATTTGTAATGCTATTATGAAGAAATTCGTAATTACAAATTTAAACACAATGTTCTCATTTTACCACACCTGTAACAAATTTTTTTTGAAGATAATGAAAATATAGTGAGGAAAGCAATAACTTTACTGATTAATTTAAAAACACTATTTATTTTCATTGCTTAAATTCCTCATACGTATGACAAATATATTAGTACAATTAATTAGAGAGTAACTATAGCAAAAGAATTTGTAGTGTTGATATTACAACAGAGAACGTGACAAAAAATCTGAGATAAATAGAAAAAAATACACATATTTTCTTGATATTGGGAAATAAATCCTAGACCCTTTTTTATCCAGTTACTAATACCATCAAAATCCCTTGTATTAACAACCCTACTACCTGGATTTTATTGTTACAGAGCTATAGATATGGGTGGAAGTTTTATAAGAAAAGTAAAATCAGGTGTACAATATCTGTATCAGTCACTGCCATTAGAAACAGGTTTCTACTTTTTTATTTCCTGAGATACTGAAGGATGACTTCTGGCAAATTTTCCATAATTACTTGTAGATTTGAATATTGGTGTCCTAGAATATATCATTCCAAAAAAGCACTTATTCACTACTTTAGTTCTTACAGACAAGAAGTACTTTTCTCTGGTATTTCAGTGTTTTTCAGTGCTATTACTGCAGATTTAATTTTCTATTCTAATCTATGATCTTAATGTCAGCAGTATGACATACACATAACTGTTATCTGCTTTTACATACAAAGGGGCTAGATTCTTATTTTGATATAGTAGCATTTGTTCACTGTAACTCTTGATTGAAGTGAGTAGAAATTAAATCATTTTGGCCACCAGTTCCTGAAGTATCACAACAAATCTTTGATTAGGCTCTCTCAGTGGAAGGTAGGAGTAGAATAAGATTCCTCATGGCCCTCATGGCATGAAGCTGCAATCTGACTATGAACTGATGTGAATCAGCAAACCATGTTCTAAATTCCTTTAATTTGGTGAATGCAAAGTAAGTTCATATAAATTCGTCATTTCTCCTAGTAATCTCAGTAAGTCTTTTTCTTAAAATGTTTCTCATCTAAGTATTTGTTGAAAAACACATTTTTAAAAGCAAGGCTTTCTGCTTGTATACATTCCTTTTCTCTGATTTAAGTCTGTATTATATTCTAGTATCTCACATTTTGTCATTATCCACAGAGGTGTACATCTTGTAAAATGCAGTTAGGAACATTACAGTACAGTAAGTTTAGATTATCATTGCAAAGCTCAGACTACTTGTACATCTTTGTCTTGACAGAAATAAACAAGGAAGCAATTGGTAATATTGTCATTATATTCTCTATTTAAACATACAAAGAGAAAAAACCTAAGCCTCTGCTCATGTTATTCTACTTCTTTCCTTTTCTCTGTTGTGTAGCAACTGGCAGGAAGAGTGTCTATTAAAAACTGTAATCAAAATAACTGTTACTTGCAAGTGCTTTCAGCAGTTAATATCCTTATAATTTGCCTAAAGATTATCAATGCACAATAATGCATATGCATATATAACCAGCTTAGCAATTCCTTTATCAAGTTTTTCTTGCTTAACATGTTAGTTTTTTGGTTTTTTTTTTTGCTTCTTTATGAGAAATCCTTTCCCCAGAAACCTAAGTAGGCCATTTCATTTTCACTGATCATGCTGGGTGTTATGGAGAAATTATTTCAGAATTCTTTCACCAGAGCAAATGAGTTGAAGCCTGACTCCTGACTTGTTCTGTGTAATACAGGCACTGAGCCAGCAAAACAGCTTCTGTGAGAATGAGCCCTTACCAACTTTCACTAGCTGAAATCCAATTTTGTGCAGACCTCTTTTCTTCTTTAAATAAAAACCCCTAAATTTAAAAATAAAGTGCAAATTTCTATCAGTTGGGTTTTATTACCAAACAATATTAAATCTAAAGGTGGTGGTTGTTTATATTAAGGTTAGGTGTTAGGTGACGACACTAGTGAAAACCATGGCCTGGTTGTTCTGGGCCCAAGCATGTACTGCAAATCAGTCCCTGCTGTGAAGAAGTTCAAATGATCTTATGTGGCAAGTTTTACTAACCTTTGTCTGCCTTCAGTTCAAATCAATCCTACAAAAGCATACTCAAGTATTTAACCCCCAGCACTGTGATCACTTCTCCTCAAAATTGGTAATGGTGGGAGAGAAATCAAGGGAAATTATTTGTCCTATGCCTTAAAGCTGATTAATGTTGATGTGGAAATGCATTCAAGCATTTCTGAGTTCTCTTCCACTTTAATGTTCTGGCCGCTAAAAGATGCTGCCTTGATAAATGTCATTGATCAATCGTTATTGTACAATCTTTCTTTCAGTATAATAGCTTTCTTAATATTTTACACATCTTTTTCAATTTTGTTTTCCTCACTCTCATTTTTCAATGCTGGGCAAATACATTTCTCTTGAGCCTAATCCTTCAAGATGCTGTGAGAGCATAATTCCTATTGGTATCAATAATGTCTCCTCCAAATCCAGCAAGTTATTTGATTCTTTTCACTGTTCCTCTTCATTTTGTCAGTTTTTCCTGAATTTATCTACAATCATTTTACTTTGTCAGGTATTCATAAATGTGTTTGGAACACATTTGTGTTTGTGCCAAATCCTTTCTACTTAAAAAATAATCTAAAAATTCATAGTTAAGATTTTGTAAGAACTAAGACTTCTTCATTATTTGATATCTAAACAGCTCTGGAATAGTATGTGCACTCTCAAGTAAATACAGCTTTATGGGGACAACTCACTAGCAACCTTTCCCCAAATTATAATACTCCAGTTAGCTCTCAGTGTCCTGCATTGGACTATAGTTCTCAAATGTAAGCAATCACCACAGTCAGATAATGATGGTAACAAAATTGTGGTTTGGTCACTAAACTACTTCTCCAGAAGCTTCAAGCTTGAGGTTCACCACAGTCTTCCCATTTTATAGGAACACTCAAATTCATTTGGCACTACTATGAAAGGACCTTTATGCTACCAGCTGTACCTTTAAATCAGGCAGCCACTTCTTAAGGTGTTATTCAAATGCTATTAAATAAACAAACTTGGAGCTATTGAACAAAATAGTACCATGAAGAATGTATAGGATCACAGAATAATTTAGGTTGGAAAAGACCTTTAAGATCATCAAGTCCAAAATCATACCATTATACCATATAAAACATTAGATTACACACAGCCTGTCTAAAGAAATGTGATAAACTGAAATACACCTTTTATAAAAAACAAGCAGTAAAGCAAGCAAAAAAACCAAACAAACCAACAAAAAAAAAAAAAAAACCAGAATACCTTATGCAACATGGGTAAGGCCTTCACATTTCAGGATTTCTCCAGGGCTCTCTGAAACCTAAAAAAGAATTAGCTGATGAAGATCTTCCAGCAGAAAAAACACTAAATTTTTATTGCATCATGTCTTGGAGCAATTAGAGAGAATGGTGTCCTTCTCACATGTCTATAATATATTAAGGCTGGATATAGATTTTGGTATTCAGACCTGGAAGACTTGAACACCAGATAGATTCACTAGCTGAGTGGCTTGAGAGTCTGAGTAGAAAAATAAAAGTACCATTAGGACTCTGGCTATGTTATATTAAAATAATTAATAATGAAACTAAAAGTTTCTCTTTTTTTCTTTTTTTTTTTTTAAATAAAATTTTCTAATTCATAGAAATGGTGTCAATGACATTTTTGATTGACTTTTCCTGTATGTATTGAAACTTTGTATGAGAGGGCATAAGGAAATGTTGACAGAGGTCTACCTGTACTAAGACTCACAGCAAAGTATTTGTTTAACCTTGTTTTGATTTATGGAAGAGGGAAGGAGAGCAGGAAAAGAAAGAGAGCAGACTTGACACCTTGGGTCAATTTTTGTTTCTTCAGGGGTGGCCCAACAAAGCAATAAATGTTGACATTTTCAGTGGAAAAAAAAATATTCTTCTGTGTAAGTGGAAGACAAGTGGGAGGAAATGAAAGCTAAAAGAAAAAAAAAAAGTAGTACTTGGAATACCCTCATGGGACTGAACGAATTGAAAGAAGCCATTGAGATGGTTAGGGATGTGAATTTAGATGAGCTCTGTTCTGTTTGTGAACTCTAATATGGCTACAAACTTGTTGAAGAAAACAAAATAAAAACTAATATTAAGCATTGATTTAGGTTGCCACATAATAGGTACATCCACAAGAAATGTCAGCTTATGCAGACCAAGAACGATTATGAGGTTCAAATAGCTTACAAATCTGATAGCTAGTGGAAAACCATTGATTCCCACCATTGATATTCTGAGAGGGATGCTCCTATTCAGCCACAAAATGGAAAACCACCTATTTAATATTCAGAAAGATTTTTGTATCATAACAATGTAGTCATCACGTGTCTATCCCCAGATTTCCAGTTCCATCATTTATATCAAATATTCACTTTTAAAACATAGTGGTAGTAAATAGGACCATACAGGTGTAAATAAGAAAGAAAATAATCCCCAACCAAAATACCCCAAACCTAATATTTCACTTTATTGTTTGATGTGGGCTGGAGCAGTTTTGTCAGGTATGTTATAAACACTAACAAATTAATCAAAATGTCATGTCAGTATTTCTTACATTCTGTCCTTTTACATGTGTAGTTGCAACATGTTAAGCTCCAGGATCATACATATTTCTGTCCTAAATCTTCAGTCATGGGTGAGGTTAAAGCAAAGTTGTACACTACCCAAAGACTTCAAGGTCTAACAGTGGACAGAGTAGTCTGCTTTTTACTGTGTAAAGAAAAAATTCACCTCAGTGACAGTAAATTCACCTGTTTGAATCCTACCTATTAAAACAAGAAAGGTAGGTTTCACCGCAAAGGAGAGTACATATGCACTAATTAGCTTGTCTAATATAAGTTCAGAGGAGTCATCCTGGAAGTTGGGCACTGCACTTGGGATCTGGAGATTTGAACCTAGCTTCTTGCTTAATTGTGAAATTCTTTGTGTGCAGGATCCTTTCACAGATCTCCTGATCTATTCCATGCTTACTATTCTAGTCCCAAAGCATAGTTAGAAGCTCAAGGAAGGCAAGAAAGCAGAAGATAAGCTGGATAAATGCAGTCACAAATATTTCTGAGAGGAGAAATTTATGGAGATTCACATGCTGGATGGAGGAGCTGGAGGAATTGCCTCAGACCAAAACGTCGTTTGAACAGGACTGACTGAAAAAAATAGTAGAGGATACATAGAGTAAGGAGTGAACAGAAACAAATTATTTGCAGCCAAGCAAACTAAAAGTAATCCACAGCAAAAATGCCAATCTATTTTGTAGTACAACTTGTCATTTCAGTTTGAGAAGCAAAGAAGTGGCAAATGATAAAAGTGATTTAAGAAAAAAAAAAACCTCTCAAGAGAAACCAAAGATAAAACAAATTGTGAAATCTGTATGGGCAAATTAGTAGAATTGTTTAAAAAACAGTAGATGTGATTAAGTAGGATATAATGAGGACAGTCAAAACGACATCATAGAAGGAAGGAATGCCTCACAAATCTCATAGAAGTCAGTAAACATTGCCGTGCATGGCAATGCTCTCATGAGAGGCTTATATATAAAATATATAAAATAGGTTGTGCTGAGGTAAAACAGAAGGTGCATTAGAACATAGATCCACAATAGAAGGATTTTCCAGCATAGTCTTTGGGGTCCATGCCAGCACTTTCACTGCTCAGTGTGCTCACAGATGGTCTGGGAAAGGAGAGGAAAGAGAACAAAAGAAGACAAAAGAAGTTGTTATGAAATAAAATTGTTCCACTCTATGTAACCCAGATTATGCCTATATCCTGTTAAATACAGGCAGCTCCTTTTGCAAAGGATAGTAAAACTTGGAAATGCAAGAGAGGTGCCAATAAGAATTAAAAGTGTGTGCAATAGTTTCTGTCGGAGAAAGGTGCAATTGATTAAAGCTCTCCCACCCAGGGTAAACATGACTGAGAAGAATACATAAAGGTATAAGGAACTAAATTGTATGATTCCATTCTATGATAAATACATTGAGAGGGTAGATCAGGAACAAGTATTCACTATTGCTTCTATAAAAAAAGCACATTAGGTGGAAGTGTTAAAGCAAGTGAAAGAATTACTAATTCATTTTTTACACAGCATGTAATTTATTTACAGAAGTCACTGGGCCTGGATATTGAGGGTGCTGGAAGTAAACAGTGGCTCATAAAGGAAGTAAACCACTCTGGGGCTCCTGTGAAGAGAGATGTGCTCTTCCAGAATAAGGGAAGTCTTACCCAGGTATAACTCTTTCCTTACCCACTTTCCCTGAGCACCTGCTCCTGGCCACCATTGAAAGAGACCCTGCTGGAACAGCCTTTTTGGCCAGAGCCAGCATACAGTTACAGGGGAAGGTTAATGATTGCTAAATTGCTCTGTAAAATGTTTTGGTTTTAATAAATGACAAAGCAAAATAAGAGCACTCTTCAGTGACATTAGGCAGTCTCCTTGGAGTAAATTTTGAGTTAAGACACACCAAACTGTGCAGAAGAGGTCTACTCACAATTCAGAAGCCAATAGTGCAGCTTACATGCAAACTCACCATAAGAAATCGTACATCTTGCTACCTTGTACTTCATGATCATTTATACTAGAACACAAAAATCTTGGTAAGAAATACTGTAGTTTGGCCTTTTTCATGCTCACTTACTTTTGTCATCTTTGTAACTTTTATGGTTATAGTCTTTATACTTACTCTTTACTTACTATATATAGTCTTTATAGTCTTTACTCTAGCCCTTCAGAATAATGAGATTGGATAAAACATTCAAATGACAAAATTCTTGAGGTTTTGACTTTCTGTAATCTAGGCCTTCTAGATTCACATCTCTAGCTCTTCTTCAGATTTGTAGGGTTTAAAAAAACCCCAACTTTAAAATATAAAGATTTAGTCTAGAACTGGACCAATTGGGGGGTGGAGACCCCAACCCCCCAAAAAATGAGAATCGCTTTGTGAAACCTACCAGCAGTGTTAAACTACAAATTAATATAATAGCTATCCAGGTGTCTACAGAACAGTATGCTTGGAACAAAGATGCATGTGAAGTATGATCAGCTTACGTCTTTTTCATGAGTCATTTCCTCCCTTAGTAAGTAAGCTTTTTCCCTTGAAAGACAAATATGTTGTTGCTGAAAATGTCTATAATAATGGGACCTTTTACTATGTATAGTTATTTTCTAATGTTAATAATATTATCACTATCAGGGATGCTGAGCACAGCCTGAATCTTTCCTCTGTAGTTTTGGGGTTTGCTTTTCTAATACAAATCATGAGTTTATTAGGCAGATTTTGACTGCTGGTGGCTGGAATAGATATACTGTAGGACTTTCCAGAGTTCATGTGCGTTGCATGATTGGTAGCTACTCCTGGCATTTGACTTGTTGCCAGTGATGGTTTCTTCTGGTTTCTTGTTTTTAAATCTCAGCAGGAATGGAGTTTATAGCATAGGAATGTGTTGCATAGATTAGGGAAGCCTTTTACTTTATTTCAAGTTAATACAGAATGATAAGTATGTGAGGTTATACTTTATGGAATAATAGGCATTTTTTCACATGTCATGTGAAAGAGTGTCACCTTGGGACATGCATTACATTACCTCATTAGTATGTTGTATAGGGGAAGAGGTAACTCCCAAATAATTAATCACACAAGAAGTAAAAAAACCTTCTGTAGTTAGATTAAACTTACGGATTCAGGAGAATTCTGTGCTGATAATATACTCTCCTGGCATTGCCTATTAAATCTTCAAAGATATTCCCTGCCTCTTCTTGAGTGTATGGAGTAGAATACCTGATAGAACTTTTTTTTAAAAAAATGTGTACAGCACCCATGACAGTGGTATTTCAGTGTATGGTCATTGTTCCTGAGTAACTCTTGAGTATCTGCCCAATGGCTACCTTAATACAGAAAAATGTATGAATAATGCCTATGATAGAAAACATAAATAGGGACAGTTTGTTCACAGTGAATGGGGCTAGCAATATAAGAGGAGTCTAATTTTGTTTGGCTTAGTCTTACAGTGGGTCTCTCTAGATAACAAAAAACTGGTTTTGGTTTTTTAAAATATTTTTTCCCTCTTAATCCCTGTAATTGAATGCTAATAACTGAAAGAATGGTTTACATCAAAAACAGGTTTTGGAGGAGATATCTATGCAGCAAATGAGAACAAGTTAGCTGTGGTAGATCTATGACTTGCTAAAACTAGGCAGGCATAATTTGCTGTAGAAAACAAACATATTTTCTCTCCAGCAACTATATATACCAAACTGCTGAAAATGTGCATTAGTAAGAAAGGCCACTTTCTGGTGCAAATTAATATATGGGAATTTTATAAATTTTTTCAAAGAAAGGCATTCTACATTGTAGGTGTTTTAGCTTTATGCTTTTATGAAACAAGCAAATACAAACAAGAAGATACACCATTAATTTAATTATATATATGTAGAATATGACTACAGGGCCTGATGAGATACTTCCTATATAAAGAAAAAACCCACTTCATTCAACATTGCTTTGAAATGAGAAGTTTGTCAATTAAGTCTCAACAGTGCGGTAAGCTTTGTTTGCATGACTGAACCTGCATTTCTACAACAGAGAAACATCATGAGATCAATGATACTCTGAATTCACAACCAGTGCTGCTGTGATTTGTGTCCCTCAGAATGCCTCCAAGCAGCAGTGTCATTTAGGGCTTGTCAGAACTGCTCTGTCACGGTGCCAAGAGTGGTAGGCACTATCATCTTCTCACACCACTGAAATGGCACTGCTGGTTTCATGACACCCTTCAGCAGGCTGAAATGATTTCTCAGGAAGCTAATGGAGGTTTAAGCAGGTGCTGACACTTCTTATTTGAGTGCACTTGTTAATTAAATTTGAAATGAAAGCACACATTGCAGCAATAATCTGACAGAAGCATTCTGCCAACTCCTGATCAGAAGAATGATAGGCCTGAAGTTATATGGGAAATATTAGATTTCAAAGACAAATTTTAAACTTTACTCCTAAAGAACATGTTTCCATGAAGATATTATTTTATACATGTAATATTGAAGACCATTTCTCCCTTTCCTCTGTCTTTTATCTCTGGAACAAACAAGACTAGATGAGATTTCTGGTGGAAAGGTGACAGATTTGAAGCCTAATCTACCTCTAGGGCATCAGTGGTTATTGATATCATGACAGGCCACCTTCTTTTTCTTTGTTGCGTTTCATGATTCAGCTGTCATTAATAATTGAAATGTTTAGCCATGTGTGCCCATTCAGTGTTGCTGCTAAACCAACAAGAGGGAAGACCCTCTATTCTGATCTTGCACTGTTGTTTAGGGAACAGAACTGAGGTCCTACCATGGGTCTCAGTCACTGATTCTCTGATGCGCATGAGTTAAGTTGCATCACCTGAGACCTGGGACTCTGGTTAGGTGGCTTGAGTCAATATTGTCTGCAGTCAACAGACGAATCTCATTGATTTTAATAGCACACTGGAACCGTTCCTTGGCCCACAGTTTGGGTTTTGAAACAAATAAATGAAGCTGGAACACTGGATTTATTTTAAGCTGTAAAATTGGTGTTAAATATATTTGAGGTTAACCATATGTTAATGACATTAAATGAAAGATTGAGTAAGTCAAATAAATGTAAATGATAGTTCTTGGAAGCATTTAATCTGTCTGCAACAGTAACAAGAAAGTGAAAATTCTCAAGCCCATTTTTGGTTTCTGTATATAAATTAGTTGAGTTTAATTGAAATGCTTCAGAACTCGAATTTAGCATAGTTCACTGCTCTTACCTTCAGTTTATTAAATTTTTATGTCTTCCATATTCTATGCATTTAGTTTTCCAGTAAATGACCACAGTGCAGTAGTTTCCCAGCAGTGACGTAATACTACAGAAATAGTCCAAGCTGAGTTCACTTCAGAGTGTTACATTTTTGTCTTTGTTTCTTGCCTTTCATTTATTTTTTTCCTATAGAAAAGGGTTCCAGGCTGCTTAATGATTTTATAATGTATAGAGAATATTGCTGTTTATAAACAGCACTAACTGTGCAACTGGTCCAATGCTTTACCCGTTGGGTGTGAGTATAGAATCATCAGTATTCCTGAACATTTTTAATATAATCCAGCTTTTTGACTAAGATGGTGTTTTTCTCTGGTCTTCATTTTAAATGAGGGCCTAGATTAAAGCTAATTGCCTGAAACTCCCTGATAAGACAAAAGGCAACACACTGATATCTTTCTCAACAAGAAATGAACACACTGAGGAAGCTCAAGCCTTTGTGTCTGCTTGGAAACTGGCAGAAAACACTTGTGGTATTACTTAGTGCAGGACTGTGTGGATAAATTAAGTTAGCGGCGTAACACATCTTTATTTTGCCGGAATTCTAGTTCACTTCCTGCTGGACTCTGATTAAAGGACAGCAGTTATTAGCATTTATAAGAGTACAACAGAATTATCTCAGTATTTTAAGGAGAAGTCACAGAATTATCTCAGGATTTTAAGGAGAAGTCATGTTCCTTGCTTCTTTTCAGCCACAAACTGTCCTTCTCTAAACCACCCCACCCCCCCGCCCTGTATTGCACCTGGCCTGTACACCTCTTCTACCACACACTAATGTTTTCTTTTCTTTTTTTTTTACAGAGGATTGAGTAAATAGTTAATGAATTTGTTGTGTAAAATTATGAATAATTGTAGAACTGAGCCCTGTTTATTGCAACACTTTCTTTGGGATGGGCAGAGACAGTCTTACCTAATGCCAAGAAAATGCCTGCTTTGGCTCAAGACTTTATTGTAAGCCATTTTTGAGCCAAGGACATTTTGAGGACTAGATCCAAGTCAGTATGGAGATGGCAGTGTATAATATTTTGTCAAAGATGGAAACTTAACAGTTGAATTCACTTTATAATTATTTAGCGCATATACCTTGTCAATATATTAGGCTTCATCTTCATTTTAAAAGTAACCCCAACAGAAGAGGGAGGGAAGAATAAATCAGAAATATTACGAATGAACATAAATTCTATTCCTGAAAAAATATGTGCAATGTCAGTTACTAGCTTGTGCCATTTTTATTATAATTCTGGTTTGCCCAGCCCATCTCTCATTTTCCAAATGTATTAGCACCAAAAATATTGCCAAATTTCATAAAAAATAAGTAAAGTATCTCTTTGCTGAGTCCGCTGGTAACGGTAGATCAGAATAGCTCCCATGTAGTTTCAATTATTTAAAATTATTTCTTGAAATAATTTATTTAGAATACAAGTGGATTAGTTCAGTTTTTACATGTTCTTTTTTAATGGGAAAACCAAATGGAAGAAACTTTTAATAATTGCTTTTCTGCAGTGCTGTCTTTTCTGTATTATTGTGGGTTTAGATTCATGCTAAATTTAGCAATTGTACATGAATTGGGATGAAATTCTGTGTTTGTTTCTCACTGGGAATCAAATGACAGTCTTGGTGGTGGTATGCCTATTCCAAAGCAGAAGTGAAAAAAATTACCTCTGGTTTGAGCTTATTTGCTAAAACCACTGACATGGATTCAGATCTGGAAATCTGATACTGACTCATCTAATCCATCTGCCTTTTAATCTGTAGAAATTTAGATTGGTACAGTTCTAACACTGTACTAACGGTGAATCAGGGAAGTATTTCTATCTGCAAGTAGAAACTCTATATACATTATGGGTCATTCCCAGGCCTCCTTTTTGTGCCTTCTGGGTTTTATTTGGGATGTCAGGTGTTTGCTTACCTGTGCTTGACTCTAGTAATCTCACAATCTGGACTTCTCTGCAAGTGCTCCTCTACATTTTGTATTCTTATTCATCAAGAGCACCTGGGAAGTGCATCCACTTACCATGTGTAAGTGGCCCTAAAGAACGGAAACCGTATTTGTCATATGACAACAATTACAAAATCTTAAAATATTCCCTGGCTGGTTTTGAGATAAATACCACACATATTTCCAAAACCTGCTTATGGAATGAAAGTAATGTCACTTCCATACTGAACTCTACTAACTTTTTCATTGTATATGGTGACTTTTAGCTAGTTTCTGACCATCCCAGCAACATGTAAAGCTACTTTTCTGAGATATCCTAACATCTGTCCTAAAGACTATCCATGCAGTTCAATACCTTACAGTGGAAGAGACTCAACACTGGCAGTATGAAGAATCACAAGATACTGTGCTTCTGCTGCATTGTCTTAATTAATTTCTTGAAGCCAAGCAGTTTTCTCTGGTTGCTTTATACTAGCAACCACTAGTTGGTTGCAGTGCTCGTAAAAATATTTATATGTATTTATGAGAATATTTTTTCCTAAAATGTGACTCTACCTGCATTACCGTGCTTTTATGTCACTTTTAAAATATCTCTTGGAAGCCAGATGCAGGTAGAAATCCTGCTTCTAGGATCACGTTTTATATGAAATAACAATGTATTATAAAATTTCCCATGATTTATCCACTAAAATAACACCAGCATTTATTTCATTAGCTAATTGTGCTTTGTATCAAATCGTTGAACTATAATGAAGTGCAAGCACATGCTAGCTGCAGCTTAACATGTAAGCGCTGGTAACTGATTAATATCTTTTCAAATGTTTCACTTTCTAGGTTACTTATGCTACCTTTAGGACTTTAAAAATCATGGGAGTAACCTGTTTTACAATATTGTTGGTATCCCTTTCCCATTTTTATCCAGAAATGAAAGAACATAGCAACATGCTGTTTTGTAAGTTATCTAACTGGCTTTAAAGTTCCTAGTTAAAGATTTTCTAGACCTCCAGAAAGTTTTAAACTGATTGGCAAAATAAGTACTTTGTTATATTATTTAAAAAAAATATATTTTTTTTTTCTTTAGCAGGATCTATCCTGGCCACTGGGAAATATTTTAAGATCATGACAAGTTAACATTTAGCTCAGTGCAGAATCACGTGAAACTTCTTTCAGTAGATTGGTCAATTGACCTTTGCTAGAAGTACAAGGACTCTCTTTGTGCTCTATTTGCCTTTAATATATAAAGCTTCAGTGACCTGCTCTTGCATATTGAACTTAATATAAAATATAGTTGTCAGTTCTTTTATATACAGAGATAGTTAAAAATTTTAATATTCAAAAAAAGTTTCTTTCTTCAACCCAGTTGAGCTGGGCTGACAAAATTACCTGAAGTTGAGCATAATGACAACTGTCAACAGTTTATGCAAACCACTGGTGTGAAGCCAATGTTAACTCAATAGAACAAGTAATGTTTTTCATATTCTGCTAGCATTTCCTAGTCCTTCACTCTCTGGTTGGAAAGGAAGTTTATACATTAAGTCATGCTCAGTTTGCTTTATTTCCTTCTTTCACCAATTAGGTTGGAATATTATTTTTTTAATATCAAAATCAATATTTTCTAAAGATAATCTGATTGTTATTTGAATTTTCCTATTATGTACCTGGGATGTACTGGGGACATACATTGCAAATCATGCATTTTTACTCTTAAGGGGAAAAAATAGAATAGATAATCTAGGAGGATTTTCAGTTCAGCTCTCTTATTCTTAAATTGGTTTGCACAATTCTTCTGATTTCAGTTGAAAGCAAAATTTGAACAAAAATAGAACTTTTGAAACCCAAGAACTAGAACACATGACTGAAACAAACATATTCCTATATTGCATTTTATCACGAATATGAGCATTATAAGTTTGATAGCCCATAAGGTGAAGAACACTCATTCAAGCATTTGGAAATATTTATGCACTATCATAATTCAATAAACTGTCTACAAATTAATAAGCATTAATGTGGTGTAACTTTAACAGAAAATGATGTATTCTTACCAGAAGATATCAAACTATTTTATTTGTAATTTGATTCTTTCTGCAAAGAATTTATAAATGAGCTATTTGACTGCATACTAAGTAAAGAGAGAGAATTTTTGTTTCATGACATTTAGGTAGGGCATCTAAAAGTTCATGCTAACCTTGTTACTGTTTGTACCTTACTATGGCTAGCTGAGTCTATGCTCTCAGAAATAGAAATTGAACTATATCATTAGGACTCAACAAACAGAAATAGCATTATCCTTGGCTCCAAAAATTACTTCTCTGTGAATGGGAGGTTTTCTAACTCAAATGTTGGTGATGACCAGGAACCACAAAATGAAGAGCCAAATCTCCAGCAAATCCACAGGACACCCTCTAATACAAACAGAAGCAACCACAATTAGAAGGGTAAATAACACATCTTATTAGCACAAGGTAGCATGATTTCAACACCCACATTTATGTTTAATGTCTTGCTGTGACATATGTTTCAGCTAGTAGAAAACCATTTATAAACAACAGAAATGTACTCTAATGCAATATATAAAAAGGCAAAGTGGGTTCTCAGCTATGAAACTGCCAAATAAAAACAATTATGATAAATCACCTGAGAAAAAATCCTGGAGTTAACTCCTGGCCCTGGTCTCAGACGGTGGCAGGACTCCCATTGACGTCAGAGGAGAATGATTTTACCTCTGCTTTTCAGCCTGCCTGATGGGATGAGCATCACCAGATGAAGCTTTCAGTTGTCATATCAAATGTCACTTAAAACTTCTGTAGCAAGTGCTGTTTTCTGTGTGACTCATTTCAAACAAGATCTGATGTGGAGTACTCAGAGGTCTCCGCTCACCCAGTACGGATTACCCTTTGGTGAGAGATTTCTTTCTTGGGGATTATGCTTCACATTTGCTGGAAGGAATTCCTGTCCCCAAGTTATTTAATTCACATTCCAATCCTTTTGCTAAATTTATGATTTATTTGGGATTTGTAAAAGCAGGAATCCTGAGAAATTTTAGAGATACTGCCTCACAATAAAATCTCCCACTCATCTCTCTAGACTCAGGCAACCACTGCCTCCTACACACAATACTCTAGTTCTTCCAAGATTCCTGGAAGCACAGAAAGCCAGACAAAGCAGGCAGGTGCCAACCACAAAAACGCTCTGACACCCTTCCATAAGGAAAGCAGTTATTTAAAGGAGATGACAAGACAGCTTATGTAAAGGATTGTGGGAAGATCTTTTGCATAGTCCCTCTTTAACTATTCTCCTCTCTTCTTTCCTTTTTCATAGAATCATAGAATCGTTTAGATTGGAAAAGACCTCCAAGATCATCAAGTCAAACCATTAACCTAACCCTGCCATCCCACCACTAAACGATGTCCCTAAGCACCTTGACTACCCATCTTTTAAATACCTCCAGGGATGGGGACTCCACCACCTCTCTGGGCAGCCTGTTCCAATGCTTAACAACCCTTTCAGTGAAAAAATTTTGCATAATGTCCAATCTAAACCTGCCCTGGTGCAACTTAAGGCCATTTCCTCTTCTCCTATCGCCCGTTACCTGGGAAAAGAGACCAATCCCACCTGGCTACAGCCTCCTTTCAGGTAGTTGTAGAGGGCGATAAGGTCTCCCCTCAGCCTCCTCTTCTCCAGGCTGAACAACGCCAGTTCCCTCAGCCGCTCCTCATCAGACCCTTCACCAGCTATGTTGCCCTTCTCTGGACACACTCCAGCACCTCAGCGTCCTTCTTGTTATGAGAGGCCCAAAACTGAACACAGCATTCGAGGTGCAGCCTCACCAATGTCAAATACAGGGGCACGATCACTTCCCTGCTCCTGTTGGCCACACTGTTCCTGATACAAGACAGGGTGTCATCAGCCTTCTTGGCCACCTGGGTACACTGCTGGCTCATATCTAGCTAGCTGTCGACCAACACCCCCAGGTCCTTTTCTGCCAGGCAGCTCTTCAGCCACTCTTCCCCAAGCCTATAACGTTGCATGGGGTTTTGTGACCAAGTGCAGGACCCGGCACTTGGCCTTGTTGAAACTCATACAGTTGGCCTTGGCCCATCGATCCAGCCTGTCCAGATCCCTCTGCAGACCCCTCCTCCCCTCCAGCAGATCAACACTCCCACCCAATTTGCTGTCATCTGCAAAGCTATTGAGGGTTCACTCAATCCCCTCATCCTGATCATTGATAAAGATATTTATTATTGATGGCATGAGAGGGACCGGAAGGGCAAAACCCCTCCTGCTGTAGGAGAAGATCAGGTTCGTGACCACCTGAGGAACCGGAATGCACATAAGTCCATGGGACCTGATGAGATGCATCCCAGAGTCCTGAGGGAATTGGCCGATGTAGTGGCCAAGCCACTCTCCATGATATTTGAAAAGTCATGGCAGTCAGGTGAAGTCCCTGGTGACTGGAAGAAGGGAAACATTGTGCCCATTTTCAAAAAGGGTAGAAAGGAAGACCCCGGGAACTACCAACCTGTCAGCCTCACCTCTGTGCCTGGGAAGATCATGGAACAGATCCTCCTAGAAGCTATGCTAAGGCACATGGAGGCTAGGGAGGTAATTTGCGACAGCCAGTATGGCTTCACCAAGGGCAAGTCCTGCCTGACGAACCTAGTGACTTTCTATGATGGTGTGACAGCAACAGTGGGCAAGGGAAAACCAATGGATGTCATCTATCTGGACTTCTGCAAAGCCTTTGACACGGTCCCCCACAACATCCTTCTCTCTAAACTGGAGAGCTATGGATTTGACGGGTGGACTGTTTGGTGGATAAGGAACTGGCTGGATGGTCGCATCCAGAGGGTAGTGGTCAATAGCTTAATGTCTGGATGGAGACTGGTGACGAGTGGTGTCCCTCAGGGGTCCGTACTGAGACCGGTGCTGTTTAATGTTCTCATCAATGACTTAGACAGCGAGATCGAATGCACCCTCAGCAAGTTTGCGGACGACACCAAACTGAGTGGTGTGGTTGACACACCAGAAGGACGGGATATCATCCAGAGAGACCTGGACAGGCTGGAGAGGTGGGCCTGTGTGAACCTCATGAGGTTCAACAAGGCCAAGTGCAAGGTCCTGCACCTGGGTCGGGGTAACCCCCAGTATCAGTACAGGCTGGGGGAAGAAAGGATCGAGAGCAGCCCTGCCGAGAGGGACTTGGGGGTACTGGTGGACGAAAAGATGGACATGAGCCGGCAATGTGCGCTGGCAGCCCAGGCCAACCATATTCTGGGCTGCATCAGGAGAAGCGTGGCCAGCAGGTCGAGGGAGGGGATTCTGCTCATCTACTCTGCTCTGGTGAGACCTCCCCTGGAGTACTGCGTCCAGCTCTGGAGCCCTCAGCACAAGAAGGACATGGAACTGTTGGAGCGGGTCCAGAGGAGGGCTACTAAAATGATCTGAGGGCTGGAGCACCTCTCCTGTGAGGACAGGCTGAGGGAGTTGGGGTTGTTCAGCCTGGAGAAGAGAAGGCTGCGGGGACACCTGATTGCGGCCTTTCACTACTTAAAGGGGGCCTATAGGAAAGATGGGGATAATCTTTTTAGTAGGGCCAGCTGTGACAGGACAAGGGGTAATGGTTTTAAACTAAAACAGGGTAGGTTTAGACTAGATATAAGGAAGAAATTCTTTAAAATGAGGGTGGTGAAACACTGGAAGGGGTTGCCCAGAGAAGTGGTGGAGGCCCCATCCCTGGGAACATTCAAGGCCAGGTTGGACAGGGCTCTGAGCAACCTGATCTAGTTAGCAGTGTCCCTGGTCACTGCAGGGGGGTTGGACTAGATGACCTCTAGGGGTCCCTTCCAACTCAAAACATTCTATGATTCTATGATTCTATGATATTAAACAGAATTGGCCCCAAAACTGCGACATGGGGGACACCACTTGTTTCTGTTTCACAAACTGCATTTATAGACCTTCCTTACTAGGTCAATTTTTCTTACTACTTATTGTATTATTTTGCATTTAAATTTATATTTTTAATATGTTTGTTCCCTTTTCTGACTTTTTTTTGCTTTGTGGTTGACCTCTAACAGGCCAGTGACAGTCATACTGAAAGCCCAGGAAAGCCTCGGTCTTCAAATAAGGAAACTCACTGGAATAAGTCAGAAATAAAACTTCTTTATTGTCTTTTGATGTTCAACTCCTTTAACCTGTCAACTTTAAGAACAGGAATTTTATCTAAAAAGTAGAAAGAATTCTTTTTATAGCTACAAGAAAAAAAAAAATTATTTACGGAAGTAGGATATGCACATTGGTACAATGCCTGATTTTAATAAGGACTTCAAAAGGGAATGTGATTATTTTAAATTATGATTTATGCCTTTGATGTTCAAAATGAAAGACAATTACATTTTATTTTTCAAAAACACACTTTAAAAAGATTTATTTTTACATACTTTTTATGTCTATGATAATGCTGTATGTCCTAACTGAACGGTTTTGGCATGTGAAGGATTGTCTGAGAGTGGATCTGTTGAGTTGTCATTAAGTTAATTTAGTCATTAGATATTACAGGATACTACATCCCAGTGTCCAGGTACCTCCCTTTTCACAGCCTGGAAAGTCAACATCCTCACATACTAGGCTGGCTGATCTTCTTTCTCGCTTCATCCAGAAGACTCTTTCAAAAGGAATAGCTTGAGAAAAACCTTTTGCAGATATCCAGCCAGTCAAAGGATGGAGAAACTGTGGTCTTGTTTAACTAGACTCTTGCTTGTTTCTGAAGATGTCCAGCCATCCTCTTCATTCGAAATCAAGGTGCCTTTTACAGGATTAAAAAAGCCCCGTAACAAGGCTTTCTTGTAGTCTAATAAGCTCAGTTAGTTTGCTTCTCCTTGATCATTTATTTCTAGTTGTTTTGAGGAAGATTTTGCACTGATTTTTCAAATCAGCAAGCGTTGAAAGATAAAAAGCCTGGACCAACTTCTTGTTAAGAACACCAGTTATTTGGAAATAGAGATGACACAGCTAGTATTCCCCTGCTCTTAAACTAAGGGTTACATTATGCATTAAAATCTCCCACACAGGCAATGCATGATCCAGTAGAATGAGGTCAAAGCACAAGATAGTTTTAATCATCAAGTTGTTTGATATGGTTGAATAAAATGTATGCTAAATAGGGATCAAAACAGACAAAAAATACTTTCTGTTTTTAAGGGGGGGGGAGGGGGTAGAACCCAAGAAATAAACTACTAAAAGTTTTGTAACAGGAAACATCTTTTCCAGCTTCCCCTAGTTTATTTTCAAATGATAGCTTCACCTTCAGCAGTTTCATGTGTTGCCAGTCACAGCTCTAATAGTACCTCCCTTCAAAGGATCCCCATTTCAGGACTGAACATAAATACATGGATTTTCTCAATGCATAGGTGTTTAGCTTTAGCTTTATGTGTGTCTCTCTCACTCCCTGCAATTCACAAGGTTCAGAAATGAGGCCCGGTCACTTACCATATGCTAGAAGAGATTGCAAAGTTATTGCTGTATACTGTAAGGTATATTCTCCCTGATGCCTGAGGCATAAGCTCTTTATGTGGCATGGGCAGTTGAAATGGGAACCATGCTATTACACTTAGGAGACAGTAGAAACAGTGCTGGAGAGCAAGGGCAAGCTCTTGTTTATAGTTTCACTACATCCCTAGATTAGGAAGAGAAGCATAGGGTCACTTAGGTGGGAAAAGCCCCCAGGAGGTCTCTAGTCCAACCTCCTACCCGAATAAAAGCCAACTCTGGGATCAAACAGCAGACCAGACTGTTCAGGGCTTTCTCTAGTTGAGTCTTGAAAACCTTCAAGGACAGAATCTGCACAATGTTTACGGGCAACCTATTCTATTACTTTACTGTCCCAAATGGGATACGGTTTTTTCCTCATATCCAAGCTATATAACACCTTATTGTTATCCAGGTAGCTTAAAATAATGCTTGAGTAAAAGCAAATAAATAAAGTAGAAAAAAAGAGCAATTATTCATAATGCCCAAGAGAGCCAAGAAAATTGCAGATGTTTACAACAAATACTGTCAAGGCTCTGTGTCAAAAAATCTGTTCATTAGAGACCATCCATTGCAATCCTCGGGAATGATCCTACTACTGCAATTTCTGATGGCTGCCTTTCTTTAGGAAGATGAGGTACTTCATAGAACCTCTCTTCTCTTTGAAGTCTCATGACATGTTTAGAATTTGAAACTAATTTAATTTTATTAAAATAAGTATTTGGGGTTTTTTGTCTCTTGGTTAATCTCTGGACCTGCTAGCGAGCAGCTAGCTCCTTGATTCAGTGGTCCTCTGTTCTTTAGCGATTCGTTGCCAAGCCTCAGTATTGGACTTCATTCTGTTATTATCCTGTGTTTTGGCAAATATTTGATGTAATCAGCTAAATAGGAGAAATGGATTTTTCCCAGCCTCTTGCCTGAGATCAGACGTAATGGCAACTCAGCTCTTCAAAGTAACTGTCTTGCAGTCCCTTTCTCCAGTACATATTATAATCAAAACAATAGCTTTCAAAGAAGTGCTGAGGATGTGATATTTCTGCAATTGTTAATATACCATAGTTAATATCCTTAGTTATGTATTAATTCATGTTTCATAGGTATAAATGAATAGGGATCTATTTGTAGAAAAGAGCTCACATCAGTAAGTATGTTTCCATCAGTTTGTATCCAGGCTACCTAAACTTCAAATACAAGTCCATGAGTATAAAACATAGAAATAGTGTTATTGTTAAAAAGTTATTTTATTCAGTAAAAAATACTTTATTTCTGGAAAAACTTAACATAAAAAGAACTGTATTTCACACCAGAAAAATAACTGGCAAGGAGAAAATTACAGGATGACATTTAAAGAGTTTGTGTGAGTCCAGAAAAACGTAACAAAATAGATTTTTATAAAGATGCCAAATTGACAACAAAATCAGTATTTATGGTAAAATACTTTTCTGTCAGCATTTCCATTACAAATTTTATCTTTCTAGGTTTTATAGGTCATATATAAAGACTCACTGACAGTTAAACTGAGTTTAGGCTCTTTATCACATGACTGTAATGAAATGTAATGATTCTGGCAGCTTTATGGCATCATACCCTAGATATAGCTTAATATTTAAAATTAATCCCAAGGGAAATCTGTTCTGTGAATTTGAAAATCAAAAGTTACTTGCTAATTTTTTTATAATTATTTCATCTCTGAAATCTGTTAGTCCAGATTTAAATACATACAGGACTGAAAAATTACATTCATGGGCTTTTCAGTAGTGTAGCTGTGTCACACGGATTGAGTTGTGGATCCTCTCCTTCCCTATCAAGAAGTTAGTTTCTGAGGAAGATCTTGAGGGGTTTTTTTCATCATCAGCTTTACAGCTGGTTACTGGCAGTAAAGGGATTAACAGGTATGGGACTTTTCTTGTAGGACATGTAAGTGTTTCTGCTCTTTGGGAAATGTGACACGCTGAAAAAATGGTATTTGCTCTGTCTCATAACAGGCATAATCTATCAAATGGGTAAATGTGGAGAAATACATTTTTCAAAAATGGAATTATTTTGTTTGGTATAGGACAAACCTAGAAGCTCGAGCTTGGCTTCCAGCTCTTCATCAGTCTGTATGACAGAGAGACCAGAGCCTGGAAATCCCCAAAGTCAAGCTGAGCTAGGAGCTTTGGAGCTTCAGGCTGGTAGTCCTATCACCTTAAATGCAGACTTGGGAGCATTGGGAAAATATCAAGCTCTAAGTAGCTTCTCAGGTGCTGGTCTCCAAGGGACAAAGTAAATACCAAGTTCTTCCTAGTTCATAGGGAAATTCTCAGCCTTCTTTCTGCGTGATTCAGATCCAAGTTCTAGAGAAAGCATATTATTCTTTACAATAAAAGTTCCAAAGTGTTTTCCAAGACTATATCCCATTTCTACAAAATAAAAGGAAAATTCCCTATAGCCCAGTGCTGGATAAGAATGCAAGAAATGGTATTGCTGTTGGTGGAAATTTTCACACTTGCAATATTCAGCAAGTCCGACTGGTATTATCAGGACAGTGGTAATATTTAATTTTTGGAAAAAGATAATTTTTTAAGAAATACTTATATTAAACATTTTTTTCCACCTTCATTTAGGTTTAACTTTAATAAGTTTAATGAAAGTTCATTTAAACTAATCTCTAAAACAGATTGTCCACCTTTTAAATTAGTCACACTATACAGCTCCATTGAAAATAATAGAGTAGCTTCAGTTTTACACTCATATAAACTTAAAGATGACTTTTTTTTCGTAGTTTTTTAATATGCATTGACAAATTCTATAATCCACAGGGAAAAAAAAAACAAACAAAAAACAACACTGCAAGGAATGGGTATTTTTGCCACTATGGTTTTGGTATCTTATTTCTAGGCAAAATAGGTGCCTTTTTTTCACATTATATGTAGGTATTACTTTTATCTATAATGTCTAAATTTCTGTGGCTAGCAGACCCAAAATGTAAAACAATTACTGTTTTCTTGTCTCTCAGGAAGACAGAAAAACCCAGAAAAAACCACATTCTTAGAATTATGGTTTTTGCGCCAAAGGCAGCAAATGCCTCTGACACCTCCTTCCACGCTTGTTGCCAGCTCAGCTCTGGAGAGCAAGCTGTGAGGATGGAATTGACAAAGATCTAACTATTTTATGCATACAGTAGTTTGGTCCTTTAAAATCTGAATTATGGACCACATTGCTTTCTCCTGGAAAATCTCTCAGGAAGGGAGAAGGTATTCCAATGACAACATGAGTGTGAATTTATGTGGAGGATAAGAGGACCCAAAAGTATTTCTTTAGATTTTATTATCAGAACTATCCACAGGGAACGAACCACTTCATTAGTATGCCCCTGAATCTTGGTACTGGTGTGAAGAGCTGACTTCATTCTTCATCCTCCTCTGGACATCACGTTACTCACTTCACGCTCTCATCATTGCTCAACAGAGGTTTAACTCCTCCCAAACAGATTCAAAGCAGTTAATTAGTTTGAATAACACCTTATTCTATAGGTAGTCTTCCACTAAAATCAATACACTAGCTATGGAGATTCATAGCTAGTAAAGAGATTAATACCATACCCATATGGCCAGTGCAAAAGTCTGACAGAGAGTGGAGGTTAACAATAGACTATCACAGCCTGAATGAAGTCACTCCACCACTGAATGCTGCTGTATCACACATATTAGAGCTCCCATATAAACTGGAGTCGAAGACAGCCAAATGGTATGCTACAACTGACATTGCCAATGCGTTTTTCTCAATTCCTTTGGCAGCAGAATGCAGGCCAAAGTTTGCTTTCACGTGGAGGGTTGTCCAATATACCTGGAATCGACTGCCCCAGGGATGGAAGCACAGCCCCGCCATTTGTCATGGACTGATCCAGACTGCACAGGGAAAGGGTGATGCCCCTGAACATCTACAATACATCAATGACATCATTGTGTGGGGAAATAGTTTTTGAGAAAAAGGGCAAAAGTGTAATTCAGATTCTTCTGAAAACTGGTTTTGACATAAAGAAAAGCAAGGTCAAGGAACATGCAAAGGAGATTCAGTTTTGGGGAATAAAATGGCAGGATGGATACGTCATGTGCATGTGGATGGGGTCAACAAGATAGCAACTACTTCTCCACCAGCTAACAAGAAGGAAACATAAGCTTTCATAGGCCTTGTGAGGTTCTGGAGGATGCATATTCCAGGTTATAGTCAGCTTGTGAGCCCTCTGTATTGAGTAACCTGAAAGAAGAACTATTTTGAGTGGGGCCTTGAGCAACAACAAGCCTTTGAGCATATCAAACAGGAAATAGCTCACACAGTAGCTCTTGGGCCTCTCCAGACAGGACCAGCTGTGCAAAATATACTCTACACTGCATCTGGGGAGCATGGTCTTACCTGGAGCCTCTGGCAGAAAACCTCAGGAGAAACCCAAGTTGACCATTAGGGTTTGACAGCTGGGGTCATCAAGGATCAGAAGCCCACTACACCCTGACTGAAAAAGAGATACTAGCAGCATATGAGGAGGGGTGTGAGCTGCTTCAGAAGTTGTTGGGACAGAATCATATTTCCTTTTGCCACCATGATTGCCCATGCTACACTGGATGTTTAGAGGAATCATTCCCTCTACACATCACACCACCAGCAGTACATGGAGTAAGTAGGTGGTGTTGATCATGCAACAAGCTCAACTAGAGAAACCCAACAGCCCAGGAATCCTGGAAAAGATCATGGACTGGCCAGAAGGCAGAGGTTTTGGAGCATTGCCTGAGGAGGTGGCTCATGCCCAAGAGGGACCACCAGAGTTTGTCCAAGAAAATGTCTAAACCACAGAGGAAGAATTAATGCAGTGGTATTTCCATTAATATTGTGGTCAATTTGCCGATTCCACTGTCTACTCAGCATTTGGTCTCTTTCTCTCCTAGACCTAACTTGCCCCAACAAACTCTTTCAGAATGCCAAACCAGCGATGGTTACTACAGTTATTTTCTCATCTGCTCCCGTCCAGAGGTTGGAGGCCTTTGTATGCAATTGTCCCTTCCTTTATTCCTCTTCCAGAGCTAGCAGAGAGGGTTGCCTATACAGATCTAAAATAAATCCTAGGGCAGAAGAGGACAAGTCTCCAATTCCTGGTATAGATATAAGGGAGGAACTGAATAACTGGTTAAATAATAATTTGCTAGCTTCAGAGTCATCAAAGAATTCTGATTTCAGTGATGAGGAGAGCAACCAAGTACATCTGGCTTTCAGGAGAGTGGAAAGTCTACTTTTATGCCAAAGTTAGCCCATAAACCTCTGGCTCAGATCCCAGCTTTGTTGGCCCATTATAAGCACTTTTAGTTGACCTTTTTATTAATGTCAGTGTTGTTCTGAGCACACACATGTCTTAGATTCTCAAACAGCAAGAAAATTAAAAGAGATGGTTTTATAAGGATTAAATATACATTAGGTAGCACTGCCCTAAAATACTACCTTGTCTGAAACTAATGAAAAGAAAGGTCAGTTTCTGTGTTAACTGTGAATCTTGTGGCTTAGGTATCAAACAGAAAATTAACAGATTAAAAATCTGTGCCCTGTTTAAAGTGATTATAAGAAACTACAGCATATGATGTAAATATAAAATCTTGCTTTGGGATTATTTATGTCTGTGTTATAGTCTTCTTTAAACAGGAAGTTTTGTTGTTTCTGGTAGTACTATATCTGTCTTAAGTCTCTCTTAGTTTACTAAAACAAGCCTATTGTGTCTCTTAGAAATTATTACACATAAGATTCAGTGGTCTGTTGAATAAACAGGAATACAGTGACATTTCAAATTGAGGGGTTTATGTCATAAAAATATGGAAATTAATATAATTTAAAAAATTAGCTCTTTTAGGAGGGTTTTTATGTGCATGAAGAAGAATTAAGCTATAAAGATGAATGCTCAGATGTACATCAGGCAAGCAGATAAATTCACTTTGGAATTTCTTGACACCTGGGGGGGAACCAACATGAAATGAATTATGTGGTGTACATGGATTAAATTAACATTGTGACACATAAACAATTCTATTTGTTTAATTTTTCATTCATAGGTTGAAGTCTTCAATAGATAGACAAGCAAAAAGGACGTCCGTCTTGGAAATTCTTTTACTGCAGAACAGGGTGACTCAGGGATTTGTAGTGGCTAGAATTCAAGCCATTTATTCAAATCTGGACCAAGCTGGTAGTGATCACAAGTCAGTACAGGCTGCTGTGTGTGTGCTTGGGGGTGTGGGGGCGTGCATGCATATGTGATCAGACTTGGCAGTTGGATGCCAGCTGCTAGTGGACTTCGACCTGTATAATGTAAAGTAACCTCACACAACCTGCTCCTCGGCAGTCTCAGCCAAAAGGCCAAACATAGAACGGGCACCGAGACAGAGCTAAACTTTCCACCCCATGTAGCAGTTGCTTAAAACACACATTTCAGTAGGGCGGGTAGTGAGAACACCACTTTATTGCCGCCGTCCGTGTTGTACCGAGTCTGTGGAAAAACTGAAGAATGGAGCTTCCAGCAAGGCCAGCCTGGTACTTCTCATAAACCTCTTTTACATTCCACCATTGTACTTGCATTTGGCTGGAAAACGTTAATCACCACTATCAGCTTGCACCTTCACCATGGCTGACAGGGGTTTCTCATCTGAACACAGCTTTGCAGTCTACTTTCCTTGGGACCCAGTCAGAGCTAGAGTAAAAAGTTGCTCAGTATGAGATGCCACTGTTCAGAGGAGAGATTAAATCAATGCTAATTTATTAAATGACTTTTAACTTATCTGTTAAGTGAGCAGTAAAGGTTATTGTCAAGGACTGAGGGCTGGAGAGGGGTCAGCAGACCCTTGCCCTCCCTCCCCGACCAGCCCCATCCCTCAGTCTTCAGCAAGGCAGGCTAGGATAGGCCAAGGACAGTGACAGGGGTCAGGAAGGCAGCCCCTGGGGCAAGGACAGGGTCAGGTCCAGAGATGATAACCAACATCATCCAGACTCACATGGAAAGTCATGGAAGTCAGCCTCTGGACCAAGGTCGTGGTCTGGGTTAGGTAAGCCCAGGGCCAAGCATGGCCATGCCTGCAGGGTGGCTGCGGCTGCAGCTTGGGCAGGGACCAGGAGCAAGAACAGGAGCCTCAGCTCAGCAGCAGCCCTGCATGAAGAAGGGGAAGCCCCTTGCTTCTGGCTCTTTATTTCAAGGTCACCAGCTGCACTGCTTCTAAGCTGACCCTCAGCCAGGGAAGCCAAACCCTGGGTGCTTGGAGATATTCTGGGTTCTGTCAGTGCTGTGGGACCCTTAGTGAAACAATGTGGAACACTGAAACAGGATTGCTTTTGTCTTTTTGTGTTTAGTGGATGTAAGTGTTACAAGCACTGAGGTAATCTTAAAAGGACTTGCAACTTTTTCAGATGTTCCCAGAAGGAAACCCTACTTCACAAACAATGCATGTGAATTAAGGATGCAGGATGTACAAAAGCATTTTGATTTCCTAAACATTTGGTATGAGCCAGCATAAGCCATGGCATTTCTTGGTAAACAGCAATCTATGATTTACACCTTCAGTAATATAATCCTTGGGACGCTTGCAAGATACAAGTTCTCTTGGCCCAGAGGTTCTGGGGTATATAATGCTCTGGTCAAAATCATGATCCAATTGGGAAAAGCTTTGTTATGTATTTCAGAACTCAGTGATCCAGATGGAGATAGTTAGGAAACAGCATTATCGAGAATTTGGTCTGCATAATACATGCAGATCAGTGGCAACTTTTCAGGCAGACTGGCATAGATTTCCTCTTTTTTTTTTTTTTTTTTTAATTAAAGGGACTCTGTCCCAACATGCAGAACACAGACTAGTCAACCGTGCCTTTAGCAAAACTGTTGTTTTCCTATTAACCATAACTTCTAACTTCAAAATGTAATTGTGGTTTTGGTTTTTTTTAAGAAATATCTCAGAAGTTACTAAAGAACACCACCAATTAAGCCTGCTAGCCAGTTAACTTTATCTTCAGACACCAGCACTATGCTCCTTCTTCGACAGCCTCCTGTTCCCCTTGAATTCTCCATATGAGGCTTTTCTCTCCTTCCACAGATTTCAGGTGGAATTTTATGTATTTTTTTTCTTCTGAACTCACCCTATAAGAATAATAAAGTTTCATTTAGAGCTGTTAAAGTGTAACTGATATCTAACATTGATAGCTTCTTTTTTCTAACATTTGCATTGGTTTTCATCAAAAACCAGTGAAGATGACATTACATGACAAACAGGAAGTAGTGAAAGAGTTGCACAATATTGAAGAAGTACACAACATGGTAGTGATAGTTAAGCCTCAAAATATGGAAAGTTTAATTTGGCTTAGATTAGCACCCCAAAGTTCTGGTCCCTATTAAAGCTGCATTTTAGAAAAGAAATTGAACCACGTATCTTTCAGTAACAGACTGTCTGGTTAGAATTACAGCATGTCCTGGTTCTTGTCACACTGAAAATGTCACAGGATTAGTTTTCCGCATGGAAAATTCCTCCTTCCAGCTCCAATGTGATCTTTGTAGGATAACAGGATGCTGACTGAGATTGCATGTCAGTGGACGTGTATGCATGGGACAGACAACTGTACAGAATGTAAATAAAAGGGGTTCATAACCAGGGAATGAACAACAGAAAAGTAAATCTAAGTGCCATGAATTTATATCATCACACATCCTGAGAGCAGAGTTCATGTCATCATTTCCATACAAAGGATACATAGTGGTCCAGGACTGGTAAAACACTGATGCAAGTTTAGCATTCTGTAAAAATGTTTGAGAGAATGTGCTAGATCTAACTTTCGGATGTCACAGAGATATCACAATGTAATTGGAATAGCTTTTTGAAACTAAACCTACCTGAAAATAATGATAGATACATGGAATAATTTAGGCTGGAAGAGACCTCCACAAGTTTTCAGTTTGTCAATGAAGTGGTTACCGTAATTACTGATTAACTTTTATAACTGAATAGTTTGGGTTAGAAATATGTTACATGATGTTAGTCTTACTGAATGGTAGATATCTCCTGCTTAGGAATGACTCCAAGGTCAAAGTATTGATACTGAATATATGCAGATTTCTTTCTGAGGATTCAAGTCTTTCCCACACCTTGCTGAGTCCAAATCTCTGAGCCAGCCCTATTCCCTACAAGAGGTACCAGTTTCTGAGGATCTGCTCTGTTATCTAAGCCTTCTCAAGCTACTTTTATGTCACCAACACAAGTCCCAGCCATACACCCAGGTAGCCCATGGACCCTCCACACACTTAGCAGTATCCTATTACTCTTTGGCTGCCTCCATGCTAACCAAGTCCTCCATGGCAGTGTTTCCTGAACCAGCCTGGGCAAGGAAGCTGCTGTGGCTGTTCTGCCCCTTCCTTGGCCACAGACCTCACTGTCCCCCTTCTGCTGCAAAGGTGTGAGTTTAAAATAAGTATAGCCAGGGCTGCCAGCATCTCTCTGAACCCAGAGGACTGCCTGTAGAGCTCTCTCCTCCTTCTCTGCAATTCCAGCCTTTTCTGATCTGCTCTCTATTGCCTGTGAAAGACAGAGAAAAATTGTCTTGTGTTGCTTCCCAGGCAACTGTCACCACTCCTCTCCATCTCTTCCAGAGCAGAAGAGAGACAGAGCAATCTTCCAGGCACTGGGGTTGTTCCTGCTCTCTGTTAACCCACACCTCCATCCACATCAGCCTATTACACATGACTCAGTCCCTTTGCCTTGCCACTTGCAAGCTAGAGTTCTTCCCACTGGGCTACAGTGGCAGGAGCTCACTGAAAAATATCTTCCTTTTCATCAGAGCTGCAAATCCAATGCATTGCAGCCCCAGTGGGGCTGACAGGCACTTCTCTGTCCAGGTTGCACAGCTTCATCCCCAGTGTTCACAGGTGCCATTTGACCTTCAGAGCAAGACTGCCCTGGGAGCTGCTCATTCCCAGACTTGGCCTGGGCACTTCCCTGGTCTTCTTCAGATGTTGGGCTGGCTGTGCCACCCCTTGTCTGAGGCCACAGTGCCAAGCAGCACCTGTTCCTCACAAGGCATGGCAGAAAGTACCAAGCTGCTCAGTTCTCTTGGCCCTCCAGTGAAAATACCCATCCCTGACAACCCCAACCTCATGGCCATGCCACATCCTGCCTCTTTCCACATTTTCCCACACCCAACTCCCCACAGAAGCAAATATGGGAAAGGAAGATTCACAAAGGTATCTGCCTCTTCTCCTGCTCTCACTCAACCCTGGCAAGGATATATGGGGAAACTGTGGTGTCAACAAATGAAGATTTACAGAGATATGACTTGGTCAAACAAATGTTTCTGCCCTCCCTGCCAGGAAGGGAAGATGAAGGGGGTTTGCCTCCTCCTCCTGCACCTCTGCTCTGCCCATTCCTTATTGCCTCAGTGGGTACTGCAGGAGCGGAATAGAGAGCCAGATGATTCCTGCCAAAAAAAAATCCCCATGTCCCCTGGTCACTGAAAAAGGATATGCCAAAATAATCTCCAGGTCCTCGAATGGAAAAGAAAAAGTGTATTTTTTCATTGAGTGGTCCCGGGCAGTAAACCATGACCTTTCTTGAGCTGTAACCCCAGTTCACCAGAGCCAATGTCCTTCTCACCATGAAGGCAACCATTTGTCATGGTTTAACCCGATGGGCAGCTGAACACCACACAGCCATTCACTCACTGCCCCACAGGATGGGGAAGAGAATCGGAAAAAAGGTAAAACTGGTGGGTTGAGATAAAGGCAATTTAATAAGACAGAAAATGAAGGGAAAAGAGTAATAATGATAAAAGAATATACAAAACAAGTGATGCACAATGCAATTGCTCACCACCCGCTGACCGATGCCCAGCCTGTTCCTGAGCAGCGTCCATACCCTCCCTGCCAACTCCCCTCATTTTTTTTGTTCAGCATGACGTCATATGGCATGGAATATCCCTTTCAGCAGTTTGGGTCATCTGTCCTGGTTGTGTCCCCTCCGAGCTTCTTGTACACCTCCAGCTTTCTTGCTGGCAGGGCAGTATGAGAAGCTACAAAGTCCTTGACTTAGTGTCTGCTAAGCTTAAGCTTAGCAACACCTAAAACATGAGTGAGTTATCAACTTTAATTTCATCCTAAATCCAAACCACGGCACTATACCAGCTACGAGGAAGACAATTATCTCTGTCTCAGCTGAAACCAGGATATCGTGGAAAAGAGGCCCTCTGCATAGCCAGGCAGTGTGAAGAGCTGTCCCTGAAGAATAGCCACGAGCAGGTCGAAAGCTTATGGATAAGAATCAGAGAGAGAGGCAACAAAGGGAAGCTGGTGGTTGGTGTCTACTACAGGCCGCCAGATCAAGAGGCGCCGACTGACGAAGCGTTCTTCCTCCAACTCCGGGAGGCTTCGTGCTCGCAGGCTCTTGTCCTGCTGGGGGACTTCAACCACCCTGACATCTGCTGGAAAACCAACACGGCAAGCTGTAGGCAATCCAGCAGGTTTCTCGAATGCATTGAGGACAACTTCTTAAGCCAGGTAATAGACACCTGTACCTGAGGGGATGCGATACTGGACCTGGTGGTCACCAATGTAAGCGAGCTCGTCGGAAATGTCAAGATCGAAGGCAGCCTGGGCTGCAGTGATCATGCGATGGTAGAGCTCACGCTCCAGAGGGAAATGGGAAGAACAAAGAGTATACTCAGGACCCTGAATTTTAGAAAAGCAAACTTCCAGCTCCTCAAGGAGATAGTCGGAAGGACTCCCTGGGAAACGGTCCTCAGGGACAGGGGAACAGAACAGAGCTGGCAGATCTTTAAGGATGTGATCCACAGAGCGCAAGAGCTCTCGATCCCTAGGTGTAAGAAATCGGGCAAAGAAGGGAAGAGACCAGCATGGCTGAGACGAGAGATGCTGGTCAAACTAAGGAGGAAGAGGGAACTGCACAGGCAGTGGAAGCAGGGACAGGCATCCTGGGAAGAGTATAGGGATGCGGTCCAGTTGTGTAGGAATGGGGTCAGGAAGGCCAAGGCTCAGCTGGAGCTAAATTTGGCTAGGGATGCAAAGAATAACAAGAAGGGTTTCTACAGGTATATCAGCTGGAAAAGGATGGTTAAAGAAAGCGTACCGCCGCTGATGAGCAAGACCGGCAAGCTGGTAACAGCAGATGAGGAGAAGGCTGAGGTACTCAACAATTTATTTGCCTCAGTCTTCACTGGCAACCTCTCTCCTCACCCCACCCGAGTCGATGGATGGCATGAGGGGGACCGGGAGGGCAAAACCCCTCCTGCTGTAGGAGAAGATCAGGTTCGTGACCACCTGAGGAACCTGAACGCACATAAGTCCATGGGACCTGATGAGATGCATCCCAGAGTCCTGAGGGAATTGGCCGATGTAGTGGCCAAGCCACTCTCCATGATATTTGAAAAGTCATGGCAGTCAGGTGAAGTCCCTGGTGACTGGAAGAAGGGAAACATTGTGCCCATTTTCAAAAAGGGTAGAAAGGAAGACCCCGGGAACTACCAACCTGTCAGCCTCACCTCTGTGCCTGGGAAGATCATGGAACAGATCCTCCTAGAAGCTATGCTAAGGCACATGGAGGCTAGGGAGGTAATTTGCGACAGCCAGTATGGCTTCACCAAGGGCAAGTCCTGCCTGACGAACCTAGTGACTTTCTATGATGGTGTGACAGCAACAGTGGGCAAGGGAAAACCAATGGATGTCATCTATCTGGACTTCTGCAAAGCCTTTGACACGGTCCCCCACAACATCCTTCTCTCTAAACTGGAGAGCTATGGATTTGACGGGTGGACTGTTTGGTGGATAAGGAACTGGCTGGATGGTCGCATCCAGAGGGTAGTGGTCAATAGCTTAATGTCTGGATGGAGACTGGTGACGAGTGGTGTCCCTCAGGGGTCCGTACTGAGACCGGTGCTGTTTAATGTTCTCATCAATGACTTAGACAGAGAGATCGAATGCACCCTCAGCAAGTTTGCGGACGACACCAAACTGAGTGGTGTGGTTGACACACCAGAAGGACGGGATATCATCCAGAGAGACCTGGACAGGCTGGAGAGGTGGGCCTGTGTGAACCTCATGAGGTTCAACAAGGCCAAGTGCAAGGTCCTGCACCTGGGTCGGGGTAACCCCCAGTATCAGTACAGGCTGGGGGAAGAAAGGATCGAGAGCAGCCCTGCCGAGAGGGACTTGGGGGTACTGGTGGACGAAAAGATGGACATGAGCCGGCAATGTGCGCTGGCAGCCCAGGCCAACCATATTCTGGGCTGCATCAGGAGAAGCGTGGCCAGCAGGTCGAGGGAGGGGATTCTGCTCATCTACTCTGCTCTGGTGAGACCTCCCCTGGAGTACTGCATCCAGCTCTGGAGCCCTCAGCACAAGAAGGACATGGAACTGTTGGAGCAGGTCCAGAGGAGGGCCACAAAAATGATCGGAGGGCTGGAGCACCTCTCTTATGAGGACAGGCTGAGGGAGTTGGGGTTGTTCAGCCTGGAGAAAAGGCATCTTGCGGGAAGACTTAATTATGGCTTTTCAGTACCTAAAGGGGGCCTATAGGAAAGATGGGGAAAATCTTTTTAGTAGGGCCAGCTGTGACAGGACAAGGGGTAATGGTTTTAAACTAAAACAGGGTAGGTTTAGACTAGATATAAGGAGGAAATTCTTTACAACGAGGGTGGTGAAACACTGGAAGGGGTTGCCCAGAGAGGTGGTGTAGGCACCATCCCTGGGAACATTCAAGGCCAGGTTGTATGGGGCTCTGAGCAACCTGATCTAGTTAGCGGTGTCCCTGGTCACTGCAGGGGGGTTGGACTAGATGGCCTCTAGGGGTCCCTTCCATCCCAAAACATTCTATGATTCTATGATTCTATAACCTGTGAAAGCCCAGGCATAAAGCTTGCCCTTATTTCAATTGAGACCAACAAGCCTGAGCTTCATGCCTTTTTGGGACACAGCCACCTGTTTCAGCATCTGAATTTGGAATTTCCCTGGCAGGACAGGTAGTCCCACTGAGACAACGAGCTAACCAAGTGGAAGCACGGCTGAGCCACCTAAAAAGCTGGCATGTGGTGCATGGGAGAGCAGGGAGTAAATCTCACTGCTGCCAAGGAAGGATCCTTGAGATAACCAGTGGCCCTCTTTGACTTCTTTCCCAATTAAAGTTTTTCTTGATGTACATAAGTACAATTTATAATATCAAACCATTTCAATTTTTAATACAATAAAATTTATGCTGCAGTAGACATGAGTTGATCTTAGCCATAATCCACTTTTACCATTAAAACTCTAAAATGATGGTAAGTCTTCCAGAAGTTAGCGTAAAGATATTTTTACTTTGCAGATTTTTTTTTTGATTTTTTTTTTCCCCCTCTCAGACACAGTTTTGCACTGGGTTTGATCCTTGAGGATCTTTGCTCATCTCAGGTATCACAGTGAAAGCTATAAAGAGCTGTCAAATATTTCCTGCTTTTGCTGCAATAATTTAGACTCAAAAGCCTACATCATTTTCTCTTGAATGTCTAGCAACATGCAATCATAACAGGATTTAGGCTCCCAAATACATGCGGCTCTTACAGAGTTTCCATTTTCTTTGGTATAACTCAAACACTTGTAATTTTATCATGTTAATTTGTGTTGCTAGGTGAATTCTTTAACAGAAGGGGAAACACAGTAAATGTTTATAGTCTCTGGCCATAGAAATGGCACGAGATTTTAACACAGTACTCACCAAATCCGAACAAGGTTTTAGTTCACATTTTTTCTGTATTAATTTAGACACAATAGGCTTAATTTAGTTGCCTAAAGATAAGCTTTGCATATCTTTTTGAAATAATCTATTGTTTTCCTCCCAGCCTTCAAATGTTACTCCAGAAGGGATGAAATAGCTTCTGTAGCTTCTGTGTTTTACCTGCAGCCTCCCAACTTATGCTAGAAACATAAGCACTATGTCTGTATATCTACATGGAGGCAACTGACTGAGGTTCCATTTGTCCACTAGTTTTCAGCCAGCAGGTATCAAGCTATACAGACTATTAGGTACATGAAAAACTCAAATTGCCTTGAAATATATGTTGCATGTAAAGACTGAGAAAGCAGATAAAATTATTTTTCATTATTTATTGAAGTGAGAAATGGAAGCCTCTCATGTATTGAAGACAAGAATGCTTTATGTATATGTGAAATTCAAGGGGAAGAATGAGGAATTCCCAAAACTCAGCTAAATCTGTTGTGGGGTTTTTTGGTTTGGTTTGATTTGGGTTGGTTTGGTTTTTTAATCAAGTGTATGTCACATTATCAAGGTTTTTCATGAAAAAATGAGTCATGCAATAACATCTGATTTGTCTTGGGAAGGTGGGGTCTTCCTGTTGGAACTGTGAACTTCCTACTACTCAAAGAAAAGGGAGTGGAGTATCCTGAGCCAAAAAGTGAAACAGGAAGGGTCTGCCGAGATAGGATGAAACCGTAAATGGAAGATAACCTAGAGGCTGACAGAAGAGGTATTATTATGTAGGCTTTCACAAATAAATGTAAAGTGTTTGGAAGATTTTAGTAAGCTTCAGATTTGTTCAACTTTTTTTGGAAGCATTCAGCTTTTAAAATGTTTGATGAACTATGATGATTAAAAGTGTCATATTTTTTGTTCTCGAATGTACTTTGTAGTATATCAGATCAACATATATCTATTACCTTTGGAGTTCAGCTGTAAATTTCTCCCAGGAGATATAAATCTATTATTTTTCTGATATAGTGACCACTTCATACATGATTTCAGCATTGATGGAAGTTACCAAAACTAATTTGTTGACAAAAAGTAAAAAATCCTATTTTTAAGTCTGCCTTTGTTTAAGAGCTCTTCTTAACCTGCTTTTAAAGTCTTTCTACTTTGTATCAGAATAAGGAGGCTTTTCTACAGATTTCACTGATGTAAAGCAAATAAAAACCAACTACAAACCATGACATATTGTTTGCTGTATCTAGTAGCAATCAGTAGATAGCGTTCAGCCAATATTTTATATAATGCAGTTGAGCTGTTCTGTAGTAGAAATTGTAAATTTCATAACACATGACACTGTTCATTTCCCACCTTAATTGTGGACACACATTTCAGTCCAAGAGTTCCTTCCTTGCCAGGTAAAATTCAAACATATCATTGCTTAGGGCCCTTTCTACTTTCAGAGGAATGTAGATTGGGAAATGTTGAGAGAGAAAGAAAGATTAGGCAAGCAGAAAGTTCTAGGTTGATTAAATGAATCCTCTCCACCTAAAACAAATTCAAAAATATGGAATAGATAAGTCTATCATTCCATATTTTCAGTGAGAAAATACATGTTCTGAAATCGCCTTGGAAACATGTACTGATCCATGCCCTTACACATTTACAGAGGGAAAAAAATTATAAAGGGATATCCTGAACTATAACAAAAACAGGAATGAAAAAATGTTTAAGACTTATTTTCTGCATCAATCCTTTTCAACACCAAAACCCAGGGCTGTTCAACTTGTAGCCCATAGGCTGGACCTAACTACTGATACTCAGGAAAACTTATAAACCCCTTCTGGCTTCACAGGAAGAGAAGCACTGCACAAGATGCAGACCTGGAGCTGTGTGTAGACTTGAACTGAGAGTTAAATTGGCCAGTGGATACAGCAAATACTGCTGCTGGATAAAAGCAGCCTAGTAGGATACAAATGCATAGTTTGAGTTTGAGTCACCGTCCTAGCTGATTAGAGAGGTTGGTGAGGTGGTCACCTATTAAGGGGTGGTGTGTGTGTGTGTGGGAAGACAGCTAGGAAAGGAAGGATAATTCTTGGTAAACCCAATAGGAAGGATATAAATCACTGCTGTTAGAAAGAAAGGGGTTTGAAGTTCAGAAACAGTGTTTTTTCCCCCAGCTCCTTTTCTTTGCTAATTGCTGCCACAGGACTTCCCTACTAATTTCTTTTTACTTCATCTGTGAGTAGCACAGCTCTGGCTGTCTAACATGCCTTTGGGAATGAAGGAAATGAGAAATGAGGATGTTATTTAGCTTTATGGGGTGCTGGGGTCCCAAACCATCTCTTTTTCTGTTCCCCACTTCCTTTTTTCACAATGGGCTTCTGTGAGGAGAAAGCAAGAGCCTTTGATGGCCCAAACTCTTCTCCGCGTGTCTCTCCATGTTCTAGCCCGCAGCAACACCATGGCTCTTGCTCAAGTAACAAATCTGGATGTGCGGGCACAACCTCTCCCTCCCACTTGTGTGCTGGGTAACCTTTTTGACCCCATGGCCAATATCACCTCTTTTTCTTGGACTGGACAATTTAGCATGGAGGATGGAGAGATAGAAACTTCGGAAACTATCTGCAAAAGAGGATGGGGGTAGGCAGGGCCACCTTTCTCTTGCTCAGCCCCTGGGATGGTGTGGCTGTGTGGATGAGAGGCATGCCCAGCAGCCCTGGTCTCAGTGGGGCATGCTGGGCACAGGGGCTGTGGCAGGACCTGTGGCAGCCAGGGAAGGGAGACGAAGAAGCCACAAAAAGTGTACCAAGTCCTATTTCTGATCTATTGTGAAATATTTAACCGTTAAACCCTATGAGAATGTAAATAATGGTGATATTACCTACTTACGCTGTACAAGTGGAAAGTTATATTTGTTATATTTTGCAGTGAGAGGTGTTCACATCATAGGGGCAATTCGAAATCCAGCTCTCAAACTCAACAGGAGTTGAGTTTGCCTAATTGTGTTTCAGGCCAGTGAACAAATCCCTCTAAATATTTGTGACTTACTAAATTACTCTGGTCTTTGAGAGGGTAGAACTAGGGATACAACACAAATACTCTTGTAGCTATAGAGAAATTTCCACTGTTCCTACAGCACCTCCCTTCAAACTGATCCAACAAAAGGATGGAAACAGTTTACTAAGGAGCTGTACAATTTATTCTGTGTAAATTCTTCTTCTGAAGCACTGAATATGCTTGTACTGAAATCATATTTTTATTCTGAAAAATGGAGATCTGCAGCTGACAAAAATAATTTGCAAGATATGGATGAATGAACAGTTTGTTTGTTTTTCCTCAATTGTTGTCATTCATAGCCTGGCACAGAAACTTGCATAGACAGTTGCAAGCTGTTCATGTTAATACCCTGATCAGTGAAGTGAGATGGCTGAAGAGCAAGCACACATCTCCCTTTGCTCCAGGATGACAGTGACCTCTGGCAGAAATGTGAGGTAGATGCATTAATCGCTTCAAGAAGTGCCAAAGTTCAGCTGTTAGTGCCTGAGGGCCCATCTTCAGTTTGGAAATCATATGCCACATAATTTACAAACACAGAAAAACAGACAGCCTGTCTTGAGTAGATTATGATTTTAAATAGATGGGACAGAAAGCAAGGAGACGAAATGTTACGTATGAGCACAACAATAGCAGTAATTTTATTTCAGAGTCTTTGCTGGGGAGGGGGGGAAATGAAGAAACTGAGAGGCGTGTTGGAGGGTTTAGAGCAAGAAATCAACCAGCTCAAGGGAGATAACATCTTACAAAACCTGTACAAAATGCTGATGAAAACATTGTTCTCCAAATGCCTCTGCTTTGGCCACTTCAGCTTGAATCCCTGTCTGGCTCCACTGCAAAATCACTGAACACAGTTTTTTGAAGAGTATGAAGGAAAATCTGAATTTCAAAATATTTCTTCCAGATAAGTCTTTTCAAATCTCCATTTCAAACCCCTATCACTTCTTTTGGTGTATATTTTAAGCTGTGTCCGCAGCAGAGAGCCAGACCACATGTGACTGAGATAGTTATGGGTTTGGAGTAGCAGTTAAAGAACTCATCATTTTTTTGGGATACCCAAAGCAGGTTCCCAGTTCTACTATAAACCCAGTGGGTGAGCTTTAAGAAATCACTTCCCCTCGCCATACCTTCATTACAGATAGGAAAACTGGGGTTTTTTTCAAAGCACCTTGGGACATAAGAATTAAAATGCCAGGAAGGAGGTTAAATACTGTTGGTAATTAAAAGCAGGAATGAACAGTGGGAAATGCAGTTCTTCACTTGCTGGAGTGTTCTGTGCATCCCCACCAGCTGTTCTGACTATAGCTACCTTGCTGGTAGGAGTGTTTTCTGATACAAATTCTGCATGCCCATGTTGCCTAATTAGGGGAGGTGTAATTTGGTGCTGTGACCATTGTAATCTGAGGGCAGCCAGGGTCTAATCTTCCAACAAATCTCATCAACTCAGCATGTAATGGCCCCAGAAAAGGTGTTTGTAGATGACTTCTCTGCCTGACATCAGCTCTGTCACATCATGAGAAAGAAAAACACAACATATGGAGGCAGACCCCAAGCTCAGATCTGCCTAACTCACTGCATGGTCACTTGGCTTTTTGAGACATGATCATTTATTGAGGTACAAGATTTCTCCTTCCTTAAGGTAATGGAGCTAAACCTTTACTTCAAGCAGTGCATTTGCTTTTAGAGCCACAGGTCCCAGATTGCATGTTTAAAGCTGGTGAAATCAGCTTGTGAGCATGCAGGTAGGTGTTGGTCTAGATAGAAAAAAGTAGTTTTATGAAATCAGTGAGAAAACATTAGAGATTTCATATGCAGAGTCTGCAAGATTGAGGGGTGTGGGGAGGCAGAAATCACTGGCAGACACTTAAAGCTCAAGTGGTTTGGTGCTACAATATCATTATTTCCAGTTATGTCAGCGGAAATATGGTTGGGAATCATAGCAACATTACAACACTTCTGCTAGAATCAGAGCATGTTGTAGATGGAGAAGTTAAGGTTTTAAAGAAAAAAGAACTTTGAAAACATTAAAAGTTTGAAAATTGAGGAAAAGGATTCTAGTTCTTTAAAGTTATTCAGAAACATCTAGCTGCTGATAAAAACAGACCCTCTGTCCTTTTTTTAGTTAAAAGTTTACCAGTTACACTGGAAGCATATAGAAAGGAAAAAAAAAAAAAAAGAAGAAGAAATGGAGTGTACCTCACTAGTTGTGATCCCAGTTGTGACCTTTGTTGTCACACAAACCCACCAGTGTAAATAAAGGTTGTAATCTTTGCTTATGGCAGTACATAATAGGTCATTCTGTTCAGATTTCTTGACATATCTGCATCTTTTCAGTAAGACCTCCTACAGCAAATGCTGATCTGCCAGAGTAAGAGGCGCAACGCACTCACAAATGAATCTTGAGAGATCATGACAGTGTTCATTTCTATCTGACTATCCGAGCTTTTCCTGACTCACTTTCCCTGTAGGTAAAACAGAATGAGTGTTTATCATTAGCAGCGTGTTAACAAGTGTATTACAGGGAAGTCCGGAGGCTGTGGTGGAGGCAGGGGTTGCCAGGGTGCTGCACAGTGGAAACACACAGCCCATCCTTCTTCTGAAGGTGCCTTTTCTGTATTAAATGCCTTGAGATGCAGGGATGAAAAAGGTAGCATCGTAATGCCGTGGAGTCCTTAAACTGGCTTGGTGTCCCAGATCTGCAGAAAAGCAGTGACAAAGAGCTTAGAAAAGCAACTGTATAGCAATTACAAATATTTGTCTGATGTGCTTGTGTTGCCTGTATTTGCTTCCCCAACAAATAAGAAGGCTGTACACGAGCGCTGGAAAAGAGCAGGTTTTTCTTCTCCGCCCCCCCCCCCCGCCCTCCCCGCCCCGAGGTACAGCGTCAGGCTTTCTCTCTCCACCAAAAGGACCATGTGGTAAAGCACTTGCTTTAGAGACACTGGCCTTTTCTTCTTGTGGAAAAAAGGAGCTCCTGTTTTATGGTGGTGTGGAGGCTGAAGAACCGCCTGCTGCCAGGGCTGCTACTCTAATGGTTTCAGCAATCAGCCTGGCTCCAGCTGAGAGGCAAAGTGGTCAAGCCTCTGCTTATCCTCTGTTTACTCTGTAACCGGGAGCAGCTCCTCTCCCCCTCTCCCACCCACCCCTTGCTCCGGGCTTGCGCTCATAAACCCCAGCATAGCATCAGCACAAAAATCATTAGAAAGAACCAGCCATCTGCCTGTGCAAAATGATGTGCTGGAGTTCCTCTCTTGAAGAATGAGCCCTCGCTTCACTTTTCTTTCCAGCTGCTGGGAAAACGTCAAGATTAGATGAGTCACACGGCAGATTAGATCTGAGTAAGAGCTTTTTTCACTTGTTGTTCGAGACTGTAGAAACAAGTTTAGTGCTGACCCCAATGTTTAATCAGAAAGCGGTTTTAATATTTCAGCAGATTTTGGAGAATTAATTGCTGACCTCTGCAATATCACAGAAATTGTTAATAAAACTTTTTCTTTTTTTTTTTTTTTTAATGGTCTACAGCAAAACCAACCAAACAAAACCCCCACAAGAAAGACTGAGATTCCTGGCTATTTTGGTTACTTATTTGTATATTCACCATCAGGCACTAAAGCACTTGAAAAGATATTTGACAAGATGAGCCTTGTAGGCCATTTTAGGAAGTAAGTGCCAGGTAGGCCTTAAGGAGTTGCTTATTAGTTTTTACCAGCAGCTGTTACTCTGCTATTGTGCCTGCTAAACTTAATAGAAAAGAGTATGGCTGGCAGGCTGTCACGTCTTGGCAACAGAGCATCGCACCAAGCGGCTGCTAAATCTGTCATGTTCGCTTTTGTACCAGACCCTGCTGGAAGATAGTTTCACATTAGGGCCAAATGTTCAAACACAAGTGAATGAACACTGATGCACTGATTCTTTTTTGCTCTTCTGTAATAAGAAGCTGATATTCATTGCCTGTTGCATGTCAGGAGTTTCCACATAGTTTTATATATGGGTATTTTTTCTCTGCAAGCAAGGTAAAATTGTGGAAAGTCATGGCTGTTTTACTTAAGGGTCCTGAGCCTTACAATTGTAATGAGAGATTAACACGTAGGAATCACAAAGGTGGGATTTGCAAAAAGATTGTAAAACTCACTTTCCATTTCCATCCAAAGATTCTTGCTTAGTACTGACATGAGTGGGTTTAGAAATCTCCTCTCTACCTACCTAAAACCAAAATCAAACCTGCAGCTGTTTCTGAAATGTATAGCACGCTCTTGACAATTTTCTTCTGTGAGTCGACTGAAAGCTATTCTATGTCTATCACTTGTTAAACTGGGAAGTACCATGCTGGCAGACCTGAACCGCTCTACTGTGAGGAGTGGGAAATGTTTTTAAGTAGCTGCGTGTGTTATTTTTCGTATACACTGAAGGCCTTTTTATTTGCAAGGCCTCCCCAAAATTAAATATCATTCAATTCCCTATTCAAGCTTCCATGTAGTACTTGAGGACTAATTATTGGTCATCTACACAGTGTGGACAGGCTCCATTTATTCAGGTTGGGTTTTTAGCTGTTTTCTAACTTCAGGAGCATGTATGTCACATACAAGAAGGCAGCAAGGAGAGGTCAAACTAAAAGCTATGCCAAATACAGAAAGTTATCGACTGCATAAAAACTTCTACTCCTGTCTGCAGCACAAAACCCTGGCCCAAAGAATCATGCTGAAGACAGGATTTGAGCAAAATATTTTGGCTAGTTACAAAAATGAGACAAATTTTCTTGGTCCTTTTCTTGGCTTCTTGTGTTGTAATGTTGAATGCCAGCACACTCAATTGCCAAGGATGCAGTCAGTTCTGCATACTGCTACCTAACTGTGCTAGGATTGGTAAAATGGTTTAAAACAAATTCTGATAATCATATGAAGATGCCCCTGATGCACTGCTAGAGCTATGGTCAACATTACAGGTCAGGGCTTTCCCCTCCAGCACAGTATGCCCTCTATCTTCAGTTCTTTTCCACCAAAATTATTCACAGTTTTGCAAAAACTAAATGTCGCATTTTTACTTGCCATGTTTTCATTCTCATCCTTGTCTCTCCTTCTCTCCTCAATGTCAATATGAAAAAGGTAGGTCAAAAATCAGACCTCAAACAGAGCAGGTGACTTTCAGAATCTTTAAAACTGGAAACGCTTTTCTCATGAACACTGAGAAATAAGGAATTCCTACTTTTAATTGAACTCTTTTTCTATAAATTTTTTTTCTTCACATTTTTTTTTTCCTGAAAGTTTCCCAAAACAAATTAGCTGTTTTCCAACTAGCTCTTATGGTCATATTCGATCAAGACAGAGAGCAGAAACCATTTTTGTCCCCTCTTCCTCCCCTCTAAAAGGGAAGATTAAGTTGGCAGGTTTCCATGCAAGTTAGACGACTTTTTTCTCCAGTGTTTCTCATTTGAGCACTTCTGATTCAAATGTGATTGTGTATATTTTCCTGCTTTCTTCTGTACCAGATTCTGTTGTTGCCAACTGTCCTGAATTTCTGTCCTGTTGCTTCTGTGCATTAATGTTTGTACCTCTGTTATGTGATGAAGTCTGGACATTGGCTGGTTTAATGACCTGTTAACCTGGAGGAATTGACTGGAATTTATTGCCTTAGGTTAATCCCTCTGCTTTTCACCTTCCTTTTTGGATAATATGCGTTACACCGTGTGAAATACATGGCTGATTCTGTAGTGGTTACGTTAGCAACAGTGCGATCCTGCTTGGGGACATGGCTGAGGATGTAATGCCCTTGTAGCTCCAGATATTTTGTTTTGGTAATTGTGCATATACTTTCTTCCTGCTGTTTTGATCCTGCTGTTGCTATTGTTTGCTGGAGACTCATGCTGCTGCGTCCTGCCTCCCTGCCCAGCCTAAATTCCATTGTACCCACCCCACGGACCTTTTGTGTAATGCCAAGCCAGCAAAAATCCTGGCATCCGACTCTTTTGTTGCCCGAGGGAGGTATGTGGGAAAGGCAGCTCACCATGCTCACTCAGGACGGCGACTTGGCACTCACTGCACAGCGGTTTCCACTAGACGTCTCTTGGGCTGAGAGATGATTTTTCTTCAGGTGCACACGCATCCACTTTCTGTGTTTGCAATTGAGTTTTATTTGCCAGAACAGCAAAGGAATGCAGCTGTTAGGATTTTATACTATGGCTTTCACACTCCAAGCGGCATGTCGTACTAATGCATTATTTGTATTACAGTAGTCCCTGCAGGCCTTCCCCCACATCTGAATCCCATTGTTCTCACAGTGTAAAAAGACAGAGTCAGAAACAGACCCCAGCACAGAAAAACTTACAGCAATTCACAGTGACTAAAGGAGGATTTAGGAGGACCTTGGTGTCCAAGTCCCTGAGAATGACTGAGACCACCGCATTTTCAAGCACCGCCCAACTCCTGAAAAGGCCACGGACCAGACAGAAGTCGCAAAGAGTCATCTAAAATAAACATAAACCTCCCCCTGTCTATCCCAAGGATCCTCCACAGGCTCAGAAGTGCCCTAATAAAGAAGAAAGAGAAAGCCAGGCAAAATTACCAGTGATTCAGAAACAGGCACCTTAAGCAGCCCCTCACATTAGTCATGGTGTGACCACAGCTCGCTGCGGCAGAAGGTGTGTGGGTCCAGTGGTGCTCACCCCCTTGGCCTGGAGGAGGGCTTTGAACCCAGAACACGCATCTCCTGGGACAATCCTCACCAAGGCTCTGGAGGTTACACCAGGTACAGCCCTCCATGGCAGTGAGGGACACATTCGTTTTCAGGACAGGTGCTCTCATATAGTAGCATGTAAGGAGAGGCAGGGTCTGCTTCCTGTTTTGGTGGCTGCAGATGCATTTGACATGAGAAAAACACTGGACAAAAACAGAACTAAGCCAGAGAGAAAAGACTGCAACTTCAGCCACAACCCTCTGGGCTAGGAGGGGTCTCTGGCTGGGGACGACAGAAAGCTGTAAATACCACAGACAGACAAGATTTGATATATTTTGAGATGAGTACTGCTTTCAGAGCAAAGCAAAATAAAGTCCTTCGTGCCCCTGCTGTATGTCCAAGGCAGACAAGCATTCAGGTACAAAGAAGGTAGGAAGAGACAAAAAGGAGAGCAAAATAGCTGTGCAGGAGTAGAGGACTGGAAAGGAAAAAGTTGTCAGTTCTGGCTGCAGTCACATGTGCTGTGAGTCAGTATGCATCCCTGCTGAAGAGGTTTCCTTCTCAAGCTGCTTGTTATCACTTCTCCTCCTCCTCAGAGTTTGCAGTCCTTTCTGAGCTGCTGGCATAGCTGTTAGCGCAATCATGCCCGAAGCCATTTAATTCAAAATGGGATGGGCTGGCAAAGAGCTTCTTCTTGGGCTGTTCAAGGCAACCCAGTTTGCTTTTGCTGCAACAGGTTGGGGGATGCTTGCATGAGGAGTGGAGATGGCAGACCAAATAGGGCGGTAGTTTCTGGAACACTCAAAGACCATAAATTTCAAATGTCTTCACTGTGAATGTTTCGTGTTACTCTCCTCATGACTATTAATATCAATGACATTTTTCTGTGTGATGGTTTCTCTTCCTGACTCACACAAAAGAAGGCAGGCCACACAGGATGACTTCAGTCTGAGATTTTGCTATTCCGTTGCCTTCTTTCCCTTCCTTCTGTTTTCTTTCCCAGTTTTTATTTTTCATTTTTAGCAGCCCATTAAAGGGTGATGATTCCTTTCTAGAGAACAGGTATTAAATAACCAAATGTTTCTCGTAAGTGCAGGACTGGGTCCTTCAGATACCAGCTGCTGTGCTGGTAGCCTTGGTTCCTGCCTTTCTGACCCAAACCTCTGTTAGCAAACCTCTGTGGGGCTGAGTCCTTCCATTATTCACTTCGGATGTTGTCACGCTGTTGTCAAATGGAGAAATAGAGTCCTATTTCCACCCTTTGATTTAGGGAGATTAACAACAGGACACAGTCCTATTCAGAGTTCATTTTCTTTCCCATCTGTGGATTTTAAGAGCCTTGAGACAGCCGCCTTGTCTGGCCAATGTGAAACCAAGTCTCTCACATAGCTAGAAGGCAAAGATGGGTTCCCTTGACTTTGGAATAATAGCCTTGTTTTGGTTTTCTGTTATGTTACTTTTTGCATAAGTTTCTCTCAAGTGAATATTTACTGCTAAACTATGTTGTCCATTAAGTCCTGTTAGGGTGAGGACTGCAGCTTGGAGCCCGCTGACAAGATCCACAGCTCAGGAACATTCTGTTGGCATCAGGGATACTCAAGCTTTGCCAAAACGAAACACAAGAAGGAGACTCTATCTGAGATAGGTCACACACTGTGTTTTGGATTTGATTCCTTCCATCTGTTTGCCATAACTATCCATTCCTGGTCCAGGAAAAAGCTTTTCTGGAGCATGTCATCTTTCTCTACTCTCTTAGTCAAAAGCTTAGGTTCACCCTGCAATCTCTGTGCTGTTCGTCGGTCAGCGCAGCAGCAGTTGCTAAGGCTAAGTGATGAGGTCACTACTGCGGAAAGGGTAGTAACATATTCCAAAACAAATCAAAGAAGTTAAGACGTATAAAATGTTCACATACAGCTGCCTGTGTTGAGACTTGCGGCTGCTGAGTTCTGAGGTGTTCTTTTTTTGCCTTTTTGCATTTGATTTTTTTTTTTTTTTTAAGGTGTTCTCTTTCTTTAGCCGAAAGGTCTTGATTTTAGGGAAAGGAATATTGCATAACATCTTCATCCTTCAATGTCAATGGCCTATTTGGGCCCTAGTTGGGACCTCTTTTTTTTCTTTTTCTGCAAGCAAGATGTATTTAATCTTTTGGTCTTTCATGTGAAGTTACTGACATCACCAATTTTTTTTCAAAGAACCTCATGTGCTGTTCTTGCAAGAGCAGCAAAAAGGTAAAAATACTGTGCAGAGGTTAGATCTACAGAACACAACATGGATGTGGCTGGAGTGGAACTAAGATTTGTATAACCAAAGGTAAAATCATCCAGGTGATAAAAATTTGAGAGGAGTTTGAAGGAGAATATTAGAGCCTTGTCTGCAATGAATGCTCAGCTAGATAAAACTTTTTTTCGTCTGTTTCACCATGACATAAATTCAAATAGTTCAATAAAATTCAAACAGTTTGATAAAATCTGTCAAGGAAAAATATGTGGAAGCCTACTTCTGTGCTACCAGATAACTTATTAGCACTACTTGAGGGCAGATGAGAGTGGAATGACATGATTGAGGAAAAAGCCTAGAAACAAGATAGGAAATTACATAGGTTGATCCTGATCTCATCTGTGCAATTTTATGCCAATTTCAGTTGTGGGTCTCCTCTGGGAAGTGAAGGTCTGTGTGTGATCTAGGTTCCATATCTTACCTGAAGATTCAAAATGCTCTGAAGGGCAGGTATTGCTCCTTAAGCTCTAGAACAACCTGTTCCCTGTCAGAATCCAGGGGAACAGAGTCATAGGGACTGTTTATTTTTGTTTTATTCTAGGGAATAGTAATTTCTTGGCTTCCTTTTATGTCACCTGCATACATTGTGCTGCCTTACTGATCCAAGGCTGGGCTCTCTAAAGGTGGCTGTTTCTGCCTGCTTATATTTCCATTTCCCTGGGCATGGGTATACATTGATATATTTTTTTTCTCTGTTGATTGTTTTTCTGCTAGCTTCTCTGCTTTTACTTTTCCAGAGCTGAATACCCAAAGTTTATATAGTCTAGAAGAATAGATTTCTGAGTTAGAGCTTACTTTATAATAGTTTGCTGTCTTATATTTCTTTTTTTTTTTTTTTCTCTCCACATTTGGCAATGCTTCAAAGTCTGTGTGCCAAACATTGTATAAATAGGAGTAGTCATGATGGTGTCCTGAGCAGCTTACAGTTTAATTAAAGACAGGAAAACAAGAATGAATTGTAAAACAATAGGAAAGAGACTGAGGGCAATAGTAAAAATGTCATGTATTTAAATAGGCTCAATGTGCACAGTTTGTGCACAGCTCCAGATCAGAAGTCCAATGGCTTTGACACATGCTTTCCATGAAATCATGTGGCTCCTCAGCGTTTTCTCTGTCTTCTATTCTCCCCTTCACCACTCACGGAGAAGCTGTTCTGCTGTTTGCCTGCACCATGCTCTGTCCCTCCTTCTGCGCTCCCTAACCGCTCTGCCACCTAGAAGTGTCAGGGTCCACATGGCACTGCCACCCAGATAGTATATATGCAGAGTACATAGAGAAACTATACCAGCTGCAGTCAGGAGGGAATTTCATGAGATATTGACCCTTCCTCAAGCCTGTTTTTTTGAGCAGAGTATTCCCAGCTCATGCATCCCTTGCTACCCAGCTCAAGTGACCTACACTTGAGAGGTGCCATTGCCTACTGAATGGAGAAGGGAAGCCTGAGGGCCCCATTATCCTGCTGTTAAACGAGCTTTCCCTTTCAGCTCCAGGGTGGCGCTGGGCCATGGTTCATCTTCTCCCCGCACCTGAACTCACCGGCAATTTCTCATTCAAACCAGTTCCACCCACCAGGTTGATCACCGAGTCAGCTGCTTCCACTTCCAGACACGTACCTGAAGGAGTACCCGAGTTGATGGATGGCATGAGGGGGACCGGGAGGGCAAAACCCCTCCTGCTGTAGGAGAAGATCAGGTTCGTGACCACCTGAGGAACCTGAACGCACATAAGTCCATGGGACCTGATGAGATGCATCCCAGAGTCCTGAGGGAATTGGCCGATGTAGTGGCCAAGCCACTCTCCATGATATTTGAAAAGTCATGGCAGTCAGGTGAAGTCCCTGGTGACTGGAAGAAGGGAAACATTGTGCCCATTTTCAAAAAGGGTAGAAAGGAAGATCCCAGGAACTACCAACCTGTCAGCCTCACCTCTGTGCCTGGGAAGATCATGGAACAGATCCTCCTAGAAGCTATGCTAAGGCACATGGAGGCTAGGGAGGTAATTTGCGACAGCCAGCATGGCTTCACCAAGGGCAAGTCCTGCCTGACGAACCTAGTGACTTTCTATGATGGTGTGACAGCAACAGTGGGCAAGGGAAAACCAATGGATGTCATCTATCTGGACTTCTGCAAAGCCTTTGACACGGTCCCCCACAACATCCTTCTCTCTAAATTGGAGAGCTATGGATTTGACGGGTGGACTGTTCGGTGGATAAGGAACTGGCTGGATGGTCGCATCCAGAGGGTAGTGGTCAATAGCTTAATGTCTGGATGGAGACTGGTGACGAGTGGTGTCCCTCAGGGGTCCGTACTGGGACCGGTGCTGTTTAATGTTTTCATCAATGACTTAGACAGAGAGATCGAGTGCACCCTCAGCAAGTTTGTGGATGACACCAAACTGAGTGGTGCGGTTGACACACCAGAAGGACGGGATGTCATCCAGAGAGACCTGAACAGGCTGGAGAGGTGGGCCTGTGTGAACCTCATGAGGTTCAACAAGGCCAAGTGCAAGGTCATGCACCTGGGTCGGGGTAACCCCCAGTATCAGTACAGGCTGGGGGAAGAAAGGATGAGAGCAGCCCTGCCGAGAGGGACTTGGGGTGCTGGTGGATGAAAAGCTGGACATGAGCCAGCAGTGTGCGCTGGCGGCCCAGAAGGCCAACCATATTCTGGGCTGCATCAGGAGAAGCGTGGCCAGCAGTTCGACGGAGGTGATTCTGCCCCTCTACTCTGCTCTGGTGAGACCTCCCCTGGAGTACTGCATCCAGCTCTGGAGCCCTCAGCACAAGAAGGACATGGAACTGTTGGAGCAGGTCCAGAGGAGGGCCACAAAAATGATCGGAGGGCTGGAGCACCTCTCTTATGAGGACAGGCTGAGGGAGTTGGGGTTGTTCAGCCTGGAGAAAAGGCATCTTGCGGGAAGACTTAATTATGGCTTTTCAGTACCTAAAGGGGGCCTATAGGAAAGATGGGGAAAATCTTTTTAGTAGGGCCAGCTGTGACAGGACAAGGGGTAATGGTTTTAAACTAAAACAGGGTAGGTTTAGACTAGATATAAGGAGGAAATTCTTTACAACGAGGGTGGTGAAACACTGGAAGGGGTTGCCCAGAGAGGTGGTGTAGGCGCCATCCCTGGGAACATTCAAGGCCAGGTTGGATGGGGCTCTGAGCAACGTGATCTAGTTAGTGGTGTCCCTGGTCACTGCAGGGGGGTTGGACTAGATGACCTCTAGGGGTCCCTTCCAACCCAAAACATTCTATGATTCTATGATTCTATGATTCTATGATTCTATGATTCTATGACAGTGTCCCAGCCCCAGAGGGCAGCCTGGAACATGGAGGGGTTTGTGCTCGCTGCAGCAAAAAGAAAACGCTGCATGCATTGGGCAGACTGAGGGTCCAGCCCCATCTTGGTATTTATTTTCTGTGCAGCTGCTGCACAACTTACTTCAAAGAACCTATCTACATCATCTATTTTGTGGTGGTAGCCTTACTGTGAGTGCCTGGTAACTTTCCATGTAACAGTTGTCTCATAAGGGAGGTGCTGCTTCCTTTGCAGATGAGTAGGCAGAAGCTCTAACACTGAAGGTGTTCTAGCATGGCATCTCTGCAGCACACACGACCATACTGTAACGTCTCAGCAGTCTTCTGACAAGCTAACGCTCCTCTTCGCTCAGCTGCTACCCTGGGACATGCTACAGGGATCTTCCCTCTCATTCCATTTGAAGAGATATTAAGACTTCCCAGCCTGACTCATCTGCTGACACCCCACTACCTATCTTAATTGGGTCAGATAGAGGTATAAACAGAAGGTGTCACTATTTCAGCAAGAGATTGTTGCCTGCTTGAGGAGTAGTGGGGAGTAGGGGGAGAAGAGAGGAAGGCAGGACAGAGGCAATACTGTTCAGAGGAGGAAAATAATTGGAAAGGCTATGTGAGATGCTGTCCATGTTTGTCAGTGGTGCAAATGCCTAAGGCAGCGCTTGACTCGGTGCTCACATGGCTTCCTGCAAAAGTCTGTTTTGCAACAGCCTTGCAGGTGAGGAAGTCACCTCTCATCCTTAAAGGACGCTCCAGCCAAGGGTCACTGGAAAGCGATAGATGTTGCGTGTGCTCCCTTCGTCGGGGTGAGCGGGTCAGCCTGTGCTGCGCGGGCTGCTCCTGCCAGCCCCGGGACAAGAACAAAGGAGGCATCCAGGCTGGGATGCCTGTAGGGTGGTGAGCTGGCTAATAGGAAACCACGGGGCTAGGCTTTGCCTTCTCATTATCTCTTGAAAGAACACTCTGCACTGAAGTTAGGGAAGGGACAGATGAAAACCATGACAACTAAATTTAAAAAATGTTCCCCCTTAAAGAAGGGCCTTCATATCTCAGCAGCAGTTTTCATTTCAAATAAATTTATATTTGATCACTTCTCTGACTTTTTTTTTTTTAATTAGTTTCAGATACATATTGTGTCTTCAATAGTTCTTTGCCTGAGGTGGTGATGGTCTTTTTTTTTCCAAATTACATTGAGACTGATTTCAAATGTAGCATATTTTGCATTGTCATACAGTACTTTCCCTCTAAATGTCCCTCCTTTCATTCTTAATCCAAAACAAACTTATGTATTTTGATATATATAAGAAATAGTTCTCCTATGAAGAATAGGGGCCTGAGCTACTTTGAGACTGTAATAAAGAAAATAAAAAGCCAAAGGAAAATATTTTTTTATTACTGTCCTTAGAAGTGTGTTCGTCATCACCATTTTAAAAGCTAGACTAAACACCATAGTCTTTATTTCAATAATAACTGTAAGATATGTGCAGGTCCTTGCACAGATCCTTTTTCTTACAGTGGTAATCAAAATGTTTTTATTTGTTTCCTCTGTTTAGTAAACATGTTGACACTGAGAGTTCTAGCACATTGTTCCTCTTCCTCGTATGCTGCAGCATATGAGAATTCCACCACTGAAATCTTAGAGAATAACCTACTGAATTTAAAGGTTTCCTTAGTTCTTTGTGAAACCTAAAATTTCTAATTAAAAATCTTTATAATGTCTTTAATAAAATGTCTCAATAATGTCCTACTGATAGTAAAAAATTATGAGAATTTAAAGGATGATTGGGTTGTTCTGTGCAAATGTTAAAGGCGTCTATAGCGTCATTGCAAACTCTGGCAAAATAGGGGTGAGTTCTGACAGTGCTGGACCCATGGAAACATCCGACTTTTTGGTCTGGTCCTACACAAACAGAACTTGTCTTAGATTCAGTGGAAAGTTTGATTTTGCACTATGTAAAGGTGTTTGCCTTCTATTTCTTTTATTTCCAATGTAGGAAGTGAGTCACAACGCTAGTGTAACATGAGGCAAAACCTTAAGGAAGGTTCTGGAAAAAAGAAATATAAATTAACTTATTTTTTATTTGCATCCTTTTGAAACAACACCTTCTGTCCTGCTTAGTACTTTGTTTAAAAACTGTAAATTGTTAACTAATTCATCTCAGAATAATCTTTCCTAGCCAGTTTTGGGATTGTTCCATGTGACTCTGAATTTAAATGCTTCTGTTGCAGATGCTTGATGTTCCAAAAAGAAGCAGAGGAGGGAGTCCTGCATTACAGGGGGGACAGATTGCCTAGCAGGCAGATGGAGCTCAAGATATATGGAAAAATATTTCAGGAAAAAAAAAAGAAAACATCAGTGCAATGTTTTTCAGTCTATATTCATGCAAGTCCTTTCTGTGCCTTTCATACTATTTGTAAAGTTGATGAGGATTTTCAACCCCATGTAGGCTGTTGTCCAGGTAGACAGGTACTCCAGGTGTCCAGGTTACTGCTTCAAGTAAAGGAATAGGCCTTGCTTCCCTTTACATGGTGATACATAAATTTTTACTATGGTTAATATAGGCATGTGTTTTCGACGTCCTGTGCAACCTGCTCTAGGTGAACCTGCTTTAGGAGGAGGGTTGGACTACATGATCTTCCAAGGTCCCTTCCAACCCTTGCCATTCTGTGATTCTGTCATTCTGTGAGACCAAGGTAAGCAATACCAATGTATATTTTCTACATTGTTCAGATGTTGTGGTGTCAGTTCTTATAATTATAGTTGTGGTGAAGAATGATAACAGTGGCACGGAGAAGAGTAAATGAGACTGAGCAGATGCAGGTTGCCATAGGCAGCTCAGCACATTAAGTTCACTTTGTCACAAGATTCATAGCACCATATTTTCTTAAATGCTTTCACTCTACTGCAGCTCAAAAAAGCTAATGAATTGCCTTACTTTGCCATTACATTGCTCCCAGTTTGCAACCAACTACACTAAAAACATGCCTTTGGGTATCCTTGAAGTGCTTTCCTGGATAGCCATGCTTTTTCACTCTGCCCTCCATCTCACCATAAGGGAATTGCTTGAACATATGCATTACAACACAGAGAACTTTTAAAGTAGGATGTAAGATGCCTTTAGTATTAACATTCTTTAAGAGAGTGGGAAAGGCAGATAGTGGATCATAGGAAAGCCAATATGATGATAATAAAGTGGTTGTGCTAAGATTGCATGGTGGGTATGTTGTTTAGGGACACATGCACTGCTACTGCTTCCTGTTTAAAATGTTATTACTTATGCTGTCTGAGCCCATTTACACACAACTTTAGTATGTGACCATAAGAATATATATTCAGATGGCCATCAAAGACAAACTGCACAAATAGTCATATGACCATCTACAGTCCTTATTGATGGAACCCTGTACCTTGTAATTGGACATATAGCTGGAGGTTTCTTTATTATTGGTAAGGCTACATTTTTATACAGAATCATGAGTTCATGAAAGGTAGGATGGAACATTACAGGCAATCACTGTCTGACAGAAAAGCCTGAACAGAACAGTAAAAGATGTACTGACTTCCAAGATTGCTAAGCATCATGCCAGTGTTGTTTGTTAGTTCTTGCATAACTGAAGCAAATTCAATTATCAAGACAAAAAAAATAAATATTTTTTTTTTCACATATTCTAGTTTCTCCAGAATAGATCTTTCAAGCCCTAATCTTATTTTTGACACCTGACAGGTTTGTTGCCTTAACATTAAGATCCTAATAAAAATAATTAAAGTGTTACAATCCCAAAGCACATTATCAAAACTACAAAATGTTGCCTGATATTAAGGCATTTGCAATTTTCTTACTTAGCCTAAGTAAAACACTGCATTATATAGATACATTGAAAGTTCCCATGTTAAAAACGTGGCATAAATATTGCACTGACTTTTTGAATCGTGAAAGCCGCCTTCTTGCAAGATATTTAATTACTTGAGTAATTCCAGTGACTAAAGTCACTGATACAAATGAAACTTCTAAGGTGGTTACGTTGACATATGGAGAATGAACTATGACATAATACATAAGAAAGTACAACTCTGTTGCAGAAAACTTGCAGTAAAATATATCCAGAGACAGGCAAATTCTTTTATCTGAGATGCAGCTACTATGTTAAGGCCAGTTGATTCTAGCAGTATACATTTGGAATAACTGTAAGAAGATTTTCACCATTAGAGTGAATTTTGCTTTATATTGGCTACTATAATTTTGTTTGAGTACTTTGATATTTTTATGGATCTGATCTTTTTCCTTGTTAAATTTTATAAGGCTGTTCTATAGGAATAAATCGTTAAACTGGTGAAAAATGGAACCATTCAAAAATTTGAAGTAAATCTAACAGATACAATAGCCTAATGTCACCAAAATCTTCCTCCACACTGCTGCAATTTTTTTTTTACTGTAGTTAGCCCAAGAACTGATTTATTTTTTAAAACTATACTGAATATGTTATTTATATTTGCATTCATAAATATATTTTCTTGAAGTAGTGAAGCATGGTATTCCATGACATTTTGAAGTACTGAAGTGCTAAATTATTTGGGTTTTTCATCAGGAAGGAAAAAAAAGCCATCTATGTATGAAAAATTAACTGCTTAATCTGTGCTTGCCTTGACTAGAGTTTAGGCTATTATTTATGTATTCCATGCTGTTTTTAATTTCTGGAAGGAACACTGGTGCACATAACTGACATCTAGATTTAAAAAAAAAGCTTTTCAGGCCAACATATTGTCTTGTAAACCTCTACTCCCACTACTAATATGATTAATATTTTTGTTTTTGTAAAACTGAAGAAAGAAGACTCACTCGTAGAACACAGATTAAGCTTCCTGAAATGAGATATAAATATGAAAAAGTAAAACCAAGCGTGCCTTAAAGAACATAGATGTCGATGAAATGTGGACAGTAAATAAATGAACATAGAAACCACATAGATCTCATCCTTCCTGAGTCTGAAATAAAATCCAGTTCTATGAAAATATTCACGAAAGAGAATCTGAGCTAAAATTCTCAGAAATCTGCTCTGATATTTGTATGAAAATATACTCATTTCAGTTGCCTGTTTCTTTATTTCTACTTTTGTCATGATTGAGGTGAACAAGCATATTTTCTGCTAATTGTTTCATGTTTGGGGCTCATGTCAGCTCTCAACCTGCCTGTCTTAAAGAATACAACTGTGATTCATAATATTTCGATGGTCCTGAACCGGGGAATAGTGCAAAGTACAGGTTTTTAATCTATTTTAAATTTAAAAGGTAGCAAAATGTCGTGTGATGTCTGTAAATAACATCTCATTTGGGTAATTGGGGTCGAAGTAGAGATAGACAATAGAGAAGTCTGGCTCAATAATTAGTCTCAATTGTTTCTGGTGATGAAAAGATGGATGAAGAAGGAGGGCAATCCAAATGACAATATTTCTTTAAAGCAGTCAAGAAGCTGACCAATTACCAAGTGTTGTAACAATTAAACTGAACTATGCTCATCCTTTCTGACTGATGTGAATTTTTCTGGCTGGAGAGTGGAGAAAAAGCAAATCCCTGAATTAGGACAGCTATTTTTCTTATAACACTTTTTCACAGCTTTTTCATGAGAAAAAGGACAGTATAGTAAATACTTCATTATTTGCAAGTCTGAAAGTTTTTGAAATGGGAACCAGCTCACTTCATGATACAACTGTACAACTTATAGCTTGACAGAGCAAGTGATAATTATACAGACATGCAAGTCAGAATTAAGAATTATATTTCCCATTTCACAAGTACCTGTCTTAGATTTTAGGATTGATTTAGAATTAATAGATTACATTTGATTTAATGAACTTAGTAATAACCTTGATACTGTTTCAGGATTTAATTCAATTTATTTAATACACACAAAATATAGTTTGTCTTGCCTAGGATTTTTAGAAGATAAATACTTCATTTGATAAGGTGGATTATTAGTCAATTCAAACCTTAAATCTCAGTTTACTCAAAGACATAAAGTTCACAACTAATTACAAAATTACAGAATCGTGGCCTATACATTGTAATCACATATCTCAATAAACAAAATGAAAACAAAGAAATAAGATTCCAATATTACTGGGGCATTAGTGAGACAACTACCTCTTTCTCAGCCCTATGTGGTGTGCTCATATGGGTTACAGAATAAAACCTTTGTTATCATATTTGCATCTTTCTTTTAAGTTATTGCTGCCTCCTGGTTAGTTTGGTTTTTAGCTCAGTGATGCATGTGCTTTTTATCTTCAAAATAAATTCAATAAAATTTACAGGTAAGAGAAAATACTTCATTCGTTAACATCATCCATCATGAAAAATCTTAGGAAGCAGTAATTAGAGTTGCTCAACATTTTTCTGAAAACCTCTTTTTCCTTCTGTTTAACTGTAGGTACTTTTAGCACATTTCATATCAGTTTGAGAATGCCTACTTATACAATTATATCTAATATATAGGACTACTTGTATAGAAATTTTATTTTATAATATCTAGAAATAAAAGAATATTTAGTGGCTGATATAAAATCCATTACAGCCAAGGAAGTCTTTCTGATTACCTTCTGATTAGCCTTTGGATTAAAATCTTAAAAAATAGAAAAAAAGTATGAAAATAAATGTTTAAGAAGTTCTTCAAGGGCCTGAAAAATTTAAAGTTGTATTGTCAAATACGAGAAGATGCAAACATACAAAGGATAATAATTTTTTCTATAATTTGTGTGGTTAGATTAATTACTTTTGGGGTTTATTAGCCAGTTTTATTAGTTTTTTATAATGTCTCTTAGAAAAGAAATATTTATTTTATATTTTTCACTGATACTGTAATTATAGAAAACATATAAAAGTAAAAAAAAATGAGACAAATTGACAGTAACATAGCCCAAGAGTTTGTGTCACGTTCAAAAGCAAATGCAGTATAAATCTTACTTCTCATAAAAATTGATCTGTTCACAGAAATTTAGTAAAAACTTTTTCAACTTTTGTGCTTATGTTACAGGCTGATTCCTTCCATTCTTCTGAAAGTAGGTGATAGGTCATTTCACTGTAATAAGCTGCGCAACTGTGGGAAAAAATTGTACATCAATGTACAGAAAGGACTTACCATTTTTTAAAAATAAATATTAAATAATAAAACTATTTATAATCTTATGTATTTGTTTTCCAGAGCAGAGAGTAATGGAGAACTCAATAAAATGCATGCCAACTGGCCTTAAAAGCATCTCATATGGAGAAATTACTTTCTCTGTTCTCTTGGCTTTCTCTCTCTGAAAGTAACCAACTGTCCTCTAAACAGCCTTTTCCTTGTCTCCTCTTACTACCAAGGTTTATTACAAAGATAAGGCAGAGGTCTAGACACCAAAAAATCTTTTGTTCCCAGTTCAACCACAGCCTTTTATATGACCTTGGACAACTCATTTATCTCAACTTCAAAGGCACGAGGGAGGATAAAATTAATCACTGTGGTGCCTTCAGATGCTATAATGGAAGGGTTTCTCGGTGCTACTAGCTACAATTAGTAGCATACAAACTATTTTTTGGGGGGGAAAAACCAGACTGGAAATATGTTGACATAAACAAAAGTTTTACTTACTCCCTAGTTTGTCCTGCCTCTGCCATCTATAGAGAGCCACCCAAAGAACAGCAACTAAGTTGATTTATAAAATCTTTTCAATTAAAGATGTTACTAGATTTTAGTTATCTAGGAGAATGACCTCTTCCTGGAAATCCTGCTTGCAGAGGCTCTTAGATATTACAAAAAGATAAAAGTCACATTTTCCACAAGAACATGCCTGTATTTGATCCATTTGTTCTGTGTGTGCTTTACTTTTTTCTATTAAGCCCAGATCTGTTCTTAAAAAAGAACAGATTCCAGGGTAATTTTTGGCTCTGCTGGGTAATGATGCAAATAGGGAAAAAAAAAGAACAAGGACCTAGCAGAGTACTAAAATCCACAATGAAGTCACTTTGCATCAGCTGATCTGTGGTAACCAGGTGTGTATGAATGGCTCTCATCGCAATGCAGAGTACTGTAGTACGGATTGCCATCCTTTCCATGCCCAGTTAAGCAAAATCCAGCTGTATCTGCTACTGACGAAGGCTATTCACATAGCCATTGAAGGCAACTGTGATATATAAAAACTTGCCCAGAGAGCTCCTTTCTGGACTCTGCTCTCCTTCTACTATTGTAAATCTGGATTAATGCCTCTGAGGTCAAGTGAACTTTAGTGGAATTTCATTCCAGCTAGTGTAACTTTTTTAGCTGAGAGGAAAATAAATCCTTTTCTTCTTTTTTTTTTTTTTTTTTTTTGCTGTTGAGTACCATCTCTGACTTACCTAAATTAAACAACTTTCTAAAAGAGACATTTAGTTCAATGCTGTCCGGATGAAGAACTGCTGAATTACTGTGGTCTGCCTTTTGCAAGAAGGGCTTGCTAAATCAAGGACCCCATGACCTCAAAATCTCTAAAGCTGTATTTATGAAATCTGCAGCTTTTTATGGTTTATTGTGAATAGAATGGGAGGCAGAAATGTGTTTTGTGGTATGCCATGAGTAAGGTGTCATGGAGAGAGGGGAGCAGAAATTGAGCCTGTAAATACTCCTCCCTGGGATTTGTTCTGACATGTATGAACAGAGCCTTTTGAGTGACCTGACTTCAAATACTTTGTAAAAAGCCTAGAGGTCCATTAGCATGTATGTTTGTTCACTGACTTTGATTATCAAGATATCCTTTGTGAGTGCAAACCCACCACCCATCTCTATGCTATACTCAGTTGAGAAACTGGATGCGAACAGAGGTGAGAAGGAGTTTTCATTTCCTTTTCTGGAGCCCTGGAACGAAAGGGAGCAGTAAGGAGAGAGCTGCCGTTGTGGTGATCCCCGATGGCCACCTTTGGTGGTGTGCTGGAGTGACTATACTGCATGTACTGTAGAGCAATCACCACGAGAGGAATTACTTTCAGGCAGAAAACGACACAGATATTCCTTTGCTGATCAGCGTGAGAGGAATTTTAGAACTCAGAGAGCAGAAGTCTCTGTGCCAGCGCTAACAAGGGTACTTTATGCTCCCCTGCCTCTATATTGATTTTGCTGACTCAGACCATCTCAGATTCTGTTGATCTTTTCCATTGAAAAGGGATGACTGATTTTTTAATACTCTGATGAAATTGTGCGCAAGTATACCAAACCTGCTTGATTGATTAGATGGCTTATTGTCTGAGACTTCATATTTTGGCGAGGATGCCTGTCTCTCGGTCTCTGTCAAAAGAGAGATCAGTTGCTTCCTGTCTCTTGCTGCTCGTCTCTGCCCTCTCTGTCAAATGTGTTGCTAGCACAACATTTTTTTCTCTTACTTCATTGAGGCTTCTTGTTTCTCAAATCTGATATTTCAGGCATTTTCTGTGAACGTAATTACAAAGCTCTTTGGTGAATGTGATGAGCACTAGCAAGCTCCTAAAATTCACATGTTGTGGCAGGATTTACAATGTCATCTCTTGATGGTAATTTTGTTACTGATTCCTAGGGTTTTGATCTATGAGAAGACTTGCTATGGAAAATTTGCCTTAGATTCATGGGTATAAAATGATTTTAATAAATCAAAACTAGACTGGTATATGCACTGATCAGAGGTGCAAAATGCTATTTTAACACTGTGGCTAGAGCTTTTGAATGTAATGGGGGTCCAAGCTGTTAAACATAATATTTAAATGTATGAGTTTAAAAAACAAAGTGATAAATATTCAACAAAGTTCTATGGCAATGCCAAGTGCTAAAATTTTACTATCTTGTTACATGTAAAAATTATGTACAATAGCACTAAGAATCTCACTCAAAGGGTACCCAAGAGAAAGTGTCTACGAAAGTCCCTTTCCACTTTAGGGATGATCTAAAAAGGGATTAAATATAGTGTTCTATTATGTTTAGCTCCTAGAAATAAAAATAAAAATAAATTACAGAAGTTAATTGTCTGAAGAGATGTCAACATTAGCCAGATACCAATATTACAACACCTTGATTAAGTTGCAGCTACATAGTTATTTGATTCAGTGTTTTCTTTAAAACTTTTTTCCTCATTGCTTAAAACTCCCATCTCTGATATTCATCTGATGCTTGCATGCATGAAGAGTTTGCAATATTTATTTTAATCCCTTATAGGATACAACATTTCTAAAAGTCTGTTTATGATGCTCCTTCAGTGTTCTGCGGGGCTGTCATCTTGACTTTTCCAGCAATGAAACATGGTCAAAAAAGATTTAAAGAAATGCAGCTACTTTTTGATGGTATAGTAGGGAACATTTTAACACCAGCACATGACTATGGAATAGACCAGTAACACCACAGTTTGTGTGTTTATATGCATCAGCTTCGATGGGCCATTGTGATAAATGAAAGATATTAAAATCTATCCGTTAGTACTCCCACCTGCCTGCACAGTCATTTACAGTCAGCAGAGGGCTAAAAGTCAAAGGTCAGGCCTAGGAGGGTTAGAAAATGTGCCGTTCTGCTAAGCCAACTCTGAACACAGGGAATAGGCTGCTCTAGGGACCAGAGCCCACGGCTGATTTTCTGCTGTTGTTGTTGTTCCTGGCCTGGGGTAAGTTTAGGCAGAACCCAAAGCATTCAGAATGAAATATTCTCCTTTCTTCATAACAAAGTAAATGTGCACATGATCCACTAGAGGTTTCTTAAGTTGCATATATTTCCCCGTGTTGTTTTACCTGGTAAGTTTACTAAAGAGACTTTTTTTGTTTGATCAGCCCTTTCCAGGCAGGCTGTTGAATCTAAGGGAAGGATTTCCAGCAAACTGGTTACTTACTGATGTGCTAAAGCTCTTGTTACTGCAAAATACATTTTAGCGCCTGGGTAGTGCCACTGCCAAGCATGTGCTTCTGCCTTTGGGGATCAGCTCGGGTGTTGGCTGTGGTAACTGGAGCATATCAAAAGTAAGGACCAAAAAAGAGCACTGTCAGCAAGGCCAGTGGCAGAGTTACTGACGAGTGAATATTCACACTGCAGAGAAGACAAGTGTCCATTTTATTTTTTTGGTTCCCTGAATGAAGCTATGTCTCTAAATCCAATCTGTTTATTTAATCAGTAGAAGTCCAGAAGTAGCTTATATGTAAGCATGAAGAAGTCCCCAGTTCCTCTTTCCCCACACCCTGTTGCAAAGATGGAGATGGTATATTAAGAATGGAGGTATATTAAGGTTGCTTTAAGCCACTTTTTCACAATTTGTCATGGGATCTGACTCAGTCTCAACTAACTCCCAGTGTAAGCATCACCAGAGTGGGACCTCCTGTGACCTACCTAATGCTTTGACATATCTAATGCTTTCTGTGTCTCTCTGCCCCTCTTTCTCATTAGCCTATGATGGCTGGAAATGAGGGAACAGTACAACTTTCTCTGGTTACACTGCTGATATACCCTTCCTGTGAGAGCTGGGGAAGACCGCTGAGACATCCCTTTCCATAGTCATATCTTTTTCAGAGAGACCAGGGAGCTGATTACATCCTTTTAAGGTCTCTTTAGTCTCGTGGAATGGGACATAGAAACCCTGAAATAACTGGGACTAGAGCTGAAGAGCAGGAAGCCACAAGAATAACTACTGACTGAACTTTTACTCATGCCTTCAAAGATACTGCCTCTGTTTCAGAATATCCTTTGTGAATGAGGGATAGAAAAGGCTTACTACGTGTTCTTTAATCTTATTAAAATATTTAGATTAGCACAAATACAGAACTGTAATATTGGTGATGTTTGCTCTTCTAAACTTATGCACAAGCTGATTCCTGCTTTTGTGCAAAGCAGCTAGGCATTTTTAGCACCAGGCTTCTGCTGGTTGTGAAACCCGGAGGGAAGCAGCCCCAGCCACTGCCTTACGTAAACTCTGTGCCTGGTACAATGGACTGCTGCCACTGCTGTGTTTGTAGTAGCGAGATTTCCTCTCTGACCTACTTTTCTGCTGCGTGCATTGGGCCAGGCCCTCTGGAGCTTTAGATTGTATTATATCATTCCTGTGCCACAAAGCTGCCCTGACGCTGCCTCGAGCAGCCAAGGAAGGATCCTGTCAGCCTAGAGGGATCCACAAACTACTTAACAACCCTGTTGTCTTTTTTCTTGCTGTAGCCAGCACAGCAGACATAGTGTGCTCTAAAACAGACAAGAGCTCCTTAGGTGTATAGTCACTCATCAGGCTGCTTCACATGGGGCGATGTTCTAGCACACGGGACTAGGAATATGAGAATGGTACTCATAGATACACAGGTCTATGCTGAGCACATCTTGGCCATAATTGCCCTGGGCAAATATATACGAAGGGAATTATTACTAGTGGAGGGAGCTTGGGCAGATTTTGAAGGAATAACCTCAGAGATTACGAAACAAAATGAAATTTCATAAACTTTTAAATAATTGTAGAATATGAAATGCAGCATTTAATTATACAAAGGTCTTTATAGAGCTGGATACAGCTCTGTTAAAAACAAGATCTGTGTCTGTGAAGATTTTCTTGGAAGAAGGGGGAGTAAGGATGGGAAAGACTCAGTTGTAGATCTGTATCTGAGTCTAGGTAGGTATCTAGGGTGACAAAGGTCTGTGATCACGCCTTGCCTTCCCCCTCTCAGAGCTGTGAAGTCAGTGTCTCTTTCTGCTTCCCCCTTAGAGCTGTTCTAGACAGCACAGATACCAATATCTGAGTCTTCTTAATGGTATTTAATAGAAAACACCCGTTCTGTACCATAGAGAGCGTAATTTCCTACCTATAGCTTCTGCTCTATAATGTTTTTTTGCAATCATCATGTTAAATTACCATCATATTTCCTGGAGCCAAAATTTCATGCTCTGTTATGCTTAATTCCTTGCAGGATGGCTGATAGAGCCTATTAAACAAATATACCACTGTATTTTAACATAAGTTTAAATACAAGAGACATTTAATTATTTCATAGGAGAGTCAGAGTCTTAACTGGCATGCTTCAGGTAGGTTGCTGGGGTTGCTGGGGATGCGGGCGATATGCATTTGCCAAGTTTTCGTCCTGCTTGGTCCCCTCCTTGGTGAAATATGTATTTCCCTGAATTATCCTGCATACCCCTCCCATGATACCCTCAGGCATGTGTACACACAGCCTGGTGAGAGCCCTGGCAGCCTCTTTACAGATGAGACTTCTAGTTATCACAATTGTAATTTGCACTGTAATTTGTGTGTAGTGAGTGGTCCATGTGTTGCCCACCCCGTCTGGACCAAACACAAGGTCTCAGCTCAGGAGGACTGTGCCGTAGGTTCTCAGAGAGCAGGATGATGATGGGGGTGCCTAGGTGGGAAAACTAGTTTCACCAGGCTCCTCTGCACAGAGGGAGAGAGCAGAGAATGGGAACTCTCCCAGCAGAGCAACCCAGGGACACGGTTTCCTTGCAGAGGGATTCCTGTTTGACTGAGAGGAAGAAAACAACAGCAGGGGAGAGGCTCTCAGCCAAAGGCAGACTTGAGGGCAGCTGATCTTAAGCACATCCTGCAGTGATGAGAGAAGTAGGGCAAGGAAAGCGTGCAGGTGATCAGTCATGTTTTGCCTACATCTCCTCCACAAGTGCTATTTAGCTTAAAGAGTGCCTGGGTTAAGAAAACCTCCTCTAACACTCACCATATGTGCTTATGTATGTCCTGAGCTGTTGATGAGTGTCCAAAAAGCTGGAACTTGGCAAAAAGAAGTAGGCTCTTTGGGTGGCTGAGCAGGAATTTGCTGCCCAGAGTGATCTGTTATCCCATTTCTGAAAAATGCCCTCAAAAGTCTGTGCCTTAGGAGTCAAAGAAAGAGATGGTTTTACAATGTACCCAGATTATGGAAGTTTAAAGAGTTCACAGACCCAATGGGGTATGACCTAAACATAAGGCCTCACAGCTAGATACTTACCAAGCTGTTGTTATCTTGGCCATGGAAGCTACTTGGCTTGGCTATTTTTATCCTGGCACATCAACACAAGCCTGGGTCTGATTTAGACATTACGGTCAGACAGATTTGGGACAGAAAGAAAAGGTAAAGAGTTAAAATCAGAGATGCAAGACACCAATGAAAAACGTTAACAAGATGTTTCATGTGCCTGAAAGTTTGAAAACTGACATTTCTGACAAAATATTATTTTTCTTTCTGTGACACTGAGTTGATCAGAATCCCAAGGCATATTTTATTTTGTCACACATATATGAATGGTCTGTACCTCAGAACATCATAACTTCACATAAAGGACTGTCTTCAGATTTCCTGGTCACAATTTTGACATCATTAACTTGAAAAGCCAGATATATTCTGCTGATGGTATGCTAAGTGTCAAAAATGTCCCTGTAGTGGCTTCCTATGCTTTCTTGGGACCCCTGCTGCAAGTGACCCCAAAGACCCCCAAATCACTGGTCCCACATTCAGGCATACAGTGCTCCAAAGAATAGGCCTATTGCCTGACATAAACGTAGGGTGTGATTATATGGACCTTTTGTCATCTGCAAGATTAAGCCTGACTGCCTGAGTCAGATCCTGTGGCATAGTTTACCACTCACTTTGGTGGGGATGCAATGCAAACCAATTCACTGAAATTATAGGAACTGGAAAAAAGACAGCAACCTGCTCTTGGTTTCCCAATTTATTTTTTTCCCTGATTTAGGTGTGGGTTTTTTTTTCCTTCCCCTCAAATTGAATCATTTCAGCAATCTGGATGGCAGTACAACCTCAAATGTTAGGAGGGGCTGTTAAAGTTCAGGACAGCAAAAATGAGCAGATGCTGGAGGGGATGGGAAAGGAAACTTCATAAATTCCTTTTGCCAAGAGAATAATGTTCATGTGACAGCCTTTCTATGATTTCTGTAAGTGTCTGCTAACAGGTACCCTGTTCAGTAAGGTCAAGGACAATCACAGTTGCAGGTGACAAGAACATTTAATGTTTCTAAACCCTGAAGTCTGTTTCCCCTCCAGCACCTGGTAGCACCAAACTTTCTGGTGCCAGAAATCAAAACCACAGGCTTACCTTGTGCTGTTTGTCAAGCAATCTACCTCCACTGTTCAAACTAGCAAAGTAGGGTATTGTATGGAAGGAGGACAAGTTGTGTGCCCCATGACTAGGTGGTGATTAGACTGGCTGCATAATTGCTGGAATACAAAGGGCTATGAGAACCACTCAGGGGTACTGAGTACTATTTCCCAATTCCTTTCAAGTTTGCTTGTAAAGACAATATTGCCCATCCACTTATAACCTGGATGCTTACTTAATCACCAATCCCATTAAAAAAAAAGGACTTGAGGTAGTAAAGTTGACAACATTTGTCGGTAAATACTGGTGGTTTTGACAGCTGAATAGAGTTCACATTACTTGTTGGATTTGTCAAGGAATATGTATGAACTCGAATCTTGGATACTGAATGGCAACGTGGTGTGATGTTGTTATATAAAAATAACTCAGTGTTAGGAATTTAGACATATGGTGCCAGTCCTATACCAGGTGTACTTGAGACAATTTAAATACTGTTCAGGACAAGCTTAGGTAACCCAAAGGAAGTTTCATAATCGTATGTGTTTCTCCCTTTCCCCTTTTATCCTGAGTTGAACCCTACTGTTGTCTCCTATTCCATTTCAATTATTTCCCTCTTTTTCTGACTGTGGACCCTTCCTGTACAGATTTCATGACTTCATGGAAGACTTCAGAGTGGTCAGGGTCAATAAATCACTCTCCAGGGCTTCTGAATGCATGGCTTTGCTGACAGGCTGTAAGGTGTCAGCACAGGGGTTGCTTAGGCCTCCAGCAAAAGACCCCATAGTGAGAGAACTGGGAGGGGTGGTGGAACTCAAATGGTCCTGGGGAGTAGGTTCCCACAAAAAAGAAATACAAAGCTTTTCTCTATATGTACGTTTCTCACCTCCACTCTTACTTGCATTGTACTTATCGTCATGGCCTTTTAATCTATACCTGAGAAAACTGGCTTTGCAAATAAAGTTGGTGGGAACTGAACAGTTCAATTTGGAAAGCAGAGGCGTTATAGGCCTCTCAGTAATATACATATTGTCATCTACCCAGACTTCTGTAAGGCCTTTGATATCATCTCCCACAATATTCCTCCTGCTAAATTGGAAAGACATGAGTTTGATGGATTGACTGTTAGATGAAAAAGAAATTGTCTGGATGGCCATGTCGAAAGAGATAGTCGACAGATCAACATCCAAGTGGAAACCAGTAACAAGTGGTGTCCCTCAAGGGTCCATACTGGACCAATACTATTTAATATCTTCATCAATAACAGGACAGTGGGACTGAGTGCACCCTCAGCAAGTTTGCAGATGACACCAAGCTGTGTGGTGCAGTTGATACACTAGAGGGAAGGGACAACATCCAGAGGGACCTTGACAGGCTTGAGGACTGGGCCCATCTGAACCTCATGAAGTTAAACAAGGCCAAGTACAAGGTCCTGCACCTGAGCTGGGGAAATCCTCAACATCAGTAAAGACTGGGGGATTAATGAGTTGAAAGCAACCTTGAGGAGAAGGTCTTGGGGATACTGGTGGATGAAAAACTGGACATGAGCTGGCAATGTGGGCTTGTAGCCCAGAAAGCAAATCATATCCTGGGCTGCATAAAAAGAAGTGTGGCCAGCAGGTAGAGGGAGGTGATTCTCCCTCTCTACTCCACTCCTGTGAGACCCTACCCAGAGTACTGCATCTAGCTCTGGGGTCCCCAGTACAAAAAGAATGTGGACTTGTTGGAGCGGGTCCACAGGAGGGCCATGAAAATGATCAGAGGGCTGGAATACTGCTCCTATTAAGAAAGGCTGAAAGAGTTGGTGTTGTTCAGCCTGGAGAAGAGAAGGCTATAGGGAGATCTTGTTCTGGCCTTTCAATAGACAAGGAAGGCTAAAAGAAAGACAGAGAAAGACTTTTTACTAGGGCCTGTAGTGGCAGGACAAGAGGCAACAGTTTTAAACTGAAAGGGCAGATTTAGATTAAATATAAGGAAGAACTTTTTAATGATGAGGGTGGTGAGACACCAGAACAAGTTGCCCAGAGAACTTGTAGATGCTCCTGGAAGTGTTGAAATTCAGGTTGGACAGGGCTTTGAACAACATGATCTAGTGAAAGATATCCCTGTCCATGGCAGGGAAGGTGTGAATTAGATGATCTTTAAAGGTCCCTTCCAACCCAAACTATTCAATGATTCGATGTTATTGGCATTATCATTAGATCAGATTTCAGATGATTTAAGAGTCTTCTCTCCATTTCTGTTGTTTTTCTCTTGTACCTTAGTTAGCTCTTATTGCGTATCTACTTCCTTTGTGAACCAGAGAACACAAAATAATGCTGTAATTGAAAACTTTAAGTACTTTTATTACCCATCAGGTATGCAAAAATAAATAATAAAAAACCAATACCTTTTTCAAAGATGAAGACAAACCACAGCAATGAACCAACCACAAGTTCCTGGTGATTGTTCATTCAGCTCATGTTATTAAGGGAAATCAAACAGTTTTCATACTGTCTCACCTGGTCTAGTTCATAGACCTATCAGGAGCATCAAAAGGCAAATAATAGTGTTAGGGCCTTGAATGGAGACATAACCTGAATGACTTTGTCTTAAAGAAGTATGCTTTACTTTTTTTTTCTTTTACTATTTTTACCTTTTATCATATTATTTTTTTTCATTCAGCTGGCTGGTTTTTTGCTAGTTAACAGATTCTTATGACGGTTGGAGCTTTGGGCTGCCAAGTGCAACAGAGATTGGTGGTTTAGACTGTGCCACTAACCTCAGATAGCCCATTTACTCTTCTTTGCAAGTATTTATTTTTCTAGATATTGGTTATTTGGGTGGTAATGACTTTAGGAGAACTAATTGCTCTCCTTATTCATCCACAGCTCCTGATGTGTTCTCAGTTGGAGAGCAACCATAAGTTCAAGTACAGTATCAAGTATCAGTAGTGCTAAGATTGTGCACAGCTCACTTGCATCTGAGAAGTTACTCTGATAAATTTCAAGGTCCCTGGAGAAAACAGTGGATATCTCCATCTACATATATATTATTTGAGCATGGTATTTACCCAGAGAAGCACACATTTATCTCTAAATTACTCCCCTTTACTTGCAGATCTGAAAAGGAATACAAAATGGACGTATTTTTTTGTCTGAACATTATTTGTAAGTTGAACAAAGTGATGTTTTCATCGCACAAATTAGCATTGTAGAATGCTGTTTTTTAAACTGGAAATGCTCGTGATGAAAGCCACTAACTTATGCACTTGGCTGAAGTGAAATGTCTGTAGAAAATTAATGTCTTTTTTATCTGAGTAAAATGCTCTTAAAATTGGGTAAAAATGTAATATGGTCTTATGAAAATAAACAAAAAGCGAATTTCTTGCTGCATTGCTATGGAAAAAAAAGAAATTGAAGGACCAAACAGAAGCTAGGGCTCTAGAGCGAGAGAAAAACCGGAGAGCACTTCACCTTTGAATGTACAGTTGCTTTTTAGTGTGGGTTTTCTTTTTTTTTTTGGGGGGGGGGGGTTGTTGAGCATTGCATCTGAGCTTTTGTGAAATAATTAAACTGATGGGTCTGGTTTCTAATGTACGCACATAAATCTGAAAAAGCTATTGGGAAAATTCTGCTGAGTCTTTCACCTCAGATCAGCAGCTTTCAGATCATTAATCATGCATTATAAGCTTTAATAGACTAAGCATTTTAAAGACATCTGCTGAGTCTCAAAGGATAGAGTGCAGACCTTGTATTTCAGAGATTTCTATATTAGAGCAGTAATAACGTTGGGAGAAAAAAAGACCCAATGAAAAAGCTTTGCCTCTCCCTCTGGTTCCAGAGAAACCTGCCATGCTGCAAGAAAGGATGATCACACAAGTTATTTGTAATTGGAGGCTGAGGAAGTTAAGTCCACCATGTATTAACATGTCTTAGATACAGCGATTGTCACCATCATTACTTGCTCAGGCAGCAAGCATATAAAGAAAGATCTGTTTTGCATGAATTGGGTGTGTGAATAAAACAGAGTTTAGTCCTGAACAATGTCACGCATGCCTGAAAATCACTATAGGTAACTGACCTTTTGCTTATTTAGTTTGTCTGATTCAGTCACTCAAACACATAGTTTGGTGAAGGCTGTTGTTGCATGTCTTGCACACAAGAGATAAAATCAGTTATATTATTCTCACATTTTTAGGAGGTACTATGCCAGACTTGGAAGCTAATTCTGAGTTACATTAGTGAGTCATAAATATTGGTCTGTGAATACACTTTTGCACTTGTTACCTGCTCACTTGTAGTTACTTTTTCTACCAGATACTTTACCATGGGGTAGTAGCTTCTCAGATTATACAAGGAAACACTTTCGCAGTGGAAAGGGAGCACGGAGGGGGAAAGGGAGCATGGGGGCATGCAGGGTCTTGGTTATGGCTACAGGTTTGTTTCCAGATAGCAACAGGGAATGGCAGGCTACAGATTCATGGGATCCTTTTGCCCATGTCATGTTATGGATGAACCCTCCCTGACAGCAACAGTGCTTGAGCTAAATGCTTGTCCTCTGGCTCCCATATTTGCTTCTTAGCACAGAGGGTGCAGTCAGGAAGTTCAGTACTTGACGTGTCCTGGTGCAACTATACCTTAGTTGTTTGAAAGCACTTTACCTAAAATGTGTGAATTTAGGATTAATTTTGTCCTCTCCCACACTTTCTTAGGAAGCACCCCAATTACCAGGCTGTGTAGCATTACTGCAACATGAGTTGTCTTTCCATTTTTTAAAAATAGTAAAGTAGCATCTGAAAGCTGGGTGTCCTTGCCATTAAGTTGAGAAGTTGCTTTCCTACTGTCCAAGTGATATTTAAGAGGGTCATCAAGGGTGGAGGCAGCCAGAGAGCCACCTTAGAAAACCCTCCAGCCGGGGCTAATGTGCTAAGATGCCTACCCGCAAGGTGGGACACTCAGCTGTAACTCTACTCGCTCCTGATCCAAGGCAGTGTCTGGTGCTATAAACTTTTTCCATGCTGATTGAAAACTGGTGGGGCTCAGTACTCAGACCCCAAAGTCCTTGTTACCGGAGCAATCCCAGATATATGATGGGATTCTTTACTGCTGGAAAGCAGATAAGAAGGGCTCTGCAACATGGTGGGTTGGGTTCATGGATGTGAGATGTCACTGGTGCCCTCAGGCAGAAGAGGGGCTTGGACCTAGTATTCCCATGTGAGTGCTCTAGTATGTGGGCATGGGGGAAAATGTGAGCTGCAGGGCTGGCTTTCTGTATTGGTAGAATAGGAAAAAGGGTAACAAAATAAATAATAAAAAAACCTTTCCAGACTGATTTCCTCTTTCCTCTCCTCCCTGCACTTCTCAGTTTGGTATTGAAGACATCGGTTACTCTTCCAGCCCTCTGAGGCCTGGACTAAGGCCAAGAAAATGAATGAAAAGGTAAACAGAGGCAAAGAAGAGTAGAGCTATATGATCAGGGACACAAAGCAGAATGTGGAATTGAGTCCTTTTGCTTTTTGCAGAGTCCCAGCTTTCCTTAAAAGGGAAACTGAAGGAAATAGGTCAACTCAAATAACATTAAATCATGCTGTTTGAAAATGTATCCCCCTCATCTCTAAGCTGTGAGATGACACACAGGTTTTAAACCTAATTTTACTGATGGGTATCTGTGATGTGTGAGGAGGGTCTCTGGGATCTGAAGTGTTCCCTGCTTGGCATGACAGTTTGTCTAACAACTTTCTCGCCATATCTGCTCTCAGCTGTTCTGTTTCTTTCTTTTTTTTTTTTTTAAAGGAAACTTGAATCATTACAACCTTTTATCATCTCCATGCTTTAAATGAGAATTTTATTCTCCTCTTCATGTAATCCCAACACTTTCTCACCTTCTCTCTCACAAGTAAAGAAAATGAAAGCCTTATGCTATAGCATTCTGAAATTAAACTACCGTAACATTCCTGTTCAAATTGCTCCTGGTGAAAGAGGAAGGCAACTTTATTTTATTTTTTCCATAGGTGGTTTACAGTCCTGCTCTTGAGTTCAGAGTTCCGACATCATGCAGGGTACCCTAGAAAAATATTCCTTTCAAATTATTTGCTAAATATTTAATAAACAGCAAATGTATTTCCTAATGGACTTCATGTAACAGCATCTTTTACAGGAGGAGACCTGGGAGAGGTCCTAGAGGTCAGGCTGAGTGACAGAAAAGCGAGAGGGAATTGAATTTGTTCTTAGAGAAACGATCAAGAAAGGGAGCTGTAAGATGGAAAGAAATGCTACTATTTTCTTTCTGAAACTAATATGTAGCTAGATATGTTATAGACTCTCAAAATAAAAACTATTTTCAGTGCAGGCAGAAAAATTCCTCCAGATGAAAAGTGAATTTTCCATTTCTTCCGGGCTTCTTTGTCCATTTATGTTAATGGTCTGAAATAGATCAGACAGTGTTATTAACAAAGTAATAGAAAATGAAAAATAGCACTAAACATTCCTAGTAATCTGAAATTGAGATGCCTGTTTAAAGCTAAATCTTAGACCTACTGTAATGTAATATTACCTGTAACTACCATGCTGTTAAGCTCTCAGCATTAGTTTAGTTTGAATTTTACTAGTATTGCCACACCTGCTCAGGACAAATAACTGCTCTAAAGTTTTACACAGCTGATAAATCCAGGTCCAATTTGACTTTCCCCAAATGCCATGATTTGGAGGGAGGCCTTGATGACTCGTAATTTCTCCAAGGTTTAGCACACAGGAGCTGAGTCCGTATTTCCCATCTGTTGTGCTTCCTGGAAGCAGCTTGTGTGTTTGTCTATTTCTTCCATGTTCCCATAGTCCCCAGCTGCTTGGGCCCCCATTTCCCCACTCCCTCTACCTTGCCAATGCTGGGCTCCGCCTGAGTACACTGCTCCCCCATGGACTGTAGTGGGAGTGCAGTCTGCTGCTGGATGGTATCAGAGAAGGGGCAGCAGGATGGATGCAAAGAGGAACAGTGTTATGACTGATGGCCTTTTGTTTCCTTGATAAATTGGGTCTGGGGTCCCTGGCTTTGGAACATGCGTACATCTGAAAGAGGAATAAATAGCAGTAAACATCTTGTGCTTCTCTCTGTCCCCAGAGGAAAGGTGCCCTCAGAGAGTGGGGAGAAGCACTGAGGTAGTGCCAGTACCCACAGCTGTAGAACTGCATTAAGTCCGTCAGTCAGTCTTTGATGTAGCCCAGTAAGACTGATGGTAATCTACAGTCAGCAAAAACAGAATAAGGAGAAGTGGTAGCAGTAATAACAGAATATGATCTGCCTCTGTGAAATAATACCGGCATAGACGGTAGAGATTTTTCCAGGTAAAATTATAGAAAATATAGTTTGGATCTCAGAAGTGAGGAGTCCTGAAATTCTTTCAGGCACATGTGGGATTTTACTGTCCTACTCTGAGAACACTTTTAAAATTTTGTGCTGAGTCCCTCATCGCGCGAAGACCTGTTTGACATCTGCACTATGAAAACTGCCATTCCACTTATGTTTCCATGATAGCAGGTAGCGAGGTAAACTGTCTACGTGGGGAAAAGTTTCCTTAAATGTGAAGTAGATTATCATTTTTCTTCTGAGCTGGCAATTCTAATACGCTGAACTCTGGAATAAGCTTTCTTCCCTGGCGTTGATTAACAGAGTACTTTCCAGTTAATGTTATGCGGTGGTTCAATTTATTGAAATTCCTGTTCTGAAAAGCGTTCGACGAGGGCGCTGGTATGACGCGATTGCTCCGGCAGCAGGAAAACGGTCACCAGGTGGCACTCACGGACTGCGCAAAACCCCGTCCGCCTGCCTCTGCCCCAAGGTGGGATGTGGCGCTTAAAACCCTTTGTGACTTGGTTTAACCACGCAAGCACAGTTACCTTTCCTCTGTAACACATTTAGTGTTTGGAATAAAACTAACGGTATTTATCCTAGCTATCAGCGTTTGCGCCACAAAATATGCCCACAAATCCTGTCTGCTCGCTTAACAGCTATGTTAAACACTTCATCCTTCAGTATGGTACTTAGATTAACGAGTCGAAGTTATGCCTGCTTTTTTATGTCTTCCCTGCTAGCAAACAATGGAGTGGAAAAACAATTATAGTGGAAATGTGTTTCAGAGGCATCCAGCTTGCCCAACCACCTTCCCCTCATCCTTAAAAAAAAAAACCAAACCCCCAAGCTGGGGAGGAATGCTACAACTCTGGCTTACTTTGAGAAATACATTTGGGAAATGAAAAGGTAAGGGAGCCAGCTTTTTCCCCAATTGTCACATAATCCTTTATCATTCACAGTTTTTCTTATACCAACTCACATCACCTCCTCAGCTTGGATTTTTTTTTTTTTTTTTTTTTGTCCTGCAGTGGAAATAAGTTATTGGATATACGTAGGCAATTTTATGTACTGTTTTGTTAATGTTAGTGAGGATTTTAAAGGGACTATAGTCCCAATGTACATTATGCTATGTCAGAATTTTCTAAGCTTTCTCACAGTATGTTGGTGGCCTAAAGAATATCTTTATGAAAAAAAATAGACTTTGACTGGTGGAATTAAATGTGCACTAATGTGTGCATCTAAATGTGTAATACTTTTCATCAATAATTTGTACAACTAACCCCAGTAACTACAGTTTGTAGTAGTTAATATTTCCAGGTTATTTCACTGTTAGGTTCGGGAAGAGATTTTTCTAGGCAGTAAAAATATTGTCATCCATATATTAGAAGTCTCTCAGATACAACTTTTGAACCAGTAGAACTAGAGCGTGGTTGGGATGGTCGCCAAAGCCTTCTGCTTCTTCATCTTTGGGTTCCTGCCATGACAGGGCAGTGGGGCTACCAGAAGCCTGGTGCTCGCTCTTGCCAGTCTGGGCGTTGGGCTGGGGCAGCAGCTCGGCTCTGCAGTTGCAGTGTTGGGCACATACCCACCCATGTGCCACCCTTTGGTCTCTACCACTGGGCATATTTCCAGCCAGGTGTTGGTACTGACTGCCAACCTGATCAGCCCATGGTGGTACCACAATATCACCCAGCAGTTTCAGGTACTGTTGTCTTGTCCACTGTTGATGCGCAGCCTGTGTCAAGGCTTATCAAGCCCCATTCTTGTCTGCATTGTTGAGTTTGCCATGGGTCACCATGCTCAACCCTGTTGCCATCACACTGTGCTCATGACCAAGGCAAGGCCATGATGCTCCCATGTCACCAGGCCAATGAAGCAGAGTAGGTTTGAAGCAGTAAGTCACATCACATCTGAGGTTAGAAAACATGTTCTAACATTGAAGTACTTCAGGTACATCAATAACTTTTTTTTTTTTTAAGGTATTTATTTTTTTTAATGTACTTTTTCTGTGCTGATGTATGGACTGTAACTTACTACGTGTGTGGAAAAGAGGAGAAGATCCATTGCTGTAGAAAACTGTTTCTATAGGTGTTAATTTAACAGGGGAACTTTTATTGCAAGAGGAAAGAGTGAAGGTTAGCTTACCCACTCATACTAGGATATCATCTAGCCTGGAAAGTAGGAGTAAGCAACAGGGCAACACTGAAAAAAAATCAGTCTTAATATGAATTAAAAACTTAAATCATAGCTCATGTTACCCATTTTCTTCTCCTTTTGCCTTCTTTCTTCAAGTTTTTGAGAAGGCAACATATAAGTAATTTTTCTGAATGTATCACTTGGCTCTTCAGCTCCACTCCTGAATTCTTTCTCACAACATATTTGCATTCTTGGCCCATGCTCATGATATTAATCCTCAACAGTCATAAAGATCTCAGTCAACAGGTGTGGTATGAACTTGGGACTTTATTTATGAATTTGTTAATTCCGATACATGGAAAATGTTACATGTTAAGATTTCTTGATTTTGTTTTGATAGTCAGGAGGGTGAGGAGATTGTATTCCTGGCTGTTTCATAACACAGTTCAGATAGGACATGACATAGGCAGTGGCATTGAATGCCCAAGTTGTTAACTAAGTCTGACAGTTGTTGAGGTTAATGTGAATGCTATTTGCTTATATTCTTGAAGACTGGATTATCTATTAGGGGTTCTGCTTTCAAATGTTCAGTGTGCTATATTTTGTTTATATGAAGAAATGGTAATCAAACATTTGTGTGCCTATTAAACCTTTTTGTTGCTGGGAAATACCTAATTTACTGGCAGACAGGAGACAGACATTTATCTGGTTTCATGGTTGCATTATCATAATCTCTGAATTTATTTGAGGTGGTCAAGCTTAAATTTGGATCAGGGATTGAAACACCCTGAACAGTTTCATCATGTCCTTAGGAAGACAACAACACATCTTGTGACATTACATCCTCACATACTGGTGAGAGGATGTGGCTTGTTCTGAGTAATTTGGGAGAGAACGGAATTTCATTTTCAAGAAAATTGGGAAGAAGAGTTACTCATTCAGAGCATGGAAGACTACTTCCTTTTCTATCTCTTCAGGGTTTTTCCAGCATAACACCTCCTGATCTACTGAATCTAGACATGGTTTATGAAACACACAAACATCATGAATGAAGTAACATAAAAACTGAGATTAGCTCCATTTATGACTCAACAACAGTTCAACCTAGAATAGCAAAATGCTCAGCATAGGAGACTGTGAGATTTACCTAGTCTTGTAGAAACACTCTACTGGAGTAGAAGGCTCACTGTGTTTCCCCTCTAATGGGTGCTTATAGATCAGGAGCTGAAAACACATGGTAACACTAGCACATCTTCTTACTTTGTGTGGGCTGGAGGTATCTTTGGTGGTGCAGACTTCCTTCGGCTACATCTGACCCCTGACGTGGATTAGAGGGCAAATAGAGGTCATGCCATCCAAGGGCAGACATTCTGAGCAACTGATTTCCCACTATTTGTTAGACATTTTGAAAATTACAAATGATAAAATAGAAAACATTCCTGTTCAGTCAAAAATACTTAGCTGTAAACATTTGCCTTCAGAAGGTCATTGTTAAATTTGTTTTCCCTGTGAACCTTTTCTCTCATAGTATCAAAACAATCCTTACTGCATTTCTTTGTGCCTTTTTTTCCTCTCCATGTGTCCCTCACTCCTTTCATTAATCATTCCTCTGAACAACTCCTTCTAACTGAACCACCTATTTATGATTTCTCCTCTGACACAAGGCCCTTATCCTTTTTAGTCCTTTTGCTTTCCAGTACTCACTTTCTGACCCTCCTTGCCTTTGCTCCTACTCTCCTCCTGCCATCCTTTGCTTGTATTAAAGGCCTGGTGAGAGCTGTTGTAGATTAAAGAGATGCTGTCTTGAGTGTGCCATTCTTTTTTTTCATTCAGGTTAAGGTTACTAACGATTATGAATGTCGATGCAAAGTGTTAATAAAGAGCATGTAGTAGGAAAAAAATAAAAAAATTTTAAAAAATAGCTTTATTTTTATTAAATATTAAAAAAAATGCTTCTGATTCTTGACAATTGTCCATGTAGATAAAATAACTAGATTATTCTGTGGGTTTTTTATTCTTAGTTTACACATAATAGAAAATTAATAGCAAAGTTTCGGATTAGGAGAGCATAACTGTGTGACTTCTGGAGATGTAGAGCACAGGTCAGTGCTATGTAAGGATCCACAAATGCTTAGATTGCAGCAACCTGATCCAGTATATTGAAATGCTCAGATAAGCCCTTTACAGGTGCTTTAAGATTGCCTTGGTCATGAGAGGTGCAAAGGATGTTTGACTGTGATGAAATCAGTGTCTGAGATTTGGGGAGAGAAGGAAAGCATGTGACATAGGCATAATTAAGTCATTCCACAGAAAGATAGGATTTGACAATATTTGTCCAGATGACTTGTTCTTAGCAGTGAGTCTCAGATCTGAGTGCTTCTGAATGCAATCTTCTTCCATAATGCATTTGGGCTGTTATGCAATGACAGTTGAGGGGTTAGAAGTCTTGGGAAGGAATTCTAATTGAATCGATGCTTACCAAGAGCGCAAGCATTTCTGCAGCCCAATGGCTGAATCTAATTCTTCTGATAGGCCCTTCAGTAGATCACGGGTGTATAGAAGTCACACTGATGTTGACACACCTTATTTATGAAATGCCACTTTCACACCTCTGTCCAGTTTTCTTCTCACTGTGTGTCCTCTTCCGTGGAAATAGCTTTAGAAGTAAAACAATCCTGTGCTTTACAGGATGACAACCCCATTTGCAGAAGAGATGAAAGCAGGTGCAAGCAGGTTCTCTATGATCTCTATAATTCTGTATAGTTTGCATATGTTGGGATGAGTGTTCAAGAGAGCTGTGACTCTATCAGCTTGCTCTCCATCCTGGAGAACATAATGTGGCTGCAGAACTGTCTTCCACTTTGCCCATGCATTGGGACTATTTAATTCTAGGTGCCACCTTCCAAGATAGACTCTGTATGGGGATTTGTGGGGTAATGAATGTGCTCACTGAATTTGATATTTAGCTCTGTGTGACATTGCCTTATTTTTGTGCTTCATAATTCTGTAACCATGCTTTTCCCTAGAAAGGTTGGACTAGATGATCGTTGAGGTCCCTTCCAACCTATGATTCTGTGAACTTCAACTGTTAAATTAAAATCTTAGGGGAATCATTGAATGTGAACACATTTAAAGCCAATTTAAGGTTGGGATCTATACTCAGCAAACCTTGCTTTAAGCTAATTGTCTGTGATAGTGCCAGGGATAGAAAGTTGAATCACAATGCCAAGTAATTAATTACAATTTAGATAATATTATAAAACAATAGGAGACTATACGGCTGCCAAGATGCAAAAGGGCCAAGAATATGCCTTCACACATTTTTGGGGTGTCATGGAGAGAAGTTGGTTTTCTGTTTCCTTAAAGTGAGATATAACTCTATGGAGGTGATAATTCAGTAATTTAAAAAATAGGGGCTCACCATATCAACCTCTAATTTACAATGGGCTTCAGGAAAGCCAAATAATTTAAGTTTTTCAGTAGTAAATAAAATGGGAGGAAATATTATTTTATTGTGAAATGGTTCTAAAGGTTTTTCATCTGCAAAGATGACAAATAAGTATGTTGTTTGTGGAAACAAGCAACAGTTTCCAGGACAGTTACCAATGTGGAGAAACAAAAAAGGACTTGCTAAAATTTCCTGGAATATGCACAGCGCCTTATTTAGGCAAATTCCTGTTAGTCAATCATGCCTTGACTGAATAAAGTATGAAAAAAAGTGTGCATCCCTTACCTGACGTAAGGAAAAAGGCATATATACCAGACAAGATTTATTCAGTTCCAGCTTCACTTTTAATTGGCACATAACTATTTTTTTCCACAGTGGGATGTACATATTTTTTTTTTGTGAGTCATTGGAGGATTCACCTTTTCAAAATCACTGTAACTGTATCAAAGCTTAAAGACCATTCTAACAGTTTCAGAAGACTGAATTTTAAAACTATTTATGCAAATACAAACATATAATAAAAATTGTGTGCCTTTACTAAAAGGTGCACAAACGTTTAAAGTAGGATCATCAGCAAATCAACATCTATTTAGAATTTATCCTGTCCACTGCAGTTTTCAGTCCTAATTAGAACGAAGAGTTTGCTACAGAATACAACCAATCCATCATGAATGTGTTTGAAAAACCAAAATTTGAAAGAACTATGTGATATAGTAACAACTTAATGCTTTGAATATTTCCTCTTTCAGGTGAAATATCATACTGCTATGTTCAAAATAAGGAAGCAAAAAATTTTACAGAGTAAATTAATGACAACTTTGTATAATTTGGCACTGGTCATAGGTATTCATTTGCTCTTTGAAGTCATGCAAGCAGGTTTCTCTGTCCCCTTCAGACTGAAAAAAAATCTAGTTGTGAAGTAAAGTTTTTGTATTAAAGAGTTGATTCATGAAGCCAAGGAAAATTGTGATTTAAAAAAATTAATGAGTCATGAAGCCAAGGAAAATTGTGATTTAAAAAAATTAATGAGTCTCTGAAATAGTCCTCACCCTTTACCAGAGCCACATCCTAAGGAAGAGGACAAAGAGTTTTTGTAGAAACTAAAACATTTGTTTTTGAAGCACCCAGGATCATCATTTCCACAATGTAAAGTCCTTGTCTTCATTCCCAGGTGTTTCAACCTACATTCAGGTAACAAATCCCGGCTGTTGCAGTGGTTGAGAAGGTAGGCCTAACTTGTGTTGTCATCTCTCTCAGCTGGTTTGTAGCTCTTGCTGATTTAAGTGGATTTGTTTTCAGGCTTAGAAAGCTATTACATAGAGTCAGATGAAGGACTAAGAATGTCGTGTATAGCCAAGCCATGCATGCTGTAGTGTTATGTTTCTTCTGAACTCTGTTTTTTACTAGCTGCAAATTTGTGCAAACCCTTCATCACACATGTTGTTGGAAGCTCTGGAGAAAAGAAAAATTGTTTACTTCTTCTGAAGCTTTCTTAGTGACCTGAAAATTCACAAAGTTAAGTGTTTTACCAAAATGATATCTGAACATTTTCTGAGATGTTGTATTTGAAACTAAGATATATGGGTATTTCAAAATGAACAGCTGTTTCAAATAATATCAAGGTATTTAAACTTGAATATTTGTTGTATTCAAATTGGTAAAACACATCAATTGGAAGTTTTGGTTCCATTTAATCTTATTTATTTATTGTGTGGAACAGATTTAAGCAAAAAATTCCTGTCAGCTTGAAATACCATAGTCCCATTTTGGTAGCAGCATTTTTCTATGCCAAACCAAGAAACTAGACTTTGTAATTCAGTTTCTTGAGGGAAGAGAAATCAGGGAAATGAAGTCTGCATCTATCTCAGTTGTAACCTCTTTTTTTTTTTAACTGCATATTATTGTCTGCTATAGGGTAACTGAGCAGTGTTTAGAGTGTTCCTGGCATCCTATACTTTCAGAAATCTCACCCAGACACTGTTGCGTATTGACTCAGGGTGAAGCTAAAGGCAAACTTCTTGCAGTTGTTCTTCGAATATATTGCTATAGAACCATGAACCAAGAAAACCTACTGAAGAAGCACCGTCTTTGCTACAGTGAATAAGTACAAATTAAAAAAAAATAAATTTACTTGTTATATTGTTATCCTTTGGTCTTTTTCTGGCTGCTTACATTTCTATCCCTCATATACCTTTTATAATTAAGTATTTAAACTTGAAATAGTAATTTCTTATGTGTATAAATTACCTCATCTGGGAATGATAATAAGTTTGTGTTGCCTATACTACTCGTTTTACACTCATGAATCTTTACTGATAGACAAGTAATACTGCATTTTCTATGCATGGAAAAGTCTAATTAGAAATTTTTTTTTTGCAAAGCAAATTTGCAGTCTTTTAACAGTGGAGGACCATATTTTTCTCTAGTGCTGCAGGAATTTTCTTACAATGCAGCATGTGGTAGATTGGGACCTGAAAACTTGTGAAAGGAAATATGTTGTGTTTAAGGTCAAAATACATTTTCATGTTAAAAAATCTGCAGATAAACCTAGGTACAACTTGTGTGTGTGTATATACATATAAATTAGATCCACTAATTAATACCATAGCAAAGTAGCAGGAAAAAAATGAATTTAAAAAACCCTCAGGTTAATCACCACAGTTCTTAAGTACAAAATATTAATTCCCATTTATAGGAAACCACCTACTAGAGCTAGTAAAACCCCCACAATGTTCATTTTTATTCTCCATAAAAACTCAAAGGGAATTCCCCGCCAGTTCATTAAGAGAAAGCCAATCCCTTCCCAAATGGGATCACAAGAAAAATTCTTAAGACAAGTTTGGTTTCAGATGTGTTCTTTCCCAGGGAATTATATTGGTTTAAATACAGGAAAGACTCCTTGGAAGTTTCCAAGTCTCTGCTAACACTGTGAGTCAGATGTCTGCAGGTTGTGTTGTGCCAGATTTGACGTCAAACGATAATCCAATGGGGTTTTCCATTAGCCTTCGTAATGGAGATTCAATAGGATCTTACTGTGTAAAATAACCAGCTCTTGTCTGAATCACCAAGATGAGCATTAAAAATCTGATTTTGTTTACTGGTTTGTTAGAATGCATTTTTGAAGGCTCAAAATATTGAAAAAAAAAAGAGAAGATATTAAGCTCAAGTATACAGAAATATTAATTCTTAAATGTTTCACAACTTAATAAAATGTTAGTGCAGTACAGACAAAGTTACTCCTATGGTTAGTCTGGACTAGTCGTTGTGGTGACAGCAACCACCAATTTCTCCTCTCTTTAAAACAGTATGTCTGCTCTCCAAGACTGGGGCGTGCTATTGCAAGTACGGTTGTTATTGCTGGTTCAAAATTTACTGAGGAAGCAAGGAAGTGTTGGCTCACAGCTGGGTTTGGCAGTTCCTCCCTGCAGTTGGGGGTGCAGGGAGCTCTAAGGCCTTGGCCATGGGTGGCCTGTTAACAAGTCTGCCCTAGGACCAGCATCTTTGGGAGACCCCTGCAGCTGTTATATGAAACTTATATTTTTGTTAGTTTTACTGAATTTCTAAAAGATTCAGGGAACTTCCAGCTCTTGAGGATTTTGGGGTTTGTTATATTTATTTTTTCTTTAGATTTTTGTCCTATTTGGGCTGAAACCAATTTCAAGAACTCTCATTTTCCCACAGGCTGGGAAACCAGCTTCTTTGGCTAGCCACAGTTGTTCTCTAACCTGTCTCCCACATTCTTGAGCAGAGCTGTCGTCTTCAGTTGAAAGTGAAGAAATGAAGGTGCAGACACAAGAGTTTGGCTTTGGTGCATTCACGTTTTTACCCATTCTTCAGTAAGTAATAATTTTAAATACACAGAATTAAGCTCATGCTTGCAAGGTTGTTAAGTGTTATCCCAGAAGTCTGCGCCAACTTGGCCCTAACCCGTCTGCTCCGTGTCCTGGGAGGGACTACACTTCGAGGTTTCTGATTACTAAGAGTCCTGGTCCTAGTAGCTAGTATAGTGCTGTGTTTTAGATATAAGATGAGAAAAATGTTGATAACACCCTGATGTTTTAGTTGTTGCTAAGCAGTGCTTACACCAGTCAAGGACTTTTTCAGCTTCCCCTGCTCTGCCGGGTGCACAAGAAGCTGGGAGGGGGCACAGCCAGGAGAGCAGACCCAAACTGACCAAAAGGCTCTTACATACCATATGATGTCATGCTCAGGGGGGAGTTGGTGGAAGGAAAGTGGTCGCTGCTGGGGGATGGGCTGGGCATTGGTCAGTGTGTGGTGAGCAATTGCATTGTGCATCACTTGTTTTGTATATTCAGCATATTCTCTTACCATTGTTATTGTTATTGCTGCTGTTGTTGTTATTGTTATTCTTTTCCTCTACTGTTTTATTAAACTGTCTTTATCTCAGCCCATGGGTTTTACTCTTTTTTTCCGATTCTCTCCCCCATCCCACTGAGGCGGGGGGGGGGGGAGTGAGCAAGTGGCTGCGTGCTGTTCAGCTGCCTGATGGGTTAAACCACAACACAAAATTATGCAAGAAGTAGGCTTCTTGGGGAAAGCAGAAAGCACTTCTGTGCCTAAGTAAGACCTCCTCAGATGGGCTCACTAGAGTATGAAGACAAACTTTGGCCTATATTCAGGGAACAAGTCAAACGGTCTCTAGCTGGGAAATGGCCAGAGCAAGTCCAACAGGTCATCATCTGCCTGTCCATACTAGGTTAAGATTGGCCAGTGTAGATAAGACCAAGGATAGAAAGCATTGTGAGGAACTGAAAGATAGAGGAGCAGCTCAGGAAGAGTCAAAAATGCTGGAAGTCCATAGTTAGATGAAACGGTAAAAGCCGTAAGTCCATTATTCAAAGATCTTTCTAGGGTGGGCTTAGAAATTTGTCCAAAGAGGGAGAAATGCAGCAGCAGAGATCAAAAGAGTAGCTGAATAATTGAAAACTGCAACATTTAACCCAATCTTGTGGGAAACAGAAGAGTAATGGGAGTATGGATTTTTAAGTCATGGTTAATATAATGTTACATATAAATATAATGTGGAGCTTGATTTTACATGAGAGGAGTAGATTTCTTCTCAGTTGGGAGCCAGGTCATAGTTGCTGCCTTTGCCACAGTGTTCTGAAAAATTATCTCAGACAGTTTCTATTAAATGCTGCTGTCTGGTTTATAGGGACAAATCTGTGGTATATTGCAGAGACTGGCCTCTTAGCTTTACCCATCTATAGCACTCTGCCATGCCCAGACAGGAAAAGGAGTATTGTGTGTTACTAACAACTCCTTTTTTCCAGATAAGGAAAAGTGACCCAACTTTTCCCTTCATTCCTGGCAGCTGGTAGTTGAGAATTTTTCATAAAAAGAAACTGAAAATGGTCCCGGGGATTACTGGGTGGAGAAATTTCTGATGTGTGCCTTAGCAACTCAATGGCTCCCTCCTTTTATCGATAAGCCTCTCAACTGTAAACAATATAAATAGATCCTTTGTCTCGTAGCACCCACAGTTGCAAGGTAAACACAGAGGAGTGCAAAAGTGAGGTGAAGTCAGTGAGATTCTTCATGGCATGAATCATGTTGAATTTGGCTTGCTCCCAAAAGTACATATTAGCAGAGAAGACTGCCACCTGAATGAGGTTAAATGATACTGGAATAGGCGGTAGCAAGAGAAGCAGTCCAGAAGCAGTACGTTGTACATAAAGTGAATTTTCACGTGGTTATGGTTTGTTTTGGTGTGAGTCAAATTGTCAGTGATCTTGTTAGGTAATCTGCCGGGGAACAGTGCGATGTGGAGCTGCTCTCTCCTGCCATTCTCCCACTTGAGCAATCGCTGAGTGAAAGAAGGGCATGGTGCAAACTGATGGGGCTGCTTACAGAGTTATGTTCCTAGAAAGGAACAGTGTGGGCACCAGCAGGCAGGATGAGTACAGAGCCAGTTTAAGTGTGCATCAGTTGCCCAAAAGCAACATTAGATACAGACACTGATAACATCTATATTTAGGAAAATGAGGACAATTCCACTAATCCAGGAGTACTGGTGCTCACCAAGCTCTTACTCCTGTGGTCTGCATGTGCCTGTGCATCTACCTCTCTCATTGCTCCACTATCAGAGTGTGTGGATAGGTAACAGCTTTCACATGACTGGGGGATCAAGACACTGGAGAAGGCCACAGTACATCCCAGAACAAAAATAGTCTCTGTCACATGCTCCCTAAATTCACTGGATTGCCTCTTATAATTCAGATTTGGTTCCCCCTGAAAAATGCAGGTTGACAGAACAGCTCTGCTTCAGAGGGTTACATGAGGATAAATGCATTCAAAGTTTATGAGCCACACAGATGACATGGTACGGCAAATCATGCAGTTGACATTGCTAAACTCAAAGCAAAATTTTTGAAGAAAATGGCCTTTTATACACACTCAAACATGCACACACATATACATTTACATACAGAAACATAATTTTAATATAAGGAGGACCAAAAAGAAGAAAGGTAGTAATTTACTAGTAGCAGGTGTGATACTAAATGGACATTCAAAGCCCGTAGATTCTGTTGGCTTTATACACTGAAAGATTTCAGAATATGTTTCTGACATAATAAAATCAATTTTATTATTTAATCTATTATATATATTATGTATTACATATTATTTAGTCTACTTGAATTTAATTTCTAAACAAAATTGCATTAGTTTTGCCCTTGGATCCTAAATGTATCAGGAAACTTATCTTGCAGGGTTATACATTCTATTACAGTTTTATGGTAAGTCATAATACTTAAGTAGAAAGATAGTATCCACAGAAACATCTATAGTTACTGCCTCTTCTGTCATGTTTTGGGCCCATGCTTCAATTATATACAGTATGCTCCTCTAGCTGGTACAAGAAAAAATTTAGGAAATAGAAAAAATACCCATTGTAGGTCTTCTGTTTTGTTTCCACATCTTAAATGCTATTCTTAAAGGGAAGAAAATGGAAATTCTACTACATTCCCAGGATTATATAAGTTGTTCCCATGTACTTAGTTTTGCTTTGTTCATTGAGAGAGAGGAAATGGGCACACAGCATGGCTGCATGAGTCACAGACATCTGTCTTTGAGTGTGTCCTATTTGATTAACAGAAGTTTACACTTTGGCCTTTCTTCTTTCCAGTGCCCCCAAACAGCATGAGTAATTTTGTACTTCATAGATTGCCTGGAGGTGACAAATATTCCCCACTTTTTCTGTATTCAAAAGTGTTTATCTTTCAGGCACTAAATTCAGAATGTGATTTTATTTTTTCTTTTGGCTTCCTGATATAATTAAAGTCTGCCTTTTGCTGATAGTAAACACAGTCTTAAAAAAACCTATGAGGATAATAGAAACAGAAGCAAGGGATAAAAGCTCTGTCTTTAGCTTGACACTTTTTCCACATGGTTTAGTCATAAATTCCAAAAAAAAAATACAGCCCTTCTCTACTTGGATGACTGAAAATCAGTAGCAGAAGCCTTTAATTCTTCTGCGTTCCGGGTAATAGAACATTTCAAGGAATGGCTTCACTCGGTTGAAAGACAAAGAATGTTCCTGATGTGCCAGACTGTAAGTGTCAAGCCTGGGCAGAGTGGTGATTGCTCTGTTGTGTCCTTCTGCACTGTCAACAGTGTTAAATGAATAAGGATGCTTTTGGCTCTTGTCATAGCTCTGCATAGATAAAGAGTTTTATGGGTTTATTTTGCCTTTAAAAATCATACCCATGTATTATAGCACAGACAAGGATCAGTTTACTGCTGAAAGCCTCTCCAGTGTTTTATTCCCTGAACTTAACTCCCCTTGCCCCCTGTGCCCTGTGGCCAGCACACACGGCTAGTAAAACGTTCCTATTTGGTATAAACTCTTCTTCCCAGAGAGAAACCTCTAATTATCTGTAAATCAGCTCTTATCCTATTTATGTTTCTGGTGCAGCATAAAAGTAAAAGTAAAGTGGAGGCCAGAAGCTAGTCTTTTTGGTAAGGGAAGAAGTATTGTATATTCCTTGCTTCATAGAGTAAGTCCTAGAGAGAGAGCAGAAAGCACAGCAGAAATGTGAAGGGCAGATCTTTATCACTGAGCGGTTCCTGCACAACCTTCTTCTTTTTTTCTGAAGGAGACAGTGGAATTGAAGTTAAGAAGCCTAATTGTGTCCCTGTAAAGATTTTGTGCAGCTTCAGGCTCTGGAATGGGCTGCCCAGGGAGGTGGTGGAGTCCTCATCCCTGGAGGTCTTTAAAAGAAGGATAGATGAGATGCTTAGGGACATGGTTTAGTGGTGGGATGGCAGTGCTAGGTTAACGGTTGGACTCGATGATCTTAAAGGTCTTTTCCAACCGAGGTGATTCTATGATTCTATGATTCTTGTAAGATAATTATTTCTCTAAACGAAATCTGAAAATCTGTCTTGTCTCACAGTCTGTGGCTGGTATCTTGTGAATTGTCTTCCCTCTACTAAGATGAGGAAAAATATCTTACTGCCTATCCACAAATTGAGGAGTTTTGGATTTCTACATCAATATTATCTCTTAAATGTCAAAGAACTTGCTTTACAGAATGTTTCCAGAATGGGTAACTTAACACCACCAAATATCCTGTGTTCTCCTTTCCTTGGAAGTAGGACAACTAAAATACAAAGGCAAGTTTATTTGCATAGAGAAACTTGTTAATGTCTGTCACCATTAGTCACTTGATGTAGAGGGAGATGATATGGGAAGAGAAAGCAAGTATAATTCAGAATTAGATGTTTCCAGCCATTTACACAGGTGGCCTAAGTCTTGAGAACTTGTAAATACATGTTTCATTGCACTCTGTTCACAATTAGTTGCAAATTTTACTTTCTACTTCACATACTTGAGTGCAACATGGCAAGGAAACATTTGTTTTAATCTACTTCTGGTTCAGTATGCTAAATCCTGACTTGTAAAAATCATATAGCCCTGGTTTCTGTTGAACTCTAGTGGTTTGTACCATATGCAGCCTTGTCTACCTGACTTCTACTCAATTTAGTTTTGTGAGAACTTTCTTAATGAGTTCTTCAAGATTTTTTTAAAACCATAATTCCAGGCTTAAACAGGAAAGGGCGTGAGAGGAAGTCACTGGAAGTGTATCTGTGATGTGGATGACTGTGTGAACCTGTCAAACCCCTGAAACCAGGGCTAGATACATCAGTGGAGGCTCATATGGTAGAGTAACAAAAGGAAACCCAGTGCAGACCTGCTATACTGCAAGAAGTTTGTGTTCTGCAAAAATGTACCTGTGAACATGTAGACACACTCACACACCTCCCAAATAAACTTGAAACCAGAGTAGCAATTATTTCCAGTTCCACTCTCAAGACTAATTGAAAATAATTTTGTTAATGGGCCTCTTAAAAAATGTTTGAGAAATATTGAGAATCTCTTTCTTTTCCAAAGTTTTTCAGCAGTGTCCTGTCAATTACCTGGCAAAGGCCTAATTCATCAAATCTTCACAGTGACCATTTATAATTTTCTGAAAAATAAACATTTTGACTCTTAGGTAAGATTTAGCCATTGATCCAACAGTGTGTCTAGGGTCATAACCAAGGAGTGAAATGAGCATGTGCTCCCAGCAAGAAAGTACTGTTTTAGAGAACACAGACCAATGGCTGTTTGCTTGAGATGACATAGGAGCCCCTAATTTCTCCATGCATCAGAGCTATAAAATAAGGATTTTCTTCTGTTACTTCAGATACTTTAGTTGTGTTTGCTCCAAATCATCAACAGGAAGTTCACTGGGCTCCTGAAGACTTGTAGTAGACATCCAGTCTATTACCAGTGATGATATCCAGAGAGGGAATTGTGCCAAAATGGCTTGCCAGAAAGCAGTTTCTGTAAATCACTTGAAGGTGAAGGAAATTTTTCCCTCTCACCTTTATAAAAATGTTAGTATTTATTTATTAATTCTCCATTTCTTTCACGTTCTCCTCCTTTATTTGGTTTATTACAAAATGCAACAAAACATAGCTCTGAAACAAATGAATTGTCACAATTAGAAAAATAGGGTGGCAAAATGAATGAGAAGAAAAAAACAGGTTTTGAAATCAATATTTAAAGAACAATAATACTGGAAGCTGTGTCAAAAGTATTTCTTAATTGGTCTACATATACAAAAGGCTTACTTTTAGCAGTGGGAAACATACAATAAATTGATATCCTTTTTTCCCCAAATCTGAATTGGAAAATCTTGCATCAAGTGAAAGTACCATCTTCACTGGATGCATACTGTCTTATGTACAGAGTTTGTCAAAAATCAGTCATATTGACTCCATGTGGGTATCCAAACAGCAGGATGTCAGATGTCACTAGCCCCTTCTGAAGGTACAGAAGGTCAGTGGTTTTAGAGAAATATTACTTAAAATATAAAAAATGCAAAACCTTTCAGTCTGAAAGCAGTTAGTTCCAATTTTTTTTTTTTTTCATGTCAAATTAAATGAACACTTAGATTGACAGCTCTGTTGGCTGGACAATCCTCCCAGTATCTTTGGCAGATCCTGGACTTGGTTTTCTCTGTGAAGTGCCTTGTTTCTCTCTTTGCTGCCAGGACACACACAGGCACTCACATGTTCTCTGCCTGGCTGCTACTCACTCGCCCTCCCTGTGCGTCTCTTTCTCCCAAACAGCCCCTCTTCAGCATTCCTACCTTAAGTTTGTTCCTCTTTTTTACCCTGTCTACTGGCAAGATGTATTTTTGAAAGACAGGTGCCCTCCCTTTCCCCTGCAAAAAAAGAAAAGTGCTCTTGCTGCTTGGGTACCGTAAAGGCCACAACACAGAGACTTAGGCAGCTGCAGATCCCCTTCCTCACTTATTCCTTCTTGGCTGCACTAAGTGTCCTTACATCTAGAGGTATTTGAAATACATATCCTGTGAAAGATCTTTCAGATTTTTTTTTGGTGCCATTAGCAGGCCTGACCCTAGCTGAACTTTGCATTCAGAGTATGTTTATTATTATACCAATAGCAATACACTCCACAGATAGAAGCCTGCTAAAAATTCTTGTAGCCATGTAGGTCTTTGCAAAGAGGTTGATGTTTCATCCACAGGATCAATGAGGGCACAATCTGTTCACAGCATTTGCATATGCACTTTGCCAAGTTTACCCATCTCCTGAGAGTCCCCTGCTATTCTTTCCCCGACATAGAAGATTAAAGACAAGGGTATGCAAGGAATGTAGGGTTTTAAGAGGGTTCCTGTCTCTTAGTTTTCTGTGTTCTGATTCTTCTGGTGCATTTTGCTTTCTTTAGGCATCAGCTGCACTGTCTGGGGCAGTAGGTTTTCCACCTGAACCAGCAGCCCCGCTGGCATTGGGGGGGTCCGGGTGTGCTGGCAGTGCTGGGCAGGCTGGTCTCACTGAGAATTTGGGTTGGGAGTGAGATCAGCCACTCCGAGAGCCTGAGAAGGATTTGTGTGAGCTTCTAAAAGAATTGGAAACGATTACAGATTATATACCTATTGGGAATTGCCTTGCTAGTCACATCACAAAAGTGCCTGTCTCCCTTCCTGTGAAAGGGGGAGACACTGGCTGCACTGGAAACTGGATTCAATATGGGAGTGGGCCAGAATTTAAAAAAGATGGAGTGAGAAGGCAGTACAAGTGGAGAAAACAAACTGGGTCCCTGAACTTAAGATTTTTATGAGATTTCTGACATCTCCCAGCCTAAGATTCAGTGTATCTGAGTTCATACTTGATTATTGAAATTTTGTAGAGATAACTGAAAAATCAGAAAAATTGTCTTTTGAAATTTCATATGAACCCAGGTCTGAAAGTTAATAACTTTGTCATGGGATTGGATGTAAAACTTTGGATTACATAATTACTTTTAATTTCTGTGGTCTGCGTTGATATCATTGAATTTCATCAAGAACATTGATTATACACTTCCAACGAAAAATATGCATTTTTCCAGGGCGTTAGAGGAAAGAAGGTGGTATCTGGTCATTAAAAGTCTTACAGAAAAAACTGGCATATTCAATAAACTGCAAATATCTTAGTTATTACATTTCCAGTGGACTGGATAGAAGAGTAAGTGGGTAAAATAAATAGGACAGTGTAAAAAACCCCTAGTTTTTCCCTTCTCTGGCCAATATTCTTGAAGCAGTTTCCATTTCAGAGATGCAATCTCACGTGTAAAACTCTCACTTTAGAGGTACATTACTTGATGGTCTAGACAGACTATATCCTGTGTCTGTAACTAGAATCAAAGCCACATTTTTGCTATTGTGTATTTGGACACCACAGACATACAAGTTAATTACATTGAGCACACCATTTATTTAAAAAAATGGATTAATTTCATATGTGAATGCAGTGGCTAATCTATGGCTATGAAAATGAAGAAAAAAAAGAAAAAAAAAATCCTTAGGAACATTGCCTCTTGCCTGTGTGGTAACACAGAAATATAACCATAATCTGATGAACTTTTACATTATTACTGGCATCTCAATTCCTTTTCAGTGGAAATATCGGCTCTGGCATTGGCTTACACTGTATATGTGCATCATTCCTTATCCTCTTTATGTCTCCAGGCCAGCTGTCAGCTTGCTTTGGGGTGCAATGTAGAAATCTTTTATCTCCGAAACCAAAAGTGACATACTACCCTCTGCCCATGCAGAATACTCATACCAACTAATGTCTGCTTGCTTGGACTTTTAAAAATCTTCTGGATGAAGAAAATTTCCAGTCTTCTGTAATTTTATATGACAAAGAAATAAAAAAATGATATTCTGGAAGTGAGATTTATCAATTTTATATATATTTTTTGTTGTTGTTGTTGTTGTTTTACATATACAAACAGTGTCTCCACATTGTATCCCTGACTACAATACAACCTTCAGTGTGTAGTGTATTGCCATTCTGGCTGTACTGGCATCAATGTGAACATTGTTATTCCTCTATTACTTTTTGGCTTTCCTCGACAGTTTTCATTTTTGAAAAAGAGCATTTTGTGCTTTTCTTGTTCTTAAACAGTATGCCAGTTCCAAACTCCCCTCCTGTTGAGAAATGAAATTAAATATTGTGCTCCCTGGCTTCAATTATCATATTCTTAATTACCCATTTGGAAAGAAATTTTTTGTATGTGAGGGTAGTAATACAAGAATCAGAATGTTTCAGAATGTTACAGGTGGGTTTTATTTGTGTTATTAAAAGCTATGCCCGAGTCCTCTTCTGGCTTTTGTCCCTGTAGAAAGCCTGGCCCTCCTCCAGAGATCATTTTTGCTCAAGAGACTGGAAAGAGACTCATAAAAGACTTGTTCTGAGTTTGGAAAGCGTGCAGAAAAGGAGTGCTCATTAATTTCAGTTGCCTGCATTGTGAAGTTAAGAATGTAACTTCAAAAGGGTAACAGAGAATGGGAAATGGGGATTAAGAGAATGTAGGTTAAAATTATATATGTTTGATGCCTAAATAAAGCAGTAGATAATAATAAAGTTATTAATACTACTAAACACTGAGGATAAGTGCTAGCACACACATAACTCACTGAGAGGTTAGCAAATAACCAGGCTGAAGAAGCTACCGAAGGAAGACTTCTTATCCATGAAAAAAGCTCACAATTCCCTACCAGAAAGTAACTGATATAGTGCAGGGCATTTGAGTGTGAATGAACTATCACATGTATGTTTATGAGACACAATTTAAACCATTGCATGTAATGGAATTTCTTATCCCTGTTAAAAAACATGTAAAAATATTAGTGTCCTAGTATTTTTTATAACAATAAAAGAATGAGTGGAAATCATTGCTTCAGTTTGTAAAAGCCTCTGTAGTGCAACATGATGATTGCAACGGAGTGTTACTCTCTGGGTGACCAGTGGGGAACAACTGTGGCATGTCTGAATTGAAATATTTTTATCTGAAACAGAAGTATGTCCAGTTTTTGACTGAATTGCTTGGGCTTAGAATTTCAAATGGTATATAACCAATCATTCCTCAGAAAATCACTTCTCAGTTAATAAATACTGGTATTTACAGAAATGGGTAACATGAATGATTCATTTGGGTATCTGTGCAGAGGCAGCCAAAGTACTACTGAAATCCCCTGCCCACTTCTGTGGCTGTGGGTTAAAAAATAACTCTGAGCTAAAAGTAAGTTTCACCATGTTGTGTATAAAACTACTGTACACTTCTTACTGCAAGCATTAGTAACTTCTTGAGAAATAATGACCTCTACTTTAATGAAAAAATGAACAGTGTTAATGATCAGAGAGCCAGATTTATGGGATTGTGCCTCTTCAAAATACTCAGAAAGCTATTCAGGCAAGTTAAGTTACCTGGAATTAACTCTGTGAAATGCTCTGTTTGCTTCCTCACACTGCGTACTTGCAAAAATAGTCCCTGTTCTCCTTTTATTTACTTTTTGGTGTGTCTTTTCCCTGACTGTAACCAAAAGGTAGTGCTTCAAGAAAAACGTTGCACAACCCTCATTCTTGCCCAGAACTTTAGGAAACTTCCAAGAAGATGCCTGATAGCTGGGAGATGGCATTTTCTCTAGTCACAAGTAGCCTTAGAACTGATTTTCTGTGACACTGGAGTTTCTTTATCTTATCTTCTGTCTGAAAGGGACCATTTACAATTTTGAAATAATTCCTGGAAGAAAAAATTTCATCAGAGAACTCAATAGAGCAATTTGAGCTAAATCTACTCTTGGTCCCCAGCAGAAAGATGGGGGGAGAGAGATTCCTGCAGCGATAATAACAAGATGAAGTTTTAGTGGGCTGTTTTCCAGCTGCTTCTGGCTTCCTGGGGATGCAATGGATAAACAGGATACAAGTATAAAACAGTGCTGTTTTGAGACTACTTTAATTTACACTTGATATCAAGGTGGCTTCTGGCTGGAAAGCCTCAGCTTATTAATATAGCAAAATTGAGAAACAGATTCCCTCCTCCCATTAGGATTTCAGAGCAGCAACACAAGCTGAGCATTTCCTTTGGAGGGGATCAGTCCAAGCCCGCAGACTGAGAACAGGAAGGAGTTTCATTCATTCTGGAAGGAAAAAAGCATTTGACAGGAAAATATAGGCCAATGTAGACTATAATGGTTCCAGATAGTCTTAGCTTTATGATGCCTTGACCACTTCCACATTTTTACTTTTCTCCAAGATAACAGACTGACAGAATTCCCAGTTCTCATTTTTCTTTTTTTTTTTTTCTGACGTGCATGTTCATTAGCCATTTCCCAGAATACAGCTGTTGATTTCTCTTTCACCACAGTATTTTCAATTCTCTTTTAATTCAGTCCAATGCTGACTATTGGCAATATGAATAATCTTTTTGCTGTTCCAGAAATCATAAACTCCAGAAAAATACGGTCTTGAGACTGTTTAGGAAAAAATATTCAATTTGCAAATGCAGCATTTGGCCCATATTGTAGGGCTGGGCATCCTGCTGGAGACTTGTGGCAGCAGTTGTCTCTCAGTGATCTCCAGACAGCTGTGAAACTGATGCTTGAAGCAGTTTGTTTCACACGTTTCCAGTTACTTCAGCAAACTAGGGTTAAGGAAGGAGAGGAACAGGAGAGCAGAGAGAGAGCAAAAGCACTCACCACCCATCCTCAGCACTCCTAAATTTTGGACCCTACTTGTTGCACACAGGTAAATTATGCAAACAACAAAAAAAAAGAGTTGAGCATCTCTTCTAGCAGCCTCTCTTTCCACCTCACTCTTTCCCCCTAACCTCCACCCACACACTGCATAAGGGTGCTTTAATGGTCAGGTCTGGGGCATGCAAATGTTTTTTGTCCCACAGAGCATGTGAGGATTTCCATTAAAATTGTCCACAGACCAGACTAACCAGAATTTTTCCATCACAAATATTTTTAGGTGCTTTGTATCTTTCAGTTGGTTTTAATTTTTTTCTGTTTACCTTTTTTTTTGTTTTACTGCATTAAGAACTGTGTTTTTAATAGCACTAGTTATTATCCTGAATAGATATTGAAAGAGAGAGGCTAGGCAGAGATTTCTTACAAAGAGGGAACTACCACAGTCTTTGAAAGTCAAATCAATGACTGTCTTTCCTCAGAACTTGCACCCACTTTCTCTCTCAGGTTCTGTTGGCCTTCTTGGGGATGATAGTCCAAGAAAAGAACCAGTATTTCTGGTACCTGTCCTTTACCCAAGCCCTAAAATGGAATAAACTTGAATTAGCAATGTTGGTACTCCTTTTCCTCTTTACAAATATTTTTGAAATTTTGCATAGTCTGCAATCAAATGTAGGCTTCTAAAACACTTTGTGAAGCAGAATTATCATTTCCATCCAGCTCCTATAAATAATTTATATCAGTGCTTTTTCATGTCTGTTCAGTGGCCAATCTTTCATCAGAATGTTGTTTAATATGGGAAATAAATGTTTCCATCTTCCTTGCCTCCGCTTAACTGCATTTCTGTAGCTGTTATTTATTTTTGTAACCATGGTGATGAAATTTATTTATTGCCTGCAGTCATAACAATTCTAAACACGTATTTATGTTTATTTCATGTCCACAAACCTGAACACTACATTAACACAATTATAATATAAGTTTGAGGAATATATCCTTGAAATACTCTTACATCTATTTTCTTGAGTTGTATCAAATATTTTTAAGTTTGGGACACTCAAGAAGTTATGGTGTGCTCTCCAGCATTTCTGCAGTAAATTTCATGCACTACTGAAAAGCAGTCTAAGATATCCCTGAATTTTTTTTGGTATCTAGCTTCAGATAGCTTATAGAACCTGTACAGTCCCTGCTAGATGTGGTTGGTGTGGTGTGGTTACCAAAATTCCTGAAGACCCATCCAGAATATGTCTAGCTTCCCGCTTTTGCTTCATTTTTTTGTGGCATTCAAAAAGCAGTGGTCAGACCCATTCCAGCTCAGACATGGAGGTCCCCAAGGCACCTCACAGCACCTGACAGCTCTCTGCCCTTGTCATGACCCAAAGATTGGCTGATATTCAAAGGACCATAGATACCTGACTGAAACTTGATGTGGTAGAAAGCACCTTCATCAAAAAGCTTGCCAGTATCTGTCTGGCAGTATTAATATTGATGTCCTCTAACCTTTCATGAGATTTTAGACAATGTAAAGCAGAGATAGCTGTTATTGCTTAAGTACCTAGAAGCCCTAATCCCTACTTATAAGTTTCTGCTAGTACTGTTGAAATACAGGGAGAAAACAAACCCCAAACAAAAAAAAAACTTGTGTCCTATGAAAGTTTTCAAATCATTTATACAAATTGTGATAGACTAATATAGCAAGACAAGGATGTAGAAGGAGGCTAATAATCAGCAGTGCTCTTGCTGCATTGACAACCAAGATAGGGTCAAATTTTTGTAGGCAGTGGAGTCTGCATCAACTTCTGAGGAACTTGGACAACTTTGTCGAAGTTTGAAGAAAATTCTTCCCAGTTACAAGGGACAATGTGGGAAGAGGCATGAAGGTGTTTGTTGAATATGTAACACATTGAGCATGGAATCTAGAAGGAACTTTGACAGACTTATCCTTTAATGGGTATGGAGTATTGAAAAATATTCTGACAGTAAGAATTACTTTTTTTGTGCAAGCAAATATCACCTGAGTACTTATTTTCCTCATCTTGAATTTGAAAGATCTCTCCCATAACACCCAAAGCAGATGCAAAACTAAAAAACTACAGCTACCTTAAAATTATTGATTAAAATGAGCTTTGTTTCATTTCCTTAGACACACAAACGCCTTGCCATCTTGGTAGTTACTCACAGGCCCTCAGAGGAATCCTGCCTAAATATTGTAAAAAGTACATTTACTAATATACAGATCAATACAGGATATAATGACCACTGCAAAAAGCACTTTGCCATGAAATGTGGTAACGCCTGGTTTTGGGTTACTTAAGTGGAGTGGTGAAAGAACAGTTTTATCCCTACAACTTTGCTAATCAGCCAGCTGAGTATAGGAGATGGTAGTTGGTCTGATAGAGTGATATTTTGCATAGATGAGGAAATGAAGCAAGGCTTATTGTAATTAGGAAAACTTCTTGGCTTGCGTAAAAGGAAACAGAATTATTTCCAGAGAGGAATTTCAACTCTCTCTGAATTCTCTAGAGAAAAATCAATTAACGGCATGAATACACTCCACTCAGATGAGAGGTTCTTTGATAGTTTCTTTAATGAGTGCAACCTGAGGAGGAACGCATCTATGAAAACTGAATGTTTGATATCTGCTTTGTCAAGGTGGCAAATGAGGTGGACAAGACATTTCCAATACAATTTGGTGTAAGTTGATTAATCCTGTTTTTCTCTTACACTTGGCTATTATAAATTATTATAAATGTATGTAGATATCCTCTGTATGGAAATGGGGTTTTATTTGTATTTTAACTTGACATGGGCTGAATTAAGTGTGATTCAAGGTGACTGGATCTCCAGCTACCTTGTCATGATTAGGCATTCCTAATTTACAGGTCTGAGTAATCTGTGGATTTAGAGGATCTTGGGGCACCTTCAGAGGTGCTTTACCTTCTGCCGCACATTCTCTAAAGTATGCGAAAGGGAAGTTGCACGTTGCCTATGTGAAGAACTGGCATCACAGTTATAGAGAGATGTGTCCTGTAGGGTCATGCGGTAACCAAGAAGGCTCTTTGGCATGCAGCTACTTGTTGAAGTCTATGCTTAAATCTTATGAGTCTTGGGGAAACAAGTAATGAGCATACAAGGGGGTAATATACAGTTCCTGCTTGAGAGCTTCCAGATGAGATTTAGACAATCTGAATTGCCCACAAAAAAAGGTTTCTGATAATTGGGTGCATTTGTAATTGCAGTATCAGCATTAGCAAGATTAATAGTGTGCTAGCTAAACTGAGAAGGCTGAAGAAGTTTCCAATGTTTAACGAATGTGAAGAGAAGCTATATGAACAGCTGTATTAACTGTTACAAATTGGGAAAAACTATGTCCATACCAGTGTTAGAAAAGGAAGCAATTGTCAGTTCATTTTCTTTTCTAGTGCATAGCTGTTCTCCATAGCATAAATTATCTTGAAAAAGCACCTAAGAATAACTTTCAAGCAACAAGGTAATCAGAATTCCTCCAGAGTTATTGCTGTCTCTTAGTTTCCCAATTAAGATGTGTTTTAAATGGTTTCTTTGCTTTATTTGCTGTGTATGTTGTGATCTACAACACTCACATACTTGTCCTTTTCAATACTGCACTGTGCCTCTCTCCCCAGGCACTTAATGCTCTGTCCTCTTTCCCCAGCAAACACAAGAGCAAAGGGCAGTAGCACAGTGGTGCAGAAAGCTAAATGTTTCAGGTTTCCCAGTTCTGTCCTGTTGGGATCCTGACCTTTCAGAGGTGTTATCCTACAACTATTTCCCTTCTGCTGCTTTGTTCTTACATATTCCCCAGTTATGGATTACTTCAACCTCTATATGGGCAGCTTTTATTCTGACATCAATTATTCCTACTGACATGTGTGTGTCAGGGAGGTCATGATACAGGGATTGCACACAGTTTAATAATCCTCAGCTAGGTGGGTCACTGGAGATCATCTCTTGTATGCCAAGTTTAGAAGAGGATACCTGAAGGAGTAGGGACTTTCTGAGCCTTTGATCAGATTCAATCACTGAGGCAGATATGAATGAGAAACCATGCTCTATTTTTTTGTACTGTGCACAAATTCAGGGTCTAGTTTAGCAATGCCAGTGTCACAGGGTTCATGAGCCTCACCTGGGAAGAAACAGCTGACATCAACGACATCAGGGGGAAGGAAAAAGCAGGAAGAAACAAGGGCAGCTCCCCCTGAACAAACACCATCCATGCCAGAAGATGCAGGTTGTTGGAAGAGGGTGGAGGAGCAGCTGGAAGCTGAAGACAAAGCCTGGGAAACTGGGAAGGACTTGTGCCTGTTGACTCTGGGAGCGACATGGGGGCAGAGACTGTGCTACCTTGAAGTGATCCTGGATGGGGAAGGCTTGCTGGTTGGTGCTGCTCCCACGTGAGGTGAGCAACTTATGATCAGTAAGTCCATCTCCTAACTCTGGCATACTTGTGTAGTCTTCCTGTCAGAGAGTAACTGCATTTTATGGCTTTCTTAGGGAAAGAGTTACAGTCTGTGCTGCATGAGCAGCTTGGTGAGTTCACCCTATTTGTTCTTCTTAGGGAGTACCAGGAGTCTGAATGCACAGTCCTTACTCCTAGGCTGCCATCGTCAGGTAATGGCCACACATGGTTGAGAAAAGCTGAATCTGGAAATTGCATTAATATGATCTTTCTTTTCTGTTGGTGCTCATGTAGCTTTCCAAAGATGTTGTGAGGATGGATTCTATGACAAAAAAAGACTGTGTCATGTAAAAATCAAGGTTAAGCTGCATGGATGTAAAGTAAGTTTCTTTCCTATTCAAAATTATGTCCAAGGGAATTTTCCTACTCGATGTTCCTACCTTTCTAATGTATTTTGCTAACTCTTCCTGATCACAGTATGATGCATTCTTGATACATCTCAGTGTATCACTAAAAACATTAAAATGAAAATTATTAAATGGAGTAAAACTCATCTATCCAAGCTAGGATTTTATTGCAAGTACTTTCATTGCTGCATAAGAAAGTATTAGGATGGAATTTACCAGTTTTCGGAATTTACCAGTTGTCAGTTTAACAGAATTCAGGGGTTTTTTGACTTCTTGTTCTTTTAATGGAGGTTATATTCTAATGATGTTTCCAAATTCTTATAGTTCTTCATATATATGATCTTTGAGGTTTTGTTGTGCCATGATTAGGAGAACCTGGAAATGGCAAAACCTAACAGGCGTCACCTCTCTTGTCCACATTCTTAATGTGCATTTTTGCCTGTCATTCTCTACCTCATACATTCAGCCACTAAAATCTTTTTATAAAATGAAGGGAACACCCTAATGCCATGCGTGAGTTTTGAAACTATCAGGTAATAATAAAATTAATCACAAAAAATAAAAATCAAGGCAATTTATTTTAGGCACTTGCATGCAGCAAATTTCACAATTTGAAATCTTTTACCCTACTCAGAAAACAACAAAGCTGTACATGTTCATACAAAAAATATAGGTGGTTGTTTTTTTTTTCCTCACATACTTTTCTTAAACAAGTTATGGGTGGATCATGTGGGAATCAAAATAATGAAGGGTATTTTCCATGTAGAATTTTTGTTAGAACTGCCATATTTTTTTACTGAAGCAGGGCAGAATTTGGAGCATTTATTAACTGCAATTTAAAAGGTCTTCTGTGAGAATTTAAACATATGTTTTGAATGATGCATGCAGTTCCCTTCTCTTTATGTCCAACAAATAAAGCTATTTGGACAGCATCTGCTTCTCTTGCTGCTTTGAAGTCAATCAAGACTACTTTGCAAGAGCCTATTGAATATAAAACTCACAGCAAGAATGTGACTTAGCTCAGTAGATGGTGGCTGAGGAAGAAGATGGATAGAAGCTTATGTAAAATATCATTGTAGCTAGACTTTCTTTTTTGTGAGATGTTGAAATTGTGCACTGGTAAATACTTTGAAAGAAGATATCACAAATAAACTTTAATTTTTGCTAAGCTTTTCTTTATTAGTGGCACTTAATGCACACCAAAAGAGAATTATTTGGAATTATAAAAATTCATTAAACTATTGACAAAGTAAATTTACTATACTGGGAATTAAGACAATCTGAAGGGAAAATATGTGTTTAATAATAATGAAAGAGTTAGTAAGGAATTATGGCTATATTTCATTGGTATGATTTTGTTTTTGCAAGAGATTTTCATCTGAAGGGATTTTTTTTCTTCCCTCTTATTTCTACATCTTTCAATTTTAATTTCTTTTAAAGATAAGGTACTGTATGGATATTAAAAGATAAAAAATATGGCTTGTTAAGGGGATAAAAATTGGGGTGGAAAATCATAACAAGTTATTAAACTTCTTAATCATTAATACATGCAACACTGAAGATTGATATATGCTGTTGTTTTGAAATGTAGAATTATAACCACTCTGATTAGATGATTACTGAATTCTAGTTCAGAGTAACTTCTGTAGATAAGGAACTGAAGAGTAGTGTTGGTTCTTTGAGCTAGGCCACCTTTAATGAGAGCAGTGATTAAAGTTAATTGTATATTTAGTGGTGTAATTGTGCATCATATTTTTAATTTTTATTTCATTCACACAACCAAACACGTAACTTGCAGTTATAGCCACTGAGGTTAATAGGAAACTCATATTTCTTTTTTTTTTTTTTTTAACTTTGTTGGAAGTAAGACATTGGTCTTACTGATTCTATACCTTCCTATAGAACCGCTGCACAGAGTTTCATGTATGCATACAGATTTCTATTATTTGTGGGCTGCCACCAGTCAAGAATAGGCAAAGCAGATCTGACAGCATTTTACTGAGCTGATATATAGTTTAAAGAAAGATCACAAATGAAAAGTCGCCTTCACAGCGGCCACTAGAACCAAAATTTCCATGACTGTAAAGAAAGCGGTAAAAGATATATGGAGATTGAATTCTTCATGCTGTTCCATTCTTGCTCTGAAATCGTTAAAGAGCTTTAAATAGTAAGAAGTCTAGCTAGCAAAGAATTGCAGAGGTATCCAGTGTCAGCCTAATAGGATCTGATCAGCCCTGGCAGGCACTCAGAGCTCCCTGGTGGAATCTGGAAAAACGAGCCTGTGAAGACTGAGAATAGCAATCATCATTCCCCTTTATCAAAACCTAGCTCTTTCATCATCCTCTCCTCGCTTCATGCTTACAGTTTTGGATATGCAGCTAAAAACTATACCTAACATGGCTTTGGATTCAGAGTGGCATGAGAGAATGCATATTTGGGGGAACAAGTCAATCAGTCTATAGGAAGTTTTGACTGTAGCTATGCTGGGGTAACAAAGTAGGAGATGAGGAATGTCCAGAAAAATCCCTTGGGAAAAGTGTCTGATGGAAAAAACAAAGCAGCTCTGTCCTCAGGTGTTTAGCAGTGGAACTTGAGTTGGTCTTTGCATGCCAAAAAAAGAAAAGTGTTCTATTCATTCCATGCACTCTACTGAAAAGTTAAACCAAATACATTATTCTAGCTTATAAATTACTAGCTTTATTTTGGCGTATGTTTAATCATTTAGGAAAACGTCCTATTCAAGAAAGCCTGTAAGTACCTACTTAAAACAAAGTAGATGTTTAAGGACCTCCTTGAATAAGGGCCAGAGTGCTTAAAATTAGGAGGTGCACATCTTTTTAGTGTAAAAACAAAGCAAAACAAAACAAATGCTATCTAAAAATTGAAGCAGAGCTTCCTTTATTAATACTAAGTGATAATGAGCTCTACAGCCATGAAGACTCCAGAAGAGCAACTATTTCCCCTGAGAAATGCAAAGAGCTTTTCTGAAGTTTATAAATGTTTAATTTTTAAAATATAATAAACCAATATGCCCTTACTCTGTGTAATCATGTTTACAATAGATATGAGAGTATACGAGGCCTACGTGTATGCTAGTGTTGCTCTGATTGGTTTTCTGGAAACTTTTCAAAAAATAACTCCTGGAGGGGCTGAAGTATTGAAGCACGTCCTTACACTATGTCCTTTATTTGCCAGTAGCTAAAAGGATAAAATTTTGGAAATATCTGATGGACAGAGATCTTGCTTGTTTTGCTCTTGTGTTTATGTTTTTATGCCTCTGCTGAGCTTGTTACTGAGAGAGAAAAGAAAATGAGATAGACATTGGGTTAGCTAGGAAACTGGCGTTTTGGTGCTGGATTTAGAATAGAGACTTTGTGAGGGAACTATATATAGGAGAGGATTTTGCTTGGGTATAGGAGAGGCATGTCCTGTCAAAACCAGCCCTAATATTCTACAGAGTTCATATTTGAGGTCCTTATTGGAAAACCTCTAATTATCTAGCCTTGATAGCGATATGGAATGTTTTTCTCTCTGTAGAAAACAATCTGAGTTAACAACTATTTATACTGAGAAGCAGAAGCACCTAAGTGCAATAATAAATTCTGGAAAGGCATGACTTAAACTTCAGCATCTATATAATTAAAATGCCTCCTATATAGACTACAGAAACTGTACTGACTGATGAGAACTCTGATTCACCACTATTTATTTTAGTCATGTGAAAACTCCCACTGAGAAAAGGGGAATTTTGTTGGAGGTGTATGAGCAGGGTGCCTATAAACTCAGAACAGAGTAAAACTCCAGGAAGCAATAGAAAAATATTTCAAACAATTGTTGTCCACCATTAATAAGAGAAGTGAAAGCGGTTGAGTTCTTTTTAGATATAAATCATCAAAAGAAAGAAGGAAATTCTTTAAACACAGTTATTAAAGGAAAATGATAAATATTCATCACTGTAGCCAAGACTGATCATCAGTGAATTATTCAGCTTCTCCAGACTACACCCTATTTTTCTATAGATAAAAGCATATTTTGCCTACACTTGCAAGTTGAGAATTGAATATCAGGATTCTGATGAAGAAAAGGATAAGAATGTATATGTACTAAATTAAGACTCTTTTTGTGATTCTCCCTTTGAGCATCAGTGATCCAGTCAAGACCGTTGGTTCCACAGGTATACAAAGAATAGCAATAACCATATCAAAACCAGGAATTGCTGTCAACAGAACTATTTTCATGGTGAAAATAATTATGTTTCTCCCAGTGCAGAGCTTTTGGTAGACTACAGTAAAATGTCATGTACAGTATGACTCATCTGGAGTGCTGTGTTCAGTTGTAGGCTCCCCAGGACAATAAAAACATGGACTTAATGGAGCTAACCTAGCAAAGAGCCACAAAGATGATTAAGAGAGTGGAGCATCTTTCTTAAGAGGAGAAGCTGCGAGAGCTGCAAGTGTTCAGCCTGGAGCAGAGAAGGCTCAGGGGGATATTGTGCATGTGGTAGGGAATGCAGATGAGGGAGTCAGAGTTCTCAGTAGAGCCAGAGACAGGACATGAGGCAATGGATACAAATTAAAGCACATAAAATTCCCTCTGAACACAAAAAAGCACCTTTTTACTATGAGGGTGGACAATCACTGGAAGAGGTTGCCCAGAGAGATAGTAGAGCTTCCATTCATGGAGATATTCAAACCCAAATTCAACACGGCCCTGGGCAACCTGCTCTGGCTGACACTGCTTGAGCAGGGTAGTGGGACAAGATGACCTGCAGAGGTGCCTTTCAACCTCAACCATTCTGTGATTCTATGAAAGAAAGGAATAAAAACTGAAAAGCCTTCAAAAGAGGCCAACATGTTTACTAATACCAATTCAACACCAATTAAAAAGGAAATGGATAATAGGCATAAACCAAAACTGAATTATCCACATGTAATCTGCGTCAAGATTTTTAACAGCATGTGCCTGAACTAGTACCCTGATGTTTCAGAAAGGCTGTGTCATCTAGATTTCAATAAAAGTTGCTGTGCATCCAAGGACATGTAATACAAATATCTATTAATATGAATGCAAAGCTGTGATTGAAACAGTGAAGTTTTGATTTTGTTTGAAGACACTATGAATCAGTCAATAAATTCTTTCAGTATTCAATTGTCCAATTCAATTGCTATTAAATCTTCACATTTAGTTTTTTGCTTTTATGGTTATATTGATTTGTCCATTGAGGGGAATCAGTGTGGAGATCAGTTTAGCCATAAAAATAGCAGACTGGAAATCATAAATAACTACAATTGAACTTTGAACCTGTACGGAAGTTGGAAAGAAAAAGGAATAAAATAGACTTAAAATTTAGTCAGAATTCATGTATACTAAAGGTACAAACTGACAAGTGTGTTATATCCATAAATTTAGATATACAAAAGTCAAACTTTGTATGGATGACAATAGGGAAAACCTTTAAGACAGCAACATTAACACTGCATTTTCTTTACAAAAGTAATTGCTGCTATCAGCTCCCAAGTCTGTGTCTGGCCCACAGCAGTCTATTCAACAATACAAGAAACATGAAAAAGTGCCATCTCTGCATTTTCCATCACTTCATAGCTTGCAGCCAGTAGTAATAAGTCACAGCTACAGCAGAAACCAAAATAATAGTCCATACAGTTGGATATAATAGCAGTGATGGAACCGTAAGGGCATCTAAATTCAGACATAAGTGGGAGGGGACCAAAACAGAGCATTGCAGTTCTGTAGCCCAGCAAACTAGCTCTCAACTGTAAATTGGCGAGACACAAGTCTTAACTATGGCAATAAAAAGATTATTGGTTTATGAATGTGGTTCCTGAATCCATCTGGTTTGAGATAGAATTTTTGGCCATAAGACGTGCATTGTACTTTCCAGTTTTCACCTTATAAATGTTTGTCCACAGAATTCTTGGAAGAGGTTCCTGGATTCATATAATATTATATAAATGGCCATTTTATATAAGCCCTTATTTTTTAAATTCAAGTGAGATGAATAACAAATGTTCTGTCCATGTTTACAAGCTATCTAACAGCAATAGTTTAAGTAAATTATTGCTTAGCATAAGTAATATTATACTAGGAAGACAGCAGGAATAATGAAAAATGCAATTAAGAAAGACCTATTAAAATTAACTGGTTAAACACTCCAGAACTGGTTGTGGTATCATAAAAAAAGCCAATGCTATTTTAAATAATTTAGAGGAGTCTTTCATCCCAACAAAACTATCCCCAGAAACAGCAGAATCAATAATCCACCAGAAGACTCACAGGCTGTTACAATTGTGAAACGAGGTACTAGAGCACCAGAAGTGTTAGAGAAACTCAACTTTGAATGATATGAAGTAAAATTGCACAACTGTCTTGTACTGATATGACTAAATTTTGAGCAGTGAAGAAACTTGGATAATAAATTCTAAGATACTGAAATACAATGTACACTGATAGAAATAAGGTAGAACATCTGATAAGGATGCTAGAGGATTATTCAAGTAATAAACTATAAGATTTAACTGTAACTGTGACACTCTCACCTTATAAAGCAGTTATCATTACCAAGATGTGATAACCATGACGTTATTCACTAGCTGTTAAATACAGTCAGCATCCTCTGAAATCCATAGGAATTTTATTCTCAATTTAAATAAATGTTTTTCTTCTGTGTGGGGGACAAGGGAGAGAGGGACTCTCAGAGCACATATCTTCTGAGACTGGAAAAGGTAGCACTAGTAAAACCAGGGGGGTGGAAATTGAGAGGGGAAATTAAGAAAAATGTCTTCCTCTCCCTTCTTCTTTAGCTGATCTCTCTATAGAAACCACTTTGTCTCATTCATAAAACTATATACTGTGCTCTGTGTTTGAGCAAGACTTCTTTTTGCATAGTTTTAGGAAACAAATGACTCGTGTTTGAGTTTATGCATTATGTATCCTTGTGATTAATGTTAGTCTTGTCATGAAGGGAGTGATTTGCATGCATATCTGTATCTGCTGAACTGTCTGGCACCAATTCCCTTTGAACAAATAAAGTGTTAAGTGGCCTCGTTGGTCCTTCACATTGAATCCACATTTTTCAGTCTTTTAAAATTTATGGAAATATCCACATTTAAAATTTCTTCAAGTTGTCTTTGCTGTTCAGAAGTAAACCCTACATGCCTGGCAAATTTGGCAGATCTGTCTATTAGCTAATTAAAACTCAGCATGGCTGCTACATAGCTATTATGCACAATTTTAAAAAAGTGTACTCTATCACCTCTCCTGAGATACTGAATTATAATCTGAAATTACTAAAATTCAAAGCTAAAGCTATCAGTAAAGATAGAAGGCTTTAGGATTAAAGCATTTCATTGGGATGTAGTGATCCCGATGGGTAGGCATGGTTCTAGCACTGCTCCTTAGCAGTTTCAATAGCAATTTACCGTGAAACTGTAGCATATACTGGGACTTGCTTAGGCATTTTCCCTGTTATAAGTGGAATTAGGATTGTAAACACTAAATCCTGAGATGTACGGGCTCTATAAATTCTTGTACAAAGGAATTTCCTAAATTAGGTCTTTCCTAAATTCCTAACTTGTTAAAGAAGCAACCAAACTTCAAATACAGTATCTTATGTGATCCCAAAGCTGACCGAAGTTTATCTTTCTGTTCTGCAAGTCCACTCATAGGAGTAGGTATTGCATAGTGGTGTGCTTTTACACAGCTCCCTATATAAATGCAGTTGATAGCACATTTATATTATCCCATTAATTCATCCTCTTGATGCCAATTCAGATTTCCTTAGAGAGAGAGATCCAGATCTCCAAAGCCAGGACATTACTGTTCGGTTAAGCAAAAAAAACCCTTTAATGTTCGATGTGGTCTCTCTAACTCACTATAAATTGTCTGAAAGTTTGGGAATGCTGAATAGTCTGTTGCACGTTTTTATTGGCATCTGTCATTAACTTTTGTCTTTTGTAGAGCTGAGATAATCTGAGAGATATTATACTTTGCTAAACCTGCATTTTTCTTTTCCATTATATGAAAGTAGGACATCTGGTATGTGCTGGGACAATATTTCAAACATCATCTCCTGCTGAGCTGTGCACAATAATTAATTACATGTCAAGAGATGAACAAAGTATTTCTTCAGTTGTTATTGTTACTTGCCTTAGCTGTACTAAACCAAATATCGTTGCTGCCATACCGAGGACAGTGGTCTAAATAGCCTGTGTTCTGATTCCCATTGTATATTAGGATAATCAAACAAAAAAAAAGTAATTTTCAAAAGCACACTTCTTGACATTTTTTGCTAGTATTGTCTCATTTCATTTGTTTATAGTGACCTTAGTGTCTGTGCATATTATAAACTTCTACACAGCATATCGGCTGTTCCACTGAAGGGAAGGAAGGAAGGCCCATTGACGATAGTGCCAGTAAAGGACTCAGGAGATCTATGTTCAATAACCTTCTCCATCAGTTTCCTTCCTGTATAGTCTTGGCAAGTCTGTTCAATTTACAAGGCTAATTCAGTGCTGAAATGCTTTCTGATAATCTGGCTTTTAGATTATCAAATTCCCATCTGTTATATGAAAATAATAATACTGGATTTACAGTCCTGGGGATATTTGAACTAAATATGAAATTGCAGAAGGCAATAAAGAAGTTCTTAGGTGGCTACTCAGACCTCAGCTTCATATAATTTATTCCATTCCATCTTTTCTGAAATGGAAAGAGCTAATCTCTTTGAGCCTTCAGAAAGGGTTACCTGCATGTGTCCAGCCTAAGCCATGTCCAGGAGTCATTTGGGAGAGTGCTAGCTGCCATAGGCCAAAAGCCAGTGACTGGCCTTGTAGTTTAAGCACATGATCGCATTAGCAGTTCCTAGGTGTCGTGGTTTAACCCGTCTGGCAACGAAGCACCACGCAGCCGCTTGCTCACTCCCCCCCTCCCTCAGTGGGATGGGTGAGAGAATCGGAGGAAAGAAAAAAAAAGTAAGACCTGTGGGTTGAGATAGAGACAGTTTAATAAGAGAAGAATAACAATAGTAATAATAATAATGGTAAGAGAATATACAGAATATATAAAACAAGTGATGCACAACGCAATTGCTCACCACCCGCTGACCGATGCCCAGCCCGTCCCGAGCAGTCATCACTCCCCCCCGAGCCGCGATCACTCTCCCTGCGACTGACCGACTAACCCCCCCGAGCATGATGTTATATGGTATGGAATAGCTCTTTGGTCAGTTTGGGTTAGCTGTCCTAGCTGTGCTGTACTCCCAGCTTGTTATACACCTGGCTGAGCAGGAGAAGCTCAAAAAGTCCTTGAGTAGTCTGAGCACTACTTGGAAACAACTAAAAACATCATGTTTATAAATTCTTCTGGTCTAAATCCAAAACCTATGCTAGCTACTGTGAAGAAAATTAACTCTATCCCAGCCGAAACCAGGACACTAGGAATATGCCCTGACATGGTTTAATTTCCTAGTATACGTGCAGCCTTTCCCCACTCTGGGATTTTGCATGAATAAAGGATGTTGTACGTAGGTACAGCATAATGAGGACCGTTAGGGTTCAAAGGATGTTCCTTTTTCGGAGAAAGAATGACAGCTCCCTGGGAGAATCTGCATGACCTTCACCAATTTTTAGAACCTCAACTTCTGTTAGGAGGTGTTGTCAATTCCAGCAAGTCCCAATGAGCTGTATCACTGCACATCTCAAATTGCAAACCCTGGGCTCAAGGGCTACTCAACCATTTTCTTGGGAGCCGATCGAAAATCTTTAGTGTTTTCACTGATTTCCCCCTCCCTAGTTTTTTTGAACCCTAGCCCTCCTACTTTCTTGCAGGATCATGCACAAAGGACATCATGGCAACGCTTATGACTAGGTGACTCTTCATCTAAGGTTACTGTTTACTCAGTTTTGCCTTGAAGCGTGTGAATGAAGGTCATCAATAAGAAAGTCAGCAGATTTCTGTGTGAACCGGATTCATATGGACTTACACAGCTGTAACCGCTACTGTGGATATTTCCATACTTAGCTCCACAGCGTAATTGCCTACAAAGTCTTTTAGGAAAAGGATGCTCAGCCAAAAGCTTTTAACAAGTGCCAGTTCTATTTTTACAATTTGTGTCACGATCCCGTGTTTGAAAACCACATTTTTATTTTATGTGATTTACAACACAACCTGGAGGCAACTGCGCTGTTAAGTGCAATGTTTCAGCGAGGAGTACGAACACAAGCGGGACAGGCGGAGAAGGAAGGTAGAGCCTGTTCCTTCCCATAGCACCTGTTTGTGAGCTTAGCCTCGGTGAAAGCTAGTCTGTGCCAGACTGGGGGAGAGTCTGCTTCCTTTTCTTGGAGGAAATTGCTCTTTACTGTAGAGATATCTGGATGGGGTACTAAGTTACTTCATAAGGCTTTCAGAAATGGGCTGTCTTACTTTCCCGGCTGAAGTACTGACTCTTGTATAAGTCACCTGCAGATCCAACACAGTTGTTTCCTTCTCTCTCCCAGGTACAGGAATCGCTGGAGGCATGATGGTAAAAGAATCACAAAGCTGGCAACAATTTAGAAATGTTTTAATAAGGGAATTATTCATCAGCACAATGATTCATGCTCACCAGTTTTCCAGAGGAGATGGTCACAGCATTTTTTTCCACTGGGAGGGGGGAGACAAGGGGCAGACAGGCAAAACCAATTCCCAAGGCTTGGCTCCACACTCAAGAGAAATGGATGTGAATTTTCTCATCTTTCCTTCAATATTTTCTCAGCTCCTGGATGTGTGGGAGGAAAAGGAAGTTATTCAGAATCAATTATGACTTTCCACTACGTTGCTGCATTTTAGATTACTGTTTGTCTTATGTCTACAGCCCATTGTCTCTTGTATGAACTGATTCCTACCTCCCTGCTCCGTTATCTCTCAATCGCAACAGTGTGAAAACAGTTTCAAGGCAACTGAAATTACCTGTAAAGAGACTACTCAGGTATGCTTTTCAGGCCTGTTTAAAAACCCTTTTAAATGCAAAATTTCCAAAAATTAAAGTGGGCTTTCTTTTGGGCCTATGGTATCAAAACCATATTTGGGAAATCTGTGGGTATTAAGCTCTGATATCCATTCAGGAGCCATATGACTAATAAGAGCCAGCCTTACTCAGAAAATTTAGGAAAGAGCAGACGAGAACTGTGACCCTGCTTGGGAAGAGGAAAAATACCCACATAATTTTTAAAATCCCAGTTTGAATTTAGTGTAGTTTCTTGGGCATCCTCCAGAAACAATGTCCTGATGGTTCCTCATATTTTTAAAGCTTTTAATCTTCTGACGTTATTGATACAGAGGGAATTCCTCTGACCCCTAAACTCAGAACCTAACAAGAAAGATGCTATTAATAAAGTTAGCTTGTTAAAAGTATTCCATATTCTATATAATTTCAAGCTCTTTACTTAAAGAAATAGGACTATTTTTTTTTTACAGAATGGAAAACTAAATGCTTATTAATCTTTTCCAGGTGTGTAAGAGCAAATAAAAAGGCCACACTCTAATCTGTGTTCAACATTTAAGAAAGAATCTTACTGCAGATAAATGTATGCTCTGATGCTGACCATTAAACAATCCATTTTCAAGGTGTGTGGCCTTATTAAGTTTGGAAATTCATATACAGCTCACACATACGTGCCTCTGTTTCTAGTAGCGAGGGTATTTTGATATGTACCAAACACCACAGCCTGGAACTGACATCATTCTTTGGCAGACATGTGAATATTTCGTATTGTAATTGCTGGCTTGCATGTCAGTACACTCCCGCTGTCTGTTAAACAGAATGATATACTTATGCTCGGGGTGTTTTGCCAATCCTTTCTATTGGCTAAGCAAATGAAGGTTTTCTCACCAGCTAAAGGGCTTAGTTTATGCGTACAGTTTGCTTATGTGCAAGACAGAGGTGGCTAGGTCTCTGTGTTTAAGCTGGAACAATATCTCAAAAAGTTATATGAACAGTCACTTGAACATTATATTTTTACTTCCTCATTTAAGTGCTTTCAGTGAATATTCCCAGTGAAGTGTTTCTCAAGCTAGGGTCTACTGGGGGTCATAAACAGGGTCAAAAATACCCTCTACAGCTATAACTCTTCCTCTATAGCTAAATTTGAGGGGGGCGTCCCAGACACATTCTATTGTAAAATAAGGCTATAAACATGGAAAAATGTTGACAATCATTGCTGTAGTGGACAAAGTTATTGGCAGAAATATTAAAACATTTTAATTTCAATATTTAGAATACATTCAGATAAAGTGAATTAATATTCCTACAAATTAAGAGAAATCTCAACTTTATGCTAGAGTTTACTTTTTAATACAAAGAGCTGCAGCAGTACTCTGTAAAGAGGATGAAGAGTACTTGCATTTTGTGCTGATTGCAATGCATATTATTGGGCCAGTTTAATAGATGCATGACTCATGAGCAGCTTAATTTTAAAGAGCTGAATTTTTTCAGTTATCAGAAACAAACTAATTTTGCTGGAGGAATAATTTTCTTTGATTCACTCAGATTCACTCAGCACTGATGTAGGCACATAAATCACTATGTGAAAATATTGTTAATAGATGCTTTAATTCTTGTTTGTCTACAATCTCCTCAATCCTTCTTGTAATTTGATATTAATATTTCTTCTCTGGTTTCTGGAAACTACTGTTTACTGGTAAAATATGTCAGCACTGAAGCATTCACTGGAATTTTCCCAGTTATGCAAACCAAAATGCAACTAATAAGCAATATCACAAGTAAAAAAAAATATTTCTGGACAAGTAGTAGTCAAAAGAAATACTCCTCCCACCCCGAGAAAAGAGTAACTTGATACTGAGTCCAAATTAAAGTCCTAAGCATCTTTAATTGTTCAACACTTTATTTCATATCTTCAGGAAAAAGCAAAAATGCAATCAGGAGGCCTATAAAGTTAGTAACATTGGTAAAGACAAAGCTTTCAATATCAAATAAGGAAGGAACAGGTAAGAGAACTCTTAGATAAACCTGTTGATTTGAAATTGATTGAGCCTTACAGTCTTCATCTTGAGAATTTACAGGCATGGTAGCTGATGTCTCCAATCCTATTTTTGTGGACAATTGTGGAGGTACTGAAAAACAGGAAGAGGACAAGACTAACAGGTGATGGAGAATGTTCTTATTAAAAATGAAGTAGGACCAAACTGGGAGAGGCTGCTAGCACATTGCATGGCATAAAAAGAGCTCAAAATGACTTTTAAAAAATCCAGGCAACATCCCGGAGAAGAAAACGCCATTATTCATTAGAAATTAATACAACATTCTACACAAAGAAAGGAATGTTCCTTTCAAGCAAGTTCCCTGATGCTTTTGTGGCCAAGTAGTATTTTTACAGAAAGGATCGAGAAGCTGTAGTGAATCATTAGCTTATCCCGAAAAAGGATGTCATGTCATTGCAAAGAGGTAAAACGGGTTGAGGTGTGAACAGAAATATGGACAACAAGAGATGTGTGTGGCATACAATATAGTAGAGTCCTGAAGGATGTGACACCAAAAAATGTTGTGCAAACCATTCCCTTTCACTGAGGCAGAAGCAGCTTTATTTAAGCAATTCCTGACATGGTTGGAACTCTTTAAACTCAAATTAAACAAATTAAGGTTGTTCTAAATCTGCTGCCCCAGGTAATTTAAACGTGTTACTTTTGCCCCAGCATCCAATGACATGTAAACCAGATTGTCATCTTGTTCCTCACAGCACTTTGAAAACTGGTGTCCTGCTTCTTCTGAGTCTCTGTCTCTTCAGACAAAATAACACCAATTTCTTCCATGTTCTCTTGAAGGCCATCTTCTGTGACCCTTCTTGTAAATCTTCTAATTCCTGTTGTTCTCTAAGTTTCTTGAAATACAGCACCTGGCACACCCAAACTGATTACTGTTTTCCAACCTGAGCATTTCAGTGCTAAGCAGAGAGACAGTCTTTGAGAGGGACCTGGTTGTATCTGATTCTGTGCTGAAATCTGAATGAAAAGGAGTCAGTAGCTCATGAGCTATTGCTATCTGTTTTGGGAGATGACCCATATAACTCAATGTGATATAATAAAAATCACTTCAAAATGCTAAAGCTGCTAATATTTTTTTTTCCCCAAAACCATTCATTCTTTCAAAAAATAAGTCCCAGAGGTAGATTCCAAGGTTTCTCAGAAAAGTGACCACTGTGCTTTGGTGCTTCCCATATTCATTGACTTTATTCTGTTTTCTTCAAAGTTCACTTCAAAATGCAGGCTAGAAAAAATTCCCCAAGTTGTTATCTAGAGGGAGCTCTTGTCTTTGAATGGAAGCTGAGTGTTTCACCATAGAAAACTATATAAACTTGTTTGAAAACTGCATTATTCCTTGGTTTAGATGTTTAAATGGAATTGTCATTTGGAGGAACACTGTAAATTATTAGGTATAATCAGATCTGATATGTCTCATGTACATATATATATGCATATATGCATATATATATCTATCAGTCTGAGAGGTTCCAACCTTTCTGAAGTGTGAAAGTATTGGATACCCAGTCCCTCAACACACAGTGCTTACTTCAGATTTTGCTTACTTCAGTAGCTCTTTTTCTTTCCTTTAAAACAGCAGCTAGATATACATAAAAAAATCACTTAAACATCTTTGAGAGACACTATATAATACAACACTGTAATTATAATTCATAATCTATTTTAGTACATATTATGTATGTAACTTATTTTAAATGTATTGACATCTATGAGCAATCTGTATGCACATATGCATTATTTTTTTCCTTAATTCAGATTCTATTACTTCTATGCGGTGTCGGGCCTTGTGGTGAGAATTTATGTAGGAACTGATGCACCATGGTCTAATAAGCATGCAGAGCCCTACTGAAGTTGTGTAAGAAATGTGAAGGTGCTGGGAGTCAGGGAGAGAAGAGATGTTAGTTCCTTTCTAGAACTAGAGAAAATCTCCTATATGGTGGTGGTGGGGGGGGAAATAAGCCAGTAACATGAATTTACTTGCTCTGCATTCACAGCCCTCAGCTCATACCTGGAATAATCAGGTGAAACTTCCTTGACCACGCTGTCATCCAGTTGCATCAGTGAGGCCTGTATGAAGCAGAAGAGTGGTGCTTGGTTGTAGTTGTGCTTTCAGTCAGCTTGCTATCAACTTTAAAACTCTGTCAGCTCTCAGCTCCATGGGGTGATTATGTACAGAAACTTAAAACATGTTTTAAAGTGCTGTTACTAAAATGGTAAGAGCCAGAGTTATAATGTTTAAGGATTCTATGTGCTTCTTACAGTGAACTGCCATAGTTTCATGAATCAAAGATTTCTTCACTAAAACAATTTCTGAATTGTTTTAGTGAAGTTTTCATGAGTTGAAATCAGTTTTTTATACATAAGAATGTTCTTTCTCTTTTTAGTTGAGCAAAACCAGTTCTTGTTGCTAAGTTGATGTGCCTGTCAGCCTGCACCAAATAAGAATATATTGTTCAGATTCTAACACTGGGAATGATCAATCATCAAGTTGAAAAACTTCAGGTTCCAGGTTGATTTGAAGGGACAATTTATTTATTTCAGTGAGGGGAGACCCTATGCTGTCTCATCACCCCCATGCTACTGTCTCTGGGTTTGGACACACTGGATCAGACCAGATTTCAAAATACAGGTGAGCAGAGCCATCAGCAGTTCTGGGAGTTCTCATTTTGGACAGCCTTCAGGTCCAGATAGGCCCTACTCCAGTCCTATTTACCAACCTTTTCTTCATATTCAGAAAGGCAAAACATTTCTTATGATGCTGAATAATAGCTAATACTCTGGGCTCCTCATGCTACCTCCATGGCTCATGCCCGTGCCATGTCTTTGGGCTTGTGGAGGACAACAAGGCAAGGGCTGTGCAGTTTTTTGAGGACACAGAGTCTTCCATGAACTTTCCCAGATGATGGTATTTGAATGGAAGAAAACTCACATGCACGCTCTATCCTTCCTGGAGCAAATTCCTGAATAAAGTGAAAATTGAGTGGGTACCACCCCAAGTGGGAGTGGGCTGGCACCCCAAGTAGAGCCAGCCTGGGCTGAAGGCTCCCTGGGTTGCATAGGTCTGCAGCCACCCTCTTGGACACCTCCTTCTGGTTGGAGAGGTCCTGGACTGTGCCAGCCAAAAAGGACTCCATTCCAAGATCAAGGATGGTCACACTGCCCTGTAGTCATGTTGCCCTTTTTAGGCAGGAAGCTCCAATGCCATGTTTCTACACACAGAATGCTTTCCCAGGCTTGTCGACTCCATCCTGCACCCTTCCCTGGCCGAAGGAGAGGGCAAAGACCAGTTCTGTCCCATAAGATTGATCTTGGAAAGATCTGGATCACATCAAAAGCAAAACAAATAGGATGAGTTCTCACTCTGGTTTAAGTAACTGGGTATGTTTCCATTTGCTTGGATTCAGCCGAGATCTCTAAAACGGTCCCTGGGCGTTAAGAGCTCAGAGTAAATAGCAAACCCTGCATTTGCAATGCCTTCAGGCCTTCCCCAGGGTCTCAGTGGGGGAATGGAATACAAATGTATGTGCCGTTAATAAATCTTTCCAGTGTCAGTTGTGGGGTTCATCATGGTAATTGTGTCCCTTTTCCTCCCCCTTCACGTTCAATACTCTGTGGTTTACTGTTATGTAAATGCTATCCCGCTCTTCCTCGATTTGTGTGGCTGGGGGCTGAATGATGCTGCATTTGATCTTTGCCTGCCTGCCAGTTGTCTGCTGCTCCTTACGGTCTCAGCTGTTCTCATCTGCAATTGATACCCTCTCTATACATATAAAGTATGATACTGGTTGTACATTCATTCTGCGTAACTTCTGGATTTCAGTCACATTACTGTATTTCCGTACCTTGTAGTTAACTAAATAGCAATATAGGTGACAGAATTGACAGCTAGGTACTGGGCCCAGCTGCTTCTTCCTGTAGTTCCTCTTAGATAAACTGGATTTGGTTTCTCTGTGCTAATGATTCAGTGTCAAGCAACAGACCATTATTTTATTTAAAGATTTTTAATTGAACTGTAATGTTTCTGTGATATTCTGAAAAGTGTGTCTAATTTTACTCACCCATGTGATTTTCTTGTTTCCCTGATGGGGTCTACTGTGCAAAAAGTTAGGTGTGCTGGCATGCAGGCAGATGAATCATGGCTAGGTATGGTTGAGAATCCTTAAACTGAAGACGGTTTATTATTTATTTACCAGAAGAAATAAAAGTTTATGTTTTTGAAACTTCAGATTTCAGATTTCCTTTTCTATTCTGAACATTGACAGAAAAACGAGCTTCAGATTTTAACATTAGCTAACAAATTTAAACCCATTTTATGTATAAAATCTTATTGTATCAAGCTAAGAAGAATGTGGAAGCAACATGAATCAACTGTACAGCCAATATACAGGTGCCCTATGTCATCAAAGAGAGGAAATTTTAGAATGGAGCTTGCTCCAAAGTCTTAAACTTTTGATGTAGATTTCACCAATTTCTGTTTAGTTCTCACTATTTTCTTCAGCTATTGACAGCTTGTGTAAACCAGAACAGTTCTTATTATCAACAGGATTTTAAGGAGTTTCTCTAGCTTTCTTTTTTTTAAAAAAAAAGAAAAGCACCTACTGATATTAATCTCATCATTATTAATTTCTCAGTTGCACCCACATTCACCCTCATGTTTGTAAAATTCAGTTTTTCCCATATTCCAGTCAAAGCTTCCTAATGGTACATGAATAATATGGTTCAGACTATACTGACAGCTGCTTGTGATGGATGTGAAAGTATGTGGTAATGTGATCCCTGACATATAAACTAAAGCTATCTCAGAGCAGTTGAGAATTTGGGTCCGCTTTACTAGAAAATATTTATGGTATTTTAGACAAGCATACCATGAAGGACAACAGCTTCTGGTTTTGTGGCAGGATTAACTGTTGGAAAGCATGATCGACTGTAGAAAGTCAAAATGCAGAACACGTAGGCTCAGAAAGGAAATGTGTTATAAATATGAGCCATTTCCCTACATAGCTTTGTATGGTATGGATGTGTATAGGACCAGGTGCAATAGCGCTTTGAATGGAAGGATCTGGGCAGCCATTTCTTTACCACCACGTGCCTGGGGGGGTGTACCACACTGGGTAGGTTAATGAGGGCAAGGGCTAAAGTTCTTCTGCCCACACATGTTCATTTGAACTGCATTTATGCACCACTTCCTTTCCTGACAGAGTCTATGTCTGTAAAAGTCATGTAGTGAGACCTTTGCCCTGGAGAAGAGAATGATCCTGTCAATTGCCTGAAATGCACTTTATCAAGATTTCGGTGAAACTGATGTTCTTTGTGAGGATGCAGGGTAAGGATGCTTTTCCTCAGCTTGAAGTCAGTTCAGTGAGCATCCCCGTTCTCTCTTTGCTTGCTTTAGAAACATCTTTCCTTTTGGTATTGCCCATCTGAGGACAAATTTATGGCTGTCCTCTTGGCTCACCAGTTCCAGTCAGTCAACACTATCTTCCTTCTTTGGGGAAACAAAGTTGGAAAGGGTGCTCAAAAATCAAATAGTTTCTTTGTATTGTTCCCTGTCTGGTTGTTGTGAACTAGCTGGATTCCAAGATGCATGGAGGTCATGAGCAAGCAATTTGATTTCTGAGTGAGTTCTAGGGTTTTATTTCCTCTCCATGAATGTTTCCTTAGAAAGACAGAGTTCTGCTGCACAACTATTGAGCTGCAGGGTCCTGGCTTTTTTGCAGTTCCTAATACTATTGTGATATTAAGTGGCAAGTAGGTTCCAGATGCTGGGTTTATTTTTGTTTCCCACTGCCTGGTTTTTGGAGAATATGTGTGGTCAGAACACCAGTCATTATTGTTTAGTATGTGTGGTGATCAGCCACTTCCAGAGGCTGCAAGTCCTATTTAGTCCTGTTTACTGGGGACGAAGAAAGGCCTAAGCCAAAATATTGAAGTGCTTAAAACAGGAGCGTGCATGGATTTCAGGATTGTGGAAGGCTTGACAGGTCCTCTGCAAAGCAATGAGTAGTGCTCAGAAAACACTTAGAATATCTAAGGGTTGAGTTTACTCAAGGTAATTTCATTTATTCAGGGTCAATTTCATACAGTTTCTTTAACTTCAGCCTGTCTCATTTAAGTGTTGCATTGACTTCACACCTGGGCATTCACTAATAAAAACATTTTGTAGATTTTAAAATGGAAAAGGCTAAAAAAGGAAATGGAAATACTTCTAACAGGGGATTATTGCTATTTTTGTGTTCTATCAACTACATGGATACAGTCCTGACATGTCTCTTATGCTTATAAATGTTCTATGTATTTGAAGTATTCGGGTTTATGGAAAAGAAATAGGAATGTGTGATACCATTAAACCCAATAAGTCTGGCTAACAAAGGATAGTGAAAGATGTGATATTTATTCTGATCCCAGTTGTCAGAAATAGCTTTGTAATCATCTGCTATGCAAACTCAATGTCTGATGTCTCTTTTCTCTTGCTAGGAAACATGGTGGCTTGTTAAAGAAGGTTGCCACTCAGCAGTTTTGAATAATTTATTTCTCCCCTCAGTGTTGTGGGTAGACCATTTAATTTCATATGTGCCAGGCAAAAAGCAGAAAAGTTCAGAATATTGCCTATCACTTTACATAATTTCTGACTGGTGTTGGATGTTCAACAGTAAAAGGAATCGTCCTTACTAAGTGTCTTAAAGAATAATCTGCTAAAATATCCATAACACTATGGCAACTTTACGCCCTCTAGAAGCTCATTATGCAAAGCAAATTAACAGTTCCCTTCTCTTTCTACTCCAATGTAAGAATTACACATGCAAGCACAGGGTTTATTTGCACAGAACAGATACTGCAGTCCTGCAGACACTGGGCTACGTTATGCTACAATGAATGCTGGCAGGCCTTTTGCTTCAGAGGACAGAGATGTTTCTTTATGCAATTTCAGATCAGCTATTGAAGAAGCTCTGTCTTCTGCAGAGGTCTGCTACATCATGGTGGTGTTCCTAGGGAACCTGGCTTGGCGGAAGATCAAACTGTATGGAGAGAGATTTACCCTTAAAGAAGCAAGTAGTGCTGTGCCTGAGGAGTGTTATTAGCTGTGCATGTAACTAAGCACAAGTAATTTTTCACGTGCAGCAGAGCATGCTCTTCAACTGGAAAGGATAGAAAGCAGTATGTGTGACACTGAGAGTTTAGTATCAACAAGATATCCAAAAGTACTTTTAAACTATGAAATTCAGCTTAGAAAAGGTGGGTATATGTCTTCAGGTATCGCCTACACCATGACTGTAAACTTTCCAAAGCTGTTTTCTCCTGCCCACCAGCTGCCTTCCTCAGGTTTAGCTTTTTCTGGTACCTTTGTTTCTCACCCTGACTGTTCCAGGCATGCAGCAGTTCTGGAGCCCAGGTTATGGACTGTTTAAGCTGCACATTTCTTCCTGTTTCTTTCCAGATCTTTTGCAAATTACCTGCAAGTAAATTTTTCAATATGACCAGAAAAAGAGGCATTCCTTTTCTAGTAGTCTAACAACATTTTAGCACATTTCCCTAGAGTTTTCCCTCTTAGATGCTTAAACCCCCTGATTTTTCTTGCCATTGAACATTTTACTGAGTAGTAAGAGTTTTTCTAGCATGTCTTTGCAGTGTGGTTTGATCTTTCGAAAAACATTTAAGAGATTGGTCTGGTTAAATGGTTTGAAAATCAGACCAAACTGAGATTCCAGAGATTTCTTCTCAGTTGTCTTGTTATCCCTACTAGCCATGGCTCTGATTAAATACACCTTTGGAAACTCAGCAGGGAAAAAAAAGGAACTGGTCTTTAGCAATGTAATTCTGTACAACACAACGACGCAACTGTGGGGCCAGGATCAAATATTGAAACCCAGCAGAGAACTGTTACTATGTCTCAATTTTTTTTTCCTCATTCAAGTCTGTGATGTACAATGTTCTGTGAGAAGTATTAATGCAGGATGTGGTGGTAAGAAAGTTTACGGGTCCAAGTTGTCTTTTCTATTGTGTATCTAATTGGCTCCCTACACAGGTACATCATGCTTACTCTGTATAACAAACTGGTGCTTTAATATAAATATTAAATTCTGACAGGTTGACTTCTAAGTTACATCCTAAAACATTGCTTAGAGCAACAAAGTTTTGCAGAATAAGTTGTATCTAGATATCAAGGCCTAGATCTGTTTGGTGACTAAATCCTCAATTTTTGTTTCTTTATCAAATAACACACTATTTGAAGAATTTGTCAATTGATTCAGTTCCATAGAGTAGAGCAAGTGTGGTAACATTCATAAAACCTTGTTAAGTGCATAGCACTGACAGGCTGGAGTACTTTTACTAACTACAGTTTTCCAGATCCATACTTCTACTTTTTTTTTCAAGATAGAGGAAATATGTGCCAAGTTTATTAGACCCATATCTCCCAGATGCATTCATTAGCCAAGATCCTTCCTGTCTGGAAGGGTGTTCCCAGTAAATGTAGTTTGGCTTGCAGTTGCTGTGACCTGATTCAGAACAGGAAACTTCAGTATATTATCCCCTACTCTGACGACATTTGAACTGTTCTGGAACAGAGGTGATATGGAGTAATCATTAATGACCTCTAATTCTTTACTTGTATGCCATGCAGTTTTAAAATACTGAATTATTGCTGTGGTTTCTGTAAGTCCAACTTTTATTAAAAAGTTGAATAATCAATGCAAGAGTCCATTTTAGCTTTTTATTTTTAATTTTGAAGGAAAGCATGATTAGCCATCAGTTAATAGCTATAGACATCCCTCACGTGATGCATAATGTCAATACATGAGGCAAGGTTGAGATAAACTCTCAACCCCTGCACTTTTCTTTAGCAGTTTGGAGTATGTGTCTTAAAAATATTTTAAAAATAAATAAATAAGAAATTAAAGGCCCAGACTAAAGGTCCAGACCTATACTAGAAAATATTGCATTCAAAGAGCTTTTGTAAAGGAACTTTTGAGAGGGAACTGACAAAACTAACTGTGATTAGATGGAGCAAGAAAGTAAAATCTTTGTGAATTAATACTGACAAGGTCACTGGCTCAGGACTAAGGCCAGTGATTCCACAGCCACATAAAAGGGTAGAACCAACTTCCAATCCCCAAACCTGCAGCGCAAACATTGAGGAACACAACAGTTTCTAGATATGATGAATTTAGCATCGTAGCAGAAATAATGAAGAAGAATAATCTGGTTAATCTTTGATTATTAATTAAGATATAGTTCATTAAGAGAAATTCAGCACGGATTTTTGAAGAGGAAATAATGCCTGATCAACCTGATACCTCACTACAAAAAATTACTAGTTTGGTAGACGAGAGGAGAGCAGTGGATGTTGTTTATCTTGACCTTTGCAAGGCTTTCAACACTCTCTCCCACAACATCCTCATTGACAAACTGATGAAGTATGGGCTAGATAAATGTTCTGGGGAGTGAACTGAAAACCAGCTGAACTTCCAGGCTCAGAGGGTTGTCATCAGCAGCACAATACCCATCTGGAGGCCAATCACTAGAGGTGTACCCTAAGGGTGGATACTGGGTCCAATACTGCTTAACATCTTCGTTATTTGTCTGGACAATAGGACACAGTGCACCTTCAGAAAGTTTGCATATGACCCAAAACTGAGAGGAGTAGCTGACACACAGATGTCTGTAACACTGTTTGGAGGAACTTTGGCAGGCTGAGGAAACGGTCTGACAGCAATCTCATTAAATTCAACAAAGGGAAGTGTCCAGTCCTGCCCATGGGGCCAAATAACCCCATGCTTCAGTACAGGCTCAGGAGCAACCAGCTGAAAAGTAATTCAGTAGAGAAGGACCTTCAGGTCTCAGTGAGAACTACGTTGCACATGAATCAGGAGTACATACTCACAGCAAAGAAGGTCAGCAACAGTTACCTTAGGCAGTGTGTTGCCAGTGGGTAGAAGGGGATGATCCTTCCACTCTGCTCAGCACTGGTGAGACGCATCTGGAGTGCCGAGTCCAGTGGTAGGCTCCCCAGTATAAGAGAGACAGGGATGTACTAGTGAGTCCAGTGAAGGTCCACAAAGAGGGTGAAGGGACTGGAACATCTCTCCTATTGGGAAAGACTGAGTTAAATGGGACCGTCCATCCAGGAACAGAGGAGGCTCAGGGAGACATTTTCAATATGTGTAAATACCTGATGGGGTCAGTAAAGAAGATGGAACCAGGATCTACTCAATAGTGTCCTGTAGCAGGATGAGAGATACTGGGCAGAAAATTAAATACCTGAAATTCCATGTGAACCCAAGAAAATACTTTTTTACTGTGTGAATGGTCAAACGCTGGAACAGGTTGTTCAAGAGTTATGGAGTCTTGGAGACATTCAAAATGTTACTGTTCTAGTTGCCCCTGCTCTGAACAGGGTGGGACTTGACTACATGATCTCCAGAAGTCCCTTCCAATCTCATCCATTCTCTGTTCCTGGGAAATGGATAATCAAAAAAGAGGAAAAAAATCACAGGGAATGCATAGGGATTCATTATAGAAGTATCACCACTTACCATGGCAGGAACATCTCACCCTGTTCTGCAACAAGCTTTCATATAATTTTCCTAGGCCTGGGGAAGTACAATCCCATGCACCAATATATGCTAGGGGCCACACAGCAGGAAAACAGCTTTGTAGAAAAGGCCCTGGGGGGAACTAAGTTGAACATACGCCAGCAATGTGTCCTTGCAGCAAAGAAGGCAAATGATATCCTGGGCTGCATTAGACAAAATATTGTCAGAAGGTCGAGAAGGTGATCTTTTCCCTTTATTCAGTGCTAGTGAGGCCACACCTGGAGTGCTCTGTCCAGTTCTGGGCTCCTCAGTACAAAAGAGGCATGGACACACTGGAGAGATTTCAATGAAGGGCCACAAGGATGATGAAGGGACTGGAGCACCTCTTCTATGAGGAAAGGCTGAGAGACCTGGGACTGTTCAGCCTGGAGAAGAGAAGGCTCAGGAGGATCTTATCAATGTATATAAATGCCTGAAGGGATAGTGGACACATCCAGATTCTTTTCAGTGGTGCCCAGTGACAGGAAAAGAGGCAATGGACACCAACTGAAACACAGGAGGTTTCATCTGAATATCACGAAACCCTTTTTTACTGTGACGGTGACCAACCACTGGCAGATGTTTCCCAGAGGAGTTGTGGAGTCTCCATCCCTGGAAGTAATAAAAAATATGCTAGACACAGTCCTGGGAATTTGGCTCTAGGTGGCCCTGCTTGAGCAGCGGGGTTGGACAAGATGACCTTCAGAGGTCCCTTCCAGCCTCAACCATTCTGTGATTCTGTGATTAAAGCTATCAAGGAATGTTAGAATGATAGCAGAGTATAAACAAAATACTAGTAAGAAATTATCCCGAAGGGATTCAGTGAGGCACACACACACACGCACACACACACACAAATTAGCTGTAAATGCTTAAAAGCATATACAGTTTACTGAAAGAGATGGATAGACAAGCTAGCTTTTCATAAGCAGGAGTGGGTACAAGAGATGTACCTTCCTGGAGTAATAATAGAGATATTACATATTCTTCTGAGACAACTGGATACTGATATTTGCTTAGTGCCAAGGATGCTTTTGATCTGATTTTATTCTTTTTCTTCTTGCTGCAGAATGTCTCTCTTGGTTTAAAAGGTCCTAGAGAATCAGCTGTTTGAAACAGTATTTTATACTATCATTTGGCCATACACAGCTTGCCCAGAGAAGGGAATAGGAAAGAATTGTTTTATAACACTTTCTTAAGAACTTAAGAATCTGAAAAGAAAGAGCAGAAGAACTAGGCTGAATGAACAGCCTTTCAATGTTCTTTGTAGTGTTGCTGGTAGATCCTGCAACACTGTGATGGGTTGACCCCTGGCTGGACACCAGGTGCCCACCAAAGCCACTCTATCACTCCCCTCTTCAACAGGACAGGGGACACAAGAAATGTATCGAAAGGCTCATGGTTAAGATAAGGACAGGGAGAGATCATTTTGCCAGTTACCATCATGAGCAAAACAGACTCAACTTGGTGAAATTAGTTTAATTTATTACCAATAAAATCAGAGTAGATGATAAAAAAAAAAAAAAAAATCTTAAAACATCTTCCCACCACCACTCCCTTCTTCCCAGGCTTAACTTCACTCCCAAATTCTCTACCTCCTCCCCTGCTCAAGCAGTGCAAGGAGGTGAGGAATGGGGGTTGTGGTCAGTTCATCACACGTTGTCTCTGCCACTCCTTCCTCTTCAGGGGAGAACTCCTCACACTCTTCCCTGCTCCGGCATGGGGTCCCTCCCACGGGAGGCCGTCCTCCACAAACTTCTCCAGTGCGAGTTCTTCCCACGGGCTACGTTCTCACACTCATCCGATGGGCATTTTCCGGTTACAGGCTTCCCATAGGACCACAGTGTCCTTTGGGCATCCACCCACTCCAGCATGGGGTCTTCCCCGAGCTGAAGCTGGATATCTGCTCCACCATGGACCTTCATGGGCTGCAGGAGGACAGCCTGCCTCACCATGGGCTGCACCAGGGGCTGCTGGGAAATCTGCTCTGGTGCCTGGAGCACTGCTTCTCCCTCCTTCCTCACTGACCTTGGTGACTGCAGGGCTGTTTTCTCTCATATCCTCTCACTTCTCTCTCTCTGGCTAGTGTTCCACAGCAGTTTTGTTTTTTTCCTTCTTAAATATGTTATCACAGAGGCTCTACCTCCATTTCTGATGTGCTTGGTTTTGGCCAGTGGCAGACACCGGGAAAGCTAGCCTGCCCCCCCCAAAAATGCCCAAACCCAAACAAAGCACAGGAAAATAGCCCAGACTGACAGTTCTTGTGAGCAACCCAAGTTCTCATCCTGGAAGGCTGGATGCTTCCAATGCAGGGACCAGGGACCAGTTGTCATCTGAGCTATGTTAGCTGCTGATCTCAGCTCAGCACCAGCAGTGAGGAATTCTACATTCTCATTAAGGTTATTAAAGCACATTTGTCAAATGAGCAGGGGTCTGCTCATGGACATGTAGTAGTGCTATTTATCACGCAGTGCCATTTTGGTAGTAAGGTGTCCAAAGCAGAGCAATTCCTCTTGATAAGTTTTCAACATCACTTATCAAAACATTGCAGAAGCATGACACAACCAAAGGCTTCAGTGTGCTCAAATAGACACAGGTGCTTTAACCAGAAGAATACAAGCAGCTCTTCAGACACTGCAGATCCTGCCCAATTATTTTCATTGAGATGGCTTCAGTGTTTCAAGGTCAGGGATTTTTAAGAGTTCTGAAGATCATTTTGTTTGATTTCCAGGGGATTCCAGATGGGACCTGAAATATTATGGGCCGTGTATCAAAAGATTAACTGCTTTGCTGCTCTAAAAGCTAATTGAAAAATCTACATTGTATCAGGAGTGCAGATATATTGTATCTCAGTCAACAGATATGGGATTTCTTTGTTATGCAGGAATATTTAGAGATAATTAACATGACATTTATTTTGCTAATTGCCCTGAAGGAAAATAAACTTATCTCATTTCCTGCTATAATTCACTCAGTTTTGCTGCTTTCCTCACCAACAAAGAACGTAATAGAATAATCTTAACAATAGGAGTCATTCTCATTAGTTTTGGAGGCTTTGATGGTACATCCCTAGTTTGTTGGCAAAGCCAACAGACCTCAGTGGAGCAGCTGTGTGCACATACATACCTCAGCTTTGTATGTTTCCATAGAGTTAGAAAGACCTATGATGTGGAATTCAACCGCCTTGATCATTGCCATGTTTGTCATGTTTGGAATAGAGCAAAGACATGACTAAGCAAAGGTCTTCTATGAAATTATCTTCTGTGATGCTAAAAGGTATATATAAAGCATTCATACATAAAACAATATAAGCCTTTGCTGGATTTTATACACACACTCACACACACAAACAAATATACATGCATATAGTTATATATGTTTGTACACAGAGTAATCAATACAGAATTTAAAGAGACACAACACCTCCTTTTTTCATTCTACCTTGGCCCTCTGTAGCTTTGTTTATTCTTTGGTTGCCTGGTGACTGCCAAGTTTGAATTAAACCTCTTTCCTTCCCTTGCAACCCTCACTTACTTGAGAAGGTCGCCAACAGGAATACTGGTTTTGCTATTTATATTTCCAGCTCAGAAGCTATCCCAGTAAAAATAAAATGTCTTGGCGTGGGACAAGAAAACATTGCATTCACAGAAATGGGCAGTGCCACCCTTTCCCTCATTCCCACCAGGGGTCAATGAAATTCAAATAAATATCATGACTCATTCCTTGCTCAAAATTTCTTCTTTCAGTAAATCATAGATTGATTTACTGAGTGACGTAGTAAAGAAGGCTTGGAACACAGTGAAATGCATACGCAGGTGCACAATGGGAGCGGAGTTTAACCACAGCTGATTTACTAACATCTTACAATTTAATGGCTTCACATTTTTTTTCCACAGGAGTGTGTGTTCTTATGTCAATATGTGTTTTTGACACTAGAAGGACTGTAGCCACTAAATTTTTATACATCCACTGTGTACCCTTTTCACTTTAAAATCAGGATTTATGAGCTGAAAATGAATTGCATACTTCATCCATACCTTGTTTTTTACTTTCATTCAATCCCTACAACACCATCATGGCTTCCTTAGCTTCATCTAGGCTTCATAAGCCTCATCCTCATGGATGCACTCAAACACATAAGAGTAGAAGGAAGTTGTGTTTTGTGTTTCTATGAGTACATTGCATTTCATTTGATAAAGGAAATTGAAAAGATGAAGGGGTGAATACACTTTCTGTCACTTCTTTCATACATCAGATGGCTACTGAAGAATGTGTTATTGGTATATCTTGTGCAGGAACATGGAAACAAAAAATCCAAAATAGTATTTGTACCTGTGTGCTCAATAATCTACTACAAACATCAGCCCCCCTGCTTCCAAGGCGGGAGTGGGAGGTGGTGGTGGCGTGTCTTCCAGCTTCCATCTGTATTAGGGATCTTTCTGCACCCAACTACATTACTGTCTTAGTTCATACCACAAACGTGCTTTTAAGGACACTCTCCAGATAATCTTCACTTAATGTGCTTTGGTTTGTATCACGGACCAGTCTCAAGTGCATGAGCAGGATGCCTTTTAGATAAAATTAAGCTGAAAGGGCACCTGGTACATTCCAGATGTGGAAAGGTATGCAGTACATGCAGTCAGATTTGAGCTAATCCAAACCATAAACCCCTGAAGTGTGCATAGCGTGGATGTCAGCTCCTCAGCACCAGCTCTTTCACTTTACAGAACCATTTTTTGTGAATGCAGACATAGACCAGCAATCCAAAATGTCACTCTCTGGTAGACTGGATGTGCTTTGAACCTGAATGGAGGAGGATGATTCTGATGTTCAACAACTTCTGCCATTTAGAAACTTTCAGATGGCACCAGAGCCTGAGCGTGTTACACACAGGAAACCTGATAGCCTGATGCGACGCCCCTCTGCACATAGACCACTTGTTTGTTTTCAGGTCCCTGCTCTGCTGATTCATTCTGAATTGGGCAGAAAACAACTTCAGAAACTTAGATGTCTTTTGACAAAATGTAGCCGAAACCAATACATTTCAAAGGAAACCTAATATTGCAGAAAATGTTACAGCTGAATCTTCAAGGCTTCTGAAGGAATGGAAGATTTGGGGCTCGGGTCTATGAGAATTTGAATACAGGAATCTTTCTATTCACAGATGTGACTTTGATAGCTAAGGAAAGTTTCCTTTCCTTAGTGAGTGTTTCAGTCTTGATCGCTTTCACCACATTGAGGAGTGGATTTAAGAAGGATTGGGATGTGGACAGGATGATTGCTTTTTTGGTTTATAACCATTTTATAAACTAAAATTAAAATAAACACGCAATCAACAATGTGTCTGAAAAGGCTGAAAAACCCAAAAGAAAGAACAAACAATGATGAGCTCTGATGAAATCCTCTGTTGACGCTACCTGGTGCTCTTCTCAAAGAGCTCTGAAGGCTGCAAGAAATAGAGGAACAGGCATGGAAACACTGGAAGTTTGTATGGCTGACTGTCAGGGCTCTAAGGTGCCTAGTGATTTTAATTGCCCTGACTGGCCTGACCTGGGACCCCTACCCAGCCCCTCTCTGCTGATAACCCAGGAGCTCCACTTAAGCTGAGGCCCAGGCAGCTAGTCTTGCCTAGGCTGCACCATAGGCAGCTGATCTCCTGTCTCCAGCTCCTGGGTGGCCTTTGCACCTATGTTACCTCCAGTCCTGTGTCCTGAACTGTACCCAGCCATTGCCTTCCTCTGTCTGGACTTATGGAACTGTCTGCTGCCACCACCCCAGGGTCCTGTGTGTGTGGTTCCTCCTGACTCGGTCTCTTTTTGGAGCCTTGCTGTCACTGGTCCCTTACAGCTGACTATACTAAAATCCATCTTCAGCCTCCCCATCTCCTTGAAAAGCATCTCCTAAGCTTCTCCCATGTTCTTTGCTGTCAAAATGAAGGCTGAATTGTGAGGTAAGGTCTAGATAGAAGCGTCTATCTAGATAGATGGGCATCTATAATTTTTAATGGAATCAGTGAGAATTGCAGTGTAGAAAATAGAGAATACATATATCCCTGAGTCATTGAAAATCAAGACTCTCTGATAACACACTGGGGTTTTGAGGTATATGATGAAATCTGCTTTAACAAAGCAGCAGGGAACTTTTAACTTAACAAGCTTATCCCCTGAGGGAAGGGACATGGATGTTTGGTGATACAACCTATTTCCTTGTGCTCTGTATTTCTTCTTTATGAAGAGTGAGGCCTTGGCCTTCATTGTACCCCTGAACTCCTGAAGTTGGGCAAAGACCAGCTGTTCAAACAAAGCAGAAATGATGTCAACTACTGGCACACAGAAGAAAATACAGTAAAGAATTCTGGGTATGTAGGTACACTTTGAGATTTGACATTTTTGTAAGGAAAGCAAATGCGCAGGACATCCTAAAATCCTTCCTGTTAAAAGAATCTTGGTAAGAAATGAAGTACAGTGATAGAAATGTTTGGATGGGTTTGTACTTTAAAATGAGGTTACCATAACACTTGATTAATGCTGTTTGAGTCATACTGCAATTGCAGTACACATACAAACTGTTCTAAGATTTATTGTGCAGTAAAAAAGTCTCATTAGAGAGATGTGTGGATATTCAGTGCCATGTTAGTCTCCTTTTAGCTCCAGGCTAGCTTCAAAATCCTATTCTGTACTTTTTTTGGAAAGTTGGAAATCCAAATACTTGCTTCTGACAGAATTTAGGACAACTAGGTATTAATGGCAAATTTAACATCCTTTTTTTGGTTTATGGAAATAGCATTTTAATGCTCTTAAAATTAGAAAAAAAAAAAGCTTTTAAGTTCCTGATTTTTAGTACCTATTACTTTTTGATTTTGTTGTTTGTGAAGTAGGGGTTTTGTGTTCTTTTCTGAAAAGTTTTAGTGCATTTTGATGCAAATTGGCTATCATAATTTTTTTACTGCAAAGATGATGGATATATTTTTCTCCATCCTTCTTGGGAATGAAAAGGAAATAGTCTGTGTCAATATGGACTCTTGTTTGAATGTTTTAATCTAATCTTTGCCACAGGTATAAGGCCAAATTCAGATCACTTGCTAAACAAATTAATTGGAATTGATTGTAATAATATTGGTTTCTCCATAATTCATCTTTTATAGGAATATACAGGTTTCTACATCTTTTGAAGCAAAATTTTTGGGCAATTCATAGATGTTACACATAATGGCAGGCATCATGTCACCTTCTTATTCCCACACCTCTTATGACAAGCATTCCCCAATGTCAGATGATACGTCGTCTTCAAGGAAGTTGGATAAGCAACAACCCTTGTGGACCAATTTGCAATGGAGGTTTTTGATCACCATTTCCTATAAAGCAAGCCCTCAAATTTAAGCCCAGGGGACTTGCAGCTTGGTATAACTTTCCATATTTTACCATCTGCTGAGAACAGACAGTATCAGCATCTAGTGAGCTACACAAAAATACTTCATGACAAAGCTGACATTTTGAGTATGGGGGTCCTCAGATTAGTTAGTTTTGAAGTCTCCTAATAACTGTTGAAGTAGTTTGTTATTGAGGAAAAAGTGAATATTTAGTCAACACACAAAGAAGGTGTGTTACATCTGATAAGACTATATGAAAAAAAACAAACCTGTTACAGCTGCTTTAAGAAAAACAAAGAAAAAAACCATTGAAATAATTTCTAAAGGAAAAAATGAGGTTTCAGGAGCACATTGTTGCCCTGGCCACCTGTAAGAAAAAGGATCGTGTAAGTGTGTGTGTTTCCTTTGCCTGAACCAACTTGCTGATTTTAACTAAATTTGTTAGATGACTCATATTAACAAAGACAGTTCAAGTCCTGAAAGCTTTTTGAAAACAAGAAGCCAGGTAAAGAACAGTAAAAGGTGAAATATGCTATGGACCATGAATACTGGAGTGTTCACCTATCTTTTATATATGGGAAAAATTTTGACTGGACTTGGCTACCAGCCACCAAACTTGCATTGATAGGGAAACTAGGTTTCACTTTCTCTTCTTTTATTGATTTACTTGGTGGTGGTTTCCAGGCTTTGTTTTATCTACAAGTAGGTGCATTTTCTAAAGAAAATGCCTAAATGCTCACAACACTGTCCTAAGTTTGACCAAGAAAGAAATGTTTCCCTGAACATTTTTAGATCTATGATAGAAGACATTTTCCATTAAGATTCCTCCCTCCTCTTTCCCACCTTTTTTTCTTATACTGTGTCTATTAGTGTAGAAAAAGAGGTTTGTGGAAAGGGATAATTTGGTGAAGTTCAGGGGTCAGGGAAGCTTAACTGAGAGGCGCTGAGTCAAAGAAGAAAATGACACAAGCCTAATCTCTACCTTTTTAAGGAAAATAATTTCTCCGAGTTCGTTGCCATGCCTTGTTCTCTCAAACTTGGGACCTTTCTCCAATGCCTCCAAGGTTAATATAAATGAAATGTTGTGCTATATCTGTGTGACAGATGGTGCCTGCTGCTGTCAACAGTAGTGAGTTGTTTGTGCTGGCCTGATATCAGGGACTTTTTGTGAAATATTAACTCTTCACAGGCGTCCTCTTGAAATCAGAGCAGAAGGTGAGGTGTGTGTGTCGGGGTCAGCTGCGATATCCTCCCTACCACTTTGTTGGTGTTTACAACTGAATTGAACGCATAACTAAAACAGAAAACCCCATTGCTTATTCTTGGAATCAGTATTTCAGTTTCTCGAAGAACAGTCAGACAAGATGCATTTCTGATTCTCTATATTAGCTTTACTTAAGTATCACAGACAACTGTAAAGGGGTTGTAAAAACAAAAAGTCCCCAGCCAGTAAGCCTGAGGATGACAGTGTGTAGAGTCTCTGGTGTGCTCATCTGCTGCCAGGAGCACTTTCCTCTAAGTTTGTTTATGTACCTCCCCCTGGTTTTGTCTGTAGAGTTAATATACATGAAGTGTTTCCTGGAAATAACATTACACTGTAATACTTTCATAGTTATAGTATTCTTTTTATTTTTTTTTCCCCTTGGCAATGGGCTTAGGGACTTTTCTGTTTCAAAATGCTATATAAAACACTTTTCTTTAAATGATATTGATTCTGAAGTAAATTATCTTTTTTTCTGAGTAAATAGTATAATGAGTTAAAATACATGACTGAAGAGAAAAAAATCTACCTTCCTCCTGTGCACCTTTCCTCATGACACACATACCATACTCTCCCATTTACCACAAAAACTTTCATTTTGTTATCTGTACGGGTCATCTCTAAGCTTTTTTTCCAATGTGTGCTTAGATTTACATGAGAAAATATTTACATATTAATGTCAAGAGAAATCAGCAGTGTCCTGTTTAGTTATTTTTATCATGGTACTAGCACTACTCTAGAACAAACAATCCATAAAATATGTTTGTACATCAAATACTTTACCTTTTACCCTTGCTCTCTCCAACCCTATTTTAAAATTAGCTCTAATATGAACTTCCAAGCGTGGTTAATTTTTAGAAAATACAAGGTTTGTGGAATACTCTATTAAATGCTTTCAATATCCAAAGCATTATGTTTGAGCAAGAAATCAAGTCATGTAGACAAAAGTCAAAGTTGACTTATCTAATAAAACTGCTTTATGTGGATGGGGTTTTAATATAGGATGATATTTCTGATTAGGTTTCAAGGAAAAGAGGAAGGGGAGTCATTGTCCTGATTCAGGAAGAAATTAAATCCTGAAGACTTTAAATGTCTTAAGGAAGTTCTGTCTTTTGCCTTTATCTGTCTAACAGATGTACAAAAGTCTAATGAGCTTCTTTATTAAGAAAGAGGACATCTAACAAAGCAGCTGACATTTGCTTTCCTATACCTTGTCTAGAACTTCTGTTGATTGAAAGCTGAGAACTGAATCATACCTTAAGTAGGCTTAGCTAATGTAGAAAGCTTAAAAGTGCGAGAAAAATTGGCCAAACAATTGTTGTGAAGTGATTGTTGCTTTGATAGAAACAATAATGACCACTATTATAGGAAATTGAAAATTGAAACATTAACTTAATTTCATGCTTTTGAAAGGTAAATTACTCTGAAGTGTTAGAGAGTACAGGGACAGATATTTAAATCAGGTGTTTACTGTATAAAAGCAAGACTTCACACTATTCAGCAGTGTTCTACATGTCTCTTCTATATCTTTGGAAAAGTGGATATGTACTTCAATACTGAAACACTTCACTAACTGAATTTCATAAATCATAAGAATATTTGAAGTACTTTTTTAAAAAAGGAGAGAACTTGCTATTGTATCATCATTGGCAGTTTAAACCAAAAACAGTGGATTCCCAGTTAAGATCTGTGAATTTTAGAGAACTTCCTGCCTAGTGAAGGTGATCCAGCTGATGCGTATGAGCATTTTGAATAGAGCTTCGTGTGCATCACAATATTGTCCAATGGAAATGTAGCAATGCTAGGCCAGGTGAAATAACTGAAAATGACTACAGGTATTTTTAGTGCTGCCAGGTCCCCTTGTTTCCAAATCGCAGGAATAAGCTGCACTACAAAGTGGCCTTCACAATAATCATTGCGATTAACCAGGGCTCTGGGAATTTTCTGACACCAGTACAGTTCTCAGTGGCCTTGCCTAATAATGACCAGAGCTAATGTATAATATGAGACTCATGTGTTAGCATTTTCAGAGGAATTTCCCAGCCTGCCTTGCTGGTATTTACTGTAGTGCTGTGGAGTGAGGCATTGAGGAGGAGGGGGCAGGGGAAAGAGCATTCTACAATTTCCTTTCAGCACATTTACAGCTATTTTTTCAAGCTCAGCATGTGTGTTTTGGAGGCAGGAGAAGGCCAGGGCACTAGGATTGTTGTCTTAAATGAAATTCCAATCAGTCTAAAGGCTGGCTCTCTAGACAGCCGTTAACTTGCAGGTGTGCCGGACTAAACTGTGCAATGTGGTTAAAGAAATGAAAGCCAGGCTATAAATATGCAGCCTTGAAATGTTTCTTAATATAAGAAGGACAAACAAAGATACCTATGCAAATGTATTTTGATGTACATACATAAAATTAAAAGACAGACAATGAGGCTTTTGGCCAAAGCAGTTTCAAATCTGAAATACTCACTCTGTTTAAAAGGACATGTATTGGGGAGACTATTTAGGCAGCAGAATCTGACACTCACAGAAACTTTACCTGTAAACCCCCTGTAAAGTACCATGTTTGCCTGTAGCCATTCATAACATCCCACTGGTAGAACATAAATTTAGCACTGATTTCTTCTCCTGGCTTTGTTTCCTAGGCCTAAATTTCAATTATTCTGAAGTGATGTTCCTTTTTGAGAGCACCGTGAGAATTCTTTAATCTGTTTAGTACTGTGTAGTAAGTGGGCCTGACTTGCTGACATTGATTACAAACTCAGTCTTAAAATACTTATATGCTTTCAAAAGAACAAAGGGATCCTTTAAAAGTACAGAAGCTTTTACTTATGAGGAGTATATTTCCCAGCCTAGGACAACATTACTAATCCCAGAGCTGGAGCTCAGCCCTGAGATCTTCTGCCTGTTGCTGAAGATAAGAACAGTTTTTCTGAGGTAATACTCTTTACAGGTTATCTTTCTCTTGTTTTTGTTTGCCATCTGGTTACAAATGGTTGTATTTTCTCAATGCATGTGTTATTTCAAACATTTGCCAGAAGAATTCTGATTCTTAGCTTATTGCCATATGTTGTTTCTGTCTGCTGTCTGATTAAAGGTCATAAACCAAGCAGTTTGGTTCAGTTTCCATCTTAGATGGGATGTCCATAATCAGCACAAGACTTACAGGAATTTGAAAAGAATTTCTTGAAAACTTAACATAAACAATGCTGAGAGTAAGCACATTCCACACGGTGATGAGACTAGGAATACTGCTTTTCGTCTAGAGGTGTGTGTGATGCCTACAACTATAAGTGAAGCTGTCCTGGAAAAATCATAGTAAAATGAAGATTACCTCAATTTTTCAGATGAAGAAACTGAGATAAATTCTGTGAACTGTACAATTTCATGCAGGAGGTATTCAGCAGAGCCAAGAACTGAACCAGAAACTGAGTTTCAGACAAGTGCCTTAGTCACAAGTACATCCATAATCAGAACAGTCTGTTTTAAAGACCCGTTGTATGTGTTTCTCTCCTTCCCATCAGTCTTGTCATCAAAAACAAACCAAAGAAGGACCTGAATGAAAAAGGAAATACTGAGGTGGATTTATTACAGTCAATTCAAATGTCTTTAGTCTGTAATAGATAAAACAGTATAACTTAGCTTATTAAAGGAATGAAATGGTTACATCAAAATTAACTGATTTTAACCTACAGTGCAGCAAGTGGATGTTTCAGTATACTCTTGCCAGTTCTTACGTATTTTGGATGGAAAATGAGGTCAATACAAGGTGTTCTTAAATATCATTTTGGTTTTGACTACATGTCAGCCAAGGGACACAGTGGATTTCCTCCCCTACACTATGATTGACTGGTCTTTTCCCGCAATCAGGAAAAACATTACTTTCCCATCAGACATTTAAGTAAGCATACATGAGGTTCGTATTTACTTCACTAGCTACACAAATTTGGAACTAAAATGAATATTCTCAGTCTATGTGATAGCTGATAGGAAAAGCTTTGGTGATGGTCTCTGTGTTTGCTCCCCAGACAGAAGGTTGGGAGGACATATTACGCACCCAGGAAGTATATATTTCAAAGCCAGCACTAAAACCTAGATTTGTAATTAGCAAGTAGCAGCTGGACATATCATTTTAAAGTAAAGTGTTTATAATCCCTTGATAATATTCAGCAAAAGTTTAGCCAAATGGAAACTTTGATTTCATTCAAACACTGAACTGACGAAATACCTTTTCTGGAACAACATCTGTGAGTAAAAGACTCTCTGACCTTTTCTTGGGATTCAAGTAATTTGCATTTAGACCCATACTCTGTGGCCAGACTGTGGCTTCAAACCAGTGCACACGTCAAAGAGTGAAAGAGTCCATCATGGAGAGACTTCGCAATAACAGCTCCTAGAGGTGAAACCCTGAGTCTCCTTTCAGTGTACCACACTTAATCACTGACAGATGTGCAGTGGGGATGTGCAGACTCCTTTCTGGCATGTTAAATCCTCAGGCTGGGGACAATGTTGACCAAGAGTTGGAGGCACATAGCCAAGCTCACACTCTGGCTCTCCCGGTTGCTGGCTTTGCGACCTTGAGAAAGTGCTTCCCTTCTGCTTAACTTCCCTTTTCTTCATGTAGTGCTTGCATTTTCAGCTTTTGTTGTGAGATTTATGGGATCACCTTGTGGACCAATTCTAAATAATTGGTCTGGAGTTCTTTTTTTTTTTCTTTAAAACCAGGAAATAAGGGCCATCAGTATTAGGATTCCCCTTTTATAGATCACATGGTATAAACCTAGAGTTTATAGTTACTTATGGAAAGCATACCAGAGGTTGCCTGATGAGGCAGGAGTTTAATACAGAACCCCATGACCCAATATAGTTCCTTAGAGAAAATCTTTGAAAAAGAAATATTGCTGGCTTTTGTCTCTTATCTGTTCATCTTTTCTCATCTGACTCCTCTGTCATGTTTCTTTCCCAATCAGTTTGTCCTTTTCAATCTCAACAATGCTTTAGAGGTTTACTAGGGGGCAAGTGTCAGGGGAACTTAGTTCACTGGTCTTCTTGTGCTACAGCTTTGAGATACGTATACGGCAGCAGGAATGGAGAGCAGATAGAATCTGGATCTATGCAGAGAAGAGACTTAAAACTGTCACCATCAGGCATTTTGGTTTTAATATTTGAACCATTTTTTCCTTTTCTTCTCAAATTTGTAATGTAAAAGAATCCAGAGTGTGTGAAGATTGGAAACAGAGCAAAGGCTAGGGGGAAAAAAAAAATACAGGCACTATGCGACGAAGCATGTGGAATACAAGAGAAGGAGGAGAATGAGGCATTGTTCTGGTCTGTTGTAGAAATGAGATCCATTGCTGAAAGAGAGTATAAGCCACTTCTTTCTACCTGGGTGTATCTAAACAAGCACTATGAGTAAATAGGCACAAGTTCAAATCTGCAAAGTAAAGGAGTAGGTCAAAAGTTTCACTTTTCTTACACAGCTATAAGAAGTGAGTGAAAATAAAGAGACCTGGGAAACAAAGATAGAAGGTAATCTTCCAAAATCAGGGTAAAGGAATTCTGATGCAGAAGCAATGACTTAGTAAGCAGAATATTCAAAAGTCTGCTGGTGTTTAACATCCTGTGCATCTAGGAGCTGTTGGTCCAAGATATTTTTCCACTGGGTTTTACTTCAAGAACTATATGGCCTCAACTGGAAACAAACATTTCTCGTTGTATTTAGAGTAATTTCCCATTAATAACTTCTTGTTAGTCAGAGCAATTTTGGTTTCTTAATGTGTTTCTAGAAAATGCTGGTCAGCTGGTTTGAAAACTTTAGTGTGTGCTAGATTACTGATCCTCATCCATTTTTTCAAGACACAGTGGAAAAGTTGTTCATGCTTTTTATTTCCAGTATTTTCAGTAAAATGTCATCTCTAAATGGCAACAAAGCACAGATCCCATGGCCCTCTGCTTCTTAAGTGTGTTGTTTTTTCCATGTCTTTGCACCCAAGTCTTCTGGACATTCCAGTCATTCCAACAGTACAAAGCCTTGTTGTCATTTTCTGTGTTTTCTTGTTATTAACATTTTTCAGGTACTTCATGACAGGTGCTTTCAAAAACAAAGTATTCTTTCAAGGACTTTAAAAATATTTCTTGAAGGTGGAAATAGTGGTTTACTTTTCCAGATTATGAGGGATTTAAATTACTATGTTTTGTTTACTTAATCTTCTCATTGTACATCTCTTCCCGAAATGCAGAAAAGTAAGGGTGAAGGGAGTTCAGTCCTGAACCACAATACAATTTCTTGTCACCAGTTGATATTAAAACAATTGTCAGTATTCAAAAAATTGCCAGCATAGTATTTCTCCCCTATTCATCTTTCAGAATGAATAAGAAGTGTGGTAGAGTGCATTAGCATTAAACTTGGATTCAAGATTAATTGCTGTTTCTGACCCAGCATAGATTTGGAGTGTGAAGACAGTTAATTCATTTCATCTGCTTCTGTTCTAACCCTTACTACATATCTGTCTTATGTCTTTGAATCACAAGCTCCTTGAGACATAGGTAGTTTCTTAGTAGCTGTCTGGAGCCTAGTACAATATACCCACATTTGAACTAAAACTCTCCTATCTGTATAAGTGGTTCAAATAATAATGCCAGGACAGGGGTTTTTTTGCTATTTCACAGAAGCACAATTGGGATCATTTACGTAATTATTTTGGCTATGTCTACAAATCTGTAGGAAGCCATCTCCTCTGCCTGAACCTAGACATTTATCTCTCTTTAGAGAGACTCTCTCCATTCATTCCTCTCTGGTGAACCTATAATAGATTCGCAGAGAAGATCCTGTTTATGCCCTTCAGAGTTTCAATGACACTTGAAATAAAGATTTTTGACATAAGCCCTGCAGCTTCCCCTGTTTGCAGCTCCCCTTGCTAATTTTGGTGTTTGCTTGGTGAGGAAAGTAGTGAAGAAGCATGTATTGGCCCTGTGGTTTGATCACGGGCTGCTGAATTTCAACTTGACCTCAGCGCCTTTCAGACTGTTTTGCAAAATAATGTTGGAAATTGGAAACAGAGATGGTGGTGCTCCATATTTGTCCTCTGCAATTCTATACCATTTGCTGGTACTAATCTTCTGCCTTCTGCCTGCTAGTGATCTTTAGTGTGAACTCGTGCAACTTTAATGATCCATTTAGAAGGGTTAGTTCGTTCTGTGTAATGTATGAAATCCTGCAAGGTGTGCATCTTGTTTTGTCAGTGATCTTTTACTGATATTTTTGGAGTTGCTAACAAAATGCTCAGAATCACCTAGAATGAATAGGAAGAGGAAGTATTTAGGGCACTTCTGTAGCGAACAACAGCTTGGGTTGTTGAAGAGACATCTATAAACTAGTGAGCTCAGGTAATTAGTAAAAGCAAAACAAGCTTGGTGCTGACTATGCAATCTTGTTTCTTAGTAGATGAGACTACCAAAAGACTGTAGACTTTTCCTCAGTCTCTTGGGTTCAAAATGTTATGTGTGAATATATGATATGTTTATTCCTGCAGAAAAGTACTAATAATAAGGCCATGACCTAGGGAGATTTGGTTTTGAGAGTCTTGCCTTTGTTGCTTGTTGGAGAATTTCATGGGGAACTTGATGTGAAACTGCAGCCTTTGGGTCACTGAGGGGTGCAGAAGACTATTATACGTTATTGTTCTTATTTTTCTGTTACCTTCCAGTTCCAAGGGATCTTTTTTTGAACATGATGTAAAATAGTATCAGATGGGAAGAGAGAGGAAGTGATCTCAAATATTTTCATGCAATGGGAAAACTATTTCCTACTTGCATCCAAGCAGGATGCAGATTTCTCACAGGTGCCTTCATTGCATACATTAGTTACAAGATAGAAAAGCAGCAGTGAAGTTTGTGTTTATCTTATTTCCTCCACCTGTGCTGAACAGCTATATTCTATAATACTGAGTAAATCAGGAAAGAGGTTGCTGGGAAAGTGGTGTAATCTTATATACACATCATTATGGAGCAAGTTAAGATACTGGACTTTAAATCACTTTAAAGCCTAGGGGAAAAATAAACTTTCTCTTCTGGGTTAGCAATTGCATGAAATGTAGCCTTCTTGTGCATGGCTTTTTCCCCACTAAAAGATTTCTTCTTTGTTTCTTTTTCATAAATCCCAGATGAGACTTTCAAATCCAAGTTAGTTTGAAGCCACTGAATTTTTGTAAGATTTGCTCTAGCAGCTTATTTGCACTGAACACAGAAGTCTGAGGCAAGAACGACTGCAGACTAGAATGTACTGTAGGTCTATGCCAGAAGCTTTGAACTCAGGTACAAGTGAATCATTTCCAAGTAATCTGGCCCACACAATGGGATATTTCCTGCCTGGATGAATTACACGCTGCCTGGGTGGGCTTGTGAATGCTGAGAAAAAAACAAAGATTAAAAAAATCACTGCTCCACTTAAACCGGGGAGGCAACCCAGTGAGGATGTCTGAAATGCTAAGGAGTGCTATAAATGTTTCAGGTTTGGCCTGCCATGGGCTGATCAAATTGTATGTGAAAGGCTGCAGCGTGTTTTGCTTTAGCAAACACTCTTGTTATCACCTTTTTTGTACCAGATATATCATAGCAATCAGTTTGTCTTGTCCTGTCAGTGTCCACGTGGTAGATTGAAAAGAAAGAAAAAAGTATTCTCTCAAGTTTTTACTATTGAAGCATGTCATTTGAATGTCTGCAACCACTAAGTGGAGTTTGGGGAGGGTAACAAAAATTTGTGGCAGCTTAAAATCTTCATTTCTGGACCCAGGGTAATCTCCACCTGACAAGAACTAGAAAGAAGTTTCCCTGGCCTCAGTTCTCCAGGAGCCAACCCCTGTTGGGTGTGCAGTTTTGGGCCTCAACTAGCCACCATGTTCAGCAGGGCAAGCTCTTGGTGTAAAGCATCTTCAAACTGCTGTTATATAGCCTGGAAACTTCCATGTGGGAAGAACCAGCTAAGAAGTGATTCAGCCCATCTGGCAGATTTCTGGGAGTATGGCTGCAGGAGGAAAAGCTTTGTTTTGCATAAAGGACCATGTATCTTCCTTAGTGCTAAAAGTGAATTACTTTTCATTACTCACTTTCAAAGTGTTTGCTCTGGTGAAAAGCTGAAATTTCTCAGCAAACTGTGTCCACCAGCACAAGACTAGTTTATTCCTAACACTGTGCAATCTAATGATGGGCAACCATCTTACCCTACAGGGTACATACAAGCACTCAGATACCTCTATGTCTCATTCAGACAGCTGTTCTATCACCTGTGATAACTGCTTCCTTCTTCCCAAAAGAACCAGATATGTTCTAGATCACCTTCACACAGTGGGGATGAATCTCCAGTTGGTCATCACTGACAGAATAGGAACACACAGTGGAGAGTTCCACTGCACTGTTGTTTCCAAGGGAATAGGTTGAAGTCAATTTGTTTAATTTCTATGAACCAAGCATACAGATGAGCTCATGATGTCTTTGAGGAATCAGGCCTGTGGTCCCCAAGGCTCCAAGCCGTAATGTTATCCTTCTCCATTTATTAATTTTGAGCTAAAATTTAATGTAACTGAATAGTTTTATCCAAGATTAACAAAAATCAATCCCTCACGTAATGCCATTAAATTAATTGGAGTTGCACCAAGCATGACTTTGGCCCATTATATGTTTTTTCTGAAGATGTGAATCATCTCTAACACAACTTCACTGACTTAACATTTTGGACAACAGATTGATGCAAGCAATTCTACAAAACCTCCATCCTCAAAAATTTTCATAACCACCTTTTTCAAAACCACATAAATGTCTTGCAATTGTGCAGAATGAAACATCAGGCCACAGAACTTACACTGCAAATTCATCATCGTCTGATTTTAAGGCATCGATCAGCACTGAAGTTTCTGGCAGAAGCTTTCATCTGAAATAAGAAGGCGGCTGTTCCTAGGTCTTACTATTGTGACTTTGAATATGATCTATCAGGTCCTCTGTCTAAATCCCCTTTTGTAAAGTTTTGGTACAGAATGTGATCTACACTGTGGATAGGACCTTGCTTAGTGTGCTTTCCCAGAAGCAACAGGCTGCAGCTAAAATGTAAAATGTTGTGATACCACATAATTCCGTTTTCTGTTGATAGAAATTTTCGATATTTTTGTTCTAAAAAGCATCAGTCGGGTTTTCTGACTTTAAACAGATTTCCAGTTGTTTTCTTATAGCTATGTCAAAGTGCTTGAATTCTTTCTTTTAGTAATGCTGAAATATATGCTTGTTTCATTGTACTTCCCCCCACCTATAGAGGCAAGATATTTAATAAAATTATGTGTTGTATTCTCTACATGCAGTATTCTCTACTTTGGAGTCTAACAACTGAAATTTTTCAAATTAACTGATATTTTAGCCAAATTGGTCAATTTCAGGTTTTTTCATTGTAGAATTAATCCATTAAGATTATTCTTTCAAAATCTAGTTGTTGAAGGTCTATAAAAGCCCTTATACAGCCAGGAATAACCTGGCTTGTATATTTTTCTAACAAGACAAACATTTAAAGAACGGAAAGCTGAATCGGTTGCAGTACATAGAAGAAATTTTACCACTGGCTGTAAATGTATTTAGATACCTAATTCAGAAGAATGTCCGGGCTCCAGTCCTGATGAGTTCCTGGCTTCATCTGTATGATGAAGATATTTAGCTTTTCTCTGCTCTTTTTTACTAACCAATTTTGATTTCAAGATGTTTATTGCCTGAGATTATTCCTTGTTTTAAGAATGAACAACACCTAGCTTAAATGGGTTTCTAAATAATTCTAAGTACAAAAAATAATATATTAACAAAATGATAACTTACCGATAGCTACTCACTAGAACTTGAACTTATCAACAAATATGTTATAGAAGATTTTTTTTTAGTTGAATGTCTTTGGCAGAAGGAAATATTTTATCTTATGTATTAGAGTGATGGTCATTATAAAAGAATAGGAAAAATAAAACTTTGTTTTGTTTTGTTTTAGGATAATATATAATAAACACACACTGGGAAACAAATGTTTTAAAACCAAGGAGATCTCCATAGCAAAGTGATATGAAAAAATAACATAGATTATTTGGAAAAAACACCAGAGGAAATAGATTTTTTAATAGAAAGAAAAACTATTTCCCTATGGAGCTGACTGAAAATTCACCATCCTTGGCTTCTTGAAAATTTCATCCCTTCTTCTTGATATAGCAATGAAAATTATAGCAAATAGTTGTATACACAGAAAAGTATACTTTGTCATGATCAAGGCAAAAAATAATAGAGGATCTTGATTTTCAAACAAAGCTATGTCTTTGGAAGGGGGAAAAAAATGTAGCCCTGTGGTAGCCCTTCCTTTTTTACTTTGAAGATTCAGTGAATAAAATATACTTTTAAATGGTACCAGGTTGTACCAGCAGCACTACAGCTCTGCTATGAGAAAGATCCTTTTTGTCCTTATGAGGCATTTTGTATGAGTAGAAAGTCTAATAGTTTTCTCCTCGTTTCCAGAGGAAAATATGATTTTTAACTACAATTAGAGCAGTCCAATAATAGTTCATTAAATCACAGTTTAGTCACACAAGGATCATTTCCTTTTTGAAGGGAAGTCCTTAATTTAGAAGACTTATTCAATATATGTCGCATAAACTTCTCTATAAAGGGGAAATCTTTTTTTTTCCCTTAATATTCATGTATTTGAAACTTTTTTTGTATACTTATCTTTGTTCCTGTAATGAATGAATAATTCATTCAGCTATCCTTATTCAGTCTTTCAGTATCTGTGGTGAGTCATGATTGAAAATATTGAAGAGGATATTTATAATAAAAGGGTAATATTGGGAGTATTTGAGATACTCATCATGAATTTAGGATGAATTGCAATAAATAAAATGTATGTCAGATCCCATTCAGATACTGAAGTAATTTAATTTAAAAAAAAGATGAATGTTTAAGGAACCCTGATGCACTTCTGCAAAATGCGAAGGGGAGAGGGGGTGGGGGGGAAGGTGGGGGGAAGGAGAGGAGAAACAGTACCCTTATCTCAAAGATTAAATAAGTAAGAATTTATATTCTCACGTGAAATTTGCCCTGTACAGTCTGCTCAGTACTAAAAGTAATTTTAAATTAAGTAATAATAATAATAAAAAAATGTTTACATGCCATATGTCATTATATAACCACATCAGATTATAATCACCATAAACTATAAAACTTTTATTCATATGGTTCAAAAGCACCATTAAGGATGGTTTAGGTTTTGGGTTGTTGTTTTGTTTTTTTTTTTTTCCAGAATAGTCTCCCTTACCTGCACCAAAAAACTCACAGATTTGAAAGAAGCAAAATTAATTTGAGCCTGTTTGTTTAGGTTATCTAATACTGTACTCTATTTTTTTAAAACCTTTCCCTGAACATCTCTTAACATCCACTGTATGATGAAATTCCCATAGAACAATGTAGATTTATCTACATAACTTTTCTTAGTCTCATAAAATTCTGTTTAAGTTTTGCTGAATTTTAACAAAAATGTCTCTCACTCTCCTCCTTGGAAGAACACTGTTAGCAAACCATAATAATAATTTGGACACTGAAGTGACAAGACCCACAGTAACAGTCTTTATATTGTGCATAGATGGTAATATAAAGGGGCTTTTTTTAAGCAGTTCATTTTTACCAGCTGTCATTCTGCCTCATTCACTATAAGAAACATAACACAAGACGTATATTCAGAAATACAATTGTATAGAAAAGGTAAAACCAGGTGGTGGTTTTTTTTAAGCTTTCGCCTGCCTGACTTTAAAATTCAAGTGCTACTGTTTAGATGTATCCAATGATGATTACGATGATTATTTCAAATGGTATATTAGGGTTGCAAGTCAAAGATTCAAAATTCAGTAATGACTAACCACAAGATTAATTACATGAACCTGCTTCACCCTTCCTTCTTTTTCCTTTTTCACCTTCCAGCCTCCTTTCCCCAGGGATTCCTTTCTTAGTAACCTCTTTACAGCAAAATAAACTTAGGTATCTCCTTGTCCTCTCCTCTTTCTATTCCTTCTTTTGCCAAATTAATTAAGAACCAACAAGGAAGCATCTGTAGCAGAGGGCATTCCTGCTTACGCTCTCAGTTTGTGTATCTCTGATGTTACAGTGTCTGAGACAGCTGGGGCACAATTCCAAGAGATTCAGCAACAGATGACTTTGAAAATGCATCAAACAAATTAGCAAGTTTTTACTAACTTACGTGAGAACAGGTATTTCCTAGGTTTAAAATGTACCAACACCTGGGATGGACTTTTACAGGAACAAGAGCAAGCATATCTCTGACCTGTTCTTAGTGTCAAAACCAGTACCAAGAGCTTCCAAGAAGCTGGTGGTGTCATGACCAGTGCCAAGACCTTCCTCCACATAGCGAAAGTATTGGACCTTTTGCATAATTTGAGAATTGGAGGTGGTAAAAAGACTGTTATCTAAAGAAGTGCTGCACCATTAATTGTAAGATATGTTATGCTGAAAAGTAATGTCTGCATCCATTCAGTTGAGGTCTTTTTTTCTAGACCCAGTAAAACTACATTTGCAAATCTAGTTCTACTCCATTTTAGCTAAAGTAAGATGACAATTATTTAAATATTTGTAATGAAGCCAATCAGTTTAAAACCTATGGTTTTGGTTGGTGTTTATTGGACATAACTTACTAATAATGCATATGATTTTCCCCTCTCACTATAAGCACGCACACATAGAAGCGTTTCTCTATAGAGGTATGTATTTGGGGGAATATGAGGTATTGCAGTTTTCTCAGTGTAATTTCTTCAATTAAAGTTTTTTTTAGCAAATAGACTATTTTTAGCAAATAGGCAGAACAGAAATGCCTCCTCCATTCTTGCCTGTTTTGCTGGAAGGATGGAATACGCTCCTTCTTTTTCAGGTCTCCAGGTCTGCAGCACATCCTTTGAGGCCTATAGCTTCAGATACCCCCTTCCACATGCATTCTTAATGCAGGAAAGATTTCTATCTGATGCCTACATTTCTGTGGTCTGAGACATGTGCTGGTCTAGTCTCTGCATGCCTGGGTGAACTGAATGCCAAGGTGTGTTACAGTCCCTACTGCCAATCTAGGTGCCATCTTGAGGCTCTTCAGAGTTCTTTGAGGAGTCATCACTGAGATGAGCCCACAGACAAGGAGATTGCACTTGTCATAGTGGTGTTTGTTTCACCAGAAGTGTGGGGAGAAGAGTGGGGTGCACATTGCTCGTTTTGTCCACTTGCATTAGTAGAACGGAGCATATTGGGGAGACCACAGTCCATACTAGCAGCCAGCGAGTGTGGCTACCACATTAGACGTGGAGGGTGGTGGATCTTCTTGAGGTACAATTACAGCCACACCTTTTACTTGTAACAGTTCACAGAAGCCCAGACCCAGCCTTCTGTGTAACCTCTCTGGGAGGCAAATGTGATGGGAATTTCTGAACTTCAGTAATGCCTCAAAAACATGAAGATAGGTGGTAATGCATAACTGGGGTCCACTGAGACACATTTGACTGCTTTTGCTTGATTAAGTGAAAACAGAACTGTCTTGAGGGGCCCATTATAATGATATCCATCAGATGTTAAAGAAATTAGATCAGAAGGGAAGAAGGGTGGTAACACTAGCACTCAACATGTTGCCAGTCCAACCAGATTCACAACAGCTGTAAGCTAAACGTTATTCACACCGTTCAGGCCTTGAAGCACTTTGCAGATATGTCAAGTTTTCCAGTTCTTAAAAGCCAGTTCTTCTGCCATTTGGTTCCTGGTTTACACTGGAGACAGTTTGACTCATAGCTAAATTATCTTCAGGCTGTAATACTGAGGGGATTATAAATAACTCCCTTTATAACTATTAATGCCATTACATATTGTGTTATTTCTCTTTCTCATATATATATAACTGTTAAAAACCCCATAGTTCAGTAGAAAAATACATATGGATGTCAAAATAGATGTATACCGTACTTATGGACAGCTCCATGGATCTTGTAAGTCAGCATAATTGTAATTAAATTATCTGAGTTGGAACTCATTTCTGTTTTACTGTACAGAATGTAGTTTTGGATCTGGCAGATCCATCTGGATTAATCTTAAATGCCCTTGACACTGTAATTTTTAACCTTTTCGTTCTAGTTTGATAATACTCAGAGAAAGGTTTTGCTTTTTCTTCATGCTTCTGCAACTGTGCTGTAGTTTGATAACAGTAGTTGAATAAATTGTATGCTAAAGGAAACACGGTCTGGCAGAAGACTGGGTTTATTTGATCTATTGGTGTTTCAGAATCTTGCAATAGCTCACAGTTTAATGTTATTTTGTATATTGACTTGAAAATGTGAATTTTGCACAGCTGTATTTAACACTTTACACTGAGAGGGTTTTTACACAACATTTGCAGGTAATTGTCCATCTTAAAAAAATCTCAAAAATCTGTCTTGTTAATGAGCTGACTTCAATCTAAAAGAACTATGAAAGCTAAGTTAAAAGAAGGTAGTGCATAACAGAACAAAAGACACTTATGATGATAGTCTTGAAATTTAGTTTCATTATTAATTTTGGATGTCCTAAATGATATAATTTATTTTCTGTCTTTTTCCAACACTTCTGTACACTGCAACCTTGCCTATACTTCAGGAAGACTTACATGGTGGATAGGGTTTTTTTGTTGTTTCAGTTTACTGAACAGAAGTTGTCTCTGGCACATGCACAAAAATGCAACAAATCAATTAAAATTTCCCATGACATTAAACAATACTAGGTAGCTTGATCACCTACAAGTAAATCAATAAGCCATAAGTCTGGAACAAGGAATACTTGCCCTTGGTGAAGGATGTTGATATTAGGAAACAAACAAAATGAACATATATAAGTTCATGTGGCCTGACAAGCTGTACCCACAAGTGTTGAGGGAGCTGGCTCATGTAACTAGGAGGCCACCATTCTCAACCATCTTTGAAAGGTCATGGTGATCAGGAGAGGTTCCTCAACACTGGAAAAAAGTAAATGTCACCTCTATCTTCAAGAAGGGCCAGAAAGGAGATCCAGGGAACTACAGCCTGGTCAGCCTGTACTCAGTGCTTAAGAAGATGATGGAACGAGTAATCCTGGAGCCCATTTCCAAATATATGAAGGACAAAGGAGTGATCAGTAGTCAGAATAGATTTACAGTGGGTAAATCATGCTTTTCCAACCTAATAGCCTTCTACAATGAGTTGACTGGCTTGATGGATAAAAGGAGAGCATTCAATGTTACTCACCTTGACTTTAATAAGGTTTTTGACACTGCTTCCAATGCCATCCTCATAGACAAACTGACAAAATATGGGTTAGGTAAGCGCATGTTGCAATGGACTCAGGACTGGCAAAATAGCTGGGCCCAGAAGGTTAAAAATTCATGGCACAAAGACCGGTTGGAGATTAGTCATTAGTGGTACACCTTAGGGATTGATCCTGTGGACAATACTGTTTAGCATTTTCATTAATGACCTGGGTGGAGAGAGTGCACCCTCAGCAGTTTTGCTGATGATATAAAACCGGGAGAAGTGACCAATACACCACATGGGTATATTGCCATTCAGAGGGACTTCAACAGGCTGGAAACAGGGTCTGACAATAATCTCATGAAATTCAACAAAGAGAAGTGTTTAGTCTGCCCTTGGGGAAGAATAACCCTATGTTCCAGTACAGGCTCTGGACTCGCCATCTGGAAAGCAGATCTGCAAAGGTGGACCTTGGTGTCCTAGTGGGAACAGACTGACAATGAACCAGCAATGTGCCTTCACAGCAAAGGCAGCCAGTGGCATTCTGGGCTCCGTTAGGCAGAACACTGCCAGAAGATTGAGGGAGGTGACCCTTAACACTCTGCTCAGCACTGGTGAGACACATCAGGAGTGCTGAGTCCAGAACTGGGCTCCCCAGTATAAGAGAGACAGGTACATACTGAACTGAGTCTAGCAAAGGGCCATGAAGGGACTGAAACATCTGTCCTATAAGGGGAGGCTGAGAGATCTAGGACTGTTCATCCTGGAGTGGAGAAAGCTCAGCTAGTTCTTATCTGTGTGTATGAATACCTGATGGAAGAAAATGAAGATGAGGGAGCCAGTCTTTTCTCAGTGGTGCCCTGTGATAGGACAAGAGGCAATGGGCACAAATTAAAACACATGGAATTCTATCTGAACACAAGAAAACTTTTTTTTTTTTTTTTTTTTTTCACTGTGAGGATGTTCACACACTTGGAACAGTCTGCCCAGAGAAACTGTGGAGTGTGCATTCATGGAGCTATTCAAAACCAGATGGAGCATGGTCCTGGGCAACCTAGTCTAGCTCACCCTGCTTGCATAGGCAGGGGTTGGACTAAGCAATCTCAAGAGGTCCCTTTCAACCCCAGAAACTCTATGATTCTGTTATTTTTTCCCTATATATTGCCAATACTCTACTCAGGCTTTTAATGTTTATTCTAAACACCAATTCAAGGATTCATACTGAATGTACATTTGAAATTGAGCCAGAGAAAGAGGAAACAGATAATAGCAACTATAAAATACCTCGGAGGCATAAACATTCAGGAATGAAAAATGATGCATAGACTTACTAGACACGACATTGTCTGGGGACAAAATCAACCTATTGTGTAGCTGTCCAATGTAGATAGTTATATAATGACAAACATCAAAAGTCTGGGGATTGATAAAATGTTCATTTTCTTTCAGCTGTATATGAGGATGTCAGCAATACAAAATGCTGCTAATTGAATTTTTTACCCCTCTCCAAATTTTCATATGTAAGCTATAAACATCTAAGCTAGTATTAAGAGTTTCCTGTAGGGGATAATATCTATATTTATGTGCACCATAGACTGGACAGCTGAGCTATATGACTTCCAGAAAGCGCCATCCAAATGAAAACAGTAGCTTAAAACTGTGTACAGTTTTAAAAGGAATGAAAGATCTAAATATGTGATGCACTGGTCACATTGGCAACAAGCATTCTCTTAATAAAAAAAGCAGTTTGGTTTTTTATCAAACCTAGGTCCTGTACCTGCCCCTGTATGTCATTTGCTTTGATCATGTACTGCCATTTGTTTCATCATTGTTGACTCTGGATATTGTTATATTCTGATGCAACAGATGTAAACAGCTAATTTGATTCATTTATTAACCAGAATTGTTCATCACAGAGGATGTCTCACTGAAACCAGCTTAGTTTATTTTAAAGAAGAAAAAACAGATCAAAATAATTAGAAACAGAAAGCCCATGACCCTTCTACCTCTTTTTCTGTCTCCTTCAGAGTTCAGAAGCTGAGTTGTTCTGGCTTTTTGCCTCTCTCTATGCCACCTACATTGTTTTCAAAGAACAAATCAACCCATATTTTTTATTTGCTTCACTAACGAAACAGTCTGATTCATAAAGCCTGGATTTTATTCTATCTATATTAGACACCAATGGAGTGTCCACCAGCACTGTGTGCTTATTCCATTCCCCAAATATAGGCACTTCATGCCCTTAGCTGTCCCTCCTGGCTCTCAGCTGCTGCTCCAAAGGGCAGAGGTTTTCTGCAGGTCCTGTGCTGCATCTGGCAGCCCCAGGTTGCCTCAGGCAGCCAAGAGAATCTCAGAAAGAGTTAAATACGTATGTTTAGGGAATTAATTGATCCCCTGGATTCAGTGTATGAAAGTAAGGCATCTTTCCTTTATGATACTTGTCCCTTCTTTTTGTAATATCCCTGCAGTTAATTCTGGTCTTCAGAAACCTGGTGCTGATTACAATAAGCCAGATTTAAGAAAAACATAGTTCAGCAGAGCTGTGAAGGCCTGAAGAAATTATTCCATTTTAAAGCATACTAAGACAAGAAGACTTTGCAGTCCACAAATGTACTCAACTGTCCGGACTGGCAGACCTGTACAAATGCACAATGACTCCTTCCTTGCAGAGAAACCCTGAGGCATGCAGGAGAACATGCACCAGCCCCATCTCCTCCAGGCATGGCCAGTGTGAATCTGGGGACTCGAGCTTTGGGGCATACCAGGGAGCACATCTGTTCCGCAGTGTAAATGCAGATTATAAACATTCTCAGAAATATGTAAATAAATAAATAATCCAATATTCTTTTAAACCATCAGCACTTACAGGGTTTTGTCAAACAGTCCAGAAAACTTGCCACTGACTGTGACTTAACAAGTGGAATTTCACAGAAATGCCCTGTAAACCTGCTTAGAATTGATAAGCAACGTGGTTCAAATAACTGGAGTGTAGAAGTGCAAAACAGCAGAGAAATTGTATCTTTTGTAAAGGTTCTCAGGTAATTTTTAAAAAAAACTTAGTCCTGTGATGTTCATACTGCCCAGTTTTGAAACCTGTGAGCAGATTTCAATATGAAAGAAAGGAGCTATTGTTCCACAAAGGGAAACAAGCTAAACTCAGCTGCAGTTATAAGAAAACAGAAATAAACATCTTTAAGGGAACAGAAATTATTGATGAGAGCAATTTGTCACAGTAATAGTAAAACAGTAGCACCTTAAGCAGTATCATTAGAATAGATGCTGATGTTGCCAATTCCCTTTCATAATGATGTAAAGTTACTAAATAAGTAGGGGAGAACAGGTGGAGAGAAATGCAAAAACTTATCATGAAGGTAGTAATGTCAGTCTCTCTCAATAATTTTCCAAGCTAATCAATTTCAAATGTTAAAAATGCTTTTTATATGCTTAAGTACAGCTTGTTCTACTCCAAGCACAATGTTTAAATCCATACAATTTTTGTACTATTACCTATTTCTAAAAGTGCAATTATAGGTCACGTTATTCTGCCTCCTGACCAACTTCCTCTACTATTGAGTTCACAGGATGTCTTATGGCTGAGGCACGAGACTGAACATCGATAAATGGAGGATTTTTTTCAGTTTTGCAAAGTCTTTCTCCCTGGCTTTGCTCAGTTGTTTGGATTGAGAACAGCAGCAGATTAAACTGTTTGCAGAATAATTTGGGCCCAGATATGGAAAAATTGCAAACATACAGCATGGAACTCAAACAAATCAGGCTGAGCAAAGATGACAGGCAGGAGGCAAAGTTTCTTAACTTACAGTGAACTCTGTAAATGACACCATGACTGTTCATTATCTGACCTAAGGTCACCAACACCTTGCTGTAGCAGCCAGCCTCACTAGCTCAAGTTGCCATCAGGCAAAGGTGTCTTCATCTATGTCCACTGTGTAGTTTTTACCTCCTCAAACCTCAAGTGTCAATATAGGAAGTAGGAATAACTACATAGATTTTTCAAGTAGCAAAATACAAACTGTTTAAAGGAAGGATTGTACAATTTTTCAATCCTAATTTGCATTGCAGGTGGATCGCAATTTCAATTTATATCTGCAAGTGATTTGAGAAGTAAAATAATATTTTGAATAATGCAAGGATTATGATAGTGATATAGGCCTTGATAAACAAGCTAAAAAGAAAAGATGAGCCATTGAAAACAGAGGAAATATTTTCATTTTTCCAACAAAGGACAGTTTTATTTGGTCTACTAATTCACGTTTAAATTATCTGAGCAAGTGCTGGTATTTTCTACTGATATTTCCGTTTTCTTTGGGAGCTAATTTTTCAGTGTTTGGAAGAACCGAGTTTTACAGCTTTCTACTTTGCAATCTGAAATGTTATAAATGAGAGTTTTGTCCTCAGATCTTGTCTCAGATAAATTCAGAATATTTTAAAAATTTTGAGTGTGCACATTCTAAAACAGACAAAATGATTCACTGCTTCCTTCATCAAATGGATAATTTGTCTTCCTTCAGAAGATAAGGTCAAGTATGAAGTAATGCACTAACTATTGCATACTGACCAGAAAGGTTTTAGTTTTTTTTTTAACTTTGAGTATTTTATGGTACTAGGTTGTAAGTCACAGGAACAATAAACAGCAGAAGTAACATCACCCTTTAATTGGGGGGTAAGTCATTCCAATTATTAAATCTGAATCAGACAGTGGATGAATGGCATTATTATCCATTGCTCCTAGTGAGCAACTTCCAATGTGAAGATTGCACGGAGGCTTGGAAGGGTTGGCTGGGGGAAAATAGTATTCAATGAGACAAAGCACGCACTGTTAGGTCCAGCTGACGTAATCTGTTCTTTCAAATAATCATGAAATGGTTACCTCTTTGACTGAAGAAAAGAGCGATTTGTGATTATTAAGTGAGACGTTCTGGTACTGTTCTGCTCCAAAAGACTAACAATAATTTCTTGGATTTATAAGAATTACAGAATGTCCATAGATGAGGTTGATTACCAAACAATAGATTAAATCATGCCTGTCACAAAGCTCATTATTGCCACATTGGTGCATTGATTAATGGTATTTGGCAACTCTCTGAATGGCCGTTTGCCATTCATTCATGGGTGCCCTCTGGAGTACAATATGAGAGTGACCTGTTGGGAAAAGGATTTTTTTTCATCTGTTCATTGTTTCTACTGTAGTAACAGAGAAACACTGGGGGTGGGTGAAGTCAAGAATTTGAGTTAGCTATTTCTTAGTGCATATAAATTGTGAAGTGGGGGGAAACTAAGGAAAAATCTGTTGCAATCCAGACAGTACAATGTGATTGTTTAAATCATGATTCTAGACGACCCAGTTATTTCTTCCACAGCACTGTAAATGTCATATGATTAAAACTAATTGGGGCATCAATAATTTCTTTTGAAACAGATACTTAAATTTCTTATGGAATTTTTTTCACAAAACTTTGCTGGTTTCTGTCAACCTTTCATTCAGAACCCTAGAGGTCTATGGGAAAGATTGCATCAGTTCATGTCACAGCTTAGAGCAATGGGGAGAAATACTGTCTGCCTCTCCTTCCCCCCACCCCTCTGAGCAGCAAGGGTGGCCATCTTTCAGACATGGTCTGAGTGGGGGACAGAGGTTTTCTTAGCCCTCAGGTCTCTTCCCTAATGAGTAGTGAAGGATGGAGCAGAATCAACCCCAAGTGTTTTTGCTCAGATGGGCAGCTTGAGTCTATTGGGCTTTCCTCCTATATTGCATGCTCTAACAGTGAGTTTGGATGGATCAAAAATTATAACTAAACTTTTAAAAAATGTATTTAAAAAAATTTTTTTTTTTTTTTTTTTTCAAGTTTTGAATTTCCTTAAATAAAAAGAGATTGAACATCACTTATTTGAGTTCTGTTCAGCTGACCTTCAGATGACATTGCATACACTTCCAAGTTTTTCAAAGAGTTGGAGATAAACACCCAAGCCTTTTGGAATCACAGTTCCTTAGAAATCCATACAAACACTGAAGAATGTTGTCATCATATGGGCACTTTGAAGGATGAGAAAGGAGGTTTATTTAATGTCATTATTTCTTCTTATGTCCTGCAATTCTCTTGCACTTCTGTTCTCACTTTGTTGCCAGTTACACTATTACTCCATTCATTTAGTAACACTGTCCAAAGAGATTTTGCTTATTAATTCTCACTTGCTGTACTTCCCTGGCCTAGTTATTGTTCTTCCAAGGCATGCTTAAGCCAACATAAATCTAACAATTCATGTCACCCAACTGAGATGCTGAAACTTACTCCAGGCCCCCAGTGTTGAGGCATAATGGAGGATTACTTTTCAGTAACTTACTGAAAGTTAAATACTTCAGTTCCTTAAGTCAGTTACTTACTGACTGGAGGAAGTCACAGAATAGCTTTTTCCCTCAGCCCCTAGAACTTGTGTTCAGCTTTCCTGATGGTGTTTCTTCAGATGAAACCCACTTGTGTTTCTCTCTGTCTTAACTTCAGGTGTTTCTTATTCTTAATGCTGTTCTAGTAAGCTGATAAAAAAAAAAGAAAAAAAAAAGAGGTGAACATACCAACCCATAGATTTTTTAATTGTAACTAGTGTATTTACTTGGTATAGTTATGTAATATACTGAGCGGAGGAGGGAATGTAAGTGGGTACTGCTGAAGGCATTGCCAGTGACATGCTCAGAAAGACTGAGTAATCATTTAATTGCACCCTGCTTGAAGGCCTACACATAAAAGGAGTACAGAAACAGCATGTACAAATTACCTGCTGGGCTAGGAAAGAATTGAAAAACTAATATTAAAATACTTTCCAGATTCCTGGCACAATAAAAATGAATGTGCATTTTTACTTTCACCCATGTATTTCTTCAAGAGGAAAGTAGCTACACAGTAGTTATTAAGAATAGAAGCTATAGTCTGGACACAGATTGTTCTCCACTGTCTCTTCCGAGTAGGCTGACAGTATTTCTTGGCAAGGCAGTATTTCCTGTGTGCCACTTAGGAAGTCAACCCCAATGAGTTTTCCAAAGTCATCTACAATTCCTTACACTGCTGTCTCAAAGGTAATTTTAACACACTTATGTTTCTTGTTAACACTTTTTTTTCCATTCAAAACACAATGATTTATGTTGAATGGTTTCCACTATATCCTTCTTCATTTCTTTCCTTTACTATGTTTCTTACTAAGAAATTTTCGTAAAGTCCATACAGGACTTGTTTGGTTTGCAGATTATTGCCATGGGCTTTTCATATAATATGCCTTTTCAAGGCAGTTCCATAGTTGTTATTTTTATGGAAAGCTGATTTATACTTTGTGGATTCTAAGTAGTCATGGTACAACCGTCACTGCTTTTGAAGGGCATCAGAATACTCACATTTTGGCTGTAGAGTATTAGAGCTATATCTAAATGAGAAGTGCATTTGAAAATACAAGTGTATTTTCAAATGTTTTATTGATAAATATAAATATCCTCTGTTTTCTCAGAATTTAAACTTCTGGTTTTTATATATTAAGCTGATTTTTTTTTATTTTTAAATCACAAGAAATCTGGGATTCGTATACGAGAAAAAACAGTTCCACTTTAGAGATGGACTTCTCATCTGAATACATTGGCACTTGAAGTGAAAGCTGCAAACTTGCTGCAAACTTACTGCAACCTGAAGCCACTTTCATATGTACCATACCTTGAATGCCATGGTGCATCTGGCCAGCACTTCCACTGCTGTTGTGGTCTCCTCTTCCACTGAGGTCTGATAGATGCTATGGTTTAGCTGGTTTGGGAGAATTTACTGAGAAAGAATAATTTCCTTCACCTCCTGAAATTAATGGTATTTGATGGGAATTCCTTGACTTCAGTGGAAGCAGAATTTCCCTCACATTTGTTTGTCTGAATGTGGGCATTTTATCAGTTAATCCATGCTTGAAAAATCTCACACTTAATTTTGAAAGATAAGAGTTTTACAAAATGTCAAAAGGTTGATGGGGAGCCTTTATGAACTGTTGGTCTCAATTTATTGTCAAAACCAAGAAATTGTTCCTGTTATACCTTCAAATATACTTTATTTATTTATTTATTTATGAATATGTTTACACAGAAAAATTTAAGTATTTCTTCCTACCATAGACAGTCTTTGGGACAAAGTCAGTTTCCAGGAGACTGTGTGCATGTATGTCAGATAAGCTATTCTTTGTGGATACCGTATTGAAGTAAATGAGCTGGTTATCTGAACTACGTTTTCCTCAGACAGCAACTGCAGAGCCTTATTGAGAGAAATGTTTTCTATAACTTTTTTTTTCCCTTTCTTTTCTGTAAATTCTAGTTACTATGTAAAGTCTTAAAAAAAAACCCTACAGTGTAAAAAGTTATTTCCACATAGATCCATGCCATGGGAACTCATAAAAACTGCTTTAATGTTCTCCAGTCATGGCTTTTCAAAACACACCAGAAGCTCATCAATAGATATTAGGATTGTCTTTGTTTTTAATGACCCAGTATTAGTAATGCCACTTACACCTATTCATTCCTTCATCTCAAAGGAATTTAGGCAACATGCAGACTTTGCCATATTCGGAGTTGCTTGCCTTTCTCTTATGTCAGTTAAAAACCCACTGCTGACAACAGCAGCAGCCCTTCACAGAGATCATCGGGTACTTCTTAGTGGATGTATCTTGAGATTTAGAAAATATGAAAATGCAGGAGCCAAAAGATCACACAAAAACTTTTTGATTTTTTTTTTTATGAATACTTGCAGGAGTAGTAATTACTTTTAAAGGTCTACTCATGTTTTGCAGCCTTAAGCATTCAGCTGGACATGTCTTTTGAAGGGCCTTCCAGAGGACGTTGAGACCTGAGAGAACAGCATGTTGATATATTCAATAAAAGGATGAGCTGAAAATATGAAGAAGGCTGTTAAGTAGTGTCCACCGGAATATTTTTAGCCAGATGATGTTAGAGCATGCAGTGTTCCTGAGCTAAAATCTGCTCAGGGATGTAGATGTGACAAAAGGTAGCTTCAAGCCACGTTTATCTTCTGGAATGTCTGAGGTGAATTCTTAAACTGATGGAAGTGTACTGGGTTTTCATGACAAGCTTTTGGTAGCAGGGGAGATACAGGGGTGGCTTCTGTGAGAAGCTGCCACAAGCTTCCCTCATATCCAATAGAGCCAATGCCAGCTGGCTCCAAGGTAGACCTGCCATTGGCCAAGGCCAAGCCCATCAGTGACAGTGGTAGCACCTATGGGATAAAGTATTTAAGAAGGGGGGAAAGAACAAAACCTCTGCAACTGCATCTGGGAGAGAGTAGTGAGAATATATAGGAGAAAAAAGCGCTGAAGACATCAAGGTCAGTGCAGCAGGAGATGGAGGAGGTGCTCCAGGCGCTGGAGCAGAGATTCCCCGGCAACCTCTGGTGCAGCCCACGGTGAGGCAGCCTGTCCCCCTGCAGCCCATGGAGGCCAACAGGGGAGCAGATATCCACTGCAGCCCAGGGAGGACCCCACACTGGAGCAGATGGATGCCCAAAGGAGGCTGTGACCCCGTGGGAAGCCCACGCTGGAGCAGGCTCCTGGCAGGACCCGTGGACTCATAGAGAGAGAGGAGCCCAGGATGGAACAGGTTTTCCGGCAGGGCTGGTGACCCTACGGGGGACCCACACTGGAGCCATCTGTGCTTGAGGGACTGCACCCCATGGAAAGGATGGACCCACATTGGTGCAGTTCATGAAGAACTGCAGTCTGGGAAGCGCTCACCTTGGAGAAATCCATGGAGGACTGTCTCCCACGAGAGGGACCCCATGCTGGAGAAGGGGAAGAGGGTGAGGAGTCCTCCCCTGAGGTGGAAGGAGCGGCAGACACAACATGTGATGAACTGACCCCAACCTCCACTCCCCGTCCCCCTGAGCCACTGGGAGGGAGGAGGTAGGGAAAATCAGGAGTAAAGTTAAGCGCGGGAAGAAGGGAGGGGCGGGGGGAAGGTGCTTTAAGATTTGGTTTTATTTCTCATTACCCTACTCTGATTTGGTTGGTAATAAATTAAGTTAATTTCCCCAAGCTGAGCCTGTTTTGCCTGTGACGGTAATTGGTGAGTGATCTCTCCCTGTCCTTATCTCGCCCCATGAGCCTTTTGTTATATTTTCTCTCCCCTGTCCAGTTGAGGAGGGGAGTGATAGAGGGGCTTTGGTGGGCACCTGGTGCCCAGCCAGGGTTAACCCACCACACAAGCATTTTTACTCAGGGAGACTTACCATGACTTGACAGTCCCTGTGAACTCAGTCAAATGCATCTGTGGTTCAGTTTCTCATTTATCAATGAGAGGAGGGAATTCTGCTTCCCTGTCCCACAGTGGTCTCAAGCATGAAAGTCTTTGAAGTCTTGAAACGTGTCTGTCAGTCATAGCAATGTGGGCTATATAAATTATTTAGCTTGATAGTGAGAATGAAAAGATGGAGCAGAACACTTCAAAGGTGGGGAGAGGAGTTTATATTGGGTAACCAATGTAACAACATGGTAAACTCTTCTCTGAACTGAGGCTATGAATTCATTTTTCTGTTCTTAATTCATACTTGAAAATATGCTCTCTTAGGCAAAAAATATGAACTGGAAAAGATGCTTGATAATAAGGACAATTTAAAACCTACATTTCAAATAACACTTAACATTTTACACCATTTGGAATATCAGTTTTCCTAGTATTTTCAGCCAGTGTACATTTTTATTTAAATTGAATTAAACTGTTTAGCCACATGTGCATGCCAGTTTAAATAGTGCTGTTTGGAGAACATTATTTTCACCTTTATTGGACAAAAAGTATCATAGGATGTTGCCTTGCCCTGGAAATTGAACCCAGTTGGAAATAAATGAACTGCGATACAGCCAGGCCTGGAAACTGTAAAATAAAAATCTTCTTAGCAGAAAGGTACACATCTTAAATGCTTCAGTGTTGTTATCTTTTAAGAAGACGGAATGTTTTCTGGGACTATATCCCATGAAAATAGCTGAACTTTACAGAATTCATGTTATAACTTTGCATGCTTCCATAGATAGACCAGGTTTCTAATAGCATCCATTTGATTTTAAACATATAAAATATGCCTTACTACTGCATATCCTACAGTCTCCAACCACAATTACTGTCCCACTACAATACATTCTGTGTACTGAGAATGTGACAGACAGTCCTGGCCTCATGGTTTGCAGACTAGATACACAGATGATGAGGAAAAGATACTTACCATCACCATCCTTGTTTTGTTTGTGAATTGACTTCAGAAGGGTTTGGATAAAGTCCTAGATGAATGCTATGTCCATAACACAGCTAATAATTCAGTATAGGTCTCTTGACTTCTAGAAGTGTCTACAGATCATTCACTCGAAAAAAATTTCCAAACAGCAGAAGCCACAGATTTCCCTGCAGAGTCTTATGAACAGGTCATATGAAAAATATGGCCAACATTAGCAGAATTTTACAGATTAAAAATATCCCATAGGACTATTCCTCTGAAAGCTTGGAGAAACATTAAATACCTATAATCAGGAATACATATGCTTCCTGGAAAAGAGAAATGTTTTCTTTATAAATGATGGCAAGTGCTTTACACCAATCAATATTCTTTTCCATTCTTCATGCTATTCAAATTTGAAAACATGATTCAGTCATCCAAAATACTATATTTTTAATACCTGTAATTATTTGGTGATGCAACCTATAAGAATATGCATTCTCTTGCTACTTGGAAGATAATATTTCTGTTCTTTTTTTATTTGTATTTAAACATTTCATAGAATAGTTAATTTTGACAGGTCATCTAGGAGAAATTATGTGCTCTCATTGTACTGGTGGTGAACCTGGGACAGGCAACCTATTCACCAGAGGAAGCTTACCAGTGTACTGGCCCAATATCATTGTACCACCACCTTGAAAATAACCTTCTAGTGGATGCTATAGCTACATCTGTACTGATAAATAAAAGAGTGCCATGACAAAGTCTGTTCTGGAGCTATCTCATCACTATGGTTAAATTGTTAGAAGACAGTTTCAGTCTGGGCCAGTTTGTTCTCTCATCCTAAACGCTGCACTTCCCATCAGACATCCTGTGGCTGACAAATTCCTAGGCCTACATCCCTTCTGGGAGATATGAGTTACGCCATTATGCTAATAAAAGTTGGGGTATAGTTATCTCAGCCACATATTTCTTAGGTTAATTGGCTCTTAAGATATTTCAGATTTTCATTGCTGCTTTCTAATGCTCTAATTTTTGTGTCCAGATCTTGTAAAACAATTAATGTCAGTGGGCAGTTGTATCCCAGAGAATCAGAGTAAATTAAAAAAACCTTGGTGCATATCTCAGAGTAACTCAGTGAAAAGTGCTTTGAAGATCCAGTATCTTAATTTCTTTTTCTCTAAATCTAGATATCTTTCCATTCCCTATCAATTACATAAGACTGTCAGCAAATTACTAACAAGTGAAATGCTAGCTTTAAGAGACCATTTAATTTGTGAAGCTGTGGGATTGATTTCTTTCTTTCTTTCTTTCTTTCCTTCTTTTTTTTTTTTTTTTTTCCAACACTTTACATTTTAAATTCTTGGGAGCTCATTCTGGCAGCATGTCACCAAAGTGACAGATGATATTTGTCTTCAGGAAGACAAACTGTATCATTCTTAGTGAGCACTGTATGGCAGGCTGACCCTGGCTGGGCACCAGGTGCCCACCAAAGCCCCTCTATCACTCCCCTCCTCAACTGGACAGGGGAGAGAAAATATAACAAAAGGCTCATGGGGCGAGATAAGGACAGGGAGAGATCACTCACCAATTACCGTCACAGGCAAAACAGGCTCAACTTGGGGAAATTAACTTAATTTATTACCAACCAAATCAGAGTAGGGTAATGAGAAATAAAACCAAATCTTAAAGCACCTTCCCCCCACCCCTCCCTTCTTCCCGCGCTTAACTTTACTCCTGATTTTCCCTACCTCCTCCCTCCCAGTGGCTCAGGGGGACGGGGAGTGGAGGTTGGGGTCAGTTCATCACATGTTGTGTCTGCCGCTCCTTCCACCTCAGGGGAGGACTCCTCACCCTCTTCCCCTTCTCCAGCATGGGGTCCCTCTCGTGGGAGCAGTCTTCCTGGTTTCCCAGGGCCCCAACCAAGGGTTTCCCGCCTGCAGCGTGGGCTTCCCACGGGGTCACAGCCTCCTTTGGGCATCCATCTGCTCCAGTGTGGGGTCCTCCCTGGGCTGCAGTGGATATCTGCTCCCCTGTTGGCCTCCATGGGCTGCAGGGGGACAGGCTGCCTCACCGTGGGCTGCACCAGAGGTTGCCGGGGAATCTCTGCTCCAGCGCCTGGAGCACCTCCTCCATCTCCTGCTGCACTGACCTTGATGTCTTCAGCGCTTTTTTCTCCTATATATTCTCACTACTCTCTCCCAGATGCACTTGCGCATTTTTTTTTCCCTTCTTAAATACTTTATCCCATAGGTGCTACCACCGTCACTGATGGGCTTGGCCTTGGCCAATGGCAGGTCTACCTTGGAGCCAGCTGGCATTAGCTGTATTGGATATGAAGCCACCCCTGTATCTCCCCTGCTACCAAAACCTTGCCATGTAAACCCAGTACATCTTGCCTCAGACTGCCTGGGAAAGGAATCTACAATCACTCTTACTCAGAAATGTAATCTCACATCAAAGCGAGACATGTTTTGCAGGGAATAGCATAAACTCTCTGTACAGAATTTGCACATTCTGTCTATGGAGTGAAGACTTCAAAATTTAACTAGTTGACTTTGTGTTAACATGTATTCTGAAAGAAGTGAAAGACAATTTAAATCCATACTTAAGTATCAAAGCAGGCTCCTTCCTCAGAGAAGTCTCAATCAAATTCAAAACTCAGACATCCCAAATCTTGAGCCTAATAAAATTAGTATTTTTTTTGATCAGAGAAAAAATCAGATGTACCAAACCTAAGGACATCATCAGTCTTTCTCTTGTCCTGATTTAATTAATTTCATTCTATAACCCTGACAGCTAACCTTGTTTATATAGTTGTAGGCAGGAGAAGAACAAAAATAGCTAAGAAAAACAAATTTTCCAAACACATTATGTCATTGGAAAGGATCCTAGATGAGATTTACATGGCAAAAATAAGTACCTAATGTGCTCAAATGAGAAATGATAACAAGAAAGTTGCTAAGCTGACAAAAACTAAATACATTTCTTTTAAGATGTACCTAAGCCCTTCTGACATTTATTATGGTGTCTTAAACATAAAATGCAGTTTTTCCCTTGTTCTAGATAGAGTGAGGCCTGTTTGGCACAGCTGGGAGAAGGTGGGGTGCAGCTGTTGTAAATCACTGCAAGTTTGTTTCTGATGGAGGGTCTTTATGAAGCAACTGGAGTACCTCCACTGGCAATGGCCCTAAGGTAAAAGCAAATTGCAGTATGACTCCAACCTGGTCTTCCTGGACTTTCCTGCTTTCTGTAAGTGGATTTCTTTTCAGAGACATACCATTCTTTAAAATGAAACATTATTTGTCTTTTCTGTGGTAACATATATGATAGTTCCAGGTTACTTTTGTACTGAATAACCATATGGGCTTGCCCATTTTGCTTGTATTTTGTGGGCTTAGAAGCTCTGAGGAAAAAAAACCCTCTAGTATACAGTTATTGTGGTTTGAGATCCTGTGTCGGCTGGCAACTAAGCACCATGCAGCCGCTCGCTCACTCCCCCCCCACCCTCAGTGGGATGGGGGAGAGAATCAGAGAATTGGAAAAGTAAGACCCGTGGGTTGAGATAGAGACAGTTTAATAAGAGAGAATAATAATAATAATGGTAAGAAAATATACAGAATACATAAAACAAGTGATGCACAATGCAATTGCTCACCACCCGCTGATCGATGCCCAGCCTGTCCCAAGCCGCGATCACTCTGCCCGAGCCACGATCGCACAGCCTGAGCTGCGATCACTCTGCCCGTGACCGACCGACCCACCAACCCCCCCAAGCATGACGTTCTATGGTATGGAATAGCTCTTTGGTCAGTTTGGGTCCTAGCTGTGCTGTACTCCCAGCTTGTTATGCACCTGGCCGAGCAGGAGAAGCTCAAAAAGTCCTTGAGCAGTCTGAGCACTGCTTGGCAACAACTAAAAACATCAGCGTGTTATCAACATTCTTCTAGTACTAAATCCAAAGCACAGCACTATGCTAGCTTCTGTGAAGAAAATTAACTCTATCCCAGCCGAAACCAGGACATCCTGTCAGATTCTCCTACTGGCCAAATGGGTCAATATGTTCTTTGCCATGCTTTTTTGGATGATGTGTGAAAAAATATGAAACACTTTTCCATTTATTTATGAAGTTTTTTTAAATTAATACTTCAGTGAAACATAACAATTAAGTATTGAAATTTCCCCTATCTGATAACAAATATGTGTATGCTTTTCATTCAGAGGAATTTGATTTACTCCTCCTTTTTACAATAGACAGCATAAAAACTTTGTTTGGGGAAAGTCTAGAGATTTTCATATCCGATTTTACCATGCAATGTCTTTTGACTAGTCCTATGACACAGTCCTTTGTGACCTACCAGTTTCTACATCTCAGCATTAGAATTAAAAGATAGCAAAATAAAGTTTGATGGCTACCAAAAAGGAAGGACTTGGTCTAATTGTAATGAAATCTTTACCAGCTTCCTTCTTTGTGCTGACAATCAGTTAATATTACATAGCACTGCAAGGCATTGATCATTTTGACCTTTCTCATTTTGAAGCAGGAAATGTTTAGCTTTTCATTGCATTTCCAGTTCAAATAATAGTTGTCCATTTTGTTTAATTGTATTATTTCAGACTACAGTACTGCACACATTTGTATATTTGGCATGGTGTCCCTGAATCATCCATGACCAAGAATTGTGAGGTCAGTTGTTGTAAAAACATTTGGCTTGAACTGAGCTTGCAGCTAGGGAAACCTTTGCCTGTGTTTTATTTGCTATTTAAGTAGTTTCTGTTTATTTTCTGCGCTTAATGGATACTGTACTTGACCTCATTGCTGATAACACCATGCAAGCTGGCACAGCCATATTTGCAGTGATACCATTTCCAATCAATCTGTCCATATACTTAAAAGGTTTTTTTTTTTCTTTTCAAATAAAACCAGTGTTATTAAGGTCGATACAGATTGTGCTCAAAGTGTTCAAAATACTGCTCTAAAGGCTCATTCTCTGTGTGAGATGTTACTTGTGAAATGTGCAGCAGTGTTAGAATGCAGCACCATCACTCCATACATATATATACATATTCATATTGATTGATTGAAGGTATTATATATCCAGAACATCCAAAGAAGTTTTGCTTTTAAAGGCAAAATTAACACACTTTAAAATGAAAGGAGGAACAGCATTGCACAGATTTTGTCTTCTCTACTTCTGATGTGAAACATTTGAATCCAGCATAGAGAAATTGAAAGATTTTGTTTTGATTTGTTTTGTTTTAACTTTAGGTAGTTGGTGATTGAATCAACTCTGCCCAATTTTCTCTGATATAGCTATGTTTCATCAGGACAGATATAACATTGTAGTTCAAACTGTAGAAATTTCCAAACAAGATCAGGAAGCCAATTGCCTGGGATAGAAATAACTTCAAATTTCACACAGTAGGCCAATCTTGGTAGTATGGAAGTCAATGGAAAAATTCCCCTAAACTTCTTTGGGGACAGCATTTCAAACAGAAGAACTGTCTACAGCTTCTTGTCCTTCCACTAACAGTTTGTATTTAGAGTTCCTGTCACTTTTGTTTGCAGAAGTAACTTAGGGAATCAATCTAGTTCCAAAAAATACCTTTAAGTTCATGCATCACGTGGATACTGAAGTCTTTGAAAAATACCGCTGTAGGAGAAGCTACTGTATTTCCATTGAACACCAATCAGCCTAGAAATATCAGAAGCTACCCACTGTAAGAGTCCTAGCACTTTGGCAGTGCATGTCATTGGCCTCTGCACAATACACGGGTATTGTTCCAGCTGCCCCTTTGGGAAATTTTTTTAAGTGCTGCTCAGAAAGTGTTGACATTTTCTGCTGTGGATAGCAGTGAGCTTAGGAACTGGCCATAGGATGAAAAATACAAGCACATTAAGGAAAGGAAAGAAAACTTTGGCCCCCTTGTGTTAGTCTGCAGCACAGTTTCCCCTACATGTGATGGACTTGGAAAAGATTGAAAAGTAGTTGTTGAAGAAAGGGTGAAAGAAGATACCTAGTACTATCTGCACAGTGTCTTAATTCCGTGGGTAATGTTACAGTTGTTTTATCTATAAAGCTGTTTATCTATAAACCCTTATTAAACTAAAAACAAACAACATTTTTCAAAATTTATGGGGTCTGATACTTTTTTTTTTTCCTCAATAGCATGCAAAACACTTTGCAAGGCTAATGTAATTCTTATATAAACTTACATGTACAATTTCATCTTCCTCACAGTCATCAAACCACACAATTTTTAAATGAGCATCCTATTAGTATACAATGCTATAATGTAACATAGGGAGCTGTCATTAGTCCATATTTTCACACTTTTGATATGCAGAAACTCCTTCAGCAGGGAATGAGAACTTCACAAAATGTTATCTTGTAAACAAAACTAAATCAAGAACAGATTTAGAAATAATGTGAAAAAAACATTTGAGGTTTGTCTCTCACCCAGTACTTGGCAGTTTGCAAATTAGGATTTCATTACAAACTGTACAGAATATTATGTATAAATCTGCTGGTTGAGAATGATGCCAGCTCCTCCAAACTGAAGAATCATAGAAGAAAAATGTTTAGTATCCTTTACTGGCATATATGTATTTGTCTATCATCACCTCTTCAAATATCTAAATTGTGAACAGTTTTGTTTTTCAGCCCGTTTAGTAACCAATTTTCCCTAACTCTGGCAGTGAATTTTGTAGCCAAACTGAGATCACTAGCAAAGTAGAAAGGAAATAATTATTAAAAAGCTTGGCTTCCACCTTTAACTGAACACAGCTTCATGAAGTTATAATTAGATGTCCTGGTAGGATATGAAGTAGTACCCTTGAAACTGGGGGCAATTTACAGCAGCTGTACTGAACCATACCTGTGAGAATTTGGTCTTAATTCCATGTGTTCCTCATCTTACGTTGATAAGACTGTTGTGCAAACCTTTATTAGAACTGTCTGAACTTAAGAAAAAATAAAACACAATATGCGCCCAGCAGTTAGGAACATTAACGGCCAGTTGCTGCGTGTTGAGACTCAGAGCATGTCAGAAATGTCTGCAAAAATGCCAGATTTGGAGCTAGTGTCTATAGGGTAGCTCCCTGAAAAGATCAATGGCAACCTCTGCATGTCTTTGGCATTTGTGCCACTTACTTTGAGGACCTACAATGAGCAAAACATCTCAAGCTTGTGTGTGATGTAACAACAGATGCTGGGGAAGTTCCCCAGCCTCCTTGTATACGGGACTGAGTAGACTGCATTTCTGCAGAGATTGTCTAGCAGTTATCTCCTGAGAAGTCCTGTCCTAGCAATGCTGTATGGTCTCTGCAGTTTCCTAGAAAAAACCTTTGTCTTTTTGGCACTACAGCAAAACTTCAACCAAGTAAGTTCAATGCCAGAGTATAAATTTTATACCTTGGCTTGACTTTTAATAGTAGCACCAGGGGAATTAGTGATGCTGCTGGCTACACCCTGACTCCACATCAGGGTGTGGATCCCTGGCCCAGCCCATTCAGTGTATCAGTTTTCGTAGTACATAGCCTTACTGCAAATGTCTAAGTTGCCAATCTGAGTAAGAGCTTATGGCCAAGCTGTTAATCTTTCTGCATGCTATTTCAGATACAGTCTATATGACTGCCTATCTTTTTCTGTGGAGACTGTAGCATCAGTTGTTATATCAGAAGGTTCTTACAGCAGCTGCAACAAAATATGGAAAGTCTTGCAAGAACATATGCTGTTCTTGTCTCCTTTTTTACTGAGATGAATCTCTGCTTCAGCAAAATATAAGTATAGCACGTAGTAACTGGATTGGGAGTCAGAAATTTTTAAGAGTGTTCATATCTGGTGTTCTGTTTCAGGCTTAACATAAATTTTCTTTTAAAATGTTTATGTGATTGCAGTTGGTATCAAATGGCATGGTAAATATAACCCATAGTTTAAAAATATTATTTATTAAGAGACTGAAAGAAATAAGTAAAGGAAACAGGATTGTAAATACACAAACCAAAAGCTGAAACACTTTTTGAAGTATTACCATAACAAGATTAATTGGTGCTAAAGCTCTAAATTATGTCATTCTCTGTCATGTGTCCAGAAAGTACAGAATGTAAAATGTTCAAAGTATCCTAAAAATGGTCTGTGTTGTAAGAATTGCAATAAGTGCTTGAAGATAACCAGATAGCAGCAGATTCAGTAATTCACACAGAAACTATCATGCTTACCTTTAGAATACCTTGGCCTATTACTGGTGTTCTGTGAAAAGCAGTGCTTCCAGTACAGTTTTTACACCATTTTAAATATAAGGTCTCAATAAGAGCTGAAGTTCCATAATGGTTGAGGGGTGGAGTAGAACTTATCTTGTCTTGAATTAGAATTTTTGCGGTAAAGATAACAACAGAGCCATATCTTTTCTTTTTATTCATTGGCTGGTGCAGTGAAAAGGTCATTAACTGCATGAGCCTGTAGTGTCTGTACACAGTCGTGTGATCCAAGCCTTTCTGAGCAGTTGTTGAAGGAGAAGAGATGGCCAAAATAGCTAGACTTGAAAACCATTATCTAAATTATTTTGTATTTGGTTTTTTTAGACAAGGAGACAAACACCATCTCCAGTGCAGCAGGGGAGTAGGACTCTTTACTGTGACTATGCTGTCACTCAAAATCAGGGGTAAAATTGCTGTAGACTTTCTCTTCCCTAAACAGACCCTAGGGAAGAAAGAGTAAGAGTAATTTTATTGGTTCCTTTGCCTTTCGTCACTCAGGGAAAGCATAAGAAATGCTGAAAATAGATATTTATGAGAAAAACAATTGCTCCCTTAGACAGTTCTGAAGGCTGTGCTTCACCTAAAGCCCTTGCGATGAATTTGTTGAGGGGTTGCAACATCCAGTCAAATTCAGATTCTGAGTCACGGCATGGGACCATGAGGAAAGAGATCCATGCCAGTGTACAACATCAGTGATTGTGCAACTGCTAGAAGTGATGGGTAATACTGTAACTTCAGTTTTATTCCCATCTTTCCTCCTTGTAGATTGTAAGCTGTGAATAACAAGAAGCTCATATACACTCGTAGGTACTATAGGAACATGCCTCTGTCAAAGGGTACAGTTATTTATTAATTCTTGATTTATCCATCTGTATTAAATGGAGGGAAAATCCAACACATGCTGGTATGTGAGGAGATTTTTAGTTTTTCATATAAAACTATTTGGAACTGTTTATATCCACTCGTTCTGGGATCTGTGACCTGATCCATTTGTACACAATTCATCTGTATTTAGCTTGGACACAGTACAAGTGTGAAACTTCTTGCAGGCTGCATATAATCATGACATCACCCAAGATTTCATTTTGGGTCAGATGCAGCATTGCTGTGTCCTCTCTGGAGCCAGGGCAGGTTGAATACAATTCACTATATGACTGAGTGTCTACTGTTTAATACTGCAAGACTTGTCCCATGGTAGCACTAGTGAGGATCTGAATGTTCCATTCTCTTCCTTGATCTGGCAGGAATAGCAATGCAGACGTTATCTAGTCCAAGCAATGACACATGCTTTGCTAGGGAGTAGTGAATCCAATTTCATTTGTGCATAATTAAGAGGAAAGAGCATATTAAAAATGAAGCAATCACTTCTTTTAGCAGCTTTGACAATATGCCAAAGACAAAAGTAAAGCAGCAGACTTTTTTATACACGTGACTTAGTCTGTATGAGATATTGTTGTGACAATCAATCTCCATGACGGATGGATATTTTTTAAAGTCTGCTGTGATTTGTATTTATATAAGCAAAATGTGCAACGTGGACTGTAATAAGTACATGTAACTTTTCTGAACACATAGTATCAAGGCTATTTTTATACTCTCATTTGTTGTCCATAACACCTTTACCGCCTGTCTTTGCTACTGATATCCTGCACAGAGGTTATACAGTGGCTCTAAAGTGGTAGCACACCATATAAACACTTAAATCAGGAGGGTGGTCCCTACTGCTCTGTATTCACCCACACGGAATGAGAAAAGTAGATGGGTTAACTGGCTTCAAATACCTAAGGGCAGAACAACTGTAAAAAGCTCTGAGAAGATGCTTCAGAAGCCAGCAGGTTCACAGCATCCCCTGGCTGCTGTGCCTCCTTTGACAATGGTTGATCAGTGATGTAGGAGGTGTGTGCTGGTTCTCAGTGACAGCCCGTTCTGCTGGAGAAGTCCTCACGTGCTGGGTACACCAGCATAGTTTAGCCTCACTGTAACTAGGAATCAGCCAGAGTTCCTGCTTTTGTTGATATAATCAAATCTGTACCAGAGTATCTTATTCTATTAATGATCTTCAGTAATTAAATTATTTGAATAAGGAATGGTATTGTTAAAGGAGAGGTTAGAACTCAGTGTTGGCCAGGATTTTTAAAAATGGGCAGTGAAAGAAGTTCTTCCTCCAATGAGTGTCCATCTGGAGACAATAGGAAGGACTGTACTGTGAAAAAGTTTCTCAGAGTTTTAGAAAAATGGGGGCTTATTGCTTGTCTTCACTGCAACAAGGGCACTCGAAATCCGGAAGTAACATATTTGAAATTTTTGTTCCTCTTTATGAATTTTTAAGGGAATGTCCAGCTCAACAACAAACACAGTGAATGTAATAATTCACACTGTGGAATCTGTGAGTTCAGAATATTGTCTGAATTGTGATTTCTGATAATGATGTTCTGCAGTTCTAGATTATTTTTAGCAAATGCTCAGTCAGACATTTATGTGGTTTAGGGAGTCCTCTCTAGTAGTGGTTCTCACAGCTTTGTATCAGTTTAATTTTTAATTATCAGTTTAATTTTTAATTATATGTTTATTTAAATGTTGTTATTTTTTTAATTTGTTTTGGAAGGAATTAGATTTCTGAACAAGAATATATTTTGTATTCATAATTAGGGCCAAATAAAAGTGCATTTCTGATGTCCACACTTAACGTATTGTGAGAGGGTTGGCTCTCTAACTATGGAAATGAATTGAGGTTCTGAACCAACAAGCAGCTTGACCTGATACATATGGGAATTCAACTGACTTCAGTGTGGTGGGCATTGTGCTGATCAGGATTATGACAATGTATATACAAGGACCTAAAATACCACCTTGCATATCAAACTATTATCTATGAAAATGAAAAAATGGAAAAGAAAATCCACACCCCACAGGAAACTGGAGTTTCACACGCAAAACTCAGATCACCAGAAAAAAAATCACTGTTGCAAAATAAGCGCTTGCCTGTTTCTACTTTACATTGACCTAAAAGCAATGGCTTCTGGCAAAAATGATGATGGATCTCCTTCAGTCTTCACCCCCAAACCACGTGCATGTTTCCAGAAATAAGCATTTGTTTATTATGGCATATGATTGCACCACAGTATAATTTAAAGCTGTGCCATTGTTTCCATTATAATCTCTTATTTACAGGAGCTTTCAAAAGCAGATGTAAAAACTTAACTCTGAGTTGAAATTTGCTGGAGTTACTGGTCCAAAAAAGGCACTTTTGCCTATAGGAACACCTTTTAAAGTTGTTGATGTTGTTTTAAATATCATGTTCTAGTTCTGCAGCACTTTTGCTCAAATGAATTTTGATGCCCTGGGCAACTCCAATGCTTTTTCTGCTCTACTCCTCAACTTCCCTGGATACTGGACTTGAATCTTGTCACTAAATTTCCCATACAAGAGGGGCAGTGTAAAAGTATGTGCAGCCTAATCTTCTACTGTGTGCTTAAATATCACATGGTTTGCATACTTAATGGATAAATTTCACCTAAAGCAAGTAAAGATTTTAATGGTGTTAATATACATTGCGAGCATGTGGCAATTATGGAATTTTCCATAAAAGCATCAAGTGGCTTCCGTACTTCATGTGACCATACAAGCCCCATAAACCCATTGTTGGGGGTCTTGCCTTGCAGGCATCCACAGCCTCATTGCCATTTCCCCTATTAAACTGCTGCCTTTCTGTAATTGGTTGCCCATAGCACGTATATTTGCTGATGACATAAGTGAAGAAAACCTGCAGTGTTTTATATGAAGAACAAACAAATAAACAAAAAGTAGTGATTCCTGCTGTGAAAACTAAACAAGAGAGGTGTAAGTTGGTGAGACAATGCCCCACACACACATACAAGAGCAGGAGAGAGAAAACTGAAGAATGAAGTCATCTGACTGGGATTCCTTTGTAACAACTGTGCTGCTGCACATGGCTGTAGACCAGCAGTCCTTTACAAAGGCATTCTCGCCCTCTCCTCCAAGAGTTCTGGTGCTTTGTATAGGCCCTACTATTTTATTGTGTGAATGGATATTAGCTTTCCACGTCCTGCCTCTGCAACTCCAGGCTGTCTCTCTTGTGTTGGGCATAATCTGTGCACAGATAAAGTGATGGCCACAATCCTAACACTTGGGAGCTTAGGGAGCCTGTCCCTTGCACTGCTTGCACTTTCTTGGTTTCCCAAATCTTGGCTAGGAAGTAGTGGTGGATGGTGATAAGCACATACTCCTAAACCTGTCAGGTGTATCAAAGAGGCTGATTACATCATATCAACAGATGATGAGGTTTGTTCCTCCTTATTGGAGGATAAGGGAAGGTTGTGTTTGGATAGTCAGTCCCCACCTAAGTGCCAGAAGAGACCTTTGTGTGATAAAGTGAACTGACTTCACGTTTGCCATTAAAGACCACCCTGTCACACTGCATCTGAAGCTGGTGGGGCAGACATGCTGCTGCTGGTAGACCCTGCTTTCCCTGCCTGTCTTTGGAGCTTCAGGAGCAGAGTCCCATGGAGGCTGCAAAGCAGAGCCGGGGTGGGAAGGAAAGAGGTGTTGCTCTGTGCTGGACTTGGACACCTCTATGGAAATTAAATCTGGAAGTTGTATTACTTCCCTCTGTGTCCCATTAATGATTGTTACTAGGCAGCTGCAGTGGGACCCAGCCAGTGTGGAGGCAGTTCCCACAGAAACCCCACATGACTTTTAAACTGGGCCATATGTAATCTGTAAGCACTAGAAGAGGGAAAAAAGGCTCCTAACTGAAGGCAACCATGCTGAACTCCAGCTGGATCTGTGGTTTTGCTCAGAGCTGATGGAGATTTTAATGGCAATATTGACAGATGCTTTATTTAAACTGGGGTAATCCAGAGCTACTGGAGCACATGGACAGGCATACCACAGCACTTCAGATGGGTGGTGTGGCGTAAAAAATAACAAGGCCTATAAAATCCCATGCTTTGTCTTAGCATTTGCAAGTTGTCACTCTCATACACTTCTAAATCTCTATACCTTGAGATCTTTTTACATAAGAGTCCTAAATAAGGAAAAGGTTACATTAGTAGCCACAGTAATCCCATCCTTCAACTCAGAGCAGTTTCAAGAGAGTTGTAAGTAAAATGCATTTTTGTCCATTAGTAGTCACTATAATGTAAATAGATATTAAAATAGGTTCTTTACTACCGCATCTCTTTTTCCATGTTGTTGCTCAGTAGTGATTATTTTAGGGTATTTTATTGTTATTACCCTTTTAAACAAATGTATCCAACCAAACAGTCTGAAACACAGTCTTGTCTTTGCCAATAGCTACCCACTTGTTATTTTCCTACAGATTCTCATACAGCTGTTAACACTCTATATTCTTTCGGAGGAACATGTATTCATGCCATCATTTACACCCCTTTTGGCTCTGACACTTGTTTTCTTTCAATATATCCTGCAGAGAAGATCATTGTGAATTCCTCTGTGAAACTGCTCTACAAAACACATCTCTCCGCCTGCAAGCCAAAGAAAGCAGTTTACCCACTGGATTCCCAGCTATATGCAGAGTTACTACATTTTTGTTTGGCTATTCTAACTATATGAGCTAATTTTGCACTTTTGGACATGATGAAACAGCTGCCACCTGCCAGGCTAGCAGAGGAGATCCATAGTAGACCTAAACAGTACCGCTAGCCTCAAAACTCTAGTGGGAAGCGATGTGATTCCTAAATTCTGTGCCTGGTGGACAGGGAAAAATTTAAACCCATTTTCTCTTCAGTATTGCTTATTGGTCTACTTAGGTGTCCTTTCTTAACTGTGGACCCCATTTCACAACACCTAATTCTCCTCACTCATTCTTCATAAAACATTAAGGTTCCTGGAAGGGCTTTATGAAATCCACACAAGAAATACAGGTCCCAGAAGGTAAAAATCCTCTCATTTGGATGGTCTACTCACCAACTCTACCCACCACTGGTTTTTTGTTCCTTAACTTGCATTAGGAATGGGCGGGCAAATTATTTTGAAGGTTACTCCCACTCTTTTATTGCATTTCTGTGTCATCTGAATTCTCTGATTGAATGTAAAATGACAGGAAAAATTAAAGAAACTATCCATGACCAGGACTACCCCAGGTAAAATGTTTGACTTGAGCAATATGAACATTGTGAAATTTATTTCATGCTTTCTGTTGGTTAATACTTGTGATAATTCTATCTTTTGATATTCTATATTGGCTACTTTACAGATTTATTTGTGATAACTGCACACTCCTACTGGTATATCACAATACTCCACTACTGAATAAGTAAGCAGTTAAGAGAATTCCCAGCTCTGAGAAGAGTGAAAATCCAACTGAAATCAGGAATTTTGTTGTGAAATACATTTCTAATTAGTGAGCTAAAACAGCAAGGAAGAAATTCATTAAACAGCTCTGTAAATATTGATTTTTACAAACAAAATACAAATCCTGAAAAAGTAAGACCTAACTCTGTATGTGTGTATATGTATATTAGCATTCAGTTATGATTCATTTGCTGCAATTCTGTCATTAATTTGTTAGATTTACCTTTCCATTAAGACCCATTCATCTTTGAACCATTTTCTCCCTCTCTCCCATCCCTCATTCCCAGGTTAGTCTCCCTCAAAGAGAGGAGGGACGATTTTCCCTATTATTTTCGTTAGGTCACTTTTTAGCATATTGATTAGGGAAGCATCTGCCATATGTGACAAATGCATTTAATCTGAAAGATATTTCATTGCCATAATAGCATTACTGTGATGGCAATGAGCTGTGAGATGGCATAAAGTTGATGCCATATATATCATTATATATTGAGGGGAGTATCCTAGCAGCACAGTGTTAAAAAGCATAGTTCTCGTGGACTGTAACAGATCCAGGCATTCATTAATAACATAACATCTGTGGCTTGTAGTCAACATCAAAGTCAAAGTAAATTAAAAATACGTGACTCTAGATGCTATGGGTGAGATATTTAAACAAGTATTGCTCTAATTATCAATGATGATTTTCACCATATTCTTGGTTCAATAACTGCATATGCTAGATTTTTAATGTATTCATCTACTTCCACCTTGCTTTGCTTCAGCTGGAAACAGTGGCTTCTTGTTAACTGCAACAACATGTCTTTGCTAGCCTTCTCCTCCCCACCAAAAAAAAAAAGTTAAAAGGATGTTCGCAGCCTTAGAGATACTGTGAACTGCAAGAGAGACTTCCACATATAATTAATCCCTTGTATGGTAATTTATCTGTCTGCATATATATATATACACACAAAAAGTCCTTGTTTAAAGGTAGGGATAGTAAAGTGATATGTTATGACTGTGAATAGTGGTGCAGTCAGCTGTTCTTACTCCTGAACCAGAAAAGATTCCTATCACCTCATAGAAGGTTTTCCGTGAGTAGGAAGAACAACACGTGCAAAAGCTGGAAGTGTCAGAGCTGAGGAGAAAGTGAAGGAGTAACAAAAAATAAGCAAGTCCCGGTAAATATAGAATTGTGGATGCATAAATAGTAACTAATATTAAAAAAAAAAAGGACATTTCTGTGATGCAATCCTTAGCTGCCATCATAGTTTAGTTTTCTATAAATATATTACATGTCAACGCTGTATCAGCCCTGCTAGAATGAATAAAATGAGGAGGCATGCAAACATGGATCATCTTTCTGGATGAAATGTTACTTTAAATATGTTGGTTTACCTGTTTAAAATCATTATGACCAGAATATTCATAGAGAAAGCTACAGAATGACTTCACTATTATAGTCACAGTATTTTAGTCTATAAAGCAAAATTCATGGTATCTTATATTTCAGAACATATGGTAGTTGGATGTGAGGGTACAAATATACCCCATGGTGCAAAGAAGGCCCAGCATAAACTTTTGCTGAAGCTTTGTTCAGAATAGTCTAACACAACAACAAAAAGAGAAAAATAAACAAACCACTGTCTTAGCTTAACTAAAAAAAAAAACCAAAACCAAACAACAAAACAAACAAAAAAAACCACCCGAAACCCCATTTGCTCACATCTGCAGTTCATGGTGTGGATCCAGGGTGGAAGGAAAAGTGTTGAAATATCATGCGAGTGGCTGTCAGTTAGAAGGAAAAAGGCTAATTTCCAGTGCATCTGGGTCCTTGGGCTAAGCCGAATACTGCTGACTTCCTCCCTGCCTGGTATGGCTCTGTGTGTCAGACGAGACAGCTCTCTTTGGTAACTGTTCCACCAAGAGAGCTGGTGTTTGTCAGAGAACACTGGTCAGCAACATTAAGAACTGTAGCAGATACAAGGTGGCATCTTAGCCTTGCTGATATCAATAGGGTAACTAATTTAACCTCTGGGTCTGCAAACAGCTTGCGCTTCGTTCATTTTCATTCTGCAGTTTCATTTACTATGTAGTGCTGCAAAGCAACAATAGCGGCAAAAAGTCCTTTGCTTTTGGAAATCCCCTTATGAAAAGGCATATGTGATGAAGAGTCACATATCCTTCAGAGAGGGTGTGTGCCTGCACTTAATTTTCTTCGCAATCTGCAGTTCAACAAATGCACCAGGTTCTGCTCTGAGGGGCTTTGGGATGCTGTGATTTATGCAAGGGATGTGTCTAGTCTTTACAAAATGCACTGAGATGTACAAGTGCACATCAAGCAGCATGAGCACATCTAAGAGTTTAGATATAAAGCCAAAGCTAGTCTGATTGAAGTTAAAAGTATCTTCTCCAGTGTAACTTCTAACCTGCACGATACAGCCAGCAGTGATAACAGAGAACTGGCAGTATGGACTATTGTATATTTAGTTAAATGGTTCTGTATTACATATTATTTTGTCATAAGTAGAGAAAGCCTGGAAAACAGCAGTGTTGTGTAACTGTTCATCTATTTTCTATTGGCAGTGGTTCCTCATTTTTATGATTTATTTCTTTTGTTTTCCTGCTACTTATGCTTCTGCTGTGAAAATTACTATGTATGCAAAAATTAATAACTAAGTTTCATGGGGACTTTGAGGTTAAAGCAGAGTATATGGAGGTCTGGGAGAACAGAATCATGGGATGACTCGTAGAATAATACTGTTTTATATCTAACCTCTGATTCATTCTATTACCAGCACTGTTTGCTCACATCTAGTTGCTGCCTTTGCATTTCCCATTCTCCAACTTATAACTCTGCTACCTACAGCTGCTTTCCATGCAAACACCTCATATCTAGTAGCGGTGCCTCAAAGATCTTTATCATCTCCCTCCACAGATAAGTATGTGTAAGTTTCCAGTGACTAACTAGTTAAACTTTAGTCTTGGAACTTTCTTCATTTATTATTTGAAACTAAAGTGTGCGAATTCAGGATGCTGTCCAATCTGTAGATTTGAAGAACACTGAGGGGGGAAAAACCCCAACATGGTGTTTCAGTTGCCTGTCTGGTTTTGTTGGGTTGGCTTTTTTTTGTAATTTATTTTGTGGTCAAAAGAGAAAGAGAAGTTGTAAGTATTTCCTCTTTCAGTTTCAAAGTCAATACTTAAAACTTAAGCCCTTTTCTTCCGGAAAGTGCATACAAGGGAGCCCTGGCACTTTCACAGAGGTCCTTTACTACAACAGAGACCTGAGAGTACATAACTGTTTGCAGAGTCAGGTCTGTACTTTCAATGGAGAAGTACTGTCTGCAGAAAAGATATTGGAATGATGGAGGAAAGACAGTGGAATGCTTCTTACATGTGTCAAGGCAACCTGGCACCAGTTATCATATGGCCACCTGTCTCTTTGGAATGAATGTACATGTTTAATTACATAGCATAAAGCTGTAAATACTGCTGCAATTGTTACTAACTTCAGTAAAGCCAAGATCTTGGGCACACAACTTGCTTTTAAGCATTGCTGCAAATTTCAATGTGAAACCTCCCATTGTACTCCCTCCCAGTCAGTTTGTATCCTAAATGCATCAGAAGTATTGTAAAATTGAATTAACTGAAACAGATACAGCACTGGTAAGTAAAAAAAATCAAAAAAACACAACCCAACCCTCCCTTCCCCCCCTCCCCCAAGTCCTACCTTTAAAATATGGAAACATTTATTGGGTTTTCTTAATTGATTGAAATAATAACTTGACCTGTTTGGTTGCTTGAGGAGGAATTATGTATATAGCTGGAGATCATCTGGAGTGTCTGGGTGGTTCCCCCCAGAGCTGACACTTAACGGCAGAGAGAAGAGTTTCTCCAGATGTAAGTAGGAGGCAGAAGAAGGAGGGTTATTCATAGGACATGAAGGTTACCAACATATGGCCTCTTTTCCTTACTGAGTCAGGTTTCACATAAAACAGACAAGATGCTCCATTAGCTATATTAGCCATCTATAGCCAACCATATTCTACCGTCAGTATGGTGGAAACTGGAGAAAGGAACACAATGAATCCTGTGTTGTGAACAGCTTTACTTATCAGTTTGAGTTTGTGGTGGAAGAAAAATGAAAATTTTTCTACAGGAAAGACGAGTTGCTGGAACATGCCCAGAGGAGAGCAACAAAGCTGGTAAGGGGTCTGGAGCACAAGTCTAATGAGGAGGGGCTGAGGGAACTGGATTTGTTCAGCCTGGAGAAGAGGAGGCTGATGGGACACCTTCTTGCCCTCTACAACTGCCTGACAGGAGGCTGTAGCCAGGTGGGTGTTGGTCTCTTCTCCCAGGTAATGGATTATAGGACAAGGGGAAATGGCATCAAGTTGCACCAGGGCAGGTTTCGATTGGACATTAGGAAAAAATTTCTTCACAGAAAGGGTTGTCAGGCTTTGTAATGGGCTGCCCAGGGAGGTGGTCGAGTCCCCATCCCTGGAGGTATTTAAAATGCATGTAGATGTGGTGCTTAGGGACATGGTTTAGTGGTGGAATGGCAGTGATAGGTTAACAGTTAGACTGGATGATCTTAAAGGTCTTTTCCAACCTAAATGATTCTATTATTCTATTCTATGATTCTATGAAAATTGGGTCTATTTAACATTATTCATGGTTTCCTTTTTGTATGTGTTTCATCATAATATTTCTTATTTATGTCCCCTCTCAGGTTTGAGTTTTTAATGTTTCATTGATTTGGTTTCCAACATTTGAAGGAAATATATATTTTTTGAAATTTAAAATAACTCTTTTGTTTGGGCTTCAGTGGAGCCCCATGAAATAATTTCCACTAGTGTTTGATTTGATTAAGGCTTATTTGTTTGGAAAATTAAACATCGGGCAAATATAAATTAACAGTGTTTATTTGGTACTTATCCAAAAATAGCTTAGCTTTGCTTTGTGGCTCCTTCGTGCAAATTATGGGCATGATATCATCATACATATGTTATTTACTGCCCTTTCAGAAATGCTCTGCTGTTATCCTATATGAGCTTTCTCTTCTCACAGTGTAGAAGAATAAAAGAAAAAATAAAAAATATGCTGAAACAGCACTGGCTGCCTGTATGTCACCATGCAATTTCTCTTACCATAAAGTGTGAAGGCAGACAGAAGTGTCCCCTTCTATGCAATACCTTTCTGCACTCAGAAGTCTCCCATATCCTATATGCCCCCATGGTAGAAATGGAGCATGGACAGCATGAAGCAGCTAAAATGCTAACATGAACATTTAGAAGGGTCTCTGTGATTTCCTCCTCTTCTTGATAAGTATTCTGCTCATATTTTCACAGGGCCCACGAGACTCACAACTATGCTGACAAGAAGGGCTCATTTTACTGGTCACCCTCGCCCAGCTCAGCATCATAAGATACCTTTCCAAAAGCACCAGACTGCTCAGATGGAGGCTAAAGAATCAATAACGTATGCTCACAGGTATATAAAGAAAGAGCATGGCTGCAGGGTGAGAATTTGGAAGCAGTGCTGCGGGGCCGACGCAGGCAGACATCCTGTCATCAAGGCCTATGCAGTTTATATTCCAAATTCAAAGTACGAGTGAGCAGGCTTAGAATGGAGTTGGGTGCTTGGACTTCACATCTGAAAGTTTTAGTTTCTAGACATTGGTGGGAGAGCTTCCAGTGGACAAATTAGGAGAATTATGAGTATGAACTTTAGGTGTATTTTATAGTTAATCATATAGGAGACTGTAAGAAGCAGTCTAAATTACTATCAAAACTTTTTGGAGTAGGAGAGATTACAGGTGGGCAGGGGTGTTTACTGGGCTTTTTTTTGGTAGCTTTTTCCCTTCTGACCCTCTTAGGCAGGAAGAAGATGCAACTTTCATCAGCCTTCATAAGTTACAGGATGATCTTGAGTTACAACCAGTTTTATGTGTCATGCACACTTGAGTAAAAAACATCTGGTTGATGAGTACATTTAAACACAAACACACCCCTGTATAAATAGGTAAATACATAAATACAAAAGAGTCTTTCACAATAGATGTATGCAAGTAATATGGACCATATTCAAATGTGGACAATCTAGTGTTGCTTTTAGCGATATCCACCAGACATGACCTGTTTGTGTAGTAGTATTACTTCTCTCAAGCAGAAACACATGTCCATGAACTTGCAGTTTTCCTAGGTCACAAAAATAATCAATGGAGAGTGCAGGTACCTTTTAAGGATAGCTTCCTTTATGTAATGACATGTTAATCCTATCATGGAATTATTAAAGAGGCGTTAAGGGCAACCCAAATTTCTAAGAATCTTAGCCCCACTAAAGCTGCCTTTCCATACAGTAGCTGAGTCTCAAGTTCTGACTTCTGCAAAAGAGCAAAGCTGAGCTAGCTGCCACTATTTGCAGATCATTGTTCCCTGAACATTTTGTAACCAACACTGAATACCATTGCAGGCATTTTTTTCCAGGCTTAAATTTGTTCCCATGGTGAGGCAACAAAGCAAAACAAAACAAAAAGCTATACGAAAGCATAATACCCTCTAGTGTCACCCACAACAACAGGTAGAACTTGGTAGACTTGTCTGCAATTAAGGTTATATGAAATTTCCATTACAAACTCTATTCCTTTTTACTTTGCCAGATTCTACCAGTTGGGCTGAATTTTTCACACTTGTTCTTTACTTCAAGTGAAATTCTGGGGGGAAGTTTCAATGAAAACCACCATGCCATTTCCAAGAAGGAGATTAGAGAAAAATGGGTTGATTTCCAATTATTAAAATGTATTTCTTTGAAGAGCTGTAGTAGTACTTCGATGCGTTACAGAACCAACTGGCTGTTGTCTCGGTGAGAATCTACTCATGTTCAGCCAAGTTGCAAAACTTTACAAATTGTTGTTTTAATATGCTCAGTAAAGTTTCAGCTAGGCTTCCAGCTACATTTTCTGATAGCTCCCAGCAAGCTCAACTTGTCCTAGTCCCAATAAGCTTACTGCACTGCAGACTTATAGACTCAGAGAACAAACCACCAATAATAACATTAAATTCCCTTTTGGCCTGAAAGGAAGGCATGTCGAACTGAGAATGAAGAGGAGACCATGTGTTTCCCCTTAGCTCTTTCTCTAGTTGGATTGCATTTTGTGGACAACATGTGATCTATTTTTATATTGCCCTTCTGAAATTCTCTTAGTAGGATGAATTTAATTTCATCTAACTTTAAATGTGTAAGCGTAAGTGTATCATATGGCTGTTCAGACCTCTCTTGTAGTCTGAGTTGACAGGCAGGTATGTTGAAAGGCCTTTCTTCTCATCAGTCACAGGTACAAAAAATAAGTTTGAAAAAAGATGTTCCCTGGTATCTTTTCTTCCATTGACTACAGGGGAAGAATGACAACTAGCTGAGGTAAATTGCTCAGTTTTTAGTTGGCACAATTAGACCAGATTAATCCCACCCACACTGCAGACCAGCAACAGAGGCTGAGGGGGCTGATGGGATGGAAGGGGAAAGGACTAGGATCCACATAGTCACAGCTAATAGTGATGGGATTTAGCCATTAGAAAGCCTAAGAGCAGACATGGTAGATGGCCTGTGACTCAATATCTTTAAAAGAGGAATAACTTACAAATATACTGGAGTTCAAATAGGAGCAATTGTAACAGTGCAAAAACACACAAGGTGAGTACCCAGGGGCCACAATATGCAGACAGCCCAATCCAATGATCACAACATTGCTTTGCAGCTTTTGAATTTCAACTCATAATCACCTCCCGTGACAAGGTCAGAGGCTCTTGACACTTCTAATTTGACTACAGTGCAAATATTAACAATATGAGAAAGAACAGATTGATTTGCTTTTTCACAAAAGTGTCCATTATGAACCGGAGGCGCTTTTTATTCATAATAATTGTGTATATTATAAATTATATAGGTAGAAAGACTGAAACAGTAACTCGCACCATAGTCTCATTTTTCAAAATTTGTTTATAATATTATATCTTTCTAGAGAATTTCTTCTACAAATTAACTGCTGAATTTTTTTGTTTTTTGTTAATACATTGCACATCAGTAGATTCCTATGAGTTTGTAATAAAATACAGAAATAGGTATACTTGTAGATAAAGTCATGTGTCAAACCTGGCCTAGTCTACACTGGCTCATTCAGCAAAGTCTTAAAAAAAGAAATAAAATGGCAAATAAGCTATCATGTCATCTGGAAGAACTGGTTCCCTTAGACCAGTGGTAAGACACAATACACTGTGAGAAAAATTGCAGCACAGATTGTCCCGGATCTGTCTGATGAGACAACGTAAGGCTGCAGCCTCTGACACTGTTTGTCTGCATCCTTTCACCACAGCTAAAACTGAGACAGAAGAATGAGAAGTTAAATTTTATTCAAACAGAATTTATACTAATTTTTCTTTCATGAAACATTTATGTAAGTGAAAATAGTATACAGGGAGATATCTAAATTCAAGATGACCAAAGGATTGTTTCCCAGAAAAATCCACCTACTTTCTGTTAAAATCAGCACATCTACTAAAAAAAAAAAAAAGAAACAACAACAAAAACCCAAGCTAAATCACTTCCTTTTCTTGTACTATCGATGGTGGCCACAAAATAAAACCCCCACATTTCCTTTCAACAGCAGCTGAGAGGAGTTCATCTGGAAAAGTTTCTAAGCCCTGTTGAGTTCTGAGGTAACCTTTGCAGTTTTTAATATAATTATTTTTTGGCATTTATGAGAAATACTGCCAGCATTGCTTACTGGACAGTATCTTTCAGCAAGGAAGCTTTAGAAACCTTGACATTTCCCAGCATCCTGTTGAAGTAACATGTAATATTTTGCTTTGGTTTGTCTCTTATTCTTGTGAAAAAAATGGAAGTCACACTGAGTTTGGGATCCAAATATAACAACTCTACATTACTCAGAAAGAAAAAACAAAATAGAGTTATTAAATCCAGGAAATAAGAATTTCTCCCCATCAGGGTAAGTGTTTTGAACTATTTGTGCATGAATTTGTTTTCAGTGATGAACAGTTCATATTATGATTAATTTACCACATAGGGTTAATGTAGGTTTAAACCTCATTTGTTTTTTTTAATTAGTGTCAGTAACATGCTGTGATTGTGACAGTCATCTTTCCTGTGTAATACACTTCATAGTCTCAGGGATTAGATATCCATGTGTGGGTGCATTTGCTTTTACCTGAAAGCAGAAGGAAGTTTGTGGTTTCAGTTTGCTGATTGATGTGGTGAACATCTGTACCATTCAGACATACCTTGACCAACTGGTATTTATCAATTCTGACAAGTGATTTTTTATTTCATTTAAACCAAGTTAAGCTTCACTAATCTCATAATCATTAATCTCATAATACCCTTAGAGTAAAATGGTGGCCCCAACGAATTTAGTGGCAAAACGGTGAGTGAAACCAATAGTTGAAACAGCTGAAAGAAAAAAACCATCTCATTAACTGGAAACATTTAAAATTTGGTTACAGCCTGAATGTGCTCCAGGGAAATCCCACAGTGCTGGCTACATAACCAAGTGTCTGGAAATGCTGGGGTCACCAGCCTGCTTTCCAAGAACTGTGTCAGAGCTCTGTGTAAGCAGGGAGAGCTGGGTTTCCCACAGACCTGTGGTAGTGAGAATGGGTGCCCTGGAGCAACTGGGTTGCTGTGGGGCCGTAGGCCTTGGAAAATCCAGGGAACTGCTCCAGAATTGGGTATCTCACAAGTGCTGATAGTGTTGCATGAGGAACCCCAGCAGCTTTCCACAAATGTATTCAAGGCTTCATGGACACCCTTCCTCTCATTTACCTAATGCTTGCACTTCAGACATCAAGTGAGCATTTTTCAAAATCATCCTGTTTCTCTGAACAGTAAGGCCAGGTCTTATGCTGGCAAACACATGAAGCGAAGGTCCCTGATGGTCTTACAACAGTCAATTTGTGCTCAACAGTGCACAGATTTGTGCTCAGCAGAATGTACTGAACCCTGATATCTTTCATAGTTTAAGGAAAGGCAGCTACTTCTATGTTTATCTTCTAATTTTAAAAATATTTCTTAAAAATATTTTTTTTTTCTAATTTGAAACAATTGGATTGTGATGAACTATGCATCCAAAATTTACTGCAGGATGTGTTATTTGAGTTCAAATACTGGACTCTAGTTTTAAGGAAGGATATGGAGTTTTAGTTTGGACCAGTCTACTACGCATATAAAGTAACTGAACAGGAAACAATCTGGGTTTTAGTGTGGCTAGGTTGCACTCCATACTTTATCAGGTAGTTTAAGCCCAGGTTCAGTGACGAAGACATTACATTGCAGTCACATTGTTTGAAAACTGAATAGAGAGAGGCTTTCATGTTCTGTTTTGTGTAGAGCTGTCACTGTTGGGTAATGACTTGCTCTTGAGATTCCTGTGAACTATTACAATATAAGTAATAACATTTCCCACAGAGCATCAAGCACCTCATATCCTCAGTAGTTTAACTACTTTTAATACAACTCAAAATCTTTGTTTATATTGCTTCCTGCCATTTAATACCACAAGCAGCATTTACCTTTATAACTTTTAAAGACTTTCCACTGTAAATAGAACCAAAATGCTTATGGTATAATTTCCAGTGAAGAGTGATGGCACATTATAAATATCTTATAGTTCATTATTCAATTAACACATCATGAAAACTGATGTCTTTCTTTAAAAGTTCAAATTAAATTAACCTTGGATATTTTTTTTCTTTTAATTTCAAAAAGTGTGCACTCTTTTTTTTTTTTTCTTTCTTTCTTTATTTGCATTTGCCTCAGGCCTGGTATGGAAATGAAAACTGGATATTTCATCCAAATTCAGCCACTAACAGGAAGCATTTGAAATTTTGTGAAAGTCTGCTCTGGTGAGATGTGACATTGCACAGAAAAAATTAAAGAAACTTCACTCTTTTTTCAGATGGTAAATGAATGAGTGATGAAAATAATTTCTGCTGGCAAAAATAATAATGTAATGTTTACTCTAGATTTCCCCAAAATACTTTAATTGAATATTCATCTATTTAATTGACATCTAGGTGAACAAAGGGGGCAATCTGGAAACCTCAGTATATTACTAGAATTTAATGTATGCCATTTTTTTTTCCCCCTGAAAAATGTCATTTTTTTAACAGGTACAATTTTTGTCTGAATTTGTGTCTCCATGTGATAATGACATATCTGATACTTCAATTGCTGTCTTTTTCTTTTTTTCAGAGCTGATATTAAAATTCTTGGCCTAGTTTTTATCACAGGTGAAAACATGTGGACTTAAATGTTGTTGACTGGAATGGACCTTTAGACTGGCAAGAAACCATCTTTCAATTTTTCCTTACTTGTTGCACATGGGAACCAGTTATTTGCCAAAAAAGGAGTGATTGTTTATAACATAAATATGGAAAGAACATGGGTTTTGTGCAGATAAGTCATACGCATTTAAAAAATACTAAAAGAAATATATGTGGGTTTGAGGGTTCTCATTTTGTTTGAATATATCCCTCCATAAATTTATTATTATTAACATATGAATTATGGTCATAATTTACAAAACCACAGAAATATAAGAAAATAAACAAGAAATGTAATTCACTTAAAAATGGAAACATTCATTGTGCTTAAGAGATTTCCAAAAAGTTCATACATTGCTATGGTTTTGACTAAAGCCTCTAGCTAGTTTGAAATTTATTTCAGTTTGAAATGTCAGTTGTTTTTAGTATTAATAATGTATATTATAAACTGATCCTTAAGCTCCCCTCAAGTTTATAATTCTAGTTACTGTTTTTAACAGTGGGTGATTGCTGAGTCTTAATAAAAACCTTCCAATAAAAAGTCCAAATGATCTTGTCTGGAAAAAAAGGAGAGATCTTAAACCACAATAAAAACAGAAAATAAGAGAACAAATGCTAATACATTGGAAAGACTGAAAACTTGAAAAGAAGCTTAGAATCTTTCTGAGCTTGGTGTATAGCAAACAAACTGTCCTTGAAAAGGGAAGGAGTGACTTTACAGTGAATCTACTATATATTTTTGTGCACCTTTGGTATCTGTGTAATTTATGATAGTACCTCGACATTGCCTGTATGTTACCATTAATGCTTATTTACTATCCAAGGTGTGACAGTGAGGAATGTGTTAACTTAAATGTCTCTCATCTCATTTATAGAGTCAATTCTTTGCGGTCATTTTTCCAAATTTCATGAGACAAATATGTACTTTTTCTTTTATTTTTATGACAACAGTACATGAAACTTACGAAACCCAACTAGCTAATCCTTTCAGAGGAACACATGCTAAGTCCCAAACTCAGCTAAATCCATGGATGTGCTTTACTCCCATCTGGAAAAAAAGCATCTGAGTACTTGTGACTTGATTATTTATGGAATGTTGTTTTCTAGTCAGTCTGGAAGTTGCAACAGAAATGTTCTTAAGACTGTGACTCATTGGGGCTTGTTGAGTCCCAGGTAATAAACAGGATACTACTAATATTGTACAACATTTACTCTTAAAGTAACATTTTCAGAAGCCCAGCTTTCCTCCTTTCTAAGAAAAGAGATTGACATGTTCAAAAAAAAGGAAGCAATGTTCCCAGAGAAGTCAGGGTTATTTTGGAGTACTTTATTATATTATTATTTTGGAGTTCATAACTGTACTGGCAACAAAAATGCTCCCTATGAAAATTAGTCGGATCTATTTCTATAAGAAGGCTTAACTGGCTGCTTGCATAAGTAATAAACCGAGGAAGAGGGTTTGTAACTTTTTGAACTGGAGGTGAAATATGACAGTATTAACAAACTAGGTATTCACATGTTCAAATGTATGTTAAACCAAATAGCTAGAACTTTATAACTGCATAATTTCATTATTTTTTTCAGGTAGCAAGAATTATTAACAGATATGGAAACCCTGAGGCCAAATTTTTAGTATAGTAAAACCTTACCTCCAGTGGGAGAATGATTGAAACCCACCTGTTTATGTCATGTTTTATCCTCTGCGTAAGTACTGTACTGGTAATAGCTTTTCTCACTTTCCTACATTGCCTGTGCCAAGGCATCTTGGTAAATTTTGAGATATAAAGTGATGTTTTGATGCCTGTTCTAATAAACCTCTGTATATTAAATCTCTCTTTCATTTTGGAAGTTTCCTTTAAGAAGACAATGAAAAATACTTTGCTTTTTCAGAGAAGTAGTTTCAAGATTTACCTAAAATTGAAAAGCAAATGCTATGACAAAAGCTTCTAATATATTTTGAGTTATAAAATCCAACCTTCCTCAGAGAGTCTGTACATCAAACTAGCCTGTGATTGTTAGTACTGTATATTCGTGAAATGTTATAACTAAGGTGATAAGCAGTTTTTAAAAAATCTTTAAAGCATTTGTTCACATACTTCCCCCTATTTCTTCTGAGAGGATGCACTGGATATTGCATAACACTTTTAAAAAACTATTTAGAAAAAGTCTATGATGACATAAACACAAAGAGAGCAATTAGGACCACACTCTGGAAAAGGGAAGAACTCCTGCAGCAGTTTATTTTCTGAGATTTTGGTTTAGACACAGAATATTCCACAAAGAAGAAAATATGAAAAAGTAGTTTACAGACATACAAAGGACAGCTCAGCTTTTTATTCTGGATCAAAAAAAAGTTCTGCCTAGCTAAAAATGACTTGTGTTATAGAATCTCCTACTTTCTTCCTAGTCTGTATACAGACTAACACGTCTTACTGCATCAGTGACCTGTACATAATGTAAAGAAATATAATGTGACCATGGCTCAAGAATATTCAGCTTTTAGTTCCAGCAGAAATAATGAATAGTAACATTTGACTATTCTAGCAGCTGAAGTCCTTATAATTAATACTAATGTTGGGGTCTCCTCCTGCAGTTTCTGAACTACTTTGCATAGAACTGGGAAACTGTTAGGGTTGAGATTTTGCGTTTCTGAGGTTTCCAGTGATAACTATAATTTAATACTTTTGTGTTCTTTTGCACCAGAAGTACATTTGTAAAGTTTATATACAAGTTTGGTCATTATACTTGAGAAAGGGAAGAGTTTAAAATCTGTTGGTTTTTTAATTTGAATAAACACTGTATCAACTTTGCCTTTGGTAACTATTCTGTCAGCAATAGAGAAGATATCTGTCAACATTAAAATAATTTTCCTTGGAATTAAGCTCTAACATGTTTGTAAAGGTAGATATTATTGCTGACTTATTCTATAGTAACACTAATTCCAGTAAAAACTGATATTTTGAGATAACTTAATATGAATTGTGAAGACTACTCTTTTTCATGTCTTCAAAGTTCTTAGATTTTCCTAGTGCTAGATACAGTCCAAAGCTTAATAAAATGTGATTCGAAGATGTAATATTTAAATTCTTTTTATGTAGCACAGCTCCAGTAGAAAATGGTTAACAGTAGTCATAAAAAATATTTTCATCAGTATTTGACAACACAGACAAAATTTCATCAAGCCTTCAAATTGTTTACTCAGCTGATTGAAGTGTTATTCAAGTTGTTTAGGTGGCCTACCTAGGACCAAAGTTGATTGTTATGTCCAAACCAGACTTGCTATGTCGTCCTCCCATTAGACAAAGTATATCTGACGTAAGCTTTGGTTTGAATTATCACTTACCAGCATAAAAATAGAGTGATTTATTAGGATGGTATTTAAGAAGATTATTAGGCCTTTTACTTTTTTTCCCCCCTAACAGAGGTATCTGATTTTTTGAAGGCACAGAGATGTCTTCCAAATCAAAATGGGTTCTCTTTCTAAGATCTTTCAAAGTTTCTGAAAGAATAACATTCCCTTAATGAAAGTGAAAAGATTTTTTTCTCCAATTTTTTTCGGCAGTCCCCAATTACCTTTCACAGGGCAACTTCTCAGGCACAATAACTGTAACATTCTCACAGCTGGCCCTTCCTTTGTGATGATATAATTTTAATTAATCCTGTTTAAGAGCTTACATAATGTGTGAAACCTGACTGTTCCTTGAACTTTTTCACAATACTTTGTCTCTTACATAGGTAGAGGGGTCATTTCAGAGCTGGATGGGAGGATAGCGGTAGTTTAATCTGTATAATTCAGAATTGTCATGCATCCAAAAGAAAAAAAAAAAAAAAGGGCCTCATTATTACTCCAACTGTATTGCAGAGATGACATCACTGCATACATAACCTTAAATATGAATCTTGGCTAGCTTAGTGTTCACCTGGCACCTATAATAGCAACAGAGTCACTTCCATAGTATCATGCTTTATATTCACATTCTGAAACAACTGCATTCCTTTAAATTCTATATGTGTTTTCACAGTAAGAGCATTTTCCCTCCTTTCTCTGTTTTGGATTCTTAATAATACTCTGTTAGGATTGATCAATGCTTCCATAATGTGCCTAAGAAAAAAATCTTATTTCTAGCCATGTCAGCCTACAAGACAGCAAAATTATGGGAGCTTATGGCAGATATATCATGCTCCAACTTCCCTAAAGACAAACTCTACTCAGGCTACATGCAAAGTTTTTCCCAAATTCCTTTGGGATTTTGCCTAAACTACGTAATACATTGACCATATTTTCTCCAGCTTCACCATTTTGAAATCCTAAGGGGTATAACCTAAATAGAACTAAGACAATTAAGTCTCTTAAAGGCTATATATTGCATTTGTAGATACTAGAAGAGACAAGCATCCCAGGTGTCCCCAAACTTATGGAACCAGATGTCAAAACTCAGGAGGCTTCACTATTAGTCAAATGAGAGTCACGATGTCAGGTTAGTGGTTCTCCCACCAGGGCACAAGCAGCCTTTGCTTTGGAGAGGGCAGTTATCTTCTGCTTTTCATCCACATGAAGAATGCACTTGGCCTGTGCTTTGGCAAGGAACGTAAAGCAGGGGTGTTGTGATCACCTCTGTGCATACTTGGGACGGGGTGGTAGCGCACTACTTAACAGTTATGGCCTCAAAAGAGGCTGGCCAGAATAGTCTCAGTGTGATATTTTTTAGCTCATGATATGCACACATGCCAAGAGTGCACAACATATCTCAGAATGATGGTCAGCATAAGGCAAATAGCTATTTCTTTTAAGATTACATAATGTCATATAAGTCTCAAATCTGATTTCACTTATACAAGCATAATTTGATTCTGGAATGAGATCAGATTTTGATCTAAAATCCAATTGACTGCAATCATTCTGTCAGTTACAGCTGAAAATTGAAACCTATAAGCTATGGGCACATAAAGTGCAGATCTCAGTTATCTTCTAGATGCTCATATTTGTATGGATGTTTTAGCTTTTGATAGAAAGGAAAGCAAATAATTTGTCTAAACTTTGAGGTCACATGTAGGACACAATTTCCTTCTACTTGAGTGGATCAGTGTACAAATAAGAAAAATGTGAACAGGCCATGAGGAAAAACTTCTATGCTGTTTCTGCACTGAGACGTGTGAGTGTATACTACTTCTAAACCTCAGGAAATTGTGCCGGCTGGGGAGGGTGGGGTGGAAGGAGAGGGGCTTTATCTGTTTCTCAATGATAAATTGCATAAATGCTTTCCAGAGGTCAGAGACTAAAAGCTGTAAAACAACTTTTGCTTAGATACTACTGCTTAAAAGCAGCAAGAGAATTTACTAAATGCAAAACCTACAAATTTATACTTAAATTTTTAAATGGTAATATGGCAATAAAAGTATCCAAGAGTCATAGATGCCTTAAATGATGACCCTTTAGGCTGGAGCATAATTTTCTTTCAACTGTTTTAAAAAATAAAGTTACTAAGTCTTGGGTTTGTCAGGGGTTGCCAAACCTTCATCTTGAAATAGGATAACCTACAGCCAATTCAAAATTTCAGTATGGACTCATGTAAGGTTTTGCTTATAGCAATAAAAATGCATGAGTTGGCTAAAAATTCGCAACTAACTTTAGATCCTGAAACCTATACCTTCCCTAAGAATCTCTGGCTTTTAATTTCTTTTTAAATTTCATTTCTAGTTCTTATTCATGCATGAATATAGATATTTTCATAATGATGATTAAAAGGTGTTTTAACTTAATCTGGTAACATATGTACAAAAATCTTAAAGGGCAGTAGTGTATTAAGGTTATTTCCTTAAACAAATTATTTGCTTATGAGGGTGCATTTTTAAATGGTTTCTACATTTTATCTGTAATTTAAATTTCATTTTGCATATCCAAAGATCCAACCTATTCTTACATGTATAAGTTACAGAAAAATTCACATGCAACTCAGAAATTCAAATGTACGAAGGAGGTGCAAAAGGCAGGCCCAAGCATGTAAAAGTGTAGGATACAGGTTATCATTCCACCTTCAGGGGAATTGATTGGCAACATCTACTGGGAGGTGTTTAATTAGTGAAGAACTAAAGTGAAACAACAGGCTCTGTGAAGGATATGTTTTTTTCCATTTTTAAAAGGCAAGAGAAGTATCAGCAACTGTTCTGAAAATCATTGAATTGCAGCGTGAGAAGGGATATCAAGGTATCTTCTGGTCTATCCCATTGCCTTGCCTACAAGTGAGGAGAGGTATTTAGATTGTATTTAAAGATATTCTATAACACAAACTTTACAACCCCTGCAATTAATCTGTTCAAATGATTCATCCTAATTACTTTTCAAATGCTGGCATTTTACCTTTTTTCCCCCTTGGTTTATATTGAATATCTATTGCCACAATTTATGTCTGTTACCCCAAATCCTATTTCCTTTGGACATGGAGAACACCTTATTCTGTTTCTTCTTGCAATGTCTTTCTACATGTTTGAAAAACAGCTGTGATGACCCTACTCATCACCACAGTCTTTTCTCATGAACCTTGTTCTTCTTGCTTGCTGCATGTCATTATATTTTTTTATTCTGTACTTGTCTTTGTACAGAAATATACAGACCTTTCCAATCTATTATCATCAGTAATGGTGAAAAACATAATTTATATTCCATTGCTTGCCTATAACTTCTTTACAAACCAGCCTATACATACTCTTTCACATATTTGGTAACCAGGAGAAAAGCAGTAAAACATAACAATGTCCAAAATACTCTCTTCTTCTGTGTTAGATGTGCTCATCAGATTTAATCACAAGTGCTTACATAAATGTGTGTATACCAGAGTTCTCTGTTCTTTAAGAATCAGAAGAACAAGGTCTTCACATCATTTACAAAGAAAGAAAAAGGGAAGGTCTGCATTGGTTCTGCCACAACTCTGATCAGTTGTTCCCTTTCAAAAGGCCAGAGAGGGAGGTCCATGGGTCAAGTTCTGAAATGCACACTGTGAAACTAATGTTCTCACTCATTTAGAAGTGTGAGTTCCTAAATATTGACACTATTTCCAGAGATAGAGCCAGAACGCTAAAATCTTCTATGTTCTCAAAAGGCAAGAGTTTAACACTGAAGGGACAAAGCTCATTGAAAACACTGTGTACACAGGTCTTTCCTCCTACTCATTCATATTACTTACAATCACTCTCTAGCCTGAAGTATTTTTCCTCCCTTCAGCAAAACCACTACTGATGTGGCCTGGCCTCCACCATAGATTCTACCACTTTTGTTTATTCAACACTTCTTTAGACTAGGGTAGTCCTTTTACTTCCACGTGTGTTTAATAGACCCACAACCACTTTCCTGCCCTCTCTGTATATTTCTTTTATATTTAATTGTGCTTTAAAGGAACATTTCTTTTTTTTACTATCAGTTAAAAATATAACCAAAACCAAGTAGGCCACCAACGTAGTTTACAGAATATATATATATGTATATAGGGTGTATAGAATTTAACTTCTGGTACTGAATTACATCGGTTTCATCTGAATTGGGGTTCACTTGTAAAGGGAGTCCGGGGAGGAAACAAGCAGCTGAGACAGCTGTAGTTTCCATTGACTCACACCCAACAAAAGTGACACAAATTTTGTGTCACTTACTTTCTGCAGTGAAGAACTCTGCTTGACAAGTATTGAGAAGTACCTCCCTGAGTACTTCCCAATCCTAGGAAAGAGAGAGATGTGATGTGTTATTCACCTCCAGGCTTTTCCTCAAAACTTACATACAGGGAGAATGAATTTGAATAGCATGCCACTGAAGTCCTGCTTTGGATACACACAGCATCCCCAGTGACAACTGAGTTCTGTGTTTTCTTATTTTGATCCTGCAGTTCCCTCAGTACAGGGCCTTCTGTGAAATAGCAAAACTGTAGGCCAACTTCCACTATGGATCTGTGGCCCAGCTGTCAAAGAAAGGAGAGATCTCTCTGAAGCTCACTTTTTGCTCGGAGTACCAGTTTTTCCAGAAATCTCTAGACAGCTTATACTACAACAGTTCTCTTTGGCATGCCTCTGCTACACAGCATTTGAGCTTGACTGCCAATTTACTCCACTTTTGGAGTCTTGCACATGCAGTTACTCTTGGGAAACCCCAGCTAAACAATTGGCATTTAATTTTCTTGGCAATCAAGAGCTCTATAATCTGAGACAGAGGTCATTATTGAAGGTGGTGAGCTGTCCTTTAATGGAAATGTAGTGCAAATACTAGACTGTAAAATTCTGTTCAGAATTTATATAAAATGTTTGTTCATTTCATTTTGGTGTATGAGAATGTGGGAAGGAGAGAGTTGTCTTCCACTGTTATGTGAGAATTTGTATTGGAGAGTATGGTTTACTGTAGACTTTATCTCCACTTACAGGAAAGTGAAGTATGCTCTTCTCTTCCTTCCTTTGTATAATATATTTTAAAATCTACATTATTTCTGATATTTGTGGAAAAAGATGTATCTGCGTTGGCAACTGAGCCTATGAAGTGAGCAGTAAGATCATCCCATCATGGATATTTTCAGTCACACAGAATTTAAATTCCTTTATTATCTTTTTTTTCCTCCCCCCCCCCCCCCCAATCTGTGTAATAAGTAGAGGGACAGTGCCACAAGAACTATAGTATGTTACTTCCGTCTATTAGTGGATTTGGATTTATTTCGGCAACAAATGTGTCCATTCAAAAGCCATAAAGGTGCAACACAACATTTTTTTCCCCCTTTCAGTGGTTATCTAAAGTTCAGCATTTCTATCTGTGTAGACAGTGTTTTCCTTTCTCATAATCTCCTCCCTTAAGACTAATTAATGGACTAGCCCATAATTATACATGCTTCCTATTCCAGCAAAGAGGAAGGAAACTTCCAAATCAGATGGACGTCAATTGGGCTGCAACTTCTGTTGAATAAATGTCTATCTACAGCAGGAAAATCTCTTTTATTGCCAAAACATGGATAGGAACTGGTCTTCCTCTCTTTAATGGGCAATCTAAAGGTCAGGAGCCTGAATGGAGACAAATGGTGACATTATGCCTGATGATTACTTTGTTGATGTGAAATGTAATACAGGAAGTCACTGAAAGCTGCCTGCAAGCTGATTATTACTATTCCATTGCCCCCTATCAACAAAAATCAACAACACAGAGATATATTTGCCTGGAAAATAATAGTTATAATGAAAAAGTTCTAAGAAATAGTTTTCCCACACAGTGCAGTGGAAAAATTAGATTCCCTTCCATACAGAATTATATATATATCCATAAAGATTTAGAGTAGGTGGCAGTCATAAAATTTTAAAATTTGCCATTATGTTTGGATTATGCTCATGCAAATGTAAGGGCAACAGTAGATGAAGTGATCATACTGGTTGGAATATTTAAAAAAAATAAATGTTCTGAAGGGTTTTCTTAAGAGAAAATATTTGTGAAAGATAATTATTTATTCATGGTGTTTAAATACATTTTATTTTGAAATAAAGAAGATAATTTGGTATCATGTTCTTCCCAGACTTCAACTATATTTAGTCACTCCCTAGGTTGTATTAAGCTTTTCTATGAGTTGGGCCTATCAATTTCACCCCTGCTACACAGAGTAACACCATGTAAATTCTTGTAGGATTTTCACATCTTTATTAGTTTTACTAGCTCACCAGGTAGGTCTGGGAGTTTCAGTACTGGTTTGGGGGAACCAGAGTGTCAATAATTAATCACTTTTTTACTTGATGATGCTCTCCTTTGTAAACCATTTTTATGCCTGGGGAATACTCACCGTTTCCATGGTTTTCTCACTTCCTATTTTAATCATGTCCAGTTTTGCATCCAGGATGTCGGCAACAAGTCTGTGAAAAAGTGTTTTCAATTTTTGATCTCTTTTCAAACCTCATTAAGGTTCAGTTGGAACTGCACTGTCATTCACATTAGGAAAATCAAGTACTGTGAGAGGAGAAACTCTGGCAAACTCTGAAGTTCCTGCTATTTGTCCCAGTAACACCCTTTGTTAAGGGAGCAGTGGCCTTTGTGAATATAAATTAAACAGCAGACCTATGTATAAGATTATCACAGATGAATTAAGCTTCATTACCAAGGACACACTCCTGCTCTTGGATCACATTAGCACCACTTCTGTGCCCACAGGCCTCTGGTTGCCTCTGGGTTTTGAAAACGAGCAACAAAATTCCAACAACAAACTTTGCATTTGGGTGGGTGACAAGACTATAAATAAGATGTACAAGGAAGTAATCTAAATCCCTGATCTTTTCATCAAAATAAAATCCACGCATTCAATTATTAAGTAATTTCCACAGTATGACTTCTTTCACACAGTAAGCTTGGGAAAATCTATCATATACAAACCACTCCTGCTTCTCCCTCACCTCCCTAAATTAGCACTGTATTTGGAGTTTCAATTCAGCAGGGATGAATCTTTATGTTTAAAATACAAACTCCAGTCTTAGAGGCCAGAAAAGCCAAGAAGCTTTCATGTTTTGTGTCTATTTAATTATCTCATAATAATGTATTAGATTTTATTACTTTTCAGATGTGTGGGTTAGGTGCATTTATAAAGTCTTCTCAGCTTCTTTTTAAGATGATAAAAAATGGATCATACAGCTTTGAGACCTCCCACCATCACTTGGAGTTTATGCAGTTCTTCAGTTAAATCTGATAACAAGCCCAAATTATAAGCAAGAACTTGGCTCAATGGGACATGCTGCTGTACTCTGTGAAGTAAAAATCAGACTTAGGACTGCTAGAAAAAAGCAGAGTTTCTTTCTGCAGGGGAGAGAGGGAATGAGCTAAGGTTCTTCTGTAGTTGGAATCTCACCATACCTGTATTCTTTAACTACTTGGTTCTCATTCTCCTGGTGAGCTAGCTGCCGTATTTGATGGGGCAATATAAGTTAGAACACAGCACAGTGAGAAGGCAGCACTATACAATATTCTTCTCCCTAGAGTTGAAAATTCAGGAGGCTAGGAACTCGTAAGGTATTGCTTTATTTAGAATAAATGCCAGCATGCTAAGAATTTGCCTGTAACAGAGCATTAGCTCTCAGGGTTCATATTTTGGCTGATCATGAAAGGCTAACAGTTTTTGGAGAGGAAAGCCAGTTAATAAATCCAATGCCTACATTTATCTTTCAGAGTATTTCACAGCCTCTCAAATTGCTTGTCTCCCGCTCTGCATGTATTATGCACTGGGAACTTACACAGTCCTAAGGTTTGGGTCTGGCTGAGTGCCCTGGCCTCTCCTCTGAAAGGCAGCTCCGTCTGGAGGGCAGAGAGCAATGTAGCACAACCATAGGAGTGTTTTTAACAACCGGGCAATGTTTTCCTGATCTTTTTCTCTCTCCAGCCAGCACTCGCATTCGGGATGTGCATGTGTGTGTGTGTGTGTGTGAAATACAGATTGTAATTGTAGTCAGACATAGTTTCCCACGATTTGGGTTTTTTTGAGCATTCATCATTTTGCATACTTGTTTGGCAGTGATGAGCTGTTAATCAAATATGAGTTTTTAGCGCTGACGCTTTCAGGCAATCTTGACATTATAAACACCTGCCTATGCTCTAACACCTGTGCACTCACAATAACCCAGCACCTGCTAGTGTCCCTGCAGCATCATTTATGCACCTGGTTAGAGGATCCTGAGGGTTTTCTGTGGCTCCAACCGGTGACACACGTGTGCTACAGTACGCACCAGAGTGCTGGGGCCTCCTTTGCACTTGGGCAGTGCAGTTAGAGGTCCCAAAGTGACCTGGGTGGGTGCTGCAGCTGAGAGCCACCTCTCTCATCGGCAGTTTGCCATCACTGGGCTCTGCACATTCCTCCCGTCTGCTCTGAGTGAGATTTACTGTAGCTTGCACCTGAGTCCATACTTCTGTGGGTACTATTTGATGGGGTGCTTTGAAATAGGTGTCAAAGAAATTCATGTCAGGTGAGCAAATGTGCAATGAACTCTGTTTTTAAAAGTTAGGTGGTATTCCCCAAAGAGCTTGCCTTGCATGCATAACCAAAGTGGCACCTCCAAACTTACAACTATAGGCCTCAAAGATGTTTAGACACCCAGCATGTGCCTGTGCTCCTGCCCCGTAGTTTGAGCCCTAGGTGACACACAGTGTTTTGAGATATACTGAAAATGTCAACCCAGATATTTATAAAGCTTTAATTTAGTTTGCTATTGGTGATACTTAAAATGGCAATTTTACACATGAGACAACTAATCAAGATGGCAATAATCAGATATTTTGCTACCTTAGAATACATGCAGCTAGGCATTTCTCCTCAGTTATACTTGCATGGTGGAATCACGTTGGCAACACGTTGTAGCCTTCTTTTTGTGAGAACTGGGTGTAAAAGGTCTGGTCTTTGTGATTTCAGCACAAAGCTCTTTCTGATTAGTCCTTTTGGATTTTTTTTTTTTTAAATTAACCAGCTGCTGATTTTATTTGGCATTAGCACTCATTCAGTAATCAGTAAACTAGGTGTGTGATAGGTTTAATTTCAAAACCCAGAAGTAATTCTTCACTTGCTTTTGTGACTCAGTACAGAGATTATTAAAAATTGCTATCTATAATTTCTAAGGAATTATAATATTTATGGTGTTTTATTAGACAAATATCTATTAATCCTACTTATTTCACCAAAGTCTGCCAAAATGTTTATGTAGCTTATTTTTCATGGTTTATTTAATTATAACCTGCCACTGAGGAAGCAGTGCTTCAGTGACACTGGTATCTAACTGGATGGTACAACTACAAAACCGCTGTGAGAGAAATCCACCTGCTATTGGTTTTTTTGAGGATTTTCCTTTTCCTATCTTTTCCTGTAAAGTTTGTGTGAGTCACTCCTTCTAAAGAAGTAACCTTCTGGTTTAGAATCAGAAAGCTAATCTGTCTCTTTCTAGAAAAATTAAAAAATCAAGAGGAGGAAACCAAGTCAAAGATATTTTGGTAAGAATTGTAAACCTAAAACCTAGTAAAGCTGGTTAAAACTCTTCAACTAAAAGTTCAATTAGATGTCACTGAAGATACAGGCTGCCCAGGGAAGTGGTTGAGTCCCCATCCCTGGAGGTATTTGAAAGACGGGTAGTCAAGGTACTTAGGGACATGGTTTAGTGTGGGATGGCAGGGTTAGGTTAACGGTTGGACTTGATGATCTTGGAGGTCTTTTCCAACCTAAGCGATTCTGTGATTCTATGATTCTATAGAGTAGGACTTGTCTAATATAACTCAGTCATCCAAAGTGTAGATAAATTCCTCTTCAAAAACAAATTATTGTATTTAGTTACTCTGTAGTTTCCCAGCTCAGATAAGTTATTTTCAATGCCCCAGCATTGATATTTCAGTTGCCAAAACATCTTCAAACAAGGACTGAAGAGCCGACACAACCAGAGACAATCTATGTCCTAGCACTGGACACAACATCAGTCTCAGCCTAAATGGAGAATTAATTGCAACTGTGTTGTCACTAGAAGAGAGAGGGCTGCCAGCCAGCTGTATAACTATGACTCTAGCTAAAAACTGTTCCTAGGAAGCACTGCCTGCCTTTCACACTCAGTATGGGGAGAGATCATGTCACTGGGAGAGATCCTTTCAAGATTCTCTGCTGCACAAGCAGCAGAGAAGACTGCAGAGTGGGTTTAACGGTACCACTCAAAAGACTGAGACAAAAAAACATGAAGACTGCAGCTCGATAAAAACAACCCATGTTTATTCTAGCAAAGTGTCTGCTATCAAAACAGAGTGGCTATATACAGACTGCTGGGTGCAAATGGTCCTTGCCATCTTTTAACTATCAAACTCTGCACAGAAATAATTGATTTTTATCAATGTACAAGCATACACTGCAATCATGTTCCGGTTCCCAGGCAGATTTCCAGACACTCCTGAATTTGCTGGCCATTGTGGGCAGTGGGAATAGGGGATGCAGAGGAAGGGAAGATGAATCTGTGAAGTTTAGGAATGTAGGGCTGGTTTAGGAACCTAGTGTAGACAGGAAAGCCCCAGTTTTCACATTTCAGTGTACTCTGGGTTAGTATTTATATACTGGACAAGTTCTCCAAATGGGCTTTATGAACATCAGATAATGTTGTAGTGAATTCAAATAGCTGGAGTTTTGGATGAGAGAGTGTTTGTGCACTCCAGTTGCAGCGTCAACTATGAGAGAATACCCATCAATCCAGGTGAAAGCTGTCTACTTTTGAGATCAAAAAGGTTAGGCCTGGAGAAAATTCCTTCCAAGCTTTAAAAAAACTGAAGGGAAACAGAGCAGCTTGTTTCCTGAGATGAAAATTTCTGTGTTCAGTTTTCTAGATTTTTAATAGTAAAGATATATGAAACCCCTGCAAACCAATGCTTCCATTCTGAAGAAAGATCATTAGCTAGGAAAACCTAATCCTGAATCTGCTATCTCCAGAATTTTTCCTTTAGTGTTTTGTGGGGTTTCAGGCTACAAATATAAGAACTGTATAATATATACATATATAAGGTCTTTTCCAACCTAAACAATTCTATGGTTCTATGATTCTATAACTTATATAAGTTCAAGAAACATCTGGACAACACTATCTAGTCATATGATTTAATTTTAGGTAGTCCTGCAAGGAGCAGAGAGTTGGACTCAAAGATCCTTATGGGTCCCTTCCAACTTCGGATATCGTATGATTCTATGATTCTAACTGATTGGCATCTATCCCCTTTTCCAAGTGCAGTACGAAAATACAATAATATATTAAAAGAGTGTAAAATTATTCCAAATGTGAAGAGAGAGGACTAAATAAAACACGTTAACAGATACTTAATATGACTGTTTTCATCATGGTTAACTATCCGGCTGAATTGTTCCTCTCCATCAAAATCACCTCATTGCCTAGGAAGTCTATCCTTTCCTAACAGGATATATTTTCATCAAGCTGCAAATAAAAACTCAGTATCATTTGACGATCATTCATAAATATAAATAAATCCTCTTATTTTTTGCTATGCATTTATTATTTTTTTCCAAATGTTAAAATATTTGGGAGAAAATGTCGGTGGGGAAGGAAGGGGGTAAGGAGGTGGGGAGAGAGCGAAGGGATGGGGGGAGAGAGAGAGTAATTGTTCCCATTTCACAGTATTCAATAACTCCATTTGTTTTTTTCTTTTTCCATTAACCCATTGTAAAGGATTTTTTTCAGTTGAAGGCAGTGCAAAAGAGCTTCTAGTCCTCTGGGGATCTGATAGAGCAGCTGCTGTCAGTGTGTGAGAAAACAATGTACAGGTGCCGGGAGTGTTTTTCAGCTGGTGATTTAGAAGCAAATACAGCCACCTCCCAATAGGAATAAAGAGCATTACAGATTTTTTTGTTAATTATTCTTGTTTCTCTTGCTTTCAGATGTCATGCTACAGAAAATACCATGCACAAAGAGAACTTTTGCAAAGGATTTTAGTTTTCCTCCCATTTCACCACTTCTTGGTTTTCATTCATTAGGTGATGTTAGTTAGATTTTAATGGTTTACAACCTGACAAAAATTTCCATTGATGTGGAGGCCAGCAGGTGGTGGTGAGCTCAATCTAAAAGTCCCACATCTTTTTAGTGGAGTCTACATTTTATGTACACTTGCTGGCTTATTCAAACATCTAGTTAAACACTGAAAAAGGGGAGGAAGGAAGCAACTATAAGATACAAGTGTGACTGTTACTTAATTGCATTTCCTATAGATGACATTGCTAAAATTAAAGAAAATATCAGCATAGCCAACATTAACATCCTAAATAACCTCAGTTCATGTGGGTTACCAACGAAACATAATACCAAAACACACTCAGATTAGGGAAGGAATCTTCATCTCCTTCACAGCATGTCTCTGTCCAGTTCTAGTATAGAAACACTAATGCATTTCAGTGTGTTAGAAGTCAATCAGTAATCTCACTTGCAATTTCAGATCCTGGATGAAATCTTATCACTAGATAATTATTTTCCATGTTACTCTCATCTTAGAAAGTATGAGATTGATGCCAAGATTTAATATGTGGCTATTTATTAATTTGTGTCTGTTCCTCTCTGTGCAGAAATTCCATCATTTCTTATTTGATCTTCTGTGAATAATTTTGTTCTTGTCCCATGCAAAATAGTGCAAAATTATATCAGTTTGACCAAAGTATTTAAGTGTACCTGAAGACCCAGTGAAATCAGTACTCAGATACTTAAACTCAGCAAACACTTTTGGACTTTTGTTTTAGCGAAATTACCAAGGATATTCCGAGCATGGGGAACAAGGTGAAAAAGAGCCTAGAGTTAGGAGAAGAAAGGAATGAAAGAAGAGTCAGAATTTCCATCAGTGGAGTAATGAAAATCAATAAAGAAAATTCCAAAGTGAGGTATCTTTTGTGTAAGTTGCAGGTGAATTAAATATGTTACCAATTAATTAAATAGGAATTAGGGATTAGGCCCTTTTGCTTTCTTGTACATACTTCCTATTTATCAAATACCTTGTAGTACTTGCAAATCATGACAAGAATGTGGCTATATAGTAAGAGTTATGCATGCTATTATCTGCAGTTATTTTTTAATTCCTTTCTCCCCAGTCTTTAGAAAGTCTTGGTCATTCATTTATCAACACAACCTTCTGGCAGTCCGTAATACACAACAGGCAGAATCTGGTCTCACGGACTTTGGAAGATGATCAGGAAGTAAAACTATTGAGTATCACATATGTCAACAGGAAAAGCAGTTTAGTGAAGATGGAGATCAACTTGAAATGTCCTGCAATCCTTAAGTCAATACCAAATCTGGAGGAAGGCAAGTGAAGCTGAATCTTAAGAAAGTTAAAACATTAGGAAATAAAAAAAAATTGGCATATAAGCTTGCTTAAAAATAACTGGGAGTAAAACTAAATTCACAACGCTAGTTGTAGATTTTAGGGTCATAACATATCTCGCTTATATTCAAACAAAACAACATCTGTTTAACAGAAATTTCTAAGGCAAACTTTTATTGGCTGATTAGTTTGGAAGTAATAGAAACTGTTAACTAATCCAAGGGATGCCAAAAGGGTAAGTGGAAGAAAATTTGTATAGTAGCACTGACAAACTGGTGCAATTAATTTTCATGATATTTTAAAGAAATTCCTCTCTCCCCCTCACCCCCTCCCCTCTCTCTCTCTCCTTTCTGTCTTCTTGTTTGCTACCACTTGGTCTTTTGTCAGAAACAGCTATTTTGCAACCTGCTGAAAAATGTATATTTTCTTGATGTAGAAATAATTTAATGTTCCAACCACATGCTATTTATTGATTTTTTATTTTGCAGAAAACACTGCAAGAAAAAAAAAAAAGAAAAAAAAAGCATTTCAGGCACAAAATCTCAATAACTATGACAAGAAAATACTATTTGGCACAGATTGTATGAAGTACATATATAAAAAATGTAAACAACTTTACAGTTAAAGAACTCAACATCTTCACTTCCCTTTGTTTGGAGTTTAGACCAAGTGTACAGTCTAGCCCTTTTACATACAGAAACCGTAGATATAAGCATTCTTGAAATTAGTTTAAAACTGTCATATACATGATGACTTTGCACTGAGAAGAAGTTTGGACTAGGTGACTTCCAGAGTTCCCTTTGAATCCAAATTGCTCTGTGAACCTAAGTCTGGCTCATTAAAGGGCTCAGAATCAGACAAGTCTGTACCTATTTTGTTGCCTTCCCAGGTGATAGGTGTTCAAGGGGGTTTGTTTTGTTTTGATTTGATTTTTTAATACTAATTGAGAGAGTGAGCTTTCTGCACTTTTAGTAGCCTGAAGGACTACCGGAAGAGGGACATTCTTCTGAGGTCCTTCATAATAGTAGAAGTCTTAGAGCTCACTGGGGAGACAGAAATATCATCAAGTAGAAAATTGTATGGGTAGATTTAAAAAGAAGAGGAAAGCTTATTTTCCCTTGTTGGAAGACAGACTACAGTAGAACAAGCCACTGACCTTAGAATCAGCCTGAAGATGTAATGTATTACTGCAGAGTGATTTGTCTATATACAGACTATTTGCCTAGAGAGGGTAGCTAGCATGATAAACATTGGTAGTAGTTAAGTCACTAGGGAGTATCGCAATTCACATGCTCAAATACAAGTTGTAGTGCTTAATTCTGAAAGAGAAGAAACAGGCTTGTAATTCTGTGTGCCAAAGTAATCTTGTTACTTCCTCTTTGAACTTCAAGCCTCATTTTTATATAGGAAAAAACTGTAATTCCCTGGCTAAAAAATGACAACCTCATTTCCAGCACCTAACCAAATCTCAACTAGGTCTTTGTTAGGTTTGATATTCCAAAGAATCCTTTGCTCTGAACTGAGAAGGCCTTAAGGGGATGAGATACCAAGAAATATCTCATTAGCTGTCTTAAGTTACCAACGTCAGATATGATAAAGATTATATCCTGCTGTTCTGGATGCTTTTTATGTGATTAAGAATAGTAATGAAATGAAATGAAGCTAGCGCCAAGTCTTTAAGTACACACTCTGGCAAAAAGTTATCTTCTGTTCCAGTTTGCGTGATACTTTGTCATGATGCAATAGTTAATTGGCAACACAACAGTGTCCAGGTTGTTTATTTACATTATGTTGCACTGTTATATGTGCCTTTACTGCAGGTAATTGATCTATGACTGTTAGTGGTTTTGTCTTTAATGGGGTTTTTTTACATTCACTAGTAACTAGGTGTACAGCAATTAGGTATGCAACACCACTAGAAAAATTAGGTTTATATCTGAAAGAAATTTTAGTTCTGGTGTTTGCTATAAGAATTCTAGTATAGCTACCCATATTTCTGAAAGTTATTAAGGTCCTAAAGAGGTTGTTACTTCTGCAAATTCATAAGTATCTGAGAAACATCATGTAAGAATTCTGATCTAATTGTATAATGCTGTCTTACCAGAAAATGTGCTTTTAAAGACTGTCACAAGCAATTTTTTGTAATATTTCTCAATTCAGACAAAACCACAAATCCTTTCTATTTCATCAAGTAGAATATCAATAAAATTCTTCTAGCAGAAAAAAGTAAAACACATACTTTTTAATCTTAAAGTTAGCTTGCATTCTTTCATGATTATTAATGCACAAAGACTGCTAGCCATACACGTGCCTCTTCTTTTTCATCTAAACTAAAGCTAGCACTCTGGTAGCAATATGTTATAGAATATGCCCTGGAGGTTCTCAGGTGTAGAATGAGTAAATTGCATGGTGGCAAAATCTAATTTTGCCTCCCATCGCTCCACCCACAAAGAGAAACAAACAAACAAAAAGCACTGTGGAAAGAAATCCATAATCATAGACTGGAAGATAAAGATCTGCAGATTGCAGAGTTGTGAGATATCATGTCAATATAATAATTTTGTAATCCCTCCTGCAAGAAAAACAAATGAATGTAGCAAAGCCTGACTGTGAGAGAAACTCTACTTCCTGAGGTCTCCATCTGTGATGTTCAAGGGTATAAATTGCTTGCAGCTGAGGAACATACCTTATTACTGCTATTACAGTGAAAGGCATGTTGCATGTTCCACAACTATATGCTTTCCTTTTAAAGGGTATACAAACACAGCCTGCATCTTCAGCAGACAAAATGTAGTTTTGGTGTCTTCTAGTGATAAATGTGGGCTATCATCTGTTGCTGACATGTGTTTCATCACAGAAAAGACTAGTCACTAAGGTAATGTAACTTTAAGTGCTAGTGTACTAGTCTCTTAACACACTCTATGCACCCTCCTCTACTTCACAATGCATAAACCTGAATTTACTAATGTTTTGCTGAAACACTGAGATCTCTGTCTGATTTTTTCACTTATCACCCATGTGTCTGTTTTGTCATGCTCTTTAAAAGCTCTGCCATGGAACAGTGTGTTAGAATCTTTGATTGGTCTTCCAGGAAAAAAAGAAGGCTCTTCAAATAACTTGTTAACAACAGAATTGTAAAGGTCTATTTAATCTGTGCTCAGAAACCTCTTTACAGTTACTGAATTAATAGTGATACATGAGCAAAAATAATGCTGAATGTAAGGAACTGAGAGTTTACTCCTTAAGGTAGGGTTTGTGGGTTTGTGTCACTTTACATGAGTGTGCATACATACACACTTGCATATATATTATGTATGTACATGTAGAAGACTGTCAGGGTTTTGCCCAGGTGGAAAGAATGATGCCTTGGGAGATTAACTCCTGATAAGTCAGTAGTAGACTCATTCACTGTCTTTGAGATCATGTTGTGTTACTCTATTTAAAGTCAGTCTTTCAAAACTAGCCCCCCGACACAAGTCTAGGTAGTTTATTAATAGAATCGTTTGAAAAAATGCTGATTCAATATCATCAAAACATTCTGTGGGAACAAATTGGTTTTTCTTAGTTACTCTTGACAGAAACTAGGCAGGTTTCCATGGAAACTTGCCTACCTCACCGACAGTTTGCCTGTCTGGAGCCAGAATTCCATCCATGGGATGAGTCTAAGCTGCTTGGCACCTGGGGCTGTCAGAGTTTAGAGAGCTTGTGGAACGTCATCTTGAGTTTGTTTTGAAAAGCCAAGCAAAAATATTGCGTCAATTTCCGTAAACAACGGTTGAGGATTCTTGTCTGAAGAAAAGCTGAATTCTTTTTCCAGTACGCAACAATTTTTCCCCTTCTCAGTTTTTTGCTCAGAAAAGGAATTTTGTGCCCTGACTACCAGTTTCTTGAAAAGCTGCCATGTCTCATACTTCAGGTATGGACCTACAAAACATTCCCACTATTTTCACAGAAGTCCCAAGCTAGCAAAAGTTAGCCCTAATACTTGCCTGAGATGAACCGTAACTCATTGACATGGCATGGTTTCAAAGGTCTCAGTGTGGGAGGAACACCTACCTGTGTGAAGGCAGTTATTGCTTAATAAACATGTATATCGTTCTTTGTAAGTGCTGGTATTGGTGTGCTGTAAAAGAAAACTCCTCCCACTAGCTTTTAAATTCTACATGAAGACAATTTTTTTCTGAAAATTTGAGATTTTTGAGATCTTTAAGATTTTCAAGACACACCTCTGAAAGCAATACTTGACCTTGTTCTATGTTTGCATTTATTAAAATATTAAAAAAATAAATTCAAAGTTTCTTTTTTAAACATGAATGGAGGTATTGAACTACTGAGCCAAATATTAAGAAATGTAAACAAAATCACTTCAAAATCACCTAAAAAGTAAGGTATTAAAAAAAATACAGCTACACTTGATAGCTAAAATCTCTCTTATCCTGGTTGAGTTTATGCTCTTTGTTTGAGAGTTCCTTACGAGGAATGTTTTCATCATGTTCTTCCAGACGTAGTCTTTTCTTTGCTTCTCATTGCAAAGGGCTGTTGTCACCATTTTAGTCATCCTCCTGTTTTGTAAGCTGGGTGTTTACAGTGTGGTAAGAACATTAAAACCATCACTCGCACAGCAAAAAAGCTAATGGAAAAATCTTACTTGCAGCTGTGGAGGAAGCAGAATTATGTCTGAAATACATATTTTAATCCCTAAGTAACAGCAAAGTGTTTCACATCTTTGTGATGCACACAGTGTCAACTGGGAGAGGCAGCAATTGTTCAGGAGTGGTAAGAAGTTACTGAACAGCCAAAAAGGGAATATGTATGTATTTTTATTCAGCAGACAAATACATGTGAATGTACAAATCTTAACACAGCTGGTTCTTGCCCCACAGATCTCTGTCAAATACTGCAGGCTCATATAAAGCTCTGAGCCTTCCAGTAACTGCTGTCACAAAGTACTTCAAAACAAATTCATTTAACTAAGCATGATTCACTAGTCATTTCTGGTCATCTTTGTTTTACTGCTTCATATTTGGATTCACTGTTCTTACTACTGTAGTATGCCTATGTCTCTGTACTCTAATGTAGTTGCTCTCTCCTATTAAATAGGAGCTCTTTGTTTCATTGTTGACCATGAAATACACTGGGGAACCTTCAGCTGATGAAAAAGAACAACTCTCCATCTTCTCAGGAAGATTTTAGATCTGTGATCACACTTCTATTTTTCAACTCTGACTATACGATTTTTTTTCAGCGTCCCAACCTTCTGATGCAGTTAGGTGGAACTTTGCTGTTAAGCATCGGTCAAAATCAACCATTTTACCAGAAGGGCCTGTTAGCTTTCTGGTCTCTCTCCTGAGGAACTCACTTCTCATAAAGCCACTGCTTTACTTTTTAAAATCTGGCCTTGAGGAAAAAAAATCCCACCCCCCTCACTACTATCACTTATATTATTATATTTAACAACATGGATGCATCCTGTCTGGAGGTGGAGACCTGTGATTTTCCTCTTTCTTCTAAATTTTCACTTGAATGTTTCCTTACTGTCTTAACTTCTCTCTTCTGTTCTGTCTCATCCCCTTATTGTGTGCTAACCAATGAGACTGAGTTTCTTGAAGCCAGAAATTATTTTCTGTTTCTTTTACCACATCTAACACAGTATACACCTCTTCTTTTCCCAAGCTTTTCAACATCTAATATAGTCTGATACCTGACTAAAAGTCAAAACTCTTGTGTGTTATCTCAAAAGTTTAGTTTATTCATTTAGGAGAGTTTACCTACAGGGGAAGATAAAAAAGGCAGCCTCTTCTTACATTTCTAGGATATATGTGTGTGGAAAAGTTTGGACATTCAAAACACTGGTTATAAAAGGGTCTGCCTTTGACAAATGAAGTGCCAATGCCCTCAGGAAAACACAAGGTGGAATAATATATCAGTTATTAGCTGGCAGAAAATCTGAGGTACACTTTTATACCCTCTGTTATTTAACTGCAGATGCAGTCACTGCATGTATAGTGGGCCAGATTATTTCATGTTCTTGCCTGTTTGAAATAGTCTGGAGTGGTATCAGGAAGCCAGATCTATCCAGCAGACTATTCCCTAGATACCTCACATATGCTCACACACTGTGCTTTAGCTTGGGTTGGCAAAAGATCGGGGCATTTTTAGAACTATGTCATCCTCTTACCTCCATCTGGCTGCTATCTTTTCTGTGTGTTTTCTGTCAGATACAGGTTAGAAATGTTCAGGATCCTTATTCTATGCCATGGTACAGGTTCTTGCTAATAAGCTCATATCTATGAATGGTTTCCCTGTGATTCCTACCCTTTGCACTAAGTGGATATGGGTGGTTTTTTGATTGTTTTTACCAAAGGCATGAAATATTCATCCTGCAAAAAGAAAAGAAGGAAAGAAAACACATCAGCTTCTGAAATGACTGAATATTTCATGCTGAAAGATGTGAGAATATGTGCAGCAGAGAGAAAATAATTTTTCCATGGAAGAAACTGAGTTAAACAGTAATGATTGATTAATGATGTTAGGGATAGCTGTTTTACGGTTTTACTTCCTTGAAAGACTTGCCTGACCCACAGGAAAATTATCGTCACAATATTCACAGTAATGCAACTTATTTTCAGCAACTACAAATCAAACTGTAGTACCAATTCTCCTTTTTCTTCTGGTAGACTTTGTAGCCCTGCTTTTATACAAATGATATAATTCAGGCCTAGAGGCTGCTACCATATGTCCTGTTTTGGCTTAGATGAAATAAACTGACAGTTAATCAGCATTTGATAACCGGTTTGTCAGAAGTACAGATTTGTTCAGTTTATGATAATGCATCATACCAAAATCAATTTATTTTTTTAGTACTTGTTGAGTTATTGAGTCCTTCCCATTAACAAATCAACTGTTCAGAAAATAGAGTCAAGAAAGGGTTAGTTAAGGAAACCTTACAATGTGTCATACAGAAAGCTAAAGTGAGCAACTAATTTCTCAGTAAAGATCAGGTATGGGCAAGAAACCAAAGAGAAAAATAATCCCCAAAACAAGAACACCAAAAAATCTTCCCCTAATTATCTAGTATCATAGCAAAGCAACAGCTTTATTTTCTATGGGGAAGTAATACAGACAAATGAGCTGAATTTAAGAATCTTGCATGTTGTGGCCAGGAAGAGAAAGAGAAAATCCTGTTCTGCGGGGTTCGTTGCTAACTTTGTATAGTTAAATTCATCGCTTGTGACAAATAACCAAAAGCCACACAAACAGACATGTAAGCATGTAACACTTGCCAGCCAAACCTCTTCTACAAATCTGCACAACTGTGTGTAGAGAAGAACATATTTGGTGTACTCTACAATTCCTTTCTTACATGTGTGTTTCCCAGACCATGCAATAGGAAGCAATTATAAGATTAATATTTTAGAGAAAGTATTAAATCAAATATGGGAGTAAGCCTACACCTCATATAGTCCAAAATGTAGTTGTCTTCACTATGTGGTTCAATTTAAAATCAATTTCAGAATTCATCTGCAGTGGATTTGCTTAATTGTTTTATGATTAGTACTATGTTTGTAGCATTGCAACTGTTGTTTGACTGGGATAGATTGTTTGACAGACTGACACATTTTTGTTCATTGTTTTTGTGCGTCTTTCTCTGTGTTAAATGCTACCACATCATTCTGATGCAAAACTTAAATTTGTCTTTCAAAACTTGTGGTTATAATGTTATAAAGTCCTGCTTAGTCTAGACCTTCCTAAGCTGTTGCAGAGGTTGCTGGTAGGTTTGGAATGTGGTAGGTTTGGAATGTTGTTAAGATGTAGTTTCAGCTGTACAACCTAGTGGATAGAAGGTTCCTAATGCTTATGAAAAACTGCATCTCAGCAGTTTGAGCATGTAACAAATATCATTGGGAGTGACCAAATTGCTTTTCTTGTTTCAGGCCATGTTAACCTTTGTGAATCTTTGAAAGATTCACTTAATATATTGGTTTACTTTCCACTAAGGTAATTATCTCTTGGGGAGGACAGACAGAATGCTGAAGAAAGGCAGGAAATTTAAAAAAAAAAGGGAGAGACAAGCAATTGAGACTGGAAAAAGGGAGTGGACATGGAAAGAGAGATTCTAACGTGCCCAAATGTAGTGTTATCTATAATTTATAGAACTTGTTTTTTCTTCAGTTAGAAATGGGATAAATATAATTATACCAACTTTTGAAGGGGACGATCTAAATTGAGATAAGTGGTTTGAACCCCTCAAACTAGTTTTGGCTGCCCTATCATAGTAAAAGTAGACCATAATTTTGTAACTGCACTGTTTGCAAATCCACTCATTGAACTGGTTGTTTTTTGAGGGTGGTTTTGAGCATTTTGTTACGAACAATGTTTCTAAGCAGGTGAAGAATATTTATATAGACTCATTGCTTTCTCGTTAGAATTGTCTCTTGTGTCTGTCTCTTTTAAAACATTGTTTATCTATTATAGTATTTCTTGGAGTGGCTTTGATTTAGCAGCATTTTTATCTGGTCCTGGAACATATATGGATCATGTCATTGGGTGTCTGTTCCCTGATCTGTTTTACCAAGCAGCACACTAATATTTGGACTGGCATAAGAGAAAAGGTGATGTTTGCAGGCGAGGGAGATAGTAAAGATACAATTGGGCCAAGAAACTGCTTAAATTTAAAATACTGAGAAAGAAATGTACATGAAAAACTGGGTTTTGGAGACTTGGAACTGATTCCCTTTTCTGCCACAGACTTCCTTTCTAACTCTTTGGTGAGTTATTTAGGCTCAGACTGACAGTTATTATAGTTTCTAGTTGCCATGGATTTTTATGGACATTAGAAGACTAAATGCTACTGTGAGTCTAGACTTAGACCCTTGTACCTTTGTTACAGGAATACTATCAAATAAAAGATCTCTTTTTCATGTAACTACATATATACTCACATGTACTTGAATAGGACAGTTGTTAATGCGTCTTTTACTGGGGGATAGGGAGTGCAACTTGTCTTCTCTGAGGCAATATGACAAGTCAGGATTTGATCTTTTTGGCAAAGGAAATTTCAATTGGTAAAACTTGAATTGCCTTTTCCTTTAGAATAAAATGCTTCCTAATAAACAGTGCTGGTGGATCCCTTTCAAAGTTTCTTCAGAAAAGAGTAAATGAGCCAGCAAGCAAGGTTTTTGAATAACACTTTCTCATAAGAGTGTTGGAGGTCAATGAGGCATGTAAAACTTCCTCTAGCACGTTCAGGCTTAGTACTCCCTTTGCCTGGAATAGTATCAGAGATGAATAATTTTTCCTGTATAAAGTTTATTGTTTGAGACCCACTTCTCACCTTAGAAAAAACCAACACCCCTTCCCTCTCCTCCCCCCAAAAAACCAGAAGTTTCCATGTCCGGCTTTGTCCCGACACACCTTCTGAAATAATAAGTGGAAGTCACATTTCTTCAGTACTGCTTTCGTCATAACAAAAAGACCTACAGAAGCCTGGGAAAATAAAAGTGAGCAAGTAGCAATGCGTGCTAAAGTTCAAAGGATGGTTTTCACTTATGGTGGTATTTTTCACATGTTAGCTGTCCAAAAGGCTGTTTGTTGGTCAAATTAGATGAGTGATCAAAGCATTCATTTTCTGTAAGACAACTTCAGTAAATGTTAAGTATGGGAAAATGGGGAGAATGTGAACTGAATCAGAAGAACCAGATAATTTGTAATTATTAAATGGGGAATAGAGGGGATAGTAGGCTGTCTTTTGATTGTGTGAGAGTTTTATAAAACACAACTTGAAAACATATTTCCAAATATTAGAATTAGCCTAGCATAAATCAGTGGCTTTTTTCATAAACAAGAACTGGTTTTTCTGACAATAGCAAAACTGTGATGCTTGTATAAGACCACGCTTGGTTTGTATTTACCCTGGGCCTCTGCAACTGTCTTTATTGTGGAATTAATTTTTTCCTCTCTGTTACTTGGAATATGTTCTCTCACACTATATATGTAACAACATTTTTTGGTAAGTATCCAAAATACTTTCAATGAAATGAATAAATTATTTGATGTGTGAGTGTTTAGCGTGCTAGTTTTTATCCCAGTTATGGATGTATTCGCTGCCATCTAATCAATTCCTGATGACAGCTTACAGTCCAGTTTTTGAGGTTTTATCACACTTTCCACTTTAAAAAGTAAGTACCTTCATACAAGAAAGTATTTACTCTTGATTTTGCATAATAATAGCTGGGTATGGGAGAGAACAAATTAAAGAAACTGAGTGTATTGAATTTCTTGTAGAAGATTTGGCTGTGGCTAGATTTAGGTATATTTTTACAGGAAACTATTGATGGACTGTACAGAACAAGTAAAGAATTAGATGTAAGGAACTAAATACATGCTACAAAGTGCCTGCCTTGAATTTACTTAAAGTTCTATCAGAATATTATTTGGGGTTTTAAAAATGTAGAATTTACTGTATTTTTAATGTTGTAAATCCTTAATTTGGGTAATGTTCTTACTCTCATTGTGGCTTTGCTATAACTCAAACATTGTAGGAAAACATTTGGCCTAGAATTGAAGGCAAATATTTTTCCATGTGTAACACAACTTTTTTAAGAAACACTCGAGTTTTTTGGCAAGCTCGGAGGTGAAATTCAGAGAAAATATATTCACAACATCCTTTCACTTCCTGAACATGTATGAAACAGGTTCTTTGATATAAATTCCGGCAAAAAACATTCTTACACTGTTTCTATTCCCTCCCTACCCTACAGGTTTTCTAGAAAAAGAGAGAAGAAAGAGGAGGGGGAATAGTTGCATCAATATTGTTTTCTTTCCCTTACTGTACACCTTCTGCTATGTATTTAATCTATTGCAAGTGTCAAATTTATATGAAATAATTTTTAGAAGAAAAATCCTGTTCAAAGGAAGAAAAGGATGACGCTTGTTTCTTAGTAATAGGAAGAATACAATATGTAACTTTCACAAAGAATGTGTCTATTGTACAGTGCAAATCACGAGTAATTTCACTATCAAAATATGATGATTATATTTAAAAAATATTAGCTTTAGACAACCGAATATCGTATTGGCATTCCCTCCAGTACATTTGTGACAATTTTATGATCTGAAGACAAACCAGCAAACTATTTTAACAGCAACTCCTATGAGTTTCATATGATATAATTTATTTTCCATCTTTGGAAAGAATATGAGAGAGGCTAGTGATAAATCCCAAATGGAAATAGGTGGAGTCCCCTTTGTCCACCTGAAAATACACAATACACCCTCCTATGTTTTATGGCAGATAGCTAGCATCTGACTATTTTATCATGCAAAAAACTCTGTATTGTTCAGTCTGCATGCAGTCTGCCTGTATAACTGATGAGTCCCTCTGAATAACAGGGATGAACATGCAGAACTTAATCGAAGGCATGAAGAAGCAATAACCTCACAATAAACTGACTTCTTTGAGGGGCAAAAGTTACTCTCTTTATATCTACTGTATATAATATGCCTAACTGTTTCCCACAGAAATCAAAGATTTATGGTCAGGTGTCAAGGGTGGAGCTTATCAGTGTGCCCAGTAAATGGTACTTTCTTTGCCTTTTAGTAGAGGGCATGATTTTAAGTTTTGGGTTTGGTTGGTTTTTTTTTTTCACTTGTCCTGTGTTGAAAAGACTGATATTGAAAAGCAGAGACTTACTTTATGTGATTCAGGAGGGTGTGAGGAACAATAACAACCAACACTCCTTGGGATGGGAAAACTCCTCTCTTCCCTAGTGAGCAAGGAAGTCTATCCACACCCAGCATTTTCCAGAGGCCATTCACCACCAGAGGAGAGTAAAAGAGGGCAAGGGAAACTGAATTCAGTATAGTGTAGGGATAAGATAAAGGGTGTTAAAACAGATGAAGTAATGTTTCTAAAGGTATGTTTCTAACTTGTTAGGAACTGTTTTTAAATGTATATTCACTGGTGATACTTTGTCAAGGCACGGTATTATATGAGTAAGAATTCAAAATAAAATTTCCCTTAATATGTATTGAGTATAAAATGTCTATTGTATCTACATTTTTATGTAATGCCTGAAAATATGGAAACAGAAGAAAACTGTGAAGAAGAGAAGGTAAGTAAGCAAGGGTATATTTCTGCAAACTCTAGTAATTTCTCCATTCTACTGGGGTGCCTATAGTTTCATAGTCTTATCCAAAACCATATAAAAACCCAGCTCCTCACCCCCCAAACATAAGTTATATCAACTGTCATGAGATGCTATCACGCCCATGATATCAAATTCTTATTTCGAGGTTCTGAGCAATCACACTGACGTTTTCGTGGCATACCCTAAGAATATTGGTTCACAGGCTGTCTAAACTAGCTTTGAACTAGTTAGCTCAGATACTTTTGAAGTGGTAGCTGAATCAGATTTTCTAAACAAAAACATCACCTGAGTGACTTGAAGTTCTTGGCATTCTCAGGATTTTACTCTTTCCTTTCATTGAGTAGGCAAACAAAGTCAGGCTGGCTACAAAGCGCATGTTATCTTGACAGATGAAGTCAAGGTCTTCCTAGGAAATACACCAGGCTGTTTTGTCTGCTAGATATGGATCCAATACAGAAGCTGCAATGGAAAACAGGCTTACAGAAAGCTGTTGGACTAGGTAGCAAGGAAGATACTCAAGTTCTGGAAAAAGCATAGGTTTTCCCCAGGAATACTAGCTAGTTTACCCAAGCAAGCCCTGAGACTATTCAGCAAACAGTGTATAGAAGTGGTAAATTTGACCTGAAATCCACTCTTGAGGCAATAGCTACATATCAGTATGAATGCATCGAGAGTCACCAACCAGGAATTGTGGGATTGCTAATTGTGGACATCTGTTTTGAATGTCTGCCACTGACTGGTGATCACACATGCAATACATAGAAAAGAAAATATTTTTCCATAGTCAGGAGCCATGTGAAATCTCTCTGGATAGTCTCTCGTAACTTGCTAATGGCTCAAATCTGTTTTTATTTCAGTTGGCACAGTGAAAGCACAAAACGTTTGTAAACTTCTGTTTTCAAAAATCAGTTCAGAAGGGTAAAAAAATGTGAATCTGACTGAAATGTGATGTGAAAGAAATGCCATGTTTTATTTGTGCTTCTACAGAGAGACTGGATCCTCTTAAAGACAAAATAAAACACTTCAGCGTTTAAAGATCTTATTCCAACTGTGGCCAAAACAAACAAACAAACATCTTAACCAGTAAAGAAACATGGGGCACATACGTTAATCATCACTCTTGATTACTGTAAAAACTATGGGGACCCACACTTTGTAATCCCATTTACTTACCTGTGACTCACCCCACAGGGCTTCCAGGATGGGTCAGGTTGCACATTCCTTCATTTGCATAAAGTACTAAAAGCTCTCTTCCAATGACATTATTTGAGAGAAATAGGTACCTCCAAGTGGCTGATCATCCAGAGGATACTTCCCCAGACAAATCATGTGGTTTTGAGCAACACAGAAGCAGTAAATCTTAAACAAAAGTTAAACCAAACACGATCTTTCTCCTGAGCACCTGCTTATTCAACTGAACAGTCAAAGAAAAAAAAAAAACCCACACCAAAAAACTCAAGTAATGTTAACAATTGCCAAACCTTAATGAATTATTTATTCTTCCAAAAGTTAAAATATTTCCCCAAATGTTAAGTGTGAAGTATGTATATGTGTTTGCTAGTTTTGAAGCCTGAGGAAGTAGTGAGAATCCTACCCTCGGACTATTTCTTCACTTCCAGTTTTCAGTAGAAATACAAAATGCAAAGGTGGGTTGTTTTGTTAAGTTGTTTTTTCCCCCTTCATTTAAAAGAAGTGAAGTCAACTTATTTTAGTCAATAGGCATGCATCTATGTCTAATGCAGACTGGGCAAGGTTTTTACAGATGTGATCCTTAATTACACAGAGGTTTTTTTCCTTGTTAAATGTACCTCAGAGTGAAATGGAGGCAAAGTGTTCAAATTAATTTTCAGCAAACAGAGTCAAAATTAAGCAAAAGGAAAGAATACTAATGTGTTAAGAAATTTTAGCTCATCTCAGAGTTGCTAGGAGGTAACTCATTTTGGAGCACAGGATTTTGCTTGTGAATACTTTCCATTGAAATATCATTCCTGCTAACATCAGTCATCAATAAATAATTTATTTTGCTATTGAGGCCAGTAAAAAATGGAAAAAAGCTGTCTAACGTTTCCAAGAACTGAATATAGTTGATTAATGATATATTTGATGTTGAGGTATGAGTGTAGGGGGTTTAGTATCTTTGTAGGCTAATCTAATTTCTCAGCTACTCCTACCAGCAGTAACACTTCCTGAACTCGACTACTGCACTCTGAAATACAACTTTAGCAACTTGTGTGAAAAATAACTTGAAGATGTAATCTCATCTTTAGCTGGTACTCTATAATAAACGCTGAACTGCAAAGAACTGATCAATGTTTTTCACACTTTAAAGAAAACTGCAGATGTTTTATAAGTATAGATTTTCTGATTATTCAGATGTTATGACATATATGCCATGTCCTTTCTCAATATAATTTTCCTCCTAAGTGGTGGCTATGTTTAGCTTAGGTTCTTTTTTCTTTTTTCTTGTTTTTTTTAGTTTACAGTCCTTGCCTTTGAGATTCATAGAGATGTTTAAGGAACACAGGGCAAAAAGACTTATTCAGGTTCTGAAACAGTTCCTCAAGTGGATTTTCAGGCATGATGAACAGGTCTTCTGTTTTATTGATGATTCTCTAAACATGTCTTCTGACATTTCCTTCTCATTAGTGGGATTATTTTTTAAATTGCATTTTGTACTTGTATATAAAATGCATTATACAGCCTTTTAGACAGACAGTTAGTTTACCTAAGGCTAGCACAGTATTTTATGAGGATTTCTGTGGCTTCTTTTCCTTCACATTTTTTTCTTGTTTACCACACTAACACAGAAATGGGAAACAAAAAAGTAAAAGTAGCATGAAGGTTTCTTCCTGTACTTCGCTATTTCCCTTAAAACCCATGAGGAGCTACAGCTGAAACTCTATGAAGCCTTGAATTTAAGCAATACATGCCTGTTGAATTTGGGTTGATGTTTTTATATGTAAAGGAACCTTCCAGGTGCTTCATAATCTTAATTAAGATAACCTGTGCCCAGGTGGCCAAGAAGGCCAATGGCATCCTGGCTTGTATCAGGAATAGTGTGACCAGCAGGACTAGAGAGGTGATCATGCCTCTGTACTGGTGAGGCCACACCTTGAATACTGTGATCAGTTTTGGGCCCCTTACTACAAGAAAGATGTTGCATTGCTGGAACATGTCCAGAGGAGAGCAACAAAGCTGGTGAGGGGTCTGGAGCACAAGTCTTACGAGGAGTGGCTGAGGGAACCAGGGTTGTTTAGTCTGGAGAAGAGGAGGCTGAGGGGAGACCTTATTGCCCTCTACAACTACCTGAAAGGAGGCTGTAGTGAGGTGGGGGTCGGCCTCTTCTCCCTGGTAACGGACAATAGGACGAGAGGGAGTGGTTTGAAGTTGCACCAGGGCAGGTTTAGGCTAGACATTAGGAAAAACTTCTTCACCGAGAGGGTTGTCAGGCTCTGGAATGGGCTGCCCAGGGAGGTGGTGGAGTCCTCATCCCTGGAGGTATTTAAAAGAAGGATAGATGAGGTGCTTAGGGACATGGTTTAGTGGTGGGATGGCAGGGTTAGGTTAAAGGTTGGACTCAATGATCTTAAAGGTCTTTTCCAACCAAAGTGCTTCTATGATTCTATGATTTTATGGAGCTTTCTAAGCAATGTGGCTTTATCATATATGGTGTGGTAACAATAGTGAGACCAATATAATTTTATTACTGTTTTGTTTTAATATAACTTTCAAATTTGAGGCAATTATTTTACATCTCATTAAGACAGATTTTGTTCTGTGATGTTGACACTTGCATAACAAACAGATCTTAAATTAATTGCTCCATAACCATGGTAGAATCATTGCCCTTCTTTGGAGGTAGAAGATAGTATTTCAAATCCAGTACATATACTTCAATCATGCTCCACTTGATCAGGTGTTTTCTGTGTTTTTCAAATATTTTCTCCCCAGAATTTATGTGCATGAAATCTGTACCCACTGAAAAACACAAACATGAGCCCTAGAGGATGAAAGGCTTTGAGCCACGAGGGAAATCAAACTGCATTCCTCACACACAAACTCACCTATATCAAGTTGTTTTTAAACATAAGGACCACTTTCCTCCCATTACTTGTTGCAGCTAGTTTCAAGAAAATAAACTACAAAAAAAAAGTTGAAATATCTTTTTTCTCAGAGTTAAGCAAACCTAAGGAACATACAGAGGCGACTTCAGATAGTTTGGCAGACTTCATCTATTTGGTAGATCAGAAACATATCTATTAGGCAGTAATGATGTTCACAGAAAATGTTCTTAAACTGTAATTCCTGAAGCTTTGGCATAGAAGTCAGTGCCAAGGGTCAAATCTATCTTCATGAGACACAAGATCACACAATTTATCAAATTATTTACATGTGGTGTTATGTAATATTTACCATAATAAGTATCTACCTGCTTTTACATGTGATCTGCTGCTTCCGTTAGATTTGACAGTAGCTGTCAATTATATTTGTTTTCTTCCTGGCTTGTGGTTTTCTTGTTGAAGTGAATCTTCATTTGTCTTTCCTCCTTTCTCACTAGAGTGAAGAATGTGGGCAACAGAGCCTTATCTGCAAGGTCTTAGCTCTTGACTTGTTAAGCTCTTAAAAGCCACAGAGCACTCTGGAATATATCTTTATCAGATAATGGAGGCTCAGGATTATAATTTGAGAATGCAGAAACATTTACAAGTGGTATTCTTGTGGTCCTAATAGGAAAGATTTCCACATTTAGAAAGGAAATTAAATTATTTCAGAATTTTTGTCAGAGCTGACCAGCTGACACCTATCCTGAACCTGCCAGAAATGATAAAAATTGCAGTGAAGTAGAGAAGTACTGTAGTGTCCTAATTGGACAGATTTCTGAGTCTGGTCAATTGTTATAGTGAGGTCCACAAAAAAACCCCAAATCCCAGAGAGTTTTTTATCTCAAATCACCTTCACCCCCACCCCCCCCCAAAAAAAAAACAGCAAATAAGTGTGACTAAGCTAAAATGGAAAAACAAAGGGTCTACAGAAGTCTATGTCCCTGTATCCATGAAGGTATTTTCTTTATAACAGAGTTTAGAACCACCTTAGTGCCAAAGAAATGTATTTCATTCCTTCTAAGGCTTGGTTATCCACTTCCTGCTCCTTGTTTAAATCCTTCCATTTGAGCTTTAGGCTCTTGGCCCCAAACCACATCTTTTATCTCACAGCTCTGGAAGCTTCTAATTACGTAACAATTGGGCAATTTAAGAAACTATTCTTTGAAAAAATATAAAAATGTCACTAAAATATACTGTCCTCCAATCTATCAATGAAAAAAAAATATGAATTTTAAAGAACAATAGAGCTCTACATACAGTGGTTTTGGTTTGGTTGGTTGGTTGGGTTTTTTGCCACATCAAGGAGTGACTAGCATGCACCCTCTCCATGGGGCCAGGAGGTGGTTACTCTTTCTAACATAGAACCATTTAATGCATACCTTCATTACAGAAGTCAAGATTGGAAGTAACATTTCACATTTGAGTAGTTGTCAAAATTTGGCATAATCTGAAGATTGTGAATGAGTCTGTCAGTTGCCACTGGTGCTGCCAGAAACTCTGGAAACTTTCTGGGCTCCTGCAGATGCAAATGGATGTTAAAGAGACTGATATCTACAACAACTTATTTTCAGGTGCTTCTGTATTACTGACAAATATATGCTTCTATACAGTTGAAACTACAGGGTACTACATGAATGGTAAGAAAAAGTAATTTCTTAGCATTTAGAGACCTAGTATAGACTTTAAAAATTATTTATTGAGAAAACATACTGACTTCCCAATATGTTTGCAGAATTACTGTCTCAACATTCATCACAGGAAGAAAGCAAAAGGAAAGAAATATAGCAGGTTTAGAGAGAAATTGAAATTCTGTGATTATCTTCTGAGGAAATATATACAGATACAAGAAGGGTAACAGAAAACATTGAATCAGTACCCTCAAAGTTTAATCCAACACATGAAATACAAATCCATTCTTTTTATTTCTTCTCACTCAGTACAACTGAGATGGCTCTACTTTATGAATTCACTAATCAAACAATTAATAGATACGACTATTCCTTTCCTCATGTAGAATACACCCAGTTTATATTACTGTACCGTGTAGTTTGTTTCTATTGCATGAATTTGTATCCCATAGGCTACTTAACAGTTGCACTTGGATGGCAGAAGAGTGGTTGTAAGAATGATTATTTAATTCTTTCTTAACCTCTCCACTTTTCCCCACACTTAAAAAAAAAATAAAATTGTGGTGTTAAGTGATGTTGTTTATGCAAAGAAATTGTATTTTTTTTTCTCAGAGTGGAAATTTTGCTATCGCTTGGAGCAGATTGCTTTGGAAAATTTTAAGCCAGTAACATCTCACTGTGTATAGAATTAGGAAACCTAAGGAATTACAGTCCTGTTGTAAGATTATTAAAAAAACAAAAACGAAAACAAAAACAAACCCAAAACCAACCTGCAGAGACCTAATTTTCAGTTAACTAACTTATTTTTTCTTTCTATGGCTTCTTCATTTATGCCTGCCAAGTTCTTCTCTAGTTTAGACCATCTGAGATAAACAGAAGCAGTCAAAACATGTTCTGTTAATATGGCTTTGCCACTACTTGAATGAAGTATAAATTAACACCACTTACAAAATGAATAGGAGTTAGGAATGAAGAGAATGGAGATCTGGAAACACAGCTACCCAATTTTTCTCTTTCTTCCTAAGGAGACTTTTTATTTGTAATCATACAGTGTACCTCTTTAGCATGCTTGAATGCTGTAGCTAAGAAACAAGAAGTAAAAGATTACTTATGTTGAGGGGACACCATTATAAACCAGTAATGGTTTAGTGGTCTCAAATCACGAAAATGTTGCTTTTGTTTCTGGGCATTTCTGAGTATCTTTTTGAATACTCCAAGTATGTAATACCACGAATTCAAATACCACAGAACACGATGTGATGCTTTAGTGCAGGCTACAATACATGAAACTACCAGGAATCTAGGAAGGACTTCCATAATCTTTATGAGAGGAAGTGATACTTCAGAAATTGCTACTACATAACAGACAGCACAATAGCATAAAAATATTCCATCAATAGAAGTTTCTCACTGATAATCACATTTTCTTTTTAGAGTTCTCTGTTTTCAGGTCAAACTTTCCTAACTGGACTGTGGTTGTTTCCTTCCATTTTCAAAAAAAACTCCATTTCTTCTTGGATAAATTACTGGGAAAATAATCACCTTGAGTCCCATAATTGCAAGGATGATGTGTCTAATGCCTAAGGTCATGTTTCTCTCCAGCTAACACATTAATATCCTCTTAAGAGTTTTTACTAGTCTCTTGATATGAGGTGACTGAAACTACTACCTCATCGGTGCAGTACAATTAAGAGTAACTCCTATAGCACTCATCTGGTGAACTAGAAATTCAGATTTATGATGCAAACTTTGGCATGAATTCTGAAAAATTATCATCTGCAAATGAATAGTAGTTTTCTGGCATCTTTTTTCTAGAGCTTAGCAGTAAAACCTGATGTCACTATTTCTCTTCAGAATATTAACGTTCGTTAGAAACTGTATTAATTTGAAGGATTTGCTGACAACTTGTTGTTATATGTAGATTTGGGACTGCAGTAGAGGATTTCATGTGTACCTATTAGATAAAAGTTAAAAAAGGAAGTATCAACCATTCTGAATTTCCTAGGACATACCAGTTGCAACACTGCAGATCCTGGTGTGCACAAAATTTAACAAAAACCTAACTTTCTCCTAATTTTACTCAATACAGCTAGTATTGCTTGTCACTGTCATTCTTTAAAGGATGTTCAATGTGCATATTTGCCTGTAGTTGACTGATAGTTTCTCACCCTGGCTGAACTCATATAAATAAACATACCAGCATCACTGAAACATGACAGCAACTGTTACATCAATTGCGTCTGTGTATGTTTCCTCGTATTCTGTCAGAGTTGATTCTTCAAAGTGTAGATGTCCATGCAATCATATTAAATGAAGTTAAGGAAGCTTTTTGGTGGCTTTTCTAACTTTTTTTCTAAAGTGTTTTAAAAAGTGTTCTGTGAGCAAAGTCTGATGCTTTCCCATTGGTCTATGGGAGAAAATGAATGCAAAGATACCCTAAGCATCAGAATGCCATGGTACAGAGTTTAAGTTCATTAAGCTGCATTTTTTTTCCCCTTAAAAAAATACAAAATATGTTTTGATAAAGAAACTTCCTTTGAAGTTGTTGTTGAGCCTAATGGTAGCACTCCTTTAATAAAGCCCAGTGTGTGGTTGACCTTCTTCACCAAAAGACCACACTGCTGACTTTTGCTCTCCTTTAGGACTCTCTGGTTCTCTTCTGCAAAACTGCTTTCTATCTCATTTGCTCTCAGCTTGTACAGTTGCAGGGGGTTATTCTATAAAGGAAGAGGAACTGCAATGCCAACGGTTGTTATCTGTTTTTTAATATGAGCAGAAGCAAACATTTGTTTGATCAGTTTAATCAGTCCTGGCCTACTGAAACTCAGCAACCTGAATCTTTATCAATGAATCTCGTAAGTAATGTGATTATAGCACTCTCTGACAGCTGGAGAAATTCATTGTCTTCTTCAAGGGCAAGGAAAAAGAAAAAAATAATTTAATAGATTAGCAGCAATAAGGGCTTTGGAGGAGCTGTTCCAGCTGTTGAGGGCAGATGTTGTAGAGTTCAAGGTACTGGCTCATAGCATGCTCATACAATGCATTCGACAGGTAAGTTGAAACTAACCTGATGCCAATTAATCCAGAATATGTAGCTTCAAAATTCCTAAGTTTTTTTAATATATGCAAATCAGATTGCATAAATTTTAAACTGGTTTTTGTAAGTTTGTTGAAATGCACTAGAAAAGCACAAAAGTTTTTCTTGATTACCAAAGTTTCTGTCAGTTGAATGAATCCTGAAAGTTTGTAGCAGTCTGAGATTCTGTTTCATATTTCAAGAAAATATCCTAGAGTACAAAAAAAGCCAGCTGGACATAATGCCCACACCCTTGTCTGATTCAGGAGATGTAATTTGTTTTCTGTTACAGAAGGTCTATTTACTGATGCATGTTTGAACATCAAATTTCATTTGGCAAGAATCTGTTTCCAAAATTGGTTTGCTTTATAGGTTTTAAGCTGTCTTTCTACAGATAAATAGATTCTTCTGTTCATAACAGGCTTGTCATGGATTTTCAAGTCATTACAAGAAATATTTTCTTTGTTCCATGAGATGACTGAATGGTTTTAATTTTGTTTTTCCTGTGGCTCCTGCTGAAGCTACTGACTCAGAATTTTACACTCATTTAATAGATTAGAAATGAGGGAAGCATAGTATATTTAATTGCCTTTTTCCTGCAGTACTGCCCAAAAAGTGGCATAAATCAAATTAATAGACTTTTCAAACAATCAGTACTCAAAGAAAAGAGTGACATCTGCAAAAGGCAGTATGATGTTCACATATTCTCTTATCTTCTGCCTAAGGAAAAATCTCTTAGTTCTCCACTTGTACTGTACACAGTAAGTAAGAAACATGTAGGCAGAAGGTAAAGGCATCAGGTTTGCTAATTTGTTAACATAGCAGGGCCTTCTTAGAACCATGTGAGCATGGGGAAAGTTAGAATCTTGTCTACCAAATGCTTTTATTTGCACTATATTTAAATGTATGAAAAGCCAAGATTCAGCTGTATATGTAGAGAATTTTGACGTGGTTTTTTATTGCCACTATTGATATTGTGACTATTTACCTTATATTAAAACTGTTGCAAAGGAGTACAAGTATCTTTCTAAGGAAATTTTCACTGCAAAAAAACATTAGGTGAAATCCTGTACTCTCACTGAATGTAGAAGGTCATTGGAGACTGCAAATGCCTATATATGCAACTCAGTGCTAGTGAAAGAAGCTGTGTTTTGGAATTGTCAGCATGTTATAGAAAGACAGCTCACTTTACAGGTAGTAAAACTTTATCACTTATTCACTTTTGTCCAAGGACCAGAAATTGCTTTTATAAGTGCCTGTAATATATATCTACATTCTACATTTCATACTATATATACAATATTTTGCATAACTCAAACAAATATATCCTTTGCCTGAATATAAAAAATGTTGCTGCATAAGTCTTGGTAGTTCATATCTAATAAAATTAGAAGTGTTAAAAAGCAGACAAAGCAGGCAGTTGGAATTGCAGTAGATTTGGGTAGAGAACTGGAAGTAATTTTGAAACAAGCATTGGTTCCCAACTTTTGCAAGAGTCAAGCTGATGAAAGCAACTGTGTCATGTGTCTAGATTGCCATAGTCTCTCTGAAGTTGGTACACGTTAACATCACATATGTAAAACCTCTCTCAGATCACATGTATTGATTCTTCATACTGTGGCATGTAATTGCCTTTGGGACTCTATCTGTCCACTATAGATTTGTCTTTTTTGTTTTGTAGGGGTTTTTTTGTAGACATCAGAACACCAGGGCCCATCTTGACAAGCAGATTAAAAGCCTCAGTAATTCAAAGTAGCTGATTATCTTATCTATCTGGGGTGTGAAGAAAATACACTCCTCCATGAGGCCAGTGTACTCCTCAGAGGACTGACAGAATCCTTTGCATTCCTGAGACCAATGAGCGCTGCAGTTCCTCTTAGTCTGGTCCAGCTTCAAGTAGTTATGATGGAAGATCACTTCTGTTTAATCTTACATTCTGCAGCCTTGAAAGATCTGTTATAATATGACCTTAAAGTTTAGTATTTCTAATGCCTGTGTAAAAGACCTTTTTCATAAATATGAAAACAAGAACACTGGCTAATACAGCACTCTTACAATACACAACAGTATTGTAAGGTTCCTCCCCATTTCATAATCTAAAGATGGACAGACAATTTAATGTTATTCTAGTGTAGTTGGATAATATACATATTTATCAATTTTTGTAAGCAGATTTTTTTCAATCTTAAGAACTCAAAGGAAGAAAATTCTAAGTATCCATGCAGAAATATTTTCCAATTTCTTGCAGTGGTATTTATTAAATCTGGCTATTTAATACTTTTCTTCAAAATAAAAAACATTTTGTTTGATCTCATTTTCCCATCTGAGATTACATTATGCATAACAATGCAGTGACACTTAATGGCTACTCTAATTGTGAAATGTATTTTAAGTACATGGCAAGCAAAAGTGTCTCCAGCTTCACTTGTCATATGTATTTATTCCTGTCATTTGAAATATCTTTGGTATGTTACACAAATATTTTGTTTTAACCTTAACTAAAACAGAAACTAAGAATGAGTCATCCAAACAAAATTGTTCCACTCCTGCAATATGCAACAGCCTCAACAATTTCTGATACTGATTGTTTCATCATAAATTTCTTTCTGCAACTCTAAATCAAAATGTTTTGATTTATAAGCTTATAAAAAACCCCAACTAATCCAACAGCCTTAACTCTGTAGCAAAATTCTTTAGATTTCCTTGTTTCCTCTTTTTTATCTCTCCAGAAATCTCAGTGAAAGAAAAAAGTTCACGTGACCAAATATTGTTTGCTCAGACTTTTCAAGTGCTACTCTTGAAAAAAAAAACAAGCTTACATTTATCCAGCAATGTGGCTAAGATTTGGGATTTAAATGTTGAAATAGTTTGGCATTCTGGTAAAGTATTAATTTCATCCCAGATTCTAGGAAACAGGTAAATATGTCTTTTGTTGCAGACACATGCCAGATAATATGAAGCATTGCTAGACTTAAGGACATAGCTAAATTTAGGGATGTATCTGTACAAGAGTATCTGAAATGAAAGGCCGTGTGGTACTAGAAAGAAAGTATAAAGACTGTGTTGAGATACCTTTATTTTCAGACATTTCATAGTATAATCATGGTTGGATTGTGAATAGACCTACTTTGTGCACTGCCAGAAAAGGCAGCTTTTATACTTCACTAGTTGTCCACAGGGGACTGAGTGGTGACCACTTGGCTCAGCTCTAAACAGCAGCATTCAGTTATCAGTAGGTTACATGGACATTATAGATCCAAGGTAGTTTCAAGGACTCTGTGAACCACAAAGCTTTCCACTACATAACAAACTCCATGTATGAAACAGGTATGAAAAGCAGGAAACTGTCTTGCTCCTTACCAGGCTTTTTGCATCAGATGTTGAAAGGACAGTTTTCATGGATAGAGATTCTCAGCGATCATACGAAAAAGAAAAGTGAAATATTCTGGAGTCAGGAATTAACTTTTAATCTAAATGAAGCCTGTAGCAATAAATGGTAAAGATGTGTTTTGGTGCACTAAATTTTACAGTGGAGCTAATTTTAAGAATGATACTTACTTTGCAATTAAAAACCTCTGTATTTTATCAGGTATTTGCTACAGAGAAACAGGAGGTATAACCTGTCACTAAAATATGGGTCCTGTAGAATCTTAAAGCAGGAGAAAATTCAGTATTGTGCTTCAGACATGCTCAACTAAGATCATACAAGATCTGGTCACAACATCTGCAGCTGGTGTTAATGTACATTGTAGATCCTTACTGAAAAGAATGTAGTGCTTCCTTTTAGGAAGCCTCTTTTGGTAGCCAGAGATCTCTTGCATATCAGCACTGAAAGCATATCTTTTAACAGTCTTACATATTATAAAGCTCTCAGATGCATAGAGACCAGCAAGATACCTAAGAAGAAATGAGGCTATGATAGCATATGCCAATGTTACTTCTACAAGAAACATTAAGTTATCTCAAGAGAAAAGCTAGCCTTCCTGTCACTCCTGTGGGTTTTTGTTTGTTTGTTTTTTTTCCCTAATTTAGAAAAAATAGAGAGGAAATTTTTCACATGGAAGCAAAAAATACTAATGAAATGTGTACTAACACTTAAAGGGGGAAATATCATCTCCTATAATTTCATTTTCAGTCTTGTAAAAAACAGATGTTGGCTTAACACAATTGTGAGTTCATTTGTCAATGAAGCTTTGGATTCCAGAGGCAGCCATTATTCCAGATACAAGGCATAGGTGAAGTTCAGTATTGAATGTCAGGGATTCAAAGTGAGGGGAGTGGGAGAAAAACCAATGCAAACACAAGGGGTATGTAATGTGCGTTCTACTTTTGAACATTACTTGAAGTTAATATTATGATGTTTCTCATGCTTAATATTTTTAAATCTAGGAATAGCTCCTTCTAGGACACCGAGACCTTTTAAATTAAATTTATGAACTGTTTAGTGTAATGTATACAGTAGCTGTATATAGTTACTCACCGAAAGAAAAAGAAATACCTGACTTCTACTTGAATTACCGCATTTACAATACCTCTTACTTTAGAGTAATTTTTTAACACAAAGACTGTTCTCTGAAATATGTCATTTGATACTAATAGATTCACTCTATTTTTGTATTCTATGATATTTTAATTTACCTGCACTAGTAAGACTATCTTATCACTGATCCAGGCTCGATTTTCCTCCATTAGTTCATATTTAGATGTTTCTAGAAGTGGTCATATATCTGTCCCTTACCACCTTCCAATTCTAATGGAAAATACTGTGTGCCTGGCATCCTTGTTAATGTGTCCAAATAATTCAAAATACTTAAGTATGTGCAGCTCTGCTCAGTTGGAATTGCTCAGCTGTATGTAAAACTCAAAGGGACTGTAACATTTTTTGATACCTGAGGACTTGTTCCCTAGTGTTTCTCCTTCTGCTACTCAGGCTTCTTGTAGGGGCTGCTGCTTCTGAAACACCTCCCCACTGACAACTTTCATCTTCTCTTCTTATACAACAGCTAAGACACTCTTCTCCTAATGGTGTGACTTCTTTTTTGTTGTTATTTTAACCTCTGTGTTGACTGTGTGAAAATTTCTACCAAAAGGACAACACAAGATCAGCCAGAGCCCTTAAGATTTTCTTGCTCCTTTTAATTATTTTAATCTTTTATTCTCACTATTAATAACATAAAGGAATGGTGCATCCATTTTCAGGTGTAATAAAAAATCACCAAACTCTGTTCAGTGTATTCCTCACAGGGTAACCAAGGTTGGATGGGGCTCTGAGTAACCTGATCTAGTTAACGGTGTTCCTGCTCACTGCAGGGGGGGTTGGACTAGATGACCTCTAGGGGTCCCTTCCAACCCCAAACATTCTACGATTCTATGATTCTATATGCATGAAACATCAAGTGTGAGCCAATATTAAGAGGCGAAACAGTTAACATGCAAGTGTGCTCTTGAATCTCTTTCTATATTGGATTATGGTTGGACATGGTGGTTACACACTGATATAAAATTTTCATAGAAACAGTGGAAGTAGTTTGAAACTTCAAATCTCATAAAAGAAGCAGTGTTCTTTTACTGAGATCATACAGATTATTTATAAACTCTGTCTTGATTATTAAGGTGGTCTTAATAATCAAAGAGCAGTTTGCTCTTTTTTTCCCCTCACTTCTGGAAAGTAAAGAACCTGATAATTCAGATTTCTTCTACTCTATTGTAAAGTGTTCACTGACAATGTTGGGAGCTCCATGCTTCTGCAGTTACCTGTTAGTCATGCTGATATTTATGACTGAATTTGTGTCTGCTGAAAATCCCAAAACAGTATTATAAAGTTATCTTACAGCATAAAAGCAACACATTAAATCACTATGATATATGACCACTTTCTTTTTGTTCCTATTTTCTTTTTTGAAGATATTATTACATACCAAGATAGACTTTTCTTTATGAAAAGAGTAATGAGTTGTATAGGCATTCATCCCATTAAGACAGTATTTCCTTTCAGAATAGTGATGCCCATCTTACACACAAATAATTCTGTTCCATTGTTACCACATATAGATATGCATATTTTAGCATGAATAGGCTGAGAACACAGTGAAGTGTTTCATTGGTATGTGATCTTGTATGGCTGCTTGTATTAAACCACTCTTTGTGTACTTGACTATCAGGATATCTTCCCTGAAACCATAGTAAAGTGGCTAGGCCAGGTTCAGGAGCTAGTCAGGAAGGTGATGGCTGATTTTTGACTTTTAAGGTATCATGTGCCTAGATTTGATAATGAGTTTATTGCCATGGAATGTGTACAAAACATGATCTGACCAGATCTGATCAGGTTCTGGGAAAAAGTGCCAATCATCCCTCAAAAAAAAAAGTAAGAGCTTGCAGATGGTTACCAATGACACTTCATTAGACTAACAAAGTGAATACTTTATTAAGTTTTGAGTAGTACAGAAGTGCTGCATGTCCACAGTGAACATATGGACCTATGAAAACTTACACCACCTACATTGCTCTCTAAAGCAATAGTGTTGAAAGATGTTTTTGTTTTCCTGTCAAAATATAAGTTACGATTACTTAAATGAAATACCACTCTACTGTTGTACAGTGGATGTTGCTTGAATGTATCCATACCTTTCAAAGGACTCCTTACCTATTCTTTCAGACAGTGTGGTACAGAGATGCTCTCTAGCATATTATAGCTCAGAAAAACATTGTGTAAGTAGCCCCAGAACTTTCTGTCTGCAGGTGCTCACTTAATGGTGAGGTAAGCCTGGCTAACACACCACCAAGAGGAGATGAATAAATGTCCCTGTTTCTGAGATTCAGGATAATTCATCTAAGCTTCCTATATGTGTCACATACTCTGTGTGGTTCTTCCTCAAGGTGTGCAGCTACAGGCAAAAGAAAGCAGTATTGTTTCCATTAAAGGAATATAAAATTATATTAGATGATATTAGACTACTTTTTTCTTGAGAAAAAGCTGGAAGACCTGTTAATGCTGTTTGTGATTCATTGGTTGTGGATCACACAGACTAGGGGGGTGGGGGAGAGCAAATTCTGAAGAGATCCAAGTGGCAACTGGGGAAAAATATGTAAATGAATAATCTTATAAACCCATAGTGGAATGAGGCTCTGGGTTGGAAACATTGATATTCTGGTTATATAGTAACCATTTGTTTGGAAAAAGCAAAATAGGAGTCCTTTCTTGAATTCCCATTTAATCTTTGACATTGCTCATTCTGGGTAAGTATGCATCTAGTGGTAAACTGCAGTAAAACCTCAGAGGATGAAACTTTTCCCAATGATCACGATAAAGTGCTGAAATTTGAAAATGTGTGGACTTTGCATGGGAAGGGGAGGGGTGTGTTGCAGCATGATTAATATGGACAAATGTATGTGCTGTAGTGGTGTAAACCAGTGTAATTTTGCTGACCCTGATTCTCTGATCCTTTAGCTCAGATTATATTCCTTTTGAACACTAGCCCAGACCACTGGCTCATTGATACTCCATGACTGCCTCAGCAGTTCTGTAGTTTACAATCTGGCTCCAGTGGCTAGATGCACATCCAAAGGTTAAAAATAAACCTGAACACTGCTTAAGATTCCACTCTCTCTCTTCCCTCAGCCATAGCTGGCACACAGATATTCTGGCATTTTTTTTTCTAGGATAACACTTTATCTCTTCTAAAAGCAGTTTCCATGTTCTTTATGCCTTTCCAGTGGGGTAACAGAGCTATAAAGAGGCAAAAAACCCCCAAATAACCTGCCCCCCTCTGCCCCGCTCCCCCCCCCAAAAAAAAAAAAAAAGAAAGTAGCTCTTTCCATTTAATGGAATGTTTCAACTTTACAGTAGTGTACATGAGAACTAGGCATCTCAGCTTAGCACAGTAACAGGAAAAAAAAATATAGATGTCCCTTTTTGGATTTTTTTTTTTCCGTATGATTAAAATGTCGGTTCCCTCCAGGGAACATTTAAAAAGTAAACTTGAAATTATAAGGGAAACCATAGCTATCAAAATCACTGACAGCAAAGCTAAGCAGCTTGTTGATGTCTGTGGTTGGAGAGAGGCAATAAGAAATGTATGATGTCATGTTGAAATTCCATATCTGTTGCAAGCCAAAATATCTCTTGATTCTCGGTAGAGGCTACAAAGAAAATCAAGCATCACTTCTTATGTCTGATGAGGGGAATATTTCAACCCAATAAGCTTTTGAAAGTGTTCTCTTAAAATATTACTGTAGCATTAACAATATATTAATATTCCTAGAAGTTGACTGTTCCTGCAAATTTTGAATTTGTATCTTTATATATGTGTATATTTATGAGAATTCATTATGAAAGGAAAATCCTGTGAAATAATAGGACTCAATTTCTCATCCCATTGGCTTAAAATACCTTTCTTTTTAAGCACATCAGGTGTGCAGACAGCTCCATAAACATCTAACTAGAATTTTCAGCATTATGAATTTTTCAGACTGATTGATTTCATAGTACAGACAGGGAAATTCACACTTTGTAATGTTAGCTCTTTGTGGTTGAACATAATCTTCCACAGGAACTGTAAAACATTGTTTCCTCTGTCAAGAGGGTTTACTTCCATGAACCTGTACTTCAGAAAGATTGCCAGTTCTGAAAATGAGGGGTGGAAAATGATCCTGCAACCCTTCAGTGAGGGAAGATGAAAATGTTGCTTTTGTGGGTATGTAGTCTGCTGTAATGATTCTTCCTATAGTGGCAGCAAGTATTTCCCTAATCTCAAAGTGCTAAAGAGTAGCAGTTATTACTTTAGAAAATGTTAAACACAGTTCTCCTTCCCCTCTCCTTAACAGTCTGATAAAGACAACTCTGATATTAGATATGTAATGAAAGGCAACCCGGAACTTTCTTTTCCTGTACAGCAATAGTTAATTAAGCCAAGGGAACTGATATATGTCTTGTATTACACAAAGGCTAGCACTATATTAAGGAAGCACCTGTTTGGTATCTGTAAATTCGTCCAACCTTGCGTTAGCTTAGCCAGGCGGGTCTTATAGTAGCAGACATTCAGGTATTTCAGAGATAACCATACAAAAACACAGATCCGGCTGAATTTTTCATTATATTGCATAGCTAATAGCAAAGTTTCCTTTCAGAATTTTTGTTAACAAACAGATTTTGGCAAGATGCTTTGAGTTTTGACTTCATCCCAGGACATGTCTTAGATTTTGGTCTTGTCAGACAGACGTATTTTGAATGCTCTTTGCAGGGCTTCTGATTTGGAAGTGTGTTCTGAGTGGTGCTAGAAGATGCCTGGGAAATTTAGCTGTTGTTTTCAATTTGGCCCTCTCTTGTGCATGAAGCACTTGAGCAACAAAAATACACTTTCTAGACTACTGCTCGGTTTGGACACTTTTCCATGAGCATGTTACAAATGTACAATGGTACACTTCTAGGCCACAAATTCCCAGAGCCAAAGACAGGGGTAAATATTTCAAATTTCTTTAAGACAAAATGAAATAGCATTTTTTGTGAAAACAAATATCCCCGCCTTACCTATCTTTTCCACAGATATCAAATACGCCTGCTAAGTCCTTCTGTGTTGCAAACACCTGTCTTCACATTACACTGTCACTATGACATGAATAAAAATCATACTGTGCTGAACAGTATACAAATGCACTATACAATTCATCTGAGAGATCATATAAAATTAATAAGACTGGTGCACCAAATAAACTAGTTTTCTGAGTACAGGAGTTAAAAAAATGAGGAGAAACACTAGTCGATACTAAGTCTAGTTTAGAAAATCTAAACACCTGGGGCCTCATCCACTTATGATGGAAGATTGGCATCAAAAAAGTAGCCACATTCCTCAGGGACCTGACTTAAAAGGTGGGCAAGTGTCATACTGGATTATACAGGTGCAGAGGATGTAAAGGCTAACCCTAGCCATGTCCCTTTGCCTGTCCAAGTTGTACACTACATACAAAATTCAGAATTATTTGGTTAAGTGTCTTGGGATTTTCAAGCTTCACAGCTGTTGAGAGTTTTGAAGGTAGGTGCTAATGTCTGTCTGTTTTTCTTTGTACATTTTCTTTAATGTATCAAAGGCAAGGTTAGGTGGAAGTAGACAGAAAGCTACTTGTTAAGTTAAACATTTGGTAAATTGTGCTGGAAAAGATTAAAAATGGACTGTGATCCTGAGAAGCGGTACTTTTAATATTGTTCAATACATTCTCATTTCCCCTCTGTTCCCACCCTTTTACTTCTTACTAGTCTCAAAGTCAATTTTGGAAAGCAAACAAATTTCACAGTATGCCACTAGATAGAATTTTACTGCCCCTACTTCTCACCTCTGCTTTCTAACCTGTGATAAATATCCCACAAAAGGTAGTTATTAGTGCACATCACACTTTGACCTTGTATTTCTCAGATATGCCCTCTAAAGGTGTTTGAAGAACAGAACTGAAAACTGAAGAATGCTGCTATTGCTTTTAACAGTAGTGGTTTGTTGTCAAAGAAAATGAAATCAAGTTGGTAATATAGCACTTATTGCACATACTTTTCTAGGTAGTGTTTTGTGGTTTTTTGTTCCCAGTATTGCAGAATTATTCCTCCCAGATGCAGGGCTTTGGACTTGCCTCTGTTGAACTGAACTTCGTACCAATCAGCTCATTTCTCCAGCCTGTCAAGGGCACCCTGGATGGCAAAACGAACTTCTGGTGTATCAGCCACTCCTCCCAGCTTGGTATTATCAGCAAACTGGCTGGGGCTACACTCTGCCCAATCATCCAGATCATTAATGAAGACGTTAAATAGGGTTGGACCCAATACTGACCCCTGGGGTATACCGCTAGCTACTGGCCTCCAGCTAGACTTTGTGCCACTGATCACAACTCTGAGCTCAGCTGTTCAGCTAGTTTTCACACCATCTCACTGTCTGCTCATTTAGTCCATATTTCATCAGCTTCTCTATGAATATTTCATGGAACACAATGCCAAAAGCCTTACTGAGCTCAAGGTAGACAATATCCATTCTCTCCCCTCATTTATCAAGCCAGGCATTTTGTCATATAAGGTTATCAGGTTGGTCAAGCATGACTTGCCTTTGTGAATCCATGCTGACTACTCCCAATCACCTTCTCGTCCTTCATGTTTTGTTCTTCATGTGACTTTTCTCTAGCCCCATCTGTTCTTTAGTTCAAACTCCAGCTGGGAGCAGGAAGTTTCACTGACTGCTGCCCATTAAGGAAGTGCTGTACTTCACCTAGACTTATTATCTTTTTGCATCTGAACTCCATTCACTGGGAACACAATATCTCTTTCCACTCTTCTGCTTGCCCAGCTGAAACCACTGGAAGTGCCCATTCAAATCCTGACAGAGAGTAAGTTAAATATATCACATGAAGTTTGACAACAATGAGAAATATTTTTGTTTAAACAAAGGTCACCATTGGCTGTGATAATAACAGCATGTCACATGTAATTCATTTAATCCTGCTTTTAAATTAAACAAGCCATAGTCTGGCAAGTCTACTAAGGAGTAAGAACTATTTTTGTTTCATTTTGCAAGACATTCTGATACTTTGAAAATTCTTCCTGGTTTGTGATGGAACAAAATATATATTTAAAACGTTGAATCTTCATGGAAGATAAATGATGTATAAAAAAAAAAAATTGTCAGGCTTATTTTAAACACTCAAATTTCAAACCCTTGGAATCCCAGACACCTAATTTTTTTTATCAAAGACAAGAAAAATAAACTTTTGCTTCAATAATAAAATAGAAATATTTTTTCTAGATAATTGAAATATTCAGATAAGAACATTTCAATCTTTCAAACTTTTTTAACGCTCAGCTGGAAAATAAGCAACATCAAAACATTTTAAGTTAAATAAATTGGTATTTTTGATAGTTGATTCAAATAGAAAATATCAGTGCTAGTCAAATTTTACTAACCTATCATCTTTTTAAAATTGCTTATACTACATATTTGTTTTTTAATTAATCACTGCATGAAAAAGCCAAAAATGTCTCTGGTACTATTAAAGTAACATGCAAGAGCAGGTCACCTTCTACAGGTGACCTTCTACAAGAACAGCAGTTTTCATTCTGAAAGTTGTTCTTTTTTCTGTGAATGGTATAAGCAGATATTAACTGTCAGTCTTAAAAAAAAAAAGCAGGGAGTTGTGGTGGTGGGAGGGAATAACCTAGAGTCAAAGGCTACCAAGCACTTGAACCTGTAGAAAAAAAACCTGTTATTTGTTTGTGTGTGATGTTTTTTGCCTGCAGACCTACTGTAACAACTTTGGGTTTATCTAGGATTTTCTGAACTTTGAGAAGATGACAAAATAATATGCATTTCTAATGAAGAAAAAAGGCAGATGTTTTTTACATGTGCAAAGACTGCTGATTATTAGTTTATTATATATAACTTTAAATATTAAGAAACTTCTGGTTATCATACCACAGTCCTGTCATAATTCTAATTTCATACTGAATTTCTTTTCCTACAATGAATCATAAATCGAACCTGTAAGTTAAACCTCTAACATGACTATAAGAAAGGGGCCAGAGGATGGAAGGGAGCAGGACTATAAATCTGGTTATAACAGTATTTGCACTTACTGTGAGAACATGACTAATAGGTTAAAAGACTAAGATAATTTAAAATTAAGCCTAATTGAAAGCTCCAAAGTCATTCAAAACAGGAGTCTGGCTGGTTTAGTGCTGCAACTGGAATATTTACATGTATACTTTTAGAAGTTCATGGCTGTCTACTCATCTGTGATAAACCAGTGCTCTACCGTTGATGTAGTAATTCTCTCTTTGCAATACATTGGTTCATCATTGGATCTTTGAAGCTTAAATGAATTGTTTTGGCCACTCAAAAATGAGACACAAGTTTGATACTATACTGCTTAAAGATGATTTCTTCTGCAGGTAAGCTCTATTATAAGAGAAGGAAGTTTTGTTTGCCAAGTGGTGCTGACATACATCCTCACTTGATAACTAGGGAACCGGTTTCCGTACTGGGACTGGTGCTGTTTAATGTTTTCATCAATGACCTAGACAGGAGATTGAGTGCACCCTCAGCAAGTTTGCAGATGACACCAAGCTGAGTGGTGCGGTTGACACACCAGAAGGACGGGATGTCATCCAGAGAGACCTGGGCAGGCTGGAGAGGTGGGCCTGTGTGAACCTCATGAGGTTCAACAAGGCCAAGTGCTAGGTCCTGCACCTGGGTCAGGGTAACCCCCGGTATCAATACAGGCTGGGGGAAGAAAGGATGGAGAGCAGCCCTGCCGAGAGGGACTTGGGGGTACTGGTGGATGAAAAGCTGGACATGAGCCAGCAATGTGCGCTGGCAGCTCAGAAGGCCAACCGTATTCTGGGCTGCATCAGGAGAAGAGTGGCCAGCAGGTCGAGGGAGGTGATTCTGCCCCTCTACTCTGCTCTGGTGAGACCTCACCTGGAGTACTGCATCCAGCTCTGGAGACCTCAGCACAAGAAGGACGTGGACCTGTTGGAGCGGGTCCAGAGGAGGGCTACAAAAATGATCGGAGGGCTGGAGCACCTCTCCTATGAGGACAGGCTGAGGGAGTTGGGGTTGTTCAGCCTGGAGAAGAGAAGGCTGCAGGGAGACCTGATTGCAGCCTTTCAATACCTAGAAGGGGCCTAGAGGGAAGACGGGGACAATCTTTTTAGTAGGGCCAGCTGTGACAGGACAAGGGGTAATGGTTTTAAACTAAAACAGGGTAGGTTTAGACTGGATATAAGGAAGAAATTCTTTACAATGAGGGTGGTGAAACACTGAAACGGGTTGGCCAGAGAGGTAGTGGAGGCCCCATCCCTGGAAAAATTCTAGACCAGGTTGGACGGGGCTCAGAGCAACCTGATCCAGTTGAAGAGATCCCTGCTCACTGCAGGGGGGTTGGACTAGATGCCCTCTAGGGGTCCCTTCCAACCCAAAACATTCTATGACTCTATGATTCCATGAACTCAGTCAAATTCGATGGAAAGGTTTATCAGAAGGATTTAAAAACTCCAGCACAAATGCGATTAGAAGAAGATTATTATTTAGAACACTGTAACTTTACAGACTAAAAGCCAAACACGTGCTTTTTGGAGAAGGGTAAACAGAGATTGCTATAGATTTTCCCTGAAAATTAACACTCAGGTGTACACACCTTTCCTGTTATTTGCTATGGTTATGCATGCCTGCATTCTGATTTCTGCTTGAAGTTTATGTTGCTGAGTTATAGTCATATTTTCAATTTCTGTAACATTACTGATGTGACAAGAAAGAAAAGGTCTGTTCTGATTGTTGTGGTTTAACCCAGCAGGCAACTAAACACCACACAGCCACTTGCTCACTCCTCCCCCCTCAGTGGGACGGGGGAGACAACTGGAAAAAAAGGTAAAGCTTGTGGGTTGAGATAAAGACAATTTAGCAGGACAGAAAAGGAAGGGAAAAAAAAAATAATGATAAAAGAATACACAAAGCAAAAGATGCACAATGCAATTGCTCACCACCTGCTGACTGATGTCCAGCCAGTTCCCGAGCAGCGACTGCACACATCCCCTAGCCAACTGCCCCCAGTTTTTCATTCAGCATGATGTCATTTGCGTGGAATATCCCTTTGGCCAGTTTGGGTCAGCTGTCCTGGCTATGTCCCCCTCCACTGGAAAGCCTCTCCTCTCTGAGATGCTCTTCACTGCTGCTAGGAGAAGAGTAATTTACATCTGCATTTTCTCTTATTAAATATGTGAATAATGAAGACTTCTCTTGTCAGAAAATCCATGCATACCCATATGAATAAAAATAATATGATGAAGCCTTTACTTGAATCATGCAAATACAAAGATTGAATCATAGAATCATAGAATGGTTTGAGTTGGAAGGCACCTTAAATATCATCTAGTTCCAACCCCCCTGACATGGGCAGGGACACCTTCCACTAGACCTGGTTGCTCAAAGCTTGGCCTTGAACACTTCCAGGGAGGGGGCATCCACAACTTCCCTGGGAAGCCTGTTCCAGTGCCTCACCATGCTCATAGTGAAGAATTTCTTCCTTATATCCTATCTAAATCTGCCCTCATTCAGTTTAAAGCCATTACCCCCTGTCTTATCACTACATGCCCATATAAAAAGTCCCTCTCCAGCTTTCTTGTAGGCCCCCTTCAGGTACTGGAAGGCTGCTATAAGGTGTCCCCAGAGCCTTTTCTTCTCCAGGCTGAACAACCCCAACTCTCTCAGCCTGTCTTCATAGGGGCAGTGCTCCAGCCGCCTCGTCATCTTTATGTCCCTCCTCTGGACTTACGTCAACAGGTTCACGCCCTTCTTATTTTGGGGGTCCTAGAGATGGACACAGTACTCCATGCAGGGTCTCATGAGAATGGAGTAGGGGGGCAGAATCACCTCCCTCATCCTGCTGGTCATGCTTCTTTTGATGCAGCCCAGGATATGGTTTGCTTTCTGGGCTGCAAGCGCAGGTTGCTGGGTCATGTTAAGCTTCTTATCAACCAACACCCCTAAGTCCTTCTCCTCAGGGCTGCTTTAGATCCATTCTCCACCCAGCCTGTATTTGTTCTTATGATTGCCCTGACCCATGTGCAGGATCTTGCACTTGGCCTTGTTGAACTTCATGAGGTTCGCACAGGCCCATCTCTCAAGCCTGTCAAGGTCCCTCTGGATGGCATCCCCTCCCTCCAGCTTATCAACCTCACCACAGAGCTTGGTGTCATTGGCAAACTTGCTGAGGGTGCACTCAATCCTACTGTCCATGTTGCTGACAAAAATGTCAAACAACGTTGATCACCATAATGATCCTGAGGAATGCCACTTGTCACTGGTCTTCATTTGGACATCGGTATAGTGTTGCTAGGTAAGTCACTTGAACATTTGTTGTTACTGCATCCTCTTTAGAGTTATAAAGGCTGATTCAGCTGTTTTACTGACAGAAAGATCATGGTTAGCTTATTATTTATTAAGCCTTAGGAGGACTTTTTGGCAAGTCTATTTGGCTTGCAGTAGGGAAGTCTGTGCTACAACTGCTTAAACAATATTTGGCTCATAGTCCAGTAACATCATTACCTGCATTGCCAGGGTCTTGTTCCAAAGATTTGCATGTGGGTGGATGACATCACTGTAGTTGTTTAAAATTTACACCTCATCTGCTGAATCATTCTGGGATAAGAAATGTACCTTTAATGTAAAACTCTCAATTACACATCATTTGCCTCCCTATATTACAAGAAAGGAGTCATCCTGTAGGATTGCTCATGATGATCTCCTTGGAATCTTTCTAACACCTCACACGGTAAGACAGCATTTCTGTAGCACTTCATCATCATGGTTTTTTATCACCTAATAGCATTAATGATTACTTAAGACCAACACTGTTGGAGGTGAGTTGGCGAGAGATCCAGAACTTTAGAATTCTAAAGTTGCCTTACCATACAAGTTTGTTAATTGCTAAGCAGAGAGGTACAGAGGGGAATTGCAGAGCTCTGGTTTGTATCTGTAATATATGCAACCTAGCAACATTTCAATTCCAGTATTACTTATGTCAATTGAAAAGGGGTTTTAGTGTGTCATGAGTCAATGATAGTGCATTTGACATGGGTTAATACTCTTGATCTGCTTTCTGTACAATGTATCCATTTCAGAAAACAACACTTGAAATGGGGCTAATTGTTGTCCTTAATTATAATCTCTGCACAGAAGCTGCAGACATAGCCTGAACTATTGTCCCACCTCTAATATGGTCACTACAGAAAAGGACTGAGACATTTGGGGGTTTGTGGTACATTGCATACCACTATGCATTTCAAAGGAATTTATCCTGTTTTGAAAGATTTTACTTGTTTTGAAAAATTTCGTATTGGTTTGGGCAATATAGACAAAATAATATTTCTCAACAGCCATGAAACTATTAAATGTGGCCATCTGAGTTGCTGGATTTCTAAAACAGATTATGCTCCCTAAAGACTTAGCTTGGGAGCAAGAGACTGCCTGTACTTTTGCTTCTGATCTTTTCTGGGTGTGTGCTAACAAAGTCTCTGTAAAAATTAGTGACCACTCTCCTTTTCATAAAAAACAAGATGCTCTTATTTTCCTTGTTCCCCACACTGCAACAAGCACATGAACACAAACATCTTTTTCTCTTATTTTCTCTTACGTCAACAAATAGTTTTGAGAAATCCTCGGATACACAACAAGCACAGACCTGGCTTTATGGACCGCAAGGTTCTTTTAGGTGTTTGTAAAGGGTACTTTAAGACACCATCTTTCATTTATTGAGAAGGGCGTTCTTCTAGGAAGAGTGATAAATTTCTGTCTCTCTTTTTCCCATTCCTTGCTCATCAAACTATGCTTTAGACTTTACAAAGCTCAAAAGGCATAGAGGCAATAAGCAAAGAGGCTGGATTATGCTTCTGGAGGGAAGGGTTTAATACCCTTAGCTGTGTTTTGTGGGGATAACAAACACACAAACTTGGCAGGACTGGAGGACATTCAGGTTTGGAAGGGGTGGTTCACGACTGGCATGATTTGACCTGGAATACATCTCTTTCTGATATGCAAACTTGTTGGTTGTTTTTTGGTTTGTTTTTTTTTTTTCCTGGAGATAAACTTGTTAGTTCACATTATGTTAAAGATTATTGATTATTGCCAACAGAAGTAAAATGCACCACAGCTACTACTCTTTCAAATTAAGACCGACAGAAAAGCAGACTAAAAGTTAGAGACTTAAAATAGTAATAATGATTACATCTGGGAGACAAACTCTGAACACCAACAGAAAAAGTAGTTTCTCTTCTGTAGCTTCTAACACTTAAGCATCCCAGAATCTTGGCCAGTTACATTAATCATTGCCAGTGTCATTATGGATGCTAGAAGCAAAGTTACAGTAAACCAGACACTTCTGGATAAACTTTGCAAATACTTGAGGAGGAATAGGCAAGCAAGGCCTTAAAATTCCACCAACCTCATAAACAGGAAAAAAACATATTTAAAACCAATCTGTAGCAATGGTTGTCTCATATGTTTGTATAGTTCTGGCCTTAATGTCACTGGGAGTCTCTAAGCATTATTGTCATAATCCCACTAAAAAGGGATGTGGAGATGCAAAGAGTTGGGGTACATCTTTTGGGTTTGGGTCCCAGAAGACTAAATTTAAAAATCACTATTAGCTATTTGCAACAGTCAAAAGCTAAAGATGAAATTGCAATGGATGATTCTCAAAGGTACTTTGAAGACCTCACAGCTGGGTGTAGGTGACTGCGAATCTCTGTTCATGTACACCTCTGTCTTATTTTATGTATGCATGTAAACCACTGTAGTATAATTGGTTTTGGTTTTAGTTTTCTGTGTGGTTGAAATAAACATTTGTCTTAGTATGAACATGAAACAATGTCCCCTATTACAAAATTCATGCCCCATATTGGTTTGCATGAAATTTTGAAAAAAATTATTACAAAAGGATGAATTTGAAGTACAAAATTACTTAACACTCAGGTTTGTAGTCTGAGCTACAAAAAAAAAAAAAAAAATCAAGAAACTTCTCAAGAGAGTCAATATTATGGTAATAAATATAGTAGTGAAACCACAAAGTGCATATATAGCACACTATACAAACCCATGACTTTTGCAGAAGATTTTTTTGCATCAGACCTGGTAATAAATATTTTTTCTTCATTTCAGTTTTAGAAAAAGGTTACTGTAATTTTTCAAAATATTTATTACATTTTATTCATATAAGATGACATAGGATTTTTATTGCTGAAAGAGAATAGTATGTAAAGTCCTATTGAAGGACTTCACTGTACATTTAAAGCTGGTGGTGCACAATGTTGAATGCTGCATGAGTAGCCCTATCTTTCAGATGGGTATTAAACGAAAGCCATTTTTGCTCACTCACTCATCTCAGAAAGGGTAACACCTTAGATCATGTTCCCTTTATTTAATCCTTAAAGTGCTACTAAATTTCTTCTTGTTTTAACTGTTGCCCTTAATGATTGCAGTCCAGGCTCTGGAGCAGTACGTTATTAAAAACTCTAAGGAAATTGTGCTTGTCCTTAGACTTTCAGGCTTCTGATGTGTTTGTTACTGAATATATTTCAGTTCTCAGAAAGTTTTTATGTACTGTCAGTAGTGAGAAAGTGAAGAAACCTTTCGCCTTTTTTAGTTATACTCATCATAGAATCAGAGGAAGGATAATGACAAGACTAGCAATTCATTGATGCATTTGAATGCTAACAATGCTGATGAAGTTATGATGGCTGGTCTGGCTAGGGACTAGTGAAGGATTTAAGCTTTTTGCTGTGCTAAAAGACTGTGCAAAAGGCTGGAAACAAAATGTCCCTTGCTGCAGGTAAAGAGGAATACTTGAGAAGTCATTAAATTCCTCTCAGTTAAATGACCTTCAGCTTCAAGACTCAGCCCTTGCAGCATTAAAATTTTCCTACAGGCAGGTGTACATGAAGCTGCTGCACCAGCATAGGGAGTTGGGTAAAAAGTTTCTGGAGGACTTTCCAACCTTCATCTCTGTGACCCATCAATTTCTGTCTAATCTAAAGCCTTCTGGTCACTTACCTGTGTCTCTGAACATGTCTTCCCAGAGAAATCAAGGTATTCTTTGAGGAATAGGGAATGTGAACTACTTGTTAGCTCTTTGTTAGTTGGATTTCCAGAACAGGTGCCCTCGAGCAATCAAATGTTTGGCACATAAAGCCCTACAGCATAAACAAGTAATGATTTCAAATATTCAAGACATTTATTTTGATTTTTTTACCATACGATATGTTGTTGCATATGTTCAAGCAAAAAAAGCCCTTCAATCACTTTGATTTGCTTCATGGTTCAGAATCAAAACAATATTGCTTTTTTAAATCTTGAAAAATTATAGACTTCAAATCCTTGTTTCTTTGAATGCCACAAAACAAATTTTCCTCAGGTCTTTCCAGTATCACCTAGTTTCGCATCCAAAGAGTGTGAAATCGCAGATTTTTGTGTTTCCTTGATACAAAACCATAAGCTAGTTCACGCTCATTTGGGACCAAGAACATCTGGTATTAAAAGATGGTCAAAACTGGCCAAAAATCCTTGCTGTTAGAAGAGGGTTATGACTCTCGGTGCCTATACACAAAAACTTCAGACTAACAGCAAATAATCATATGATTTGGTCTGTAAAATCCACAGGTCTCATTCTGGTTTTAATTTTAGAGTGTAACTCAAAGCAATTCTAGGGATTTCAATTGGATTAATCCCAAGGAAGAAAGTAAATGAGAACAGACTGTGAGCCATATTGTTACAAATCTGTTGTTTAATGACTAACTCTTCTAATTCCAATATAACTCAGCTGGATCGTTTCCAATAGCTTCCCTTTCTTTAAAAAAAAGGGGTGGGGAGGGAGAAAGCTGGGGACAGGACTGGTTAGATCAGCATCAAAGGCCTATCAGGGCTAAAAATCCTGTATCTACCAAAGAATATTAAAAAACATTATTTCTTTAAAAGAAAAAAGGTGGATCCACTGCTTTCACCTTAATTGGTCACAGAGAGCAACAGAAATACATTTTTTTTACATGGGGAAAAACTTGAGCATAACTAGATGAATGTTTTCTTTTGAAATGGGTACAATTCTTCAACTTCTGATGATCTGGGTTCAGTAATCTCAATTTTGCTTTTATAAATTTCTGTATATGAAAAAGGCTTTAAAATTGTTGTTTACTATAAAAAATCCACTTAAAATTACTTTATATAAACTTACATACTTAACATTTGTTTACATATATTAAAATATATATACATACATGCTTATGTACACATAGACCCCAACAAAAAAGGAAATTAAATGGATAAACTAGATACTTCTGTAAGCTTTTTTTTTGCTCTGTGTATATCAATATATAATAGCAAAGTTTTGTATTTGTTTGTTGTTTATTTGTTTCTGGATCTTTTGTGGTTTTTAAGTAAGGATCTTCAGACCTGCTATGCTCCTCTCCTATTGAATTTTTAATAATAAGAAAACCAGCCATTTCGGCCTGTCAACAGTTTTCTAGTTCTTAAGGAAAAGCTAAAAATTGTAATATTTGTCCTGATTATGGGTCTATAGTCAGATAACATATCAAACTCTTCTATTACATCACTTTGTGGTTAAAGTTTGAAATATAACACACCATATTGTGGTTTGCATTCAGTTACGCAATGAACATCCCTGTGCATTTTGAACTCTGTATTTTCAGATTAGCTTGGTTACTGTGAAACTCTTAACAAATAAAACTGTTGTAATAAAAACACCATCTCTTCTCCTTAGTCCTGTTGACAAGGTTATGTCCTTTTTCTCACTAATATGAGCCTAGACTAACATTAAGAATCATTCCAGTTGACTCTCACTGTCTTCATTTGATCCAACAGCTTCATAGCTTCAAAGGGGTTGGTGCAGATAGGAATAATGTTTTATATTTGTGCTGATTTAATTTCTTACCCTTAATTATTAAAAAAAAAAAAAAAAAGCCAGTTTTCATCTAGTAACTTCACTGTAAAACAGGCTTGAATCAGTTCCTCCTTTCTCAGTATTCTCTCTTCGAGCTGCTGGACAACAATGTGATTAAAAAATGCCTTATATATGTAGAGAAAAACCCTGCCGATGATTGCTTTGTTAATAGACTCATGGTTTAAAGCTTGTCAGCCTGTTCCTGATGGGAACAGTTAGAAGTTAGAAGAATTTGTAAGTCAGAGTGTTCCACTTTGGACACTAGTGTTTGTCAGATCAAACAGCAGGACACTTCCCTTTCATTTGATTTTATTAATTTTCTCATCTGGAAGGCCCAGCCAAATAGCCTTTTTCAGTATTTTCAGAACTATGTAAAGAGTATAACATTTAGAAACAATGAAGCTAAATAGTGAAATACAAAAGTGAACTGAAAACAAAATCTAGTTCTTCTATCTCTAAACCGGATAGTAAATGTGTTTCTAGTGGATTGTTTACTGGCTACATTAACCATAGTCACATCCATCCTCTGAAGTCAGCGCTGTCTAGGTGACATGCAGAAAAGTAGCTCCCAGTTAAATTCTCAAAATGGGAATAGAGGAGGTCTTTGATACAAAGGCCCCATACCATTCTTTGATTGGATTAGCAGTACAAATCTCGGTTATTGTTTCCACATTGGTTTTATGGCAGGTGTAAGGAATCAAATAAATTCTTTGGCACCTGCAGCTTACTCATTAGGTGCAAAACTCCCCATGTAAAATTTTCAGACTCAGGCTATACTGAAAGATGCAAAAATGTAGCCCTTCACTTTTTCGCTGTGTACAGAAAATCCATAAATAGTTTGTGCCTTTATTCAGCCACTCATAATTCATTCAGAACTAGTGGTTTCTGACCCACTAGTAGTTTTTTGCAGGAATCAAATTACAATGACTTCTGCAGAAATATTCATAAAGTAGTTTGTATGATTGTTTGTGTCTGTGACTTTAATTTCCCTCACACAACAGCATCAAACAAAAAATTACTCAAACAAAAAATTAGTCAAATATGTTATGGTGAAAGAGTTAATGCTTGATGTATCTTGTGACTAGTGCAGAACAACCAGTAATGGAGACAACAAAACCTTGTAAACCTTAATATTGCTCACAAAAGATGATGTAGGGACCATCCAGACAGAAATGGGTTTGGGCAGGAAGAAGCATATTAGTAGTTTCCAAGGGATCAGAGACCTTTTTCCTCTATGTCTCCTTGCTACCTTTGGTTCAACCAAGTCAATTCCAGAAAGTAGATATCTTCAGAATTAACAAAAAGTGAAGGTCCTTGTTTGGAGGCTACGGTATTAGTGTGATGTTTGTAAAACCCTATGTGTCCCTTCATTTTCAACTGTATTTTCATATTGCTTCTTGTTTTTTCCATTTTTACAATGTTGTCTCCCTGCAGCCAGAGAACACTATATGGTTAGTTTTTTTCCCCACCAAATACACTTACAAAATATTAATTTGCGGTTGAAAATAAAGGGAGGGAAGCAGTTATTGGAGAAAAATGGCATATATACCATGACCTTTTTTCTAAGTCTGCATTTCCAGAAGAAATATCGTGAGGGGAAACTACTAAGTCAGCCAGTATAAATTGGATTGGGCAAGTTCCAGTGGAACAATCTGGAAAAAAAGGCAACACAGGCAAGAATGTGTTTAATCTGGATGTATCCCAGGTTTACGTAAGTATACAGAAAACTGCTGTATGAGAGGAACAGGATAATTGATGTCACAGTGATATAAAGTACATCCTTGGCTTTCTGCATATTTAGCTATATTTACCCAAGTTATCTTACAACGCAGTGTCTTTTCATTAAACAAATGCAAACCACTGCAAGAGAGCACATTGTTCTGTTTCACCCCTACCTTCAGCTCAGAGTTTTCAACAACCAAAGATGTTCTGGCAGAATCATAACACCAGTCTATCCATTGTGTGATGAGCCAATATATTTTACAGGTATATAAATCTTCCATTAAAAAATGAAAAAGTGTGGATCAATACTGTGTCCCAAGACCTGTTGAAAGCTAATAAAATTTGCCTGAACCCATTCAGTTGCCATCTTCACAAACCATGGTTCATGCAGTGAAAGCTGTGCTTATCCTTGACTCCAGTGTATTAGTGCTGCTTAACTCTGTGGAGGACAGGTGGATACTTTCAGTGTTCAGCAGCATACTGTATAGTGCCTCACACAAAATGCAGGAGGTGTACTTTTTTCCTTAGGAACCTACATCCAAAGGGATGGTCTAGACTGCAGAGCATACCCATGTCTGGGTTTCTATATGTGCAAACACAGAGACCAGACAAGAGGCTGAAAGGCCAAATTCTAACATCCCCTGGGAATTTTTCCAGCAACCACAACCACTGGGATTTATAATCCCAGACACTGCTGAATTGTAAAAGAGGTCTAATCATGTATCAATATGACGTAACCACAAAAATGGTAAATGCCAGGATTGCCTGTCAGACTGCTAAGTCTCTAATCTTGATCTTATCTTTAACCTAGGCCTATGTTTGGTAAATATGAACTGTTAGCTGCTTCCAATCCCTCTTTTGCCTAATCATCTATGTGCCTTTTGTGACAATAGGAACGTGGAGGGAAAAATAAGTTATTTGCACTCTCAGCAAAAAGCCAAACTGTTCTCATCACATCTGCCATGATCAGGAAAGAAAGATAGGAGATGATATTCAAGTTCTCTGGCTCCAGGTTTGAAATTCTCTCTTCAGATTTCTCTGGTCCATCACCAAATAATACAGCCCTAATTTTATATATACATGTGTCATGTGTGCCATCTGGATTTGTTATAGCACTGGCTTATTTGGTTTGGACATCATTTTAGCTGGTGGAGAATGCCATCTTAAGGACTACCTGCTGAGGTAATGGAAAGCAGTATGTCAAATTTCTTTATGGTGGTCAGGAAGGTGCTAGACTTGCCATTCAGAACTTACTTTGCAGTAAGCTGTATTAAAGTGCTTTACGTTCTCCCTTTTTTTGTCAGTTGTCCAGATGCTCCTTTTGTCTGCCAATATGTTGAAAGATGCAAGTGTTTCTGGCGCTCCTTCCAAAACCTTGGGGCTCCTTTGACTGTGGTGTTAATCAGAACACTGATACACTTAGCAGCTTGATTATTATTGAAAATGCACAGACAGAGCTTTCTGGTGGCTGTATAAAAAGAGCAGAATTAATTTCCTATAAATTTCATAGAGAGCTGTCTGGATAAGGGAGAGAGATTTCCCACAATGCTTGGACTGCAGGAAAGATCATGATCTGTGGTGACATCCCTAGACACAGAAAAATTGGAAAATTGAGAGATGACAGGTCTCCTCTAGTGTGGCCACTTACCAGAAAAGCTTCAGGTAGAACTTCCATGGTGGGTTCATTGTAAGAATAAGTCCAGAGATAAGCTTGGTTCCCAGAATGTCCTGCTCTTGATTTTCCCTCTGTCCTTTCTGCAGTACTTTGGCATTTAGAGTAAAACTGATGTCTCTACAATAAAGCACAGCTGTGACATATGATCTTTTCACAAAGACTATCAGGAAGAGAGAAATCTTACACTAGCTTCACCTACTACGAAAAATGTCTGTCCATAAATATAATTATTGCTAACGTTCAAGCTTTAGATATTAAGAAACTCCAAGTCTATGGGAGTTAGATTCCTGAGAAATTTGGAAAATAGGACCACTTTTATTCAGATGTTCCAGTTACTTTTAGGACGTCATCTTTAAGCGAAGGAAAACAACTTTATCTATTGTATTCCTAGAGACTTTGTCTGTGGACTTTTGATGTTGGAACAGTTGACTTGTCATGGTGAGAATTTGAACTATTAAGGTAAAGTTGTGGACTCTTGTCCCTCTCCATAAAGAACTTCATAAAAGCAAAGCCTGTACTTATGGTACCTGCTTCCGCTGAAAAATGATGAATGACATTTTATGACACAAAATAATTTCACCAGAGATGCTTTTCTAGCTGGAACATGACATGTCCTACCTTTCTTTGCTGTAGCTGCCCTGAGGTTTTTGTTCTGCTATAGAATAAAGTAGTAACAGGGATGCTCTGCTGGAATACTGTTATTTCTTTCTGGACACTTCAAAAGTATATAAAATGTCACTTCGCCCAAATACCTCATCATCTGAAGGGTGAAACAATTCACATCACATGACAGCCTAAAAGCAGCTTTTGCACAAGGCTATATGAAAGCATTTGTTTGAACAGGGGTTACGTTCATAGTATCTTGGAGGTAAGGATGTTTCAGTGCAACAATACGAAGGACCATAATTTCCAGGGTGTGTATTCTTTCCATTAATTCAGCTGACAGCTATGTATAATTTCCCCCGACTCAGCTGTGCTGTTCAATTTGTGTACTGGCCAAGACAGCTAAGACATCAGCCAAAGAAGGGGGAGGGAAACGTCTGACTTTTCCAACAGCAGATTAATGTGTCAAAGTGAGAGGAAGTCAGCATTGAAAGTATCAGGTGCACTTTTGAGTTGTGTCTGCCAAAGGGTGGACCTGCATAATCTGTCCCATAACCAGCATTATTACATCAGTACTTGCAAGCCTTAGCTTTGCACTTACAATCTCTAAAATTGAGTGAGCATTTGGAAAAGTCTGTACCATACTTACATAAATAAATGCATACACCCATACATACTATAATAGCTCTGGAAAGATTACATCAGCTGAAGATTTACCCAATCCATCTATTTCTCATTGTGTTAAACAAGGAAAGATGTTTTATTGAAAGTCTCAAATTGCTGTAGCACATCACAAACTATGTGCAGAGGTATGGAATCTATCTTTGCTGCTTCCGCTGCCTTATGGTAACTGCGTAAATGGGAATCTTCCCTTCCCTGTTTTTCTTTTGTCTTTGGTATTACAGCAATGAGAGATGACTTAAAGAAAACCACAGATACTGAATATGTTTTCAGGATTTGAATAAGCTTGGCTCAGGAAACCTGAGGATTATTCCATTTTTCATAGAATCATAGAATCATAGAATCATAGAATCATAGAATGTTTTGGGTTAGAAGGGACCCCTAGAGGGCATCTAGTCCAACCCCCCTGCAGTGAGCAGGGACACCACTAACTAGATCAGGTTGCTCAGAGCCCCATCCAACCTGGCCTTGAATGTTTCCAGGGATGGGGCCTCCACCACCTCTCTGGGCAACCCATTCCAGTGTTTCGCCACCCTCGTTGTAAAGAATTTCCTCCTTATATCCAGTCTAAACCTACCCTGTTTTAGTTTAAAACCATTACCCCTTGTCCTGTCACAGCTGGCCCTACTAAAAAGATTATCCCCATCTTTCCTATAGGCCCCCTTTAAGTAGTGAAAGGCCGTAATCAGGTGTCCCCGCAGCCTTCTCTTCTCCAGGCTGAACAACCCCAACTCCCTCAGCCTGTCCTCATAAGAGAGGTGCTCCAGCCCTCCGATCATTTTAGTAGCCCTCCTCTGGACCCGCTCCAACAGGTCCATGTCCTTCTTGTGCTGAGGTCTCCAGAGCTGGATGCAGTACTCCAGGTGAGGTCTCACCAGAGCAGAGTAGAGGGGCAGAATCACCTCCCTCGACCTGCTGGCCACTCTTCTCCTGATGCAGCCCAGAATACGGTTGGCCTTCTGGTCTGCCAGCGCACATTGCCGGCTCATGTCCAGCTTTTCATCCACCAGCACCCCCAAGTCCCTCTCGGCAGGGCTGCTCTCGATCCTTTCTTCCCCCAGCCTGTACTGATACCGGGGGTTACGCCGACCCAGGTGCAGGATCTTGCACTTGGCCTTGTTGAACCTCATGAGGTTCACACAGGCCCACCTCTCCAGCCTGTCCAGGTCTCTCTGGATGACATCCCGTCCTTCTGGTGTGTCAACCGCACCACTCAGTTTGATGTCGTCCGCAAACTTGCTGAGGGTGCATTCGATCTCACTAAGTCATTGATGAATATATTAAACAGCACCAGTCCCAGTACGGACCCCTGAGGGACACCACTCGTCACCAGTCTCCATCCGGACATCGAGCCATTGACCACTACCCTCTGGATGCGACCATCCAGCCAGTTCCTTATCCACCGAACAGTCCACCCATCAAATCCATAGCTCTCCAGTTTAGAGAGAAGGATGTTGTGGGGGACCGTGTCAAAGGCTTTGCAGAAGTCTAGATAGATGACATCCATTGGTTTTCCCTTGTCCACTGATGCTGTCACACCATCATAGAAAGTCACTAGGTTCGTCAGGCAGGACTTGCCCTTGGTGAAGCCATGCTGGCTATCTCGATTTATCTCCCTGGCCTCCATGTGCTTTAGCATAGCTTCTAGGAGGATCTGTTCCATGATCTTCCCAGGCACAGAGGTGAGGCTGACAGGTCGGTAGTTCCCAGGGTCTTCCTTTCTACCCTTTTTGAAAATGGGCACAATGTTTCCCTTCTTCCAGTCACCAGGGACTTCACCTGACTGCCATGACTTTTCATAGTCTTGTATCTGGTTGAAGAGCAATACCTGGAATGATGTGATCTTGTGACCAATGGTAAAAGAAAATGAGATCAGCCTTTATCTTGGAAAACTAATGGGATTTTACACAGTGCATTACCACCTAAAGCGAAGAACACTGTGTCTTGTACAGTGGTCCCTCAAGCTACCTCCAGTTTCTTTCAGTAGATTGTAAAACTCTACATGCAGTGGTGACCCCTAACAGTAGAACCAGAAGTCGGGAGGTGAGGATGAGCAGTTCAGGGAGCAGAAAAAAAGTTACTGGGTTCCTCATGACACAAAAAGGTGGCCAGTGCATAGGAATGGAGCTCAGTACAGTGTTTCTGGTGTATGCCTTAGCTGAAGCTAACCCTGCTATCAAATGGATAAAAATGCAACCATAATTATCCTGCTAAGCTCCTCAGTTTGATCCCTACTGATGGTTCAGACATTATCTCGGCTTTGCTAACTTGGACAAATCAGCATGATAAATTGTGTATAAATAATAACTTGGTCTGAGAGTGTTTAGCTTTAGAAAGTTGGTGTTTAAAGTAGTGTCCACCCAGGTTGCCAGCACATGGAGGCTGGAAATTTGGCATTTTAAGCAAGGCTGCTGAGCCAACTCTACTGCACAGTGGATTTGTCACTATTATCAGGAATGTTTTTGTAATGTGCATGACTTATTTCACAGTAGTAAATCTGTTCAAGTGCATTTGCTTTTCCCTGCCAGATTGGTGATTTTTTCCATGATAAAGATGTTTTGTTTTGTTTTGTTTTTCAGATGAGTTATATTAGTTGTGAAAGAGTTGTTTATAGTTTAAAAAAAAATCCCCAAACTTAGATTAACATTTACATCTGACCCTGACATATTTATTTCTTCTGTCTTCCAGGGCCAAATCTTAACATTTCGTAAAATACAAAGTTCTAAGGATTCCATTGTAATCCATTTGAATAATAAATACTTTCCATGTCTGTTTCTCCTTCCAAATAGCATCTGTCAGTATGGAAAAGCAGCATGAGATAGCATAGGACCTACATCCCAATAGGTCAAGCTATAAATTCTATCTCTGCAAAAAACAAGAGAAGAGGAACATCGTTGATAGAAAAGATGCTTCTGCCTTTTGATTATCCTAGTTATATGGAAAGCAATATTGCTATTTTTCTTGTATAAAAAAGGACACAAACCAGAAAATACCCTTCATTTTCTTTCTCTTTCCCTGTTCAAAATATACAAGAATGATGTGGAGAAAATTATGAGATGAGAGAGATGACAGCATGCTAGAACGCAGACTGTCTGCCACTTTCCCTATATATTCATAGGCAGCCTATTCAGCCTTTGGTAATACTTCAGCTAGGCCAGCTAAATAACTTCCTTTTTTAAACTAAGTATCTTTTATTTCATGACACAGTGTAGCAGGATAAACCTAATTAAAATTAGCTGTAGGAAATGTAATGTGCTTTTAAAGATAGAAAGTTTCAAGTTCAATATTCTTTATTATTATCATTATTATTAGTTATTTATGTATTCAAATGTCAACCTTAGCATTTTTTCATGTTCATAATTTGTTTGTGATTTATAAAATCAAGAGAAACATAAACACAAAAGATGACGTCTCAGAGTAAACCTAATTTGCAAATGTACTTAAGCTATTCTTAATTGCATCATACCATGTTTATAATATAAACATGATACAAACATAACATAGCATAATTGGTGAAGTAAAGGATAATGGTATCAGCCAATACAAATACTGTCAAAGACAGTGTACAAATATTTTTAAAAATGAAGCCTGACATAAAAGATGTAAACCATATTATCTCTTTTGCAGGTGCTTTGTACCATTACAAAACCAGCATTAGTTAATCCATTCGTAAAGTTTTTGGTTTAATGAAGCAAAAAAATATATTTCAAACACATATTTCACTTAGTCTATTACTCCCTTAGATGACAGTATTCTGTGGAAGACAATACTTTCTTCTACTTCTTTCCAGGCCTCAAGGGACTTTTCATTGCAAAATCTTCTTTATGATAAATAAAGATTTTTAAATAAAACCAGTAACAGAGAAAGAGGAAGAGTATTCCAAGACATACAACATTTCCCATGTACTTTAAGTAACCAACCAGCCTTTATTTCAGCCGTATTGACATTTATTTAGAGGGAGGAAAAGAGGTGGTTTGGGTTTCTTTTTAATCCAGTAATATTCTCCTATTCCTGTGGCTCCCTTGTGAAGCAGCTTGGGGCTTCACTTTTCAATATGATTTTATTTACCTGAAATACCAAAGACATATAGTATTTCCTTGTGGTGCTGTGTTAAATAATTATATTGATATTTGGTTCTATTCATGAAAATCAACACCAGCTTCTCAAAAATGGCAACAGTCACTTCCTTTACATTTTACATTTAGCTTCTACAGGAATCAGATAAAACTCCATGCTATTGAATTTAGAACTATGTAAGTTTCTTTTTTTTTTTTTTTTTTTTTACATTGAGTAGATAATAGCCCTGGACTCTTACAAAAATGTCATTTGCTGTATCTTTTTTGTGTATTGATTGGCAAATTGGCCAGTATAAGACCTATGAAAATACTTTTCCTGCTGGTAAAAACTGGTATTTCCTAAAGAAATAAGACTCTTTAGAAAACATTCTTTTTTTCAGAATAGCAAGTTAGTGTTGTATTAGATACTTCCATTTCTACTTGTTACAGATTTGAAGAAAAATTACAGAGGAACAAGAAAAGATTACATCTCATAATATTTTTATTTAAAACAAAACCTAAAAATCCTGCTAAGTCAGATATTCTCTGCTGTAACTGTAACAAATAACTGATTAATATAAACATTTTTTTGGAACTAAATCTTGCTTGAGTTGAGCTAGCAATCTTAGATTGTGATATGCTCTAGAAGCTTTCTGAAAAGCCAGCTTCATTAGAAAATTTGAAGCAATGCTAATTTGCTGATCATTAAATGTACTATCATAAGTCATTGCTAACAAAATCTAAGTGCTAATTTGCAGCAGAAAATGCAAGACAAAGGGATGATTTAATTTAATTTCCACTACCACAGCATGTACCACAGTATGTCTGAATCTACTTCATGCTAAAGATTGAAAAATACCAGTGCCTCCAGTGAGAATGCAATCAGAAACATAAATATTTTTTTCCTGAAATTTGTTCAATTGGAAAGCATTAAATTGTTTAAATATGACATTGTCTCTAAACAAGACAATGCAAATAGGGAATGTCATCTGGCACAACTTACTCGGCTCTCTAGTGTGTGAGTCCTGATACTAAAGGTACGCTCTGAGAGAAATGAGGACATAATTACTCTTTTAGATGTAAACTTTCTTGATGTACAACTGCTTCAAACAAACAGCCGAACAAAACCTCCCTGCTAATAGATCTGTTCATGGTATTTATGACAGTCTTTCACCAAGCATATCTGGATTCCTAGAGGACAGTAGAACCTTACCCAGAACGCTTTGTCTGCTGCAGATACCCTTTAAGTTACAAGTGAGCTCCTTTCCTTCACCTTTTAAAGAAAGTCAGACCTTTTGGCAGATGCCCTATGTCTTGTCCTTTTCTTTTTTTTTTTTTTTTTTCTTTTTGAGGACAAATAAATGCAAATGTACTTTGCCACTACACTATCAGGAACCTTTCCTTTCTTCTTAGCTGGCTGAATATGTATGCATGAGTAAAGCAAAAGCCTGCTGCTTGATTAATCGAGCTAATTTAACTTTTCTTAAAAAAAAAGAAAAAAGCACATGCAATTACTTAAGTACCAAAATCAAAACAACAAAGTTGTCAATCTAGCTATCTTGTCTCTTCATTTTGAAGACAAACTGGTCATTCCCTTTTTTACTTTTTTAAAGACAATCTTTCTCTTATCATAACTGACTAAGAAAATTTTTGCATTGCACAGACTTCTTTCTAATTCTTGCATATACATTTGATGACTTCAGAAGCCTGAGTCTGACAGTATAAAATAGGATTTGATCATGCTGGATTACATGCTTCATATGGCTTAGCTGTAGGAATAAGTGAAAGAATAGGCAGGGCACAAAGTTCAAAATGCGGAAAAAGCAATGAAATTTTGTAAATTTACAGTGATGTATACATCAGAAATTCAATGATGTAGCATTATTTTCAAGGTTAATAAAAAATTGTCAGGTTTCTACATGTTAATTAAAAAACAGCCAGTATAATCTATAAATAAAACCGTAAACAGAGCACAATTTCCTTTGTATTTGAATCAAATCTTCTTCAGGCTTTTTTTGGTCTACTATAATGTTGCTGAGAGAACAGTAAGAAAATAAATTCCATAAGTACTAAAATAGAGTTCTTGTATTTCTTTATTCTCTGAAGTACAGCAACATAAATCTCCACAGAAAACAATAACAGAAGGAATATTGAGACAAAATATAATTATCATGCCAAGTCTGCATCTTAGTTTGAGCATTCAGAAGTCTTGGGATGTGAAATTAAGTAGGACTCATGAAAATAGCCTGACAGAAAGCCAAGTGGAAATTAATCTCTCTCACGGAAAATATTATTTATATTGGTATAGAAAAGTCTGATGCAGACTCAAGTAGGAAAAAAGAAAAGTATCTCATTCACCAGCAATAGGACCAGACAAAGACCGTGCAAGTCAAGTACATGAATTAGAAAACTGGTGGAATGGCCTACTTCATGGTAGTTAGCAGGCTGAATAGAAATAGTAATATAATATACTCTTTGTCATGTCCCAAAACATGCCCAGATCTAGACATTATTCTGATTATAATGGAAGAATCTCTGTTGTTCATAAAGGAGCTGTCAAGCCAAGCCTGCAGCTGTAGTGTATATGTGCAGCATATCTGCAAAACAAATTGTTGATTTAGTCATTTCAGTTACATGCTGATTATAAACCAATGACAAAGAAAACCCTGCATGCTCAGGGTTTTGCAGTACTCGCTGCATGCTTTTTTTTTTCCCCAGTTGTTTGTTTGTGGTTTTTCTCCAGGTGACCCATTCTGAAACTGTTAAACAATCCTTATCAAGAAGTAAGTAGAATTCAACAGCTCTACAATCCCAAGAAAGTTAAGTGTGATCATGGCTTTATTTCTTCATGTGTTTAAAATGAAATAATCTTAGGAAGAAATGGCAGTGTTCCAGTGAGTGTGATGCAGGACACTTTCTCCACAAAACCTGGGGTTGGTTGCATCTCAAATTTTAGAAAAATCATTTCTCACTTCAAGCTATTGAGTTTTGCAGGCTGGCTTTTTTTTTTTTTTTTTTTTAATGGATAGACCTGCACAACTATAGCATGTTACTCTGTCCTGTGGCCACCATATACCATCTTGTTTACTAGTAAAGTATCTGCTTTGACAAGGTGACAGTCTTATGCTAAGAGGTGCTTTCTCCTGAGCCGACACTGGTAGAACTTCATAGAAGAGTCACCACAGGGTTTTCTGTTAGGAAGTTATACTCTTCTTGATGATCTGTTTTGTTGTTTTGAATCACTATTTAGCAACATACAAGAATTCTTCAGTAGCCTGGGATCTGGATCTGGCTATTATACACTAAGTATTCCTCTAATGGTGGCTAATCATACATCCTTTCTTTTGCCTCTAAGATTTTTGTGGATTATTGCTAACTGAAAAATTGTGTTGGCAATTGGCAGAACTGGTAGGTTTTTAAGCAATGAACAAATTTTCGCTTTGTAATTATGAAAAATCTTTCTTCACAGACTTGAATATGACGCCAAAGGAGTTTATGTACTGAAAATACAAAATTCTTATTTCTTGTTCAGGGTTGTGATAAAGGATAGCTTTATAAGCAAACACACATTTTAACAGATTTATTCATTTAATTTGTTCTCCTATAGTGCTAAGAAGGCTTGTGATCTGATTATAAGACCAGGGAAAATGGCAAAAATTACCAAAGGGGTTGTGTGGAACTGAGTCATAGAAAAAAAGGAGGCTGCAGGATTTTGCAAAATATTCTTTCAGTAATCTAAACCAAACTGCAATAAATAATAAAATCAGTTCTTGTCATCAAGCTGTTATCAGTGCTGTGGTTTTGAGAAATTTCAGATATCTGTACAGAAACTGAAAGGGCAGATTTTACACAAGAATGTAGCTGCTTGTCAGAAGCTTTAGTAATTAACCATCTGTGATACGTGCAGTTTACCATGGTCATCTTTTTGTGCTGAGTAAACAGATCATTACTTAAGTGCCAGACTTGTCACTTTCTGGATCTTGATAGACACCTTTCAATTTTTCTTTTCATAGTTAGATTATGTTGACTTTTACCACCTTTTAGTTTTCTTTCATATTATTGTTATACAAAATATTCATAATTTAGAAGCATACACATAACATAAAGCAAGTTAGTAAGTAGAAGATGCAAAAAAGCCCCAAAATATCCAAATAAAAGTTAGTTATGCATTCCAGACTGAATACATCTTTGATGTAGATGCAATAAAATTCACTGTTCTGCTTTTCCAATTGTTTTAATCATATACAAATAATGCCATTATTTTATTTTCCTTTCAATTGTCACTTCCCCTGTATTTCTCCTGAGTTTCTGAAGTCGATGTTTAGCCCATAACTATCAGGATTCTGAATAGCAAATTATACTAAATTAGATGGATTCTTTGCCACATCAGTACTCTTTTAACATGCAAATAACAACTTCCCTTGCATTTGTAATCAAAACATTCCTCAGGCTTTAAGCATTCCTAGAGCCTTGCAAGGAACCAGCTCTAGAGAAAAACTGACAGCCAAGGGTGCTATCTTGGTGTACTTTTTCCCATCTTGAGGCTCAGCGAGTTCTTAAGGGTGAGAGGCAGCTCCCAGCAGGAGCACAGATGGCAAAAATAGGAGCTGACCTACATTAATGTGAAGAGGCAGTAGTCACTCCAAAAAAAAAAAAAAAATTGGTCTCGCTGAGCCTTCCTGGTTGCAGATATAAGTGGGATTAGTGCCTCCTCAAATAAGCAGTCAGCTGTGATTTTTAAGGGAAAATAAATCTTCATTGAACAGAGGTCTGGATGATGATAGTGTTTCATCCTCTTCCTCCATCTAGAAGTATCATTTTTCTCTAGAAATACCCATGGTAGCAATGAAATATACCCAGAAGTTAACAGGCATCTGAAAAAGCATTGCCTACGAAAATATCTGAACTTTGTTTATGGTAAAGCTTTCAAAGCCATTTCAGAGCGCTAAGTAAAGAAGAGACCAAACATTTTGGCTCTTCTTCCTATGCAATGCTAAATTATATCTAGTCTTATTCTGTGATATAAAAGGATCTGCTTGACAAATGTCATTACAAATGTGACTAGTCATAAGTTAAGCAGTGAAAGAGCTATGTACCTTAAGAAAAATTTGAATTTCTGAGATCTGCATGGCTGAGATCTACCAGTCTCGGGATTTCTTCCTCCTCCCCCTGCTTTTTGTAATGGGTAAAATTCCTCATTCACAAGAACTATGTGTGGCTGTGAAAGAACACAGCTTTAATTTAAAACCATCAAGTTTTATGTCTCTAAAATACCTAACTGTGAGCAGGGAAGGAATAATAAAAATAAAGAGGTTATACCTGGCTCTCTTCCTGCCAAATGTCCCTGAAGACATGTCTTTGGTTCCAAGGTTTGATTTACATTTCTCAGTTCAGTCTTTTGCCTTGCTGCAAGCTCCTCATGCTCTTTTCTGCTTCCCAGGGAATTTCTCACTGTCTCTGAGGCACAGGTGGGTGCCTCCTCCTCCTTTCAATAGTCAGCATGTGAGCCACAGAATTTGAGAGCTTTATTCAAATTCTTGTAACCTTGAGTTCAGCCTTTCACCCCTAAAGCATCTTTTTCCAGCCATGCTTATTTCCCCAGATAAGGCACATTCTTTTCCCATTTTTTTTCTAGAGATCCTACCTCATCTGCTCTATCCTCTTTTAAAGAAGCACTAAATATAATCTGAGAACAGATGAAGAAAAGAGATAATTTTTCATGAAAAAAAACACTTTGTCAAAACAGAAGGGTGACAAGTCTATTTTTTGCAGGTCAAATTTTTCAAACAATTAAGTTAAGAGAAGAAAAACTTTCTAAAAACTGTGATCCTATTAAACCTTTCTTAAATATTCCAGTTGAAGCAGTTTTGAACTGATGATCCATCCAATGGGACCATGATAATTTTTTCTTATTGTACCCTAAAAATACATATTCCTGATCTGAGACATCGGAGTGATGTCAAAGGGTCAGCCACAAAGGAAACATTGCAGTCATTATGTGGTCATTCTGAAGACAGGAGTTTACAGAAACTTTTGGTATATCTTGGACAGTAGGAACTGCTATCCCGAGGGGAAAAAAAGATTGTATAGGTGGCGTGGACATGGTAAAAATGGCCAGTGAGGCCAGGCTTTTGCTGAGCACGGAGTCAGACCTTGTGTGCAATCTTTTAGTGTCACCATGTGCTGTTCTGATGACAGTCCCAAAGCTGACTTTTGCAGAGGAAAAAAAATGTGCAGACAACAGTAGTTGAAAAGGCCACTGACATAAAATATGGTTTTATTGAGGGTATATTAGCCAATCCAGTAACTGTTGGAATGTTTAATGTAGAAATCGGTCCTGAGTATTAGTGCAGTCTTACAGTTACAGAACCTCCTCCTGCTACTGCTCCTGCATTCAGTTTGCAGAGACAGTGGATTTTGTTTTCACCTATAAGGAAAGCTTGATTTAGGTTTGCGGAATATTGGATATATGTCATTGGCAAATACTTTTCCCTTCCTTGTGGTTGCTTCTCTGTTTAGTACTCTCCTTATGGAATTATCTTACTTTTTATGACTTTTATTACTGTAATCATAAAATAAACTGGTTTATTTTGGCTCCTGTAATTTTTCTGTTTTTCCATTGTGGTTATAAATAATCCAGTGAGTATTTGCTTATATTAATGTTACACATTTTGTGCACCTTGATAAAATCCTGAAGAAATTAACTTGTTAGTTTATATCTCTTGGCATTTTCAAAGTAACACAACTCTAGACAACTATAGACAGTTATTTCATAACTGTGATTGATCGTTTTAGTACTTTCCTTTTTTCTCTAGGTGAGGAATGTGGTTTTGTTTTCTAGGTGAGTATGTTTCTTAGTTCAGAAACATTTATTTTTTAACCAATTTATTTTTAAACAGGCTGTCTGTTCTTGATACTCCTTGTATGCTCTTTGTTGAACACATTTTTAAGAGTTTAAGGAAAATCTTTTTTTGCTATACATTTTTTGGTACAGACTGGCAGATCCCTGGGGCTACCAGGCTCCAGTATTTGCACACACTGAGTAGCCTCAAAAATAATATTTGTGAAGGGAATTCTGTAAGTGACACTATGTGTTTTATAACGCAACTAAGAGGCCAAAGTAATGAGTATCTTGCAATTATTCCTAAAAGTATTCTGGTGCATGGGGGAAGGGGAGAGAGGGAGAGATGGAAACAGAGGGGGCTGGGAGGAATGGCATAGGTGTCTGTCTTTATATAAAACATCAGGTTTGTCCCCTTTCCTGTTCCTTTTGGAGTTTCATCCTTTTCAATAACTTTTAAGAATATTGGCTTCTAAAAAAAATATCCTTTGTGTTAATATGTGGCGAATTTAGGTCACTGAGCATTGCTCATTTTTGTCTAGCCCTTGAATTAGATGAGGTTTCTAATAGCCACTATGGCTAATGAAAGTTGTCTCTGTTTTCATACCAACTTCCAGACAAAGAAATGCCAGGAAAAACCTGCACAACAGTTGGTTGTTGATAGTTGCCAAACCTAGAAGGAAAACATGTTGCTATCTGATAGCAAGAGTGCTATTCTACTGAGAAATTAAATTACCAGGCAAATAAAAGGTTGAATGATTGATTGATTGATTGATTGATTGATTTGGAATAGATTCTTCTATCCAGAAAACAGATGTGGTAGAAGTCTTCATGTTCATCATTTTGTTCTCAGATGTTCAAGTAGGCGAATGCGTCTAACAAAATTCTTATATGTTTGACTGAAACTGGGCAGGACCTGTCTTTCAGCAGACAGGTACAGGGAGACAATATTGATATAAAGGAATACAGATCTGCAACCAGGCAGGTGGCCTAGAAGCAGTCATGTTAGGACAATATTTTTTCAGATTGATAATGTCTGGAAGGATTATAACTGCTTGTTCTTCCTTTTTTTAACCAGCTATGAAGACCAAAGAGCTGTAAGTACACTAAGGAACAATCCTCTAGAAAGTCTCTGTGTATATATGTACAGGGTCACCTGTAGTCATGAAGTCATGCTGTAAGTCATAGAGTAGAGTTGGGAAACACTTGTGTAGATCACTGAATGGCAACTGCTATTCAGAGCAGATTCTCTATCAGGCCAGATGTCCCTGTGTTGAGTGGGAAAGGCGCCATGTTAACATCAGAGCCTCCTCTCTCACAGCGCCTTGTGCACAACTTGCACTGCATCTATGATTGGGGGACTGGAGTATCTCCCCTACGAGGAAAGGCTGAGAGAGTTGGGCTTGTTTAGCCTGAAGAAGAGAAGACTGAGAGGGGACCTCATCAACACATACAAATATCTCAAGGGTGGATGTCACAAGGACTGAGCCAGACTCTTCTCAGTGGTTCCCAGCGACAGGACAAGGGGCAATGGGCACAAACTGAAACATAAGAGGTTTCATTTGAATATGAGGAAGAACTTCTTTACTCTGAGGGTGACAGAGCACTGGAACAGGCTTCCCAGGGGGGTTGTGCAGTGTCCTTTGGAGATATTCAAAGCCCTCCTGGATAATATCCTGTGCAACCTGGTCTGGGTGAACCTGCTTTAGCAGGGGGGTTGGACTGGATGATCTCCCAAGGTCCCTTCCAACCCTTGCCGTTCTGTGATTTTGTAATGTAGATTACATAAACAAAATCAAAAGCGTAAAAATCAATATCATTCCAACAATAATAAACAACCTTCCAAAGACCCTCACAGTGTACCCTGCACCCAGATGGCTGTGTGCCAGAAGTCTTCTATAACATTGTTGAAAGTAAAAATGTTTATTTGCTAAAGTAGTTGCACCTGCCAATAGAAGCTGATGTGCTGCAATTCTGATATTAAATATGGTAGCTTGTTCCTGCATAAATGATAGTGTTCATAAGTAATGGGAAAAGTACAAAAAGTAAAGTCAAATCCTGAAAAGTAGGAAACATAGAAACTGAAGTTACCTACAATAAACCCAGTTTCTACTTTTTATTCATGTCCACTAGGAGATCTATTTTCCTCTTTTCCTCTCACAAGATTTCTGCATAATTCTGTACATGGACTGGACAGATTGGGATAGCTCTACTTGATTTAATTAGCAGCTGTTCAATAATTTTTCCTTGCTACTCATTGTGTGGCATTTTACTGCATGCTAGTCAACCCACATCTGAAAACAATGTTCATTTTCTCTTGAGATTTATTATGGGATATGTCAACGAAGAACAAACACTTCACAAATATTTCATTTTCACAGTGGAGTATTATAGTCATTCCCACAGGGCAAGTTGCAATCTACACTGCAGACATGAAGGTTGACCAGCCATTAATTTTAAGTGCCAAATTTAAGAGAGGTGGGACATGGATTTTTTTCAGGTAACAGTATTATGAGAGACATGAAACATTCAAAGTGCAATCTCTATCATGTTCAGTTGTCATTGTGAGGATCCTTTTGGTTTTTTGTGGGTCGCATCCAGGAGTGTAAATCTAGACAACCAGAAAATGAAGAACAGTCCATTAGTAGCTGACCTAGGAAGTTCAGCTTCAGGGAGTTGTCCAGTTGACCACACTGAACGTCTGGAGCATGCTATTGTCTCATCCCTTTCCCCAAGGCAGGATTCAGTTGCAGAAGTCATGAGACTAGAACTTGGAGAAAATTTTGAAATCAAAAGGATTCTTAAGATTATATCTTTTTTCTCCAAGGTCTTTGCTCAGAATGTGGAGATAAACAGAATAATGTTTCAACATTTAACATGTATTGTTTGATGTGTTTGGATTTAAGCATTTAATTTTTTTTCTTCATTAATTATTTTTGTAGTGAAGGGCTTCTAAACATATCTTTCATCCTCTTTGAATAATATCTAACTGAATAAAAAGGGCAAAAGAGTTGTAATTGGAATTTTTTTTTAATGAAGAAAGTTGTGAATGTATTTGAAATCAGAACTGGAAAAAGTCAAGAAAACTATCAGGTTTCGAGGAAATTGAACTTTTCTTTACTAATCTTGGAGTTTATAACCATTTTTCCTGAGATTCTGCCTCATTCTCCTTTTCATCTCTGTAGGTAACACTGTCTTCATGTCATGACTCTCATTCTTTCCCAGAGCAGGTCCTTTTTTTTTTTTCAAAATGACACAGCAGTTTTATAAACTGTACACTAAAATCTGAGCACAAAGAACTAAATTAAGATTACGTGGGAAATGATAATTGCACTATTTCCCAGCTTTCATCTGCATGCCTTGTCAGATTTAATTTTACCCTCTGTGTGTGTGTGTGTGTGTGCATGAGGGAGAGAGAGCGTGCCACAAAGAAAGCAAGTGAGGCCTTCAAGAAACAATGTGGAACAGCCTAGTGGTTCTAGTCCATGGGCATCTTAGTGACATGAAAAAAAAATCAGCGTTGTGGAACTCTTAGATCCAGAGCACAAAGCTCTACTGCTCATTCTAGAAGAGGAACAGGGAGCCTAGCAGCAATGAGCTGCCCTGCTGTACAGAGACTAGGACTAGCGGGGGATACTTTCCCGGTTGAGTTGGCAGTGGTTGTTATGCAGAGATGAATCACAAGACTGGATAAAGTTTAGTCTCTCTTGCAAGCTCTGGGAAGGAAATGTGATATGGAAGTTTATGACTTACTGGTACCACACCTGATCTATGTTGCGTTGTCTCCAATAGATCTTTCTCTTTTTTCCTGACTCAGTTGCCTGCTGCCCTGGCTTTTTCTCCATTCGTCTCACTCCTTCAACTTCATTTTCTCCTTCTTGTCTCAGTCCGTTTGCATAGCTAGTGCCAGTTATTCCTGACTCATAATCCAATTTTTTAATCTATCTTATTGGTATGTGGTCACCCTTCCAGCCACATGTGCATTCTCCATTCCCACTGGCTCTAACTGTTAGTTTCCCTCCTAGTCCCCTTGTTTAATATTCGTGTCCCACCCTTGTCCTGCTACAGTTCACAACAACCCTGAGATCTTCAGTTTTCTCCAGTTCTGGGCCTTTCATGGGCAGTACAAATGGGATGTTCACAGAGTCTGAAGTGCTGATCCTCTTTTGCTGGGAGGGAAACTCTCTTTCACATGCACAAATCTGTGGTTGGTCATATTGAGTTGTGTTTGTAAGTCTTTAAACTTGGTTAAATTTGGCTGCATCTTACTGGGAATGACTAAGTCAGACACATCTGGACTTCAGTGGTATTCTTGTGAAATTGCTTTTCAACAGTAGCTTGCATCAAGTTTTTTCAGCTGTTTTGTTTTCTTATTTTTCCTTTTTTCAATCAGCATTATTATTATTACTCTGATTAATGTGGGTAAAACAACACATTTTCTCTTGTCTTGTTCTCAAAAATGTCTCATGTTTCTCAGCTGAAATGTAAAATAATAAAACGACCTGAGAGTAGTATGAAAAATATCAGTGTACATCTTACAGATTGGTTAAGTTTAAGCATCTGAAAATGGGCTTTTCTAACAGAAGTGTCAGGCAATCTTGGTAAGCCATCACAAGTCACCATGTCATGCATTAGCAGAATTCATTCTAGATTATTCCACTGTATCCAGAAGAATAAAGCAAAACATAAAAGCCCTTATGTGCAAAGTTTCAAATCCTACAATCTGAACATGTGGCAATTTCAAAAACAGAATGAGATGTAATTAGTTTTTATGTGCCTATAACACCCACTTTTAGTGATTTATTATATTTTTATTACTTTTATGATGCAGTACCTTTGGTAAGTGCAGGGCATTAGTATGTAAATAACTAATGTACAGTAGCATGCTGGAAAGCGTCAAACAGTTGGGAAAGTTTTCTTCTTCCTCCTCTGCCCCTCTTTTTGTATTTGCTTTGGACTGGTTTCAAGGAATTTAGAATCCGTTTAAACTTTTGAGGGTTTAACCCATTTATGAACTTTGGAAACATATCTCCACAAATTCCACTTGGCTGTCATGTTTCCCAAGAATGCTAGACTTTTGTGAGTTTCTGACAAATACTTTCTTACAGCAATAAACTTGCAGGCTGTTAATCTGGGAACACAGCAAAAAGGAAAATAAGATTTGATAGCTTTTAGTTTCCAAAACTCTTTAAATGATTTGAGCTACATACCTCCCTTTTATCTTTCATTTTTATAAAAAGTATGGTTATGTTAAAGACATTTTGAGACTCTGGGATTTTCTTTTAGTGAAAAAGAGACATCTTAAAGCTAAAACGCATACCATTTCTTTAAATCACAACTCCCAGTTTTACATATCCTGTTGACTAAAATACTTACTAAAATACCATTATAGTTTTAAACATCTGATGCTGGTCTTCTGACCTCATACACTTTACATGGATACTAAGGCACTGCAAAATTGCGTGGAGGAGTTCTGGTTTTGTTGCAAGCATGTGGCACTTAAAATTAACTGTTTAACAGAATATTTCTCTTCACATCTACTGTTATGTTCCAGTGTGTCCAAAGTGAATTCATCCTTCCTTTGTGTTCATTGTGATGAAAGGAAGTCATGGGTATACTTTTTTAACTTCTAGATGAATATTTGAGAATCTAATTTGAGGGTTTCTACAATCAAATATTAAGTCAAGGGCACCTTGCAAATTTCGAGCTCTAGTTAGTGTTAAAAATCTCTAAGTGCATCAATTGTTTAGGGGAAATTTATACAGTCTTCAGTGACCAACCCTTCACAACTACTTATTCTGGAAGGTGTTTTAGTGTGAAGAAAATCCTCCCTTTCAACACTTACCAGAAACATTGGCCCAAGAAGAATCACAAAGGACAACTCTTTCAGATCTCTTCAGATGGTTTTTGCTGTCGCAAGGGATCTTCTCCAGCTACTCTGAACTTCAGATTATCCAGATTAGTTTTTGGTGCCAGTCTCTCACACCATTCAATACAAATGCTGAACAAAGAAGGACATCAAACTATTTGTGTGTCCAGAGGAGAGTAACAGAGACAGTGAAAGGTCTCAAGGGCAAGACTTACGAGAGTGGCTGAGGTCACTTGGCTTCTTCAGTTTGGAGAAAAGAAGGCTGAGGGGTGACCTCATCATAGTCTACACCTTCCTCAAGGGGGGCAGCAGAGGGGGGTTGCTGATCTCCTCTCTGGTGACCAGTGATAGGACACAGGGAAATGGAATGAAGCTGCATCAAGGAAAGTTCAGATAGGACATAAGGAAAAGGTTCTTCACTGAGTGGGTGGTCGGTCACTGGCACAGGCTTCCCAGGGCAATGGTCATGGCACCAAGACTGTCAGAGTTCAAGGAGCATCTGGACAACCCTCTTAGTCCTATGGTTTAGTTTTAGGTAGTCTTCTGAGGAGCGGGGAGTTGGACTTGATGATCCTTCCAACTTGAGAAATTCTATGATTCTATGAAAGAGTTACAAATCCAGCAAGACCAGAGTTCACTGTGTGAATATTCTGAATCAGTTGGCCTACATGTTCACATTGGAGAAGTAAAGGGTAAGTTCCCAAGTCCTTTCCCAGGCAGCTAGATAAAAAAGAACCATGTGTTCAGTGTACTGTGTAGTAAAGCTTAAATTTAGCATGTCCGCTACTCTGCACTTAGACTCATCAGAAAATATTTTGGATGTTTTCTGCCCTGTAAAAAAAATTAAAACAACATTTTTAGTTTCTGGAAATGAAGAACAGAAAATCATTGACTAAAACTAAAAATATTTGAATATAAGCAGCAAAAGTCTGGAAGAAGATATCTGGAAGAAGGTATCTAGTAGAGGATTTTTGTTTTCACATTAAAAGCTTAAAATTCTATGTAAAGTGCTTGATTTTTCCAAGAAGATTTTGTATAGTAAAAAATATAGGTTTGGGTAAAACTTTTGGCAGTCTCCTGAACATGGCAGAAAATCTACCACTCTGGGCAGTGTGCCCTTGTTGCCAAGAAGGCCAATGGTATTCTGGGGTGCATTAAGAGGAATGTGCCCAGCGGGTCAAGGGAGGTTATCCTCCCCCTCTACTCTGCCCTGATGAGACCCCACCTGGACTACTGTGTCCAGTTCTGGGCTCCCCGGTTCAAGAAAGATGAGGAACTCCTAGAAAGAGTCCAGAGGAGAGCAACTAGGAGGATAAAGGGACTGGAGCATCTCCCCTATGAGGAAAGGCTGAGAGAGTTGGGCTTGTTTAGCCTGAAGAAGAAAAGACTGAGAGGGGACCTCATCAACACATACAAATATCTCAAGGGTGGATGTCACAAGGACTGAGCCAGACTCTTCTCAGTGGTTCCCAGCGACAGGACAAGGGGCAATGGGCACAAACTGAAACATAAGAGGTTTCATTTGAATATGAGGAAGAACTTCTTTACTCTGAGGGTGACAGAGCACTGGAACAGGCTTCCCAGGGGGGTTGTGCAGTGTCCTTCTCTGGAGATATTCAAAGCCCCCTGGAAACCTGTGCGGCCTGGTCTGGGTGAACCTGCTTTAGCAGGGGGGTTGGACTGGATGATCTCCCAAGGTCCCTTCCAACCCTTGCCATTCTGTGATTCTGTGATCTAAGGAATAGTTTAGTTTCCTGATTTTCTATGTCTCAATGCAAAGGAAAGATCAACGATCAGCTTGACCGGCTATTAAGAAAACCCAGGGATAGGTGATGCATATAATAAAATATAGTTTGTGCATTAATTTCTCTATCATAGTCTAAAAATACATTCTCATTTTAGAATCCATTAGAATGAATTATTTTCTTAATTTCCTTAATTAACCTCCTCAGCCATTTGACATTAGGTCTTTTTCTCCTTTAAAAGATAATTTTTGAATTATTTTATTGTCTTTACTTGCGTATACTCATTTTGTAAGAAGTTATCAATAAACCTTTATGTTAACCAGGTTTTATTTACTTAATATCATCTGTTAACCTCAGGCTCAAAGTAGTGTAATAGAGAATTATTATTAAAATAACTTTAAACAGGTCTTTGGGAAAAATGCCTTCTTCAGTTTTGTTCCACTGCTAGGATGTATTCTGTGGCTAAAAAAAAATCATTTATGAAACTCAAAATTCATTTACCATTGCGCATAGATGGTTACAGGGTAATATCTGCAGAATCTAAACTGAAATAAATTCAATAACTTGCTCCTGCTTGAACAACAATAAATTTATTATGGAGTTAGGAAAAAGAAGGCACAGAGAGTTTAGCAAGGATAAGTGGTATGGGGGTGGTGTTTGGGTTTTTCTGGCACCAAACAGCCACCATGTACTAAGCCTTATTTTCTTGTCTCAGAAAAGACTTTTTTTTAAAGATTGTCCCAGGACATTTCTACTCTTGGAGATTCAGTTTCCCTGAATCATTGCCACATTTTAAACATTTTAGACTCTGATTGATGCCATAATTTTTAAAGTTCACCATGTTGCATTTGGACAGTCATAACATTAAGTTTGCATTGATATAACTCTTTCTATATATGGTTACTCACTGGCCTTTGCATGTTTCACATACTTGTGATTTTGTTTCAATTTTTAATCATTCAGTATGTATACCAGTTGACAATTCAACAGGATTCAAATCATCAGCTTCCTCACTAGCTGACCATTTCTTCAGGAATACATTCAAGATAAACATATTAAGAAAGTCAAAGTATTGGCTTTGTGACAAACAAAACTGGTCAGCCTGACAAGTACTTTTTTTTGTAAAAAGCTCATTATTTGGGGAGACTAAGAAATTACTAGTTCTTTTGGGTCATAAAAGGATTAGTTCTAGGGGATTGTTGATCAAACATAGTACAGTAGTAGCTGGTTTTGAGGTAGCTTTATTTTTGTATTCTACACTTGTCAAACACTGTTCATTAACGAGTGATTTTTGCAACTGTTCTGTTAATCATTATTTATATATATTTAAAAATTAAAGATGAAATTATGTGCAAAATGACCCAGAAGCAAGGAAGAGTAAATAGGGTTACAGCACCCAGCAGTCAAAATTTGACAGTATTAGGCACAGACTTCATGTCATGGTTTAGCCCCAGTCAGCAACTAAGCACCACATGGCTCCTTGTTCATCCTCCCCGCCAGGTGGGATGGGGGAAAGAATCAGAAGAGCAAAAGTAAGAAAACTCATGGGTTGAGATAAGAACAGTTCAATTAATAACAATAACAACAACAACAACAACAACAACAACAACAATAATAATAATAATGATAATAATAAAATTTTTAATGAAAAGGAAAACAACAAGGGATAAAGAGAGAGAGACAAAACCCAGGAAAAACAAGTGATGCAATGGCTTACCACCCACTGACCAATGTCCAGCCAGTCCCTGAGCAGTGATCACTTCCCCCTAGCCAACTGTCCCCAGTTTATATACTGAGCATGATGTCATAGCTTCAGTTAACCTTTGTCATGTATGCATTATAAAAACAGGCCTTATGAAGAAACATCTATAAAAATTCTGGCTTCATTAACCCAAATGTAAAAGTTTTCCCATGCATTAAGTTATGAAGATGATCCTGGAAAAACACACCAACAAGGTCCAGTTGTCCTTCTTGGTTGTGTTCAGTAGAGCTGTACTTGAGAAAATGAGGTAACCTGAAAGGTGGGAGGGTTATTCAGAGCCTCTGAGATGTTACAGAGCTTCAGTGTTGAGAGCAGAGATAACAGAGGAGTTGGGACATGCTGGGGACTGCAAAGCGAAAGGAAAGATTGTCCAGGCAAAAAGTACACTTCATATGATATGAACAGTGTTGAATAGGCTATGGTAGGTGGTAGGAGGTCTCTAATGCAGAAAAAAGACTTCTTAAAAGTTATCATTTTGAATTAACGAAACTTGAACACTCTCTGGATAGTACAGCTGGAGAGTTCAAAGGCATGTTTTAATAGCTCTTACTTCCTTGTCACTAGATCAGTCTTGACACACAGTGGTTTGTGATGCGCTGGTGGCTCTCACCATGAGGTTCGCCCCCATCAGAACTCTATAATCCTTAGTGAAATCATTCTGACTCTTGTTTCCCTCTTGCAAGAAATATGAATAGAGAATAGCTGGTACCAAGCCTGGTACTGGACTGGTACTGGTCCACTACTGTCGTGGTCAGACAGTACACTGCACCTGCACAAAAGCAAACCCTCATCCAGCAATTCCTTTGTTATCCCTAAAGTGATAGAGATGGACACACAGCAAGTCAGGCTGAGCATGAAAGCAGCACGCAGAAAAAAGTTAGAAGCTCCCAACGCTTTCGTTTTCTTGTGATTTCATTCAAGAGGTGAGTAGTGATAATTTATAGTATAACACTGTGCTTGAGCTTTCATTTTCCATGAAGATGACTTAAGCAGATTATTTTGTTAAAAAAAAGGTTCAATAAATATTTCTAAGTTCTCATGCATTCATGTGCTCGCACAGCAGCACTTAGTGGGGATTTCACTGATTGTCCCCAAGGTGAGAGATGGGCATGTGGCAGATCAGACTGTGTGTGTAAAGGAGCCCATAGAAGAATGTAACAAGATCCTTTACAAGACAGTGGGCATTTTCTCTGTTTCCAATGCACAGCAGTTACTCTTGTCTTATTAGTGTTATTGCAACACTGCATAATCTATATGGATCCTGTTTATATTGTTTTCTTAAACTTCTGTTATAAGTGTGCCCACGCATGCACACACACAGGAACACACATACCCTCACACATAGGTGCATATGTACATATTCACACATGAATTTGTGCATATGCCCACCATGTACATACACGCACATGCGCACTCATGCACTGCAGAACTTTCTGCTGAGTTCCTCACCATTAAAAAGGCATTAGAAACACTGTGGGCGTTTTTGCCTCCCCTTGTCTTTGGGAAAAAAATCACAGTGTGGATAAGGCAATATTTTGTACTTTTAAAATAACCACCTTTGAAAGTACTTCTGATAAGTACTTTGCAATCTACAAAAAAAAAAAACCTCAACATTTATCAGTCCTGTCTGAGGTACTCTCCTACCTTGTTTGGAAAAATCAGTAACTCTGTAAACCAGGAGCTGTGAATGTCAAAAAGTTTACCATTCATCCACACAGGGAGGTGGTTCTGTGGACTGTAGGGGATATGAGGGAAAAATAGGCTTCACTGATGTGCAGTCTCAGCTAGATCTGTGGTACCTGCCTTGTAAAGGATAAACAAGTCAGCACAGTGGTTAAAGGCTGGTTTTCCTTCTTCATTAAAGATTGCTATTTTTTAACCTCTGCTACTCCACTATGGATTTTTGACAATAAACTGTTGGAGGAAGAGTAATAATTTTGCCAGTTATGTAGCAGATTTCTTTTCCAGTTCAAGTTCGTATTAATTCAATACCTTTACTGAGAGAAATGTCATTATTATTGGTGCTGTTACTGTTATTGCAAGGGGAAAAAAGAGATACCGCATGCTTGGAACAGAGAGGCTTGATGTGATAGTTATAAAGCACATGTCTCAGCAAAACCAGACTGAAGTGCTGAACTGTTTCTCTGATAACACTGATATGTCCAGAATCAACATGGAAATGAGTCAGTTCAATGGTTTGAGAAACAGTGAGCTTGTTTCTACCCATGAACCTAGAGAATAGTGTGTCAGTCTGAACAAAATTTGATTGAAGACATATGCCAAGGCAGAACAAAAACCATGCATATTTATATTAAATTGTACTTGTATTTATTTTAATTATAAAGGATAGAGTATGTTTTGAAACATTGTTTTCCAAGCCACTGGGAAACAGCAAAAAAGATGGAGCAGATTTGTAGAATTAATCGTGACGTATGCTGTTGCTTTTCCCAGCTTCAAGAGGGGAGAATAAACCCAAAATAAACAGATAAACAGAGGGTTAAATGATAAGATTTTTTAGCTGAATGTTTGGCAGGCAGCTAGGAGTTGTAAAAGGCATTGATGAAAAATGTTATGGAGCACACTATCGAGCCTTGTATTTTAGCCATTTCAAGTAGTGAACTTGTGTTTGGATAACAAAAGTATTTCAGAGGTGCCAGAAAAATGAAAAACAGTTTAATGAAAAATATTTAATGGCTTGTTTTGTTAAAGCATATATTTGTGTCTATGTAGTTTATCAATTTCAAGGTATGTGGAAAGCTAAGCATGTGTGTTTCTTATTTTATTCATGTATTTTTAAACACATTGATAGCTGTATAAGCCCTTGCTTTCAAGGACTTAGCAAATTTTTTAATTAATTCACAGGCATTTCTTTCCACTAGGACAACTATGGTTCAAAGAGAGCTACAGCACACCTTTGGGCTGAACTCAAAGGAAGATAAACTTCTTCCAGGAAACTCTGGCTCCCAGTGTGTTACACTTACACTTTTTTGATGGTTCTCAACTCTTTCAGAATGGCGTAAGGGATCCTTCACATACCTGAGAACAGCATTCTGGCTGATTCCTCTGAGGCAACCATTGCAGAGCAGATGAAATAAGGAACCCTGGAAATTCCTGCACTAGACTCAGGCCTTTCCTCCTCCTCTGGACTGTCTTGTGATTTTGAACTCTCCCTAGCAGCACGGTCTACGGAGGATGTTGTCTTTGGTGCTGTCACACAGTTCATTTGCTCCTCCTGCTGGAGTGGAGTCTAGAGAAAGTGCGACACTGTTGGACAAGGCACTCTTCCAAGGCATGCTACTTCTCAGAGCTTTGATGCTGAGACAAGAAAACCTTCAGAAGGAGGAGCTGTTTCTGGGCTCCTCACTCGTCTTCATCACTGCAGAGCAAGAACAGAAATACATCGTCGGTGTCTGTCTATTGCAGCAGAACCACTGTTCCTCCCTGTTGCAGAAGCACAAAATTTTTTTTCATGATGACAATGATTTGCCCAAGATCACATAAGTGAAAAGCAGAGCTGGGAAAACTCTTACTTTAAAGGCAATGCTGGCTTCCCTTGCCTCTTACTCCTCCTTGCTCACGCCTTCCTTTCATCCCTCCTTCTATTTTCAGGAGGCCTTTCCTTTCTTATTTAACTCTTTTTTTTGTAAACTTTGTTATAATTAAATCTGAGAAAGCATTCAAATCTCTCAAAGTATTCAAACAATCAAAAGTAGGGTGAAGTGCAGCAAAGCTCCATAGACTATGAAGAATTGGGTTTTTTCCTTGTACAAAGGCAAGCCTAGCTTTTTGCCTTTGAAAAGTGATTGTTTTTGTAGCTTGGGTACGGAAGATTATTTTGATAACATTCTGTTCTATGTATTAAAAGATACCCCTCAAAATGAATTGTAACTGTTTGTCCTTGATCATGAGATAATCTTTTTCTGAAACACAGTGAAGTCATACGTCTGTAGCTGTTAGCTGTAGCTATTTGTAATGACTGCAGAATAATTAATATTGTCAATATAGAAGTAAAACTCTCATTTCATTTAGCCTAAGCCATCAGTCATAAGTATGTGTTCACTAGGTTTGACATTGTTTGCCAAAGGCATGTCATGTACTTTGTACCTTTCTGCTTCCTCAGGAGCTGTTGAAATTCAGCGTGCAGCTGGATGGATAAAACTTGATCAAAGAAATTGTCTTTTGGAGCCTTTGTTTATTTGCTCAGCACTGTGCACGAGCAGAGGGCAAGTTAAAGGCCAGTGTCTTTGGAACCACAAAACAGAGCATAAAGTGCTAAATAAAGAGTCACCAGGGAAATGAAAGGCCTGCTGAGAATGCATAAGCTGTGCATACATCAAGTACTGTATTTAACGCCCCAAAGTCACATATCCCCTAAACCAGTAACAAAATCTCATTGTGAATGGCTTATTTTACCAGTTAAATTATTCTTAAATCAGATGATTATGTCTTTAATGGACTATAGGTACATATATTGAATATTACCTTTTCAGGGTAACTCAGAAATTGAACAGAATGTGAATAGGAAGAATGGGAAATTATTTTAGTAGGTGTGAACCTATTCCTCACATTTGCTTCTCAAGCTAGAGGTGTGCAACCCTCCTCAGTCAGATGGCACTGAAGTTGTTTGAAGGCTGATAACACTTATGCTCACCTCTAGATTTACAAGGGCCAAAGTTTAAGGTGTCTTAAGTACAAACACTTCTAGCAATATGGTCTTCAAAGAGGGGAAAATACAACTTTTGGTATATGTTAAAGCTACATAACGTTTGAATCTACACACGATGAGTGGGCCCCAAAGTTAATGACTTATTTAGCAAAGTTTTTCAAGGTTAAAACTTCTGTGCTTTGTTAAATGGATGAACCATTACGTATTGGCAAGGCTATTCTAATTAAAAATGACACTGGAAGCATTTTAGCAGGACATTTTTTTTTTGTTTGTTTTTCATTGAATAGCTGTTTGAATCTTTCAGCCACATGGCTTCTAACACGTACACAAGTCTAGGAGAAGTTGCCCTTCACCTCATCCTACTTCATTATCCAGTCTGTCAAAGAAACACTATCCCAATAGCTATGAAAAAGCCACACACAACATCTACTGTATGTTATTGTTGGCATCCTGAATTGGCATGTCTGCTACAATTAAACAGCAGTTCTAAAAGATTCCCAGTTCAGTGCTCTTTGTAAAGACTTTGACACTGGGAAAGAGTAAAGCATGCTCAAGAGAAAGAGGACAATAATGCTCATGTACTGTGTTTTGCAGATTAGGTACATTGATGGGGAAGAGAACATCCCATGGGGAATGCAAAAGAGAAAGAAAATTTTATATAGAAAAAAATTCTAGCAAAATTAGATTTGCTATTAGTGAAGTATAAGGTGAAACTGAAATTAAAACTTGTCTTTGCATTTAAAATGGCAGGGGTATGACCTTGTGTATTTCACAACATTCTAAGTAGATGTTTTTAATCATAATTTCAGCAATAAGAAAGGGTAGTTTACTACATGTCAAAAGGATAAAATTTATGAACAAATTCACATAGTTTAAGAATATTGTTTGCAAAAGGTGTCTGGAATTCTTCCTTCTCCATCATACTATGCACAAGGTTTTTAATCCTTCAGCTTTTTTAATAAGAAAAAAATTAAGTTGTTAAACTATATTATAAGGCTACATCAAAATATATTTCTGAAGCTGAAAATGTAGAAGTTTTAATGCTTTTGAAGCTTCACAGCTGAATTTTGGAAATACGAAAGTGGTCATTCTTATAAAATTCAATTTTCTGAAACCAATTAGAAAAAAGTTGCATTGAAAAAGAAAGTGTGGTAACCTTTTCAGTACTCTAAGCTTTTTTTAAAAAAAATGGTTTTATGTTAAACATTTCATTTCTTGATGTAAGCATATCTCAAAACATGTCAGAAGTACATTGCTAAAATCAAAGGATGCTATTGAAACTTATATGGTGAGACTAAAGACAGGGCTAAGGCACTTGCATGACAATGCAATTGATCGCAGCTAGATCCTACATGTCAAATTGTGTTTTTCTGTACATAAGTAATTTTAACTTTTATGATTAACACCGTCCTCCTGAGCCCTAATATCTGCCAAATTGTTCCTTATTGTTTGGTAGTGTTTCCAAAACTGTTTCTGCCAACCCCCGCAATCCTTGTGCGGGTCATAAATATATCATCAGGGACAAGTTTGATGTGGCATTTGCAGTAGTGCTGTGCAGTAGGTAGTGTGAGCTGCCTTGTGCACAGGTCAGGTTGCCCAGATGCTGAAGCTGGTCACTGGTATCTTGATATTGTATCTTATCACAGTTGTCAGGACTGAGCCATACATTTAGTCTCATTCAGTTTACCAGGCAATGTCCAAGAGGTGTAGGATTAAAGTGTTGCTTGAGGTGCTCAGCCATACACTCCACCGTTTTGACCCATTGATCACCCAGACCAAAGGACCTATTCCAGTGTGGATTCTGCTTGCTTCTGGATACAATTTTGCTTCTGAACTGAATGGGACAGCTGGTAGGATGGGGAAATCTAATACTGATGTAAAATCAAGATGATGGAATGGTATATCACAAGAACATTCTGGATGTCATAGTGTGGACATAATATGTACCTACCTAGTTGCATCAGCTCTGAAAAATTTCATGTTCTATTTCTGTTACTAAATACATGTAACAGGTAAACAATGTCACTGAATTTAAAACTGTTCCTCAACTGGCATTGGTTACAAATTGGAGGTTACTAATGGGGAAAAACTGAGCAGGGACTAAATAGGATTGTGGTGTTTAATCTAGAAAGCTAAATGTACTCTCTGAAAAATACACTCTTCTCTGCATCAGCTTTTATCCTCTTGTAAAGTCTTATGAACTGTGTTGTGGTTTGCAGCAGACAGTTAAAAAAATGCCCAACAAATAACAATTATTTCCCCTACTTCATCCAGCTACATCTGTGGGATTTTTTTCTGTTTTGAGCATTACCCATAGAACCTAGGAAGACTAACAAAATCATTCTCTACTATATAATGAAGCTATTTGCATCTACTCAAAAGGCAGTATGGTCTCATCACACCTTTGCAAGTATCACTTGGTGAGAAATTGGTAGAGGAGGTAAAAGGAGAAGGGCAACCAAAACTAAGAAAAATTGATTAAAAGGATCCGCACGGGAACAAAATTTTCATGAAAAAAAGATTACATTTTTATTGTTTTAAGAGTAAGTTTCAAAGAAAAATCTCTGAGTGACCATATCAGCTCAGTCTAGGCTCACTGTCTATCCAGTATAATTCACACTCAGTTAAAGACTTTGAATACTGTTTCCCTCTGTAGAGTGTCAAGGAGAGGAATGTGCATGTGTCCTAACCAAAATGCAAGTCAGCATTTGCACAGAAATGCTCCTGTAGGACTATCTGGATTAAAACTGACTCTTGTAGTGTCAGTGCTCCTCCACAGTTATACAGGACATTCGCATGCAAGCTGAAATCTCACTAACATCTGAGCGACATCTGAGGCAAACTCAAAACTAGTTTTGAAATGTTGTATTTGAACAGAGCTTCTTGTTTCTGGGAAGATGCTGTATGAGTTTATCCGTGTTACCATTTTTTCTCTTTAGCATGTAGGGTGTTGGAGGCCCTTGCCTCATAAATCAGGACTGAATTCCACTAGGAAAAAGCCTTTCTCTTGTAAAATAGATACCATCCTGTATGTACCATACAGATGTACCATACATCTGTCCTGTGTGAGGGCTAACACAAAGGGTTACCTTTAACGAACACAGCATTTTTGTTAGAGCTTGTTTTGGCTTTCTTAAAGTATTGACATCTTTTCAGTGTTCTGTGTGCAGTAAATTGTTCTGTCAGTTTAATATGTACTTTTTAACTCAATTTTGTCATTATCACTGAAGAATTAAACCTTCTGTAGTATCTATATGACCTTGTTGAACATTCTATAATTTTTTGGGTTTTAAATGTCCACTTCATCATCTGGTAAAGTGTACTGTTATTCTAAATAAAACATCTTCATCCTATAATCACAAGATTTTTTTCTGGATAAGATAGCTACAGCAGAAAATGAATACTTGAGAAGTATTCAATCTTCAGTGAAGTTTGACCACCATGAGGTAATCTGTTTTCTAGGTTGTAGTACAATACTGAAGCGTGGAACAGATCCTCCTAGAAGCTATGCTAAGTCACATGGAGGCCAGGGAGGTAATTTGAGATAGCCAGCATGGCTTCACCAAGGGCAAGCCCTGCCTGACGAACCTAGTGACTTTCTATGATGGTGTGACAGCAACAGTGGGCAAAGGAAAACCAATGGATGTCATCTATCTGGACTTCTGCAAAGCCTTTGACACGGTCCCCCACAACATCCTTCTCTCTAAATTGGAGAGCTATGGATTTGATGGGTGGACTGTTCGGTGGATAAGGAACTGGCTGGATGGTCGCATCCAGAGGGTAGTGGTCAACGGCTCGATGTCCAGATGGAGACCGGTGACAAGTGGTGTCCCTCAGGGGTCCGTAGTGGGACCAGTGCTGTTTTTAATGTATTCATCAATGACTTAGGCAGCGAGATCAAGTGTACCCTCAGCAAGTTTGTAGATGACACCAAGCTGAGTGGTGTGGTTGATACGCCAGAAGGATGGGATGTCATCCAGAGAGACCTGGACAGGCTGGAGAGGTGGGCCTGTGTGAACCTCATGGAACTGTTGGAGTGGGTCCAGAGGAGGGCTACTAAAATGATCCAAGGGCTGGAGCACCTCTCCTATGAGGACAGGCTGAAGAGAGTTGGGGATGTTCAGCCTGGAGAAGAGAAGGCTGCGGGGACACCTGACTGCGGCCTTTCAGGACTTAAAGGGGGCCTAGAAGGAAGACAGGGAAAATCTTTTTAGTAGGGCCAGCTGTGACAGGACAAGGGGTAATGGTTTTAAACTGAAGCAGGGCAGGTTTAGACTGGATATAAGGAAGAAATTCTTTGCAATGAGGGTGGTGAAACAATGGAACAGGTTGCCCAGAGAGGTAGTGGAGGCCCCATCCCTGGAAACATTCAAGGCCAGGTTGGACGGGGCTCTGAGCAACCTGATCTAGTTAGCGGTGTCGCTGTTCATTGCAGGGGGGTTGGACTAGATGGCCTCTAGGGGTCCCTTCCAACCCCAAACTTTCTATGATTCTATGAAAGTACTTTTGATTTCAGTGATCTAAAACTTGGTATTGTTATCAGATTTCTCATGTCTGTCTCATAAGCAGTACAAGGTGGTAAATTTGGATCCAATAATGGCATATTTGGTTTTGGATTTTTTAACAAGAATATACCTGAGAATGTGCCAAGAATATATTTGTTGATAGTGGTATTTATATAACGAGGCATTCACTTCAGTCTGTTCTTTGTTCTCGGTCTACTCTCCTACAGATGAACCTTGGACTAAAAAAGTTAAAAATATTTCATTCTAAAATCCACATACTGTAGTGAAATTGTCGCTGTAGTTAATATGCTGCTGTGGTTAATCAGTTACAGTTTAGTGACAGACAATGAATTCAGTTCAGTTCCTGTAGTGTAAGAATAGTATAGTTAATACAAAATTATTTTTGCATTAAAGACACTAGATTTCTAGCTTCATTCTAAACAAAAATTTTTTGTATCCTATTGGTTATGACTCCCATACTTACACTAAATAGAAAGAAAATCACATTCATATTTTTTATTTAATTTAGTTTGCCTACTTCTTATTTATACTATAGCAGGACAGAAATGTACCATGGGATCTATTTCCAAATCAGTATGTAATTTTTCTCCTCCCTGGCAGGAAGCAGATGGAACACACTAGTGTCTATGATCCTTTTCCTTCATATGTTTCGTTCTTAGCAGAAAGAAATGAACTTTTTTGAAAGAAACTTTTCTAAGAAAGAAACTAACTCATTTCTCCTGAAAATCAGAAAGATACAGAGTAATAAGTGTTTGAAAGACAAGACAGCTCTTTAGAGAGAAGTTAGAAGTGGCTACAAAAGTATAAACTAAATCATGGGTGAAGGCCACATAAGCTAAACCTTTTCCAATACCTTGACACAAATAATTATAAAAATGTTCATGGAAATGTGTAAATAGGCAAGTAAACAACCACGCTGAATTTTAAAACATTTGCAGCTAAAAGAATACGGGTTTCTGTCAAAATCTTTAAAACCTGAGAGCTACAAATTTCATTCTCCTGTGAATTGTGCAACTAACAGGTCAGACTTTTCATGTCAGGACCCAAATATTTTTTGCTTCTTTTCTGCTTTTCTACACCAACTAAGCCACATGGGAGAGATTTCTAGAAAGAGATGAAGGATAGGGTTTGGCAAGGGCACTGTTTGGTGTTTGATAGAAGTGTTACAAGGCTTGAGGATGCTAGATTGGAGGGGCATTTAGGTAGGCAGGCATGTCTGGCAGATCACTTCTCTCTCTGCTCCGCCAAGCCATGGTACCTTGTGCATGCACCCCATTTCTCTTGCTCACACTTTTAAACTCTTTTTGGTCTCTTTTGCTCCCTCTTGTTTTCCATCTTTTGTTACCTGCCGCTGTCATGGTCCTACTAGGATGGAATTGATGTCTAGACTGCTAACCCTCATCTCCATCCTCCAGATATAGATCCTTTATAGATGGGTATGCTGTCTGCTGCCGTTCATGCCATTTCCGCACAGTTTGACATTCAGTCAGTCAGACTTGGAGGAACCTCATTTCTGGAGTTTTCTGATCTTCCATCTGTCCTTGGAGTGACATTTGTGTAACAATTCTCTATACCACTCCATTCAACACTATGAGAAATGGTGAAGGCGGGTCTGTCCAAAAGTCATTAGGATTGTAAAGAAGACTCTTGACATGAATAATTATTATTTGTTAAAGTTGAACAATGATGGAGAAATGGAGTTACAGTAGTGATTTTCATCAGTTAATCAATTAATTAAATAAGACAAAGTAGGAAATGTTTAAAAGTGTCTAAAGACCATTTAAAAATATATTTATGATCCTAAACCTTACTGTGAATATATACGACTTAGGCTTCTAAGTAACACAGTCCTTTTAAAAAAATGTGCTCAGTTTAAGGACTCTTCAAGTCTTCAGACACTTTGATTTTACCTAAATATAACCCAAATAAATGCATTTTTGCTTAGTTTCTTTTTTTTTAACTCTGAGGCCTCCATAAGTCTTACATATTAGTGACTGACAAATTTGGAAGGAAGTATATTTATCAATTAACAAACAGCATTCTGCAGGATATCCCAGCTGAGCAGGTCTCTTTGCAAAGGAAAACAGCTAAATCTACAAAAATGACCTTTGCCACCACAGCAACAGGCAAGTCAGAATTCTTTCATGATAACAAAGAACTGGAACAAGGCCATGGCTGAGGAATTTGCAGATATAAAGAGTTGGCTAACTTCTTCTGTGCCTCCGCTATGTGTAGACCCAAGATACTTGCCATTGATGATGTGATGGAATGAATAGATTACACTGAAATTCGCAATACAAGAACCTTTCTAGGCCAGAAAAATTGTCTGACCTCCTCATAGTCTGAATAAACAGTTGCTTCACCTCACAAGGAATTTTTCTTTGGCATTGATTGTATTGTCTGAAACATTCTTCTGCCTATACACGTGACAAAGTGCAGGTTAATATGCCGTAACTGGTAGAATAGCAATTTATTTCAAAATATTCATTCCATATTCAGCTGAGTATGGCATGAGGTAATGAGCTGTGTGTGTCCCCTGAGTATTCATTCTCTGAAAGTGTATCCCAAACAATGGGAACTGTCTTCCAGGAAATTTTATCACAGTTAACTCCCAGCAGGGTGTAACAACAAAAGCTCGGTCTATAAAAGTAGTTTATATAACATAGCATTTGCTTTATTTGGGTGAATACTGTGTAAAGAAATTTTACAAACAAGATAATATAAAACATTGTGTTTTGTTAAATACAAGGGCTTCCTCTCAACATGCAATTTGAAGAAGCACATTAGAACATTTACATTGCAGTAGCTAGATATGCTGCAGATTTAAAATGTGTAATGGATGAAATAAGACAATTGCAGAAGCCAATATTAGAAAATTAATTGAGGTATAAAGAAGAGATGAGGGTAAATCTATAAGCTCCCTAAGGCTTTTGAGAAGATCTGAATATACTTTAATAACCTATTGCTAAATTTTAGTAAAAAAATAATAGATGAGCTAATACACTCAATGTAAAAAGGAATTATTTGGCAAAAGTGACTTGCTAAGGAAATATTCAAGTCAATGTATATGTTCATGCATAGTTTACTCCATAAGTACCTGCCTCCAATATTTTTACGTTATGTGAAGATCTGTGATATTATCCAAAATCTAATGTGTCCCTGATGTTGGCTTGCAGACAGCATTTTGAAAAAAGTAAGAGGAAATTGGCAAAAATTTCTGTAAAGACTTTACAGTCATGTTAACCACTGTTAACCCCAATGTTGTTTTACATTGATTTAAACTCAACTGGGATTAAAAGCAATTATTTTCATCACTGATATTAAATCTTTGTAATACCTGTAGATCACCATTGATATGAGAGTTCTGTTTAATATGGAGTTTCTAACTGACACAAAAACATTTCTCCCCACTTAAATATGTGGCTAGATGAAGTGAGAGGATTTTTTTTTTTTTTTTCATTTTAGAGGAAGTGAAACATATATAAAATTATTTGCCTCAAATGTTCAACCAGTTTTTGTCCCCCCAAAATTCCACTCTCAATAGTCCGAGCCTTGTGCAACTGATCTACCTTCTATGGGGGACTTCACAGGTATGTTTTTTAAACTTGTCTTTTTAATTTAAAAAAATATTTATGAAGAATGAATTCAGCTTTTTTTAGCTGATCAGGGGATCTGAGAGGGACTTAAGGTTAAGACTTACCTCCTAAGGGAAAGCAGTTGTTTTGTTTGCCTAAAAATACTGTAAAACATCCAGCTCAGATCTCTTCTCCCATCAGTAAGGAGACAGCTGGGAAGAGACTAGTAGTCTGTTCTGATAGTAAAGTTCCTGCCTGCCAACCCACCCTTCAGCGCATGAGTTTAAATTTAAACTGAGCTAACATATCCAACCAATTTTTTCCTTTAAGCATCCTCAGATAGCATTATGGCCGTTCTCTCAGTGACCTGCATACACCGGGGGGTGCCTTTTTATTCAATAGGGTGGGATTAGCCCACACAGGCACAGTCATTTTACTGACTGCCTTTTATAAATACAGCAGTGTCCAGTTCTGAGTTGTACCCTAAATATGTTTTCATTGGCTAGACAGGAGCTGTCCTGAATGCTTTGTACCCCACAAAACACTTACTTATGAGTCTGGGTATAGCTGATTTTCACCATTACCCTTGAAATATGCATGCTATGACAATTAGAAATTATCAGTGTTATTCAGACGTGTTTTTCTGTTTGTGACATTTGTCAGGCCAAACAGACTGCTTGTAGAAAGGACTATTTGCAATTTTTGAGACAAGCTGTGTTGAAAGTCTGCAGTTGTCAAATCTGTCAAGAAGCACATATGGGGTAGAGGTGTGTTTTGAACATCAAAGGCCAAAACTTCTGTTTGGCTACCCCAAGCTTGTGATCAGCCACAGGGACATGATACTCGAACCAAGCTCTTATACCCTGAGTTTTTCCTGTGGATGTATTGGGTTTACATGGCAAGGTTTTAGTAGTGGGGGGATACAGGGGTGGTTTCTGTGAGAAGGTGCCAGAAGCTTCCCCCATGTCTGACAGAGGCAGTGCCAACTGGCTCCAAGAGGAACCCACTGATGGCCAAGGCCAAGACCATCAGCAATGGTGGTAGCGCCGCTGGGATAACATATTTAAGAAGTGGGAAAAAACCTGCACAACACCAGCAGCAGTCAGAAGAGAGGAGTGAGAGGATTTGAGAGAAAACAGACCTGAAGACATCAAGGTCAGTGAAGGAGGGGGAGGAGGTGCTCCAGGTGCCAGAGCAGAGATTCCCCTGCAGTCCCTGGTGCAGCCCATGGTGGGGCAGGCTGTCCTCCCAGCCCATGGAGGCCCACGGTGGAGCAGATCCCCACCTGCAGCCCAGGGAGGACCCCACACCGGAGCAGGGGGGTGCCCAAAGGAGGCTGTGACACTTTGGGAAGACCATGCTGGAGCAGGTTTGCTGGCAGGGCTGGTGACCCCTTGGGGGTCCCATGCTGGAGCAGCCTGTTCCTGAAGGACTGCACCCTGTGGAAAGGATGGACCCACTGTAGCCCATGGGAAGAACTCACATTGGAGAAGTCCATGGAGGACTGCCTCCCGTGGGAGGGACCCCACGCTGGAGCAGGGGCAGAGTGTGAGGAGTCCTCCCTCTGAGGAGGAAGGAGCAGCAGAGACAACATGTGATGAACTGACCCCAACACCCATTCCCCATCCCCCTGCACTGCTGGGAGAGGGGAGGTAGGGAAAATCAGGAGTAAAGTTAAGCCCAGGAAGAAGGGAGGGGTGGGGGGAAGGTGCTTTAAGATTTAGTTTTATTTCTCATTACTCTACTCTGATTTTGATTGGTAATAAATTAAGCTAATTTCCCCAAGTCAAGCCTGGTTTGCTTGTGACAGTAATTGGTGAGTGATCTTTCCCTGTCCTTATCTCGATCCATGAGCCTTTTGTTATATTTTCTCTCCCCTGTCCAGTTGAGGAGGGGAGTGATGGAGGGGCTTTGGTGGGCACCTGGCATCCAGCCAGGGTCAGCCCATGACAGTGTGACAGGTTGCACAAAGCTATCTCAGTTTTATACTGTGTTGATATTCCCATTTGCGCAGCTGCTAATTATTTTGCAATGTGCAAGCATCATGAAAGATATAGCTAAATTATTTTTCAGTTACATGTTTTCTGGTGTTTCAGTAGCAATTGGAAAAAAAAAAAATCTGATTTCCAAAATGATTGATCATTGCTGGTAATGTTTTTTAGACTGTGAGCAGAAAATACAATTTCACTGTCTTTACTTTTCATGGATTGCTAGCAGGTTTGGTATAACATTCTGGTAGCCTCAAGAGCTGAATAAGCATGAGGTTCCTAAAGTCTCTTAGTTTACTCTCAATTGGTTTTGTGGTTAAAGATGTCTTTCAAAGGACTTCACATTACCCTGCCATTGTTCTGAATATATCTCTGGAACAGTCCATATATGAAAGCATATAAATATCATAGGCCTCCAAGTGATGTTGTTCAATACAGTCTGATGCACATTTAAGTATTTACAATTGACAATGAGTATCTACAGTTTATTCTCTTTTTTTTTTTTGTCAGTGGTTTAGCCAACAAATATTGTGTCATGAGCAAAGCAGTACTTACTTACTTTTAATTTTTAGAGTCCATCTTATGAAAATTTTTCACTGTGCTATCACTCTCCATTTCTATTGTTACAGAAACAACATACTTGGGGATCTTGTCTATATATGCCTTTTCAGTCTATTTTCCTATGGAAATGCACTAAATATGACATACATAATGTCACTAGTGTTTCTCTCACAGCCTTTAGAACACTTTGGTTTAAAGTTGACATAGGCATAGATGTCCTCACAGTTCTTGGAAACAGGTAGTTGAGCAGAGAGAGTTTTTCAAAAACAGAAAATCCAGACAAACTTTACATATGCTCTAACCATTGGACAGCTTCAGTCAGAATTCACAACATATTACACCACAGTCTAACTTATGAGTGTTTCTAAAGCTACTATGTTCATCATTCTGATATTTCCAACCCAGGTTTGATAAGACTGTAAATAATGGTGATTAACAGTCATAAACAAATGAATGTTTTCTACAGGCACACCAAGAACCAAACAATTTAGCCAGGAAAGGAAGTGGTGAAGGGTGTAACTGACAGAATTCACCCTGGCATGCTCCACTGCCCGAGAGGGAGACTCTCTTCCAACATAACTGTTTCATGGGCCTGAAAGTACTGGGAAGAACCTGACTGTTCCATCTAGGCCTTCAGGGTCCCATATCTCTTACACCAACAATTATAGTTGACAGCTAGAGTAAAAATAAGTAAAATTCCAGACCATATCAGACAGAGAACACATTGATCTATTGATTGATTTAGCAGAGTAACTAACTAATGCAAATTGCACATCAGATTAATAGCTTGAAGTTTGCAACCTGCCTGGACATGTTCGGCTCACAAGACAAAGAGGATTCCTTTAACTTATAAATTATTCTTTGGTCTTTTGCTCCCACCTTGCTTCTGCTCAGTTTCTTTGTGTTGTGTGTTTGTTTCCAAATGACAGTGTTATTAACATCCAATTGATGATTTTTAAGTGTTCTTGATGCCGAAGGAGCAAAGTTAAATTGGTTTCTTTTTAATGCTTTATTGTTTAAAATTTCTTTTTTGACAAAATTACATGTTTGAGCTTGTCTTTTGCTTATATTGCTCCTGTCTTTATTTGCCATTGTCTCACATCTATTTGTTGGCAGGATCCCATCCACCATAATCAAGGATCTGACTGGATTTACATAACTTTTATTGATGTGGGAAGAAGCATGAAAGAAATTGAGAGAATGCAGTATTTAATCTTTTCATTTAAGTAAAATTGTGTATGCAAACAGTGTTGATTTGGCTGTGGGCAGAATCAATGAAATTGAGTAAGAAATTCCTTACGCGTGGAATTTATATTCTTTTTGGCTATGTGGCAAGGCCATGAGAAGAGGATAAGGTAATAACGGCAATGGATTGAAGTACTCAGGATGACTGCTTCTCATGCAGGTTGAATGAAATGTGAATACTAATCAGCATAGTTTAGTCCTTGTTGAATGTAAAGTAATACTGATATTGTTTATATGATGAAAAAAACACCCCCAGAAGTTCAATTTACAGTTTCCCCTCTGAAATTGAAGGAATCTTGCAAATAAGCACTGTGAAGATAACCTTCACATTAATTCCTTTGTGTTACTTAGTAATATGTGCCAATGTTAAAGCAAGTATCACATCACTTTACACACATCCTTGTGTAGGTGTAACTAAACTTAGTCATTATCTGCTAAATAATTAAAGCTGACTTTACTATGCTGGATAAATGCTATGTGAAGAGGAACAGGACCCTCATATGTCTTAATTTTTTTTTTGCCTTCAGTGTTCTGAAAGTGAAAATTATGATTTTCTGAAAGCTGTAAGGAAATAAACTGTAGTTTCTCACTTAATTAACTGTAGAGCACAATATAGAAAAGAGCTTGGCCCCAAAGGAGAACAGTTAATTCCTTTAACCACATTGCCACACAGATTCATCTTTGCAATAAATTTTAGTTGGCTTTCAAAGCTATTTTTCCATCTTGGCAGAAAAAAATCCCTGTTCAGCTTAAAATATAGCTACTGATTATGTCTTAATCAGTTCATCTCAGACCGTATTTTTAATATGAAATGTACAATGAAGATAATGACAACATGGCTAGCACTTTAAAGGTCAAGGCACTCACTGCTAAATGAAACAAACTTACTTTTGTGAAATAAAAATTTTTTTTTTAGTAGATATGACCAAAATCATGTGCTCTTTTTTAAAGTTAGTTGAAATAACAGCATCAGCAGGTTAAGATAAAATTACAGCTTAAAGTATTTGACACTCTAGAGATGTGCCAGCTCCATTATACTCCACCTTTTGGTAGCATTTATCTAAGGTGCTTGTGAGGGATGGGCAACTCCAAAGAACCCTAGAGTTTAATTTTGAGTCTGGAAACGGTCATGGGTTGCACTTTCACACAGACATAAAAGGTACTGCAATGTGATATTATTATTACATAACTATAGTAAAGGAATAGAAGTATAGAAGAATTCATGTTCTGTAAACCTATTTACAAAGGCATACATGTATCAAGGAGATGTAGCCACATAGCTGAAGCAAACCTGTCAGCGATCCTTATGCAGAAACTAATCGCTTTGTACCATTTAAACAAAAGGCAAAATTTTCCCTGATTTCAACATAGCCAGCGTTTTTCACCAAACATCAGAAGATGAAAAAAGCATTCAATATTCCATTGAATTTACTCCCTTTTTCTGAGTTATATTTCACAACATAATGAAAGTCTATTTGGGCTAATATGGTGAATCAGATTTACGAGCAGAACTCAGACAAATACATAAATTAAGCTACAGTAAACTTTTTCAACACATATCTGATTCACATTAAATATCCTTGACCAAATAATTTTACTTCACAAAAAAAAATGTTATCAAATTTGAGGTTATCTAGCCTACAATAAAAGAAGGTTGTGTTAACTGTACTTGACTTGTACTTATCACGGATTTATAGTAAGTGTATGGAATTACATTGATTGCAGACCAGTCAACAAATGAAAACTGAAAACTCATTCCAACTGATGCATAGTAATCTCTTTAGAGTTGACGTAATATAGTTTTTGTGCTTCTGAGGTGTCATCCACCCCAAATACCTCCAAAGTACTGATGAGGAATCTCATCGAAATCTAATTGCCCATTGCCCTGAATCTTTGTGAAGGATGACAAATATGTAAAACAGGCTGGCTAGGATAATCAAACAATAAGAAATTTACTCTTCCACAAGCTTAGTACTATAAAAAAATTGGAATTAAACAAATGCATGTTAACCTTACATTCCCATTGGCCAAAATTACAGTGTTTTTCAGCTGTCTTTGGGTTGTCCTCTCTCATCAGAGCTGGGATGGATGTTAGGTGTGATACCATGTTCTCACCAATATGTTGACTTTTTGTCTGGATGCTTTGCTTTGACGTTGTAAGAGTTATGCTGTGAGTAATCGGGGAAAAGCATGTTATGCCTGCTTTATATCCCTGTTAATTATGTAGGATGGTTTTCTGACTTAGTACAATTTTTGGAACCATAAAGAAGCTGGACAAGGGCCTGAGATGTTTGCTCACTTTACAACTTTCACTTTACCAGATGTGAGGGAATATCATATTTTTTGCACACTGTGGCTTATTTATTTTCATCAGAAATGTTTTAAGCAATGCAAACAGTTTTTCCTGTGGGTATACTTGCAAAATTAAAGATAATTTTTGCCTCAAATATTTGAAGCGAAGTTGTCTTATATTTTTCTTCAGCTAATCTGGCAGTGATGCTGTTTCCCCGCACACATACCTCCAGTATAAATGGGAAGTCTTATTTTCTAATGTAACCATACAAGTCATTGGTGTGACTGTAAGAAAATTCAGTGTTTTCAAAATGCATTCAGAGGTTTTTGGTAGTGTTCAAACATAAACAACTAATTGTTTTTCTGGGTGATTAATAAAGAGGAAAGCACACTTCTCATATGAATGGCTTTTCCAGACAATGTTTTTAATAGGAAAAAATATTACTTTTAATGACTAAGTAGCTATACAAATAATGCCTTATGTTTCTCTTACAACAAACAATAGCATAGTGTGATAGTCAAGCTCTATTTATCAAAACTTAAATATAGCATTATTATTCTAAAGTTAAGAAAAGCAGGATAGCTAGATTTTTTAAGAGAACAATTCTAATGGTTCTTGAGTCATGATTTTGGCTTGTATGATTATTAAAAGTCAGATTTGCTACCTGTGCTTAAGGTAAGAAGCAGAATCTTCCTCAATTAGTTCCACTTTGTGTCATCCTGGCAGGGATCCTGGCTTCTTGTAAGTCAATGGCAGAGCTTCATCAACTTCATTTGAGTCAGGATTTCATTAAATGAATATTTGGGGTAATTAAGGATGAATCATGAGACTCCTGTTTTTCATTCTTAATGATCACAAATAAGATCCATAAAAAGCCTACTGAAGTTAATTGGAAGATTAATGTTGCTTTCAATAGACTCTAGTTCAGGCTTTTTATTTTGCACACAGGCACTTGTGTAATTTTTTTCAGGGTTTTTTAAAGGCTTTGGGGTTTGTTATGGCACTTTCCCATCTACAGAGTTCCCACAGTGTCCCATATTCTTGAGCTGCAATGTAGACACTATTGAGTTAGTTGTATTTCTTAAATTATGTCAGTCCACTATTAGCATGTGTGATGGTCATTGTTGGTCACCATCCCTAGTTTAGAAGAACAAGCGAGATGATTGTCCCCTGATGCAAATTTCCCTCCTCCAGATCTGCTTATCACTGTGTTAATAATTTGGCCCTGTATTCTCTCCTCTCCCACTACCCAACAATTAATTTGGTCTTCCAGTATCTTCTGCTTGTCCCCCACATTTCTCGTAATTTCTTGCTTATGGTGTAACCTCAGTGCATCCCTCTTGCTGTTTACTGGTAATTTATCCACTTCTCTCATTGTAGGACAGCTTAGCATTGTAAGGCAGAGAGAGGAAGTAGGCGAGCAAACTGAAGGTCTCTTTTTCTTTTTTATATAGAAGAGAATTGCTTAAATGAAAATATTTTTCAGGACAGAATTTAGGATGGATCTTCACATGTGGGGCTTTAGCCTAAAGTTGTATCATTGTTTTAAGAACTAAAGTGAGAAAAAGTTGGCAACGATGTATGGGTATGGTCTTTCAGTATTGTTATCATGGAATATATAATTTCAGCACTGGTATCAGCCTGAAGAACTTGGTCTGCGGATAAGAATTTGTTTCCTTTGGAAAGAAAGCAAACTAAGCAAATACGGAAGAGCAGAGAGGAAACAGGGAAAGGGCAATTTATCCTGAACTGTTGAGGAAGCTATGCAACTTTTTCCCCTCTTTCGAATTGTTTCTTCAAATTATCCATCCATGTATCTATTTATACAGCAAAAAAGACCTTGACATTCCAGCACAGAATCCTTCAGGTGAGAAGGTTCCTCAGGACATCTCCACTCCAGGCTCCTCTCCAAAGCAGGTGCAGCTCTGAAATCAGACCAAAAGCAGATAGCAAACATGGTCTTCCAGTGAGATAGAACTTCCTTTATAAAGAGAGTTTTAACACGTTGTTTTTAACCCTAATTATGGTATATGGTTTCTCTATGTTAGCTGTCATAAATTCTTTGGATCAATTATTTTAGGCGTGTACAGTGGATTGTATCATGGTCACTATGTCTGTGAGAAAAGAAACCTTCACTGCAAAGTTCTGAACCAAAAGGAGAATGATGACCAAAGGTTACTATTAAAAGATGATTTAGAAAATATTTTTTAAAATTAGAATTTCCTGTTTCAGAGACTGAAAATGTCTATTTCTGATTTTATACTAAGTGTCATCAGGTTATTTTGGTTATGCAGAACTTAGATGGATTATCTGCAATCCCAGAAAGAAGTGAAAAAACACATGAGGACTTTTCCAGTCTTCAGGACCATTTTGGAAAATCCATATTTGCTTCTTAATGACCAGTGTGCCAGCAGTAAGATTTGTACAGTACATTCTTTATTTATTTATGTGCCTTTACTTTAATAATCAGATGCTAAAATGGTTATTCATTTGACTAAGGTCATGTAAAGTAAACTTATTTCAATTCTTCCCCTTCGGATAGGAATCAAAGAAGTTTCTATCTAGCTGAAAAGCATAGCTAATATTGCACGGGTGCAAGCTTTAGAGCCATGATCAATACTGTACATGCAGTAGTGAATCTATCTTAGCACCACAAGGTTATGTTGCTTCTAGTACCTAAGCTAAGATTTCTGTTTATACCTTTTCCATTTGCTACACTATTTACATGTTTCACATTGCGGTGGGTTGACCCTGACCAGCAACTAAGTGCACACACCCCCACTTAGTCACTTCACGACCCCCCAACTGGATGTAGGAGAAAACAGAAAGAGCAAAAGCAAGAAATATTGATGGTTGAGATAAAGATAGTTTAGTATCTGAAGGAAAGAGAAAAGGGGAGTGGGGAAGAAATGAAGTGATGCAAGGCAATCATTCATCACCTACTGTAAGCAGATCAATGTTCATCCAGTATCCAAGCAATGGCTACTTTGGAAAGACCAGAACTCCAGTTTTTATTTCTGAGCACAATGTCATATGGTCTGGACTATCCCTTAGGTCAATTCAAGTCAGCTGTCCCCTCCCACCCTCTTGCTCACACCCAGCCTACTTGTAGTAAGCAGGCAGTGAGAAAAAGAGAAAACCTTGATGCCATGCAAACACTGCTCAGCAAATACCTGAAACACTGGTGTGTTATTGGCAATGCTTTAGTAACAAATCCAAAACACAGCACCATTCAAGCTGCTTTGAAGAAAGTTAACACCGTCCCAGCCAGACCCAATATGCATATAAACAAATGGTTTGTCTATATGTTTCTTTGTAAATTTCTAGCATCATAAATACTGACAGGCAATTAGTAATTAGCATTTTCACAATATAATTAAGGAATCTTTATCAGATGATGCCAAATGTTGACTTTGAACATGGCAGGAAATAATATGGAACTTACTTTTTTTTTGAAAGCTGAGAAAATTAGAGGCAACTATCACTATCTTTACTATCTTTTGTCTGAGCTTTTACTTCTAATATTGTAAGCTCCTTGAGCTGATGACTGAATTTTAAAGGAGATTTAATAGACCCACACAAATAATACCTTTACACATTATTTGATAACACAAAAAGATTAATATTAGAAAAGATCAAAAGAATGGGGCTACTAAAATGATCCAAGGGCTGGAGCACCTCTCTTATGAGGACAGGCTGAGGGAGTTGGGGTTGTTCAGCCTGGAGAAGAGAAGGCTGCGGGGACACCTGATTACGGCCTTTCACTACTTAAAGGGGGCCTATAGGAAAGATGGGGAAAATCTTTTTAGTAGGGCCAGCTGTGACAGGACAAGGGGTAATGGTTTTAAACTGAAGCAGGGTAGGTTTAGACTGGATATAAGGAAGAAATTCTTTACAATGAGGGTGGTGAAACACTGGAATGGGTTGCCCAGAGAGGTAGTGGAGGCCCCATCCCTGGGAACATTCAAGGCCAGGTTGGATGGGGCTCTGAGCAACCTGATCTAGTTAGCGGTGTCGCTGTTCACTGCAGGGGGTTTGGACTAGATGGCCTCTAGGGGTCCCTTCCAGCCCAAAACTTTCTATGATTCTATGATTCTATGAAATCTTGAATATCTAATATATCCTGGGTTCTTCTTACTTAAAACAAATGTTGTGAAGGAGGAAAGGTGAAAGTGTTCAGTCAGGCATAGAGTAAGGAAGACCTAAATTAATTATTGTTTCCCAATTACTTCAAGTATTTATTTTAAATATTTATTAAAAATAGCTTTATATTTGGCAAATAATCACAAATAAATTCTGGTCAGAAGATGCATGAATACCCTGAGGAGCACTGAGTTCAGCTGAGCTCAGCTTCTGCTGACACAACCTCTCCAGCTGGACAGCTGATACACATAGCAGCTATTATAATGTGTGGTATTGAATCATTCCTACACTGCATGCTAATGGAAATTCTCAGGTCTCTACTCCTGTAGAGAGAGGAGCATGGTAAATGCCATCTCAGCTGTGACTAGAGGCTGATATTTGTCTAGTCATGTCTTGAAATCTTTCAAGGATGAAGATTCACAACCTCAATGGGTTACAACTGCATTGATCTTAGCCTTCTCTTCAGCAAACAAAGCAAGACTAGGTTAGCGTGCCTTCCCCGTGTAGGGCATATGCTCCAGACTGTTCAGTTTGGCCTGCTGGATTATCTATAGCTTCTACACATCCTTCTTGAACTGGGGGACACAAAACTGAACTCAGCATTCCATCTGTGGCTTTGTCCACACCGAGTAGAAGGTGATAATAATTTTTCTTTGTTAGAAAAGATCAAATTTTACTTTTAATAATTTTACTTTGAGGGTGACAGAGCACTGGAATGGGCTTCCTGGGGGGGTTGTGGAGTCTCCTTCTCTGGAGATATTCAAAACCCAGCTGGACGATGTCCTGTAACTTGCTCTAGGTGAAGCTGCTTTAGCAGGGGGGTTGGACTAGGTGATCTCCAGAGGTCCCTTCCAACCCTTGCAATTCTGTGATTCTCAATCTGCTGTCCATGATCCTCCTAATATAGCGCTGAGCACCATTTGCCTTGTTCACAATGAGTTCAGCCTGGCATTCAGTCTAACTCCAGGTCATTTTTAGCTAGATTGTTATTAATCACCTCTTTCCCTGCCTGTGCTGACACACAGGGTTATTTTGCTCCCAGTACAGACCTTACATTTCTCCTTATTGCAGGTATCTGTTAGCCTAGTCCTCAACTTTCTTTGGGTGCCTCTAGATTGAAGCTCCATGCTCATTGTGTCAGCCACACCCCTTGATTTATTATCAACCACTACTTTACTGACAGTGTAACCTGCGTCATCGTTCACATTATTGACAAAGTTATTGGATAGCGGGAGCTCCTTTAATAAACCCTGTGGTATTTCATACACTGCCAGGTGAGTATCAAGGAACAGATCATTATGTTCAAATACATTCAAAGTTCAGCAGGTAGGCCAATTTTTAAACCACCTATCAGGTGATATTTCCTCAGCTTCCAAATGAAAGTACTATAGCCACTCAGTTTATTGTAGAAAGAAGTGAGGCTGAGCAAGCTTGATTTGCCTGCAGTAACTCCATTTTGACTATTCCCAATTACTTTCTTATGTGTGTTTGGAAATGAATTCCAGGATGATGTGCTCCATGACCTTTCCATGGTCTGGGATGAGGAAAACCAGCTTGTAGTGTCCTAGATTTTCCTTCTTGCCTTAAAAGTTGAGTTTAATGTCTTTTTCTCCAGTCTTCAGAAACCTTTCCAATTGGCTGCAATTTTTCACAGGTGTTAAACAGGGGATGTGCAATAACATTTGCCAGCTGTTTTTTCACTTACAGATGAATCTCATTCAGTCTCATGCATCTCTGTGTATGTACAACTTCTCCAAGTAATCCTTAACATGCTGCTCCCTCACTGTTGGCTGCTCTCCTCCATTCTAAAATATGCTGGCACATGGAAGGGTCAGAAAGCAGACTTCACTTCTCTGTCCATCATCAAGGATGAAGGGGCCAAACTTAAGAGACTTTTATTGCCAGTCCTTTTGCTGCTAATACTAGTTTCCAACTCCTGTATACCCACGTTTTGTGGTTTAGGCGGCTGGGAAACTGCCCATTTAGCCAAGCAGGCCAAAATTCCCTGTTTTCCTCCACAATTAAATGCTAAGGTCCTGAAGTTATTGACAAATATCCTTTAAAAATCATTCAACTCTCCTGGGCAGCCTTCCCTTCCACTGTTCCTTCTCAGAGGACACTGTCTCACTGCTTCATGAAAAAGCCGCAGTCCATTGCCCTGAAGCAGAGTCCTAACTCTGCTGCTTACATTCCTCCTTTCCTACAGATCCAGATTTAAACATCTCATGGTTGCTTCACATCAAGCTGATTATTTTGTTTGTTCTACTTATCCATTCTAAGTATTAGAGTGATTTTTAAATGTCAGGATGGTATTAAAATATGGAGAGTATTTAATTTGATTGTCAAACAGGTGTTAATGTGTTTTTAGTTTGCCAATTCTGGCTCTCTAGATGATAGTGGTTAACAAAAATAACTTATTAAAAACAGCTAGGGCAAACAATATGCTCAAATTATTTAATAAAATGTTGGCCTGTTCCTACTAAAGTTTCCATTTCAACTATGCAAATTTCAGGGTACTGAATATAGGCTTGCGTTCAAAAATGTATACCTGCATATTGAAGAAACGCAAGATAGCTTTAGAAGGAATGTTTTAAAATTACTTTATTGTTGGAATATTGGTTTCAGATTGTCACAACACTTCCAAGAGAAAATGCTTATAATTGTTCACTTTCCACGGAAATATTCAATTTCTACATATTCTGCATTGCCTAAATTTTGATTCCCTTTTCTTTCCTTTGCTCTTGTTTTCTTCTACCACATCTCTGTGTTCTGTATTTCATACCTGTTCTTTCATAAACCCCTTCTTTAACATCAAACTAGCAATATGTCAGCTTTGTCCCTACGCCATATCACTTTTCCTTAAGGCACTGCACATAAGGCTGCCTAGAAATAACCTTAGTCCTGACACGTACTTTTACATTTACTCCTCCCCTGTTCACAGTTGTACATGCTGATATATTTTATTTACCTTCCTCTGCCTGCAAAGATATATATCTGTTTCACTCTCTTCACTCACAGGGGCAACTATTGCATATCTACAGATGACTGCTTTTCTGGTATGGATTCAATTTTACTTTTTCCTCCTCCTCTTGCTAATTTCCTCTCTCTGTGTCATAAGCTCTATCAACAGTGATGCCTGAATTGCCTCTCTGTCCTGTAGCTTCTCATACCAGAAAAGGTGGGTGACAGATATAGAAGAAGCCTCTCATCCTCCAACTCTGAGGGCTAGAGTTGAAAACAGTGATGTATGTTAGAGGAATGAGTTTAGAGTGGTATTTTTCTTACGTGAAAAATAAAATTATTCATACTTATTTAGCAAAATACACCTCCAGCTGGCACTGCTTAATATGAATTGTTCCATGCAGTCACAGTGTCCACATTCTCAATGGGAAAGTTTTATGATCTGCTCACTATCACAATTTGGTATCAGAAGTAAAGCCTCATACCATACATAGGGGATGGAGATAGAGTGGCATGATTTTAGGTGAGAACTAGAGTAAGACAAGGTCAGAATGTGCTGCAGATGAACGATTAAATCAAAAAAAGTGTGATTCATGAAAAACCAAAAGAAGTTTTTTGTTTTCATTTGGTTTTGCACTGACATGGGGTCAGCCACAAAGTTAACAGCAGGAAAAGTGAACACAGAGAGGTTTTGGCCTTTTAGGCCACTACAGGCACTGACTTGCAAATTTCTGCGGGAAAAGAGCTAGATGGTTCTAGTTCCTCTCCTTAATTCTGAGTGTTCCTATCACTCTGATTGTTTGCTGGACTGTCTCACAGTGCTTTACAGTTACAGGCAAGAACAACTTACCAAAAGTGATTTTGTTTTTAGTAAAACAGCTGCAAATATTTATGCCTTGCTTTGATTTATGTTTGTATGATACTTCGGTAATATAAACAGACACAACTCCATGTAAGCATTAGTATCAGATAAAAGCAATAGTATTGGATAAGACACCATCTTTCATAAATGATGAGAACTGAGAATCCACCATTGTACAATAAAACTATTGCACCACATTGGGCTTTTGTTTAAGAAAGCAATTAATTGTGGTTTGGACCAGCTACCATCAATGTACTTAGTTGACAATTATTTGTGTTAGAATACTTGTATATTCTTGAAAGATTTCCTCAGCTTGCTAATTCAACAGCACAGAAATCTCTATAAATTTCTTTCACCATTTTTGACGAATATGAAACCTGTGAATTCAATTCTAGATTTCCTTCTATCATCTGTAGAGTTTACACAAAGTGTATGGTTCATTTTTATTTCATGTTTTGTAGTTCAGTCACAGGTCATGCACAGGTGTGAGAATCTAGACAGTAGTGAGCCAGACTGATACTTAGGGCTTGCTCTGAAGTGATAAGGTCTTTTTGCAAAATAGCTTTTTAGGTCACCTTCTAATATTTCTCTGTTCAGGAAACCTCACTCTTTTCTGAGTGAGCAGACTTCTACAGATGTCTCATCCAGAGATTTATGAATTCATCTTCATAGAAGAGATACAAGAAAAGGCAACTAAGTCTGAAAGCTACGTGAACACCTGGATCATGCCAGGTACTTGACTTTCTTGTTTTCTGTGTTATATACAGTCATCATTCTAGGTTTATTTTTAATTGAGCATAAATATTAATGCTCTCCATTTTGCAATCAAAAGAAATATCAGAAAACTATGTAAAACATTCTAAACTTTTCATTCAAATGTATTTATATGTGTAACTTTAATGGAAAGGCTACCATTAGACTCTGGTAAACCAAAGTCTTTGGTTGCAGAGCCAAGCTAAACTTGGCATTTGAAGCCAAAACATAAACTGAGCCACTAGAGCTGACTGCACATATATGAAAAGGAAAATAAGTAATACTCATCTACAGAATTCCTGTGGCAAAATATTTTATGTCCTGCCTGTTCTCAACTTCTTCATAGATTCCTACTACTTTAGTATAGCATTGTTAGCCAGAACTGTGAAAACAAAAATTTGAAATGTGTAAACAATCTGCCATATTCAAGGCACAGTATAGCAACAATACTGCAAAGTGACATGATACAGTTCCCTGAAAAATCCATGTTACCAGTCAGTTATTTCAAACAAGGATCTGTGATATTTTCAATCACATTTATCCTGGCATATGTTATTGGTTCTCCATATGCTTTCCCACATGTCACTCTGCTCCATTTCTCATCATCTTCTCTGCAACACACACTTTTCCTGTGTTTTATGTAGAGAAATATATGTATATGTGTGCACACACAGACGTCAGAGAGGCTATTCCAACATACTGAGGCACTGGGAACTGAGCTGCTGCGGGGTGGCTGGGGCAGAGCAGGAAATGTGGCTGGAAGGAGGTGTTTGTGGCAAGTTCAAGGGCAGGAGCAGGGAGAGAACTTTCTTGGGTTTGACCCTTGCTTTTTCCTACTGTACTTCAGCTTGCACTTCCTTGCATCACTGCCCCATGCCCAGCATTCCCACCAGCAACACCCTATTGGAGAAGCTCTGTATCTACTGCAACATCCTTGTATCACAACATGCCATTCAAAGAACTACTGCTGTAGTTGTTTTTAATATTTATGATTGGAAATACATGAGTTTCAATGTCAGAAAGCCAGAAACAAGGGCATCAGAAGGAAGAGGAAAGGTGATAATGTAACATTAGAATCTTATTTTAAAATGCCTCAACCCACTTTTCCTTAAATAACTCTGCCATCATTTTAGTTTCTAATATTTTGTGGTTAACCAGAGCTAGAAAAATAATGGTCTGATCCTACCTACTGATGTTGATTGCAAACATCCTCATGAACTTCAGTGGGATCTGGAAGTAGTCTTTCATGCCTTGTACCTAGTAGTTAAAGATGGAGAGAGTTGGCTTTCCTTGGTATATGGTTTCTGGCACTAGCTCTGGTTTATGTTTTGTTTTATTTTGAGGTTGGTTTTCTTTCCTCCCTACATACATAAACCTCAGCTGAGTTTTCCATCTCAGTGTCCAAAGTATTTGCAAGTACCATGCTAGGGAGTGATTGAAAGCAAAGATTTCCACCTCCTATGAAAGTTTAGCCTCTCCCTGAATGGGGATCCTAACAATGGATGACCTTTTACAAGGGAGCAACTAAATTTAAGTAAATTAAAATAGGTAGTAGCAGCATCAAGATAAATAATGTAGTGATAAGCAAGTAAGTGGAGGGAATATTTTTTCAAATAAATTTTGGCTTAAATAATTTTCAATTGTTGCAATATAATTTTAAATTACTTTTTTTCCCCTTAATATTATTCTATATTAACTTATTGATTTCTAACAAGGAAGGCTTAGCAAATCTAGTTTTAGTTTTGTGTTCACACTGTAATTGTGTATTTATATTAATAAATAAAAACTTAGCACTAATTCATATATAGTACCTATAGATGTTTGAAGATCATGAAAATACAAGGATTAATAAAAATACTTTTATAAAATAAATTGATACATTAAATTCTCAGCCTGTAGTTGAACACAAAACATATTACTTCATTCAAAGTCTCAAGCAGGCATCAGTCTCTTAAAATCAGGGTTACATATCTAACACTGTTAACCTTCAATGTTAAGAGGTTGCAGAGTTTAAGTCAAAGACACAGTATACCTTACCCCTACTGTGCTGATCTATTTTCATTTTCCACTTAGTCAGGAATAAACACTTTAGAAAGCCTGTCTAGCTGGATGGAGAAGACAGAAAGTGTTGTGGATTGGGTACCATTTTCACAATCTGAAGGCATGATTTCATCTGTGCCATGTTCTTTCCAAATTTCATATAATCATGACATTATGTTTCAAAAGAAGTAGAACATAAAAGAATAAAGAAAAATACTGATGAAAAAGAAGATTAAATAAAAAATATTAAATTAGATTTACTCACATCTTTTACTTCTAAAATAACTAATAATAACAGAACCCAATATATTTTGTATATTGTAACAGTAGAGGAAAGAGCTCAGTGAGTCTTGATTATTGACCATTTCATATTTTATAATTACTTATATCTTCTTATCAGAAACAACGTGCCTTGATGCCTGCAATGTCCCCATTTAGATGCATGTTTTTAACTGTAACTCATAATACCATTGAAGTTTCCTGCTGTAGTAGAATTTTTGAACACAGAGAAATCAGGTCATGGGAGAAATTTATATCCTCAGATATCTCTTCAAGATTATTCTGTGTATACATGTGTATATATATACTGTGTATACATAGCCTATTTATGCAAATAGAACATTTTTGTCTTGGGAAAAAATATTTGGAATGCACTTCACTTCATAAAGAAAATATCGCCACAATTCATCAACTTCTTTTTACTCTTGGAAACTGAATCTGCATGTCTCAGAAGTTCATAATCCAAAAAAAATCAGTCACCATGAAAGGGGACATTCCAAACCTTTGCAACCAAAGCAAGCTTATTAAAAGGAAAAAAAAAAACCAGGAAAAAAAAAAAAAGAGAAAGGAAAAAAGTATGCAAGTGTTCCCAAAGGTAAAATGATGAAAGTCATTAGACTGTAAGAGTACAGTAAAGCAAGTGTTGGAAATGGGCAGGAATATGGCCATGTTTACAAATTGTGCTTGTTTGTTTCCAAAATATTTCAGTTTAAAAATACAACAGGGACTATACTAAAAGCAATATTTTCATATATTATGAAAATTTAAATAAACATTTCAACATTAATATGCTGTTTTCTCCAAATCAAAATAAAATGTTTAAGGTTTGCTAAAACTAAACTATACTTGTTTCCCTTTCTACCTCTACCATTCTCTCAACAAATTTTAAGAGGACTGTATGATCAGATTTTAGTCTGTGGTACTTACTCATATGCAATATTCATGCATAACTTTCCCTTATTTTTCAAGATTTACAGATATGTGATGGAGAGCTCAAAAGTCATGAGGGCTTCCCTGCTTGGAACCCAGACTGTGAACAGAGCCCACAGAGCATCTCACCTTCAGCTGTGAGATCCAAGAGCCTACTCTTAGAGGTGCATTGACTGTATTGGCTTGACATAGCCACACAGGCATAGAGAGAGACTTTATGTGCCCTATTTTGCTTTTCTTCTGTGTCATCGGGACTGTTCTCATTCCTACTCCAGCAGAGGGTGAGAAGTGAGATGTAATGGAAAATCTAAAGATCCCTTATCTCATTCTTTCCTATGATAAACATTACCTTGATTATCCAAGTTCTATTTGGATACAGAAAAAAAACATAAAGCAGGAACATCAACAACCTAAAAATGTCAAGATAATGAAAAAACTCTGATTACTTTCACTGGAAGCACCTGCTTACTGTGAAAGGCAGCATGGGTGAAAACACAAGTTGTTTGCAAAATAATAATGAGTGAGAGACAGAGGTTTACCAAATTGGAAGTCAATGCCTAGGAGACAAGGAGGAAGAGCTCAAGAAGGTATGGCAGTGGACAGGAAGCTTTTGGGCTTTTGTTGTCTTAATAAGTGAGAAATTGTTAGTCAGATTCTGATTCACTTAAGCTTTTTTTTTTTTTTTCCTATGAAGAAAATATCAGATCCAAGTAATAATAAAGCATGTTCCCAGAAATGGGTTCCACAGATATCTTCCTCCCTTCAGATATGTTCTTTAGGAACAGAAAACTAAAACAAATGCAAAAGAGGAGAAGTAATTCACTGTTAAATAATATTTTGTTAAGAAAGGATTTCAAGTGAAACAATCTAACCAACTTTTTTCTGTTGTGAAAGTCGGAAATTCTGAGCTGCCAGTATGAAGGCTGACCACTCTTGCCGTTCCTCAACTTTATTGGAAAGTATCTTTTAGCATTCTTCAGAAACAATATTCTAGGAAGTCTAATTGTACAGTATCCAGCCCTCTTCCTGTTCTTTTTAGTGCAGTATTTAATGGCAAGTAGCCAGCATCATTAGCTAATTTGCTGTAGTATTTCCATGTTCAGTGACCTTCTGTTTCAAATAACTTTCAAAACAAATAGTTACTCATTCAAACAAAGTTCCATTCTAAGAAAATATTTAACTAAGTCTTTGCTTTATCAAGTGTATATATAAGAGGGAGCTATTCATTTTAAGATGTGCGTCAATGTAGCAAAATGGTAATGAAAAAACAGTGAATAAAGTCTTTGAGATAAAATCCTCTGCAGCAAACTTTCATTAGTAGTTTTATGGTCATCTTCTGTTCTAACTTCCTTTAAGCTGCAAGGTTTTTCTATGTATTACAAGACAAGGCAACAAACAGTGCAGAAGTGCAATGACAACTTTTTGCAATTACAATAAATTAATTATCTGTTAAGCTACTAATAGGTTTGGAAAATCCAGTGTTCTTTGTATCTCAGTTTAAAAGGATCAAACAGAACATAACATAGCAAATTTGAAGGACCTTGTAGGATCTCAGAAACTGGTCTTAGCTGGAAATTGAAGGCCCTGACATCCTTTGTATTCTACCAGAGTTTATTTATTGACAATTTTCCAAAAATGAGTAAGTTGCATAAAATATTTTGTGATTCGAACTTTCTTCAGACATCCAATGCACAGACAGACAAATCCTATAGTGGGGGTACTTTTTCAGTCCTTTTCTTTGCAGTGCTTACAACACTGAATCAGTAATGGGAACAGGGTAAACGGGACAAGTGGAAGAAGAGTGAAGACGGAGTGGGGGATGGAGGACTGTAAGCCTGGAAGTGTTGCCACTAACAGACCTGTGGACCCTACTAATTTTTTTTTCCCTACACTAGGAGAAAGATTTTCCCAACTACATCTGGAAGCTTTTATGCTAAAAGAAAAATCATTGCTTGCTTATCATTCTATGATATGAGAATTTAGGGAAAAATTATTCCTTGACCGTATTTTCATTTATAGTTTAATGTTACCTCCAGTAAACCCCCCAAAAATGTTTTTTACTGGAAGGAAAGATCTTTCATCAAAATACCAGTTGTCATGTCACCTGAATTATTTTCAAACAGTTCTGAAAACCCACAAACTTATTAACTTAATAACTTTAAATCTGAAGCAGATAATGTATTCATGAAAGAGGTTTATTTCTACTTATGGGAGGAAACAAAAATAAACAAAGTCTGGATGGGAATTCCTATATTTTATCTTAATGTCTCATAGTCTCTGGTTTATTTATTTGGACTTGTGGAACAATGTAAGAGGGGAAAGGATCTATTCTGTGGTACAGAGTTCTAGTAACTCACTAGTTTGTTTTGTCTTGCCTGTCCAAGTAGATTTTGGTAGAAGGTACCATGACAGTTTGTCTCTAGAGGAAAACATTCTGATAAGGTTTCATGAAACTGGTAAAACAGATATTATTTGAAGCATTATAAGGTCAATTACAAAAGTGTCAAATAGATTTGCAACCACCTATAGAAGAATGTGTTAGCCAATTTATGTAAACTGAAAGGTACAAAATGTTTCTTTCCTTCACATATTCATTTTCCTGTTGTGATCAGACTCAATGATTTAGTATAACTGGCTTGCAGGATATGTGTCTTTTATTATTTGTTTTGCTGCATTTATTTTTTCCCTTTATGTTTAAATGCCTCAAGTTAAATTGATGTAGGTTTCCTAAGTTTCTTAAAGATCTGAGAAAGATCGAAATTTTTTTGTTTGTTTGTTTTTAGCTTTTCATTCAGTGAAGTAAATAATTTCTCAGTATCATAGCTCACCCCATTTCTGAAAGATGATTGATAGTGTATCTGGCCCTTTGTAATTTCAAACTTTGAATTTATTCCCCAACTCCCTTTGAAATCAAATGTGAAATACATAACCCTTAATATATATTGCTCAGTGTTAACAAACTTGAATACACAAGTAGCTCATCAAGATTTTAATGCAAAAGCTTATTAGCTAACTTCACTAGTCATCCAGGTTTATTCACTGAATTCAGTAACAGAAAACTCTCATTGGGTTCAATGACAGTAGAGGTAAACACTTTATAATGTCCTTTCCTGTTTTACCTTTGTATGACACTAAAAACATGAGGACTGCAGACTGGCAGAATTGGCTACCAAATGCTTGTACTTACTGGCAGTATACAGACATGGAGAAGACAACTGTGTATCTTTGCTCTGATTGCTTCTAAAACATAGAAAGGAGTGAACACTACTGGAGGGCCTGCGAACTATTTTATGGGTATAGCTGTCTTACATGCCTTTATGATCAGTTAGAGAATGCATGTATATGGCCTTATTTTAGTGTTTTGTACTAAGTTACCAGGCTTTTTAAGTCCAGATTACTGTGTCTTCACAGATAAGTGATGTACAGAGGAGTTCTTCAGTTTGATTTATGTATCTTTCCCAGACTTTTATATGCCTTATCTCTCCCATGGTTAGTCCCACCCTTGGCATTGCTCCTTCCCATCAGGACTTGAAAGAGGAAGAGAGAAGGATGGAAGTCTTGCTGCATTATCATCTGAAATGCTATTGCTGGAGAAGCCTCCTCTCTGGATAAATGAAAACTAAGGTCTTTACATTGTACTTCAGACTTTAACCAGGCTTTTAAATCGTGTTCTGCTCTGGTGATGAATACACCATATGCCTTATAAAGCATGTGATAAGTCATTCACATCAGCTGTCTTTCTAATTCCCTATCACAGGCCTTAGTTTTGTTCTTTAAAACCGAAGTTACTGCATATGCAAAAATTAGAAATCATACCAGTATATAATTGAATGTGAAATTTATTCTCTCCCTCTACTTCCCTGCTCCTGTCCCTTTGTGTCACTCCCTGCCTCCTTATTCCTTTTTCTCCCTCTCTCCTTCCCTCCCTATTTGTATATATGAGATTAGAGGAGACACAAACAATGTCAAAGAAATAAAAATAGTATTTCTTAATCTAATCTGGTAAGTGGTTTCTAGAAACTAAAACTGCAGTTAAAGGAATATATTCTCCATATAGGGATTCCACAGTGTTATTAGAGTTATTTGTTGGCAGTTTGTGAAATAAATCCTTATCTATTTGTAGGTGTTGGTGACCAGTCATATCCATTTGTTTGACAAAACTCAGATATTTTTCAGTCAATGAATTGCTTGTAAATTTTCATGTGTGTGCTTGCTCTCCTAAATTCAGAGTACGCACCTTGACTTTTTTTTAGACTGTAGAAGATCACCTGGAATTAATCTTTTTCTTTGGGTTTGTGACAGATAGACTTATGTTTTAGTGCAAATATCTATCATCATAAAAAATACATTCTAAATTGGTAAATGCTCTTCAGTATCAAAGTTACCTTCTTGAAGTTTTTCTGCCAATAAACTTTACTGTTAGGAAATTAACGAACAAAACCAAAGGAGACATAAAAAAAATTAAATGACTGTTAATAAATGATATTTTGCAATATCTGCCCAGCAACATTTCAGTACCACATTTAGAAATTGTCACATCAGTACCCCATTGCTACATCAGAAATTCTTACCGATGAAAACCTAGCACTGTATTCTTGACAAAAATATTATATGATCAAGGGACAAAGCTCCCTCGGTTGGACCCTATTCTAGGACAATAAGTAGTTATTTTCCAGATAGAATATTGATTATGTTGCCCAAAAGTCATTTAGTCCTTACTTGTTTCATATATAGACTGCGAAACTTCCTTATTGAAATTGGAAATGATCTCATCTTTTTCCTGTAGCCTGGTTGAGCAAAAATATTTTAAAAGCATTTAAGAAATACTTGAAATGTGGGAAAAATACCTGCAGACATGGTTCTTTTCTATTTATCTAGTATTGTTGTATGATATTTAAACATAATTGCTTATGTCACTTCTGATATCTCTAAATAAACAACTAAGTATGGAGATACGGGCCGTATAAACATTAGGGAAGGTTATTTGACATAAAAAGGCACTCTAATTTAAGCTGTAAAGAATATATCTTGTTTGACCTTACTTGAGTCTCTAGTGGTTAGTTCTGAGTCACTGGGAGAATGTGGCTTGGAATTTGATTTTGATTGACAGGTGGCCTCCCACTGAGGGAACACTGAAAAGTGCTGAGGAAGCAACATCCCAAGAGCTGTTTTTGTGGTTTTGTTTGCAACAATTAGGAAAACCAAGAGACAGAGCAGACTGGAGGGTTGCACAAGTACTCCAAACAGTCAGGTTAGGGCCTCAGAAGATCCTCTGCCTGCTTCTAAAGAGCACTCAGGCATTGGTATCTTGTTGGAGGCGTAAGGTGTGCTGACAGTAGGAGAGGATTGGGAAGGCTAAGTTCAATTTGAAGGTTTCCAAAGACAGCACTTTCTCTGTATATGTCAGGTCCTCCTGGGGTCCTGCTGATGCGCAGTGTAACTGCCAGCACGTCTAAAAGAGCATGTTGTGAAAATGAACAGTGATGTCTATGAGGACATGGGTTTGGCATTGGGGAAGCAGGCATTTATCTGCAGAAATGAGTATGCATTTGTGTCTGTGGAAAGAGACCTTGTACCCATGTGGCTAACACAATGTGGTGGACTTCCTTTTGGCAGAATGGTTTTAATGAAGTATCTGCCTCCACCTGTTCCTCCACAGGAAGCCTTTATGAAATGTGCTGAAGCAAGCTATCATGTCCCAGAGCAGTTTTCTACGAGCGTGTAAGTTTGTAACAGAAATAAATTCCTCTGGTGCAAGAAAGATTTGAAATGAGCAACGTTGATAAAGTCTTTATTTACTAATGGATTTGGGGTGCATTTTCTTAAAACTTGAGATTTGATACAGCAAGTAGCAATCTTGGAGCACTGGAAGACATTTGAGAAGAGCAAATAGAGAAGAGACTTTTCTATTGTATGCATTTATGTAGGTAGGTTGGTTTGCCTGTGCTTGTACCCTTGCTATATCATTTTTCATTGTTTTTTGAGGGGAAAAAAGTCATCACATTAAGGAGTTATGGAATTCTCTATGCTTTGCTTGGCAGACTTTCATACAGCAACTTGAACCCACCTAACTTCAGTCTATCTTTAACATAAATCATCCAAAGGGCTTCAGAAAGACATAAGCTATTGAAAATACACAAAGTGCTCTTTTCCCACAAAACTTCAAACATAACAGCTGTTCTCTGTTTTTTTAATTCTTCTGAGAATGCAGTGATTTGACAAGTTGCAATATGGATTGTATTTATTTAGTTCATATCCTGTCTTTTAACAATTATTTCAATAACTATACAAAATATTTGAATTTACACTTTGCACTTTACATTTTCTTTCCCACTCAACTGCATAAAGAAAAATAATGACCTGTGATACCATTATCCAAGACTGTTTCATAAGAAAATGAAAAATATGTTCTGTCCACCATAGTTTTGAATTTATTTAAAGGGATATTCCTATTTAGCAACAATTTATATCTAGGTTGCCCAAAGAAAACAGAAATTAGAGGCACTATTTTCTATATGTATTGGCATAAAACTAGTTTATGTTATTAGTGGCATTATCAAACATCTGAAATACAGAAGGAGTCAGAGCTGACGTTTAATTCACCTGATTTCTGTGGAAACAGTGGTTTTTTTCTGGTTAGCTCTTCCTGAATAATTGCAGGGTAAGATTGACTTTAGTTTAAAGGCAGGTCATTCATCTGTCCTTCTTCCAAAAGGATCATCACATAATTTGTGACATGAAATGCCAGATATTTATATTGTCATTCACAGCGACTAAAATTGCTTCAGTAACTATTTCCTATGCTAAGTATAGGGAAGGCTACATATGCTACAGCCAAGGTAAGCACATGTCTACGGTATGGTAGATATTCAATTTTAATGGAACCCATTTTGGCGAAAGTAGTTGTTTGCTTTCAGAAGGAGGTCAGCTTTCTGTAGCTCTATAGTGGTTAGTTGTCTGAATATCCCACAGACTTATTTAGAATAGGTCCTGTAGGGATATTGGTGTGTAGCACAGTGTAAGATGTATTCCATCTGTAGATCCACTTTCGGAGGCAAATGAGATACAAAAAAAAGTAAGCAAAAGTAACAAATATTAAAATATAGAGAGCCACTTCACTGCAGCAATTCAAGCTTATTTTATTTCTAACACCAAGGTACAATAAGCAATCGTATTCTGGCTTTTTAAAGAGGTTAAACTGCAAATCAGTAACCTGTGTTTACACAGCTATTGTAAACTTTTGGAGTACATTAACACTTCTTATGCACTCACAAATTGCTAAATACCCATCTAGGATCGTGTTATCAGAAAATTTGGAAAACAGATTAATTTAACTTCACATTACATTTCTAATCCATCGGTTTTGTTGTGGCATGGAAGATCCAAAAGGTAATTAGTACTTATGAGTACTGCTTCTGTCATTTGATCTTCCCCTGAAAAACAGTGTTGGGAAGATTAGAATAAGTAGTCCTTACAGAATTCCTCAAGAAGATACTTCTGAAAGTCAAACTTGGGGGCTCAATTTTAATTGTGAATTAGCTCAACAGCCTCTCTAAACTAGCAATAACATTATTCACCCTTCACATTTAATATATAAACAGGAACAAATCCTTGGGAGTTGGTGCCCACTCTTGAAACAGTACCATGAAGCGGCCAGAGCCATTGTTTGTTGCTGGTTGTGCCCTTCCCCATGAGTAACTCTCACCAGGGTTTCCAGCTCAGTATCTCATCTGTCCCAAAACTTGCAACTATTACACACTAATTCTACAGCAAGAATAATGTTGATAACACGTCTACATCTATGTCCTCATCGTATGTTGGAATGTTATGTAAAACAAACAAGCACAGTGTGGGGCAAGTGTTAGAAAACCTGCCTGGGAATGCTATGTGAGCCTGTAGGGTTTCTGGTGCTCTGGAGGCTGCTTCAGGCAGGTGAAGCATGGAAATACCTCATGGAGTGTGGGTCTGGATCCTGGGTTTACACAGGTGTTTTCTTACTGAAGTTAGCCTTCATGACCAGCCTGACAAAGACTGTACTTAAGCTGAAAAAAACCCCTTGGATTATTATTATTATTATTATCATCATTGTTGTTGTTGTTATTATTGTTATTATTGTTAATATTATTATTATTATATTTACTTGTACCCTGAAACAATTTCCTGAAAGTAAAGATAAATGTACACATCTTCTGTGGTTTGTATAATCATATGTGTATACAACCACCTATCAAGTAAAATACATGTTTTTATATAAGTGTGTGTGTATATATGTCTGTATATATACACACAGAGCATCTTGGTATATATTACTGTCTATCAAGAAATGTATTGCTACTTGTTTTTTTGAATACCAATATAATATTATTACATAACTCATCTATAGTCAAAACATTTTAAGTACCTTGAAGATACATATAAACACAGTCATGACAATAAATACAGTTTATAAAAAGAAAGGAAAAAGGTGGGAGAACTAGTTGTAATGGGAAGTTCAAGGTAAAACATATTCATCAGCTTCGCTTTGCAACTGTTGAATATGAATGTGGTTATGTATTTACAAAATATATACATTTCCTTTTTTTAGAAACTGCATATTAAGTTTATTTGGGTTTTGATACTTCACACCATTGTTTTTAAAATTGGCTAAGATATACTGCTAGCATAGTCCTGAAATCAAGTAATTAAAACTTGGTACTGAAATACCAAATGGGTGCCTAAATGTCATTCTTAGCATGAGTATAATGCTTATTAATTATTCTTCTCTGACCCAGTGTAGAATTTCATCACATGAAGCTTAGAAGATGACAAGCAGGGTCATTAAAATCTAACAGATTGAATGGACCTTTGAGATCTTCCAGACAAGGGCAAGGTGCTTGCATAGCTTTGAGAATATGGTTTGCCTACAACGTTGTTTTCAAATTCATGCATACTTCGAACATCACATACGAAGACAACATTCCTTGTGTAGGGACCAGGTCTCTTCAAGCGAGACTCTGATCCCACAAAAATTCATGTACTTGATTTTATGTAATTGGAAGTAGTTCTGCTGATTTCAGCATAACAACACAGAGGCTTAGATTTATGTGGTCTCTTTTTTAAGGTCAAGCAAAAAGTAAATAAGGAACACAACATAAAGAATGTGTAGTCTTAGGAGGAGGAAAGAAGTTTACCAACTTGAACAAGGCCAGCATTTTGTCCTAAAGCCCTCTTCTTGAATCAATATGCATCATAAGCCACCTGGGATGGGTATGGTCTCCTCACTGCCATTTATAAAGATATACTCCATTGTGAATTTCAGGCATTTTTATAATATTTTTATTTATCATTTTGTCTCTTCTAGGTTGTTAATAGTAATAAAAAGAATAAAAAGTTTGGATAGTGTTATTGAGTGGAAAATACTGTGTTGGACTCAGCAGAACCCAACATGGAAAAACTGATCTAATTTCAGTACACAGGAGAGTACATATAGGATTAGAAGAGTTCACAGCGCCTCTACTAAAATTTGTGCTCTAACAATGTATTTGCTGAAAGAAGATCTGCAAATATATTGAAATTTGCACGCTAGCAAGATGACTTTTAAACTACAGCCCTGCTATAGACTGTCAGTGTCTTGGTTTAATGCAATAGGATCAAGCAGACTTTGCTGGAAATCCAATATAGTTTGGACATATACATTAGTAGTACATATGAGGAACAAGTTCAGAAATATTGATTAATAGTTAAAAACAATAGAAAAGTTATCAATATCACTCATTGAGACACTGAGAAATAGTTTAAAAATTCAAATTGAAAGAATAGGATTTTCCATCATCAGTAAAGTTCCAAAAAAATTTGATACTTTGCCTATATTGTCTCATTTATGCAAAGTTCTATACATTTACTGACTTTCACCAAACGAGTAGTACTGCTAACATCAGTGCTAAGCATCTGCATGAATCTTTCCACAATGAAATCTGGATTTTGAATATAGAATCATAGAATCATAGAATCATAGAATCACCTCGGTTGGAAAAGACCTTTAAGATCATTGAGTCCAACCGTTAACCTAGCACTGCCATCCCACCACTAAACCATGTCCCTAAGCACCTCATCTATCCTTCTTTTAAAGACCTCCAGGGATGAGGACTCCACCACCTCCCTGGGCAGCCCAGTCCAGAGCCTGACAACCCTCTCGGTAAAGAAGTTTTTCCTAATGTCTAGCCTAAACCTGCCCTGGCGCAGCTTCAAGCCATTCCCCCTCGTCCTATCATCTGTTACCAGGGAGAAGAGGCCGACCCCCACCTCGCTACAGCCTCCTTTCAGGTAGTTGTAGAGGGCGATCAGGTCTCCCCTCAGCCTCCTCTTCTCCAGACTAAACAACCCCAGTTCCCTCAGCCGCTCCTCGTATGACTTGTGTTCCAGACCCCTCACCAGCTTGGTTGCTCTCCTCTGGACCTGTTCCAGCAAGGCAACATCTTTCTTGTAGTGAGGGGCCCAAAACTGAACACAGTATTCGAAGTGCGGCCTCACCAGCACCGAGTACAGGGGCACGATCACTTCCCTACTCCTGCTGGCCACACTATTCCTGATACAGGCCAGGATGCCATTGGCCTTCTTGGCCACCTGGGCACACTGCTGGCTCATATTCAGCCGGCTGTCAACCAGTACCCCCAGGTCTTTTTCCACCAGGCAGCTATCCAGCCACTCATCCCCAAGCCTGTAGCGCTGCATGGGGTTGTTGTGACCCAAGTGCAGGACCCGGCACTTGGCCTTGTTGAACCTCATACAATTGGCCTCGGCCCATCGATCCAGCCTGTCCAGGTCCCTCTGCAGAGCCCTCCTCCCCTCCAGCAGATCAACAGTACCACCCAGTTTGGTGTCATCTGCAAATTTACTGAGGGCACACTCAATCCCCTCATCCAGGTCATTGATAAAGATATTAAACAAGACTGGCCCTAGAACTGAGCCCTGGGGGACACCGCTTGTGACCGGCCGCCAACTGGATTTAGCTCCATTCACCACGACTCTCTGGGCTCGGCCACCCAGCCAGTTTTTAACCCAGCGAAGAGTACATCCATCTAGGCCATGAACTGCCAGCTTCTCCACGAGAATGCTATGGGAGACTGTGTCGAAGGCTTTGCTGAAGTCCAGGCCATTCACTTTCCTTTTCCTTACCATAAATGACAAATATTTGCTAACATCACCAACAAAGTGAAAGAAAAATAATTGCAAGATAAGAAGCTAAAAATCTAGGTTTCTTGACAAATTCACTGCCCTTTGAGACAATCTGGTACATTTTAGTTATTATCCTTTAGGGGAACTTTTTTTTTTTTTTTAATATCAAAATCTTGAACCACTTTGTACCGATAAAAACTATGACTTCCCGCCCCACTTTCAGAGACACCAATAATTCTTCCACGGGTTGTTCATTTCTTTTTTCTCCATCTTTAGTTTTATTATAAAAATAAATGGATTTTTTATTTTCTTTTTAAGTCAACAAACTTATTTTCAGCCACTCCTGCTCTGTCTTTTATTATTATCTGTGTCTTGTAGCCTTAGGCACCTATTTCTGTATTCATATTTAACATCATAATAGATCTTATCTAACTGTTTTCTTAAGGAACTTTTATGTGGCATCTGTTCATCTGGAATGTTCAAAAATACTTCTGAAAGAAGTGCCAACTCTTATTTAATGCCCCTAGGGAATAGATGTCTCTTTCTTTGGGGCACTTTTGAACGTACCACCTGTGGATGCCATTTCCTGTTGTTTAGCTGTGCATGCTGTTCAGGTGAACACTTACATATCTTTTATTCTGAGAGTCAACTTTTAAAATGTCTTCCATTGCAATTACTTTTTAATAGTCTCTTGGGATCTAATGCAGCCATGTTACTAAACATGAGCCAAGCTTTACATTGACTTCAGCAAGATTACCCTATGCTTAAAGTTATTAATGAATTAGCATACTTTCAGAGATGGGAAATTTGATTGCAGTGATTTTATTAGATGAGACATTTAGTAGAGTTGCAGGCACAAGAGAAATTTGCTAATGAAGTATTTTAAGTAGAACTTTTAAATGGTGAGTGAAAATAACAGCATTAGGCCAAATTTTCTCCTTTGGACAACATAATAGGGTACATTCTTTAGATTCAGAATTTGTGTACTATTTATTCAATATCAGATGTTGAAAATAAAGCAATAAATGAAAATGTGATGGAAAAAAAAAGGAAACACAACTACAATTCCAAATATCAAATTTAAATCAACTCTAGACAGTTAAAGTAATATCAGAGGTAATAAATGTAATAAGTCAATGTCTGCTAAAATCAGCAAGATTGTAGTCTTAGAATCATACAGCTTAAAAGTATTCACACTTCAGTCTTTTTTATTATATTCTGCATAGCACCTTGCTGTACTACACAGCAGCTGTATTAAGCACTAATGGAACTCCAAAAAGAGTTCAGGACTCTGCTTCGTCTTCATTAGAGCTCACTCAAATAAATTTTAATGCAGTATAAAGATCTGTGAGATGATATACCACCCGATAGACAGAAAAGCAAGAGGAAGAGAAAAGGACTACAACATGACATTTTAAAAGAGTAAAGATCTGTAGACAGAAACACTGCAGAGAAAGAAGTAAAGGAGGAGACTTGTACTGGAGAGTATACAACAGGCAAATACAAATTTATAAAGGCTTGACTTTAAAAAATATCTCTAAAATACCAGAAATCAAATGAAAAAGTGGGTAACAATGAACTTTTTTAAGTGTTCACCTTGTGCCATATTACTGGAAAATTATTTAATAAATTCTGTAAATCTTCCACCTTTCTTAGGCCCATGTAACTATTAACTTAATAAAAAATGTATCTACATTCAGTATAAATCAAAGAAGAATTAAGATTTCTTTCAGTTTCAAATAACTTGTAAAGAATTTTGTGGATCCACTCTTCACCTTTAGCAGTGTTATAGTATCCAAATATAAAAAGTGCAAATATTTCAGTACTTTGAGCAACTTTACACTTTTTTTTTTTTTTAACCTGGGCACTTCTAATAATTTTGAGCAATAAAAGTATTTCATTGAGATATTTTGAGTCAGCTTATAGCCAAATAGTGTATCTGTATCTGCAACTATTAATTTTTCTTATTTAAAAAATATTGTTACTTGTCCAAAAAGTAGTTATAGAACACAATATTGCACCACAAAAAAAAGTCCATGTCTGTGGAACAATAGATAACCTTGGCTATCTTAATATTTTTTATTCTATTTGTGGTAATAGCCATCAGTTTATCTTTTTACTTGCTACTTATTTATTATCCATAGCATCCTGATACTGTTCAAACAGACAAACCTCAAAACTGATAAAGTTTTCATTCCTCAAAGACAGTGCTATTTATGTCGTCTCATTTTCAATTGTATCTTGTTCAATTTTTCAACTCTGTATCAAAGCCAAAGCCTGGCAGAGAAAGAAGAAAATTACAACAATCTTGTCCTTAGACTTAGAGGCTTAACATCATTTTTCTGTTAGACATGATGAAGTAAGTCACATTGCAGCCTTATGTCCTAGTGAATTACTAAACATAGTCTCAGCACAACGCCACCTCAGTTTACCACAGCAGACAGGGAAACTTTTTTTGTTGTTTATCTGTGTTTCAGGAGACAGAAAGACCTTGGTGTCCTAAATGCAATGAATATTCATCCCTCAGGAGAGCATGGACATTTTACCAGTGTAGTAGTATACAACCAGCACCATCATGCATTCTCGCACAGCTTTAAGAAATGTCAGAGTTGCACTAAATTTGAAGTAGAGGAGAAAGTATAGTGGCCTATATAATGTTCCAGATCTATAAAAACAGAGAACTAAACAGCTTTGTACTGCTGACAACTAACAAGAAACTTCCCCTTTGATTTAACATTTTCAAATTCAGAGTGATGTTATTTATAAATGAAATAACGTTCAGAAAGGTGCCTCTTCAAATGACTCATTGACTTGTTCTTCCAAGATACACATATACATCAAGAGGTTTAATAAAGCCACTCCAAACAGGGACAGTGCTATTGTTATTGGACTTTGCTGGGGTAGACAGAGAAATGTCAGACAGGCTCTTTGGTGACCAGCAGAGCTGACTATGTATCCTAGTTAAATGTAGTAGTTAATATCCCATGAAGATGTAATAATATTAGTGTAGCTTCAGTACCTGGGGGACCCATTTCCACATTGTTCTCATTGAAGAGACGTCGTCTGAATACAGTCCAGTGAGGAAATGGTTTTCTTAGCCTACTGAAAACATCCTGTGTGAGATCAAACTTTGTTATCCTTAGGTGCCTTGGTATATTTTAAATTATCCTAATATTCATTCTAATTGAATTTTCCATTACACTCTTCACTTTCAAAAATGACCATGTTGGGCATCCACCTTTATAGAGCCAGATTCCTGCCCTTCTAGAACCATGTGCATCTATTTTATATGGGTTTATTTTCTATGAAGTTAAAATGCTGAAATAGTGTGGGTTCACAAGAGGATACAGAAACAGGGTTTTGCATTGGTTTTGGTTCACCTGGAATTTCACCAGGTTTGCCTTAAGTGCAGGGTTCAAAGAAAATTTCAGTGATGTTTTCCAAATTTGGTTTGGGTGAGATCCAAAACCATAAATCCTCCATCCTTTGTACATACATATTAGAGTACTCTCACATGCTCTGCAAGGTGGTACACTCAGAACTCAGCCCAGGTCTTTTGAAAGTTTGTTTGAAGCAAGGCCAAAATTTGGGGCTGTAATTAAACCAAAATTGAGGCAGATTTGGCCATAATGTGCATTCAGTTGTGAATGATTTGTAGACTCCTAGGAGGTGGTATGATGCCTTACTGTTTCTTTACCTACCAGTCATTAGCAGGAGGCGTGAAGGAGGAAGTCACTTTGGTCTGATTCTCTCTGGTAGATGTAAATGCACTTTCTCCCAGGCATCTATACAACATTCTCAGTGGACTTTGTTTAGAGGAAAGGTTAGTCTCACACAGAAAAAGATAAACTTGGTTGCATCTGCTTTTGAATTTAATAAGGCATATCAGAATGTGAGTTAAGATAAAATCCTGGAAATAAAGAATATATTTTAATGACATTCCCTCCTTATTCCTTATCCTTTTGGTTTGTTATTACACCAATATAATTCAGTATTTTTGAATATGTAAATATGTGGGGTTTTATTTTAGGTCACATCTTTGACCATCTCACGATTAACATTTTTGTTGCTCCTGTGCTATGAGCAGACTTTCTGCCTGTGGTTAGTACACTTATTATACAATTAGAAACAGTGAAAGAAAGGATATACTCTATTCTGTAATACTTGTCCTTTAGTGCTAGATTCTGCCACTTATTACTGAATTACTTCTACAAATAGGTGTTCTTTTTGGACTAGGGATTTCCACTGACATAACTTAGATAACATTCAGATGAAGATTATAATTTCATGTACTATATTATTCAGCAGATATCCATTTTCCTCATTTTAATTTCAGCACCAGTCAAGCATGCACATAATTTTTTTAGTGTATTTAATTTTAATTTTGCTATGACCAGTTGAAGTCAAAATGTATCTAGTAATTTTTTCCAGAACACTGATACACATGCATGTTTTCTATCTTAGCTTGTTTGAGCTTTCCATCATGAGAAAGCTCCATGGCAACTCAGTGTATGGAAACAGATGTGAGGTCACACAAAGCCTATGGAGTGAAACCTGAAGACAATGGAAAAAACTCTTTCAAGTCAATGCACTCTGGCAATTTGCTCAGCTTCACAAATAAAAAAGCTTTAGATGCTTAATGCAAGAGCTCAGTACAGTTAAACAATCACTAAAAGGGTCAGTCGGTGTGGTCAGTTTGGTGTTTCAGAGTACACTCTTCTTTTTTACCTTCCCTTCTTCTTACTCCCTCAGAGATCCTTTATTTCAAATTCATTTTAAGAATCTTCTTAGAATGGCTTGTTGAGGAAAACTGAAATGTTGGCTACAAAAAATTTTCTCCACTTAAAAAGAAATGAGTAAGTTTCACAAGCAGTTAAATCTTATTGACCATCAAAGAGATAACAGAACTCAAATCATGTGAGCCACTTTTCTAAAGAAGCTGTAGGCTCTTCCATCATACAGGTACTTTGAAGGTCTCACTGCAAGATCTCTTACTAATCAGAATATTCAGAAATTTTAAATGAGGTTCAATGTTATCTCTCATTAAGTCTGTGAGTCACCTTTCAGAACCTAGCTTATATGCTACATGATAGATTCTTTGCAACTGGCCAGCCAAACTCACTCCCACCTGCAGCAGTATTTAATTTCCTAAAATTGCATTTCTTACACAAGGTAATCTAAGCTTAAATTTATATTTTAATTTTATATGCATTCTTGCACTTATTTGCTAAATTGCATGTACAGAAAAGATAAACATTTGCCTATCTGTAGTTTCAATATAAATATCAGTGGTTTTACATTTTTTCTGGGCTTCTTTGATACATGTTGAGGGTTTTTTTCACCTGAAGTCACAGGTGTGTTTACATAATACTTACCTGACTTATGTTTATCATCCTTAAAAATTTTTAGGCAAAACCAGACACCTGCTCTTCTTTAAACCAAATGATGCGTCAATGGTATGACTGGAGCCTTGCGTTTCAGATAAAGAAGACCATTGCAGGCCCTTGGGTCAATAAGGAAGTAATATTTGCATCTGGATGGAAATTATTTAGTGCAAAAAGACTGGGGAAAGTCTTTAAATTATTAAGAGATCTCTTCTAAAGTGGTCAGAAGTTACTTCTGTTATTTCTGAAGCAGTAACAGACTATTAAGGGTAAAGGAATAGCGGTGACAGCATCACTGGGAAACGGTATATTGTCTCAGAGGTGAAGACAATATAGCCCTAAAGGGTGCAACAGGCATTCATATTCAGTCTGTACTGTTCACGTCAGGGCCACTCAATTTCTCTCAAGAGAGACCTGGCTGCATAAATGTAACATACTGATGAGCCCAGTCCCTCTGAGACCTTGCCAAAGCTTCTAAATACGTTGTCCCCACAAAGGATTATTTCCTTCTCACTAAAACTCCAGTAACGGGACATTGTTGTCAGATTTAACGTAGCTGTAAGCAATAATAACAAGTTGCCGTTCTCTTATTTTCAAAAGATAAATGCAGAATTGTCCTGAGAAGGCACAGGGTCTTTTCCTTTGGAATTGTCCTTGACTACTGATCTTCTGCACATCACCACTAACATCAGTGCAGAAGTACAGGGCTGTAAGGGTGTCTTTGCATCCTGTCATCTCCTAAGCCTGAAAGGTTGGCAGAAATAAAGGAGTTCCAGGGCTTTATGAAAGCTGGGGTGAGGGGTCTGGGCCATTTACCCAGCCCAGAGGCAACCACAAAGGAGTGATGAAGCTTTTGACCCCTGTTTCTACAAATAAGAGGTAACAGTTAGAGAGCCCTTTGAAAAGCCTGGAGCTAAAGGAAATTAGTGATGTGCAAGTTAAAAACATTTAGAGGAAGTGTGGCTAATACAGATCAAAGGCAATTATGTAAAAACAGACCAAATATCGCTGGGGTTTTGTCCCGTTAGAAAGAGAAGCTGTTCCTATATCCCATCAGTATTTGAACAAACTTAAAGGTTATAGAGATCTGGCAGAACAGTGTCTTAGAGAATTTCTGAGCATGTAGAAAACAGGTAAGCAGAAAACCTAACCAAAAACATTTTCTGGTCGACTGTACAATATCATAACAATTTTCTTCCTAGTTTTCTGTATTTAGCAAGAAGTATTTTACCTTGGCAGAATTTGAAGAGAACACCAGTAAGAGTATCCTCCTGAACAAGTTGTCAGTGGCATACCACAAGCAGTTTGACAAATTATGTTGGAATTTGTATACAAATAATGATCCCCAGAGCTTGTAATTTACTGAAGATCTTCAGGTGATTTAGAAATAAATAAAACAAAGCTGCTTCCCTTGTGCCTGCCTCTACATTTCAATAGGAGTTATTTTCTCTAGAAAGTAACTCTCTGTACAGCACCTCACAGCAATATTAGGCCTTCTAAAAAAGTGAGACAGGCAAGTCAATTTCTGACACTTGGTCCTTTTTTCTCCCACCCAAGTCAGCCTGAGCACAGTTTCAAATCTGTGTACCAATTAGCATCTGAGGTAATGAAAAGGAACAGTTTATATTCAAGAAATGTAAGGCTTCTGTACTAAACCTATGTTAAGCCTCAGAACCCTCTAAATTATCTGCTTAATGCTTCAGAAATTTAGACATATATAATTTTGTTAGTCTCTAATGCTTATGAATAGACTTCCTAATGTCTCAGCTGTTATAATTTTCATAAATGGCAAACAATTGTGCAACTATGTAACACTGAGATCCAAGTTAATTATCGAGGCTGAGCTGAGCTGCTCAAGATGTCATGAGTAATGAACTGTGTGGGAAAGATGTGAAAATCCTGGCAAGAGACCTCAAAATATTAAGATAAATGTAAGCATGATTCGCAAGTATTCCTATTCAGTGTTCAGAAAGGCATTGGGAAGACACAACTCTTAGTGTGCATCATCCACAGAGAACTGGGAGAAAACTTAAAAAAACAAGAATATATTTAGACAATACATTTTTTCAATAGTCAGAACAAAGAGATAAAGTTTCAGCCTTTAAGAAGTATGGGGAATTGAATGTAGATTTCTCAACACTAGACCCCACAGGAGTAGGGCAAACTCTGATGACTTTGGACAGCAAAAATAAAACAAAAAAAAATTTGCTTCTTCAAACCTTGATTTTCACTCCTTTTTCATCTGTAGACACCCCTGTCACTAGTGGACCTGATAGTACTACCTGCTACAGAAATTGTCTTTCCCTTCCATTGTAGAAGTTTGTCTTCAACATTCATATCTTGGTTGAAATTCTTCTGGTGTCAGATATCCAGGTTTCTATATAAAACTTGATTTTTTGTTTCACATCATTGTTTTTTTAGGGGAATAAAGGAAAAGGGCTAATGAGCTTTAAAAATGTGCTAACATATTTTTCATTGAGAAAAATTCTAGCCCTTTCTTGCTAAGAATAGAAACTCCAAGTTTTACAAAGATGGACTATCTCTGTGAGAGTCTTTTGGTGTTTGGTTTGATTGGTTCATAGAATCATAGAATGTTTGGGGTTGGAAGGGACCCCTAGAGGTCATCTAGTCCAACCCCCCTGCAGTGAGCAGGAACACCGCTAACTAGATCAGGTTGCTCAGAGCCCCATCCAACCTGGCCTCGAATGTTCCCAGGGATGGGGTTAGTTGGTTGGTTGGTTGTTTTGCCATACCTGTGCATGAAAATCATAAGTTTCTTATGATTTTCTTAGTTCCAATAAATGGATGAGAAGAGGATATATTTGCTGCTTATAAATCATTAGATCAGCAAAAAGAGAGCTTTGTCAGTTTGTAGACTCAGCTAACCCAAGAAAGATGAGTTTATACTGACCCTGAACTCATTTTACCAGAACATAATTGTTAACCCAGTCAACATGGTCAAGATTCTTCAACACAAACTATCAAATATAAACACAGTTCAGCTATAAAGTGGAAAGCAGAAGCATTCTCACCATTCTTGAGAGATTAGCAATGACCTTATTTCTTCATCAGCCTTCCATCTGGGACCGGAGAGCACCAACTGATGCAGGGGAAGTTTTCTGGGGAAAAAAAAACCTATTAAAAATCATCATTCACCCTGTACAAGAGCAATAGGAACAGGACCAGGGGGATCTTCTACTCTTGTCTCTAACACCAGAAAGGTAGGAGAGCTATTTTCTCCTGAACTTCCTGTGGAGGGCTGAGGATAGGCAAAGGGGGATATGCCCCACTTATGTCTTGGAGTGCAGTTCTGCTGCATTCCTGGCAGATGAGGTGAGGTGTGAAGGGGCCACAGGACAGGGAGCATAGGAGAGGAAGGAGACTGAGGATGCTTACAGAGATGCTTGGGTTTACTAGAGCGAGGCTTCTCTGAGGAGAGGGTGATGCTGCAGGGAGCCTGGATCTTGTTCTACTCCTTTTTTTATTTACTCTGTCAGATCCTATTGGTTGGAGTGGGCTGGGAGGCACTGATTTCTGAGCCAGCATTTCCTCTTGTACACTGGTTCTGGCTGCTGCCTTGTACTTATGTCTGAGAATGCTGGCACAGACAGCAAGGGGCAGAGCAGGCTGGCTGCCCCCTAAAGCGTATGCAAAACTCTCCTGTGAGCCATGCAGATAAATCCAAAAGCACGGTGCAAGGTATGCAGTGACTCATACCCCTGGTGTGTTACAACCAAACAGACCTGTGTGAACCTGAGAGGAAGGAATCCCCAAGAATTCCTTACATTAAGAAGCCAATTCTCCTTAAGTCAAGCCTTGTCTTTACTTATCGACCATCTCCAGGCTTGAGAAATCATATTTTCCTATCTGCAAGGCTGGGAACCGTTGACAGCAACCTAACTACCTCAGACTCCTCAGGGGAAATGTCACATAAACTCTAAGTGGTAGCACAGCAAGTGATGTGGTTCACAAAATATCTAAGTATATGTTTTGTAAATGTCCTTCAGAGGAAGTACGTGCAAAGAATACAGCATTCTGTGAGCTAGACAATTTGCATCTACATTTTCATAAGCCTTCTCAATATATCCATCGAAAAAAGTGAGGATTGTTTGTAAAGTATTTTTCTCTCTGAGTTCACTCTACCCCTTGAGTGTTCTGTAACTTAGCCAGATGTTCCTTGGGTTAGGGGTTGTGAGGCTTGGCTGTTTGGAGTTTTTTTCATGAAGCCTCAGCATCTTGAATCAACTGAGTACACATGAAGATAGATAAAATAAAGTAAAGCCACTGCACAGTGTTTTCTTTCTTAATTTACGTGTGCTCACTGCTTATTCACATTCAGCTCTTTTGTTGTCCTGTATTTATACTTTAAGGTTTTACTGTAGGAAGATTGGTGTCCCTGTCACAGAAAGTCTCTTCATTCTTTGTTTTCCTGGCATCTAGGCTGTGACTGCAACTCCTAGCTTTCTTATTAAAACAAATAAACTGTTTAGTTGTTTCTTGCTGTGTTGTTTGTTTTGTTTTTTTTTTCCCCACAGGAAAAATACAGAAAGAATTGAGACTGCTAGGGAAAGAAGTAAACAATTTTGAGGTTGTATTGCTGAATCAAACTATATAATGTTGTCATGGTTTATCCCCAGCTGGCAACTAAGCACCACACAACTGTTCACTCACTCCTCCCCCACTGGGATGGATACAGACCTGGCTGCACACATAAAACTTATTGCAGCCCCACCCAGTACAAGCGCTATTAGACTTGTCTTGTGTGTTAAAGACCATAGGTTCAGGACTCTGCTGAGATGGAAGACCAGCTCCAAGCACAGAAACATTTCTGAGCTATTACATGGGATCCTTGTCATGGACAGTAAGCTGCTGAGAAGACCTCTGATCATAGGAGGAAGAGAGAGGAGTGAGTTTGGAGGTGACATGTTGCCTCAGTAGTATTCAGCCATTCTGCCATCTCCTGTTTCATGGAGAAACTTTGATTCTCCACATGTAGAGAGGGTCAGCTTGTCCAAGTGCTCCAAGTGTGGAAAAGATGTCTTGCCACACGCCTTGTCATGCTCAAGCTTCTCTCTGTAGAACGTGGTCTTCAGAGCTTCTGTTATGTGCTGAAGACCATAGGTATGGGATCCCACTGAGGAAGCCGCCCTGCAGATCCAAGCTTAACATTATCCACTTCCCTCAGGTGCCATCATACTAGATGGCCTCACTGAAGGTGAACTGCTTGAGAAGGCTCAGGAGGGGGAGGTGAGCAGGCTGCTGGAAAGAATTGTTGCTAGGTCCCACCATTTGTTAAAAGAGAGCAGGCCCTAAATGAGCAAGGCCATCCTGCTGGTGGCCTGAGTTGGGAGCAGAGCCAGCTTGACAAGTTCAGGAGTCTCTGCATTTGGGTTTGTAGCAAGAGCCTCATGGCCATGTGGACAGTCAGCTGTGATGTTAAAGAGCTGCAGTTTTCACTGGAGAAGCTGTAAGAATGGTAAAATAGGAGATGCTGTAATGAGCAGTCCTATTCAATTCCTTGTATACTGGAAATCTACTAATTTATCATCTGGAAAAAAAAAAAGAAAGGAAAAGGAAAGGATGAAGAAAAATGAAAAAGTATGAAAAGTTAATACAGAAAAATCTGAAATATCTAATTTCTCAAAAAAAAAGATTGTACACATATACATTGTAAACATATATATACAGAATGATGTCATTATCTCTAGCAAAGTAGGTATAATTTTGATTAGCGCCAGTATTTAAAATTATATCACATTTTCTGCATATTCATGGATACATGTGGCAAGTGGTATTGAAATAATTGACTTTGACGTCTCAGGTTTTTCCAGTCTCTCATTGCAATTGTTAATTTTTATTTCAGCACTGTGACTCTAAAGCATGTCAAGTTTACCCACTCTCCTGGTTTCGGCTGGAATACAGTTAATTATTTTTTTTTCCTAGTAGCTGGTATAGTTCTGTGTTTTGGATTTAGAATGAGAATAATGTTGATAACGCACTGATGTTTTAGTTGTTGCTAAGTAGTGTTTAGAGTAGTCAAGGACTTGTCAGCTTCACATGCCCTGCCAGTGAGAAGCTGTGAGGGGGCAGAGCAAGGACAAAGGGATATTCCTTACCATATGACATCATGCTCAGTATATAAACAAGGGGGAGCTGGGGGGGGGGGACACCGCTGCTCAGGGACGGGCTGGGCATCAGTCAGCAGGTGGTGAGCAATTGCATTGTACATCACTTGGGGTTTTTAATCATTTTGTATCTTTATTATTATTGTTGTTGTTATTTTCCCTTCCTTTTCTGTCCTGTTAAACTGTCTTTATCTCAACCCACATATTTTACTTTTATTTTTTTCTTTTTTTTTTCCCAGTTCTCTTCCCTGTCCCACCGGGGAGGGGTGGGGAATGAGCAAACAGCTGTGTGGTGCTTAGCTGCCTGCTGGGTTAAACCAAAACACCCACCCAAGGAGTTAATAAATTTTGTCAGAAGGGGCAATGACTGCCAAGTGTGGGAATATGCTCACCAGGTGCATCGCCAAGCAGTCTCTATAAAGCCCACAGAGATCTAGCCATGTGATAGAAGGATTTGGCTCAGGAAAATGAGGCCCTAATCCAATGTTGAAAGAACTGTATGCACTGTCCTTGCTCAAAAGGCTAAAAAAAGAGGTTGTCATTTGTGCTCTTAGTGAAAAGATGGCAAATTAAGTTAATTTATCTCAAATAGTAGACTCATGTAAAAGCTCTGTGAATTCAGATATTTCACTTCTAATCCCTTTTTACTAATATGTATTGGTTTGTTTCACTGTTAGTACCCAGGGGATTTATAGGACCAAGACGTCCTAACACTAATGAAACTTGTGCAGGGATATTTCTCATTAATACTTGGCCAGAGCCTATAACTTCTTGCCAAATACAGGATATCTAAGAAATTCAAAGATTAAAAATATTCAGCTTTTTTTCCCTTCAATTATTCTTTCTCTTTACTCATCAAAAGCTACAGCTATGTTTACTAAAATAGAATCTCTATAAAAAGAGATGTTTCTTAACTGAGTAATACAGTCTCAGAAATCGGTGCAAAGGAAGGCATTTTTTTTCTGTCATAGCCTGGGAGAAAAAAGTGTCAACAACATTATTGAACAGGCTTATTAAAGATATAAAACATAAATTCCACAACATAACCAATCCTCAGGTAATCTCAAAATCTGGATTACAATGTGAAGATGTTATTATATAACTGTATCTGTTTAAAAGATGTATATTTTCTTTAACTGGTTCATCTTTTCATGAGACTGTAAAGACTATTTATCTCTGAAAGAAAAATGCCTACAGGGAATCTATCTATGTGAGCAAGTGGAAATTACAGTGTCGGATAGAGTGATAAAACTTTCGATTTTATTTTGTGCCACAAAACAAGAAACTTCTCTATGAAACCAAAGGTCAATATATTTAGCAGCAAAACGAGTAAGCAGAACTGTAACATAGTTCACCACCGGGTTTCTTTGCCTCAGGAGGTGACTGAAAGAAATTGTGCTGCCTAGGTCTTTGCAGCAGACTTGAACCAGGCATGTTAAAAGCCTGACTGTGCAAAGTACATTCACAATGCCTGCTTTCACCCTTGGAAAATTGTCATGCTTTAAGAAGTGTTACAGTGACTTGCCACTTGTGTCCAGTGACACAGAGCCTCTGCTGTTACGAATGCCAGTGTAAAGCAGCATTGCAGAGTTAGCTAAGAGAAAGATACAGCTCTTTGAGCCAGGCACTCAGGACTATTGTCTCCTAATAAATCAGCAGAGCACCTGGAAGAATACGAAAGGCACATGGTAATAAATAAATACTTAATTTTCAGATATATCAGGAGAGGTTCAATATAAATGTAGTGCCTTGAGAGTGAGGATTTGTTTTAAGCTGCTCAGCAATAAGGTGTTTCAACAGATACTTTGATAAATTTGAATAAGCCTACAGGAATCCTTAATGTAATCTTCTGAGGTTACCAAAGTCCTCTCTTTCAGATCTGTCAATACCAGCCTCTGCCAGAAGAGCAGGGCCAGCTTCTATCTTAACTACAGGTATTTGCTTAGGGTGCCTGTACTTGGGAACATGGTATTGAGATGGTTACCCTATTCAAACGGAGTCCTTCTGTGAAATCAAATGGATTGGATTTAGTTGATTGGTTGGTTTGTGGCTTCTGGAACACTATTTTGTAGAAAAAAACTCCCATTCTTGCTTCAAATTCTGACATTATGGTGTTTCACCATGTAAGAAGTCATGTCTATAAGGTTAAAAAAACCCAAAACACTCATGTGGGGAGACTATTAGCATGAGGACTGATCTTATGAAAGGATAGCAGCAAAGAGTTAAATGTGAAAGCTTATAATATTTGCAGGGGCAGTCTGTAAGGAAAGAAAGCAAAGACGCTTATCCTTAAACACGTGACAACGCTTTGATTTTTTTTATTGTTCCAAACAACAAACAGAAGAGTGGAAGGATGGTGCATCTCTGGCATGGTATCCCCTGCCCTGTGATTTTGTTGGCAGGCTAATTGCTGTGACTGACATCAATGGCAGGTCAGGTAGCTTACAAAAGAAGTCCACTGAATCTTGGCAGTCCACCCAGCAATAAGGACACAGACATTTCTAGTTTAATTAGTGAAATGAAGTAGCAAACCACTCATTTTCCCCAGAGAACCTTAGAGTAAGTGACTCATCAGATCATTGTTGGAGCTTGCGTCGTCATTCACAGTTTGAAAGGTTGATGACCACTATGCTTTTGTGTGCTATGCTCTACTGCTGGGAACTGCAACTTAATTCCCCTAAGAACATTGCTAAAGTATCATTATGGAAACACACAAATAAAAGGGAACCACTGTCTTAGGTTTATGAAAAGGTTGCAGGGAAGTCTTTCTGTTCGCTCATTTCTAAAGAAAGCAAAGCAAATACACAAACAGCTCCCACACACACGTACACTTCATGCTTCTCTTTGTTCTACCATTTTATAGTTTAGTAGTGGACAGGTACAGTTGGACTCGATGATCTTAAAGGTCTTTTCCAACCAAATGATTCTACTATTTTAATGCACTGATATTTAAGAGGAAGAGCTTTTATAGAACTAAAGGGCACTTGAAAGTTTAGGTAGCCTTGCTCAGCATAATTTCTGCAAAACTGATTTTCCTCTTGCAGATAAAGGAAAAAAAAAAAAGAAGGAAAAAGGAGTTGTAATGTGATTCTGATCACAGGAGCTACTTGTGGGCTGCAGCTATCTCTCTCATCTCTCAAACTATCCTCTGCTTTATAGTCACACTTCTGAGAATTTCTAGGCTGATGCCCATTTTATTGCTGTTTTTTTTTCCTTTCAAAAGACTGTATCATTCCAGACAGTTGATTTCCTGCTTACAACATAGTTGCGGTGATGTGATATTTCATTTTAGCTGATATTTCCTAGGTATATATTCACACAGTGAGACAACCAGAGTAGACTTGTGAGTAAATATGAAATAAACCCATATCATAACACTCTGATGAAAAATGTACAAATTTTGATACAAAGAAAGAAATAGGGTAAATTATAGCTGCTGTATTAATATTTGCAGCAGAGAATACGATTTCTTTTACATTTAGAGGTCAATGAAGCAAAAGATGCAACAATGCTACACATACTATCGTCTAGAGAACTAGGTCACTTTACTAACAAAAAATATAATGGACTGCTACATTTGCATGGCTGGTAGGAGTGATGAAACTTATGCTGTTAGTGTAAACAAGTTGATTTTTTTTTTTTGCATCATGATGTAGTCAATGCTATTTGTTTCTTGTAAATCAGAGTCACTGAGGACAAAGCAGCCAGTTCGCAGATTACCTGCCATGCTCCTGCAGGTCACAAGGTGAGTGACACTGCCCCAGAGAAGGCTTGCCCACATGTACATTTTTAATATAGAATAGCTTTCCTGTGTATTACCAGATTAGGAGACCCTTGGTATGATCAGTATTATTTACATTACTGGCTCCAAACAATGTGGTTGGCACATGGCAAGGGAGGTAAAAGGCAGTATGCCTGTCTCAGGGAATGCTTGCAGGAACTCTCCAGGTGGCATCAGTAAGCAAATATGTGCAACACATGATATGTAGGGTCTAATTTGAAACACAGTACAATCAGGTATATTAAACAAGGACTGGAACTCTCATTTTCACTGAAGATGAGTATAAATTGACATAGCTGAGCCATGAATTAACCAGAGAGAGAAGAGAGAGAAGAAAAAGGAGTATAGGTGCCAAGTATACAGTTGTCTGATAAAGCCAGTGTTTTCACATAAACTAGTGAATTATATTGACTTGAAAAAGAAGTATGGTATATTACAATAGCATCTGCAGTCAAGATCAGATGCGACCTGAGTATTATAGTGCACAAGTGCAATGGTCCTGCAGTAGCAAAGTTGAAAAAAAAATCAGTGTTCAAGCTGGTCATTGGTGCGCAAGTTAGAGTCATGGCTAAGAAAACAGAAAGCCAGTTTCACTTATACCTGGAACACAACATCTTTAATCTCTGTATCCTTATAGTAAATTGATGTTTTGATTCAAGTTACTGGCTGCTGTGGCCTTGAGAGAGATGGGTTTGTACGTCCCTAGTGTATTATTGCACATTGTGTATTTTATACACAAAGCTCAGAGAGCTGCAGTTACTCATCTGACAGATATGAAAATTACCTTAGCATTCCTTCCCTGCATGCCCTGAAACTCTGTCCTCTGTTTTTCACTAGGAAAGCCAATGTTTTACTAACAAAGCCATTCTAAGGTTACAGGTCAATGACATAACTGTCTCCAAATCACTCCCCTGGTGATCTGCATGACTAGTTTGCCTGTTCACGTGAGGCAGTTTAGAACTATAGGTTAAATTTTAATGAAACACCTCTAACTTGGTGTTTGACCTCAAATTGATGATATACTGCTTCTGTGGGAAGAAAGCAAGTCAAGTGTCATCTGCAGCTTTATCTTCATTCTTGATAACAGCTGCAGACAAATAGACATATTTTTAAAAGGCAATGGAGTACTGTGAATGCCACTATCACTAAACAGTGACAGCTTCCAGAGAGTTCAAAGGAGAAGAAAAATCTTTGTGCATCTAAATGTAACTGAAATTATTTATGGTTCACCATCTCTCTCTGTATCCTGTGAGTGTGTCTGGAGAGAGGTATGGAGTTGGAGTGAATGCAGATACCAGGAAAAACCTTTGGTTTGCCTGATACGAGTACATGTAGAGGCTTCCTGGCTTCCATTTAGAGATCAAACTAAGGGAGGAGTACATTGTGCCTCTTTTCTGCTCATCTGAGGAAGAAAATTTACCCCTCAAATTCCCTTGATTTTTCATTTGTGTCGCAGGAATACTCCCTGAAGTAGTAACTCTAACTACAGCTTGAATTGATGGTGGCCTGAGATACATGTTAAAAAAATGGCTGTATGCAGCCAAAATACAGCTCAGCACTGAAGAGCACTACATTGTTTGCTACTTTTTCTTGCCAGTAATTCAGCTGTGGTGATGCAGTGAAGACCCTGTTTAAAAATATCGTTAACAACTGAAAGAAAACACTCTGCCTATGTACATACTCAGTGGGGCTCATCGCTGTGGTATCTGACTGCTTTTAAATACAGGAGGAAGTCATCATCATTATTAAGAACTGGAAGAACTAGGAAAAGTCCTCATAGTTAATAATTTTAAGAGATACTTTTAGCACTGCTTTTGACTGTGAATGGCCAATGTGTGCAGACCTAGGTTTCTGCAGGGTACATACTCTTGAAATTATATGTCAAATATATTGTGTAAATATGTTTTGGTCAGTTTGACTGGTTCATTGTGACCATCAGAAATGTGAGGTTTTACAATTGGGTATGAATCACTTGTTTCTATTTCTTGATTGGATGAGAATAATTTAAACTTTCAAATTCTCAGAACCAGTTCCAACAAGTTCAGTATTAAAATGTGAAAATATGATCCATCATTTTGGTAAAATGTCCAAGTATTAATTTTTGACTAATGTCAATAGCACAAAAATATAGGTGGTTTCCCAAAGTTTAGCATCTGACCATTAAAATATAACTGTATAACTTTACTCAATTGGGATATTAATCTAATAGAATGACTTTAAGCTAACCTATTAGAAACTGGTTTATATGACATACATGCAGCCTTTTCATCTGTCTTCTGCATCTCTGTACTTCCCAGAACACAGTCACTAATTTGTTGCAATATTTCCAAAAGCAACGCAGAAGACAATTAGAAAGAGCAAACAGGTAGCAAATGGAGCAACACTCACCAGCAAATGTGAAACTCCATATGAGGGTGACAATATCAAAAATTTAAAAGAAAAAACCACAGCTGAAGGCTAAGTCATAGAATTCTTTACTGAATTCTGCAGCCCTTTCTTCAGAACTTCCATAATCAGGTATAAGTGCTGGGATGACTGTGAAAAGGAAATCTTTCCACAGAGAAATATTTCTAATGGTTTATAATGCAATCACTTCAAAAACAATGAAAGCAAAGAAATCACTCCCAATAGATGTAGGCATAAAGATTGGTTTATTTTAATATCAGAAAGCCTAATACTCTGAGAAACATGGGGGTCAGAGTTCTTGGGCTACCAATTAAGTGAAATACAGGATAAAAGTTATTATAAACAAATTTCTGGAGTGACTAAGTACACTGACAGAATATTTAAGATGTGTAAATCATGTATTCGGATTTTCAAATAGGCAACTCAAACAGCAAATTTCTCACAACTGAAGGTTTATATCTGGTAGAATCTTACAGTACCACAGATAGACATCAGCTTTGTGCAGTAGCCAGCGTGTTATGCCCATATGCTGTAAATCACACTAATTTTATAATATTAAAAAAGGTTGTACAGCTAACAACCCAAGGGCCAGTCATAGGTAACAAATTCCTTTCAGACACAGCTATGTGATTTTTGTGGTGCGTATGTGTGCTGCTGTTGGGTAAAACCAAGTTGGCTAACATTTCCCCCAAAATTTTTCAAAGCAAACTGTACTCACTTTATTTTTCACTATGTATAAACCTTGAACCTTCAGTACTGAGGTGTTTTTAAGATCAGACAAAGAGAGAGAAGTATCAGCCTGGAATTTTTGCCCTGCTATGTGGAGGAGAGGATATTTAGGAAGCTTGGGCAAAGGTATGAAACCAAATGGCTAGCATTATCATCTGTGAATAATCTGTTTAACATGTTCTGCAATGGATGTGACACGTCTGATTTTAAATTATATGACTAGCTACTATGTTTTCATATATCTTCTGCCTCATGTCATGCAAAGAAGAGAGGAACTGCTATGACCAGCTATTTAATCTTTCTTTTTCTTTCTGGTTGCTTATAGTGTGCTGCCAGGGGGTTGGTTGGTTGGTTGAATGGTTTTTTCCAATGTTGCTTTTAATTAAAAAGAAGATGAATTTCCAAAGGATTTTACAGGTAAGATTGTACTTTTATGGTATTCTAGGAGCTAGAGGGATATTATTTGCATTGTAGAAGATTTGAAACACAAAGAGAAACTAAGATCACTTAAGTTTTTCACCTCTTAGCATTTTCCTACTCTAACCCTTACTCCCTCTTCTTCTTACTGCTATTCTTGCGGTCCGGGCTTCACTTCTCCAGTTATCGGATTGAATTTGCCAAGCAATGTTCTGCCAGATTATGCCTGTTATCAGAATCCAAATGTGTGATGGGAACCTGCCCATCCTGAAGCACTGGTGCTCTGAGAACTACAGCTTCACAGTTTTTGCCACATGGACTATTGCATGCAGATCTTCCCCTTGATTGCTGCCAGCTCTTCAAAACCACTTCAGGCGTTTCCTGAAGTCTTGGGATTTTGTTTCCCTGGCCAAAACATAGGTGAGGCTTGCAGGACTGCTGTAATATTAGGGCATTGAAACAATTAGATATTTTGAAGCAAGTTCTGATTCATACAAGTTATTCCAGAATCTAAGATCTAGACACTTGTTTCCTATATTTCCTTACTTTTTCTCACAGTATCATAGCCTGAAAAAACTCGTCTAACTGATCACAATCCTAATTCATTAATCCCCACTTTCAGATAGTTGCCTTTCTCCCTCTCCCTTTAACTCTTTGATAGATAGCTCATTTGTGCCCTCTTCCCACATGTGTTCTCAGACGTAGTCTTCCTGAATCTCAGTTTCTCCCAATACACTAGTTACTATTTGCCCACATTCCACTTTCTGTCTTGATTACAAACTCTGTTTTCTATTTTGCTTCTGTCTGGTTAGCCTGTTTCTTTTCCTTCCTAATGCCAACTCTTGCTTCTGGTCTTTCCAGATCATATTCTTTGTCCCATCTGCAGTTCCAGGTCTTCTAAAAATTTCTTGTTTTTCTAAAATTGCTTTTATTCCACCCTGTTGAAACAAGTGATAAAGAAACTGAAAAGATGGAAGAACCTGAACTTCAGTTGTGGTTCAATGCCCAGACACAACATAGGCCAGCAGTGTAAAACTCTAAGGAGTTTTTCCTGAACCTGAACAAACTCTTTTAAAACATATGTCTTTGCTGTGATGTGGACATTATCAGGGGCTAGTAGAATAGATATCTTTGACAAATAGCTTATCTTCCTTTGTCATTTCACAATTCTGCTCCTAACCTCTGAGGACTTTGAGCTTTCAGGAAAGGGGGTAGATTAACAAAGAGAAACCAAATGTATTTCTCAGAAAAATTTAAATTATATGGTTTACATTTCCCAAAGCATTCAGAAACCTGCTATGGAAAAGTCTTTTCAAATGGTTTGGTAAAATTCTTAAGACATGAAAGTGGGGTCTTCTGTTGGGTAGTATTAGCCGACCTTAAAAAGAAGAGATGCCACTAGTGTCACCTACAATTACTCAGAGGAAGGTTTTAATTATGGAGTCACTTGTCATTCGTCCTTGACAGAATGCTACGGTGGAATTATTACCCCATAATTTGTGGTAAACTGCAAATACATGATTAGTAGCAGTGGATTGTCTTTCTTTGAAACTATCATCTCCCTCCACACATGCGTAAAAACCAAAGCTAACTAGGAAATGCAAGATCAAACATCTGTGAAACAGATTTTATGCTGCATTCTCCTAAGTTGTGCTTTGTTCTAACATTAACTACACCACATGAACTCTGTGTTATGTAACCTCATAAAAATGCAAGAAATAACACATAACACCCATGTATAAGTGGTGGTAAGCATCAGTTAAACCTCTGTTTAATGGATGTTCAAATCATCATGCTAGCTGTTAAGAATCTGGTCTGCGTTACATCATTTACTCAGTGACAATAAATTAAGTTGGCTGCAAGGTGATGCTTTAAAAGGTTTATTAGATCATTCTTCAGAGACCTATTTCAGTTTGGTCTTAAATAACTCAAATTAATGCTCATCGGGTTAGTGAAACAAATAGGTTTTCCTCATTGGCCAACTTCCAATTTTATATTCCCTTCATCCTTTGAATCTCCTGAAATATATCTCAAATCTAGAGAAATATTTTTATGACGAGATGCCAGGAGTAACTATGAAGGAAGGCAATAGACTGCTTTTAATATGGCTACTGAAGAGGAAGGGGAAGGGTCTTGTTATTTTCATGCAAAATATTTGCCAATGAGCAGTGAGGTCAAGATTAAGAATTGACACAGCTAGAGTTGTTGGAAATCATCTTAACTGCAATGGAATTTTCCAAGTTTCATTTGTTCTTACTGATGGATATAATGCATAATTATGGGTATCATGTCAGCTGTATAAGACTACATTGCAGGAATCTGATACAGATGCAAGGACTAACACATTCACAGAAGCAAGGACTACAAAAGTGTCAGTAGGTTTGATTTCTGTAACAGATGGCCTTTACAAGGATGAACTGACAGCTGAACTATCTTCAACAAAATAATTTAGAGGAAAGGGTAAGTTTGAGAGCTTTCAGAAGTACCGAGGAAAAAAAAAATCAAAGCACACAGCCGTGTCTCTGTGTTCCATTAATGAACTCCTTCATTTGTTGGTGAAATTGCCCATGGGGACATATCTATATGAAATGGTTGTTATCTTTTTAAATGTTGCCAAACACTGGGAAGAAAAAAAAAAACAACTATGTGAGGAATGCAGTTAGGGAGGAAGGTTAGAATTATCATCACAGAACTTGATGTTTTACTTTGTTAAGAAAGATATTAATGACTTTGAGTCACCCAGAATATAGTCATCTTCTTTTTGTAGTCTTTGTACTTCAGAAACAGTCAAACAATAAGCCACACAAATGAACTGAATAAATGCACTTAAAGCAATCTATCTGCAGAGAGGTTAGAAAGGAATCAGGAGAGGTGGACCTGTTGAATCCTTGTGTCTAGTGGTAGTAATACAAGTCTTTTCACTGTCCGAAGAAGCTAGCTGTGGCTGATTCAGAAGTGGTGACAAGAAGCCTCAAAAGGCATGCAGCAGCACATCCAGCCAGAGGGCTGGTTGGGTGAATTTGTTCATGTTGGCTGCTGGAGGAAACTCTTACTACCCACAAATGAGTTATTTTAAACTCTTCCTGCACTTTGAGGTAGCCTTTGTCTCAGGATGACAGAGATATCTCCATGTCTCAGATTTTCGGGGACCTTTGAAAGGCACTCTCCCCATCTAAATACCTTACTGTACAGACATTGTCCTTGAATTGCAAATGGCTAATGGTTGTTTGTATAGCTGCTGGGTAGGAAACGAACATCAGGAGCATTATTTTGTTCAGGATATTGCTTGTAGCTCATTAAAATAAAGAGGAGTTTCACAAGAAAAAAGGGAGGGCAACCCAGTGACTTTGGAGATACACAAATGAAAACATACAACTTCTGTTGGGATTTTTTCCTGGAAATCTTTAATAAGGTTATGTGTTCTAAGTAGTAAAAGGAATTCCTTGCCTCCCTGCAAATGGAGAAATATACAGATGTTTAAGGTCTCTGCCCAAAGGACAGAAAGGTAAATGGTTTAAACAGACAGATGTTACAGGCATAGCAAAGCAGACAGAACACAAGAAAGAACAAGAAGGGAGAGAGGGCACAAACAGATATAGGGAGAAAAGAAACATAAATAAAACAGAAGATAAGGACAAGATTTATGAACATCACTATGGCAAGAAGTAAAATAGGCTAGAACCAGGGTAGTAATGTCTGTGTAAGTAATGCATGATATCCAATCAAAGGAAAAAGAATGACTGAAAGAATTAAAGGTGCATGAAGAGGAAATTAAGAATTTCTTGGCTTAGTGTCAGTGCAGCGTGCCTGAAACATGATAAAAACCCCTAAGATTTATCACTTTTAAGCAGCACTAATATACATATCATACTCCATATGAAGATAATGAAAATTCCAAGTCATAAAGCTGATTTGTATTTTTGTTTTCCTGTACTGCCAACCAATTAATTTTTTCTAACTTTTGGCACAACTCAGCTGACCTGTCTTCTCTGATTATATGCAGTGCCTACTAAAATAAAACTATATCTAGCCTGAAAACATTGAAAAAAAAAAAAAAAAGGCATGCTTCTTCAGTCATAACATATTCCCCCATATAGCTTTTGGCATTTACTTCGCCTTCGTTAAATATACTTAATACTTAACAAAAACAAACACACCAAAAAAAAAAAAAAAGCCCAGCAGACTATCTCAAAAAATATATGTTCAACATGCTAGATTGGCTTTATTCTCAAAAACACAGGGATGCTTGTTAATCAACATTAATTACACATTATTTACAATCTTATTCCATTTTCTCAAACTACCCTTCAGCCAGCTTTGCCTTTCACAGTGTATTTATGGCACATTAACCATGTATTTGGAATTACCAGTCTGTGCATGTGTAAGACCAACAGGGAGAGTATTTGGTCTCTATGAAATAAACCAATGTAATGTTAAGTTAAATAACAGCTACTGCCCTCTCGTATTAGTCTTTTCAACCTTTAATTTAACAATGTAATTTCTTCCAGAAGATGCAGAAGTCTCACCACATCCTTTGCTGCCTTTACACTTCAAGACAAAGAGACCCCTGAAGATACTCTATTCATTCAAGTGGCCTGCCTTGACTAGTCACACCTGGCCTGCTCTCCTGAGAAGTTAGATTTTTATTAGTTACATTAATGTAATTCTGTCAGTATTAATCACAATAATTTCATTTCTCTCTCAGCTTCAGTAATAAACTCTTCAACAAAACTATTCAAAAGAACTGATTTGAAGAGTCAACTATGTACATAATATCAAACAGTAGATCCTTTTCAAACTACACATAGTTAAATGCTTAAATAATACTCCCTCTGGAGGAAAACTTTGACTCCTAAGAAAACCACAATGAATCAAGCTGAGTTACCTATGGACATTCTGGTATTAGGTGGATCTGCCTTGTGAAATTTAAATATTTATATGTAGAATTGCACAATCAGTCAGGTTGTAAGGAGGAGGCCTCTCAGGCCTCTAGTCCAAACTCCCGTCCAAAGCAGGGTCAAAACTGAATTCAGACACGGTAGCTCAGGGCATTGTCAGCCAAGCCTTGAAACTTTCCAAAAACGGAGTCTGCACAAACTTTCAGTAGGGAAAACCCCAATGGAAACCTTTTTCCTTATAACCTCTCAGACTTTCCTATTTTAATTTATGACCAGTGTCTGCCATTCTCCCACCATGCACCACTGAGAAGAACTCCATCTCCTTGATGAAATCCCAATAAGTGATGGGAGGATGACCAGTAGGTTCCCCTGCAGCAGTCTCTTCCCCAGGCTAACAAGACTTTCCTCACTGAGCAAGTGCTGCAGCCCCGACTATCTTGCTGGCCCTCTGTTGAAATTGCTCCAGTTTATTGATGTCTTCATATATTGGGGAGTGGACACAAAACCAAATGTGGTATTCCACATTAAAGAGTAATAATCTTATTCCTTGATCTGCTGGTTGTGCTCCTATTAATGCAGCCCAGGATGCTGTTGGCTGTCTTTCCTGCACAGCTAATTCATGTCTAGCTTCCTGTTCACAAGAACCCCTGATGCCTTTTCAGACTCTACCCAGGCTCTAGCCTGTACCATTGTAGGCATTTATTCTGTCCCAGGTGCAGGACTTTGCATTTGTCCTGGCTAAATTTCATAAAGTTCCTGTTGGTCTGTTCCTCCAGCTTACCAAAATGCCTCTGGCCCTGCCCTTGAGCAGATCACCTATTACCACCAGCCTGGAGTTGTCAACCAACCTGATGGGGACACATGTCTTCTCTTCCTCTATATCACTGGCAAAGGCATTAAGCAGAACAGGTCCCAGGATGGACCCTTTAGAAACTCCACATGTAATGAGCATCCAGTTGGAGGACTAGTCTTTAATCCCCTACACTTTGAGACCAAAAATCCAAGCAATTTTTCACGGTTATGTTTCATCTCTACAGGATGTTATTATGTTCATCTTTGTGGGGAAAAAAAAAAAAAGGAAAAAAAACCCTAGAAATTATTTGTGGATTAACTGTGTTTGGAAAGGATACCAGCTGCACAGTGCTGATAAATTATGTTAATGAAATGCAACACTGCGTTTAATGTTACGAGTAAAGTGAAGCTAGTGCATGACTTCAATTATTTAGTATCAAGAGAGGAAATATTTTCTCCCTTGTTACTCTTCCATGGTACTAGGTATTGCTCCATTACTACTTTATCTACTATTTTACAGGAACAATTCTAATAAAATAAAAAATTTAACAGTTAAGCAACAGTTTGGGGGATGAAAGAATAGTGTGCTGTTAATGAGTCTTGCCTTACCCAAGAGGTAATCTTACTGTAATATGTAAGTGCTAGAAACAAATCTACAAAATATAGGGAATCCAGATGTGACATCAGTACATCTAGTTTTGCTCAAGTAGAAGCCAGAAGTGCCTAAACAGCCAGTGGCCAGGCACACCTAGATTTACCTGTATTCTGTGGTTTCACCCATAACACATGTACTTACTGCGTTACTGAGATTCAAGGACTCGCCACGTGAAAAGAAAAAACAGTACTTTCTACTGTTGGGACTTTATTCCGAGTCTCACAGAATATCAGTGGAGGGAGGGCTAATCCTTACGCTTAGCTCCATAAGTTGAGCTATCTCATGAAAATCCTAGTTTTCTTTTTAATAGAAACAAAAGGAAAAAAATCCCACTTATGCTTTTGATCTGTGTAGTGACACAAAAGGCTAAAAAGTGACCAGATGGCACTTTATCATTTCAGAAATAACCTTGCAAAGAAAAAAGAGACCACAATGTACTTTTTAAAAATTCTGTATCTTTTTCTTTTTAACACTCAGGACTTTTCAGCCATGACTTTGATTATTTTGAGGCTTCACTTATGATTTTCAGTGCTTATAGTTGTCAATTTTTGTGAAATGATTGAAGATAGAAAATGAATACCCAGATATAAAGTCATATTTGAATATGAGTTAACCTACCAACATCACTGTCAAAATCTAGTGATGGTTGAATAAGTTCTGGTACACCTGAACTTTGTTCCATATATTAAATGTGAAATTAACCTTTTGTGGAGGAATTATATTACAATGTTTGGTTCTCTTTTTTTATTATTAAATTCATATTCGTTTACATTTTCCAGTTAGAGCCAGGTCAGAGGGAGAATTGCCAAAATACATAAAAGTATGGGTTCTTATGGTATTTTTGGCCTCATTTGTCCTATTTTGGCACTTTAGATCAGCTGTAATGGATTTATATTTCTGTCCTTTAACATTTCTGTGGTTTTACTCCCAATTTGCAATTCTTCTCCAGATGCATTTTGGACCACTTGTCCTCTCTCAGGATTTGTCCATTTCTGATTGGCTCACTTGCCACAGTATCTCACATTACATACAGCTTGAACATATAATAAATATTAATTCATTTACAAAAATAGATACATGGGGAAAAAAAAATCAGTTTTGCCATGGTTTCCTGACTTCTCTCCCCGGTGTCCCCTTGGTGACTTTCACCTCCTCACCAGCTCAGACCTGATGAAGCACTTTCACAGAAGTATTCCTTTTAAAACCCAGCTGTTTATTTTGGCACACTGCAGAAACAGGAATCTGGTTCTTAGGAGAGGAAAGATTAACCACATCACAGAGCTGATCAGAAGGACTGCCAGCTGCATCGTGGGGCAGGCCTGTAAACCAATCCCTACACTTGCCTCCACTTGTGCACACAATTTACCTGCAAACTCTCTTGGAGGTAAGGTTAAGAAAAAGCATTAAGAACAGGAAAAAAAAAAAATAAAGAAGGAAGAATACCTTCTTATAAATTATATCCTGAAAATTTTATGGAAGACTGAAGAATACTTTTATAAAGTTCTATAAGTGATCTCAACTCACGATCAAAAGACTTTTTAGACTGATCTATGCTGAAGCCTTTTGGTAGGTCAGCATTCTAGATTCTGTATTTTTTATATAGAAGGGAACTTTTTTGTTGTTATTTTGATAGTATGCTTTAGAATTTCAAGACAGAATTAAAGGAAAGGCGGCAGTGGAAGTATTAGTAATTTTGATCTTTCAAATTCTTCACATCTTCAATTATAGCATGTTAGGGTGTTTATAGGTCATATGTATATACACAAAAAGAACCACTTATGCTGACTGGTTAAAAACTGGAAAGAAAAAAAAAAAAAAAAACCACAACAGAATTTGCTTTAGAAGCACTCCTGAGAGTAACCTAGATCTTGTAAATTATTCCCATGGTAATTTTGATTCAAAGGCCTTTGTTGCAAAATTGCAAGTGGTTCAAAACTGTTACAGCTTATGATACGTATTAGATTATCCAGTTTGGGGTAGGACCAATGACACCATGAGGCAAGCACTAGAAATATCTACATAGAAATGCAATTGATCTTAAAACACAATTTAAGGTTAATTTTTCAGCTAGATCCTTCAGCTACTCCAGCAGTTGTGCTGTATTTAAACAAAATTATCACAGCTGCACAGATGTTTTTGGACTCAGTGCCTTTTCCTCAGTCTTCTATATTCCTCTATTTACCTCCCACCACAGGTTATACTTGCCAGGGCAGACAAGGAAATGGTCTAATCATGGAAGTTTGTTACTCCATTTTCAAACAATGACTGGGATACAGTCTGGAAGCTTGATTTATTCTCTTAAAGATCTGATCTTTTCATAAAGACTGATGGCACTCATTTGGGTCTTGGCAACTCCATTTCCAGTTGCATCTTTGCAACATTAAGCTTCTAAAAGAGAGAGACACAAATCATTGCCTGACACAATTTGCTACTTTGGGTAAAGCGTAGGATGTTTAATGCACTCAACCCAGACACACAGTATTTGAAAAGAAGCTCTAAACTTGAGTAGACAGATGCACTCATGGCATTTGGATACAGCTAACCAAAACAACTCAGGGACACATTCTGGCAAGTGAGAAATTTTGTTTGGGAGCTGTACCAAACACTCGTCTTGCTGGATTCTATTCATTTTAAATACTGAAACTGCTTCATAGTTTATTTAGCAATTTCTGTTATCCTTGTACAACATGTGTTCATACTAATGTTGAGGCAGCAGTATTGCATTTCATTTTAATAGCCAATTGTTTTTCTAAGTCTTGTTTTAACATACATGGCATACTCACACACACTATTCATTGCCCTGCTGCTCTGCTTCTCAATATGGGAAACTGGTTCTCCCAGACTCTGCAGATTACCACATCTGGTTTTAGGTCACATAAGAAAGAGTCCTTTGAGGATTTTGAACCAGAGGGATCCTGACTTTTCCGCCTTGCTGGGGCTATGACTCAGCTCGCTGTGTCATACACTGCCACAAATGAAACAGAAAAAAATACCCTACCTGGTTGGACAACAGCAGACACCTGAAATATTCTTCAGAGATTTCATTAAGTAAAACTAACAAGAGAATTTTCTGAATTTTCCTTTGTCAAATATATTGAGGTATCTAAAGGAGATAAAGGCTTTTTAGCAGTGAGCTTTTTCATTTCTGAAGTTGATTTTTTTATTTATCTCATTCTTCTTGTGTGGCTCCACATTGTTGACTTAGGACTTGTGTCAAATTTAGATTTTTAGCTAAACTAATTTGGGAAACAAATGGTAAACTGATCTTCAGCAGTCTCCTAAAGTGCTGCTTAAGTGAGGTGAATAGGCAGTAATGAATAGGGAATGGTAGCGGAGGTGGGGGAAGAGAAACATTACTAGCCTGTTATTGCAGCTTCTGAAAGTGAGTCAGAAGCATGCAAATCAGGGACCAGATATGGAAATATTGCCATTTTATTAGTGACATTATGTTAAAGGAACAAAAGCATATCTTACTTTATTTAATGTGATAGCCACTCAGCAGGATCATAAAAGTTCTTGAGAGCTGTGACATTTTGCATCCAAGAGAGGAGCCTATGGGTGTGGGATCTAGCCTAAAGCCCCAAGCACTCAAACTTCTTAATACATGGAGCACTTCCAGGAAAACCACATAAGGTGAGTCTAGCTGCTGGAAGAATCATGCTTCCCTGCTCAACCATCTCAGATTACCCCAGTGTGCTGGATTTTGGCTAATTTTCTTCACAGTAGTTGCTATGGGCTTATGTTTTGGATTTGTGCTGGAAACAGTGCTGATAACACAGGGATGTTTTCATTACTGCTGAGCAGACACAGAGTCAAGGCCTTTTCTGCCTCTCACCCCAACCCACCAGCGAAGAGCCTGGGGTTGCACAAGAAGCTGGGAGGGGACACAGCTGGGACAGCTGACCCCAACTGACCAAAGGGGTATCCCACACAGTATGACGTCATGCTTAGCAATAAAGCCAGGGAGGAGCTTACCTGGGGAGACACTGCTCGGGGCCTGGCTGGGCGTTGGTTGGTTGGTGGTGAGCAATTGTTTTCATTTGCATCACTTGTCTTTCTTGGTGTTTATTTCTCTCTGTTATTTTTATTTTCATTACAGTTTGTTGTTATTATTATATTATTTCAATCATTGAATTGTTCTTATCTCAACCCATGAGTTTTCTCACTTTTACCCTTTCAATTATCTTCCCCCCCCATTCTGCTGGGGCAGGAGGTGAGCAATCAGCTGCATGGTGCTTAGCTGCCAGCTGAGGTTAAACCACAACACCTAGGCACAAGTGAGGGTACTAAAGATGAGGAAATACCTTGTCAAGCCTTATCAAGAACTCTAGCTTCCCCAGAAATATTCTTCAAAGTACAGTGCTAATGGTTTAACTGTAATTCTACTTGGTAGTCATCCTACATGGTGATGCATTAAGTATCTTAAATTATATACATGTATGTCTTAAAAATATTAAACACAAGGTATGTAGAATAGCAAGAATGTCTGTTTCTTGTGCTCTGAAATAACAAAACTCTGGCTTGTATTCTAAAATATTTATCTATCAGTCTACAGTCTACAGGCTTGGTTGCCCCAGTTTGCACTCACACCAAGGGAGAGAGGGATTTCCAGGTCTAGATGTCAGGAATAGGAAAATAACTAAAAGATACACACATTCACATGTGTGCACCCACATGCATGGCACACACAAACACATGTATATCATTCCTGAGACTCTTTACTGTGATCATGTGGAGATAGATCATATGTTGTATCAAGTTTTCTTTGCTTTACCATAAAGTTTGCAAGTCTTGAGATTTTCCAGGGAAGGAGAGGGTTAGAGGAAGAAGACTGAGACAAGACTGCCTAGTTACAAAGCTCAGTATTCCACTGTAATAATGGAACACAACTGGTAGCTGGAGAGATTGAGATTTTATTTTGCTCAGCTGCTGACTCTAATTAGGAATAACTCAAAATTTATTTTTTTTGTAAACATCCCTTCTCTGCCCTCTCTTTCCTATTTCAGTTAGCATCAGAGACTAATATTTAATTGCCATGGTTTTCCTATGGTAACAAAATATCTACTTTCAACCCTATAGCTTTAGAAAATATTAATGTGATTCAAATGGTAAATCCCAAATTTTACTGCCATGAAATATCCAACAGTAAATGTATAGATCAGACCACATACCTACCTACTTTTTTTCCTGGTTTGCTGTGACACTTTTTAAGCACTGTCTTATTTGGAAAGAGTAGGTAGGTGGTAAGCCAGAAACTGTGTATACTCCAAGCAGGACCATGTTCTGGAAATAATAGTATTGCCAACTCCAAAGACCAATGCAATTCAAAAAATAGTGTTCTTTAAAAATAATGAAAAACTTTCACTTGCTTCTGATGTCAACAACTAAATTTAACAACATACAGGCTATCGGTGAAATTAAGTTATTATCAGGTATGCTGACCAGTCTCCCTTGCCTGTACAATCTGTTGTATGTATTCAGCTACTGCCTATTGTCTTGTTTCTAAATTTTAAGGAACTTTGGATGTCCTTTTCAACTTTACGTTTAACAGCACTTAGCACAATGGGGTCCAAGTCCCTAACTAGGGTTCATGGGCACCTTGATAATTCAAGTGGTAGTAATAATAATAAATTTCACATTTTCAATATTGGTGAAAATATAGCTAACATAAGGAAAGCATATGTGTTCCAGGCCACAGCAAAATGTCTAATACATAGTCATTATAAATCCCAAAAGAGATCAATTTATAATGAGAAATGTTTGTACATGAGCAGTGCTGCGGTGCCACTGAAATGTAACACAATGATTCAGTATGCACACAGAACTGCAGTGGACAAATGCATACAGATTCATTCCATGATGTACAGACATTTTTACACAAATGTTCTTAATTGCTAACAGAAATAACATTGTCTACTGCAGCTTGATTTTCTTTAAGTTCCTTGTGTCAGTAACGCATTTGCAGCAGCAGACTTATCCAAGTTCTCGCCTTGTCGATTTTTGATCTTTGAAACTTATTCTGATGATGCCTCTGGCCTAAGTGCGTTCTTTTGCATAAAACAAAGTAATCACATTTCATGAAAGCTAGGTTATTGCACACTTATATGTAGCTCTTGGAGGAAGCTCCTAAAGGAAATAAAAGTCTGTAACGTGCTCCAAATTCCCTTCAGGGTCCCTGGTTCTTTGATTTAATCTCAAAACAGTCAAGACTTTTAGCCATTTTTCAGACACAAATAGGCTGTGGCATAAAATTCACTTCAAGGAAGTACATTGTGACTTTGTACTCATCTCTGGTGTAGGTAAATATATTTTCTCCCACATTTTATAAGATTCTTCCCATATCATCAGTACTGAAAATATAATTTAACAGAAGTGATAGCCAATACTTTTTAGAAATTGGGGGAATAATCTAAATTAAATATTATACTCTCCATGAGGCATTTTGTTCTGAATTTTCCTATATCTGAAATTTACTTTTAAATGGCTAAAATGGAAGAAACCTGTTGGTAATTTAGTCTCCTTGGTAATTTTTGATTATTGATTAAATAGAATATATTTCCTAGATATCATGCAACCTCTATTTTGCTTTTAAAACAAATGCCCCTTCTTGCAAATTCCCAAGAGACATATGCTGGCATTTTTTCATTATGGAGAAGGAAGTTACATTAAATTCAGGCCATATTTTTTCTGAAAATAAATGCATCAACACTTTTTTTTTTTTCTTTTAAGAATAGTTCTTCAGCATTTGTGTGTGATGTAAGTTTCATATGTCCTTAAAACCTGTTCCCTGCAGGTTACGCGAGGGATGACATCTTTCAATAGTTCCCAGTGTTACTTAGTTAAAGGGAAAGACTGCTTTTTCCTCTTACCCCCAGGCTGCATAGCTAGGAACCTTAAACAGGACACACTTAGATGATAATACTCATGTGATATACTTGAGATGTATGGCTATATGTTTGTATGTAAGCATGTATGAATGTTTTCCAGCAGACTGAGCTTAAAGACAAGACCGGGCTTTTTTCTCAGGCACCATCATCTTGATAAAGGTGTCAAATTAAAATGTTATGTCATGCTCCACACTCCTAAAGCATTCCTGCTACCCTCAGTACTCATGCTTGATAACGTCACACTGGGGAGAGCTAAGGAAGAGTTTCCCCTTACTGCAGCAAACCCACGTTAAAAAGGTTTAGTGATGTGCAGCTTACAATAGGGTTCTTCTCAACAAAATCTGTACCTTTTTAGAATCAGAAAGTAAGAAGATGAAAGAAGACCTAGAGAGGATAAAACAGACTTGTGTTGTAACATCTACGAGGTAGTTACAGGTTTGCCTTAAATGAAGTGTCTATAACCAGGATGTCATTAAATCATAGAATCATAGAATCATAGAATGTTTTGGGTTGGAAGGGACCCCTAGAGGGCATCTAGTCCAACCCCCCTGCAGTGAACAGCGACACCGCTAACTAGATCAGGTTGCTCAGAGCCCCATCCAACCAGGCCTTGAATGTTCCCAGGGATGGGGCCTCCACCACCTCTCTGGGCAACCCCTTCCAGTGTTTCACCACCCTCATTGTAAAGAATTTCCTCCTTATATCCAGTCTAAATCTACCTTGTTTTAGTTTAAAACCATTACCCCTTGTCCTGTCACAGCTGGCCCTACTAAAAAGATTTTCCCCATCTTTCCTATAGGCCCCCTTTAGGTACTGAAAGGCCGCAATCAGGTCTTCCCGCAGTTGCCTTTTCTCCAGGCTGAACAAGCCCAACTCCCTCAGCCTGTCCTCATAGGAGAGGTGCTCCAGCCCTTGGATCATTTTTGTGGCCCTCCTCTGGACACGCTCCAACAGTTCCATGTCCTTCTTGTGCTGAGGGCTTCAGAGCTGGATGCAGTACTCTAGGTGAGGTCTCACCAGAGCAGAGTAGAGGGGCAGAATCACCTCCCTCGAACTGCTGGCCACGCTTCTCCTGATGCAGCCCAGAATATGGTTGGCCTTCCGGGCTGCCATCACACATTGCCGGCTCATGTCCAGCTTTTCATCCACCAGCACGCCCAAGTCCCTCTCGGCAGGGCTGCTCTCGATCCTTTCTTCCCCCAGCCTGTACTGATACCGGGGGTTGCCCCAACCCAGATGCAGGACCTTGCTCTTGGCCTTGTTGAACTTCATGAGGTTCACACAGGCCCACCTCTCCAGCCTGTCCAGGTCTCTCTGGATGACATCCCGTCCTTCTGGTGTGTCAACCACAGCACTCGGTTTGGTGTCATCCATAAACTTCCTGAGGGTGCATTCGATCTCGCTAAGTCATTGATGAATATATTGAACAGCACCAGTCCCAGTACGGACCCCTGAGGGACACCACTCGTCACTGGTCTCCATCCGGACATCGAGCCATTGACCACTACCCTCTGGATGTGGCCATCCAGCCAGTTCCTTATCCACCGAACAGTCCACCCATCAAATCCATAGCTCTCCAATTTAGAGAGAAGGATGTTGTGGGGGACTGTGTCAAAGGCTTTGCAGAAGTCCAGATAGATGACATCCATTGGTTTTCCCTTGTCCACTGATGCTGTCACACCATCATAGAAAGACACTAGGTTCGTCAGGCAGGACTTGCCCTTGGTGAAGCCATGCTGGCTATCTCGAATTATCTCCCTGGCCTCCATGTGCCTTAGCATAGCTTCTAGGAGGATCTGTTCCATGATCTTCCCAGGCACAGAGGTGAGGCTGACAGGTCGGTAGTTCCCAGGGTCTTCCTTTCTACCCTTTTTGAAAATGGGCACAATGTTTCCCTTCTTCCAGTCACCAGGGACTTCACCTGACTGCCATGACTTTTCAAATATCATGGAGAGTGGCTTGGCGACTACATCGGCCAATTCCCTCAGGACTCTGGGATGCATCTCATCAGGTCCCATGGACTTATGTACGTTCAGGTTCCTCAGGTGGTCACGAACCTGATCTTCTCCTACAGCAGGAGGGGTTTTGCCCTCCGGGTCCCCCTCATGCCATCCATCAACTCGGGTGGGGTGAGGAGAGAGGTTCCCAGTGAAGACTGAGACAAAAAAGTTGTTGAGTACCTCAGCCTTCTTCTCATCTGCTGTTACCAGCTTGCCAGTCTCGCTCATCAGTGGGGGTACGCTTTCTTTAACCATCCTTTTCCGGCTGATATACCTGTAGAAACCCTTCTTATTATTCTTTGCATCCCTAGCCAAGTTTAGCTCCAGCTGAGCCTTGGCGTTCCTGACCCCATTCGTACACAACCGGACCGCATCCCTATACTCTTCCCAGGATGCCTGTCCCTGCTTCCACTGCCTGTGCAGTTCCCTCTTCCTCCTTAGTTTGACCAGCATCTCTCGTCTCAGCCATGCTGGTCTCTTCCCTTCTTTGCCCGATTACTTACACCTAGGGATCGAGAGCTCTTGCACTCTGTGGATCACATCCTTAAAGATCTGCCACCTCTGTTCTGTTCCCCTGTCCCTGAGGACCGTTTCCCAGGGAGTCCTTCCGACTATCTCCTTGAGGAGCTGGAAGTTTGCTTTTCTAAAATTCAGGGTCCTGACTATACTCTTCATTCTTCCCATTTCCCTCTGGAGCATGAGCTCTACCAGCGCATGATCACTGCAACCCAAGCTGCCTCCAATCTTGACATTTCCAACGAGCTCACTTGCATTGGTGACCACCAGGTCCAGTATCGCATCCCCTCGGGTAGGGGTGTCTATTACCTGGCTTAAGAAGTTGTCCTCAATGCATTCGAGAAACCTGCTGGATTGCCTACAGCTTGCCGTGTTGGTTTTCCAGCAGATGTCAGGGTGGTTGAAGTCCCCCAGCAGGACAAGAGCCTGCGAGCACGAAGCCTCCCGGAGTTGGAGGAAGAACGCTTCGTCCGTCGGCTCCTCTTGATCTGGCGGTCTGTAGTAGACACCAACCACCAGCTTCCCTTTGTTGCCTCTCTCTCTGATTCTTATCCATAAGCTTTTGACCTGCTCATGGCTATTCTTCAGGGCCAGCTCTTCACACTCTAATGATTTCTTGATGTAAAGGGCAACGCCTCCGCCCCTCCTTCCTCGCCTGTCCCTTCTGAACAGCCTGTAGCCATCAATATCTACATTTCAGTCATGGGATTCATCCCACCAAGTTTCCATAATGGCGATCAGGTTGTAAATATACATTGGTGTTAGAATGGGGCGAGACATTTGTATTTATATTCTTGTCTTTCACGATGTTTCCACTTATACGGATATACAGTTTCACCATCATTTATATATATATATATTTTTCCCCTAAATTCATATATTCAATTGTTTCAAGACAGTCTGATCCCTTTTGTGGATAGCTTGTAAATGGTTTGCTTCAGATGTTCTAATTGATTGTGGGTCATCTACCTAGGTCATATGGCATGAGTCTACTCCCTGAGTAGGTAATGCCTGAGTCACTGCAGAGATCTCACAGGGAAACTGAAAATGCCTTTGTGGAAGAAATACAGTGAGGTGAGAATAATGGTTGAGGTTTCTCCCCCCCCTCCCCCTGCCCCCGGACAATGTTTTTAGCTACTATTTTTCATATGCCCAGCTCTGACCATAAAACTTGGCTGTTACACTTAGAAATAGAATCATGACAGAAACCTGGGAAAGAAACTGTAATATGAACTCCTGTTTCCTTTATAAACAGCCATGATAAACTAGGCTACTTGTGGTAAAACCAGATACCTTTCTGAAGATGTGTTCTCTATGTACTCTACAACAGCTACAATCAGATTGATATTAAGACAAGAGCCATATGGACTGATCTAAAGTTCATTAAAATTGAAATAAGTTTTCCCTTTAATCTCAGTGACCTTTGAGTGAGGGTCCCAGGACCCCTCAAGCTCCAGGAGCCACAAATCATTTCAGAAAGTTGATTTTTAACAAAGTACATACATTTGTATTTCTGGCCTTTGGAGTCTCAGAAGTGAAGCTTGAAACACTAATTCATACAGGTGGCTTCTGCAGAGAACACAGGAAAGTACCAGAGACACGACTATCTACTTTTCTGGAGACATGGCTGTCCACTCTCCTGGACATATACTGCATCAAGTTTGTAAAATGGGGCAGGTGGGGAGGGTGGAGGAGTGATATACATGATTTCTGAGCAGAAAGGTCATGAGAAAGCTTAAGACTACAGGACTCCTAATTTAAATCTACATGGACTCCAAAGGAGCTATCCAGTAGTAAATGGCACACTGGAAAGGACTAGAACGTGGACTATCAACTTCTTATTCTGAGAGTTTCATTCCTGTGAATACAGTGAAGAAATTAACAATTGTAAATCTGGGATAACAGCACTTGTTGGAGCTGTGTATATCATCTTATTTAACGGCATGATTCAAATCCCACTGAAGTTGTAAGATTCTTACTGGGATTTCCTTGAAGGCCTTGAGGGATTGCGTCTTACCTGATTTACCCCTGTTTGCATTAAAGAGCACTCTAGTGTCAATTGGAGATTCACAGCTGTTAAATTTGTCAGAACAGACATTATTCCTATAGCTCTGTGGCAAACATTAATTAGATTTACCACTGACTCATCAGATAACCTCTGATTTTTTTTTTTATCCACATCAATAAGTTTGTTTCTTTCTAAATCAGAAGACAAAAAATGTTCAAAGTCCAGCAGGCTGGACAATCTTTGATTTTTATATTTATTTTAACTGAAAGTTTAATTAAGAGTAAGATAATGCAGAGTTCAAAGGAAAAGTCATTCATCATGTTACTAAAATACCAAGGAAGTGGGTTTTTGAACTCACTGCTTCCTTCTGCAAAGGTGGGATGAAAAAAAAAAGTGTTTTTAATCGATGGAAAAATTGGCATGCATTCCTCGGTTTTTATTATGAACATATGTTGCAAGTAGTAGTAAGACAGAAGAGTGCAATGCATCTTCTATTTCTTTATATAAAAGGTACTTCTTTCCAAATATGCACTTTTCCTGGTTACAAGAAATAATCTGCAAGTGAACTATCAGAAAACATATGCGAATTATCACTGCTCTGTGCCAGGAGTGGCTTAACCTGGAAGCTTTTCCAATTTTTTTCAGAATACATGCATCAAACTTAACTTTACAAAACCTGTGATTTTAAGTCATTCATAATAGTAACCCCTAAATGCAATGTATGGATGTAAATACTGGTGCTTAATCAAATATTGTGTCTTCTAAAAGAGTAATATTTATCTGTCTCCACAATTTTGACATCCATTGCTACTTTGTTAAAACCAGGTATATCAATTTGCTTCTTCTGAAGTCTTTGTATCTAATGCACACATAACAAACAGAAGCACAATATTTTCCACTTTGTTTTACTTAGATATCTATATAAATAAGACTACATAATTGTCTCATATATTTCATATATATATAAAAAATATTATCTGTAACAATCTTATATCAGTTGCTGAGAACTTTACATACCTTGTACTTTATAGGAATTGTTTTCTCATCTTTATGTATTAGGTATAAGAGACAGGTTTCTGAATTTGCTTAGGCAAAGTAGCCCAAGCTCAGAAATCAAAGACTCAAAAAAAAAGGTTTTTTTACTGTCTGAAATAATTCAGGATCACAGCACTGGTGGGTCACAGCTCAAATTGACCATAAACCCAGGAGCTCAAGAATCATGGCAAATGAATATATATCAATATGTAGTAAAACTACTAAAGAAATGTAAATTATAGATTGCTTCAAATAGCTCATTTTAAAACATTTTACTGCTATCATGGTAAAAAACTCACAGAAAATCTTTATTGTCTCAGCTGAAATGATGAAACACAGAAGGTGAACAGATATGCCAGAGGTCAAAGAATAAAATTTGCAAACTGACATACCTAATGCTATCCTAAAGCGAATGAACTATTCCTGCTGAGAAGTTCACAAAAGAAGATGAATATTTTCATTCTCCTAATATACGAGATTTGTGGATTCAGTTGTTGCTGTAAAATTTGGAAGTATTTTGGTTTTTCTACATAAATCCAAACTCATTATTTATTCTCAGACTTCTTCTTAAAGTATTTTTAAAGGAAAAAAAAAAGAACAAATAAGGGCTATACGCTAATATCTGTCAAAAGAAAGGATGTTTTATGGGAAGGTATTCATAACAGGTATCTGTGATGATCAATTCATCATGATGGAGAGGTTCAAATTCAGACCATATTGGTTTATGTATGCCAAATCTTTTTCTTAAACATATTTTTGTATTTCTTTGTAGCTGCTCTAAATACAGCTCTAAGTATATTCACAGTCATTACCAACAGGGAATTTCATTTCAAGGTTCAGCAGAAAAAGCCAAAGTCCAAGTCAGAGAGAGAACTGTGCTCTCCTAGGAATGATTCTTTCCATGCAAGCAGATCTAATGACCTCAATCCTTGATCACAATTTTCAGTGCATTTTGACCTTATTATAGTCTCAGGAGCTGAGTGCAGTAATGGAGAGTTTCTGTGTTCAGGAGCCAAGTAAAATGTTTTGGGTTAAAGTTTTCTGAAGTGACTGATCTAGGAGACTAATTTTTGAATGCTGCTTGAAAGTTTCACTTACCTTTGATGCCAGTGCTACCAACTCTCTTGCTAGGTATTGAAGGCACTAAAAATATCCCAAAGAATGAGGGAGGTTTTTGTTTTCACTCATTGTTTCCACATTTGGCAGTATATTCAGAACTGATTAAATACTGGCTGTTTGCAATATCTGTTTGATAGCACTTGCAAAGTATTAGGGTAACAGATAACTATAATTTATGGCCCAAGAGGTAATCTATAACTTTAGACAGGTTTAGCTCCATGAATCTCAATTAGTAAATGCTGTTAAATTTTACAGAAAGTACTGTAAAGGAAGAATTTTCTTATTTGGGAAATCTTTTTTATGCTTCTCAGAAGCATAGCACAGAAATCATAGCTCGAGAGACAGGGAGTCTCAGATGTCTTTAAGTCCTCTTTCCAATTCTGATACTCTATAGATGCTGGAAATGGTCTCTAGTGCAAAATAAGGAGCTCTTCTTCGTTGCAGATCTTTCCTCACACACTGCTAAACCCCAGTCTCCAGCAACTGTGGATTTGTGGAAGCAGTTCATAGTCTGCTCCCAACCTTACCTCCCCCAAAACCTTGCTTTCTAACAAGACAGAAACTTGCCCTTTGTTGTTATCCGAAAGAGAATTCAAGCCACTCCATAACCATTTCTCCACTTCCCTTTCTATACCATGAAGGCATATCTGGGAGTACTGGTACAACATGAATTTGAAACTTTGAAGTGGCAGACTGGATGGGATACTCTTGATCTTAATTTTTCCAGTGCTCATCAAAACTCAATGTATGATAAAAACAGTATGCCATATAACAAAGTACTTTTGGTCTTGGTGTACATGTAAAGTTCTGCATCATACATTTCAGTGAAAAACTGTTTTCTAAATTCCTGTGATCCACACATTTCCACATCACATCTTCTAACAAGCTGTTTCTGAAGTATTGTCAATATAAATGCTTCTTATAAGGGAATTATTCTTACAGTATTTCTAGGCAAGAGCTTTGCTGCTTGATAAGTAAGAGCTATTTCATTCATTTAGTTTTCTTTTAGCAGTGCAAATGGGTTTGAGCCTATCCAAACCTGAGCATCTGCTTAGCTTCACCTTAGGAGTGTCTTACTAAGTTCAATGAAACCCAACAGCTATCTGTGTCTTGAGTGCAAATATAGTTCTGTGATTTGTTGGATAAGGAAATGTAAAGAGCATGAAGTCAATGACTGATGATTGTGAACTTCCTTTCAGAGAGTATTAAACAAAGTTGGATTAGGCCTTTATGTATGTACTGACATTCCTTTATAAGAGTGAGATAAAATATGCCTTGATGCTGAGCTCTGTGTGATGAATACTTTATTCTGCATATGTAGAACCTGCTTTTCTTCACTCAGTACCTGTGGGCAGGTTGTGATTTCTTCAGATTAATTCCATAGTATTTATTCAGGTTTTTGAAATGTTGCAGATTGAATTTGCATCCCTTTTTCAGTGACTGGTAGAAAGTGTGTCGGTAAATGAGTATACAAAAATTCTTCATATTCATTGGAGAAATTCAGCAGTATTTTTGATATGAATACCTTTGTCTGTAAATGAAAAAGGTATTTTTATAAGTAAATAAGTCATCAAGATAGAATTACTTTTCCACATTCATTCATGACAAAAAAGAGAAGATCATTGTAAAGTTTGCAATAATTGAATACGTTATGTAATTGAAAACATTTCTTTCCAACTAATAGTTGTAGAATATATTTTTAACTTATATATTTTTAACTTTTTGATTAGTCAGCAGTTTTATTAATTTTTCAATGGAAGCAAGTTCAAATTCTTCAATGAAGTGTTATATTTCATTCAAAATGAAGAGTCATTGTCCCTAGACTGTTGGAAAGACCTACAAAAGATCAATTTAACACCTAAAATATTTAGAGATCAAAAATGAAGAAAGAGAGATACCTCTTAAAGAACTACCCCACTCAACATCTCATAAAGATTTTCCTGATACTTTCCAAAAAGTCAAAGCTATGAAAACATTCACAAGTTGTATGTTTAATCCTAGTTAATTTTCATGACCACATTAAGTTATCTAGTGCTTATTAAGGCCCAGCTGACTATTTCTAAGAATGATCTTCCCTCACAATAGATCCAATTCTTGGTTTACCCACACTGAGACAAAAAGTGGGACAAAGAAAGCTTTCCTCCTTCTTTTCTTGTGGTAAGTTTGCTTACTGTTGTACGAGAAACAGCTTTGGGCAACGGCTCAAGAAAGCTGGTGAACAGACTTTGTATTTTTAGACTGTGAGTGTTAATGTAACTGCAAAACAATGCACTATACAAGTAACTAAATAGGACACAGACACTGGAATACACAAATTACCCAAAAAGGGGACCAAGGAGATCAAAAATGAATTTTACAGTTGACTCTGGAGAGGAAATTAAGTATTTTAGTAAGACAAAAATAGAACAGAGTAACCATTTGGAAACAGTGAAACTACTACAGTATTTGCTTGCAATTTCCCTGCAGTGCTTCCATGAAATGGATCAGCGTTTCTATTTTTATCTGTTCTGAACAACTGCATATAACTGTGTCTTCAGGCTTGTAAACATGCAGGTCAGGTGAGACCAAGTTCAGGTGGTTTCCAACATGATATAAACAACATAGAAAATACATGGCTCTTGGGTGTCTTTCTCGTGAAACTTGTAAGACTCTAAGAAACTTTTCAGCTGCATCACATGAACCCATAAACCAGTCCTTTCCCTTGATTTAGATTTCAGTGTATTCTAAGATGTGTGTGTATGTGTGTACATGCAAATGGTAATGTGAATATACAGGGTAAAAATAGCCTATGATAAAACTGTTGTTGGTGTCTGTGAATCAGATTATAGACCACAGTTTTATTTTGTATAGAGTACCCACTACGTGGACTGATTTTCTTAGGATGGTAATAATAAGGAGAAGAAGGCTTTGACACCTAGGTGACTACAGTTCAGGTGTGACCCAGCCACCTTCATAACACACGAATCATCCTTTTTTTTTCAGTGTCTGTTGATCCTAGATGTCTGCTAGGAGCCTAACAGAATGAATAAAAGACAGCTAAGATCTTTGTTTGCCAGTAAAATTACCCAGATATGAATTAGTAAGTAAAACAAATAGGTATGAGAAAACAGTCAAATTATTTGTGGAATTACTTAGACACACATTCACTTTAAGTCATAAATGGGAATTTTACAATTACTTTGAGAATATGCAACAAACCTTAGAAATTCAATCTACTTGGAACCTCTTGTGTAATCTTTTCAGGTATTCTAGTGTCAACAGGAATTCCATTGGTCTATTCTGATGATCTTACGATGGAGTAATTATAAAAGCTCTGGGTCCATTTGTTACCTTTAGCTGCAAATGTATTTGTTTCACTACAAGTCACATCAGCGTACATTGAATACCTGTAGTCATATGTAGAATTCACTTGTGCTTTCTGGTATATCCAGAATTATAAGAAAAAAGTAAATACTTGAAGTTAAAAAAAAGTAATGTAAAAAAAGATAAACATAAAAGTAAATGCTTCAGAGTAAACATTTAGACAATGAAGAAGCTATACCCACATAGAGTATAGGAAAGGAATAGCACAGGAAAGGGATGGCATCAGGGTGTTTTAGATGGCATTTAATTTATCCAAATTCTCTTAACTATGAGTTTTAAGTTGGACTCAAGTTTAATTTTAGAAATCAAATGCTATAACTAGAAGCACTCGAGGGTTGGAGGAAGGAGGGCTGCAGAGGGAGAGGAAAGAAGAGCGAATTGCTCCTTGAGTGCACTGCAAATAGCTTTTGAATCAACGGTATGGTAACAATTAGACAGTGGCCCTTTTTTATTTTGCTGGATTTTGAATATCATAAAAATAGATTATGAATAAGCCTCATGTAAGCCAAAAGTTACGTTGCAACAGCTGCATTATCCTACCAATACATACTAATTTTATCAGATCTATTCACAACTTGCTGCTAATATCTCACAAGTGGTAAGAACACATCTCAGATTCCTCCTTCAGGGATGAATTCTTCTGTGATATTTTCAGCTTCCACCTTTTATTTCCCACATTTACATCTTAATGGCAGGAAAGTTGTATGGAAGCAATTGATTTAACAAAGCAATACATTAAGGCCTAGTACACATACGGTTTCCTTTATTATTTCAAGATATATGGAGCTTTCATAGGCCTTTGAAAACAAAGCCTTCATCATGGGATTTTCTTAGGAATTTTGGATTTGTTACACAATTGTAAGCAGTACAACTCTCCTATCAAAAGCAATCCCCAATGCTTACGTTCTTTTACGTCTTTGAAAGGCCCATCCTTGCAACCTTTACAAATGTGTACTTTTTAGCACTGCTAACAGGTACACTGTTCATGACTGGCTTATAGAAATGGGACTTAATCTGCCTATGTGTTAATTACTTAGTGTTCAACTTCAGTGTAATGTCCAACCTCTCATCAGGTTTGGGGATTTTTGTTCGGTTTGGGGGTTTTTTTTAAACCTGATTTATACTTGGCCTGTATTTTTAATGTAAAATAAATGCCTATGGAAACAATTTGAAATGCTAAATAGTAGAATGGAATTAATATTTGGAATGCTAAAGAAAAGAACTCTAGGGTATTTCATTTGATGTATGTTGGAATAAAATCAGTTTTCTTATTAACTTAACTATTTGGAAAACAAAACTATTAACATTAAAGTCGAGATTTTTTTTTTAAGATGGCATGATTTGGAACTTATTTTAAATACCATATAATCTGTGAGTTGAGTTCTTCCATTTTCCATTATTTAATCACTGAATTTGGATTGCTCTCTATTGATTTTCTCCTTAGATTGAACTAGTACTTGGAATTTTGTCATACCAACCTTTCTATTCACTAAATTTAAATGTCTAGTTGATTCCAAATAAGGCACTGTAAAGTTGGACTAAAAACAGAATGCAAACTGTTTTAAATAAATAATTATGATTGGAATGGTATGAGTAGTTTCAAACAAGTTCCCTAGGTGAGCAAAAGCCAATGTATATCCCTAAAGAAATTTATTATCCAGCTGTGGCTCAGTTTCTGTTATGCTGCAGAGCAGTGAAAGGCCACTCTTTAGTTATATAGACAACTTCCAATATGCAAGGGCTGCCTTGAAAGACAGAAACATTGACAGAGGCTAACTGCCCATGTTGGTGGTTCAATTTAGAGAAGCTGAAGTAGGCAGTCTGTCCTCTTGAAAATGATAATTTCTTGAGGAGCCAAAACTGATAAAACATTACTAAAATTCAGGACGTTTGACAACTATTTGGAAGGTTGGCATGCACATGAAGCTGTAGCACTGATTTCTGCTTGAGAGCAGGTAGAAAGATAGGTTTCCCCTTTCCCGAGGAAGACATCCAGCTACTCTGTCACCTCGAGGGAAGAGAAAGGAGACACCTCCTAACAGCTAAAAGTCAACAACTGATGAAATGTCACAGATGACTGGTTCTCATTTTATACATTAGATGTGTATACATACATATCACAAACAGTGCCTCACAGCCATCATAAACATGTCATGGGTGTTCTTCCATGTACTTCTAATTGACTTAGTTTTACAGGAGCAGGGAAATGTACCTAATTAATTTTGTGGTATGGTTTGGGGGGTTTTGGGGGGGGGTTGGCTGGATGGGCTTTCTTTTTTCCTAAGGTACTGTGCGAGCAAAGTGGGGTTTATACCTTCTCTTCTTTTAATGGAAGGGAGATTTCTTGAAGGATATGGTTGGTACCTGCAATTCCAGCTCAAGCATTTTGTCAAGGCTCCAATGTTCTTGATGAATTGCAAATTATATAATTGACTCAAGACAGCCTTCTGGAAACTTTTTTTGTTGCTCTTATTCGGCTGTTTCATAAGCACATGGACCAAACATTTTGTTTAGTGGAAGACATTTAGGAGTGAGTAGGTCACTTAGAAAAGAGGATCTTCCTCTCTTCTAAGGACAACTCTTGCATTACATCTTTGCCAGATTAACAAAGCTGGATATAGCTGAAAACCTTAGAAGAACAAGTATTCAAAAGCTTGCGTCTATGGAGAGGACAGAAGAATGTTTAGGCTTCTGGGCAAATCTATGACGGATGAAAAATTATGTCTATTTGCCCTAGGTTGGGAGTGGGGGTGCATGTTCTGTGTAGAAAAAGGATTGAAAGGGTATGAAGAACATCCTGACTGTAAAAGTCATCAAAAACAAGTGTGTCAAAACACGTGTGCATTTTTAGGGCAGACTTCTTGAACAGCCAGACATGCCAGTGTACAGTGTGCTAACAGACTCTCTGTCAAAGCTGAGTCCTTGTTACAGTTGTTTATGGTAAATGTTATTAACATTGGTTAATTATTATGTAATGGTTACTTTATCAGCAATGTACAAGAGTAAAGTAAGAACAATTACATTGAAACAATTCAGTGTCCCCTTGTGGCAAATATAATTGATTCTTTAGCTTAGAGGAATTTACTAACATATCTGTAGTGACGACAGGGCTTCTGAGGGAACTGGTTATGCCTTTGTGTCCTTTTGAATATACTGATGTTTTTAATTTTCATCACATAGCTCCTCACTTTCTCCTCTCTGTTTCTTGTTTGTAAGGATCCAGTGAATGAGGTTCTGGCTAGAATTTTATTTCTCCAGGCAGACCTTCTATACTGAGTGTTGTCTATCCAAACCTTTGTTGTTCACAGTCTCTGATTTTCAGTACATAATGTTAAGTACTGCCATGAGGAAATTAGGCAATGTGAGTAATCAGTTGAACCTCAGTTACAGAGACCTCAGAGCCCCATGAAAGGCATCTTTGATGATATGCTCAGCATTTTCTCCTCATTAAGGAAGCCAGAGGTGCCAGTCTCAGTGTCCCCTGCTGTCTCAGATAAATTAATTTTCAGTCTAATTGTTTAAGGCTTGTGAGATAATTTGACAAAACAGCACAAAATCTGTATGATAGTGTCTCCTTAACAGAAGTCTTCATGAACTTGGATGAGAACTACTTGTTTGCTTTCTCTATGGAAAGGCATAAAAATTGTGAATTTTGTCTCATCCACAAAGCTATTAGGTCTGTACAAGGAAGCCTGACATTTCTCCATATCCAGCCAGCCTAGGAGATAGCAGTCTCACCATTCATCCAGATGGGAAAAAAGAAATAATATTGACCTCCAGTAACTAGTTTGGACCTTAGACATGAAGTTTCTGTAATGTTGTCTTCAAGGCAGCTGATGGGTATGCTAAGAAGGGAACAAGGTCCAATCAGACAAGGAAGTTGTGCAGGCATATTGTAGGCAAGAGCTGGTGCTGTTTAAAGAGTAAAAACCCCTTACATTCTTGGGGTAGATACATAATTTTTAGGAATTGGTTGCAGAGGTTTGTGGAGGGACATAGAGAGTAGATTTATCCTGTACTACTTTGTTACAGATATTAGTGCATTACCTCATATTCATATTGGGTAGATATTTTTTGAAGGCTTTATTGATTCTGAAAGACATTACAACTTGATAAACTGAATAATCAACATATTCGTGGATGAAAAGTCTCCATTCAAAAGCATGTATCAGCTGAATTAAGTCAGAGGGTGTTTTGACTCTCAAGACTTGTGTTTGCTTTCTGGAAAACCTCTTTATGTACATGAAGACACATGTACCAAGTACACGTGTACCACTGTCACCAAAAAAATATTAATGAGTGATATAGAATTCCCAGTGAGCATAAATGTCTACTGAGGTTCCAGAAAGAACTAAATTTTCTCTACACCAAACACCAGAAGGAGCTTTTCAGTTCTTCTCACAACTGGCATGGTTGCTTGCTCTGTCTTGCATTCTTGCCCAGTTTAAAGGTTTTTTTCTTTGTCGTTTCTGATGTGTTACAGTTTCCAGACTCTATTCAAAATACCAGCTGCACATTTAAATCTATTTCAACAACTGCTTGTAGACAGACTGAAGGAAAGAGTGCAACAGGAAAAACAATCCAGTCTGTCATCAGAAAACCTTTCCAAAACTGTGAGAAACAGCAGAGGTCTTGCTGGAAATGAAGGTTCTCTGCTTGAAATGTAATCGTTTTCCCCTTCGTTTTTTTACTTTTTACTTTTTTTTTTCTTTATAGACAGTTATCTCCACTGCACCTTCAGTCACCACTTAGTCTATATGAAATTAATTATCTTCTAATGGATTTGTACAAAACCAGTGGGGAACAAGCATGGAAACAGGAAGATGGGATTTAGGCCAGTAGAGTCCATTAATTTTCTGAAGCACTATAATTATTTTACTCTACTGAATCCTCCCAGCCCCCCCAGTATCTTAAGACTTTATTTGATCTGCTAGTAGGCAGGCTAGTAGGTTTATTCTTTTACTTACTGCAATCAGGGATGGCAAACTGTACATATAGGTGAAGACTAGCTATTGCCAGAACAAAGAATTGACTTGCTTAAACTCTGCCTTGAATGTAAAGAATGTGAGTGAATTTCTCCAGAACTGGGAGCTTAGGTTTGAGAAAATCAGACCTAAGAAAAGAAATCCCGCAGCAGTCAGAAGATACCTGAATTTGCGTCTCTTCTCATGCTGAAGTTCATATGCTTCTACTGTTCTTCCAAGATTCAGAAGGAAACAGCATTTAAAAGAACACTCAGAAGACAGTCAGAAGTACACGTGTCAAGATGTTAAACTGGCCTACAAACACAAGGATTAAACTAAGTGTTTCTGACAGCCATCTATGGAAACTTGGAGGTCAAAATTGGAAAATCACCTCAATTTATCCATGATATATAGCTTAAAAGAATTCTGTTTGAGTAAGACCTTAAGAGGAATATCTATGCAAGTCCTATCTGCACAGGCTTTGTAGGCAAATTGAAGTCACATATTTGTGTTAAGTGACACCATCTCTAAGCTAATGTACTTCACACTCTCAAGAGATATTCTTAGCTTGGACTTGGCATGGAGTTAATTACAGCTACATGGCTTTTGGCTTGCTCAGGGTATGGGCAGAACAAGCTTGTAGTGGTCCTCAAATATCTTGTAGGCATGCCCTTCAAATTAGAGTTTGATATATAGTGAGGATGTTAGAACTTAAACTGAGCAGGACTATTCATGAAATTGATGTGACCTGTCAGCCTGGTGCTAGGTGAAGAAACTGATAGGAGGAAGGTTCCTTCTCTCTGGGGAAGAGGACAACTAAAGCTTACATGTCTGCATTACTAAGAGAGGGGGAGTGTGAAGGAATTGTGCATATCGGAGAAAGGCCATTTCTGCTTTTGATGTCAAACCTGCCTCTTCATAGAAAGTCTTACCACAGGAAGGAACTTGACATGAATAGGTTATATGAGGCTGGCAGCATGCTCCAGCAAGAGTCTAAAGATGTGATACAGTTGATGTTTACTGATAAATGAGCTCTAGAGTTTTTAATTTTTAACACTTAGTAAGTCAAGGTGTCTCCCTTTAATCACAACTTTGCTGATATACAAGGAAACAGCGGTCCACACTTCATCAAGCAGCTCTGAACCAGTCATAAATTCTCGCTTCTTACAGTCTCATTTCTTGCAACATTAACCTATTTGGTCTCCAGGGACTTCTTTTTATGAACACTTTTTTACTCACCTGGTGTGAGTTAAGAACAACTACCCAGCCTCATTCACATATGCTCTTTGTGGAGCACTCTGACTTTTCTGAACCAGCCCTGTTGTAAGGGAATTTCTGTGCTTAAGGGACAGTGTCAGTCCTGTAGTGGAAAAAGGCTGTGAAAGATTTTTTGTTCTGTACAAGATTTTTACAAGGCTCAAAAGTTTTTTTAGGTCTTATTTTAGGATTTTGTTCTTTTTTGAGGCTGATTTGAGAGTTCAGGCAGAAGGGTTATATACTACAAAAGTAATAAATGAAGAGAGGCTTCTGGCTTGCCTTAAAACAGGGAACTGAAGGATATCATTTATAGTACAGACTAAACTAGATAATAGACCTTAAATATTAGGATAAAGGCATAGGCACTCCTTTTCTTTGCAAACTATCCCGTTCTAACTTTTCATGTCTAATGTGAGGGACTAAGAATATTAAAAGAAGTGCTACTGGTCCCTGTCTGTCTCTGGTGACTCCCATCCTAGAGAAAAGGTTTTCTGACTACAGAACACATCAATTTTTCAACCATGGTTTGGATGTTTAAAAAGAAGCAAATTCTGACATTATTTTGGGAAGCAAATCTCTGCATTACATTTTAGGTCTTCAGCTGACAGGTCGTGGAAGCTGGAAGCTTTATTTTCTTTCTGGACTTTCATGGCCAGCAGACCTTTCTGCTAAATGAACTAATCACTTGAACATTTATTGCCTGCAAGATAGGATACTGCAAATAGTCTCTAACCCGCTGAAAAATCATGCCCAAAAGAAACTATGCAAGTGATATCAGGTTTCCTCTCTTGCACTGAGTGGAATTAAATTTCAGTGCAGTAGATCACTGTAGATTCATCCCAATGTATTTTTTCACTGTTGAGTAAATTCATTTACATGAGAAGGATTTTCAGAACTTTTGAGGTTGGTTTTTTTTTGTTTGAAATTCTCATACAAAACATGGCATAAAACCTAACAAAAGGAACAGAATATTTATGACTGTAATTTTATTTATTGGTATTTATTTTTTGTAACAAAAATAGCATTTTTCTACTCTAGAGACAATTTTATGCTCTGGAAAATTTGGTGCATTTTTGCAACATCTGAATCCATTTCACAGTAACAGATTCAAATGTAACAGTCAAAAGTTCCCACATAAAAGAGGAAAACTGCAAATATCAAGTGCATGTCTGTCACTTCTATTATCTACGTTAGCATTCCAGAAGAATTCTCAAACTTAAGCATCTGCTAGCAAGACCTTTTCTTTTCTCCCCTTTCTTGCTAAAAGCAGCACTCTGTATCTTCAACTATACATTAAAAAAAACAGCAACAACAAAAAAAAAAAAAACAAAAAAAAAAAAAAGAACACCAAACACCACCCTGAAATGTCCTACTGGGTTGACAGCTGGAGTTTTTCACTGACTTGATCTAGGAAAGCAAAATGGGACTTTTTGCACTTGCCCCATATGGATACTATTTTTCTCTATAGTTCTTGGTGTTGTAAATTAAAATAACATTAATGATCTCAATGAAAACTTATGGCAGCCAGGAGCTCCTCTAATTTCCTATAGCTAAATCCTTACAGTTAAGTCATCCCATTGTACTTGAACTTGGCTCTCATAATCAAGAGCTTAGTTGTTGGCTATCTCTGTAGTCCTCCTAATTCAGGAGGATTGGTGTAGAGTCTAACAGAGAAATTGTTGAGTTAGCATGTACAGGCACGTTCACATTATACATTGATACTTCCACATATGCAGACATGTTGTAATGCCAGTCAAAACTCAGAGCAAATTATCTCATTATTGAGAGCCTGATCTTTCAGGTTTCCTTACTAAAATTCTTGTCCAAGTTCAGTTTGCACCATAAGCAGTATCTGCCTTCATACAACATAATGGTCTAATGACATCAAAAATCACCTTCAGCTAAATCCTAGAGTAGTCAACAAAATGATCGTTATTTGGGATGTCAAAAGTTCTGTTCAGACCTGCAGGGAAAACCAAACCAATTCCCCTGCCTTTTTCTCCCCTGTCTCATCATGTATTGTAGTATTGCTTGTTTATCAATAGCAATGCAAAGGATCTTGAACCTTGGTGACTCTGCCAGACACCTGTAGAATATAAAGATAAAGTGCTACCTATCCTCAACAGAAAAGAAACCAGTCCTTTAAAAAGTCATCAGTTTATGTCTTGCAGCAGAATTACCCCTTTTGAAAACAACCTGAATATTCATAGCCCCTCACTATTGTCCTGAAAAGACTTCCTCTTCAGACATCTACCTGGAAGGAGAGGTTTACAAATAGTCTTAAAAATTCACACATTTCTAAACCACTGTGTAACAGCATATTATGTTTTGTATGGTGTTTAACGTCAATAGCTTGAATTAAAAAACTCTTCTTGGGAATTCCTTTAATATTGTATAGCTTAAATCGTATAACTAACTCTCCCCATTGGATTTGGTTTTAATATTCAAGTGTTTAATTCTTCCATATCTCTATATGGTTCCTGTTATGGCAGTGGGATTTGCATAATGGCACAATACATTGGCTATGATATTATAAAGTTTCACATTAAATTTTCTAAGAAATGTTGACTATTATATTTTGGTACGGTTCTTAAAAATGATAAAAGGTTGCTTCAGTACTGGGTACAACTTTGTGATCACTAGGTTATTCTGGATAGCAATGCTGGAATATCTGATGTTATTGCATTATGATTTCTCAGCATAATACTGGCATGTTTAAAATTTTGCTAGACAAATGCTATAGAACCTAAAGAATTATCACAACAGAATTGCAAGTGGGAGTTTCTCCACACATTTTGAAAAGTTTTCACTGATCTCACTCTCTTCATTCTACCATTTCATTGCAGGAACAGATAGGATCAATGAACAGAGGCATTTTGACTGAAAATAAGGCCTCAAGAAGAATATAGTGTATTCTTAGGGGCACGTTAGGCTTCTGAACTGGTCAACACTTTGCTAGAGTAGAGCACATGTCAGCAAGTGAGCAGCAAAGACTTACAGCATAAGAATGGAAAAATATATATTATTCTTCAGTGCCTTTTCATTTTGAAAATCATACATCATGCCAGCACTGGCTGAGCACCCTTCTTAGCAAAATGAGGGAAACAAGTTTCCAGTATACAGTCACTTTTTTATAACTTAACAATTTGCTGTGAGCTGTAGATTTGTTTACAGTTTCACTGAAAACAAATTACAGCCCCTTGAAAATTATTTGGATGACATTTAAATATTGATTAGAATTCAGTGTGTTTTCTCAGAGGTGATTGATTTGTTGATATATTGTCAAACAAAAGTCTTTCTTTGGATCCAAGAATTAAAATCTCAAGCCATGAATTTGACGGAATGTTTTTTTTGCCTTCGTGGTATTCTGTAATAAAACATTCTATCAGCAGCATGAACTAAGAACTCAGATGTATATAATTAAATCCCCATATTGCATTCAATATCTTGTTTGCCATCTTTTTCTAATCCAATTATACTTAATATGGGAGTTTTTGCAGAAAGCAAATGTTGAACTCATTTTTTATTTTTTCCTAGCTCATTATTTTGTCTGTAACTACACTTAAAACAAATGTTTATCAGTAAGGTTTTTCTCTTTAAAAATATGGAAAACATAAGTATATGATTGTATATAAGCATAAAGATACAAAATATTTAAAACATCTGCATCTTGTGTTCTCTGGTCATTGACAACCATGTAACTACAAGGATTTGAAATGCATGCTGCATCAGATTTTTGATTACCTGTAATAACTTCAAGTAGCTGTTTGGTCGTGCTAAAACCCTGTTAGCTAGAAACTGGAGCCCAGTGTTTGCAAGTCAGGAATGAGGTACCACTTTGCGCTGGTGGTGCTCAGTGATATGGAATGTTTCACTTTTCAAGCAGATGCAAGAACCCGGGAGACTGCGGACATTGCGTTCTGTTCATCTTTCCATTTTTTTTGGCATAGGTCTTGTGCAAATTGTCACTTCTGACAAGGAGTCCAGGCAATACAACATGCCTAGGACAATCCTGCACTGTCTCAGGTTTCCAAAGCAGGTCTCTGGAAGCTGTTGTATCTTGAATATAATCTGAACAACAATATTTTCCCCAATATTCTCCAAGGAAAACAAAGACCAAGAAATTCATTCAGTGCTAGTGCTGCAGGACTAACCAGGACTCCAGATGCTGGCCTTTCATTAGGTCATGCAATCCAACATGTTGGGAACAGGAATGAAGCAAGTAGCTTCATTCCTAATATTGAACAGGAAAAAGGTCATGGCTCAAACAGGGTCTACAGTGATCATAACTATAAATATACTCTACTTGTAACACATAAATATATATAAACTTTTCCTAAATCGGTGTTCTAAGAAAGTTTTACAAAAGATGATGTCTACATTACAATCACTGCAGAACCCTTTGAAAATGTAATGGTGATGAGAAATGAGCTGTTTTCTAACAGACTGCACTCTTCATTGGCTTCTAGGTTACAAATCGATGGCTTTGCACCAACATCTTAAGGGAACACAGAACAGATGAATCCAATCTACAAAGGTTCTTCCCAATGCCTGGAAACCATCCAAAGATATATACACTTTAGCTGATCCTTCACGCATTCTCGGGTAGGTTTCTCTTACTATTCCAAATATTGAGAGGTAATCACAAATTGTAGCCTCAAATTCCATCTTCAAATGTGAACTAATTGGTGTTTTCTAGTGATATTCCAGTTTTTACTTTAAAAAAATCTTGACAAAACTGTTGTAGAAACATATTGAGGTTGTCTGCTTCCATTCACTGAGTGCTCTGGTTGTAATAAACAATCCTCCTTAACATGAGTCTAAGATTTTAAATCTCTTTGCGTTTAGCAGACAGTCACTGAAAATCATTGATTTTATGCATAATACATAAAAATTCCAGTATAATTTATTGATTTTTTTTTTTTCTGAACAAGATTAAGAGATAGACAATGAGACTTTTGCAGTTCCTAACTGACTTTTAAACCTAATTACATAAGCAATTCCCATTTATGCGTCTTCTGAGGTAAAGGACACATCAGATGTGTCCTTGAGCTAATTTTTCAACGAGACAGCCTGTGTGCTTTCAATATAGGCTTCAGAGTCTATGTTTAGCTACAATGTTGGCTAAGTACTTAAGAGTTTTCTATGTCAGTTATGCTTCACCCAGAACCTAGAGGTGAAATGAATGCTAACTGGGGTTTGCAAGTCTACTTGCATGACAACTAGATATTTGCATGTGGAGTAGACATATCTATTTCTTCCATGTAGTTAAGAATGAGTCAGCACAGAACCCAGAGGTTAAGCCATGATCAGGTGAAGTAAAGAAGAAACAGATTACTATTGTATAATATAACTGCTTAAGTGTTTTTCAGTGCTTTTCATGTTGATCTCTAAATTATTTGCCATCATCTACTACTGAAGACAGGTTAACTGATGAGGGGAGTTATTTATCTGTTTTACTATCATGAGGGTAATATTTCTTCATCCAGTATAAGTTACAGATTTTAAGAGGTTTGGGAGTCTGTGTAAATCAGTAATGACTGTCAGTTTGCTGCATAACTGTCAAATAATGCAGGAAATACAGAATTGCAGCCCACAGAATATGTGCATCTATGAAGCCCTCAGATGAAATCTGGAGAGGGAGCTTCTCATTGAGACTGTCCTGGTGCTGCATTACAAATCAATATTTTTATATAGTTTCAATGTGAGGTCTTGCTTTTGGAAGAGTGATCTGTGAACAGAACTTTGGCTTTGTCTGTATGGAGCCAGAAGTGATTTTAAACACACGAGTCAAGAACTGTGCCTTAACTTGTCTTTTTGCACTCCACATGTCAAAGTCTATGAAAGTGAACCTGGGAACATAGACCAGACAGGAGCTGGAATATGCTCCACTCAGAACCTAAACTTGACAAGTAGGAAGAAGAGTGTGGTGAGTCCTTACTCCTTGGTTCAGAGCCAGCCTATGAGAACCCCTTATCTGGAAAGCACTTCCAAACACAGCATTATTCTGTAGAGGTCTTCATCAAAATAAAATAATTTTCCAATCTCATCTGTGCAGGCTTTTGAAAGGGGAGGGTGCGGAAAGCCCCTATAAAGTTTCCTATTTGACCTCTTTACAGTGTTAGTTCTTGGGCATAACAGGAGCTGCCTTGGCAAATAGTGAGTTCCATTCAGCGACCTGGATAAGAGTGACCTACAAGCAGTTAGATTTCTTCACTGAGGCTGATAATATTGAATTAAAATAACAGTAGAATCTAACATTTTGGATGGCTTGAGTGAACCGATTAGTAGTTTCCTAGCTTAAAGCATGTTGCCCATGCATAAGAAAGAAGTGCTGGCTATTATTTATAAAACCCAAAGCATGAAGAGTATGCTTTGCTCTTAATCTCTTCCATTAAAGCTAGAGAGGGGAGGAGAAAGAAAAAACTGGGTTTTTTCTTGTGCAGTATTTGTTTTATCTAGCTATTGCTAGATGACTGAGCTGACAAAGGGAACCAAATCTAGCTGCTGACTGCTGATGTCCTAATGGTTCTCTGCTGCCTAGTTGCAGAGAGTCTATTGTTCTTTTCACACACCTTCTGTCAAAAAAGTGGCAGCTATGAATTGTAACTAAGGCCCAGGAGAAAAAAGCAGATAGCTGGCCAGTATCTGCAGCTGTATTTATCCTCTTGGTGGGAATGTATGTGTGGGGTCATGGAAACACACACCCATGATTAGTAATTTCAGAGTCATGCTGGGAAGAGGACAGGCTAAGGAGAGATCACCAAAGAAGCTAGCAGGTAGTAGCGGATGACCTACAGTTTGCACTGTGCACCTTCCTAGCCTGAAATATGAGTTATTCCACAGATCCCAGATCAAAAATTATACTTTCTTCCCATACAGCCCCTGTACAAACTGAATTTCCCTGTATAGACTGATTGACCACACCATCTGGCTCTGTTTGTATCACAAACCACAAGATTATAACATTGTCATCTATCCTGACTACTGCCTAACTCTGCTTTGATGTTTTTGCCCTTAATAGATCAGTTCACAAAACAAAGTATTAGGCAGTGCTGGTAAAGATACCAGAACTGGGTCTGTTGTGAAACTGTAGTCCCAGCAATTTAGCTCTTGCAAACTTCTTTACAAACTTTATTGCACTGAAGATTGTCAAAACCCATTGCAGCAGGAACATCGCTTAGTAGGGAGATTCTAACAGGCAGGCAATCATCACCATCACTCATCATCACTTGAGTGATGACTGTGCCATCTAGCTACACATGGTGTTAAAACTGACCCTAGTTTTTCTTAACTGGAGTGGGGGAAGACTCATAATGCAGCAGAACTTTATTTATGTGGAACAGGTTTTGCCAGACACCCCTTATCCCACAGCTGCAGAGCCAGCTACCTAGAAATGACATGAAATGAAATGACATAATGGAACACTTTTTCCTTAAAATTACAATATTCAGCCAGAAGAATTGGCTATAGAATTCATCACCTACCTGTCTTTTGCACATATGCTTGCTCCAAAACTACCTGGGTTAAAGAACAGAAACCGTCTTTACTCAAACATGCAACTTGATATGAACTCCATTCCGAGAGTGAACTACCACATCTGCTAATCTCTCTGCCTCACGTGGCAGCTCCATCCCGGCAAGTATCTCTCCACAGAGCTGGATGTTCCAGGGATGACATCACTGTAAATGGTGCCAGATTAAATTACACATGGGCAGATGGATAACACTGTATTCAGCAGATTTTTGACATGAACAAAGTCTTTTCTTTCTGCATCTATGGATTTAAAGCTACATTTTCAGCTAAATTTACAAGCAGTTATTCTCACATGCAAGGAATCTTCCACTTAGCAGTGTATATTTACCAAAGGAAAAGATAGGGAGCCAAAGGCACCCAAGAGCTTTCTATTTCAGATCAGGGCTCCATCCATCCTTAACTGTGTATGCAAACGCAGCTCCTGAAATATTCACTGCATGCATTTTTTCAGGAGAGTATGTCTTCTTCATCCTTTGACACAGGGGTTTCTTTTGCTTCCCTGTAAGTAACAGTATCAGTAAAGTCATTAAAAAGTGTTTCATGGCAATCTCTTTTCCTAATGTTGCTGAGTTTTCAATCAAAGTGTTCAGTAAAGTTTGGACTTTCAGTAACACCTTGGACTTCATTCTTAAGTTGTGTTAGAAAAGAGGAGGTGACAGAGAAGATTCCCGTTGCAGTGAAGTGCCTGAAAGAACAATTTCAAAAATTGCAAGCGACTTCACAGTGACATTCTGCTTCTATTAACTTTTAAAATGCTAAAACACATGGTCAGTCTCTCCTAACAGTACTAGCCAGCACAGAGGCACAGGCATAACTGAACCTCCACCCAGCTGCTCCCCACATTTAAAGCTTAGGGCTGGTGCTAGATTGGAGCAGATGATTATTTCTAGGGAGAGCAAAGAATATGAAACTAGTTAGCACTTTCTCAAGGCAATGTGAGTCAGGAAAACACTTTGCACTGCCTTCATCCCTGCCCTGCAGAAGTACCCGAATGGGACCTGACAACATCTGGCCTTAAACTTTCAAAGTCAATAGCTACTTTTCTTTTTTCTCTTTCCCCCTTTTTAAAAAATTTAAATCTACACATACTCAAACAACTAGAGAGAAGCAATCAGGCATCCAGCCAACATAAGATCCCAGTAGGAAAACAATTGTGGAGCTGCCACGTTATCCTTGTAATGGTGCAGATGATGAGAAACCTGGGATTCAGCGTTGTTATTTCTTCCAGAAAAAATAATCGGTTTTGCACTGTTAGCTTTCTTAGCAGTAAAGTGAAGCAAAATATATGAACAAGATTACTAATTATGCTGTGTCAAGCAAGTTCTATCACTTAATAGCTCCACTGGAATGGCATGTCAAAGCAAAATATTGTAGATGCGTGTTGCATATTCTGTGTCTGTGGCCATTACTGTTACAAGAAATATAAACATTTATGGAACAGCTGAGCATTTTGGCAAATCTAAGTCAACTTTTCAGAAGAGATAAAATGTTATGTGCTGACCATAAATATCAACTCTGCACAGTGAAATTGAGTCTTCAAAGCTGAGAAACAGCAAATAGGAGAGCCATGAACAGTATTTTCTGTTGGATAAACCCTAATTGCCCTCATTTCTGTGCAAGGGCTTAGTACAACAATGATTCTGATAACAAGGAAATCAGTTTCCTCCATGAAACTGATGACACATAACATTGGAAACCTTGTTCCTGGTGACTGTGGAGGAGAAGATAGGGATGAAAAGTAAGTCTCCTACAGCTCCCACGCCCCTAGAAACCAGATACCAAGCAGCCAGTTGGCAACCAAACTTTTATAGCTAGTTTTGCAACCAGCTTTGGGAACATTGTCTGATAGTGCCTAGAAAAAACTTAGAAATCAGCCACTGTGCTGCAGTAGTCACAACTCAGTACTCAAAGGTGCTCTGATTCATTCTAAGACACTATACTACAGGAAAGCTGAGCTGAGACATTTTCACTTTCCAAAAGGAATATATTGCAGTAAAAAACCAAACAAAACCAACAAAACCACACACACACCTAGCTCAAAATCTAGTAGCAAGTCCTTTTTGCATGCTCGCTGCCATGGAAAGAAAGTTTTGCCAAAAAAGCAGCTTCTTTGGATTTCTTTAAGTGTACTTGTCAGTGTGGGGATGCAATTAGGTAAAGGAATCCAGAATGTTAAAAAACTTTGGCTACAATTTTTAAGTCCGAGTTAAAAGCAACTGATTATAACTTTCCCCTTCTTTCCAGCCCAGAGTTAATTTAGTAATAACAAATAAGGGTGAGCCTAGTGCAAGCTAAGTAACTCAAATGCTGTTTCCTTACCTAATGTTGATTTTACTTTCCTATCCCCATCCAGATTCAGATTTCTAAATAAGTTTTTAAAATAAACGGGGACAGCTTGGTGGTTTGGCAATAGGCAGAAAGATGGCAAAGAAAGACTGCCTTACTCCAGTCGTAGAGACACTATCATTTTACTCTATGGTAACTCCTTTTACTTAGAAAGGAGCAATTGTGAGAATTCCCACAGACACTACTGAAACAACTCAAAAGTTTCCAAACATTGGCCCAGCTGTAGTTTGCATACCTTCATAGATAATTCCTGCTCTGAAACTCATGAAGAAGTAAAGAATAATAGTTAAAAGACTGATGTTAAGAGTACAGTGTGGTCTGCTGTTAAGATGTTAATTGCTAGCAGTGGTCTGCTGGGCCAATAAAAAGTTTTAAAAACACCAAAATGAAGTACCCTACAGAAGTACCCTTCCCAGAGCAGTGTCCAAGACAAATCTTTACTAAGAAAAGCAGATTTCAATCCGTTTCTATTTGCTTCTCTGGTTTAAGGTCAGCCTAAGCTTAAATGTGCAGCAGCATATCTAGAAGAGTCAAGGGTCTTATCTTTCTCCTATCTGAAGATTATTGCAGAACACTTTTTTTCCCTCTGCCAAATACAAATCTTTCTAGCCAGACTTGCAGTATTTTGTCAGCATAGCTATAAAACCATGGAATGCCCCCAGAACCTTTCCCAGTTGTTTCCCACACTCACACTTTTGTGACAGGACATGTCTTTGAATTTTCACCTCCCGCTTTCTCTTAATCTGACTTTTTACAGTGAGAAATCTACTACTGTAGGTGATTTTTTCTGTGCTGTCAAAAGCAGTATAATTGTCATCTTCAGAATCCTTTTTCTGTCTCCAGAGGTAGCCTTGAATGGTATCATAATCTGTCATTTTCCTCATGTTTATTGATAGTCTCTGTTTCCTATGGCAAGAATATTAAGGAAAAAACTTCTAGCTGACTCATTTTTTTTTAAGTTATAAATCAGATCAATTACAAATCTTCTCTTCTTAATATGTGCTGTCCAACACAATTCTTCTCATTTCTAAAGATTTTTTTTTTCCTATCACACTTCACTTAGCTATCAGTTATCCAGGTAAACTAAATAATACATTTGACATACATATGAGAATATTTTTGGCAAAGTTAACCAGGAATGATATCCTACTTCTATTCTTCCTATGAAAGGAGGCCAGTGAAGTCAGCTGAGTCAAGTGTGAGCTCCATGGAATGATGCATCTAAGTGGGAACTTTCAAGTGCAATTGGGATATGAAAAAGTATCTGTTTCAGCTCTTGGAGTGAAGCAGAGGACAGGATGCCACAACCAGTTACATCTCTGAATAAGAACATCCTGACTGGATTTTCCCTTTTTCTTAATTTATCACATTGCTCCAGTTCAGTTCTGTGTAACTTAAGCATGCCATTACTTGTTTAACTTTGTGAGTTAATCCCTTAGTTCTCTTTTTTTTTTTTTTCCCCCTCTGAAATCTGTTTACTTGCCTCCTCCCAAAATTAAAAATTCCAGAAATGAACCCAGTGTTTTCAGGAGAGGCTTTCAGTAGAGGTGAACTTATATGGGTCTATAAAAGTCTATGACGATTGCCCCTGGTTGAACATCACCACCCAAATATGGCAACACTGTTTATTAAAGGAAGTTAATGACTTCACACTTCTGCTTCATGATTTTTCTGCAAGAGTAGTCTGGTCTTGTTCTGCCTTTTTAGATGCTATTTCACTTTGCTTACTAATGAGTAATTTGCTTTTTTATGTCTGAAGACTTTTTTAGCATCCAGTTTTCTGTTCCCATTCAGTTGTGTGTGTTTTAGATTATGCAAACACATAGCACTCTCTCACTTCAGCTGAATATAAAATTGAATCACCCTGGCTGGGAAATATGGGTTTTAATTAAAGGAAAAATATTTCACAAGTTAAAACAAGCTTTGTGAACTCTAAAGAAGTTCCAGAGTTTCACAAGCATTAAACCACATTGGATTTGACTTGTCTTTGATCCTGAACCTTTTTTAAGATATATTAGGGATATTTTGATGGCTTTGGAGGCAGAAGGCCAGATGCTACTCATGCCATGTGAAAGAATGAAAGATAGGACCACCAGTCCCAGTGTTGTGTTGCCTTTCTTCAGTTGAAATGTCACCTCTTGGTTTTTAAGTGGCAATATCTGCAGATTTAAGGCATGGTCATGCCAGTTTCCAAGAAGGCAGCGTTCTGCAGAAGTGAAACACTGCATCTCAAGTCACCAGGGCTTCCTGACTCACAGCTCTAAGTCCTCCTATGGGAAGATCGTCCAGTACCCAGCCATTCCTGCAGTTGTCAAAGTACATTTGGTAGCCATATGATATAGAATGTAGAAGGAAACTGTGGATTTGTGGAGTATGTAACTAAGAACTAACCTAAAATGAAAACTATTAGCGCATGTTTCCTCAATGCTATCTTTTTGGTTTTGTCTGGCAGGCTAAAGTTTCCTTTCCCATTTAGTGACCACTCCATACTGAAGACTGGCTTCAGCCTGCATGCAAATAATGGATCCCCTTCTAAATACAGCTCGACAGTACTGCTTGCTGTCCTCGCTGCTGCTAACAACTTCCAGATCTGCCAAATCCAGATAAGTAAAGGAATTCTATGCAGTAGGAAGATGAGCCTACCAAAACCAATTCTGATTCCTATTTTTACAATCCACTCCAAATATTTTAGAATTAGCTCCAGTGGCCTGATGTGAACACTCAGGGGGCCAAGTTAAACATCAAGGAATCCTACAGATTTCACAGTAAGTTAAAAAGGAAGGACAATTGCTAAAATTACAAAAGAACAGGAGAGTCTTCAAGGCAGGTATACATCACTAATATGCCTTCCACAATGGAAATCTGTTTGACCTACATGTATATCTGATTTTCATTTGACTTATACATCTTGGCTCTCCAGGGTATGACTAGTAGTCCAAAAGGCTTATGTCAGTAGAAAGCCACAGTATATAAACAACATGGAGGTAATTTCCCAGTGCTGAGGTCCTTATGGCCTTTTTTAAGAAAGCAAAAGTATCAATGAAGTTTGTTTCTGTTACATCAGAAAAGGGCTGCTGTCAAAAATCAGACTTTATCCATGGTAGTTTACCACCAAGGTATTTTTCTCATATGGAGAAATATGTCACTCATTTTCATTCTTATTTTTGTTTAGTATAATAATATTATTGAGAAGTATTCTATTTTTTCATCTCTTTCAAAATGTGCTGTAAGGATAATGCGTTAAACTACCGTTCCTCACCTGGTTTATCTTATTTCTTTCATAGAGCTAGCAGAACAAGATATCTTTCAAAACTACATCTGCAAAAGACATGAGACCATATTTCCAACTGTTTCAGTGTCACATCAGTTGCTGATGTGTTTCAGGTTACAGCAGATTTAAATCTTCCCTCATTTTTGTGTTTACTCAACTGATAGAGGGAAGAGGGCAAGTGTGCTCTGTCAGATGGAAAAAATCAAATGAATGTACTTTTGAAAGACTGTATCTGGCACCATCTGCAAAAGTGTCCTGTATTATTACACACTGATTTTTGTTTGATTATGGCATATGAGGGTTTGGGGTTTTTTTCCTAAACAGTTTGAAGATCTTTAGAATTTTAAATTTGTAATTTACAAACATTATTTTTTGTCTTGCGTGTAGCTACTAGTTTTATCAGTGGTAATAGATCAGTGCCTGCCTGTAGTGGCTGAAGCCAAAGGAGTTCTGATTGACAGAGCTCATCAAAACCAGGAGTGCTTTGACAAAAATTTACTCTTAAGAACTCTCATATGAAAACCAGCACCGCTGACTTAGGTGGGGCTGCCCCTGGCGCTGCACCTTGTGGTCCATAAAGGTTTATGTCCTTTGGCTTTAATTCTCTAATAAGATCAGCATAGAGGAAAGATCCCACAAAAAAAAAAGGCCCCTCTAGATTCTCTAAGGTTGTTTGATGTGCATAAGAAGGCTGACCATCATTTCCTTAAACAACTTTTCTTGCGTTAAACCCCACCTCAGAAATTTATTGTGAAAAGTAGGTATGAATTACCTGTATTTCTTTAGGGAAGTGACTACTGGGTCTCAGCGGCTTTGATGGTGTCAGCAATGTCCAGTAGGTAGTCAACCACTAGAAATTCCACTGAGCAGAAGTGGTATTTGCACTGTCTTTCTCCCACTGCCTTAAAAAGCAAATTCTCTCCACATCAAAAGTGTTTCTATTGAGCAATTACTGCGTGTCAGCACTCTTCAGCCGTAAGTTGTTTGCTGGTTCTGAAACATGAAAAACACAAGATGTCACAAAATGAAAACAGTGTCTGTTTCCATTCTGTTGATTTAGGAGGCAAAGCAGAGAAATAAAACAAACATGCTCCAAAAACCTAAGAGTGCAATCAGGATAACTGAAGAAGAAAAAACTACACATTTTGGTATGTGGTTCCTCTGAAACCTTTGCCTTGTTCACATGACTTTTTTTATCAGATCAGCAAGATAGACAGCGAAGTCACAACTACTGCCAAGTTAGGAAAACTTGGTTTTATAACTTAAGTAGGATAATGGACCTGAGTACCACCAAGTAATTTCAATTATTTACATGTAAACCCTTAAAGTAGAGGGGAAATGTAATGATAAATGAGTCCCATTTGTTCTAATCACTGTGAAAGGTCCCTTCCATTTTTTAGTTTCCTGCAATTGTGCAGCCTGTGATCTTTTTTCCATATTTTCTACTAAATCCTCCATGATGATTAAGCATGTGATTGTCATGCTTCCTATCTTCTTCTCCTAGTCCAAAATTACATTCTTTTCACCATGTTTCTTATTTTAAGAGTTGGATCTGCCTATAGAGCTAATGATTAATGAAAGATTGATAAAAGTCTGATCAAGAAAGTTAATTTAGTTGGACTCCAGTGTGAGACTCACAGCTTTCTAACCAACTCTTTGGAAATTGCCAGCTGCCACATGGAGTGTGACAGAAGTGTTGACTTCAGAAAACAAAAAATACATGCCATGCTTTGCATATTGCTTCTCTTTATTGTGATAAACAAAATACTCAGAGTGTTTTTAGTGGTTTAGACACTGAGGTGGTTAGCCAAACTGGAGCAACAACTTTCTAGATTAGCAAAAGCAGACAGATGCAAGTTATTAAATGTTATTTGTCACAAATTTGAACTCTGCATATCTACACAGAAAAGCAAGAGAAAAGCCAGGAACATGATGAACTAACCTAAGAACATTAAAATCATGTCAGTAAATCACTTGGTTTTCCATTTTCCAGACTCTCAGGTCCTCAAAGTTTAGTATGCATCAAACCAAAGAGTGGAGTGCAGTATGTCTCTATGTGTAACATGAACAAAGGAGGAGACTGAAGAAAAATTTTTAAACAAAAGACATTAATCCTATTTCTTCAAAACTGTTTTTTCCATTCCCTTTTATGAGTTTCCTTGTATTACTATGGGATTATATCCTTCTTTTTTGCAAATGCACACAGATTTTCAATGTCCAATAGAAAATATATATAAATATTTTATGCGAGATTCTCTGTATTTAAGTATTAAAAGGGCATTGTAAATACAGAAAGGAAAAAAAAATAAAAAAAACAAGAGTCCAACACATTGAATCATTTCAGGAATATCTCTTCATATAGAACTTTACTGGTCATAATTACATAAACTGTTCTTAACAGAAATTAAATTTGAGTGAGTCAATCATATTCTTCTATTTCTCAAAGCCAAATAATTGCAATTTAACATTACTGTAAAAGTGGTTTTGAAAAGTGACATTTAGCTGAAAACAGGGGACAAATTTGGGCGGAGAAGTTTTGAGAATATGATTAAATTTACAATGAAAGTAGTACCTTCTTAGAGCTGGAACTCCATTGTTTTGCTGTGCACTCCACCTCAGTGAATAAGGGACATGCAATGCAGTCTGGCTCGTAAGAGGTCAACTGCACTGCAGGACACACCTGAAACGGTAGCACAGCTGTGATTTTGCAGAGCCTAAATGAGATAGGCTTGACTCAGTGCAACAATTGCTCATGAATCAGCAGGGAAGTGAAAATACCCTATAGAAGTCTGAGACTTTGTTTAGAGTCAGTCTATTTGAGGAGACAACTATGATGAGAAAGCATCTTTCTTTAGTTGAATCAAAGTGGGGGCTGTGACTAGTTGACCCTGGCCAGCAGCCAAGCACCCACACAGCTGCCCGCTCACTCCTAACCCATGTCCCAGTGGAATGGTGGAAAGAATACAAATACCAGAAATGAGAAACCCATGGGTCAAGATAAAGACAGTGTAGGAAGTGAAGCAAAAGCTGAACATGTAAGCAAACCAAAGAGGAATTTATTCACTGCTTCCCATTGGCAGGCAGATGTTTAAAGGCCACTTCCCAGAAAGCAGGGCCTCAGCACACGTAATGGTTACTTGGGAAGACAAACACCAACACCACAAACATCCCTGCTTCATCCTCCTTTCCTTGAGCGTTTATTTCTGAGCATGATATCATACGGTATGGAACATCTTTTTGGTCAATTCAGGTTGGCTACCCTGCCTGTGTCCACTACCAGCCTCTTTTCCCAACCCTAGACTACAGCCCACTCACAGCAGGAGCAGAGTGGGAAAGAGAGAAAATCTGGATGCTTTGCAAACACTGCTCAGTCCTAGCCAAATCATGGGTGTGTTATCAACACTGTTTTAGTCACAAATCCAAACCAAAGCACCATACAGGGTGCTATGGAGAAAGTTAACGTCATCTCAGCCAGACCCAGTACAAGATTTAGCCTACTCTGTGTGTTACCTCCATCACTGACCATGCATCATGATCCAGATCTCAGCCTTAGATAGTAGCTTAAAGTAGAGATTTCTAAAATAAGAATTTGTAAACAATTCTCCTTTTCCTTGCAAAGTTCAGATGCTTACAGCTCACATTTTAAAAGGTTGCTTCCTCTCCCCATCAACCAAGAGGAAGGGAACAGCATTTTTCTCTAAAAAAGCTATGATTCACATTGGTTTAGTAATTAAGGAAACAGTCAAATTTTGAAACCTAAATAGCATGAATAAAAACACTGAAAAGAACCTCCTAGAAGGGTGGTTTTATTTGTAGTGCATCAGCTGGATGAACTGGTGAGAACCCCAGGAGAAATGAGATTTTCTGGAATTAGGGTGTTCAGGGACTAATGCAGAATTCATTCCTTAATTTGATTAAGGCACAGCACACTTAGGAATTCATGTTTTGAGTGGAAGAGAAAAGTATCCTATTTATTTAGCCTCAGTCTGACCTTCCTCATGAACTGCCAAGGGGTATCCCTTTTTCCTGTATTTATACACAAGTTTTTCCATGCCAGGTGTATTTGTTTTTATTTCTGGCAAGTCAGAGAAAAAATGAAGTATACTGAGAAAGAGACATAAACTTTTTGCAAGGAAGAAATTATTTGAAAATGGGCAACAACCCATTACTACCCAGTTTTGGGAAGAGAATCGAGTCCTACTATTGCCCAGAAGTTGTACTCCTCTTTGATTTCTTCAGGATAGTTTCATGAAAACTATGAAGAGAAAAAGGTAAATGAGTTTGCCTGTATACAGATAGGAATGCAAAAAACAAGGGATTTAAATGCAAACAAATTTTATGAAAGATTAGGACAGTTGCATGGGTTAAGACTTCTTTTCCCTCCATAGGTCTGTTAAAAACCAACCAACCAAACAAAAAAAAACCCCACCACCACAAAATCTCCAACCTCTTTACTGATTAATAAGCAATGAGCATAAATGATCCAAATGTCCCCCATAGTTCATTTGTGGAAGATGTAGGTTTCTTAATAATAAAATCAGCTTTCTAAATTGTAAAGTTGACTGCAGACTATATCCAAATTTCCTTTTGCCTATAAGGGTTTTCTCAGGGAGTATATTCCGCAGAAAACTATGGAAACTACCAACTAAAATTTTAATTTAGGCAATTGTGTCCTTTTAAAGACAATCATATTTAAAACCAGAAATATTAAGACCAGGAAGGCCAAAAGTGTGACCTTTGACACAAAAAAAGGTGATAAACTCACTCCATGTGAACTCCACAGTATGTTCAGCCCGTAACTATTGGATGAGCTACAGCATGTCTTGCATAAATATATCTTGATCTTAACACTTCAGGTAAGACAAAATGAACTATGTCCTTAGGAAGATTGTTCTAAGGGATTAATTGCCCTCAGGATTAAAAAATGAGAAATCACTTTCTTGGGGTTGGTTTTGTGGTTTTTTTTCTGTCCGCTGCTTCAGCAATATTGTTTCTCATGCCTGCCTTCCCTACAGAGACTTTTCTCTCCCCATTTTTTCATTTGAAGGTATTTAGTAGGGATTCTATTCACCTTATAATTACAGAAGGTATGTACAAGCATTCAGGCCCTCATCCTACAACTTTTTGCTAATGAGCCTTTAACCTTGTGTTTAAAACATATAACAAGGAAAAGAAGGGAGAATGTGAAGTAAGTAATGCTGATGTGTTTAAACTGGTTTCTTTGGCCAACTTTGAAGAACACAACGTTTCCTACAGCTGAGAAGCCCTGGTAATGTAAGGGCCTGGCCTGCAGTAGCAATTAACTTACATGTAACTCATATTAGAGACTATTTGAACTATTTCACATAGAGCTCTGTAGAGAAACATTCCCTGCTTTCAAAACAAACAGCAGTTTTGAGTATCCGCCTGTGATTCATGGCAAAGACATTTGAGGAAAAAGAGTAACTCTCTTCCAAGAGGTGAACTGCAGTTAACTGGGTTCAAGTTGGCAACAGTCTGAGGAACTTGAAGTAATGCTAAACGATGTGCATTCAGGTTGATGGCTGGTTAAAGATGTATTCTGCAGTACTCTGGCAAAGGGAAAAAAAGTATTTTTTTCTGTGAGGCAGTGCTATTCTCTGAACATTCAGTTGGCGTATCTTGTTTTATCTTTTGGAAATGCCAAAATGCTCCTTTTCTGTTTCATGCAGAACACTGAATATATTGCATGGGGTTGAAAATAAGGCTCATTGTAATTTTAAGTTGATGCCACAGTTAAAATTTTTTTTCAGTGATGGATAGCTATGGATGATACACTCCCGTTTTATTGTAATTATACAAGATTTTATGTAGCTTTGCTGCTTGGAAACACATGCATCAGGACTTGTCTGTCACCTTTAAAAATCAACTGCTCCTTTATATAAATTGATGCCGTAGTAAATCTCTCCTGGAGTTAATTATGTTAAAACAGATTAGATTCAAAGAAGGGTGTACAGAAAGTGAAATCTGAGGGAGGTATATCTTATTATATACTGTGACATACAATGGGTGGCAATTCTTAATCAGAACTACAAAAAAGTTGGACAAACACACAGAAAATGGCTGTGCCTCCAAAAAGGATACTGGATGATAGTAAAATACTTCCATTTTAGGGAGGAAAGCAGTGGTTTCATAGATCTACAAAAAATTTTCATGAAAGCAAAGCTGATTCTATAGCTTTGATGTGGCAACCACTGAACAGTAATATCTGTCTGGAGTCTACATCAGAAAGAATTTATATTGAAATTGTATAGGTTGGGGTTTTTTTTTCATATGGTGAAATTTATTGTCATCACCAATTTCTTTAATTTTCTCTCATATGTTTGTACCATAAGTTTCTCTAAAAGGGAATAACTGACTCTGGTATTTGAAATTTAGCCTACAGTTATCAGTTAGCTGATATTTCTTTACTCATCTTCACCTCTTTAATGGATGACCAGAAAAGTTTCCGTATTATTTGCTCTAAAAGCTGTGATCTTAACTGTTCAGGAATAAGCAATAGCATGCATTGAGAACTTTAATATGTTTTGCCAATGCATTTTCATTAGATACTACAGTTAAGAAGTAAAGGAAAAGGTTTATTGTCCAGTGAACTATTTTTAGAGCTTCAGTCATGGCTGGAGGTCAGCCTAAAACATTCCTGGACATAAACACCAGCAAAGAAGCCTCAAAGATTCAGTATCATAACAGTACAACATAAGCTCAAGAGTAGAAGCTAGTCACCAGAGATTTGTACTTCACAACTCCTGAAGAACCAAAGTAAGGAAGATGAATAACTCTGCTAGAGAGAAAAATCATTTAACTACATAAACATTCTAAGGTGTACAGTCACTTTTTCCTCTGTACAGAAAAAACTGGCCAGCCTTGGCCCGCTGGCAGTTACCACAGCTAGTCATTTGCTAGCAAGGAAGCTTTATATTGTGTCAGTATAAAACTGGGTCAGAAACTGTCCCAGATACTAGAAAACGTTATCCTTTTAACAAATACTTTTAATTTTATTTCACTGAGTACATAAAATATCAGTAAAAGGTAGGTCTCTGCTAATTCATAGTTAGGCAAACAGCACACAGGTACATCTCTTAGCCAGAACCGGCTTTCACTAAAACTCGCAGGTTGTGTGTGTGCCTGGGTAGGTTCAGTCATAGCTACAGCCCCTCTTGTGCTCTTCAGGAGTCCTCTTCATCCTCTCAACACACCCACTGGCTCTGAAGGGTTCCTGCTGCCATATCAAAAGAGGGAAAACTGTTCCTAATGTCAACAGGTTAATAACTGGTCTGCTCTAGCCACCACCACTGTGCGGTGCTCCTGAAGGAGCCGATGCTGAAGAAACAGGCTATCATGGGTAGCCGGTTGCTGTACACTGCGTGCAAAATACAGGCATCATTTTGAATCACATGAGGGGAGGAAGATAAAGCAGTAATGACTGCAGTCTTCCTGGTTGATTTTGGAATGGCTACAAAGCAGAGGTTGTGGCCTATGTGTCTATCTGTGTTGATTGCCTGTACACTATTGAGCAAAAGTCTTTGCAGAACAGAAATTAGCATGGCTAACAAGCAGCTCCTCTTAAAATCTGTCAGTAAATGTAACTATGTATACAGGGAAAGCACCAGCACTAGGGTCTCTTTAGGGTGTTTTAAAAAAATAAAGAGAACACTTTTCTGCCAAACCTGTTAAGATTTTATGATGTTAAGCTATTACTGGCCACCACTTTAGCAAGAGACACCCCAAGGCCAATTTAGCTTCACAGTTAGCATGTCTGGTTGAGGTGTGCTCCATTAGCTGCCAATGGAGAAGTCAGTGTTATAATGCAGTGGTGAAGACGTTAGGATTTAAAATAAAGGATTAGGTCAAATGGGCTTGTATGATATAACAAGTACAAGAGGAAAAAGAAAGCTAACTTCAGAACAGATATGGATAGGTGAGACACCAGAAGCTCTGAATGGTCAAGAATCCGTGTACAAAGTCTATGCTCTGACAACAGTCTCATATCATGTTGCATAAAGAATGCTCTTCTGCAGCTCTGCCTTCTTGTTGTGGCAGGTTTTGGTAACCTATCAGCTAAAATATCGGGAATGAAGCTGAAAAAGCTTCTAAATTTTCCTGAAATAGTTGGTCTTTTTCCTCCTATTTTATTTCAGATCAGCTGTCACTCTTATGAATAATCGCCAGACTCCTTAAAAGCTCATAAAAACAGTGAGTGTAGCTACTGAAAAGGGATGGCCACTTGGTTTTATGTAGAAAAACAATTCCAGAGAGAGCACAGAGCTTTAGGGAGATATGGTGAGAAGTAATTATTATATCATTCAGATAGTAAATGTGTTTATAGATACAGTATAAATGCTCAAATCTACTATCTTTTTTCACTGTCCAGGAAGCATTTCATTTCATTCAGCGACAAGGTAGGAAGGGAAGGTATCCAGGTATCTTTGAGGCAGGGGATGTAATTTGGCTCTGCTTGCAAATGGCTGAAATGGTGAATAAAGAAGCAAGATATGACATATCATTATTTATTGCCAAATGATCTGTTAATATAGAAATTTCTTTAAGAAGACTAAAGTTCTGAGAATCACCAAAAAAAAGGGGGGGGGGGGAGACGGGGGGGGGGTAGAGGAAGGAAGGGTTACCAGTTCTTTATTACATCTCCAGAGTTTGATTCATCCTACATTTTAAAAAAAAAAAAGGAGTTCCTTGTAGATATCATGTTCCTTTAGAAAGCAGCATTACAACAAACACTGGGGACTCATCATAATGCTTCATCCATCCTTTATGGATGATGATTTGTTCCAAAAATGTTATCCCATGTGGTCCTGTGTTCTTCAGCTGATGGCACCATTTATTAGTAAACCCTATATATATTCTGCAGAGTTGTAGCAGTATTTTGAGAAAGACAGTATTTATCTATTAAGATATACTAAACAGGAAATCTTGATGTAAATTTTATTTTGTTTAGAGAAATGTCTCAGAGCCTATCCTCAAGATTTATGAAAGACCATTTCCTTGGAAGCCATCTGTTCTCTTTTGCAAGAAAAAATCTCGTTGTGTAGGTACCTACAGCAGTCTTTCTACTGGTTTCATTTGGACTACCATGTATTAGTGATTGAATAGAAAATACATGGAGTAGAAAGTAGCCTTGTCTGTGAATATAATTTATCTGCTATTTTTCAATAACACTTATAGGTTTCCTGTTCTTTATATGATATCTCAAATGATATGTAGGATTATTGTATTGTTTACTGGAGAGATTATTTAAAACTGCTTGCTGTGATTCTGATTAAGTCATGGTCTTTGTTTCCTCAAGACATCAGTGTCTCCATCTTCCAAACCAGATTTCCATTTATTTGCATTTACGTCATTTTGCTGGCTATCGAGGCTGAAGACCCTCTCTTCATGTTAATTCATATTTATTTTTTCCAAAAATTTCTTTTTTTTTTCTTCTTTCATATTTGTGTCTCGTTTACTTACTTTACATCTCTGGAATTCTTTTTTTTTTTTTTTTTTTTCAAATAGTTTCATTTTCTGATTGGTTCCTATGGCTAGATTCAATCTTCAATAACTCTCTGCTTCAAAGTGGGGCTGATTATTTTCTATACTGCAAGGATTCATAGTTTAACTCCATTTAACTGCACTGAAAGAGTGCACTTTAGGTCTGTGAGAATCCTCTGAGGTGTGCTGCTCAGCTCTAGCTCAAGTTTGCACTCAGAAATGTGTCACTAAAGCGGCATATTGATATGCATTGTGTGCACGGTGGGGGTGGCATTTAATGACTTAAATTAGCCATTAAAAGATTCTGTATGGTTTCAGTTCAAAAATTATTCTTCCTTTTTCTCTCAGTGCAGCTGCATTGCCTTGCTCCTCCTTCCTGTGGAGTTCTCGGGGTACTTGTCTGCAACATGCAATGGTGCATGGCGCAGAGACGCCGCAACTGGTGCCAACTTTAACTGATCTATCAACTCAGCTTGGCAGAGCACTGTGTAAACAGTAGTGCAAGCTCTGACAGCAACACAGATACCCATGCTAAGAAGCCTTGTTCCTCCGTGAGTCTCACTCACCCTCAGAGCTTTGTGTGATCAAGACCGCAGACCATCAACTCCGTGTATGTGGGGTAAACTACAAAACAGAACTTTTGAGAGGTATGTTAAATTTCTATGTGCTGAGCCACTATTAGTTTTTGTTACTAATATAATCTATTCAGAAGAGTAAACCACATGTAATACTGCAGAAATGATGTTCCAGTGTCTCATCAATGAACATGATGATAATCTGTCTTGAAAATATTCAGTAAAGTTAAGCTATTTTGTATTATTTGCATTATTTAAAGTAAGTTTGTGCCTAAGTATCTTATAGTTAAAAGAGACACTATCCAGGCCACTGAAATATATGATTTCTGTTCACATTTGAAGGTTCTGGTATAACTATTCTCTCTACCATCAAAGACTTGATAATGCATGACTCCATATACAGTACTCTGAATTCATTAGCCTCAAAGTCCCTTTCAGAGAAGGAGTTTGTGCCATTTCTAGATGGGGTAAATTAATATTCCCAGCACCTCATGAAGTGAGCAGTAATAATATTCCCATTGTGCTGATGGGATAGCTAAGGTACAAAGAGACTAATTTATTCGCATACTGTCACTCAGGAATCAATGGAAAATAGGGGAATAAATAACAGAATTTTTTTCCCCAAAACCAATGTTCTAACCACAAGGTGCTCTCTTTTTCCTCAATAATAAAGTTAAATATGTGAAGTAAAATAATGAAGTTGTTCTACAGATTAAATTCACAGTAATAACAGATGTTCAACAGTTTTTAATTTCTCTTTTTGAGTAATGTGGTCTGTGTACTGCCTGAAGCGGGATTTAATTTGTCTCGTTGCATTATCAGACAACTAAGCTGCTGTCAAAACAGGCAGATCAGGAATTAATGAAAACATTTCACTTTACAGTTCTGTGATTATAGTACAGACAGCTGTATTTTAATTTCCAGGCATTTAAGTTTCACATCCATAGATTTCAGTCTTAAACTAAAATCAGATAAGAATACAGGCTAAAGCTCGCTTCACATCTGAAAATCTGATCTTCTCATTAGAAGGAGTGAATCTACACACAGACCCATATAAATACTTATTAATAATCACATTTCCCCAAACCCCTATCACAATTGGCACTAATTAAAATCTTTCTTTGCTGACTAGTCTCAACAGCCAGCACAGGAAAAGACAACAAAAGATCTTACAATCCACACATTAATACTTAAAAAACTTGTTTAAGCCAGAAGGAAGAGTTATCTGCCTAAATTTTGCTACTAACAAGAATTTGAGTGACCTTGAGTAAGCCATTTTCTTGCTTATCTCTCATTGTAGGCCTACATCCTTCAGTACTGTATGGTGTTCAAATCAGTGAACTGCCCTTGGGGAAAAAAGGATGATATATGTTTCTTGGGGCAATTTGCTATCATCAGGAACAGGAACAAACCTGTAGTCTGGAATTACCTGGTTTGGTTCATACATTGTATGAATTTACGAGCAGTGTCAAAGTCTAGTGAATTCTGTGAATGGTTACAAAACGTAACTTTTTAAATGTGTGCCTTTTAATAAACAACTACTGGTGCCCATTTAAACCTTAGGTCCTCAAAATCAGCCTTTGGGAGCTTCCACTCTCAATATATTCACTACAAGGAGAACCAGAAGCATTTTTGTTATGTTGTTGTAAAGGGGAGACCTTTGGGTTTATTCTTCAGATGCATCTATGTGTGATGGAGTTGATGGCTGTGAAGCTTCACAGACACATGCAGTCAGCCATACTGATAAGAATAGATTTAATTTGAAGCTGTGGATTTTATTTTTTTAATTGTAACACTGCTTGTTGGTATGGGAATCTGTAAAGCCTTTACTGGCTTGATTTTTTTGTGTTTCTTGGACTCCTCTTTAAGCCATCTCCCCTTTTTCCAGCCACGTATTCTTTCCTGCATTATCCCTTAGGTTATTCTGCAACAAATGCTTGTACTCGTACACAAAGGGATGCAATGGAAAACTAAACTGACTGAAATATAGTTCAATCTATCGCCCTCTTTCCTCCTCCTCCTCCTCAAAAGAAAACAAACTGTTATGTTGGCACAACATAGATAGCAAGAATTAGAGAGATACTGACTATATATGCCCATCCTGTCACCAAAAATACTTGTTCAGTAACTTAGAATCACAGAATCATAGAATCATTTAGGTTGGAAAAGACTTTTAAGATCATCAAGTCCAACCATCAACTTCCTCAGCCTGCTTAGGTAAAAGCCCATTTCCGTCTACCTTTAGTATAGTACTTGTGGACCTGTTATTCAGTTACTTACTCAGTGTGGGAAAATGCACTGAACACTCTTTTGATTTTTCATTGTCTTCCGATAGCTTGAAAATTTTCAGTGCTTTACTCACCTTTAATGCTACCAGGATATTAAGAATTTGAGGCTGCATACTGACGCAAGTAGTACTTCCCAGAGATATTGCTTCCAAGGAGGACAACAGAAAAAAAAGAATGCCATGTACCTAACCTTATGAGACATCTAGACTCCACCTAATGCAGTTGAGTCAACAGAGTGTATTTGGGATACAAAGAAGCATGGATGTTACTTTTTTCTTTTAATGTAAAAAAAAAAAAGAGGCTGATAAAAGTAGATGTTGAGGGGATGGCAGGTTACAGCATATTTAGGAATCAAAGATTTTTTTCACTGTGGGATTTTCTGTTTACTTAAAAAAACCTGATTAGACATTTTGTATGAAAGGTCTCCAACATTGTTAAGCATTCTCCTGGGAAGGAAATTAATTAGTAAACTGAAGCATATAATTATCCTGAAGGTAGGACTTACTATTCTCTTTCAGAAATGCACTCTCTCTTTCTTCCTCATGTATGTAAAAATAAAAAATATTTTAATCTTTTATTTATACCATACCCATACTGGAAGAAACAACATTAGGATCATTATTATTTCTTTATTTTAAGACATGTTGATTCCATGTGTTCATCCAGTTCCAGACAGCTGTTTAGAAATCTAACTGGCTGGCTGTTGACCAAGATAAATGGAATGCCCTTGATATAACATCCCTGTAAAATCTGTAGTCATGCACTAAAATCGATAAATCTTGAGGAGAAATAAAGAACTGAGCTTCAGGGTTGCAAGGCATCTTAAAAAAAATGTCCTCTGTTTTTCACCCTTCCTCCAACCTTAGATTTTAATATATGTGTTGGCTCCAAGTAACTAGAATATTCACTTTAAATCCAAAGGTCACAGCACTGTGGCTTGATAAAATACCATTCTTGATTGCCGTTTGAACAAAACAAAAAATGCTGTTTGGCATAGTCAGAAGTAGAAAACCAAAATTATAGACCACAATAAAGTCTGTCTGTAATAATCTACAGTCTTTAAGAAGAGAGAAAACATATGCCGCAATTTCAGTATTCTCAGCCTCACTGGGGTGCACTAGCAAATGACATTTCCCTTCTTTTACTTTTCAGTCCAATCATTTTATTAATTTTTAATTATAAGCCTGCAAATATAAAACATAGAAGTTGCTCTTCAGTCTTTCCAGATAGCCTGGATGCTGCTGCAAGCATCACCCAGCCTTATGAGGGCCTTTCACCACCCACTGCAAAGCCCCTGCCTGCAGGCACTCAGCCGTCTCAGAGGGAGTGGGTGAGATAATAAGCATGACCAAAACATTTAGTCCTCCCAGAATGCAGCTCTGTGTAAAAACCCCGAGGAACACTTTCAGCAAAGAAATTCAGTCAGATGGACTCCAACTGGATTATCCCAAGGAGGATAGGAAAATGGAAGGAACTAAGGAAGGCTTAACCATCTTGTGAGTGAGGTACAACTATTCTGAGATTAAAGCTGGTTGCAAAAAGTTTCAGCTTTCTCTCAAACAGTTCTCTCTGGGATACACAGTGTGGCACACACAGTGTGACTAACAGACATCCCATCTCTACATGTCAGTCCAATGCAGTTGTTACAGCAAAGAACTAATCAATGATGGAAATGGTAAGCGTTCCCTTTCACTGAACAGCAGTCACAGAGCGGGTGATGCTGCAGCCACTGAAGTCTTCCATGCAGGAGGCTGATATCATCAGGAAAGAATACTAAAACCTTTTAAACCTCTCACTGCCTACCAGTTAAATGCAATACTCGGAGACATTTGGTTTCTGGATGCTCTAACATATCTTCTCACTAAACTGTTGTTTACTTTTAAATCGCTGCACCCCGTACAAAGTGTGGGATATTTCCAGAAATAGAGTATGAATTACTGGTGAGGCTGAGTGAGGCGTAGAGTTGTGTGCAGTGGGAGGTGGGAACCATGCAGAAGCTTCCAGTGGAAAGACTGAGGTAGTGATTTTGGCCCTGCTAATTAACTCCCAGTGGTATTAAGGAAAAGTTTTCTCCTCCCTGCAGTCAATAAAATAATGAGGATATGGTTATACAAGTCCTTCACAGCTGGCATACCACAGAGCTTAGCATATCAAGGAGATGTGTTCCAGTGGTCCAAATCCTTTCTCTATGCACATCTGATAGTCTTTAAATACTTAGCAAAAGCTCATGCATCTCTTTGGACACCACTGAAGGGTCTCTGAGTTGTGGTAGGTAATTTACTGGTAGTACCCATGTGATCTGTAGTGACTGTGTGAAATCTAAGCCAGAGTTTTGGATGCCTGCTGCAGCCGTTCCCAATCCTCCTGCTAAGGCCAGATCTACATGCTTCATGGCCTCGCTTACTGACATACCCGTGGTAATAGCACAGGTCTTTCTGTCCCCTGGAGTGCCTCCTCAAACAGCTCTGAAACCCACGTGCCTAAGCTGTGGCCTCTCCAATAGCCACCTGGAAGCAACCAGAGAGAATGGTTTATTGCCATTGGGCAAATGGTAGCAGATTGGCCCAATTTAGTGTCCTCTGTCACACCTGGAACCAGACCTTCCAAACTGCTCAGCAGCACCTATAATCTGCAATTTATATTACGAAGGGTGGAGATTTTAAAATAAAAGGGCTCTGCTAGTTGGGAAAACCAGGGCTCAGCTGTAGATGCCTCCTGTGCCTAAGTCTTGTCTTCACGCACTCTCCAATGGCTGACAGATGCACAGCATGTGTTGGAAGAGGCTCAGTAAGAATTTGGTGCAAAGAGGGAAATAGAACATTTCAGCAGCTTTTGCTGTTGTAACATCAAAGCTGTACTACCAATTTTCATGTTTTATGATCTTCTTTACATTAACTGCCCTGAAGCCTTAGAAGTTGAGCTCATTAATGTGATGACTGCCTCCAACTGCTGCTGGGAAAGCTAAGAAACGTGTAACTGATGGTGCCTGAGTCACCTGTTCAAAATACAAACATTACATGTTTAATGCTGTAAGGATAATAGGTTAAGTAAGCCATACCTACTACATTTTTTAAAGCCTGATTTGCTGTGTATGCATGGGCCTCCGTGTTACAGAAAAAAATCTTTTGCGATGAAACTGCAGTCTGTATGAGTAAGAAGGCAAATTTCTTACCCAATCAGCATTTGGTATAATGGCCAGATAACAATTTTCCGATTATCTTGTCCCAGAGTGTTTTGGATGAACTAGAGAAGTTTTGGATAACTGCCTTTTCTATGTGTAATACGTAAGAGTATGTTGTGGAACAATATTTTCGGGTCCTTGCCTGGAATCAGATTTGTTCATGTCCACAGTTTCTTTACCAGCAGAATAGTGTGACTGCCTAACCACAACGTACTCACACACAAGTGCCACATGCAATTTGCACAAGAGTGCCACCCATTTCATCCTTTTGCAGCAGGAGTTAACAATACCTCACACTAACTTGCAAGGGCCAAGTAAATGCTTGGCATTACTGAGCTAAGAAAATATCCTCTTTTTTTTTTTTCTCAAAATAGAGGAAACAACTGAAAGAATCAAACTGTTTTATGAGGAAAACCACTATTTGCCAGTAACAGAAATTAGATATTATAATGCATAGCCCGATCATTTATAAAACCAAATTACTCTCATTTGTGAATGTCAGTACAAGAATATATTAATCTGAACAATTCAGCAGATCAAAGAAAATATGCATTTCTTTTTCTCTGTAGTAAGTTTGTTCTTAACGTGCAATTTCATATAACTTGCCTTCCTAGGGTTGTACTCACACAACCGTGAAATTTTTTATCAATTCTGACATGTGCTTAAGGATCGTGTAAGTAATTTGTGAGGGATGAGAGAAATACAGTGGGGTGGAATACTTTTTTTCTATACTACAAATTGATGGTGATATTACATTGCTGAACATCCTCTGGAAGAAAATGGATTTGTGTGGTCACTTAACCGCTGACCCCAGTGCCTGCTACCCACCTTCAAAACGCTTCTGGAAATGAAGAGAAATTAGTGTTTAATAATTCCTCTGCTACCTATCTCCATGCTGCACAACCTTTGTAAATTCTGTATTTTCAAGGTTCTCCAAATCCAGATTTAGACCAGCAAGCCCAGATTTTTTGAATTAATTGTGAACTGATGTATGAACATATTTTATGCACAGCTTTTATAGGCAGGCAAAGACAAAATGTTTTGAAAGGAACATTAAGTAGTAAATTGTTCTTCTGCCAACCTGTTCAGCCCTGTTTTCCTGTGCAAAGCCTGAGAGCATGCCTCCCTCCCCTCAGAGAGGACAGCAGGAGTGGGAAATGATCCATCCCCCCTGGAAGCTCATCCCCACCCTGGGCTCTTCTGACACAGCAGCTGAAGGGAAGAGGAACACCAAGTCCCATCCATCAACCTGACCTGGCCCCAGGGCAAAAGGAGCATATCCCTTTCCACTGCCAGCGCTTGACAGACCACAGTCCAAATCACAAGCAGTGAAAGCTTTGTTTACTAACTTTCTAAGCTTCCCTTGAAAGATGTGCCTTTCTAAACTGGGGAATGGTTGGGTTGGGTTTTTTTGTTCAAGCCATTTTTGGTTTTAGAAGGCTAGAAGGTATGGAGACTGAACTCACCCACCTCACTAGCTGTGAGTCTGCCCATGGCTTGGGACATGTTCACTGAAGTCAGAGCTTGGGAAAACAAATCTGAAAACACCAACCAAGAAACACATGTGACACCTTCTCCTTCTTTATAGACAAGGTCAAACAATGTATCACTTTAATAAATAATGGCTATTTTAATGGCATTTTTTTAATTGAAGTGGTAGAGGTAGGAAGGAAAAATATGTTACTCTGAAAGAGGCCAAATACATATGCATAAACTACTGACCTGCTAAAGCATGTTTCAACTGTTGGGACTAGACAGTGGATTTTCTCCAAAATATAACTCATTTTTGAAAAATGTATTATAGTTCCCTTCTATGCTATCTGATTTATAATTCAGCTACTTATAATAAATAAGCGATGTTCATCTTTATAAGTAGATTGTATTTTCCGAAGGACAGCTTACTTACAGAACCAGATAGATTCCACCATGCTGGTTGTATATTGGCATGACTTGTAATAATTAACATTAATTCACAAAGGAACTGAATTCCTTATCACTGATGCTCTTCCTTTATGAGTCCCTATCCTCCAAAAATGTAAGCCTTTAGCTTTCCAGCAGTGTACTCTGCATTTATTGTGATTGCTCAAGCCGTGTCTTGGAAACATCTTTTTTGGTTTTCCTTCAATAATTTGTTAAAGTACTACTGTGATTAACCCTAATTTCACAAAATATTTTAGCATATGCTTAAAATTAATTCTACCAACCTAAGGAAAAAAAATGAGAGTTTGCTAAATCAGCTGTTCCAAAGGTAAGAGGGAAAAGAGAAAGTACATTATCCATGGCTGAAAAATTTCATTAATGTGATTTATTTGAAATGAGAAAGCAAGGATCTGAGATCATTTTTTTTTAGCTCATCTATTTGACCTTTTCAAAGTTAGGGCAAAGAACTGATCTGATATTTCACATCCCTGTTTCACTGGTTAAAATGATTGCAAAGGAACAAGATAGAAGACAGTAACCATGTCAGTTTTTTTCTTGTGATAATCCAACATTTTCATAGTAAAAATATTTTTTCAAAACACTCCTTCGCCAGTGGAGCAGAATGGTCTCTTCTTTTCACAAAAGATCTACGGGGATAGTATATGTGATGGGTTGCCAGCTTGGTCATAAAAAATGTACACCTACATTGAACTTCCACTGAAATGCACAGACAGACTTCTGACTTGAAAAAATCAAGACCTAGTGCTACGTATTTTTACCTTCCACTGTTGCTAGATGAAAGAGCTTTTAGCAAATAAGGAAATCTTAGTGACTTGAATTCCCATTCATTTCCTACTCCTTTAACCTCCTAGAAACTCAACATTTCCTGTCTTTTAATGTTCTACCTGTTTTCTTTCCCCCCTCAAAACCTGTAAAATTTAAATTCTTTAAAATAGCCTTTTTTTGAACTTCAGTTTCAACAAAGCTGTCTAATGTAACAACAGGATAGTAACTAATGGGTTACAAATGAAGCTGAAGTTCTGTAGCTCAATACTGTTTCATTTAGAAGTTTATGATCCATAAAACATTTTAGCATGCTAACTTATTTTTGCAGCTAAGTGCCTTCTTTAAATAAACATGAGCTTGCATTGTGAGATGTCCTGGTATCATCTGCTGTCTCGCGCATTTGGCAACTTTGGTCAGAATGGAAACCCGGTGATGCAGGTGCAAAAGCTATGCTGCTGTCTGACCTTCAGGAGCACTTGAACTGCATTTCAGGTGCTTCAATATAAAATAGAATTGTCTATTACCTTTTTTTTTTCTCTTCTCATATTTAAACTGCATGATTCGTATGTTAATAATGGTTGTTGATTTTCCCGTGATGTGCCCTAGATAACCTCACATTTATAGCTACAGTACGGAGTGGCAATTACCTAATTTTTCTTTGGCTTGTAGTTAGGATTTTTTTTTTACCTTCTTATCTATTTTTTTTGGAAAATTGATTAATTTTAACCTTCTGGTGGGAGAAAGGTCATGTGCTTCCTTATGACTGAATCTGCCTGAGAAGACACCAATAGTAACAATGCTTTCCATTTGGTAGTTTGTATTCTTATATAATATTCGCTACAATTAAAATGAGGTTTCTTCCTACTCTATTCCATTGATTTTTGACATACTTCAAGCCTTAAAATGGAAAACGCATTGTTTTTTAAAAAAATTAGAACTGGCATTTCATATGTGCATTTTAATTTTAAGCACACTAGCCATCCCTCTCACATCAATGGTGTTTCTTAAACAAATTAAAATTTAAGGTATGTATATCCTTAGAAGATTGACACCTGGAAATATAGCTCTTCAGCTGTACCTCTGCTCTTGCTAACTACCTTTACATGTGCTTACCTGTGCTCAGAGAACTGTTTACAGGAATGGAAGCTTTGTGCTGATATACAATAGCACAGCTAATGTAGCTGACTTGTTAATGAAGACTTTTTTTCATCAAATAAAAAGAGAGCTCTTGTCCTTTTATTTATGCTGAGCCAGTATGAAATTCCCAGATCAAAATACATCCAGAGCAACACTTCTTGTACTTTTTTACTTCAGCAGCTTTCTCTTATTAAATGTCTTTTCCACCACAACTACAGGTTTCTTTTTATTGGGAGAATGTGACCACTGGCTCCCCAAAAGGGAAAGGCTTGTTTCCATATTGCTTTCCAGACCACTCCCTTCGCTGGGAATTGGGTTGCCTGCTTGCAACAGTAAAATAATTTTGAGCTCATGTGAAAAAGCCATTTGCATCTTGGATGGATTTCACAAAAATTTAGTTCATTGGGTAATAACCAGATTAAACAGGCAATTCTGCATCTCATAAGGCATGACATAATGGATTCCATATTTTTTAATCATCATCTGCATCTCGTTTAATTGCTGCGTCCATTAGACAAGATGCAGTAAGACTGAAAAGCATGAATATGTTGATTTAATAAATACATGCAAGTAGCTGTCATTTTATTGACAAAATCCTGTACTTTGGTTAGTTTCGTTGACAACACAGTTGTCTCTCTAGATCAGTTACTTTGTAAGTACACATTCAACACACTCGTTTTGCTTGTTCCAGTAGAGATGTATGTATCTTTTGATACTGTCTAGGTATGTTCTTCTTGATAATTGTTTTATGCCCTTGAATCACACAAATAATTTTATGTAGAGCTAATCAATTCATGTCTAATGTTTTGTTCAGAAAGAAAAGTCTTTCTGTACATTTTTAATGTGCTTGTCTTCCTTTTGATATTTCTACAACTAGATAATATGTGTTCAGTTAGAATCAAACAAAGAACTTTTTCTGTTGTTGCATTCCCCATTTATTTCCTTTTCTTCCTGGTTTCTTCCCCTTCTTTTCTAGTAAAAAAAAAAAAACTCAGGAGAAAATTACAAGGATTCCTAATAAAACAAAAGCTGAAGCTTTTCTTTTCAATCAAACCTTTAATATTTCTTCATATAAAACTATTGTCTTTTGCTTTCCTTTTTTTTTCCCCACAGAATATGCCCTCTTTCACTAATTTAAGTACTTCAGCATGTAATAGTGGTGTCCATTAGCAGGGACTCTGAGCCCATGATTGCACTGAGGTAGTCTAATTAAAAAGTACAAAGGCGATGAACACCCAAACTTGTATAAGTCAGTAGTGTTACAAATTCTATGTTAAACAAAAAAAGAAAAATGTTTTTACTCAATGATGTATATTTAATATTATTTTGGCTTTGCTAAGCTCATGAGTAAAAATTTTTATTTGTGGACCAGTACTTCATTTGTAAACTCACTGATGAGAGCATTAACACACCTTTTGGGCAACAGTTAAAAGTGGTATCTGCCATCAAATGTCAAACAGCCAACCAAATAGGCATCTAGAAGGCTTCTTCCTGCCAAAGGATGTCATTTTAATTTTATTTAGATTGATGAGAATCTTTATAGAGTAAACTCAGCAACTAGACTCAGACAGACATTGGGGAAAATACAAAGTTTGATGCATTTGGGTCTGATATATCTGGGTCTAACAAAATGGAGATGGTAGGAATAAATGCACAGCACCACCTCAGAGTACCTCCCCAGGGACACAACACATCTGATGTTGGAGGCGAGGAGAGCTGGGGGCTGAGCGCACCTCGGTTGCAGCAGCTGAGAGCCCTGGGGGACCAGGTGCCCCAGGGCTCAGCTCTGGCCCTTTGCCTCCTACTGGGAGCAAGAAGAAGATTCACCCAGTGGTGGTTCCTGTTCAGCCAAAGGAGAATCCACAGTTGAGTCAATAGCAATGGGCTGGAATGAAAGGTCAGCACAAGGCCAAGCAGTACCATCAAAACATTTCGGTCTCTCTCTCTTTGCCCTGGGGAGCTTGTAGATGAAGGCGAGTAATGCTGTTTCCGTACTCTGCCCCCGGTCTGTGGTCTGACTGATTGGGGTCCAAGGAATTTGAGGATATAAAGCCTTGTTCAAGGAAAAGGCAGGTGAGATGCCGGGTGAGAATTGGCAAGCATATTAGTGCACAGAGTTATGTTCCTGGTTAGGATTAGACCACAGCGTGCTTTAAGGCGTCTACCTTCTTTAGCTCCCTATGAGGGTATTGTTGGAGTATACCAGGCACAAAAATATCTTTAAATTCTATAAACAAAAATAGGAGTGCAAATGTTTTAATAGGAACATAAATGTTTTAATCTGGGCACTTACTAAGCCATCGCCAATTCCTTTCCCGTAATGATAGCCTCTGGAATTTGATAATTTCATTTTTTTAATCCTAACTGGTCATCCTATCCACCTGTGGCTTTTCTGTCTTTCAGTTTAAACTGAAGTGTTATGCATTATCTTTAATTGGTCATCTAGAAAAAAAAAATCCTCATGTTAACTGTTCTTCTCTTCTAATTATGTCTGAATTACTGAAGAACACAAAAAATGCCTAAATATTTTCCTCAGAGTCAACCCAACTGTGATTCTTCAGATTAAGCCACTGGTTATCCATTGTGGTGCTTTTTCCCCCTTTTAAATCTCTGTTTCAAATCCAACAACCTCTGAATCATGGATGCTTTGTGCTACCATTTGGATGACTCCTCAGATTTGAGAGGAAAAACGGGTACAGACCAATTCCCATCAGATGTTTACTTCACAGAAAACATCAGCATAACTTGTACTAGCTATGACCACACATAATTTTTTTCAGGCTTAATTAAAGAGGTCTGGAGACGGAATGGGATTAGCCACAGCCTTTGAGGAAGTCTTGTGAGTTGATGTTGAAGTACTTTTGCAGGGCAGTGGAGAAAAAATCCCCTGCATTTCTCTGCCTTGTGGTGTATTTGATCTGCGGGCAAAACAAGGACTTTAATTTAATTTTACAGTGTGCTATGATATTTTTATGAAGGGTGTGATGCATGCACTATTTGAGGTTATTCCTCTATTTCTTGGGCTGTCAGTCTAACACCTTTCACAGGCATCAAATCCTCAGTTAAATGTGGAAAGTCAAGATATAATGTCTGGATATCACGCACTGTCAGAAAAGAACTGAGAGGAGGTTGTGCTGTTCAGCTATTTTACCAACATTACTGTGTCCCTGTCCCTTACTTTACACTATATAAAACTTAAATAAAAAAAAAAAAAAAAGTTTGGAATTTTTGCTTTTCTGAGAATCTTGTTTTTCAGGTAGGTTCTAATGTATTGCAAATAAGGTGAAATACTGTCCAAAACCCACTTATACTTCTTTTTTTGCCAACTGCATTCTGCTCTGCTCAGCCACCGTCTCTTCCTTTCTACATCTATTAAGCAGGATAGAGTGGCAAGCCTTCTATAGAAAAAGCAATGTGACAGCAGGAAACAAAACCCATTTCTGTAGCAGCAGTCTGCCTGCAGTTTCTACCTCCTTTCCTCTTCTCTCTTCTCACTGTTTTGGAGAGAGACTCTGTTCAGTGACCTGCATCTGTGTCCTCGGGTATTTGCTCTCCAGTAGTCCGTAGCATTGTTTCTTTCCAAAATCATGTTATTTTGTTTCAGTCCTGGAGGAGATAAAAAATGGCACATACTAATTTGTAGACTCCAAGCCTTTTCCCACTGCTCTGTTCTTTCCCTTTAAATCCCTTCAAGTGGTAGAAAAATGGACCAGCTCCTCTGATATTTACATGACTTACAGGCTTGAATAGGTAGTATCCATCCTTGAATAAGACATAGAAAGACAAAGCATTTTTATATACTTCTCCTTGACCGCATTTGAAAACTGGATGTCAAAATCAGCATGCAAACTTAACAAGAGATATTTATATTTTAGGAGAATCTTAATAAAGCCAACTCACCAAGTATATGGAAAACATCTGAGCACAGACCATTTGTATCAAAGTGTTAGTGCCTTTGCACTCACAGACTAAGAGTTTCTTCAGCACACAGGCTCATAACATTTCCAGAAATAGTTCCACCCTTAAATTAGTGGGTTAGGAATTGAGTGTTCTCAGTGCAAGAATGTTTTACCAGTTCTACTTATGACACAAACTGCAAAGATTCTGCTTGATGCAGGGGAAAAAGCAAAATGGAAAAGACAAAGTCTGTTTGTGTGTAACGAGCAAAGAAAATAAACAGTAACAAATAAACAGGTATAATCAGGAAATATTGGATAGCTAATCAAAATATTATGTATGTAAGAGAAAAAAAAATGCTGAAAGACATGATGGCGGGCCAGAAATGTTAAACAACAGTGCCTCTTCTTTATTGCTGAATACCTTAGAATAAATATATTACTACTGAAAAGTTATAACTGCAAAAAAAAAAAAAAAAGTTACTGTTTAGCAGATAAAAATTGTAAACTTCAGGCTTACTTAATATTAGAAAATTTCATATTTTCATTTGTGGTTTTTCTATGTATTCCCAAACATGTGGCATATTTCAGGACAAAGTGCTAAAATATGTAACACATGTGAAGTTGGAACAAAATACATAGTGCTTGCTTACATTGCAAAAGGTGTTTATTTAATTGTTTTCACACTCTGAAAAATGGAAACATTATTCTGGAAGCGAGCCCTATACTCCTGTTCAGAACAAGCCTTTATGCATATAGACACACACACTCAGAGACACACACACTGTCATCAATACTTTGGATGGATTTACCATTTCACAAATATTTCATTCAAAAGCTTCTTGATATTTTTATTGAAATGACTTTTTACTACGTAAGGGGAGAAATTTCATGATCTTTTTCTGAAAAAAAATCAGTTGAAATTTTCCATGGTATTTACTTTGATTCTTCAATAGTTGGATCAACTTCTGTACAAGAGCCTGTCATGTCATAAATGCACATGCATTTAGCTGGTTTCAAACACTGGCTAATTAATGTCATATATTAGGTCTTGTTTCTATCCATAAGGCTTTCATACAGCTCAGCGATAAAGTTTTAAAGCCTCTTTCCAGATCTCTAGCACAGAGATACCTAAAGGAACAAGATAAAGATCTGATGGTACACTTATCAAAAAGATTGCAGCTACCATTGTTTCACGTGATTGTAAGGAGAGAAGAAATAAAAAACCAAACAAGCCACCCACCTAACAAATGTTTATGCTGACATTTTTCCTTTTCCTTGGAATGATACTTCAGGACAAGTTGTTAGAGGCCAAACAGCACCTTAGTGCAGAGGTTGCTTCAAGTCACGTTCACAATGGGTATTCTCTTCCCACTAATGATAGGTAACATTCTTCAGGGCAACCTCCCACAGAAACATAATATCAGGGAGGGGCCTCATGTACCTTTCAGGTGCAGTGGTGCATTTTTTCAGTTGGAAACAAGGAAAAGCCATCATCATATGTCACCAGCAAGCTCTGTAAAGACTTTTCACCAAGTGCTTTCGGGACAAGTCTGTATCTAAAGGCCACAGTTTGGGAACTGTTTTTTAAGCTTTAAGTTACTCCCAACCTACCTATTATTTTTTGTTTCCATTATTTGAGTTTTAAGGTGCAAAAAAGAACTCTCATCAGAATTTCAGACGGTCCCTTAAAGCACTGCAAACCTGTTTGAACAGCCTGGACGTTGTCAGCTGCTGCTTTGAACTCACATGCAAGGGCTGTCATTTCTTTCTTCCTCTAACTAATGTTCAGTCAAACCACTGGAATCTCTTGTTCTGCTCATACTCCCCCTCCTCTTCCCACAGCTCAGGTTGTTTGAATAGTGCATATAAAGATATCTTTGTTACTCTTTCTGTAAAAAGGAACAGCTTCTTCAGTCTTTCAGTTCTCTGAAAATTCACCCACTCTGAGTTTTTAATTTGGCCCTTGCAAAGAAGATCACCACCTTGGCAGCAGAACAAGAGTCCATAGACAAAGACATTTAAAGCTTCCTCGCTTAGGCTGGTGGGTCAGAGCTCACAGTTCTCCCTTTCTCAAAAAAAAAAAAAAAAAAAAAAAAAAAGAAAAGAAAAAATCTTGTTCTATAATGAAGAAAAATATAAGACTGTCTCACCAGGATGAATCATACAGTAGTAAAAGCTGGTGAAAATATCAAGAGGTATAAACACCCCTATCCGATAGAGATACAGCATCTACGTTGCTTCTGCAGCTGATAGAGCCTGAAGTAACTCAGCTGTGGTTTCTGATAGAACTGTAACTGTGAATCTGAAATGCCAGTTCCATGTCAGAGCCTGAATACATCTCCCCGCATCCAGCTGCTGAGCCACTTCAACGCTCAATGGTTGCTCCCTCCGTGCAGCGACTCCTCTTCCCTCCACATCTTGGGGGCTAAAATGCCAGAGCTAATCTCATAAAGCAGTTCCTACCGTGAAGCAGCTAAGGAAACATTCAAATTGATTTCTAAACACAGAGTTTCCAAGTCAGTAGCAAAGCCTGACCTTTGTATATTTCCAAGAAATGTAGTATTATTATTGCGGCCAGCTTTAACATAAACAAAAATCTTCTTTGAGGGAGCCTTTCCAGAGGCCAAACATGGGTTATTTGAAAGGCTGAGGCATCCGTGTGTTGCATCAGTTAGAAAGCAATTCCAGTGTTTTATTCCTAGACCTTCTACCGTGTCTGTTTTTCCATTCCACTGGCAGATCGATTTCATATTTCATTTCACATGCACCCCATATGCACAATGATAATTTGTGTACCTTTCAGCTGGCTTTATGGAGTGAACTGATTTAACTTTTCCTGAGGAAAAAGTATCATAAAGTAGGTGTTAGTATGCTGTGTCCAAGTGTTTTTCCTCAGAGCAAGCTATAGCTGTCCCTGCAGGCACTGGAGTCTGATAAGGATGGAGTTAAGATTCATTTCAGACTTAACCTAGACAAATTTTTTTCTTCTACACAATTTGTTTGGCTCATCATTGAGCACTGGGTAGCTATTTCAGCACTTTGCATGTCTAAAATGATCTAGTCTGGCTGTTGGGTCAATATTCATCTAATACACCATGAGCAATGTTTCAGTCTTCTGTAGCCATGCCACATCCTTTCTTTGATTGCTGTTATTGAATAATTAGGCTCTTCAAAATTTTATGCTGAGCCCATAAGAAATATTGAATGCAAAATCTGATGTTTCAATTAATAGTGGAACCTTTACAACTAGGTGGAAATACAGGCTAACCAAAGACTGGCTTTCCAAGCAAGAACTGTTCGCACTGTAAGACTCACCTCTTGTCAAAATCCTGGGTTTGGGGATTTTGTTTTTTTTTTTATTTAGAATAGTTGAAAAGATCTTGAAAAGAATTTTGAAAGATATCATGCTTTTTTAAGAGAAGCTGTCAGGTACAAAGAAACTTCTCAATCTCTTTGATCTTGAATGTTGCTTTGATATGGACTTGGTGATTCAGATTCACGATTCAGTGTAACAGTTTAATTTCTTCTACCACCAGACTGGTGTTTTTTGTCTTCCTTTACAAAAAAGAGGACTCAATCATTCTTCCTCTTCCTTTACTGCTTTTTTTTCTGTTCATTGGACATATTTACATCGCATGGCAGAGAGGCTGAATATCGGAGATTCTTTACAGCCCTAGGTAGTAAACATCTTGCAAAATACTCTGAGGCGATGCAACTGTGGGTTGCTGGACCCCTGAGCATCTCCAAGCGTGACATTAGTGGTCTCCTGTTACCCTTTATTCATATCTTTGATTAAAAAAAATAACCAACTATAAATGGATTAAAGGCAGCACAGGGATATACTTGTGTGTTGAGTCAATAAAAATCTAAATTGAAAGGACTGTAAATCTATGAAATATTTACTGACATGTTAATGTTATCCCCACTATTTCCAAGCACACTTGGAGCATTTCCTGTGATGTTAATTAAATGTTTCTCATTCTGTTTCTGCCAGTTAGCCCAGGTGGCTGCTAAATCAATCAAAACATGAGGCCATGAGGGGGAATCTGCAGGACTTGCCCCCCTTCACTGCAGCTCACATATACAGAGGTGAATCTCCTGAAAACAGACATTTATCCACCTCTGGAATAAACAGTCAGGGATCCATTAACTTCAGGGAGCTCTCTCACTTTATGCCACTTGAGGCTCTTACACCATTGACCTTTAAGTAGGAACCTTTTTTCAGAAGGTTTTTCTCACTCTGTTTTAAATTTGAACTCATTTTTATTACCATTACCTAAAATCCTTCCTTTTTTTGCAGCAGTTGTTAGTTTTGTTTTGTTGTTCTTAAGAAGAAAAGTAGTTTTCTTTTCTCCTCTATTGCATTTTATTTGAAACTGTGGTTTCCAGGGCCAGCAGCCAACTCAGCAATTGCCTCTTAGAATAGAGATTTGACCAGGATTTATGGAAGAAATATAGGTGTGAGGCCTGCAAGCAAGCTCTAGCTAGGCCTGCATTTATAACAGACCCCTTTGTCTTGCTTGCCATGGAAGCTGGGCATGTAAGCGCATGAGATCGTGATGGGAGAGAAACTGGAGGTATTTAAGCAGAGAAAACCAGAAAAAATAGGAACTTTGGATATAACTTGTAAATGTGCAGATGGAACAGCTCTTTTAGGGCCTCTGAATCTATAAATGCCTCTCTTTTGTAGTTGGCTAGGCAGGACCCCCCTTGCAGTAGGGCTTGTGGTAATCAGACCTTGCTCTAGAAGCAGAACGGACCAAATACCTGTTTTGCTTTAGAAATGAAAAATCTTGCAATACAGTGGAAGAAATGATGCTGTATTTTTATTTTATTTTTCTATGTGGATCTCAGTTACGTGTACTTGCATTGGAGATACATAAGGGTTGTACCAGTTGTGCTAAACAAACACCCATAAATTCTCTTAATGTGCAACTGCTCTTTACTTTGGGTGCATTTACAAGTGCACTGAAGAGGTGGTGACATAAGGAGATGGGCAAAATCCACCTTCTCTGTTTTGAAGGATGAAACAGCTTGACAGCACTTCAGAAAGATCTTGACAGATCTCTAAGACAGTCATGGAGCTTGATGCCTGTCTACCTCAGAGCCAAGACCACAGCAGCTGCTGCTGAAGGATCAGAGAGTTGTCACTTACTCCCTCTTTCTACCCACCTTTTTGTGCTGAACAGATTTCAAAACAGGAGAGAATTCAGACAGACCTGACAGCACCTCAGTTTAGTGACTGCTCCTCTGCAAGCAGCTACAAGGGAAGAGCAGCACATTGCAGCTGGGCTGACGAGCTGGTGATCTTACCCAGCATGATGGACTCTGCCTCAGAAAGAGCTCAGTGGAAAACAAAAGATTTACACTAAGGGTGAAAAAAAAAATTAGGATAAAAAGACTTTTCACTTGTTAGTTCATGGCTCAGGCTCATGCTCGAGCTTCAGACCTTGACATTTCATGCCTCCCTTCACACTGTCAACTCTCTTTAGCTCGGAGCAAGCCAAGAAGCAACCATGGTTTTAAGCAGTGTCTCCCTTATGATGGTGACCACGTGAATCTCATATTGTCCTCTTATCCTAGATAGGATGGATACAGCCATATTAGACAGAGTGGTAAACAGAGAACTGGAGCTCATAGCTCTATGCCTCACTGTAAATGACAGTATGTATATAGCTAGTGGGTCCAAGACTATATGATTAGAAACTCAGCATTTAATGTTTGTTTTTCTCTACTTGTGGTTTAGCTTATAATTTTTATTGATGTTTCTTGTAAATCACGCTTTGAATTTACTGTAGCTTTGGTTTCCAGTTCATGTTTAACAATGTTTTTAAATAAGACAACACTGATGTAGTCCTTCCGTACGCTCTGCTGCTCTTTGAAAACAAGCCTGGCCTTAATTAGAGTGATGTAAACAGTTGTGTGCCCTCAGACTGCTCTGCCACCACAGTGAGCCTGTGTCACACTCAGTGGTGTGACATGGGCCCAAAGACAAATTTGTATACACTCTTTTCATGCTTGACAAGGAAGCTGCGGTTCTGGCCAAGGTGGGAGGCATCTTTATATAAATAAGATGTTTGTATTGTGTGTTTCCAATCAAAACAAAGTGACAGAAAACTTTCTGAATCTAGCTGAGGTTTAAAGTTTGTTTGTAATGTGTACTTGCTGTAATTTTAATACTGGGGGGAAAATGCAGGATATAATTCCAGGGGAGGAGCAGCTAAGGAAGATCAGCAATGAAAAATATAAAGAGTCAATAAGTCACTGGGTCTTCCCATACATTCACATTCATACAGCTTTGCTGTCTGAGACTTCGTCTTCAGCCACTTCTCCCTTCCCTACTCAAGTGCTAATGCAATTTTCCATTAAAGCTATTTACATTGATGTTGGTCATTTACTTGTAATTTTAACTATCTTTCTCCAAATCAGCTTCCTTTTTCTTCAGTCTTCTCTTTTTTTCCCATAATCTGTCTTGTCCAGTCTTTCTCATCTACTTATTCCCTTAATCTTACTCCCTTCACATATTCTTACTTTTGTATGAACAGTACTAGCCATATAATAAAATTTGCTACATAGCTGTTAAGATACCTGTAGCCCTGTTGAGTAACACAGCTGAAAGAGTAGTCCCAAATGGGACAGGAAAGAACATGGCCAAATTTTGCCTGCTGCCAATTTTTCCATGGAAAAAACTCATCCTGAGCTGAGGTTCACTGTTGTGAGGGAATGAGAAGGGTTCTGCAGATGCACTGAAGTTGGTAGTTTATCCATACCTAGGTATATGAGAAATGCAACAATTCAGAAAACAAAGTTATCTAGAGTATGGCTAGAATGGTTTGAAAGGAAAGGTCTAAACAATAGCCTGATTTGGAAAGATTTGCAGGTCCAACATTCAAATATGATTGGTTTTAGAGCAAATTAGAAAGGTCACAATGCAGCTCAGTAGATAAAAGCTTCATCTCCTCCCAAGAAACATGAAAAAGAAAAATTAGTCCAAGGTTCTGGTACCCACTGTTATTATTTAAAATCCGTCTTGGAAAGTAGTCATAAAAGAACAAAAAATGGATCCGTCCTTTCACAAAGTGAAGAGAATAGCATTTATTGTGGCTGAGAGTCCCAGGAAGGATGAAGCCCTGGGTAGCAGTGCTCAATGTCCTTAAAATTCACTGATACTGGAGCTGGGATCACAGACTGTCCTGTCTGGTGACAATCATACCCCTGAGTGACTAAATCTGTACAGAACTATTACTGCTGGTTATTCTTCCTGAGGATATTCATGTAAGATTTGTCTACAGGACCTTTCCTTTTTACATACACTGATTTTTCAGAGCACTTCTGTCCCTTAAATTTAGCGCATGACGAGTTCTCCTATTGGTTGTCATCATACCCTTAATGTCTGGGTACTTTCAAAGTAAGGCTGAGTCTGTTTTCCAGCCTTATGCATTAATTTCTTTAAACTTCAAATTCAATCTATATTCAGAGAATATATTGTTTATTTTGCAGAAAGTATCTTGTATTTTCATATGTCAAAGACAGCAGAGCTCCTTTAAAATTAATCTCAACCCAGACCATGGCTGTTCATCTAGTGCTTTTTCATACATTTAATGTAGGCTAATGTGAATCCTATTAGGCTGGCCTGCTCAATGTATCCAGTGCCCCCAAGCCTTGTCAAAGCCACTCCACTCTGCCTCATCTACAACAATACAGGCTGGGACATGCTCTAACTTATAAATTGGTTCAGTCAGAAATACAGCTTTTGACCAGTGCTAAATGCATCTTACAGCTAACAGTATTTGTCAAACATCTTTTCTCATTAAGTTTAGTTTGGGTCTTACAAGAAGTTCCATTGGAGATATTAGCTGGTTTTATCTTGCACCATCAGTAAAGAGTATAATAGTCTTGTAATTGATCCCTGGTGAACTGCAAATGTGCAAAATTGCTAATTTCTTGACTAGGTTCTTCCAAGGACATTAGCTTTTGTATAAATTTAAAGCTATCTGATTAACACCACATTTTAAACATACTGTTTGTTTCTGTGCTTTCTATTTGGTCCAAAGGAAGGAAGAAAATTAATTAAGAGAGCAGGGATTTTTGTTCTGCACTTGTACAAGGAAAAGGGTAAAAGACTGAGTAACTCCAGGATCTAGGAATATATAGAAATCAATCAGACATTGTAGGTTGGGAGTGTTTTGCTTGTTTTCCTGTAACTACCTGTAATTCCTACTGTTATCCTTCTCACCCAGCTCTGGACCAACCTGGCACTGCCCACAGGGCTCTTGCTGTGCCTGGCTCCCCATCCTGCTTGCACACCAGAAAGGCTCCAGCACGGCATGGCATGGCATGGCATGGCACAGTGCATCAGGGGGCACATTCATTCCCACCATGGCTGTTGGGCCAAAAAGGACATGACACTCCTGACAACTTCCATATAGATCTTCTGGGGAAACATGTCCCCTTCTGGTTATTTACCACCCATATTGATAGTTTTGGGGGAAGGGATGGAGGTGGTGGGGAGCCAATCCAAACTGCTTAGCAGCCAGCAAAAATCCCTTTTCCTCCAGAGCATCCCACAAGGGCACTGAAGGATGAGGCAGAAGGAGCAGGAGGAAGGGAGAAAACAACAGCTGATGGTGCAGACCCTGTATTTCCACCTTCCCTCTTGTGTTAGTGTGAAGGAAACAGCAGTTTTTCCTTTGGCCCTGGGCTCCCTTATTCATGCTTCTCCCATCCAGCACAGTTATAGCAGATACTACTTGCCACCTCATCTGCTGCCTACTGTGGGTGCACTGTGATGCACAAAGCTTTTTTATTTAGAAATTGTTTGATAGTTGCTCTTTGAAAGTCGATTAGGAACTATTCACACCATGTTAAAACTCGTGAGACATTAAGTTTCACAAAATGCTTCCTGAAAAGTTCTGGCACCTAGCCTGCATTTCAGGAAAGAGTTAACCAGGGATAAGCAAAACTAAAGAGCATACATACAGTAGTCCCCACCTTTCACTTTGCAATAACAAAGCACAGACTTCATTGAGGGGAAACTTGAGAAAGTCATTCAAAAGCATTCAATAACATATCAGTACCTTACCCATTATTTTCTACTAGGCTGACTGTGCAATCCCACACTCTCTTCACAATTTTTATACCAAACTGAGGAGGTAAAAGGTACATCTGGATTGCCTCCAGCTTTTCCTTCTACCATTATTCAGTCTCTGTTTCTTCAATCTTCGCTAAGCTGCTGGAACATGCCCTAAAATGTCACTAACAGGACTTTCATATTCTACACTGAAAAAATTAATGGAATAGAGTTTTTAATACAAATACTGCTACTGAGAGACATTTGCTGAGGCAAAGTCATGAGGGTCAATTTAGAATCTGTAAACTGTTACAGGACTATAAATTCCTATTCCATTACTGTTGTGCCACACTTAAATGGGCAGGGGCAGGAGGGGGTGGGGTGGAAACCAACCCTCAGCTTTCCAGAGCAGCTACCTGGACTTCCCTCTTCAGAAAGAGAGTCATGGATGATCGCGGTGCTTCTACAGCTGCTTCTTCTACCTGTGACACTTAAAACTCTAGGTGAAAATCCAACTCCTTGGCTCTTCACATGAACCATAGATTCCTGAGTAAGATTTAGTATTTTTACTTTCACATGCCAGTACCTCTTATGACAACAGACTGGCGAAATTGCAATTCAGTAGCGACCTAGCTATTACTAATGACTTACAGATTATTTTCCCTCACTAAATCATGTTCTTTTTTTGAGACATCATAATCTGTCTTTCATAAGACACAGGAAAGCCAAGCTCTAGCAGAGCAGAGCAGAGAGGCAACTTTGACCCAAAGGAGAAGCAATCACTCACTATAGGTCCTCAGGACACTATGTCGGGGGCTGTGCCAAGGATACAGCCATTTTCTGCCTATGTTGATGCCTCTACAGGTACCTGCTAAGCTGTGTGGAAAATACACACCTGCCTTTGTTGCAATTTGTAGATAAAACTGGAGCTGAGAAAGAGACTGAAGACCAGAATGGAGCAATGATCTCTGTGCATCCTCAAATACAAATCGTTTACAAAATAATACATCTTACCATAATTCAGTCTGTGTTCTTACACTTTTCTGTTCCTACTCTTTCCTACTCTGTGCATGGCAATAACATATTTATTTAGTGCAAAGTCATACTGCTCAGCAGAAGGAAGTTAAAGAGTAATAGGTTTTCATTTTTTGCACAAGGTCCAACCTGGAACAAGAAAATCTTAGTATTACCTAAACTGCAATATGTTCTAGCTACATTTTCTGTAACCAAGGAGCAAGTTGGTGAGGGTGAAGTGAGGCCTCTGTGCAAGTTGTGCATCCTATACAATTTCAGCTGAGACAGAAAGCAATTTAATGCTGTTGTAGTAGAGTTATAAGAAGGGGGAAAAAAAACCAATTCACCAGTCTGAGAGAACATTCAGCAACGAGCCAATAGGCACCAGATACTGTAGGCTTTATACGAGGAGCAGTCTCCAAAAAATCTGCTTGCTATTTGACCACCATCCGTCTTCATGGTTCTACACAGTTAATATGAAATTTGAAAGCAGGGTAAGATATTAAGAAGGAAAGGTGTATGTTATTGCCAGGAGAAACTGTTCCCTTTAAAATGAGGGGGGAAAGTATTTGGTTTGTATATTTTTCAAGCAATAGGTTTTACAGATTCACAAGAATCAATCTGCTGAAAAGTGTAGCTACTTGTAAATAAAATAATAATATTCATTAAAGTTCAAGTCTGACACTCAAGAGCACTTGCCTGCAGAACTTTTTGTTCACTGATTCTGCAGTCTGTTCTGTAGGACCATCTATTCCATTTGAAAAGCAACTTGAAATTGAGGGTTAGCTCTGCTTTTCCTACAAAAAAGAACAACCACCCAAGAGAGAATGAGTCAGTCCACCAACTCACAGCTGATGATTGACATAAGGATGATGAACACTGTGTCAGTGCGCTGACAGGGATGCTTCTGAAAAACTTGGTCATTCAGTGGATATTTTTTTTTTCACTTACCTCCATTTTTGGTTGCCCAATTTAAAAAACTGTACAGTAGCCTGAAAACATTTATGGCTAAGAGCATGGCTACTAAAATAGGCAGTCCTGAGCTCTGAGCTGGGTGGCAGAAACTGACCTATGGATGGAGAAGGAGCCGCATTGACTTCATGGCCCCTAAGGCCAGATCTCTAGAGTCTGACTGCTTGAAGTGGTAGGATTCCCTCTTGAAAATGCTTATGTGAGTTTGGTGCCTTTCAACACCTTTCTTCATTCATTAATAGGGAATATCCTGTGAGGGATAAATTGTTATCAAAAACAGCACTGTAATAATTCATCAAGAAGTCCTCTGACTGCAGGGAAACAGAAGTGTGTAGGCTGGTACCAGGAACTGTGAAAGCAAATGCTTTACACTTGCTCAGAAAACAGCAGAAACCTTCTTAGGGGTACCGTGCAAGCCAAAGATGAGAGAACGCAAGAAGTTTTATCCCTGTTTTAGAATAAAGAAGAAAAACAAAGAGACTAATAAAAACTATTAAAATATATGAAGGATCTATAATCTAGTCCTTTATAGCCAAATCTGACTTTAAACAACATGTTGACATAAAGTTTCTACATAAAGATATATTTATTAGCAGATGGGAAGTGATATAGGGCATAATACAGAATAGCTTTTGGAATATAGTTATTGCATTACTGAGAAACTAGAAAATCAGAGGTCTTAGGGGATGGGCTACTCCTTCTTCTTCTTCTTCTTCTTCTTCCTCTTCTTCTTCTTCTTTTTCTTCTGCTTCTTCTTTTTCTTCTTCTTTTTCTTCTGCTTCTTCTTTTTCTTCTTCTATTTCTTCTTTTTCCATGGCTTCCTTTAAAGAAAAAGAAGTCATGAGTCTTTTTATAGCAGAGGAAACAACATAAGGCTAAACAAGTTGGCCTGTCTAGACGTAACCATAGGGAACACTAAAGCCTTACCTCTCCTTCAGGAAGGAGGGAGAGAGGGTGTGTATGTGTGCAGAATCGTAATAGTTACTGTCAGCCAGGAAAAAGCAAACTGCACATACCAGGAGTCCATCTGGAAAGGGCCAGCTATGGAGCCAGTACACAGAGATGCCTATTTATAGCTGTCCCTAAAGGAAGCTCCTGCTCACACTGTCTGCATCCCCATCCCCCTCACAAAATCCTTCTCACCCTCCCTTGTGCCACCAAATGGGCTCTGGGGTTTCTGGGCTTACACAGCGAAGTAGCAGCTGTGCAGCTCCTCCTTGCATCCCATGCATTTTGGCACAGCATCCGGCTGCAGCAAACACCAGTGGAGTCAGGGTTTCCGACTGACAAAGGATGCTGGCTACAGCACAGAGAGGGCTTCTTCAAACCAATCAACATTGAATTGGCAGGAAGAATTTAAGACACTGACCACATTTAAAATTCAATTTTCATGACCTGCAAGCAAAAGAAAATCACTGACAGTCATCCTATGCCAGATGTGTAATAAAACCACCCTATAGGGCAGAAGTTTGAAACTTGGCTCTGATGTCACCAAGTACTAAATTAACCAAGCTTAAATATAAGTGTCTTCTCAAGATGGTTTTGTAGGCTCCATTTAAGCGACTGTGCTTGCCACTAGACCCGAGAAGTATGTTGGTGGTAAAGAAGCCTTTGACAATTTTTCCAGCAATTTTTTTTTACTCCCTCATCTGCTTGTCTTCTGCCTAGAAAACATTGTATAACTCTACCAAGAAAATCAGTCTTGGACAAAATCACCTTCAGCAGGTAGTGGCCCTCCTGTTATACGTATCTTTGAAACCCTTTTCAAAATGGGTGTTTCTTCTCTTTCAGCACCTCTTTGCCGTCCTCTACTAGACTAAAAATAAAGTCAAAATTGTGCTTGGTGTCCTGGATGTTTTAGTCAAAGTGTCCTCATGTTCACCCAGCATGTATTTATATATGCACATATATTTATTGAAAAGGATTGCTGAGAGGATAGTAGTTGTGAAAGTAAATTAAGATATTGAATGGTGCAAAAGCATTATAACATCATTAAAGAATTACATCCAATACAGTGAAGGCAGGTGGGCCAGTTTTGTTTGTGAATTTTCCAAAGTAGTTGTGTTTGAATTAATTGTTGCAGCAACTAAGTATTTTGTGCTTACTTAACTACTACTTCTGGCATTCTACGCTTAATGATGGAATAATAAAATGAGAAGGATATGACTTATGTAATCCTGTACCATAATATTTAAAGCTAACTCTCTGAGGGTATTTCAGTATAGCGTTACCATCATGGGATACACCGAAACTGTCAATACTGAGCAAACCTAACTCTTCCTGAAACTACGGGATGTGAGCCATTGCCACGCCATGTACTGCACCAAAGATGGCAAAACCATGGGAGTGTGATGGGAAAAAAGTCAGGGAAGGGGAGGGGAGGTTATGTGAATTTTATTTTTAGGCAGCCTGCACAGGTTTTGGAAAACTGTAGCCAGGAGCAAATTTGTGGTTTTACTGCTGGTGATCTATATAAATAATGTTTGGCTTTGCTGTCATCTGTGATTGCCCAGAGAAGTGACAATGAGAATAGCGCTTCCAGGAACGCTGCTGTGGTGCAGCCACAGGAGCTGACTCATTTGGTGATGTTGTGTTGGTTAATGACACTTCCAGGCACAATGTCAGAGAACAGAAATATTTCTGGCTTGTTCAAATGAACAGTGGGTAACGAACACCACCTCCAGAAATGATGGCACTGTGCTGTGTGGTAATAAATAGCTGAGGCTTGCGCAAATGGCTAGTGAATAATCTCCACTGGGAAATAACATCAGAAGGAACATTCACTCCTGTGACCTTTTCATTAGATCTGAAACAGGATCAGAGGGGCTGATGCTACTCTCAACAGGGACTTCTGTAAATTTACCTGCAACTGAGTTCACCACGTAACTTTAAGCTTCTGAAGGCAGGCAGCTAATCAAAGCCAGAGGGCAGTTCATCCCATCACAAAGGTATCTTAGGTGCCATGAGATGTATCTCAGTTGAGTTACATTGGTATAAAACCAGCATCGGTGACACAAGAATTTGGGTAAAAAATTCTGAGCGCAAGAACTGAGACTTGAAGCATGTCAGCTGCTAAGACATGCATGGCCTGGACTGAGGGCAGCAAAGCGATATACATCTCAGAAAGGCTTATGACCACTTATGTCACAGCAGAAGGCAAGGACATTTTTTACAGCAGCAAGAGGATAGTAGGAAACTACAGCAGACTGAAGCAAGGTGACTGCCTGTGCTGTCAGCGTTTACTTTCACAGGCATGCAGTGAACAAGCTGCTGTGGTGACTAAGGAATCTAAAAGATAGATGGCTCTGGGAATACAGCTCTTTAGACCTGTCCCCTGAAGTGAAAAAAAGGATATCGCCCAATGTGCTTCACTCCACAGACATCAGACACAAGAAGTGATACAAAGCTGCTATTTTCATAGCTTTCTTAAGGTTCCTAGCTTCAGCTAGTTGACAAGTTTGTGTAACTCTGCCAAGTTTTATTGTACAATTTACAAAACATTGGTTTTTATTTTAGGCCAGAACTGTTCATCTGCAAAACCCTGTAACAGGAGGAAGAAAGCAGACGCTTCCTTTGATATCCCGCATGTGAGCTTTACATTACCATTTTGTGTACATATACCAGAACTTGGTTCAGCAGATTTCTTTCGAGTCCTTTCTCTCCCTCACACACATTCATGCAAGAGGATGCTATTGTTTTAATATACATTTTCCTTCCTTTAGAAGCCTTTTTTCTGGATGAAGGATATGATTCTTACCATGTTCACATTGTCAGACAAACGCTTGGAAAGCTGTAAGATGCTGCCTGTGCATAGGGCTGTAAATATTGACCTACCTTCTTCATATAGCTATCTCTTCAAGCTTGAGTTCTGAGAACCTTGTCTTTTTACAGCACAGCCTAGCCACAGGGACACCTTTCCACAGACCTGACTCTTCAAATAAGGAGGATCTGTTCCAGGTAGCACACGAAAGCCAAAATTCTTGCTGTGGGAATTACATTTTTCTTACAACATAGTTTATATTTACTTTGTTGTGTAGAGTGTAAAACTTTCCCATGAGTATTCTTCTAAAGTCTTCCCAAATGTATTGAACCTTTGTTAGGGGGGACAAGAGACTTAACTTCATGTGGAGCCCACTCAGTAAGAACAGCTGGGCTGACTTGCTTTGTAACGTGTTTCAGCTCCTACGTGTGAGGCAGCCTGAAATACTGATCCACATGCACAGCTTCAGCTTCCTCTCTTCCCTTTTGGCATGGCTTTGGTTTAAGTATACAGTAAAAAAATGCTTCAGGTTTGACTATATAAATTGTTGGCAAATCAAGCAGTAAGGTTATTACCAAGTAGCTGGCTGTGTTAAGCTGGTGCAGTGGCCATTGAATGCTGTGCTGAGAAAGCAGCCTTTAAAAGTTGGGGAGAAAATAAAGGTACTCATTACACTTGCAGTGTGGAATTCAATAGTCTTGGAGTTACAGACAGCTGAGATATTTTACTAAATAATATATTTGAAGGAAGACATATCTTTGACAAAAATTGCCATTTTCACAAAACAAGTTGCACCTCATAGAAAATCCATGTATTTCATAAGAAAACTTTCAAGACAATCAGCAGGAAAAATATCACCTCTCAAACATAAATTACTAATGGTTAAAATAGATAGGCTATTTGAATATTTTATGAATAAAGTCTACTCCAGAAGGTTCTCTTTCCATTTTTCATTTCCTTCCCTCTCACTGCCACCACCGCCACTGCCACCACAACCACCACCTTTTTCCATCCAAAAAAGAGGAGAGTGCTGAGAATAAAATGCTTAAGCTGTTTGCACTATATATTCTTTATATATTTCTTTTAATTCATATCAACCCTTTAATTCTACATTATTTTGTACATTGCCATGTTTTGTCCTGTTTCAGTGTCTTCCACAGCAACTTCTCTGTGTAAGAATTAGAACGTGTGCTGTGTTTTTCTTTCCATCACAATTTCTTGTGATTAGAAAATGGGATCAGACAATATAATCTGATTAGTACCCTGTCCCCAGTGATTAATTATGGTGTTTCTCAACATCTCAGTGTCTGTGCAGGCTCCTTACTCCTGAAGAGGACAGACTGTCATGAGAGGGATTGTTTTACCACTCCTTAAAATTTAGCCTGTAGTTAATAATATATTCCTATAAGAGACCATGAAAATTAGTCTCTGTGGTGGGATAAAACTGAAAGTTTTGAGTTTCAAAGTTACCAACGAATCAAGAATAGTGAGAAAATACATTTGAGCAACCATTTCCTTCAAGTCCCACTTTTGCAAAGAAACTAGATCTCTTACAATATATCTGCAACCTTTACTCCCTTGATAAAATTAATCAAAGCTTTTCAGAGAAGTCTTTTTCATGCACCTATAGGTTGGGGGTTTCTTGGACTGCAACTTTTAGTGGGAAGAAAAAAAGGGGAGAATAAATTTTCCTCAAAACTTTTCATAAAGTTGTTATTAATATCATTCCATTTATTAAAGTTTTTGTTTACAATTTTAACTAAAATTAAACAACATCTTGCAGAAACAGCTGTGGTAATGGATTCAGTTCAAAACTAACAGAAAGTGCTTTAACATATTTTGTTAGCATCTGTAGTTTTGTGCACACTTCAAAAATTTGCACTGGCTCAAATTAAGCACTGGTATGTTACCTGGACCTTACATAATATGTGTGTTTCTTTTCCAAAGGGGTTTTCAGTTGGTCTTACGGTTTGGGATTATTGATAAAGGAATAGCACTTATTCTGGGCAACAGCTGGGGCTGGGCTATGTTGATAAGAAGTCTTTGTGTAAGGGCAACGTATGATTTACTTGGAGTTTGGGTGGGGTTTTTTTCTTTTCATTTTTAACTGCTTCTTATCCAGCTTCTTTAATGATAAGACTTTGTCCATTCTGAATCCCAGAAAAGCATATTTTTGTCCAGGTTCCTTTTCTCTCTTGAGCGGCATGGAACAGCTGCTGGGGAATTCTAGCCCGAAATAAAAGTGGCTTGCACTCTCTCCCTCTGCCTTATTCCTCCCAAGAAGAATTACTTTGCTTTGAAAGCACACTAATTATTCTGGAATAAAGTAATAGATATTCTATGATTTAGTGTTCCCATGGGGGCGGGAGTATGCTGAAGTTAGTACTGAAGAATACTGCTACAGTTGCTCCAGTTAGTTTTCCTATTCAACTTTACTTTCTTTGGAAACAAATCCTTTCCCTCTTCCTTTTAGAGAAGAAAATAATTATGAGCAGGTGAAAAAGGGGGGAATGGAGGTCCTCCATTTTAACAAGAAGTCCATCAGTTTCATGAGTTACGTGTCATAAAAGTGGGAGTTACGAGTTTGCCTCAGTCATCAACTTGAAAGGTATTTTTCCTTTCTCAGGAAACAGCTCCTTGTGATAAAGCAAGTACAAGACTGAAGAAACTGGTTGACCACATGAACTGTTGGTCCAGAGAGCAAGACGAAAAGGTTTTGCTTCTTTGCAAATGGCTCTAGGTAGGGAAATCCTCTATAAAACCTTGACCCATTCTCAACTGATAAGAATAGTTACTGAAGTAATGAAGACGAGTCACACAAAGCTGCCATATGGCATATGAAGTAGTTTGAGGAAAAGGATTGCTACTATCTTATGAAAAAGTATCTTTTCTTTGGCCGTGGTATCTTAAGCTCTCCTGAACTGGATCATGATGATCTGTGTTCCCTGCAAAAACCTGGAGTTTTGTAAGACATTGCATTTCAGCTGAAATCAGCAGAGGTGCTACACAGCCTCTACTGATTCAATGTTCAATTACAAGTTGTTCAGATCTTGGAATTTTCCTAAATGTGTCTTCTGGGACAAAAAGAAGTAGTTATATGTAGATGGCACCTGTCACCTTGCTGGGATATCAGAGAAGATAGGTTTCCTCCTTACCACCTGCAATACATGGATGAAAACCACATCTTACTGGATCATATCTTGCAGGGATACACTGAGTTGGGAGAAACCACTGTCCTGGAGGAAGGTTTCACTGAGATTTCTCACATTGCTTTTATTCTTTTTCTTCTCCATCTTTTCTGTCTCTGCACAAAGTTGAAAGATTTTTCCATTGATGTAAGAATGCACCCTCAGCAAGTTTGCAGATGACACCAAGCTGAGTGGCACAGTTGGCACACCAGAAGGATGGGATGTCATCCAGAGAGACCTGGACAGGCTGGAGAGGTGGGCCTGTGTGAACCTCATGAAGTTCAACAAGGCCAAGAGCAAGGTCCTGCATCTGGGTCGGGGTAACCCCCGGCATCAATACAGGCTGGGGGAAGAAAGGATTGAGAGCAGCCCTGCTGAGAGGGACTTGGGGGTACAGATGGATGAAAAGCTGGACATGAGCCGGCAATGTGCGCTGGCAGCCCAGAAGGCCAACCGTACCCTGGGCTGCATCAAAAGCAGCATGGCCAGCAGGTCGAGGGAGGTGATTCTGCCCCTCTACTCTGCTATGGTGAGATCCCACCTGGAGTACTGCATCCAGCTCTGGAGCCCTCAGCACAAGAAGGACATGGAACTGTTGGAGCGTGTCCAGAGGAGGGCTACAAAAATGATCCGAGGGCTGGAGCACCTCTCCTATGAGGACAGGCTGAGGATTGTTCAGCCTGGAGAAGAGAAGGCTGCAGGGAGACCTGATTGCAGCCTTTCAGTACCTAAAGGGGGCCTATAGGAAAGATGGGGAAAATCTTTTTAGTAGGGCCAGCTGTGACAGGACAAGGGGTAATGGCTTTAAACTAAAACAGGGTAGGTTTACACTGGATATAAGGAGGAAATTCTTTACAACGAGGGTGGTGAAATCCTGGAAGAGGTTGCCCAAAGAGGTAGTGGAGGCTCCATCCCTGGAAACAGTCAAGGCCAGGTTGGACGGGGCTCTGAGCAACCTGATCTAGTTAGCGGTGTCCCTGCTCACTGCAGGGGGGTTGGACTAGATGACCTCTAGGGGTCCCTTCCAACCCAAAACATTCTATATGATTCTATGATTCTATGAAAATGGTGGGACCGCTATGAACAAGCTTATAATATAAATTGAATAGGGATTTTGTTACAATGCTTGTGTTAAATCCCACTCCTGAAATTGCTATCTGATTCTGGTGGTGTGCTGGCATGTGTTTTCCACTAACTCCACTCCCTCTAAAAGGAACTATCAGTATGAAATTGTGGAAGGGGTACCACAAAACCTCATATGAGCATGGGTACAAATTGTTTCTCTTTGCTACTTCATTTTCACCATTCCGTGCCTTGAGGCTGATCCAAAATGTTGGAATAAACCTCCTCAATGGCATAATCATTTTTACTGACAAAACTGTTAATCTCGGAGGACACAGATCCTGCAGAACACTTGATCCCACAAAAGACTTCGCAAACCCCATGCTTAGTTCTGACATGAGGCCAATGTTTTCCCTTCTAAATGCAAACCAATGGCAAGAAGCAATCGCATCCCCTGAACTGTGTGGCAGAATTAGGCAAAAATAAAAGATAAATGTGTGATATCAGAAGTGAATGGAATGAGAGCTCAGGTGGCTATGAGGGGAAAATGCCTGCTCTATTTTTTTATTGTTATAATTAAATTTTTACTATTTTGAAATACATTGGAGTTTTTATGTAAAGAAACCATGGGACATAGCATTAATAGGGCTGTAGGTAAAAGTCACTTTCAAATTCAGAGTGTGATTTTTAGGTGTTCCCTGTTTGATTTTTCAAGGACTCACCTTCCAGCTTTTGTGCCATGACAGCACTAAAAGCTTTGGTGATGCCAGCACCACAAGATGGTGCTGATGGCTGTCTGTCTGGACACGTTATTTGGCTATGACAGAGATCAGACATGAGGACTTCTTATGCAGTCAGGAATGCAAACTATGCATACTCAAGAAGAGATCAGCCAGAGGCCTTTAATACCTATGAGACCTTGACTCCGTGAGCACTGAGGAGAAATTGCCAGGCAGACTTTGGAAGCAGAACTATAACCCGTAATTTGATGAGTCTAGAAGATCCTGAACATTGGCTCAAACTCAGGTAAGAAGCAGTAAGATATTAAAAAGCCTCTCAGCTACCAGAAGAGTGTTTAGTTACTCCCATTTGGGGGTGGACTTTGATCATGCTGTTGTGATTCTACTGATCTACATACATTTGTTTCTTTCTGTTCTCCCCAGCCCTCCATAAACTAGATTAAAGGCTAGTATGATTGATACATGCAAAAGGTTGAATTCATCAAGCACTAGATCAGGGTCAGAAGGAATTTCCATTAAAAGCAAATTGGAAATAACCTGAGGAAGCCTGGAGGAGGAGCTGAGAGGGAAGGAAGAGGGGGCTGAACAATGAAATATTTCTCTGGAGCATTTGGAATGGATCACTCTCATATTCAAACTATAAGCAAACCACTCTGACATTGCAATTTGGACAAATTTATTCCAATATAGTTTATAAAGTACGCTGATATTCTTTCTTAAGATGTGCAGTGCAGCATGGAGAGGTCATAATTTCAGGACTCATTTTGCTGAGGGAAAGAAAATGTCAGGACCCAGAAATGTGCAGAGGAAATTAAGACAGAAGGCACCTATGTTTCATCCATTTCCACAAGAAGTAGAAAGCATACCAACCACTCCTTTTATTGGAGGGTGAAGTGAGGAGGGATTTGTTTTACTTTATTTTTAGATAATTGCTTTCATGGGTTTGTGTCATGGTTTAACTCCAGCTGGTGACTGAGCACCACCCAACCACTTGCTCAGTCTCACCCCCAGTGGCATGGGGGAGAGAATTAAAAGACTAAAAGTGAGAAAACTCATGAGTTGAGATAAGAACAGTTTAATAATTGAAATAAAATAAAATAAATAAATAAAATAGCATAATAATAATAATAATAATAGAACATACAAAGCAAGTGATGTATGATGCAATTGCTCACCACCCACTGACTGATACCCAGCCAGTCCCTAAGCTGCTGCCCCCTGGCCAGCTTTCCCCTAGTTTTTATACTGACCATGGCATGATTTGGTCTGGAATACATCTTTGGCCAGTTTGGGTCAGCTTTCCTGGCTGTACCCCCTCCCGGCTTCTTGTGCATCTCCAGCCTTCTCAGTCGGTAGAGCATGAGAAGCTGAAAAGTCCTTGATTTGGTGTAAGCACTACTTAGCAACAACTAAAGCATCATCATCAACATTATTCTCATACTAAATCCAAAACACAGCACTATACCAGCTACTAGGAAGAAAATTAACTCTGCCCCAATCCAAACCAGGACAATTTGGGTTTAATGGTTTTCTATGATGTTTCACAGCTAAGTCATTTACAAATACCCATTTAGCCAGGTAAGTCTTAAATAAAGATACAGCCTTTAACTGCAATATTATTATATGACACATTCATTTGAAAGAGTAATGCACAATCCCTTTATAGCTGCTTTAATTTCCTTCACAGAAACTGTGCCTTAGACAGGAGACATATGTGGAGTGAGATACGGGACCATATGCTGAGCTGGCCTAAACTAACATAACTTCATTGACTAACAATTCTAATGTAGTGAGTACTAGATGAGAAATCAGCCATCAAATATGATTGAAACATTGTCAGCACTTTTTCCAGTTCTCCATCATTGCCATTACACCAGTTTCATGGCTAACTCTAGCAAATCAGCCAAGGAGGGCATTTCTCAGTATCGTGATCTAATGTGGTCATTGTGGTTTGGTATCTGGAAATGCAGGAGAACACACTTGAGAATATAGCCTACACGAGAACAAAGAGGGTCTGTTAAGGCCGCCAAGTGAAAGAAAACTAAGTTCTTGACATGGTTCACTTTAATTCATAACCATGGAACATTAATAATAGATTTTTTCCTTTGTTATTGTGGAATTTCAAGCAGGGTGCTTCCTGGATACTCCAGGGACTGGTTATTGCTGGAATGTCTATTCTATACTGCACAATATATGGCAAGCACTTTGTATGAATGGCCTCTTGCATCTATAGCATGTGTAAGCAGGAGTTAGAGACAAGTTGGTACTTGTTTGATATTATCATTTGTGTTATCATCATTTGGTGCACAGTTAAAAAAGAAGCTAAAATTATTCTCTGTTACCACCTGGCATTTTCTGGCAGAGTAAAATGTTGAATTTGGCCAATATAAGAACTGTACAGAGGGAGTTTAAACACATTCTGAGATTCAAATAATGCTGCACAATCTGAAATATCTTTGGTACTATATATGTATCCCAAGTAGAAAACCTGGGTGGGGAAAAATAAAAAAGAAAGAAAATTTAAAGAAATAGTTTTGGAACTTCAAAGGTGATTAATACTCATTTTAATTTGTCTGCAGAAGGAGTTTAAGTAAACAGAAACATAGTAAAAGTCAGAACTGAAAAAGATGCAGTACATTAAAACCAAGCAGTATCGAACATTGGCTGTTTTCTCTCAAAAATGCAATAAATCAGTGACTGATGAAACCAAAAAGCTCAGTTTACAGATCAGATTAAGCAGTCAGTACAAATTTATTGCTTTTGGATTGAAAGTAATCACGCAACATTTGTAACCAACAGAAGAAAAAGAAAATATGATGCTTGTAACCAGGAAGGACCTGAATTAATTGCTACATATTTTTGTGCACCCTCATTGACACTAATGGCTCCTGATGCACAGGTATCAGGTCACAGATGTTATTTTTTTCCAGTATTTCTACCCACACACACACACTTTGGTTTTTAAAATTAAAAACTCCTTTCTGGCAAAGTTAGTATTGAAGAAAAAAACCATAATGTTTCATTTTAAAGTCTGATAGGAAGCCAGTTTAGGGACATGACTGCTGCACATTATGTTGTGAACTTGGAGACCTCAGCTGTGGAATGAATCAATCTGGATTCCTCAGCCCCCCCTACTCAGCACAGGGGAAGGGTGTGACTCCATTGCTTCACTTTCAGCATCCCTGGCAAAGAGCTCCTGGACCAGCCTTCCTTTTGGCTCTGGGGAAAAGGCCCTAGCTGTATCAGCCTTCGGAGAAAATAATTGCTCATCAAAACGCGTAAGTTAAATAATCAAGTTAACGAGAAGCATGGCTAATAGAAAATGGGGAAATGATCACTGGCACAAACAAGTGGTCATGCTACGCATCTTACATACAAGGCAGAACTGTGCATTACTTGATGGAGAGAAGTTTTTGAGGAGATTTACTGTCCTACACTTTGCTTTCATAATTCAATAGGTGTGATATTTTTTATAGCCCTTGCTTGACCTTTGTTGATAGGGAGATATGCTGTGTAATAAATAGAGAACAGTGTTAAATTCAGAGGGAAAATTAAAATTTTTTTGTTTGTTTAGCTCAAAACAAAGGGGAGCAAATGAGGGAATAAGCTGATATTAATATTGTATTAAGGTTAACTTTTTTCCACTGAGAGACTAGCAGACATAAACAAATGACTTCTGCCTGAAATGAAATTCAGCAGGTGACTATTAGAGAGTTCAGATTTTCCCATTGGGTTGCAACTTCTGTTATGGAAATTGAGAACATAAATGCATAACTACTCCGGAATTCATGAATCTGATTTAACTCTGTGTGATTTATTAAGAGGTGGAAATTGAAACAATTCTGCTGACTGGCTTATTTTGGTTGGTGGTGTGAAATTCCTTCCCTGGGTTTAAAAAGTATTTGAAAAATGTAAAGTAGAGAAAGAATAGCTCAAGCTTTGAAAAGAAGCAGTCCATTGAACTGTGATTCTGTACCAGTAAAATTAGGATACACATCAAAAGCACCAAGTGATTTACCTTTCAAAATCAGTTTAACGTGTGAGAGAATGGCATGTCACTGTCCAGAGCTACGTGGCCAGATCACTGGAGCCTGAGGGAAAACCCTTGTCTGAAATGTTTCCACTGAGGTGAATTACAGCTAGCTTGGAGAAAAATATCTGAATTTTTTTTTTTTTTTACTTTGGTTCAATTGAAATCTCTGGCTTCCTTCACAAGGAATAGTAAAAACTCCAGAAACCTCTCATGTGAAATACAGAGCAACTTTTTTGTTTGACTTGGTTAATAAACTATGTAGAAACAATGCTGCTAGGAAGGAATTATGACCACTGCATAGTACATGAAGGAGGCTTTGAAGAAAAATTGAACCCCAATACTTGAGTACAAACCAGATCCTGTAACCCAGGTTACAGGATTTGCTCATGGACTGAAGTTTAGCCTGATGATGCAGCAGGTTCCAGGGAACTGCTCTCTAAAAAACCAAGATGATCCTCTCTGTATCCCAGGAGCTCAGTAGGTGCTTGTAAACCAGCAAAACCAGGAATTATCCTGAAGTTGTCAAAGTAAAAGAGTTAATAAAAAGACCATAAAATGAACAGCAAAGTGACAGACATGTATTACTGTTTCCTTTTATCAGAAAATATCACAGAAATTATTTTCGACTGATTTATGGGAGTTCACTGACACAAGCCAGAACAGTTAAGACAAATATGGACTTGAGGAGTATTATTGCTCGCTCATTCCCTGGCCTTGACTATTCTGCCTGTTGGTGGGTCCTCCACATGGAGATGGACAGTCCTTGGATCTTGCAATTCTCAAACTGTGGAGCTGGATTCTGCTGCTGAAGTAGCACTCCAGAAAAAAAAAACCAAGAAATGCAGTATTTTTATGCATGTATATATATACACACATAATATTATGTAAAATAATTCAGATCAAAATAGATGCAAGAAACTCAGCACATACATGTCAATGGTTACAGTAGGTCTGCTGGCTTGGAAGTCAAATGGAATAACTGACCTTTTTCTTCCACATTTACATTTGGGCCAAGGTATTTGTATCAGCAGATGTAAAATAAAAAGAAGCTTGTTTTGATTAATATACTCATTACAGGCAAAAAACAGCATTTATTTGTGTTAGCGCATAGAAACCCATGCTGACAGCCCATGTTCTGCCGTGCTAGGAGCTGCACAAACACTGAAAGTCCCCAAAAGATCTGTTTGGAAACCTGTGGTTGGGGCTATGTGGCTTTTCACCACAGTTTGTTTCAGAGAATGGAGGGAAGGCTGGTGCCCACTTCATTTGTATGTGCTGTAACAACCAAATCCACTTTGGGGGCTGTACTGCTTCAAGTGCATTGGTAAGGCTAAGACAGCTTAAATTTGCTCATATAGAGAAGCCCAAGCCCAGTCCTGGATCCACAGACTTAGCTTGCTAAAGACCAGGTTGGACGGGGCTCTGAGCAACCTGATCTAGTTAGCGGTGTCCCTGCTCACTGCAGGGGGGTTGGACTAGACGACCTCTAGGGGTCCCTTCCAACCCAAAACATTCTATGATTCTAAAGGGGCAAGATGGAATTGGGTGGGAGAAAGTGAACAGCTGGTATCCACAGTTAACAGACGAGAGCTGAGGAGACTTGGCTTCGGTCTTTAACTTTTAACTAGATTACAATCTGACAGGTTGATATCCTGGGAATGCTCACAGCAGTGAAGTTAAGGATTTGCATGAGTGTTTTCAGGAACGGGGCCTGAGCTGTCTACCCAGCATCATGGAGGAAATCGGTAGCAGTGTTGCGAATTGAACCCAGATTTCCTGAACTTCCACTCGGTCCCTCAACCAGATGACTAGGCGTCCTCCTTCAGAAGGAAAATGTTACTTTAAAATAAATCCAGAATTTCATGTTGTTTAGCATTATATCAAGAATATTTTGAAAATTTGTTGAATCAGGTTTTTTTCTTATGGACACTTTTACACTGTTTGCTACCAGCAGAATGCTTCTTTAACCCTACAGTTGCATGGTTTCTGACCTAACATAACAAGAGGCAAAATTGCTTGAAACTCTTTCATTAGCAGCTAGAGAGAAATGGCTTGCAACTCTCAATCTTCCTGAAGAACTTCATTCAAGCAAGCTAACAAATATGCTGAATAAACAAAGGAAACATTTTGAAAGATAAAATATTTCAAATACTAGGAGATGAAACACTTATTGTGAGAAAAGAAAAAGCCTTAGGAACAATAATAAAAAAAAAATCCAGTTTGTTATATCATAATTATATTATTGCCTCAGAACAATCTATCTGTTTTCTTTCTGAGAATATTTTCAAGCAGTTGTTTTTGAGCAATTTTCCTCATATGAATAATCAGTCTTTTGAAGCATGACTCCATTGTAAGGTCAAAGTTGTTTTTTATGTTCTCCAAGCAGCTGAATTGCTCTCTGCTTATGTAATACAGATGTCAAGCTGCTTGAAATACTTGCACACTTTTGTGACTGTTAAGAAAAAGAAGCAAGTACTCTCTACAGCATTTGATTTTGTTGATCTGGAACTTTGTTTCTCATTTAAAATGAATTTGTAAGTCTCACTAAGCTCACGCTTGTGCAAAAACTGCCTTCCTTACAAACAAAATGCAGTAATTGCTAAGCTTTTAGCAATGACTTTTTGTCAGGATTTAACTGTGCTCACAGTTGGGTGACAACGTTCCTCAATTTTTAGTGAGCAAATTTCAGGAAATTTGGAGTCTTTCCTGAAACACCTTTGAATCTGACAGGCAACTGGAAGGTTTCTTTCATCTTGTGAAATACATACAGGTAATTCTGATCTGAGAGAAGTAACTTTTAGTCCCACTGAGCCTGCACATGTTTTTTATCACTGAAATTATGTAAGTTTTGTCTTCTAAAAGACATAATAATAAAAAAAAATTAGAAGTTTAGGAGTAACAGGGATAGTGTATAGCATGTTTCAGCCAGGGCAGGTGGGAGGTGATATAGGCTATATCTACTGACTTTGTGCAAGCTTTAGAGTTTGCCTGTAATAAACCAAGACGAAATTTACAGCCCAGCTTTAGAGGTGTGCTTGTACAGCCCATGTATGCTGGGGCAATGCAAAGTCTACATGACGAAAAGGCTTAATCTAAGATAATCATTGCTATTGTTAGGGGTCCAGACCCAGCCCCTGGCAAATTGCCATTTAATAGTTCTTCGACTGTTCCCAGTCACACAGGGCTATTCAGTATATCGCATGGATTTACTGGCTCAGATTTCCACTAGCTCAAGGATCTTTGCACAGTTGTCTGTGTTCTGCATACATAACTCTAAGTTTTGCAGTAAGACAGTAAACATTTTCCCCCCATCTTCCCAAGTAATGAGATTGTAGAAAAACAGAACTAAGAAGTTTTACAGAATCTCATAGATATCACTGGTTAGAGCTGGGAATAGAAAACCAGTTTGCTGGTAGAGCCACTGAGCTTTGCAGAAAAAAAAAAAAAAATTATCCTTATTTTTCATGGATAGAATATGTAGTGTGTTGTGTGAACCTTACATCCACATTAACAGCACCTTCACCTGTTTTGATGGTAACAATTTGATCTAAACAACGTAATTGCAAATTACACCTTCTCAAGAGGACCTAGGAGTCACCTTTTGCTAGAGATCTGTACATTCAATCTCACCAACAATCACAAAAAAAAGAGTTGCTTTGGTAATCTGTTTTATTCATCTTAGCCTCATCTTCCTCGTAGCGTGAGTTGGCTTTGACAGGAAATGAAGGAATTTGAATTGGAAACTGCTGCTGCCAAATTTCTCAGTGTTTTAATTTGGGTGGTTCCTGTCCTTTTTCTAATGAATATTCAGCTCAAAATGCATCTTCAATGGCACACAAAATCTCCCTTTTAATTTGGGAAGTAATGCATCAGAAGAGTTTAATTTCATCACAAACAATCTTATTTAGATATCTTATTTCATCACAAACAATCTTATTTAGCAAGGTGTATACTCACAAAAAATGTCTACATTTTTTGTACATCATGACTGAACTGAAATTAAATCAGACTATCTGAACCATCTATCTCCACTTTGGAAAAATTATAATCTTTTTCGTTTTTTAAAGAACATTTCTTTGGAAAGCAGATCTCTTTATAATCTGAGCTCTCCTATCTAAAGGCTACAGCTCTAACAGGAAAGCTGTATTTGTATAACAGCCTAAAATATGGCTCATTTCTTAGTAGATGATGTACAGAAGGCAGTATCTGCCCACTCTGGGAAGTACAAAGAAATAACATCTGCCATAGCTGAATGTAGCCTTCAGGCTGTAGCAGGACACTAACTTCAGGAACAGAAAACTGACCCAGCAGGGGCAATGACAGCATTACAGAAGAAACAAACTCACAACCTGAGAAGACAGAATTGTTGCCAAAAATTAAATTAGAAAGATCAATTAGAGGTAGAAGATGGGGACATGTGGGTGGATATTCTGAAGGAATATCTAGAGATAGAGGGAGAGAATCAAAATGTAAATAGGAAAAGGTGTGATACTAACACTGCCTTCATTTAGACCTTGAAATGAGATGTACCCACATTTAAGAGCCTGAATTCTGTATATGTCCAATACAAGGAACATTGAAATTGGCTGCCTAGGTAGTTGCCTAAAATAAGACTAAATATAGCTTGAAGTATCTCTGAAAAAAGATCTTTGGTAGAGTCTGGCTGTGAGAGAGAAACATACTTATTCTGTCAGCGCTAGTACGCTGATGATGTCAACTGCTTAATGGTAGTTGGTTACTGTAATCTTTGCACCTATGAAGGGAAACAGCAGAAGAGTAAACTAAATCAAATTGTACAATCAGGAAAGAATTGATGAAAATAAGGCAATAGAAATGAAAAATAATATATGCTCAAGAGATTTAAAGGCAACAGAAATAGCAGTTTAGGTGCTAATTTGAGAATTGTTCAGTTTAAGAAAGCCATTCGTCTATATGAAGTGAGAAGGCAGACTCTGAAGTTGCCAGAAACAAGAACAGAGGGAACAGAAAAATTTAGGAGGGTAAAATGGAGGATGATATTTGAGTCAAACATCTCATTAAAAGAAGAGAATTGGGAGGGGAATGGAAACACAGAGAGGAGCGTGTTTTTCTCTTCAAAGCAAACAAAAAGTTAATACACTAGAAAGGAATAAAAAAAAATATGCTGAAGAAAGGCCAAAACTTTAAAGGGAACTTATGTTCCCATATTTATGAGATTGTATCATGAATACAATTTGAGCAGGGATATTTCCCACTAAACCCAAAACTTTAAATGATAGTTCTTCAAAATGTTTTCCAGTGCTTTACATTTCCTGTAATGGAAAAAGTTATCCTTCATTAAAGCCCAGCTAGACTGTCAGTATTTTCCATCATCCTCTATTTTCTACTAGGTCTATATTATAATTTAAGAACATTCTTGATCTTCATTTTCCCATCAGTCCTGAAGAGCTATACCAATTTTCCCTTCTATGTTTTCATCAGTATGGAAAAGACTCCTTTCCTCTGTGTGGAGTTCAAACCCAGAATACTTGCCAAAAACTCAAAGTACAAAAAGGAGATGTAAAGAATAGACATGACTCTTCTGTGCTCTTCCTCCCTGCCCCACCCCCATCAAACTGACAAAAGAAACGTCTTTCTGAAGTCTTTCCCTAAATATCTCTAGTTGTCACTATCATGTATTCTGCTACTGCTCATTAATCCTTTTAAAGTATCATCTCATAAGCCTTAGTTCTTGTGAATTCTACATTGACATGAGTGCAAAGAGGTGCTTCCTTTGAGAAAGCCCCTTCTCCAGACAGTTTTAAGGAAACTAGAGACAGAACGGGAGATTAAATTTGACAGGACAGACTCCCAGGAATTACAGTATGTGTGTTGCCTCGCAAAACCAGTCCTGATGCTTCGACTACATTAATTCCAACTTTCCTTGAGCGCAACACATTGCAATCAGCATACACATTCTTCAGTAAACTGCCGCTCATGCTTATGCTACCTCAGCTGCTTAGCCACTGTACACCATCAGCGCAGCCATTTCTTTTTACTTTGTCACTCACAGAAAATGCATAGCACATGAAAACCACTCTCCCAGCCCTAACAGGGTCCAGAATATTACACACAAGTGGTAAATTTTTCTAGCTGCTATGGTGGCTTCCTGATGTAAACATCTAGTTTGTATCTCAGCTCTGGGCATGAAGCATCACAGCGGTTCTGAATTAAGTTCATTATACCATCAGCAGTATTGCCTTTTGAGGGCCTTCAGTGGAAAACTCCGCTTGCTTAAGTTCAGGTACCTGTTGTAGGAGAATTGACCTAAACTAATAGGTGACAGATTCAAACACAAACAAACCAAACCATAGAAAAATGAAGCAAACCAAACCAAAAATATTCTATTTCTTCATATATTGCCTAGCTGAACTGTGGAATTCTTTGTGGATCCTAGGAGTTTATATGGATTCAGAAAGCAACTAAGTCCTAGAGTAAAAAGCCCACACTGAGGGTCATTAAGCATAAGAACATTAGCAAAGCGTTAGGTGATCTCTCAGCTACAAATTACTGGAGACTGAAAGAGTCCTGGAGGGAAGTATCCCTAAACAGCCATTCTGATGTTTTTTCCTATGCATTGGTCAGAATAAAAGAAAGAATTCTGGACAAAGCTTTGCTTTCATCTAGGAAGGCAATTTTTATGTAAGAAGACTTCTCCAAATGGTGAAAATTTACATGAGGGGAGAATGTCTAAATCAAGTAAATTGACCTCTTTCCCATCCTCTGCTACATTTTACAATTGGCTGTTTTCACAATGTTTAATTTTCTAATACAGCTTTTTTAAAGTAATAAACAACTTTTTTGATCACATTTAGAGACAATGAACTGAAAATCATATGGGGTTCCTTGTTTCTAGACTGGTATTTGAATGAGCTTTTTAGGGACACCAGCTCCTAGCAGAACTGTGCCATCTGCTACTCTCTGACCAGCTTTCCTTTTCACACTCTGGTCTGCTGCTTGCTCTTATTGCTGTCAAATGGCCATAAACAAGCTGTCTAAGTGGGTGCAAGTGAGCTCAATAGGGTATAAAACCATAAGTGACACAAGCAGAGAGGAATGTAATATCAGCTCAGAAGAGAAGGTGCTGGTAAAAAGAGATTCTTACACTATATTTTTTTTCTCTTTCATTCATATTATCCATAGCCAAAGCTTGAAAGAGGAATAGAATTCACCTCTCTTGGGTGGATATCCACCTTCGTTTCATTCCTAAATTAGCTCAACCATTTTATATATTATTCACAAAGCCCATTGCAGGCATTTCCAAGACCCAGCTAGATTAGTCACCTGTGATTGTGTTTGACTCATTGTCGTTTTTACAGCTTTTACTTAGTTTTTACATAGCAAGATGAAAAACAAAAATTAATATTAGAAAGCATATTCCAGGAACTAAAAATAGGCTACAGTATGTATTAAGTTACAAGAACACTTCTGTGGAGTTACAGGATTTCTATAAGTTGACATACATAAAGTGTGTTGGTCCTTTTGTCTTCCAGAGAGTTAACATTATTAGGTAATCCATTTTGTCTGGCATGCGTTTTCACTACTGAATCTGCATGAAATCTCCCCAAATTCTCTTTATGCCTTTCCAGAAAATAATATAAGCTTTTTTAACAATTTTTTTTTAATGTCTGTAATGTGTTTTCATTTTCTAAGTGCTTTTCAAGGTTGCAATTCATTAACTAAGAAGTTTTGGTTATGAATACAAATCTCAAGAAATGAACCTGAGTAAGTAGAGTAAGGGTCCACGTATGGCATGTCCTTTTGAAATCTGAGATTTTCCTAACTGATTTCACTCTAGATGTTGTTTTGAATCCTATAACGTGAACTTCTTCCCTTTGGTGAAGTCAAGACGATAAATGATGTCACTGAAATGAAACTCCAGCACGTGTGAGCACGGAATTTCTATTACTGTCCACTTTAACTCAAAGGGGGAGTTTGCAGCAGAGCTAGGAATGGACCCACAGACATTAGAGGGGAAAGTTGAAGCCGTATGTTCTGCATTTGCTCCCATGAGCAGTTTTGTGCATGAAATTTTGTGATTAACAGCCAAATGGAGAATCTGAGTAAAAACCGGATAAGATGGCCTTTAGCACATGCAATTTTCTCCTTGCCTGAAGTGCTTACTGCCAGTGAGAACAGACAGTGTGGGAACCATCCAGGAAGAAGCTGAGAATCCTCACTGCAAGACTGGGGCACATCTTGCTGCCCTGCTGTTAGACATGGTCACTCTGATCTCAGCTGTTCATCAACTCCTCCCATGGATCCTTTTCTTTTGCAGTCAGCAGAGAAGAAACATGTGACTGTACTCCTACTTGCACATATCTACACATGCCCAGTTCCCAGTCAAGGATATTCATTTTTACCAGTGGTAAAGACGGGTTTTCCGATAGAGGTGATGGGCAGATACCTGAGGAAGAAGAAGGCCTTAACTTCCTACAGCTCTTTGCATTGCTGAATTCAGGCTGGGGTCTTGAGCTTTTCGTTTCCTCACAGTAAGGTCCCATCCAGCCTACCAAGGCAGTAACTGAAGCAGCATGTTGGTTAAAGTGTTTGGACAACAAACTTCCTTGTGGTACTCAGAAACCTTGTCAACAGGGATTGAACTAAAATTCAAAAATATCTTACAGGAACAGGGAAATAAAACTCCCAACTTGCTAGTGAATACATTCCCACTGAAGCAAAGTTGAGCCCCACAGCCACTGGGGGAAGAGGTAAGCTTAAACTAAGAACAGGGCCCTGAGGTCAAACTGAAGAGAATATTCAGCCACCCTCCTAGCAGAGTGTTGTCTGAACATGTGCAGTACTTTATAATACTGAACACACTACATATTTTAAAAGAATACTGTAAAGCTTAAGTCTATGCATTCAAATGTTTGCTGCACTTTTTATCTTTGCATAGTTTTGAAGAACAACAGCATTAACTGTAATTAATTTAGATGTAGCTAATCAGTCCATTATGCAGTAAGCTTGGCGCTTAAAATCCTTGAGTGTGCCAGTCCAATTTTGGCAGTTAATTTTCCTCTTTAGTGCATTTTTACAATTTCTTTTCAAACCAGCTCTCCAGACATACAAGTTCCCCAAATGCTACTTCCAGTGTAAATTATCAGCCTTTCCACATTTAGGCACTGGAGATCAAGCTTTGCAAAACAGCCCTACATAAATGAAGGAGAAATAAAACCCCGGGAGTTGCAGAAAAGAAGTGTTTAAACTTTATGTCTTAGCAGCATATTGGGGTTAAGCAAGCAAATATTTTTGGAAACTTTCTTTGCTTGGAAATGGAAAGACATTGTCATTTCAGTAATACCTCGGGGAGGAAAGAGGAATGTTTCTTTCAAATATTCCTTTGGAAATTAGAAAATCCTATTTTCGACCCATTCCTTACCATTCTCTAATGTCCATAGGAGACAACATATATATGCTGTACTCAAAACTGTTTTCCCTTTTTTTTTGATGGCTAGAAATAATTTCTGTAGCATAAAGATGCTAGAGTTCTCCATGGATGCATCTTGGTGGAGATGGCCACTTTCTTAAAGGCAAGGATGTCATTGTCCATATGAGATACAGATGGGTGTAAAAGGAAGCCAGTTTGGCCAAGGAGATCATTTGGACCCAAAAGAATGCTTTCTCATATCCTTGTTTATTATTTGGAGCAAATAAGGAACATCTGTGTTTAGAGGAAAATTGATCATAGTGCAATTAGTTCAAATATATATTTTGAATTTATCTTCCACCCTTTCTAGATGTCAAGAATAACACACAGACGACACCATGTAATAATTCAGCTTAAGGTGTAAACTCTCAGAACAATGCTGTATGGACTTGTTTAGAATTATCCTAATATTTATCATGGAATACTGTTACTTTGCTGGAAGTACTCAGGAGTAAAATAAAAAGTAAAAATACAGAAACTGAATATGTTTCCCTTCTTGGAGAATTTTTTCCCAAAAAATGTATTTTCAGATTTACATTTTATAAATCCATATATCTAAAACTCAGACTGTAGTTGTACTGCTATTTGGAGAATTGATACAAGCATATACCCAGTACATGAACCATCCCAAAATGGAAGTTACCTGTTGAAAACAAACCTCTTTTTAGCTATCTAGAATATTTACTTCAGGGGCTTGACTCAGTCACCCAGTGCCATTGGAGATGCTGTACAGCATCCATCAGGACTGGGCAGGCAGATGCTGTACCTCCATCCTCGGGCACAACAGGATGCCATGAAGGATACCCTCTGGTACTGATTGCCCATGTGTAGGAAAGTGAATGGAGCCCAGGGCATTCTTGTCCATTAGTAATTCACAGACTTGTAAACATACAGTCAGATATGTCTGTCCAAACATATGCTGTCCCAACCAAACTGGCCAGACGTAAACAAAACCGAGCAATGTTACTTAATTTAAAAAAAAAAAAAAAAAATCATCATTGCAGGTTTCTGGAATTTCTGAAATTTCTTACAATTTCTGTGATTCCTGAGTCAGAGTGCTTTTTAAAAATTTGCATTTTTTTCCTTTGCTGTCTTCCAAGAAAAATTGATCCAAATTAAATCTCTTCAGATTACTTCAAAGTACTGATTTGTGCTGTATCTGAGCAGCCCCAGGAGCATAGAAAAGTAGAGCAGAAGGCTTCAATGATAAAATGACCATTCAATTATTAGCATTTAATTAGAGTATCTCTGTGCCCAAGAACAATTATGAGGAAAAAATTACAAGCTGTTGCATGGTTGGGTAATAAGTGTAGTGCTGCATAAATTTCTGTACTCCCTCTGTATGGGACAGAGTTTTGTTAGGAGTACAAGTTCTCAAGATTGGCTGAGTTTTCTTCTTGTTCTGAGGGGAGAGTACTTACGCCAGTAAAATGGGAGAGGAAATAACTTACTTTTTCCTGTTTAATCACCAATGCTGATCACCAAAAGTGATGTCCCCGATTTTTACTGCTTCTGTGTCAATTAGATGATACAGTTCAATTTCAGTCATAAAGGCTCCCTGTGCTCTCTGAAGACTCGTAATGACTCTGACTTTACCATGTTAACACCACGGCATTTCTCTGTTTTGTGCTGGAAAGATTTTAGTGGAAAGAAACAGTTATGTATCTGCATAAGATCCTCATCTTAATCTAGACTCAGTATGCAAAAGCTTGTACTATAAATGCTGGAACAAAGAGACAATGTTTTATAATGGTGTTTCACCACTGTAAAGTAAGACATTACCAAGAAGTCATTGCACTTACTCTTAGGTGGTAGTGGCAAATGTGAAATCAAAAGTCCAGCTGGAGCCCTGGAGCAGTGCATAGAGCCAGATGGACATTTAAACGTGCCCTGCTAGAATCAGACCAAGAAGAAAGAAACGTAGCAGTTTAATACACCGATGCAGTAATTTCCACATTTGGTTTGGCCACTACTTTAGACTGGTAAAATGCTGCTTTGCCTTATAGCCAAGACATTCTTCTACCATCCATACAAGCATGGAAGCCGGTCAGAATGGGCAAATATAATTGGGTCAAAAAATCTAAGCCCTAACAAAGGATTTAGGCCCGAGTCAAAAGGAAGTTTGGCTGCAGTCTGCCACCATGAGGCCACTGCTTTTTCAAATTGTAGTACAACTGTCACACATTTTTTGTTGATTAGTTTTAATGTCTAGAAACAGTTGTATACATACAGATACCCCAGATGAAGCATCATATTCCACAAAAGCCCATACAGTTGAACCCAACACTCTTTAAAGACTTAGTACTGGCAAAAGATATATTTCATTAAAACATTAAGGAGAATCCATGCAATTCGACACTCTACGGTTTATGGGGAGCAAGGTTGCGAGGACCTGAGAAAGAGGACAGGAACTAGCTTGCTCAGCGTTCAGGCAGGTCTCCGCCAGCAGGTTTTGTATTTTGTGGGTTTTGAAGGCTGCGACAGCCTTTGTGCCTGTGCAACTTCAACAAGGACAAAGTTAACTCCTTTCTATGCAAGGATCATCTTGTCAAGTGAACATCTCATGTTTTTAGACCCCTCATGCATTTTATTCCCATGAAGGGTGTGGGTCATTTGATACATGATTCAGATCTCTTCTGTAAGGAGAGCAAGGAGCAGTATCTGATATTGTTTGCAATGCTCTGGTTGATCAACTGTTCCTAATTTCCCCAAATTGTTCCTTTTTCTAGACCCTTTTTCCTTTGTTCTATAATTAGGCCCACATGTTCCTATTTTTAACTCTTCTAGTCCTCAGGCCCAAAGCATGTTTCTGATTGTGGATGCTGCCCTTCTTTGAACTTTTGCTTCCCTGACTCAGATGCTGAGTATCCGAGCACTGAACTACCCCAGTGCCACGCGTGGCTTTGCCACACTCATGCTTTGCGAGCTGAATTCACCATTTTGGGGCTTTGACCACCTCAGCACCCCATCACAGCCAGCAGGGGAGAAGGACAACATACACAGGAGGGCAGATGGGACTGCAGTGGTGGAGGCCGCTGTGCCCAGCTGTCCATCGTTTTCATCTCACCAGTAGTTATCGCAGGGCTGATGTGAGCCAGGGTCTTCTAAGGAAGAACAGAGTTTTGGCTGTTTGAAGTCCTCTGACTCTTTATGCAGCATGCAAGTGTTTTTGCTAGCATTTTGCTGTGTGTAGCCATGAAAAGTGAATTTGAAAACAAACTGAGCTATTACAGCGTAACTTTGCAAAAGGGAAGAAGGGGAGGACAGGAACAAGATGAGGATAACTGAAGAGAGGGAATGGGAGGAATTGCCGGGGAAAAAAAAAGGGAGGTAAGACAAGAACGTGGGAAACAGTGCAGTGAGGGGTAAAGTAAAAGAAAGGGAGCAGTGCTACAGTGAGCAAAAGAGATACTGGGAAGAGAAAGGGAAAAGGGGAAAAAGATAGGAAAACCAGAGAGAAAAAATCAAGGGGAAATGGATACAAAGGGAATGAAAGAAGTCACTCTGCCTGTCTGCTTTGGAGTAGACAAAATGCCTGAAAGATTTTCAGGCTGTTCACAAGGCTGTTCCAACAATGCTGCTAGCAGCATCTTTGTGGGCTCAGATACCCCTCCAGGTGGTCCAACCCCAGCCATGATCACAGGCAAGATGTGCCCTTGTGCTGGGACATCTGGCTCAACAGCAGCTGATTTGGGAAGCAGCAAGTGGAGGATTGCATGGGAAGGATCTAACTATACGATCAGAAGTAGGAAAACTGAATACAAAGGGAAAGCAGAAAAGGAAACCCACAAGACAGTTAATCCAGTCTCAGAAGCTGCGTGGCCCCATGCTTAGCATTACTCATCAGTCTGTGGGAGGAGAGCTGGAGTTATATTTTTGTCTAAGAGGTTATTGGCTGGGGATACTGTCACTCCTGTGAGGAGGCTGTGCGTGTGTGGAGTGCGGGCTTGGCCCAGACCGTCCTGTCCCATTCCATTCCTGCTGCTCACCCAGCTGCTGTGATCTTCCTTGTAAACAAGTTGATTATTTGGTTTGGTTTGGGTTGTTTTTTTTTTCTCCCTCTTGCTTGCTTCCAGATCCCCATTTCTTTTAACATAACAGGAAGGATATCAGACACCTTCAAGATCTGCATTTTTTCCAGTTAGCATAGTGTTTTTCCTACTTACTTTTCATAGAAGGAATAAGGAAGAAAAATTTCCAATTGCTTTTTCCTATTTCTCTTCATTAGTCACTATGTCATTGCCTCTCTATAGCTGTCCATTACAGCCTTATTACTTGTCTCCAGCAGAGTATAAATAGTCTGTTTACCTGGTCCCTACTTTTGTTCATACTTAAAACATTACCAGTAACCTGAGGGATGTCTGCATTTCATTGTGGGTATCACACCTGTGTTACAAAGATTACTAATGGAAGACCACATAAAAAGAGTCAATTTTGTCTCATCTCGTGGTGGTGTTCTGTGAGCAGTTCCCTCACTGCTACCTTTCTGAGACGAGACAGAATGTTTGTCACAAATACGGCAGAGACAGAAAGAACTTTGACACATTTTTCTTTGAAAGACTGTTTATTGAAGATTACCTATAGGCATACCTTTACATTTAGCAAGTCAGGCACATATGCTTGAAGATTCTTTTAGAAAAGAAAATATTAAATTAGAAAATAATTAAAACTGTAGAAATTCATGAAAAGACAAAGCAAGCAGTAGTGGGGTATTTCAAGCAGAGAGAAACCACTGGAATGTGGTACCAGAGGGCAGTTATGAGGATCTCAATGGGATCTGCACTTTCCATATACACGGCATAGGCATTTAGGTTCCACACATGGGAAGAAAATCAAGTGCTTGCTTAAGGAAAGCTGCAAGGAATTTTTTGCAATTGTTTAACAGGAAAAAACTGTGTTTAATATGGCATCATTTCCATCTTTGCATTTCTGACGTCAAGTTAAGATCATATTGTACTGGTGTAACAAGCTGACTAGAAAGGACAAGACCTTTGTATCATGCATCTCTGCATCATGATGCAGCATTTCCAGGTCATGAAACCTAAAACACAACTGAGAAGACTAATTTGAATTCAGGAGATAGAAAATTTTTATAAGAATTTTAGGAAGGTTCAGATGCCATTCTGCAACCAGTGATGGATTCAGAGCTGCTCAAAGAGATTTTTAAGCGGGGAAAGAAGATTCTCAGAGACAACAGCTAACAGTTGTAAAATTTCCAGTATACTTCAGTGATTGTTTTGTCCCTTCATAAATTTTTCCAACTGGATTCTGGGAAGGTACTGTAATTCTAAAAGAACGCACAAATTCTTTTGTTAAGGCACATTTTTCTATCAGGTACACATAGAGCAATTTTTGCCTTGTGAGGTAAGAAGAATCCTACCTAAAAAAATGCCCTGTTTTCCTGTCTATAAATTCAAGGTAAAAGAAGTGAGAGTAATAATACATCTGTACAATGTCATGCAAAGAGAGAAAAAAAGAAATGGTAGTGCAGTGGTTTGCTCAGACTATACAGACATCCCCCAAAATAGTCATCGCTTAAAATTTTAAGACCTGTCTTTTGTTCTAATATTTAGGCATAGTTCTTTAGTCATGTTTTCTGAAAATATGCTTACTCCAGTATGGTGAAGAAATGGGCCTGCATATGAAGTGCTATGCACTAACCTATAGCTGATTGTGAAATAAAGAACAAAGAGTATAAGAATTTAAGTGGAGAAAAACTGGCAGGATAGAAATGTCATTGAAAAGTCTTCACTTCCTATTTAAAGGGGAGTTATAGAGAAGAAAAAGTCCTGGCTGGTCGTAAGGAAAGACTGCTTCACTACGAGAATGGCCAAGCACTGGCATAGGCGCCCAGGGAGGCGGTGGAGTCTCCATCCTCAGAGATTTTCAAAATTTAGCTGGACAAATCCCTGTGTAAGTCTGCGATTAGCCTTACTTTAACTGGAGTTTGGACAACAGAGGTTCCAGAGGTCCCTTCCAATCTAATTTTGATCATGGTTTTGTGATTCTGGAATATCTCTATAAAATCAGTTCCTGAAGAATTCAAAGTAGCAATAGGTGCAGGTTAAATCACAGACAGAGTACTGGGCGTGCTTTCCTTATGCTCCCAGAGCGCCATGTAATGAAGGGAGGGCAAGAAAGGTTAATATTTCACTGCCAGCAGCTGGCATTGTATAAAGAAGGGGAAAAGTGAATGGTTACTTCAGTTTGTCTAAATGAGTTGTGGCATATGCAATTTCCCACTTTTAAAAACAGACATATTTTATGGGCACAGTTTAACATCCATCTTACTTCATGGCTGTGTGTAATATTCTCATGGTCATGCTGTCACTGAAAAACCTTTAACGCTGGCAGTCTGATGCTGAAATACAGTATGGCTCACATGGAAGGACAGAGTCCTTCCTCACCCAGTTCAGGAGGGAGCCACTTTCCAGTGACACTTGTGCTCTGCAGGGGCCCTCATATTTCCATCTCAGCTCGCTGAGACTACTGAGCATTTGCTTCACAGATGGCCTGCACATGCATGACAAATCTAATGTATTCTGGGCGTACTGTGCACATGCAGCAGCCATTTGTCCTGGACTTCTGGGTGTCAGGCAGCCTGGTTTCAGCTATTGCCCCAGCTGGCCTGCCTGCCATCTGGAAACCCCCTGACACACAGACTGACTCTTTTCCCTCTTTTCCCTACCCCCCTTACTCCTTCCCTGCCCACCCTCTTTCAGTTAGCTGTGCACCAAGGAAGCTTTGGGGGGGTGGGCTCTTCAATTCCAGAGCATGAAGGGCGCATGATCTTGGTACACATGGGAGCCAGGCAAGGTTAGGGAAACAGCTCCATGCACCATTTCTGACAAAGCACAGCTGTATAAAGACTGGGCAAAACTCACTTCTGCACCACTGCTTAAAATAAGCAGTAGGCTGTTAGAGCAGGTGTTTGGGGTTTTTATTTAAGGTGCAATGTGCCTCAACTGTAAGTGGCTGGCTGTTTCTTGGAGAGCACTGTTTTTTCCAAAGGAGGGGAGCTTATCTCTAGTAAACCGGTATTGGGTAAATGGTCCATTTCAAATGAAATTTTCCTTACAGCAAATGATCCTAGTCACGTAGTCTTGTGAGCTTTTTCTGATCTTTCTGCACTAAGCAAAGGCCAAGCTTGGATCTCTGCAGTTCTTGACCCTCAGGCTAACAGTGTTACTCTATGATTACACTATTTGATGTAAAATTTTGATGACTGAAGAAAGGTTCATTATCAAACCAAGGTCTATGCTGTCTTCTGTCAGCATGTTCCCTGGCAAAGATCCCAGAGTCAATGTGAATTTCGTGCAATTACATCCAAAAGTGGCTAAATCCAAACATGTGGTGCCTTCTCAGTTTTTCTGTTGAGAGGAAGAGACAGAGAGAGGGGTTAAATTTCAAGTCCCAAAATTGTACGATAAACAAAGCAGGAATCCTCTGATTGACTGTTCCATGTCTGGGGTCTTCTGGCAGCGGCCATAATTTACAATGTCCTCTAAACTCATCAATGGAAAATTGGCGTGTCTGCCATCTACACTTGTGCATCTGTTATTCCGTTTCTTTTGAGATCACTAACCACCATCAGGAATCTGGAATAAATGTGTACCTAGGAGAAGAAGTAAGAAAAATTTCTTACCAAGTCCTGACTGTTACTTGGAAAGTTTTGCATGTGTAACTAGAGAGAATATTACAAAATGATCGTGGGTTGTTTTACAGATTTCAAAAGTGAAGAAAGCACTTGTGTCACCACCAAGAAAAGAAAAACAACTCAAGAGGAAAAGACCACCTACAACTGATGAGGGGCCAGACACCTGCCCTTAATTGAGTGCCTAAAGAAAACAGTATATGGCCACCCTTTAATTTGCAATGAGTTCTGACTTGCTTTGACACAAGCTATGTGCACTGCTATGTGTGCTGTTAGTTGATGGTAAGAAAGAAATTCTTATGCTGGAGCATGTTGTATATCTGTGCAGACCTGAAGCATGGTCCAAAATGTGAAAATAAGATCCTACCTGGCTGAACACAAAATGGAAAATGTGCAGTATGGGGTACACTGGACAGGTATACTAATCCTACTGATTGAAGGGCAACAGTGTAAGTGCCTTTGTCACAAAACTGCTCATTCTGTGTCTTTCTCCTCCTTCCTGAAGCTAATAAGGGAGAAGATAGTGATTTTGTGATCTAACATGGAAAAATACATTACTTGCTTACCTTCTTGGAACCAAAGGAAACACAGATGCAAGAATAGAAAAGATCAACCTTAGCCCTGATTATTTTTTTTTTTTAAACTCAGGCTGCCTCCCTTCGTCGCTTCCTACATCACTGTATTTCTGACACTTTCTCCTGAAGAGTTTATCCTAAATATATCATGGCCAAGATCCTAGCCTGCTTTGCATTCCTACCTTCCTATCACTGCTAGAAATATTACTGCCCTTCTAGCCCACTGAATTAGAAAAAAGCTGTCGTCTGTGACTGCTTTCTCCATCACCTCACACATCTAGCTCTTCTCCACTCTCCTCTCAAGCTATTTCCAAGACCTTGTTCCACTGCCCAAACAGCTTTTCTCTCTTCCCTCATCTCTCCCATCACCGCCTTCTCTCTCCTCCTTGAATGCAGGAGTGCACACGCACTTTCTGCCAAAATCATCTTCATAGATGCTCATTCTGCCTGTCAGCCCTCCTTCCTCAGGCCCTTCATTGCCTTCCCCTTCACTACCTGATCTGCTCAAGCTCTCACTGAAGGCCAGTAAGGCCTCTCAGCTCTGCCTTCCCACCCTGCTCCCGCAGATTCCCCCCTTGCCAGCCGTGCAAACTGCCCTTTTAGCTACCTCTCACACCAGCTCACCTGTTGCCATTAATACTCCTACACAAGGAATAATGGCTTTAAGCTACTGTGCAAAAGCCACGTCCTTGTCTTCCTCTAAAGGGGCTAAGTAGTAGCCTGATGAATACTGTCAGTATCTGGTCCATTATTTAAATAATTCGCTACACTTTGAAGAGTACGCCACTTTTTAAGCCAGCGCCATCTCATAGTTCGGATAGTGAACCTACTAATTCACATTAACACCGTTACTTCACTCATGGGCCTTTTCCAGTCATCCTTTGTGCTGTCACTACACATTTGACATCTTGACCTTGAAAATATTTTCCTTTTATTTTGCTGTTGTACTTATTGTTGTGCTGTATCTGCTACAGGTAGCTTGAGATAAGGAGGAGAGATGCAATACCTGGGAGAGAAACCCACAACTCTAGAGCAAGCATAGCTCAGAGAGGAAACTTACCTTCAGTTGATTGACTTAGGCCAGCTATGGATTTATTTCCTCTGCAGTTTATTTTGTAAATCCAAAATCCCTGAAAGGCTACAAGCTTTGATTTGACACAAGGATTTTTAAACCCCGACAATGATGTTACTTTATCATAATTTATGCTTACAGCCTTGTGTTAAATTGCTTTGGACTTACTTCAGAGAACAAATAATGTCAGCTGTTCACTGTACTTTTTGCCTTACATTAAAAAGGGTCTTGGCTAAATGCCGTCATGACATTCCTGGTCTAAAACTTCTCTTCCTTTAAACCAGAATCCATCAGATCATAGTAGTCTGGGATCAGGATGAGGAGCAAAAGTATCCGTAGTTATGTGTAATTGTAGATCTGTAACAGTCACCAGATGACTCACTAGCATGTTGACGTTGCTGAGTTAACAAATAAAGGCCTCAACCTTTCAATTACATCTGTTTGGGAAGATCCCTAGGATTGTACAAAGTTGCACTGGAGCTGGAGAAGTTATTCTTGGTATATATTTAGGTGTAAATTAAAGTGTAGTTCATTTAAGGCTAAGGTTTAGATAGTATATATGAAGCTAGAAATATGAGCTTAGGTTTTTAGACTGCTTTTTAGACAGCTTGTATTTGCAAGCTGCTCTCATAAAGGTAATTAGTTTGCAAGAGATCTCCAGCGTGCTTGATATGAGAGACACAAATAGGTCTTTCATCATGCTCATTATACAAAAGAGTAATCTTTATATCAAGTACCAACTGATAATGTTAATAGCTATGATAAAATGGTATAATGAGAAGTGCCTTCCAAAAAAAATACAGTAAATCATGCAAAGTAATTGACTTAAAAGGGCTATTCCAAATCCTTTCATTATACTTTTACAAAGCAACATCATTGCAAGTTGGATTTTGTAGTAAGTGTGCAGTGCAGGAGGCCTTGAGGAGGAAAACTGGGCTTTGCATTCTGCTAGATGAACACTGCTTAATCTTTCAGAACTTCCCAGCCATGGGCAGAGATATCATTTTACAATGACTATTATATGAGAACAAATGCAAAGGCTTTTAGATAGACCTCTGTGTAGCAGTGATGCCAGACACTATTTTCTTCTCATTTTACAGCATTAAAAGATGATGTAAAACAGGATGTAAATGGTCTTCAGTTTTCCAAACATACTAGAAGGTAGTTTTATTTAAAGAGAAAGCACTATTTTAAAAACAAAGGACAGATTCTTAAGAGCTACATGGAAGATTAGTCTAATTGAAAGATGGGAAAAATATTTTTAGGTTATCTTTAATTTGATTATTTGTTTGACTCTTTTTAATAAATTTTTAATAAAACATCAGTTTCTTCTGCTGCTGCCTTAGTAAAGTAAAATTGAGTAGAAAAGAGTTTGTAGGTTCTGGAGTAAGAATAGAATTATAAAGGAGAGAGCTTGTAGGACAGGTCTAAAATTACAATGTTTCCCCATTTTTGTTTCCGTGAGACAGGCGTGAAAAAGGAAAATACTTGAAAAATGCATTCCATACACTGAAAAAATAGCAAAAGGGGTTTGAGGCATATGGGTTTCAGTGAACTCAACTGAGAGACTGCTGCTGACCCCAGCAGAATTACTGTTATAATTTGGTTTAGATTAATTTCACAGTTCATTTTTCAATTATTTTAATTTTTTTAACTGTAAGATACATTTTAAATCAAAGTAAACACACTAAATCCCATAAAATTGCTAGGGTGGTTTGTTTTTTTTTTAATTGCCACTATAGGCTTTGGGTATATCTCAGTGTCAAGAGAGGTTATCATTGTTTATTCTGAACGTTCTGAAAGCAGAAAAGGAATGTACATTTCTCCAGCTTCCACGCTGATGAGTTTTATTGTACCAGATTCTTTTGTTAATGTTGTTGCCCTCTGCATTACTATTTTCCTTTCCCTGTGGCACAAATGCTGTATGGTTCAGATTATCTCTCAGAGAGAAGAACACTTTCTTACTTTCCAGCTATTGAGAAAGCGGTATCAATACACAGAAGGAGGAATATACAATAATGAAAGAACCTTAAACTCAGACTTCTTGGCACAAGAAACATAGGAATAACTGAGACAAAAAGGACTCCTGAGAGACCCTCTTTCTCTGTCCCAGGTTTCTCCAGCACCTGCATTTTGGCTATTGCACCTCCGACCCCTCAATTAGTTTCCGAGGGTACTCTGACCATTTCCAGGTCAGCCGCCCCTGAGGGCACTGTTAGCCCTGGCTCCCCCCCCCCCGGGCCCCCCCCCCCCCCCCCCGCGACACCACAATAGGGCTGGTCTCCAGCTCCCCACAGCCCTTACCCGGCAGAGCCAAGCCGGGCCCACGCACAGGCCCACGTCCCATCTCCAGGGCCCTGCCCACCAGTCTCCAGACCTGATCCTGGCCCTGACCTCTGGACTCACTTCCCAGATTGATGTCAGACCCACCTCATTACCATTATATTGCCTTATGGTCTGGATTCCCAGTCGGATCTGGCCACCACCTCCAGGTCCATCCCACTCCTTCACTCAGGAGGGACAGGCCCTGCCAGCCCCAGGGTCTCTCCTGCCTGCCTCCCCTCGAGGAGAAGCCCTGCTCTTACTGCTCCCTGGCAGTCTTTTCCCCTTTGTAAGGAACCTAAATCTCCCCTTGCCGCATGTTGAATTTCCATCTTGCCGAGCGGAGGCACGTGCACAGCGATGCACCATCGCACGGCCGGCACCGTGGCACGGCAGGCAGCGCGGGGCTGCCAGCACAGCCGGGCAAGCATGGGGCCGCCAGTGCGCCCCTGTCAGCGCCCACCAAAGACCTTTCATGCCCATGCACAGCGGAGCAGGCTGAGAGACCCATCCAAATGAAATCATGTAAACCTCAAGAGATGGGATGATAAAGAGGCCAGGCGATCCTTCAAGGAACATCTTTTTTGAACATTTAACGATGCTATATATGTTTCCTAAAAGGTCCAGGGAGTTACTGTGGGAGGGATCTATGCCCTTAAATGCCTAATAATTCATGTGAAGTACCTGGGTTTTCCTGGAACTCACCTGCAAAGTGCCAGAAAATCACCAAATGTAAAAAATACATATGTTCTCATAAAGAACAGTAATCATTTGCAGTTGCTGGTGAATGAATTACACTGTCCCACAGGATTTTTTTCCTCAGAAGATGACAGTGCTGTTCCTGACCAAGAAGTTGAGTATTGTCTCAAGAAAAGCTAGGAAGGAAATGGGACCTTTCTCAGAAAATTTTGATGCAGTTACCTTGCAGCTGGGACCCAGATTGTTGTTCTGCGGAGAAGGAAGCTGTGATGGGTGTCCAGAGCCTCCAGATTGCCTTACCTCTGCACGGTGGTGTCTGTTGGACACCTTAACCTGAATTTTGAATGAAAGCAGCTGTAAAAAATTATACTTGCAAGAAAAAGAAGAAAATCAGGACAACTAAAGCACACTTCCAGACATTTCCCAGCTTTCCACTTTAACTAAGCTGACTGCCTTACCAACTACCATTCTCCCAGATTTCTGCTTTGAATATGTTTAAAGACATTATTGTTAATTACATGTGGGAAGTCTAAAGCTTCAACTTTGAGAAACAGATGAAGTTTGTACCTGACTGAAACAAAATATCTATTCTAAGCAGAAATAAATGAAAATCAGGGAGAAGGCATACATCAACACTGAACCTACTCCTCTTCTAGCCAACACAATGTCACTGTTTTTACAATTATATGGCACCAGATTTGGGCTTGTCTTCTATAGCCAAGTCATAGACAGTAATATTTTTCTTCTCTTATAACTGTACTGCACCACGTTACATGAAGTGTGTGTAAAATAACTCAGAGATGCAACAGGAAGGTGACATAATACCCTACAAAAATGTGAGTAATGGAGCTTTAAAATAGCATGCTAAGTAGGGTCTCCCCTACCTTTAACAAATTTCTTAGATGTTTTCTTCATAGCCATACTCCTAAGCCTCTGTCTATGCTGAAGGCAAGTGAACCACGTGCGAACTAAGACCGTGCAGATATTATGATTTAACTTTTTTATAGCAGTCAGAAATGTGATTCAGTGGTGGCAAGAACAGCAAGATGGTAATACTACTAGCTTTCCCAACCCACTGTGTTTGTGAAATCCTGCACCCTGCACCAAGCAAGATTCCTCTTTGCCAGTGTTCCCAAGCCATCCCTGGCAAGTAGCATGATAAGAAGGAAAAATATTTTCTGCAATAGAAAAGCTGGCAGTGGTTCACTGAAAAGTAAGGCAACTCTGATAACTTTCTTCTTCTTGGGGTTAGGTAGTATCTAATAAGCCAGGTTAGGAACTTGAGAAATTAATTCTAATGAAAGTTATGTTTTAAACTATGTTGTCACTGTTCACAATGCAGTTTCACATAGTGTTTTAACAGAACATAGATTCTGCTCATTATTTAGTTTGGTTTATGATTAGTTTTAAATAGATTTTTTTGGTCCCTATTTAATTTTCTCACTGAGAGGTTTTTTGAATCCCTGCAACCAAAACCACTCTCTCTTTCAAAGATTAGATTACCATCAAGTGACCCCTCTTTGTCAGGGCCACCTGCCTGATAAAATGGTTTCTTGCTACAAGCAGTGGTAGCAAGGCAGAAGTTATAAAGCAAGGGAGTTACTGGACCTCACTGCCTCTGCAGTTTCCATAAAGCCTGTAAATCATCCGGGTTTTTAGTGTTACTAATTCTGATTGCTGTATCTGTCCTCCAGAAGGCAGTAATCCAAGATCTAATCAAACAGCAGGGGTTCTCAAGCTTAAAACACAAAGCAACTCCTTTTGACAGCTAGATTAGCTGCATCTAGAAAATACCTTTTATTGCTACAAAGGTACACAAGTTAACGCTTGTTCATTTACTCCACTTCTTTCGATGAACTGAAATCAGACAAGAAAGGAGAGTGAACGATTAACGGTTTAGTAACCAAAAATCATTAACTTTTAAATTTTTTTCTCATCAAAAAATGAATGCTCTTTCAGCTTTTTAGAATGAAAGTTTGTTTTTCTGACTTACCAGATTCATAAATATCCTTCATACCTCTATCACAGAGGTAGTAAATTCAAAGCCAAAAGTAGATGCTACCAACCCAAGACTGCTGCAAATTATTCTGCACCTTCTTGAAATAACCAAATCATGATCAGAAGTAATGCTTAATTAGACTTACTTACACTCCACTAAAGTGACTTATTTACACTTTACTAATAGGCAACAAAACCTGGAATGTATAAAGAGCATAAAGGTTTTGCTAAAACTTACATAAAACATGCAAGCTTTCCAGAAAACTGTATTCTAACACATCCAGTTCTTTTAAGTCTTGAGCTATACAAAGACATGTTTAATCAGTATTGCACTACTAGCTCCAATGTTGTAAAGACTTGTGGGGTTTTTTTTAATGTTTCATACTGTTAAGTTTTGCATTTTTTCTTTTTTAATTTTTTATCTTCTAAAACTAAGTATGTCTTGGAACATCATCAGTGGAAAAAAAAAAGTTCCCAAGCCTTTATAATTACAGAGGGAACCTGAAAAACACAGGAAGAGTGTCTTAATACATTAGAAAAAAAACCAAGAAATTAGAACAAGATTGTGAATCTCTTTTTATAAAGTATAATGATTTCAAAGAAGAAAGGAAGTTGATTTATATATTTAAAAATCTGGTGAGACATCAACATGGTTTACCTACTCATTTTTCAGAGTAAGTCTTCAGCCTGGGGAGTTGAAAAACTGGTCCTTATCTCATTAACTCTATCGGGAGTGGCATCAGTGTAAGTTTAATCAGAATCATGCTTTCTGGAATGGGAGTGCTGCATTTCAGTACTAATTCAGTTGCCAAAACACAGGTGTTTAGGGACATTTGAGATACCCTAGGGATCCCACCTGGCCTCTAACTGCTGATCCAGAAGGACACAAATTTCCCATAGGACCTTTGCTAGTGCTTGTCAACCCTGTATGTGTGTATCTACTAGTCAAAGGCATTTCCAGTGACATAGCATGGTGCTTGTGCTTATGCGACTGAATCCTGATGTTTTGAGCTGCCCCTGCACAGCACCAGGTCTTCTGAGGTGCTGTTGTAATCAGCAAGTAAGGATGGGGCTGCTTTTAGCTTTTCTACTTTTTGAGCCTTGAGGTTTTCTGCATGCAGATCACCTGCCTGTTCAGCTACAAGTAAAAAGGTCTCAGTGACCTTGAATGTTGAAAAGAATTAACAGAAGACCTTTAAACGAAGAAACTTGCGAGCCAACAAAAGATTTTTAAAGTGTGATATAAGCTGCATACATCCTTACTTATGAAGGTCCTCATTAAAAAAGGCATGCAAATGTTTTACTGGTGAGGAAGGAAGCTGTTTAAGAGACTTGACTCCCCACCCTTAAATAAAAGTCAGAAAAACACAGCTGATCTGTCTTAAAAGAGAAAACCAGCTCCGTTTCACTGACATTTCTGAAAGCTTTTTGTGAACTTCTCTAGGAAAGCACAGAAACACAAGCCTTGCACAGTGACTGCACACACTCAGGGATTGAGGCAGGTACTCCTAAAGGGTTTTTTTAATTTTTAATGTCATTAATTAGTGTGTGAACTAAAACAGCAGTGTGCATATAGCTTCCAGATGTTTTATTCTCCAGGTTACATGGTTCTTCTGGGGACCGGCGACTTCTGTGAGAAAAGAAAGCTTGGAAGGAGGAGTTCTGTATGACCTTGTTTCACTGAGCCAGTAAACCTCACTGGGACAGTGGCTAATGTTGGCCACTGTCCATCGCAAGGAGGTCTACAATGACATTATAGACATCTTACTTCGCTGGTGGAGGGTGTAACTGTGTAGAAATCCACAGGAGAAAAAGAAGGAAAAGACAAGGAATTACAAGACAAGAACATTTGGAGCTGGAAAGGGTGGTGAGAAGAAAGGCTTCCAAAAGACAGAGAGGTAAAGCCAGAGAAATTACTCAATTCTTAGGCTGCTCTGGAAGGCATAAAGCAGAGCAAAGCCTCCCTCTTAGTCATTAGATGCCTGGTGCCACACAAATGCGTTGAGAAAATGTGCTAATGAATTGAACGCAGTGAAAGGAGGCAAGGTTAATACATAGTAAACTGCACCTGTTGACAAGTACTTTAGTTATGACTATGAAAGTGCTTTATAGGGTAATAACTGTTCAGTAGCAAACTTAAAATAAAAATAATGGAGGTTTAATAATAGTAATTGTGTCATTGTTATTAAAGGTTTTAGCAGGTTTTAAATTGAAAGCTTAAACTCCCCAGCAGAGAACAAATTATTTGGCCAATTCTGCAAATACAAGTTTAACACTTTCTGGCTACTTTACATTAGCAAGTAATTTGACACTGTAAGGGCAGATGGTGCTCAGTCCCCTGCATGTACACTGTATGCAACACAGTGGTTTTACCTTGGACTAAATTTAGTCTGGGTATCTGAACAGACCACCACCATCACATCTGAATCTGCCAAAAGGGCACATGGTTGTTCTGGGTTGTTCTCTCAATTAGGAGCTGGAATGCGTTTGGTGTGCAACTGGAACAGACCATCTGCCTTAAGTGCCTCTGAAATGAAACCTGTTCACAGGTACTGAAACCACCCCAAGAACAGAAACTAAGTGCAACTAGTGGGGACAAGCAGGGGGGGTTGCTTCAAAGCCATGCTGTTGCTCTGAACCAAAACAGAGCTGTAGAAAACCCTTTGCTCCTTTTCTTTGCTAATTATCTTAAAGTCTGAGTGTGATACAGTTTAGGTTGCAAATGAAAGGGGAAAGAGCCATGCAAATTGATTACAATTTAGAATAGTTTAATAGCATGAGGTACTCAGGATACTGCTTGTGTCTTGTTGCCTTGTGAGACGGGCTGGACCACATGGATCTCTGGTCTTCCACTGGTGACAGGTACAAACAAGCCATGGAGCCTGCTGTGGAAATAAATGTGCGATGATAACCCGACAGTGGAGGAAGCCATGAGGTGACAGACGCTTCATTAGAGGGGGTGGGTGAGAAGCTGGGGTGTGGCAAAGCCGTTCTTGCTGGACTGATACTGGTTCTCATGTATTTATCCTTACTTCTCCCTTCTTCTTTCCGCTAGGAGAGAGAACAATAAATATGGAACAGACATGAGCAGGGCAGGAGCGAAAACTTTTGCTCTCTGCTGAAAATCACTGCTGTTCACAAGACAATTCTCAATTGAAAATGTTAACTTTTCATTATAAAATCAAATTTAAGCTTTGAAAAATAAATAAAAACAAATTGCTGGCAGCCATAAAGAAAACGTCAACAGTTGAAATCTGTTGAAACCATGAAAAAAAAATTAGTTCTCAGCTGAAAGTCTTTGGTTTTTTCAAAGCAATTTTTGATATCCTTTTAAAAGGAAAGCACATGTTCACAGAATCTGGGTGTGTTCTGTGAAAACTCCCAGTTTTCTGAAGGGATGGAGGTGTGGGAAACAAAAAACCAAAAAGATGTGTTGGTAAATCCTGAGAAATTTCTCAGTGACCTATGTAAATGTTATCTTATACAGTTTTGTGTCTACATTAGATGCTTTTACTACATTTTTTTTTTCCCCAAAAAAAGCTCAAGGAAGTAATTTCTGAGTCAGATTAAATATCAGGACTTCTTCTTCAGTCTTGAACAGTCTCTTGCAAGGGCAACAGATCTGTTTGCAACCCACTGCAATGACTGGAAATTTGGAGGGTAAATTTGAGCAAGATATATGCTTATGTCTGTTTCCATTTAAATTTAAAGATGTATTTCTGTGCTTATTCTTACCCAGTACTGTGACTCTAAGTGGTTCTCCTGTCTATACAGATGTCAGGAATTACTTGATATATTGGGATATTTGTGATGTTCATCTTTAAAGAGTTGGATTCCAGCACTCTCCCAGTACTTCAAGCAGCGTCACGGCTTTGCGGGTACTGCTGCTTCAGCAGATGTCAGGAAGCCATGTGCTTGTCAGGTACCATATGGAGATTCCCAGAAGAGGCTGAGCACTCTCAACTTTATTGCCTTCCTGGAGTTTCAGGTCACTGAGGACCATGCAAAACTGAACCCTTTGGCAGATTTAATAATGATTTTTTTTTTTTTTTTTTTTTTTTAATTATAGAGCCAAAAGAAGCCAACACATGTGCTGGCTCCAATATTTCCATTTCAATCCAGCCCAGCTTCTGAGGATGTTAAGTGCGTGGCCTCTTTTGGACTTTGGAATTAAAAAGAGTATCTGAATAAAGCTTCCTTTTATTTGAGAAGGGAAGCATTCTTTTGAAACTGTCTCAAATATCACACTTGGCTGCCAGCACATTTTGGGAAAGACAGGTGAGAAGTGAAGCACATTCCTTCCATTATGCCTTTTGCCACAGTGTCCAGCTTTATCATCTGGGCAATTACATGTCTTTGAAAAAAAGCTCAAATGCCATTACAGTTTTGACTTAAACCAAGACAGGGAAAAAAAAAAGTATTTTAAGCTTATTACAATAAAACTTTATGTCTGCTTCACTTTGGTAGGACTCGAATAGTATTTAAGGAAAGCAGCAGATAACTTTATCGCTATGTGGGGCCTGTTTTTTTCTTAGACCATGGGATGGCTCATAACACACCACAATTATAGTACAAGAGGGTGAGAGATGGGAGCAATTTGTGGGGTCAGAGGAAGGTTGTTTCAAGTGTAAATAATCCCTTTAAATTTGTGAGTTACTTTCAACTAGGTTTTGCACATCAAAGAACCTATTTCCTCTTATTATTAAAAGTACAAGACAGATACACATGAAAAACCTCTGCATTGGAACATGTTTTGGAATGACCTGGGCATATAGTACTCTTCCTTAACTGTTTACATCAGTATCCTTTACTGAGTGCTCAGGTACCGTAGTAGTAATAGATGGTTTCTGAAATGGCAGTAAGCAACTGTGCTCAAGGAATACTGCCTGCCATCCTGAAAGCTACATACACCCGGTCTGATTTTCTTTTCTTACATTTAACTGATATTTTTCTTCGGCAGTTATACATAGTTTTTAATAACTACCTAAATGAACACAGCCTCTGTATGAAGTGTCTTGTGCACAAAAGGTATTAAACAGTCAAGCCTGCTTTTGGAGGAGTCTTACAGACATATGACATTTCATCACGGTGATGAAGATACAGAGAGGGCCTTTCACAGCAGTGGAATCACACCCACTATTCTCTTCACATGTTTTGGGGTGGGTTCTTCTTTTTTTACAGTTTGCTAGATTTCACTATCACATGTACGTATTTTCAGAGTCCTGTGCATGGTTCAGTTACCCTGTTTATGGTGCTCACGATGTTTAATGGTGCTCACTGTCACAGCAGGGATTAACAGGCTCTTCAGGAGGGCATTCATGTAAGGGGACCAGACACAGGATTGTTATAGACTGGTTGAACAATGCTTACGTTGCATGCCAGCTGTTCCTCAGGCTTTGCAAAGAGCTTATACCCATCTTAAACCCCACTTAAGCCCTACTTTGATTTTTTTACCTACATATCCTACTAGTGAAAACTATCAGTGGCATCTCTACAATAGCGGAGGAGCTGGTCACTTGATGTGAGGAATGCTAATACTTGTACAAGAAAATTATTTTTTAAGAGTTTGGGAAAGAAATAATAAATAAAAATAACCTTTGGGACACTGAAGTTAAGAACTGTTGTTATTACAGTTTTTTTCAAAGCAGCCTTGTTGAACAAAATGCAGATAGTCTCCTTCCCTCTTACTAGTACCCCCTCCGCTTACATTTGCTGTTGTCCTGCTTGTATTACGGACCCCTTCCAGAGACAGTAAGTTCCTGACTGCATTCTTCTTGATTACTACCTCGTAACACCAGAAGACTCATCTCTTTTGGGGAAAGCTTCTTCTCAAATAAAAAGTGAGCCTGTGGTGTGGAGTATCTGCTGCTTTTACAGACCTACCCTTGAGAGTTATTCCTGCTTTGCTCGCAAAGCCAAGGCCTTGAACCAGAAAAACTCCTGTGCTGTGCTCAACAACAGAGTCAACGTGACACAGGTAGGATTGGAGATTATAGTTTTCATAGTAAAATACAGTTATTGAGTGGCAGTATTCTACACTTTTCATTTTCAAGACAAATGCTAACACTTTTTAAAGCTGTAGCTGTGCTAAGCACACCCTGTCTTCTCCCAAGCTCTGCTCTCTCATCCACAGCAAAAGAACTAGTTGTAGATGAAACCAAGGGGATGAGAGGCTTGTGAGATGTTGGGGCTATTAGGTTGTTTTCATTTGACTGGGTCTTTATGTCAATTTACACTTACTCAGAAAAGCAACTAGGCGCACAGTCAGGGCCTCCTTTTTCTTGTATTGGGGCTTTAAAGACATATAATCTTTAGTCTATAATCAGCTGTGTCTTCTTTAACTAAACTTTACCTAAGTTCTGTGAGTCATTTTGGAGGATCAGACCCTGGGTCTGTAGGATTTCTCCTGATTGTTGACAGATATTCTTGGTATAGTGTAATAATATCTCCAGGAATTTTCAAACCTCTACCTCCTTATGTCTGTCAACAAGTAGCCTGTGCACAAAAGCCCTTTGGCACATGCAAACTTGTAAGAAAATAGGGAGTTCGAAGGCCTGACTTTCAGTCACGCCTGTGTATGCAGCTGCGTTTGTTCTGTCCATAGACAATGCAGGGAGAACCTGGAAAAAGTTGCCATGAAAGAGGAAGAAGTTTCCCTGACAGATTCAATTTAAGGTGAGAATGAATGAGAACAAACAGCAGGTCTACATTAGTTATGCAGGCTGGATAAAAAGAGATAATGTTATTTCACCAAAGTACAGTGTAGCCACGTAGCTGGCTAGTAGACAGATAACAGAGGAGCAGGGGAAGTCCAAGTATTCCTGAATTTTATCAGTACATAGGAGAAGACCTTACTTCTTGTGCAATTAACTGAAAGGAGAATATTCCCTTGCGCACACCTAGAGTCTCAGCTTGACTCAGGCAGCCTTGAAAGAGAATCCTCTTGAAGAGACTTCGCTGAGAGGAGTTTATATTAGCTCCCACTTGAATTGAAAGCTATTCCACCTGCTATCTGGCAGGAAGGCAGTGTGCATAATTAAAAGCAGACATTTCAAAGACTATGAGTACCCAGCGGGGTTTTGAATACCGAGAGTAGTGAAGGGTTCTACCTCATCTGCACACTGTTTCCACCCTTTAAGTACTCTGGAGAAATTAACTAACGATATTTGGTTATTATTAATCCTTTTTACAATGGAAAGAGCATCTCAAATAATTTTTGGTGCCAAGAATCTGTTGTTTCAAGCAATTCACTAAGCAGGCTCAGACACTGTGAGCCCTCCCTAGTTAAAGCTTCTACGGTTTAATTTATTCCAGAGACTGGATCAGCAATGGTGGGAAGGTGAAAATTCTGTGTTTCAGTATTCATTTTTGTGGGAGTGAGAAACTGTTTTTCTTTCCAGGCTCAGAAGAGAAGCCAATTGCCATAGAATAAGCTCTTCCTAGGGAAAAGATTTTATTGATATCTGAGACAAATTTGTATTTAAGGTTACTAATTCCAAATTACTTTTTCTTCAACAAAGCCATGTTATTAGATACTACAGATTTATATTTTTTTTATCCCAAATGTAATCTCTGTTTGCTTATAAATTTTCTGCTCTGAAGAACTGATAACTTTGCTGAGCGAGGGATTCTAACATGGTCAAGGAATATCTTTTTTTAATAGAATAAGTAGTAGCAATTAAACACAAATGAAAATATGATTACCTGCCCACTATAAGTTTTCCGTACTAGGATACCCAGTCAACAAAAACTCTTTGGTTCAGAAACGGAAAAGCATTGTATACATTGAAAAAAAAACCCCAAGTATTCAAAGAAATCACATGCTGATGACATCCCTTATTGACCATATAGTAACAGAACTGTCTTTTTCTTCTTAGAATGTGAAAACTAATTGCCAACTAGTAAATGTGTATATTATGTAATAAACTTAATTAACACTAGACAAAGTTTTCCTTTCATTCTTTCTCATTACAAGGCAGTCCTTGACAGAGACATGGACTAGATGACCACACCTCTCCAAGGCTTATTTTTATGCCTCTAAATTCAAGTGAACAATTTTTTAAAGCATTCTCCCCTCACCTTAGAAATATATTGGCACTGTTTTCCCCATATGAAAGAAATTCATACATAGTCTCCCATTCGGCCAGTTGAGCATAAGTAATACTTTGCTGTCTTGACTATTTTGCTTGCAAACAATACTGTCTTTTTCTCAGAAGGTCTGATTCTGAAATTTATAAACCATGTAATAAACTGGCATTGATTTTAAACAGCTATTTGTATGAACATATGTATTTCCATATGAATAGGGTTGTAGAATCAGGCCAGGATCACGCAAGTCACCACGTAAGGATGGATTATAGGATTGGAGATGGATAACTGTATGAACCAGTAAACCCTGTCATGTTCTTGATTGTGTTTTGAATCTCCTTTTGTGCTAAAGGTTTACAAGTTATAAAGACACCCTATGAGAATTGCCAGACAGTGCTTTAATAAACATAGATCCTGCCTGAGCAACCCTTCTACACATACATAAATCCAATTCATTTCCTCTAGTGTCTGATTTCAGCTGAAGTTGAAACCTGCCAACGCAAGGAACAAGCTAGCCCCCTGTGCAACCAGGACAAGAGCAATGAAACAAATCTAAGTTACTCTGTAAATGAATAAACATAACTGTACAGGTAATAACAGTAGATTCAGTTGAATATGAGGAAGAACTTCTTTACCTTGAGGGTGACAGAGCACAGGAACAGGCTGCCCGGGGGGGTTGTGGAGTCTCCTTCTTTGGAGATATTCAAAATCCACCTAGACAATGTCCTGTGCAACCTGCTCTAGGTGAACCTACTTTAGCAGGGGGGTTAGACTGGATGATCTCCCAAGGTCCCTTCCAACCCCTGCCGTTCTGTGATTCTGTGACATGCGTGACATATCAGAATGGAATTTCCCTACTTCATCCTTTTTCTCTCCATTGTTCTAGGTCACTTTCTACTACAGCCTTGTTTTTCTCCATACTGCCAACTTGGAAATCTCACATGCCTGCATAGTCCCCAAAAAGCAGCTCAACTTTAAAACTTGCAGTGGTTCATTCCCCACTCAACCATTAGGGAGCTATGTAGGAGTGGTCAGTGCTGATGGAGAGAGGAGAGTTTATCCTGGCAATCCAGGGTTGCAGTGAGCACTGTAACCACTTGCAGAGGTGCTCCAACCTCGTTACCTCTGCTGCACAGTGCAACAGCACCAGGCAACCAGCAGCCAGAGTAACTTTTGGCAGCCTAAATGCTCTTAGACATATCCAAATGAGAGACAGTGTTTATGTGGCTGTGCAAGTGGGGAGAGTCCTGGTGTTTCTTTTATGGAGTACTTTTAATGCTGGGACCTGTTGCAAGAGTGTTCTGTGTCTTCAGATATGTGAATAGCAGATTGGTTCTTTGTATATGGCAGTCAAAAATAGGTGGCTGGCTAACAGAAGAGTTCCTGAGTTTTACGAGATCAATAAAACTTGTTGTTGTACAGACCGCTTGGCTTTTGCTAGTAGTCTCTTACATCAGCTTTAATCAGGTTTCTCCCTGCATCATTGTGGGGGAGGCAGTACCACGCGTTTCTTCGGCAGCTGTTACCGAAAGTCCAATCTAAGTCCAGGCTTAATGGGCCACTGGAGTGAACAGGGTTTACGGATGCACTTGAGTGCTTTGCTGAACTGGGGCCAGCCTGGGTGACAATACTTTGTCAAGGAGCCAGGCACCCGGTCTCACTTTCTTTGGAGACATTTCCATGGTGTGAGATTTTTTTTTTCCTTTCATATGTTGTTTTTTTGCTGTGTTTTTTTGTTTTTTTTAATTGGGAATAAGCTCTCCAGAATGAAAATGTGTGATATCCTCTTGTCTGTGGAAAACTTCATAAACAAGAACAGACACTTCTAGTGCAGAGGCATTAGAAAGGCATTCCTTTTGAAAACAGCAGCTAGAGACTCTTCATAACTCTCCTCCCTTTCTTGGATGATGAAATGGTTGAGCACTGAGACCTGAGGTGGGAAGGCCCACTAACCAGTTCCTTCCTCTATGAAATAGACACTAAAGAGGAATTTGATCCAGATCCTCTCTCCTGCAAGTTCCACCACACACCTTGGGTCTGAGCTCAAAACCACTGAGGTGTCAGCTGGATGACTCCTCTGCAGTTCAGGGAATAGTGTATCTGGTGCAGACTTGGAAAACATCAAGGAGGCTTTCCTGGTTTTGCTAAGGATGTGGGCTTGCTCTCATCAATCATGGCCTTAGAAATGGACAATCAGTGCTACGTTTAAACTAAAAATGTAGAGAAAAATAGAAAAAAAGGTCAGAATAAACAATGGGGTCATTTGCATTCAGATCCCATTTTTCACATCACCTAAGTATAAAGCAGGGCCTAGAAGGAAGAAAGATTTAGTGCTGACTTCCTTCTAACAAAGCTGTGACTAATGGCATTATACCTTTTTATTTTATTTTTTAAACCAAAGCTAAAATGAGGGAACAGGAGAAAAAAAAAAAAACAACTTACAAATAGAGCTTACATTATGCTTATGACCTCTCAGGCAGCCTGCACAATGGGTGCCTCCCTTACCCCTTCCTCCTGCAGGATGGATCTCCTCCAGTTTCCCCGGCTGCTTGTTGTTAAAACAAAGACTGCTGTATGCTGTGCATCTTTTCACTGATGACACTTTATTTTTGCATTATTTGGGAACCGGGATACAAGTCCACACCTCCAGCAAAACAAACAAACAAACGAAAAAAAACCCACAACGCTCATTTTGCACTGTCAGTCCAGATAAAACATCCTTTAGAGACATTTTACTCATCCTTTTACTCTGAACAAAAGCAGCAGAATGAGGTTCTGAACAGGCTGATCATATACAGATGCCATGTGAATTGGGCTTGAGTTGATAGGTAACAAAATAAATGTATTTAATGCATTAGAAAATATAGCATGGTTCAAGACTGAATGTAGCAAATCACCCTCCCTTCCACCAAAAGTAAAACTTATGTTTTGAAGTATGTGAAATTTCTTCTTTTTAATGGTATATGACCGTTTAAATAACCTTATTTAGCTGGATAAAAACTGTTTTAGCTGAAACCCTGGCTTAGGTGAGTCAGTAAATGTTTGTACAACTAACATCAGTAACGGAAAAATTATGCAAGGCAAGTTTGCTTTTGTTTAGGCAAACAGAATGATAAAAATAAAATTGTGTCATGTAAAATTAATGCTTAGTGAAATCTTACTTTTTCAAGTACTGTTATTAGGCAAAGCTGTAGATGTGTCAGCATAGTCCTTATATCAAATGCATGAAATAGAACCCTTTCAGTATCATAGCAATAATATTAATAGATTCATGCAGAGGCCTTCAGACGTGTAATTGCATATATAAGAAAACTGTTTTTGAATTGGTTGGGTACCAAAGAGTTCTTTTCTTCCAAGATTGAAGAACAAATTGAGGTAGAGATGCAGGAGAAGAAGATAAAACATGCTAGCTGGGGACTTCCAGGACAACTAAAAAGACTTGCCTTTTCACAGGTTTTCCACAATAACCTCTGATTTGGAATGATAAATCCACATTGCTGGGTTTTTCCAAAGCATGCCATTCCAAGGGATTACTAAATGTATTCCTAAATTATTTGGGACTTTAGAAAACTCCATATCCATCTCTCAGTGACTTTCAGTGGCATTTAGGATTTCCAGAAAGGCCTCAGGCACTTATCTGGAATGAGAGTGTGAGAACCTGTGGAGAAGGTTTTACTGCCATTTCCCAAAAGCTCTTATATAGGTAATTTGTAGGTACTCCAGCTCACTGCAAGTTTGGATGCTTGTGGAGTTTGGATAAGGGTCTGCCATATCCAATGCATCCTGAATAAGCCCGAGAACAAAAGGAAAGAAAATCTGAGTTCTGAAAGTTTCCTCATTTTTCTCCGTTTTGAGTCCCCTCAGCGTATCGTGGTTCAGCCAGGATGTCCAGCTGACATGATGCCAGCCTGCCTGCTCACCTGTAAATCTGCAAGCCAAAGGGCTGAAAACCCAATGCCAAACATGGTAAAAAAAGAGAAGGACAAGGCCCTGAGCAGGATGAAGTAACAGGGGGGTTCAACCAGTGGCTACTGAGGCAACCAGAAGAACCTTAGAAGCATCAGCATTGCCCCCTTCCCTGCTGTCAGGCAGCTGCCCTGAATCTGCTCCCAGGGCGCAGCAAGGTCTGTGCAGGAGCAGGGTGGCTGGAGGAGATGGAGGGGCCAAGGCAGCTCCTCGCCAGCCCCAGCCTCGAGGATAGCCCTGCCGTGTCCGGAGCTGTAGCCTAGTCTTCTCCCGTTCTACAGGCTATCAGTAGGTCACAGAGGAAACAATTTATTATAACGGGCATCACTGTGTTCCCAGGTCAGTCTGATATATCCGTCCTTGGCTACTCATGGAGGTGACTTTCTGTCCCCATTGAAATGAAAACAGCTCCATTACTGGGCTCGCCTGGGCTCTCAGGGTTTGTTCCTCCAGCCCAGGCTCTCCGCCTAACTCCAGCCATGACACCTGATGTTACAATATCATCTTTTCTCGGCTGCTTGGCTTATTAAGAAGAGTAAGATAACTTCCCGGTGCTGCGGTGCCACGCAGGAAATGACTGTGAGACTCTCTGATAAAGGGGACCTTGGAGAAATAGGATCATAGAATCGTAGACTCATTTAGATTGAAAAAGACCTTTCCTTACATGTTGTAAATCCCTTTATGAAGAATTTCAACTGTTATTAGCCTGATTTCATGTTTATCTACTTAATCTGTGTAGCTTCTTGCTGTGACTACTTGATGGCCAGAGGAGGAGCAGAGAAATTTGCAATAAGAAAGCACAGCAATGGCAGGGTATAAAAAAACTAGTTTGGGAAAATGCTTATCTACCAAGCACAGTGCTAAAACCAGAATGTCTATCGATGTTTATGTATATACAAGAGGCACTGGATATTTCAAGACCAATTTGCTGGGGGCCTTCAGCTTGGAGAGTTGTCTGGTTTCCAGAAAACCTCTGATCAAGAGTTGCAGTCTCTTAAATCTGTGGAAGCAGAAATCAGCCCTTCCAGGTGCCAAATCTGTATTTACTTTTAACTGATGAACTTTTATTGTTGTCATGCTAAACAAGAAAAAAGGACCCAGCCTTTCAAAAAAAACCAACCAAAACCCAAATAACATGTATCCATTAAGCTGAAGGCAACTTCTTTATTTTGTGAACTTGTTTTTCAGCAATTGGTCTCCTGCTTTCCAACAAGAAGTAGGTCCCATCTCATCCCTGCTCCCTCCACAGCTCTGTGGCAGCAAAGGGCTTCCAGGTAGAGCAACAAGTCAAACACGTCCTACCCTGAGGGATGCTTCTGGAGGCAAATAGTCTCTTGGGCGTCAGAAAGAGGTGGGAAGAACCAGCCGACCCACACAGCCAGGGCACCAGGAGGCCACGCTACCTGTGCTGCCCTAGCAGAGGACACTCTATGCCTGCCACGGAGAGAAACGGGAATCCAGAGGCAGCACCTGTCAGTCACATTTTAAGAAAACAGCTGTCAGCTGGAGGTAGGGGAGCTGGGAATGGCAATGTCTAAGGAACGCACTGGAAAGTCACAAAGAACTCCCAGCCTTTTCGCAAAAGTTTTGCAAAAACTTCTCCCAGACTTTTGGAAGTGTTTTCTTGCCTTCTGTAGTGGAGGCAGGCCGAGGCAAAACAGAAAGCAAAGTAAATACAGGTTGAACATTCACAGTCACTAGATACTGTTAACAATCATTAAGCACTGTCGCCTGAGTCAGTAAAATACCAGTCGTCTCAGCCTCAGATTAAAACACTACCTAACAACCTCTTGGAGTACACCCTTTTACAGAAGAGAGGTTTCATTATTTCTGTTTTCGTTTTTAGGTGGGTTTTCAAAGGTACAGACAGTATCAACATTGTGTGAAAGACAGAGACATCCTCGGGCCTGACTTTTCAGAAAAAAACAGCAGAATGGTTATTCTGCACTGCTTTTTGAGTGTAACATAATTTTCATAATCATTCAGCAAGCCTTCCATAGAAAACCTTCCCACTACCATGTTCCTCCTACTTCTGTAAAAGTGTTGTGAAAAAAGCTGGTAAACAATAACTTTAAATTGCATTTCAGTAAGGTAAGTAGGCTGTAAAACAACAAGGAACTTTACCTAAAGTGTCTTTCTGACTCTTGAACAAAACAAAGCCTATCTTATCCCCACATCAGTTTACATGCTGCAATCCAGAATGCTTCCACATTTCATCGTGTTTGAAGATGTAAAAAAAGGTTTCACAGGAATTTCCCTTATTTTTAAAATGACCTAATTAGTCCCAAAGTTTGCATAGATTTCAAACAAAAAAATCAAGTGCAGTGAGACATAGCCATTCTTTGCTTTGTTTACCCATCTGTTTCTCTGCATTTGGAGCAAGGAGGAAACGTGGCAGAACTATTTAATGCAAATGGCACTGAGAATATGGAACAAGTTACCAGTGTTGGGAGTTAGCAAAGAGCATACATGTGTTCAAATTACTGGAGATTTGTTTCTCTGGTAGGGAGGATTGAAGGATGAAAATGCAAAACCATGGGATTCAGCTAAACTAAACAAAGGAATTGATACTATGTTTGGGGCCGGATGCCTTTTTTCCTGAAAAGATTTTGCTTCCAAATGATTCAGGTGCAAACTTGTTGTCTGCCGAGACTGAGAGCCAAGAGCCCTTGATATTGCTTCTGGGTGTGACACGTGACTGCAGGCAGGGGGTTTTCTGGTTCTTTTTCTTCTGATGCAAGTCTTACTTTTTTTTATCTGTAAAGTATGTGCAGTAGGGAAGGAGTCCTACAGTCTTCGGCTGAGCACTGGATTTTGGCCAGGCCTCAGTGGGTACAAAGGAAGGGAGAGAAAGACGGTCCTGGGGTGGGGGTTGTTAGCGAGCTGCTTCATGTTCAACAGGGAGGCTGCTGGGTGCGAGGAGGATCCCTGAAATGGGCTGTAGACTGGGCATCGGTCCTGCAGAAAAATCTGTTGGGCAAGAGCAATGGTTATGCTACATGCATAACAGAAAGCAGAAAAACACGTACTCCCTCACATGTTTTTCTTCTGAGGCAAAATTCCTCTGACATCCATGGAGGCAACACCACTCTGAATCACCTGAGGACTGAGGTTTACCTACAAGGCATCATCTCAATCCAGATGATTGCAAGGGCTTTGATATTAGCTCAAACACAGAACTGAGCTAACATGTCTGCAGGACTTCTAAATTAGAGCTGGCTCATGTCCAGGCAGTTCGAAGCATAAGCAAAGGAGCCTCAGGTCTGTCTGAAATGTCCGTACAGATGGATTCTCAGATAGGATGCTCTGAAGTGTTGCCTCTTGTGGTTACAGTTAGCGTGTGGGTGGCTGAGTTCTCTGAATCGCACATTGTAAAAACAGCAGTTTGACAGTTCCATTAACAATATAGATGGGTTTGGTTTCAGTATGAAAACCCTTCTTTTTGGAATTCCCCAGATCTGAGGAATGGATTGAAGGAAAAAAAAGAATCTGATTCAGAACTTGAAAGGAATTCATGTCTTTCCCACAACATTTACTACTGGGAAACATTACTAACTTTTACTATAAGAGCTATTGACCAATAACTCTCCTAGTGTTTCCCTGGAAGCCCAGCAAAGTGTAAGTAAAGAGGCTGGAGGATGAAAGTGTTTTGCTTTCCAACATCAAAAAATAAAATAAAATCCCCACCACGTGCAGGCAAATATGCATGCACACACAGTGCCTTCGAATCTGCAGAAAGAGTCTGAAATTCAAAATAATGGCAGAACTCACTAAAATTCATCAGGACATGTGAACGGAGGGTACTCACACCGCAACATAATGAGAGCCATCAGAGCTCCAACTTCATGTGGTTTTCACAGAATTTTGCCTCTGCCCCATGCTAGTCACTGCTTCAAGAGAAATATGTAAAGGAGTCACTCCGGGTTTACAGAGCAGGAGCAGCAGGAACATCTGAGCTGAACCATTCCAGGTGCTTGTTAAAACAGGTTTAGCCAAATGAGAGAGCAGAAAGGTCCATGAGGGGTTTACTGCAGAGAACAGACAGTCTGATATGCCACTGCCTTGCATTTCATGCAGTCATTAATTACCTCATGTGCAAACTGGGAGCAAGACTGCTGCATCGTAATCCCTTCATTAGTTATAATGGGACTACTCCATATCAGTGTAAATGAACATACAGATTAAAATAAAAAACACCCAGACCAGAATATAGGGCCTCACTCAGTCTTTACTTCCCAATGAAAAGTACAGCTTATGCACAATGAGATGCATTAAGGCTTTTTGTCAAGGATATGCAGATTGTCCTTACCCACTAAATGTTTTCTTCTTAATACTTCAGACCCAACAGTGAGACTTCTATATTGCTCTTCACTAGAAATCGGTCTGGACTGGACCGATAAGTGGAGTGATGACTTAAAGATCACACAGAAGTGTAGACAGATGTTTTAAGTAAGAGGGAAAAAAAGCTGCAATGAGAATTTACCAAGATGACTTCTTCAGAAGATGCAAACAGGAAAAGACAGGGTTTTTATGCCTCTGTGAAGTATGGGAGGGAGGTGCTACCTGAGCCATGTAAGTAGAAACGTGTACAAGCAGACAAAACAGAGCTGGAGTGAGGTCACGTCTTTGTCAGTGCCACTGAGGAAGCCTGACTTCGCTCCGTGGGTCCCCAACAGCCATGTTCTGGGTGGCAGCCATGGGCCTGAATGACAAAGGCTCCAGCAGACAGAGGATAAGAAGAAGGAAGTGACTATATGACAGAGGACTATTATTCAGCCTTATTACAGTGTTGTTGCTCAGTGTGGTTCGTGTGGATTTGCTAGGCGTAGGAAATATGCAGCAGACAACTGTATTGGAAACCGATAGACCTCAACACGTGATGGTAAAGAAGCCCTCATCAAACAAGACTGCTACTCTATACCAAAGAACACAATTCTTGGCACAACACAGTTTAATATTTTTATCAGTGACCTGGAAATAGACATAAAATCATAAAATAATTTTGGGAGGCAGCCTAAGCTTTAAAATGAGCTGGACACTGAGATGAAGAATTTAGGATCCTGAAGAATAAGTACTGAGCCGAGCACTACATCTGGAAACAAAGACTGTAAACCATGACCTTAGAAGAGGAACATCTCCAGAGAATCAGAACTCTTCAAAAGCAAAGGGAGAAGCTGCTGCTCTGCAAAAGCAAAGGGAGAAGCTGCTGGTGTTAATCAGCTAATGTGAGTTCCTTGGTGTGGTGCTCTGCCCAACAGACTTACGGCAAGTCAAGTTGTACATGTGCTTTATACTGGCATGAGCAGCATTGCTTTGTCTGGCTGCAATATCCACAGCTTAGAGACAAATTTGATAAATTGAAGGAGGCTAAGATAAGGACCCGGAGAATGGCTGAAATATTGAAAAATAGGTCTTTGTGTAGGCACAAGGTCCTTACTGTGTTTTAGCCTCCCAAAGAAAATGTTAGAGTGACATGGCTACTAGCTATCATTTTACTAACTAGGAAAAAAGCAGCAGATTCTTCAGACTAGCAGGCAAAAGTTTAACAAGGTGTGAAGGCTGGGCACTGCAGCTAAATGAATTCAGATTACAAGTCGGATGCAACTTTTTAACAGTTAAGGTTAATAAGCGTTAGAACACCTTACCAAAGAGTGTAATTTCTTCACTGGAAATATCAAAATCTTGGTTTTAATGAGTCAGGTGTGTCAAGCTGAATATTTTGGGTGTGAACACGTGGTCCTGCTCAAGCCCAAATGTATATTGACTCCAAAATTTATGTGCGCCCTCCTGCAGGTATGCCTGGAGGCTCAGGTTTGAGGGCTTCCCAGCCACAGCAGGGGAAGAGGCTCAAGCCCAAACTACCCCTTAATGTCCTTCTGCCTTCCTCCTGCCTTGGGCATAAGTCAGTGGCCAAAGAAGAAGGTGGCAAGGCTGACAACAGTCTGACTTACAGCTACCAAACACAAACACGGTACTAACACTCATCCTTCCTCACACAACAGCAACTGGAACCTTGCGGTAGATGAGGAAGATTGCGTCGGTCAGTATTCCAGGATGAAAAGGGTGGGTTTTTGTTGGGAAGGGTCATGGGTGGGACATTGTTTTTTCATGTTTTCTTTTAAAACATGTCACCATATGGTTTCCGTGTTTTGAAGTAGTGAACTCCTGCTCTGTGCAAAGGAGAATGGTTTTCCTATACAGGGGATGGGTGAGTTTTTATGAACCATGGAAAGTCATGCTGTTCGTTGGCAAGGGCTTGAGTACACACATTTTTCAGTTCATATTGGAGAATATAAAACCCAGTAAACATCAGGGAGGAAAGAAGGTTGCCTGGTGTGGTTATGATCTGGACCATGACATCCACATTACAAAATTTCCTCTTGGGAGAAAAAAAATCTGAAAATATTACAGGCAAGGGAGCAGAGAAGCAGAAGGGTTCTGAGAGAGGGTAGGTAATTTGGGAAACAGCCTTGAGGCTATGATGAAATCTCTGTAACTTAGACTACATAGGAGAGCAAAAGTTTGGGTTCATTTAGAGGTTTCTTGCCCTCCTACCACCTTGACAGGTAGACTGCCTCCATGGGTGCATGTCTTTTGCATACTGCTTTGTAAATCTATGCCAGGTTACATGAGAGAAGAATGACATTTTGTAGCATGATGTATAGTGGTTTTTGTTTAGTGGACCTGCTCTGGTGTTTCTCCTGCTGAAGATCACGATAGATGGATTTTGAAAGGACCAGTTGTTCAGATCAACTTAAGATCAAGCTGTTCTCTGCTCGGTCTGTATGTTGTATCTCTAGGCGCTTCATTTGTTTATTTCTTTGCAAATTTCTTTGCAACGTGGCTGCTGAAGATTTCCAAGGCTCATATTTGACGATATTCTGGGTGTCCAGTAAAGAGGGAAATAATTTCCTGTGGTACGTTGCAGTATCATGTAATAGACCTCCAGGGAGATTTACCCACTCCTTTTAAACACACCCCCTCCCAGAACAATGGTGAAAATGGAGTCATGATACTTAGAGATTTCCACCACTTAACTTCCTGAAATGGAAACCATCATGAAATGCCACGCATGCTATAGTACCGTATGGTCAGGAAAACTAGACAAAGTCTTCCATTGTACCAGTCTGGTTGTTACGGGAGAGGATCTGCCTACTTTGGTGTAACAGGATGTACTGCATATTTTGTAGTTTTGCCCAGTGCTCCAATCCCTGTGGGCTAAACCTTTTCAACAACAGCAATAAAAGAAGAAAAAGACTGAGGCCCTTCTCTTATACCACTTTTATTTTAGGGGGATATTAAATATAAAGAGTTTCACTCTTGGTGGAAATTGTCCAACTGACTCCAGGATACTGTGTAATCATTAGGAACTGGAAAAACTCAAACTGCCTGTCTGTAGTGGCTTGGATAAGACCTGCTGGGCGCATTCCAGAAATGTATATTGCAGCTGTGATGAGACTTGTGTTTGGTCTCTTCTTTCAGGATGAATTGTGCCCTTATGCCCAAGGCCTTATGCACCATTTGAGACCCACTTAAGTCCTTAAAATAAGACTAACATATCATTTAAATGTTACATGGACCTCCTGGCCCTTTTGACGGAAATGCGTGCATTACAAGGTATGTGCTAATCATTAAACGGTATTATTTCCACTGTTAAAGACAGTAAAATACATTCAGAAAACTACCTCCCTGCCTTACATATGCATTCTCTTATCATTTCTTCATACAGCATCCTAGCCTGCAAAAGTGTCTAAAACACTGGCAGCTCGAAAGGAATATTGTGTAGCCTTCAGCTGACACTGCAGCCTGTTTGTGTCCCTCTGATGTTCCCCAACAGCAGTAGCAAGACTGTCCACTCCAGAAAGGAGTGCGGCCGGACAGGAGGAGATCTGGACAGCGGAACAGTCGGTGCCAAGGACATGACATCCACTCAGTTTGCCTTTAGGTGAATTTATATGGTCTAGCTCTGGTCTAGTCCCGTGCCTCGTGGGCCCATGGGAGCATGTCTTCTCGTTTAGCGTCACCCCGAAGGAACCCCGTCTGTGTGCTCCGTGATGCCTACCTAGTGCAAACCAAAGCACAGTAAGTGTAGGTGATGGGGAGAGTCACCCCAAAAGCAGGTTCATGATCCTAGCGCAGATGCACCCTGTGCACACCCACATGCCTTCTTAGACAACATACAAGACAAAGAAGTGCTCACCAAATGCTCCTGTTACAGAAGTACCTGTGGGGAGAGCAAGTTGTGGGGTCTCCACATTTCCCTTTCATGGCAAAGATTTCTCTTTCGAGTGAGGACAAGCCAGATGAAGCTTCGTGCCCGGCAGTGGTGCCACCTGCCAGTGCTCCCTCTGGCTCCTGCCTCAGAGGACCTGCAAAGTTCTCTCTCCCCAAGTTTCGGGGCAACCAGGATTCAAATGGAAAAATCTGTGCACACAGCAACCAGAACTTGATATCTTAACTGGTGCAGCGTGTGTATTAATGCCAGGTGAGATCTGGCAAGTGAATGTTTGCTTTAAATTTCTCTTTAATCACTCTTACAGTTTTAACTTTGAAGTCTAGGGAAGTACATTTTCTGGTTTATGCCTCAGATGACATGGAAAAAGATATTCCACCTACAGTACTGGAATATCATTTATAGATGTGTAAATTCATAAAGCTATGCCTCTAACAGTTTGCCCACATGGAACTATCCCAATTTGCATCAACCGAGAACTTGACAAAAAAAAAAAAAAAAAAAAAAGAAAGAAAAAAGAACATTTGAGGCATTTCTTTTATTAAAATTGCCCCAGTATTTCAGATCCAGCTATTTCAGAATATATGCAAGAACATATATCCAGCCTATGTGCAAAAAAGAACAAACAAGATTTGGGCAGAGGTGAGGGGAGGCTATTTGCCTGCTAAATTGGTATTGAATTAGTTTTTGTTTAGATGTGGTTCATTAAAAATTTTAAGGCACATAGATGGCTGAAAGGGTAGATTCATGAATGGAGCTGGAAGGACAAGGAGAAGCTGAACATACAATCTTTGGAAAAATATTTAAAGAAATAATGATAAAAAGCAGTAAGATTTGGAGGGATACAAGAATACTTGGATTTATGCAAGTTCTGTTTTTCTACTACAGATGTTCTGCTAACTAGAGCAGAGATGTTCAGAGACCACATATTGGCTGTAAAATTCTAGGACTGAGATTAATTAAATGTCTGCTGCTCCTCACACAAACTAGACTCCAGAGTTTTTCAGGCCTTCTAGTGTTCTGAAAGAACAGCTGTAGAATACATCACGTGCATATCTTGCACTCTTAAAATGTATTTTTATAACAAGTGTCATTTTTTTTATAAGGAAAGTTAAACATCTTACCCTTCCTCTGATTATCTTGCTGCTGTTCAGAAAAAAAATAAAGGATAGGGGTCTGATACTTACTGTACTAACATCTGATACTTCCTGCAGAGCACTGCCTCCACCCAACATGTGTTTTTAAACAAAATCCATAGTAGGTTCAATGGTCACAATTATTCACTTACATTATGGTTTACGTGAGTTCATTTCTTGCAACAGTTGTAGGAAGGTGAGGACCCCATTCCACTCTGTTCTCTAGGTCAATACTTAGGAAACGTAATTTGCCATCTGCGCCTCCTTTTCCTCCTGACTGGACAATGTCATAGCTCCTTTTGATCAGTAAACTCACCCCTCCTCTGGACCCTGCCATGCAGGCAAGAGGTATACTTTTATTACGTGATATATTTTTATATATGATTAATCTTGCAGAAATCTCTTCTCCTCTTCCAGAAGTGGATACCCTAACAATTTGATTTCTAGCCAGGAGGCCTCAGACAGTTTCCCATTTTAATTTGATACGGTACCCACAAATTCACAATATTCTTGTGTTGTTACACTAAAACAATATAGCTATTTAAATGGTGCCCAACCCAGCTCTAACACTACACCCCTTGCGGCTGCCTCCTTAGCTCTTTTAGAAAAATGAAGCTGATGTCAAATGTAAAATTTTCAGCCTGCTGGAACTGTTACATACTCGACACATTACTTACACATGCCACTTATAAAAACAAACCCCAAGCCAAAGGTATCTCCTTCTCTCCCACATGGCTGTAGCTGAAGAAGATGTCATTGACCATAAAGAAGCAAGTAAAACATTTTGCCTTAAAGCTACAGTGCTTCACACCAAAAAGACTTACATTTCTTAGCAAGTACGACTGCTTTAAGTTCACAATTTTATGGTAACTGAAGACATTTTTATTCTAAACCTGGCCAATTACAGCAACTATGGGTGGTAGTCACACGCAGCAGTGGCTTGTGAAGGGCACAAATGTACAACCTGATGAATGCCATCCAGGAACTCACGCACTGAGGAACACCAGCCTGCGCTTTTGTTATGAAAATGCTTTTTAATTGTTTGGGTTTTCTGAGGTAGATGTTACTTGGCCTTTAAATGAATAATTTAGGGCCTGCAAAAACTTTGGACTGGGCTCCTTAGAAATGCCAGCTGTGTGTGGAGGAAATGCCAGCCGTGAAAAGGAGAGAACGTGCAGCTCACAGCAAGCCTCCCGCTACAGCCTTTGCCACATGCAATATGAGAAGGATGAAGAAGTCATCTCAGTCTCCAGAAGCATTCAATTCCCGATGCATCTGGTGAGACTGGCGAGAAGGGTACACCAATAATGGTGATCTTGGCTTATTTATCAACCACAAACCTAATTCAATATCAACAAGCAAGTTAGAGTCAGTCAGAATGACTGCCAGGAGGTCTCCATCTGAATGGGTTTCCATAGCATTCAAGCCACGCAGAGACACATAGTCCAAATAAGGGACAATGTTGACTATGCCGCTGTCCTAGGGTGGGGGTCAAAGGCTGGATAACTTATTCCAAATGCCAGCATACCTAGTCCTTTCCAGAACACTAACCAAAAATATTCATCTTTAAGAGTTCTTTGCAAAATTACTTATAATGAGTATTTTATTTAATAATGAGCACTTTAGAAATAAATGCCTTTGGTGGTTTTAGTGCATCACTGTAGGAAAGCTTTAAAACGAATAGACTTGAACATTATAATCATAATGTTTGGATTGTTAAAACTGCTGACAAGACCAATAAACCATGGTGGCTTTGAGAGGCAGCAAAGTATCACTGATAGATTTCCGGGGGATAAAGATTTGAACAGCCTCCTGTTGCAGGCAAGCTTGATCTTGCTGATACGCATATGGAAAATGTCCCATAAAGTTAACAGAGGCTTTCAATTCTCAGGAGAAACCAAGCTGCCCCATGTTCAGAAGTGTGTTGCTACAGGTAGCTTCTTGGATAGGAACTTCCCTAAACCTGGCTCCCATGCCTGTGTTGATCACAAGCTTATTAAACATTGTGTGGTTGCTATTACTTCAGAACGTGCTGAGCAGGCAGGGGTTTTTGGGTTTGATTGGATCTTCCTATAACTTTACAGAAAAAAATATTTCCCATAGTAATTCCTATCTCCCCTGTGCAATTACATAGAAATGTCAGATACTCCTAGCACCAGAACAATTAAAGCTAAAGGGGGGGGGGGGGTTAATTCCCAAGGAGGAAGAGTTAATCTAATGGCAAAAGACAGACTGTGTTGGGTAGGAAATCTCAGCTAGGCTTTGACTACTATAAGGGGCTGTAGGCAGACATGGGACTAAACTGTTGACACCTTGGATTCATGGTTTTCTACCCCTAGGAATGTGACTGAGAACTGAAAAAGAGGTGATGTAAAACGGGATCCTTCTATAAGACAGTTTGAAGGACATGTGGATAAAATGATTACCAACTTCGTCGGATTCTCTGTGTCTCTCAAGCTATTCCTTCATGAGAGTGTTTATAATGCTTAGAGCAATATTTCTTATGTGGCTAAAATACTACATAATCAGGAGTCCCCTGCTACCGAGGCTGTTACTTGAAGGATCCACAGGGTTTCATGGGCAAATCCAGGGGGTGAAATACAACCTTAATGAAAGCAGCTTGCAGCTCCCAGAGACTCAAGAGGACTGCATCTTTTTACATCAGGATTTAATTTGGTCCAAAGTGTACAAAACTTGTGTTGTGCCTTAGAGCTAATTGAGGATTTGTGGCTCGCTCTCTCTCAGTTGAGAAAGGTCAGCCTTGAGATTTCCAGGTCAGAACTGTTTGACAAGGATTTAGTGTCATCCACAACGTGGGACATGTTAACAGGCTTTCTTGTTTAAAGGCAATGCTGTAACTGTAAAAAGAGGCTAAGAGGGCAAAACTGGGAGGAAAAAGAAGACGATTTAAGTGATTTATCCTTACACTTCAAGACTCTCAGACTAGAAGAGGGTTCCTCTTGTTGTATGAGGCATGCATGACTGACCTATCTTTCCATTCTTGCACTGCTGAGTTATTACGGTTTTGAAATGTAAATAGGAAAGACTTCATAATCTATGGGGTAATCTGCATGGGCTAATCTGTACCTTCCCAGAAAGCCTAGATCCTTGCTTGGTGAAACAGGGCATTGCAGAAGCTTAACCAACTTTTCCTGTCTTATGGGAAATCAAAGACAACACAGGAGATGAGCAGTGAGACCCACCATTTAATTACCGCTAACCCTTCTAAGCAGTCCTGTTTTTCCTAGGCTACATGGCTGGACAGTTGGAATCATGCTGTAGCATGGGAGAACATTACACTGGCCTCTTGTGTACCATATGCCTTTTCATTGACAAACTAACACTTTTTTAATGAGAGTTCCTGAGGTTGTTATCCAAACTACATTCCTTATCCCAGATCTCATCTTTAGCGCCTCTCCCAGAGGTATCCGGGAGTTTGGACCCAGACATATATGCGAATCCAAGGCTTGATCACGTCCCAGTGAAGTCAATAAAAATATTGTTGGTGCTGAACAGATATCCACTAGGCTCAAAGGAAAAGTAAAAGCCATCCAAGAAGAAGTGGGAGACTTGCAGGTTCTTTTTTTAATCAAAATATACCTTCTCCTTCTCTCTCCCTCCCTTTATTTTTTTCCAACTGTCTTAACTTCATAACTAGTTTAAAGCAACTGAGAAAATGTCTAAATTTTAAAATGTTGAATAGTCCTGGACCGATGCCTGAATAATGTCATGTGACCTTCCTGATACATAACTCTTAATTTTGGAACTTAGCAATTCCAGTCGAGAATTTTTGGTGATGATAAAATACAGACATGTAGAAAAAGAAATACCAGGAGGCTGAGAAACAAACTTCTGTTCGCAGGTACCACTGTTTCCAGAAAAGTGGAAAAAGAAAAAAACAAAAAGCACACCTGCAAAACTTCGGCGCGTTAAATGTTTCACAAGCATAACCTCAGGGTTATGTTAATGTCATCATTTACATGGGAACATTAATTTTCGAAACGTTTGTTGCATTAGTTAACCTGTTCCTCACAGAAGCGCAGGCTCGAGGGGTCGGGCGGCTGCAGGCTGGGGCGAGGCTGGAGCGCGGTGTCCCTGCCGGAGCCCTGCGGCCAGGGGTCACCCCTCCCCGGAACCCCTCTGGGGACGCGGGGGGGGGACCACGGGGCCGGGATCCCGCGCCTGCCGGGGGGCGAGGCGAGGCGCCCGGCGGCGCCGGGAGGTGATGGGAGGGGGGAAGCCGGCAGGGTCGGATGCCTCCGGGGTCCCGCTCCTGCCGCCTTCCCGGAGCCCCGGCTGCCTTCCAGCCCTCGGTGCGGGCAGGGAGCGGGTGATGTTCGCCCGTCGCCTCTCGCTCTGCGGGCAGGGTGAAGGTGGGAAGGGCGGGTGAAAAAGCGACCGCGGACATCTGCCCTTTTTGCGGTGTCCCCCTCGGAGCACGAAGCGGGGGAAGGTCGGCGAGGGGACGGGGTGAGTGGACGTCCGTGTCGGTCAGCGGGGGGATGAGCTAAGCCTCTGAAGTCATCCGAAAGGTCGAAGCCCGCATTAACTCTTCCCCGACCTCCCTCCTCCTCCTCGGGGGCAAGCGCAGCCCGCCCGGACGAGGTGACAGCGTGCCGGCACCTAATGACGGCCGGGCGCGGGGGCGCCACGGCCGCCCAGACAAAGGGAGCTGGGCCCCCCCCAAAGGGGGACCGCCGGGGCACGGCGGGCAGCGGCGCGGCCGCCCCGCTTCCCCCGGGCGCTCTCGGCAGAGCCCCGGCCGCTTCCCTCCCCGCCGAGCGCCGGGCGTAAACCCGCCCCCTCCGCCCCGCGGTGCGGCAGGGCGGGCGCGGCCGGCGGAGCAGGGGGGGAGCGGGCGGGCGAGTGGGGGGGGGGCAAGGGCAGCTCCGCCGCCGCCGGCCGGCGGTGACATCTCAGCCCCCGGGCACCTCTGTGGCTTTAAGCGGTCCGAGGGAAACCCTGCGCCCTTCATACGCGGAGAGCCTTTCCTCCCGGTCCCGGTCCCCTCCCCGGCTTCCTCCCTCCCCTGCCTCCCTCTCCCCCGCTCCCTCCTTTTCTCCTCCCCCCGCAGCGCCCCCCCTCCCCTTCCCCCCTCCCCTCAAGTTTCTCCCTCTGTCTGATTAAATGAGAAGGAAGTGTGGGAGTGGTGGTTTTGAAGCTCTCCCTTTAAGAGGCAGCCTGCAGTGACGAATTGTTGAAATTGCCATTGCAGGATGGCATTCCGCTATAAATTCATTGTTCCACCTCCTCTCATCTTCACATTTCTCTCCCTTCTCCTCTTGTTCACATCGACAGACTGGGGATAACAACAACAACAACAGAAAAGATACAGGGAGGGGGCTTTCGCAAAAATCCGGGACGTTTTCCGCTTCTTGGGCTTTTTCTTTTTTTTTTTTTTTTTCCCTTTTTAACCATCTCACCGGAGACGACCGAGGCGGTTTTTTGGTGCCTGCATTTCTTCTCTCCCCTTCTCCTCCTTCTCTTCAAAACCAGAGGGGGCAAAAGAATGAAAAGGAGCCCACCGGAGCCCGAGAAAGTGCCGAGTCGCAGCAGACCTGCCCCCTGCCCCTGCTGCTGCTGCTGGTGGTGGTGATGATCCGGTGACTACAGCAGAGAAGTGGAAGAGGAGTGGGAAGTGCTCAAACTTCTCTACTTGCCGGGTCCGAGCCTCCTCTCCTCCTTTTTCTCTCTCTCCCCCCTCACTCCCCTCCCTTTGCCTCTCCCAGCAGCAGCGATTTGGGATTTTTTGCCTCTCTCTCTCCTTCCATGTGCTCCCGGCTCTTCCCTGCAGAGAAACACAAAGTTCACACGCGAGCGGCTTTTGTTGACATTTTTTTCTCTCCCACCCACACTTGACTCGAGTTTGGGAGGCAGAAGTTGGGGTTGGGTTTTTTTTCCTTGCTTTTTTTTTCTCCCCCCCCTCCTTCCCCCTTCTCTCCTTCCCTTAACTACGTTGCCGCGCTCCGCCGACCGGCTCTTCCCACCCCTCCCCTCCCCAACTCATCATCATCATCATCATCATTATTATTATTATTATTATTATTACTACTACTCCTCCTATTAATTATCACCGCCACTGTGGCCGCTCCTGACGGCGAGGCAAGCATGCTCCTGAAGCTGGTCTCCCTGCTGCTGGCCGCCCAGCTCCACCTCGCTCTGGCCCAGCCGCCGGCACCTGCCGACGACGGAGCGCCGGCCCCCCCCGCCGCCGCCGCCGCCGCCGCTGCCCCGCCGCCCCGGCCCCGGCCCGGCCCTCCCCCCGGGCCCCCGCCGCCCCCCGCCGCCCCGCGGGGCCAGCGGCGTCGTGCAGCGCCTGGACCCGACCTACGCGGGGGGCGGCAAGGCGGGCTACGTCCTCTACGCCGGCGGCCAGCGCTTCCTCCTCGACCTGGAGCGCGGCGAGGCGGTGGGGGCGCGGGCGCCGCGGGCCGGCGGGCCGCCGCGCTGCTACTACCGCGGCACGGTGGGGCGCCCGCGCTCCCTGGCCGCTTCAACCTCGGGGGCCGGTTTTGGGCCGCGCCCGCTACACCCAGGCCGGGGGGGGGGGGATCTACGGGGAGGGCCCGGCCCGCGCCCCGCACCTCTTCCGCAGGGACCGCTTCAGCTTCGAGACGCTGCCGGCCCGCACCAGCTGCGAGACCCGCGACCCGGCGGCGGCGGCGGGGGCGGCGGGGGCCGGCCGGCGGCGGCGGCGGCGGCGTCGCTCCGTCTCCCGGGCCCGGCAGGTGGAGCTGCTGCTGGTGGCCGACGCCTCCATGGTCCGCAAGTACGGGAAGGGGCTGCAGCACTACCTGCTCACCTTGGCCTCCATCGCCTCCCGGCTCTACGCCCACGCCAGCCTGGAGAACCACGTCCGGCTGGCCGTGGTGAAGGTGGTGGCGCTGGGCGAGAAGGAGAAGGGGCTGGAGGTCAACAGGAACGCCGCCACCACCCTCAAGAACTTCTGCAAGTGGCAGCACCAGCACAACCGCCTTGACGACGACCACGACGAGCACTACGACGCTGCCATCCTCTTCACCCGCGAGGTAGGCACCACCCCGGCTGACGGCGACTTGGTGGCCCTCAAACGGTGTGTGGTGGGGTGGCTGGGCTGCGACGAGGCCGCCTTGGCAGCTCTCCAGCCACATCACCCTGCTTTGCCCCGTGGTGGCCTCCCCGCCTACACCTTCAGCCTTTCCGTTGGGTTGCACTGCGTCTCGGGGACCCGCGCCCAGGCGCACAGCTGCCGGGGATGGAAGAGGGGTTGAAAGCCCAAAAAGCTGAGTATGCACTTGTGTGTACCCCTTCCCCTGAGAGGTCATCCCCGCTGTGGGTGCACAGTTGTTCTTGCCAGTGCGGTGCTGGGACTCCCGCCGGGGTGGAGAGGTGGTAATTTGCCTGACTGGGGGACTTGGCTGAGGCCACCTAACTTATCTCTGCTTGAGAGATGAGGTTGCTCCATCTTTCCCAGTGAGGTGTTTTACGCACAGCCCCTCTCTCTCCAGTGAGGTGGTCCAGGCAAAGGGCTGATAGCGCTCCCTAGTCTAAATTAGTCCCCAGACAAACCTGCTGGTGGAAATGGTGAAGAACACCTTAAAAGTACATGCGACTTCCTTGTTGAGTGCGTTGAGATGCTATTTCCAGCAAGAATAGCTCCGCCGCACTGGAAGCCGGCAGCGCTTGTGGTTCAGGGGTAGGACGTAAATGCAAACCGCAGGTAAACAGAGCTGCAGGAGTTGAGTGAGTTGGGCTGGTGGTAAGGGGATGCAGTCTCCTCCTCATTCCCCGAGTGAAAAATGCGTGTCCCGATCAACCGTGGGTCGGATCCGGCCGGTCTTCCCCATGTAGAGCTGTGCCTTGCTCCCTGCCCTGTTGTTAATTAATTGCATTGCCAGAGGTCGTTAAGGGACATTGCTCTAGTAGACATGTGGCCGAGTTTATGCAATGAAGTTTCTTCTGTAAGAATATCCCTTCAGCGGTTTGGGTTTGGTGTTTTCTTTTTTTCCCTTCCCCAAGTATGAAAAAAATAACTGCATGACTTTCCGTTCGTTTGAGTTCTCCTGCTTTTCTACATCATAGGAGCCTGCCAAAAAGGATGCTTTGGATGGTTTGTGGAAGGAGTTGCTCCAGAAGGGGGAAAAAAAGCGCCTGGCTTGCTTTTATAGCTGTAAATAGTTGAAACATTAGGTTCTGTGTCAGTCAGGCATCACTTGTACAGCAGGAGCCTTTTTTAGCAGTTTAAAGCCCATCGGTCCGATTTGCGAGTTTCCCTTTTTTTATCATTATAATCTGAATGAAAGCAGGCTACCTAGGCTGGGTCAGGATGCTCTTGGTTTTTTCTGTAAACATCCTTTCTAACGGCGTACCAATTAAGCCTGGGCCAGAATCCATCACTTTTCACTAAAGGGTGTTTTTCTCTGCCAGTACTCCTGTCTATTTCCCTGGGACTTGTTACAATTCAGAAAGTCTTAGGGTGGCAGACTGTGAATTTTAACAACAATTATTAAGTTAATTTGGATTGAGACAGGATGTGAATTTAAAGTGCACTTGCTTTACAGATGCTTATCTGTAACTCTTTGCGTGGATGCCCTCCTGCCAGAGCAAGAGTGTGCTGCTAATCAGTAACCCACTTTCAAAGACTCCCGAGCAATGCATCTTCCATGCGTAGAGTTACTGCTTTTGGATGTAAGTAGCACCTAACCTGAACAAAATGTCACAGTTCCTGTGGTCTCCTTCCACTCTTAAAAGATGCACATATTGCTTGCAGTGTTACTTAGGGAGGTAAATGCTTTGCAAGAAAAAATCACAGGCTTCTGTTTTCTTGGTTTACATTTTAACACATTTAACTATAGGATTAGCTCCTCAGTGCAATTCAGTATAACTCAGTCTGCTTTAATGGTTTGCTGTGTGCGCACGCACGTTGTTTGGCATTACATTTCACTGTTTGACTCGGTAAGAACAACTGTAGTTTCTTGCTACATGTGTTCATGGTGTTCTTTGCAGGGAGTGCGTGTGAGTCCGCGTGGTTTTTATATGCTTACACTTGAAATGTCAACATGAATCTATTTGCTCCGCTTGGAATGTAAACACGAAAAGGGTTAAAGGATGAAAAAGCAGTGGAGATGTTTCCCGGAGAAAACAGCCCCACTTTGAACTAAAGAGAGATTTTTTCCAGTTTAGCTTTTCAGTGAGAGTGGCAGCAATTGGCAGGAGGATCCAACTTTTACAACTATGTTTTGAATGTATGAAGTACGTTGCTTAGCTACTAGACGCCAAGCCACGGCTGCATGTTTTGATGGGCTCTGAAAACCGTCATGCTAATTTTTGAACATCCAGATGTCTTCTTCTAAATGGCTTGGTTTTTAGGCATGGGGTAAATGTGTGAGGTACATTTTCCGTCTTTGTTTACTAACTGAGGCCACCTTGAACTTTGTGTCTCTGCGTCAACAGAATAATATTTGCAAATCGTTTGTCAGCCGAACGCATGTCCTCAGCTGTATGTAGCTGTTTACGTGTAGTTAGAATCTAAATTATGCACGTCTGTTGCCATACAAGTCTCTAAGATAATAATTATCTTCGTTCTGGAGTGACATTTACTTGGAAGCTCTTTTTGACACCAAAAGAGGCTCTCTGAAAGGATAGTAGCTTTACTCGAGTTCCTTATAAAGGAAGAATCCTGTCAGAATTCAGCACCATCGCTTCCTCCTCTTCTGTTGTCATTACTTGTTTAAAGATAAATTAATAACCATTCATGGACTAAGCGTGTGCTGGCAGCTCTCCCTTATTATAAAATTAGTACTAGTGGTTTGAATTAGTATCATCATCATTCCTACTAGGAAGTACTTCCCATGCAAAAAGAGTTTTGGAAGGAGATTTATTGATTCCGGATTAAAACATTCACTCCCTTTTGGTCATAATCAGCATTTAATTTGATAAGGGCTTTAAAGCAATCATGCTGCAGGGCATAGTAAACAGTAAATAAATATGAACATGGGCTATATTGCTTATCAGTGGTGCCAAGAACCATGTAACTACTCATCAGTGACAGTGAATCCGTTTACTCTGTACCTGCAAGGAAAACTACAGCGATGCGTCTCGTCATTATTATCACCTGTGTAGGAGATTGTAAAAACCCTCAACGGGCACAGTAATTATCTGTCACTAAATATTGCAGAATCATAATTGGGTTCCACAGTGATTATTTAAATTCCCCAAATCTAATAAGGAGAAGTATATTTTCCCAGTGGTCTCAATCTCTCGTTTTGACCCACCGTCAAGCCTGTATCAAGCCTGACAGAGGTCTGACTTGTCAGTACCAAAAGGTGATAATTTTCTAATAAATCCTGTGAGAGCTCTCATTAAGGCGGTTTGGCCTTAACAGCCTTAGAGAATATATGGGTCCCCTGCTGTTCGACTACTTTGTGGTTGAGTCCTTGTCAGCAGCTGTAAATTTTTGGGCCGCATGCATCCTCCGAGGAACACGGTGATGCAAGGATTTGATCATCTGGTGGCCAGGTGAGTCCTCCGCCCCATGCGGCGGTCGAGAAGCAGCTGCATGGTGGGAAGGAGGAAGAGCTTGTAAAGCCCTCTTCCCCTGGAGATTAGCTGGCTTTGTGCTCAATGGCAATGAAGGCGACAGCAAAGTTAGGCTTTAGTCCGTTTCAGGCTTTTTTATGGTGAACAGTTTTCGAAAGCTGGAGATGGGTTATCTTCAGTCTTCACGTTTTTATGGGTGCAAAAAAATATGTGCCAGATTTTTTTGTCGCAGTAGAAAAACATATTAGACGTGACTTGCAAACTGCACTTGAACTCAGACTGTTCTTTTCCGAGGTCCAGCCTGCTCTGCAATTATCCTCTAGAATTCATCCAATCTATTTCATTAGTGACCCTTACTTAAATTTCAAGTGAACTATTGAAAGCATTTGGACAAAATCCAGTTCCCTTCCTTTCCTTTCCCCCCAGTTCTGAACCATGTGAAAATTAAAATAGATATTTCTCACAGTAGATACAGACAAGAAGAGCAAGAAAAAAAAATACTTTCCTAAGTGCTTGTTAGCATTGTCCGTGATAGTACCACCATGCCTGGCTCTAACAAAAAGATCGTGCTAGAGCCAAAGGCCGCTGTCCTGCCTTTTTCTCCACAGTAATTATATGGGTCTTGTGTGCGTGATTTAGTTTAACTGCCAATCTGACAGTGCTGTTGAAATTTAACAGCAAGTTTTGGATTATCTCAGCTCTATGGATGATAATTTCATTGCGTGGAGCACATGCTTTCTTTGGCTCTTGTTCTTTCTTCTTTTTTTCTTCTCTGTATTACCATCTTCCCACAATTATTATCCCATACTAGTAAAACAGGCCACTCTACCAATGGTCAATAGAATAGATCTCACTAATGTTTATTATTATTACTCTGAAGAAATTACAGTGTGATGCATCTACTAAGTTTCGTAGTGTTTTCACCGATTTTGTTGTAAATCTAATAGATTTAGATAATGTCCCTGGGGAAAATAAAGTCGGACATAATTTGTGTGGGAGAAGTAGCATGATTCACGCTAATCTACAGAGATGGTGTGGAGTTTCCCTGCAGAGGAACTATGAGTTAGGCAAGTTAAGTCGCACATTTTTCCTTGTTCACCAGTCACTGGTTTCATAACTGCAGCTTTGTTTGCAGTTCCCTTCCCCATACAGAATCCAAATCCTTTATGTGTGTTTTGTCAATGTCTTAAAATAATCTGTGGTTTGCATAATGCCGCTGCATTTTCTTTTTGTGCTTTGAGAAAACAAAGAAGTTTTGTTAGTATGTACATTCAGAGCATAAAAGCTTAATCCAGTTTAGGCTCTATTTCTAATGCTTTGTTGCAGTGTGTCCTTGGATGACAAGTGACAAGGGTCCCCATATCATACAAAGGGAGAGTAAGAACATGCCTAAATATCCATCCTGGCGAGGAGGTGGTTTCTGAAGCTAGCAAGTGTAGCATGCATGTACTGAACTTAGCCCAACAGGAGATCACCCATACACTAGGTTTTCTCAAATTTCACCTTACCTAGAACTCAGAAAGACAGTGCTCTGTATGTTTGAGATTCAAATGCCCAAACTCAGGCCTGTATTTATCATATTGACCTGAAAGGAAGATGACTTCAAGTTTTAAGTTAAACTACCAGAGGGAAGGATGTGATTTTTGTTTTGCTAGGTATGGCAGATATCACCACTCCTATTCTACTCAAAAGGTAACCGGACTTCGGTCTTTCCTCTCAAAATATGTCCAGAGGAGGACAAAGCAGTATCCCAGTGAGTCTGACAGGAGTCCTTCCTCGCTTCAAAGCAATGGCCAGGCCCTCTCCTTGGTGCCCTAACCTGGACACCCCATGACTGAGACCTACCAGTGCCTTAGGAAGAGGGCTTTTCACAGCAAGCTTCCTCCAGGGCAGCCTTCCACCACTTTGGCTTGTAAAGCCTCTCTTTTAAGTGTCGTAGTATTAGTTGAGGGGTAAAATAGACCATGCCCTCCTTATTTTTTTTTCACCAGTTAGCCCTTATTTTCCACTATACCTACTGCAGTCTGTTGTCTTCAGTCTTGTGCTCCTTTTGCCTTCCAGATATGATGTGCTCTTTGGGTGATACCCCTAATCCTTTCTGTTTGGTTGAACCTTACTTTCCTCCGCGTGTCCTGGCCTGCTGTGGTGGTGATAGACTTCCACCCACTTTGCAGAGGGAGGCGCGGGCGGGTGGGTGCATGGGTCCCAAATGCCGCCTGACCCTACCCTCCCTTTACAGGCTTGCGGTGGGAACACTGCTGCAGGAAGTTGGAAAGTCGTATTTAATTCCTTCCTCTGCTTGAGGGATTTTAGGTCTGTATCGCCCACCTCCCAGGAGAGGTCCTTAACCGGTAGGTTGTAAGCTGTTCCAGGTGTTAAGGAAACTTTCCACCCCTCTGACCAAAGCTATGTCACTATTTAGCAAGTAATTCAAGATTCATATGGTGAGAAGGAGAGAAATCGTGACCTGAAGCCGCTGGCTGGAGTGTGCTGTTTAGAGCAAGGCAGTCTGGGTTCCCAGAGCAGGGAGAGAAGACTGTTTCTGTAATTTACTGAAGGACTGTTCAGTGTAAAATACAGAAGCAGGCTGAGGAACAGGTCTCAAAAATGAGGTGCCTTCACCAAGCACCATAAGCAGTAACTGCTGCCTGGGCTAGGGAAGCCTTCAGCACATGGGCTGCAACGAGGAGGAGCCTGCACGCACGGGCACAGGCACGGGCACGGGCATGGGCAGACCTTCATTGCAGACCATAGTCCGCTGTAGACCATAGCGCGTGCTTCTAAGTATCTTCACCCCTGAAAGCAATTTGAAGCTGGATCGCCTTCTTACTGGGCAAAGGCTTTAACCAATGAGCCATTGTAAAGAAACCAGAAAAGCAAGTGAACACACACACAGAGATGTAAAAGCTGTTAGCTGTGCTTTAAAAGAAAGCGATGTGCTGTTGTGCCTGAGAGAAAGCCTAATCCTGTTGGTCTCTCGTACATCTGATCTAAGAACATCTGTAGGCTTAGGTTCCCTCGGGGCAAAGATAGAGAAACATTTAAGCATCTCAACCCCTATCAAGCTTTAGTATAAGCTAAGTGCTAAGCTGCTCTGGACTGTAAAACTGTGGCACTTTGGGGCCCATAAGGTCGCAGACTGCAAGCCCCATGAAGGGTAGATAGCTCAAAGACCAGAGGACATGTGAGCCAGTTTTGTTCTTCTGCCTTTACATTCCACAAACTGTCCGCGTTGGTGCTTAAATCCTGTTTTGGATCTGTTCCATGGGCTCTGGCCTAATATCAGGTTTCACTAAACAGCTTATTCTTGTTTTTAAGCCTACTGCACAAATCAAAGAATTGCAGGTAAAATAAACTAGCTGCTCCAGCAGGGTGCCACAACAGTTATCTTCACTCACAACAATGCCACGTATACATGGCAAACAGCCAGCTGCTCTTGATGTACTTAGGAATGCCAAGAAAACTTGGCCTTGAATAAGCTGTCTAATTAACTACTAGTCTTATGATGTACAGCTCAGTTTTCCTAAGTCATTCTTTTGCCAAAGCTTAAGTCTTAACGTCTATTGCCTCCTGCGTAGCAAATGCATTTCCTAGTCATTCTTCTGTTTTGAAGCTAATGGAGATCAAGGGCCAGACTCTGCATTCTTTCCATAGAAATATCGAGAAACACTTACTCTTCGAAGCTTCTGCCGCTATTTGGAGGCGATTACATGAGTATACATATCTGAGTAAGCGATTCACTTTTTAAATAGGAGCCACACACCAGAGTGAAATAATCATTGGAAACTGATTTTAAGTATCATGTGAGTCCCCTCTTTCTTAGTGCTTTAGCTGGAGTATAAAAAGTTGAAGAGACCCACACAGATTTTTTAGATTCCATCATTACATCAGGGCCTGGTTTTAACAAAAAAAAAAAGAAAGATTTTCAAGGGAAATAAAAACTTTTAATGTACTCCCAGAAACTTTACTTCATAAAAGCCTGAGACTGCTTTCCAAGACTGCCCAGGAAAACTGCAAATACGGCTATTGATGCTGGTAATAAATAATCAATGGCCAGTACGGCTACAGGAGGTTTAAGTCAAAAGAAATTTTGCTATAAAGATTTAAATCAGTGGAAGTGTAAACAGGCATGATTTTCAGTAACGTCACTTGAAATCATGTTGTTGGGAAGGACCATATAGCTAGGGAATGGTAAGTTGACCCGATAGCAAACTTTTCAGAGTATTTGTCTCAGAGATGCCACTCAGTAGGCTTCAATTATATATACAGTATGTACTGTGTGGTGCTAGGAATAGTCATATATTAAAGTTCAAATTGCGCAGAGGCAAGAGAAACTAGGAATAAATGAGACTATGAGTTGAGAACATAATGGAGCTGAGTCTTCATCAGTCTGCCTAAAGTGATTATTGACAATGTCAGCATTAGCTTAAAAAAAAGTGTCCTCGTGCAGCCACTGAGGACCGATGTCTGCAACAAGACCCAGAAGGCTCAGCACATGCTCTCTGTTCAAAGCGTAGCCAGCACGTGCCCTGCTCTGGCAGCAGATGGGCAGCCCGTAGACATCCCTCCCCAATACCAGCTTCATACAGCGGAGCGCATGCCAGAAGATATTTCCTGTCCTTGTTTCCAAGATCCTTTTACAGGCCTCCTCCACCGCTGCCCCGCTGGGATTTGGCAGGCGGCTGCAGGGCTCCCCATGCCGCCTTGCTCAGGCTGCTGGGGAGGCAGTGGGGATGCGGTCGCGGAGCTGGCTGGTGGGAAGGGGGCTTTGCTGTGTCACTGCCCACCACTTTCTGGCCACAACGCGGTTGTTCTCCTCGCTTCCCCTTCACAGGGATCATTGGTCCCACACCATCGGCAGGCAGCTGTTCTCCAGCTGTCTGTCCGTGGGGTGCTGGAGGAGCCAGGTAATTCTACAGATGAGCAATTTGCAGAATCGCTTATTTTCTGCTCTGGGATCTCCTAGGACCAACCTTTAACTAACACAGCCCTTCAAGAAATTCTTTTTAGCTCTCCCAAAGTTGCAGTATTGCATAAAGAAAGTGTAAAGCCTGCTTTGTTTTGTCTGGACAACCGCTATGCAAACGAGCGCAGCCTTGAGAGGCACTAGTGGGATGCCGAGAGGTGCGGGTGTGTGTCGTACCCTGCGAAATGACTGAAGCGGAGGAACAGTGGTTCAATGAAGTGACTGGATTTCTGAGGAGAACCCAGGCATGCAGTCTGGTGTAATGTCGGTAACATGCAACAGATGAAAAGTAGCCAATCATCGCTATGTCCCTTAGTGCTTGCATATGTACATGGCTATTTTTTTGATGTCTAATGAAGGTGGCATAACGCAATCCCTGTGCATAGCTTTGGAAATTTTGAGGGTGGGATTACTAACCAGTCAAGAGTCAGAAGGGCTGCTTATGGTTAATATCCCTGTCGTAATTTTCCATACTCCGCACATCAGAAGTAACTCCAAGGAAGTTTATGAGATTGCCTGCTTAGAAATACTGTATTCTTTTAATTATACTTGTGTCATCAAAGCCAGAGAATCATTGTGAGGCCTGGTTGCATCTGCTGGTATAGCTTCATAGCCATATCGTTGGCATAGCTTCTTCTTGTATGCAAATGGAAAATCATGCACTGGCGTAAGACATCTGTGCACTGATAAAATTGTGCCCACACTGGGACCAGTGTGATGGAAGTATCTACGTAATAATAGCACCCAAATGCAAGAAAAGACCAAATGACTCAGCATCTGCATCCAGAGACGAGGCCTGAATTAATGCATTTTGTACTATTATTGGCACTGTCAACCTGAGAGTAATTCAGACCTCCACCAGTAAGCTGCTTTCTGTCTGATTTATGGGCTTTTTGGTACTTGTGTAAGAATTTAAGTTCAACTGCTTGTGTGGATTCAGTTCAAATTGCACTGGTGTAAAGGTATCTTACTTTCTTTACAGCTTACACTTATTTGTTTAGACCAATTATATCACCACAAAAAGGTATTTTTATTGGTACTATGCACATGCATTTTTTTCTGAGTTTTGTTGCTTATGCTGCTGTAGGTAAACCACTTACAGTTACATTTACATGGAGTTTACTCTATGTAAAATATACCCTTAGACTGAAAGGTCCAGATTCAGAACTGATACATAGAGGGCTAAATGGATTTGAACCCAAGCAAAAGTAATAGGAGTTTAAGGATTGTGTATCTTCCTTGTTGAATACATCCCAGATGTTTGACACTATATTAACATATATAGGGCCTCATCCAATGTTGGCCCAGAGATGCTGAATGAGATGAAGTTTATTTGCCTAGATAAAACTGGAAAACAAATTGCATTTCTTTTAAAGTACTTAAAAATGGGCACCCTTATTCTGTGCCTTCCCATAACCCATGCAGAGTCAGAAGCAAATTCTGGGGAACTAATTGGATGTCAAGGGTGGGGCCAGTGGGATTGGAGAGAAAATTGTCTGCATATTATCTGCATTTCTACAAAATAGAAGTTTTTCTTAAACCATGGATCATACCTGTGAAAATTTGGGAATTTAAATACTTTTGAACTTTATTCCTTCTCTTCTCGTGAGGCTGCTTTGTTCACTGGTACAGCAGCACTTAAATCTTGACATTAAGTAGGACCAGGAGTGCACTTACCAAAAAGATTTCCCAGACATGTGGAAACCAGAACTGATCCCGAAATTCTTGCTCTATATATGTAATATTGCTGTGATTTTACCTTGAAAATGTCTTTATTTCATCTTGGGGAAAAAAGTACACTTTTTTTTCTGTAAAGAGATGCTCTGCCACAGTATCTGTGAACTCAGTGTGGTTTTCTTTTACTTCAGTGGGATTTGAATCTTGTGCATTTTCAAGTTTGCCTAAATTTGAAACATAATCAGTGAACATTGTTGACCTGAAGCCTCAAGCAGGGTATCTGTTATTCAGATGGATTAAGCCATAAGCCTTATGAAAGGCTTCGTAAAAAGAAAGTAATTTGTAAAAGAAGATCTGAGGCGAAGAAGAGTCTTAAAAATGAAGGGGAAAAAGTTACTCTTTGATCATTTTGGTAATAACATTTGATAATACTGTCATGCCTTGAAAATGACAATTTCATTCAACCACAATGAAATGTTGAAGTGTTCCAAATAGCATGATACCTGCTTTTCCTTCTCAACCCAAAAAGCATATATATGTGCATTCAGACTAGTATTTGTCCCTCTGTTTCAGCAGAAGCACCAAAAAGTTACTGCTGATGATTAAAACACTATGTCCTACCAAAGGAGCCTTCATCATTATCGTTATCGTTATCATTCTGGAATGTAAAGAAAAAAACTAATGCCACCTCCATGGTTTTTGGAGACACCCCATACCTACAAGTAGGAAATGTGATTGAGTTGTTGCAATAGTAAGACTAGGAATCAATGGATTTTGCATTCTGTCATATCACCGACTCTTTAAACAACCTCTGAGAATTGCTTAAATACTTGGTATATTGGGTAATACGTTATTAATCATTGTACTGCTTGACAGATGTGACATGAGGTTTAATATATAACAATCTAATTTCTTCAAGTGCAACTATAAGATTTGCCTTTGGAAAAGAAAGGTGATCTCTGGTTCAGGGACTGAGCAGGAATCTGAAGCTTTCTCTCTCTGCCTTGGTTCACCTTCTGTAAATAAACAGAATATTTTATTTTTATTGTCAATGAAGAAATTCTTCTACGGCATGTGTTTTGAGTACCTAACTCAATGCAAGTTTGAGTCTCTGTATGCATTGCAGACATACATATTTAACTAACACTAATTAACTACAGAACGTATCCAAATCCTGCTAAGAGTCAGTGAAAACACTCCTACTGAATTTACTGGGGTGGGATTGGGTCATCGTGCTTTTAAACTGCATTGGTGTCTTTAGAAAGAAGCTTGTATCAATGTTTTTACCCAGATTCTGCTGTTTCCAAAGGACTGGTGACTTTAACCTGTTGTTACCTATGGGTGTAAAAATTTATTTTAATGCTTTTTTTTTTTTTCCCTTCCTGGGCAGGATTTATGTGGGCATCATTCATGTGATACTCTGGGAATGGCAGACGTTGGGACCATATGCTCTCCGGAGCGCAGCTGTGCAGTGATTGAAGATGACGGCCTCCATGCAGCTTTTACAGTGGCTCACGAAATTGGTATGCAGTGCCTTTTCTGTTCGCTTGCCAAATCAAACACTTGTAACAGCTGCATTAGTAACCAAAATACTTCGCAATTAATTCCAGATTTCCCCTGGTCCAGATACTCACTTGGGGATTAAGGCTGTATACATATGCACTTCAGGGTTAACTAATAAGGGATCAGAAGGCAAGTGAAGGCGCACAGTAGGTGTTTCCTTTCTGACAGTGTCATTTCTAAGCAGTAGTTGAAGTGAAAATTCAAAGGCTGCTGCTACTGTCCAAGGATGTCAATGCGTGTCCCTCCTGAGAAAGCGTTTGGCCCATCTACTGTAGTTCATGTGCATTCAGTGCATACACAGAGAACTCACCTTTTTGAACTACTTGCGTGCTCTACTGTTAGAAAACTTTTTCTTAGGACAATGATTACCTGCAGAGGAAAGGCTTTTGTGGGAAAAAAAAAGTGTATGGAAATTCCACCTTTATGGTAAAATATGGTACTAATGTAAATGCTGAAATAACTGAAATAGTATTCAGGTGATAAAGGTTTGGTCAAAAAAACCAGTTTAACTTTGTTTCAGTTTCCATCTCAGTGGACAGCAATTTAATGTAGGAGCCTTACATGTACCCTTCAGAAGGATTTAGGATAGAATTAGTGACAGAAGGAAGTTTATATTCTGGGATACTACGTCTGTCAGGATACATTCCTTTGGAGAGACTGCTGCCATCTTGATTATTTTTAATTTACTAATGTTTGTGATCTGTGTTCACTGGAAATACATTTGGTATGAAGGCTATTCGCTTTGGTGAGTGAACAGTGAACAGCAATTTTTAAAAGTGGAGAACTTTTTTTTTTTTTTTTTTTTTACATTCTTGGAAAGAAATAACAAGGAAAGGAGAACTTTCAGAGAGAGCCAATTTCTGAATTGCCTTGTACCTCATGCCAAACCAAAGTAAAGTTTGCTTTGGGAGTATCATTGCAGTAGTTCAATTTTCAAGTAGCTAGCAGGTAGAGCCCAAGAGTTGTGTGCCTTATATGTACATCTGGCTCAGCAACCGGAGGTCACCAAGTATGAAAAAGCAGCTGGCATGTCAGTGACCTGACCCTTCAATGATTAGTGAACCTAACCCTACTGCTCTTACAGTGCTACAAAGAAATGCAATCAGTAGTGGCTGGAGAGGGATCGTGTTGCATGAAAACAGAAAATGTTGTGGCAGAATGAGTCCCCAAACCAGAAATTTTATTTTAATAAACAAGAATAGAATTATAAAAGAAAAAGCCCTCTGAAGTCACTAATTCTAAGCATTTGGAGATAAGTACAGCAATACATCAGATACAACTCCACATCAGATGAGTTTAGTGGCATCAAACCTGGATGCTGTGAAGCTAATGACCCATCACGAACCTGGTCTAGAACTGGGACAGGTAGATTGGCAAACTTAGCCTGTCATTCAAAGGCCAATCTGCTAGTGGGACTGCTTGTATCTTCTTGCATCCAGAAGTGATGCTTACTCCTGAAGGTTAGTGGGCACTGGCGAGGTTGGATGAGGGACCTTTTTGTGATGCCAGTGTTGATATATCTGGTGTGTGAAGGAGCAAGTAATGTGTCTTGACTACCATTTTATCAGCAATAAATACATGTGTAGATAGATTAAAAATGAAAGAACATAGATCAGTAAAGATAGCTATGAGCAGTAAGTATACATATTATTACCTTGCATTCCACACAGAGAAAATGTAAACAAAAGTGAACTATTTTTAGTGATCTAGAAGCACATTTTTGAAAAAGAGCCATTTTCATACCTAGACATTTACAGGAATCTGTAAAAGCTATAATTTTCAATGTAAAAAAGGCATGAATTGAAACGAATAAGTAAGTACCCTAATGGACAAAAAAACTCTAGTTTGAGGTTATTTAAAATAACATCCTTTTTTTTTTCTCCTCACCATAAGATTTTAAGAAAGGAGGGGTGTCAAGTCACAGAATGATCTTTGTGTGTGTGGCCTGAAGTGGGAGAAGTTGAGAAGAAAACACAGCTAAAATTGCTTGAGTACTTACATTAAATTAAAGGTCAAAAAAGGATGAAAAATAAAAGTGTGGCATGGATACCCTTTAGTTAAGCACTTTGGGGAAAACCTTGCTTTATTTTATTTGGAGACCAGATTTCTTCCTACAGTTCAGAAGTCTTAAAGTTCCCCCTGTCCTGTGGCTAGGGTGTAGCTTTAATTTTACAGCGGCTTAGTTATTTGGTGGAGTTCACCTGGCAACATAGGGCATGCCCTGCAAGACAGAGGGGATGCTAAGGGCTTAAGCCTAAGGTGTTCCTTTCTATCAGTGGGAAGAGCAAGGTGAGCTGCTAGATGAATCGAAGTCACCGTCTAAGTTTTTTTAAATAACCCTGCTGCGTGTGAATGCGTAGCGGATGCAGCATCATTAGCATGGACTTGATCCGGGGAATGGCTGTGTGTCCTCACTTTGACTTCCAAGGGGATCTGAATGCTCTTGTTTCCTCTCTGAAGGATCCAAGAGCATTTCTGAGGATCAGATTCTTTATCTGGAAGGCAACCAAAGTAAATGGAACTGTAGCTCAACCAAACAGGACGATGCACAGCTCAGGGACTCAGGTTGGATGCATGCATGGGGAGCCAAAAAGCAGCCTGCTACAGAATAAAGCCTGCTGCATCTGTTGCCAAGGTTTCTACTACATTATGTGTTAGACGTTTATCTAATTTCTTTCACATAAAATAGATGGATTTTGACCAGTAGTTTTGGAGGAGGAGAGTATGAATGGGTAGCAGTAATAGGCAAAATCTCCAAAGAGCGGTAAATGAGAGCACAGAAAGAAATAGGTGCAACCAAATTCTTAGTACAACTGATTAGCTGTCAACAAGAGGTGGAGATTCATATATAAAGATTGACAAGGTTGGACCTGAATCTTGTCCTACTTGTATGTAGGAAAATCAGGAATAATTTGTTTCCAATGTCAAATGCAGAAAATGAGGATAATGCAACAAAAAACAGGAGGAAACCTTGTAACTTTGAGAGTGATAGTCCAGTTTCTCATCGGAATAAAGGGAAGCAGTGCTAATAGCAAAGATGTTACTTGTAAATCATAGCCTGTCAAGACATCCAGCCACTAATGATAAATCTATATATGGTTATTTTCTAGCAAAGGACATGCTGCTATCAGTTTGGACAGCAGTAGCTTTGCTGCCGCAAAAATAGTCTTCTGGATTCTTGCCCGAAATCATCAGTTCAGCTCCATGTTGTGGCATATGGATGTCTTTTTTGACTTTTAAGCAACTCTTTCAGCTATGCCTCCATAGCTTTGCAGGGATATCTGAGCTACCTTAGGCACAGTATGTAGACATTCTTCAAGTCTTGGTTATCATCAGCCTATTGTCTGTAAAAAATTATGTTTCCCTATTTCATGCATTTCCCTGCTTCACAGAGACATCTGGAGAAAAGCATTAAAGAACCCATGATCCCTCATAATCTTAACATTTATTTAATGTTTTTCATAGATCAGCACTAGGATGTTGCTTCTCCATATATCCCTTATTAAAATAACCATCAGGAAACAAAAATAACTGGATTCTCACTCTAATACCCTGGACTTTTGGGGTGGGGATTTGTTGCTTTTACAGTGTTGAACTATAACCCAACCTGTGCATCCCATGAAGATAAGCATCACCAACAGACACAGTCAATCAATTTGAAGTTACATTTAACATCTCTTGTGATAATCTATATCCAATACATGACAATTCCTGGTGTTGCATTTTGTGATTCAGTCACAGTCAGAAGTTTCTGCTGACTTTGACTCCTCCTGTGCTGGAGTCCCGCATGCTTCGGCACAGACAGCCCGCCATCCTAAAGCGTTTGTCATCTATAAAGACAAAATGAAAAGAGTCCAAGAGAAAATAAATTGAGCTACTGCCCATTTTATCAATAGGTAATTTCCCAAAATCACAAAGGAAGTCTCAAAGAAAGCCAAAGATTAAACTGGTCTCTTGAGTTTCAACCTAGTCCTTAATACAAAAGGATCCTTCCTGCAGTCTTTAAGCAGGCAAAGCTCCAGTTCAGTTCTAGTGAGAGTTACATGGGTCTAATAACTTAATTATATGTATCTTTATTCTTTCCATCATTCCTGAAGAACTTTTTTCTTTTTCTTTTTTTCTTTTAAGAGGAGATACAGAGAAAGCACTGCCTTTTTGCTCAGTGGTAATGTTCATTTGACCTTTTGCAAAGTTCCTATTTCTCTGTTATGCAACCACACTGGTATGCTATTACTCCTTCTATCCTCCTGAGTAATATGGTTTACTGATGTTCTTTCCAAGTATTTTATTTTTAGAATATAGCTTTAAAATTGCTACATGGAACTAATTAAACCTCTGTTCATTAGTCTTCTTTTATCTTTTACATGTGACTTTAGAGAAGGGAAGGCCAAAGGGGGGGCATAAAAGCGGTCTTCAAATATATTAAAAAAATCATTGCGAAAATTTATGTAATAAATCTTTCTCCGCGTCCACCTGGGACAGCACAAGGGGTGATGGCCTTAAATTGCAGCAAGGGAGATTTACTTTAAGCATTAGCCAAAATCATCTAACCAGAAGGACAGTTAAGGGCAGGAATGAATTGTGTGGGGAGGCTGTGAGATCTCCGTTAGTGGAGGTTCACAGGAGCCGGCTGGCTAAACCAGCTGTGGCCTTGGGGACGCTGGTCCTACCCTGGGGCGGAGGGATGCACAAGATGGCTTTTCAAGCCATCGTCTTCTGTGGTTATGGTCTCTCAGCCTCATTTTCTATGGTTACGTGAAGTTGTCATGACTTCCCCCACAGCTCTGCTGTGTAACACCTAAAATCAAGGAACTGTACAGAAACTGAAACTATAAAATGACGTGCTTAATACCAAATCTGTTGCAGCATGCCGTCATTCTGTGGCATCTGCCACCACTGAGGACAAAAATACCACGAGCGCTGTCAGCAAAGTGCAGTGCTTTATTAGAGAGCGTAATTTTATGTAAAGAAGCCATTTTAGAAGTGAGGTATTGCTCCTGGGGTCCCTACTCAGGCAGTTCACTGAAATACATCCAAACACCATTTTGCTGAATTCTGAGTGGATTGAAAGTATTTGCTTAGAGCCTGAGGCTGTATTTGAGTTGTAGGCCTCTGCAGAAAGAGGGCCATGTCTACCATGCCTGACCTACATAACCTTTATAGCAAACTGCATGATTCTGACCCTTCTTTGGAAAAAAAAATGAAACCAAGAACAATGTGTGTGGTATTTAAATGCTAGTCTTGCTTTTGATGTCCATAGAAGAGTCAAAAAATACTCTCATTCCGTATTTTACCACATGCGCTCATTTTGTATACACTCAGAAGTGACTACAGTTGTCTTTTCTTTTCCACTGCTGAACATGTAGCCCTTTGATTTCAAGGCTGTCAAGATAAAGCAGATAAAGACAAGCTTCAGACTTGACAGGAACAAATCTTTTGTAGCCTTTCATTTCAAGGGGGATACATTGCCAGGGGCACAGCGTCTCATAGGCACATGGAAAAGTGGTGAAGGTTGTCTGACTTTCGTATTATGTTTCTTTCATGACAGATGAAGTTCAGGCAAATATCCAGGTAATCATAATTAAGCAGATCTGCTTTCTTAAAGCAACAAAAAAGAGAGGGAGAGAGTACACTGATCCAAGTCTTCTCTGATGACATACATCAGGAAAATTGCTTGATTGTTCTCTTTGAACCTTTTTCAAAGTTTCTATCTAAACTTCTGCTTGCAAAAGCTCTTGAATTAAGCCCTCATGAACTCATCCCCTTTAGCTAAGAGAAAAGATGGGCAGTCAACACTAAGCCTTCTCAAGAGGTAAAGGGTGGGGCAGAAAATTCAACTGATGCTTCAGAAAACAAACATCAGCTGTACAAAAGGTTGCTGGTTAAAATTTGGGGTAAAAATTCTTGGCTTGCCCAACAATATTTTTATTAACTTATAATCTTATATGTAATATGTAATTGTTCCACCTGCAGCATCATGGTGCTTAAACCAAACTTTTTTAGTGAAGCTGAGACACTTTGTATGGAAAAGTGGAGGGGGAAATTGGTAGGATGTAAAAAAATTGAATCTTTGGGTTCTGAATATGCTTGAGCTTTTCTTTATCTACCGCCTACTTTTAAGTCTGATTGGGGATCTTCGCCTTCTTAACATCTGTGAAGCGATTCTGATGGAGCAGTGAGGAGATGGAGGGCCAAGTTCTCAACCAGAGACTTCAGGAAGTGACTCAGACACAGCACTAACATTCCCCGAGTTTTCAGAGGTTTTCTGGAGTTGTGCTGACCTTTGTGTACACGTAACCTCATGAAGAATTAGATGAAGCAAGCGCTATGCTTTGTAAAGCTGACACGGATCCTGAAACACCGTAACTTAAAGCCAAATATGTAGAGTGAAATATCAGTATCTCTGCAACCATAAGGGAATTGAGAATGAAAATGTGTTTTTCCTAAAGTTACAGAACAATCAATCATTATCAAAAATTATTTTGGGGACATGCTTTAGTGGTGGACTTGTTAGGTTTACGGTTGGACTCAGTGATCTTAAGGGTCTTTTCCAACCTAAATGATTCTATGATTCTAAAAGAAGTCCACTTCAGCTGTGTGTGCTTGAACCCCCAGTCTTCCAGGCTGCAGGGGAAAGCAGGGTTTACTTTCCTCCTTGGCAGGTAAATACTACCAGTATGATCATGTAGGGTTTTTTGCAGAAAGTACTTCTGTTACAGAGAGGAAGGCAGAATTACCCAATAAACAGGCAGCAGGCAATGCAATTTTTACATTCTTGCACTATGTAATCCCCCAGAGTTCATTCATTCACCATGAGCTACCATGAATTACATCCTTTGCGAGTTACTCTTGAGTTGGACAGATGTGAACTGGGTGTCACCATCTCCCAGTTTTTCATTAAAATTAATAGTTATCTTCTACATGACCCATTGATTAGCATAGCAGATGTAGTGTGGACCTTCAAGACCACATCTTTTTAATGATCATTTGAGTCTATGTGGACATAGTGGTTTCTGATTGCCTAGTCTGCATTGCCTGGACAGAATCTTGCCTGAAAACTGTCTGTCTGACGGGGGTGATGTATCTGTGATCTCCCACAGAAGGCTGTTACAACAAGCCGTTTCAGCAGAGGTTTGTTTTGTGTAAAGTCTGCAGGACTGGTGTATGAATGTCTGATTGTGGCTTTTTTTTATGTCTGCTCCTGAGAAGAAGCTGCACTTCAGACTATTGTTTCATTCAGTCTAAAGAACTCTTTTAAGCCAGAAATATTAAAAACTGCCTCTGGGGTGGAGATTTAAAAGAAAGACTGATTATTTTTTTCTTTTTTCTTTCAAAAGTGATGGATAGCAGTCAAAGAAAAGAAAATTGGAAGGAAAGTTCAAGTATGAAGAAAGAGGAATAGCCAGTCTTATGCATGCTTTTTGTAAGCTTGTGTAATTCAAAACACTTCTGTTTTATAAAAAAACCCCAACTTTCTTAATTGTTATTGCTTAGGTCCCTCATTTTTTATGCAAACTTCCCATGACTTCAGGAGGATTTCTGAGTGATACCAGTATGTGGTTCTTAATGAGGAGTCAAGTACTCATACAAGTTAGAAAAACACTACGTGCAGAAAGAAATGGCTTTATTTTAAAAGAGTTGCTGAATGCAATCTTTGTTTAGCAAAGGAGAGAGCGAGAGGCTCATGCAGAAGGTACTGGCTGGCGGTTAGACCAAGGAACGTTGAGCCAGGAGCTTCCTGAATCGTGATCCCATGAGAGCCAGTGACTCATGGGGTGACCTTGGGCAACTCACTTGACCTTCTTTTGTACCCCAGTCATCCCCGCTGAAAATTAGGTGAAAGGCATGACCTCACTGAAAAACACATGCTTCGTCGGAGCTGAGCTTTTCTGAGAAAACAAATTACAATGCCTGCAGCATTTTTTAGTGTGCTGTGTCACTTTGCATGCGTCCTGTGGTCAAATTCAGTACAAGAGCTGTCCTCTGATGTGCTGCTCAGTTGAAGCACTAGAGATCTGTGTATGTCCATAAACAAGGTTGCTGGGTTTTTTTCCCGAAGAGCCACCATGCTTTGTTTTTTAGCAAAAGCTGGGTTTTACTTGCTGTACATTGGGGATGCTTTTTATTTTCTTTATTCCTGTGCTTGAGATACCAGTGGAAAATGAATTAAGAGTAGTAATTTTTGCCTGCTGTTCACTCAGAGAACCTCTACAGATAGTCTGGCAACATATTTTAAGAAAATTCAGAAATATCCAAACTCCTGGTTTGCTTCCCAGCTCTCCTGGGAGGAAGACAGCTGCAGAGCAATGTGCTTCACCACACATCCAACATAGCTCTGATGTGCTCCTGATTTACCTGCAGAGCTCTTTGTATCCTGGTATTTAAGGAGGATGTAAGTTTTAGCTGACTTGTAATAATTGCTTTGGAGTATTCCCACTTTATATTAGGAATATACACCCCATTCCTACAACGTGTAGGAATTCTTTTTGAACCCAGTGGGGGTATTATCTCCTGCTGGGCTTTAACAGGTGTTGGCCTTCAGTAGATGCTGGGGTAGGGAAGCTTGTGCAGTGCAAGGTCCACTATCAGGAATGCGGACAGTGCGGGTGAACTGGGATCTAGGGGCTGATGACTGGTATTGACTCCTTCATTTCTTGCTTCAGGATCTAAACAGACTGAGCTGTGTCAAAAGCCCCTTGCAGCTGACGTTCCAAAATACCCTAGGGCTCAAAGTCTGCAGGCTGTGTAGAAAGGCTGTCAGTCCATTTAGCTGGTTGGTCTTTTTGCTGTTTGGGAAGGAACCAATTTACAAGAAGGCTAGCTCCTCTTCACTTGCACGAGGGTAAACCCTGCCTCCTCACCATCTGTTTCTTTTACCATTTTGTGCATTCCTACAGCATAACTTAACTAAACACCATCCTGCTGGTAAAATTATATTATGTCATTTTCACTCAGTGGGAACTGTCAACACCAGTAAGATGCTTCATTAAGTAGAAAACATCACATGATCTACTAACCAATTCTCAATCAGTCATCATTTTACGCAGCTGCTGGCAGCCTTTTTTTTTTCAATAGCCTAGTTTGAAGTTCGTAGTAGTACAAAATATTTTGGTGCTAAAATTGGCGTAGTTTTTAAAAGCCTTCATTATAAGATTTGTGTTCATTAAGTCTTTGCTTTTGCCCAAAGCTTTTGCTGGAATTATGCTTACATACAGGATCACTTGAAGGATCACCTGTCACTTTTTCACATTGGTTCTTAGGAGAGGAAGCACCTCACCAGTAAATGCCAGAAACCACCCTAATGTCCTGAGCAGCAATATGTGGTAATACCAGCATGTTCGTGCATGTGAGGGAGGGGGAGCGGAGGGGGAACACTTTTCCAATGGGAAGGCAAGTGGCCCTTCTTTAGTTCTTGGATGCAGAAGGACAGAGGGCGCAGGTGTAGAAGTACTTTGTTGTTCCCACTTCTGTGCTTAAAAGAGCGTATATTAGCTAGACAGTATTTAGAGATTACAGATCACTGTGATATTTTGAATTTTGATTATTTTTAATGAAAGGCAAAACCAGTTTTAAGAGTCATTGGAAGTTTGTCATATATTCTAACCTAGTTTAAGTGTGGTCAGAATGCCTTAAAAGCCAAAGCTAGGACGGAGAGAGATTTAGGTTGTGGCAAGTATTAGGAATTTTAGTTCCATAAAATTCTTTGAAATTTGTATTCACAGTATTTGTAAGCATACATATGAAGTTGGCAAATCAGTATGGACAGATAGGATCCATATATTTAAATGCCATGAATAGATATTACCCTCACTAATATCACTGGTGGTTAACTTAGAAGCTCATATACTGACAATCTGAATTATGTATTTTGGAAATTATTTTCTAATTATTACTTCTTTCCTTGTCCTGATTTTTTAAAATTATCTTTGAAAAAATTTAACAATAACGAGAGATTCCCAAATACTTTGGAAAGCTTCTCCTTGAAAAGCTGAAGTCTTCCAAGGAAGTGACTTAGTTCTTGTCATGCATTAGAACAATGGCCTGATTTAATGACAAAGTAGACACTGTAAATAAGGTATGTCCTCTGTTTGCCCTATTTATCACTGTATAGAAGTTATGCTGCACTCTAATTGAAGGTGAAGCTGGTAGCTTGATGCTTTCCAGAAGATGACCCTGTTTCAATTTCCTGTGCTTGTGCCAAAGTATTTGGGATGAAATGTTCTGTGCTGAATAGTAGCCTGGGAAGCATTTCATTTTATTTATTTACTCTGAACTTCTCCGCAGAGACTGTCCAGCCACTTCTGAGAGGGAGACTAATTTTCAGTCGTTTTATGGAAAAATTTGCAGTCTCGCTGCTCAAAGTGAAGAGCTTGAGATTTTGCTGCAAGCTTTCTCATATCTGAAGGATGTTCTTTTTTTGTACGTATGGAGGAGGAAAGAAGAAGAACAATTTCAATCCACAGCTCAGCAGTTACATTCTCCGCAGAGTCAGCACGTCTCAGAGTCGAGAGGGAAGGCAACTGCACCATCTTTAGGCAGGGAAGCCAGGAGCAAACTAAAGCACAGTATACACCCTGGCCTGCTCCAGGAGCATTTGCATGGCTCAGCCGTAGGATTTCCATAGTTTAATGTGGTGTGACCGCATTGCTCTGACAGTAGGTACTCTAAGCTGAGGTTGCTTACAAATCGCACTGCAGGAGGAGCCGGGGCTGAAAAACGCACATAGGAAAGACAAAGAGTTCTTTCTGAAGCTAGGACTGATGAGGTTAGTGCAAGGAGGAAGTTATAAGGTGTTAAGAGAATGTCAAAGGTAGCAGAGAAACTCAGAGGTGTCCAAGTTGCACATTCAGAAGCATAGTGTTAACAGGGCCTGTGTATATCTGCACTGTATTAAGTCATCTATTATGTGCTCATGTGAGATGTCTGTCACATAAGATGAACAAAGTTGCAGAAGGTTATGCAAGGAAGGGATTCATGTAGAGAGAAAAGTTGTATCTTAAATGGGTGAAGTATTGCAGAGCAGCATCAGAGGGTGTTAAGGGTGGGAAGCTTGAGTTCTGCCCTATAAAACTGAATCCTTTACATCACAGAGCTTTGGGTAGTTCTGAATGGCGCTATAAAATGTTGAGCACTCTGAAAATTCAGTTCTCAAATTGCTAGTTTGCACCCAACTGTTATTCATATGCTGCACTGACCGTGCATTGTATGCCATGTGATGTTACTCAGCCAAACTTTGTGAACAAATCTCCAGATTTTGTTATTCACCCAGAGCTATTTAGTTCCTTAGAAATGAAACTCCTTTTCCACTGACAGAACCTCGTTACCTTATTTCATAGGCATGCTGCAGTGAAGTAATTTCTTGCAGCGTTATAACTGTGAGCAGTCTTGGGACATTAAATAAAAAAGCATCGTTCCTGCAACCTTTAAGTGTACAGGTTGTCTCAGAGGAGGTTGCTATAGTGAGACTTAGGTCAACCAGCATGGTGTTTTCATGCTTCCTGGGCTAATTTTTTGCAAATATTTCTGGATAATTGATCAGTAATGCATGCATATTCAAGTGCACAGATTCCAGTACAAGAAACTGGCTGGAACTCCTGAACAGCTCTGCAAAGCAGCGTGTGTGCGGTCCTGATGTAAGTGGGGAGCTGCTCTGCATATTGAGGGGGTACATCAACAGAAGCTAGAGGATAGGGCTAAAGCCCTCTTTAGTAAATGTTTGCTTAAGTCAGCAGAACGCTGGTGAAACATGCTACAAGGAGTTATTTAATGTCAACAGAAAATGGGTCCAGTTATATTACTACTAGGCATGTGTTGAGGTTCATTAACCTGTCAGCTCTGCTCGTAGTTCTCAGACATGAGGTGTGACCTGGTGCCATTCAGTGCATTAGCATGAATACAAGCGTAGCGATATCACTGTATAGAATGGCAGCCAAAAATAACATCATCTTTGCGTTTCCTGAAGACGCTCGTTGTCAGTGTCTAGGACTTTGGCAAAGTCAGAGGTAGTCCTCACTGGCACAGCAGCTGCTGATTCATTGAACGCTTAGCCTGTGACACTTCCACAGAATTTGCTATGTAGTTTAGAAGGCATGCACTGATTATTTGGTTACTCTGTCAGAGCAATGTGTCTGCTTGAAAGCATAATCTTACCAGTGAATTTGCTCCAGCACCAGCGTTTGGCTTAAAGAAAACAAAGATGTTGTCATCTTTTCAGAGCAAGTATTTATATTGTGTTATATCAGATTGAAACTGGGCATGTACCTACTGACATTCAGTTGTGTCTCAATGCAGAACAAAAATAGCATTATCTAGCCTATACATGATAAGTATTGCCAAAGGAAAGTGGTTTAACTATCAGGAAGAATAAGCCCACAACTTGCACATAAAACACACCAGTAATTAGACACGCCTTCAGTATGGAAGTTTGATTCATTATGTTTTTGCAGCAATGTACTTGTGATACAGCATTGCAATAGCAATTAGCAACAGTAGAAACAGGTTCTTTGAATGAATTCTTACTAGCATTTATAATACTACAGGGCCTTTTATTCAAGTAGTAGCTGCATTTGAATGACGTTGGTAAATGTGTGCACATCAGGGGAAGAGAGAAAAAAAAGAGACATGCCCTCTTCATTCTCCTTCCCACCTCCCCTCCAGCAGGAATTCAGTAGCTGCAGAAGACAGACTGGCTGTTCTCAGTCATCACTGGTACAACTAGAAGTGATAGATCAAGGTCCTCTTGGCACTTTTCCTGTAGCTCCGTCCTTAGGTCAGGAACCCAGCATGTGAGTATGGCTGCCAGATGGTACCTTGGCTTCTCTCACAGGGCAGAAATCCTGATTTCTGATCTCCTGCAGCCTTAACACAGACTTCTGGTCAGTTAGCTGCTTCCCTAATCTCAGTTACAGCTCGGCAGTGAATGCTGTCTCCATCTCTTTCCTCTTGGCTTCTCTCCCAAAGCGGATGAAAACAACATAACAGCAAGTTTATCTGAGGCAAACTGGCAACATTTGCTGATTTTCTTCTTTTCCAGCCTGTATTGTAGGTATTATTATTGTTATTACTATTGTCATGCCTATTGCTGTGGGTATCAGAATATGATATGCTGCCATCAGTGTCCCTACTTGTGTCATCTTACAGCTAGTCGACAGCAGTTATACCAAAATATAGGAAGCCAATGGTACACAGAAGGCTTTTTGTTATTGCAGAATAATACAATCTGTCTCTTCAGCTGCTATTTGAGGGCATCAGGTTTATTTCTCTGCAGTGGCTTTGATGGGTGGTCTTTGTCCTTATCATTAAAGCACTCTTGGTCTAGCCCTGGATGTCTGATTAATCATCTCCTGGCCTAGGTTGAAGATCAAATGTTAAGTTCATGCTTGAGCTCCCTGCAGCTTTGGTTCCTATTCAGGCTTCTACCTCTTGGATAGTAAATTGTGAAAGAATCCAGTGTGGGCATAGAAATGAAAGTTAAACCTGATGTTTACAGAGGGAACAAAGTGTGTTGCTGCAGTCTATTATTGTTGCCCAGAGACTAGAGAAGATGGGGATCACTGATCTACAGAAAAGGTTTTTGCTGTTGCACTTTATAAGAACTCATTTAGCACTGGACTGAACTCCCCTGGACATTAAGGATTTTTGCAGGTTCCATCATGCGCTCCTTTGTGTGCACGTTATTTTGTGTTCTGGAGTATAAATGTCCGATACCATATACATTTAAAAATAAAAACCAGCAAGACTAAATCCCTTACCAAAACAATACTAAAAAGCACCCTCCCACGAAACAAGACTTTCTACGTGGAAGAGACTGTTTGAACACATTATTCAGATTGTTTGATATATTGTAGAGGGTACTCACACTTCAGTGAGGAGTGCACTGTAAGAATTTACAGACGGTTTGTTTAGTGCTAGCATTTTTGTCCATTTAGAAAGGTATTGTAACACCTTTCTAGACAGTTGCAGAACATCTTTACAGAGTGAAGTATTAGTCTTTCATGCTGAAGATGTTTTGGAAAAACAGTAAGAACTAAATTGTTGACTAATATAAATGAGTACGGTTCACTTTAGACTTCATCAGGTTTCGATTAGTGTAGTTCGATGACATGTCAGCTCATGGCATTACTTCCTTGCTGTATGTAATGGTGTAAACTGTCACAGCTTTTTTGTCTTCAAGCAGAGACGCCAGGTTTCAAGTGGCCTGCTTTGGGCTGCTGTTCAAAATCTGAGAATGAATTATACAATTCGTTTTACCTTGGCTGTGAGCTCCAGCTGGTAAACTGTTATGGATAGTCATATCATTTTATTTATTTGTTTCATTTCTATAGGGCACTTGCTTGGGCTTTCCCATGATGACTCCAAATTTTGTGAGGAGAACTTTGGCTCCATGGAAGATAAGCGCCTGATGTCCTCCATTCTGACCAGCATCGATGCTTCAAAACCCTGGTCCAAATGCACTTCAGCAACTATAACAGAATTTTTTGATGATGGTCATGGTATGTATTATCACACCTCATCTAAGCTACATGTTAGTTTTTGCTGTTATCTATTTTTTTAATAAGAACATTTTATACGAGCTTATTCATTCCTTGCTCATCTTCAGGACTATCTTGGAAATGCTTGCAAAACAAGGCAAAGGTCTAAAAGGCTGGCAGAGTCTCACCCTCCCTTTGCATGGTTCAAATGCAAGAGAGAAGAAAGAGTTGATGTGTGTCGTGTGTTGGCAATAATTTGGTTTGGAACACGGAGTGTTTTTTTTAAAAGCATGAAATTAGACTTCTCTTCCCAAAAGCCACAGATATGAGCTCAGAGAATACTTCAAACAGAGGACACAAGGAAATGGCTTTTTCCTCACAGAAATTAAAATGGATGATATGGTCTCCTTAGTGTTAGGCTACAGTTGTAAGCAGAGTGTATGTGTTCTAGTTACCATTAATGACATTTAGTATGTTTATAATGCCATTATATTTATTATGTTTATGTAGAGGGGCTGTAAGCAAGAATTAAGACTCCTCTGTGCTGTATATGATAAAAGATTACCTCTGCCCCAGGAGCTTTCCTTCCCAAGTCATGTAACTAATATTTTATTAAATATGTCATTTACCCTTTGGAGAATAAGTGCAAAACTTTCATTTGCCAAAAGTAGTAATAAAAACGCATAGCCTTCACTCTATAATGAATTTTAAAGTCTTCGTTGTGCTCCCAAAGCAACTGCAGTTCTTAAACAAACCATTCAAATTCCAAAATGCTGAGATAAAAATGACATAATTGAGTGAATGGATCAAGTTGTTATGGTAACCGAAATGCTTATGGATAAAAAGTATGGTATGTCTGCTGAAGGTAAAGGTTTTTTACTTTTAAATATTTTGTTGGCTACTTTCAGTGCGCTCTGAAATATTTTGTCCTGTTTTCCTCTATTGGAGAATGACTTCATTTTTCTCTCAATTTTATGAGATCCATTAATCTGTACTGTCCTGTTTTATGGTCCATATTGCTCTGGCATTGACTTAATATTACCAAGTTAGTTTCCACATATGAAGAGAACGTTCCTTTTTGAGTTTAGTTACTGAGGAACAGTACTGTTCACTGGGGTCAGAAAAAGGGACCTCTCTTGCCATCCATGAATGACCTCTTAGAGAGCACAAGGAACTCTGAACTACCATTTCCTCTTCTGTTCCTCTCACGCTGCGGGCAAGTAGAAAGGTCGTTCTCATTTTTTCCCTTTTTTTTGTGACCTGACCTCTTCTTTTTACTGTGCATCCAGCTAGCTGCTTTTTCCAACAACGAAGCAAGCAAAGGGAGCATTTCTCCCACCCACCTCACCTTCGGCTTATTTGTACCTGGGGGGATGCTTAAAATTTGGACCTTTATCCATGAGCTGGACCCAGTCTCAATGTGGAAGTAAGGAGGGGCTGTAACAATCAGTCCTACAGGTCTAAGAATGTAACTCTGCCATTTTCATTTGGGAGGAGTAGGTAGGAGCTTCAGATCCTTCAGAGCTGCGCTGTGGTCTCCTCGTTCAGCATGAGTGCTGTTTTCCTGTACACAAAGCTTAGCAGTCCTCAACTGCGGACGCTTTTCACAAAGTCATGTATTCTTTGCTGCATGTCAAGGGCTTAGGATCTGTCAGTCTGTTAAACACATGAGTTAGGGTACATTGCCCTTTCTAATACTCATGAATAGTTATCACTCAGGCGTGTACTCTCAAAGAGTTACCGATGTGATGAAATAATTCACAGAAAATTTGAACCTCTTGTCATAGAGGTCCATAGTCCTCTGGGAATTAATTTTATTACTGATGCTATTGGAGTGATGTCAAATACACAATGTTTAGGGAATCTGTTTTCTTGAAAGATCAGGCCTGTAGAGACCTTCTCTAAGAAACAGTTGTCCTTTTCTGCCAAAGTTTATTATTTTCCAGTTATTTATCTTAAATCAAAGATTTGTCTTAACACAAACACTATCTATGAAGTAAAAATGGAAGTCAATGATTTAAATTGCAGTTTCTTGAAATTACTGTGCTGAAAAGACATGCATTATTTTAGGAAGGGAACTTCTGGTTTTATTTTCTTCTTGCAGCCAGTGAATGAATCCATAGCTCCGTAATTCCCATTTGTAACATACACTGAGTGTACCAGAAACCACAGGATCCTAGTAGAGCATGACGCTGCCTTTCTGACTGCTTTGGGCTGACAGTAAAACAGTGCAAATGTGCCATATTTCTGTTTCCTTCAGAACAAACGTGTGCTTTTTGGGTCGCTCATTTTTTTTCCTTAGCGGGGGCAGATGTACTGTTGTGTAGTTGCAGTGTTTTCTCTCCCTTTTTGTTTTCAAGAAGGTGCTCCCCTGCAATCTTCCCATAGAAAGAAGAAAACCCTCTCTTTCTCAAGTGCTGCTGGGCAGAGAAAAAAAACCTTAACCATTCAGGTGTAATTTTGAGCAGTGTCGCAGGCATAATGTAGACGAGGAAGGCACAAAACAGCAGTAACAACGGAAGATTACAGATATTCATAGGCCAGGCTTTTCTTTTAGGATGTTTGTGACGGGATTTGCATAGTCATAGAAAGCTTATGTGGGAAACACTGAACAAGAGGAGACTCCTCCATTCTCTAAGAGGCAGCATAAGCAGTTTGCACCAAGCTTTTGGTCTGAGCGGGCATGAGCTTAAGAATTGTGCTTTGTGACAAGCAGGGCATGGCAGCATTGGTGTGGAGAAATAAATAAAGTGCTTCATCTGCTGCTCCTTATGGCTAAGCATAATGAAATGTGAATGAGGTCCAGAAGTTTGGATCTGTGAGCAGTATTCTACTACAAATAGAACAGTCAATCTCTTACCAAAGCTTGAAGTAAGTTTCCCATACGGATGTAGATGTTCACCCCACACCATTGTAACAGCAAACATCACAGTATTGACTCTCTAATTCCTTAACATCACTTTACTGATTACCGATGTTCCTGTTGGCAGTGCTGGGATAACGGTTGGACTTGATGATCTTAAAGGTCTTTTCCAACCTAAACGATTCTGTGTTTCTGTGTGATTTTCTAAATTTGGAAAGTGATGTTGGGGTGCAGACTCATCTTGTAAAATATGGATATTTACTATGTAGGTAGCTATTCCTAAACTGCATATTTATGTTCCCATCATAGTGCAGAGGGACCTAATCAATGGCATGAGTGGTTTGACTGATCTCCTGAGTTGCATTAGTGGTGCTGAATTACACCATAAACTCATTTGCCCGAGTAGTGAAACATCGGACAGCTGATCAAATTGCAGACACCAGAATTACGCACAGTTAAAGGCAGCTAAATAAATCCCAATATAAATGTCTTGTCCATGGTCAACCAGGAGGTCTGGGGAGGATCAAGGTGCTGATTCCCTGTCTCCTGAGGCCCACTCTGAGAACTATAAACATCACTGTCATGATATCACCGTTTGTTTTAAACCCATGAGATGACCCCAGACAGCAGTTTGACATTTAGGAAGAAAAGGCTGAGTTAGTGTCCAGAAGACAGTCACATTTATTTCCATCTGCTTTTAGCCAGCCCTCTCCTAAGGTACTAATTGCCTTTATTGTCATGCCAACCATTCGGCTATGGTATGATTGCTCGCGATTTATTGTGTTTGTCGGAGTGCTTGGTGCTCTGTGCAACCTGAAACAATGACTATTTCTGGTTTAATTAATTTATATACTGGTTATCTGCTTCCTGCACAGATCTCATTCTGCCTTCTTTTCCCAAGATATATTGCACATCACATTGAGGAGAGATAATGAGGTGGCTTAATTAACACTGTCATCAGACAACAATGTTGCTCTATACCAGGGCACACAGATGTTCTTTGGTACTCAGGACAAAACGTGGGAGTAGCAATATATACATGCTCTGTATCTTGCAATGTAATGTAGTGAATTGAAGCTCGCTCTGCCCCTCTCAACCTGGGGGCCCAGGGCAAACCATTCTCCAACTTCTTAACTCTGTCTTTTCTGACCACTGCAAGTAGGAGTTTGGACCAGCTGATAGTGAAAACACCTGCACTTCATTGCAACCTGTCTAAACGTAGATTACCACTGCTACTATCTGTAAATGTAAAGATCTCTTTTTTTTTATTATTTTCCTGTGGGGAAGCCTTAGGGGCCTTTCCTATCTTCAGTTTTGAATTTATCATGTGAGATCAGCTGGAACACCTGGCTTTACAGACATTATACGTTTCCTCAGAGCAGTGTCGGTTAAGGAGAACTTTGGATCTCGTTCCCCTGTATTCTGAAGGGGAGAAAATTCTGTATTTGCTATGTAAGCTTGTGAATTCTGTCTGTTATTCACATGTGAAAGATATTCAAACGGGTGTCAACTAAAATGACTGACAAATCAAGTATATGCAAGGATGTGACTTTTTTTTTCTTTTTCTCTAAATTTATATTGCCAGTCACATCAGTCATGGTAGATCTCAGTGATGGGCAGCAGTGTCTGTCATGGCAAAATTAATGTGTTATCACAATGTTTTAAAATACTGAATAATGGTTGCGCTTGGGAGTTTGATAAACGCTGCAGTCATATATAATAGTAGCGTGTACCACTACATGTTGACATGCCTTCACATCACTGCCCTAACACTGTACTAGCTTCCACCCCTATCACAAGTAGGGCTTCCGCTGATCTTTGCTTTTACAGAGTGTAGTTTTGACGACAACTTTTGGCAATGATGTCCTTCTCAGAAACCCCAGAAAAAAAAAAATCTGTGCTTCCTCACTCTTCACCACAACTTTATATTTTATACTTCAACAGGCTTTGAATGCTAGGGTACTTCTAATTATCTTTATCTTGTGGCACTCAGCTCATCAGTTAGCATTGGCACACCTTGTCTTCCTTAAAAAAGTCAATATAATCCAGATTAAAGATAAGGCTAGGGTAAATCAGGGTCAGCAAAGGACAAATGGAACAAGTTTGACAAGATAGAGAGTTTCTTGATAGTAAGTGATGATGCAGAAAGAATTTTTGGCTGATTTGGTTAATTGGCCTTAGTCTTCAGAGGAAAAAAAGAACAGCTGCGGTAAGTGTGTGCTCTGGAGGGGAAATACAAGCCATTGAGAGATGGGATATTTGGCTTGTTTAAAATCATTGCCATAGCTTGAAATTCTATCCTATTTGTGTAAATAGTGAGGATTTTATAGATAGCCTTTTTTCACCCATAATCCAGCTGAAGAACACTGGTGTAGGTTCCAAAGTGAGGTAAATTGTGGTAAGTTATTTTGGCCAAGGATAAGTGAAGCTTGCCCAGACCACATATTCCTTTCATGAAGTGTAAAAGAGGTTACACTGAATAAATAGTTCTGCATGTCAACAAGTAAGTTTTTCAATAGTAAAAAAAAAAAAAATCAGTAGATCCTCTAGAACCTAAATGTGAATTCTCATTTTTAGAGTGTGCCAGACAAATCTTGACTTCTGCAATATATCTCAAAACACATATTCAATTCTTTATGTTATTTTTTTTCTTTTCTTTCTGTTACTTATGTATTTTTGTATAAAATGGATGGCCTTCTTCAAACTAATTCCAGAGCAGCAAAGTATCATTCCCTACAAGGAAAGCCCAGTCCAGATTTACCGCCAACATTAGTTTTGATATGCAGCTTATATATTTCCTTTGATCTGTTGGGGTTTTTTCTTTTTTTTTTTTCTTTTAAGTGCCTTGTTGGCTACAAGTATGGTTTTTTATGATTTTTCTGGCATCCCTTTAGAAGCTTTACCATTTCTGATGTTCTGTCTTAAAATTCAAATTACAGCTTTGCTTACTTTGCCGTGAGTCTTGATCATCCCTTAAATCACAAACTGATAAATAGAGTGGAATGTCTTCAGAGTCAATTCTAATAAATGAAACCAAGATGAAAGGCCAAAGGGACCTGAGTAAAACTCATTTACACCCTCAGACTGGAAGCAGGCAGCTCAACACCTGGTACACTGCCGGGTGAGAACACAGCTGCAATAGTATGACCTTGTCCAAAACCTGATGACACCTCAGAAAGCCTTTCCGTTCACGTCAGCATCCTTTGAATGAGGTTTGCCGTCATCATCAGTGTGCCTAACTGACAGATTTATAGCACTGCAGAAAAAACTAGGAAATGAGTAATAACAGGTTGGTTTGCTCTTTTAGGTAACTGTTTGCTGGACCAACCAAGAAAGCAGATCCTGGGCCCCGAGGAGCTTCCGGGACAAACCTATGATGCCATTCGTCAGTGCAAACTGGCGTTTGGACCCGAATACACAGTGTGCCCTGGTATGGATGTGTGCTCTCGCCTCTGGTGTGCAGTTGTGCGCCAAGGTCAGATGGTTTGTCTGACTAAGAAGCTGCCTGCTGTGGAGGGAACACCATGTGGAAAAGGAAGGATCTGCCTCCAGGGAAAATGTGTTGACAAAACCAAGAAGAAATACTACTCAGTAAGTTACCAGCTGTGGTCCTAGGGAATTTTAGAAGGCATGATCCTCAAAGGTGCTGATTTTCATGGGAGTGAAAGAGACTTCATGGAAGTCAGATTGAAAGCTGCCTTATTTTTTTGCATGTCATTGGAGTGTTATTGGTGAGGGCTATAGGAAAAACACTCCTGAGTTTCAGGAAGCATGTTTTCTTCTTGAAGTATGAAAGCCTTCATTCCTGGAAAACTGGGAGCATCCCTTCAGAGTAGAGGATTTGCCCATTCAGTAAGTCAGATCTCAGGATGTATGGAAAGATTGTCAAGAGCCTATTCTTAACTTCCTGAATTCTTGGCAACAGACTGCGAGGTAAATTAAATCTGTAAATTTAATTAACAGCCCTCATCTGAAAGGCCCAAGGTTCCTAACATTAGTGAAGAGAAAGGTGAATGAAGTTCATCCAGAATATAATTTCTGGAGCAGAAAAGTTTGTACCTCAGTGACAAGAGTCCCCTCTGTCAACTTTATACATCTGAAGAGTCCCCAGGCTCATTACAACTGTCAGTTGCACAGTTCAGATACTTCTAAATTTACTGTCTAGACAGTAGCACTGCCCCTTCTGTTATACCCACAGAAGAGGTACAGACTTGTAGAGCTTTGTGAAGATAGTTGCAAACTATGAGAGTGATTCAAATCAAGCTACAGCCCTTCTAACACCCTTTTTAATGGAATTATAGCCTTCTACATGCTGTTGCAGTACTCTTTCAGCGGAGTTGCAAACTATATCTGACAACTCCACCTCTTGCCAGCAATTCAGAGCAATACCTACACATCACAAAATTATATTTAATTAATCATAGATCAGCTTTATGAACATACTCTGGGAGCAGAATCCCCTGGAGGTAGTTTAAGGGGTCCTATTGGTAGGAATAGCAAAAAATAAGAGAGCAGCACATAAGACTATGGCCGCTCTTTCTGGTGCATGGGTGTCTTCCATGAACAAGCTGAAGGCAGCTGTGCAGAGCAAGGCCTTGTATTGCCTTTCCATGCACAGTGCCAAATGAGATGTCATCAATGTGCAGATAAAAGACAGAAGTTAACTCTGCTGGGAGAAAGGAGGTGCCTAAGACCTGTTATCCCTGATTAAAATGACCGAGGAATGGCCTTCGTTTGAGGAAAACCTTAGCAGTGTCTTTGAGATGAGGCCCCTTTATTCACATTTGGATGATGTCCTTACCTCCCACTGTTCCATATATTTCAGGCTTCAAGCCATGGCAACTGGGGGTCCTGGGGACCCTGGGGACAGTGCTCCCGTACCTGCGGCGGAGGAGTTCAGTTTGCTTATCGTCACTGCAATAACCCAGCTCCTAGAAACAACGGCCGGTACTGCACCGGCAAGAGGGCCATCTACCGCTCCTGCAACGTTGCACCCTGCCCAGCAAATGGTAAGTGCCTTCGTGCCAAAGTGCCTCTGTGCTCCAGCCTCTGTGTTCATAGATAGCAAATACTGAACATCTACTGTGAAAGGAAACAACAAAGGTCCCTTGTAGTTTCTCCAAAATGTATTTACCAAGGCAAGATATTAATCATTAATAGAATGCCATAATTCTTCCCCTACCTCCACCCTGACGCCATACAGAAAGGATGCTTGAATGAAAAGAAATTTCAGTCCTGGAAAATGAACCGTAATGCAAACTGTAGTCGTTTAATGCTTATAAAGTCATGGGAAGATTTCCAAGCTAAAATAGTTGAAGGATTTGAAGGCCAGTTCTAAGTCAAGAGGTGAAGTGACGTAACTTAAAACTTACGTAAAAAAGAAATTGAAATAATAGGTGGGCATAATGATATTTGCAGCGTGGTCTGAAGCAGTCACTAATGATGTGAATAACTCTACAGCTAAATCTTTTCGACAAGAGCAGTGTGAAGCAAGGAACGGCTATCAGTCTGACGCAAAGGGTGTCAAGACATTTGTTGAATGGGTCCCCAAGTATGCTGGAGTGCTTCCTGGAGACGTTTGCAAGCTCACCTGCCGAGCCAAAGGAACTGGCTATTATGTGGTATTTTCTCAGAAGGTAATGGCATCTCCAATCATGATCTCATGCTCCGGTTTAGAAGAGTCCTGTATCTTAGAAATCTTTCTCTACAACATGGTAAAAGAAGTTAATAATATGATTCAAATATTTAGCTATGAAATAGGATTTAATGTTTTGGTCCACTGGTTATACATTAGGACCAGAACTGGCCTCTGAGAGACATTTTTCCACATTTCGATATGTGGATTAATGAAAAATATGGGCCTCTTAGTGCACTCTGCAAGTAGTTTGTTTTCAGTAGTGAATAAAGTGGTTTCTGCCTGGAGAGTCATCTGTCGTTCTGAGGTTTTCTGGAGGAGAAAGAGTACTATGAGTTAAAGGGTAAGTTTTGCCCTGGATCACGTTAAGGGAGTCCAGAGTAACTCTTCTGGAGCCAATTAGTATAGAATAATTTGCCAATTAGTATAGATGTGACTTGTGGTCAGTTTGTTAGATGCAATTCGAACTGAAATGCCTCCCACACTTACACTTGAAGTTTTCTGCCTCTAAATGTTATGAAGGTAACATTTAGATGCAGATGGCTCAAATGCAAGGCTATCTACAAGTACTGTTCTTGTTCTTATTAATAAGCTGTAAGACCATCATTAAAGCCAGGGTCATTTTAGTGTCTTACAGTGGAATTACTTGTCATTGCTTTCAGCCTTTTGCTAAATTTCATCTGCTTTTGGGCTGGGAACGTTAGACAAACTCAGTCTGTCAGGGTAGGCACTCTGTCCTGAGCAGGTAACATAAGTAAGTAACTGGGTTTTGCCAGTCAGATTCACTAAAGCAGATCTTTTCCATGTTAGTTTTAACGAACGGTCATTTGATTGCCTAGGTAACCGATGGTACCGAATGCCGACCGTACAGCAATTCAGTCTGTGTCCGGGGAAAATGCATCCGAACTGGTTGCGATGGCATCATCGGTTCAAAGCTCCAGTATGACAAATGCGGGGTGTGTGGAGGAGACAATTCCAGCTGCACAAAAGTCATGGGAACCTTTACCAAAAAGAGGTATTGATCTTGAGTATTACTAAAGGTATCTTGTTGTGCAAATAGAAACTCTGCTGTGTGCTTGCTTTCTTTCTGTCTCTAAGTACAATTTTCTTTCATATGAAGATTGAGCAAAAAAATACATTGCCTGTGCTTTATTGCACTTTCCAGATGTTTACAGCTGGCCTCTTAACATTACTTGGAAACTGGCACATAATCAACTGGCAAAACACTGTATCCAGTTCATTCCTGACACAAAGTGCCAGGGATAGAGGTGAGCACCCCATTAATAGGAAGATGGCCTAGAATAAGGTATGGCATCTTGTGCCACTTCCTAATCTTGCTGTGCCAGGTGGCTTGTGGTTTCTAGAGGACAGAGGAAAGGGAAGAGAGGAGTGAATCAGAAAGTTGTTGGGGTCGGAATAATCTGGGTATCCCTGAAACACTGCATTTTCCAGGTGCTGCTGCGTTAGCAAGTCACACGCTGAGAATGTGTTTCATCTCCTCTAACTCTGAATGGCAATGAGGACATCCCACCTGATTTAGTGACATGGATTCCTTGTGTAGTTAGTGGACACAAGCAGACAGCATTAGAGCACAGCTGTAAAAGTCTTCCTTAGTATCTGAGAGGGATTATACCCTAAAAATACCTTCTCACACTGCTGGCTGAGTATATGTGGAGCTTAGATGACCAGATGAGATGTCAGAAGTAGCATCTTAAGCATCTTAAGTTGCTATATCTCTTCACGTCCATTGGCAAAATATCGATCTCCAGATGGATTTTTTTTTAAGTCAAAATATTTATAGCAGTTATCCATCAGAGATTTTTCTGTCAGAGTTCAGCTTTTAACTATAATAATACAAGTAAAATAAAAGGAACCACCTCCATGTTTTTCCCTGACTACACTGAGGGCAGCGATAAGCTTTGTACTGAGGTACCGATGTCAAATAGGTCTACTTTCTGTCTGAACTCTTGTTTCCCTCCCTCTTCAAGTCTTAGGATTCATAGAAAAATGAGGATTTTTAATTATTGTTTATATAGATTCCAAGGTCTCAAAGGACTGCTGTAGTGATGTACTCACAGAAACTTCCAGTTGACAATTCCTCCTCAGTATCCGTGACTGCATTAGTGTACCATCTTTTAAAATGTACATAAACTTGATTTGGTTTTATATATTCCAAATTCTTACGTAGCATATTGAAAGCTATCAGAAGTTGAAATCTGATTCCTGAAATGACCTTTTATTTCTATGCATTTCGACATACTGGTTAATAGCTGTCGAAAATGGCTTTGAGAGTAGATTTATTCTAAATATAAACATAACTAATCTTCTTCCTTGTAACCCAATGATTACTCACCCTATGATGCCAAAACACCTCTGCCAAAAAGAATGAGTTTCCATCCAAATTAGTAATTATATAAACCGAATCTTTTCCAATTTGTAAATATTGGAATGTCTGGGATGTCTTAAGTGAAGAAGACCGTGCGAGATGTACTTCATGTGATTCAGTAATGATCCTTGTGCTGGAATCCAGGATCCAGCAAAAATGTTAAAGGGTCTTCATGAATTTCAGTGAGGCCAGATTTGTAGCATAGATATACTTGGAAATGGAGAGATTCTATTATAATTATTCCTATGAAATTACCATCTCACTCCTCAAATCATGCTTTTAACTGAAATGAGAATGGTCAGAGAGTAAAATACTAATTCAACCTCAATGTATTCAAAAAGCTGCCCCATTTAGAAAGTAATAGTCAACCTATCAGTACCGTGTTCTAACTTGATTTTGATTGAATTTTGGAGCGATGAGGATTAATTTTTTTCTGGAAGTACTGGTTGAGACAATTCCCTTATGTGAGTAATTGACTTCAAAATAAAGCTCTCACTAAAACAGTGAAATCTTAATTGGCTGTAAAATATTTTTTACATATGAAAAGGTTGTAGTAAAATTCTCTTTTCTCCACTGAAAAACAGCAGCTCCTTGCATGGCTGTCCATTATAAACCAAGCTGTAGCAATCTGTACAGTAAATGTACTGGGAAACTATTAAATATACAAGGGGAAACCAGTATTTCCCATAGCAGACAATCGCCATAACATTTGTTTGTACTTTTTTTTTCTTTTGAAGGAGTCAAAACATAATCTTCTGGAAAACTGGCTTCCTAGGAACTTTTTTTAAAAGGCTGTAAAGCCCAGTTGTCAGAAGTTGGGAAAGAGGAGAATTAAAGCTGCACATGCTTCTTTGTGCACATGGAGTGTTACAGTTCTTTGTGCATATGGCTTGAATTCTCCAGCATTGCTTTTAGGTTTTGAACAAATGATTTTGTAACTTTTAATACCATGTTTTAACAGAGTGATTTTGGCAACTGTTATGTAAAAATATTTGTGCAGTGCTGTAGAGCAGAGTCCCCCCCAGCCTGTTTTTCACACCATATTCCTTCAGCTTTATGGAGGTGCTAAATCAATAGAGTTTTAGTCGTTGTCCCGTAACTGCTGGAAATAGCAGGGGAATAGCACAAGCGTTTAATCTGTAGTCTGTGCAGTCTCTACTTGTGCAGCCAAAACTTCTCGAAATTAGCAGTCTGTTCTTTAAACAAGCTCAAAGGAGACCCCTTGGCTTTTATATGTTTCTAGTATAGTTTCTCATTCCTTTTTTTCTAGAAGTTTCAGCACTAAACTTTTCAGGTACGAGATACTTGCAGAATGACTTTGTCCTAGGTTTAGAAATGAGAATGCATGTCTCCGAGGTCCAGCAGGTAGCTTATAGCTATGTATGGTCTTCAGATTTTTTCCATGAATCAGTACAGTTAAAATAAATAACATACTTGTGATTGATAGTGATAAGTTCCAGCACACTTGCAGGCTTTGAATGCTTGTCACTTTCGGTAGAAGAGTTAAATATCTTTTCCTAAATCTGAATTAAGATACTTCATAAGTAGCAAAGGAGAGAGCTCTGTGATGGTAGAAATTAAACATTTGGGTGCACCTCATATTAGACACTTGACAATTAATCTTCAGCTTTATGAATTTCAAAGTAAACAAATTTTTTATCAGTGATCAAGATTATTTTTAAGTGTTCCCAAGGTACCTCTACCCAGCTGTTACTCTGCTCATGCTTTCCTTAATCATCATTATAGCAAAGACAGCAAGAAACAGCTGTAACCAATGCATATCTCATTATCTTTTCCTTGGCAGGCAAAGCGTGCATCGTATTTCATATCTCCCACCCTTTGCTGAAATATATAAGCTATCTGTTATTTTTCATTCCTCTCGTATCTGACTCACGTCAAATCATTACTAAAACTAAAGATTAAGCAATCTGAAGTAAGCGCAGTAGAAATTTCTTCGAGAACATAAAGAACAGTACAATAGACAAACAGTGGAACCTGGTTAAATTAATCTTAGATCAGTCTCAAGCCAGACGGATTCAGGGCCTGAACTAAAATGAAGCAAGGTGTGTCACACCAGTGACTTCATTAGGTGTTGCGGTAAGGCTCGAGGCTTATTTCACGCTAGCTACTGAATACTCCCTTGTTTTTTACCTTCTTTAGCAAGGGCTACACAGATGTAGTGAAAATCCCGGAAGGGGCAACCCACATCAAAGTTCGGCAGTTCAAGACCAAGGACCAGAGCAGGTTCACTGCCTACCTGGCCCTGAAAAAGAAAAACGGTGAGTACCTTGTCAATGGGAAATATATGATCTCCACTTCAGAAACAATCATTGACATCAATGGGACTGTCATGAACTACAGCGGCTGGAGTCACAAAGATGATTTCTTGCACGCAATGGGACACTCTGCCACAAAAGAGGTTCTTATCGTGCAGATACTTGCGACTGATCCAACTCAACCCGTGGATGTCCGCTATAGTTTCTTCGTGCCAAAGAAGCAAGGGCAAATGACTAACTCTGTCACCAGCAGTGGTGGCAGCAGCAGCAGCAGCAGCAGCAGCAGCAAAGTAACTCCACAGCTCATGCAACCCCGCTGGGTTACGGGGCCGTGGCTTTCTTGTTCTCGAACATGCGACACAGGGTGGCACACCAGGACTGTCCAGTGCAAAGACGGGCATGGAAAATTAGCTAAGGGGTGCCTTCTCTCTCAGAGACCATCAGCATTTAAACAGTGTTTGTTGAAAAAGTGTTAACCTGTGGTCGTGGTCTTCTTTAAAAGAGGTTTGATTAAGCCATTGTTGACATACTGGTATTAGGTCTGCCCAGACAGAGAGAAGCAAAGGCTTCAATGTACTTACATACAGTCTCAAATTATGGGCAGAATCTGCCTATTTGGACCAAAAGAAGATGTGCACTGCTTTAAATAATAGTAGGGTGATCTTAATATGTCAAAAAAACTAAGCGTTAAAGTTGTTATGAGCCCTCTGTGTCTGCAAAAATATAAAATAAAATAATGCAAAAGAAGAAAAACTAGTGAATGGAGGATCCTGGGATATTTGAAGGTTACAGAATCATCTCCCCTTTTTCACCTACCTCTAATACAGTATGTCCTTAGAAAATGTCACGTGTACCCATGATACCACAGTAGCTTATTTTATACTGTTTTGTAAATATCTTTCATTTGGTATGTCACTTTATATCACTTGGTTCTATTAAAAAATCAAAAGGCAAACTACGTAAGCAAAGTGATTGACCAAAGTATATCTGCAACCCTTGTGGACTTGGTCCATTCTTCAGGAAGGGCCGCAGATGTTTTACTGGAAAATGAAGAGCTTGCTGCTGGTTTTAAAAAGTAAGACCTTTTGGTTTTGACAAAAGGAAACAAATTTTCATGCTAGGAATTTCCTGACAGCAGATCATTATTCTATGACAAATACTATGTTTCCACCAAGAAGGAGCATTGCAGCAGCTTGCAGACGGGGGTTCCCCATGGGTACGTCGCTCAAATAGCAGCACCATCAGCAACTCCTCACCATGTGTATGTCAGTCACACACAGAGAGGAGGATTTGGCTGCTAGGAGGAGTTTGTGTACACTTTGCTTGTAAACCTTCCACTAGTTCCAGCTGTGTCACAGCTTGGGGTCCTTGTTGTTTATGAGCTATAGCTGCTAAGCTTCTTCTTTCCATAAAACAAAGGCATACTGTATTTTGTAGAAACTAGTTAGAGAACCAAAAATTACAGGTAAGATAATCAAGTGTCTTCTAACTCAGATATTCTGAGGCTGTGTTCAACTGCTTTCTCTGTTATTTTCTCTATGGCTTCCACCTTGAATCTAACAATGTGTAATGTACCTACATCTTTTGAAGAGGCTATAAAGGTCAAAAAAACACAGCAAGCAGTTAATATTTTATCACTGTTTTGTCCATCATGTCTAACTCTGGTATTCATCTTACCAGCAAAATTTGTAACTATTTGTCTTTTTTGATTGTTTTGTGTGTGTTTGGGGGTTTGGGGGGTTTTTTTTGATGCTATAGAAGGCATTCATGTTTTGTATATCTACCACATTTGGGAGGAAGAGGGGTCACTAGGAAGTCAAACCACATCAGGATGTGGAGGACTTGCCCAGTATCAGTAAGACTGTTTCCACAGTACAGGCAGTGGCTGGTAATAGTTTTCATTGGCAGCAACTTCTGAATCCCATTAATGTCTGGTAGGAGTTCTGTGACCGAGGATGGGCATTTCGCCTTCTGCAGGTAACAGGTGGGGGCCTGACAGCAACCCTGTTAAAATCGCTTCCTTTTATACCAGCAGGCTTTGATTTAAGCCCTAGGATAACAGGTACAGAAAAAAAAGGGTTATAATACTGATGAAAATAGAATCCCGATCTTTTATTCCTTTGTTCATCCATGCAGGAGAGTATGAGACTGCAGGAGGGTTTTCAGGCAAGCCTCACAGCTGTAAGTCAATGGTGCTCGAGCACTGAAATACCCCAGGCTCTTCTGAAAATCCCAATCACGAGATTGGTAGAGAAAACTTGTTGGCATATGTAGCAAGGGCAGGTCTCACTCCAGGCGGACACAAACATGTTTTTGTAACTGTTTTTATGAGCTCTAAGAAAGCATGTGATGATTTCAAAACAGCATAGAATTGCTACATCTACAAGTATGAAACCTGGAGAAGTATCTATTCTTGTACCCTGTTCTAAGTAAACAGTAATAGGGACAGGGCCGCCTCCTCTGTCAAAATGAATTACCAAGGAATGTTACTGATCATCTTTACTAATCATCTTCAGCTTTCTGGAATGGTGTGGCCGCCTTATTGGGAGTAGAATCTGGGCAAGGCTGTGGATCTTGAGGAAAATTCCCTACTTAATCTGTGATCCCACCCTAAGAACTGAGATCAAGGCTCTGAATATTTGCAGAGTTCTAGAACGTTAAGATTTATGGCTTCTCTACCTATTACCATAAGATCACTTTGAAGTGTCTTATTTTCCTTTCAAGTAATCTAATTTTTATACTTATATATGTATCACGCATTTTCTAGAACCTCTCAAAAACCACCATCAGAGGAAAAATAAGGAGACTTAACATTTGTCTCTGATACAACCGCCCTATTAAGTGGCATTTGGTTTTCCTGTGTTTTATCATAATAGAGACAGAATGTGCAAATATTTGTGTTTGCATCATAGTAATAATTTATTATGTATTCAACAGAATGAGTAAAGCTTTTGGATGCTATTCAGGCTCCGGAGGAGCAATACCACACACGGGTATAAATTTAAAGCTTCCATGGATCAAGAGTATCTTTTTTCGTAGAAAGAGTTTATTTATAAAAAATAAATAAATATGAGAACAAACCACTATAATGATTTTTCCCTCTTCACCGGTGTAGTAACGAAGCAAATGAGCATAAGCAAAAAGCAGTTGCCTTTATATGGTGAGGGCGCAAAGGGGACACACCAAGGAAGCAACCCTGAATGTGGAAGATAAACTAGGGCAGCCTGTTCTTGGTAACACTTGCTCCTTAGCTGTTCTTTGTAATGGGACTCCAGTTCCAAACCTTGCTTTTGTCAGTCGTAGCTCTCTCATGTAACTGATGAATGAAAAGTTGGTGCAAGGTATGTGACATGACTTTGTCATTTCAACTTCTGTTCTCCACTAAGTTCCTTGCCGCTCGCCTGTTAGGTAATTGTTTACGTTACTAGTGAGTGTTGCCAAACAGGATTCATAAAATGCATCTAGGGGATGGAAACCCGGAGTATTGCTCTTTGCATAAAAAAAAGCGATCGCTCCTCGGTGTTAAATTCCCTGCTGACTTTTTGGGACACATCTCCAGTGCCCTTAGGTGGAGTTTGACCCTTAAGTTTCAGTGGTTTTTAGAGCATCTGCTTTTCAAATAAGACATTCTCAGTAGGAAAAAGCCTATCATCTTTGGTTTGGCCATATGCAAGAAATAAAATTGAGCTGCCCTCCTGTGGAAACAGTTTTATCACAAGGGGGAGAGGGAATAATTTTGTGGATTAATCATAACTGTAAAAAAAAAAAAAAAAGCAACACAGCACTGAAAAAAATAAAATAATTTATTGTTTTTACAACTGGTATGTGAACGGATGTAATGAATTTATTTATTCTTATTTAACAAAAATACCAATTGTGCAAATTCTATATTTAAAATGTTTTGCTATCGTCTCTGTCTCTCTCTTCCTCGCTCTCTTTTAATTTATGCTTCAAATTTATGTTGAAAGTACGCCTTGTGAGTTTACATAATGTATGGCACTGGTTATTTTTTGTATGTTTTTATTTAGAAAGCTTTCTGCATGAAACAGGAGTATATGTGTATACATGTGTGCACACTGTATAGATGTATATTCTTTTTCTGCTACCGTCTTTCAGAGAAGTTGTAGATTTTTAATGTTGTGACACCTCATGCACAAAGCTCCTTGTTACACTTCATGTCGAAAATCTCTCAACTAGCAAGTCATAAAGATCTGTGGAGCAAAAAAAAGAAAAAATAAAAAACCCGTGCTAGCTCCTGAAGAAGTCAGGCAATGGCCTCGCCTTGGGCAGGCGTGTGCAGTTCCTGCTGCACCCCTCGGTGATTTAGCACTGAAGCTGGTAGGAGTCTCATCCTTTGCTTCCATGGGAGCAAGTTCAGGCTTGTCATAAATGGGAGTCCTCTACATGTAAATGAAGTTTCTCTGAGTGGTCAGGGTGGCAACTGACTCTTCTCTCATGCAGCTTCTTACATTTAAGTGAAAACACGACAGAGAAACTCCTGTGTGCCTCTTTAAAAATGTAGCTGAAACAACGTATGATTTGATTTATGAAGGCTGAACCATTAAAAAAAGCTATTTTTTCAGTCTTTCCACCATTTATATACATACGTAAATATGTATCTATGGCTGTAAAAAGTCAAAAGCCCTATCTGGAAGGCTTTGCAATGTTTTTACTTCATTGTATGCCAGCTCTTTGCACCATGTCAGGGAAAGGTAGACACAAAAAGGCCAGCAAAGCAAGCGTTCCCAGTGAGTGATTCCTTGAAAATAACAATATGTTTGCTTCTGCTTCTCATCCAGTCCAGCTACTGCTGAACTCAAGGGAACTTGTATTGGGTCCAGTGTAAGGGAGAAAAAAATGCAACAGAGACAAACCTCCAGCTCTTCCACAGTCAGCGCCTTTAGCAACACAAAGGACTTCTGTAGCCGCTTCACTAGAGGGGCAGTGCTGCGGGGTGCAAATAATCTGTCTCAAACTGTTGAAAGTTACCTTGCCCATCAGTACCCACATTCAACACCAGTTGAATTCCAGCCCAGCCTCTCTGCCCAGTGTCTGCTGCCACCCAGGCACTGCCAAAGACCCAGGGCCAGCCACAAGGCTTTAGATGAATTTGTGATGGCCAGGGGGTGATGCTTCCTCGCTGAAGACACACTCCAAAATGCCAGGGAAGGACTATAAGCCTTGACTTTGACGATCTTTAGGGCAGCCTTTACACAGGCTTTGTAAGGATGGAACATTAATAACTGGGTTTTCAGCAATACGTTTAGGTGAGTGTTTCCCCGCATGCTAATGAGTGCCGTGCTGTTGTCGCTAAGGAAGATGGACCCTATGGCAAGAGCCAAAATTAGATTCTTTGAGCACAGGCTGCATTTTTCAGAAAAAAAATAACTTGCTGGTTTAGAGGTTTTTGTTCCTTTTTTTAATTGAGTGATTAGTTTTTACAGAGTTGCCAGAGTGCATCATTGCATTCATACATCTCACTGGTAACATTTTCAAGAGGGTTTTTTTACTGTGGCTACACCGATGCTAGCTTGTATAGTAAAGCTAGTTCAAAATTCTTCTTTTGAATAACATTGCAAATACAAATATTTCAGATTATCACAGGTAATGACCCTTGATGTGAGAGAAATTGTCAGGTCCTCAGCTGGCACTGCAAAATGTAGCTTTGGGTTTTAGAAGATTTTATTACAAGCACAAGTTTTCAGTGACAGCATGCAAAATTTGAAACACCCCAAACATATTTTCACTCTGCCGGGTGAGTGGTATAAGAACTTACCTGCAGACATGCCGGACCAAACACCTTGATACATCCCCGCTGCTCTGCACACTGCGGAGCTGCAGGTCGAAAACAAAACTCACGATGTCATTTGCCCTGAAAGTTGTCTGCAGAGGCTCACGGCCACTGTAAGGACACTAAAAATCATTTCCACCTACATCAGCCTTGCGTAGTCTGTGCTGGAAGGCATGCGTGAGCACATGCAGAACTTAACTGCGGCTAAATGCAAATGCCTGTTTTACATGTGTGCATGTGTGTACTTGTGTGTACATAAGCACATGCATGTGCGGATATACACAAACAAGTATTTGGGTTGCCATTACTCCCACTCACGGGGCAGAACAGTTACACCGGTTTTAGTTATACCTATGTAAATTCAGAGTAACTTCATTACATCATTTGGCTTTGCAGGAGCTGCTTCAGACTTACACCACTTTAAGTGACAGCGTAATTTGTCTTTTAATTTATAGGAACTGGTTTACACAATTTATCGTATGAACTGTGAAACTTTGAGATAGTTTATCATATGAAACATAGGGACAGTCAAGCATAAATGCATTGTTAAAATCCCATCAGTTACAGGAAATAATATACTGAATTCAAGGACATTGGAGACAGTGTATACTCCTGTACAGCAATAAATCCATTTCATTTCTATTGTCAGGTCATCTGCCTAACATCAGGTAAGATAAAATGAGAGAGGTATTGTAGGGAAGACTAATGGGAAAGCACAATGTTTGGTTTTGCTTGGTTTATTTCACGTGCCTCTTTACTGGTGTCAGCATATTCTGGGAAGTGTCACTTTGTGTGTTACAGATAACTTGGCTGAAATACCAGTACCCACTGAAAAACCAAGATGTGTCACAAAACTTTTTTTTTTCATCCTAGTATGTGTCTACTCAAAGAGAGTTAACATTTTTAGAGCACTACTATGTCAGCCAGTTTACATCATAAATAATATGTTATGCAAAATATAAATTCATTTGAACTGAATTGTACAAGGTCTACACTGTACTATGACACATTGAAGGCCAATATTTTGTTTTGTAAACTATTACATATGTATAATTTACCAGTTGTAATCTGAAAACATTTGATTCTGTGATTTCAGTAAAAGTAATAAATATAAACTGTATCATAGGTCCAAAAACTTTGTTGGATATGGTATGTTTGTGGGCTACTGTTTGCCATTTGTGCCTCACCAGGGACGGATGAGCTAAAGGAGATTGAGCTGATCCCTATGTTAAAGCATGAATATTCTTTCTATATGTAAACACTGCACTTCAGTTGTGATGGGGTGGATTTTTGTCAAAGTGGTTTTGTGAGTCGTGAAATGTAAGAGGAGAGTGCAGAAAGCGGCATGTGGTGCTTGTCCAGAGCCTTAGACAAAGTTCCTGTTTGCTGCAGTTCAGAAAGGTGGGATCTCCTGAGCCTCCCCAAAGCCACCACGAAATCCATGGGGTCTGCCCAAAAGCAGCACCCTGCAGAATTAGGGGATCAAGATAGTCAGAATGAGATTCTTAATTAGCCATATAAACCAGCCTGAGAGCAGCAGAAACCTGCCGGAACAGCTCATGGACGTGCACGATGCCTGCAGAAGTGGTATTGCAGCGCGCATGTCAAAGGAAAGACAAAAGCAGAGACCTGGGGGCTGGGCTGGGGAGACGGGGGTACGCACGCTCCTACTGAAGCGTGGCTCTGAAGATGCGTTCTTACCAACACATACTTCTCTAGTAGAGCCGTGTTACTATGCATTTTAATTCAATTTTCATGCTGACTTCTTGCTTATCCTTTCTCATTCCACAACACTAAGTTGGTGGTTTTCTTGTTCCTGAAAACAAAGCTTGCTTTCCAAAAGTAAAAGCAAAGTCATCCTGTCTAAATCTTGCCCCATATGCGTGTCTACTCTATTGATTGATGGCATTTTTATGAATTTTGGATTTTCCCCCGGTTTTTTTTTTTAGTGTGGAGGTTTTTCTTTATTTTGTTTTGCAAATTGTAAATGAAATTGATTCTTATTTACAGAAACCCTTTATATATACCTAGGAATAGCTTTTCTTCCTTGTTCATACAATGGCAGCGAAGCTTTACAGAGCTGCCAGTACCTATAGAGAGGCCCAAGGCCCAAGGCCTTCAGAAAAATTTGTCTCCTGATCTGTTACACTACGTATAAATTGCTCAAACCACATGACAAGAGAGCTGTCCTGCTACTGCTTGGTACAATGTATGTGTGTATATATATATGCACAATATTACATACTTGTATACAGCCTATAGGTATATAAAGATGTTTCAGAAAACCTTGCTTATACGTTTACACTAGATGCTTATAAACTGGTTGCAGCCCATCAGAAGGAATACAGTGGTCAGCGTCGGTGAAGGCTGCAGTGGCAAACCTGTGCTAGAAAGCAGTTTTACCATTTATCCTGCCGAAAGGCTTTGGGGGAGGAGTCACCCGCTACACACTTGCTTCAGTAAAAAGTGACTAACAGGGTTTCATCCCTCCCTGCATCTTGCCTCAGCCAGGCCCCTGGGGCAGAGCAAAACCTCCACCAACTCCCTGTCGTCCCCACCTGCAGGTAGAAATAGCAGACATGCAAGCTTTGCCATAACTTTCTCCTCTATTTCTAGGTATTTTTTGCCCTTTAGAGAACTCCACAGGTGTTACCGCCTCAGAGGGACTTCGGTACCTCTTCTGGGTTTTCATCCGCATAGCAAGCTGCAAAGTTGCCGAGTGATGATGGCAGCTCCTACCTTCCCAAATTTCCATTCCGATTTCCTATTTTAGGGTTTGCAGTAGCTCAGAGAAAGCCATTACTGGGAACGGAAATCCATTCATATACAAATCAAATAGAGCAGAGACAGCAGTATAGACTTTCTCAAATGTCCAACACTGTCGTAATCCCATTACTGTGCAGGGACTGCTCTGTATCAGGAAGATGAACTCATTCTCTCTTAATGTATTTTCCATCTCTTCATAATATGACATTTCACCTCTCCAGAAGCTATACGTAATTACATGTGAGGAGGGAGACTTCTATTCCCAAGACTCTCAACTTGTAGACCCAAATCTCATTTTTAGGTGGGGATGCAAGATGGATTTGATCCAATTTCAGTCCTCTAGCCAAACTGATCCTTTTAAAAAACTGTAAGTTTTGGAAACCTCAGAATATATCCAATAATTAAACTAGAAAATGTTCAAGTCTTTCCACATCGCTTACACCGTTACCTCACTCTCCTTATGCTGTGCTCTGCAAAGTTTAAAGTAATGAATTCATTGTACTTACACCACTCGGCATTCTAAGCTGACCCAAGGATAGGGTTGAAAAGAAAATGCGTGGGAAAAAAAAAAATTAACAAAAGCCAAGGAAAAAGATCATTGTTTTCCATGCTTGGAGGACCAGGGTGGCAATCTCTTTGCTTTCCCTTGCTTTTTCTGGGAAAAAATATGTCTAAGTGAAAGCGCAGGGACATTTTCTTATGCAGCTGCTCAAGAAAGCTTTGTTGTAGCGATCATGTGCAGCCTAAGGACGAGCTTATTAAAACGGCTCTTGTGGCCATTGCCAGCATAGTCTCACCGCTCCAAGTATTGCTGAACAAGTACAGTAAGACAGGATAGTGGGATGACATTCTGGAGAACACATGTGCATTTAGGTATGGGAGAGAGAAGGGTGCCTCAGGAGGAATAAGGGGTAAGAAGCGTGGCTTTCTGTAATCTTTATTAGTTTGAACACATTTTGCCACAGGAAGCTCATAAGCATGTATTTTCGCCTACCTGTAATTTGGTTTACTGGTGTGTCTTTATTTTATTTCTTCCACCTATTCCTCTGTCCCAGTAAGACTTTTACCTAAAGGACCGGAATCTGTAGAATTAAAGCCAAACCCTCCCACCCATCCCTGTCTGCATGAGCCCGAGTTCTGCTAAACAGGCTCACGTTAGCAGCGACGCTTCCCAGCAAGTCACGACGGCGGCCAGAAGGCCGCTGAAGGAACGGCGTCCCCTGCCCTTGCAGCTGCCAGGAGAAGAGGAGGCTCGGGGGGTGAGCCCCGCAGCGCCGCGTGACAGCCCTGCCCGCATCCACTCTCAGGCTGTCTCGAGGAGTGAAGCCAGCCAAACTGTCAGATCCCGCCTATGTGCAAGGACGTGCCTATCTCTACCTCCTCTGAGCGTTTCACATGGGATGTGCATCGGAAAACACTTCCTTTTATAGTGCTGGCCCTGGCCTTTTCCCCCCTTACGCTTTTGTGGTGTTTGAGAGAGTGCAGTCAAAATGGATTTTGCTTTTTTTTGCTCTGGAGGCACTTGTTCCTTCTAAGTCTTGAGTTGCTGCAGGAGTGGGTGTTGTGCCTGGCCCCTCTGCTGATGGGAGCTGGGTGTTCTCATACCCGTTGATGATTTCGCTTATCTGCTGTAATGATGGAAGGCCACATGCCCCAGTGCGGTTCGCAGATGTAAATTCTGCCCTAGCCACGCCGGTAATCACAGAAGGGCCATACGTACATGGGTGTTAGTGCACATCCTTGCAAAAAAATGTGCAAATTGCCCTTGGCTGGCAATGCAGGAGAGGCCGGTTGGAAACCAGCCCCATGCAGCCATAAAGCCATGAAGGTACCAAGAGAAAACATCTGCCCGGTAAGCAGGAAGGCACCGGCGCAGTGAACATCGCAACGGCCCTGTCGTGCCTGACAGCATCAGGTAACTCACATCTTGAAATAGTTGAAAGCTGGCAGCAGGCCACCCAAGCAATTGCTTAGATGGCAGCTACCCAACGGGTTGGCAAACAAGCTTAGTTACCTAGTAAAGGTGGTCTGTAACTAAAGGGTAACGAAAATTATACTGGAAACATTCAGAGCACTTTAAAGTGGTCAATTTAAGACAGGGCCCTGCCCACTGGAAGTGGTCCTTTGCTGAAGGCCTCGCTGTACTTAGGGATGGTTTTGTCCAGAAAAAACAGTGTTAGATGCATTCTGTGTGGGCTGGGAGGAATGTTTTCACACTGATATTTATGTGGCATGCTAAGATCTGACAGTCATCCAGAGGGGTTTCGGCCAATATTTCATTTTAAATATATGCTGCACACAACTGAATAAAAGCACATGAAATGGCATTGCTTCTGAGGGGTAAACCGCATGGCAGAGCGGCTGCAGATAGCAGAGACTACGTACGGTAAACCAGTGGCTACGGAGATACAGGTTCTTTCGACAGGAATTCGAGCTATGAAAGGATTTAAGGGGAAATTACCAACCAGTCTGGCATGCAAATGCCAAAATACACAGTCAGACTCTTGGCCGTAGAGGCACGCTGTAATGCTCTTCAGGTTCACTTCAAAGGGACAAGAGAAGCTGCAGGAGTTCTCTGTGTAAACCTCAGCCTCTTCATGTATGCAAGAAATCACCACCAGAAGGCTAGCCCTTCACAAAACGGTGAACTGAAGTATTATATATGAAGAACTTTTCCTTCAGAGGAGAGGAGAAAGATGAAAAGGATGTTTTATTTCCCTCTCCATCAAAATAATTAGTATTTGGGGATGCGTTAATTGCATATTTTTGGCTATTTTTTTTCCCCCAAAAGAGTTTCTTAAGGCAAGGCAGAGACAGAGTCAGAACCTAAGACCAGTTGTGAGGTTACTGTGGAACAACTTTGCCTCCAAAAGGTCTCCGCCTGCCTCAGCCTGCTGAAGGCCTTTCCAGTATGACCCCAGCCTCGGGCTGCTGGCCCCCAGAGCCTGCACCTTCTACTCCAGGAGCCATTTCCTTTGGTCACATTCATATTGTTTATTTAAATCATCACCTGGCTTGTTTTCAGAGCTAGTCAGATTTCTAGAAATATGTAAAAGAGGATGGTAACAACCTAGTAGATTAGGAAAAAAAAGACATTGGCAAAAAAATTAGGAGATGTAGTTACTTCTCATTTACAACTGCAAAATAAAAAAGAGGGGGGAAAAGCTCCAAGAAATATGTCCAAAGCTCTGAACAGTATCTCTTCTATCTTGAGTCTGGACATAAGCCATAACCAGGCAGCATCCAAAAACTTTGGAAAACTCAGGGAGTTAATCTGGATCTTGTAGAAATCCTTATATTGGAGTAAACTTTAAAATATGAAGCAGAACAGCTAAAACAAGAGAATGAAGTAGCAATAGAGGAAAAATGCTTTCCTTCTCAGATACAGAGGGACAAGAAGTAACTAAGAAGGGAGCTTAGACAGTTTAGAATAATTTCACACAAGATTAAACTTATCAGATAAATGTAAGGAACAAAAATGTTTGATTCTATAAGGATAAATATGGATTTCCATTAGAACTAGTAGCTTTATAGCCCAATTATTTATGAGAATGTGGAGATTGTTACTAAAAAAACCCTGAAGATAGCAGCCCAGATGGGTTTATCTGTTTAAGCCTTTCTAAAGCTTGAAATAAAGTCTTTAATTAGATATGCCAGGAGGTTCCTACTCTTGCACGGAGACAATTGTAGCTGCAATATACATTGCAACTCACACAGGGGTGGGCATGAATCAGTCGTTCCTAATGTACTTCCTAACGTAACACTGGGGTTTAAAGCAAAGGGTTAGTAGGTAGATCAGGAAGCTTCCTTGATACGCGTGCTCGGGTCAGTGAGATGCACCATAGGAAACGCACCTCACAGGCAAGGGATTTAGACTGAAGCTCGATTAACAAATGCTCCAAGGGCTCTTGGTGTCATTACACAAGAGAAAGGCGCTGGCTGATCAAAATGGGAAGGTGGGAGCACTCCTCCTCCCTGTGGGACCAGAGTAAGGGTCCTGGCTGAAGATGCACCATGACTACGGGTTGCAAAAGCTCGTTGAGGGACAGACTCATAGTTGCTGACCCCAGAAATTTGTGAGAATGAAGGGATAAAGCCTTCCTGGGAGCCAGTGTTCAAGCAGGGGTATGAGTCCAATCCACCTGACTAGTTTGGTACAGGTCCCGTGAGTAAATAAACAGCCTGGTCATTTGGGACATGTCCCAAAGCACTGCAGGGAAGTAGCTAGAGGACCACAAAAACTACGTTGGTCTCTGTATGGCAATAGACAGAGGTTATTTTAGCAGTGTGCAATTTTTTCTGCTTCCAACAGCACACAAAAAAAGTGCCAAAGCAATTTGCCAGTGACAATAATGTGTGGTGTAATGTCGAGGATGAAAAACCTTTGGCTGGGTTTGACCCAGTATAAACCATCCCTGGGTCTACTCCAGTAATATTCAGTGTTAACCGGCTATATCTGGGCTTTTTATCTGAGTAGTATCTGTCCCTTGAATATAGACAAATATTAAATTATGTCTACACTTAAGGCAGAGCCCTTAGTGTTGACTTAAAATGTAACTCATGTTTCTAAATCATTTCAGTGAATTTGTAAATCCTACCCTTAAATTTTTTGAAAAACATACATTATGATTTTTTTTAGTCTGCTATTTAACACCATAGTGTGATTCTAGCCAAGCCCTGAAATCCCACGCAAGGCAGATTATGTTTGGTTCTCTGGCTGTCTACATATTTTCTCTCCCCTATGTACCTTACAAGCCAATGCCTGAATATAGCCCTAAAATCATATCCTTAGTGTACACCCAAGAAACCACATTCGGTATCCTGTCACCCATCATATTGAACTGATTGATTCTACCAGGATTGTTAATAAAAGCATAATTTCAAAAATGTCTTTTTACTTAAAGACTTTTTTTTTTTTTAATGGTATAGTAGTTATGGCAACTGCTTCCTGCCACCTCTGCTGCCAAAAGCCACAATCCAACCATGAAAAAGAGCTCCTCCATCCAAACACATTTTTCAGTGGACAGCAGCATTCCCTGGCTAGAGCACACTCTTCCCTTCCCTTCTGGCAAACTGGAAGCCAAACAAAATCTGTAACAAATGTGAGCTGAGGGTGAGGAATTAAGTGAACTTCTTTCAAATGACTTTGTATTTTTACACGTACATGTAAGAAAAAAGAAAAAAAAAAAACACCTCGGGGAGCGGCAGGGAGAGAAGAAGCCAGCCACCCCCCAGGGCTGCTCAATGAAAGAAAATGTTTTTCTCTCTTAGAATGCACATTTGGGATTCAAACTCTCTTAAAAGTCTTGGCATAATAGTAATTAAAAAATTGGTGAGTTATTTCCCCTTCTCTCTTAGTTTTATTCTACCGCAGAGGTCAGTGGCAGGCTTTCTTAAGTCTGGTGTATTTCCTGCATGATAATCAAAGTTTGCTTTATGAATTTTAAAATAAAATGTCCCTATTCTTTGCTAGTACCAAAACTCTGCTTCTATGAGTAGGCCTTCTGGTCTTGACACAAAATAATACTTAAATTCCCTGTTTGACAACAGGGTAAAGCTTTTAGAAAAGCTTTACAATTATTTTTATGGACTGTATTTATAATTTTTTTTCTTCTCCCTAGGCTTAACTCCAATGCACAGTTCCATGGAGCTTGCTTGTCTTTCTCTTGCCCCCTTGGCTGTGACCTTTTAGCCACTCAGAAAACAATTAGCACATTTTCCAGCAGATAGTTGGATGATTTCATGCTTTCTTACTATGAGAAAACATTGTAACAGACCACTTCAGCAAACAGTCTCATGTGCTGCTCTGTCAAGCCCCTGCATAGCAAATGAATAGAAATGTACAGGAATGGCAAAACCCGGAATGAATCAAGAATCATGATAACAATCGTGACAACAGCTACTTATAAAGCAGGAATTCTCTTATAGTCTGAACTGGGAAGTTTTATTAAAATGCAACACAACCATCACGATCAAGTCACTCTGAGATTTTTGGCTGGGTGTGCAAAGAAGATAAGGCTTGAGTTCCAGTACTAATTAGGCATTGCACACATTTTGATTATTAATAATTTCCACCACAGTAGCTTCAGCCTCCAAAATATTTTGCAAATAAATTGCAGAAACACAGTGTAGACAGTGTAAGCACCCAAAAGCACATACAGTACGCAAGCCTGAAATTATGAAAAACAGAGGGGAAGGAAAAGTAGCAGCAGAGACCCAGGTCCAATCCAAAAATGTGAGGCCAATATTGCTAGGGTTTTGCATAATGTTGTGAGGTTAGCTTAATGGCAGGAGTCATCAAGTGGCCCCCTCATGCACGTTCTTAGTGTGAGTTGTGTGGCTAATGGTGGCTACACAAGCCCTGTTGGTGCCATAGTCCCAAAAAAGAGGAAGGCTGTACAGCAACAGGGGTGTCTGCCCCCTGCTCTTGTCTCCAGTTCCCAAACCTGAGCCAGCATGCATTGCAGCAACAGGAGAATGAAATGAGAAGAAAAGGCAAAGCATGTACGTATGGCACCACAAAATAAAATGATTCACTGATTAATTAATTATGATTGGATTTTTCTCCCAAACAAGTTATGCTGGGTTTATCCAGGACTAAGCTAGCTAAAAGAGTCACCATTCAAAGCATAATCTTAATCAAATATCCCCAGGTTTCCCTTAACTTTGAATCTGAGCTGCAAGATTTCAGAATTTGCCTGTGCTTACACAAGTCAAATGAAGTGGTGGCCATCAAAGAGGCATCAGAAGATATCGTACCCCTGCTTCCCAGCTGAAACAACCAAAGACATAAAAATCATAATTATCCTGCTGTAAGTCACACAGTGAGCAGAAGCACAGCCAGGAACATACTGTGGGCTTCTAGGCTCCAAAATAGCAATGTAAGACAACTGTTCCTCTTTTACCGGGATTTTTTACAGCTGCTTTTGACATCAGGTTGACATTCTCGGTTATTTTTCTCATTAAAGTCCACTCTCGCAGCTGCACCCACAGAAGCAGCTCCCCACTGCAGACAGGAGCACTGGTCCTGCCCACGGCAACACTTCAAGTGACTTTAATGAGTCAACCCCAGCACCTTTGCTAACTGACAGAGGAAATTAGGCACTTAAAAGGTACAAAACTTGTGGCTTTTGCCATTGACCTTAGATGAGATGAGCTGTGCCCCACAGGCTCTTGTTTCTCTCCATTGACTACAAAGGGGGTGGAGAGTGTCTAGGTTATTAGCTGTGGAGAAGGCTTCTACCTTTGACCAGGCAAATCCATCCCTGGCCTCAGGCTGCTCTACAGACTGCTTTGTGGTACAATGGTTGACTTCCATGCAAGCCAGTCTATGAAGACAAACACTGCTGTCATAAATTATTCCAGTGGCGTGTTGTCTGCCAAGGGTGTATTACACTGTTCCTCATTAATTTCTTTTAAGTTTAAATACATAAAACTGTAGCAACTGTTTCATAGTCTTTCAAAAATGTAAAAAAAAATATTTTGACACTGGGGAGGGGTTTCCTCTCATGGACTTTCAAATCTGCATCTGAAACAGTCTTTATAGGCGCCTGTTAGATCCAACGGAGAGAAAGGGGGCACTTCACACGTGCTATTCATTTCACCCTACATTAGGCATCCATAACAGGGTAGATGAATTGCACATTACAAATGTGTGTTTCTTTCCAGTGACAAAGGGACATAGGGTTCAGATGTAGACAGCTACAGTGCAGATGTCTGAAGCTGAGTGAGATGAATCTCATTCCAGGTCTCAAAAGGCCTGAAAGTGCTTGGGAGCAGTATCCTGTTTCCAAAGAGCTTTCAAGTAAAAACTCAGTTCCAAATGGCTATAATTCTTTCCAAAAATTGACTGGATGAAGGCAGGTTTGTTCTGCGGCATTTTTTTTCACTGAGCTACCATTGTGAGAATTAGTAATGTTCCAGTTCAGACTCTCTCCCTCCCTATCATCCCTCCCCTTTATGTCCTCCAGCTCTTACTTCACTGCAAAGTTATCTTCAATCTTGTGTAAGAAACTATATGTCCTCTTTGGTATAGAAAATATCCTGCAGTGAATTCAAACCCCCTCAGAATGTGAAGGTTATACATACTGCAACGATTGCCAGAAAAATGCTTTGCTCCTTTCCCACCGTCCAAAATATCCAATTTTTATGCTCAGACTTATTTGCAGAATTTTTTACTAATATGAAGTTGTTTAAAATCAAATTATGAAGGCCTTGGAGAGATGCAAAAGTATTTGTGTCAGCCTCGATATTACAATATTAAAATTGTATATTACTACAGAGGTTTTAAAGTCAATTATTGGATTATACATTAGCACTGGTTATTACAACTCAATATCCCTATTACACATCTAATGTTGGTAAGCCTTTAGCTTCAACAAGCTGTCCCAGTGAGACCCAAAATGTAACTGTGAAATATGTGGTGGCTTTGAATGCTATGCAATGTGCAGAATCCCATAGTGAGTAGATCTCGTTGCTGTGCTACAAGCACAAAGAGAACCCACCTCCTCGCCCATTCATTGTCTGTGTACTTCCACTATCTCTTCTTTTTTGGCTTCTTTACCCTGCAGTGAATAAATGTAATCAAGCCAGCTGGTGCTTCCATGTCTGTGCACAGTTGTTCCGCAGGTGCCACTAAATTCTCTTGAATATGCTCCAGCTCATTCCCTGAATAAACCCCCAATATCCAGGTTTCCTTTTTTGATTATAACCAAATACTAGTTATAACCATACTATAACTAAATTATTATATAAGCCAAATGCCTTACCTGAGCCATCAAAAAAAAAAAGAAAAAAGAAAAAAAAACTTCCCCAAATGTAAAACCTTGACTGCCTTTTCTGAGCCGATACAGTTGATTTAAATACCTTTAATTTCATGAGTGCATAGATCTATGGAGACCTCAGTGCTCTTTATGCATCCATGCCAGCTGTGGCAGTAAGAAAGGCAGAAGCGAACAAAATACTAGACTCGTCAAGGGGCCAGGCTTTGGAGACAGTGGCGAAAGAAGTTTTTGTATCCAGGCAGACTTCATACTGCTCAATTCCCACTCCATCTCTCCCAGTTCCTGGGAAGTGAACCTCATGAGGTTCAACAAGGCCAAGTGCAAGGTTCTGCATCTGGGTTGGGGCAACCCCCGGTATCAATACAGGCTGGGGGATGAAGGGATTGAGAGCAGCCCTGCCGAGAAGCACTTGGGGGTACAGATGGATGAAAAGCTGGACATGAGCTGGCATTGTGCGCTGGCAGCCCAGAAGGCCAACCGTACCCTGGGCTGCATCAAAAGCAGCATAGCCAGCAGGTCGAGGGAGGTGATTCTGCCCCTCTACTCTGCTCTGGTGAGACCTCACCTGGAGTACTGCGTCCAGCTCTGGAGCCCTCAGCACAAGAAGGACATGGAACTGTTGGAGCGGGTCCAGAGGAGGGCTACAAAAATGATCTGAGAGCTGGAGCACCTCTCTTATGAGGACAGGCTGAGGGAGTTGGGGTTGTTCAGCCTGGAGAAGAGAAGGCTGCAGGGAGACCTGATTGCGGCCTTTCAGTACTTAAAGGGGGGCTATAGGAAAGATGGGGACAATCTTTTTAGTAGGGCCAGCTGTGACAGGACAAGGGGTAATGGCTTTAAACTAAAACAGGGTAGGTTTTGACTAGATATAATGAAGAAATTCTCTACAATGAGGGTGGTGAAACACTGGAACGGGTTGCCCAGAGAGGTAGTGGAGGCCCCATCCCTGGAAACCTTCAAGGCCAGGTTGGACGGGGCTCTGAGCAACCTGATCCAGTTGAAGAGATCCCTGCTCACTGCAGGGGGGTTGGACCAGAGGACCTCTAGGGGTCCCTTCCAACCCAAAACATTCTACGATTCTAAGTTTCTTTTTATCCTTTAGCTGTAGGTTAACAGGCAACCATGTTCAAAAGAGAAGCCGCATAACACAGGGGAATCAAATATTTGTGGAAGGCATCAGATCCCTCAACGCCTTTTGGTACCCAAATGACTTCTGCCCAAAGCAAAGGTGGTGTTCTTTCATTTGTATTGTTTATTATTAACATGTGGTATTTGATGAAAATCATGAAACTGAAGTCGTAGTAAAAAAGTACTCCTGCAGGATGTGAGGACTCCTCCTTTAGCACTCTTGGTGAATGCTCTCACCTTTAGGGTTTATTATAAATTAGATCCCATGACTCAGTTCTCAGAAGTTATAAATATGAAAGGGATTTCTTTCCCCCTTCAACTATTCCATCATAAAATGGAAGGTGACTAGTAGAAATGTGTCTTGTTCTTCCGTTGCAGACAACTAAGCTAGTTTTAAAACCAAAATAATCAGCCATACCTATTAAAAAAGGTAGTGACAATAGGCCAGCGCTTCCCCGTGCTAACATTTGTCATTCCATGTGGCTCTGTGGGCGCTGGTGGAGTGACTCCACATAAATAACTCCACTTTTGGCCCAGTAACCACAGATTTACAAAGGTCAAGGTACAGCAATGGCACCAGCAGCTCCTAAAGAAACAAGTATTTAAGTGCTGTGCCTAACTCCTGAGTAATTTTAACACATTTGCACTGCTCGCCAAATGTCACAATGTCATGTTTACAAAAATATGAATGCTTTCATGTGGGTCTAGAAAGTAATATTTACAGTACAAAGTTTATCTGCTTATATAAAAGTGTTTGTCCTCAGTCTTCCCGTTGCTCTAACATAGAATTATCTAAGATGACTTCTACTTTTGCACACAAAATTACAGAATTAAACTGGTGAACTGTTTCTTTGAGTATTATTAGCAAATTTCATGTGTGCGTATGTGTGTGTGACTGAAGGTTGTTTAGTGCCATCTTTTGGGTGGTCCTATTACTACAGAACAGCTTTATCAAATCAATTACACATTTGCCATCATTCCCGTGGCTAGGAAGCCACGTGTTACTAGTTCCCTCAACTTGTTTCTAGAGAGTTTGGGGATTTTATCCTCGATTACAGCTCCCCGTAAGATTTTGCTTTCTAAAGTGTACGAGCTCTCTAAAGAACAAGAGGGGGCTGCCCGCGTTTCAGGCTGTGCTGGCCAGGGTGAGGGAGCGGGGACACACTTTGCCTCCGGGGGACCAACCTGGCAGAATCAGCGCAACGAAGGCAAGGAGGCACAACCGGTGACAGCAGGTGTAATTACACCATAGAGGCAGACCGATGCTCGACAGCTGGGTGAGAAAACAGACGTTTAGGCCTCTTGCTTGGGATGAGAAGTGCCTGTATCAAGCTCATACCGACCTTGAGAACTGAAGGGAAACTGAGTCGGAGAAGCCTTGCCCGCAGTAGCGCTTTGAAACAGGACAGGTGCTGCAGTTTCTACAAGCTCCTTCAGGGCACTCCTGTGGTGCAGGAGTATACCTGCACCCTCATAAAATCAATCCAATTTCACCCTCAGCTTACACTGTTCGGTTCGGGCTAACTGCAAACTACCTTGATAGGCAGCAGACACCTATGGAACAGCTCAAGTTGTCTGCATTTTTTTTATTATATTTTCAGGGGAAATTGTTTAAAAAGGTACGTGCCTTTAATTATGAGATTCCAGTCTTCTTCCAGCATTAAAATACTTCCAGCCCTCTCCACAGCCACATTTACATGAAGACCATACACGGCTGAGTGGCAGTAGTCAGATGACAAAGAAACTCGATGTGAGGATGAATTGCTGGGAGTGTTTCCATGCTGCATAAAGAAATCCCCCAGCCCTTTCTTAGCACACAAATCCCCAAATCCCCAGCAGCAAAATATTTTCCTATTTAGAAACACTGGGTTTTTTCCAACTTTGGCCAGTGTTCATGCTATTTTATAAGATAATTATCTGTGTAGCCCAGTCACGCCCTATATCACCACATTTCTTTCTTCTGACTCTTAACATAAGACCAACAGTCAAGTAATTAAATTAATTGTTTATATTTTGTCTTTATTCTGTATTCCCTGCTAGCTCTAAAACCAGATCATATGTCAAAAATAAATAAATAAAAAAGCATCCAAAAATCCAACTTAACACCTATACTGATGCCATAGAATTAAAAGCATAAATTAAATATTATGCCCATGGTCCTGGTACGTGGTACCTAATAACCAAGTCTAACACCTGCCTTTTCCACAGGCAGTCTAAAATGGGATTAGATAACAATGTCCCTTTGAAAAGGTCAGTGGTCAACTGTTTTCCTCTTAGGCAAGACCAAATCCAGTGTGGTGAAGTAGGTGATGCTTTCAGCAGGGTTTCCTTTTCCCTTAATGAGATGAGAGGCCTTTCTACCCCTTATCCCATTCTACCCAGGAACAAACAAGCTACTTCCCAAAACAAAGCCTAATTTCACGTGTGACAGGGAGAGTACAGGACTTGGAGGTAGCTGGGCTTTGAATATCCCCTTGCCAGCAGTGTAGGCTGACAAAGAGCAGGTCAGGGTTCATACTGTGCTCCCTGGCGCATGGTCCCAGAGACAGCACGGACAGAGCCAAAGGAATTACTCCTGTGTGGAACAGCATTTATTGTAGATTTTCACAGCATTTGGCCTTTAAGTCTAGAGCACCAGCTGATCCTTTTTTGCTAGCTGTTAGGCTTGAAATGACATATGCGCACACTGCAAAATTTTGGACGAGGCAGCCTCCCAGACAAAATGCTGATGTCTGCAAATAAACTTATCTCTGTGGAAATGTTCCCCAGGCACCACTTCCTAGTCCAAGTGCTTTGTTGGAAGCTTTTTTGGAGGTATCAGAAGGTTTGCATTCCCCTACTCTTGGATAATCAAACACTGCTCGCAAGCTTGTTTGGATGTTGCAATAAGACCAAGCAGGGAGTTTATGCATGTACGGTATGTAGCACTTTAGGGACATGAGTCTGGAATCACAGAATCATAGAATGTTTTGGGTTGGAAGGGACCTTTAGAGGCCATCTAGCCCAACCCCCCTTCAATGAGCAGGGATCTCTTCAACTAGATCAGGTTGCTCAGAGCCCCGTCCAACCAGGCCTTGAAGGTTTCCAGGGATAGGGCCTCCACTACCTCTCTGGGCAACCCGTTCCAGTGTTTCACTACCCTCATTGTAAAGAGTTTCTTCCTTATATCCAGTCTAAATCTACCCTCCTTTACTTTAAAACCATTACCCCTAGTCCTGTCACAGTCAGCCCTGCTAAAAAGATTGTCCCCGTCTTTCCTATAGGCTCCCTTTAAGTACTGAAAGACCGCAATCAGGTCTCCCTGCAGCCTTCTTTTCTCCAGGCTGAACAACCCCAACTCCCTCAGCCTGTCCTCATAAGAGAGGTGCTCCAGCTCTCAGATCATTTTTGTAGCCCTCCTCTGGACCCACTCCAACAGTTCCATGTCCTTCTTGTGCTGAGGGCTCCAGAGCCGGACGCAGTACTCCAGGTGAGGTCTCACCAGAGCAGAGTAGAGGGGCAGAATCACCTCCCTTGACCTGCTGGCCATGCTGCTTTTGATGCAGCCCAGGGTACGGTTGGCCTTCTGGGCCGCCAGTGCACATTGCCGGCTCATGCCCAGCTTTTCATCCATCTGTACCCCCAAGTGCTTCTCGGCAGGGCTGCTCTCAATCCCTTCATCCCCCAGCCTGTATTGATACCGGGGGTTGCCCCAACCCAGATGCAGGACCTTGCACTTGGCCTTGTTGAACCTCATGAGGTTCACACAGGCCCACCTCTCCAGCTTGTCCAGGTCTCTCTGGATGACATCCTGTCCTTCTGGTGTGTCAACTGCACCACTCAGCTTGGTGACATCTGCAAACTTGCTGAGGGTGCACTCAGTCTCGCTGTCTATGTCTTTGATGAAGTTATTAAACAGCACTGGTCCCAGTACAGACCCCTGAAGGACACCACTTGTCACCGGTCTCCATCTGGACATCGACCAGTCTCCATCTGGACATTGACTCATTGACCACTACCCTCTGGATGCGGCCATCCAACCAATTTATTATCCACTGAACAGTCCACCCATGAAATCTGTATGTCCCCAATTTAGAGAGAAGGATGTTGTGGGGGACCGTGTCAAAGGCTTTACAGAAGTCCAGATAGATGACGTCCATTGTTTTTCCCTTGTCCACTGATGCTGGAAGGTACTTCCTTCATTGGTGTATCCTCTCCTCTGCGGTGGTAGGAGATAGATATGTGTAATTCAGTTCAGAAATTCATCAAGTTCGATTTTACAGCCATTGTGCCCTTTGTCTCCACACCTCCTGCTGGAAAGCAGGTCTACCCACGTACACCTACAGGAGGCCTTATCATGAAATTTCACCCATGAGAGGCCATGTAGGCGGCCTCCAACATCAGTAATTCGGTCTCTTTTCATTGGCACTAATAATTAAACATCTGGCTTGTGGACAACCACCATTTATATTGCTCACAGCTAGAGTTTTTGGTACTTCTCACATTATGATTGTACAATCAAATGATCTAATGGGAGTTAAACGCAGAATGTATTACCACAGTTCTTTGCGGGGCTGCAATAGTCAAGAACTTCACTATGCTAAGAAAGCGGCGGGTGTGTGCCGGAATCCTGCTGTAGACGGAAGCTAAGAAGAGACTTCCAGCCACATAGATCAAAGCCCTCGAATGCAAAAGAGATGCTCAAATGACATGAAGTCAATGGGCCTCTGTTCAAGCGCAGCTGTGCACTGATATGTGAAAAATACTGTGGCATTGAGGCCACAGAGATTAACATAAAGCAACAAATGCTGGCAGTTTTAGCTGTGGATACCCTCACCTTAATTGACTTTTGCTTTTCTGCCCTCCCTGAAGCAAACAACACGAGTTAATGTTGTCACTTCTTACAGTTTCTGAGCTTTTAGTGTCTTATGTCATGGCTTGAGTGTTTATAGTTTTTCAGCTTGTTTCCAATACTATGTTTGAGTTTGAATTCTTTTGAAAAGGTAAAAAGAGAACATTTTTCTTGGAGAGCTTGGAAATCCACATTAATAAAGCTGGCAGAGCCCTCTCAGTTAAATTTGGTTTCACTTTTTTGTCTTATTCACAATTTCTTTACACAACCTATTTTAGCTCATGTATTTACCATATAAAGCAATGACAGCTCAGTTGGCATCACTAGAATTATATAAAAGTATGGTTTTATAAAGTGTATTTTTTTTACTTCTCTTTGCTAAATTACCTGAAGATGCCTTGGTTTTAAAAGGTGTGTTACATGTCACAGCTGTGCATATTTGCGCTGTAGCTAGGATTTTTATACTACACCCAGTTCATAAATGTTATTGAGCAACAACCTGTGAGATTTTTAAATACTCAAGAAAGAAAATGTTGGTGAGAGAAGCAGCACAGAGTAACACTGATTTTCTTCTTTCCAGATGATTAGGAATTGTGCTGTTCTACTTTGTAAGTGTAAGAACAAGTCCAGGCTCAGAGGGAGCCCTCCTATGGGACCTCAGAGGTCTCAGGGAAGGGGTTTCCCTAGCTGCTTTCGTTTATGCCTTTGAAGTCACATAATGTGTAACCAGACCATGCTTCCCCTTGGGATGTCAGCCTCAGAAGCCCAGAAAGTCTCCTCCAGTCCATGTTCCTCATTAATTCCTACGGGGTTATCCTGGGCTGCCCCTGGACCAGCCCAACGCCATCCTGCTCTTGCCAAAGCGCCACTAAAGAGCAGCCCATCAGCGGCCACATGACATTGGCCAGTAGCTCTTCCGAGCCCAAACCAGCCTGGATTGGCCACAAGCAGCTGGAGGACACTCTTGCGCCTCTTCACCCACTTGCATTTTGCAAGGGGCACACAGATGTCCCTCGGCCGACGCTTGGGCACGCAGCTGATGCAGGCAGAGGCAACTGCAACCCAATTTGGGGTTGCCTCAGCTGTACTCCCCACGGATCCTTGGGAGCCAGAAGCCAAACTAGGAATCAGACCCAGGCTTCTTTCACAATAGGAGATGGCATTGGCAGCATGTAAGGGTGTATGACGCCTGTCTTCCAGTTATGCCCAGCTTATGATCAGAAATGACAGCTGAGTTTGTGCAGGCAATAAAATAATTAATTATTCTGCTAAATTGACACTATTATGCATTGTTTCCATCTGCTATATTTTAAACACATATCTAAAGATATTTTGAATTAAAACTTAATATCCTCTAAATAAACAGAATGTGAAACTCAACAATAAGGAAATGAGTCAAAATACTGAGATTAACTGGTAGATATAATAGTATCGGGAAAATCTTTGCCCATGCCTACTTTGCCCCTTTCCTCTCTTCTTAGGCCCACATATTCCTAGAAGACTCGAAACATTTCAAAAAATGATTTTTTTTCCTTGATCAACCTTAATCATATACCCAGACCTCTACTTTTGCTTTAAGTATAGCTTTTAACATTAAAGCATGCACTGGCAATCTGAACCATTCAGTCAAATACGCTGTGACTTCCCCATGACACTCATGGAAATAAGACTGAATGAAAAGGTTTCATGAGCGTCCCATGCTCCCTGATTTTAGTTCTTTATCACCAAAAGCAATAATACATCTTGTGTCACGCTATGCAAAAAAGAGTTGGTGGCACAGCGAAGACAGCACATCAACAGGGGTCCCAAGCATCTCTCACAAACATCTGTTCACATGCTTAGCTTTACACCCACTGGAAATCAAAGAGCCTGTCTACACCACAACAGCGAAGGCTTGGCATAAAGGTTTGCATATTAAAGCCAAGTGGAGAAAATTAGCGATTCTAAATGGAAGTTAAAAGTGAAAGTTTTGTTGACTGGCTTTTTGGTGTTTGGTCTTAAGCAGGAATTACATTTTTCCAGAAGACCTACTGGCAACAGGAGGGAAAATACATATGCAGGTGTTGGTTTATAAGTGTCTCTTTATTTCTTGCCATCCTTTCTTATGGTGTCTATGGTATAAACTGACACAGAGGATGGATGGAAGGGTGGTTTGTTTTAAAAACTTCATTTCTGGTATAAGCTATTGCACGTGCTTCCTCTTGATATAATTTGTAAACACAATATTTCAGCCAACATTTTATTAAGTTTTCAACCCTGCAAACACTCAAGGGATTAGCAAGATGCTAGAAGTCAAGCCTAACTATTTATAGTTCCAGGATTAGGGCCTACGTGTCCGCTCCAGTTCTCTTTCTTAACATGATGTGATTGAGCTACGTGTTACATTGCTGCAATGAGGGTTGCTCACGTGGGCAAAGCGTATTGATAGCCTTAATATGGAGTTGTGCAAGCGAGGTTACGTGCCAGAGAAGTGGCTCACATGAGCTGCTCCAGATGGGCCGGGAGGACAGCGAGCACGGATCTGCAGTGAACTATGACAGCGATTTAAAACCTTCCAAAAACTGGAGAGAGCAGCAGAAGGAGGCCCACCCTTCCTGCCGACAGGTGAGGGGGTGAGGGAACTGCCCAGCTTGAAATTTAAAGCTACAGAAAATATTTGTTGCTTATGTTCAAATTTCTTGATACTTTTTATAGGGAGTATCAGCATTATATAGGCTCTGGTCACAAAGAATGGCCAGCACATGTCTGGGTAGACCAGGAGATCAATAAGCAAAGCACTGCCTAGCAAGACAGAAATTTCCCTGGAATCAGCGTGGATGGTGCCCCCATCTGCTAAGTGGCAGTAATTGCCCCTGACATCACACAGATGTCTTGAAGGTAAAAAAATTATGAATAGGTACAGTGATGAGTTTTCATGATGAGGACTTTCACAGAAACTGTAACACTTCTTGCAGTACTTGTGAAATCCTCTGTCCAAAGCACATGGAGAAACTGCGATATCTGTTGAAATCACAGCGTGATAAAAATATCAAAATGCCATGGAGCTCAGGGTATGCATGAATGTGCTCCTTGCCAGTTGCCAAGGGACTTTGCAGCCAACACTACAGTTATAAATATAACTTCTGAAACACTTTTGCAGACCTACTATAATGCAACAGGGGTTTTTGCCTGATTCCTTTTATTTGATCCCTTCTTTCCAGGGAGATTTTTTTGTATATTCGACACTAGCAGTTGTTTCAACCATGAAAATTTGGATTTAAGTCAGCTGTCCACAAGCAATTTAGATGGTGACACAAATTCTTCAGTAGAAATACTTCTACCACCATAAAGTGAGATACACATGTCAGACCTCAACAGTCTCTTAAACCATTTGCCCATGGATCTGTGTGTGGCACAGCCATGTCTGAATTCACATTCTTATGCAAACCTCCCTCTTCAGACTTACTGTGCTGTGATAACAGACTTTTGTCTGCTATTGGTACGTGACGGATAATAGCTGGGGGGAGAGGTTAACATAAAACCAAATGCTAGGCCATCCCCTAGGCACTGATCTAGCCAGAAAACTAGTATTTCACATATGCACAGCTTTGCCTCCGCTACTCTTAGAGCACATCACTTAAAATGCACTAGCTCACAGGTTCTAACAAGCATATCAATCAACAAGCAGCCGGGAGGTGCTAACAGCCTTTGATGTCTCAGACCAGATAGGGATACTACAGTAGACAGTGGTTACATACATGTGGTTACCAGCGTGGTCAAGAATGAAGGCTGGCCTTACCCCCAGAGCCGACTCAGCTTGGGTGCATCAGCCAGTGTAGACCATTAAGCGATGCACTGACATCCTCCTTTGGACGCAGGCAGCTACAGAAGGAAAAGCGCTCCACGTCAGTCCCAGCACGACCCACATCACCATCTTCACCACTGGATCTGTCCTACTGTTAGTGTCAGGAGAAGACTATGCCTCATGGCTATAACAGGAGGAGGATAGTGAGAGCCAGGGGTGTCTGAGAGGATTCTACTGCTGCCCAATAAGCAGTAAGGAAATGGTAAGACCCATGGCTGCAGTCCCTATGCTCTGTAACTGACTTTTGCCCTCCCTGTTTTTCATTTCCCTCCACTCCTGCCCAAAGATAAAACGGCTGAAAACATTTTATCGTCAATAATCACATAATCATAGAATACCAGGTTGGAAGGGACCTCAAGGATCATTTGGCCCAACCTTTCTAGGCAAGAGCACAGTCTAAACAAGACGGCCCAGCACCCTGCCCAGCTGCGCCTTGAAAGTGTCCAGTGTGGTGGAGTCAACCACTCCTCTGGGGAGATGATTCCAATGGCTGACTGTTCTCGTCGTGAAAAATTTCCCTCTCATGTTCAATCAGAATCTTCTCCAGATTAACTTGTACCCATTACCCCTTGTCTTTTCCATGTGACTCCTTGTGAAAAGGGAGTCTCCATCTTCTTTGTAGCCACCCTTTAAATACTGGTGCATGGTGATGAGATCCCCTCTGAGCCTCCTTTTCTCAAGGATGAACAAACCCAGTTGTCTCAGCCTGTCCTCATACGGCTAAGAGAGGCTTCCCAGGCCTTTGGTCACCTTGGTGGCCCTAAAACTCAATGCATTTTTCACCATGCTTATTTCAGGAGCAAACAGATAAACCAGATGTAAAAACTTGTATGAAGAAGCCACAAGAAAAATTCAGCTGAAAGACAGTTTGGTGGTCTTTAGGAGATGTGTAAGCTGACCTGGATTTACATATGCTCCTACCTGTGCCCAATAAAAAACTGTTGAAGATAGAAGTTTTGCCACCAGTTACAACACCTGTAGTTGTATTAAAATCATAGGAGTGGTATTACATTAGTCAGTGCAAGTATCTACAGAAAGTTTCTTCGTGATCTAAATAAGGACCAGCACCAACTAAATGGATTCTTGTTTCTACAAATGTTGAGTTTAAACTAAATCAAGCTTCCTGGCTGCCCTTACCTTTATAAATCAAACTAACCTAAATCCTGAACCCTGAAGTCCAGTGCATTACATTTGCTGAATAATAAAATGTTTGACTCGTGACCAGAGGTAGACTGAGTTCCCACTGAATCCAATTTTGATAAAAGCTTACCAATGGAAAGCAGAAAGAATTGGTAGTGCTTCATTTTGAGTGCATATAGGCCTATGTAGGCTATTTAGGGCTAAAATTGGGGGACTCCCAGAATTTCTGCATCTGTTTTTTTCAGCAGTTTTGATAATTAGCTCATGTAAAAGCAGAAATTATGGGGAAACAGATAAGCACATTTAAATCACGATTCTCCTCAAAAAAAAAAAAGTATCCTTCTCATTAAAGCAATGATGGACGTAGTTTTGCTTTTTCCCATTACTGCTGATTATCAAAATAGAGGTTTTCTCTCTTATCCCTGTTATCCTGCCTAACAAAACCCAACTGTTAATGACATCACAATCAGTAAACAAACATAAAAAATAAGATAGCCATGCATATCACAAAAGACGTCACAGAGGAACGCTCTCCATAAATAATCTTGTTTGGTACAGTCATTCGGCCTGAATGACAGCGGATTCCTGTCCTCTGCACGAAGACAAACCACTCACGCTGCTCAGCGACTAATAGGAGAGTGCCCAGAACAGAAGCCTTGACTGTGGGGGAACCCTTCAGCTGTCACAAGCAGCCATGGGAAAAGAGTTCTGCAAAATCGGGTGAATTTTCGACCAAAAAAAATGGCTTGAGGTTATTGGAAGTGTTCTTCCGAGGGTTTTTTTTAACAGCATCAAGTCCTTAATCCCCTATTCACTGGGCCTAATGTGCCACCTGCTGGTTTAATTCTAAATTGTAAGAGTTTATGAAGGAAGCTATCGTTCTGCAGCATTTAATATATAGGCTGGAAAAGCGTGTTTGTTTTTTTTTTTTAATTTTGGAAACAGCAGTTTAAACAAACGCTGGCAAAGAAACTGAAACTTCACCATTGTTAATAGTGCTCAAATATTGGTAACACTTAGGGCTAATACAGAAAATCCTGTCCTTGCACGGTAGACTAAAATACGACGATCTATTAGCTCCATCTGGTGGCTTACCTTGCCTTACAAGTTATCTTTGCTAGTTTTTTTCCCCAAGCAGCACTAGAAATCTATGAAAAAAACACTTTTTACGCCTTTTCTAGGTTTTTAATCCCACTAATGGAAATTCTGCAAAAGCTCAGGACGTTTACCATTCTAAATCTTGATTTGCGCAAAATGTGATTGGAGCTGATACGCAGTAGACATGATATGGATTACAAATACGCGTGCACGTGCCTCCTGGTCTTGAATAATCCAGAGAAACTCACCGGGGTCAGTTATTCACAGAAACAGATCTAAGCGCCTGCAAGACCCTACGCATGGTGCGTGGCAATGTTGCATATTTGTTGGGGAGCAAACCTTTTGTAAATATTCCGTCGCAACTTGATCCGCATTCACGCAGTGCGAAGCATTTACGGTCCTGCCTGCGCGTTCACGGCCAGGGGAAGACAAGGCAACTGCCGACTTCTTTACTAAAACACTTTCTTGGGCACTATACAAAGGCCAGGAAAACTTTTGTCTTAATCGTGGAACTCCTGAGAACGGTACTAAGCCGTAAGCCCTTCCACCGGGGCACGGTTTGAAACCTGGGAGATGAACCGTGAAACACTCTTCGGAAAAAACCTTTTTTATAGGCGAGTGCCACCTGGTGGAAAACCGGGAAGACTTTTCACACCAAAAAAGCTGGTTTAAGGTGGTCAGGAGCTTTTCACATCAAGAGATTTTAAACCAACACGTCACAGCAAAGTATTGCACAAAGGTGTAGCTGGGTGGGCGCGTCCCGGCTGGACGTGTCCCAGGTGGACACCGAAGTGGCCGAGCTCTAGTCCCTGCTATCTACACATTACACCGATTACGCTGACAGCCTAGGGGGTTTTTGTATTTTTAATCACAATCTTCACCAGCGTAACTATTTCAAATCTAACATAAGTTCAAAAGTAAATTCTAAAAATGCTTTCCTTGCAAGTCCATGTTTTATATGCCTTTTTTCTAGACTTTTAAGCTTGTCATGCCCTAAATATTCAAAGCACACACAACTGCTAGCTTGTGTACCGTACGCAACACAAAATGAACAGCGTGAACGAACCGCACCTTTGTTGTGAGTTTTCTATCCTAGAAAATGCACGACAGAGTTGGGTACACGTCACCGGATCTCAAAGGCAAGGGTAGAGACTGGCACACATCTCCCACTCAAGAGAAAAATTAGGCTTCTGCTGTAACCAAACGGGTATTTCCGCTCCTGACATATTAACAGGCAGCAGTTGCGGCCTCTCGAAGCCAAGACTCTGCTCAAGAAGCCCAGCATTCCCTGCTGTACACCAAGGAAAATCCCTCATTTGAGGCCCAGTTCTGATTTTGCTCATCACTGTGGGGGACAACAGCACTTTTGTGCAATAAGAAACTGGAAAATCGGTTTCATCTTTTCATATGCTTTTTTGTACAACTTGGAAAAAAAAAAGTGTCTTTCTAACCCTGTGTGATTTACAGAACACCGTGGGCAATGAATGTATACCGGAACTTAGCAGGCAATAAGACTGTGCAACTGACACAGAAGCGCGGCTCCACGTTCATCTGGCATGGTTTAAATTAGGAAGAAGCCCCTTTGGTTTAGATTTAGCAGCATAAATGGGACAAGTCCTTCCTAAGAGAACAGCGGAAACATAAAATTTTAGAAATGCTCGCTCTGTCACAAGGATGACGTATTTTTGCTACTTCTGTTTTCAGCCTCTGAGTGTAAAATGCAGCATCGACTGACACTGAAGCATCTTTGTTTGATTTGGAGGTCCAGAAGCTGTCACTGACAGGTACGCTGCTCCTGTTTTCATTCACACGATTTGCTCACCGTTTCTTTGCCCTCATCCTCCAAAAAGGCCTCAACAAGGAGAAAGCCGTATTACATCGCACGCGTGTTGCATGTGAAGAATTAAGTGGATTAGCCGTACCACTATGGCTGGTTACGGCTTCAAAGGAAAACACTGGCTGCACCTACATAAATGCCCTTGTTTAAGGAATCTAAGAGGAACCATTTCCCAGAAGCACAGGTGCGCAGCTGTGCTGCTATTAGGGCCGCGAAAGGGCAAGAACTGCTTAAAAAAAAAAAAAAAAAAAAAGGAAAAAAAAGAAAGAAAAAGAAAGGGAAAGGAAAGGAAAAACCACGAACATGACCAGGGATCTCCCTCCCTCCCTCCCCGCCAGGAGCTCCGGGCCGTCCACCTGCCGCTCCCCAGCCCCTGCGGCCGCCCGCAGCCCGTCCAGGCGCTCCGACGAGCTACGTGCGCCCCCGCGGAGGGGCGCGGAGCGTGGAGCGGAGCGGGGGGGGCAAGCCCCTCCCGCCCCGCACAGGCCTCGGGCCGAGCCCGGCGGCCGCGGGGGCCGGGAAAAACCCCCCCACCATCACCCTCGCCGCCGCCGCCGGGCGGGCCCGGGCAGGGGGAGCCGCGGGGGAAGGGGCCGCGGGGGCGAGGGAAGGGGCCGCGGCGCCGCAGGGCGCAGCCCGCCCGCCGAGGCCCGACCCCGGGCCCTGCCCGCCCCGCCGCGCCCCGTCCCGTCCCGTCCCGCCCCGTCGGGGGCGGTGGTGGGGCGGGGGGCGGGGGCCGCCCGCGGCCGCGTTACGCAGGCAGTGAGCTCAGCGGCCCGGGCCGAGGGGCGGCGCGGCGGGGGGCGGCGGGCCGCGGCGGGGGTGGGGGCGGCCCGGGCAAACCCCATAAAGGGCGGCAGCGGCTGGCTCGGCCGCCGCACTCACCCCGCACGGCGGGGCCGTGGAAGGGGCGAGGCCGTCCCGGGGCGCCGAGCGCCGCCGCCGGGGAGAGCTGAGGAGGCGGCGGGAAGGAGAAGCGGCCGCGAGAGGAAGAGGACGGGCGGACGGAGAGACAGAGACGGGCGGGGGTCACGGCTGCTCCCCTCGCAGAGCCTCGCTCCCTGCCGCCGCGCCCCGGCTATGGGGAAGCCGGCGCCGCCTCTGCAGTGACCGCGGGACCCAGCGCCCGCCCGGCCCTCCCCGCCCCTCTGCCAGCAGAAAGAAACTTGAGAGCCCCCCCCCCAAACCTGACAGCAAAAAGACATATATACGTATATATAAAAGCAAATAAAGAAATACAAAAGGGGCTCCGTCAAGCCACCCGCCGCAGCAGCAGCAGCAAGCGCCGAGCGCGGCGGCCACGATGAGGGAGCGGCTAACGCGAGCGGGGCCCGACGCCAGCGCCGCCGCGGCCGGAGCGCTTCCGCCTGGAGGCCTTCGGGGAGCGGCTGACGCTGGAGCTGGAGCCCGACAGCAGCTTCCTGGCCCCGGACTTCACCCTGCAGACCTGGGCGGGCCGCCCCCCCCCCGGCCCCGGGCCCCCCTCCGCGGGGCCCGACGGGCCGCCCCCGCCGCCCGCTGCGCCGTGGCCGAGGCGGGGCGGGGGCCGGAGCCCGCCGGGGGGGGGGGGGGGGGGGGACCGGCGCGCCCGCCCCAATGGGTGCACCCGGCCGGTGCACCTCCACCCCATCGCTCCTCCACCCGGCGGCGACTCGGGGTGGCAGGGTTGTTCAGCCGAGGCTGCCGAAGTTTGGGGGCAGGAGCCGGCTGCAGCGCCGTGGGGTACATCCCCGAGGTGTGCAGATCTTGCGTATCAGTGGGCTTTGGGTTCACATTTCTCTTGTTTCGCTAACCTGTGCTTTCCCTCCCTCCCCTTCTCTCTTTCCATTGCAGAAACGAGAAGCAGGAGGAAGAAGAGGTTCGTGTCCAGCCCCCGCTACGTGGAGACCATGCTGGTAGCCGACCAGTCCATGGCCGAGTTCCACGGCAGCGGGCTGAAGCACTATCTCCTGACGCTGCTCTCCGTGGCAGCCAAGCTGTACAAGCACCCCAGCATCCGCAACTCCATCAGCCTCGTGGTGGTGAAAATCATGGTCATTTACGAGGAGCGGAAGGGACCCGATATCTCTTCCAACGCAGCCCTGACTTTGAGAAACTTCTGCAGCTGGCAGAAGCAGCACAACCCGCCCAGTGACCGGCATGCCGAACATTACGACACGGCAATCCTCTTCACCAGGCAGGTGAGGGACACGGAGGTCAAATCCATCCCCGCACCCATTGCTCCGTACCCCCGGAGGCCCCCTCTGCCGGGAGACCTCTGGAAAAGTGTCCAGAGGCAGTCTTGTGGCATCACAGCTTCAGCAAAGTAGGCTAAAAATGGAATGAACTGCTTTTTATTTAGTCGTTTATTTTGCTGCTTGCACCGTCTCAGGTGAAGCTCATGGTATGCGCAACGTATTTCTGCCTCGTATATTTTTAGCAGATTTAGTATGGAAATTATGCATTTTATTTCTACGTGTAACCCGTGTATGTTCCAAAGACAGATTTTTGCCATCATACCCATTGAAGTGCTGAATATTTATGCTCTTTCCATAAGTAAAGGCAAACTGCCAGGGCTGGCTGTTTCTTGCCAAGGTTAAGTCTCTGATCTGATTAATAATGAAACTGCCTTTTTTTACAGGACCTCTGCGGTGCCAAGACATGTGATACTCTTGGGATGGCTGATGTGGGAACAGTTTGTGATCTAAACCGCAGTTGCTCTATCATAGAAGACGATGGCTTACAGGCTGCCTTTACAACAGCCCACGAGCTAGGTACTTAAAACTCTGACAGGCGATTTCACGTGATTAATTGAAGCCAGCTCGATGCCATAAAGCAAAGAGCTGCCCAGCCCACACCGCGGGCTCGCCCTGCGGGGCACGGAGCGCCCTGCGCTCCCCAACGCAATCGGGAGGAGGCAAAGCTTTGCCATGTAGCAGGGTCAAACTGTGGAAAGCAAATCCGGTCTGTGCAGCATTGTCTGCAAGAGCTGGGTGTTCGACTGATTGCTGAGAAAAAGCATGTGAGAAGCCTGTGAGGAGGGTGAAGATACAGTGCCATCTGCTTAAAGTTTGGCAATATTCAGATTCGGGTTATTATTTAAAGACCAGGCTTTGAGCAACTCTAGAGTAGTATTTAAAATAGTGTTGGTAATGCATAGGACAGACTTCCTAAAATCACAACTTTCCTTCTTTCTTTTTTTTTTTTTTTTCAAGGCCACGTGTTTAACATGCCTCATGACGATGCAAAGCAGTGTGCTGGTATTAACGGAATAAGCCGGGATTTCCACATGATGGCATCTATGCTTTCCAATCTGGATCGCAGCCAGCCTTGGTCTCCATGTAGTGCCTACATGATTACGACATTTTTGGATAACGGTCACGGTAAGATTATTAAGCTTTCCATTCATGTGGCATTTAAGCTCTTGTGTTTTACTGCTTTGCTTTTTTTTTTTTTTTCCTTTTTCTTAACAGAGTGCTTTCTGCTACAGCATAGTGTTAACCTTTTACGTCCTGCAAATGAAGTTAGAAGAGCCTTAGTTTTACAAAAATGTTGGCACAAATTGGCTCAAAGACTTGCGTTACAAAGCAAATGCCGTTCCAGAGATGGAAAGACACCTTTCCCTTTTGAAACTGAACTCACTGACAGCATCGTCTGATTAATTTTTTTTTCTTTTTCGCTTCCTTTTCAGGTGAGTGTTTGTTGGACAAGCCCCATAAACCTATCCAGCTGCCTTCTGACTTGCCTGGCACGTTGTACGATGCCAACAGACAGTGCCAGTTTACATTTGGAGATGAGTCCAAGCACTGCCCCGATGCAGCCAGTACGTGTACGACGCTGTGGTGTACTGGCACTTCTGGAGGACTGCTCGTGTGCCAAACCAAACACTTCCCTTGGGCAGACGGCACCAGTTGCGGGGAAGGGAAGTGGTGCATGAATGGCAAGTGTGTGAATAAAACTGAGAAGAAGCATTACGATGTAAGTATGAAAAAAGAAATCAGAATGTATCCTGGGATGTGGAGTAGCGTGGATAATACTTCAGTGGCAGTAATCAGTTAAAAGGGCTTGAATAAATGGAGGCAGATAGCTAATAAAACAAACCAGGAGCTTTTTTTTTTTTTTTTTACAAGTGGCTTAGGTAAAAATGAGCAAGGCTGTGGGTTTTGTGGTTTGGTTTTGGTTTGCTTTTACTGTATTAACTTTTTTGTTCTGCTTTTGCTTGTCATTCCAGACGCCGGTGCATGGGAGCTGGGGGTCCTGGGGGGCGTGGGGAGAGTGCTCCCGGACCTGCGGTGGTGGAGTGCAGTACTCCTTCAGGGAGTGCGACAACCCTGTCCCAAGGAACGGGGGGAAATACTGTGAAGGAAAGCGAGTGCAATACAGATCATGTAACATCGAGGACTGTCCAGACAATGATGGTAATCTTTTCCCCATTTTGGGGGCGGAGGAAGGGTATCTTTTAAAGGAAGAGCATGTACAGAAGATGATCTAACATCCCCCTGTCTTTCCTCTGCCTGCAGGCAAAACCTTTAGGGAGGAACAATGTGAAAAGCACAATGAGTTTTCCAAGTCTCCCTTTGGAAGCGGACCTGCAGTGGAGTGGACACCCAAGTTTGCCGGTGTCTCTCCAAAAGACAGATGCAAGCTGGTCTGCCGAGCAAAAGGAACAGGATACTTCTTTGTTTTGCAGCCAAAGGTATTCCAAAACTATACCTCTTCCATCTAATCATGAATAAGATTTTTATTTCCTTTGACTCTTTACATGAAGTTAAGAGTCAAGGAGTGTAGAAATCTGAAATTATGTCTTTCTCTTATTTAATTAGATTTTCCCTCCCCTCTTCCTACATGTACAGTTTGATCAGTAATTTAAATTGGTGCCAGTTATTTCACATGTACCGCCTCTCCTACCCACTCCACCCTAGTTTTCTTTCCCCTCCTTCCACCAATTTGATTACATTGAGATATGTTTGGAAAACTGTGGGGGTTCTTTGCCAAAACACTGGTGCTCTCTCATACCGGTTACTAATATGCTGACAGCTTAAAATAAATAGAAAGAAAAATGTTCATCTCGAATAGCTACTTGAACTCACTGTCATAAGATGTTGAGAGCCAATAACTACCAGGGTGGTGACATAGATGGTTTTGTAGAGCAGTACTCCTAGGAATAAAAGATACATTGAACACCATTAAAAGCAATTTTGGTCCTGTACTTTGAGGACATGACTACCTTCTAGTGACATTAGAAAACAACATTCTTTATGTGAAATAAGTAAAACAGTTTTGTGGGTGGAGGGGTTTGAGGGGGCTGTTAATAGAAAATGAAATTGCTTGGTTTCTCCTGTCACCATGTCATCATTTTTGCAAGTGAGATGAAGTAGCACTGCATGCCTCCAACTATCTGTGGGCTGCTTTGGTTTTTAGTTTCAAAAGCCTTGAAAATACAAGTGCTGCAGGTCTTCCACCTGTCCGTGTTTTGTATATGTCTGTATTGCGCAATTTCAAAGCAATACGCATCTTCTGATCAAACGCCCTCCTGCTTCTTTCCTGCAAAGGTTGTGGATGGCACCCCGTGTAGCCCTGATTCCACCTCCGTCTGTGTCCAGGGACAGTGCGTGAAGGCTGGCTGTGACCGTATGATAGGATCCAATAAGAAGTTTGACAAATGCGGTATCTGCGGTGGCAATGGATCCACTTGCAAGAAGGTGTCTGGCACATTTGTTAGAGCAAAGTGAGTGTATAACTGCTGCTGTTATTTTGTTCTGGTGCATGTGTTGTAAGCTCTGGGTTTCCAAGTCAGTAAGGTGTTGCCCCAGTTTATTGTTGGAACTGAGATTTGATCAGTCAGAGCCATCTGACTGAAGATAACTTACAGTGAGATCCCAGCGAAAGGAAGCCCCTTCCACATGGGCATGCCTCTGCCGTAGTAATAACGTGGGACATGACTTTGCAAATCCCTTAATCCATTAATTCAATTAGGTCAGCAGCCCATGAGCTTAACGCTTTGGCTTCAGATGAAATTCAGTCTTGTGCCGAGCAGCTTCTTCCCTTTTGCAGGGAAGAGCGGAGCACTCAGTCTTCCTTTTTTCTCTTGGGCAGACCCGGCTACCATGATGTCGTCACCATTCCAGCTGGGGCGACGAACATCGAGGTGAAGCAGCGAAACCACAGGGGTGCAAGGCACGACGGCAGCTTCCTTGCCATCAAAGCCGCAGATGGCACCTACATCCTCAACGGTGATTACACCCTGTCGACGCTGGAGCAGGACATCACCTACAAGGGCAGCGTGCTGAGGTACAGCGGCTCCTCTGCCGCCCTGGAGAGGATCCGCAGTTTCAGCCCTCTGAAGGAGCCTCTGACCATCCAGGTCCTCACGGTGGGGGACCTGCCACAGCCCAAGATCAAGTTCACCTATTTCGTGAAGAAGCCCGCGCAGCCTGGGCCGGAGAAGGCGCCCAGTAGAAAGAAAGAGTCCTTCAATGCCATCAGGGAGATCATCTCCTCCGAGTGGGTCATCGAGGAGTGGGGCGAGTGCTCCAAGTCGTGCGGCTCGGGCTGGCAGCGGCGGGCAGTGGAGTGCCGGGACCCCCAGGGGCGGCCGGCCGCCGACTGTGCCCGGGAGCTGAAGCCTAGCGATGTCCGTCCCTGCGCCGACGTGCCCTGCCCGCAGTGGCAGCTGGGGGACTGGTCACCCTGCTCTAAGACGTGCGGGAAAGGTTTCAAGAAGAGATTGTTGAAATGTATTTCTTACGACGGCAGCGTTCTGCCGCAAGAAAGCTGTGAGCCTTCCAAGAAACCGAAACACCTAATAGACTTCTGCAACGTTACGGACTGCAGTTAAATAGTATAAGTTGGGAAAGCTAAATTTTTTTAATTATTTTATTTTTTTTCCTTCAGAACAATGCACTGAAAAAAAGAGGGCTAGAGGCAGCGCATATGTTTTTGCATACAAAATTCATGGTGAGGATCCATTGAGGTGGGACAGTGCAAATAGCTTTAGGTTGGCATGGCATCCTAAAAATACCCTGCCAACTGAAAATTTGATAGGATAGCAGGCCCATGTCACTCACTCGTCTTCAGCAGATAAGGCCTGAGGGCATTATAATTGCCTTTTTTTAACTCTGTAACAAATCAAACAAAACATGAGCAGTGGCCAAAACGTGTTTAAGTAAACATTTTGGGGTTTGGTTATTTCTCCCTTCTTTTGGATTTATATTGTGGTACTGATCAAGTCCCCATCTGTAGGAAGGGGATGGAAAGGGGAGTGGAAAAGATAGCTTAAAATAATTGGTCAGGGCTTACCTACCTCACGAAGGGCAAAAAACAGGATTGGAAAAGGAGCTTTAACTATGTCATTCATGGCTGCTATTGTTTCAGAGAATAGTTTTATATAAAAATAAAGCCATATTCTCTACCCGCAAAGAGTAAGAAATGCCAAGAACAGTCAGTCAACTCCACAAATAACTAGAATGTCATTTTTTTTAAAGTATCTTTATGTCATCCCAATGTGCCTGTCCATTTCTCTCGTCCACTCTGATGCCATTGCGGTGACAGATGTAATCCAGAGGCTAGAAAAAGTGGAAATCTTCATGGAGCAGGTAGTGTCTCTGAGTAGTTGCTCTTTGTGCCTTCTGCATACCTTCCACTGGCTTTTTGGATTCGAGCTTGGTCCTACCGTCCTGTCAACCAGGCTGATGGCATTTGTGAGCATTTGAGTCATGCCTTCACATTCACATCTTTTACCTTACCCCAGCCAAAGGGAACTATTTGCATTGAGGTTAAAAAAAAAAAAAAAAAAACAACACAGAAATCCCACTATGAATGGGAACCTCTCCTATGTGGCCTCTGCTGGGTTTGTAGCGCTCAAATCACTGATAAGGTGGGAAGACAAAGCTGAAGGATAGCAGGTCCATCCACAGCAATACACGAACATTCGCATAATTAAAGTTTGTGCCAGTTCATAGACAATGAGAGAATATGGCTTTCCATATGTATATAGTAAAATATATTACTATAGATTTTATATACTTTATAAGTATTTTATATTTCTTTCCCTTCTGGGAAGGGTTATAATTTGTAATAAATGCATATAATGAGCGTATTTATTTTTATACTTCTTGTCTAATGTGATCTTCTAAGTTATCGCTTTTTTAAAAGGACATATAACAAGGATAGAGTATTTATACAGTATAGTATGTTACTAGAGGTAATAAATGAACCCTATAAATTTTGGAAATGGAGCGTCTTTATTTCACTGGAGTAAAACTAGTCCATCGAGCGGAAAGAGTTTGGAATCTAAGGCCATGTTACAAAAAAAGCTAAACCACATTTTTCAAAATGCCTGGTAGCTTAGGCTACTAATTGACTGTGTTAGTGAAGGGGTTTGGAAAACTCTAGCCATAATGTCATATACCATGTTAAAAAGGGTAATTTTGTATTTTATTACTTAACCACTAACAGGGTGCTCAGCACTGTTGTTTCATCTGTAAAAAAAAAAAAAAAAAAAAAAGTGCAACTAGACTGATGCCACTGGTTTTAATAACTGCTTACAGAGGGAGTATTGCTGTCAGTGGTGTTTATAACCAACAAAATATGTACAAAAGTAGCAGTTTTACCTGTTCCAGTTAACCTTGCCCTACTGGGAAAGAAGCAGTCAAAATTCAAACCCACTAACTAGCAGTCAGAGGTTTCCCTCACGGATTTCTGGAGGGCCTCCTGCATTTTTAATTAAAATTAACGTTGTTGGTAACACGTTTTATAATGTTAAAATACATACTAGGCATCAAGAAACTGATTTTTGCTCCCTCACTTCTGATCTCATGACCACTGCAGTCGAGGGAAAATATTCTGTTGAACTCAGTAGGATTTTTGCCATGGAATTTGAGACATCAGTCATTTATGAATACTTTTGGCTTTGTGTCATGTAAAAATCTATTAAAACTTCCTCTGCCAATGTTTGGACTCTGTCTTGCAGAAATAGTTCCCACTTTATTCCACGGATAAAATCCTGGCCCCTCTAAAGCACATAGAAAAATTCTCATCACGTCACACTTCATTGAGCATTACCTTGCCTTTGACATGCAAAAATACTGGGGAACATTTTCCTTCTAGCATTATTTAGGAGAGAGCCACTCACTTTCTGTTTCTGTAAATACTTAAAAGTATTTATAAATATAACAAATAATACTTTATTTAATTGTATATTTTACTACAGCAGGTTAAAATGAAGAATATATACGCTTTTCAAGAGAAAAAAATGGATTTTTATTTTCACTTTCTGCTGTTGCTCCTTCTCCTTGTAGACTTCATAGCCTAACACGTAGTTGTTGGTCGGCGTTGCCTGAAACTCTCTTCGTTCAAAGGCCCAAGGAGCTACAGTCCCGAAACTGCAAGATCCTGCCGTATCTACAGAACAGGCGAGATCCCCCAACTTCGGGGTGATGGCGATTCCCCAAATTTGCTCTTGTCCACCTCGAAGACGTATTCAAAGCAAGGCTAAGAAAGCCCTACAGAGGAAACAGCGTCTCCCAGACCTACCCATGTCAAAGCAAGCCCAAGGCGCTGACATACTCTTGCTCCTCGCAGTAGCACTTAAGGAGGCTCTTGGGAGAGAAAAATGGTGTTTCACAGGCACCACCTTTCATGCTGAAGGGAATTTGGATCCAATCAAATGCAGCACATTCCCCCTTTTTTAACAAAAGGTGTTCTGCATCTCCAAAATGCTTCGGCCCATATTACCTAGATTGGATCAGTCAGCCCTGTAGTTAACTAGAGCTAAGCGAGGAGTCAGAGGGGGTGAAGGAAATCAAACACAGTTGCTATTTTACAGTAACAAATGGCAAGAACAGCAACTTTTTTTTTTTTTACACTCTTGCAAATGACTGCATAATAAATGAGTGATGAACTAGTAAAAAGTTATGATGGCAGCCTATTTGCTATGGTTTCTTTAGAGCATAAACACAGCAGCAGGTCAACTCGTTACCCACATTTGTAGCGCAGCTGACCAAGACTGCATTTCCAAGTCACAATTCACTGACTACGTATTTTTCTTTGACTGGATCATGAATGCTCAGCGGTTGCATCTGTTAAACAGTAATATGGTTCGTGAAATTACATCCTATTTTTAAAAGAGCTGGGTCATAGAGAATGTGATCCAAATAATGTATTCGTTAGGCAACGCAATTAAAGACCTGTTCCCTCCCAAAGCTCCCTTTGGTTACAAGAAAGCCTGCTGCTCTGGGTGACCCAGCAAAGGGAAACAAGCAAGAACAGTGGAGCATAGTTTAGCTGCATAGCAGTCAAGGTCACAATTAAACACATCCCCTGCACTGAGAGTCTGGCAGTTTATGGCTTTTATTACAAAGGACTGGATAGTTAAGTGCTTTCTGCATGCACTGTCCTTGCTGCAAGCAGGAACCGCAACGCTTTCATCGCTGACGCGTAAGGCACGCTCCTGGGAGCAGAAGTGGTACTGAAGCGTGCGTTGGGGTGGGTGTCAGAGCGGGTGCTTTCTGCCAGCCCAGGGGCCACTGGTTCCACTGACGCCCAAACGGGCTTCAGACCCCAGACAAAGACTGCTGTTTTTTACCAAGTCATCTCAGCTGTCAGGCTTGGCAGGTTGGGTGGGAGCTCGCCAGCACCCAGCATTTCAGCTGAGGCCAACCTCACTCCAGTTTGGAGCCAAATTTGTCTGGCTTCCTCCCAGGTTCAGAGAAGATAGATGCTATAGCCTGTTTTTTTTAACATTTCGTTGCCACAAGACAAATGGGTTTAGCTGAGTAGCGTGGGCATGGTAGATGAAATCTGTATCTTCAAGTATTTTCAGAGGTGTGTGGAGAGGCAGGTGTCTAAATGAATGCGATGTATCTTCCTTAATCACCCTTGGTTTCATTGCTTTCAAGGCTGAGTGATCCTCCAGTTCTTGGTAAGGCTAAAGTCTCTCTGTCGGCAGAGTGGGGCAAATGAAAACAACGTGGTGAGTCATTCTGTGCCATTTCAGGCATCATGAGACTGAGGAACAACTCTTTCCAGCCTTTCAGTGGCCTTAAAGAGCTTGGCATTGGGACAGAAGTCCAATCTGAGGGCCAAGTCTCCAGAACCCGATCCTCAAACTTCACCATCTAAGTTAGAAAATAACTGGGAGTTCAAGGAGGGAAGTAGTTATGCTGAAGAACTACCTTCCAGGCTGATTAGATGTAAAATTGTGGTATCTATGCTGAGTAAGCACTGCAAATGGTGCTAGAAAATTTGGAGTAGCTCTTTTCCTGTGGCACTGTTAAAATCATAAATAACACGATTTACTACTTGAAACTGTATTAACAGTAAATCAGGAAAAAAAAAAACCCAGTATGGTTCTTAAGCTGCTGCTGCGTTCCCCTCTCTTCAGTCCAATAGTTGTTGTAAAAACAAGAGGTGTTGGTGTTGCCCAAATAACTGTTTTGCCACTGATTGCAATACATGTGGTTTCAGAGCAGAGAAAGGTTGGTTGCTATTATAGAAGTTCATTCTGTTTGAGCTTTCAGAGTAAAGAAACAATTCTAGATATCTAGTATGGAAAAATCCCGAAATTGTCTATAACTGCTATATGCTTTAGCAGCCGATAGCTGCATTTCAGAGCCATCAGTTGCCTGAGTACATTCAGAGCTGCGATTTTTATGTCAGGACATTGACTTAGAGCATAAAGGCCCCACAATTACGTGTATCAACAGCACCCTGATCTGCCAGGTACTAGCAAAGCTGGCATTTCACTTTCTGAAATGCAGCTCCACATAGCTTGGAATGTGGCAACAGGATTCCCTCGTTTGTAGTTTCACAGCAGCTTTCATTCAAATCAACATCTCCAAGCATCATATATGTTTCAGTGCATAGGTAAAGAAAAAGAAGGGAGACCTTTGCCTTTATCACTCCCACATCCCAAGTAGGTTAAACAGATGCAAGGTAACGTGATTTGTTGAATGTTGTAGGACAAATAGGCAATATGGTCTAGGTGGGGGGGAAATTGTGCACACAGTATCTTAAGCCACTAGCTAGGTTAGAGAAGAAAATACTCCTAAAGACATTCAGAAAGGCAGCTTCAGAATAGCCCAGACTCCTCAGCAAACACTCCCACCATCATGTCTGGCATCTGCCCATCAGCTGGCTATGAAATTGCTCGTGCAGCTTTGCTTCAACAGCCCGACGTTATTCTGGGCCTTGCACACCTGGGAAAGCTTTTCATCTCGTGCAATTGCAAACATGCCTACCAACCACCATGCAGAGCAAAGATCAAATCCTGTGTGATATGGTCACGACTGCTTAGTCCTCAAGGCAAAGAGGGCATAATTAGGTGAAAAGTTTTCCCTAGCAAAGGTGACCCAAATATAGCAAACTGATCACCCGCCCCCGCAACCCCAGAAAAACAGAGGCAAATCTCCCTAGGAGATGTCTAGGCTGCAGCAGGAGTGTAAGCAAGCATTCAGCAATAGCCCTCATTTTGCATAAATATTTGATTTTGCCCCATTTTGCATAAACAGAGTGCACTGTTATTAAGATGTGGAGGCAGAGAAAGCACAGAGCAGGAGATTGCCACCTCTCCCACCGGCGCCCACTTGATAGCTCCTCCATGGCAGCACCAAGCCTTGATGCTTTCCTAGTAAAAGAGAAGCTACAAACAGGCATCCATGCTTGGTATTCCCCCTCGAAACGCAAAACAACCTGTATCAGCAGAAGGGAAGTCAAAACATAGTTATCAGGTTCACAACAAATGGTGCTATGAACATGGTGTTTTAATAAATGTGCATGCTCCCAGAGCCTGGGGTGGACAGATTATTGCTGGAGAGGAAAGTAGCACAGCTTGGACTCGCAGATCTATTTCACGGTGCCCGACAGTGTAAGAGGGTCTTGTGCAAAAGCGATTTGCTGCTGGGCAACAGAAGTACAGTTTCATACAGCGCCTTTGCCTGTAATGTGCTTGATAGCTTCAATGTGACAAAGGACAGTCCTTCGTCATACTGCAGCCTAGGACCATAAGCTTAATGAGATCCCAGATGCCTGGATGATATTTAAATTTAAGCATCCCAAATCTAAGTTGAACCAGTGCAAAATCTGTCATATCCTTCATATACTGGACTTCCATGTAAGAATGCTACAAAACTAATTTGAGTTTCTACCAGCTCATGATTCTTCCCAGGTATTCCATTTGAAAGTTAGTATTTTCTCCAATATTAGTTGCAATCATCTATAATACATTTTCCTACCAGGACAAAAAGGAGCTGTTTGTTCCAATATAGTGGGAACAACTGGAGCTAAGGGAAGAGGGAAGTCATATGGTAGAGATTATAATCAGGCAAGCTGAAAGCAGTGGCCATTTTAGTTGTGTACCAATATATTTTTCAGTATAACTAAGACAATATGTCTGTCTTCTCCCAAAGAATTTAAATATATACTGCCACTTTGCAAGATTTTTTTCATGTGCAAAACTGGAAATTAAATTAGGGATAAGAAAACAACTAAAATTCAGTTATTTGGATTAAAAATTACTCTGTCAAGCAACACACATTAATGGGGAATATTTTCTAATTTTTTATTCTAACTGAAAACAAATGCCATCAAAAATAAAAAGCTTTAAAACAATTCACTTCAGTTTTCCTTAGTCTGTTTTCTTCAATTTTCTGACAGCCAGACTGGCAAAAAACCTGGGTGCTGTGATACCAAGGAAGAGGGATGCTTGAAGACATACGCTGAAGGCACAGCTAAGCACAAAAACGCGGGTCATTCCGCAGTGTCTGGCAGATGGGCAGTGGCTAAATCTGACACCACCAGGGCATCGTTCGTATTAGAACAGGCTTCAAAGTTGCCCAGACATCAACCACATCCTACTAAAGTCTGTGCTGCTTACGTTTCTCACACATATGATCCACTTTTGCCTACCAAGAGATTTGAATAATTAACTTAAACACCAAAACCATGAAGTACTCTTTAAACTGAGTCACAAAACTGGCCTTGTCTGTAACTACTTTAATAAAAGAAAGATGTCTTGTGGGTACAGCTCTGATTCAGCAGGGCACTTGAGCGCACGCTTACACCCCTCGTGATTTTGGACAGCACTGGTTAAACCGGAGAGAGACAAAAGAAAAGCTTGCCTTCTTTTGATAATCTGAACCTTAATGACATGTTGAATTAGCTTCAGAGGCCAAACTTTGATTAGAAGTTTTCCATATAGGGGAAGGGGAAGGGGAAGGGGAAGGGGAAGGGGAAGGGGAAGGGGAAGGGGAAGGGGAAGGGGAAGGGGAAGGGGAAGGGGAAGGGGAAGGGGAAGGGGAAGGGGAAGGGGAAGGGGAAGGGGAAGGGGAAGGGAAGGGGAAGGGGAAGGGGAAGGGGAAGGGGAAGGGGAAGGGGAAGGGGAAGGGGAAGGGGAAGGGGAAGGGGAAGGGGAAGGGGAAGGGGAAGGGGAAGGGGAAGGTCTTTTGTGGAATTGTTAAATGTGGAAACTTTGGAAACATATGTTGGAAATTAGATTTCACAATCAGGTGTGGGTGGATTTTGAAGTGAATTAAATGCAATGTAATATCCATCTCCTTTTTCTCTCCCACTGAACCAATACACACATTTGGGATATGCTAAAATAATGAAGACTGACGTTTTCCATTTCTCATTATCCTCCTGCTGGAACAAGTGCAGAGCACAACACGGAAGCACTAGAGGGACTCAGCTGCCTTTGATGAATAATAAAAAAAAAAGATTAAAAAACCCCCCAACCTCTGCACATGTTTCCTCTTGATTCTTTTAATTTACAGTTCTATTTATTTGCACTTTTAAAGGAATAATAGTTGATGTCGGAAAGGAGAGCCCCCAGAGTGACATCTGAATTCAGCTCCAGCTGGAGCAGATCCAAGGGGACACTAAACAGCTGCCTGGCAGACAAGAAGGTCGGAGGCATTAAAGAATATAAATGTTAAAATCCTGCATAAAATAATTTTGAATCTGATATAAGCTAGCAAAAGCCAGGCAATTCAGAGCTAATGCCTCCATTTGCATAGGGACAAAAATTTGTATAATCCTCTTTCCAAAGCCCAGTCTGAAGTAATGGTTATTACCCACATAAGGACACTGGCTTTGGTGAGGCTAAGTCATACACTTACAACTTTATTCCAGGTTATGAATTAGATTCCTGTTGGTCTGACTTTAAAAATCAGTAGATTGATATTATTTAAGTCTGTGCCACAGATGTTCTCAGCACTGCATGACAGCTTCAACTGCAAGGAATGAATGAGAGTGCTCCCGCCTTTGGGGTGTCGGGCAGAGGAGGAGGAGGAGGAGGAGGGAGAGACTGACACCATCCTGCTGAAGACACCCCCGGTGCTGGGAGGGCAGGAGCGGGGCTTTGCAGCTGGACTCTCCTATGGGGAGATGGGCTCTCAAGAGCTTCTGGATGAGAGTCCGCAGACAACACTGACAGTGTTTGTTGGGAATTTGACAAGTATGTGAGGGCTCGAAACAGTTTCTGGGCTGCTTACAGCAGTATGGAAACTTCACTTTCTAGTATTGAGAGGGTCATGTAAAGACCTGAAGGAGAAGTTGAAGATACTGGCAACAGCAGCTAATTTAAAGTAAGCCAGTGACATCATCTCGGTGCCAGCGGTGCTTCGGGGTTTTGCAAAGCAGCCTCTCTAGCCAGGCCCCCCTTCCCCAGCCACAGGTACTGGCATTTACTTTGGGCTGCAGGGCTGCTGCTGAGCCACAGACTGATCGAAACCCACCCCAGCGTGGGGCCAAGCACGGTCGTACACAGCCTGCACCCAGGGTGAACCTGATCCGAGCTCAGAGCTACCAAAATAACTTAGGTGTTTGGCATCATTGATTCTACACATCGCTGGTATCTCTCAAAACATGTGTTCTCCCTACTAGCATGTGAATTATTTGTTCAAAGCATGAGAAGTAAAGCCAAGGTTTGCATGCTGCATTCCCTAAAGATACCAGGAGAGCACTTCCCATTGGAAATGGTTGATCTGATGACTGTTTGCAGACTACCTAATGTGCAGCAACAAAGCTGCCTGTAGGGATGAATAGGCCATAACTTCCAAAAATAAAGATAGCAGGTCCCGGTCATTCAGCTCAAACAGCTTTGCAATGGCAAAACCACAAAAGACCTTGTTAAATCAGGAGGGGACAAAAATCTAGTTTATTATCTCCAGCAGAGAGTTGGTTTAGTGACTTGGCCTGAGGAGGAACACAGTGTCAGAGAACAGAAAATACGTTTTCATAAAGTTACTGCACTTACTGTCCAGGTGTTTCCAGCTGTCAGTTCTGGGGGAGAATCACTTTTCTTTTTCATGTCAGTGACTACGGAGGGTCTGTTGACAGAACTGGGCTGAAGAGTGATGTTTGACCTGGTGTTATCCAGACACCCCCAGCTCTGCGCCCATGGAGACCTGGCCTGCTGTGGAGCAGTACTGGGGGCTATGCAGGGGAAAATGAAAAGATAGCGGATTTTTTTCAGTGCCAGGAAAATGGATCCTACAGTTTGCATTCAATTTCAATTGGATGCCAGGAAAGTGCTTCAAATAATGGAAATTATTTGCTACTCAAGACCTGAACTGCTAAAAGATAAGTGTTTGGCACATACATTTTCGTGACTCTAGAGGAGAATTTTTAACTTACAGGCATGCTGCTTAGTTGCTTTTCACCACAATTCACATGGCCACGGCTTTTTCCGTCTACCTGAGTGTCTGACATCCTGAATGTCAAGTGGCCTAAATCTACTTCATGTTATCCTTCAGCAGAGCCTGATGTATATTGTAGCCAGCCAGTTCTCTTCTTGCTTCGGGTCTGCCTACGCATCTGACTAGTGAGAGCTTGTTTGCTTTTGCCAGGGGCTGTTTGACAGACTCCCGCAAGACCTGCCTAAGTAAGGCTTGCTCTTAAAAGCATTTCTGGCATAGTAATGTCATTGAAGAACACAGAAAAGAAAAACACAACCCAATTTGTTATAGCTGTAACAGGAAAAAATCCTAATGAAGATGCATTTATACTGGCCTAAGTCCTTTATTCTATTCTGAGAACTGATCTAAGCTATACCAACAAGGAAATTTCATTCGCCGATCTAAATTAGGTTTGCGCTTTCACATGTACAGTAGCTCACTGTAGTGCTCTGTTCTCTCTCTTACCCCTCCTTGCTGCTCAGAGGTGCAGGAGATGACAAGGCCAGTGCTCCTGCTTTCCTCCTGCCTTTCAAACTACAGTGTGGTGGGACTGTGGAGGAGGCTGGGTGTCACACACCTTCTCTTACATATCCCCATGCCCCTGCTAGTTATCTACTACCTTTCAATATCTGGGCCATCAGAAACCTGGGGGAGATTTCCAAATATTTCAGGAAAAGGGTAGCATACGGGGTTTGCTGATGCCTCCATCAAAACCATCTTAACGGACACAACTTTACACAAATAAGCATCCAATACCCGGGAGAGTAAAAATTTCACCTCACGTGCTATTTCGGCTGGCTGAGGCTAATAAATCCCACCCCATATGCTTCTCAGCGGGGTCTGTGGTGGAAAAACTGACAAACTCTCAGAAGACAAAGCACAGTCAGCAGCACTTTAAAATCTAGGGGATGGCAGCATTATTTTGGAAACAATAAATGCTATTTTTAAACAATTTAATATTACAATCCTTTGAAATCCAAATGTGAAGGCAGTGTCAGGCAGAAGCAACAGTTACAGCAGCCTTGTTTAAGCTTAAATTTAACATCAAATAGTCGTTACAGGCAAGCTTTGTTCCCTAGCAATAAGATGTCTGCACATTACAGATGCAGGACTTCTTCAAAGAACTGCCAGATTATGGGATTACTCCAAGGAAAATTTCGCAACAGTGTTTGATTCCTTCCTCATGAAGTGATTTTCCACAACACTTTGCTCTTACAGCCTATTGGCAGCTGAGGGGAGGCTGGGGAATGAAATGCATTTGCTAGTAGCGCGTAGTAACAATAAATGCAAACCAGTGCCGCAAACCAAATGCAAAAACAGTGCCGCGACTGAGAAGTCCAACCCTATGGATATACTTATAACAGTAAATCCACGTGAGGTCAACACAATTCCCTTTATAAGCAGAGTAAGATAAGCCCCTTTCTCTTAGCAAAGTCACGGCAGGGAGGTTTGGGCCCAGAACTGTTAAAGTCACAATTATGACTGGAAACACTTACCAAGCAGAGATTAAAATATTCCAGATTCCCCAGTCTGTCCAAATTGTGTGCAGAGCAAGGATGGCACAGCTGCAGGGAAGAGCAGGAGAAGGCAGAGCTCTACCGCTTTCCTCCATCACAGGCAAGCGGCCAGGCAGCCCCTGCTCTGAGAGAGCTGCGAGGGACCTTGGGGCTGTTCGGGCAGGCTTCTTCCACACCAGGGACACGGCGCAGCTCTGCTGAGAAGCTGCTCCACATCACCTGAGGGCAGGAAGACCTAGGGATGGGGAAGAAGATCCAGAAGCTTCACTGACTCCTTATCCTGCTGAAGGAGGGGAAGCAATGGCAGCAGGGGTCAGTGTTTGGCCCATTTATTAGCTTTAATAGTTTGCTAGTATTTAATTGCAGGCTGTCTCAGCTGAGCAAGGCCACTGACTCAGATAAGGCTTCTTGACTTGGAAAATCTTCTCATGGGTGGCTCTGATCAGAGAGACGCACAGGTGAGAGGGGTGGTCTCCAAAGAAGTTCTCAGCACCAACCTTTGCGGCAAGTAGGGGTCAGAGTCTTTTTTTTTCTCCTGTTTCACAAACCAAAGGGCTGTTCCCAAGGTAATCCCACTGCTTTGGAGATCTGACCACGTCCTCCTCCCCAGCCGGCAGCGTGCAGGGAAAGCCCTGCACGCAGGAGTGAGGATCTGGCCTCCCAAGCCAGGAGGTTGCCTGCACTTTCCCTGCTTGGTCCGTGCCAATCAGTTTAATGCAGCCCAGGTGGGAGATGCAAGAAATAAGCCCTGCAAGAAAAGACTGAGTGGGACATGTTGGCTGCTGCCCTTGAATTAGCTGCAGCTGGTTGAATTTGGGGCAGTGGCTTTCTCTTCCTTTGCCTGTAAAAGGCTTTGTACTATAGTGCAACAATAATACAACTAATTACAGGCCAATGTTTGCTGTAAGTGATGGAGGTTAAGGCCTGTTGTGAGGCAGTCTTTAATTACTACATTTCCTGCGCTTTGGGTACTTATCTTTACAGCCTGCATGTTCTTTTATGTGTGTAATAAGTGGTGAAACGATGCTGTTGGCGAGTTTAAGATAGAGGGGTAGAGTATTATTTTAAGTGGGTTTATCAGAAACAACTGAGAGCAGGAAGCTTTCCTTTTTTGTTTTAAATGTAAATATTGTGCAATGGTATATGTGTTGCAAATGTTAGAAAGGAATTCTCAAAAGCTGTTAGCAGCTAAAAGAAATACCTAGTAGCCTATTTGTAATGGCTGGAGTAAAGATAATTTATCCCTTATTGTTTATATTGATCTATAACTTTTTTTCATCTCAGTAGTTGCACAAACAAGCAAACGTTTTAATTTTACTGTGTTTTTTAGTTTAAAATGGGAGACGACAATTTTTTTATTTGCCAAGGGCTGAGTGGGTCTTTCAAATGTGATGGGCTCTACATTAACAAACGTCCTTGTGTTACTCCAGCACAACAGCAGCGCATAGAATCCCATCTCTGCATGTTGTGCAATAAGAAGCTATAGTACAGTATGGGCCATATGGTCTTCTCTTTCTTCTCCTTTCTCTTTCTGCATTGAAAAGCTTGCTCTCTTTTTCTCTTTTTTTTTTTTTTCCCCAGAATCCATGAAATGTGCACTTTTCTTGGGCAGAGAGAGTGCTAAAATAAAAGGAGAACACGTTAAAGTATAGGGTGAGATAACGCGATACCCGTTTTGAACCAAAGTTCAAACGCTCTGTTGAAATTAAGGATGAGTTTCACTTCAGAACCAATGAGACAACGTTAGCCCCCGCCCCTTCGCCCCTTCCCTGCCGGCGGGGGCCTCTGGTGCTTTGCGGTGCCTTTGATGGGAGGTGAGGGCCAGGGCGGGTGGCCTGTCGGGCAGGCTGCAGCCGGTCAGGTCGCCTCTTCCCCGCCTCAGAGGAGCACCTCCCACTTCCCCTCCGCCTCTGCTGAGGGGTGGTCGGCCTCCTCCCTCATCCCATCTCGTTGGCTCCCCCTAACCAAAGAGGGTGGATCGCCTCGTTTGCTGTTGCTCTGTCGAGTGAGGAAGGACAACATCAACCAGGCAAACAGAGACGCGGGTGACGCAAAGGGAACCCAGCCGGGCAATACCCGCCCCTGGATACTCTCCACATCAGCCAAGCCAGGGTAGATGCCCCTTTGCAGCCACAGGCACAGGCGCTTCGCCTCATGCTTGCAGCAGCCCCGGAGGAAGCGGCGAGCGTAAAACGGAGCCTCTGCAGAAATGTTTGAGGGACGCTGGTCGCAGGTGATGTGTCTGGTGGCTTGCGGCAGCGGGCAAGGCTGGCTGAGGAGGCGGGAGGCCATGTCTCCTCCAGGAGAGGGCTCTTGGCCCCAGAAGCAGAGTGGAGGGACCCAGCTGCAGGCCCGTGAGACATTTTCATTGCACTCTCATATCTACCTTCTGCAAAGGGCTCACGTGAAGCAGCAAACGCAACGTGCAAGCCCTTATTTACAGAGATCGTGCCATTAGGATAGAGGAAGCACTGGAAGAAATATCTTCCTGCTGCTTCTGGGCAGAGAGCAAGGCAAGGGGTAGCCTGTATTTCAGAAAGGGGGGAATGCACAGATGGCATAACGATTCCGTTCCTAAACAGAAGAGACATTTACATAATCATATAAAATAATGAAACCCAGCAGTCACGTTTGCTTTTCAGATAAAAGTTTTAGTTCAGAGATGTAGGTAACTATCACTTAACCTGCCCCTAAATTTCCTACAAACAGCTCCACTTAGAAGCACGAAGAGCAGATATATATCTCTTCTTTTTTCTTTTTTTTTTTTTTTTTAATTTTTTTGGGTTGGGGCAGATGAATGGACATGGAGGACATTTTTTTTTTTTTTCTGGAGAAAAATGTTAAGGCTGTTTAAAAAAAAAATTAAAATGTCTGTCGGACAGAAATTTCCACAAAAGCTCCAGAGCAGGATATGAGGCCTGTGAACAAAGAGTTAACCCAGCTGTGGGGTGAGGCTCCCTTTCCTTACACAGGCACTGAAGGGGGGGATCTAATTAAATGGCTCCTTGGGAAGTGTGAAATAGAAGATGCTTTTGGGGAACCCTATCTATATATTCAGGGTTACAGGACAGACTCAGCCTTAATGTGCTGCTTTTCTGTCCCTTTTTTTTAATGTTATTTTAGCTTCCTACTAACAGATCTTTCTGTGAGGAGAAAAGCCTTGTTGACAGTGAATATATTTTCCTTTTTCAGTCTGCTCTTCACACTATCCAGATGGCCAGTGGTCATCACATTCCAGACCTCTTGCAGATACGTCTTTACGACTCCAGTCATCTGCTATACAGCAAGTACAGTAAGTCCGTTTGAACTTGTTACACGATATTGCCATGTCTCAGGTTCCCTCTGCCAACTTGCATATTGCATTCGTGACATACCTGCCGTGGCTCCGAGCAGCGCGCTGAGCATGCTGACAACTTACATGACCATCATAAAATAAATGCTCCGGTTCATCGACCCCAGACTGAGCAGTGCTGGCATACTCATTGCCCTTAGATCAAATGGCAAGGACAGGCCTTCGGGACAGGAGAAGTCCCTTCCTGTGACAGTGTGGCACATAGCACCGAGATGCCTCGGCCTACAGCTGGGATGCTCATGCCTTAGCACAGTGCAATCACCCAGGAACAATTTAAATTTTGGTAAAAATGAAAGTAAAATGTTTGTTGGTGCTGAGCATCCATTATGGCTGCCCCAGGCCACGTACAGCTAAGATGAATTGAGCTCAAAGCCCATTGCAATAGAGTAAATCAGACTTGATAGCTCACATACAGGGGCTTAATTACTCTGGAAAGACAAGCCTGTGTGCCCAAACCGGTGACGAGGACTCCAGGGCACTTTAAAGTCTGTTCAAAAGAAGGAAAATCTAGTGCTGCTTAGAAAACATGGCCTTGCCAAACGTCCTCTGGATAGTCCTGCCTGTTAAGAAGACCCTGTGAACACCTTCTCAGTAATGTATGTAGGTGCATCGTGGAGAACTGCAGTTCCCAGTATGCTCAGTGGAGAAAGATGGGCATGTTGGAAGAAGATGGAGGTGGCTGAGGAGGCGCAGTAATTCAAATGATCGAGACTTCTGCCTCCCCTCACTTATGTCTCCTCTTCCTGGGGTCTCACTGCTCAGGCTTCGTGTCACAGGTAGCTACCTCCAGTCAAGTTCAGACTCACAAATCCCTGCCTCCTTTCACAGAGAAGGGTCAAACCTCAGTGTCTCCATGACATTGGACTCCATTCCCCTATCCTGCTGACATTAAAGGTATGGTCTCAGAAGCAAGGGAAAGGGAAATATGACATTGTAGAAAGTCTGAGAGCAGAATTAGGCCATAGTGCCTTCACTTTCCCCTCCCTAATTCTGCTTCCTTCAAAGAGGCAAAAGTTTGGCAAAATGGATCTTTTTGGCAACAACTGCAGAAAGAATTTTGCATCCATGCACAAAAGCCAAGTTTTAAAATTCTTGTCCCAAAACATCATGCAAAATACTATGGCTCCTTCAATGATTAACCCCAGTTCTCTTTCTGATTCAGAGTTACCTGAAAATAGACAAGCCCATGGAAGGCCTGTGGGCAAACAGTGGGGATTGCACCACATGTATGGTTAGACAGGCTTCAACCTTTTTCCAGCATTGGTTTCTTTTTCCAGTAAATACTATAAACTAATAATATATTAATATTTGTCAAAAGAAACCTTTGAATGACATGGGAGTCTACAAAATAAATGAGACCTGGGAAAGGGTAATGAAAACAATTCTTCACACCTTGTATAATTTGACGTGACTTGTAACATTGTGTGACATCAGCTCGCTAAGTAGTCTTAAGCCAATACCTAATGTTTTTTACTGTAAAACTCTTAAATTTGACTTTTTTTTTGCTAGGTAAATTAAGTAAAAACCAAAAGACATATAGACATGAATAAGTAACCCCTGAGGTAATCTTGAAGTTATATCAGTTATTCGCCTAGACTTCATCAATTATATATTTGCTTTATTTTACGCAGTTCTGTCTCCATATTTTTAGATTTAGCTAAACAGCATGAAGTTTACAATATAGGGTAAGGCAGATGTGAAGGGAAGAAAGGCCCTTTAATGGTTCTTATAAAATCTTTCAACTTGCAGTCTCCATGGTGTTTTTTTTTCCTTAAAAAGAATCATAGAATCATAGAATCACCTCGGATGGAAAAGACCTTTAAGATCATCAAGTCCAACCATTAACCTAGCACTGCCATCCCACCACTAAACCATGTCCCTAAGCACCTCATCTATCCTTCTTTTAAATACCTCCAGGGATGAGGACTCCACCACCTCCCTGGGCAGCCCATTCCAGAGCCTGACAACCCTCTCGGTGAAGAAGTTTTTCCTAATGTCTAGCCTAAACCTGCCCTGGCACAGCTTCAAGCCATTCCCCCTCGTCCTGTCGTCCATTACCAGGGAGAAGAGGCCGACCCCCACCTCACTACAGCCTCCTTTCAGGTAGTTGTAAAGGGTGGTAAGATCTCCCCTCAGTCTCCTCTTCTCCAGACTAAACAACCCCAGTTCCCTCAGCCGCTCCTCGTATGACCTATGTTCCAGACCCCTCACCAGCTTGGTTGCTCTCCTCTGGACCTGTTCCAGCAAGGCAACATCTTTCTTGTAGTGAGGGGCCCAAAACTGAACACAGTATTCGAGGTGCGGCCTCACCAGCACCGAGTACAGGGGCACGATCACTTCCCTACTCCTGCTGGCCACACTATTCCTGATACAAGCCAGGATGCCATTGGCCTTCTTGGCCACCTGGGCACACTGCTGGCTCATATTCATCCGTCTGTCAACCAGTACCCCCAGGTCTTTTTCCACCAGGCAGCTTTCCAGCCACTCTCCCCCAAGCCTGTAGCATTGCATGGGGTTGTTGTGACCAAAGTGCAGGACCCGGCACTTGGCCTTGTTGAACCTCATACAATTGGCCTCGGCCCATCGATCCAGCCTGTCCAGGTCCCTCTGCAGAGCCCTCCTCCCCTCCAGCAGATCAACACTACCGCCCAGTCTGGTGTCATCTGCAAATTTACTGAGGGCACACTCAATCCCCTCATCCAGGTCATTGATAAAGATATTAAATAAAACCGGCCCTAGAACTGAGCCCTGGGGGACACCGCTTGTGACCAGCCGCCAACTGGATTTAGCTCCATTCACCACGACTCTCTGGGCTCCGCCATCCAGCCAGTTTTTAACCCAGTGAAGAGTACACCCATCTGGGCCATGAACTGCCAGCTTCTCCAGGAGAATGCTGTGGGAGACTTGTCAAAGGCTTTGCTGAAGTCCACGTAGACAACATCCACAGCCTTTCCCTCATCTACCAGGCAGGTCATCTGGCCATAGAAGGAAATCAGGTTGGTTAGGCAAGACCTGCCTTTCATGAACCCATGCTGACTGTGCCTGATCCCCTGATTGTCCTCCATGTGCCTGGTGAGCACACTCAAGATGAACCTCTCCATAATCTTCCCCGGTACTGAGGTCAGGCTGACTGGTCTGTAGTTCCCCAGATCCTCCTTCTGGCCCTTCTTGAAGATAGGTGTTGCATTTGCCAACCTCCAGTCATCTGGGACCTCCCCTGTTCTCCAGGACTGCTGATAAATGATAGAGAGTGTCTTGGCAAGCTCCTCTGCCAGCTCCTTCAGCACTCTTGGGTGGATCCCATTCGGCCCCATAGACTTGTGGATGTCCAGGTGGCATAGCAGGTCAAAGACTGCTTCCTCCTGGATTATGGGGGGTTCATTCCACTCTCTGTCCCCATCTTCCAGCTCAGGAGGCTGGGTACCCTGGGGATAACTCGTTGGGCCATTAAAGACCAAGGCAAAGAAGGTGTTAAGTATCTCAGCCTTTTCCTCATCTTTAGTGGCAATGTTCCCCCTTGCATCCACTAGAGGATGGAGGTTCTCCCTGTCTCTCTTTTTTTGTTAACGTATTTATAAAAACTTTTTTTATCATCCCTTACAACAGTGGCCAGTTTTAAATTTATCTACCTCACCAAGTCCTCCTGGGTTTGTATGTTTGGTTTGGGTTTTTTTCCTGTGGAAGTTTCCAGCAATTTAGTTTTCTATCTATCATGTACTCCTATCTATTGTATTAATTTGTATCTCTACAGTTTCTGCCACTTTCAGATGACTACACATTGCTAGATATTATTTCTAACAGAAATGGAGTAATAAACTGTCATCTTGACTTGTTGGAATAAGAACACTAATAAGGACCTCTTAGAAGAGGAAAACTGTCTGAACAGCAAAGAAGCTCAATAATGGTTCAAGTTAACATAAAATAAGGGTGTTGATTCATTTGTAATCTGCTCTTCCCTAAAGTGTATGGGCAGTCTCTGAGGCACAAGAGTCAAGAGACAGTGTCGTTTCCGATTATTGAAGGGAAATATGCAGAATATGGCATTTTATGCTTCCTTCTGTTTGCTTTTGTTCATTGCTGACCTTCATTTCTCGCTGACCTTAGTGTGCCAACTGGTGTAAAGAGGGGATGGGGGAAGCTGGACTCCAGAGGCCAGACGTCCTTCTGGATGTCCTCACTCCCTTTCCTCCCTCTGCCCATTCCACCGTCAATGACCTAGAGTTGTTAGATTACCGCTTTGGTTTTGCAAAACATCTGAAAATATTTGGAGCAGTTGAAACTCCTCTAGACTCATGAATTTCCACTTACAAGGTAGGCCTATTAGAGACTTCAGTGAGAGAATAACTTATCATTTACAAAATAAAATTCATAGCAATTGCTGATTGTCTGATGTGCTGTTTTCATTATGCTTTTGAAGGTGATAGTTGCCAGTCAGAGAATCGGATGAGTTTCCACAGATTGCTTTTCTTTTTCATCAGAAGAAACACACTCCAGTTCTGTGATTGCATTATTTTTACTTTTTGTAGTCTGTAGAGGGAGAGATTCCTTGAACCTTTCCCCATTACCTTCCCATAACCTCATCACTTCTCATGTCCAGCTCTACTTCTGAACATATGTTTATATTTTGTGATATAATGTGAGAATAGTTGTGGTCATTACTCAGCCTGGGTGAATTTCATGGTAATTAATGTTTGGGGGTTTTGTTTTTAAAAGATAAGTTGCCTAAGGGGCCATATCTATTTAAAAGCTTTCCCCCACCCCAGACTTCCTAAAATTACTATCATGTGAAAAAGTGCTTTGCTTTTGATGTAGTAGCCATCTGTATTAGGGGGAAAGGTCTGTATTTCTGCATTTCGCTTCTAGTTCCTGAGCCAGCTAAGGGTGTCGTGCAACATAAACAATTAAAATATCTTTTTTAAGGACTGGGGGAGTAAAAGCCTTCACTGTTAGCCAGCCTGGAAATAATCTCACACAGACACAAATAATCTTCAGTCCAGAAATCTACATGCTCAAATTATGCACTTACTGGACTCATATATGCAAAACCCACTGCTATAAATTATTCATCTCAAGAGAGCACCATTCTTGGATGGATTGCAAGACTGGGCTTGCAGTGGCTGATACTGTCTGCTCGCCTCATTCTTAATTTCTTCTAGATGAAAAACATGTATGCTAGCATGCAGATGGCACTAAATAAACAAAAGGGATGAATTTGGCTTAGTGGAATACAGGCTTGTATAAGGTCAATATTATTTTGTTGTGCTTGAATGCAACTTGTTTGAGCATACTGACTGCTGCAATTCTATTGCTAAGAATGTAATCAATTTCAGGACTAAAATTGTTAGAAAAAAACAGGTATGGGGCTTGTAAGGCTTAGGAAGTGGAATGAGCACTCAACGTAATACTTTGCTAGGTATATAAATCCATTGCAGAGATTTGTTTGTTTATTCTGGTGTCTCTTACACTGTTTCTAGTCAAAGAGCAGAAGGTAACAGTGTCGTCGGAAGGGGAAGCCAGCCCGGATTAAACGATGGATCTCAATATGAGTATGGTCGTTCTCCTTTATTGCGCAGCTAACAAAAGCATATATAGGCCGAAAACCATAACATACACACACGTCACACTGTGATTGGTAGAACACCGTTATACACACGCCTACATCGCTACTGTGACTGGGACGGGTCATCTGTGCAGCGGAGGGGCTTCACCTTCTCTTCCGGTCATAGGTCCGCCCACATCCGCTTAAGAGCAGGGGGCTGTTGAATGGGACTAAATCACGCCCATTCTCACTCAGCCACTCCTCTACATAACAGTTCTCATAATGTCTGCCTAACGTGTTTCATCTGAGCTAGCTAGAAGAGAATTCCTATCTTGTTTATCATTATGTTCTTTCTCAATTATTGCAAGGCTGACAGTGGCATCCTCAGAACAGTAGCCATTAGAAGGCTACTTGGTACTACAACAGGCTATATGTTCTACTGCAACAAAAAGTCAACCCAGTTTTAAGGGCTACTTATAACTGTAGCTGAAAACTGAGAAATCTCATGTATCACCTAGGAAGTGAGTGGGAAAAATGACTAGGGCATATATTAAAAGATAAATGACATTCAACGACATTTCCCAAATAGTAAGAGTCAGAGAACACCTCTATACCAAGCTGCCTGTCAAAAAAACCCCACTCTTAAAATAAATGACAAATTCCAAATAAGCTACAGCACAATGGTCTGCACTACGGCAGTGTGGCATCTCAAATCACCACTCTCAAGAGAACCATACTTATTTCTAAAGACCCCATCTTATTAACGCTGTGATCTTTCAGTAGTAAAACATGGCATCTGTTGTATGTTATCATTTCATTCTTACAGCACAATCAATACTCTAATCTGTTATGGTACTTTCGGATTAGTGTTATTATTTTCAGAATAAGCAAATAGCAAAAACTGTGAGGAAATGGAAGAAGGGAAGTGTTCCACAGAGAGAAACATTTCACAAACAGCAGTGGATCATCCAAGCATGCTCTCCACTGTGCTTCAGGAAAACAAGTCATTTACCAGATGTTTCAAATTGTGTGTAAAATATAAAAAAGCATATTGGGGAAAATGTTTTTAATGCTAGAATACTTGTCTGTCTATTGTAAGAATACTAAATGTGAAACATGAGCTAGCTTAAAAATATTAAAATGCATCCTATTTTACCCTTGCAATATATAGCTATATCTTTCTCAAATTATTCTTTTTGCTTTCAGGATCTGAGGAGATTGTTAGGTCTGCTACATTTTTCAATCTGTCAAAAATGAGCTGATTCCTCTTTTTCTTTTTACTCTCTCCCTTTATTGACTTTTTTCCCCCCTATTATTTCTTTTTTTTTCTATGATGGCTCTTTTAAGCAGGATAAAGATGTGGACACATACAATAAATACTTGGGTGAATATCAAGAGACAGAGATCTTCTACTATTCCAGCACGCACAAATGGAGAAGAGTCCAGACTGTGGAGATTACAGAGAAGGTGCCTGCTGCACTGAGTCTGCTAGAAGCACGACAGCAAACGTGGATTTTAAGATGCATCAATCCAAGAAATTTGGTTTTTTAGCAACTCTTCATTACTACAAGAGGGGAGAAATAGGGGCCACTATGAAAGCTGCCAAAGAAGTGGGAACGTTATGCCATACAGTGCAAATTTTTACTTGGGGCACCGGCTTTTTGGTCTGTGATAACTGAACACAAAATTTTTGGTATCCAGGCTTGGTTGAAATAGAGGCTGCAGTCCTGTGCACGCCTAGCCTACAGCACCACTGATCATATTTCCCAAATAACAAGCAAGATATGGAAGTGCACAGCAAAACCCCCGAAGTCTGTTTTCCTACAGATTTGTGTCTTGAAGGCAAGCTCCTGTGTATCCTCTGACATTTGATAAAGACCACTAGAAATTCACAGTGTTTTTCTGCATATCATGCATACTACAAGAGAGTGGGGAGAAGAGAAAAATAATATTATCTCACTTCTCAAGGTGCCAAAGGGGTTGCATTAAGATGCTCACCGTGTTCTCTCTGAGCAAAACATCGACCCCTGCCCATGAAGGTCATGGGCATGGCAGGGGTCTGCATGCAAAGAGGCGTGCAGCATGGTCTAGACCTCATTCTCCACAGTCCCTTGTGAAGTGACGTTGCAGTGACATCAGTACGCAAATGCTGAGGAGAGTCTCGAGGCACAACGGGCGCCTGTACAACTGCTTTACAGGTGTGCTGAAAGACCTGTGCTGAAGCTGAGGAGACAGACAACATGTGGCAGCAGCCCTGACCCGAAGGGGCCTCACCCTGCCTGGGAAAGATGTAACTCCAGTTGAAACTGGGGGAGTTAGAAAAGAGCGGTAGCGGAGCAGCTGGGTGTATTACCAAGTGTCTTCTAGTATCGCTGTGCCAGCTGAGTTCTCTTTTTTTCTTAATCTTTTATAAGCCTTTCCTGAAAAGACATTACTCAAAACACGGCTAACATCTCTTGAAGTAATTAACTTTCCTTTTGGCTATACGACTGAGGTACAGCATTTGGGGTCTGTAAATTTTCAAGAACTGGCTGATTTGCATAGCTGCATTATTTCTTATAAGCGGAGCTGGCAATGCTGCCAATAGTTACATTTGGCCAACAATTTCCCTTGTAAAATCCTGCTTCTGCTGGGGTAAATTATTTTTCAGTGCTCTGAAATGTCTTATGCCAGGCCTCTGCCTCAGGGTGAATACTTGCAGTTTTATTTTACAGTTACTGATGTGTTTTTTTAATATTTCTGCCAAAAAAAAAAAAAAAGAGTCCTCTGTTCTCAAGATAATTGTGGCATGATGCATTTTCCCCTGTCCCTGAATTCTTACAAGTGTTCTACTGGGACAGGACAAGATCATCATGCTCTGCAGCAGCAACTTGACTTCTGGACGGGGAGAGCCATGTGTGTCTCTGTGGAAAAACTGCTTTGCTCGTGAAATTTTGCGCAAATGTGGTTACATGCATAAGCCTTTGAAGCATCTCTCTTCTACTATGCTAATTTGAAACTCACTAGGGTTTCTTGGCGAAAGCTCTGACACTTCGTCTCCACGGGCTCAGAGGTTCAGAGTGGAGTGCAACATTGCACCCAGCAGTTTCCAGGGCTGATGCAGCAGCAGAGCCAGGGCTGGAGCAGCTGGTGGCTCTCCTGGGTCTCACAACCCCTCTGTCAGCCCTGGGACCATCCATCCTCAGCGTGGGGAATGCCGGCACGGGCTGGGTCAGGGAGTCCGGGGGAAGAAAAAGGGTGGAGCTGGTTTGACCAGGAGAGGAGACAGATTTCTGTAGCTCTCATCCAGGGAGTTCTACTTTTTCTGACTCAAACCAAAGCCTGCAGGCTTTTGAAAAGCTCTAGAATTTAAGAGAAGCTCTACAATTTAAGAAAGTGAGGATAAAACCATCAACTCCTCAAACCCCTCTGCAAGGACTAGATTTAAAACCTGGGCTCTGAAAGTGCCCAGGTTTAGGATGGCTCAGTTACAGTCCCAGAAATGAAGCGTGCTGCTTAAACTCATGTCAGTTCTCCCTGCCTGCCTGCCCCAACAAGGTTATACATTTTTTTCTAATTGCAAGTGCTGGAAAGATTGTTTTACAATGTTGTCAGTCTAATCAGTTCAGTCAATCAGTAAATCTGATTCTATTTATCATGGTTGCAAGGCAAACTTTACAAGAGAAACTTCCTTGCTCTTTGAGGTTGTAAAGGACCCATGAGACTTTAGAGTGAAGGACAGAAGTAAGAATACTCAGGGCAATGGTTCAAGTCTACAAAGATGCTGTTAAGTTCTTGTGGGGTTGTTGAAGACCACTGCCCTCACACAGGTATGGCAAGGGAAGAAAATTTACTGTCTGAGGTAAATAATAAATCACTGAAGAGAGAACAGGCTGAATCCAAATGTTTTCCAATGTGCTGCAAATACATACATAAAAACCCACATCTAGCCAATCTGTCTCATTACATTACAGAGAAGCCAGTCATACATTCAGAGACATTCATAGGAGAATCTGTCCAATCTGACATTTTACCATGGATTAATACCCACGGTCCTTGTGGTCCTAGAAGAACCTAACGATTTATGTCTGAGGTATTTTTTGCACATGAAACAAGGGCAGTGGTACTCCTCCTAATAAATGGCAAATATGTGAGAGGACAGAGTCCACTTGTTTTGGGAAAGGAGCTTAGACTGACATAGTATCTGTTTTGTTGGGTTTTTTAAAAAGGACAGCAAGCAGACCACCACGTTAGAAGGCTTTTGAGGAAGACAAATGCTTGTATTAAAGGGAACTGCTGGCATGGTTAGTGGAGATAGGACTTGGGCTGTCAGAAAACCCTGCTGTTTGCCCGAGGACTACTCAGCTGGCCACTTTGGACAGTGCCGCCATTTGCCCTGTGACCCTTCCCATTCTCCCAGGCAACATCAGTCCTGGTGAGAAATGGGTGTAAATCAGTGCCCTCTAAAAGAGAATAATGCAAGCAAACAGGCTTCACGCACAAATTAGTTTTAATTTAGCTGCTGTAACCCATTGTTTCAGAGAACATGGGAACTGCTGTGTTACACAGAGACCTGATCTATTCTGATCACAGCCTGACTGTATAATTCACACTGATAAATAGCTTCTTTTATACTAAACATCTGTGGGAAAGGCTGCTTCCCGTGCTGGCCACATGCCTGCTAAATAAAACCCAGAGGAAATTGGCCAGGCAGTTCTGCATGCCATTGTGAGAGAGGTTAAGGTTCAGCAATGACCTCTGGTCCCTTGCCCCTTGAACTGATGGGGCTAGATGCACCATGAAGTTGGCGTACCGAGTCTTTGCTTTGCTGCAGGAGTGCTTGGCCAGTTAGGTTATTCTTTAAAGGAATTAGCTATTGCAACTTCAGAAATGTGTCTTAGATGGCCAGAGTTCTGCTTTTCCTTCCCCATCAAAAACAGAGGTTGCTAAAATGAAGAGTAAAGAAAACATTAAGAACGTTAAATTGCAGAAGCTAGACTGAAATATTTTTTCAAGCTGGTTGATTTATGGAAGGGATTTTTATTAATAGTAACTTACCAGTTCCATAATTGATTGCCTGCAGAAATCTGTAAAATTATAGGCCAATAATCTTTTTTTAATAAATGCATTCATCCCCATAAAATAACCAACGATCAGCTGTGAAGCAAATACTAACTATGCTCTAAAGACAGACTTCCATGATGAATGATCCAATTAACCAGACTGCAGAACTCTTTTAAACCCCTTTTTTCACTCTTGGTGAAGTATCTTGGTGCTTTCACAATGTGTGCTATAACAAACCTATCAAAGGACTGCAAATAGAAAAGTCACATTGCAGCATGATTTTGCAGTTCAGTGTTTGATGAGGGAGAACAACGCATGCCGAGACACATTCAGTATACCAGGGAGGATAGAAAGAATTGCAAAGAAGGCAAGAAGTACTGTTGTGAACTTAGTGGCAATTCAGACCTCTGTTTCTCTAAGTGTTTTGGGACCCATTTATCTTTATACACAAGTAAATCCATTCAAGACAAAATATGCAATAGCTGCAGCTAAACTTTTGTATAAATTTTGAGATGACTGGGTGTGTATCTCTATGTGGTTACTCCCGAAGTTGGGTACTTGGAAGTGGTAAGTGAGAAATTCTGTTTCACTCAACCTGAAAGATGTAAATCAAATTTAATAGCTTATGGGTCTTCAAAGAAAGGTTGAAAATTGAGGGAGTGTCGTGTTTGAACAAAACAGAGATTTGCTTTGCTTGCCCTTGTGCAAATTTTCCTTAATGCTTGGTATTAGCAAATTGTTTTTCCTGCAGAGAAGTGCAAAGAAACAGAAATTTTGAAGAGGTTATTTATGGAAAGTAAATATTGAAATCCTTAGTACAAGAGCTTGCTGAGATGCCTGATTTTAAATGTCACTCAGTTCTTAAAAGAAAAGAAAAAGGCTGCTTTATATCTCAGCCTAAAATACAGACCAAAGAGGGTTAGGGATACCAAACACTTATCATTACTCATTGCAAGCAACCTAGTAAGAACTGTTCACTTGTGTGTAATTGGTGCAAATTTTACCTATGTATGTAAAAAGTGATCCCATTCTAGGCAAAAAAAGTCCAACTTGAGCAACTGCCGATCATCACTTGTTCAGACGTAAGCGTAATGCTTCATTCAGCAATGTTACCCGATTTGTAAGGCATCAGAGAACATACAGAAATGGGAGCTCTTGTGTCCTTCTCCGCCTGTCCTTGCTTTTGCGGGTATTTGTCAGACCTTAAACAATGTTTGTGTTTTTCATCAAAGATAAGCTCTCGGGCAAACAGGAAGAGGGTGTAGTAGAAAGTGAACATAAACTTTACACTGGAACTGCTGGCACCCAGAGATTTTATCAGCCTTTTCTTTTTTATTATGTCTGTATTTGCAATGTACCTATCTATTGCTTTTTCTTTCATTGCTGTCTCTTGGCGCTAGTAAATATTATATAACACAGGGTATCTTCATGTCCAGACTGAAAATCGTTATGCGGCAATTCTTTCGTTTGCGTGTCCTTTATGAATTTGCACTGTTTGTGTCAGCTACAGTTGTCTTGCAAGTGATGGCTTCAGGAGAATGAATATCATGAGGAAAACTCAGTCTTTCTCTACATTTATCCGGCCAAATAACAACAAATTTTTTCCTCTACATGTGTTTCATGTACATTCTTAGAGTAAAAAAAAAGCTCTACGGTTAACATGTGTGATCTGAGGATTTGAAAGCAAATCAGCTGATACAAAAGCAACTATTTCAACTTCAAAAAAAGTCACTGATCTGCAGAAGCAGTCATTGAATCCCTTGGCGAGGCAGCTTTTAACTATGGCTTTCTCATACAGAATATAGATACTGTAGAGTAGACCAAATCCCCCCAGAGGCTAGAAATAATTTGGCCCTCTGAAGAAATCGCTTGGGTAATAGAGACATTCAGCACTTTGCCATCTCTTAATTTGTCTCTAATTTTGGCTCACCCTATTTCTCTATGAACAAAACGATGCAGTCTCCTGGAAGCTTTTTGATTCAGATGCAAGACAGGCTCTGTCGCAGTCTCTTTCTCTGAAGACAAAGCATTATTAGTATTTTTTTTTTTTTTTGCCTGTCTTGTTTGTTCAGATTTATAATCTATTCTAGGTTTGGTTTCGTAGTGTGTTTAGCACAGTAGTTCCCCAGGCTCAGCTGAAGCCAGCACATAGCATTGTCGTATAAACAGAGTCCTGCTCCTTCATCTGCATACTGCAATTACAAGTAACCTGCTTTAAGCAGCACTGGAACTTGGTTAAGTTGCTAACATCTCAAAAATCATATTAAAAAGTTGCCCCCCAAATATTGCCCACCTTAGTTGGCTGAAAGCTGTCTTCCTGTCCAGTTTTACATACACCCTTTTTACCTCAGCGGGAATGGCACGCCGTGACAAATTGTGCTCAGAAATGTCTGGAGCAATGTACCTTGATTTTGTTGTGCTGAAGATGATTTTGGTCTCAAGGACACGAGATATTTTCAGGGCAACAGAGCCGCACTAGGGTAAATCCTGAGGTCAGACCTTGCGTTACCCTTCATTTTCTAGCAGATGCTTTGTTGTTTTCTTGAGGTTGCTGCTACCACTTTAAAAACAAGCATCCCAGGAATTTTCCTTTGAAACAGGCTTCCCCTCTCCAAATCCAATTATACTATTTCAGCTGGGTCATTTTCAACCCCTGACACATTTTTCGGGTTTTTTTACAGAATTTATTAAAAAACATGGCCCTGCCGTGGGGAAAGCGAGGGGAGTTTTCACTGTGCTAACTCACGGCTCTGTTCCAGCGATCCTCATGGCTCCGGAGCCTGGGGGGGTCCCCTTTGGAAACCGAGGGTGGGCGAGGCAGAGGCAGCCCCGCAGGGCCTGGGAGAAGGCACCGACTCCCCTTGGCCAGTCAAGGGCTGTCCAGCTTGGCCCACACAGGTTGAAGAGCAAGCTGGGCAGGCTTGGCCACCCAGGGATGGAGGGAGAGGTAGCACCCAGGAAATCCCACACCCCCGTCGGGCGGAGGCAGGCTGCACGGTCCACCGGGCTGCTTCCAAGGGTGCAGAGAGGCAGGGACGGTCCCGACTGCTGGATTTGCGATCCACAACTCTGGCAGTGCCTGAACTCGGGTCGCGCTCTGCGTAGGGATGACGGCTGGAAGGACTTGACAGAGCCAACGTGGGGGCAATTAAAACAGGATGAAGGGAAAGGATGGAGGATGTGGAAGTGGGAAACTGTACTATATCACTCATGGTAGTTTAGATAATGGGGTATGTTTTAGTTTAGCAAGGGGAGACAAAATTCAGCATACCAGATGGCATGCTGACATGTCTACTACCCCATCATCTAAATCTTTAAATTAGCAAAAGCAATTTGGAGTTCAGGTTGACAACTAGTATTGCCCTTTGATCACCTCTGCATCATTTTTGAGTGGAGGGCACGGTGTCAGTGCAGAAACCCTGGTGCCACGGGTGCTGTGAAACATGTCCCACAAGTAATGGCTCTACACTGTGACTGCAAAATGGCACGCCTGCTCACTCGAGGTGCCTGACCTGGGAGAAGGCACCTTCAGAACTGTCAGCAGAATTTCATAAGAAATCATTGCAGTTTAAAGGGAGTAAATATACAAGGCTTTATTAATTTTAAAAAAGCCCTCTGAAGCACTTCCATACGATTTCCCCCTCTAGCAACGCTACCCTCAAGTGTCAATTAGCATTCGTGTTGTAGCTGTGTATAAAGACCTTCTTGTTACGGGAAGTGAACAAGGATGATAATGAACCATGTTGCCTTCTTTAGAAAAGTGGACATCTGCTCTTAGAAGATATTAGGAAATTTTCAAGTACAGTAGAATTAAACGTATTCCTAGCTTCAAAATAAAGTATGACAGAGTCTTGTACAATCTGTACTTTTGCTATCATCTGCAGAGTGCTGTTATCCAGATTTAAATGGGGATTATTTAACACGGATTTTTGTTTTAATGAAACCCTTAAATTTGCCTTTCAAAAGCTTCTCAGTCTTTCCCAATTTAGTGCTCCAGGCAGCCAGGTTGGATGCTACTGCGGCGCTTCATGCCATGGGACGTGAAGTCCCAGCCTGGCTCCCTGAGAGCTCCCAGCTACGTGGGGCGACAACGGGTGCTGCTGCACAGGCTGAGGTACCGCGGGACCCTTCCGGTGAGCCCAGAGGCACCCGTCGGTTCCTGCAGAAGGACATGCAAGTTAGGAGGATGCCATTTCTCTACTCAGGTGTCTTTTTGTCAGAGCACTGGGCAAAGGGCTGGTTGTGTAACATTTTGCATTGCAGGAGGGCTTTGCAGCCAGCGCTGCCTTCCACGTCAGAAATAATGAAACAAATCGAGTGGAGAGGCTTTCAGAACCAAAACATGCATTCACTTCTGTCGTGAAATCCTGTATAAATTTCCTTAAGAGTTGTGCCACACACAGTGAGGGAGGGCGAAGACGTCTGTTTCTGACAGCTATCACTGTTTCTTGCTTCAGTGTTTTATCTCTACAGCTGGAAAGAGGCTCGAAGTTTATAAAATGCCTGAATCTGGGTCAGGAAATATTTCTGCTTATTGTAAGCTATTTCCCCATCTGATGCACGCTGGAGGTGTTGAGAGCAAGATGTTGCTGCACAGCTGCTGAGTCGTTGCTCTCCCTTCTGATATTGAGCTGTTTGGAGGCCAAGAAGAAAATTCTGGGGCAAAAACTGCTGGGCAGGCAAGCAGCCTGCCCTATTAACCACAACTTCCCTGTGCTCTTGTTGTCGTGTAAGTGTTTAACCTGAAGCAAAATAACACTTCACAAACTCTTGCACCTAAAGGGGCCACCCGCCAGCCCACAAGAGGGGAGAAGGACGCAGAAGGCACTGGGTGTGCAACTGATCCATTGGCTGTGGGCAGGGTTCCCTGGTGTCCCGCACCACTTCTCCCCTTTCTTCCTCTCATGCTACCACATGGCAGCATGGTAAGATCCTGTCTCCACTCATGCTATTTCTTACACGCAGAGAGATGGAGTCAGTCTGACCCCTCACAAATCCTGAAAAACGGTGTGTTAAATAAGCCCAGCTGGGGATTGGGATGATGGGAAGGAGATAGGGGCTTGGTTGCAGCTAGTGTGTGTCTTAGAAACACCCTTCAGATCATAAGCTCCGTCCTTAGAGGGGCTTGCAGTCTTATTGCTGGGGGGGATGCTCACAGTTTCACCCTCTGAGCTGTGGGGAATAATCCTTGGCAGTTTCTCCTGTTGTTTTCACAGGGAAAACCATGAGGCAGTTTCATCTCTCTGTTCCTGAGCTCCCAGACCTCACCAGTGTCGGAGCTGGGACAGGTATTAGATGAGGAAGATTTAGAAGTGCAAGAGCAGTGAAGTTGGCCTCTGCCTCTACACTGCCAGCATTTCGGGTTAGTGTTGGGCTAAACACAGCCATCCTCAGTTCTGTACCATGTTACCACAGATGTTACCGCATACAGCGTTTACAGTTTCTCCATCCCCATTGTCCTCTGAGGCTTGTTCTTGTCCCAATCAGCATTTGCCACTTCCCAACCTAGAGGCAGCTGTATTTTCACTACTGAATGAGCTGCGTGGCTTTATTTCAGTTCATTTTGTACAGCATTTATCTCTTGAGATTAAAAATACACCAGAAAACACGATTTGTAATGTTGTTGTGATTGTTTTCCTTTTTATAAATTGCAAACAGTAAATCACTTAGCCTCATTTAATAAATCATGTCATCTAAGCATCTATTTTGTTTATGCTGTTTCTTAGTTCACCTTGGCTCCCTTTTGATTCCAATCATATGAAAATGCTCAAAACCATACACTGGCTTGAAAATGGGATGTTTTTCAAAAAGAAATCTTTATTGCTGAGCCTAACAAGAAATACTGCTGCATATGGGTGTTTGGTTGCACATATATTAGAACATCATGTCGAAACAGATATCTTGAACATAAGGGAGTTAGGAGTTGAAGCCTAAATCATCTTTCACTTTTTCTTATCATTACTTTTAAAGCCAAATTATCTTTTTAAAAGCTGTGGCATGGAAATGCAAGGAATCTGGGTTTTTTTTCCCCTTCCTTTTATTTCCCCCCGCTCTTGGATATGGTCACACAAAGTCTGACTTTGGCTCAGTCCCCTTCACTGACCTAGTGAGGTTAAAATATAACAGGGGTTACTAGGGCAAGCAAGAAGGCTGTACCTCAGAACGGTCAAAAGACACTGAGGACGCTCTCTAGAATAGGGAAAACTCAGACATACCGAATGTGAGAGGGACATTTGAGCCCAAACTTCCCAGCCGCCCTGCTTCAGGTTGTGGAGGGTTGCCTGCTATTTTGTGAATGGAACGTGAAATGTGTGCCTGTGTCTGTGTCAGGGCTGCTGTTGATGAGCTCGGTCATTGTTTCCATTTCAGAAGAAATAGGATAAATCCTTTTGACATTCCAGCTCCTTCTCTTCTTGGCTGTAACTCATGGTGAATACTTCAGATTTGGCAAAGAGTTCTGTCAGCCCTAAAACTACATTTCTCGACAAATAATTTGCTGGTAGAAGTTTGCCAACTCTAGTCAGGACTGCAAAGGCTTTTATGCATTGCAAACCTGAAGAAGAGCCTGTGCAGGTTTTTTCCAGCTCCCTATTGTTCTAGTAAAAGATACGGCCTCTCTCAACAAGCCTTTCTTACCATCGTAGATCATCATGGTTCTGTATCTGTATATAAGTAATATTATGCATGCCCTTATTTCTGTAATGTGACTTGAAAATGTTTATCAAACGCTTTGCTTCAGCATTTTAGAAAAGGGGATTTATTTTTTCCTTAAGATTTAAGGAATAAATAGATGATAGTTTATTACCATAATCTGTTAGCCTCGGTAAGCAAATGGCTCTTGAAAAATCATTCCTCTAGGATGTATATGCATTTTACGGTTTTCTACACGCTTCAGAAAGTTAATGTGAGAGTTGCTCTTTGCATCATTAACAAGTCAGGGCAGGGCCATCCACTTGCCACTGTTAAAACGTTCTACTTTGGGCAGCAAATTCTTCAGGCAGGAACACAACAGGGGGAATAAATCTGTGTTACCAATTTCTCATACTTTTTTTTCCTTCTTTCTTTTGGGAATTCTCATCATAGTATTTATCCCTTCACAGATGCAACGTCTCCCACCTCCATTCTCTGTGAGATGGAAGACACAACGCATGTGATAGGAGTAAGTCTCCAGCAAGGAAGCTTGTTAGTTATGCAAAGCAGAGGAATCTATGGGGAACGATGATGTATTCCGTGTTAGCTGAGAAAAGCCAGAGGTTGACTTGCTTCTGCCAAACCATGTCATGTAGAAGGCACTAGGCTGGGAATGCGATGGAAGCGGTATAGCACCCAGAGACATATCTTCCATGGATTTCAAAGAAACGTCCTGCATCATCATTTTTTTCAATTGTGACGTACTAACAGTCTCGCTCGCTGTAAACTGGATGAGGCACCTGCAGAGTTTTCAAAAGGAGGACCACTATGAGCCCGTTTGTGAAAGAAAACAGAACTGAGAGATGAGAAAAAATGAGCAAGTAAGAAAGCTGCAGTGCTGAATCCTTGGATCTGTTGAGAAATACCCACACATGCACTCATTTTCATTCGCTGTTTCTTCTCTTTTCTGGTGCAGTAACAGGATTCTTCCAGAACAGCCAGTTCGCTGAGATTGTATCCAGGGGTTTCTTCTGCTGTTGCCTGAGAAACCTGGGCTTAACAGTACCAGAAACTCTTAAAGGAATGTCAGGTACAGGTTCTTAATTAGGTCGTCTGAGGTTTGGGCTGTGCATTTGGGGTTTTTTTGCGGGATTGTTTTAAGTGCATCTTAAAAGGTTTTAAAACTTTTACAGTAAGAGCCTTGAGAAATATGTTTCATCTGAAAGGCAAAAATGCATCTGCAGATATCTGACCAGTGTTCTATTAGAATTCTCTTTCAGCTATTTACCTGCAGCCAATAATAACATTGTGTATATTATTTTGGATGTGAATATCAAGAGCTCTGAAAGAGCAGAATTGGACACTGAGACAGCATTGAATGTTTTGTGGGGTTTTGGTTGTGCTTAATTTTTTTTACTGGGAATAGATAGGAATCAACTATTTAAGCAGATGCTTCAAGTTCTTAAATTTGTAGATATAGATACTTACATATCAAAGAAAACCAAAGTCAACCGTGCTCTCTTCTCAAGAGAGATGGGGGAAAAGAAGAACAGGGGCTGTACCACGGCGCTGAGGCAGTCCCTGTCACCTCACTGCTTTTGCTGAGTGACGTTTGTCGGCCACATCGCTGGGTAGGGAGAGTGGCAAGGGAGGCAGCAACAGCTCTAGTACAGAAAAGCCCGGCTGGCATAAAGTCATTTATTCCCTAACTAATGGAAACTGGGGTGTGAGTTGTTCGCACGGGTCAGACTGATGAAACATCTGTGAATTGTAGATGAGCAGCTTGCAAGTCCCTGAAGTCATAGGTGGCTCTTCGTTCAACTGTGAGACAGGGAATGAATGCCTTTTCTTTCTGGCTTCGAAGTACTTCTCAGAAAAAGCATAAACAAACTGCTCAAAAATTACATTATGGCACAGGGATTCAGGTGACTTTTTGAATTAGTTTTCAGACTGAGTGTAGATTTATCACTTACAATGAACTTCAATAGAGCTTAAGGGGCTCGAACTCCTTACTCAAAAGCAGGTGGAACAAATTTGAACATGTTGGTTGGTTTCCCCTCAGCAGTGCTGGGACAGCAAAACCCTCCTTAACTAATCGATCAAAGTGCAGCATGGCCATTGTTAGCTGCTTAGGTATAACACCTAATTCGGTAGCGCCTTGGCCTCGGGTGCAGTTAATAACAACGGTGCTGCTGTGGAGACGTTTCCAGATTGTGAAAGGATCATCTGGGCTTTCTGAGGCGGCTTCGCCTGCTATAGCCAAGTAGGGGTTTGTCAAGACTAATCACTACCAGTGATGGATGCTCTTTCTCTGTAGCTATTTTTAGCAAAATAATCTGAGTACAGGATATTTGGTAAACATCAGCCTCCAATGTTTATTTTATCAAACTAAAGGCTTTTGCGTGATTTGTAAAACTAAATAAACCAAAAGGTTCCTCTGCATTGAAATTTGATTCATTATTTGCTTGAACGACTGCACAAACAGCACAAAACCCCTGGCCGTGAATATGAAGCATATGATAAGAAAGACAGGCTTTCTATTCACTTCTGCTCATTGGCATCTAATTGCTGAGCTGGTTGCTCTTCAGCCTCTATTTGAAGTGGTTGCAAGGGAAGTTAACGGTAACAGCACAGCTTTTAAATCAAATATGAAAGAAATGCTTTACTGGCAAGGTGGACGCCTAGATTTTCTGGGCTAATTTTCATCTCGGCCCCCTCACATTGCCGGCTGGTTGTATTTCTTGACTATTTTAATGTACAGCAATGAAATATCCGCTCACAGCTGCGTTATATTGACGTGTAACCAATAAAATACATCAGTGCGATCTCTGCACGGCAAAGAGTAGAAAAGGAAAGTCCAGAGGAGGGCTCAGGACAAGTAGGCGGTGCACAAGTACTAAATTCCAGCCCAAGGCTGGTGTGTAAGTCAAGGGTGGTTGCAAATGGCTGCAGCGCATTTAGCTCTAGGGCAAGAAAAAAAAAAAATAAATTGTGGGAAGACACCCGCACACGGGCACGCGGAGAGCTCTAGGGGTGACGCGGTTGCCATTTTAGCCTTCTTCAGCCTGTAGGCTCAGGCAGCTAGCACAGCAAGCTGGATCCGCTCATTCTCTAATTACATCCAGGACAAATTTAATTAATCGTAAGAAATCAGAAATACAACACTCAGAGGCAGAGAAGACACTTTTAAGTGACAGTTCCACTTAAGAATTCGACTGTTTGGTTTCTGGGGTTTTTGTACCAGCGACAAAAGAGCGCGTATGCAGCATTTTTATGTTCCCGAAAGAAAGAAAATGCCGCAGGAGAAGGCTACCAGTTCAGAGTTACGGCGTGACGTCCCTTGGCTCCACAAGCACTTCGTCACAACCTGTGTAGAGCCGTCAGCTGACTTTAAAAATAACTTCAGCCGTTCTGAAGGGGAAGGCGCCGGGCCACCGACCGCCTATGGAGGAGGAGGAGGAGGAGGAGGAGGCGGCGGGGAAGGGACCCCCGATTCCGGGGAGGCCGGGGGACAGCGGGGCGCGCCGTGGCGGCACCACCCCCCTCCCCAACCCACACCCACCCCCCCCTCCCTTTCCCGCCTCCTCCCGCGGGCGGCCCGGCGGCGGGCGGCCGCTGGGTGGCAGGCAGCGCGCGCGTTCTGCCGCCGCCGCCTCGCTCCTGCCGGGGCCGGGGGTCGGGGCCCGGTGTCCCTGCACCCGCCGCCGGCCAAGAAAACCCGTGGGTTTTGAGTAAAACAGCATGTGGTTCGGTCTTCGTCTTACGTGAAACGTCGCCTGTGACGTGTGAAACCCCCTTTCAGCCGCCCAGCGTGGTCCGCGTTCCGAAAGCCTTCGGAACGAAGGGGACAAGCAGGCTTTAGTTCGGCTGTAGACGTAGAGAAGACGTAAGTGTTGCATTCACCGAGTAGATTTAAGTGCACGCTTGCAGCGGGTAAATAAATTAATAGGGGCTTTCAGTTGCATCCAAACACTTAATTTACTTGCCGGGGAGGCAATCCATTCATGTATTTTGCAGTAAATCTTTTCCCACAATACTAAACATCTGTGATTTAGGACTGGTAGCGCTACGTCTTTGGGCACGATAACAAAAAATCTGTTTTTCTGCCGCCACGCACCTAAAGTACAAACGAGTGCCATCGGTTTTGTTGGCGGTTGCCCGATGCGATCGCACCACCTGGCTCTGCTGGGGCGAACGCGGGGCCGGGGCAGGAGGTCCAGGCTGCCCGGTGGGAGTCCAGGGCTGCAGCCGGCTGTACCCGCCAGTGCAGCAGCAGGCGGCCCAGTACGGCCCCGCTCCCAAACCAGGCTCCCCCTGCCGTGTGTCTCCCCCTTGTGCTGGGCTCCGTACCCCCCGCAGGAGGTGGTGGGCCCTTTCCTGGCGGAGAAGTGGGTCTTGGGGGCCCCTCAGCAGAGGCAGCCCGGCCCCTGCGCCGCCGCGTGGGCAGAGGAGGAGGCCCATGGCCATGGCAGCTCTGGGCCCCAAATCCCAGAGTTTAGGGAGGGATTTGCCCTTGATCCCTGCAGGGCCCGAATTTCGGCTTGCAGCAGTGCGGCGGAGCACAGCGGGGGAGCCATGCAGGGCGATCCTCCTCTGTGTCTGTTAGGTCCCTTCAAGCCTTCGGCCTACCCTGCGCCCCGGGGCTGATGGCAGCCGCTCCCCCCGTGGGGATGCAGTCGCTGGGGGTTGGCGGCCTGGCCTGTGGCAGGGCCAGGTGGCGGCTGGCCACACTGTTGACTTCTCAGGGATACCAGTCCCTCCCGTTCTACAAGCACTAAACTAACATGGACGTGTCTGGGAGCAGCACGGTCATGGAGAGATGGCTGGTTCGCTCCCCGGCACCCTCCTTCCCTTCGCCCTTCCTTCTGCGGTGCTGCCGAGTGACAAATAGCTACCCTGTGGGGACAGGGGCCGCCAGCCTCTGCAGCAGCCAGGCACCTTCAACACCGCGCTTCCATCAACAGGGACCCACCAGGGCTGCAGCTTCAAAGAACTGGTTCAAGGAAAATGTTGAAAATAGAATAATAATGCTGAATGTCGAGGTATATTGGTTTAAGATAGGTTCAGAGATACGCATTTTTAATATCAATGAGGACTTCCGTGATTAAATAACATGGCCTCCAGTTTAACACAGCCACAGAATTCCCCTGAATTAATTTGTGCTTCAAGTTCAAAATGAGGTATAATGAGCTATAAAAGTGCATAATTAGATGGCCCATTTCATCTTAGATAATCTGGTCATATCAGCCTCCTTAGCCCAGCTGAGTGAATTGTCTAAGTATAATAGCTGATGAGCAGGCATGGACTTTGGGGGGCTTAGTTTACTTACTCTGTGGGGCCTTGCATAGTAAAAACTTAGCTATTTCATGTTCTTTTCAATATTTTTCCTTTTGAAATACTAAAGGTACTACTGCTGGGGAAAAAAGAGGTGTTTAAAAGAATAACAAAATAAAACATTTTTCAGTAGCCACCTGGGAGATCCAGAAGTTGTGTGTGAACTTTGAAGGGGCTCCTATCTTAAGTGCTGGGACTGCTCCCTGTAATGTGGATGCTTAGGGAAGCGTTTAGGGTAAAAGACCTTCACAACTGAGAGACAACTTTTCCCCCCTTCAGTTTTAAAGTAGATTATGGGTTTATTTATTTTTTTGGTGCATCGGTACAGCAAAATAATGCACAGGGGCCTGTTCTACGGTAGTTACAGTTATACGAAAGGTTATGCCGTTCTGCCAGTTTATATACACTTCCCCAAGCTTGCATTTTAGGGATAGCATACAGAAAGGGACAGTTCATTTAAGATTTTCCCATGAGGAAATTAAATCCTAAAACCCTGTGTTCTGCCCCTATTCCAAGATTTTATCTATATTTTCTGATCTAGTGAAAGATGTCCCTGCCCGTGGCAGGGGGTTTGGACTAGATGATCTTCAAAGGTCCCTTCCAACACAAAATATTCTGTGATTCTACAATCAATTTTTTCTTTTTTTTTTTTTTCTTAACAGCCACTTTTGAAAATACACTTTTCCTGCCTTTTTAGACTCAGTTACCATTTGTGCTAAGTCCTTATTTTGTAAGCATTGCATATAGGCTAAAGAAGTAACCAGCTGTTTGATAACCATTGTTATCAAAGATGTTTGATACACTTGTTAGCAGTTCAATGTTACTCTTCCAGTACCTTCCAACAGGTGATAGACAGCCTGTGACATGGTAGTTAGCCTCCAGACATAGTTCATGGCTGTCTTAGGTGCCACTGCATTTTTTTTAACTGAAGTAAACAAGTAATTATGTGTATTGAGACCATTCCTTTATTCTAAAAAGCCCACAGAACAGCAGCGATGCTTTTTGTTCTTGGGTCATCTCATCCTCAGTCTGTCCCTAGCTAACGCATGAGCTGGCTTTTGAACTACCTGTTATTGTCAAGAGCAAACAGAACTGAGTAAAAAAAATACATATATCATTATGTAGCAATTTCTTTCATCCCCCATCTCCCAAAAAGTATTTTGTGGAGACTACAAATATTTCTGAATCCGAAGGTGGAATGGAAGGATTTAAAATTTGCGTTGACAAGCTGAAAATTAAATATTTTGACTTTTCAGTTTTAAACAATATTTGGTAGAATAACCTCAGCATGTTTTATTTTCACCTTCCCACCCTTGCTAACTGGCTGGTAAGGCTGCCCACCAGTGAGTCCCCGCCTTTCTTCCCCAGCATCTATTCTTGTCTGCAGATGATATTCTTTGGAGTTGTAGGAAAAGTGACTGAGTGATAGATGAAACCTACTCTCTTGCTGGAGCGGTGATTTCTTCCATACAAAGCCATTCAGGAATAATTTAACATTTTACTAAACAACTAATCCATCAAACTCCTGTTCATCAATCTGCATAAGAGCTGTCAGGACCATTGCCATGAAAGAGCTATCAGCGTTGACATAAGGGAAACCAAGAGCTCCTTGCTGGGATAGAAACTTCATCAACAGAGCAGGGTGTCCCTGGTATATAGCCAGCAGTGGTACTATTCAAAGGACTAGTGTATTCTTTCCGCAGTGCTACAGAAATCTTCCAAAAAAAATGTTAGCAATAGGGAGAATGGCAATGAAATACCTGAAAGCGTTGGGGGTCTGTTGGGAGGCACCCTTCCCCTGTCTACCTCTCTTCACTGCCAAGAGCGACACTAGTATTGATTGTCAGTTACAAGAAAATTGTGTAATGAATTTAACTATATTGATAATTTTGTAAATATTTGAGAATTATAGCATCCATCTCCAAGCTTATTACGTAGGAGATGTGCCTACAGAAATAAACTGAGTAATAGCTTACATGGGACTATACTGGCAGGCAGATAGTGAAGACTTGGGAGCATGAAGCCATTTCCTTACTCGCCACACAGTCGAGACAGTTTGGTGCTTGTTGTGTAGCCTCGAATGCTTGGTCCAGCCTGCACTGAGATGACTCTGGTAATGTGTCTGCCTCTTCTTTTGGGGAAATGGCTCTACAGTTTGATAAGATGTTTTAAGTTTTCTTATAATAATTGCTTTCCTCTTCTGGGTACTCCAGTTGTTTACATCAGCAGAGCTGAGAGAAGTCCTTCCAAAAGTTTTTATAACTTGGCAAGTGCAAAGAGGCAGCTTTGTTCCAAACTGGGAGGAGAAACCAATGCATTGCTTAACCAAAATCTCTTTGCTCAAGGAAGAATTTGGCAGTTTGAAACTGTCAGGTGACATCTAGTCCCATTTAGTATTTCAGAGGGTTGCGTATATGGCTGACTTCTAAACAAGCAGGCACATAAGACTCCCAGTATAAAAATCTGATGGATGAGAACAGATCATTTCAAACATAATGAGACAGATGCTAAAGACAAAAATATTTTGAAAGAGAATTTGATAGGGTTGTGGAGCGAAAGTTAAAACTAATTGATTCGGTTCAACTAATATTGAAAAAGAATGTAAGGATATTTTCCACAGCTGTTTGTTAGTAAAATGGCTGATTAATTTGATCAAAAGGGAAAGCTTAGGGAGGGGAAAGAAAATGGAACAAGTAGCGTAGGGGTACATTTTCACAGACTGTTAGCTGTTCCTCATGGAAAATCCTGCAAAACTCCCTTGTTCACATCTGAAAATCTTCCTTTCTCGTGGTTTCAGATGAAGGTTGACTTTGCTGTCTGGAAGCTTACACACACATGAAATGATCCTCATGTTACAGGAAGGTTATTTTTATAAGCTGAACTGTGCACTCATATTCGGCTGATCACAAGAGATGCCGTGCCGAGCCCCATGGCCTCCCTTGCAGAATGCCTAATATCTGCAACTGCTTTCTTCTGGCAGAGAAAAGCACAGTGGGAACTGTGGATTTAGTGCTCGCTGAGACTAATGAAAACCCTCCCATTGATACCGGGACTAAGGATGAGGCCCTAAATTAGTTCAGTGCAATAAAAATGAACCCATATTAGTAGGTAGATGGGACAAATTTCATGCCGTATTGGTGGAGATAAACAAAATCAAGTCTCTAATGTCATCAGCTTTCCTTCCTGAAGAGTATACATTTTCCAGCTTCACTGCAGCAAGGCCGATCTGCTATATTCAGTGTATTACACATACCGGTGGACCCATGTATTTGGGTGTTAAGGCCACGATGCTCGAACTCGGCTGAATGTGGATACCGTCCCTCTCCCCAGAACGAGACCTGTTGCTGCAGTGATCAATAGAGCATTAAATACCACCTCTTATTAATGCCAAATAAATACCAGGAGTCCAGTGCAACCTCAGCTGGTAAATATTGACCACTGATTTGAGAGGCTCTTTTAATTACAGGATCTCTGTCAGTGGTCAGGGGGAACCAGCAGGGCGGGTAAATCGGAGAGGAGTGGAGTAGGGAGAAGAGCTTCACTGTAGAGAGCAGAGCTTTGCTCAGCGCTGAGCATGGGTATGGCAATGGCAGCACCCACGCCTGCAGCGAGTGCCTGGGCTGTGTGACCGGCATGGGCACGGCTCGGGATGGAGAAGAGGGGTGTTGCAGGCAGATTTCACGCTCGCCTTCCACACCTAACGATGGGGGGTGGGGTGGGGACGCCCCACATGTCGGTTCATCGAGCCAAGTAGGAAATAACTTGAAGGCTCTCATGTTTGTAAATGTTTGCCTCTCCTTCTGGGATGGGTTAACTGCAGAGACTAATGGCCTTATGTGAGCGGTGGCAAAGTCTGCCTCTGCCTCGACCATGTTAGCATTTCTGTACAGGCAGTCTGCATGACACAGCTTTATCCCATCTCTCTCTCCTGCCTTGTGAGACAGCAAGATTTGCATTCAAGCTGGCAGAGCTCTGTTTTCAGTGCTTCTACTGCTATAGTTTCTCTCTTTTAAAATGGTCTTCTCTGAAATTATTGTCATTTCATCTGGAAATAATTAGATTGATATTATCAATAAGTACTAACATATGTTTGGATTTGGATATTCACTGCATTACACACACAATAGCATTTAGCATTCTGTTGATCATTTCTGAAGATGCAGCTACTCTGTACTGCTTAAAAAAAGTGTGTTTCTCTGTAGTCACCTCATACGCATATTTAATAGTAAACAATAGCCTAAAAGTAAACCCATGTGGCAGTTTGTGCAATAATTATTGGTATATAGCAAAGACTTTTATTACATTATACATACAGAAATCTTCTTACAGTGACAAAATGGATCCTTTATTAAAAAAGAAAAACAAACGAGGAACTTTTGTACAGTCTGCTGCTACATTGCCTGAGAAGGTAGACAGTGCGGAGCTAGCCTTCCTAGCTAAGAGAGAACAGCTAGAAGAAAGATACCCACCTAGTATTCATTTCCCAGATCTCCAGCAGGCTGTTGCAGGGTCCCTTTCTTTCCCTACACCTTCTCCTTTCCCAGGAGTGCTGAAGAGTAGGTGCAGTAGGCTGGGGACCCATGAACCAGAGCAGATTGCCTGGTGAGATGGTCATTCTGAACCCATACCCATTACTCTGGGTTACCTGTCAAACCTCTGGTGAAGACGCTGACTCTAAGGCCAGGCACACATCTATGCCTGAAGGGAGAGGTGTGGCTTCCTGTCTTGCAGAGCTATTTTTCTGTAGTCGGTTGGTTAAGCTTCAAGTATGGGAAGGCTGCAGACCAGAAGGGTGTCTATGTTGGCTTGCATGTCAAGCTCCCTGATTATTTTTAGAAACTATTTCATAATTACTTTGCAATATCACTGGTGCTCCTTAGCTCTTCTTGTAACTTTTTTTTTAATTCCATATTCACTTTGCCTGTATCACCTGTGAGTTTACAGACTTCATCACACCACCCTTCAGTCATCTCCCCTCTAAGCTGCGCTTCCCCTCTCCAACAGTGTGAACAGTAGCACATCAGCGTCTTTTGGTTTTGTTCTGTATTCGTTCCTAAAAATTTCTGACGTGCTCATGTTTTGGTCAACGTGCAGCAATGACATACATTCAGAGAACTATCTGTACCATCTATAAAGTCTCCATGAAATCACTATTTCTTTCTTGAGGACCTACCATTGTATATGTACTGTTGTAGTTATTTCATTCTACATGTAATGCACTTTATTTATATTGAATGTCATCTGCCATTTTTTTAAACCACCGTGCAGTGAGATTCCTCTGCTGCTCTTTAACTACCTTGAAGTTGATTTTTATATCCTTAGCGAATATTGTCACTTGAAAATTCAATTTCTTTTCAGGTCACCTGTGTCTGTGTTGAACTTCACAGAGTCTCTGCATCTGTACTTGCTAGGCTCTGCTGGCTACAGGGCACCTTGTGGAGAAGTCTCCATTTAGGCCACCTGAAGGGTAAAGAAAGGTTTTGTTAAAATCACATTGAACAACAACTTTCCTGGCCCTTTTCTCTGTTTCATCTGAGCATGGACAAAATTAGTTTGGCAGGTTCATGTCTGAAGGGAAGTTAAACATTGTAATCTGCAAAAGTTTTGAATTTTTGGTAATGGGGGCAGTGCAATGGTTGTTGCATGTTGCTCCTTGAGCACCATCAAACATGCCTCTCCAGTGACAAGAGTGCATCCCTTTACCTTCGCTGGCTGTGGGCCTTGAACCACCTCCCCCTTGGTGTCTGACTCAGGGCTGGGCTGCAGCTTCCTTCCTCCCCACCTGCAGCTTCCAGCCACAATGAGTTCAGCTGGTCCAGCCTCAGCTGCATGTCCTCCTTTTGAAACTATGACATTGGCTAGGTGGCATGGACAGCTTCTTTGAAAGAAAGTGCAGTAAAATCAGCACAAAGTGAAAGACCAAGGTTAACAATTTATTTTTCCTAAGCTGAACTCCATAGCAACAGCTGAGGCAGGCTTGCCTTGTCCCACCTCTGTCTCTATGCTTGCCACTGTCTCCCCTGGCAAAACCTCTGCAGCCTTCTGGGTTACACCTGCAGCCTTCTCTTCTCTGCAGAGCCAATTTTTAACAGATCACTTTGACCTTCTTCCTCTAAGGTAAATCGGGACCGTCACAGGGCAAGACTGAGGCCTTCTCCACGGCTATAGACATCGGGTATGTGATGTATGGGAATGCTCCTTGTGGAGTCCATTGTTTTACCTTCCCTAGGGGCACATGTAGGTAATCCTGCACAGCCGCCTTTCATTTAGCTCTGTTCATTTTGGCAAAGGGTTCTGCAACACTTAACAGTGCAATCAGATCAGACACATTATGCCTGAAAGCACCAGAGATTTATAGCACAATTTTTTGGTTCACCTCAGTTCATTTGGGAAATCACACTACTTAGTTTTGTAAGCATATCTGCTGTTCAACTGACAGCTTTGTGATTGACCACCAATTTTACTGAGTTTTATGGCTTCACTTTTTGCTTTGATATCATACCTCCTGGATCATGTGGATATGAGAATCTTGTTTATAAAAATAAAAATCTCCAAATCTCATGAGTCTGGAAGGAAACTGGAAAGTGAGAACACATTTAAATGTGTAAAGGGAAACAGAAAGACCAGAAAGTTACTAATATACCTAAGCTAATCACATTTTCCTTTTGAAGGCAATAAGGGCATGGGGCCCCAGGAATGTACAGATCCATAACCTGGAATATCTGGAATTAGCAAGACTGAAATAAGGTGTTTCTTAGAGCTGGCTGTTGGGCTTCATTTGCCTGTTCAGAAGACAAAAAGAAAGGGAGAATATTTGGCAATGCAAAGCTCTAGTATGGGAGGGGATTTTGTCTAGGTTTTTTTACAGTGCATGTTGGTCTTCTGCAGACAGCCCAAGATGAATTAAACATAGGATTATTTTTTTTCCTTTAGTGAGAGATGTATCTGATGAAATTGGAAGAGAGGTCCCTCAGGAGGCTATAGAAAGAGGGCATTGCAATGTCTATTGATTGATTACCAGTCGAGAAAGTAATTGCATTGAATGCTCGTAAACCTCCTCAAAATATCACTTGAACAGAGGGAAGAGACAATAATGATTAATATCTGGTTGTCTGGGCTACTATTTCATGGAGGCTTCTTCGGTATTTTCTCGAGAGGTCTTACCTGTATTGGCTTAGGTTAAGGTATTGAAAATGTTTCAGATGCGCAAGTTATTACTTTTGCTAAAGGAAAATTGACTCTATTTGAAGGCTCCTTCCTATGACTTCTTTATCACTCATTACAGAAAAATACAGGCAGAAGAACAGAAAGAAAAATACTTATGAATACAGCTCCAGAATACAAAACTGAATCTAAATACCTGAATGAACAGAATTAGATGTTATGATCTCATTTTTTAGCCGCCTGTGTATTTCTCTATAGTAAATAGTCCATCAAACTATTTTCAAACTCTATCCTCTTTTACAGGCATTGTAATATGGACTTTTTTAAAATGATTGTGCTAGCACTGCTTTGTAACAAAGCACAGAAATATGTGCAGATTATCAAAGACTTTTCATAACTGGGCATAAATAGGGCTTTTGGAGAAAGTCAGTGGTGTCACAGCCATGTCAGAAATCGCTGGTCTGTTTCTTAATTTTTATCTAATTTTATAGACAATAAAAAAATCCTTGCAGCATACATTTCTAGTAGTATATGCACCATGCTAGTGACAAAAGCCAGCCTCTAGTCTTGCAGTAGGACAGCATCAGAAGTATTATTTGATTTTTCAGAAGTGCCTCTGTATATCATCCCTTGATGTCTCAATCTAACATCGCCATTTATGGCACTGCACACTTTTTCCATGAGATACTTTTCCTGCAGGGAACTCTCTCTGGCATTATAAAGCAATGATGGATTAACCATCTTCCATAGAGTTTCTGCAAGTAGCAGTCAATGTGGTTTCAAATATTATCCAACCGCCTCGTTCTTTTCAGTTTGGGGGAAATTTTGCTGCTGCCTTTTTATGAATAGTTGCATAATGAGGGTGAAAAGGAAGGGGGTAGGTTATGTGTGTGAATGCAAAGCAGGAATGTGAAGTACTAGATTTTCACTGAACTCCACCTGTGAAATTATGCACGACAAAGGGGAATTCATGTTTTAGTTTGTGATCAAGGTTCTTATATGCCATGGCTTTGGCAATTTCTGTAAATAGGGTTGTACATACATCCTGTATTTCAGATAGCAAGCAGTCACTTTTTGAAATTTGGAGGGAAGGAGCATATTGTTTCTCTACCATTACTTCTTGATTTTTCTACCATGTCTTTTTTTCTTTTTCTTACTGGGCTATGGAAGTGGGGGGATAGTGAGGTAGAAGGGAAACAATAAAAATAGACATATGTGTAACTAGCACAAAAAACTTGTAATTCATTCTGTGGGAGTATTTGCCTCCCCAAAATGTTCATAAAGATTAGATTAAAAAGGATTTATTTACAAAACTATAAAAAGCTGGCACTCTTAGTTCTGTCTACTGTGGTATGGAGTATTGATATTATGAACTTGCTCCGGATGCTAACTTTTCATTCCTGTGTTTTCTCAACTCCTTTTGAGGGATTTTGACATGGATTCTTTAACAAACCACTGCAATCAAAAACACAGATCTGTTCAGAAGAGAAGGATGAATGCAGCTTGCATGACATTGTTACATTCTTACAGCCCCAGTGCCCTCCTCGGAGTGATTCACTTTTGTTAAATGAAGAAAGTAGAGTTCAAATGGGTGAGGTGTTGTGGAGTTTCAAGCCACTGATGCCCGCATCTTTTTCACTCATTCCCTTCAAGGGTCTAGTGTGGAGTCACACTGGAAATCATAAAAAAAGCCTGAATGGACCTATGGACCCATTTATCAGTCCCAGAGCCATATAGTAACTCTTTATATGCTCCAGATCTCCATCAACGATATCACTGGTGTCTGCGTGGATGAGCACCATGTAATAGCAGTGGGTAAGCCTCAGCAACATCCTGGATCAGAGCTCCCAGCAGCAGCAGACCTGCCAAGGCAGCAACCCAGGTCAGTAAATGAGAGCCTGTGAGTGCCTTACTATTCCTAATTTACATGACTGAAAATGTAAAGTTTCCAAAGCTTTTAAAAAAGCTATGGAAAGAGAAAGACAGCATTTCTAGACCCTTATTTAATAAGAGTTGGGAAGGGAAAGGAAGTTTCCTTATGCAACAAGGACTTATTTCTTATCTTTGCTCACATTATTTTTAAGATAGCCCCAAAACTGGGACTGTTACACAAAGCAAAAATACACAAGGCCACCACAATACAGATAAAAATACTAAGGCAGTCAGAGAAAATTACTTTTTTATCTGATTACTCTTTTTTCCTCAGCTGGGTCAGGTTGTTGCTATAATTCTGTTTCTCCCTTTCTCTGTCTCAAAAAAGGGCTTTGCTGCTCACATATGATAGGATCATCAAACTTGTGAAAAAGAATTGTGTGAACTTATGCTATCTGCTGATAAATTTTACTTGAACCTGAAATGCTCCTTAAACAACTTCAGAAAGTCAGTAGGCACTGGATACAGATAGGTCAAGAAATCTCTAGTAAGAGCTTAATAAATTATTGTTAGCTCATAGATGAGCCTTGATCTCAGACAAAACTCTTCTTCCCTTCAAGTAGAGTATTTCATGCTGGTCGAATAACACTTCAGTGAAAGTCAGCTCTTCTGCTTCTTAGGTGTTGTTTCATCCTAAAAGCGAGGCCATGTTGACAATCTAAATTCTCTTTTCAAGTTCTGCCATTAGCACTTCTCAAGTGGCGCAGTTCCAAGGAAAAACCATCATGTTTTACCTTACAGCCTCACTATGCGGACTCATCAGTGCTTGAGAAAAAGAGGGATTGATTTTAGATTTACAGATAACAAGTACTTAAAAGCAGAACTGAAAGCTGATTTGAAGCTTCCAGTTCAGCTTCCTAAGAAGACAAACTTTAAGTGAATGCCAGTTGGCTTGCAGGAGTTGCTGATAAAATCTATAAATCACTGATTAGATATAGATAGGTTGGGGGGTTTTGTTCTTTATATCTGCACCTCATACTCAGAAATTTTCATGTTCTGTCTGTCTGGGTAAGATGAATATGATATTATTGATATGAATATATCAGTATCTTTGTCTCATGTAAAAAATTATGAAGAGATGTTAAGAGCCTCACTTCTCTTCTGTTCCTACCACTCCCAGTCCAATAAACAGAGGAAAAAAGAAATAAAATAATCACATCAAATGCCATAAATGATAAAAAAAGAATTTATGGAGAGGGACTGATGTCCCTAATATGAAACCACATGCAGCTAAGGCAATTTGCAAACCCTAGAACAAGCAAACAGAAGGATCAATTGAGTGGCATTTAAAGTAAAACAACCTGGTTTCACATTGCTCAGTATGGTGCCATTTGCTTTGGATTTTGTTTTTGCAGCTGTTAAAGAGCTCACGTGTTCTGTCTGAATTGTCTAGGGTTCTTGTCTCACTTTTTCTTTCATCAAGAGCTTTTAATTTAGGTCATTTAGTATAGCTTGTACCAAAAAAAAAAAGATACTTGGAAATGAAATGCTTTGTTGCTGTAGGCTAGTGCTTGCTGTGTGATCTTTTCTGAAATTAGGACCATAATTATTATTTGTGGTATCATGCCATGTTCAACAAATGAATGTGTTTTAAGGCTTGGTTGTCTGCATGACAGTGGCATAACTGAGTACCAGGCACTGTGTTCTTTTATGACTTACATGAATACAACAGAAGTGTAATGAGTATAAGCAGGGAAGAAAAGACTCATATCTGAGGCTGCGGCATTACAGTTTCTTCTCTTTTCCCTTTTCTTTCTGAATTGGCAGAAGTTGTAGCACCAGTAGATACTCACACAGCTGTCTAGCCTATGCAAGTCCAAACTGTAGGTTAGGCAAGACTTTGCATATGGTTATAACAAGAAATAAAGATTAGTTGCTTAATGTCAAGTCTTTGCAAACCTCTAACTCTTTGCTAAAGAAATAATTTGGCTGTTTAGAGATTTAGTCTGCTTAGCAAGAAGCAGGAACCGATAAATAAGGATTACTATTTTATTCCCTGCACCAAAAAATGGCCCACAGGAAAAACAGTGCTAAGCACCCTCCTGCTGTTCCTCTAACGTCTTCCTCCGAAGTAATTTCTTTCACTTTTCTTTCTTTCCCCTACTGCCCTTCCTTACCCCTGTACTATTATTTTCTGTGGTTCTGCCTTTCTCTTACAGCAGGCACCCATGGGCTGTAATTGGTAGTAGGACCTACCATGCTGGGCACAACACGAATACAGGTGAAAAGCACTAACAAGTTAGACCTTGCACTGAAAAAAACCCAGTGTCTGGAACTTTCTGTTCTCTGTTTCTCTTCCTGACTTCATTCACTTCTTTAAGAGTAAAAGCAATAGGCTGTTCAGGATATGTGAGATGAGTTCAGCCCCCACATCAGCTATAAGAGATTTTGGAAATTTCTAATATGCTGCTGGAATTCTCCTATGAACACAAGAGTAGAAGCAGCCTTTTTGAGCAGCCTTTGTTTTACATGAAATAATCATGACAATAAATCACCTTCTGCATCTTCTCTCATACACCCTTCCTTTTCAAGGCTGTCTCCCCCATTTTTTTTTCTGTCTGACATGGCTGTAAATTTTCAAGTTTGGTTAGCATGATTGCATAGGGGGCTCTGTGAGGTGCTTGGAACAGATACCTACTAGTAATAAAGTTCATGGCATCATCCATGGTCAAAAAGAGCTAGCGTGATGATTTTCACGATAACCAAAAGAAAAACCAGTTAAAAGCAGGTTTTGCCACAGCATGTTTTTTAAAATGTGTATTCAGGCTTTGGTAAATATGTGTGGAAGGCAGTCATGGCCAAAAGAGTAATTTCTTCATTCTCCAACTCTACAGTCTAAAAGTCAGAGGGGAAAACCACTCCTCTCAAAGGGGAGTTCACACAGGGCAAGTGTCCTTATCTGTCTCTCTCTACACTCAGCCTCTGGTATCTCAGACACATAAAGCGGCACAAGGGCTTAACTGAGCCAGTAGTTAAGAAAGCAAATATAAATAAAATTACTAAAATTACTTCTAGTTGTGCCCCATCTGAGAGAACAGGATTCCCGTTGTGGCTGGTTCTGGACTCCTGTGTGGCAGTGACGCTTCCTGGCATTTGTAACGCCATTGACCTGGTGGGCATGGACCATTTCCTGGAGATGCTCTGTCTGGGAACGGCCAGGACTCCTCTCAGGCAGGGAGATTGCAGCGGAAGCAGATGAAAGTGTGCTTAGTTAACACTACATTTTGGTTCCCTTTTCCTATAACCAGCCCCTTCTACCTGAATGACCTTCTTGAGACAGACACCCATATGCTAAGGCATCTGCCCACCTACACAAGTGCCTCCCTTGGCCAGGGCTGTTGGCTTCTGTAGGGCTTCTTGCCCTCCCTCCCCAGCTGTGTGTGCATCAAAGATGTTGACTGCTTCAGATTTTCTTTTTTCCAAATAATCAAGCTAACTTTAAAGTAATTTACACAAAATGTCACACAGAACCAAAGAAATTTGTCAACCATAAAGTTGAGACATAGCAAGTGAACAAAATGAAGGGGTAGAGTGATAGAGCTGAAGATGACATGGCACAAATACAAATGTGTTAATCGTCAAGAAGGTATGGGCAGAAAGTTGCTCTCCTCTCACCTTGCCCAGGGGAAGATCTTGAAGCCATGCTTTCACACTGCTTGCAGGATCAGCTCATGACTGCCTTGCACTAACGTTACAGACATTCAGTTCCAAGCTATTAAGTAGGATGTTTTAAGAGATTTTCATATTCTAGCTCTTGTGTTTCCTAGATAGTTATTAAAATTCCTGTGACAGAGTTAATGAGAAGAGGGGGTCATCAACCTTAACGTTTGGGTAGAAAAGGCTGACTTTCTTCACACCTCTCCTAATGCTGTACAGCACAGTGATGGACACAGTCTACTTTATAGAGAGGGCTGCTTTCCAGTGACAGGGAGAGATTAGCCAATGGCAATGGTCTGGGACCTTCTAGGATGAATGGTAGGATTAAAATAAAACATTGTGAGATATGCATGACACGACTCTTAAAAAGTAGGTTTTATCAGATCCATCAGTAATCCCATGGAGGCCAGCTATGCAAAAGAAAGAAAATTATATTTGTAAATTACATCTTGTTACAAGGTCTGTGGTAAACTTTGTGCCAAACTGGAACTCACCTACAAACTTGACAAAGAAAGACAGACAACTAAAAAGAGAGGAAATTTAGTCTACTTTACAGCTTTCCTCAGTCAGAAACACCATAGGATACATTCAGTTCTTTAATTTGGGGGCAAGGGGCCTGAGAGTTGCTTTGAAAGCAAAAGTCATCCTAGCAGTGACTGCCGGACTGGTACTCAGATTAATTTCAGTAAACATAGTGAGCCTATGGGAGAAGTGATGAAGTCAGGTATGACTAATTTGAATGTCTAGGGATAATAGGTGGTGGAGGTGGTGGAGGCCGCATCCCTGGGAACATTCAAGGCCAGGTTGGATGGGGCTCTGAGCAACCTGGTCTAGTCAGCGGTGTCCCTGCTGACTGCAGGGGGGTTGGACTAGATGACCTCTAGGGGACCCTTCCAACCCAAAGCATTCTATGATTCTATGATTCTAATAACTTGTCCCTTGTTAGAGGAGTCCGCTTTATCCAGCCCTGCCTACCTGATGTTTCTACATCCATTACAATTTATCGTTAATATTATTACGCTTTTATACGTCTGGAAATGTATACGGCACCTTACAGTATTAAACCTATAAGTTGCTGCTTCTTGCCAATTCAACTGTGAAACACAGAGCAATAATACCAGTGATATAAAAATTATATTACTTTTTCTATAATTATTTATATGGAAGAATAAAAATCTTCATATATTCTGCTTAGTTCCTTCAAAAGACAAAGAGGATTCCTAGCAAGAGGAAGGAACTTGTATTAATCAAACAGGAGAAAGAGATAATTTTGAAGATTTACTATTTCAACAGTCTAATTTGGTTATTTTTGAAGCAAGAGAAAGGAAACAAGATATTGAAAGTGGAAGTAAGAGTGGAGTTCATCGCTCATGAATTGGTTAACACAGCTTTTAGATTTTTTTAATGAGGTGGCACGTTTGGGGGTATGGCCCCTGTCTGCCTTCCTTCCCTCGCATCCCCCACATCCGAAGGAATCAGCTTTTCCCTAACAGCTGAGGCCCTTCCTTGCGTAACAGCAGTGCATCCAGCTGAGCGTGGTGCAGGCCGGGAGCCTTGCCCAGCAGAGGGATGTAAGGAGAAGAAGGGGCAGGAGGCATTTACTCACCACTCTCATAAGCTGGGAAGTTCGGAAGCAAATTCAGGATGCAAAACTCTTGTGTAGATTAACAGCACCAAACCACTTACTGATTGATCACGTTCGTTTTCCCATCTGTAGGATACCAAACATTTTGGTGCTTATTCATTGACAAATCAATGCATGGAAGACCTGGGAAAATGCCTTTTAAAAATGAAATGCAAATTTCACCTGCATTCAGACATTTGCAGACATGAATATTCTAGTAAATGGGTTTACAAGCGGGAATAGTCACTGCAGCATTACAATTACATGCGGTTTAAGAAGATACCCACAAAAGTGATGTTTGAATTCATAAATATCATTAAAAAGTCAAAGAATTACACTTACCAAACACAGAAAGAGCAGAGTCTCTGAGGATACCCATCCAGTCTGGACCAAGCAGTGTATGCCTTGATCCTGCGTTCAAGTCTCTGTGGCCTCAAATGTTCACCCAAGTGGTTTCAGTAGTGAGATCCAGCACAACTGATTAAATTTTGATTGTAAGAGAGTCACAAGAGACTGCTTATAAACTGTCTGAGGGAAAGCTGAATAATGAACAGATTCAAGCAAATAGCATGTTGCTCTTAGAAAAATGAACCATGGCCTCCAAGCTAAGGTACCCTTGTGGCCAGTGTTGCTTTCCATTGGCCCTGCAGATAAAAAGAAGACAGAAGGAGCTGGCCACAGGTGTTAATTAGTTAAATTACTCCATGTTATTTTTATAGTACATTATCAATTGCTTTTATTATTTCGCAGGCATCAGTATTTCTAAAACAATATGAGGGCTCTTTCCTTTATCATGCTTTTGTAACCTTCCACATTGTCTCCCCTATTGCACCTCCAGGAAAATTGTCATTGATTTCAGTGCAAGTCTCAGTAAGATCCTCCACATTTGGCTTTTATTACTTAGGGTTTAATCTGTGCTCTTAGAAATAAATATATTCATTTGCCCTTCATGTAATTAGCCTCACAGATTGAAAGTTGCAAGTAATTTTGAACTTACCGTAAGTAAATGCATTTAACAGTATGATTGCCAAGCTGTTAAATCTGAAATACCAGAACCTGAAATTTTATAACATATGCATGACTCATAGCCTTGTCTACACTAGAAGAAAGATATGTGTTATTTCATACCAGTATGATGCCCAAAGATGCTGCAGGCTTCTGTTGTCATAACTCTGTGAAAAGTATATTATCTGTCTGTTCAGTTGCAAAAATGCAACCAATTATTGCTGTATTTGATCATTTACCATTTTATTGCTTCCTTCAGCAATGAAGAAGTGTTGGGTTTGGTTTTGGTTTTTTTTTTTTTGTTAGACATAGCCGTGCATGCAAACTGATTAAGAAAACAGGATGTCGTGGAAATGTGTAACAAGGATATGACCCGCTCTGAACTACCAAATTGCAAGCGTTTCTGGCATCCTGATGTGAACACACCTGAGCCATGTTTTCCAGTCCTACTCAAGAGTCCCGTGCATGAGGGATGCACTCCCAGCCTGAAGGAAGAGAAAAAAGTCCAGCTGCTAAATATAGCTGGCCCTGTCTCTCCTGCCAGCTGTACTCCAGTCCCAGAGCCTCACCTGGCTTGGCATGACTGGTACAGCAAAAGAAAGGTCCTCACTTCTAATTCTGATTCTGCAAGAATGCTGCAGCTGAACAGAGAAAGCAAGCATTACGAATACAGTTTGCTTTTGCAAAATGATGATTCTGACCTTCTTTGTAAAGGTCTCTGTAATCCTAGGATGAAAACTGACACACCCTATGGAAGATGGCTGGAGTGCCACTAACACTTCTGGCCTGTGCTCTGCCCCCATCCTGTTCTTCATTTTGAGATACTGAAAATCAAATCCAGCACGCACACACACAGAGTAGCATCTGGCTCAATGTGCAGTAAGGAAAGGTTCAAACCTGGTGGTTCAAAATTGCTGTTCAAGCCCCTTACAGTAGTACTTCATCATATTTCTCAGTGAACTTGTTCCGTCTCTGCCCACGCTAACTGTGGAATGTGGCATCCAGGGGAGCAAGGGGCCGCGATGCCTGAAGCTACTGCATATGACCCAGTTTGAGTCTAAGCAGACATTTTTATTTGCTGGTTGTTTCAGTTACGGTGCCACATTGTGTCTTAATTATCACTCTTTCACACCAGGCTGGTACATCTGTAATATGTTTATAGCTTAGATGAGCTGCTAACTGTTTTTAAAAGTAGCTGCCTCTTAAAGGGCAATATTTGCCTATGAGAAGAAATAGCCTGGAAATGATGCTGAAGTAGCCTTTCAAAGTAAAGGAAGCAAACATTTTGAAATGTTTATGTTATGTTATTTTAGTCACGAAGCATAAACATACAGGCAACAACACTGTACTGTCCCCGGTGTCCTGCTGCTTGCCCAGTTATGACAGCCCCTCCGAGGGGACTCTGTGGGGTGTGTACAGCAAAGAGATTTTTTGGAAAAGTTAGACTATGATAGGGTTTAGGGTCATTAGGTGGCGTGTGACTTTGAGGTGTAGGAAAAAGTTAAACTGAAGAAGTGTCTGCAATGGAAGCCGTAGAATGATTCCCATAGGGTGCATTGCAATAAAGAAATGTCAGAATACTTTATTCCTGTCTGTCCTTATTCGGCTAAGCTAGTTGATTTAACAGTTTATAGTTAAAGCTTGTAGTCCTGGTACAGTTTTATGCACTCGTAACGTAGAAAAGACCATGAAGGGCACTCTTGCTGCTGTGGCTATTACAAAGCCTTCCCAGTCTCAGTCACAGACTCTTAAAATAGAACCTAAATAATAATTTCAGCTGAACCGATGCCTGCAAGTGATGCCTGTTCAGAGTGTCAGCTACTGCCCTCAGAGATGGGGAGCAGACCAAGATGTCCACTGTCCCTCTTGGGCAACCAGCACCTCACTCCGACTACAGCGGAGCAGCATTTCCTTGTCTTTTTAACATGACCTACTTCTTTTCAATGCCTAAACCTCTCTGATATAGATGAGAGTTAACAGAGTTATGACTACACCAAAAAAAGTCATTCTCAAAAGTTATGCTGATGGGGCTGTTAAAAATATAATGCAAATAGGCTAAGCTGAACACAGAGAAGCAAAATGAATGAAGTGGACGGCTTAGTGTTTTTATTTTTTAGCTAGTCAGTCCTAGATGGTTATATTACAAAAAAGCCCAGGTGTGATCCTAGGATGGGCCGACTCTTCTCCCACGGCATTAGTTGCAGATCACTTGCCTTTGACTACACCCAGAGGCACATTTTGTAAGGACAAACTAGCAGGGCTCTGGCACTCTTCGTCTCTGTACGGCTGTCTTCTGTTCTCTTTACTCATCCCAGTAGTCCCAGTGATGGATCAGGGCTTTAAACATTTTGCTTCAGCTAAAGGTTCATTGGGCACCTAAAAGACACATTAAATAACTAATGTATGCCCTTCTCTTTGTGTCTTCAGGGTAGCAGTACATAATGTTATCAAGGGCCTCTTTGAGTGTATCTTATTGGCACGGGTTTGTAATGTTAAGTATAGTTTTAACTTTGATGGACTTGCACCATTAACATTTAGTGGAATATTATAAGCACTTTATCAAATCATACACAGGAGGGTGACAGGGCCTTTTTACACCCAGGCCAGCATTTTTAACTCTGTATTTCCAATGTGTCTGTGTCACTCACTGACCTTGTAAGCACAAGTAACGTGCAGAGTCCTCCACTGTGAACAACAAACATCGTGTCGACAGTTTCAGCAGGAGACTGGCATTTTTGTTGGACAGTTTGTTTCTTTCACTCCATAAATATAAATTGTTCAGCCTGGCAGATTTGGATTTGCAGTCACAAAGGAGAAGGGAGGTAGTAGGCAATGCGTTTGAGTTAAAAAGCAGGTGGGGGGTGGCGGGAAGCCTCAGGTTTCTTTCATTTTATGGCTTTTTTATTTGTACTGTAGAGTTCAAGGCAAGCAGGGGATATCACAAGCTGTATTTTGTTTTCTTATAGTAAATTTTAACAGTAAGAATCTGGAAAGTGCCACAGAGCAACATGTTGCTTCAGAAAATCTTGTATTGGAAGTAGTAGCTGAAAAGACAACTCGCCTGGCAGCTGGAGTTATGAGAAGGGGACTGGGAGGATTAGTTCATTTCTAAGATGAGGCGTAAAACAATTTCACCTTTTAACCTCCCTTCCCCTTCCTCTTCTTCCAGTGAAGAGTAATGAAGAAGATAGGAGGAAGCAGAGAAAGGAGATTAATAACATATTTTTATTGCTCTTGGAACCAGATAGAAGAGAGTGTGCGCTGAAAGTACATACTTTCTATGCTTTGCTATATTTGCTCCCTGGTTTTCAAGCAGAATGTAGTGCACACAATTTCCATCATAATTCATGTGACAGGAATAAATGCAGCTGTGACAAGCAGTGAGAAGGACAGTGCTGTACTGCCATTCCTTCCCACGTCTGTGCTCAGCATCAGCTAGTCCTCTCTTTTCACTAAGGCCTTTTTGTTCCTTAATTCATCTGACTACGTAAAATGTACTGCTTTATTATTATTATTTTTCATTTTATAAACACGAGCTGTTCTCAGAGCGGTATTTGATGCCTCGATAGTGGAAACAGAAAACCAGAAGGTGAATAAAAATAATGCTATATTTATTTTATTTTTGAACTCTTACATTCTCGTGGTGGTATGTTTATGATGCTTGAATAATTGTGTTGGCAAAAGCTAGAAAACTCCCAACGATTTTGAATTCTAGTCTATCGCCTCTAGCCTGACTTCCCAAGTACTCTCTGCTTTCCAGGTACAATCTATATGACAAAAGATTGCAGGATGGAATTGTGACCCGGCATGCGTGGTACGTCCTGTTAATTCAAGTACAGATGTACGCAGGGGAATTGTGGAGGGAGCAGGTTTCATTGGGAGGCCTTTTCTCTGTCAGTCCTATAAGGGGTAGTAATTAAAAGCCAGACTGAACCATATGGATTCTCCAGGCATGAGCCATCTCCTCTGCTCTCATGGCTGACACAAAGGGAGGTGCCAGCCTTCATTTCCTGGTTATTGACCTCCTGAGAAGTGGCAAACACTGACCCATATGAATATTGCACCCTCCACTTCTGGCCTCAGCAGTAAGTTCTGCCTTCCTCCTCTCTTCCCCAGCCCTTCCTCAGTTTTAGTCCCAGGATTCTCCCGTGCCAGTCCCTTCCCTCCGCTCTCACCTAGCACAGAGCAAACATTCCTGTAGCCAAGTTGCAGTGGGGAGTTTTGCACGGCCCTTGAAGGAGCTGCATGAGGGCATAATCCACAGCAGATGGAATGAACAGAGATTAACAGCTGCCAGATGCTCTGATGAGCAATATGAACTGAAGTTTCCAAATGCACATAATTTGGCCAAATTTGGGTAAGACTTTGCAGGGGACAACCCACAGCATATGAATCCTTCTCGCCACATTTGAACTTGTAGCTCCAAAAATACTAGGACTGTCGCATGCAGTATTCTATAGGAATTTTTTAGCATAAGACAGGCAACATGTTTGTTCTTAATCTCCTTAGAAATAACTGAGTGATTCTGACTGATCAGATGTAGGGACAGGCAGACAGCACAGCGTGTTTCAGCCCAGGAGGTTTAAATATGCCAGTACTGTGATGCAATATTACTTTATATTTAACAGTCTACCTACCTCCAACACTTGGACTACTGAATTCAAGTTCTTTACTTAATTACAAACTTTATCTACAGAGTCTTTCTGCAGATAAAAAGCATTAACGTTTAGGAAGCCAATCCAGTCCCTTGGTGCTCCCTGGGGTGGGATCCATCTGTTCGACTGTCTAGGAGTTAGGTATTGAATCTCAGTTAGTCAAGGGAGAAACAGGGAGGCAGGCATCCTCTGGCAGTATGTTACATCTCCACGGCCAGCACCTCAGTCACATGGAGTAAATCGTCCTTGAGCGCTGCCTGTCTCTATCAACTGACCACAGTAGGAATTTAGGCAGTGGGTACAGTTAGACCTCTAACGTGTAAGTATCTGAAGTGAGGTAAGATAAATCCTGGCAGAGGCAGCTTTCTGTTAACAAATTGGAGCTGGAACCGGCGCTGTGATACATTCTGGCTTCTCATCTAAGCTTATAACACTTTGAGTCTCAGTCTCATAACTAACCGCAGTAAAACCCAAAGCAGATATTAAGAGGAGAGTGGGGGAGGCAGCCTTTCTGTAGCAGAAGAAGCATGATACCATCTTGTGTGATGATAAACCCAAGCCAAGATCTGTATCAGTCCTGACGATTTGGCAGGAGAAAGTGCGGAGAGGGTGTAGAGGCCTGTTTTTCACTCTGCCACTAAAGAAGCTAGCGTGGCTGAACCAACAGGAGATGGTTACAGCTTTCTCCTGGTATAGGGCCAAAGCAAATTACCTTTCCTCAAGCAAGTGAGAAAGCAAGAAAAGAAGTTTAGGATTAGCTCCAAGAAGATAGTCACCACCCTTCCCACACAATTGTCACTGTGGAAGAAATGCCAGTCTGTAGGACTCCAGGGTTCAGGTGCAAACAGGATGCTAAGACGAAAAAGACCCAGTAGGTTGACACATATTCTGGGTGAACTGTACTATCCTATTTCTCAAGAGTGTCATTTTTGTATTTTGGGTTTTGATCTATTCTTGAAGTTCAAGGCATTATGAAAGAACATTAATTGAGTCCAGAATACTTAATGTCTGCGGGAGGGTCTATGAGTCATGTTTATTTCCAGCTAAGAGAAGCTCAGTCTCACTAGGATCAAAGATCAAGTGGTCTCAAATGTAGTGCAGGGGATATCATTTTATTCCAGGCTTTTTGGACAGGTTAGATTAAAATTGGTTTCATATATAATAGTTTTTTGAGTATTTGAACACGCCCAAAGACTATGAGGGGTATTCTTGCCTTCTAGTTTTCTTTATTCAGATTTCAAAAGAGATTGAACTTTAAGCATGATGGGTCTATCAAGGTTTGTGTTGGACCCTTCAAAAAATTCAGCCCCACATTTATGTACATACTGTATTGTAATGAGCAGTGACCCAGCTAACATTTAGCAGAACAATTCTTTCCTTTAGATTTATTACAATTTGAGAGTTACAGGCCATCAGCCATTGACTGCTCATGTGCGACAGGCTGAATGTCTTGCTGATGTTTAGTGGCAGACAGTATCTTCAAATAATAAAACGTGATGACATCAACATTGCTGTGATACAGTTGACTGAGCTGAGCACTTAAGCATCATAAGCTAGAATCAAGGGCACGCAGTTTTCACTAGAGCAAGGTCAATTATCACTAATAATCCTTCCTAGAAGTTCAAGTGTTATAAACTGTTTCACAGAGATCCTAGGATTTGGATCAAAAAGATCCAGCGTTACCATCCTGAGATTATTTTTTTTTAAGCTGAGAAGCTAAGGTCAGTGCTTTGGGTATGTTCTCTGCTGTGCCTTGTATATATGTGGCTATAAAGTCAGTATAAATGACACCCTGGCTGCAGCAGTGATATTAAGTAAGGCAGAGGGACTGGCTGGAGTATGGGAGATGTACGCTATCCTCCACTGCCTCAGGGGGGTTAATTGCTAAAGGAATATGATACTGGCCATGCTCTGGGAGTACAGCAGAGAGGAAGTTCCTCATAGCTCTAATGATTTTTCTCCTGTTCTCTTGAGGAGCTCTGAGGAATATGTTGAAAAGTAGAGGGCTGTTGTCCTTCCCAAGAATCTCCCCTGCGTTCAAGCAGATCATCTGAATTCTTGCCTAAGAAGGAAAGAAATAGTAGTTAGCAGTCATTAGTTCTTTTCCTCTGTGTGTGCATCACTGACTGGGTATGGGTAGGTTATGTTTTATTTGTTGGTTTGGGATTTTTTTTAATACATGTATTAGATTCTTCTAAATTCCCAAATTCTGCTTTGCTTTATTTTGTAGGCCAGACTGGTTCACCTTTTCCCTGCTGTGTTTTTGTAGACCATGACTGAATGGATTGGTTTGAATTTCGAACATCATTACATCTAAAGTGTATGAACTTAAAAACTTCTTTTATCATTTATTTTACTGTTTTGCAAGGAAATACGCAATTTTGAAGGCAAATGGTGTGACTCCCCCTGCAGTTTTCAATGGAAGAGAAAATTTACAATAACATACATTCACACCATTAATAAAGTAGTATTACAAGTAGTTTTCAGTAAGGTAGGTCAGGTTCTGGAAGCAGGCAACGATGGTAGCATAGAAGTCCATGTGTTTCAGTTTGGTTGTTTCTTATTTAAAAATAGCTGGTGTGTCTCAACATTATGCTACAACTTGTCATACAGACACTTCTTTTGACATCTGAACTCTTTCCTAGACTTCTGTATCTCAAAATCAGATACAGTAAGTCTATGTTTCTATATAGCGTTTAGAATTTAGTTCTAATCTATAACTCAAGAAAAGGTTGCCATCTTAATACAAGATATAGAATGTGTTAATAAAACAGTTAATAGAATGCTTTGTTGGAATGAAGTTCTGGTTGTTTGGTGGGTTTTTGGCTTCTCAGTTGAATTTTGGAAGTTGTGGGGTAAGAAACTGTATTTTTTTTCTAGGCTGATTTTAAAAGAAGAATTACAGGGGGGAAAGAGTGTATAAAATAATTAAGCTAGTGTCTTACATGTAATTCCTAGAGTTTCAGAACTGAAACTGAGAGCAGTGAGTCCAGACAAGACAATTTAATACAATGAATTCAAAACATCATTATTTTCTCTGCGGATTACAGCTCTATACTTCAGCAGATTAATAAGAAATATATAACTAAAATTAATCGCAAACTACTAAAAATGGATTATGAACTTTTATATCCTTTATAACTGTAAGATTTTGCATTTTAATCTGACTTGCATTTTGGTGGAAGCCTGGAATCTTTTGCAATTTGCTAGATGTCAAGGGATTTGGGACAATAAGTGTGCAAGTAATCTTTTGGACTCTTCATCTCCCTTCTTATGACAATTAATAAATTTATTACATTTTGATTTATATTCCATGAGGGAATTTGATCATCCAAATGTACAGTGATTCTTTTCCTGTTTTCAACCCGTCGAGGAGCATTAATCACAACTATTCCGAATCTCTTAACCTGCAGCAGCGACAAACATTATATTCATAACGAGTCAGTGGATGTCAGCAGGTTTCCCCATGACAGCACATGTATGGGTGTTTTGGCAGGACTGAGGTTTGCATGGTTCTCATTCTGTGAAATACGCCATTCTAGGTATGGAAAAAATTTGAAACAGATTCTGAACTTTAACCCAGCACATGCAAAAATAGTGGGGCAGGAAAGAACATAAGCTTCCCTTCTTTCCTATTGAAATTTCTTTAGCCCCAGTGTTGTGGGGGATGCTTTTGAAACACTGATTACTCTTCCTACCTCATTTGGCAGGTTGCCAATGCAGACTTACATTACTCTAGTCATGGACAGAAAGCCAGAACAGGTGATTTTTGTACAAAACACCTATCAGGACTTCACATGGGGTGACGTTCACTTAGATTGCTTTTTGCTCCAAATTCGATTTTAGAGAGTGTGTTGAGAAAAAAAGTTGGAAGTTACAAACCCTGGGTTTTGTTTCTAGATCAGTTACCAATTTTGCTTATTATCTCAGTTATGTAATATGTGGTGCTTCCATTTTTCTGCATACCTACTTGAGATATTAAAGCATAACTCAGAAAGGTAGTATAAGGTTAGAGCACTTTTGAGACCCCTGCCTAGAAGGTACTGAAAAACTTGCAGCTGCTGTTAAGGCCCACTGGCCTATTTCTGCTTCATTACTAAGATGCTATGAAATTCCTATCTGTTCCTTCATGGTGTAACAATCTGTTGTTATGGTGGAGGTACATAGTAACTCTTTTGAATTTGTAGGGATGTATTTGCCATTGTGTAGTTGCCATTTCAGTTTCTGAGTAATTAATGAGAAAGAGGAGGAAAAGTATCTACACTATTTTCTACCTGTGGTCCATACACTACTCTCCATGTGTTCAGACTCAAAGGCAAACAAGTCTCTCTGGCCTCCTAGGGAGGAGTTATTTGGATCCAAAATACTAGACGAGTGTTTGGTTTCCACCAGCGCAGCTCACCAGGCAGCTTCTCTCATGTACATTTCAGTATTTTCTCCTTGTCTATGTTTCCTGTGAAGACCTCTTTTGGAATTATTGTGTGCCACTACCATACCACCTGCAATGTCTACGCAAAGCCTCCCAGTGACAAGAGCTATATAAAAGCTAACCCAGTGGCTTCTGGTTCTCGCTTGCAATGCTCACAATAAAAGCTAGTTAATCTAATTTAAGGCTGAAAAATATTAAAATATCTTAAAAGGATTTAAAAATCATAATTATGAATGTGGAGTGGAAAAGTTGCTATCTATTTCCTCCCTGGAACCTACCCGAAAGATGCAGGGGGTGATGAAGACTGTCAATAGGTGGGTGTTTCTTGTCTAACAGAAGGAATCCACCATGGGGAAAAGGGTGCCATGCTGAGCTCTCAGAATAATAGGGCAGCATATGTGTTTGTAATGTGGGAGCTCTGTTAGGCATTTCCCTCTCCAAAGTAGCATGTCCCATGCCAAGCTCACAATGAGTAAACAAACAAAGCGTGGGTGTGACTCCGCACTAAAATCATGCAGTGTTCCCTTAAGTTAATTTCTCTGTGTTATGGGAACGACCCGTACGGATAAATGTAGTACAGTGTAGCAAATGTTCTCTTTCCGTTTACATGTTTAGGCGTCGCTGAATGATATTCTTGATTATAACATTTGTGGTTGCTTTTCTCACTCAGACATCTACGCTCCACTGTGTTTTTCATCCAGCTGAAGTTACACATCATTGACCCCAAGTTTGCTATTAGGTCTTTTACTACACAGATGCTTGTCACTTCATTAACAAACCCATTGCAGTATCAGCTTCCAGACAATATTCTGCCCACGCAAAGACTTCACTTTAAACTGTTACACACTTATGTGATTCATGGAAAGATTAATACATAAAGTTAGAAATTGCTGAGCTATTGAAATGTGCCCTATGAAAACCTTTTCCTTCTCTCCCAGGAACTATAAATCTGTGGGGAAGGGAGAAGTTATTCCAAAAGGGATTTAGCCCTTATCAAGATTAATATTCTAATAGGAGATCGCTGTCTATTTAATCACAACTGTTCTGCAGGAGATTTTCCCGTCTTTATGTGTCGCTGCCTTACTGTCAAATAATTTTATTGAGGAATACTTTTGATTCTTGGTTTCGGTTGGGGGGAAATGGGATCCCTCTCGCATTGCTCTGCAGCAGAGATTCCAGTCCCCGCTCTCCTGTCACCACACGTGCGTGTGAGCACGCACATCTCAATGATGAGGCATAAGCTTCATAGCTGAGAAATTAGATTTCTCCTAACATATGCAGTGTTTGCGTGATCTATCCAGAGTAAGCACACTTATAAAGACCCTGAAAAACAGATGGTTGGAATTTCCCTAAGTTTGAAGTAAGGCTTAGAGAGACTACTTCTTTTTCCATATTTATGGTTTCAACAGTTTGGTGGCGATGAAAAATTTTTGCAAATCTTCCTTAACTTTGAAATCTGAGACTCTGACCAAATAGTGCTTTTAATATAGAACTTTCATTCAGAAAGTTGACCCTGCGCCTACATTGGGCTCTGCCTGGGTCGCTGGCTCCCCGAGGGACAAGGTACTAGGAATGGCACGGGCTCCCCTGGGAGGGCAGGGCCCGTCCCACGGCCCCAGCCAGGAGCAGGGCAGCCGGGGGTGCATGGGGCAGCCCCAGCCCTGGGCATTGGGGACCTTCCTGGGGATGGGCCGAGGCTGGGCCAAAGCACGGGCGGGGGGCCGGCCAGGCCCAGGGCAGGTCTGTAGGGAGCTGGAGACCATCCCTGCTGCGGCATTGCTGGGGCAGAGGCTGAAGGCCCTGGAGGGCTGAGATGGGGTCCTGGCCCCTGGGGAGGTGGTGGAGCCTCAGGGGGGCTGGGCAGGGGCAGCCAGGCCTGTTAGTGCCCTCAGGGCCCGGAGGTAAACATGGTGACCACCAACATGGCCCATCCAGTACCTCTCCTGGATTTGAGTTTGAGTGGTTTTAAGTTGTGAGTGGGTGGCTAATGGCTTCTACCTGCAGCAGGCAAGATTTTGAATCATTAGGCAAACTAGCCCAAAAGGCTGTTGTAACCAACCTACATTAAATGAACAGACATAACCACGGCAATCCCAGTTGCTTCTAAACTTTCATCAGAAGGAGCAATCTCTTTCTAATCATTGGAGTATGACTCAGTTTTCTGCATTTCGTGTCCTTTGGAATCATTTCGAAGAGATTTTACTCCCACTAAAAATAGAATTACGGGGCTTTTTCAGTGTTGTTGTTCTCATTATTCTCCTTTTGACACATGCTGATACTGTATTTGATATGACAACAGCTTTGTGATAAAAGAACTTGATATTAGCCCTAAAATTGCATTTCTTCAGCAGTGTATCACACAGCTCAGGGACCATGCTAAAGCCGTAGAAGGCAGACCTCTCAGCTGGAGGAAATTGTCGTAGTTCCTCTGGCTGCCAATTAACTCAAACAGAACTCGACTCTCAAGTTTTGGAAAAAAAAGGGGAAAAAAAATCCATCAGCTTTCTTCCTCTGTAGAGACACACTGGTGTCCTGTTTGTCTCTGCTGGTACTGACTTGTGGTCTTTTACAAATATGCCGGCTGTCCATCTTCTTATTACAGAAAGGCTTTCAGACCTGTTTGGAGCCAGGTGTTACAAATACGGTATCTTTGATGGGTTTTCTTAATTTGGTTGTTGGCACTACAACTGGAGCTTTCTCTGCTTAGCACTCTGCCAACAAGAGAGAGGCAATATTTGTATCTTACTTGCACAGCTGGGAAAACAAGGCACAGGAAGATTCAGTGAGGTCCCCAAAGCCTCCAGAGCTGGGGAAAACCAGATAGGAAATCCAAATCTGCATCCAAGAATAGTGTTTCAAGCACCCAGAGGCAAGAGAACAGCGTGTTGTTACAGCAAGAACTGTGTTTTCATCTTTGCGACCCCCTTTTCCACAATTATGGGAGAATCAAGCGAAGAGAACGATTGGGATGGCTTCTGAATTATGCCAGGTTGCCGAGCAGCTGTAATAAAACAAAACAGAAACTTTGTGGTCTGATAGCCTAATTTAGATAGATACAGGGATTTGTGTCTGACTGTCCTGTGCTGTCAGCGTGAGGGAAAGTTTTCATATATCCTAGTCTGTGACCCATAAAATACAAAAAGATAATGCATTAGAAAAGGATAACAGCATGCTGTCAGAATTGAACTGGCTGTTAAAAGTAATTTTGAAATAAGCATTGTACAATCTTTGTGATTAATAGAAATAAGGGGAGAAGAGAGCTTAAAAAAGAATTCGCTGGGAACATTAGATATTCAGCTCTAATCCTTCTGGGCTCTGTGGATGACTTGGAACAGCCAAAAGTGTATTTAGTGTGTGTTTTCACTGCTTTTAAGCCAATCAAATAAAACATACTGAAACTCAGTTAGCAACATTATTTTGTTATTGCTTTGTCATTGTCAGCATTTTGCACTACCCAGTGGCTGCTGAAAAAAATTCTTCCCTGAATCTTGGCATAAGACCTTCCTGTGCCACAGGGACTTGACCCTGCTATTTGTCAGATCCAGCACTCTCCTTCGTCCTCAGCATAGGAGACTGCACAACTGGATCCAAGCAACGGGATCAATCACACATATTTCTCAACCCCCCTGCAACGAAAGCAATCCTGTTTATTTCAGTGAGAGTATTTACCAGAGCAGGGAGCTGAAGAACAGAACCTTGTTGGGGCAGACACCTTTCTTAACATACTTCTAAGTTGTTTACTCTGGCAACAGTCCATTTTGTTCTAAGAAAATGACAACTTGCTTCCTAGAAGATAAAAAGATCTGATTGCCAACAAAAGCAGCAGTTAATGGGGAAATTCATGGTGAGAAGAGCAAACATCAGGGGGAAGCTCATCTCATTTTTCATTGTGGAAGGTCCTCATTTTAAAACCATAAAATGCGGTGCGTAGCTTTGGGAAAGCTATACAAGATCCACATTGCATTTCTGTCTGCCTGCCAGCATTGTTAGCTATTAGAAACTGATTTTATCATTATATTTTTTCTCATAATAGTTGTTTCTGCCACGGTGAATGCTTCACTCCTGTCTTTTGAAATACTTTGATGCTGTAAAAGAAATCAAGCAGCATTAGGAAATTCATACTCTTATTGATTTTAAAGCGCATGGTGTATAAGCCTCAGCAGATCATTTAAGCAGTGTTCCTCAGTTAACTAAATTCGGGGGTGGGGTGGGGGCAGGGACAGAAAAACTCAGAGGGATGCTTGACGTTTTCTTGAGAATTGACTCACTGAGAAGGAAAAAATGTTACATGTGATAATACTGGCCACTTTTACTCATTGTTGGGCAGGTAATGGGTTATTATTGTCATGGACTTTCAAAAAAAATAGTTCAGATACCATATGCATTAATATACTTCTACTATTTAGAAGTGGATCCTGATACTTTTTCTTGCACTGAGTACGGTTTTAATCTGTGAATTCCCCATGAATTCCAGTAAATGCTTGAAGTATAAAGTCTGATTGTGACTGAAGGTAGCAGAATTGTGATTGTACTTTTTGAGAAGCAAAACCAAAATATCCCAGATCTTTCAGAAAACTACCCTGTGCTTGGGAGCTTATTATAGGTATATACCACAAAGTGATACTGGACAAAATATAAATTCCTCAGTAGGAACACTGTCTTTAACCCATACCAGAAAAATGTGGTATATCTGTTATGGCTCTTTGAAGTTGTGACATAACACGCCAGCCTACACACACCTATTTTTTTAAAAAAAAAACTTATTAGGCCATTAGAAATATTGTTAACAAACGGAACATATGGAGATAATGTATTTAGGCTTGTGCAGTTTGCCTGAGTAGACGCTATTCTGTGTTTTAGTCAAGAAATGAGAATGATTCAAAATCAACTTGGTATTCACTAAAGGGATCTCAACTGGCTTAAGTAACGTTATCTCAAAGTATAATTGTAAAAAAGGGCAAGCCATGGGGTTGCTGGCTCACTCTGAAGACCTCTTTATCACTGGCCTTGGTTTTGTGCTATTTAACATTTGCGGTGTGACCTGTAAGGCTCTATAAAATCATCACTAACAACGTTTGCAGTGAACACAAGTGCTAACAGAGGCCGACAGCAGAAAGGACGAAGTCACTGATTGAGAGTCGTCTGGGCAAGCAGGAGGCAAGCTAGCAAACCACCTCCCTCTGGATGGGGCATAGTGCTGCCACGCAGCTGGGAGTGGGGACTGGGGGTCACACTCCCGTAGGAGGCCATGGTAGCAGATGGCCAGCTGAACGCGCAACCACACAACCGATGTAGCCAATGCAATCTTTGATGGTATCGTCGGGGCTAGAGAGGAGTAAGAGATACACCTGATTTTTAGGTTTTGCTTTAATGCCCAGTTTTGGTATCAATGATATCTGCAAGTCTGAGGTGCTTCTTCCTGATTAGAAATAAAAATGCCAGGCTTTACAGTCAGAGAGACAGATACCTTGGAGTTTTTAAGATTTAAAAAAGAAAAAGCAATGGGTAACTTAAATACCCTTAGTCAATTCCTGCATGGGAAAGAAGGGGGGATGCGGGGCCATCAAGGCAGTGTGATGCTTGCCTTCTCCAGCTGGGTCTTTATCCTCCAGGCCCCACCAGGGCAAGCCCAGCCTGCCTGCGATACCAGTGTCCCCAAAGGCAGAACTGACAAATGCCGACAGCATATGAAGGTGGATATTTTCCACTGTGGAGCATTTGCCAAGCAACGTTCCCGACTTCCCTTCTAAAACGTTATGGCGTGCCGACGTAGGGAATTATGCAGAAGAGTCTCGCTCAGGATCAGACTGATAGCAGAGTGGAATTAGGTGTCATGGGCGTAACATAAACCACAGAGGGCGCAAAACTGTGCTTCTGGCAAGCTGTGGTCTTCCTCAGTCCTGTCTGATAATGACTTCTCACAGCATCCTGTATGGCAGTTCTGGTTTCTTGCTCATTAAATAATGACATGGGCTTCCTCTTAAAGTGCAGTAGCATTACCCGGGCATTTGCGGTGTAATTGCCAACAGGCTACTTGGGCGCTGGCAAAGCAATGTGCCTTCCACGCAGAAATGGTAGGCACAAACTCTTGCTTCTCCTTTCTGTTCAACTTCTGTGAGCCAAAAAACCCCACAGAATGAATTATACCACATAATAATCCCTGTGCCCCAAATTGAGCTCACCGCCTGCAATGTTTGGACAACAAATGCTGCTAATAACCTTTCTGTCTAAAACATACGACAAGAAGATCTGCTTCTATTGACAACATTTTTCTGTGAGTGAAAATGAAATCTTAAAACTCCTGTCAGTAAAGTACCCTCAGATAGGGAAGTCTGCCCTATCTCTTATTCCATATGGGTCATTGTAACTCGTCTCACTAGAGGCACCAGGAACTTTGTGGCTGGCTCTGGTTGTTTACTGGATCATTTTGTAATCGCTTTCAAGAGAATTCTGCAAATTAGGACAGAAGGACTCTCAGAAATTAACACAAAGGTAAAATGAAAATACAAGGTATGTACATTTTCTGTGAGAGCTGGATTACAACAAGCTGTGGACAGGTTCCAGAAATTTGAATCTGATGTTTTAAGTTTCTTAATGGCTACACCAGAAGAGCATCAAGAGCAGACACAAGCTGTGTGTCTGGTGACAAATTATGGTTACCTCAACAGTCACAGAGACAGTCATGGACGCAGAGACACTCGTCCTCTCCCTCTCTCTGTCTTTCTCTTGCTTACCACCAAATGTTTCCATGGAGAATGTAGCTATAATATTAGGGTCCAACACACCTAATGCAGCCCTGTGTGGACAGGTCTGACAGCTACCATCTCCACTCTCAAGGTTTGTTTCCAGCCTTTCCGTGCTCCTCCCTTTCCACTGATGCAGCCAATGTAGGGTCCCTCTCAGATGGCATGAGGCACCACTCTGGGGCCATCCAGCTCACAAGGACTGCTATGAACACAAGGAGCAGTGTGCCAGCCACATCATCTGTGGGCACATCTCATCTACTAATTTCCCCATAACAGAAGAGCAGGTTTTCAGTTAAATAAGGTGTTGTATAAGGTAAGGAATAAAGGATTACTCTTTCAGTCTTAATGGACAGGATGAACGAGAGGTTGAAAGGAAGAGGATGAGAACAGACTCACTGATGGACACGAAACTCCAGCCCAGCATTCTCAAGGTCTTTGGGCACCTCTGTTCACTGGGTGTGAGGTCCTTGAAAACCCTCCGAGTACATGGGCCGCAAGAAGCTTGTGAGGGAGCCAGAAATTGAGATCACATCCTCTGTTTTCCAGTCCAGGCCCTGCTCAAAAGTCTTCTAGTTAGGGGCCAACTGTTGCGGGGAGTATGTCCTCTGAAAGTATGTTTTTAGCCTGTTGGTTGTGCTCTGCCCACTGCAGTGCTGTGGCTTGGTCTGGCCTCTCTTACCTGTATGCTAGAAGTGATTGCTGCTCCTGAAGTCTGTTTCCTTTTAAGTCTACTAGACAGCTTCATTGTAGAGGTAAAACTGGATCATGTGTTGAAGGGAAAGCTGAGGTTTGCTTACCTCAGTTAGTCTCACAAAAATAAAGTTACAAGGACCAAGTTGCATGCCTTTTATCAGTAGCTATTTCTCCTGTATTTCCACTTCAAAAATAGCAGAGAGGATGGAAGTATACAGTAAAAAAATAAATGTTGTGACTGCTGGAAGCTCTACTGGATATCAGATGGAATATCAAAGAGTTTGAAAGGTGATGTTTTCTATGTTTTTTACAGTTGTCCTTAAATTCTGCCTGATTTGTACCTTAGTTTATGTCTCCATGAGGAAAAAAAGACCATTAAGTATGTTCAGCATGAGAAATCATCTTTCAGCATTTGAGATGAGTTAATTAACATGAATTGAGAACATGTATTACTTTCTACTGACAGCATACTCTGGAATATATAAAACCAGAAAAAAATGTGGGGTATTTTGTTGGGAGACAGTCTAATGGTTGTTTATTTCAAATTCTTAAGTGAAACGCTAAGAGTGTAGAAATTTTAACAGAACCTTGCTGATTTATACAGATGAGGTGCTGAAATTAAATAGGTGTTAACAAAGCAAAACAAAAATTACTTTTAAACAATTGTGTTGAAACCCTATTTCACTGTAGTAGCTCATTTTCTTGTCTCTCGTGCAGTCCTGGTTTCATTAGTTCTACAGTGAAAAGAATCATCCAGTCCTGGCAGGACCTGAATCCCTGATGATAGACAGGATGAAAGGAAAAAAACGAAGTGGCCTTAATATATAAAGCAGCCTAACTTTGGTCCAGTCTTGTGGAGCATCCCAAACATAAATAAATAATTATACAGAATTGCAAAAGAATCTTTCCTCTGACTTAAAGCCAACATCCCTTTCTTCATCCAATAGCTCTTAAATATGCAGCTCTATTTTTTTTTTTCAAAGCATTACATTGTCAATGCAACATGTTGCTTTTGGTGATAATCTCCAAACAACAACATGTTTACTTCTGTGGTGTCAGGTAAAGAAAAATTTTCCAGGTCGGATTTTTGTATGTTGGGTGACTACTAAACTATCCATGAATGAATTAAAGAGACAATTCTGTATCATACATGACAAATTATTACTGATACCACAAGGAAGAGAAGTGTCAGAGGGGAGCTGCCATTTTGTGATTCCCCATGTTTCCAGCTTTCCTCCTGCTTTGTATGCATCCTACTGCAAGTAGCTGCTATTGTGTTGTTACCGATGCATTTTTCACACAGGCTGTAATCTCAGTCTTTGCTTGCAGAAGTGAACATTGTATTTCTATATTTTCGCATTGTTTCAGAGGTCAGGAGACTGCAGATTTACACGCCTTGCTCTGTTACACAAAGCATGCATATTCACTAGGAAAAAAAGTCAACAAAAAGAAGAGACTGTCTTGTAACTCTCATGCAGATAAAAGGAGCTGAATTCTTCTACATTAATTACACCAGTATTCAAGTATGAGAAGTCTCCATGGCAACCTTATTGTCATATGGCACGAATAAAGCTCCAAGTATCCTATGAAACTACTATTTACCTTTTTTAAATACTGAAGGACAGGGGAAAAGACATATTAAGGTGTGCTTCAGTAAACATCAATACATAGCTGTGTCCATAAATAACCGGAACAAATCTGAGGTCTTTACTGGTGGGATTTTTTTAATCAGTCTTTGCATGGGCAGAACTTCTATTCATGACAGTGCTGTTTGGGATCTGCATGAGGACTCCAAGGTCAGGAATGCCCTTGCATGAGGAGCTTCCTCATCCTGCTCATTAACTGCATCTCTGATTATCATTGTAAGGGGGGAATAGCTATTGTAGGACCCTATCGTACACTATAGCAGGGAGTATGCCTACTGGGACAGAGAACTTAGCAGAGGTCAGAGAGAAAACAAAACATGGCCATTTCCTTTCCCCGACAGCTTTTAGCAGCATCATTTCTGTTGTTTCTTCTTTTTAGACTGGCAAATGAAGACCTGTAGGCCTGATATCAGTGTAGGGCAAACATACAGAAGCTGCAGTAAAGAACCAAATTCATAAATGCAGAGAGAGTATGACACTGGGGAAGATCACATTATTTTTGTGAAGAGACAAGTCACGCGTCACAAACCCGTGTGAGTCTTTTGAAGTTGATTCAGTGGACTGAGCACACAGAGAAGCATCACAGGCTCATGGTCTACTTCATCTCCAGAAAGCTTTCAGTAAGATTTCCTCCTCCTCCCCAAGCAGAAAGCTCTTCAAGAGACTCAATTGCTACAGACTAAAAGGAAAAGGTTCTTTCATGGCTTAGATCTACCAAAAGGCAGGAAACAAAAGGTAGGAACAAATGACATTTTTGCAAAAGGTGAGAGGCTGCAGAAAATGGTGCTAAGACTTATGCTGTTTAACATATCCCTAAATGATCTAAAAATCAGTAGAGTGTGCAGTGTCTATTTTCATATGATACTAAACTTTTCAGGGCAATGGTCAAAAGACAAGAAAAAAGTCAGCTGTGACAGGCTGCAGAAGATTCTTAGAAGAAGGATGGGTGAATAAAACAGCATATGAATTTCACTGTTTGTGAGGTGATTCACAAGAGGAAAAACAGCCCTCACTTTGCATACAGAATGATGGGCGCTGAACTAGCAATTACCATTCAGAAAAGAGATCTTGGAATTATAATAAATAGTTCTGTGAAAATGTCAGCTCAAAGCTTGGCAGCAGTCAAAAAAGCAAATCGAACAGAGAACAAAAGAACAAACATCACTAGGCTGCTGTATAGGTCTACATGGTAGCTGCATCCTCAGTAGGATGCATAACCTTCCTCCCCCCATCTCAAGAGAATACACTACTCTTAGAATAGGTGCAGCAAAAGGTAACATGGATGGTTAAGGTGTGGGGCTTCCATACAAGAAGAGATTGAGCAGACTAGAACCCTTCAGCCTGGAAGATAAATGACCTTTATGATATCTATAAAGTCATGATAATGCAGAAGCAAATAAAGGATAATTATTCACTGCTTCCCAGTATAAGAACAAAGGGGCATCAAATGAATCATAAAAGCAACAGGCTCAAAGCAAACAAAAGTAGTCACCTTCCTATGCAATGCACAGCTCCAGTGTGGAATCCCTTACCACCAGAGGCTGAGAGTGCCATAAGCTTTCTCAGGGGTTCAAAAAGAAATTCAGACACATTCATACAAAAAACATCCTTCAAGGATTATCAAACAAGACAAGTGTGAGTCTCAGACTGAAGAAGCATTGTCATGTGGTTTTGTCTCTTCCTTATGCTCCATCCTATGCATCCCTTCTTAGTCACACTCAGAGACGTAGTACTGAATGAAGCAGACATCCACCCTGGCCTGGACCAGGCATTCTTATGTTAAACTATCATTCCACCACATTAGAAGTGGAATACACGCATCCAGCAAGTTCCCCTCCGTAGCACGGATCTGTGCTTCCTATACAGACAGTTAAGCCATCTCTACCTTAGTTTTGTATATGCTTGTTCTTAAGAGGTATCAGCCTTCCCTAAGGATTCTTGATCCTTGAGATACAAATCTAGCCTATTCCCTTTCTGACCATTGAAGGATATTCCTGAGCTCCTGATGCAATTCTTGATCAAAACAAGAGGAGAGGTCTTCCCTTTCAACTTCAAATTCTCAACAGGTCAGTTGCGAGTGGAGAAGCCAATCCTCCATCCATTGCCTCTAACCAGCTACCGTCAGTGTTGTATATGCCATTCCATCGCAAACTCTTGGGAAAAAAATAGTCAAAAGCCAGCTGCAAATATACTCCTTGTATTGTCTAAATGTATCTTAGACTTGGCATAATCTAGATTTGGACCAGAAGAGGGATTAAAAAAATCTTAATGTATGTCTTCCTGATGATTATGGACGGCCATTTTCATTGTTCTGAGCTTCTGTGCAACTCACTCGCACTCTTGGTCACACAGTACTGTAGTTTTTCATCAGAAAAATGACACATGTCCAAGGGTGTGCTCTTAAATAGAGAAATTTACTGAATGCATAGGGAGGATGGCAAGCTGCATTCTGCAATTACAGGTTGCTACAAGGATCATTTCTTTCTCTCTTTTTCCATTCAGCATCTGTATGAAGTCATAATATGGACTCAGAGTGATAAAGTGAAAAAACCATATTATCTCTCATCCTTATATCCAATATGAAGAGTATGGACTGGGTGGGCGGACTGTAAAATGGATGAAAAGCTGCCAATAGCATTGGACTCAAATAATAGTACTCACTGGTTCAAAATCTAGCTAGCAGCTGATTACTGTCAGTGTTCCTCAGAGTTGAGTACTGAGCCCAACTGTTTGACATCTCCACCTGTGACCTGGGTGATGTGATGGAATTCAGCTGTGTCGACAACAGCAAACCAAGGGTAAGTGGTTGACAAGGCAGAGGGGAGAGATGCACGCAGAGACACCTCAACAGGCTGGAGAAAGGGTCTGAAAAAGTCCTCCTGAAGATCAACAAAGACAAATGTAGTCTTTCACCTGGGACTGAACAATCCTTTGAAGCAGCACGGGCTGAGATCTGACCTGTCAGGAGGCAGCTTGGCAGAGAAGGAGCTGGGGGTGCTGGTGGCTGACAGGTTGAACGTGAGCAGCAGGGCACCCTTGCGGCAATGCAGGTCCACCACATACTGGTCCGAGTTAGAAAGAGTGTGACCAGCAGGTTGAGAGGAGTGATGCTTCCCCTATATGAAGCTCTTTTAAGACCCCAGCTGGAGGACTGGCAAGAGAAACACTGGAGTAAGGCTAGGGAGAGACCACTAGGACAGACCTGGACCAGCAGGACCAGGGAAGTCATCCTTACCCTGTACTTGGCATTGGTGAGGCCGCACCTCGAATATTGTTTTCAGTTTTGAGCCCCTCACTACAAGAAGAACATTGAGGTGCTGGAGCGTGTCCAGAGAAGGGCAGCAAAGCTGGTGAGGGGTCTGGAGCACAAGTCTTATGAGGAGCGGCTGAGGGAACTGGGGTTGTTCAGCCTGGAGAAGAGGAGGCTGAGGGGAGACCTTATTGCCCTCAACAACTGGCTGAAGGAGACTGTAGTGGGGTGGGTGTTGGTCTCTTCTCCCAAGTAAGAAGTGATAGGATGAGAGGAAATGGCCTCAGGTTGTGCCAGGGGAGGTTTAAGTTAGATATTAGGAAACATTTCTTCACTGAAAGGGTTGTCAAGCATTGGAATGGGCTGCCCAGGGAAGTGGTTGAGTCCCCATCCCTGGAGGTATTTAAAAGACAGGTAGACAAGGCGCTTAGAGACGTGGTTTAGTAGTGGATAGGTACAGTTGGACTCGATGATCTTAAAGGTCTTTTCCAAGCAATGATTCTATGACACTAAGGGACTGGTGGATATGACCTGCAAGCAGAGGCTGAAGGAACTTGGTTTGTTCAGACTGGAGAAGAGATGGCTTTAGGGTTGCCAGAGGACCAACTGCCTTCTTCAGCTGTCTTCTGGGGTTTATAGAAACGACAGACTCAGAATGCATGGAAGCGCACAGCAAAGGGACAGCAGGCAACATTCACAAATCACAATGAGGGAAATTCCAACCGTAACGTAAAAAGATCATAGTTACGGCATTTACACACTGGCTCAGGCTGCCCAGTGAATTTTCATAACCTCCATCCTTGGAAACATTCAAAATGTGACTGCACAAAGCCTGACCAACCTGATCTGACTTTGAAATTAGCCCTGCTTGGAGCAGGGTGTTTAATTAGATTTCCAGGACCTAGTTGTCCTGGGATGCAAAGGGATGCTGGGCATTTCTCTAGCATATCCAGAGAGAACTTGGTGCACACATTCGTGTGCGCTGAACAGGTTGGTGTGGAGCTGCTTATGCAGCTGCTCAGAGCATCTGGAAGGACTGTCCCCTCAAGGTCTCTCGAGATGTCTACCAAGTCCTACAGAACGTAAATACCTCCCAGCTGGCAGGCCCATGTATTCTCTGTAGCACAATTTGTCCTGCAATGAGGCAAATTACTATATGGCTGTTGGCATTTTAGAGGTGTAAGGGGAGTTTCCTTCTCACCTGTGGATATTTATAGCTGGAACACTATGTGGGGAGAGACTGGAAAAGTGTTACTTTGATGCTTTATCATCTGTGAAATCTTTTTCATGTGTTTGTGTAGTTACTGTAGTAGGTAAAAATACCTTATTTTGCCCTTTTTCTGGTTTTGGGTTTCTTTTAATTACTATACTTTCACATTTGTGTAGAAACCAACAATTCTTACCTTTCATTCAGGAGACTAGGAAGGCTCCATCTTGGATAAATACATATTTATTCATACTTAATAGAGCAAAATTACTCCCACTGGAGCTATTAGTCTATCAGCTAAGTATGTAATTAAGCTTTTTTAAAGCATATTATGTACTCAGCCAACCAGAATGACAATACAGAGGTTACCTATTCTATCTGGTAAATAGGCAATTATACCTGTTACTCAAACTTTTATTTACCATTTAAGATAGTCATTCAAGTCCATTAAATTTTCTACAGACAGTACTCTTGTTCATCTTTCTATGTAACAATGTTTCATTCATTCAACTGAATTGAACATCTATTTTGAGTTGTTAGCGGGGTGTGCATGAAGAAATATTTGTTATCCAACATGTCATTAAAGTCTTAGACATATAAAATACTGCAGCTAGAGTGCATCACTTACCTTCTGCTTGTTGCTGCCTCTCCTGGGGCTTCTCCAAACTTCACAAATCCCTACCATGAAGCATATATTAGGATCTTGAGAGTTATTAAAATCTGCCACAAAAATAACTTCCCTTATTGTGAGAATGATACATATAAATCTATGGTATTCCTAATCTGACTAACGACAGGGCAAACACTCAATACAGCTAATAGGAACTGGATATGAAAGCTTTACACTATAGGAAAAGGAACATCCCAGCTTTTAATTTGCTTTTCATGACCATTCCATGGAAGCTTTTATGAATTAATCTCATCCTTATTTAGCAAATACTTACTTGCGTTTTCTTCCCTTGAAGTAAACCAATGTTAAGGATAGGTTTGAGCAGCCTGCTTAAGCAGGCGCTCAGTTTGTATCAATTTTGAAAGCATCAACACTGAAGAGTGATGTCTTTTAAATTATTGCTAGAGACTTCTACAATGTTTCTATTATACTTTTATGTGTTATGTATGCAATTTAAAATGCCTTAAAATGCCACTTAAATAGTGTAACTGTCTATAAAATATGTAGGGCCTCCATTGTAAATGGATCGGTCAATAAGCAGTGTTCTACAAAAGTAAACAATCTGGTAAAGGTTACAACTTTCAGGTGTTGATCCAGCAATGCTTTTAAGCACAAGCTTAACTTTACCGAACAGGTAGTCCCACTCATACTGGTAGAAGTAATGAGACCTTTCTTAGAAATATAAGAAATGAGGCTTTTTCATCTTTTAAGTTTAGTACAGAAGAAGAGCATGCCTGAATTGACGAATGCCCAGATTCATCATTTCCTAGGTACCTGTAAATGGCTTACAACAATTAGGCAAGTCATTTACTATCAGGAGTAAGAAAAGCAGTTATGAAATACCATTATAGGTTTTTAATATTACCATCTCTCAGCATACCGAACTGTATTTTTACAGGGATTTTTTACAGGTTTTTGTGAAACACGGAATTTAGGCAAGAAGCATTTTTGAAATGAGGTGGATGGTGGTGATGGTCTTTGTTGTAGAATTTAAAGAAGAGACTGAGCAGGAATCCCTGGGTTAAAAGTAATGCTTCTTTTTTCTTTACTCAACAGAGAGAATGGCAATAAAAAAACCAGCTCTTGTAAGAAACAGACCTTTAAAATCCAAGCCTATTAAAATCTGTGAATTGACCTCTGTTCTGGAAAATGTGGATGATGCTGATTCTCTTTCTTCCTCCAAATAACAAATGGCCTTGGATATATTCAGCTGCATTCCAGCCTTCAGATGTGGCTGCTACCACGAACTATGCATTCACTTGCACAGCATATTAGTAAAGACTTCTTTTATCCTGGTGTAATAACGGAACAAACAATAAGAAAAGTTTTAAAAGCCTCATCTTTACATTCTGTTGGCAGGCAACCAAGACTTTTTCTTCCCTGAATTTTGGTTACGATGCTTCTTACTACAGCACAAGTTCATCAGCAATCTTTGTGTTATCAGAAAAATCCTTCTGTCTTTTACTGTCATGCTGTCAATGCTAAAATTGTTATACATTTAAATTTATTAGTCATTGATTTATTATACCTGTAGAATCTGAGCCATAAGATACAACATACCTTCTACTGCAGATTCTCTTGATGGTTTTCAATGTATTGTACAAAACAACAGTGAGCTAAGCACTCTGTGGGTAGCGGTTATTGTCCAATTTAATTTATGGTATGATAAACAAGGAATACAAAGGTTAGGGAGCTCACAAAAGAAATCCTTGCCACTTCTGAGAATAACTCTCGTTTTTTGCTTTCAGCCCTCTGTTCTTCTTATTCTTTCCATTTTTCATTGTGGCTTCCAAAAATTAATTGGTATTTGATCCTGTGGTTCAACACCTCCTCAGTTTATGAGTTTGCATTTATGTTTTCTTGCAGTTTGTACTTTCCACAAGCTTTGTGCATAAACACCATGAGCCAGATCCTTACTTGCTGTAGACTGGTGCAACTGCTCAGGTTTCAGTGACTCTCCCGCAGTTTACAACAGCAGAGGCTCTAGCCATTAATTCCAAACATAACCGGCACATTTCAAATACCTTTCATTAATTTAGTGGGGTTTTTTTAATCTGAAAGCTAAAGTCGGATTTACCTAATCCTCAAGAACACTGCTTTTTTATGGGCATTTTCCTTTTTTTTTTTTTTTTATTATCCCCAGTGCCGTCATGCCCTGTAAGGATATCTCTGTCAAACAGGAGTTGGAATATCACTGTTTCCTGAAGAGGTCACTCCTTGACTGCTTGTCATATGGACACAGATATTGTTGACCAATAGTATGCCTTTAGGAAGCCAAAACAGTATTTCTTTTGAGAGTTATGGTTATGAACACATATGTATTACACGTGCCAACTTCTTTTTTTAATGTTTTAGTAAAACTACATGTGGCCAGCTGGTGTAACGCAGCGGTTATAATTAAGATGTCAAGGTTTTTTTATAGGTAGAAATATTTTCTCTTCTGAATAGAGAAAATATCAATCATTGTGTGATAACTGTCTGCAAATCCTAATTTTCATTGACAATCACTTTGTTGTAACTAATGACATGTAAACTTATGCATAGGCTGTGAAACATCTTTGAGATTACTTGTATTCATTGCTACTTTTTTTTTTTAATCAGCGTTGCATTACTAGCTGAGTATACAACCAAGAGTAAGAGACCTCTGGGGAAGATTTTCAGGAGAGGAATTGATTAAACATGACCTTTTATAGCTTCAGTTTTCCAGCTGATTTCCCTGAAGTGACCCTCACTGGTCATCAACCAGTTACAATAATTACCTCTGATCACCATAAACAGGTGAGTGGGATTTTAAATTTGTGCTTTATCACAGGAATGTCTGACAGGAAGAGAAATAATTAATGCAATGTAGAAGGCTGGTCTCTTAGATATCTAAAGGAAAAGGATAAGGATATGCTCATTATATATGTTGTGCCTTACACAGACATCTGGCCCAATTTTGCTCTCAGAAAATCACCCAACCAGAAAAGATTAAAAAAAAAAAAAAGAAGCAATGGTTAACGCAGAGCAGTTTCCCAGTCCTCTCACCAGGCAATCCTGCTGATTCCCAAGCCAGAACAAGAGAAGGGAGCAGAATGGGAGCCTGGGTGCACAACAAGGTGGCTTCTTTTGGAAGAAGCTGTGGGGTAAGGTGTTTGCAGGACTGAGCTCAGTTACAGCTGGCCATATCAACATAATGACATTAGTTTTCATGGAAATTGCCCCGAGCTGGTAGGAGAGTCTAGGTAGAGTCTAGCTTGTTGGTAAGTGAATTACATGACTGCATTGGTGTGTTCTTAGTAAAATCTCATACCTATCAAATTTGGCACATGGACAAGCTAGGTGCTGAAGAGCTGTAGAGACACAGGCTTCCAGAACAAGAGATTTCTAGCCACTCAGCATCAATACATGGATACAGAGTTTCCCCATGTCCCTTCCTCCTCCATCGCTCACCTTCTTGGGACCCTAAATGTCTGCACAGAGTGTTGCTTTCGTGGCATAGTGAGGAAAAAGTCCTGTGCTGTAACAGTTTTCACAAACTGACCCATTCTGGTGTCTAAATGGGATCTTCAGACAGAATGTCCCTCAGGGTGAGGGTACTTGATAAAATCTTGCTCCTACTGCATCCAGTGCACATGGATTAATACAAGAGGGAAGAGCTTGCTTTTTCCCTACCCTTTATAAAAAACAGTTATTAATTGTATACTTGGTAATCCATTGTGTGGTCCATTATACCAGGATATTTCTGGATAGATGCAATTAAATCTAAATGTACACAGAGATGCCTTCTCTTCTGATTAAGTTAACTTAGCTCCTACTAAATTGGCTTAACTCCTACTAAGTTGGCTTAACTCCTACAGCCCATTTAATGCAGTCTTTCATCACTCTGAAAAGATTTTTTCAGTTCCAAAACAGAATGTATATGGCTTGATTATAATGGCCCCCCCTTATGATTATATGCCTGTGCTGTTCCAGCCCTTTGCTTTTCAGTTCCACATCTTGTGTCACCACATGGCGAACTCTCCAGAATACAATTAGCAGCTGTTGTGCTGCTGGCAAGGGTGACATTGCATGCAAGCTGCCTCCCAGTTCAAAAGAAAAACCTTTAAAAAAAAGTTAAGGGATTGAAAACCTTCCTCCCCCAAAGTTGAGGCATACCATGAAAAGCAGGCCATTGCTTGAAAATGGATCACCTGAACTGTTATGGTAGCTGGCCATGAAATCTCTAGAAAATGTTTTCCTCTTCAAAATTATTCCTTAAACAAAAGCCTCTGAGCCTTGTTCTCTGTAGGAGACAGCAGGACCTCCAAAGACCCAAGTGTCTGGGAAGAATGAAGAAGGTGCATTTGTCACTTGTTAGACGTGTTGTTATTAATGTTATAAATTTTTTATCTGTGTTAACAGCTCCTTGATTCCGTTAAGTCCTTCTTATGGCAAGAAGTCATTGTGAGATGTCTGTGGGGCGTTTCTCAGGAGGGTGAGCTTTAATCTTCCATTTATTAGTCCTTGGCACTTACTTCTGAATCCCTGTGCTTTTTCTCTGTCTCTAGCCCCAGGACTTGGGAAGACTGTCAGATCTCAGGGTTTGAGGAGGAAGCCTGTGGCCGCCTTGTGCAAGGGCCAGAACACTGTGCCACCACAGAAGAGCATAGGAAGAGTCTTTGACAATTGCAGTTCCCTCCTCTGAATCCAGTGCCTCCTACAGACAATGCCTCCTAGCCTAGCCAGGAGCACTGGTTCTCCACAATGAGCATCTTGTGCAGCTGCTGTACCCACAGGCCAGGCAGCCAAGAACAAGGCCAAACAGCTCTGGTTTTCTGTGCTGTGTGCTGCGGAGGAGCCTTCCCATGACTCACTCTTCTGAAATCCTGCTGTAACATCTTGTGAGACTTGGAAGTGAGGGGTGAGGCCTGGGGTTACCCACCCTCTAGCTAACAGAACAACAATAAGGTTAAGAGGGGAGCATTAGGCTGTGTCCCTTGTCCTCTTTCTGCAACATCCAACCACCCTTCAGTTAGAACACAGGTGATAACGTGTGAATTCCACACTGCGCTTCAGTTTCCTTACTCCAGCTTCACTATGGTAACAGACGATAGGACGAGGGGGAATGGTTTGAAGTTGCGCCAGGGCAGGTTTAGGCTAGACATTAGGAAAAACTTCTTCACCCAAAGGGTTGTCAGGCTCTGGGATGGGCTGCCCAGGGAGGTGGTTGAGTCCCCATCCCTGGAGGTATTTAAAAGAAGGATAGATGAGGTGCCTAGGGACATGGTTTAGTGGTGGGATGGCAGGGTTAGGTTAAAGGTTGGACTCGATCTTAAAGGTCTTTTCCAAGCAAAGTGATTCTATGATTCTATAAGCTTCCAAATCACTGGGGTTTTCTGTATGCTTGCTCATCAGAACACAGGCTCATTGCCTATTTCAATATATAAATATACAAATATATATGTGTGTGTGTGTGTATGAATTGTTTGCAAGTATGAATGTATGTGTGCATTTAGTGTATTACTAGGAAAAAGAGCAACAGGTTTACAGCTTTTATATGGGGTTACACAATCTCTGCATTTTGAACCAGAGCAGAGCCATAGTTCTTGAAGCAGCTTTTTTCATTTACATGTGTGGCCAGAGTGTGATGGCAAGGCATGGCCAGTGTTGTCTTAACTTTCTCACCAGAATCTGTTGATCAAACGAGTCTACCTAATATTTCTAGTGCTGTATTTGGGATGTCATTCATGACTGCATTTGAAGGAGGAGCTCAGGATCATTTAGCAAATCTTGCTTCTGTCACTGACTTCTCACAGTGGATTAGAAAAGCTATGTCTTTCTACCTTATTTCCTTACAGACCAGGGAGCAGAACACCACTGTAAGTAAATACTGACAATATTTTTATTCTAATGTCCTCTACTTCATGGGGATCAATACAATGACGCTTGCATAGAGCATTGAAAATAGGAGACACAAGTTGTTCAGCTGAGCTTTTTTTGGGAAGCTGAAAAATATCTAGCCATTGTGAAGGTGTGTTTTCTTCCCTGCAGTTTATTAATACAAATCACTTGTTTCTATTGCCAGTTCTAGGGAACTAGCAAGCTGCCAATGTGCTAATGAGCGTACAGTCTGAATAGTAATTCCAGTGCCACTGGCCATGATGATCAGGAACATTGCTGAATACAGATGGTGCTGCCTTGACCCTTCTCTCTGCCACTGACTTGAATGAGTTCTACCCTGCTCATATCCATCGTCTTCTTTAACTGAAAAGTTTAGAACATTTTGTTTTTCAATGAAAGCATGCTGCCACTTCTGAAAGCATCCTTATGTAAGACAAGAGAAATGGCCAAAGATTTGCTTCCACATCCTGAAGTTGCTCAAGGAACAGCACTTTGACTACAGCAATTGAAATACTAAAGCTAATAGAAGTGACTGCCTTCAGACATGTGACTTTGAGCCCTTTCATAGTTGCAGAATTGTGATTATGGTAGTTGGGTTTCTTTCTCTTCCCCATCTCACCCACTCCTGATCTTCCACTGCTGTTCCCCTTATCAATTTATGTAAGAATCTGAGGTGTAGACACACAGGCCGAAAGAATTTTGGAAGGCAAGGTGCCAAGTCCAACTAACAGGGCCTGGGTTCGTTCTTGCACAAGAGCTAAATAAAATAATGTTAGCAAGTACCACCCTCCTGTTTCAATCCATGGAATAGGATACTGAAGGGAATGGCCAGGGCCCATTAGCATAGGGTGTCTGCTGGTCTAGCGACGTTCCACCACCATTTCCATGAGGAGCATGTCGGACTGCCGTTCTTTCAGACCAGCAATGCCTATATTCCCTTAGGCTTCAAGAGGAAAAGTAAAGCTTTCTCCAATGTAATGGCTCCTGTCAAGTCATGCAATGTTGACAACAGCAAGGAAGCCATGTATATTTTGTTGCAACCATGAGGATTAAAAGAATGTTATACAAAAGATGGCTTTTTAGAAATAGCAAATATGTAAGGACATAGCATTACAGAAGACTACCTGTTTCAACCCTTACAACTGTAGGCCAGGGACTAAAGGATCAGCAGAATAACTATTTCCTCCCTCCTAAATACAGCAAGCTACAATTCTTACCCAGTGTGGTTCTCTTCACTTGCCACCAGTCTTAGGTGGTTTCTGCTGCTTGCTATTTCATCTTTATTCAAGTAAATAAGTGTATTAATTTACAATCCAGTTTACCAGCAGGCTGAAATGAATAATCTATAGTCTGGTGTTTGATAGTCTGGTGCTTGTTTCTATAAAACGTTTTCCTATATAGACCTGTTTAGCAAAGAAGAAAAGTAAACTTAGCGATATTTTTCACAAAGACAAGTTCTCTGAAGGTCACAAATACCAGCCAAGCATCAGTAATTACAACGGACACTGATAAGGGAACTTGAGGCTACTCACCCTATGTGCTGGATGCTGCAGGAAAAGGTGACATGTGGCTGTTTGCACAGTATATTTCTTAGGAAAAATAATTTCAGTATGTCCATGGCAGGGGGAAGGGGGAATTTCCAAAACCCTGAGACCTTCCTACCACCCCATCATTCTGCTCTTATCATAGGTACTAAATAACAATGCTTTGTTTGCATTGAATGTGCCAGGGGACAACACTTCCTATGAAACGTACAGTGCAGTAATATATATTTGTAAACAATCAACTTTAATAAAAAGGAGATAATATTTATAGAATCATAGAATCATATATTTCATAATTTCTAAATAATTTCTACCAGTATTTCACATAATTTAAAAATGCCAGGTAAAGTTCTTAGGTGTAGCGTCCCTGAAGCTTTAAGTCATATTCATGGTTCCCTGAATCCTGGGCTGCTGGATTTTTCCTAAGGCACAAAACTAAGTATTAGAACATTGCTAAACCTTGGCTGCTGGTAATAGCCCCTGACGAACTATGGGGATTTATTGCTTTCTGGGGTACATCACTTTTCCTGGCACTGAGATAATTTGGTACATTGCTCTCCACACTGTTTCAATGCTTTCCAATGTAATTGAAGGTTTGGCTGATCATTCAAAATGCTCTGTAGAAGGAATGTGAAAAAGAACAGTCAGCAGGACATTGATACCTCATTTGAGCTTGGTAATCTCCAGCTTGTGGCTCATCCCCTTACAAACCTTCCTCACTGACTGTCGTTCTAAATAAGGATGCTGTTCACAAAAACTTGCCATTGTCCCCTAAAACCATGTTCAGGATAAAATTTGCAAAATAAACCCCCTGAAATTGTCTTCAATTGAAAGAGAAAAAGAAAAAAAAAGGCTTATTAGTCAGATGATATGCTAGGTCTCCTAGCACCTTTTTACTTCGCCAGTTAACTCACTTCAGCCACGGATTTTATGTTACATACAAACACACACACGTGTACATACGAACACGGGCGAGTGCTTAATGGCTAATGCTTAGTTTCAAAAGGAAGTAAAAGTCCAGTTTGGACTAAGTTCTTATATTTCTGATTTTGATCTTGTCAAATCATACATCCTCGAAAGCAATATAGATCTTTAAGAAAGACTATTTCATTACTCAGATTCTGAATTCTCATACTGAATTATATTTTTAAAAATTGTTTGTTTTGGGAAGGAGGGGGTTTGGAAGAGAAAAATCATCGATGTAAACGCCTAAACCCAAGACTGCTGTGGCTAGTGAATTTTCCCCAGATGTTGTTACTGTTTGCTAAGCTTCACCAAGCACTACTGATTGGTTTATTAAATAAATGTTTCATTAAGGAAGCCAATAAAGAACACAAGTACCTGCATTTTATCAAGTCTGAATGAAATTCAGCCTTTCAGCAGATGCCTCCCGTCAGCATAGGTTTACAAATCACTGTCTGGTGCTCTACCAGAAAGGACGTGGTGTTTTTGAGACACTCCTTGCTCTTAATAGAAATAATGCCAAATGTGTTCCACTATTTCCCTTCCTCTAGGCAAATGAGTGAAGATGGTATGAAGAGGGAAATTTCTGACTTGCAAATAATTAAAAAAGATCCACCTATCTTCTTCTCTGCTGCCTTGAGCTTTTCTGTAGGTAAAGATTTCACTAGCTTTTACACAAGTTTACAGAAATAATGCATTTCTACTTGTAGAATTATTCTATTCTGTAGAATATAACCGCTACACTGCAGAGATTAGACGGTAGATACAACTGAAGGGGCCATAAGGTACGTCGTTTGCTGCCTAGGAATAACAGCATTCCTGCCTCATCCTTTTTTGCGAGCTTTACACAGCAACGGGCAGGAGCATTGAGTAACATTCCTTGTGTGACAGAGCCCGGCAGCCTGTGCGAAGAGAAGAGCGGGACTTGTCCACAGCCTTCTAGGAGCTCTGTGATAAATTCTCCAGTGTCAAAGATTCTGGCAGAAATCAGAAACCCCAAAGGAGATAATAAAGGGGCCTGTGTGGAGATAGTAGCAATGTAATCATAGACAACATTTTTTTTTTTTAAAAAAAGAGAGCAAGCATGTGTTTTCCTTTTGTGTTATAGTCATTAACAGCGTACGTGTAACTATATGCCAATACTGTAATAGAGCTAATGCGTGCTAATGGAGCGGTCAGGAAAAGACATGGCACTCCGTCAAAGGAGGACAGAGTTTGATACTGAAAATCCATTTTAAATATTGCATTTAATATTCAGGCCATCCTCACAAAAAGAGGTAGCAGAAGGAGCATCCCAAAGTGGCAATGAAACTGATCAGAAGAGCAAAAAGATTTCTGTTTAAAGGAGGAGAAAAAATTCAGTCTTTTTGACTAGCGATGAGATGTGTAAAGGGCAACGGGAGGCAATCAGAAACTAAAAGCCCGGTCCAGCCACCAGTGGAGTTGTTGGGAAGCCTTTCATTTAACTTCGGCAGTGGTTGGAGTATGCCCTCTGTCAGCTAATCCTGGTTCTTCTTTTATGGTGGGGGAAAAGAGAAGATACTAAATGAGATGTACAATGAAATGGTATTTGCCCTCTGAAGTACAGTGTATCTGTTTTACTCCCTAGCACTGGGCATTGACACAAGGAACCTACAGGAAGATAAGGGTGAAGTTCACACTTCTCCCAGTCACCAGAGCAGATACAAGCACCACTCCTGACTGAGAACCACACGCCTGAATCTTGCAGAGCCAGGCGGAGAAGGTGGTGCTCAGAGGTAGCTAACACTCAGAAGATGAGGCTACCCCTCAATGCCATTCCAGGATAACACAGGGCAGAGTTGAGAAGACATCTTCCCAGCCTCTCCTCTTTCCAGAACCAGGGGTTTGCCCAACTCAACAGCTTCCCTGCTGCCACGAAGTTATGTCCAGGCTCTTTTGGAGGCACTCTGAAGTTGATTGGCTGGTTACATGCTGGAAACCATGCGGAAGATCTATCATTCTGCGTGTTCAGCCAGTTAGCAGCTCAAGTTCAGCAAGAGACATCTTCAGTATGTATAATCAGATACCCTGTTAATTGTTTTGAAGTGATTTCTCTAGAGGTAGTCTAGAGGTAAAGAAGTTTAAATGCTCATCCTAAACACGTGCCTTTTTCTCTGTTACATTTCCTCTAGTGCTCTATGTGTGATAATTAGTGTTTCTAAACTGCTCATTAAGCTTCTGGAGACAGAGATGCCTGATTGTAGTGAGTTTCAAAACACTAGTGCACTGGGAGCGGGATTTTTCTCCTTGAACTGTGCCTGAACATCAGCACTTCAGGGCTTGTACACTTAACGTAATTTTATCAATCCCTCCTGCTTTTCAAAATCATCTTTCAAAAACTGTTTCTGATAAGTTATGATTTTGCCAGAATGTGATGCTGATACAGAGTTTTCTAAGGAGTATCGTGGCTAGGACCTTAGCTCTAATCTTTTGTTGTTCTTTGCTATGAAGTAGTCTTCCTTTAAAATCTCTTTCTGAGAAGAAGACGGAACTTTTGCTCCCAGGAGGCCCTCACCTCACCCCCGCACCACCAGACGATACTGCCCTGACATCATTCTCCCTCTTCTCAGCCTTCTACAAATGCCCTCCACAATGCTGGGATTGGTGGGAAGAGGACAGAGATTTTTGTCAGATGGACCTTTCCATCTTTTGTCTAAAGGACAGTGTTTGGGAAGCAATAATTAGGGCCAGGTAGTGTTAGAGAGGTTCAAAGGACTTGTCCCCTTGCTGACAGAAAGAAGTAACAGCTACAGAAGGTCCCGAAACTTGTTCTGTGCAAATCACTACTGCAGTCAAACGTGCTATGCTGGTTTACAGCTACCGGGCAATCTTGCCTAACAGTTTTGGGAAATGCTGAAATGTAACTTGCTTGAGAGAGCTAGGGAGGGGAGAGGACTGCAAGGAGAGGAATCGACAACAAAAAAGGAAGAGAAGATAAATACCAACAAAAGGCTTTTCTAAGACAGTCTGGCACAGTGATTGAAAATGGTTAATTAAAATTAAAAACCAGGCGACGTCAGAGTTTCTGGGAGTTACCAGCCAGATCTGAGTCTCCTTTATCTGACAAACTCTTTTCCTTTACCACCAAGACTGTCTATTGGCAAAACCATATTATTTTTTCAGGGGTTTGTTCAGTGATGAACTGTAGCCTGTGACCAGCCGAAGACACAGCGAGCAGATGCAAGTCCTTTGAAATTAAGTTACCCACCCGGTCTGACTTTTTCTCTCAGCAACTAACATAGGACTGAAATTTCCTGTTACACATTTAATTCAGGCTGTTGCATAAACTAAGGGATGCACATTGCGGGGCGGCTAAAAACATGGAAAGTTGTTTTTCTTTGTTGATGGCCAGGTTCTGGCATGCATTTAAAAAAACCCACTCAGCTGTGTGTCGATAAACAAAACAACCGGCTTTCAAGTGATTTGGTGATTTGGGGTTTTGTTGTTGTCATCAGCACAGAACAGCTAAGTCCTCTAGACAAATGCCATTGCATGGTTCTGTGTCAGCCTCCCCCTCTAAGCTGCCAGCAGCAGGAAGCCCTTTCTGAGCAGAAACACCTGTGGATGTTTCTCATTTTTGAGTGCGTACCTCAGCCTTTCACAGGACATTCCTCGGCTTGCAGCCCTTCGCTCACGCAAAGTCCGAGCTGAGCCTTTTGTCCCGTGAGAGCACTGGGTAAGTATTTTGGCCCCCGGGCCCTGTCCCTGGGAACTCTCGCGCAGGGTTAGTTAGAATCATAGAATCGCATAGGTTGGAAAAGACCTTTGAGATCGTCAAGTCCAACCGTTACCATAACCCATAGGTACGGCGGCTTTTAAACAGCTACCAGGCACGACTCCTGAAAAACGCTTTTAGACAAGCGTATGGTTCCGGCCTGGTCGTGGAACAGCTTTAATAGCGGCCAGCGCGGGCGAGCGGGTTCGGGCTCCTCGGGCGGCGGCGGGGCCGCAGGCTGCGGGCCGAGCCGCGGGCCGCCGCGCTGGAAGAAGCCCGGCTTCGCCGTCGCTGCAGCCGCCAGGGCGGCGGGCACCCCACCTCGGCCGGCGCGCAGCCGCTCCCAGGCGCCCGCGGTGCCGCTCCTGCGCTTGCAGACGGGCCGCCACGCTAACCCCGGCTCGCAAACGATAGCGGTGCCGGTCCCGGCAGGAAACACCTCGAACGCAGCGCTCCACCGCGCCAGAGGTCAGGGAGGGCGGGCGCCGCCGTTCGCACCCCTTCGGGACTCCCCCCGCCGGCCCCGGCCCGGCCCGGCCCGGCCGAGCGGGGGCCGCGGCGGACAAAGGAGGCGGGGAAGCGTGAGGGGCCGTGCCGCGACGGGGCGGCCCCGCCGCCGCCACCCACGGCGCCGCCGGGACGGCCGGGGGGCGGCCCCGGCGCGGCGGGGGGCAGCGGGCCCGGCCCGGCCCCGACGGCGCCGCCCGCCACCGCCACCCTCCCCACCCCGGCCCGCCGCCGCCCCCGGCCCGCCTCCGCGCCGCGACGGGGAGGTCGGCGGCTCCGCGGCCGCCGCCGGCATGGAGGCAGCGGGGCGGCGCGGCCGGGCCGAGGGGCGCCCCGCCTGGGGGGTGCTGCTCCCCCCGCTCCTCCTCCTCCTCCTCCTCCTCCTGGCAGGTCAGCGGGGCCGGGCGGGTGCGTGCGGGGGGGCGGGAGCCGCGAAGCCGCCGCCGGCGGGTGCGAGCGGGGCTCGGGCGGGGGGTCCGCACCCGTCGGGAGAGGCGCCCTGAGGCGCCTGGGCCCCGCGCCCCCGGGCGGGCGAGGGCGCCCTCGGTACGGCCGGGCCGGGGGGCCCGGCGGGGGTGCGGGCTTCGGGCGGAGCCGTTGTGCTCGCCGAGTGCGTTGGGGGCACAGCCGGTGGCGCAGGCGATCGTGCCAAAAAATGGGTGAGGGTGCCGAAGGCTGAAGCTGCTGGCATGGGGAGCCCCCCGTTGCTGCTCCCTCACAGCGGGGCCCGTGCTGGGTGCTGGGCTCTTGGAGATCGCCGTCCCTCCGGCTGCCCCAGCTCACTCGTTTTGGGGGGCTGGTCTTCCACCCGATGGGTCAGTTGTTCCGCTGTTTTGTGCCGGTGTGTTTCTTGAATGCAGGGGTAGCGGCACCGGTTTAGGGCACAGCCGTGTGAGCTGGGGCGTGTGCTGCTGCGCTCCAGCCCTCGCCCGGCGCTGGCTCTCGAGCAGGGTCCGAGCAGCGGCAGGCTCAGAGAGCTGGTCTACTGCACTCCAGTGAGCCAGACCAAGGTGCTGGGGTTTGGGGTGGATCAGCGGCACGGGCCGTTCGCTGCGCAGTCGGCGTGCAACGGGAGCCTTGGCGCGAGGTGGGAATTTGCAGCCCGAGGTGGGGAGGGAACAGGAGCGCGACAGCAGCTGAGGTGAGGTAGGGTTGCCTGGATCCCAGCACACCCAAAGCTGGGCCAGCACAGATGAAAAGCAGTAACGGGAACCTAAACGTAAAACCTAGGGGGAGAGGGGGAACTCCTTAGCACAGTCTGCTGCCTGGGGAACGGGAGCCACAGCGCATCAGGAATGCAGAAGCATGGTTTGTCATCTTCCCTTTCAGGTCTCCACTGCGGCACTGTGCGTTTGCGTGACCCAAGAGGTCACCATGCGCAGGGCAGGGAGTTCTGTTTGGGTTCATCCAGGCTGCGGCCAAGGTCTTGGCAGTAGGGAAGGAGAGACCAGGATGAGATTTGGGAAGGGTGGGACTCGTGAGGACCCTTTTACAGTGTGGTAGCAGTACCCAGAGACAGGAGGTCGACAGCTTTAAAATAGCTTCTCACAGCAATAAAAGGATGGTGCGTGTTCTTCCATGTTTCTTGATTGTAAAGAGCTCTCTCGCTGTTGTTCCACAGTTTGCATTGTTCCTCACTCCGGCAGAGCATCGCCGCTGGAAGCGTTTGTGGCCCTGGCTGGACAGGACGGTCTCTGGTGTGGCGATGGGGCAGAGAGGGCAACGCTGGCCCCTGTGCCAGGCTGGCCGTGGCCCCAGGGCTGGAGTGGACGAGGGGAGCTGCTGCCAGCTGGCAGGGGATGAGAGAACCAGGCATCTCTGATTTGCACCCAGGGCTGGGGCTGGGCAGGGACTGGGGGGAGGTAGCCAGTTCCCAGAGAGCTTCCTTCTCCTCTCCGGCAGCTCAGCAAGGCGGGCAGCCTGGCCTCGGGTTTTCTGTGGACTCCTTGCTGGAATGGAGAAAGGTGATCCATGGTGTCTTGCCGTTTCAGAATGTTCTTTTTTCTTTTAAATGATTAAATATGAGGAATTAATACAGTCAGCTACAAAACACCCATACACAGAGCACCTTTCCTCCTGAAATGCAGACTGAGTGGGAACGGGCTGCCATTTGGATTACGGGGTCAGGTCGCGCCTCAAGTGTAGTCCTGTGATTGCATAAAACTGTTAGACTGCGCTTTCTGTAAAGCTGTGCTGTACAGCAGTTTGTTGCTGGTGCCGTTTGACCGCATGAATGTTATTTTTATTCAGCAGAAGATTGTCTGGCTCGGTGCGATAATGACTGCAAAGCTTACTGCTGTGATGGGACTACTCCCTACTGCTGTTCGTATTATGCCTACATCGGGAACGTCCTTTCGTAAGTATATTTGTGCTTTAGAAAAAACCTGATGTGCTGTGTTCACGGACTTGATGTAGAATCAGGTTGCGGGAAACTGCATTTTGGCAGTAAACAGCAGCAGGGTTTGGGGTTTTTTGGTTCTGTTTTGGTTTGGTTTTTTCCTTGTTGGTAACAAATGTTGGTATTCCTCTAAAGTCTCATGTTGCATATATTTTTGAAGCATACCAGAAAGCTTGCTGAAATTGAGGGTTATGTCCTTAGCTTGTGTACAGTAATATAATTTGTGGAAGTAAGCTTTAGAGGTGGTGAGAACTTTGTTTCAAGCTCTTCAAATGAAAGGACTGTGAGTAGAAATCTTGTGGGTTTTGTTGAAATGCTTTGTTACAATACCTGAGTCAGTCCACTATTCAAATTACTTGGATCCGAGATTCTTTTTGCTGTGAGTACTTTTTTTTTTTTTCCTTTTCTTTGTATTGACTTGTTTGGTTTTGTTGAATGGTATTTTGGCTTTTGGTGCCATTTACTGAACAGGCTCTAGGTGAGGGTAATCTGACCCTTTAATGCTGTGGTAGAAACAGCATGTTTCACAGCGCTTAAAAAAACCCACTGCAGGTGAAATGGGGTGGAAATGAATATTTCCTATCAAGAGAAAAACACAAGAGTAAACTTGATTAAAAACATAGTCCTCAGTGCAGCTGTTAGCTTTGCATCGGTGAGGAAGAAGAGAAGCCTGTGTGCTAGCGGACCTGACTCTTAGGCTCTGGGCCTAATTTAAGTGACAACCCGTAAGTATTATATTCATGTGCGAGGACAAACCTAAACTAAACATACAGTGTTGTTCTTCAAGACAGGGCATCTTACCTTCTGTTTCATCAACCCCACCAGTAATTTCTTTAACCTTTAGCCTGCAGTCTGTGATGTATTTTTGGTTTATGTTCTTGACTAAAACCAGAAAAGGAAGAAGAGGTACATCATATGGACTGCTCAGTGCTTGAGGAGGAGTGAGTGGGAAGGTGGTAGCTGCTTTTTCTAAAAAGACTCCTCTGTTGCACATTTTGTTTTAGCCATCGTACCTGGGGAACACGCCAGTGTTCCATTCAGCATATTTTATAGAGCTTTGAAGGAGTAGGCAGAGTGATGGTATTTTAATACAGAACTGATCCACAGTTTTTAAAGCAGATCAGACACTTCCTGGGCTAAAGTAAATAAAATGATGATAGAGCACCAGAATCCTTCGTTCCTCTGGAAATAGAAAAGCATGCACTTAAGATGGATTACTGTTGGAGAATGACAAGGGATTTTTTTTCTTCTTTTCCTGCTCACCTAGGGAATGTCTGCTTTGATTTTTATTTTTTTTTTTTCTCCTTTTCTCATTCCAAAATTGCTTTTCCATTTACATGCATGGAAGGAGGTGCTGATTTTTTAATACTTTATTCCAGCTCACATGTGGTTAGGACACATAGCACAATAGCATAGGGTATCGTGTTATGAGAAGGAGGCTTCCCATAGAGCAGCAAAGCAAGTGGATTTCATGTCCCACTTTCGTGTGAACATCGCTGGCATTTGTTTAGCCTCATGTCAGAGCTCTGCTTCGGAAAGGATCAACCAGGGGATTCTTTAGAGTGACTGCTGAAATGTTCAAACCATGCCTTCAGCTCCAGGTTGACACCTAGTCTTTTGTCTGTTTATTTAACACATGTAAACAGCTATTGAATTAGAGCTGAGCACGAGTGGCTCTGACACACTGGAAAGGTTTGTGTGCATCTGGACAGTTTTGAATACTGGGGGGGCTCTTACAAGTGCTGTTTGCCACAACATGTCTAGAAGGAGACATTTGATTCTTCTCATTTTTTATGGTTAAGTACTCCAATTCATAGACTCAAAGGCCAGTCAGGAGTCATTATACTCCTCTGACGTGATGTTTTGCGTGATTGAGCCATAGGTATTTTTTTTTTCCACCTAAAAGCTGTTTTGGGCATGTCTTCTTGAAACATGTGTAATCTCATTTTGAAAACTTCAGGCGTTAATGAGTTGACCATCTGTCCCGGTAAACTGTTTCTATAGTTCATTTCCTAATGCTGCTGGGAAATTTTGCTGGGAAATGAAGGTTGAAATTCCTACTGTCAGCTCTTAACTTATCTTCGAGTTTGAAATGTGGCCCTAAATAGTCATCATGACAGCTCTCAACCTTATCACTGAGCAGGGTGAACTCTGTCAGCCTCGCATGTAAGATTTGCTTTGTTTTGCTTCGCCCTGCCCAGGGGTCAATTCTTTGGCCTTCCTTTGAGCTCCCTCCAGTATTTTCGCTTCCTTCGTGAAGTGCGGCTAGCAGGGCTGAGCACAGGGTTTTTTTTTCCTGTATCTTTCTTTGAGTACCTATTTTGAAGCAGCTATCTGTGATGATCACAGAAGACATAAATGAACTCCAGCAGTTTGTTCCAGCTCTAAGTCCTTAAGTCATGGTCTTCAAAGCACGTCTGCTGCTTTAAGCCTGCAGACTGGTCTTTGCTAGGGTTACTGCCTTGCATTTAGTTGCATTGCAAGAGGTGTTATTGTGACTTTAACTGTGCTCCTTAAGAATAACCTTCCCTTTTCATTATTTAGCACTGTATTGGTCTTTTTTTATTTTATGTGCAAGCTTTTCCTGCAGGAATCTCATGTTGCCTCACCCCCAAATGACAAACCTATGAAATTGCATTAGAAGATGTGATCCCTGGAATTTGGAAATGGCCACTAGTGGCCTATCCGCTTACGTCTTTCTGTCAACAACTGTGTATTGAAATCTTTCAAAGAACCGTTTTTAATCCAACAAACTATGTGTCCTGATAATTCCACGTAATGCTGTTATTTAAATATCCTTATTTTCCCGTGTCAGCATTTTTGATCCTACTGTCTGCACCAAAGAATGGACCTGATCTGCACGGCTGCTTTCCGAAGTGCCTTTTTACTGCCTTAAACACTGTTAGTGGCCCTCAGTGTTGTATTGGCCTCTCGGCTTCTTTAGAGGTTGCCTATGCGTTTTTATTTGTTTGCACTGTTTTTTCTGCTCTCTCCATTCTTTACAAATCTGCATGTCCTTCTGAAGTTTCTGCTTTTTATCTTCTCTGGGATTTTTTTTTTTCACAAGCATAACTCTCTCTTGCAGTTTTGGAGAAGCCTTTTGGCGTGCCGTAGGTTCTTTTTAAATAATTCTCTGTTTTGTTTCTCGCCTCTCACTCTTCTCTTTCTAGACCCATACGCCAGCAATTGTGCAAACAGTCTGTAAACACCAGGCAGTAATGTATATACTGATTTTAAAGCAAAGTCAGTGTGCCTAGATCATGGTCATTGATAATTAAGTTGCTTGTAGCTTTTAGGTGATTAATTAAATCTCTTCACTCATTAAAATGAGATTCAACATTGAGATATTCCATGTAGGGTTTTACAATTTTCTATTTTAAGAAATCATCGTCTTTTTAGGGCACCAGGGAGGTTTTTTTTCCTTTAGTCAGATGAGCTTTTCAGCAAACATCCTCCAGGCTGTGTGCATCTGTGATTAGCCTGTTTTTCTTTCCACACATGAAGAGCAGATGCAGAGTTATTGGCTCACTCTAGATTTAGGATTTCAGGGCCTGTAAGAGGTGTTCCAGAACTCCATCTTTAGTTGGACTACAGGTAGAATCTGTAAGCATTGGAGGTCTGTGACTGAGTCATCTGTAATCCCATGAGCATCTCTAATGTAAAGTAACACATCCTTCCTCCTCCCCCTTCATGATACCCGTTCAGAGCAAGTTGTTACAGCATTAATGTTCCAGCTATATTTCCCTTCCCACTAGTTTTCAGTAGCTACAGCCTGTCATTATTTCCTCTGGTGTATATGTATTTCCTCTTGTTTATTTGCTCGGCATCTAGTGCTTAATAGTTAGCCCTTCTAAAAATGTTTTTTTTTTTTTCTTGGACAAATTTCAGATTTATGTTTGGACTTGTGCAACATAATGGAGCTGTGCCTGTGGGATGGAGGAAAAGGTGCAGGGCTGCTCGAGTGCTCAGACTGTTCCTCCTGCCCGCCTTTTCGCTCCCCACCAGCAGGAAGCCTGGAGGCACCCTTCACAGCCTTCAGCACCATCCCAGCCCTTTAGGTCAAGAAACTCAAACTGCCCTCCTCCTCAGAAGCTCGTTTCTAGGCTATTGAATCATTTGTGCCTGACCTTTTATCAGTTTCCCTGTGCTGTGTCTGCTTCTGCAGCTTGCTGCCAGGCTAGGGACTGTGAGGACTGCAGCGCATTTTCTCTGTGACAGATGCTCCAGGTTAGCCCACAACAACAGTATCTCCCTAACTAACCAACTCGGCAGCATTTTGCCTTCTGTCACTCAGAGGAATTGGAGACATCTGGTTATTGCCTTCCGCTCCAGCCTCACACCCCAGAGCTCCCCCGAGGTGGGAGTCAGTACAAAAGGCGTTTCTTCTGCAGAACCCAAGTTTCTGACAGCCCTCTTTGTGTTTGCTTCTGAGAGGGCCCAAATTGTCTGGCCCTCATGCTTATTCTGGTGGATTTTCTGCGGGCTAACTGCCAGCTTAGCGTTCTCCACCACGTTGCGCCTTGCATTTGTCGTGGCCCACAGGTAACTTCTGAGCCGCAGGGAGCTCCCTGGGCAGAGATGTCAGTAGTTGCGTGCTGTCGCAGTTGGGGCTGGCTCTGGATGCTGCCTTTGCTATTCCACAGCACTTCACAGCCAGGAGCTGCGAGCTGATGTGAAGTAATCCCAGGTTCCAGGTGAATGAGGGAGCAAAGAGGACAAATAGTCCAGATGTTCTTTCAGATGAATACTGCTGGGCCTGTTGAGTATTCAGTGGGAATGAAAGGACTTACACCCACATTTGGCCCACAGCATTTAAGAAAACTCACTGATAAAATACTCAGCCCTGGTGATTGGGTCCTTGTTTTCCTGGGTGAGTCTTTAAGGGGAGTAACCTGGAATATTGGCTTAAGCAGAAGAAGAAAGCTAAGATGCAGTGATGCTACATTACATTGCAAAGTGTATGAAGTTTCTTGGTAAATGTCCTCAGAATGATTTTCACCAGGGCAACTTTTATTTAGAAAAACAAAATAAAACACCTGATTCTAAGCACTTCAAAAGTAACTGGAGGAAAAAGTAAGTAAAAAACTTCAGAGAATTGTGATCTCATTACCGGTAGTGAATGGTGATTTGCAAGAGGTGGAAAAATCTTACCAGAGATAATGAGGATGCAACAGCCTGTTCAGTGACTGCTGAAATACTGGGTGTTATTTACATGAGCTTAATGTATGTTGCAGGGGGTGAGGGGTTTTGGGTGGCCTTTTTGTTTTGTTTTATGTCTAGAGGTTGCACAGTGCGGCCAGGAAGGAAGGAAGGCAGACAGAGAATGAGAGGAAAAGAGGCAGAGAATACATTTAGCATAAAAATCGTGCGCATGCCTCAGCCTGCAAAACTGAAGAAAAAGCCGCGTGTAGTGTATCTAAGTGTGGCATTTGACGTGCAGTACTTTATATCCAGTAGCACTTTTGAGAAAAGCAGCTGACCTCAGAAAATGCCATTTCTGTTCATGAAAGGCAGAATGTCCCTTTAGCTGTTTCACTTGGTACGAGAATATGGGATGGAAGGTGGGTATGGAGGAGGAGTGCGCCAAGGAGCAGAACTAACATTTTAAGAGTTAGGAATATAAAGATGTGGCCTCTGGAGTTCATAGCGAATACAAAAAATTCAGGAAGCTTGACATTCGCCGTAGATTCAAAATAATTATAATTAGACACTCAGGCATCCCACAGTAAATATGTGAAGCAGCATATGGGTTGGGGATGGTTCTGTGTCTGCACGACAGTTGTATGGAACTGTGCTTAACGTAAAATTGTGTTCGTCTTCATCAAGGTAATGTTCAAAATTTCACATGATTGAAGCACTTCAGGACAATATGTGAAACTGCAATTTACCTGGCAGATGCCATTTCATGCTTCTGGCTCTGTGACTTCTGATAAGATGCCAGAGGTGCACCAAAGGCCTGGTTCCGTAATTGTTTTTTCCATTTGGCTTGAGTTGTGGCTTCTGGTCAGGAAAGTCTCCCTGAACCAGCACATGGAGCAGAGCCTGAGGACGCTTGTGCTGAGTGCTGGGGGCTGGCAATAAATGTGTCATTGATAAGGGCAAGACTGATAATTAGACTAAAACTATTTCCCTTTCATTCTTTCTAAGAGGTGAATAGCAGTTCAGCCTTTTAATGCTTGGTCTTCAGTATCTGGAGTACCTGTGGAAGCATGCTTTTGGTGTTTCAGCCTGGGAAAACCTCTGCAAGAGAGGTATCCAACTCTATCTGTGGAGGGAGTTGATTAACCACAGCTTAGAGAAAGAAGGTCTGGGACCACGTTTTCATTGTAAGATCTGCTGGAGAGAGAACTGGTATTCAAAATGTGACCTTTGTGAAGTGTTTGAATTTCCAGTTGTTCTTTGTTCCACACCTATTGTTCCAGTCCTATCCTTCAGCAGAGAATGTGCAACCGGATTTACGACCAGAGCAGTATCTGCTCTTGATGACGGCTGCAGAGGAAACCCTTGTCAGCACCAGAATTAAAACACTGGGAGCCTCTTCTTTAGCCCTTTGTGTTTTCATTTCTGACCCTGTGTTGTGACAAGCAACTCAAAATGGGAAAAAAACTGGTTTGCTTGCCAAACAGCAGCTCTCTCAAAAGATAGCTTCCTCTTCAAGTCTCCCACCTCTGGTTTTTTTTGGGTGTCTGACTAACTGTTTTGAAATGTTTGGGACTAATGGGACCAGGTTCTTTTGTTTCTTTTATCATTTTTGGAAGTTTAGGGGGTTTTATTTTAGTAGGTAGCCATAAGGAGTAGAATACTTTTGTAGTGAAAACTGGAAATCTTTGTAAACATGCAAATTTAGTTGTTCATAAAGAAAAAGCCTAGCATGGTTTTTTGCTAAAACTTCAGTTGTTGACATCCCTGTGGATCATCTGTTTTTCATCATTTGGAAGATTGTTAGAATTTGGCCTGAAAATGGAAGCATTAAGGTATAAATCACTGAAATGCTCTCTGTGGCTTACAGAAAACTCTTAAGGGGGAAAAATAAACAGTCATAAGGAATTCAGTGAAATTAACTTACTTATACGGCACTGTTTATTTTGAAAAGGTTTTTTTTTTTTTTTTTTAGTGAAAAGGAGAGGTAATTTTGTGTTTATCGCTTGCAGTGGACTGTTTTGGAAGCCTGTAGGATTTTCCCATGAGATTTGGTCATGTAAAAGAAATGTTTTCTTAACACTTAGTAAGACTGACTTAATGACTGAGCCTGGGGATTATGTTGATCACAAGAGGACTGTCCTTTCTTCATAAGAACTTTACTTTCTGCCTGTTATTTTATACACACACCCCCCAACACCTTTCCCTTCTTCAAGTTGGGGAAGGGTCCACCTCTGAATTTGATAAGAATCTGTAACTTATTTCAGTCATCTGTATATCCAGAGCTTTTGAGAGAATTCAGATAGTCTGCTAGGCACCAGTTCAGCAAGGCAGTTAAATGCATTTGTAACTTCAAGGCGGTGAGTAGATGGAATGGATAGAGTCCTCATCCTGTTGAAATCAATAAGCTAATTACTTCAGTGGGGATTTCATGCACTTGGCTCTAATGGGACAAGCTGTAAGCTCAAGTACCTTGTTGAATCCAAGTGGTAGAAAAAAAATTTTTTTTTTTCTTTCTTTTTTAATCACCATGGTGCCTTCCATGTACACTGCTGCTTCGTGCTCCCTTGCTCCTAGTTCCAGTGCTGCTTAGTAAGGCATGAGGCTCCTGGAGGGTCAGGAGGTACACAGGACAAATCCCACCTCAGCAGACTCATTCCGCTCCCTGCACATCCAATGCATACATGCCTCCCTTAACCCCAGCTGGAGAATTTCTGGTTTATTGGCTAATTCTAAGATTTCACTGAGCTCGCAGGGTTCTCAGAGGATTAGTCTGATGCATTTTGTACTGATTGCTCTGTAGTAAGTAATGTCACACCAAGTCAGAGCAGGGTTATTAATGAAGATACTTCTGGGTCAAAAGCTGTGCAAGAGGGCCGTTTGATGCTGTGCACAGTGTAGCTGCAGCCAACCCAAATAAAACCTATAGCACTAATTCAATATTTGAACAATATTGTCCTAGAAAGATAAATTCTCATTCTAATGTAAGGAGCAGAAACGAAGTTTGGCGTGTATAAGTGAGTTATTAAAAATTGAAGGAAATGAACTATTAATTCACAGAGCAGCCACAAGTTCCTTTGAGATTTATAACCACAGCTAGATAGAAATTCCACAATTAATATAATCTTTAGAAGTTCAGTGAAGTTTTCTCAATTATTTTTCTCTATTTATAAAAAAGTTGTGACGATTACTTTCAGAATCACTTCAGCTATCATAAAACCCTTTTCCCCCACCCCCTCACCCCGCAATGAATTATTTTTATAAAATACAAGATTTCTTCTGGGACTTACTCCATACGTAAGTATGGGATGGAGAGGCATTAATGCCACAAGCTGGGCAGGCATGTTTCATCGTCGTGTCTCCCTCTGTTGGCTCATCCACACAGATAAGAGATTTTTACTGCTATCATTAAATGGAGTTACTCTTTTTGCTCACAAGGGAGGCTTGGTTTAATGCTGAATGTTCCAGCTTCTCTCCCTTTATTGAGGCCCGTGGTACAGTTTGTCGCAAGCACAAGAGGTACTAAGGATCTACAGCTATTGTTGAAACATCTGTTCATCAGCCAAGATGCAGTGAACCTTATTTTTAGGTGCCTCGTGGACTTGCTAACGCTGCTATTGAAGCGTAAAGGGGCTGTGCGAACTCTCCCTACTCCAGTCCTTCATGCAGTCTGTGGTCAAGGTGATCTAATGAAGGTATAATTAGGGTATTGCTGGCCTGTAGCTATTTCTAGCTGCTGGGCAGCCCATAGGGCACCAGTGTTAGTGAACTAGGAATAACATATAAAATGCTGTCCCAGATGTGTGTGCTTATGCTATCACATTAACTGCAGTTTTGGTCTCTGATACTCTGTACTGCTTTTTCCTGTTGTGCCCATGCATTTGATTTTTTCCTTCCAGCAGCAGGGTAAGAGAGCATCTGGATGTAAGCAGTGCCCCTTCCTTTCCTTCCCTCCGCTCCCTTCCCCTCACCACTGGTGCTCCCTCCTCCTCCCCAGTAAAAGGAATTGAAAAGGAATAAACATTTGGGACAGGAGAGAAGCAGTTAGCCTTGGAGAGCGGCTTGTCCCACTGCGGAGGGGGAGGCTCCAGCTTCACCAGTTGATGTCTTACACTTCGGAGGACAGAGACCCCAGGAGCAGTTTGCAACCCTCTGGGTAAGGTAACATGTCGGAGGGGAAGCCAGCCCAGGTTAACGATGGAATCTCAATATGAGTATGGTCATTCTCATTTATTGCGCAGCTAACAAAAGCATATATAGGCCGAAAACCATAACATACACACACGTCACACTGTGATTGGTAGAACACCGTTATACACACACCTACATCGCTACTGTGACTGGGACAGGTCATCTGTGCAGCGGAGGGGCTTCACCTTCTCTTCCGGTCATAGGTCCGCCCACATCCGCTTAAGAGCAGGGGCTGTTGAATGGGACTAAATCATGCCCATTCTCACTCAGCCACTCTTCCACATTAACATAAACTGGGAAGAACGGGAAGGTTGTCACGGAGAGGGCAAGGGATTGCAACTGCTGCCTATTTGCTTTTCTACATGATGTATGCATGTATATACATGCGTATATGTGTGTGTGTATATACACACAATTATAATCAATTTTCTCTTGAAATTCTACTTTCCCGTTTTCCTACAACACTAAAACCATCTAGCGTACACTGGTGTTAGGATCCTGTTCGGGTACCTGCATTGTTGAAGCACCACATTGGTGGTGCCAGTCGGCAGCGCTCGGCGTTCGGAGTTCAAAGCTCCGTGGAGCCTGTGAGACCCCCTTGCCGGGAGCGCTCCAGGCCGGCCGACCGCTGCGGCTTTGGCTGGAGTGGTGAACAGGGAGGACGGAGGAGTGTTGCAGAGCGCGTGTTCACCTGTTATGATGGCTCTGCAATAGACCCCTAAGCATGAAGAAACAGAAATGTTCTGATACCACACTGAGGAGAATTCAGAAACGGAAGACGAGCATTGGGGAGACTCAAAAACACATTACTTACATATAAGAAGCGCTTATAATACGATGTTTTCATGATACATGATAGCAGCTCTTAATTCTTTTGTTTGGATCAAATCCTTCCAGGCCCTGAGCTTTTGGGCCCCTCCTCACCCACTGCTTTGGAAATGTAAACCAAGAGGAGAGAAAATAAGCAGCCAGCATAAATTTAACACTTTTCATTGTTGGGACAAATCAACTTGAATAGCATTTTGTACAAGACCTTGTTGAAATACATCTCTTGGAATCTTTGAGGTTTTCCTGGAAGATTAACAAGAATTTTGTTAGTGCAATATTTTGTATAAAGAATACAGCTTTTTTGTTACCATCTTTGCTTTCCAATTGTGTAGCATATTATCTTCCAAGGGTTTCAGAACACTTTAGACTGTCAGTTATTTCAGTCTTACGCTCACAATATCCTGTCAGGCAAGGCTACAGTGTCTGGGCATCATCGTCTGTCTGCCATCCACATAGTGTGTGATGGCTCCTCAGTCCTAAGAGCAGTATGAACTACCACAAATAAAGATGAATTATTTCGGTTACGGGCAGAATTTTGATTACTTGGAGCCGAAGTCTGATGTCTGAATATAGTCACTGAGTATGCCACGGGTAAGTATATTCATATGAAAACCCCTTGGGATGGAGAATGGCCTTGTGTGTGAGGAGTCCTTGTGTGCCATGTCCAGCACAAAAGTGCTCTCAGCTGTGACTGAGAAGCCTTGGTGTTAATCTAATCTAAGTCATTTGTAACCTTCCTGCAAAACTCTTTTGTCAGAGCATCTCTTGTGCAAACGTTGCATTCTTTTAAGACAGCGGTTGTTTTCGTCTGCCTTTCTGGTTACCGACATCTCCACTCTGGGGCATGGCTTCTCCCATGCTGCAGCGTGCTAACCACTTGCTATGCTGCATGGTCCTCATCCCCAAAGACCTCAGTGAGGCTGCGTCCGACGATAGCTAATATATTTACATGACTGAAAGCTAATAATGTTTGTTTGGTCCACGGCGGTAACCCTGCATTTGGTTTGGAAATAGATGGCCTATTTACATAAAGTGAAGTTATGAAAATGGATGACGGGATCGCCAATCTGCTTACCTCGCATTGCTTTCCTCTGGTGGCTCCTTGCAGGGAAAATTTGATACTAAATTCCAGTGGAGAGCAAAAGAAAAGAGCTTCAAGGCAATGGGGGATGGATGAAAAGTTATGGCCTTCGTTCTCCATTTTCAAGAACATTTAAAATTGTCTGAAGTAAAGCACAATATGTCTTTGTTCCTGAGCCTTCACAATTGTTGAACGAAACTCAATGATTGAATTAGCATATTTCCAGAAATGTAATAAAATGTCAGCTTGACAATAATGCTTTCAAAAATGCTATCTGTCAGGGGTGCTGTAAACATGGTGGCATGTCTGCTATACGTTTCGAACGTGCTACATTAAGATAATGTGCCAAGACGAGGAGGGGAGCTGTGGTATTTAACGTCTGTATTTGGTAAGCTTACATTGTCGCCATCTTCTAACATAATTTATTTTGTATTAACATTCCTTATTCTCCTTCAGGAGAGGAATTTTTTCCTGCTTGCTCCTCGCTCCCCTCCCCAGTCATCTCTTCTTCTGCAGTAGGTGCGTGAGGAGGTGTGATCAGCTCATGCCACAGCCTCTGTGGCACGGCTGCCTGTGCTAGCAGGGAATGGATTTGGTGAGCTAGGAAGGTCCTGTCACATTAACCACAGAAGTAAGAATTTTTTGCCATTTTGGGCCTGGGCTGAAAAAACATTTGGAAACTCTCAGCGTGCTGGTAGGAATAGAGCTGCTCTCCCATATTCCTGTGCAGTCACAGGCTGACAGCAGCTACTTACAAGCTGACCTCCAGGCTGGCATCTGCGCAGCCGGCGGTGATGGGCGCTGTTTATCCAGCGGGGACAGCCGCCTCTGCGCGTCAGCTGGCCCGCGCGCTCTGCTGGGGAGACAGCCCTGCCTGACCTTGCTCCGATTTGGCAAGTTGCAAAGCAGCTTTGGGTTTTTGCGCCTTTCATCCTTGTTCGAAGGAGGGAGGGTTGTCTTTTACCTCCTGCAAGGGAGGTTTTGTTCTGCGTGTCTGTGACCAGCTCCCCAGAAGGATGCTTCAGTAGGCACCTGAAGAGCCTTGCAATCCCCTCTGAAGGGCCAGGGATGCCATGCCAGGGGATCCCACTTGGGCAGGTGGGTGATGGGAGGCTGCCAGGGAGGCTGCTGTGATTGCCAGCCAGGGCTTCTCCCCAGGCTCTGTGCTGAGTGTCCATTAGATCGTAGGATGTTTTTAGGAGTCCAGAAGAATAATGCCTGTAGTTTTATTTCCACGTCACTTTATTACCACTGTCGGGTACAGGTGCAGTTGGATACCTTTGAGACAGCATCAGTTAAGTTTCTGTATCCTGCTGGTTTATTTTCCTTCCAGAGATTTGTTGTCAGCGCAGAGCTATTTGCAATCCCAGATTACCTCAGGAACTTGCAACGACTAGGTTATACTCTCATTAAAGGTTCACTCATCTCTTCCGTGAAGGAGTTGTGTTACTTGGAAGGTCTTGTTGCTTAAAAGGTGGAGAGGTTACTCCCCGGGCAGGGAGGCTCGCTGGCTTATCCAGAAAATCACCAGGACTCCTTCTGAGGAGCTTCCAGCTGGCCAGACTGCATGGGGGAGAGCAGGGCTGTATGGAAGATGGAAAACTGCTGCTTGGTGCTGTCTTGCTGTGCCTTGTCACATCCTGGGTTTCAAGGAGAATTGCTCATGGCATTGGTGCCCCATAGGTGAAGGGAAAGGGCAGGTTGTACCTCAGTACTATGAGGTCTTCTCCCCAGAGTGCTGACCCTGATGCCCATCTCTGGTGGACACCTGTGTTTTGTCTGCCCTGACCTGCCTGTGGTGCCATGCTCTGGGGAGGGCACGGTTTTGGGTGCATTGGTCCACCCTGGTGCTCAGCCTTCACTTGGCGGGTTGGGGGCAGCTGGAGGGGCCCCCCAGCAGGGGCTGGGACCTTGCAAGGAGGACGCAGAGGCCTTGCAGGCAGTGAGGACATGCTCTGGCTGCATGGGTGCTCTCTTGCACCTTCCTGGTAGGTTCCCGAGGCCACCTCATCGGGATACAGCCCTCATGTTGAGGGAAAATGCAGTATTTAGCTCATGCAAAAGCAATTACTGCTCAGTCAGACTGGTAACTGGAAAGCAAGTTACCACTTAGCAGCCGTTGTTTAGATCTGAAGGAGCTACGACTCAAGTCAGGGTTTGCGCTTTGTCTTTGCTGTGTATCAATAACTTAATATCTCTCGCAGTTGCTGATAGGGCTTTGTAATGAGATGCCGTTGTTTTTCCAGGCTGAATACTTGCTGTGCTCACAGAAAACCCTGGGTGTGTGGATACGTGAAACAAGTCAGCTGATTTACTACTGTTATCTGTCACTTGCATTGAATGGTTTTAATAACTGCCAGAACTAACGGCTCCTCCATAACTGCCAGCAGCACTGCTATAGCTGTTGCCGTATTTTTATCACTCTTTTTTTTTTTTTCAACTTGTGTCAGGACATACAAACTGTCAATTAACTGGGCAAAATCCTCAAGTCACTTGATTTATACTGACATGCGCTGGCTGAAAATACAGTCCAGCATGAAAGGAGCTATGAGATTTTCCTCCAAAACTGGAAAACAAAATCTTTCGGGCTGTCTCTGGCCTGTCCAGAAGAGTGTTGCAGCAGCTCCACCACCATAAGGATTCCCTGTGCCCCACTGGCCACACTCGGGTGCGAGGAGTACCTTTTTCCTTGATGTTGTCAACAAAATCCTCATACAGGCTTCGCAAGAGCAACACAAACCTTTCTGTCCAGGTGCCTGTGCCATAAAATGGGGATTGGAGGTTTCTACCCCTGTGAATTCAAATCTTCAGCTTTGGGTTTTGTGCTCTGACCTACTTAAGAAGTTGCTTGAGGCTGAACGTCAGACTGGCCCCCGTTTTGTAGCCAAGTGTTTCCAATCCTGTTTTATTCTTGTGGTTTTTAGCTGCTGCTTCCTCAGAAAATAGCCAGCTAATTTTACTTGTTGTCTCTGTCCCACCTGCCTGGGCTGCCAGCGGGCTTGGAAAGCCCTCAGGATGCCTGCAGCAGCCTCGGCTGCAAGCACGTCACTTGGAAGAGCTCCCCTCGCCAGGCCTTTGCTCTTCTGCTGTAGCAGCTCCGAACGGGCCCTGGGAGCCACAATGAAGGCAGTTTGGGCTAGTAGGTGTGGCTTATCCACCACAGGACTGTAATGGTTTGGGGGAAAAAGCTCTGCTTTACTTCGGCTAGGCTCAGCGTTGTCGCTGCCGTTGCCCGGGGGGAGGATGCTGTGCCTCTCGCGCTGTAGGGATGCGTGTGGGCAGAGATCAGCCATCCTGAGGAAGGTTGGGCTGCAGGTGGGAGCTGTTGCTGCCTCCATCCCAGGGAGCCGAGCTGCAAGCAGGACATCTCTTCTAAGGCAATCATGCATTGCAGAGGTGTTACTCCTCAGCCCTAAATCCCTGCTGCTGCTTCTCCCAGGCTGGGAGCCCCATCCTCCCAGAAGGCGTGTGTCCCAGGGCTGTCCGTCCCTGTGAGCAGGACCCCAAGCCCTTTTTTCCATGCCATGTGCCAGGGAAGCACTCTCAAGGGACAGATCGGTGACCTTCTGCAGGACGCTGCTGTTGTGTAACTACTTCTTCATTAAGAAGTTAAAAGGATTAAGAACTGGCTGGCATGTCAAAAAGTAGAGGCAGCAAAGAATTATCGTGTAATGAGGGTTGTTTGCAGTGAGGTTCTTTGGGGGTTAGTAGTAGCACTGAAAATCTTCCAATGCCAGTCGGGACCTAGGATGTAAATGCAAAATCCCTGGTCGTACGCGCATGTGTATGTGTGTGAGAAAGATACATTTTAAATGAATGCACTTTGGAAGTTCCCAGATGACAGATTTAAGGGTGTTTCTGTGACCTGAATTTGTTCTTCTTTTGTATACTTTGTGGTGCAGCTTTCAATTACATGGTTTTCAAGAAGCCCTGGGATTGCAATCTTCGTATATGTCTTCTGTGGAGACGTTTTCCATGCGTAAGGGCATGTACATCTCTATATGGATTTAAACTTGGCCCCTTAATGCATATTGCATGCAGTAGGGCAAAAGATCCCCTCTCTGATCTTGATACGGGAGGTGTCAGACCTGTAAGCAGCTCGGGCCTTTGATGGCCAAAAGTCTTTACCAGCTCATATGAAATATGTTGCTGGCCTCATTCCAGCTGCCATTGATTACAACCAAAATTCATCGTAGCTGATGCTGGGTGAAATAGTGGTTGGATAGCTCAAACCAGAAGAGCACAAGGGCGAGAGAATTGAGCGTGCCTTCACCTTGCAGAGGCAGTACATCCTGGCCAGGGTGAACAACAACTAGCAAAGCAGTGCAGGCATGCTTTGTTCTTGTTTTCTGCAGCATAACTTTTCTGAACACAAACAAGATGTGTTCTCCTGTGATGTTAGCACATTAAGAAAAGGCAATGAAAATTTCAGCATTCTAATCAAGAGTCACTTTCATTGTGGTGTTTCAGGAATTCAGTGACAATACAATGAGAAATTATCTGTGCAACCTAATTAAAAACATAACAAAGTGCTTTCCAGACCCTATGTTCAAAAGTGTTCAGGGATCCCAGATCCCGTATTCACGTATCCAGCAAGAGGCTAGCTTCCAGAGGCCTCGAACGACCTCAGACTTTCTGCAGGTGATCTCCTGTGGAGTCATGCCTGGCTTTTGGGACGCTTGCCCTCCGTGACCAAAATTTTATCTTCTGTACTGGAAAACTGCATGTCTTAGTGTACGCTGACTTCAGTGCACGCACTTCCTGACTTTTTAGTCTCAGCACCATGGCTCTTTCCTGCTCCTTTTAAAAAAAACAAAACAACCAAACCCCCACACACGAGCACCTCAAAACCCCTTGCATTCTTTCCTTGCTCAATTAATCTGATTCTTGATCCTTCCATACTTTCCACTAACATTGTTACATTATTTCTGCTAAACCATGAAATTCTGTAAATAAACTCTTAATCAGATGTGACTGCATTCCTATTTCTGAAAGCTGTCCAAGATGGTGAATTAAATGAGGGAGGGAGGGGGGTTTGGGTTGCGCTGTGATCTCTGATAGCTGAATATAGGTTGAGGACTCCTTTGAATTAGTGCCATCAGATGTAATACAAAATACCTAAGGTTTCAGGGCATCTTCTCAAATAAAGGTCAAGAAGAGAGTGAAAATAAGCTCTATCCTATTTGAAATAGATTTCAGTAACAATATATTTGTTCCCTTAAGCTACTTAGCATATTTTTCATAGCAGTGTTATATTTAAGCTATGAAACAAGCTTTTCGTAGTTGTATTTTTAGCAAGATGTTTTCAAAACTGTCTTTTTAAAAAAAATTTAAAATCTGCCTTTATATGTCTGTCTCAGGCTTAATTTCTGCAGTCTGAAGACAGATTTCCAATGGTCATGAAAGTGCCAACTTGATTTATCTTGAAGTCAATAGGAATCTTGTTGAGCCTGTAGAACTGGACTGGTAATAAATGCCTTTGGTCCACGTGCACGGTGGTGGCTGATGCATGGTTCATGTGTGCCATTTAATCTCTGAAATAAAATAGATGGAAATTATGGTTGGAGGCCAATCATCAGAGCAGCGCATTATCAGTGTAGTATCTTTGTGGCATTCTTCCCTCTCTTCATGAACCAGGGTGTCGTACCATCCAACTTTGTACAGTAAATGGGCTCTAGAAATTTGTCCAGAGACTGTCTGCTGCAGGGGACTAACCTCCCCGTGGTTTACTGCATGGATCTAGCAACTTAAGAAGATGTTGCCTTGATTTAAAGCCTCTCCCACCCAAAGTCAGGGTGAATTTACTGGTTTGCTTCTTTTTAAGTTCTCAAAGTGTTTGATTATTCCCTGGCAAATCAGTTGTTGCCTGCATCTTGCCATTTAATAGCTCTGTCAGCAGCCGATTTGTTTTACTTCAGGTAATTGTATTAGTTTCTGGTAAGCTGTCTGGAGGAGCTCACAAAGGTGGTGGCAGGGCTCAGCAGGCGGGTATGAGAAATGAGGGGTGATGGTGGAGCGTATCTTCCCCCTCCAGGGGTGCTTTGCATTGGAGGGGAGGCAGGAATGGGGTAGCAGAGGTTGTCACCCTCCAAACATCAGTGCCAGTTTCCAGGGATTTTTCTCCTGTCTTGCAGAGCAACCTGCAGAGTGTGGGAGCTGAAAGGGGTTGTGGAGGAACATCATCCACCTACTCCCTCTCCCTCTGGAAGCCTGGCCTGTTTTCAGGATATGAGAAACTGGCCAATGCCATTTCATGAATCACCTCCACTTTTTGGCAGGCTGCTGGCACGTGGAAAGGCAGCGCTCTCCTCCGTGTGCCCGGCTTGCCCATGTGGAGGTGATCACCTGTCCCCAAGGTCTCCCACCACTCCTCACCAGGGCAGCGAGGAGGAGGATGAGGAGAAGGTGACGTTTTACTCTAGCAGGGTCAGCAGGGCAAGAGGTGATGTGCTTTCAGATAGCCCGCTGGGTAGCTTCTCACAGGGAATGGGGAGTAAAAAAGAAGCATCTACTCTGAAATACACAGTGGTGTCTGAACCAGAGTGACCTTTTCAACACTGGTACACGTTTCGGAAAGCCTTTGTGTTTAGTGGGAACCAGAGTAGTTTTATGCTAAGGCCTGTTGTAACATTTCTTGAATTGTTTTACAAAAGGCCAAAGCGTTGTTTAAAATACTGTTTATTTTGTAAGTACAAGTGATTGTGCTGAGAGTGGTTGGATTTGCTGTACCCCATGTAGATGGTCTATGTTTTGTTTTTCTTCGTTCATAATTAACTTCTTTTACAATCTACTTGGTTTGTAACCTGGGTCCCTGTTAGCTCCCAGGGAATCAGCATAAAGTTTCACCCAGTATTTCACAGGCTGTGGTGGAGGAGACTGGAGGACTGTCACCTTCTTATTGGTAATACTGTCCTCTCTTCCTCCACCTGAGCAGAAATGGCGTTTGCCAGTGCTACTGCTGAGTCGACCAGTCAGCATCATGACTGGCACTGGTTATGGTGGCTTAATAACCAGTTATGGTTATTGGGAGCTGGATCCCTTTCAGTTCAAAAAGTGGGCTGAAGCTATCAAATCATTCTGCTGCTGATCTTACAGCAGTATTTCTGAACTGATCACGTGCATATAAATTTTATTACAGCTCCCCTGGATCTCTCAAGGTCTCAAGCAGCATGTTTAAAAATCAGTGTAATCTCCATTTAGCACCTGAAGCGAAGTCATAAACATAAGACACAAGACTGTGGAGTTTGGCTCCAAGAGAGGTGCTTTGATGTAAAGCTGATACATTTTGAATCTATTCACTTAATGCCAGGAAGCAGGACAGTGCATATTGCAATGTATAGTCCACATCTGGCAGTTTCCAGTGAATTGGTTATATTGCCATGAAGAAGGCGGTGTGAAACAGAGACAACGCCTGCAAAAATAGCTAATGTGCTGTCGGCTTTAGGGCTCCATTTAAAAGGCAGGGTGATAATGGCAGTACATAATGTTGCTCAGACATGAGTATCTACCGCAGTGGTCTGCAGGTCACACTGTAACTGCTCTCTAAATTTAAATAGGTACTTACTGTGTGCATCTGCGCCAGATGGCATAGGTTTAGCACAGCCTGTGCTGCAGTGAGTGAAATGGAGCCTTTTTTCTTGGTGGTGGTAAGGATATGCCCAGCAAGATAGAAATAGATTAAGCACGGCCTTCTGTTCTCCACGTAGAACCTTTCACTGCAGTATCTGTCAGTCACGCCAATGATGCTCTGTAGGGATGAATGACCAAAAGGGAGTGATGACCCCAGGTGGGAAAAAAAGTTACCAACCTGAGCAAATGCTTGATTTCCCGGAAGATTCCTTGTACTGAGGTAAGTTGTTGTAGCCAGACCAGCTACCTTCAATAAAGCAAAAGCGTAATCTTTTTAGCAACTCACTGTAGTACTCTCCTAGTATCACTTCAGTAAGGGGGTGCAAATGTCTTGTCTTCAGTTTGCATCTGCTAACTTAGCAGTGGTGCATCTGTCCTGATGTTTAAACAGTGCAGTTACCAAATCAGGAATTGAAAATTCCACAAATAATCCAAGTTATAACTGATTTTCAGCATTCTGTCACTGGACTTAAGCTTTTTTTGTGGTCTGTTTAAACTAGGATGCTTAGGAATTGCCCATTCTCTCTGAAAGCTGTGCCCCCTGTAGCTGGCAGAGGCTGCGTGGCATGCTTGGGCGCTCAGCTCCACGCACGTCTCTTGGCTCCCTCGGCTGGATTCACAGTGGTCCTGGCATTTATAAGGATCCCTGCACATGCAGTGCCTCCACAGAAATCTATTAATAGTGCAGGCCTGAAGGAAATGTAAATTAAGGCGTAGACTTGCAGGTGACAGAGATAGGACATGTTTTAGGGCTGAGTGGAAGGCAGGTCAGTTAACCTTTGTTTTGCCAAACAGGAAATAAAAAATACATATATAAAATCACTCCATGTTTCATGAAGAATAAAAGTAATTAGTTATTCTGTAATCAAATTATTTCAGAAATGCTAGGTAGCAACAACTGCTGTATTCCTGCTTGCGAGGTGCTAGGCATCTGGAATTATCTTCGTGATGTTTCAAAGGAAGTAGAATTGGGTTTGTTCTCCTGAGAGTCAATTAGTTCTCTGCTGGTAAATATTTCTAAATCTGTAGGTAAAAAAAAAAAAAAAAAGTAAAGCTTATCGGTGCTACAGAGAATGGGTCAATTGTGTAACTGCTTCTGCAGAATTTGTTAGCAGAGTAACACATCGAAGCGGAAGGTTAATTTGCAGAGATTTGTGCACTTCAGCCCCAAGTCCTCCAAGCTCTAAGACTGCTGAACTCGCTGAGGACCCCGGTGCCCACAGGGGACCAGTTTACCAGCAGCTTTTTTGAAAACAAAACCCCACCTTCTGGTTTCCCACTAAAACAGGAGTTGCATTTTACAGGTGTAACCTTGTACCGTGAGGGAATCTACCTGTCAGTGCCTTTTTCCACCGACTCCTTTGTATGACGGGAATACTGGTTTGGCCCTTAAAGTTGTCATATTTGCCACTGTCAGTCCCCTGTGGCTTTCCAAGGACTGGTTTTGTGACAGTGTGTCACTGTAGACCGTGACCACCATTTTAATTTCAGAATAGAAACCACTGCCGGGGAAAGATAATGATGATACACATGCTGTTACTTTTTCTTTTCTACAAAAAAAATATATATACAGGTGTGGTGTTGAGAGCTAATGTTGAGAAAAGCAAAATTAGCCCTTAGATATAAAAATACCTGCTTAGTCTAAGTTCCATTTTTAAAGAGAAATCGGTTACTAGGTGAAATCTTGTCTCTTTTTGTATGGACGAGGGGTGGGCACTGGGCTGTTAAACCCAGGATGTCAAACAAGTTGCAGATTCTTACAAGTTGCGCTCGTGCATTTAAAAAAAAAAAATTCGTTACACTTCTCAAAGAAGGAGCCTGCCCCTGTTATCCAGTTTATAAATATTTCATGCTGAAATAATGCATGAGGTAGCAGAGCTTGCACCATGCTGCAGGCTGGAATCGCTCTTTTCGGTTTCTGATTGAAGTGGATCACTGGGGAACTGCGCGTACGCTGAAGGCAGCGTACCCAAATCTGCCACTGCAGGGCTTGCTACTCAGCAGAAGCATGTGAGGGGAACAATTTGGCTTGCAGGGACTGAGTGTGGTCTGTGTTGCTTGCTCTCTAGGTTGCTACAGAGGTTGAGCTTTAAGAAAACAGGAAAAAAAAAGTAGTATTACATCCAGTGTTATTCTGCAATGCAGTTACACATGCATTGCCCTTTTCGCTAGGTAGCGAGTAAGTGAAAGCGGTGCATGAGTCATTAAGAAGAAAGCTGCCTTTTTTTCCTTCTCCCTCCCCTCTCTTTTCTGGCCCAGAGGTTCAGATTTTGGGCTGCTGGTGGTTAAGGAGGGTAATTAAAGAGTTAGTCTCAGGAGACAATTATGGGAAAGGAGAAAAACCTTCCTTCCTTTTTGTGGCTTTGGGGTGGAAAGGTAGATTCCCTGAGCATCGAGTCGGGAGTGCTTCGTGGAAGCGGGGTTTGGCTGCAGCAGCATGTGGCGGTGGAAACACCGGGCGGGTGAGCACGGCGGTGGTGGCGAGCCCGACGGCCGGCGCTCCCTTCGCAGAGCTGCCCCCAGACCCCTGGGACGGGGCGGCTGCCGGCCTCTAAGCGGGACATGGAGAGAGGCGAAAAGAAGTTCTGGGGATGCCATGCAAGGAATGCATGAATGTTTGCTGCAGCTCCCCATTTATCATGGAAATTAGGTGTACAGGGCAGGCTACAGAGTGTAATTTAGTACAATTTGTATTCCCCAAGTCAGCTCATTTTATCTACATAAAACAATTTCCTGCGCTTCATCTCTCCTAATACTTGATTTTGTCGTGAGCCCCACAGAATATGGGGATTCCTGGAGGTCATATGTTTCTAGTTGTCTGAGGGGGAAATGTAGAAGAACTGGAGCCGAAATAAACACTATGTCAATTAAAATATTATATGCTTCCTTTTCTGAATTACTAGTAATTTGCATGATCTGGTGAGAACTACTGGGAAAAAGCCCTTGGAGGAATATTACAAAATGCCCAGATGATTTACATATTCAAACAATTTATTCAGCAATCTGTTAAATCTTAAATGATCTGTTGAAACAGAAAATATACATCACCCAATATTTTAGTACAAATGAAGTTTCTTCGTCGAAAGATAAAACTTAATTGTACATTGTGCTGTTCTCTTAGCAGGATTTTTTATCCCGTTAAACCTTTATAAGGTCAGTAATTAATCGTTTTACCAAGCCAGTGGTTTGTTGGGGATTATCTGCATCATCCCTGTTTCTGATGCGTGGGAGAGAAACACATGTTCCAGCCAGACTATAGTTTTTGTGATTCATCAGAATTATCTCAGCTAATACTGGGATTTCCTCCCTCTTGGTTCATTTTGTGAAAGTGTCAAGGAGAGAATTCAGGTCAAGGTGCTGGATTAGGACTAGTGAAAGTCACAGGTAAATGCTTGGCTCTGGCACTGACGTCCCAGGCAGCCTTGGGCAAGCTGTCGTCAGCTCAGCCTATAAACACCTTGAAGGAATCAGGTATTCCCAAATCTGTGAGCGTGTGTATACAGTCTTTTTTTTTCCTGGCTGAATAGGTTCATAGTCTTGGTTGAATCCCTGTGGTACTGTTAGTCATAATAAAGGATATTCCCTGTTTACTGGATGCACTTCAACAGAATTTAAGAGTGAAATTAAATCAGAATTACCTCCACATTTTATACTGGCCACAATCCCAAAGCTGCTAGGAACCAGGTACTGCTTTACAGTTCCTTTTGGAAGTAGCAGAAAATAATTTCTTTCCCCACGTTTGCAGTGAGGCACCATGAGATGCAGTGAGTTGTTTAAACGTTTTAAACGAGCAAGGGATGGAATTACATCACCACTCACAACCCATTTCTCCTGATACCCGGTCCCTTGCTCCACTAACTGCATCTCTATGCAAATCTCTACCAGCTGCAGGTTGGCAGGGCCCGGCATTGCTAATGGACTCGGTCCCTGATCTTACCCCGCAGACAGTTGGCCCTGAAGTTGGAATTTGGGTTCTTTAAAAGTTGTTTTCATTGTTTGGAAGGAAACAGGCTGTTCTAGCTGCTGACACAGACTTAGAAACTGATTGGCAAACTCGAATGCAGAAACCAGGTTCTGGTTAAAATCCAAGTGCATATGTGATACCAGTTGTTTTTAATGTTACTGTAATCAACTCATTTCTTGTGCATAATTAAGTACTTGGAATTCTTTTGTCTTGCATTAGCTGTTTCAAACATCAGGAACAGGGTGGTGGTTGTTTTTCTCTAAAATGTAAACTCATAATTAGGTTAAGTAAAAATACTGACGGACTGGCAAGGAAGAGTTACAAAATGTGGAACTTTAGTCATGGAAAAAGGATAGCACGGGTGCTGCTACCTCAGCGGCCTGCATTGTGCCAACACCTCCTGTGTTTCTGTGGTGGGTTGACTTTGGCCGGCTGCCAGACGCCCATGCAGCCGCTCTCTTGCTCCCACTCCTCACCAAATGGACAGGGGGAAGAAAATAAGATGAACAAGCTTGCGGGTCGACATGAGGGCAGGGAGAACACTTACTAGTTACTGTCATGGGCAAAACAGACTTGACCTAGGGGAAATTAATTTAATTTCTTGCCAGTTAGAATAGAGTTGGATTGTGACAAGTGAGGAAAAAAGCAGAACACCTTACCCCCACCACCCCTCCTTTTCCCAGGCTCAACTTCACTCCTTCATCCACAGCTCCTCTGCCTCCCCACTCCTCTGAGCAGCGCAGGAGGATTTTGGGGGATGTGGGGTTGCAGTCGGTCCGTAATGGCTCATTTCCACTGCTCTGCACACTTTTCCCCTGCTCCGGTGTGGGCTCTCCGTGGGCTGCAGTCCCTCAGGACAAACCTGCTTCAGAATGGGGCCTTCCCATGGGCTGTAGCTTCCTTCAGGGCATATTCTGCTCCAGCGTGGGCTCTCCAGGGGCTGCAGGGGAATCTCTGCTCAGGCGCCTGGAGCCCCTCCTCCCCTCCTCTCCCCTCAGGGCTCGCAGGGCTGTTTCTCACTCTTCCCCCCCCATTCCTCTCTCTTTGTCCAGTGTTTTCTGTCCTCCCTGCCCCAGGCCCTCCCCGAGGCGCCGCCATGGTGGCTGCGGGCCCAGCCCTGCCCTGCGGTGGGGCCGTTGGAGCCGGCTGGAACCGGCTGTGTCCGGCACGGGGCAGCCCCCGCCCCTCTTCACAGGGGCCACCCCGCAGCCCCCCCAACAGCCCCTGGGCACATGAGTCAGTAGAGTTTCAAAACCTGTATCTATTTAGGGTGTAAATAAGTTTAGGTCTTGAAAATAAACTCTGCAGAGATAATGCCGCATGCCGTCACCAGCTTGGGAAGGCTGGGGTTTTCAAGGATTAGCAGTGTCTGGATCTTGGTCTCTTGGGCAGCAGTAAGCTTGATGGTAGCATCCTTACTGAAGCACGAGTGTCTCTGGCGTGAAGATGTGCCGGTGGGAAGCAGCGCTGTGAACTGAGCTGTCACGCCACATGTTTGGGGGTGCCCTGACCCAGACAGGGACAGATGAAAGAAGGGAGGTCTATCAGAGTCCAAGTGTAAGCAGCTGTCATTGGGTTCTTCAGCCTGGAGACAGCCGTGCTCCACAGACAGCTGTCCCAAACTGTGAGTCGATCACCCACCAGTTCCTTTCCTTCCTTTCTATCTGCTGCCCTAGATGAGCTGGGAGAGAGGACACAGCTGATTCCAGAGGAGGAGGTGGTCTGCCATCAGCCTCTCTGGGGCTAAGAGCCCTGGCTGTTTCCCTGCTGTGGCTCAGGAGAGGTGGTGATGAGCAAGCAAGGAAGGTACTGAGAAAAAAGTTGAAGACCTCTGTGCCATCAGTGTTTCTTCTTCTCCAGCATCCGTCTGCCTGGAAGCCGTGCTCCTTGTCCCCTCTGTCTCTGTGGTAGGCAGCTGAGGCTTTTCTAGACAACCTCGCTCAATGGCAGGGCACTCTGGCTATTCCAGTGGCTCTCACCGATGAGGATGTGACATAGTTCAAAATTTGGGGGGCAGGGTTGCCTGATTTTAATCATGACATTAAAATTACATTAATTGGATTTACCACACAAAAATCCTCAAAAGCTTTTATAAGTGAGAAATTAGATTTACGAATCCTTCAATGCCTTTACAGTACAAATCCTGCCAATAAATCCTAAATACGCTTTCAAATATAAATCCTTTCTTTACCTTTGGGATGGAAATCACTGATTTATGAATCAGAACAGTAAAAATCCTGAGGTTCTATCAGGTTTACAAATCCTGGCATAATTTTTTAAATGGAAAATTCTGGTCTTGCATTTCTGGGTTTTGTGTCACTTTATCCCTGGAGGAACAGTGCGTGGTTTGCATCTGCTTCTGCACGAGCTCACATAGGTCCTGGTGTTTTATTTCAGCCTGGATCATCAGTAAGAAAAGGCCTAACGGAGATGGTAGGAAGGAGAGGTTTTTTCTCTCTCTGGAGACTTTGAACAGTTACATGTGAGAGGCAATGGAGTGTAATTTGTTGCCAGGCCTTCTTGGCAGTGGCATGGCTCCCTTTGGTTGGTGCATTTAAGAAGTTGGCTTCTCCCAGGGCTGACTGTCGAGGATACCCTCTTGCTCTGATCCTAAGATGAGAGGCAGGAGTTGGTAGAGGTCCTGTGAGGATCAGAGGGGTGGGGAGCTCAGCAGCAGCCCTTAGCTGGACATCAGCCTGGGCAAATGCAGAAACCAGCAGGATGAAAATAATCCTGAAAGGTTGCTCAGAAGGAAAAGCCACTTTTGCCAAAACCGTAGCAGAGACTGTCACGTATTCAAAGTGATTTCGGATACGAGACCAAATTTACTTCTGAATAGAATGGAAAATAACTTCTGCATGTAAGAAGTTATTTTCTCCTCTTCTGGCAATCATGTTTGCGTCTTCCTGCAGACTGCCCTGGTCTCCATCTTCTCCACTGTTTTCCTTCATCCTTGCTACCCAAGGCAGGTTGTTTAAGTCCTGACAAAGAGAGAAGAAAACATAACCGTGCCAGATAGGTACAAGCATGTGTGCACTCTGCACTGATGCAAGCTGTTGCTCAGGGTTGCATGGCTGGCCTTCTCCACGTGTCCATCGCACTAGACTCTCTTCCTTTGAAAAGTTTGCTCCCCGCAGCCAAGGGCACAGCCTCAGCTCGGGTAATGTGACTGGGAGGTACTGGCTCGGCAGTAGCGGCGCTCGCTTTGCTGCTTCACACTTTGAAAAACTGAGTAACTTTCTGGAACAGCTCCAGAGGCTCTCCACATGAAGCTGCGTTTTCAGAGGTGTTGCAGAGGTGGCAGGCGCCTCAGTCAGCAGTGCATTTTATCGCAGCCCATCCCTATATGGGAACAGATGCTTTCAGACGCTGACTGCCTTCCTGTCCTGTTTTAACACCGCTACCCCAGGACCCTCACAAAACGGAGCACAGGAGCTTCCAGGGCGTGCAGCACTGTTGCAGCTTGCAAACTCACCTTACCTGCTGCTGCTCTGGTGCAGACATGGCCCCCCCCAGCTGCGATATGTGGACCCAAGATTGCCTTCACAGAGTAGCTCCCATGAAATAGCCATATCATCTTTCTGTTTTAGGCTTTAGCTGAGCAAACACCTATGCACAGGAATATAAATCAGGAGGAAGGAGGTGTAGTGAAGGAAAGGAGAACTTAAAGCAACAGGGAGATCTTTGAGCCCTGTCGTTTGAGATTCTAACGTGAAAGCAGACTGGATTTTGACAATTACTCTGTTTATAATCACAGTGGTGAGATGGGAAAACCCAATACTTCCCTCCGTCAGTGGACATATTGTCACTAATGGAAAGCTACCCTAAAGACCTCTTAGCTCTATTTCTTTATCTTGAAACTGCCAAGAAATCGTCACGTAGTATTTTGCATAATTTGCTAGTACAAACATTGTTATTGTACTCCTTGTACTGTCATTGTACTCCATATAATCTTTGAAAGAAATGTTGACTCGGATGTGCTTATCAATGGGGGGAGAACCTGGTACACCTGGGTCAGAGGCTGGAATGTTGGGTAGGTCCATGCCAGCAGCCATTGCCAGCTTGACTTCTGTTCCACAATTTAATTCTGCATATTTGTCATGCACACTGTACTATTACCTAGTACAAAGCCAAGAATTTAAATCCTACTGACTTCCTCAAAAACACCTTCTTGGAAATATCTTAAACATAACTTTGATCAGGTAAATAGTCACACTCCCAAGCGGCCAGTGGGATAACTTAGAAGAACATGGTTACAGGCTAGTTTTAATTATCTCAAAGGCTGAGTTTCTTATGCATTTGACCCACTGCTAGCCCCTAGAAATTATTTGAATGGTTTTGAACTAAAAGAGCTACAAGAGGGTAGGTTCAGACTAGATATAAAGAAGAAATTTTTTATGATGAGGGTGGTGAAACACTGGAACGGGTTGCCCAGACAGGTGGTAGATGCCTCATGCCTAGAAATGTTCAAGGTCAGGTTGGACGGGGCTCTGAGCAACCTGACCTGGTTGAAGGTGTCCCTGCTCATTGCAGGGGGGTTGGATTAGATGACCTGTACAGGTCCCTTCCAACCCAAGCCATTCTGTGGTTCTATGATTCTGTGATCTGTCAGAACCCGTCTTTGGCCATTCTTCTGTCATGCTCATGGAGATGAGGGCCATCTTAGTGCAGACCTGATGCCAGGTCCTGGGACTTCCCATAACCAGGTTTCCCATTGCAAAAACCCTGGGAGTCAGACTCCGATCATCTGTGCCCAGAGGTAGGAATACAGTAAAGCCAAAATTTCCATAGTCTGCAAACCACACGAGCAGGCGTTACACCACTGAGACAGAGACAGTTAGCCTGGCATGGTTTGAAGTTGTTTTTGTGAATATCTGCAGCCTTGTTGTGTTTGGGATTCACTGCCCTTACCACATGCATGCGACACAGTACGTACGCACATATTTCTTCCTGGGAACGAGTATTTATTTTCAAGGTGGTTAATGAGAAGCTTAGGTTTGAAAAGATGACAAAGCAAAGCTCAAATGTGGCACTGTGTTGTCTTATAAAAGTGAGAAGAATACTAACAGAATGTAGACTTACGGCTTTCAGTGGAAAATTACAGGCTTACCTCAGAGTTGCTCCATTTTTTATTTTGTTTCAGCTAGAATTACCCCAAGAATGACTGATACATACCTTCTTTATAACACATGCTGTTACTTGTACTGTGGTTGTGGCTTGTTGTAAAGCATGCTCTCTCTTGATGTCATTTTGAAGGTAGTTTATGAACAATGCAAACAAATTCAAAACTTTATGAAAAGGAAGAACAGGAGTAACTCTTATACCAAGGCCAAACTTTGAGACAGTGTTCAGAAATGGTAAATAAAAACATAGTTGAGAGGTCGGTCTTTATGAGAGATGTAGGATTTTTTTTTTCCTGTTTGCCAGGAATGCAGAGCTTCCATGACAAAGGAAACAGGGAGTAATAGAACATCAGTAATCTTGTGTCCAACTCCAAGATAATGTATTATGCATGAATAGTTTTGCCTGGCAGGCAATGAATTTCAAGAAGGGTTGGATTTATACCACATAGATAACACTGAAAGAATTACGTTGCCAGTGCCATCATGGCTTCCAAAACATTTTATGTTCACACAGATGCAATGCTGAGACAAAAGAACTGTTTCCAATCACCAAGTCCTGAGCCGAGAGCCTGCCTGGTTCCTGAAACGAAAGAAAATGCATTGATAGTTCCTGGTTTATTTGAAACATGGAGAAGTTGACACAAAGATTAAAAGAATGAAATTTTGAAGGGGGAGAAACACATTGGTGGGGATTTTGATCAGACTTGTTCTACAAAAGCTCACTTATCTTTTGTTACAACCTTTTGCTTTTCCTGGCATTTGTGCCACTGTTTGACTCCTGGTTTTTAAGGTCCGAGCATGTAATAATGATCTGAGAAATGCATGTTGCTTGTCAAATAACTCACCCTCTGCTACAGTACCAGTTGTGTGAAAGAAGGAGCATCACAGAGACTGACAGGGGCTTAGGGCCATGCATCGCCTGTAGGGCATGACAGGGTCCCAGCATAGCAAGGTCTCAGTGTTGTGCTTAAAAGGCTCTTCTACAGTCCTGCCATGAGGATTTCATGGAAGCATTACAAGCTCCTTTTTCCTACCGCTTCTACCATGAATGCCTGATTTACCTTTTTTTTTCCCCCTCCACTGCTTTTCATCTTGCATGCTTATACAGGAGCAAAGTGAGTGCAAACTCCTACCCATCTAATTTGCAGACTTTTTACTGTCATTTCACATGAATGTAAATGGCCACACTAAAGTGCAAAACACTATGAAGAATGGGATGTGCTACCAGATTTTTTTCCCTGTTTATTAACAGGTAGGTGGGAAGACCTACGTATTTTCTCCTGGGGAGTGACTCCATTCCACCCAGCTTCTTGCCCCATGGCATAGTGCCAAGTAAAAGAAGTATTCTGCATTTACCTGCACCTCAGGAAAGCTGGAGGCCTTTCCCCCCTTCTACATAACAAGCAAACCTGCAGCATAACTCTGTCCTGGTTTCAGCTGGGATAGAGTTAATTTTCTTCCTAGTAGCTGGTATAGTGCTGTGTTTTGGATTTAGCATGAGAAGAAAGTTGATAACTCACTGATGTTTTAGTTGTTGCTAAGTAGTGCCTAGACCAGTCAAGGACTTCTCAGCTATGCCAGGTGCACAAGAAGCTGGGAAGGGGCACAGCCAGGACAGCTGACCACAACTGGCCAAAGGGCTATTCCATACAGTATGATGTCATGCTCAGTATATAAGCTGGGGGAATAAGAAGGAAGGGGGGGACGTTCAGAGTTAGAGCGTTTGTCTTCCCAAGTCACCGTTACGTGTGATGGAGCCCTGCTTTCTTGGAGATGGCTGAGCACCTGCCTGCCCATGGGAAGCAGTGAATGAATTCCTTGGTTTGCTTTGCCTGTGCACGTGGCATTTGCTCTCCCTATGAAACTGTCTTTATCTCAACCCGTGAGTTTTCTCCCTTTTACTCTTCTGATTCCCTCCCTTGTCCCATTGTGGGGGGAGTGAGCGAGCGGCTGGGTGGGTCTTGGTTGCCAGCTGGGGTTAAACCACGACAAACTCTTTGCCTTGGATTCACTCTTTCCATCCATCATCCAGTCAAAGGAGGAGAAGAAATCTGAGGGTTGCTGTACAGACGAGGGGAAACACCTCAAGTTTACTACTTCCAGCAGCTACACGAAGCTTATCTGCAGCCCTCAATGCTTATGTATTGAGCACATCAAGGGTTAGCATTTCAGTAAGCATCCTGTTCGCCACAGCGCCTGAGGCAGGAAAAGCACCCAATAAACCCAGAGTCTGGTTTTGAACAGAGATGCCTGGATGAGATTGAAACTACCTGCAGTACATTCTGCAGCTGCATTTTTCCATTTATTGCCAGCCTTGCTTATACATCAGTGCTCTGACCCGTAACTTCTTCCGTTCGTATTTAGCCCAGATCCAAACTAACAAATCATGGACGTTTGCTGGTAGCCACAAACAGCTGTACATTTATTTACGACTGCCAGCCTCTTCGGGTGAGAACTCCTTGTGAATAGTGACAGAAATTCAAGCCTGGAGTCAGACTGAATCACTGGAGGGCTCTTCAGCTCAGCACCAATTTCTGGAGCACATTCTTTATGTGTTAGACCCTTTGAATGCATATGCTAAGGGAAAGAAAAGGATCCTACAGCCTGCATCAGACTCGGCATTTCTGTACAGATCATTGCGCTCTGAGTGTTGAGGAAGCCTCTGGCACTGCTTTTCAGTATCTCCGCATCAATGCAGTAAAACACTTGGAAATTGTAAAGCTTTATTTTGCAACAGGGAGATGGATGCCTGTGGGAAGCAGCTAATATGTATGAGGATTGGAAATCCTGGGTTCCTTTTCAGCCACTGCTGAAGTTCAACCTCTTGTGCCTCCTCTTCTTCTGTAAAATGGGGTTGTTGTTTACTTACCTTACAGGAGTGCTTTTATAAAGCTAATTTGCTGTCCCAAACAAGATTTGTAAAACCCAGTTAGGGACACCAGCATCAACTTCCACAACTTAAAAAATGTGATTTCTAGTGTTTATCTTGGCAAAGCAAACCTGCTACATAGGAATGAATGTATAAAGAATCCATTTGTCTTTTCAGATAGTGAAGAGAAGACAGGCACTGCAGGCAAAATCCAGCCTGTGACCTCTAGTTTGTCCAGCCATGCTATCCCTTCCAGCATGACATCTCTATTTTATTTGATTGCTTCAGTCAAACTTACTCAGATTGTGTCCCCAGGAGTGGAGACTGGTAGGGTGGGAAAGGACTAAATTTCATCCACTTCTCCATGTTTGCCCCAGGACAGCAGCAAATCTTCCTTCTGCCACCACTGTAACTTCTAGGCTGTGATTTTCTTGGCTGCATTTCCCAGCTTTGCCCTTCTAGCAATGACTAATTTCTTTATAGCTCCACATAACAGGATGCTGCACACATACTAAAAAAAGGGGCCTAAGGTTTCCCTGTGGAAGGTTAGTAGGGTGGGCACAGGTATTTGTGAGAGGTGTGATCTAGCTTTATCTTCATAGATGAACTCATGCCTGAGTTTAGCCTTAAAGGCAGAGAATGTTTCCTTTTCTTTTGTAGCATTGGGTTTGTCTTTATTTTTCTCTTTCCACATTAAAGCATGGAGATTTTGGGGTTTTTTTCTGGAATTGATGGTTAACCAGATACTATCAGGTCTTTCTAAATGTTATTGGACTGCTAAATAGGAGGGGGGGTTTGCCCCTCATTCTATTTTTGCTTTCTATTTAAACTATTGTCACTTATCTCCAGTGTTTCAGTATGAAATTTTAATGAATGGCTTGTTCCCTCAGCTCAGTTCACAAAAGCTGTTCTACCTCTGATTTTATGTCACGTCAGCTTGAGACCAGAATAGGTGAGCTTAACCTCTGAGCACCTGTGCGTTACATTTTTAAATATAATGTATTCTTTGCCGGTTTGTGCCAGTTCTGATATCTATATAGTGCATTGCTTTGTATTTGCTCTCACCAAGCAGAAAATTTTGGAAGCGGCAGAACCTTCTACTGTCCTGATTCAGGGGTCATATTAACATTACCAAAAACAACAAGCCAAAAAATAGGCCCAGATATTCAATGAAAAACTATGCTCCCTGTCCTAAAATGGCAGTCAAGCTTCATAGAGTTAAGGTAAAGTTGCTCCAGTTTTGTGTTTTCTTAATACATCAGACTGTAATTTGTGGCAACTGAGTTAGTAATTAACAGAAACCTGAATGGTCCCTGCAATGTGGATGGGCATCTCTGGGGAGGAGGTGGAGCAGGCAGCTGAGGGCCAGTTCTGGGGGTTTCTGAGGTAGATCCTCCCTTCTAATCAGCTAAAAATCTGACTCCTCCTGGCATAGGTGCTGGGTAGTCCGAAATCTTGGAACATCTGTCTCTGATAGCCTGAATCATTGGAGAATATTAGGTTTAGGGCTCTAGATCATTTATCTGCTTGTGGTGGTTTGACCTTGGATGGCTCCCAGATGCCTACCCAGCCGCTCTCTCACTCCTCCTCCTGAACATGACAGGGAAAGAAAATAAGATGGCAAACCTGTGGGTTGAAATGAGGACAGGGAGATCACTTACCATCATGGGCAAAACAGACTCAACCAGGGGAAAATTAATTTAATTTATTGCCAATTAAACATAGAGTTGGATGGTGAGAAACAAAGACAAAACCGAAACCACCTTACCCTTACTTCCTCCCCTCCCTCGGGCTTTATCCCAGGCTCAGCTTCACTCCTTCATCCCCAACTCCTCTGCCTCTCCACCCTGAGCGGCACGGTGATAATGGGGAATGGGAGGTGTGGTGTGTCCATAACCACTCATCTCTGCTGCTCCTTCCTCCTCACACTTTTCCCCTGCTCCAGCATGCACTCCTTAATGGGCTGCAGGGTGGGTACCTGCTCGGAACGGCGCTGTAGGAGTTGGAGAAACTATTTCTTCTCTCACTGACCATCGTTTTAGACAGAGGAAGTACAGTAAGGGTCATTTGAATGCTACTGAGGAGAAATTATTCTGAAACCCTCTGAGCTAGGTGCTTGGCTGGTGAATATCTGCATTAATATTTGTCAGCTTTCACAGACCTACATTCTCTCAAGCCAGCTGGGGATCTTAAACAACTTTTTTGTCCTCTGGAAAGGAAGGGGAAGCTGTTTTCCATATTGTGAATATTGTCACACATGCATGGTATTGATTAATTAAAAAGAGGTGAGGCTCTTTAGGACACTGGGAAAGAGATCTTCTTTCCCCCCGCCTCCTGCTTTCCCTCACCTTGAGATGGCTTGTTCACCTCAGCCTGAAGGTGGGACCAGAAGCGCAGTGCAAAACGCCAGTCAAAGGCAGTCAAAACCCCCATCTTGGTGTGCACCTCTGGAAATCCAGCACAGCTGTAAGGCTAGGAAAAGCAGAGTATTTGATCATGACTTCTGTATTGGATGTGCATTGAAACTCTCTCTCATTTCAAATCAGACCTAACTGCTTGCCGCTAGTCTAAACTGTCAATGGCTGAGCATGATTTACATTTTATTTTTGCAGAGTTTAATTCTGTAACTAAGTAACTGAACTAAATAAGCTAAATGAAACAGCTTTCTGTGCAATTAGTAAATGAGGAAAAGGCAAAATTAAAACATGGCTGTTCCCTTTGACAATTAAATAGGAAGACAGGAACACCATGGTTTAAATCTTATGAGCTTTCAGCTAAGCCTCTCATTAGTAGTGAAAACCTTTTCCTCTGAAATCTCCTGAACCCTGTTTTTGAAGGGGGAAAAATAGGAAAAAGCACTTTGTCAAATTGCTGGTTTGAAATGGAAGGATTTAATTTATCTGTTTCTCTGCTTCCCAAAAGTGTTTACAACCCGGTGTCCAGACCACCCGTAATCTGGTAATGGGTCTAGCACAACCTTCCGTCTATAAACAGATGTTTACCTGAGCATTATCTGATTCCCTTGTGGTGGTAGGGTCTGTTCATAATCCCCAAACCCATTAAAGAAATGAGGGGGTTGTATTTTGAAATATATGAAACACCTTTCAAGATAAGTCGCTGATAAAGGAAAGCAAAAGCACAGGGAGACTGAAATGATTCCTTGGATACTTCAGGCTACTTCTTTGGCAGCTGCAATATTTATATCTTACTATGGTGACTGTACTGTGAGGCATGTACTGAACAGTAGTTCCAAAATAAACATCTTAGATGTTAAAAATACGGAGAGATTACTTTTTATTTTACTTTCTTATATTCACTTTCAAAAATGCAAATTGCTTCTTAAAAACAATGGCAGTTTGTCATTGGCGCAGTTAGAAGCTGTCGTCTCTGGAGAGTGCAGGAGATGAAGGCTGAAAACCAAGTGATACCCTGATGTTTGAAGTTAAGGTCTTATAAAACATGCAAGCATGTATGTTATTTTATCCACATGAGTTCTCTGATCAGAAAAGAAGCAGCCATAAATCTCTTTCTTGGTAATTATCTATGTGATAAAGCAGGGTAGAAACACAATGCAGAAAAAAGGATTATTAAATAATTCCTAAGCAAAACCAAACTACAGAAACATTACAATAATTAAGTAGCTAGAAGATCACATACTTCATTACTCACAAGCTGGCAGGTCATGAGAAAGGCACAAGTGCATTTTTATGGCAGGAAATAAGTCCATTAAATTACAGCATGAAGTCATACACACTGGTCATGGTACTCTCTTGCTTTAGGGGTTTTGTATCAACTTCACCTTCTATTCAGTGCTATAGACGATAGGGTAGCATTAAAGACAGGCAGATGAAAATGCATTTACCTGATTGTTAAGTCATTTTGTTCAGGCAGACATACATAGCTGAAGTATGAAATAGTGAAACTGCAAAAAAGCCTCTCAGAGTGTAAGCTCTCCATTGCAAAAGCCTGAAAATGAGAACTGTATGATAAAATACCTTCATATTTTTCCCTTTTTCCCAGTTCCTTCATTACATCCACTAATGTTTTGCTTTCTTCCTTTTTTTGAAGTCTTAAATTTTTTCCTTAGTGTTCCTGGTGGTGATTTGCTTTTGTGCAGTGATGAAATTTCCTTACTAATTTGCCAATTAATGCAAGCTGACAACTTCTTACTCAACTGCTGTTCTCATTCTCCGTGGCCCTTTCTGCAATTTGTGGCTGGATGTATCTTCATCATGTGGACAAAACGTAGCGGCTTCCCATGATGGGATCTGATTCCATGATGGGGGAATGTGTGTGCCAGGTCATACAGTCACGGGCTTCTGGTGCATTTCCCATAATTCTGGATGCTGTTATGTCAGGCGACCAGAATTTGAGCCCTCCCATCACCCCACCCTTGCTCACTCCCACGATCTGTCTGTGCCATTGCTCTCCCGCTCCTAAAGCATGCCTGTCCCAAACCTTCAGTCCAGTGGTAAATGTGCATGGATCACTTGGAGGGTGAGAAGTGGCAAGGCCAAAGTTTGAAAAGTGAGGCACAATCCAAAGGTAGAACACCACTGCTTCTAAAACTCTGGTCCATTTTAGAGAAATCAGTGTGCCTCATTAGCTTCACTTGACTTCAGGATTAGACCTTCTTGGCCATTATGTCCTCTAGGCTGTTGGTACTTAAAATCCTGTTAATTCTTAACTGTGTTCCCAGCCTCCTTCCCTTCAGCTCATGTCACGTATTAGATGCAGTGCATTCTGCTGCTTCTGCCAAGTCCAACCTACTGCCCCTTATTTTGCTGTTCCTGCTTTCCTTGTTCCCCTTAAGCACTGGAGTCCCAGTGCAACAAAGCATTTAAACATACGTTCAATTCCAGGCGATGAAGTGTTTTGTTGAGTCAGGACCTTTGCATTCAACTCGGCCTGCTTGAGTGTAAGTAGCCTTTGAAGTTTGAAAGGCACAAGGAGAGATCCTCAGTGGCATGGAGAGGAAGGGTTAATTCTTTCTTTTATTAGTCTCTTTGGTTCTTCAATATAATTGCTCTTAGATTCCCATTTTTTTACTTTCTCTGCCTTATAGTACCATCTGCCTTTTTGCTTCACACCACTCTATTCTTCTTTCATTTACCACTTGTCTTCCCCAGAGCTGGGAAGCATAATTCTACTTTGTACCTCAGAAAATTTGCTGTACAGTACAATTAGTTTAATTGAGTTGGCAGTTCAGATTGGCTGGTTCATTACATCCTTCTGGTACCATCAGGCAGGTGACCAAGAACACCACTTTCATGCCATGACGAGACCTGTCCAAGGGTGCTATCTCACATCCATTTGTCCTGACTAGATAAATGTATCTGTGCTGGACTAAATGTTTGCTTAATAGAAGAGCGTTCCCGTGTTTCGTATGGGAACAGTCGATGCGTGCAGCAGCATCAGAATGAAAATAATTGAAAATTTGGAGAAGTTTGGAATGGAGGTTGCTAATTAGATCCTTCTCTCAATCTCTGTGCCCAGAGCTTTCCCAGAGCTTTGGGGACTTAGCACCAACTCAGAGAGATCCAAGCCCTTTTGATGTCTTTGCATATTTTTTTAAACCTACTGCAGCTTAGCTTTGAATTCAGAACTTTTGCTGGCGTTGCACTCCCGGGTCACTGCGACCGGGCTCCCGCTATCACAGGCAACCCATCACGTGATTGCTTTCATAAATGTGCCAAGCTCAATATTCACACCTCTCAAGTAGCTCACCCCTGCTGCATCTTCTGGAAAGCTGCTTCAGAGCCATGTTCTTCTGCTCATTGCAAATTTTTTCTTTTGCAAGCTTCCTCTACAAGCGTGTTAATTCTAGTGATGCATTTCTAAATCGACCTTGCACTATGCTATTTTGAGATAAAACTGTGAAATAGCTTTTTTGATCCCTTCTTAACTGATGGGTTGTTTCCAGACTGGCGTGGTTTTGGGGAGCTGCCGTGTGGCAGAGTATGTGTCCTCGCGTGTATCACAGCGTTCCTGTCAACTGGGTAGGCTAAAGAGCATTTCTTGATTCAAGAGTCTAACTCTTGTTTAATGGGTTCGCTTATGCCAGGGGACAGAATTCGGGCCATTTACCTGGGGAAGCATTTTTCTACGTCACTTCACTGCGCCGTTGACTGACCTGCCTGCCCTTTCCAACAGTAGCATGCATGTCCCAAGTTACTGTAATGGACTGTGGCACGTGGAAAAAAAATCGACCCCGTGAGCAGGTATCTTAATGAAAACTGTATTAATGTGTGGTTTAGTGGTTGTGGATGCTTTTGATGTTAAATATTTTGCCAGCCACATAATGGCATTCAGTCACTTCCTTCACACTGTTGCAAAATGGTGTAAAGTTTAGATTAGTAACAGGCCGTGACATAACAGCAGTACTTAAAGCCTCAAGGAAAACTTCGCAAAATATTATGTTTACAGATCATTCTGCCAAAATAGCTCAGATCTTCGCTACATCTCTATTTTTGCTGCCGGAGATATTTGCATGGATATGAGCTCTTCTGGCTTGCGGATGCCATTGTTGTTTCACAGAGCCATGACGAACGCTCAGCCCCGTTACAGAGCACGAACTTACTAGAGCGTGCAGTATGGCAAAGGACACCTGAAGGTTGGCTGCGCTTTGGTGTTCCCGGTTGTGTTTAACTACTGTCAAATGTGATAATCACAGCATGGGAGAGCCTTCTGCCAGGCTTCCTCGCGTTTCCGAGAGGAGGGAGCAGGAGCGTTTCTTATCAAATAGTCGAGCGAACATCAAAGCTGTTACCTCAGGCAAAACTAAAGTGGAAGGATAACATTTTAATTGTCTGAGAGACAGTGGATTTTGGCTTTTATTCAGCAAAGCACATGAAGTCTGTTGACTTCATTGGGAGCGTGATATTTAAACCTAAGCATATGTTTAAGTTCATTCCTGAGGTTTCCAAGTGAGGCCCTTGGGGAGAGCGCTTCTTACCTTCCCCGCATGGGAGGGGAAAAGGCACTGGGCTCCATGCCTAAAGAAATCAGGGCACTTCATTTGCTGCATCTCATTGGCGTAAAAAGCAAGGTAAAGTGACACCAAAACTGTGAGGAAGGGGCCAGGGCAAAGGGGTGTCTCTTCTGCACCTCTCTACAGGAATAAGCCATGTCCCGTCTCCTGGGAAAGGGGAGGAAGGTCCTCGGGCCGCTCCCCCTCGCTGCTCAGTGGGGTTTCCCAGTCCTTCCTCCCGGCCATGCAGGCAGATAAGCAAGGATTTCACACACTTGCAGGGGAAGTTATTGCTGATTCATCAGTAACTGGCTCTTCTCCAGCCCCCAAACAGCTCCTGAGGTGGAAGAGGTCAAGTCTAGCTCAACATTACCTATTGTAGCATGTGCACACATTTTTATCATGCGGTGACTTCTGCATCCTCAGCATAGCTGCCTTCAGATAAAGCAGCTTCCATCGTTTTATGGAATCTGTAAGAGCCACAGCATGTTTTTGTAACTACAGTTTAATTTTCAGGTTTTTTTAGTTTTCTGACTCATAGTCCTTTTCTCCAGAAACATAAAATGATTCATATACCCAAGCACTTAACTGCTTTTACATTTGTAAATGGCACTTCATGCATGCTTAACAAGGGTATTCCAAACCACTAAAACCATAATTTGCTTATGCTACATAATAAGGTTTGAATCCTGCAAAGACTTATTTAAATACTTTCAAGTTCATTGTAGGTTTTTGCAAATGGTGACTTGAGCCAGAATGTCCACTGGCTTAGACTCAGTGGGTCTTTGTGGTCCTCATAAGCTCTGACACAGCACCTGGGAAGAGAGAATAAGGAAGAAAAATGGAATTGGTGCTATAAATCTGACGCAGAAAAGAAAGCAGAAGAGGCTCTTTTATTGCTTTCACAAGGCTAAGAGTTGAATTTTAAAGTACATTAGAAAAAGGAGATGGAAAGAGAAGATGAAAAACATTTTTTTTCTTTCACTCTGCTCCAGAATTTCTAAAATTAAGCTCTCAATGTCTTATTATTTTTGTTGGAAGATATGAGGGAAAAATCCCTATGCTGGGTAATTGAAAGTCCAGATAGTTTTATTTAGACTCAAAATACACAGTACTAGTTAGCACTGCCTTTTTAAAAAGCTATTGCACTGTTAATTTATTATTTTCTTCTCAAAATTGAATCAAGTAATTTATGATGCTGGGTTTTTAATCTCTTAATCCAGATTTTTCCTCCCAGATCTTCCTAGAAGCACTTCAGATTATTCGGTGTCAAAAAAAATCCTGCATCTTTTTCATTTGTCTAACAGACAGAATTGTAAAGCAGTAAAATCTTCCAATTTGAGTTGGAATTTAATAAATCATAAATGCATTTTGGGGGCACAGTTTATGTTCTGACAATCAGATTTCTGGAAAAGTCAAAACCCTTTTTTTCAGGTCCATAAAGTAGTGTTGTTTGCAGACATCTGTTCATTTTGGGATATTTTATTGCTTTGTCTTATTCTATGTTGTTTTCACTTTTTTTGTTGTTGTGAAAAAAGATTTTTGGTTACAATCTTCCTCCTCTTTCTTGCATAAAAAGAAGAAAAAAAAAAAAGAGTTAATAAGCTTCTGCTCTGGCAGTAATTTATAGCTCACTAATGTCAGTGGAAGAGTACAAATGAAACAATACAATTAGTTAGGAAAGGGCCATGAATTGCACTGAGCTTTGCAGGAACTGGAAGGGGCTTGGCTTTTCACCGTCAAAGCGGTTTTCTCGTTGCAGATGTAGTCAGCACGTAGCTGGCACCAGCCCCGACATTGCTTCTGCAAGGGCACTCGCTCCCTTACGGTGCTGGTGTCCATGGGACATTCCATTAAAAGGAACAGGAGCATTGCTGGTCTTTCCAGAAGGTGCAGGGGGAAGACCCAAAGCCTCCAATTTGTTTACACTCTTTGGATGCTTTTCCAGTGATGTTCTGGACAAATACGGTTTGTACTCCTGGCACTGCTGCGTTCAGGTGTCAACTGACCTCTCCCAAGGTAGTACTTGCTTCAGAGAGAGGCAATTCATGAAGAAATAGTGTGTTCCTGAAAAGCAGTTACTCTGGATGATCTGAGGTCCCATGGAACTTTTAAGTACATGATGAGGATATGTCCTAGTTGCCAGAGGAAGATCTGTGAGCCTTCTGGAGGGAGAATGATGGACTCCTGAAAAATGGGCTGAATGAGCAGGGAGCATTTCAGGTATGAGGGTCTCTATGATGCTCTTCCAGTTCAGTTCGCACAAGAAAGAGCTGCAATCAGTGTTGTAGTATCTGGTCTGTGGCATTTGCTTGGTGGCTTCTTCCTCTGTGCTCTGTGGTCTTCATTCCTCTCAAAGCTCATATTTGGCTTGTGCAGTCTCTGTTGGGAGCTGTTAGTGCATTTCTTCGCAGTGATTCTCCAAGTGTTTAAATAGAGGGGCTACAATGCATCTAGGCAATCTTTCAATGTTAAAAATATGTCTTACTTAGCAATTTGCATAAGCTACTAGATTGGCATCTAGGTTACTTTTGTCTTCAGAGCTCACCACCAAGAAGAAGAATGTTTCTGTTGGCCTCAACTTTTCCACAATTGGGAAGGAGATCTTGAGTCAGCAACACACAATTTTACATGAAGCATGGACTGAATGCAATATACCAAATTTGGGATTTTGCCTCCGTTCGAGTATTTTGAGACTGAGTGCTCAAACCATAGCCTTCTTTGGGAGCCCCTGAGGGGAACCTAGAAAGACCAGGGCCACAGCCTAGAAGAGCCACATTGACATAATACAGATAGGTTTCTCATTAGCAAACCAACTAATAGCATTGTCTTGGAGTTACATTCAGTGGCATTTTGCCTCTCAGAGACAACCCTGTCATGGAAAGGATTTAACTGGCAGGGAAAATACCTGTTGTTACCTCAATTCACTGAGTCATTGAGTTTCAGCCAGACATACACAGTCAACGGAGTTTGGCGTGGGTTTGTGCTGCCAACAGGAACGGTCAAGGGAAGTCTTTTCCAGCGCTGCCCTCCTGAGCCACCCGGTCCTCGTCTCTGCTGTGCCAGCGCGAGTGCTTGTGGGAAGGCCTGGAGGATGCCATGTCCAGGAATCAGGTCCCAGCTCTCAACACAGCCAAGGAAAGTCACCCAGGTGCCTATCCTCTTTCTCCCTGCCAGCCAAATGAAAGACAGAGAGGAGAGTGCTACTACTATTTTTGTTGTTGGTTTTGTTGTTATTTTTCAGAAACTGCAATAAAAAGGTGTGGTGTCGTGGTAAGGGGCAGAGGGTTTTCTGCCAACAACCAGTTCATTCTCTTTCACTGGTTTCTTTGTTCCAGCTAAAGGAAATGTGGCAGCAGAGGATGGTTAGCTCGCAGCTCCGCCAGCAACCACAGCTCGTGCCGCAGTGCTCCGGGCAGTGGCGAGGTGGCACACAGAAGGCTGTTGAGAAGCAGACAGTCTTATGTGGCGAAAATTAAATACAGTAAGGACCAGCCTTCACCGTGCAAAGCTTTGCATGTGAAGTTGATCAGAACGGGCAGAGTGGTGTGAAACTATGAAGACAGACATCAGGGCCAACAGCGAGAAAACAAAGGGAGGACACAGAAGACCTCCTGAAGCGTGGCAGAGCTCTCCTTTGGTTTCCATATCTAGTGTTTACTTCTCTGTTTAGCCCATTGCCTTGGAAATCATGAGGAACTGCTCTTTTTAGTTACAGCCATCACAGTTCTTTCTCTTTTAAAATTAATTAACCTGTGGGTCACCTCCATCCTGCCTTGGTGCTCCTCTGCCTCCTGGAACAAGACTTAAGAGCCCCATCTTTTGGCCCTTTCCCTTAGTGCCTCCTCACTTCTTTTCCTCACCAAATAACCAGTTGGCCCTGTGCAGGATGTTCCCTGGCACATCAGCATTGCATCACGCGTGGCTGGCTGCGGGGCTTGTTACAGGCTCAAAGCAGGCAGCGGGTGCTGAACTGTCAACCTTTCTGGCAACAGTGACTCTGCAGGCTTGGCTTCAGGCCGGGTAAAAATACACTCTAGATGCGTGCCCGGGTAAAACTAGGCAGGTTTGACTTGACAGGTTCAGAGATTCCAGGCTCTGACAGGCAAGAGGTCCAGAAGTTGGAATAGTGAGTCAGGCTCCTACAGCAAGAGCTTCCCAGGAGGGGAGCTGCGGGATTCTCCTGCGCTGAGCTCATGGAGTGTGCAAAGTCAAGTGTTTGCAGAAGCTAGTATAAATAAAATCACTGTTGGAGGAGTGTGTAAAGACTTACCAGAAAGATAATATTCCTGGGATTCCCCTAAGTGTTTAAACCCAGTAACCCGGCTGCCAAAAGTGAGCTATTATTGGGGGTTACTAACTTTGTGGTCTTCTTGGAAGCCCACCATATCGTCCTGACCTCTCGTGCTTTGGTGCTCAAAGAGCTGGAAGTTGGGCAGTAATTCCAGCCTCTCCCATTGCTGTTGATTCAGAAAGTGTTCTAAATGACAGGCTCAGCCAGCAACGCAAACTGCAGGCATAAAAAGAATAAAAATCCCTAAATTAACTCAAAAGCTACTTTAGGTACAATTGTGCCATAATGTTCTATTTAAGTCAGCGTCAAGTTGGGCCTTGGATTCGTGAGCACAATGAGGAACGTTTTGGAAAGTGGAAATTGCGTTACAGCTTCTGTTTCCGTTCCAGGGAAGCATGTGAAGCACATTACAGAGGGAGGGAAGGTCACGACTGCAGGGAACAGCACAGGATGTCTGAGAGGGAAAGGTGGGGCGGGAGGAGCTGCTGCAAAACAAGGACAGAGAAGCAGCAGGAGAGCGTGAGGGTGGAAAGTGGTAACTGGAAACCTTGCAGTATCTTAATCAGAATTCTTTCACATAAAAGGTCCAAAAAAAAAAAAAGCTTCCCCCCCATAGCTTCTGTATTTATGACCTTTTTTAATCTCTTGTTTTAATTTAAATGCACATTGTTGGGGCTGCTTTTTTCACATTCTGGCAATGTTCTGAAATTTTTGAACTGCCAGACAGATAGACTCTGTGTTTCAAAACCAGCATCTGGACGTGTGCATGTATTAGTCTGATGAGAATGCTGGACAGGCTGGGACTGATCAAAATCATAGAATCATAGAATGTTTTGGGCTGGAAGGGACCCCTAGAGGTCATCTAGTCCAACCCCCCTGCAGTGAGCAGGGATCTCTTCAACTGGATCAGGTTGCTCAGAGCCCCGTCCAACCTGGCCTTGAAGGTTTCGAGGGATGGGGCCTCCACTACCTCTCTGGGCAACCCGTTCCAGTGTGTCACCACCCTCATTGCAGAGAATTTCTTCATTATATCCAGTCTAAACCTACCCTGTTTTAGTTTAAAGCCATTACCCCTTGTCCTGTCACAGCTGGCCCTACTAAAAAGATTTTCCCCATCTTTCCTATAGGCCCCCTTTAGGTACTGAAAGGCCATAATCAGGTCTCCCTACAGCCTTCTCTTCTCCAGGCTGAACAACCCCAACTCTCTCAACCTGTCCTCACAGGAGAAGTGCTCCAGCCCTCGGATCATTTTTGTAGCCCTCCTCTGGACCCACTCCAACAGTTCCACGTCCTTCTTGTGCTGAGGCCTCCAGAGCTGGACGCAGTACTCTAGGTGAGGTCTCACCAGCGCAGAGTAGAGGGGCAGAATCACCTCCCTCGACCTGCTGGCCATGCTGCTTTTGATGCACCCAGGGTACGGTTGGCCTTCTGGGCTGCCAGCGCACATTGCCGGCTCATGTCCAGCTTTTCATCCACCAGCACGCCCAAGTCCCTCTCGGCAGGGCTGCTCTCTATCCCTTCATCCCCCAGCCTGTATTGATGCCGGGGGTTACCCCAACCCAGGTGCATGACCTTGCACTTGGCCTTGTTGAACCTCATGAGGTTCACACAGGCCCACCCCTCCAGCCTGTCCAGGTCTCTCTGGATGACATCCCTTCCTTCTGGTGTGTCAACCACACCACTCAGCTTGGTGTCATCTGCAAACTTGCTGAGGGTGCACTCCATCTCGCTGTCTAGGTCACTGATGAAAACGTTAAACAGCACGGGTCCCAGTACGGACCCCTGAGGGACACCACTCGTCACCGGTCTCCATCCGGACATCGAGCCATTGACCGCTACCCTCTGGATGCGACCATCCAGCCAGTTCCTTATCCGCCGAACAGTCCACCCATCAAATCCATAGGTCTCCAGTTTAGAGAGGAGGATGTTGTGGGGGACCGTGTCAAAGGCTTTGCAGAAGTCCAGATAGATAATCCATTGGTTTTCCTTTGTCCACTGTTGTTGTTACACCATCACAGAAAGTCACTAGGTTCGCTTTTGCATTTGCTTAGCCATGATCAGTTAATAACACCACTGTGTATTAAGTATTGTGCTTGCTACATTGCAGCATGCACCTCCCAGCTATATTTCATGCATCATTCCCTCTGTCCGTAAAAGCATTTCTGAGCCAGCTCTGCACCAAGTCTTAAGCAGAGTGGAAGCGATGCCATCCCTCCCTCCAACCCCATGGTGTAGGGCAGCGGGAGGATCTCAGGCCTGTCCTACACAGGCAGGGGAAGCACTTTGGGAAACAGCTAGAGCTTTCTTGTCTCTCCCTTTAACTATAGCAGCCGTGTTGGCCTTTCCAGGATCGCTTATTTGAAGCACTTTGCAGCACCACTGGCCATAGCAGCACCTCAGGCAGTGTGCTGGGGAGAAAAACGTATGGCTTTGCATAAAGGAAGTAAGTATAAATTGTCTACATATTTCTCAAAAGGCAAATTGTCTGAAAAGTCTGTCCGATGATAGCCTAAACCAGAACAAGCTGTAATTACATATCCTTTTGGTTTGCAGTTTGTATGATTTTCTCTCTGGTTTTGCAAATGTGCCACAGTTCCGCCTCAGTGGCTCAGCAGCCTTTTAACAAGCTGTGGAAGGTACCCTATTGCTCAGGCGCTGGCAATACTGAAAGACAGAACACACTATCCTTTAACCCTTTGCAAGCCGATGTAGCTTAACAATACGGAGCAGTCTCAAAGTGATGGCCTGTCCGCAAGGAGCTGGTGGGAGGAGGGAGGTTGGGAATTGGGATGCTTACCCGCTACCTTTTCATTGTACAGCCGCTACTCAGGATATTTTGGTGCTTGAGTTAATAATCTTGCAAATATAGCAAGGTAGAGAGGGAAGGACACAGAGGAAACTATTTGGAAGGAATTAAACATTAATAGCACACCTTAAATACAACCTAGTAGGAGCAAAAGAAGGGAAATACTGTTCAAGTACAGCCTGTACCCAGTTTTAACAGGCAGGCGGGATTTGTTTACAGAAGCAGACAATCATCTCCTTCCTCCCTGCAGTAAAACATGTATTTAAAGGAAGTACTAGTAGGAATTCTGCAAAGTAAAGCCTCAAAGGCAAGCCTGGTCCAGTTGAGTTGCTGCTCTGTAAACTAATTATTTAATTTAAAACAGGAGGCAGCAGCTAGCTGCCTGTTAAACTGATACCCGAGTTGGTTGGCTTTTCAGTCCATGATACCCTGGTGTCTGCATTCCAGGGCTGTAAAACCGTGTGGTGAGAAGGCTGCCAGCTCAGCCGTGGGGTACCCCAGCTGAGCCAGTGGCTTCTCCATCAGCTTTTGCCAGAGGATTCTCAAGGTACCCCAGCTGTAAAGCCAAAATACCCTGGACAGGCAAAGCCAGTCTCTTAGAGGATCACTTGCTACTTGGTTTTGTCCTTATGAAAATAAAGGGAGGCAACCATGAAGAGGGGCAGCCCAGAACAGGTCTGCCTGCTCCGGCAGAGGCAGGAGAAAATGGCACGCGACCCTGCTGCACTTCTGTTGACAGTCCAAGTAACCCGGGGTTTGCCAACCAAATTAAATAAATAGCCCAACACCCTCTCCCTCCAAGTAACATCAAGTTTGATTAAGAATTCAAAGAGTACATTTTTCAAAACGTCAATGGCTGGATCAGAAGATCAGAGATCATTGATTTTTTTTATTCTATTTTATCTCAAGAGAAGGAGTTTTTAAAAAAATCCCTTTTCAGCTTCTTTTTGAATGCCTGAAAGGGGAAAATTAAAGGGTGTTTATTAGTATTAGCAGTAGTATTCCAAAATGTATCGCATGCATTATTATTAATATTATTCTAGAGATGCAGTGCCAGCAAATCATAGATACAGAGAGTTGGCAATAAATTAATTGGAGAACTAAAAAAGTACTGGAAATTAGAGAAGATGATGAGATGGAAGAGATCAGCTGAGCAAAGTGAAGACTGAGAATGGCACGTCTTTCTTGCACTAATATGGTAATGAAATACAGCGAAGGCAGAGTGGGAATACTGATCTTCACATGCTTCTAACAACTTCTTGCCATACTCGGTCAAATTTCTGTAAAATTGCTAACGTGAGCTATTACAGGATGAAAAGACCTTTATGCCCATATAAATGCATCTCTAGTGCGGAGCTCTGTCAATTCTGCAAGGATAAGTTTCTGAATTGATAGAGTATTACAGAGTTTGCTGGGGTTTGGAAAAGCTGGTGGCTCAGGTTCACCTGTGCTAGCTTTAGCCTGCATCCTCCGGCAGGGGACACGGGTCCAGGCACCATGGCAGGAAACCCAGGGCCCATAAACACTGTGTGAGGCATACAGGGAAAACCAACCCAAACTCCCACACGAATGGATGGGCTCTGGGCTGCCATTACCTCTCAGAAATGAGACTTGGTATTATGGTAAATAGTGCTGTAAAACCTTAGTTCCCAACTGTTTGACAGTCTCAAGAAAAAACAGACCTAATACTGTGGATCATTTAAAAAGAAAACGGAGGAGAAAACAGCAGACGCTATTGTGCCTCTGTGTTGTGTGTGCTTCTGCTGCAGCTCTCAGAAAACAAGAGAAGAGGATGAGAAAAAGTGCAAGGACGAGTGGCCGGGGTGATCAAAGGCACGGAGCGGTCCCTGTACGCAGAGCGGCCAAGTAGGACGGGGCTCCTGCCGTAGGATGGGGAAGAGTTGGCTGCCGGGTGTGATGCGAAGGGTCTGTAAGTCGTGGGCAGTGCGGGAGGGGTACCCGGCATCTGACAAGCTGAGAGCTAGGAGACTCAGGTGGAATTCCTGGGCGTTCAGTTCAGGGTAGAGCAGAGGAGACAGTTCTTTGGATACATAATTAAGCTGGGGAGCCTTTTCCCACATGAGGCTGTGGATGCCAAAATTTACATGAGCTCAGGATGAGGCTGGGCAGGTTTGCAGAGGAGAAATCCACTGAGTGATACAGTTAAAAAACAAACCAACCTGTCTGGGTCAGGAAGTTGCTGAGCTGTGAATCACTGAAGGAGGCCAGGAGGGAAAGTTTTCTCCTTTTTCTTATGCTCCTCCTGAGGCATCTTTTTGGCTACTTGCCCCCAGTGGCTTCTCCAGCTTAAGAAAGCCTTTAAAGGTTTCCAATCAAGAGAAACCACCTGCTTGTGAAGGACAACAAATGCAAGAAGGGCAGGGGTGTGAGGGTCACTCAACCCAAAGCTGAAGAGTTGGGGGCGCAGGGACAGCCAGCAGAGTGCCCAGCAGCACCCACTACCTCCAAGGCACCCAGGGGACAAGGAAGGGGTGCTGCCGGTGGGGACGCGGGAGGACGTGCAAATGGAAACTGTCCCCATGGCATCTTCGGAGGAGAACAGCGCCAGCATCTGGGGCTGTCCAGGCACACCAAGGAGGTGTGGGTGTGGAGGCATGAGTGCTAACATGATGGGAGGAGGGTAACCCAAGCCTCAGCAGCAGGGTTTTGGGGGGAGGCTGAAGCAGCATTGGGATGCAAGGATGTGGCCGGAGGTCTCTGGTGCCGCAAGGCTGGGCTGGTGAGCATCTGTCCCCCTGTGCCTTGCCTGGTTTGCCCTGACGCAGAACTGGAGCCAGACCTGTGCATGCCCCTGTGCTGAGGACACTTCAGAGGCAGGAGGAGGCCAGGGGGACGTGCTGCATGGCATCCCTCAGCCGTTGTGACGCAGGGAGTTTTTGGGACATGCACTTTGCTGGGGATCCCTGCGTGGGAAGCAGGGGTGGAGGGGCCAGCCTCAGGAGGGACTGTCTCGGTGCTGGTGGGATTAAAACATTTTGCATCACAGTCTGTGGGCTTTCTGGAAAAGCTGGCTGAAAGGTTTTTTCTATTCTTTACAGTTTAGTACTAAGAAACCAGGCTCCCCAGCAAAGTTTTATGCTCTGTGCCATACCACATGTGAAGTTAGGGCAGAACCCAAGAAGGAAAGACAGAGGCCAACGGACTGCAAGCTCCCTGCCATACAGCAGTGTAGGCTATGTATACCTGGTGCCCAAATTTTGACAATGCATTTAAAAATGGATGCCTATTCAGTAATCGTTCTTCCTTCAGGCAACACTAACCTCTTGAACCATAAGATCTTTAGGCCTCCAAGATCCACTGTCCCCAAAGTGGAGATGACCACAGAGGCAGTATTCATCTTGAGCAAATTTGACATCCATCTTGCTTGCCTAAATCCCAAATTAGTAGCCTTCTGGAGGGGGAAGGAGCAACTAAACGAATTCCATTCCTGCTCATTAAGACCTGAAGGAGCAGGGCTGCTCTTCAGTCTCTCTCCTTTTGTCCAGTCGTCTCAAGCCAAGCCGTTGCAGGCCAGAGCACCCACTGGTACTGGTTCCCCACGGGACTGATTCTCTGACCCCAGGCACCTCAGCCGCGCCGTCTGCGAGAGCGGTGAGAGCCCTGCCTGGCTCCAGCATTGCCAGGGCATTGGTGCCACCCAGCAAGCGGCCTGATGCCCTGCAGAGAGTTCTGCTGGGCCAGAAATGTTAAGCTGTGAATGAGATTTGTATTCTTTCCAGCGGGATGTTGATAAAAGCAGGTGGAAAGTTGCTTCTTTGAATATCTGATTTTTACCCTGACAATTTGTCTTGACATTTCCGCGTCTTTAAAATTCTTTTTACCCCCTCCATCTTTTCTGTGCATTGTTTTTCTGTGGCAGTCTTTTTGTCTTCATTGGTTTTGCTTCTGTAAAGGACTTTGCATAATGTTTTCCTTCAAATTGTTCAAAGTTTTCCCTTTATTTCAAACTTGCTGGAAAGTTTGCTTCAATCTCAAGTTGCTGTGAGACTCTGCTGTGTGGTTTCTAGGTCTTCTTTTGCTTTACAATGTCCTTTTTCTCTTAGGCACTTTCCCTTGAACAGCTCTACGGTGGTGATAGCATGAAAAGTCTCTGTATCCCTCTGTGTCTCTATATAGAAGTCTAAAATAACAGTGAGAGAAAGAGAGACAAAGCAAGCAATTTCTTTAATATAAAATAAGGGATATTTATTGGTAGGATATTTATTTGTTAAAATTCCCTGATAGTATGAAGAGAAGCTTCACCATTTTATAAAAAATGCATGCTTATTTTTCTTCATATGTTCTAGTCATACCACAGTCTTTTCACAAAAAGAACAAGCATTTGTTTTTGTGCTGTGTGCCCAGAACAGCTACCACCTGACCATCGTCCTGCTAGGATTTGGTGCTGAGGAGGTGCAGCCTGATGTTCAGAGTGCTCCTGGTTTTACTGGGGACCATTGGGAATGGCAGGTGCTGCAGGTCTCTGAATCAGGATGGGTTTACGCTTTGACTTGCTGTCAGAGAGTGGTACAGTGTTATATATATTCTGTTATAGATATTTGGGAGAGTACATCTCCTGAAGGCCTCTCAAACAGATCCTTTTCAACAAAAACACTTGATTCCTGGAACAGTTCCACGTGCGTGGCACTGGGTCTGATCTGAAGCCCACCGAGACCAGCGAGCACCTTTCTGCTGGTACTCAGTCAGGCTGTAACTGGATTTAAAAAGTGACCTACATCTTTTGCTCCGTATCTCAGGCTCTCTTTGCGTAACCATCCATAGGTGGTCTAAATTTACCACTGCAGTGGGAAAGCCTGAATCCACGAGCAGCGGTGGGTCTAGCTATTTAAACTGCTTTTCATCCTGATCTCAGAACCACGAGTAAGACTTGCACTTACCATTTTTGTCAGCAGAGCTAAGATGGTGAGTATTTTCATTAGTGACCATTTTTGTTTCTGGTTCATGGCTATACCACCAGGAGCTACAGTGGGGACCAGCAAAAGAATTCTTTAGCTGATACTCCTTATTTTGCTGACTAGCGCGTGTTTGCTAGCCTGACAGAAGTGCATTTTGCTTTCCAATATAGTTGTGTTTAGACTGAGAGGCCTTTTCCAGCTTGGAAGTTTTGCCAGTGGACTCGGCCCTTTTTGAATTTCAGATGCAGGCAGATACAGGTGGGCTTTCTGCATCTGTGTCTTGCCCTACCTCTGTTTCTTTGCAGAGGCAAGATGGTGCCAGTCAGCCCACGCCGCCAAAGAGCTACTAGGAAAAGCTATAGGACTGCAAGTGAGTCCTCGCATCTCAGCTGTGTCACCCAAAGCAAGCTGGCAGGTTTATAAGTATCTGCTTAATATCTGAGGAAAGGTGGAAACTCCTTTTGAAGATGGTATCGGACCTTTTGTCATCTTTTTTCCTTTCCTTATGAATACTTCTTATGTAAAGTATCACGGAATCGTCATTTAAATTAGTGGAGCGATGTTGCTTTGGAGCAGTTGCTGTTGATGCAGAAAGGGAGAGTAGGCTTTGGGCATGAGCCTGGGGTGTTGGGTAGGCACTGGCGCGTGAAGAGTGCAACCCGTCGCTCAGGGCAGGTGACCGAATGGCGTCTGGCCGACCACGTCTGGAACAAATGGGACACCTTTGCCTTTGGAGGCAGCTGATACAAACTGTATTTAAACTGTGTTTAAAATGGGCTTTATTAACACAGAACTCTTTAATTCAGCACTGGGAAGGTAACGTGTGCTGTGTGTTGCCCTCTTCTTGTCAGCCTTTAGGATGGAGGTTGGGTTTTCCTCAGGGTGCAGCTGGTTGGAAGTGCAAGAAACTGTTGTGGTTTCTGGGATTTGAGCAGGTCAGCCCGGCAGAGCGAACCTGGGATGCAGGAGCTGGGCAGCAGTGGACATTGTGCAAAGCAGAAATGCAATGCGGGGCCTGAGGCCAGTGGTCGGCAGTGGCTGGTTCTGCTTCTTCCAGCTGGGAGAGGGATTATTTCAGCGCAGCGGAGTTCCCTGCGACGCAGCCCTCCCAGCGAAGGGCACAGTGATTCATCCGCTAAGTGGATGGAGCAAAAGCAGTAGCGATTCACTGTTGTTTATTATAGGGGTACCGTGCGTTATGCCTGGTTTTTTAATTGTGATATTATAAGAAAACTTTCTGGAATGAAGAGAGTTTTGTGTTAAAGTGTCTCCTGAATCAAACTGTTTTCTCATGCAGCAAGTTTCTCTCAAGGTAGAGAGAATGTTCCCAGAGAGAGCAGGATGGGAAAACTGGAGGTCATTTTGTTAGCTGCAAACTATTGGGGATGTGGAGGAGGTGGAGGGGTGTTTCACAGTTGCTCATGGTGGTTAAGACCAAAGCACTTGATCACATCAAGTTTTTTGAGCTACTGGTTTTACGGCTGGGTGTTTGCTGCCATGAGCTAGGGTTTTGTAAATGAGGCCTTTATATATTCTGCAAAATATTAACAGGTTTACTCTCCCTGCACATTCTTCATTCATTGCTACACAACAGCAGAGAGCAATTTAGCTCCCTGGCAGTGTATTTTAGTAAGACAGCAAAGTGTCTCTGTTTACTTATGCTATACAATTCAGTAATTGTACTGCAAATCTTGGCCAAGTTCCTGAATAGTTGGGGCCTAAAAACAAGCTCTTAAATTCATTTTTAGGTTCTTAAATAGAAGGTCTGATTTTTCAAATACTGAGTCCATCCTGACTCTTGCTGACTTTTTAGAAGCCAGTAGGCTATCAGCATTTTGAAAATCAGGCCTGCTGTGTGTTCCCACGCTTGTATGGGGAAGCTAAACTATGGTTTAGACTCCTTTTAATATTTGTCTTTGTAATATTGCGGTGCCTGTTTTATTCTCTGCATTGCAATAATTCCTAGTGGAGCTTATTCATGCTGACAAAGTGTCAGTTTGGATTGATTAAAATGGCCAGTAAAAAAGTTGCCAGCAAGGTTGCTATTTGAAATCTTTTCTGGAAAATGAAGAGATGCACAGAGTAAGAACATTTCTGGCAAGTGACTGTTGGGTTTTTTTGGGGGGTTGGTTTTTTTTTTCATAAACGGGCAGGCTATAAATACCGTCTTTCATATAACATACGCTTCACTGCCTGTGCCTGACAACTAACCTGAGTGAACTAGGGTTCATCAGAAAGGCTGGTTTTGCCCTCAATATTATTGGGAGCTCTCCAGTGCCCCTTGGTGAGGTTTTTTCTCCTGTGTGTCAGTGCAATAAGGCTTTCTTTCCTTTATATAATTTCAAGACAATTCTGGTTCATTACTTCAAGGGGCTGAGCTAAATTCTTTCCTCTGGACCATTTTAAAAGAAACCGTTTAAGCCTTGAATACTTACGCTGGCTGCAGCAGCAGATGTGTGAAAGAGTGGGCATTCGCTTTGTTTCTTGATGCTCATCCTCAAGAAGAGGAGACTCTCCTTAATCTGTGGGCTCAGAAGCACAGCAGAAGGACTCTTTGACCTAAGATAAAACAATGACAAAACCATTCCTGTGGAAGCACAGCCTGCAGGTGCTTTGGGATGCTTCTGGAATATATTACTGGGAATAACTTACTTTCTTTTCAAAAGAAAATCATACCGATGCCTTTAGGAAAAAAAAACAGTCTTGTGTGATGAGGGGAAAGGGAGGAAATTATTCTTGGTAATATTTAAAAGTTGTTAAATTCAGAAGGCCCTGGAATGGGAGGATGTAACGTAGGGTAAATCAGCAGAGTGATCTGGCAGGATTGCAAAGGCGACTGAAAGATTTTCTCATTTTGGTCTTGGAGATCTTACATTTCTTCTAATCAGATGCCCTGATGGATCAAAATTTGCAGCATTTTCAGTAATCAATATGCACTTTTTTTCTCAAATGAGGGCCTCTCCTGAGAAAAGAATTTTGTTTTGTAAACCTTATTTGGCTGAGACTGACTGCCTGTTTCCATTCCCCTTGCAGAGGCACGGCGATCGCTGGAATTGTTTTCGGTATAGTATTTATAATGGGAGTGATCGCCGGGATTGCCATCTGTATCTGCATGTGCATGAAGAACAACCGTGGGACTCGAGTAGGGGTCATCCGAACTACGCACATCAACGCCATCAGCACGTACCCAGGTAAGGAAGCGAAATGACACCCCCGGCAAGAGTGCCTGCCTTCATGGTAGAAGCATATCCTTGGATAGTTACGGCTCCGCAGTAAATGGGGGATGTGAATACAGCAGGCGGCTCTTCTCAGTCCGGAGGGGAGCGGCACGGCTCCCTGCTGAGAAACGCAAGGCAGCTCAGCGTGCGCAGCGTTCGTCAGTGCAGTGCTCTGCCTGGGCTGATTTATTCAAGCCACTCAGTGGGCTAATGAGATCTGGCGGGGTGCCGTACTCACACAGCTGTATGGCTTGCAGTGCCCGCAGCAGCATGTTGAGACCTCGCTCGCGGCAGAGCTGTGTTGTGCAGGATAGACCTTCTCCCTGTGCCGGAGGCTCCCTGGTGATAGATCGGTTGTTCTTCTTTTCTGGTCTGGTTCTTGTTATTTACTCTTGCTCACATGCGGTCAGCTCCCTTTCATTGGCCAATATAATGGGGGCCCGGCATACCCGCGAGAAGGGAAAACCTGGACAGTAAGGTCTGTGGGTCATAGCACAAAGGCTTCGAGTTGTGCCATGTGGAGTCCAGTGCAGCCCCAGCTGGCTGGTACTTGGCCAGAGCTCACAAGCCCTGCTGGGTGCTGCGGGATCCCAGATGACTTCTGCAAAGGCACACAGGCGTCTTTGCAGTGCCTTCTCTGCGGTGTGTCCCAGGAGGGACCGCTGGCTGACAAGCGGTGCTGGATCCGAGCTAGCTGTCTGCATGCACCTGGCACCATGCCTGAACCGACAGGAACTTGGAACATGGTGCAGAGGTGCGCCGTTGTGCTTTGGTCAAAGTTAGTTGAGATCTGGCGGTGCTTGTTAGCTCTAGCTTAGTGTTGGACGTGCTCAACACAGGCTTGTCTGTGGGCTTACATTGTTTTGGTGTAATGGTTTCTTAGGTGCAGGGCAGCACCAGGGGAGGCACGGAGCCTAAGTCGGATCTGGCACAGAGCTAATAAGCTGTCACAGGTTCTGGGGCCCCGGGGCCTCTTGGATCTGCTCCAGTGCAGTTGTGCCCATAATGAGTGGGAACTGGTACATCAGGCTGTACCTGAGCTAGCTCTGTGCAGAGCTGCTCTCTGCACCACGTTTGTGAACTCGCACCAGTCTAGGATTGGGGTACAGGAGCACCAAAGGTGGATCTGAACCGAGCCAGCTGGGGTCTGCAAGGCTCAGTTGTCTGGGCTCCCCACCACGAGAAAGTGGCCACGTTGTTGAAGAGCAAAGCTGACCCTGGAAGCAGCATAACAGTGTTTATGCAGTGCAGCTATGTATCTGCTTCAGTGACACTGTTAATTACAAATCCAGGAGCGATTGCCTTGGGATAACTTGAGAGTTCACTGCAATAAACGGCAATGGTGTTTCATGGATGGAGTCCCCTCATCCCACTCTTAGAGATCCCCTGCCTTTATTCTCCATCCTGTTGGAAAGGTTGCAGCAAACCCCAGGTGCATTATGTATACTTACAGGCAAGCTATGCAATATTTATTGTGTTCCTTTATCACATTCACTGCTCTGAGTGTTTTCTCCCTCATGCTCTTACTTTCCAGTTAAACTAAAACCATCTATAATCATCCTTATCATTGCAACATTGTTTTGCATAGAGAGATGAGTAATGAAAGAAAACTGCAATATTCTCAGCCATGAATTGCTGAAGAGCTACTTCAGAATCTAAGAGTCACGGCAAGCTGTAGAAACAAGAGCAAAATGCAGACTCTGGGGCTGTAGCCTTTTCCTCCTCAAGTCCGCTCCTGCAGTGACTCACCCCTATCTCACCACCCCCAGGCAGTCTGACTCTGCACGCTCCCCGTTCCTGGTGCAGACATTAGTTTGAGCAGTTCTTCCTCACAGAAGCAGCAGTTTTTTGGAGGATGGGGAAGCTCTGAAATTATTCCTGTGTTCCCCGCTGTCATAAACACTTCTGGACTAATGACTGACCTGGCTTTGGCTGCAGGGTTTATGATCAACCCTCCCCCCTGCCGTTACCTGTTTTGGACAGGAACGGCAAACAAGGGGGGATGCCCTTCCTTTGGCCTCAGCCACAATGGCAGATGGGTTTTCAGAGAGCAGGAGTGCTTTTCATGGCACATGGGGATTTGAGTCTCTTTCCCCAATCACAAACATCCTACGTTTCTGTTTCCTCTCTATTTAAGTGCTATTTCACTACCAGTCTAGGGACGTCTAGGGAGGGGATAGGAAAGCATCCACGGTGACATGACCAAAGAAGCAGGCTCAGGACCTTCAAATTTGTAGAGACTACTCTAATGGAGTCTTGATACGGAGCCTTTGGTTCCTACCGTGCTATCATTCTGCAGCATTTACTGTCTTTATGATCACTGATTTAATCCTTCCTCTGCAAGGTTATTAGAAGTAGTTGAGAAAATATTTTCAGTTGTTTGTGAATATTTTCATCATTTCCTAAATGCCTGACCCAGTTTACAAATGTGGGCTTCTCCTCGGATATCTCTGTTGGGGTGAACAAGGTGAACTCTTTGTTCTTCCTCAGCCCAAGCCCTGTGAACAACCTGGGAAGATGTCCAGCATTTGCCCTGGAAGCTATGATGCTGCCGCGCAGTGAGGAGCTTTCAGCTGTGTTTGGCATGGCATGGCATGGCATGGCATGGCAAACATCTCCGGGAGATCCCAGAGGGTGGCTAAGAGGTCTGTGGAGGTCTGCGAAAGCCCTGGCTACGCTGTCAGTTTGAGGCAACATAAGTCCATGTTACTGCTGAAGGGGGTGAAAGGGGATGGATCTGCTAAAAACCCAACCTTCCTCTGCTGAAGAAGTGCAGCTCTGCCACATCACCCTGGTATCATCTGCCATGTGGCCACTCAAGCACTGTTACCAGCACACCATGTCAGTGAGCACATGGCTAAGGAGTGAAGGAAAGGGCAACAGGGAAGGACTTGCATTGACATAAAGTGACTATGTAATGACAGTCTGAAAAAAGAACAAATGAGCGCAGTGCCAGGAGATTTACATCTGTTGTGTGGAAGTCTGAATGTCAATTAGAAAATACTTGGGGGCCCACATCTGAAAAAAAAAAAGCTGTTTAACTATGTCTTCTTTTTTCTCCCATTTCAGTGGCTCCACCACCATACAGTTACGAATACGAAATGGAGTACCCAGCTGACCTACCTCCACCTTATACTCCAACTCCACAGACTTCAATACAGTATCCCCCGCCCCCTCCTTACCCTGGATATTCAGGGAAATAATTACATGGCTTCATGTGGATATTAACTGCCTGTTGAAACAGCCAGCACCATTGGAACAAATACTGTCAGCTCAGGGACAAATAGGATGGGGTCTGCATCAATACATATGGCCAGGTGTTGAAGTAACCTGGCAGGATTGTCGTGGCTCAGGATGAAGAAAAATATTGTCCGCTCTGGACCATCGTGTTTCATGATTAAACAACGCATGACCAAAGAAACTGTTCCTGTAAGTTAGTGTCTGACGAGCAGTGCTTAGCATCAGTGCTTAGCTTCAGCTGCAGCCCGCTACAGCCCCTGGGAGCGGGGATCTTCTCATGTAAGAGCGTGCAAGTGGTGCAAATGGTTCAACAAGCTGTTTCAAAAGCACAAGAGGCAGCTGCTGGGGCTTATTTGGGGGGAAAATGCCAACTGTTGTCTTCAAGCATGTGTTACACCTTTTCTTGAATAAGGAAGAACAAGGAAGACTGAAGCTATTTTCAGTTTCTACTTCAGGCTGATAATACCCAATGATCAGCTATGCATGTTGGTCTGATAAGCATATTATCAAGAGAAGTGCTGTTGGAATTAGTGACCAAAAAATGATGGAGATTATTTTTGGCCAAGTGCAGGTTGGTTTAAGTGCCTACTTTTTAAACAGTTTGAGACTAGTTTGTGGCCTGAAATGTAAGCATAAAGAGCATTTTTATATGTGAAATCCACTAATTTATAGCTGATTGACTTTTACCTGGACTTAAATACTGTATACATTGGACATATGTTACAATGCCTTTTTTATCAGCAAATGATACTTTGATTTTATAAAAAAATACTTAATCGGGAAAACTCACAAGTGGGAGAAGAAACACAAACCAAATATTAAAACTTCATAGATTTGTCTTCAACTGGATTGCATAAAGACTATTTTTTTAATCATATTGTTTACCAGTAATAATGATATTCAGCCTAACCAAAGAGATGAGCAGAGAGGCTGTGAGTATCAGATTACTTTTGAATGTTGTCTTGGGCATTTTAAAACCATAAATCACCAAATATTATTTTTTGCATTTGTCACACACATTGGTCAAACTTACTTAATCTCTACTGTATAAAATACAGGCCTTCATGTTTTAAAGTGTTCCATATATTTGTGGGGCTAACTGCAATTCAGCAGCAGCTATTTGACTTCAGATTAGAGTATCCCATTACCTAAAGCATCATCCTTCAATGGTAAGATTAGTATTCTTCTCAGTTTTATATGCAAACCACAAAGACAGTGATTCTATTTGGGGTTTTAAAAGTGCAAACTAAGTGCCCTTAGTTTGAGTTGGGTGGCTGGGCAGTTTGAGAATGCTACAGCCAAAGTAGCGGAAGGTGACAAAAATATGGCACCTAGAGTTCCGGATGCAGCATCAGGTCCATATCAGAGGGAGAGGCTACAGCTTACCACTGATTGCCAGAGATCAGAACACTTGTAAATGTTTTCCAGTGTAGCCTTCATCTTCTTTTCAGGTATATCAGTGTATTAATGAATAAAAAACCAGCTTGCAAAAGGTGGTACCATATCCAAGTGAGGTCAACTGACAACCTGTCATCACCCCCCAAGACTGATTTTTCTGGCGTTCAGTCCTGATTCAGGGAAGAACGCAAGCAAGCTTTAACTTTGAGCACAAAAGTTACTCGGAGGCTTTCCTGTAAACAAGACTTTGTGGACTGTTCTTGCTCAGATTTTGTAATTGTATTTGTCCTTTCCAGGCTGACTAAGCTTGTCCTCTTGAAACCCCACTTGAAAGTGCACATGGCCTCAGTCCTCACCACTGTAAGTTCAGAAGATCTGTGTTGTGGCCCTTGGCCAAACTGAGCCTTGAGTCACAGGCCCATTTGCTACCTAGGCATTTGTAACCTGGTCAGAGGAAAACTGAGCTGCATCACAGGTTCTGGTTGCTGCTAGTTCCTTGGAGTCTTCTCCAAGGAAGGACAGTTACATTCTCATTTCTGTTTTGCTGTTCAGAGGTGACAAGTCCTGAACTAGGTTATCCTTACAATTACTTCTGCTCTGGCCTATGTCCTGTGACATTTCAGCTGGTACCATGACCCCTCAAGAGACGGATGTTCCTCAGCTGAAACCCTCCCATGAAGGAGGTGCCCACCTTCTGCGCGGTGTTTTGGCAGTCCCTACTCAAAACCATCTGCTGGGGTGTTGGATGTGCCTGCCAGCATAGTGGCCAGCATGAAGAACAGCTAAGCATAGTTTTCTCTATCAGAAATCCTGTTTGTGCCACATTATTCTACACTAGTACATCAGCACCTTCTAGTTGATCACACCGGATGATATTTCTGTGCCAAAAAGTTACCTGTAGATAACGAGTATTGTCATTTCCCCCACTTTTCTATTTCATTTCTTTGTGCTGAACATGCAGACACACAAATCAAAGAGCAGTTTGTATTTGATGAATCCAGTCTCCTGAAAAATACGGAGAAAGAAAACTATCCTGTAGGTCGTAAATCTTCCCTGAGAGGAAGAATTTCTCCAGCTGTGACATTTGTCAGAACAAGTTATAAAGCAGGTTTCTTAAATAAAAAGGCATTTGTGGAAAATAACTAAAAGTCTTTGATCACAGAGTCCTCTGTTTTTCAGCTTTGCGATTGAGTGTTGCCTCTGATGATGTTGCATAAAGCTGACGGTGACTGAAGTACCTACAATGTGTACGTGCCTTATTCCAGGGAAAAATTATGGAAATAGCAATTTGAGAATTTCGTAGCGATAGCGAGCTATTTGTTTGATATGGAAACACTAATGAGGATGTTGATTTTAGTATGTTAATTAATGTTCTGCAGATCCATAAATATTGGGCCATACCCAGCAATGATTTTAATCTCAAAGGACACCACATCTCTTGTCCTTGCCCCCTAAGAGCATAAAACATAAAGGTGTTGCCCTTCCAGCAAACCAGGTGAAACAAATGCAGAGCAGCCTCTTTTCAGAAAGAGGTGATGATTGCATTGAAAATAAGCAAGCAAACTGAGACAGCCAAAGAGGAGGAGGGGTTCAGAAAGATTTATGGAAGTAAAGGAATAGAACAAAGAAGTTGCTGCATAAACAAATGGGAGCATTTGCTAACACTACAGTTCTGTTGGTTGAATTTAGTTGAAGTGTTGTTATACCTTAAGTGTTATTTTCCTTGTGTGGAAAGGTAATTTGTTCAGCACCTCCATATTCAAAGTTCCTGCAGTGCAGATATTGCCGGCCAGTAGTCATTTATTCTGTTTCACATGAATAGCTTGCAGATGAGTGGGTTAGTACAAAGAGCTTTTACTTAGACACACCGACTTACTTCAGTCTCATGCCCTACATCATATTGTAAAGTAAGAAAAAAAAACCCACAAAAATGTCTCCTATGGGAAAGGCCAACCGATCTTCTGCTTTTCTCGCTTGGCAGTGGCCAATGTCGCTCATTTGATGGTCAGTGATGGTAGTGTTGCCCTGGGCAGTTCATATACTTGGACGAGATGCTACTGATTTTCTTGCGGTCTCGGGTTGCTCTGCCTTTGCTTCACGATTCCTAGGCTGAGCTGGGGCGGCAGTCGGGGAAGGTCACTGTGTCAGGAGTACAGGACCTGGTCCCACGAGCCTTGGTGTCATAGTTTAGCACATTAGATGACTGCCTGGTCGCATGACTGCAGTCATGGATTGGAAGCAGCAGGAGCTGCAGGTGCTTACAAGGGCACATATGCTTGCATATGCGCTGATGCCAGTCCTCTTTTGTGGAAAAAAATAAATTCTGCGTGATGTCTTAGTTAATCATGTATCGGGGATATTTCAAGCCATGATTCATTTTGCAATGTTAATTTAATCTGGCATTTCTTTAACTTTTTTTTTCCCCCAAAAGAGCTACTTCCAAACCAGTTACCTCTCTGACAGCCTACTGTTTCTCGGGTATACACCAAACAGCAGGAGAAACGTATTTAAGAGCTAATGACCCATTTGGGAGACTTTACAAATTAGGTAATAATCAGTTGGAGGAGTTAAAAGGCCAAGGCAAAGCCAAGGGAAGTTAATGTGCTAGGTTGCCATTACCTAAATGACACACTCTGATTAAAGGATCATTAGTGCTATTACAAGCCTTTTTTTATTAATGAAAAATGTAATGATTTGCTTTTTTAATGTTGGTAACTTTGAAAGATGCAGTTTTGCCAGTGTACTAGACCAGATTTTCAACAGTGCCACAATGAAAAGATCAGATTGCTCCGTAGAGCATCTGGATCGATATTAACACTGTTCCTGGTACAGTAGAAATAGAGTCTTTCAATTTAAAGCAAATGTTCTCAAGACCCTTTGTGAAACCACAATGATATTTTTTGGATGTAATGGGATAGTTCATAAAGCACTGATGGCTATCTATTAGAATAGTAAATGTTTGGCATTTCTGTATTCACTGTCATCCTGAAAGTTCTCCAAATGCTTTAGTAACTAGAAAAATAATTATTTTAGTCACCTAGGAATAAAATGCACCAGGTATTTGACAGCACACAGGAATAATATGTAACACCCTGAGGCAGAAATCGCACAAAAGAATTAAGGGAAATTGAATATATTTCTTGAGTTTCACTAAAATGTCAGTGCTTGGACAAAACGCCTTGAGAAAATAACAACCAGGACCTTTTATCATTATTATTTCCCAGTGGGTACCCCTAGTCTAGTGGTGGTTTTTATATTGCAGCAATGTAGGAGGTCCGAAAAGCAGAGTCCCTGTCCAAGCCTGGATTGTAGTGCACCCATTCTAAAAACACCCCTCACGCTCCGTTGTGCTCTTGGCCTGCAGCTGAAAGAGATGAACAGAGGACTACAGAAAGGAGGGGTGATGGCCCCTCGCTTTACAAAAGGGAGAGAGATGGGGAAAAGCAAAGTGGTCGAGACTTGTTGATTCCGGGTGACCTGCAGAGGACGGCTGGCTGACGCTGTCGCCAGTGGCTGTCGCTGCGGGAGGAGCGAAAGCCGTGAGCACGGACTGCGCTGATGAGCTGCCACGCAGTCGGGAGGACAGCCCAGAGAAGGATCCAGGGAGCTCCGGCTCGGGGATCGGGTAGCTCGAGGTGCTGAAGGCAGTAGCTAGAGCAGAAACGTTTGTCTGCCCGGTTCGCTGTGAAGATGAGGTGGTCAGTATTTACACAGAACTGGAAATGGGAAATGTGAATTATTTTTGTTACACTGTGCACCATTACTATTTTGCATCCTTGGTGGAGACTAGGAAAGGGCAGCCTTTGGATGCCGTTGCTATCACAGTGATGACTAAGAATGGACTAAAGCCAACAGAAACAAAAGGAAAGCCAAAGACTTAGGTGTTTCTGAAGAAAGCGGGGTTTTTTTTGTCAGCCTGGCATATGGTGCCAGTTCCTTCACGGAGGCAAGCTGGCCTGCTGCCAGCAAAGGCAGCTGATTTTAAACAGCTGAAGCCTGCAGGAGGGAGGCTGAAGTGGGAACTGCGTAATGCTGGTTTTCCCCAGGCCTGAGTCTTCACCTGAGCTCACTCGCCGCAAACCTGCTGGGGGGAGAGGCTTCAAGGCAGTTCTCCTTTTGTGCAGTAATGCCCAGCGGGCCGTCTCAGCCCCTAACGCAACACATCTGTGATACGTTCCTTTTCAGGAGCACGGGCAAAACCATTTTTTCATGGCTGGTAAGCCATTCCCAACTTCCTCTGGATAAATCCCGTGTCATATTGTCAGGAAGTCCTCCATTACAGGAACTAATCTGGACACCACTGGTACGGCCTTTCGCTAGTTTATCCAGATTGCCCGATCTATTTTATATTACAGCATATTTACCAGTGACTCATCTCGTTGCCCTGATTTTACATGCTCCCTCAAGATATTCTTAGGGCTGTGTCCTTATTTTACTCTTGCTTGCCGAAGAGCTTTGCTGAAGAGCATTGATGGCAGGAAAGTATTTTCCAGGCAGACCCTTCCCCTTCTCCCCTGCATCACCACTTCTAGGAGCTGCCCGGGAAGGCTGGGCTCTGCAAGGCTCAGCCCTACCCTGGTGTTAAACATCACCTCCTCTGCAGGGGAGGAAGACCAGCTGTTCAGCAGCTATCCTGAGATCACCCTCAGCCCAAGCTTTGCTTGCCGTGAAACTCCATTCTCTCTCTTCCCAAAAATCCAAATGTGGTCAGTGAGTTTAGAAAGAGGAAAGGGAAATGGAAAAAGAAGTCATGCCCACTTCTGCTTTCTGGTTTAGCTCAGCCCTGAGGGATGTCTTTTCCCATGTGTATTGCCAGCTATCAAGGTGATAGCCTGTCTCCTCTTTGCTGAATGTTTCTGTTTTCCTTTGCTGTAGAGCATCTTTAACAGGAGGGGAGGGTGTGCTGTGGGCATCTGTGCGACTGCAAAGCCCAAATGTTCCCTGGGGCTGTCTTGTGATCATAGAATCTGAATCATTTGGTTGGAAAAGACCTTTAAAATCATCGAGTCCAACTGTAGATTTTGGTACCTGTAGCCCCCTGCTTTGCATCTGGACATTTATAAACGATCGCTCAACTGGGAAATTGTTTTTACCCTTTTTGTGGAAGTATAATACACTTACTGGCTTAATTTTTAGATATCTTAATATCCCTTAGTCTTATACAGGCAGCAACTTCTTGGTGACTAGGCTGTGCTTAATGAAACAAAATGTTAATCTATGGCTGGGAATCCAGTGAATCTGTGTAGTGGGACTCAAGCCCTTTTAGTATACCCTGAAACTTGAACAATAACTTGACAACTACAGATTGTATAGGTTGTGTGGCGGGATATGCAGAACATGCACGTGGAATAAATCTGTCTACCTGCGACTGGCCCTTGTTTGAGGCTGAGTATCGTAGCAGTGAGCCGCTTTGCTATGGTGATGGGCTTGGGTGGTTAATTACTTGCCAAGATGTAAAGGGATGCCAGGGTACCTGCCATTTATTGACAGCTAGGAGACAAGGTTGCTTCTGTACCTGCTACCTCACATAGAAGAATTTATGAAATCATCTGAGGCTGCTCTTGTCAATTATCATCATCATTATTTCTGTGTTTAAAAAACAAGGCAGAGTTCTTGTGGGCATTCATCAAAGAAGTGCTGTGGTAGTGCTGTCTCCATTACCGTGCCTCAGCTGAGACCTCATCAGGTAAATTCTTGAGATTTAGGAATGAAAATAAATTTGTATATGCTGTATTACTGTTCCTCATTTGGGAGTGCTCTTCCTCTGACGTGGAAGGTGGGGGATCAGCCACCGGATTCAGGATTGGGAAATCACCTCAGACATGCGTGTGCACATTGTGATGAACCTGGAGATAAAGCATCCCAGATGGGCGATAGATTTGAGATCTTCACCAACAAACTGTGAATCTATGTTTAAGAGGTCTGCCACAGCCCTCACTACATTGTCACTGTATATCCACCTTTGTAATCTTGAAGAGACTCCAGCGAAGTCTAAATGGTGCCTGACACATCTGAGAGGCTGGTAGAGTAAAACAAAGCTTCCACCAGCTCTCACTATGTGATGACAATCCAGCTAGGGCAGGTTGGCAATTCTTCCCTGCCGGGGAGGGCTCCCCCTCCCCAGCTGTGCGTCCTCACCCTGCTCTGTAGAAGTGGCCGTTCCCTGGTTCTGCAGGGGCTGGTGTGCAGCACCCACAGGGTGGCAAAACGAGTGGGGGACATGGCAGTAAATCAGCTTGGCAAGAGCCAATACTTGCTTTTATTGAAAAATCGATCATTAAAATCCTTCTGGTTGCTGGTGTTTATTGCTGATTATAATTTCTGGTCAGCCTCAGCGATGGAAATTGAGGACAAGCTGTGACTAGTGATGTGGCTCAGAGAGGGGATGCTGTATGTCTGGAGGACTGAAGTCCTGCGGAAAGGTAAGATTAACTTGGCAATCAAGAAGCCTGGGAAAAGTTGCAACACAAACATGCAGGTTTGTTGACGCTTGTTTTTAAAGCCAGAGGAGCAGCATCTGGATGTTCCTATCCCTTCGATGCCTGTCATATTCATTTAAAAAAAAAAGATCAGGAGCCCAACACATGTTCTTTCTCTAGCTGACCAGTGCAGAGAATTTCCTTTTTAAGCCTGATCTACTGGGTGGTAAGCTCAGACAGCGATCCTTCTGACACCAGTAAGGACATTAAAAGGGATTGATTCAGATCTTAGATCTTGACTTGTGGGAAGTGAGGGAAAACAAAGCACCCCACTAGTTGGAGCTCAAGATTCACTGACATTTTAAAGGACCTCTCCATCCATGGATAGATAATAGACTTACTTTGATCATGATAGTCAAGGTACCTGATGAAAGTTTTCATAAATGAAATAGGATGACACTGATCAGTTCTGTCTGTGACAGAAGAATAATTCTGGCCTAGACAGAGCAAAGTGTCTGGTTCACATGGTGCCCTATTCACCATGACCCTCACGTAAGACTTGCATGGTGAAGTTGGATTAAGCAAAGTGGGATCTACAACCAGAAATACACTCACTCATTTTATATCAATTTGATACGCTGGTGGTTTTGACCTTTGCAATTGAAAAGAGCAATTAAGTCTCTGCCATTTGCTTTTTCCATGCCTCAAGAGTAAGAAAACGGAGTACAGGCTGACCTCTGGCAATATCTCTGCCAAACCTTGCCCTCCTGCAGAGTCTAGTGACAGCATGGATGGAGGGAACGGGCACAGCTCCGAGAATCTGCATCCAGCCTTGGGAACTGCTGGGCAATTATGTGGCCAACTCTGTAATATCTAGACTCTTAATTTTTGAGGCAGTGTAGTTACTTTGCATAAGTTTTCCATATCTAGGTGTCTACCCAAGAGTTGCGAATATTTTGTTTGACTTCCCAGCTTCTGAAAAAAAAAAAATCCTCCTTCCAGTATGAATGATGTATTGCTATGAAAGGCCAATTCCAGTGGATCTAAGGGCTAAGCAAACAAAGTGATAAATCTTCCCTGGGCTTCACCTGAAGACTTCCTCACTTTAGGTAATTAGCTCCAGTCCACCCTGGGTACAAGGGCTGGAAAATGACAGCCAAGGATTTCTGCTAAGGGGAATTTCTCATGCTGGGCAGCGGGAGGGACTTTGGTGCTGCTTCTTTAAAATGTTCATAATGCAATCTAATTTAGAAATATTTCATTTATCCTGGTTATGAAAAGGAAACAAAACAACAGGAGGTAAGGGAAATTTTCCAAGTGCAGATAAATCTTTCTGTTCTTCGTATCTTGGAGGTCAGTGTTTAAAAGTAAGAACCTGTAGATAAAGATCTTCAGCAATTTTCAGTCTTCTCTTGCCTATATTATTTCCCAAGTGGCTGTCAAGTATTATTTCTTCCTGGTGTTGTCAGCTTCTATTGCCTGGTACATGATATATATTTTAATTGACAGCCAGTAACAGCCATTCCAATCATAGCAAAAACAGTATTTTATAGCCAGTGTGGATGGAAGTCGTAACTTGAGGATGTGTCAGTTACTTGTTGGAAATATGAATAATTGATACTGAACATAATACCTTTTTTCAGTCTCTATTTATTAGAGACAATGCAATCACAAAATAGCTTTTTTTTTTAATGGTTTCCTTTATGTATGATTTGCTAGTCTCTGTGTAATTGAGGAAGAAAATTACTCAGCATCTAGTTAGGGTCTGAGTAAAGACTTGCACTTAAGAAACGTAATCAAGCATGACAAAAATACTCAGTTTTGCCCACGGAAACATTGAATACCAGGTCGGCGGTTAAAGTGTCTTGCTAGCGTCGCTCATTGAAATGCGCTGGCAAAAGACTTCAGGTTAGGTCTGCGTGGCGAGGTGGAAGTGTGATTGTCACAGGTCGTTGCACGCCCAGGAGGGCAGCAGGGAGGAGACAACATGCAGCCCCGCAGTGGGGAGGTACACAGGGGCTCTGGAGAGGCCGCACCGCACTCCAAGACTGCTGCTGTAAGCCCCCTTGCCCCCGCGTCTTTGCTGCTGCCGGTACTCATGTCATTACAGTGAATTTGTGTTGGGTGTGTTGAGTTGAGTGAGATGTGATATCCCGCAAAGGCAGCATGAGAACAGAATGTGGCAGGAGAGGTAATGCCTTTTAAAGAAACCTTTCAGTCTGAGCATCCGTTTACATGGAAAGTGAAGCTCCCATGGTGTATTTGGCTTCACTGGTGATTAATATGTTTTACATTACCTGTGTGGTATTGCTGAGCTTGATTATGGCTCGTCATTGGCTTTCCTAACTGATCTTGCAATTTAATTCTTCCTGGGCTGGAGTGGGATACAGAGACTTAACCATTTGCTGAGACCGTGCCACCGCCATCAGTTCTTGTGACAGCTGCAGGCCACCACGCCTGCCCTAAGCCCCTTAGTGGAAGGGAGCATCATTACCCTTGTGCACGCTGCAGGGGTGTTGTCAAGACCAGAAGGATTTTAAAACCATCTAAGTGGGTTGGGAGGTGCCCCTTTTTCCAGCTTTGTACCCGATGTTGTAGGTTATAATTTGCCTTACAACAGACAGCATACAAGAAGGTTGTCTTTTGATAAACGAAGGGTGAATATGAGCAGGGTAGGACAGTTTTCTTTAATTTGGTTTGTTTACCCTGAAATGGGCAGCTGGCCTGTGGGTTTGGAGAAAGCAAGTTTTTTTTCCCCCCTTTGTTTTCCATGCTCATGTAATGCTGAATAAACTGTCACGACCTGGAGGCAAAAGTAATGAGATCACTGTAATACAGGAAAGCTTCCCACCTACTCTGGGTTGTAGCCCCATTTGGGCCAGGATGACCTCGTCTCCAAGTTTTCACAGGTTTTTCTCTGTCTTTCTTACACACCCAGAGGGTTTTTCTTGGCAGATTTTGAGGACTTTCCAGAGTTTTGCCGGGAATACGCAGCAGACCCGTTGGGGCCTCCACACAAGAGTTACAGGCGGGAAGGCTGCTGCTGTTGGGCAGAAACACTGCTGCTGCCCGCCGCACGGCTGCCCGGCGGCCCAATGGGTCTGGGAAGGGGCAGAGAGGTCTTCAGCTCCGATGCTGCTGATTGCCTGCTCCTTGTGGTAAATTAATTTTGTCTTTGAAAGAGATTTACTGCATCTTTGCAGAGCTTTCCAGAAAATTCCAATTTATTGTGCATGCATTCATATTTCTGTCCAGGAAATCTCCAGGCTTAAAAAAAGGTTGCTGAAAAAAAGGAAGAAGAAGAAAAAAAAAGATGTTTTACCACAGGCTAAGCTAATAACCAGTCTTAGTTATCTTACTGCAAACTCAAGTGGAAATAAAAGTCAGGGTTGTTTGTTTTAATATTGACAGCAATTTTCCTTTCCTCAACCACACTCTGCAAATAACTGGAGTCACCTCCCCTCCCCCTGCCCCCAATTTTTCAATAAGATAATTAGCTATCTCTCATCTTCAAAAAAATAGGCAAATACCCATCTTTCACACAGGGAAGATACAGTCTTTTAAAAATCCCAGCTGAGCTGAAGAAAGGAAGAGCTCCCTTCCCATTTAAACCTGAACCGAAGCTGTAAGTTCAATTTTTATGCACCGAACAGGATGGATCCTGATGGCTGCCCCATTGCAACACGGCACAGCAGCACAGTGCCTCACGCAGCACCTCTGTGACGGTGCCATCGGCATCTGCGTTTGGTGGGGACCCTGCGCGGTGGGGACACCAGGGCAGGGGGAGGTGGCGGAGCTGGTCTGCACTGCCATCGCACAGCCCCGGGGCTGGGTGCCCCCCACCGGCCCCTCTCCTTGGACTGTCTCCATCCCCGGCGGCTGGCACCTCATATCCAGCTGGGATATTCCAGCTTCTTCACGAAACATTGCCGGAAATGTGAGTTTAATGAGACTGAAGTCAGCAGGTAATTTGGCAAATTACCGTTTTATGTCCGTAGTTGATTTTCACACATCAGTTCCCTCTCCCTTGCCTCTGAAAGCTGCCTGTTGAGCAAAAGTATACGAGTAAAAGCCGTTGGCCCCAACCCTTCTCACCTGAGTGTAATTCCACCTCTCATTAGGGTGAGCAGCAGCTTTGAGCTTTTGCGAGAGATGATGAATACACTGACAGGTGAAATCCCAACACAAGATGAGTGGATCATCCACAGGTCCTTCACTGTGTCACATAAAAGCAAGCACAAGAAAATACAAAAAAACCCCTTGCAGGTGGAAATACGATACAGTGAGATTTGTCCTCATTTGCTGTCACCGAGCCGTCTGCTCATGGGTGCCCAAGCCCAAATCGTCGCGATCCCCAGAAGAAACGACAGTCAACACACATTTGCTCTGGCAAAGGGCCCCTCCTCTCCTGCAGAACAGGGACCACTGGTCTCTGATATGGGGGCTACCTGTCATCCAATATTCAGTTCTTCTTGCCATCAAATATCTTCCTTCTGACTTCATGCTTCATCTTGAGCTGAAATATTTCTGTTTCATTTTAACAACTGCTTTAGTAACTGAGATTTTTTTCCCCCCTTTTTTCCACTCCCCAACATATAATTAGGGTTTCTATGGGCATGAGGGTGCCTCATTTGGCTACATCGTACTGTTCGTCCTGGGTGGGAGTATCTGTATGGGAATTAAATACCTCAAACTGTAGTTGCAACAAAGGAAAGTTGTACTGCTTCGCATGTATTGTCCACCATTTGGTTGTAAATGCTTCTCAGAAAGGCAAGGAAACTCTGTATATCCCTCTTAACATTACTCTCCAAGGCAGAGCCCTTTCCCCTTTTGGGGACCTTCCAGGCACAAACCTAAAAAAACCCCAAGCTAGCACAAAAGCTCATTGCCTTAAACGTTGTTTGGCTCCTCTAGTGAAAACAGTGAAGAAATAACTAGGAACTACCACATAATTTCAGAAATAAAGGACCTTATTTGTTATCACTAGTAGCAATTCATTGTGGGGTTTTTTTCTGTAAGCTCCCCATTCCTAGGGAGTGCTGTGGAGAGGAGTTTGTGGAGGCACGGTGGTGCTGGGGGACAAGGCGAGTTGTAGAGTAGGCAGAATCCCTCTGTTCCTCCAGAGAGGTCCTTGCCTTGTTTGGAGTTCAAATTCACATGGTTACCTCTTCTTCCAGAGCCAGCTCAGCCCCCAGTGGCTTTGGGTTCATACACACCACGAGACCTTGCCAAATACCAGGTAGGGCACCACTACAAGCACAGTACAAGCCAGTCCCTTTCTTAGTAAGGAATTAAACCTTTTTTTTTTTTTAAAGAAAAATTTTGTCTTACTCATTTTTCAGAGTGGGTAAATTCTTACTTGGTGGTATTTCCCAAAGGGCATGGTGTGAAGTCCTTATCTCTCAGCAGCTGCTGTTTCTCTGTTGTAGGAAACTTTGGAGGAACACCTAGGCTAAATAGGCGCTCTTAACAGAAACACTGTGTTATAAATGGACAAGGGCATGGAAGGAGTGCCTCTTGCTGGGCAGGGAACATTGTACAGCATAGTCTACCTACCAGCTCTGAATAAAAACCTAGTACATTTATTTTAGTCATCTTTCTAGAAAGGACAGTTAACTCCATGACTTTAAAAAAGCACCTCTAAAGTGTAGAGGATGAAGAGCTTCTCTCATGCTTGACTTGGCACACATGGGCAAGAGGTTTTGGCATCCAGGGCAGGCTGCCGGTGTGCTACTTGTCTCCACAGCTCCGATACACGATAGCTCTGGGGCCAATGTTTCTGCTCCCCGCCACCGCACTGGCAGTACACCGGGAGCTGCTCGCACTCCTGCCTGTGCCCCCGCTCCCCCCCCCATCCTCCGAGAGCAGCCTGGGGGGGCTCCTACCTCTCACCGCCCCGGCGCCGGGCCATTGCCCCAACGCCAGCAGTCCTTCGGGTGCTCCAGCCGGTGTAGGGTGTGTCTCAGCAACGCAGACCCCTGTGAGGACTCCTGATCTGTTCCTGGCTCTCCTCAGCAGACTGGGGAGGAGTATTAAGTCAAGGTTGAGGCATTCAAAGGCATGAAGCCGGGGTAACTACTGGGTTGCTGGTGACTTCAGGAGGGGCTTGGGAAGACACGTGCAGACTGGCAGGCTCTGGCACTGTGGATGTTGTTAGTTTTCTTGCCACCATGGCAGAAAGCAGAGCTTTCTTCAGAGGCAGCCTCCAACAAACTCCTCCAGAGCCCAGGGCCTTCACAAACCTTTGGTTTCATTAGGGATGGAATGTGTATACGTTAATTAAAGAACCAGCTCCTCAAAGGCAGCCTTAGCCAACGAGCAGGAGAAGGGCCCAGCCCCGGTAACACTGGCTCGTGCTGCCCTGGGGGAGTTGCGCTGCCGAGGGCAGTACCCTGATCTGCAGGGGGGAATGGCTGAGGCCACCAAAATCAGTGGAAATACTCTCACTGCAACATGTAAAGCACGTACCTTGGTCTTTCATGTATGAGAACCGGTGGTTATTACATTGCTTCCTTGATGGCAATCTTATTTTACATCAATTATTTGAAATGTATCATTCCACCAGCAGTAATATATGGAGTCCTTTCTCTTCTGCGTGCCTTTTCTCATAGTTTCAGATCAAAAAGCTTTTGTGATAAGCAATTATTTGTTACACACACATTACATGCCGATGTGAAGCCTAATTTCTCCGCAGCGCAGAGAAGAGGTGGAATAGTTAATATCCCCTCGCTCTGAGAAAAGCTGCAGAATAATAACATGGGAAGCTGAAATAATCATTCTGCCATCAGTTGTTCTCCCCTGGGCCTGCCCACAAGAAGTCATATGGAGAACTGCTAGAGGCAGGCATCGCTGAAGATTGCCTGCTAATTTTACTCCCTGTAACATAATCTGTTTATTCAGAAGATGCGCTCTATCCGTCTCTGCTGTGATTCAGAAGAATCTTAATCTGACGTGATTTCTTCCATTCCCTCCCCTTAGTAATTAATATTGCTGCACGAAATCTGAGGCTTACTCTTTATTGCAAGCAATATATTATGAAGTGATTCTTTTTCCTCAAGAAAACATAATCTATACTTTATTATTAACTCTCTAAATCTGCTTTTCTTTTATAACAATAGCGTTGTCTTGGGAGATGGTAGTTAAATGTCTAGATTTTTGTATTTATTGCAAAAGAAAACTTGATTAAAATGGGAGCAGGAACAGTCTAGAAAAAAATAGTTTATATAATTATTTCAATACAGCCCTTGTCTGAGTTTCAAACAGCTTCCCAAAGGTATCTGTTGATAACCCTATTTATGAGATCCCCAAGGGACGGTGGCTCTAGCTCACTTTGCAGAATGGCTGGTTTTCCCTTTCTTATTTTTCTGTTCTTTTTTTCTGTGTTCAAATTGAGTTTGGCCTGAGTTTCTGAAACTTGAGCGCCTGAAGCTCTGAGCCATTTCCCCAGAACAAAAATTTGACTCCAAGCGCCTCAGTTTGAGTAAGCAGCGCCCGGAGCCGCATTCCGCTTGCAGTGTTTTGAAGCAGCTGGCCGGTGATCAGCGTTTAACCTATTTACAGGGCGCGTTCTCAACCCACTAGCCAGAGGTTTTCTTCTCACTGTCTGCTTTTCTCTTGTCTGCTTTCCTCTGGGGTCCTGGGTCAAAACCAGCATTGCTCCCTCATCCAGTGGCCCTGTGGTGGGCTGACCCTGGCTGGACGCCAGGTGCCCACCAAAGCCCCTCTATCACTCCCCTCCTCAGCTGGTCAGGGGAGGGAAAATATGATGAGAGGCTCGTGGGTCGAGATAAGGGCAGAGAGATCACTCACCAGTTACCGTCACAGGCAAAACAAACTTGGCTTGAGGAAATCAGTTTATTGCCAATCAAATCAGAGTAGGTTTAGAAATAAAAACTAAATGTATAACTAATATATATATATTTAGAAATAAAAAATAAATCTTAAAACACTTTCCTCCCACCCCTCCCTTCTTCCCAAGCTCAACTTCACTCCCGATTTTCTCTACCGAGCGGTGCAGGGGGACGGGGAATGAGGGTTGGGGTCAGTTCATCACACGCTGTCCCTGCCGCTCCTTCCTCCCCAGGGGAGGACTCCTCACCCTCTGCCCCTGCTCCAGCCCGGGCTCCCTCCCACGGCAGACAGCCCCCCACGCACGGCTCCAGCCTGGGGCCTTCCCACGGGCTGCAGTTCTTCACGCATGGCTCCAGCGTGCCCCTCCCCCCTCCCGCGGGGTGCGCCCCCGACCGACTCGGGTGGGGATCTGCTCCCCCGTGGGCCTCCCTGGGCTGCAGGGGCCAGCCTGCCCCACCATGGGCTGCCCCAGGGGCTGCAGGGGAATCTCTGCTCCGGCACCTGGAGCACCTCCTGCCCCTCCTGCTGCACTGGCCTGGGGGGCTGCAGGGCTGCGCCTCTCATACATTCTCATTCCCTTCTGGCTGCAGTTGCTGTTGTAAAGATTTTTCTCCCCATCTTAAATACGTTATCCCAGAGGTGCTACCACCATCGCTGAGGGGCTCAGCCTTGGCCAGTGGCGGGTCTATCTTGGAGCCGTCTGGCATTGGCTCTGTCAAACATGGGAGAAGCTTGTGGCAGCTTCTCACAGAAGCCACCCCCGTAGCCCCCCCGCTACCAAAACCTTGCCCACTCAAACCCAATGCAGACCCTTCTCATTCCCATATATCCCACACTCACAGCAGCACTAAATTAAATACAAAAACTTGCCCCAAATGCCATTTTAGTTATGCAACAAGGGACACTCAAGCAGTCAAAATGGAGAGCAATTGCCTGATTACGCAGTAAAATCAGTTGATGACAAATCTTTCCTTCCCGCGGTGCCTTTCTTTCTATTAATGTCTCCTTCCCACATTATTTCACCCTCATTTTCCTTTCCAAATATGTAACTGTTAATAGGACAGTTGAATGAATAGGCCACTCACCTAGGATGTACTTTGCTTTTGCTCGTAACTCTGGTGCAGCTGTGATTTTCAACGTCTAATCCTTGCTGTGCTTCAGCTCCCTGTCTGTAAAGGGGGGGTGGCATTTCTTTGTATCAGAGGGGCATTGTAAAACAGAACCACTTAAAGTCAGCAAGTGATTCGGGTATGGTTCTGGTGAGGCCATTAAAGAACTTAACAGATTAAAGGAGTGGTGGGCCCCTGTCTGCTAGCCAAGAAGCTTTTAGGAGACTGCCACTCACATCATCTTTACTACCTGTAACAAGCAGAAAAACAGCGCTGTGGAGGTCTGTGTGTGTGCGTGCGTGTGCGTATTTGTGAAAGACAGACCATACAGGTGTCTTTGCAAAGCTGAAGAGACCTGTGTCTTTAACCACAAAGCTGGATGGCCCTCTGTAGAAATCTGCCTGTGGGTACAGATGAAGACAGAATGATTCTGAAAATTTTAAAAAATTGCTTTTGACAAAAAAAAAAAGTGAATTCCCCAGCCCTGGTGTATGGATGTTGGAGGAGTTTTGCAGAGGAAATAACCTTCCCCAGCGAAAACTGAACACCACTCTGGAAGATCCCTTGAGACCCCCTTGAAGCCCTGTCTTGCCTCAAGGCACTCGCTTTAGGATGGACTTTTCTCGCCCCAAGGCTGGGAGGGCCTGAGTCTAAAAAGGCTTGCCCAGGCTGCCCATGTAGAGAGTAAAATGAAAGACTTGAGTTATCAGTGTTGGAAGAAATAACTGAGACTCCCCCGTAGCGCAAAACTGAGTTGAGCTCGTAGCCTAAGGAAAACCCATCACCAGCAAGGCTGATTCATGGGTCATTTCCCTGGGCCAGGTAAGTCCCTGTCGTGGTGAGTCGTCCCCTGCTTCATTTGAGATCGATATGGTCATGTGCCTCCTCAAAATGCCCTTCTCTCCTTCTCAAGGCTTCTGACACACATAACTGCACACACAAGCAGTTGTCCTTCTACCTTTGCAGTATGTTCTGCCTAAGGATCGTAGTGGGAACACCAGGGACTTAATATTTCAGCCAATCCAGGAATAAATTACTGTTCAGGACTATGAAAAGGACAAACATAGGTGTTTTAACAAAAGATGGTACAGCTCTGTGGGCCTTTTGGGAGAATCGCTTGGAGGGAAACCAGAGATATCCTTGTTTTGCTTGACCTTAAGAGTCCTACTGGGGCAAATAGTTTCCTCCTTTCTTTAGTTCTATGTCATTGTTTTCATTTTCTTATTGTCCCTAATTTTTCTTCAGAACCAAAGCATTCTGCATAAATGCTGGCAGGGCAAATAATAACAAAACTGTATTTTGTGGGACAAAAGCTGGAGATTGCTCTGTAACTGTGTATTAGCACTGTAAAATAGTTTGCCACATGACTCTGTTGACTTAAATCACCCGAAGAGTCTGAAGAAACAGGCAGGAAGGGGGGAAAAAAGACCCCTAGATTCAGGTTCAGTCGCCCTTTGCACTTGTAGGAACTCATTCCTTGATAGTCCAGAGCACAGAAGCAAGGAAGAATATGAGGGCTCTGACAGATGCTGAAAACTCATCTTCCCTCAAGGAAGGTGATCAGCTAAGGGACCATACTGGTGTACCACTTGATGATGAGCTTTTAAATGTAAGAGCGCGATTCATGTGGGTGGTTTGTTCTCAAATCTTTTTTTGTATCAAAATGGGTCGATCCTGCTTTTTAGAATAATTCTTTTGAGTTATACCACATGGTACATGGATTCTTGTAGGGAAGACCAGGACGTGCCTGAAGTCACGCAGTTCCGCTGGATCAGCACAGTGAACACACAGCACACTCATGTCCAGAGCACAGCCAAAGAGGTAGCAAGTGCGAGGTTGCTTCGGGAGCAGATCTCAGCAGTTTGGTGAAGAGGAGAGTTTGGCATGAGGTAAAGCTGAGGAGGTGGAGTTACATACACCTGCAGCCATGCCACATGGGTCACTCGGCCCTGCAGGTTGGCGTAACTCCTATGGGACCTCATTTCCAAAATGAATGTTCTCAACAAGTCACCTGAAATGCATGGAAGGCAGGCAGAACCGGTGTAACCAGCTGAAGTCTTAGAATGAATGCAAAAATGTTTTCATTTTTTGACTCGGCCAAAAACCTTGCTCTGACTTTGTTCTTCTCCATGTTGAGAAAAATGGGTTGCAGTAAGCACAGCTTTTCAGACTACAGTTTCCTACATTTGTGTCATTCTCTGGACTTGTAATTAAATATTGAAGAGACAAAGGAGACTTGGCAGGCAGTCATACTCACAGCAGTCTAATGTCATACGGTTTCTCTGAAAGAAAAATGTTCTGAAACAGATGAGATAATGTACTTAACTTTGAAAAAAAAGCCACTAAGCGCTCACTGGACAAACACTCATAACATTTTATCATCAGTACAAGAAAATCATCTGACTCTGGCAATGGCAGCTGAAGGTCCATGTTAACATTAGACCAGATTTTTGCAGCGCAATGTTGAGTTTTCAAGGGCCACTATTTTTATGTTTCTCCCCAGCCAAATTAGGCACAAAGCAGTGGGAGGCCGGCTTGCAGACGTCTCTTGAACAACGTATTCCTTTGATGCAGTGATAAGTAAGAGGGGTTTTTTTCAGGTTCTCCTAGCTTTTGGTGAAAGGCCATCTTTTCTTCTCCCTCCTGTTATGATTTTCCAAAGAATCTCCAATAAAACTGTACAAACAGAACTGCAATAATTATATCTGTCTTGGTAAAAATAAAGGCTTGCTGTCCGCCTTTCCCAGAAGAAGGGATAAACTGGGTGTTTTCCTAGAAGCTTTTGATTATTACACATGTATCCCTGACCTCCTGTTTGCCTTTGACTGAAGATTGTTGAGGCTGAAAGAATAAATAAATAAACACAATTTTTTAAGAAGTTTGCAACTGCTTGACATGCTCCTGCCATAAGCAGCCCCGAATAAAACAATGCTACAGGAAAATTCTCTCTGACTGTCTATTCCATTTAATTGGCCTAATTCTTCACACAGCTTAATCAGGGAGTGAACAACTCCAGAAGCTTAATTCTAAGTAAAACACAAGTTACATTTGCATAAACCTTTCTTCCCTGGGATTCAACAAGTTTCCCTTCCTGCTAGTTTTATAGCTTTTCTCAGAACTGGCTTCCTTCAAAAGAAAAAATTGTGCTTCCTCCTTCCTGACTGCAGGAACCAGAGTCAGACCTGCACAATCCCGCACAGCTCGGCTGGCATCCATGCAGCCAAATGCCTTCCCAATACAGATCTGTGCCATCCTTTCCATGCTAAAGGCTACCTTCCAGGTAACGCTAGGGAAGACGCCAACTTCTTCCTCCTCTTTTAGTTCCTCACTAACCTGAACATCATTTAATGGCTTATTGGTATGTTTGCTATATGCTGCATGAAAGTTACAGAAATTTTATGTCTGGACTCTATGAAATTGCATCAAGCTGCCCCCTGCACTATAACTTGTTGGCCTTTTCATGAAGAGAAGGTTGCTTCTTTGGGGAAACGGGGGCAGCCATGGCTCTTGCCCTCTCTACAGAAAGAAAGGCAGACAAGAAGATCCTAGTTCACACTAAACCAGAGACAAAAGCCAGGTCTCAGATTTATCCCTGTGGGTCCATGGGCCTTGTTAGAGCAACTCAGCAACCTTGACTCTTGACAGCCTTCGATCTCTGTACGATGTCTCTGTTAGAGCCGACGTAGTGTGTGAATTATTTTCTCATAAACCAATTCTAAATTTGAGCTTCTTATACCCTATCACTTAAACTGCCATCCAAAGAGAAGACAGCATTTGTGTGACTTCTATTCTGTGCCATAAATTAAAATAAGACAAAACTCAGATTCCCATAGCCAAAATGACACACAGTATTTGTAGTACTCAGCAGCAAGCAAAACTTTATTTCCTCATTTTCTCCCGTCTTCTCTGATTCAGTAAATTCCATTTTGGAAGCTAATCATATTAAGTAGCTTAATGTATTATAGGCATGATGGCAGGCAAGCAGACATAAGTCTAATATCCAAATTATTCTCGGGGAGACAATCCATTGTGTCAGCTAGCGAGCGAAGTGTCCATTTACATTCACAATGCTATATACAAAATGATTTAATTTCAAAATCTAATTTTTTTTTTAGCCATAAATGGTTATGTAATAAACAAATCATTTGGAACCTAAAAGAGTGATATCATTGTAAACATCTCTCCGTGTTTCAACTTACTTAATAAGGGATGTCAAAAATCTGAGAAGCTGTGATGCAAAATGGTTGCCTCAGCTGCTCGAGAAAGAGATGATACAGGGTATCTTCATTACATTTTCAAAGGCGCGTATAAAGAGGGAACACTATTAGAAGTGATCCTGCTGTTCTCTGTCCTCCCTGAAGTTGTACTCCAAACATAGGTGGTTTTATGTTCTCACTTTACACTATAAGCCTTGTTTTAAATAAGCAGCCCAAGGAACCAAGAGCTCTTCTGGTGAGCCTTTGCTTTGTATTGTCTCTCTAAAATAAACAGCTATGTCTCTTTTCTGAATAAGATTTCACATTTGTAGCAGAAGGCGGCATCCTCTCCATAGGACACTGTGGAATTTGTTGATGTTTTGGAAGTAAACATGACAGAGTTTCTGTGAATTCTAGGATAAAGTACTGTAAAATAACACTGTCTCTTGCTTAGCTATTTCTTGGTTAAATAAAACATCATCTGTGCTAAACACTTAGAGCACTTCTTTAGTCAAATAGTCAGCATTTTCCCCCAGATCCCAGTCTCAGTGAGAAAAAGATCAGTCAGTAAGGCTCACATATATGGAAAACTTTCGTGGGCTTTGGTTAGTATCCTCATCTTCACATATAGCAAGAGTTGAACATCCTTGGGGTTGTTAAACAGGAGAAGCAGCTATAGGAAGACTCATGAAAAGGCTTAGAACAACCCAAGGTGTTCTTGAGATACTAGCACTTCTAGAAAATACTGAAGAGAAACGTGGGTCTTTCTTCAACCCAGTCAGAGATTTCATTCAAAACTTCATTTACTTTATCTCATTTGTCATCTCTGAGCACAGGCACTGCCCGTGGTCTTTTTTGCTGGCTCCCCTTCAGCTATACCCAATGCTGGATGTTTGAAAACCGATGCATATTTTGGGTAGCAGCCGGCTGAGTCTCAGGGTGTGAAGAACCTCCTGTTGCCCCAGCATACAGCTCTCCACCATTTGCACAACTGGATCCTCATCTTCCTCTGGAAAATCTCACCACTCCATTTCCAAATGCTCCTGCAACAGCTCCCTTGCTTTTGCTGCAGGTGCCTGGCTCTCGTGGGGAGCAGCTCTGCCAGCACCAGAGCTCAGCGCCGGCAGTTTGGGTCTCCTCCACCAGCACAGCCTTCCCTTCAGTGTGGTGGCCAGAGGGGCGCTGACCTTCACACCAGCCCTGGTGAGCAGTATGTCTGGTTGGAGGTTTTGTCCCTGAGGCTGCTATTAAAGCCACTCTGAAAAGAGAGGGCTGGCACCAGCGCTGCAGTCAGGAAGGATGCATCTGCACAACCGGTTTAAAGGCTCTGGGGTGCTGGGAGATGATCCTATACCAATTTTTTGGAACAGTTTTGGCCCAAGAGAACTAGTACACTGCCAAAGAATTCCTGGGTACGACTATGGGAGTTAGCATGGACCAGGGAGCCCATCGACAGCCTGCCTGCAGCAAGGCAGTGGGGGGGAGCTGGGGCTCAGGGTGCTCTGGGTGCTCCATGGCTCCCACCCCCAGAGCTGGGGGTCAGTCATGGTTAGGGTTGATTTACTTGTATGCCTCCAAGCTATGCATGTTGGGTTTTATTTCAAAAATTGCCATAGATTTGGGGTCTGTGGGAGATTCTTTCTCTGGTATAGATATATGCACTGAGCAAACAGGGATTTTTGCTTCTTTTCTTTGTTTGAAATTCTAAAAATGTGAGGTTTATGTACCCAGGGATGTATGATAATGAAAATACACTTGGTAGCAGAATAATTGGTTTCTGCCTTTTTTTCAGGCCGCTGTCAATTTGCCACCTCGTTGGTTTTTGGTTTTTTTAAAGGCCAATGAAATGTCCTTCATGCAGGCAGCAAGTCACCCTGATGCCATTAAAGTAAACAAGAAAACAAATAAAAGCTACATCTGTCATGTTGCCTAAACTGTATTGATGAGAAGGGAAACCAGACCATAGAAGTGATTATGTGTATCAGCTATCTGGCAGCCTATGCTGTCATTGCGCTCTGCCTTAAATACTTTGCTAGAAAGAGGAGAATGCTGCCTATAAAAAAGATTATCTGAAGTGTGCCCTGCTTTTTGAGGGTCTGGCCTTCTTTTTACTTAGGCTTTTTTAGTGTTTCTTTTTTGGTTCTTGCTAGTGTCTTTAAGGTAGATAAATATGAAATGCACTGGCCTTCATAGCAATAGCAACTACTGGCACACCTCTTCTAAAATATGCCTTGTTTAGGCTATCTGAGACTCTGAGCACCCGAAGAAAGAGCTACCCACTACAGGGCAGCTGTTAGCAGTGAGACAGCTGTTAAGTTAGATGAATCACCTGCTGAAGACACCTTGTTCTCTTCATTGCCTGCAGATGCATCCAAGATAAAATGTGTAGTCAAAACACCTGGGGTGGGATTCAGTTGCTTAAATATCAGTCCTCGGGTTGTCTTAGCTTCTTCAGGTTCCTTGGAAATGTGGCATAGAGCTGGTAGAAATGACCTAGGGCTGGTGGATCCATACATCCTCTGAAGTAGCAGATAGATTAGGCTGAGAGTACCCAAATGATCCTGGATGCTTGGGGTTTTGTTACTGAATTATACCTAGAATGCCTCAGTTAGCAGAGGGGTGTATTCCCCTGGTTTCTCCCTGAGTGCTGTTGGGGAATGTGCCTCGATGAGAGATCTGCAGCTCTTGAAATTTCAAGTGAAAGACAAAAAAAGCAATGTAAATCTCTTTTGGCTGTTTCAATGCAGAGAAAAGGCTCTCATTAACTATGTGATGAAAAATAAGCTTTAAGCCACAAGGAATTATGGTGACTTCAGGAATCATTCTTAGCATGCCCTGCAGCTCTGGGTAAGATCCATGGAGCTCTCTTGTTGTGGCAGCAATGAAACCAGCTGAAGGGGGGCTGGGAGGGCGTTTATCTATAAATTGTGGTGTTTCTCTGTCACCACTGTAACTGCAAGAACTTCAGGCTGGTGACATTTTGAGTTCCCAGTTCCTCTTTCAAGAAAGCAAGAAATAATTTTTAAATCTGAGCCTTTGCTGCAGTGGTGACGCTAGTAGTATCCTGCTGATCAGGACTTTTGTTTCTGGAGTTCCTCAGCCATATGTACTTTGGCTGTCGTATCCATTAGTATTTCTTATTCACACACTAGTATAGCAAGTTGTTCATTTATTTAGCTTTAGACCTATAATTGCTGGCCAGGTTTTGTTTTCTGATGCATTACAGAATCTTTTTGCTGTAGTGCCACAGAAACAAGGCCTGCTTTGTGTGTGAGCATGTATTTACATGTGCATATGTGTGTGTGAGCAAGCCTGTATATATGAGCCTTTGTGTATGAGTGTGTAAAAATCCTATGGGGAGAATGGTGGGAAGGAGGGGAACAGTGCATTAATTTAAATGGACAGGAAAATCCGTACAGCTGGGAGGTGGATCACTTGTCAGCATATTCCTCAGCCTGTAAGACCCAGAAGGTAATGTGAAGTCTGCTCCCTCCCCAGCATGCGTGGGGAAGAAAAAGTTCAAGGAACAGAAAAATGAAAGTTTTTTGTTGTCAGTACCATTTTCTATAGCTTCTTTTTCATGCTTCTGCATTTCTGATGTAAGCAATGCTAGTGATAAAAAGAGAGCAAACAAAATCAGAGGGAGGGGTAACTGGAACAAATCCAGAAGTATCTCACAAAACAAGAGGCAGGGAGAAAAGTCTTCGTCCCACTCCTTCCTTAATTCTTCAGCTGCCTAGCATTGCCCCTGAACACCCTTAATATGCTCACAGCTCTTCTTTTTTTTTTTAAGGAAATATCTACTATGTGGCAAAACTCTGAGCTTCAGCTCTGTGCTCCGTTTTGGACAGCCTTATGGCTGGGAGTGCATGCCTGAACGGGGACAAGTCCTCAGCCGTTGCCAGCTTCTGCCTTATGGATCTCTAAAATGCTGGGTAATTCAGCTCCATGCCTGATGATAATCACATTTTGTGTGATGTAACTTCTTAATTATACCATGGATAGGTGAGGAAACGGCTCACCTTTTTAGAGCGTGGAGATTAAAACTGTCTCAGGTTTGTGTGTTATTTGTGTGGGTGTCGGTTCAACAAACTAATATGGAGCAGGCAGCTATCAACTGAGACGTCAAGACAGGCAGTCATTACAGCAGCTGGAAAGGCTGCTGTTGACTTTATTGCTGAAGGAAATGTTTGCTTAGTCTGTGTCCGCAGGTAACAATGAATCTATTAAAATAAACACTGGATTCATTTCCTGGTGCTTCACATTTCTTGAATGTCTAATCTCCCCCTAGTAAATAGAATTGTTGTTCAGGTTTCAAGGACAAAACATGAATGGGTCTCCAAAGATATATATTTTTAAACATTATGTTTATTAACAGTAGCAATGAGGGCACCCTTGCGTCTTCCATTTATTCTTCTGATCAGCCAGGAGCTGGTGCAAAGGCTTCCGATTTGCCATGTTTCAGGAAGCCAGTTACTGCGTGATGACTGCTGTTTCTGGTATGTATTAAGCTAAAAGGAACAACCACTTCTGGGGTTTAATCCTTCAACTTTATAATTCTGGAGGCAATAGCATGTTAATTCAAGTAGAAAAGGTGTAGATGATGATTTCATTCACCTGCTCAGTGGAGGAAACCCAGCTGTTCCACATTGAAGCTTACCTGTGAATAACAAAGAAAAGGGAAATACAATAACCATCAGTGCATTTTGGGGCATCGCCTGGAAGGCAAATAGGACCTTGTGTCAACTGGTGTTCAGCAGCACCAATTTCCTTAATGCTTACTGGTTAGTGCTTTGCATTTTATTTCATGTAAGAATGAGATCTAATTGGAAGATCAGTTAAGAGTAATACCAAGTATTTCCTTAGAGATGCCAGATGTTCTCAGTGTAAGTTGTCGTATAACTAGCCAAGCCTCTTACTGCTCAGACACCTTAAAAGGACCAGACTGTGCTTGCTACAGCGTACTTAAAGACTGAATTTTTCCTTTCATTCTTGACAGTTTGTCCAGAGAGTTCTTCTAAGCAGCTCCTGGAATGTGTGAGTTTGGGACATAGCTTGTACTAACAGAAGGTGAAACTTCCAGAGACGTCAAGTTCCTGCTTACTGAGTTTTCTGTCCCAGTCAGGAATGAGTGGCTATTCCCGAAAACGCGTGAGCAGCCAAGAATATCCATATTATTACCGTCAAAGCGCTGCCAGCACCCTGAAGTGCAGAGGTGCAGGGTTGCAGTCCTGCGGACCAGAGAGGAGGAGGAGGAAGCGGTGGCAGCAGCCTGTACAGAGGGACCCCCACCCACTGGAGCGCTGCTTGCTGGAGAAGCGGCAAGAAGCATGACTCGCGTCCCACAGCGTTTTTTCCTTTGGCTGCCCCCTCTGCCAGGGCTGCCGCCCGTCTCTGGCCCCGTCCCTGGCAGGTGGGGATTGCAGGAGATGGGCAAAGTGAATGGCCACTTACCTGGCTGTCTTGAACGGTCTGGGGGAAGCCCTCTGGGGTGCCTCTGCTGCTTTCTGGTCATCATTTTGGGGTGCTTTCTGGCTAAAGGTGGCCCTTTACTTTGGTTTCTCCTCTGTTTACCATTTCACTGTATTTCAGCCACTAATAATGACTTGCCTGGGCACTAAACCAGCAGCGAAAGACTGGGTTAGTCCAAATGTATTTCTTTCTAATCGGAAATCATCTTGAAGCAGGATCTGGTGCATAGACCATTAACCAGCTTTAATCGCATGAGGCCCAGTGCAGCCCCTTACTTGTTGTGGGTTGTCTCTTGTAGGTAAAATACCTAAGTCAGAGGCTTCACTTTTAACAGTTACAATTAACAACTGTACATCTAAAAATTATGTGGCTCAATGAAGGAGGCAAAGAAACAAGTGCAGTGCAAATAACCATGGAGTACTTGAATAAATTACAATAAACTCTTTAAATACTGCCTGTATGCAGTGCTGATAATCATGGCTAGGTTTAAAAAGACGTATTGTGAGTCTCAAACCTAGCCTAGAATAAAAACTAAGGATTCTTTGCATAGCTGGAAGAAAAATCTGTTCTTCTCTAAAAACAAATTTCCAACTTTACATCTTTGTGTTGAAGAGGGGTATAGCATCACAAGTTTGGGTTTTTTCATTTTATTTTGTGACTGTGTGGGTGGTTCTTTTCCCAGACACTGGTTAAAGGAGTCTTGTCACGTGGCTTTAGTTCTCACAGTGCATGCAAAGGGTAGTTTCAAGAAGACTTTCTAAATGTAAAGCTGGTGTGATGTATTGATCAAATGTACTTCCTGACATGTTGTCTTGGAAGCGAGAGAGAAGCAGCCAGTGTGATGGTTTGAGAGACTTAACTAGGAAATGTTCTGAGCCTTTATCTGGATACAGAGGAACAGACCTTAACAAGACTTAAGCGTCTACTCAAAGTATATGCTCGGGTGTTGACCTGGCCCTGTGGAAGGTTTCCCTAATTTTTTTCCTCCAACCATCACAACTTTGAATCTGAACTTGAACTTTACGCACCCAGGGCAAATGAGGCTTTTGAAAAAGAGGAAATATTAAGTTAAGCTGAAAGTACTGTTAAAAATGGAAGAAAATTTGGAATTGCAAGTGCCTGGAGGAAAGACTAGGATAGTCATTAAAGACAATTGCACATTACAGCCAAGATAAGAAATTACTCAAAATAATCTTACAGGCTGGATGTTCTAGAAGCAGATTAAAAGCAGGAGTTTCGTTTAGACAATCTGAGGCCATCTTGGAGGGTAGAGATTTCTAGAGATAAAATTTTGCCTTTGAATACTCCCAAGACCAAGGTTTGGCAACACTGTGATTGTACCCCTTAACCTTGGGATGACTCTTCACTCAGGAATGAATGCTACTGTTTTATTTGCTGCCAAGCTGCCAGTTGCTGGAAAGGAGGTGGTGAGGTTTGCTATTGTAACATCTGGATTCTGAGTTAAAGCATTCAGCAAACGGGGCAGAAATTGAGCATGGCATACATGACGCTTATTTTGGCATACTATTGAGCCGCTACCCCAGGCTTTGACTGATGGTAGATGCTGTCTTCAGGAATGATAAAAGATGGCTAATTAATTTGCCTTCTCTCTCATTGTGTGTACGACAGTGCTGCATTAAATGTACTTCTATTTCATGTTAATCCACTTGGGATATTCTTATCGTATGCAAAAGTTTGCTTCTGTCTCTCCACCACTATGACCTTGTCTTATTTTATTTTGATCAACCTGTTTTTGTGGGAGTTGATAGTAGGAGGAACTTCTGTGACTTTGATGTGTTAATATATTTCTAACTAGAGGCAGATTAAAACTATGTTGATAGGGTGGTACAGCTGTGCTCTGCAGTTCACCCTCAAGCCTTACGCCACAAGCAAAAAGGGGAGGCTGGGGGAGCACAGAGGGGTTGTTCTCCTTCTCCTCGTGAACACACTGGACTCTTCTCAGTGATCTGTGCTGAAGTCTAATGCACATGGTGAACATGGGATGCAGGTGGGGTGTGCATCCAAACCTAGAGCTCAGCAGATGCCCCTGGTCCCTCCAACCTGAATGTAGTTCCAGCTGGTAGGGCCTGTAGACTGGTGGGTTTGGGGGGGGAGGGGGCTGTCCACATGCATGTCAGTGTATTTAATACCATTTTGAGACATTCATCTCTTGAGATGCAGAATTATCTCCTCCCCACTGTTGGATCAGTGTTACATGGTGTTCCACATGAACCGTGTGGGCGATGTTAAAAGGCACAAAATACAGATAATGCATTTGGTCTTCTGTCGAAGTCAGAAACACCAAAGTGTTTCAGGCCAAACATGGCCTGAAAAAAGTCTGAGTGATAATTTTAAGCTAGAATAACTTGTTCATAATTGTCAGTTTGACTTTATAATGTGAATTGGTCAATCCTTGCTCCTTACCCTAGGTGGTTTTTGGGCTCTTTACAAGTTCAGAGGAATCATTACATCTGTTTATAGTATTCCATTTTAGGTTTACTTCACACCATATAGACAAGAAATACAACTTAAAATTAAAGCCAGCTTGTATACTAGAGTGTTTTCCTTTGGCAGGAAGCAAAATGGATTTTGTGGTAAACTTTACAACCATGAAGTCACATGATAACAGGAGCAGAATATAGCATCACCCCAGACTTGGCAACAGCAGTATCTTCCCGGAGAATGGAAAGGATATGATAGGTAAAACTCAGAAGACAAAAGCAGTCATAACTGCTGTTATAATGTTTGGGGTCTTATTTTACAGGCAGAGGAAGAGGCAGAGCGGCTGGTTTTAATTCATCCCTAAAAGATAAAATGTAGTAAATGTAAAAGGGGGGTGGCTGGATGACTGTAAGGAGAATAACGCGTAAGTGTGGAAATACAGTAAGTACTGGGTGAAAACAGACTGAATCTTAGGAATAAATCCAGGACACCAATTTATTTTTATGATCTTCCGGGGAATCCTAAGCCGGTCCAGCTCTTAGTGATTTTTGCCCCACATCCAAATGTATTCCTCTGTGTCCGTCCAAGTCCTGCCAAGTGGAAATGCAGAATTGCTGGTAACAACTTGTAAAGCTCCCCATCGTCTCACTTTCATAGGCCACTTGAAATGTGGCGCTGCATGTTTGCTGTCGTCCCTTCGGCTGATACCATGAGGAGCAGCTCTAGTGGAATAGGCATAAACAACTACAAATTGACTTTCAAGTGGCTGTCAGACACCTGGAGACCCACAGCTTCTGTTTAATGGCAGCACAAAGCCAACCCTGCGAACCCTGAAGGCAGCCGGAGTTACAAATGTGACTGATGTAGCTATTCCATTGAGATACAAACCCTCTGCATTCAGAGCCCGGCTTGCCATCAAACTCACAGCAGAGCTCAGTGTTTCAGAGTTGTAATTCAGAGGATTTAAATCCTTCTGAAGGAATCTTTGTATGATAGCAGAGAAGGGAACCTCTTACCTTCGTTACAAGATGTTATAAACAGCTCCCCAGAAAAACGAACCTTTGCTATATCCATGAAATCTAATAAATGTAATATTTTAGCCTTTCTGACACAGCACAACTTCAGCCACTGATTAGATGTGTCCTGCGTATGCATGCGTAGAACTCAGTGACAGACAGATATGCTTACGCAGTTGAAATTAATATCAAGTTTTCTTAACACTAAATTCTTTATTTTAAGCATATGGTGCAATAGGCTTTTCTTTGGTCTATTTTAATTGTTAATCCAAACAGATAGAAAATGTGTGCCAATATCTTGCCTTATTCCTTTTCTAAGAAAGCCTCTTGGAACATTAATCTTCCCACTGACCATGTCGGCAGCTTTCCTCCTGAGCTCAGCAGGAAAGTGAGATGCTTGCTGAAGGCCTCGTAGCTTCCAAAATGGCATGTTTTGAAAATGTCAATTTTACTGAAGACTTTCTCTCATGAATTCTCATTGCAAATAAAATGATCCTGGGGGAAAGGGGAAACACTGAGGGGATGGAAAATTACAAAATCATAATCCAGCTTTTCCAGTGGTGCTCATAAAACTGAAGAGAGGAGGAAGCCTGTAAAACAACACCTAAAAGTAGTATTTAATTACTGTGTTAACCCTTCTTACACATTTTTTAAATTAATCTATTGGATTTTTTCCCGAATACAATGATGTAAAAAAAAAAGGCTCAGAATGCTAAACGGTCTGGCACAAGCTGATGTGATTTTATATACCACTTTATACCCGATGTGTTGCACAGAGAACCTACTTTATAAATTCAAGGAAATGTTTTGCATTTAGCATTTCTGATTTGTCGATACCTCCTTGCTGAGGAGCAAAGACACTTCAAGCCATTATGTTGTTAAAAAAAAATCCACTTTAATTCAGAATGAGGGTGAATATATAGTCTTTTCACTAGTCTAGCTGGACTGGTTTCAAATCCTACTTTGACTTGATCCATGGCAATTTGCTCTCACAGCCTCAGATATCAGCTATTTCTAGAAGTGATCAGGCAAGAATGTTTTCTTCGGGAAGGCATTGTACTTAATGGTCTGAAAATTTTTCCTTCAAATATGTATACTCAGCCTCTTAAAAGAGTATGTTAAAGGATGTAATGTAGCCATAATAGTGTTATTCTTTCTTAGTGTTTGTTTCTCTTGGCTTAACTATTAACTCTTGACAAGCTGCAACAAAGAAAAATCTGATCTGCATGGAATTAGGGTTCACACAAGCTGAGTACTGCTGCTGGGTACTTTTGAGGGAGGAAAAAGTCGTGCTACCCATTTTCAGCTTGCATGAACCGACTCGCCACGCACGCGTACCTTCTGCTGCGTGACCAGCGTGTGCCTGAAAATACCAGTTTCGTTTCTCAGTGTGCTTGTGAGGTGGAGATTCCTGACAGCTTGTATCGAGGAAAGCTGAAGAACCAAGAGGATATGTGACTTAGTGTTCCTGGGAATCTGTACTCACCAGCCATCAAAGGGCAGGTCTCCAGACTTGTAATCCTGTACCTTAAGAGAAACCTGACCGAACTTTTATGAGTGTTACTTCAGTGACTTTGTGGCACTTCAGTAAAATATTTTTCTCTTTCTGGCCAATTCTGCAGGATGTTCCTATTTGTGTGAGGCTTTCATAGGGCAGCCCTCTATTAATGTGAGTAGGGAATTAGGCTGGCTCTGATGCTGTCCTAGTCTATACTAATGGGAGTACAAAGTGGGGAGAAACCCTGGGTGTCCAAAAAACCCCTCCTGCTCCATCCCAAAATGTTCACCGACTTTGCTGGTGTCAGATGTTTCACAGAAAAATACTCTAGTTCCCTTCATGCTAGATTAACATTATGTCATGCAAGGGTCATAAGGCTTCTTAAATCCATAGGTGTTCTAAATAGCAATAACAATTAGATAGTCTTGATTTGCTATGTTGTAAATCTGTATGGAATCCACAATAATCTGTGGTATAACTGATATATAAAGGCTCAGCCTACGTAGTTTTTCTGTCACCATTATAGCTGAGGAAACATTGCTCGCACCTCTCTGTAACTCTGTGATTTCTCCCATGCCTAAGAAACAGTAGTCATTAAAAAACTTCACTACAAATCATGATGTAATTTTGCAAGAAAACGTGATGGGGTAGAAGACCTCACTCAAATCTTGAGACTTAGAGCTGATTCTTGCAAGAGTGAGCTCTTTGGAGCCATTGGAAGATTTACCTAAATGAAATCCAAGATAAAACGGATTATTGAGGAATGCTACTTTCTGCTGGCAAGCAAAGCTGCTTCAGCACGTGGCCTAATACAAGTAGGAAATGAGGAGAGAATCCTGAAAGCTTCAGAGAAGGAATTTCAATTTGGGCTTTGGGGTGGGGGCTGGGGAGGAGCGCCCAAAGCACACTGTAGGGCTCACCTAGAGCAGAGGTGTATTATAGCAGCGTGTAATCTCTACTCTGCTGATATGCTATCTTCTTTTACCTATACATTATATCACTTGTCCTGAAAGACAAGGAGGTGAATGGCATCCCTGAAAAGCTCCCGCCTTTCCCTTGCCCCTTCAGAGCCTCATCTTCCCCTGACACCCAGACGTCTGGAAACTGAAGGGAATGACTTTCTTGGTCAGTCTCCAGCTGTTATACCAAAAATCCTTCACAGCTCTCACCTGCTGCTCAGAGGGACCTGCTGCATGGTCCATCAGTGTGTTCATAAGAGATTTTATGGCATTTTATGCACCATTTATTTCCTGACTAGATGTGCTCGGAGCTTCACTGTAACTCCCAAAGATGTTGCCATGCAGCCAAATATAAATCGAGGCCAGAAGAATGCTGATAGCTTGTCAGAAACAAGGGAAGACAGACTCTGTGAATTGCCAGAGGGAGAGCTCCTGGCTGCTGAGATGCATCTTGCTGAGGGGAACTTTGTCACCGGCTTCTTCTCTTCTCCCTGGGAAATGCTCAGGCTGCACGCGCACTGGGATATCGCTCCGGGATGTTGCTGGCTGTTGATGCCTGGCCTGCCACCACCCTGCAGCAACCATGGTTAATCCATCGCTTGAAGCTGGGGACGAAAAGTCACTGGAGACCACAAATACAGAGAACCTGCAAGGCCAGCCCCTCTCTTGGCTTTGGGAGCCTGGTTTTGGGGTTTTTTATCTGCTGAGATGGTAGCTGATCTTTGACAGAAGTGTACTGGAAAAGGAAGCGTGAATAAGGAAACAGGATGTAGCCAGAGGTGATCAAGGGCTTTATTTACTTCTCATCAGGTCTTATTTCATGAAGATTTTAATCTTCTCATAAAATAGGTATGTAAAAATGGAAAACACCAGCCTAACCACAGCCTACAATTTTAAAAGGACTATAAGGACTAACATTTTTTTTTCAGTGCTTTCCCTTGCCACCCTTCAGTTCCTGGTGCACTGCTCACCTTTCTCATGCTGAAACCTAGTGCAAAAATTTCTAGGCAAAGTTGGTGATCGTGTTTCCTTAAGTGCCCTTTGCTAATCAAAGGTAATTGCAGAGTTAGAAGGGTTTCACTGATAATCGGCTAAATGCTTTTGCAGTCAGCTGGCGTTCTGCAGGCTCATTCTCGGGAGGTTGAGGCTAGCTCACTAAAAATGGAAATACCAGACTTTTTGCAAAAGCTTATTTGTTCTTTTTTCTAAAAACAACTTAGCCTAATCCCAGAGCAGAAAACGTAACTCTTATGCAGAAGGAAGGTAATTTCTGTTGAAACTTTGATGATCAGTAAGCAGATCGTTGATATTTGATGGGATAATGTACCAAGGGTGTTTCCAAGTAAGAGCAAGAAGATTTCAAGTGGTGGATTTCCTTTTCTTCCTTCAGCTAACACTTTGGTCGTAGAAATGACTTCCAGTATATCTGGCTGCACAAAGGAACTAGGACTGTTCCACAACTATTTTAGCCAATTATTTAAACCATGTAAGAAGCATTTAGTCAGAGTTTACTGAAATAAACCAAAGAATTCCAAGGTTATGATGTTTGTACATTCTTGGCTTGACAAGTGTAGCTTTGAGAGATTTGTTTGTAATTTGCCAATTTTTATTAAAACCACTGCTTTAATAATTTTCAAATTAAAAAAAAATGGTAGCACTATAAAAAATGGAAATATTAAAAGGGTATGTTTTCTTACTGCATAAAGACCTAGCATATGTTTTTAACTTTTAGAAAATAATTACAGAAAAAAAATCAAAAAGCCTTTGCAACTCGCCTTTAACACACCAAGCTTCTAAGGTTCTTACTGGGATGAATGTTTCTGGGACAGCAGAACAGCGACACTGGCCTAAGGGAACATTTGACATCAGAGCCCACCTATGAAGATATAGTACACTTGGCTTCACGATGTGAAAATCACGCTTACTTCAAAAGTGAAGCTCACTAAATTGTGGTTTTCCTCTTTTTTTTCCGTAAAACATAAGCACGACGTATTTTATAAAAGAAACTTCTTGCTTGAATGATTTCAAGCGAACTATTTTTCATTTTTTAGTACTATTCAGTGCTTGCAGACCTCAGGGTTTGTTATTTGGTGCTTCAAACTTGAGCTGCGGCGGTGAGCTGTTACTGATCTCAAAACTTCCCCTTGTTTCCTGACTTGACCAGACAATGCCATTTTTGTTTCTTTTGCCAGCTGCTTGGGTAGAAATTCCCATAATCATGATGAGGCTGCTGCTGCTGTATTTCTGTTGGGGAGAGTAACAGAAGGTTAGGAATTCTTTTAAAACTGCAAAATGGCTCCCCTTGAATGCTCCCAGGTCTTGTTTCTGTGCAGGTTAGGCTGCTTTAAGACTTCTTGGTTTGAGTGCAAGTTTAAAATGTAAGCAGGGGGTCTCATCACATTCACATAAAGATCTTGGTATGTGTGCATGGGTGCCTGGAGAAATCCCCGGCTGTTTCAGGGAGGCTCTGTGGGGTTCTGGCAGGAGGCCTGGGCTGAGTGGCCCCCCGCAGCCGTTGTCCTTCCCTGCTGAGAAACCCCTGCTGCTCGAGTTTGGCTTTGATTTTTTTTGCAAGCATAATAGGCAATTTATTAACAAAAAACCTGACCATTTTGTGCAGTTTAGAGGAGGTAAATCAGGAAGAGAGAAACAGCAAAATGTCACCTACGTGCAGATTCTCAGGCTTACCTAATTTCTCAGGAGTGGGAGTCCACCAGGGAAACCTGGCAAACCTTTTCTCACGTGCCTCGGCAAAAGTCCTCTTCAGCAGAGTTTACGCTGGAAAGTGCCCACAACTATTCCTGATACTGGGACTACACTGACTGGATTAAATGCACCCTCAGTCATCTAAATTTACATGGCGCAATGAGGTGTTTGCTCTGACAGCACCGTCACGAGCCTCTGACTCCAGAAACTCCCGCAGATGAATGGGATCCGGCTCTGCCATCATCTCAGCAGCTGAGGGTACCAAGCACTGAGTAACGGTAGTGTACGAGGACTATAAAAGCGCAACTTTCAGTGCCAGGTTTGTCCTCTGAAACTGAGTAACTAGTTTCTGTCTCCTGAAAACGGGCTTTTGTCCTTCAAAACCATTGACTTAGTGGAAAAGGGATGCTACGCTCTTCTAACGGGTAAAGCACAAAGCACAATATATTGTGCCAGTCAGCAAGCTTTGGTGCATTTCTGTGTTGCCGCAGAAAACAGCTGTCTCAACTTTTGGGGATCTTCCTGATCTTTGGTAGTATTTCTGCCAGTTTATATGTTTGGGAAACCATTTTGTGAGGCGTGATACAGCTTTACACTACCAAGATTTTCCGCAAGTATATTTCACACTGGTGTGGTTTTTAAGTCTTTATTGTGAAGTTGTTACTGGTTTACTGTTTGGGGCTGCTTTGGTAGACCAGTGTTTCTCTGGAGCGAGCACTCAGTGGAATTGAAGAGCAAATAGCAAATAAAAGTAAGTATCACACATCAGGCGTTCTCATAAAACCACCCCAAACTTGTTCTGCCTGCTAACCAAACTAAGGAGTGTCTCAATCACTTCCTCTTAATGCAGTAAATTTTCCTGTGGGCTTTGCCTGTCTTATTCTACCCTCACACAGACACGGATTACCTAGTTTTCTTCCCAAGCTGTATTGATTTGCAAAGCAGAGCAGTGCTCCGTCCACGTTTGAACTGTTGCCCCTTGAAAAATTGCTGTGCCTGATAGAACGGCATCGGTGTTGCGCAGCGGTGAGAGCTTTGGAGAGGAAGGAAACAGCCATGTGAACGAAGCCATGCAAACTTGTTATATACAGTTACCGCTTCCAGTTTCATTCACGCTGTTCGCCACCGCTGACCTCCTCTGCAGTCACCAGCTCTAGCCGAGGCAGCTGGGTGTGCACAGCAGCGCAGCCGAGGTCGGACTGCACGGGCTCATACTGGCGCAACCTCGCTGACTTAACTGGATATGACGGAGAATGGCATGTGGCCTGCTAAGGTGACTAAGAAGATGGGCCAGGCCCATTCTTTCAAGGGGTCATTGTAGACCTCTCCCTTCAGAAGCTGGGTGTGGGTGATAAACAGAGGAGAGAGAGAAAACTCCCTGTAGTGGCAATTCAGGGGTGTGAAATCCAGAGGGGGACAAGGCTCAGGCACACCAAGTTTTACTGTTCTGATCTTTGTGCCACCTTTGAAGGCTCTGAATTGCAAACGGGGCAACTTACACTGGGTGGGCAGATGATGCATCTACCCTCCTTGCATGGAGGCTGCGCTGGCCTGAAGCAGTTCCTGGGGAGGTTTTGTCTGAACACATGTTGCCATCTGCAGTAGAGAAAGCTCAGAGGCTCCATCAGCAAACTTGTCCTTCCCTGTAGGAAGAAAAAATGGAAACTTATAAAAGAAGGGTGTTGTGGGCAGCTGGGGCGGGTGGGGTCATCACCCACGTCACCCACCACTGCAACGTGAGATAAGTCCCTACTTGCAAGGCAGGGCTGCCTTCTACCATTGGTAGATTTGGTGCTTAGATCTGGATCCTACTCTGGATAATAAGTCCCTAAAATCTGTGTGTATGGACATAGGTGCTGGGTTTAATCAGTGATAGATGATTAAAAAAAAAAAAGAAAGGGCAATATATAGCACAGTAGTCTGTTAGAGATTTCTGCTGCTATAGCTGGGATAATAGCATGGCTTGTGAAATAATTCAGTTATAGAATCATAGAATGTTTGGGGTTGGAAGGGACCCCTAGAGGCTATCTAGCCCAACCCCCCTGCAGTGAGCAGGGACACCTTTAACTGGATCGGTTGCTCAGAGCTCCATCCAACCTGGCCTTGAATGTTTCCAGGGATGGGGCCTCCACCACCTTTCTGGGCAACCCCTTCCAGTGTTTCACTACCCTCATTGTAAAGAATTTCTTCCTTATATCTAGTCTTATGACTTGAGTATTGCAGTGCAGTGAAACTGGTGTTGGGTTAGAGTAAAAACCCAAGAACATTGAAAAGCAGGTTATTTTTTATATAGCACTGTACAGGTACAGAATGGCATATACAATGGCTGTGTGTGAAAATTTGTTTGCAGCACTGTGCTGTTCATACACCTGCTTGGGTTCTCAGTTTAAGCTTTCCAAGTTAAAGATGCCACAGTGATTGTAAAAGACATGCTATGTTTTGTATCATCATTTATGGTTGTGGATTTCCTTCCATCTCTAAACTGCAATTAAATGTTCCTATCATCCTGTAAATTAGCCTTTCTCTTTTAAACATCACATTTGCAACTCTATGTTGATATAATCCTGTAATTATGTAACTATTTTCATTTCAGCCCTGATTCAGCAATGTACTTAAGCATATGAATAATCTCTCTGAACCCAATGGGACTCCTCACATGCTTAAAATTAGGCATGGTTTAATTACTTTGCTAAATCAGCAGCTAACCTGATATACAGAAATGGGGATAAAGGAGGTGGCTTGCATCTACTGTAAACACCGTTATTGAACTGGACGTTTCTAAACTCTAATTTTACCTTCCTACTTTAAATGTTTTCAGCTGAATCATAGTATTGGAGACACCATATGTGAGGTATTCAGATTGACTCACATCTTTTAAAACTACATTTTCTCTAGAGGTAAAGTAGTTGTAAGAGGCTTAAGCCCTCCATTGCCCTGTGTGCTCTCTTGAAGTTGACTGCCCTTTCAGGCACGCCATTGCAACTGGTCACAGACCAGCACCAAAGAGGGCTTTTTCCCCATAAAAAAAGTGATTTGCTGTGCTTATCAGGATTACAACATGTTCTCATACTGCGTAAGTATATCTGAGATGGTGACAAACCATGATGCATGAACAGGAACTGATAGTGGAGATGGGAAGACTTGGGGCCACCTCAGTCCACTACATTACTGAAGAAAATATGTGTATGTATCTACATCCTGAGAAATCCCTGCTGTGGTCTTCTATCCTAAAATTGCATATTGCCTAGGACCTATAATGTTAACAGTGTTAACCAAAGCATATTCATGAGGTCTCTAATTTTTACCTTTTGCTATATGAACTAGAAAACCTGAAGCATAGCCACTGAGTTGGAATTACAGCTCTTCTATATTCAGAAGAAATGGGATAGCAAGAAGTACTCTTGAAGAAAGTGGGAACGTAAAAGAATGAAATGAAACATTGCAGACCGCCTTTTGTAGCAGAATATGAAAGTCTGTGCCAAGTATCTCCAATTTTTACATTAGAAAACAGAGACAGATGAAGTTCTTCACAGTTAAGTACAAATGAATGACTTCTGTGAGGCCTAATATTGTGATAAATCTAAAGAATTCTTCTCACTGTCATGGTGTCTTGTCCTACCATAGAAGAGCTTTCAGAAAGCAGTGGTCTTACCCTGAGTCCAAACCAGGACTGATAGGTTTGCTATCTGTGGTACTTGCACAAGCGATTATTTTACAAAAATATCAACACACAATCACAATTCTCCACAACAGGGCAGGCAAGAACAGCCATCTATCCCAAAGTCAGAATTTAATCTTAGCACACAAAGAGCACAAAAAAAGTGTGAAAATATGCTTAAAGACTATTTGAGAGACACAGAATCCGTACAACAGTTGTTAAAGTTCCTGTTTGTGGCTTAATACCCGCTAATGGCGATAGGCTTACCCGAAGCTGTGAATAATGAGAGGCAGCCCAGACAAACGTTTATGGAACAAGGTGGCAGTCTGCAGGGGGCCTGGATCTCAATTAAAAGCCAGCACACAGCCCCATAAAAAAGAAGAGAAAAAGAATAGAGGAGGGATATTTGTACTCCTTGGCTAGGAGATCTATTTGGACATGTTCATGGAGTGAATGGGAATGGACCCCTCATGAGGAAAAGAGGCTTTAGGAAGGATCAAACAAGAGGGGATTTGATCTATTTGTTTCACAGATTAGGTTCTGAAAAATAGATCAGTCTGTGAAGAAAAGGCCTTATTATTGGTTTCTAGTTGAAATTCTGTTTCATGCAGGTTTTAATGGTAGTGGCCTGGCGTTGGTAACACTGCTGCTAGCAAAATGACTAATGCCCTGGAAGGCATTACTGGAATAATTTGCCATCTTGCAGAGCTCAGTCCGTAACTTTTCCAAATGTTTTTTTGCATCAAGCCCTTACCTTCTGCCTGAACATATCCTAAGCATTTAATGTTGATTTACAGATTTGCTTGGATAGAGAATAAATATCCTTCATCTAGTGAGATGCACTTTTTTGCCTGAATTTCTCTAGCTTCAGCTATCAGACATCACATGAGTCAGTTCAATAGGTCTTTTTAGATCTCATTCCACACAAAAAATATCATTGAGTTACTGTATATTATATAGAAAAACTGCTTTACCTTCTGGTGTTCTAATAGCAGTCACCTCTGACTCCAGAGCTAGGCTACTGTAGTACAGGGAATCCAATTAGACAGCCTCTGGTTAAGAAAAACATAGTGATGTTTAGCACTTCAGAATGCAATTTAGCTACCTAAAAGCTATTCTATGCAACCTAAAATTGGGATTATAAAGCTCCTCTTCCTATTTACCTATGCAGACTAGAAATGAATGCTGGTTTGCAACAAAAACTGAGTTTTACAAGTGAGAGGAAAGAACACAGCTTTTTTGTTGTTGTTGTTTGAGCTTTGTTTTATTGTCAAACACTGAGACCGTGGTGTCCCCACAACTTGGATGCTGCCGCAGTGAATTTATAGGCACTTGGCCTCAGTGGAGTAGCGGTATGCGCTGGCTTCTCACGTGCTGCAATAGGAAGAGCCGAGTACCACGGGAGGGATCCAAAATCTATACAGCTGCTCAGTCTTTATTCTGTCTAAATGTAGTACTTAAAGAAAATAATAAGGAGATTTGCAAATCCTGCCTCTCTTTAGGTCTCTGGAGCTTACTTGTAGCTCCATGTCTTCCTCCAGTTAGGACCCCAAATCCAATACCCGTGTTTAATAGTAGTTTTCTTTGTTTCCTTGCAAGAATACATCAAGGGTTGTTTTCTCTTGAAAAACATTGCTCAGGAACTGCTTTTGTGTATTTTGTTGCAAGTGTTAACTGGCAAGTGTGACAAGCCTTTGGTAATCTACACTGAATGAACATGGGTCCTCCTCACTTTCTGTGAGATGACTACTTTGGACATACAGTTATTTCATGATATTTGCTTTCTCAGGTCTTTCACAGTTCCAGTAGAAGGGATAGGGATTATGGATCCTTGTTCCTATGCTTCCTTTTTCATGGAATCCCTTGGGTGGGAAGGGACTTCAGGAGGTCTCTGGTTCAACCTCTTGCCCAAAGCAGAACCAAGTCTCAGATCAGGCCAGGCTGCTCAGGGCTTTCTCCAGGCAGGTCTTGAAAATCCCTATGGAAGGAGGTTTCTTTTCCCTTCTTCTCCAATGAATGACAGCCATTATCCTGGTGATCAGACCATTCTCTTGAAGTAAACAGGCTGAACAGGTTCTAACAGAATTGGAGGTTTGATATTTTATATAACAAAGGGTGGTAGCAGCATCACCTTTTCTACCAAGCCTGCAGCCACTACTACAGCCCCTTAATGCATCCAGATATGCCAGTGGTTGTCAGGTGCCTTCTGAGAGCATCTACTGGAGCATGGTTTTCAGGAACTGCATGTAAGGATTGATTTTATGGTTGATTTAATGTCAGTAGATAAAATAACTTCTATTGATATTTAACTGTGTGTTTTTATTTACAAACATAGGGACACATCTTATCTGTAACATACTCTTCCCTTCTCGTCAATGGTCTTCTCCTGTTTCAGCTCCTTGACATTCCCAAAACATCCTTCAGAAATTGTACTCAAGTTATATTGTGGGCAAAACTCTTTATAGAAATTAAAGGACAAAAGGTTTGTTAATATTGATGAATAATGAATCACAGGATGTTGCTCTTAGATAAACCAGCCATAAACATTAATACAAGTGACCATTTAATGTAAACAGAAGTATGATGTTCTAATTTATTTTCTGTTCCCTTCTGTTTGCTAATTCATTGATTTATTAAACTGCTTAACTGGAAAAAAGACTTTGCAAATAACAATTTCATTTGTTACACACTTATAAATGTTTAATATTAATGGTTTAGGAGTCGAAGATTGGAGGTCTGTTGGAATGATGCTACCACCTGTGCAACATTATTTTCCCAGCTTGCCCTTATCTTCCCATTGCTCAAGATTTGGATCAGCACAGGGCTCGTGATAATCTCTGACTTGTCTGTACTCTGTCTGTGCAGGATAGGGATGAAACAGCTCAGAAGAGCCTCCTACCATCTATGTGAGTAACCAGTGTACTGAAAGGAGAAGCAAAAATACCTCAGGCCCCACCTTGCACTAGCAGATGGGTTGAGACAGAATAGATTTAAGGACTGTGTACATCAGAATCTGTTTCTTCTGCTGAGTTGTATAGTGCACAAGGTACAGAAATTTTAAGCTTGGGGCAGCTGTTGGATTCTTACTAGTGTTGCTCTGATTTCTCACTGCTTATTAAGAAATTATTCACACTTGTGATGAGCATCATACAACGATGAGTCATACAATAGCTTTTTTTATGCAAGATCTTTCCAACTTTCATGAAGCTATCTGATTTTGCTTTAAGAAGGGAAAGTGAGTCTGAGTAGCTGCTCAGCTCCTGCTTCTTCCACTTTACTTTTACTTAATTTTCTCATGACCTTAAGACTTCAGATGTTGGGCATAGAATCATTGTGATGTAACTCATTATCAGTAACTCATGATTGCATTACTGAATTCATTCATTATGGATTATAACCTTTGACAATAGGAGGGTGACTTCTAGCTGAGTAGCTTCAGTGCAGCTACACTCCAAGCAACCACTTCTGTTTTGCTTTGCTCATGGGATACACTGGAGTGGACAAGCTGCCTAATGAAAGCTCATCAAGGGTCCTGGGGATGCAGGGTTTGTAAAGTGTAAGCAAGCAGGTCATACCATGACCAGCTCCGAGAATTAATCTTTTTCCTATTCCTTCAATTAAAAAAAAAAAAAAAGGAAAAAGCTTTTCTCACTCTTAACCTCTTTATTCTGTCCATTCTTTACTTAGGATAGTCTGCTTTTTCCTTTTGTTAAAAAAACCAGAGACCCCTAATTTTTCCTCATAATTTCTGTTCAGTTAACCACTCCATTCATGATATGATGCAATTGTTCTTAATGAAGTTATATCAGTAATGCATTTGATCCAGTGAGTTTTAATGCAGTAGACTGTTTTCTTATTTTCTCCTACATGCACTTGTTTCTTTAATTTGTTCCTTACAACTGGTGGTAACATTCCTATTTTGTATTATAAATACATGGGTATTTGTGTTCATGGGCTTGAGGATGGTTTGTTTACCACATCCTAATAAACAGCCTGATTACCATGAGGCCCTGATTATACCCCCATAGGCAGTACATTATCTTCAATCTTCTGAGTAAGAATTTTCTTAAATTTCACGATGCTATTCAGAAAAAAGAAGTAAATGTTCCTTTCTTTTGTGTTTTGTCTTGTTAGCAGTCATTGTCCCTGCTCTGTGGCCGGTATAGTTTGCCTCCAGGGATTTATATGACGTGGTTAAAACTGTTTTAACAAAAATGATCCAAGGGCCAGAGCACCTCTCCTATGAGGACAGGCTGAGAGAGTTGGGGTTGTTCAGCCTTGAGAAGAGAAGGCTGCGGGGAGACCTCATTGTGGCCTGTCATAAAGGGGACTTGTAAGAAAGCTGGAGAGAGACTTTTTGCCCAGGTCCTGTAGTAGTAACGGTTTTAAACTAAAAAAAGATAGTTTCACATTAGATATAAGGAAGAAATTCTTTACTATGAGGGTGGTTGAGACACTGGAACAGGTTGTCCCAGGTTGTGGATGCCCCCTCCCTGGGAGTGTTCAAGGTCAGGTTGGGTGGTGCTTTGAGCAACCTGATCTAGTGGAAGGTGTCTCTGCCCAAGGCAAGTGGTTGGACTAGATGACCATCAAAGGTCCTTTCCAACTCAAACCATTCTAAGATCATGTGGAAAGAGTAAATTACTGAGTTTCATACTGCCTACAAGAGAACGGAATGAGTCAGTCATTTATATAAATGCACTGGTATATGAAATTAAGGAAAATGTGACTGTTGGCTTTTGTTCTTATGCACTTTTTAATTCTTAACCTAAGAAAAACATGTGGAAAATTCTATGTTAGCAGCTGCAAAAATTTACCTTCCTACTTAAAATTTTGTTTTAATGAATTGAAGCCTGCCTTTACAATGTTGTGGCTGCTGCCCAGGCCTTCTAAGTAACTTACTATTTACTGTCAGCACTCCACAAAACTCTGGGTTTTCAGACTAGGCATGCCATACATTTTCCATGAAAAATAATGGAAGATTAGTGTCTTTTGCCTAGAAAACCTTAGCCAGGACATTTATTTCATAGACGTACTCGGCAAAGCATTCTAGGCATGTGATAGTCTGAGATGTCTCATAGACAAGAAATAAGTGCTGTTGCACACAGGTGTGTTGCTAATATTGATGGGTAGATGCTAATCTCTTTGCGATTACTGGCAGTGTGATATATACTTAGATACACACCCAAAGAGCGGAAAGCAGGGAATGGTGAATTTAGAAAGATGGTTTTGATAACATCTTTGCTGTTCTATTAAATTATTAAGGGCTGCCTCGGCTACAGCACTCCGGGTGTCAATCACGCAGCCTCCGGGAAGCACCATGTGCACCCCAGCCAAGTGCCCTCAGGCCACCACCCCTACCCCAAAGCCCCCACAGTTACCTCCAGGCAGGGTCCCCCTGCCTCGAGCAACCGCACTTGGGTTTTCATTTCCCCGCCAGCCTTGCAGCCCCACAGCGAGGGATCCCCTGGGGCCTGACTGTACCCCACTGCCCACCCACTGCAAACCTTTCCTGCCCTTCATCCTCACCTCCGAGAGGTGGGGGGGGGGGGGGGGTAGGGGTAGTGGTGCCCAGGACGGTGCTGTGGTGTGTCCCCTGCGCTGGTCGCCACCCGCCCTAAGTGGCTGGGATCCCCACAAAAAAGCAGACCCTCGGTCCTTGAAAGCTGAGACATTCTGGTCTCCAAGAAGAGACCTGGGGCCTGAGGGACAGCCTGCTCCTGCCTTTGCCCAGGCTGTGGTCCCTAGGTGCCGGCTCATAGATGGCTTAAAGCCTCGTATCCCGCTGGGATGGATGTCAGAAAGGACAACAGGCAGGACCAGGAAAGCCCCTCCTGAGGCTACCCCTGCGGTAAGTGCGGCCCCCCCCCCGGGGTTAGCCACCTCCCCCTGCCATGCTCTGGGGTGCGAGAGGAGACCCAGGGTGCCAGAGGGAAGCCCAGAGCTGCCACAACTGTCCTCCCCTGGGCCCGAATGGCAAGCGGGAACCCGATGGTGCAGGCAGGAGTGCCCCAGAGAGGGACGTCCAGGAGCGGCGCTGATGGAGCCACCCAACAGCCCGGCAGGCAGCATTCCCATTCCCTACAGAGACTGTTCCCAGAAAGCCTGCTCTGAGCTCTTGGGGGAAACTCCTGTCTGAATCTGAGTCCTGCAGAGAAAATGTCGTGAACCTCCTTAAAAAGTATGGTTCATATGAGAGAGGATGAATTTTGCTACATGAGCCCTTACTCCCCCCTGCCCGTCAGAGGATCACCGTTCTCCCCATGTGCATAATTATAAATCTGTGCTCTCTCTTTCCCCCGGTGGCAAGAGTTTGGGCCTGGGTATGTCAGCCCCTTCGCCCTGGCTGTCAGGCTGGCTGCCACACAGCCACCACGCTCCCTATTTTTATTAAACAGTATTGGGAACACAAACTGAGGCACCTGCTGCGTCTGCTATCTCCTGATCCTTCAGCTGATCCGTAGCCATAAAATCTGGGTATTTAGTATTTTTACTTCTGTATCCAAGCAAACCATGCTGAGCCCAACAAGGAGGCCCCTCTTGGCACACTGCTTGCCAGGAGATGCTGAATATTTTCCAGTGAAATCTGGTGAAATACCTAGGTGTTGTTATCCCAAACGATCTGTGCATTATGGTCAAATCAAAATAGTTTGCTCGGGGCAGGCAGGAGGAGGGAGTGGTAGAAATGGAAAACCGAGGAACTAAATTCACAGACCTGAGGGGAATAGTAGTGTTGCCTTTCCCTCCAGTGCCTCAAATTTCCCTCGGCTCTAACTCTGTGCTTCTGGGTAATACAGGCTCAGTGGTACCATCCCCAGCTCTCTGGGGCTTCAAACGGAGTCAAGTGGCATCTTCTGAATGAAATTCAATGTACTGTGGAAGATTTTCATTCCTGTAAAGCAAAGATCTAAAGATCTTAAATTTTATCTGAATTATATGTGCATGCAAATTTTGCTTCTCTCACTGCCCAACTGAAAATAAACCTAGCTTTTGCACACCTCTGGTATGGACCAAATAGATGAGAGAGGTGTTGCTAGAAAGGCCTTAGATCCTTGGACATTTTCAGTATATGGTTTTATAATAATAAATTATAAATTATAATAATATAATAAATTATAGTAAACACATGGTCTGATGTGTTTAATGGTCTAATGCCTAATGTTTATTTAAAAGGGATAGCACAGAGAGATGCAGTTCTTTGAGTATGACCTCATTAGGGCTTCTATACATGTTTGACTCGGAGGAAATCTTGTTGAAAATGGGTGCCTTCAAGCAACATCCTAGTTGTCTTTCTGTATGTAAGAGAAATGAGGAAGAAGCTAATAGGAAAAAGCCAAAAAAAAATACAGTACGAACACAGAGCTGTTGAGATCAGGATAAAAGTGCTAAGAAGGCATTTTTATGCTGAATTTTGTGAACTTTGCGGTAGAGCTTTCAGAAAATATAGTCCCTCTCTTGCTGATTGAGTTCTGTCCAAAAGGAAAGAAGTTTTAGTCTGTTCTTTGCAAAATAAGCTAAAAAGGTTAGTCAGGTGTCCCATCAGTAAGAATGGACACAGACTGTGTACACCAGGCACCACACAGAGGGGACCAACGTTTGCCCCTGTTCTAGAAGCATGAAGATTTGGAGACTTCAGCGTTAGCCTTCCCCGCTCCCTTGAAAATAAGTGCATGACTTGAATTTTCAAACTGCAGTTACAAAAACTAAACAACCAAATTGTGGTGAAAGTCAATAACTTTAGAATATTATTGACATTCAAACAAAAAGCTGAATTTAAGAGTTGAAATTCTGCCATCCCATTTAACCACAGCACAAAATGTTTCTTTTTACTTAAACAAATGGTTATGACCATTGCAGGTGCTACCTGTTCCTTGGCGTTGTGCCTTTCTTGAAATGCACCTCTTCAACCTAAACCTGGAGCTCTGGAGAGCAGGCAGCAGCAGGAGGCCAAGCGTTGAGTCTGTTTCTAAATACACACGTACAAACATGCTAGGCCTGAACTGGCTGAAAATAATGTTTCTCCATGTGAAACATCGAGGGAGAAAAGATTTCTTTTCAAATGGATTTCTTTTCTCCTTTGGGATTATTCTAGCTGTTTTCAGTTCGGGTGGAAAAATCCATCTGCCCTTCATTCTAGTTGGTTTTAATTCCCCCATCACCTGTCGCTAGGAAAGTGGCCTACAGGGCAGGACTGGTGAGGAGCAGGAAGCAGAGGGCAAGAAAAACACTGATTTTATCCAAATACTACAACTGTTTCCCTAACTCTGCACGTGTGTGGATGGCTGGTTTGGAAGGCACACCAGAGGGATGATAAATCAATAAAAGCTGTTCTCACAAGTTTGAAATTAAACATTTATAAAGCACTGATAGAAAGCAGGTTTTGTCTTTAGTTTTTTCACTAATCAAAATTCAGTGGAATATTTAATGAGAATTTTTTCAGCTTGCAACAAAAGTTGGGGTTTTTAAAAATTTTTTTATCATCCTAGACCTGACTTCCAGAATCGATCAATGATTTTGATTGGGGAAAGATTTGTATGTGCCTTCAGGGTAATAGTTAAGGAATGATGAATTTCCATATTGTAAAGATGCAGATTTTTATTGCTGTCATGAGGCAGATAATTTGATGACTGGTCTTTGTACAGGCTAGAAAAAAACTAATGCAGTCAATATAGCCTTGGAATGCATTTCCTTTAACATCTGTCAAACGCCAATTAAAATGTTTTCATTAATGCAAGAATATCTCTCGTATCATGTAAACTGCATTGAGTCTACTTCTGACTAACTTAATTAAATACATTCACTAACTGGAAATGTGAGGGGCTGCAGATGAGAAAAATACTATGATGTGATGAGCCGTCCTTTGAGTCAATCAGCATTATGCCATTGGCAAAAGATGTTGTAAACCAGCAAGAAAGAAATTAATGTCTAAAAACCAAAGGAATAGACGATGTTGTAACTACAGTTAATAAATCTGCACAAAAGGCCAGTTCCATGACTGCCTTGGGTCTCTGCCATGGCTCACCTCTGCATGACACAAAGGGGGAGGCGTAACTTTAGGCAACCCTGGCACGTGCCTGAATGACTTCCCTAAACCAGAGCAAATTAAGAAGGCAGAGAAGGCAGGGGGGTGAGGATGACCCCACCAGGGCATGAGCTCCAAGCAGTGCAGGAGAGGATTTGTACCATGCATGTGTTTGGCCAGCAAAAACTCCTCTGAAGGGAACGCAAAGACCTGGCACTGAGTTTTCCTCTGGGCACGACGTCCCTTGGGGTTACGCCGGTGCTCCATCATGATGTGCGAGGTGGAGTTGCCTGAGCTCATCCTGAGCAAGAGAGTGGCAGGAGGGGGAGCGTTAGTACCCCAAGCCCCAGAGAGGCAGGGCACCAAGTTCTCTGACTGGCCCTTGCTCTCATCTCCCCAAGCCTGGTGCTTCTGCACTGTGCCACCTGGGCTTTGTTTCTGTCGCTCTTGGCACAGGAGCGTGTTAGTTAAGCACTTGTAGCTCTTACCTGATTATCTGCATGCTGAGGGTTTCTGCAAACCAGCTATGCACGCGGGAGCAAGCACTGATAAGAGAAGCGAAGGAAGAAAGGTGTGCTTCAGGGATGCTGCCTACCTAATATGCGAAGGAAGCATCCTAAATCAGACGGATGTACAGCATAAATTGCTCTTGACTTCCAATGTGCTACTTACTGCCTCAAAGAGTAGAGTTGCTTTTGGTTTGTTCCTGTTTTACAGAAAACATGGTGTTCAGTATGCCCAACTGAATTTGGGAGAATTTTGGCTAACTGGTGTTTTCTCAAAAAAACCCTCCAATATTATTTATTGAAGTTGAAATATCACTCTTACTTCTGAGGAGAAATGGCTGCAGAATAAGCATCTGACAAGGGGATATTCTAGAGCTGCCTTAGCAAAAAAGCAGCGTCTTGGAGAAAGGAAGCCTATGCTGCTTGTTTTCGGGAAAGGTACTTTAAATTTTTGGTAGATGGGTAATAGTAGAGGTATTTGGTGTAAGGAGGTCTTGAATGGCTCATCAGTTGATTTAATTCAAACCAACTGTAGCATTTTCATTTTCTTCTGTTTATCCCAGCTGAAGGCCAGGTCTCTTGACCTTGCTAAGTGGATGCGAATATATGTTTGCACAGCAGCAATGCTTTATATTTTATTTTGACAACAGAAGTTATAAGTCATACCAGCATCATGATGAAAAGCACCCTATTCAAGCTTGTTGATCAAAAAAAAAAATAAATTAATTGGATACCAAAGTAAAAGACGAATGCTTGAGGCATCTGGTTACACATAAGAAAATAACATTCTGTGACTCAATTCCTTTGACTTTCAAATATGCACCCAGGTAAAAAGCATACCCAAATTTACTTTCATCAGCTCTGCTGCTCTGATGTTCTGACTGTAACACTGTATATGCACTCTCTTAAATATTGTATCTCCCCTACTTAAGATTCAGCCTTGGGTCTGGATGCGTACAGGTTGAAATTCATTTACATTTGTGATACAGAAAAGAGCCGTGGTAATGGATCTATTATAGTGTCTAAAGATAAACTGTACAGACAAGTGAGGAAGAGCATAGGAGATGAAGGGTTAAGTGATGATGTGAGCAGAAACTGAGCTCGAAATTGGACCTATTATAAACTGAGAAAACAACATAGCTCCAGGGTGTTTTATGACTTGAAAAGCTATTCATTCTTTACATAACATTACCATTAGTTACCTATGTAGGTTGTATTAAAACAAAGCCGAGAGTTAACTGAACCTTACATTTTATAGGTGCATGTTTAATTAAATTGTATGTTTTATCTGTAGTAATAAAATACAAGACTCATCTGAGTTAACACACAGTTTTACAGTTTTAAGGTCTGAAACATCTCCAGCATCTCCACTCAGGGCTGTTTGGTATATGAGCCATAACATCCATTGGGGGAAAATGCTAATCTCTGAACCTTTTAATTTGCAGCTAGAAAACTATCCCGCTCATCATGCTGATGCTGTATTAAGCAAGTAAATAAAACGGCTTCCTGTGCTGGAATGAAGCGAACCTACAAACTCAAAAGAAAATCCTCCTAATCATTGTAGAGCACTCAGCTTTGCATATCATTTAAATCTAAAAGCACCAACACGGGGTAGTACTATAAAAGTGTATTCAAGCCACGCTGAAGGACACGCAACTGTTTCCTGTTGACGTTGGAGGACAGAGGAGGACACTTTTACATACAGCAACGTTACATGAGAAACCCTTATTTAACCATCTGCAGCGTTCCTGCAGTGTTTTGTTTCCAGCCTTTGTCGACAGTGAATAATCTTTCCTCTTCCCTGCCATTACAACAGGCTTACAAGCACTTTATTTCAGGTATAGACCAGGAAAAGGCCTGATTCAGTATGTCCAGCTACTTCAGTTTTCTCTACAGAAGGCTGGAACTTGCTTGATGTGTACTTCTAGACTATGATTTTGCAAACTGAATTTCCAAAACCTCAGAAGGAAAATCGATGGCCCGATCTGTCACTGCTCCCTTATCGCAGCGCAGTCACTTGTCCCTTACTCTTTCTGAAAACTAAAAAGGCTCCAATCCAGTTCCCACTCAAACCAGTGCAGAGCCCCCTCCAGGGGGTTGCTAATGAGGTTGTCTCCGTTTGGCAAAGCTCTGTGTTCAGCTCTGCAAGCATCCAGTGGCGTCGCCGTGTTTAAAAGGAGGAGGCTGGGAAGTTGTGTGCAAGATCACCCTGCACACCGGAGGAGCCTGAGCTGGACAGACCCCGCCAGGCCCTGTCTACAATTCCTTTGAATTTACCTTTGACTTAGGCAAACTTTTGTGAATAAGGAACGATCTGAACAAAACAGACCGAGAAACATTTCTTCTGAAATTGGGCACAAAACTATTTTGCAGTACTTTAGTGTCCATGAAAACTCAGAAAGATTTTTGTATCCACTTCTGTTGTTGAGGTTCAAGATGATTTATAGTGACGAGTTACCTGAAAACAACTTACCTGATTTTCTCTACAGCTTTTGCTGTATTTTGAATGTTCTCTGACTGAGCTGTGAGAGAAGGAAGGAAATCACTTTTTTTTTGTTTTATTGCTATCTTACAATGAATTTTCCAGCTGTGATGGATTTGCAGTGGATTCTCAGCACTCATATAGCTGCTGGGTTCCCCAGAAGCCAATGGAGCCAACAAAAACCTCTGCAGAAAGGAATCACTACCTGTACGCTGGAGATCATCCTTGATCAGTAATGGTAATGATTTACATTCATCAGAGGGCAGAACCTTCTATCATGCAGATAAACAGCCTGTTCTTCTCTAAAATACTGCTTGTAGGTATGAAAGGGTTTGTTGAAGATTCTGTGTTTTGGAAAGCTTGGGCAAGCATCTCTAGCTGGAGTATAAGCATTAGTCCCTCAAATACAAGTTTCTGTTGCCTAAAAATGTTTACTGCATAGGTGTGCACAAATGTATAACACTATCCCCTCAATTGTAATATACAGTGGAAATGTAGCTTTTGATAATTCTTTCTAAGGCTATTGGCTTCGTGAATTCTTAGATAAACAATTCTTTCTAGAGAAATAGTGTTACACTGGTAACAGGAAATCCCAGGTCATTCATGTTAAGGTTTGGTCTTTGACTGTCAATTCTCTTCGAGCCAAGATAGTATTCTTTCATCTCTCTGCAATACCAACCTGGGTTTGAATTAGAGACTTTGGGTGTTACAGTAATGTATGCCTGTAATAATGTATTGCATGCATGCAGGGATTTGTGTGTTTTTCTGTTTAGTTTACACCCCAGAAGAAGAGAGCAAGCAATGATTATTTGAAGAAGAAATAATTCGCTACCATGCCTGACCAGCCTGCCTGCTCTCTATGACCAGATCACGGGCTGCGCAAGGGAAGGGAGAACAGTGGGTGTTGTATACCTTGACTTTAACGAGGGCTTTGACACAGTTTCCTGCAGTATTCTCACTGCCAAATTGGTGAGATCTGGACTGAGTAAATGGACAATAAGGTGGGTGGAAATTTGGCTGGACGGCTGGGCTCGAAGGGTGGTGATCAGCAGTACAAAGTCCAGCTGGCAGCTGATTACTAGCCGCGTGCCTCAGGGATCGATACCACAGCCAAGACTGTTTAATGGCTTTATTTACAATGTGGACAATTCAACTGAGTGCATGCTCAACATGTCCCTTCCAGCGTAAATTATTCAATGATTATTTTCATTTGGGGATTCACAAAATAGGTAGGGTTGAACGCAAGCAGATGTAAGACACAGTGAATGTGCTAGGTCTCCTTGCTTGTAAGGAGCACTTATTTCAGAATAGCGCTTGACAGAGTGTAAATATGGATTCAATAACACGGTGACTTCATCTGTACCATAGCACAAAAGAAGTGGCGTAGAACCAGGCTGGAAAATTCTGTCCTAAGCTGGTATTACTTCTGTTGGCTGAGTTACTACTCCTGGGACTGCTTCTTACATGTAAAAAGAATCAGTAAATAATGATTAAAAAAAAAATTAAAAGTAAAAAATTCTTTAATCTGAAGTGGTAAGAGCAGACAAGGTGGATAGCCTTACTGTTGCTTCAGATGCTACTTTCCTGGGGTCCAGCATCACCCCCAGAGCTCTGCCTACTCTTCCACTGACCAATGCATATTTCTCTAGGACCTGCCCCAAAACCTAGATCTGCTGTTCTTTCTCAGGACAAAAGTGGTATAAATACCACAGTTGTGGGCATTTGTATGAGAAAAAAATATTGCTCTGTGGTAGAGAAGCAGTTTAGCATTTGCCTGGAGAAGAACTTTCAACGTCCAGGAGAGAGGTGCCAGCTGGTTTATATTTCTAATGGTTTGAGGCTTGGAACTTTTTATTGGTGGTTTTTGTGGACTTCTGTACCATAATAGCTGTATTTTATCCTAATATATGATTTGGAGGGAAAAAAAAATATCTTGGCATTTTATCCATTAGCTAGTTATTTCTAGGCACCTATTCCCACCTGCTGTTTTATAAACTACAGATTTAAAGCACTTCAAATAGAGCACAAGACACTCATCTTCCTATTTTGCCGTTCCTATCTTCTGTTTTCTGTGGGCCTGATGTACATGATATGAGTCATCGCTGTCACTTTTACACTTCCTGACTACCAGCAGTTTGGGATAAGACTTGGTTTTTGTTTTTTTTCTCCTCTCAGCTGACATTTTCTTTGGGAGTAAGGGGTAGGGAAAGATTTTAAAGTAAATTTAGTGTTTAAAAAGGTTTCCAAAATAGTGTGGGAACTTCTGTCCTCAGTGCAATTTGAAAAGGCACAAATTTCATCCATTTCCTGCTGGGGTTCCTCCATATCCTGACCTGAAAGGAGAAGAGGGCTTTTCATTTTCCATCCCACCTGTGTTTCTCCACCACACCTTTTCCTTGTCTTTGCCCTTCCAGGTTTCATTCCTGCTATTTCTATTTTTTTATTTCTTACTCATTTCTTCCTCCCACCTGTCCTGCCTCCCCCATATACCTTTTCCCCGTCTGCATTCCATGCTCCATCTCAATTTCTCAACTTCCTTCTGATTTCAGCCTTCTACCCACTCCTAATTCTTTTCTATCTTTCCTGGGAACAAGAATCTACATTATATGCCAAGAGAAAGCAAGCATCTCATCATATTGTGGAACCATATTGTCCTTGATGGCTACAGGCAAAAAAGCCAATACTCGAGTGATCTTCTCTTTCAGCTGGAATATTTTTTTCCCTAGATATCTTCTATATTTTTGGTTACGTTTTTGGATGGAGGTAAGGAAAAGTGAAAAAATATAATCGACAATAAAAAAAATGTTACCACTAATATATAAATGCTACCGCCCCAAATATACAATCCACAGGGTCAAACCCTTGAATTCTTCTTCAGTTTTTCATGCTCATTTTCAAGTACAGCTGCTATTGAGACGAGACTGGAACACAAAACCCACAGCAAAGAACAGACACAATTAATCTTAAAGCAGTGCAAGGCTGCCATATTTGTAAATCCTTACAACAGACAGTAAAATATGCATTTTATCACTCCATATTTAGTCAGCCATTTTGATTCATTTCCAAAGACACAGTCCACAGCAAAGATGCTTATCACTTTTGTGATGTCAGAGAGAGAGAGCGCATTAAGCACAGTTAGCATCCACCTAAAGAAAATTACATCATAAGAAGCGTTGGTTTGCCACGTCTGATAATGTCCAAGCCTTCTACAAGCTACTTAAGTAATGCATAGTGTTATTTCAGAGCAACGCTTCTTTCTGTAAAAAGTACTTGCATTATTATTTCCTTCCCCATTCCTGTTTTAACATATATACATTTTAAAAAGAGCAAGATTGGAGGTTTCTTTTTTCCCTTAAGCCATGATTTATATTCTTGGATTGGGGCTGGTTTTGAGTCATTTCTTCTTGTGGAGGCAGAAAATCAATAATCACCTTCAAAAAGAATGCATGTCAGAACCTGACAGAGTAAAATGCATCCCAACCATGCATACGCCTCAGATGACAGACTCCACAACTCTACTACTGTCCCTTGTACGCTTAGGGGGAAAAAAAAAAAAAAGGAAAGAAAAAGAAGAGAAAGATTGAAATCCAGAGACTCTCACTCTGAATATTGGACTTCTGATATATTTTAAAGTCAGCAATTCATTAAGTGTGCCATTCAGGTACTGGAACAACCTATAAAACATTTACATTCTCTAAAAGCATTTATCACGTACTGACAGGAACAATGGAATATGCCCATTCTCAGAATGCCTTGAAAGATCAGTTTCCACTTCAACACTCAACTGCGGCAAAGTTTTATGGCACAGATGGTGCTGCCTCATATCAGGACTTGCCAAATAGACACAGATCTGTGACTGAACTGGATAAAGGACCTTCCACCCACAACTTCGATTTGCCAGAATAGAAGCTTCAGGTTTTCAGCTGGACTTTGCAATTGATGCTAAACACTCTGCAAGATCATTTCAGTCATGTTGCTGATCTGAATAAATCCAGTAACTAGATAGGCTATGCAACTTAAAACATTTTTATCGGGAGAGAGTTGTTTATAAAAATTTCAAAGATGTTATGTCTGTTTTATTAATTGCAGGAGCTATGGGGGACTTTTACTGAAACAGCTGTATTTTTACAAGCTCGGGGAAGGGAGGGGGGATTTAACTGCCTCTCCTCCAACATGCAGTCTTACTGAGCCCAGCAAAGGTAATCGTTTCATTGCTCAGAGACAGGTACCTACTTGTGAGCAGATGCTGTTTTTTTCAGTGGGTTTATTCTTGGAGTTGTGCACTTCCTTAAATGCTTTCCTGAATCAAAACTCCGAGACAACATTCTTCTAGTTGACTTGCTCATTTCCTATTTGGCTGCACTCTTCCTCACAAAAATGATTTGGTTTGCTCTTCAATGTCTCAGCAAGCAGTCAGAAATGTCTCCACAAATCTTTGGATGCCAATACAAATGCCCAAAGTGGCAAAGCAAAGGTACTCCATAGTACTTTAGATCGTAATTTTCACTTTTATTGACAAAACTTCATTCTTTTCTTCAGCTGCATTTGTCCACTTTGATTTATTTTTATATGCGCAGCTTTTAGCATCACTGCAAACATCATTTGCAAAATCAAATCCAACTAACTGTAGACAAGAATATCTAGAAAGCAGGAGCACTGTTGAAAGCACTGATTTTAAAAGTTTCATTAGTTGCGAAATATATTCATTCTTCTTGGCTTGTTTCTGTTTGTCTGTTCATTTCTGTTATTTAGCTCAACACAGCACTTGCTTCAGTGTGAACTCAGTCTGCCCTAAAGAAAAATAAAATCTGATCACTCTAAATCATAATATCTCAGTAACAGTAACAGATAATATCTTTGGTTAGTTATGCCTGCAAAAATGTCTGGGACAACAGGACTGCCAAGGCTCATAAAACTCTTGCGTCACTTCCAATTTATTGGCATGAATCTGTCATATCTTCCTTTGAAGTCTACTGGCTCATGCCAACATTAACTTCCTTTGGTTTTAACTCTCTGTGTGTTCTTGGGCATCTTTGGTAGTGGAAATTTTTGGTTTGTTGTGTTTATGTCCTTTTTTTTTAAGGAAATTGATGTACAAGATCGTCTTCGAATGTGGTGTTCTGAAAAAGGGAGGGTCTGCATAGGTTGAAAAGCTCTTTTCTTTTTGAATATAGAGATTAATGTGGACTTGAGCCTAAAAAGATATGCTCCGATATTTTCTTGCATGATAAATAACGTCAAGTCAAATGTCATTACTTCATCTAGTTGGGGTTTTTTTTCTCAAAAGGTGTTGAATCTCCTGCTATGATGAGACCCAGCTCTTTATAGTACAAAACATAATCAGCCACTTTCCATTATTATATCGTATGACAGTATGACTTCATTCCTAACACAATTTACTTAAATTGAACATTTTGGCAGATGTGTGCATAAGACTAGAGAAGCAGAACTTCTATTAAATCACATCCTGAAACAATAACAGATTGTGTTGTAGATCTAGCTATGCAGAAGTTTCCAGCTCTGCTCAGAACTTACCACACATTATAGAAGACACTAGGAAAGTACAACCAGCAAAAGACCGAAAACCACTCCACGTTATGGCCAGAAATGTCACACATAGATAAACAATTTAATTTGTGATGAAGAGGTTTACGTAGCACTGCTACCTAGTCAACAGACATCAGTAAACACATCCGCTTGTAGTGATTCCAGTGACACTGATGAGAGGAAACGAACAATTCCTTAGTGAAAGACGCCTTTGTCTTCTACTGGCTGTGCTCATTACCTGTTTTCCATAAGATAAGTGACAAACACAAAATGTGATTGTTTCTGCAGGCTTCAAACTGTGCAGGCACTGTGGGGGTTTCAGGAATGATTTGTGTGTGTGAAGGCGCTACTGGTTGCTATACAGTAATGAAGACAGGTCAAAGACATTTTCCTAGCACTTGGAATAAAACTTTATGAGTATCTGAGGCATCTCCATTAACAAATTCAGAGCAGGCTCCGAGATCTGTGTCTCCTGCCTAAACACAAGGGTACTGACACGGCAGAACACTTCTGAGGATGAAGCAGGATTTTCAGCCACAGACTTCAACTCCAACCCCAAGGAGCACTGGGGTAACTTTTAAGATATGTTGGGTTGAGGGACACAATTTAGAGCTTGAGAAAATCACAGAATCACAGAATCGCAAGGGTTGGAAGGGACCTCGGGAGATCATCTAGTCCAACCCCCCTGCTAAAGCAGGTTCACCTAGAGCAGGTTGCACAGGACTTTGTCCAGGCAGGCTTTGAATATCTCCAGAGAAGGAGACTCCACAACCCCTCTGGGCAGCCTGTTCCAGTGCTTGGTTACCCTCAGAGTAAAGAAGTTCTTCCTTATATTCAACTGAAACCTCTTTTGTTTCAGTCTGTGCCCATTGCCCCTTGTCCTGTTGCTGGGCACCACTGAGAAGAGTCTGGCTCCATCCTTGTGACATCCACCCTTGTGTTATTGCATGGAAAGTCAGAGTGACTAAAACCTGCATCAGGATTCACATTTCAACCTTGCAATTTCTTTTGCATCTTCTCATTGTTCTAGATCTAACAGCTTTGACTAGCATAGTTTCAACTTGAATCAAGCCAACTTGAGACTGATCACAGGGCAGAAATATTCCAAGGGAAGTATTAGATGTGAGGCTTTCTGCACTTCGGTTGTAGAGATCGATTACGAGCACTAACCTGAAAGCGTTACTGCCTCTCTACAGCATCTAAAAAACAAACCCTGACAAAACTAATTCCACTCTGAAGACCTTGATTTTGAAATAAGCTTCACTGATTTTCTGAGACCACAAATACAACCCAATATGCTCAAAAGACGGGATCATCAAGCTCTGAGTGCCACGGGAAGATAAGCTTATCTCATATTCAGTACTATTTCCTCTTTTCTTGACTACCTCATTTCTTTTCAAAGACCTATTCAAAAAAAAAGAAGAAAAAAAACCCCAAAATGTAACACTGGCGGTGCCACCTGCGTTGGCAAATCAATAAAGGACGTACTTAAATTCTATTGACTCAAATCTGAATTGGGTAGTGTAACACAGTACACCAAATATTTCAAACCTCTGACCGGAAAAAACTTTTAAAACATGCCAGACTTCAATGGCTTTGAATAATGTGTTTAAAGGCACGTTTGAATACTATGAAGTCAGAGATTAGACATGACAAAAAACAACCCCAAGCAAAATCAGAAATTGCCTTACCAAAATTGGAACAGGAACTTGCATTTCAAATATAGAGAAAGTATGCCTTTTCTAAGTAGATAAATATTGACCTGCAACAAGTAACAAAATAGCTGCAAAAGCAATGGGCGATAACAATTACCACCCTGCTTTGGGTGGAACAGAGACTCAGTTTGGCCTCCCATGCATTGAATGTCACTGAGTAGCTTTGACTTTTTTCTTCTACCGTTGAGATCCAATGCAAACTTAAGGATAGACTCTTAGGTTTTGGATTTCTCTCTCACTCGCAAAAGATGAACTTCAGGCACTCCTTGTTGAAACCAAACCAAACCAAACCAAAATAAAGCAATACATAAATGTAAGTTATGACTGAAAAAAGTAAAGGATAAAGAAAATAAACAGAAAAGGTGTTATTCCCTCTGTTGAATCGTATGTTTTAAGCTTAAGGATCAGAAATCATGATACTGTGACTGTACTTGGCTTTTGTTATTCAGGTGTTACTGAGAAGATTTCCTGGGGCCATCTTGCACTGACTTTGGAGTATTTCGCATGATTTACTGCTTTGGCTACTCGGAATTTGAAAGCAAGAGAAACCAGTGTTGGTTGCAGAGCTGCAGTTCTGCAGTTCCGTTCCCTAGAAAAGAGGGAGATAAAGAATCATCTCGCTCAGACACAGTTACCTCCCAAGAGCAACCTTGCATAGGTACTCCTTCCTGCACCACACTGCTGTTCAGAGCTGAGCCTTCAATGCTTCAAGAGCTAAATTTGCAGCGGGTAAGGCTCCTGCCGATATGCATCAGCTTGTCCTCTAGCCCACTAGATCTCGTCAATAATGGTACACAACAGAGCAAGAACCCAAGGTGGCCTTTCAATCAGTAAAAGCAGTGAGGTAAGAAAGACCTGAGGGGACCAAATCTTAGAGGACCTAAAATGCCAAAAAGCGGTATTATCGCATCTTACCATGACCTTTGCTAGCTTCCGCAGTAGTGAGGCCTTGAGCCAACAAAGTACTCCTATAGCTGCTTAACTTCGAGCACGCAAGCAGCCACACCACAGTCAGTAGGATTATTCATCTGTTAAATATTGACTACAGTAGAAGTTTCGCTGGCTCAGAGCCAACAGACATTTGTTTGTCACAAAGGGCTATACCTTTAAAGAAAGCAACCGTGTTTAGCAGCAAAAGAAAAGGACTGCTTTGGGAAAATGGGAAGTAGAAATCTACCTGAATGTAGAAAAAGGTGGGTTAGACTACCCTGGATGATACAATAATTTATTTTAGGGTGGGTTGACTACCCGGGACTAACTTATAGATGGCTCTGTTAGAGTCCTCATCAGCCCACTGGAAGCGTGAAACGCCATTACTAAAGAGTCAGTGGTGTCCAATGACCTCAGAAACCCTGGGGCTGTGTCACCTGGGGCAATGGAGCTGTTTTCCACCCATTCCTGCCATAAATGAGAGGAAAAAGTGTTCAAGTTTGTCTGGGTATTTCTTGTGGTTTAGTTTTCTAGTGTAGTAACCTATATTTAACTTTTAAAATTAAAAGTCTGATCTTTTCAGTTCCTATTTCGACTAACAGTCCCTATTCATTTAAATAAATATACAGATGGAAAGCTATTTTCAGAAGTGCTCAGCATTGGCTTATATTCTGTGGAAGTCAGCAGTAAAACTCCTACTGATTTTTACTTGAGTAGAACTATGTCAACTCTGAACAGTTTTGAAAAGCACAACTTAAGCATCATTTTGACTAAATTCTGCCTAGGTATAATCATGAAGAAATGAAGTCAAAAAGTGTAATTAAACATGTCACCGTATCTTCAGTCCACGTGTTTTCCTTAACATGGGTGCCTTGCCTGCACAGGCAGATACATACCACAGAATAAATCAAATACTTCCTACGGCTACTGCTGCTTAACTCAGGCTGCTGTTATGGGACGTTATGTAGCTCACAAAGTTTACCTGAAACATGTTTGCCATATACTAGCCATTGGCATCCTTCCTGCTACACATAACTCCTTTCCTTTTTCTTTTTTGAATGCAGACATCTGAAGGAGTTTAGGTAATTTCTATTTAAGCTTGAGCAAATATAAATTTACGTTTACATAAATCTATAAATTTACATTACACTAACATCAGACTAAAGACAGTAGATGATGCAGTTTTGCAAGAACAGAAATAAGCATCCTTAATCATAGCAATTCCCATTTATAACTTTATATTTATAGGTATAGATATAGAATCATAGAATGTTTTGGGTTGGAAGGGACCCCTAGAGGTCATCTAGTCCAAACCCCCTGCAGTGAGCAGGGACACTGCCAACTAGATCAGGTTGCTCAGAGCCCCATCCAACCTGGCCTTGAATGCTTCCAGGGATGGGGCCTCCACTACCTCTCTGGGCAACCTGTTCCAGTGTTTCACCACCCTCATTGTAAAGAATTTCCTCCTTACATCCAGTCTAAATCTACCCTGTTTTAGTTTAAAACCATTACCCCTTGTCCTGTCACAGCTGGCCCTGCTAAAATGTCTGTCCCCATTAGGTATTGAAAGGCCGCAATCAGGTCTCCCCGCAGCCTTCTTTTCTCCAGGCTGAACAACCCCAACTCTCTCAGCCTGTCCTCATAGGAGAGGTGCTCCAGCCCTCGGATCATTTTTGTGGCCCTCCTCTGGACCTGTTCCAACAGTTCCATGTCCTTCTTGTGCTGAGGGCTCCAGAGCTGGACGCAGTACTCTCGGTGAGGTCTCACCAGAGCAGAGTAGAGGGGCAGAATCACCTCCCTCGACCTGCTGGCCACGCTTCTCCTGATGCAGCCCAGGGTACGGTTGGCCTTCTGGGCTGCCAGCGCACATTGCCGCATGTACATGGACATATGTATTTTGGCAATTTCAGCACACTGATTTTTAATGCCTCTTTCTCACTAGATGCAGGATGTTTCCTGAAGAATGAGGCTGTGGTTCCATGACAATTAAAGCCTACATAGGCTGGGATGACTGCATAAACAAATCTTACCAAAAAATGTGTGCTTCAGCCAAATCAGTTCTGAGTGGACTCATTATCCACATACTGGTTCTGGAGTAAGACAGAAGGTGGAAGAGCCTGGCTGAAGGCAGGGACACAGGTGACCCTCACACAGGTTGGGTTTAAAGGGCTGTGGAATTGCACCAGACCATCTTCAGTATTTCTTCATGTGAACTGGAGACTATAGGATTGTTCCCTTCAAATTCTGTCTGGTATCTGTTCGTTAGCAGAAAGGCTTTTGTTGATCGTGATGAGACCTGGATCAGCCCATGAGCATGTAATAAGAACAATAAATGTCCCACTTTCTTAAGCATTTTTCATAAGATTAAGTGATCAGTGATGGTTCAGCCCGTTTTGAATGTTGCCAGTGCTGCAGCAGTGCTAATGTGCTGCTTCCACCAGCCCACATGATTAATGGGGGTCAGGGCTGTTTTCCTCATCTAGATGTATGCTTACATCAGTAACTACCTTAACAGACATATAGTTAAAAAAATGCACCATAGAGAGTGTGTCATATTATATCTGTATTTGTATAAGTGTATAGTGTATATATATATTTAATATAGTCATGTATATAAATAATTTCTGGGTATAGGTACAATGTTTAGGTGCCAGGAGGAGGGGGAAGCAATAGTTACTTTCACAGTGGGACAGTAAGTGCTGTACTACATTTGGTGTAAAAAGCATAAGAAGCCAAATGCAACATCTTAGAAATTGGACCCACTAATGTTGGATTTATCTGCTTAATTTCCTGCAATTTTTTTTTTCATTAGAGTCTTTAGAGGCTGAACATCGGTATTTATAGCTGTTTATTATTTGCAATATATTTAGGTTTATAGCCATGGTTTAGTGGATATACTGTATGGCTATTATGATAGAAATATTTGCCCATTATGTTTTGAGATGCTGCTAATTCCAGTAGAACTTTTCATTAATTTTCTCTGCCATAAGAATTTCTCCTTCTGTGTCTGAAAACTGAATTTGTATGAGGTTTCCTGAATGTATTATGTTCAAAATTCAGAGCCAGTGACAGATATATTTGCCACCTCAGCTGTGCTGTACAACCCCCTGCCACCTCTTCAAAAATGTGGTTTTGGTTTTTTAATTTGAAAAACAATTGAGGCTCCATCTGGGGCAACGAATGTATGAGTAAAATATGTCAGGGGATGTATTTGAAATGACCTCAGTGATTTTGGAGTCATTTTTCACATTTTCAAAAGTGACTTTAGATGAGATTAAGGCAACTTCAGATGAATAGCTTTTGAAAATAGGACTTAGCGAGCTTTAACTGGATACTAGCTTTTACAGCTTGATCCGATTCCCTCTGTGATGATGTAGTGCATTAGCTCCCAATAAACTGAACCGAGAGTTACTTCCCGGGGAGGTCTTTCTTTTGTGTACAAAGATAGGCTTTCATACGCAGGTGTCAGAATATGTTCTCTCCACCACACTGTGTTGATATTTTGAAAAAAAATAGATGGTTCTTCAAATGTCTAACATGACACTGATCCTCTTTAACTCTGCGTATTTCTGTGCTAATATAAAAGCAGCCACATCGCTTGCAATGCTTCACTAGTAGATCATAAAAAAGGATGCAAAGAATAATGTCAGCATCTCTGTTACGATGAATATTTTGACGTTCACACTTCTGCCAATGGGTGCCTGAACGAACACGCTGGGTGAGCTGTGCAGGTGCCGGGTGCCTGGGACCCAGCCCCAGCCCAAAGGCAGGGAAGGGGCAGCCCGTCAGCCCTCCGGCCCTGTTGGGTGCTGAGGGGGAAGGCACAGTGTGCCCAAGCCCTCCACACCTGCTGTGGGCAGGTTATGACACTGGTTCTACGCTCTAACAGCTGATGAGAGGAGCCTTGCTTCAGCTTGCCGGTAGGCAAAGCCTAGTTTTACAGCCTTTTTCAATGGAACCAGTGCTGTCTGCACCAGTGGGTGCCTTTCACAAATCCTGCTGTGGGGGAAGGAAATTTCACCTACTCTCCTACTCTCAATATGGTTTTGTGTCACTGCTATAAATCAGGGAAAAGATATGTCCGGGTTTTTTTTTTTTGTCTGTAAAGGAATAAGGCAGATGTATGCCAAATCAACTTGAACAAATATTTTAAAATCCTTTTGCTGAAATTGCAGGGTGATTACAAAACACGGAGGATCTAACGCTGGCATTATTCTTCTATACGAACACCCTGCAGTTCTTCATTGCAATCCCCCCCCTCTTCTTCAACACAAACTCATCCGTCACAAAGCTCCCGCAGCCACTGATTTATGTGCTTGTGATCAAACTTTCCTGCTTCTAATACTGTGAGCATTTTATAAAAGATGGTTGCAATTCCTAGATGGACTGAGCGTGTCGGTTCCTGTGCTGTTGTGCAGCTGCTTTATTATGCTCCTGGCCTCTCATCAGTGATTTCAGTCTTACTATGAGACTCTACAGAAATTAATCTCTTGGAAGAGTTCATTTATATTTTGATGATCACCTCATCTGCATAGCTGCACTGTGTACTATGCTTTGTGATAACAGTCCGTGATACCAAAATCCTGATAGCTATCATACAGCCATTTTGGAGGCCACATGAGATGATACCAGTTCCTTTCCCCGAAAAAAATCAACAGTCTCGCCAAGCAATCTGATCCGTACTTTCTCATGTGTGTATATTAGCCTAGAGTTATTATTTTGAGCCCCAGCTAATATATGAGAAGATGCTTCACGTTCCACAGTTGCATGTGAAATTCTGGGGAGGGCACAGAGTCAGCTCACCTGGCAAATGTGAATTATAGCTGCGGGGAGGGTCCATACCAGGACTCAGCAAAGGATGTAATAGTTTGAAGCTTCCTCCTCTTCCCTCTCCTTACTTTTTATTCTGCAAAATAAGTTTACTTCTGGATGATAACCATAGGAGGCATTAGCAATCTCTGCAGCGTGCAAAAATATAGGAAGCCAACAAGAAGCAGTACTTTGAATTTAAAACGAGCATGTTTCCTTTATTTTCAGGTCTACCACTTGGCTTGAACTGCAGATCTTGAGAAATAAACCTACCAGATTTTGGTAATAGGAATGAAGGGAGATTTCTTTTCTCTTTCCACTTTGCTTCCACTTTAATAACAACCTCGCACATACAGGAACTGCACAGGCTACTCCATGACACTCTTTTGCAATCTCCTAATACGAATTTACAAATGGCGAGCTAAGAGAGTTACAGAGGCACACTTTAGCCTCTGCCTCCCTCTCTTCCCACCACAAATGCTGCTGCAGCGTGGCACTGGGAGTGCAAACGTACCATGCCAGCACTCTGGAGGGTGACGGTAGTTGCCCTAGTGAAAGCCCCAGTCACTTACAGAGAGAGCGTCTGGGGCTACAGCAGCGTCACCGTTGTTTATAGCTCCCGCCTCCATCCCTTCAGCTGGAGCCGCACTCTTTCAGGTAATGCCTTTAGTCTTTCAAATGACTGTACAGGGAGTGAAGAGACAGAGACCTGTGGCACCTACACACCCAGCTGCTGCTGAAATCATTGCACCCGTGTAACAGTTTCTTGGACTGAGTGCTTTTTGTCCGCATTTGAAGTGTAGGCTTACGGCTCAAGAGACTTCCTTGTTGCCTGCTGTGTATGGAGTTGTGTTCCTAGCTGAATCACAGAATCAGAGATTGGAAGGGACCTCAAGGATCATCTGGTCCAACCTTTGTCGGTTTATGACGTAAAGGCCTCAGACTTCACTTCCTCTGAACAGTCTCTGTCGGCTGCTTCAGATTTTCACAGCCTTCAGAAAAGCTACTGTATTTTTTCTCCAGGGCCAGTTGAGGAAAGGCTAAATCATGTGTCGAGTTAAGCCTCCTATAGGCAAGTTGAGGAATGGGGATGCTTTTGTTAAAGTTTCTTGACAAATAGCTATTGTGTATTAAGTGGGGTCTGCTAGTGTTCTTACATTTATTGGGTTTAATTTCACTATTGCAAACTAGCCGGACTTTGAAAATTGAGTCGAGCATTGTATTTCCAGCAACAGGTGGTAGGATGGGTCTTTGAGCATCCCAACCTGCTGTGTTAGCAATTAAGCAGGTATTTCAGGATCTGAGACACTCTGCTGAAAGAATCAAAGCGACAATGTATTTTCTCATGCTGTACAAATGTCTTCGGTTAACTGAACTCAGAATCTAAGATATATTTTATGTGTATATATACATACATGCACCATCTGCTAAGTTTCCTGTTTCTATTTTTATTTCAGTTCCAAGACAGTGTTGAAACAAAGCACCATGTCTAACTTTGTACAGACAGCTCCTTTTGCCCATCTAGCGACCTCTTTTTTATCCTGGTGTCCATTCAGATGTCCGTGGAAGACTTATGTGGACTGGAAAAAGTGGAAGCCAATTAAAAACTACCAAGATTTTTGTTTAATAACTTCACTACCTCCAAGTACAGTTGGTTGATTTATCAGCAACACCCTTTTCTCATGTACAAAGTCTGTAAGGGAAATAAGGTGTGTATTAATGTATGTTCAATCTCATGCTATGGAAGAGGTGATAACAAGAGCCCAAAAGCTGAGAGGCGTGTGTTACGATCCAATTCTGTTTGGATGAGAGGAAGGCCCCCTTGCTTTCTAGGCGACCTCAGACGAGTCTGGGAGGCGAGGGGTGGCTGGACCAACCTCTTGTTTCAGGTTCGATCCCTTCGAGCGAGATTAAGACACAAACGAGGTCAGATGTTGTAAGTCTGCCCATTTATTAATTGTTTGGGGGAAAGAGAGAAAGCAGCAACAGGAAAGGAAGGAAGGAAAGATAAGAAATAAAGCGAGAGGTCCAGATAGAAGAGAGCAGACAGTCACCACCATGGATCCGCGGCGTCCCAGGAGTCCGTGCTTCTGGGGTCTTCGGTGATCGCACACAGAATCTTCGGTGGTCTCTTCACGAGGTCGGTCATCTTCCTCCAGCGTCTTTGATGGTCTTCCACGAGGTCCCCCCACAGTCTGAGACTGCAGCCTTTTTTATAGAGCACAGCCCAGCACATGTGCACGCATTTTGCGCGCTTTACTTTTGGCGGGCTCCGTTCGCGCGCTTTCTTGTTGCTGGGCAGGGGCAGGGTTCTGCTTGCATGCTTTAAGTGGCAGCAAACTGCAAGCCTTGGTGGGCAGGCGGCCCCGCCTGGGTGTCCACTGCTTCAGCAAGCGGGCAAGCAACGCTGATCTTCGCACATAGCCACACAAAGGACCAAGCTTTGAGAGTTCGCTGGCTATTCAGTCTCCCACAGCGTGTTTGGGGATTCCTGGTCTTTGGAGAGGACTGGGCAGATGTCAGACAGCAGGGCAGCTCTGGGCAAAGCTACAGAAGAGCTAGGTGCCGTGGAGAGAGCTGTGTCTGTGGAGAGAGGGGCAAAGCATTGGGGAAACATGGGACAGGATAAAAATAGAAGTAAATCCTTGAGAGAAAAAAAATTACTTAATTACTTTTGAATAGTGCTAAAAAGCTTACTAGTGCATGCAGAGATTGAGAGAGGTCAAAGACATCCTGTTAGCTGCCTCTATTTTTGTCACATATTTATGATTTGGGATAGTCACATCACAAACTGCAGTGTTGTTTTATCTGGGAGGACAAATCATAATAGAACAAGCTGCTGAACAGAGGCCGAGAGGACCATAACCATCTCATCTGGCGGCCTTCCTAATGTGTGAAAAGCACATCATAACTTTCAGTTATGGGGTGCAAATAGCTAAATGTCATTTGCATAGTTGCTCTGGGGTTCCTGTGGAGTTAGATGCTCTCATGGGTTTGCTTTAATAATTTGGAAATGCTGAATGTTCTGTGAGCAATGCCAAACATGACTTGCCTGAAAAGAAATTGGCCTGTTTTACTGTAGGCTGACACTTTTATTTGTTGGAAGAAGCATGTTGGTATTGAGATGTTTGCATATAGGATGGTGAGGAAAACCACCAGAAAGCCTGCACCTGCAATACTTTACTAGTAAATTGACCACACATGAGGCCAAAAATATCTAGGAAGATACAGTGCATGCAAGGTAAAATAAAAAGGAATAAACGTTAAACGCTGATTCTGCTAGGAGCATTTGCATTACATAGTAATTGGGTAACAACTGGGTACAGAATAAAATGAAACAGCCATCCTGAAGATCTCCTCTCTACTAACACCATCAGCAAGCAACAACAGCTTCTGTCAACAAAGGGAGAAGCCATAATAACACCTTTTTTGTTTGGTACATACGGAGTGATGTCCATGTATGTTCACATCCTAATCACTGGAGCAATTGCCGTTGTTCACATCACCATTTTATTTCCTTGGCTGAGCACTCCTGGGATTTTGGACTGTGACTGCATTATGAGCTTGGGTCTGCCATTTGTATTGCGTACCTGCTCCAGTAGGTATCACCAACTCCTAATACTCCTGTGCTATGCAGAACAAATAATCTGCATTCGAGTAGGTCGCTATGGCTACTGGCTATCTAACTGTGTACTGCATCTGTAAAAGCCAAAAACTGAAGGTGCTTTGCAGAATTCAGACAAGGATCAACTGTACACCATCTGAAATCATATCCGCACCCATTGTTGTTGCTAACAGCACGTACTTGTGTGGGGTTGATTAGGTACGATCTCTCTCTTCCTATTTTGGATTAATGTTTAGAGAGTCTCTTTCTCAGGGCTGCAGGCTGACTCCAAAAGAAAAAAAAAGTCTCTGGAGGACACTTGCATGACAGTGAGCAGATTAATTATACCTGCAGCGGTCCAAGGTGTAGCATAAAACCTAAAGGTTTTCCATTAAAATTAATTCTGTGCTATTCGAAAATACAAATTCCTGCTGGACTTGTCTGAAATAAATCTGGTAATTTACACTGTAGTAATTTTCAGAGCACAGAAAAACTCCTTAACTGGGACTAACACAGAAGGTGCCAGCTCAGTAGGATCCAAGTCTTTAACTTGCAGAGGTTCATTCAGAAATGCTAACCCTAGTGCTTTGTTCTGTTCCCTACATGAATCACAAAGTCAGGGAAACGGTATTATCCCCAGTAAAGAAAATGGTGAACACTGAAACGAAGTGACTCCAGAAGGAGACAGTGAGTCAGCATCAAAGTCTAGACCAAAACTCAAGTTTGCCAACTCCGAGCCCTCTCCTCGGAGTTGAGAACAAATGGAGAAATCATCTCCGAGCAAGCACTGGCTGTAGCATTGTACCTAAAGAATCTGCCTGAGGAATCATCCCTAATATGAACAAAACACAGCTGACAATTGGACTAGTAACAACGATTTTGTTGGTGTGGATGAAATAAGCTTCCACAATCAGAAATTCGGTGAACATTGCTAAGTTGCGTGTATCCCATAAAACCACTTGTACATATTTGGAGACATCTGGCAACGCCGTAATTGTGTCCATGCCGCAGGCTGCCTGTTCCCCCTTCAGAAACCACGTACGAGTCCTCCTGCTACAACTCTCTGCTCAGAGATCCATGGGGGCATCGAAGGGGAGTTTAGTGCTTAAAAGTAATCAAAGAATGTTCCAAGGGTCGCTCTACTGCCTTTGTTTCCCCCAGAAAACACCTTAAATTAGCTCTTATTTTGGGATGGGGGCTGGAGAATTTCAGAATTTCCCTCTCTGCTCTTCATCAAAAGAATGGACTATTTGCCAGGAAAAAAACATACATCATCTGACCCGACCAGGCGCTGCTTTGGTAAGCGTGGCAAAGACTGAAGTAGCCATTCACTTATTTACCACTGAATTTCCTTATGTTCTGAAGGAGGCTGAGCTGTTTTATTGCCTATTGTAGAATAATACCAGCATTTGTGGATAAGATCCACTTGCTTCATGAGTGTTCAGTGAGAAGTTTTATGGCTGAACATGTTTCCATATACATAATATATTAAAACAAAAAGGCTGTAAAATAATATTGGACATCATTTGCACACACAGATACACAGAGCACAGAAGTGGCCAAAAAATGAAACCTGACATGCATGCTTGGTCATCAATTTGAAAGTTATGACATTAAGACTGGATAACAGAGTTCTGCAATTAAAGGGAAAATCATATCTGAACATAGTTTGTGATTGTTTGCTCAAAGCATTTTTTATTAGATGCCCTGTCTATTAGCAAGCCCTATCGTTTTTTGATCCTACCTGTGCCGCTTTCTTCTTCAGGAAGACGATTTCCACTGTTCACTCGGCTGTGAGGTGGTAGCTGTCTTTGTTGTACTCCAGCTATGACAGCTTCCAAGGTCTGGTAAAACTGAATTTCTATACTAAGACGACAGGTAAAGAAAGCAAGGAAATAAATGTATCGGGCCTTCTCTACAGACCCTGAAAGAAGACGGAGACTGGAAAACAGGACACAGTCTCTGGGGTTTTTTTTCCCGTTAGCAGGTTGTCTCCAAAGTTTGTAGGCCTTACAAACAGCTTTCAAAAGAGTTTTCAGTTATGACCTTTCAGCGTGGCCAACGTCATGAAATTTTAGCAAATACTGCCACTGTTTTTTGGACATTTTCACTGCTTTTTACTGGCTGTAAATGGAAACACCTACCTCACAGAGGTCTTCCTGCACCTTTGCCTTCTTCCCACCATTTCGCTTGAGCCTTCCCCACTCTCCCCCAAGGTGTGCAGACCCATGGGCCTGCCCCATTCCTAGCCACAGAAAAAAGGGACCTCCTACCTGCCTGCCTGCCCACCGTGAGGAAGGAAGTGTGCTCGCCTCATCCAGAGAAGCAGCATTTGAAACACTGGTAACAGACGATAGGACGAGGGGGAATGGCTTGAGGCTGCGCCAGGGCAGGTTTAGGCTAGACATTAGGAAAAACTTCACCGAGAGGGTTGTCAGGCTCTGGAATGGGCTGCCCAGGGAGGTGGTGGAGTCCTCATCTCTGGAGGTATTTAAAAGAAGGATAGATGAGGTGCTTAGGGACATGGTTTAGTGGTGGGATGGCAGTGCTAGGTTAACGGTTGGACTCTATGATCTTAAAGGTCTTTTCCAACCGAGGTGATTCTATGATTTTAGCACTGGGAAGAAGGGATCACAAAGAACTACCAAGCCAACTTACAATACAAGGGCTACTTGAATCTATTTTGGTCTTCTGTCCATCCCATCTGGAAGCCTAATTTTTTTTTCTGAACTTGCGAAGAGTTTCCTTCTGATTGCCTCCATTGTTTCTGAAAAGAATTGTTTTTCAATGACCTCCATCAGCCTTAGCAGGATGCTGCTTATTTGCAACCATGGAGCTTGACTTTCCAATGGCTGAGTTTAGAAGCCAACCGGCTAGAAACATTTGCACAGCAAATCCTTCCCTAACCCCTCAAAGCCATGTGATCGTTATCCTAACAAGCAGATAAGAGTATTAAATTATTATAGCTTAGCCTGCCATTGTTGCTCTTTAACTAATTTTAATTTACAGACTGTGTTTGTAGTATGGGTGTGTGTTTTTCTTAAAAGCACCTACAAACTGCACCTGTTGGATAAACTTCACATCTGTATGTTGGGGAGGGAGGGACCTCATCTGTTATCTGGCTGTCAGAGACCTCTCAAATTCAGTAAGCGTCACTCAAGCAACTCCCCAAGGCCTTCAGACCTTGCCCGTTCATTCATTTGTATAATTAGATTCGTGTTTGCATGAGAACGGTCTTCTAACTCCAGGGCTGGGCTGTGGGGGCATAGCGTGCTAAGGTCTAAGGCACTGCTGAGGTCTCTCACTGCACGTTACTGCCTGCCTGACACAGTAGCCCAGTTTGCTCTCGGCCGGCAAACATCCCTCTGCATGCTTCGGCCTAGAGTCTCTGTGGATTTCAGTTCCAAGGTCAACAGAAGATGAGGGCAAGAGGAGCAGCAAGTGTGCCCAGGTGGCCAAGGTGGCCAACAGTTTTGGCCAGCAGGAGCAGGGAACTGATCGTGCCCCTGTACTTGGCACTGGTGAGGCCACACCTCAAATGCTGTGTTCAGTTTTGGGCGCCTCATTACAGGAAAGACGCTGAGGTACTGGAGTGTGTCCAGAGCAGAGCAATGAAGCTGGTGAGGGGTCTGGAGCACAAGTCTGATGAGGAGCAGCTGAGGGAACTGGGGTTGTTTAGACTGCAGAAAAAGGAGGCTGAGGGGAGACCTTATTGCCCTCTACAACTGCCTGACAGGGGGTTGTAGCCAGGTGGGGGTCAGTCTCTTCTCCCAGGTAACGGGTGACAGGACAAGAGGACATGGCCTCAAGTTGCACCAGGGCAGGTTTTGATTGGATATGGAGAAAAATTTCTTCACCAAAGAGGTTGTCAATCATTGGAACGAGCTGCCCAGGGACGTGGTCGACTCCCCATCCCTGGAGGCATTTAAAAGCTGGGCAGACGAGGTGCTTAGGGACATGGTTTAGTGGTGGGATGGCAGGGTTAGGTTAATGGTTGGACTTGATGATTTTAAAGGTCTTTTCCAACCTAAACGATTCTATGATTCTATGAGAACCCAGCTCAGGCGTCTGCTACCCAGCCACACACCGGGGAGACATCCACCACCTGCCCCTTACGTGGCCTGGCTGCAGGTCCTGGTTATGGGGTGGCTCTGGCAGCTGCCATCTTGGGTGGGAGCAGAGAGGCTGCCACGGAGTCTGTGGGTCAGAAGCAGAATGGATCAGGCTGCGTCACGCTGAGTTTCGGCTACAGTAGCAGCTGCTTCAGCATGAAACTCTGCTAATACTCATTTTTAGCTCTCCTTACAGGTTTGCTATACCAATTATTACAATGCTACGGAGAAGACGAGAAAGTAAGTTTGCTTTGGCCTCCTGATAACAAGCTATTTGACAAAGCCCTACATTTTAATTTGATTTCTCCCTTGTTCAACCGTCACAAGCCTCCTCAGCTCTGCCGATGTTCCCGCGTGCCTTCGTTACTGATGGCACTGCCAAAAATTTCGCATCGATCGTGCAATTAGCAGCGGGCAAAGGAATACTGTGGGGACCACAGCTGTCCCCCCAGGCAGATCATCGGGAGGCTTAGGGTTCGCCTGCATGCAGTGGCCCGCCAGGTACAGTCCCTGGGCTGGACGGCTCTCCTTACCCATCACCTCCACACGGATAGTAACTAAGGATCTCAGGTGGGTGCGCAACCTTGCCAGAAAAGGCAGAATGTGTTAAATAGCCTCTAAATCACATCTATGTCTGTGCTTGGGGTTTTCTTTTTTGTGAACGCCCTGCACCGATGCAGGTTACATTTCTGTATGCAACCCTTCCGAAGGGCGATGGCGCCCCGAGGCCTTGGGGCTCCTGCGGGCGGCGGAGGCTCCTGCAGCGGCGGGGAGCAGGGACGGGCGCTGCGGTGGCTGCAGCAGCCGTGGGAGCGGGTATCGATGGTGCCCAAGCGGCCGAGGAGACGGGTGCGGCCGCTGCCAACCACCCGTACCGAGGGGCGACCCCCGCGCCGGTTCACGGCCGACCTGGGAGCCGGCCCTAGGCCGCACCAAGCCGCCGGGCCCAGGCCTGAGGAGCTGCCTCGCAGCTCGGCTCTAACCCCGCGGCGGCCGGGCCCAGGGGGGGTTGCGGTGCGGAGCGAGGATCAGGGGCGGTTCGCACCACCGCCACCGCGGCGAGCCGCGCCCGCGCCGCCGGCGCTGAGGGCCGCCCGTCGGCCTGCACCGCCCGGGTGCCACCGCAGGGGTCTCCGCGGGGCGGGGAGGGCCGGGCCGAGCCGGGCCGCACCGCCCGCTCGGGGGCGGGCCGGGCCATCAGCTGACCGGCCCCGCCGCGGCGCCCGCTTGCCCGGGCTGTCAGCGGGCCAGGGGCGGCCGGCGGGCCCCCCCCCCCCCCCCCCCCCCGGCCTCCGGCGCCGCTCGGGCCTCGAGGTGGGGGGGGGCGGCCAGGCGGGGGCTTCCCCGCCGTCCTCCTCCGCTTCCCCGAGGCTTTGTCTGCTCGCAGCCGCCCCTCCGGCGTGGGCTCGCCCGGGCGGGGGTCGCCGGCGTCCGTCACGCAGCCGGGCGGGGGGGGCTCCTTCCCCGGCTGCCGCGCCCTCCCGCCGCCGAACAATAGGGCCGCTCCCGCCGAGTGGGGCGACGAGCCGGGGGGTGGCGGAGGCGGCGAGGAGGAAGAGGGCTGGGAGTCGCCGGGGTGGGCGCTCCCCGCCACGCGTGTCCGCGGCGGGCCGCGGGCGGCTGGGGGCATCCCTGCCGCCGGGGCCGGCTCCCTTCGCTGATCCGGCTGCTGTCGCTGTGGCGCTTCCCCGTTAACTTCGGCCGCCGCCCGCGGAGCCGTCTGGCGCGGCGGGCGGGGGGCGGCGGCGCCGCCAGCCGGCGGGCGGGCCAGGGCGGGGGAGGGCCGCCCCGGGGCGGGGAAGGGAAACTTTGCCTGCGTGGGGGCGCGCTGCGGGCGGGGGAGCGGGGGGCCCGGCGGCATCCTCCCGCGGGGCGGGGGCTGGGGGCGCGGAGCCGGGCTGCGGGTACCGCCGCCCCCGCGGGGTGCAGCGGGCGGGGGGCGGGTGCCGAGCGGCGCGGAGGCGCGAGAAGATGGCGCCTCTGCAGTGCAGCAGAGAGGCGCCGCCGTGCGCGTTGCGGCCGCCGGCAGCCCGCGCCCCTCCGCGGCCGCCCCTGCCCTGCCCGCCCTCCCCTCCCGGGGGGCGGCTCCGCCCGCCGCCGGCCTGGCGGCAGCCTCCACCGGGCCCCCCTCTGGGTGCGGCTGGGCGTGGGAGGGGCCCCCCGTACCCCTCCTCCGGCCGGGGCTGTGAGGACCTCAAAGGAGGAGCCGACAGGGATGGGTGTCGGTGCTCTCGCCCACCCCCCCAAAAAAAAAAAAAAAAAGTGTGGGAGGGAAAAGTTATTTCCCGGTCTCCTTCGGTCCCTGGTTGCCAGACCTCAGCTTCTGTCCTCCTCTAGTATTACACGCCCCCCCCCACCCCCCGCTTTTACCAAGGGGGGGGCTCAGGTGAATGCCAACATTTAGCCTAAAAGCACAGCTTGAAGCTTGGCGCTCCCCCTCGGGGGGAGGGATGCAGGCCTGCGGCTCAGGTGCCCTTCCCACGGGGGACCCGGGTACCCAGCGGATGAGAGGAGACAGCTCTCCTCCCCGGCTCTCCATCCCCAGACGCCAGCCACAGGCTCTCACTTCTAGGCGTGATCTTGCCAATGATGAGCAGGGTACATCAAGCCGAGCAGTTCTAAAGATACTCGGAGGTCTAAAGCTCCAGTTACAAAACTCATCTCGGTTTTATCAGCTTGATGCAACCGTTTGTTGTCTGAATGCAATAGAAGGAAATCTCTGCTGTGGGTGCATAGCTGAAGTCAAAAAATAAGGTTTCGTGATTGAGACCGTGTTTCAGGATAGACCATGGAGGGATGGGCACTTCACTTGAGTCCCTGTAGCCCTGGCCTTACGGATAGGTGTATAGGTGTTGCCTCTGTAAAGGTTCTGGCAGGAAAGGGGGCTTGGATTTTGCACCAAAATCATCCAGGGGAGAGTCTGTATTCAGAGACCTCTGCAATGGTTCTGCCTTAATGATATCCAGAATTTTCAGAGACATCCTTTGCCTTGAAACATTTGCTTAAGTGGGCACCGATGTTTCTGCGGAAGCTTTTGATCTTGTTCTGTCATTCCATATGAACATTTGAGGCTTTGCGTTTATCCTTTTTTTTAATGTTTGATAGTGGGGTAGGTTTTAACATCTGGTCTTGTGGTGATCAGGCATTTGTCAGTCTTGATACTCTCAGGTTGATGTTTTGAACAAGTGACTGCTTTTATAATACTAAAATATTTCATAATAGGAATTGTATGCATGCATTTACCGCACTTGAACTGTCTTCATAAGCTAAAGTGTGAAATTTTGTCGTTTGAATTGGATTCTCTTTAGATCGCTTTTCTGAAATGAAACATTTCTTCCTGCCATTTTAACAAATTCTTTCTGGAAAGCAGCAAAGAACCTGTACTTTGCTTTCATAAGGAGTGGTATAAGGAAGAGGGAAAGCAGGAACAAAACAAATTATTTCTGTATTACACATGAAGAATTCCTTTCTAAAATTGTAGGTAGATTATTATTTATTTATGCAGCTTTAAAGGAAATATTCCTTAGTGATGCTCCGGTGGTGTCGTGGTTGCTTAGCATATTGCTTATGCCACTCATGTGAATCATACTTGCTGGGTTTAGGAAATCCATTGGCCAAGAGCTCTCATCATTTGCGAAACTCTCATATTCTTCAGTAGCTATTTTTCCATTTAATCCCTTTTTATTAATTTTCTGATTTCAGTAGATAAATGCAACAGACAGTAACTGTCCTTGTGAATTTGCGTGAATTATCGTGGTTTATAAATCAAGATTTCTTCTAATTAGCACACTGAAGTTATCAGGATTTCTGCCATGCCTGTTCTGCTTGCTGCTCTAGCTCTGTGTTCATAAGCAAGAGACTTAATACAAGCCGACTGAAATCAAGTTAAGACATCGATATCATACAAGCTGACCCTCAGAAAGTTAGATGACAAAAAGTATATTGCCTGACAGCTTTTTGTGAAACTGGGTAATGTAGTGCTTTATAGGTTATTATTTTTGTGGGGTTTGTTTATGCTTTGTTGTTTTTTTTTTAATTGAAGACCCAAAATATTTCTTTCTTAATTGCTTAGTTTTCAAGCAGACCTTTAGAAATTACTTTGTGGGAATGGGAAGGAAGCCTTTCCTTTGCTTCCATTACACACTTTCGGTTCCTCTTCCCGTCAGTTCTGTTCCCGAATTCCCCTGGCAAAGGTTTTGTGTTTGTCAAAGGGTTGCTTTTGCACTTCCTATTTAAAATGGTGCCGTGCTGGGGTGGGCGGCTGTGTGGGTAAGCGGGGCAGGGCAGGCGCTGTGGGTCCTGGTGCGCTGCCAGGATCCTTGGCAGTCAGGTGGACAAGTTGGAAGAGTAAAAACAGAGCTTCTCCCTTGCTCCCTCATTTGTCTTTTGTTTGATTAATGAGCAACAGACAATTTTGAGACTCGCGTTCTCTTCAAGTGCATTTTCTGGGAAAAATGATCAGTTGCTGTGCTCCTTCATAAAACATGTATGAAAACATGAGGGAATGGACAAGGTTTTGATATGTTTTCTTTTTCCCATGAGCTGTTTGTGTGACAGATGTAAGTGAGCTTTCTTCATCAGTTTCAATCGGTAAGTGTTGAATTGTATGGCAAACCTTCAAGAAGTATAGGTCGTCTGTGATGGCTTTTCATTACTTTCTCTTTGCATGTGTTTAATAAACTGTAAAGGATGATAAACAGCTTGGTTTGTACGTTGGTCAAGACGTTAGTAGGTAGGATCACAGGACCCCTCAGGAGGTCTCTGGTCCATCCCCCTGCCAGGAGCATGTCCAGCTCTGGGATCAGACCACCAGGCTGCTCAGGGCTTTCTGCAGTTGGGTCTTGAAAATGGAGCTCCAAGGACAGAGCTTGCGCAACCTCGCTGGGCAACCTGCTCGATCTGCAGTTTGGTTGGTTCACCTCTGATTTGAAACACGTCTCCAACCTGTTACTTGTTCATTTTTAAGGTAGTATCTCTAGGCTTAGTTTACATCCTTAATCCCAAACACTCTGAATGTCGTTCTGACAACTGTCAGATTCTTCAAAAAATGCATATAATAATCATGAGTTGAAAAAATTGTATTTGGGTTTAATAAAAAATATTAATGAAATTTCAATACACATGTATGCATACATATAATGCATTAAAATCACCTAATGTGTCAATCCCCACTATATCAGCATATTTAGTGCATGACATTTGTGTATATATACATTATGTTAGTATATAGGCTATATTAAACCAATAGGCACTTACATACCTCTTTATATGCAGGCAATGAAGAGACAGTTTTAGACTGCTGCTGATAAAAATATAATTGGTTTTTTATATGGTAATAGGTTCATTGAAGTTGTTAGGTGAGCTGTCTGGTGTGGTTTTAACACGTAAGTCTAGAGCTGTGTGTTATTGGATTTAAATTCGGGGGATTTTGAAAAAATCCTGTGGTGTAAGAAGATTAAAAGTAAAGCAAATTGAAAAACTACTGAACGACTTTCTGTAAGCTTGGTTAACTGTTACAGCATGCTCTTGCGATGGGGGTTTACAATAGTTGCTGCCAGGGTGAGGATTGCCAAGAGCAATGTTGATAACAAGCTTGAGCCTGGAATAATTCAGAGACAAAGGGCTCCTCTCAAGAGAAGTCAAAACTTTTGCTCTGACCTGCTTTTTTTTTTTTTTTTTGTTTAAAACTGAATGCAGTTGGTCTGCTGAGCCCTTGTTCTCACAACCTAATCTGGAATCTGCCCTCCTTCCCTGAGTCTGCTTCAGAAATACCTACAGTTGAGGTATTGAAAACACATTTTCCGTCCCTTTTGGTGATGCCAAACCAGCTGATAGTATCAGCCAGTAATGGCTGGTGTGTGGTTTTGAGTCCTCAGGCCTAAATAAGTCACTCTTCTGCCCTTGATTGTAATGTGACATTGGTTCTGAAACATGGGTATTTGTCGTCTTTTTTTTTTTTATTATTCATTCTGATTAAAAAAGCTTTAGAGAGCTACCTGATTATTAAATCTTGTTGTGCTCTGCTGTAGGTTCCAAAAGCTCTGGAGATGCCTCCAGTTACCAAAAATACCTCCCTTTCCTTGTGAGAACTTAGTCATGCAACAAAAGAGAAACAAAATAAATGGGGATAATTGCCTCTGTTCAAGGGGATCAATTTGAATGACAGCCAGTTATTATGTGTGTGTATATATATGTGTTTATTAAAAAGGAACACCACCACACCTCAAGTTCCTTGCTATATGGAGGATATAGGATTGTTTTGATACTGCACTTTGTGGCAGAACAAATACTTGACAATGATTCAAGTAACTAAAAAACCAAAATTTCACATGATTGAAATACAGGTAAGGAGCAATACACTCTCCAGTGTGTAAGTAATGCCAGTATCATGCAGTGGCCCATTTTATAATGGGCTTTCCAGATGACAAGCACACCTTGGTGTGGGAACATAAAGATATTAAAATAAGTGATGCACCTTAAACCAGCTACTGATGGTAAGGACACTGTTATTCCACAATTGTGTGGAATGATCATCAGCTGATGGCATTCCACGGATTGTGGGACAGCTGAGCTTTAAACAGAGGAGCGCGTGAGCCAGTGTGCTTTGTGGTTTTATAATCCGGCTGCTCTATTCAAGCAGTAGTTTAAACACTACTGTTTGGCTGGCAACCAACCTAGCCTGGGAGCTGCCTGCTGAAAGCTGCTCCTCCTACTTCCACCGGTGGCCACCACTCTGTAAGCTCAGCCTTTTCAGCTCTCTTTGACCCCTCTCGAGGCTGTTTTTGTGATCCTGTGCTGTGTTGGAAGAAATGAGTTATGCCTCTTTTGGTAGGTGTCATCTTCTGGCAAATGCTTCAGGGACCTGATTCAGAAAGTGGCTACGAGCAGTTGAACTGGCCCAGCTAAAAGAGCAGGCAGCTGCTTTGGGGAAGAGCGCCAACCTCCGAAACCACATCTGCTGAAGTTAATGTAATAGCATTTAATTGAGGCGTCAGTCCCCTTGCCTCCCTCTCGTGACCTGCAGCAGCGCAGGAACAGTCTTTTCACACCTGACCCTTCTTTGCTTCTTGATTGTTGAAAGTTAGTGTCAACTCACTGCGAAAGGCAAAAATCCCTGAGGAGCTGTGTTCGGGGATGGATAACTCCATTCAGTTCCCACTGACCCATTTTGAGCTAATCCAGATAGGAATTTCCTGTTCACCCTTTCCTGGTCTGTCTTAAGGAATACTTAGAGCAGAACTTATCTATTCAACCACAGCAGATAACGTATGACAGGAATGGGGCTAATCTGGTTGTACCTGTTAGTAAAAGCACTTAAAAATTGCTCCTTTTCAGAGCAGGCTACCAATGCGATCCAGTTTGGCAGTTCGTATGATTTACGTAATTTCTGTTCGGAATTGCAATTAATAAAACAAAGCACACGCCTAATAAGAGTTCAAGATGGGGGTAGGGAGGAGGGTGAGCAAAACCCCATGTTGTTTGGGAACTGTATTAATTTTGGATTCTGAGTTTTTGGAACTATGAAATGGGAATTTATACATACACAGCTCAGATGTAGGTAACACAGTTATTTGGTGCTCGTAGACTAGAAATAATACCGCTAATTATTATTTTTTTTATGGTGAAGGTGAGAATTACTTCCTCATCCACCTCCAGAATTTGGAAATGGTATCCAATGGGCACACATAGAAAAAAATCGAGATGGGGCAGGACTTCGGAGTTATTTCCAATTTCCTTGTCATGCTATTACATTGTCTTTGTGCCTGCAGCAAACCTTCTGTCACCTTATTTTTTTAAAGTAGAGATTGCTCATTCTGAAGCTCTGACCCTTTAAAATTGATTTTTCTCTGAATTATGGGCTCTGCAAAAGGCTGATTCCCTCCCCCCGCCACCCCCCCCACCCACCCCCCCAACCTGCTTTGTCAAATACCGTGATATAGTTTGGAGACAAACAGCTAACTTGAGTTCTTCTTTCTGTGCTTAGTTATGTAAATGTATTTGTAACTGGAGTTTTGGATCTGGAATAGGGAGTGCTGAGCTGATACAGTAGTCTTACTGCATTCTGCTTTCTCATCCTTTGAAAGGTAACTTGAAAAACTACATTTGTTCCCTACATCTCACCTGAAAACACAGGGAGATAGATTTTCGTTGTATTATTGTAAAAGGTTTGATTTCGTTGTAGTTAATTTTCAAAGCTCCTCATGGCTTCTAGAGGTTTTTTTGCTTGGGGGAAAAAAAAAAGCTTTTTAATACACATCCCATATAATGACTGTATATTTGTTTGTGTAAACAGTGAAAACTACAGTGTTATCTAGGGAAAGGTACACTGAGGAAAAGAAGAAAACTGTTAATGCAACAAAAAGGCAGTAGCTTTAAAATGGCAGTTGTTATTTTGGGTATTTTCCTTTTTTTCTTTATAGGCGTTATAAATTTAAATGTACTAAATGTTGACTGATCGTAGTTTAATTGTTGAGTACTTACACTATGTAAATTAGGAGGTTTTGCACATGCATAGCATTAGTAAGCAGCTGGACCTGTAGCAGGCATTAAGCTGTTGGCTTGTTTTGAAGCTTGTTTGATATTCTTCCGCAGCTCTGCTAGGTGTGCCTTGTCTGTCCTCTGCTCAGGTCTCTTAAGTAGGAAGTGGAATAAAATTGCTTTTAATGACGTATCTTTCAGCATCCTAATTTAGTTGCTGTTTTCTTTTGCCAGTTCTCTCTTTGGTTCCATTAAGTCTTACAGGCTAATACTGATCTGAAGTTGCTTAACAACAAACATTTTAAACTGAGAATTTTGGAGCTCCAACTTGTTCTTTCAGTGTTGCTTAGCTCCTAAAACTTCATTGCAAGCAACTTGCTGGTGGGAGCTTGTCTGTAATCCCAGTGTCCAGAAGAATATGACTTATGAGAATGTCAGCTTTATGTTATTAAAAAAAGGGGGGGGGGGGCAAAACAAACAAAAAAAAAGCCTGCAAACTTGGAATTTATTATTTCAATTTTATACAAGAGAGTAAGAGTGGGAGTTAGAAAACCTAAAAAGTCAAAGAGCAAATAAGGGACCTGTAATACATGGAAGTGAGAGAGGGAGTTTTGGGAACTTCTAAAGGTCCCCAAGGGGACCTGGACCCTGGCAGTCTCTATCACTTCTGTTTAGAATCACAGAATGGTTTGGGTTGGAAGGAACCTGTAAAGGTCATGTAGTCCAACCCCCCGGCAATGAGCAGGGACATCTTCAATAAGATCAGGTTGCTCAGAGCCCCGTCCAACCTGACCTTGAATGTTTCCAGGGATGGGGCATCTACTACCTCTCCAGGCAACCTGTGCCAGTGCTTCACTGCGCTCATTATAAGGAATTTCTTACTTATATCTAGTTTGAGTCTACCCTCTTTTAGTTTAAAACCATTACCCCTTGTCCTGTCACAACAGGCCCGGCTAAAAAGATTGTCCCTGTCTTTCCTATAGGGTCCCTTTAAGTACTGAAAGGCTGCAATGAGGTCTCCCTAAAGCCTTCTCTTCTCTAGGGTGAACAACCCCAACCCTCTCAGCCTTTTCTCATAGGAGAGGTCTTCCCTCGCTCTGATAATTTTTGTGGTCCTCCTCTGGACCTGCTCCAAAGGTCCATGTCTTTCCTGTGCTGAGGGCACTAGAGCTGGATGCAGTGCTCCAGGTGGGGTCTCGCCAGAGCAGAGGGGCAGAATCACCTCCCTCGACCTGCTGGCCATACTACTTTTGATGCAGCCCAGGATATGGTTGGTTTCCTGGACTGTGAGAGCACCTTGCCAGCTTATGTCCAGCTTTTCGTCCATCTGTACCCCCAAGTCCTTCTCCACAGGGCTGCTCTCAATCCCTTCCGTCTCCCAGCCTGTACTGATACTGGGGGTTGCCCAACCCAGATGCAGGACCTTGCACTTGGCCTTGTTGAACCTCATGAGGTTCACATGGGCCCACTTCTCCAGATTGTCCAGGTCCCTCTGGATGGCATCCTGTCTCTCAGGGGTGTCAACTGCACCACTCAGCCTGGTGTCATCTGCAAACTTGCTGAGGGTACACTTGTTCCCACTGTCTGTGTCATTGATGAAGTTATTAAACAGCACTGGTCCTAATACAGACCCTTGAGGGACACCACTTCTCACCGATCTCCATCTGAACATTGAGCCATTGACGCACTACCCTCTGGATGCTGCCATCCAACCAATTGCCCATCCACCAAACGGTCCACCCATCAAGTCCATCTTTCCAGTTTAGAGAGAAAGATATTGTGGGGGACCGTATCAAAGGCCTTACAGAAGTCCAGATAGATGACATCTGTAGCTCTTCCCTTCTCCACTGGTGGAGTCACTCCATCACAGAAGGCCACTAGGTTGGTCAGGCAGGACTTGCCCTTGGTAAAGCCATGCTGGCTGCCTCAAATCACCTCCGGGTCCTCCATGTGCCTTAGCATAGCTTCTAGGAGGATCTGTTCCATGATCTTTCCAGGCACAGAGGTGGGGCTGATAGGTCAGCAGTTCCCAGGATCCCCCTTTCTACCCTTTTTAAAAATGGGTGCAAAGTTTCCCTTCTTCCAGGCACTGCGGACTTCACCTGACTGCCATGACTTTTCAAATTTCATGGAGAGTGGCTTGGCAACTACATCGGCCAATTCCCTCGGGACTCTGGGGTGCATCTCATCAGGTCCCATAGACTTACGTATGTTCAGGTTCCTCAAGTGCTCACAAACCTGGTCTTCTCTTACAGTGGGAGGGACTTTGCTCCCCCAGTTCCTGTCTTGCAGTCCATACACTCAAGAGGTGTGGGGAGAGAGGTTGCCAGTGAAGACTGAGGCAAAGAATTTGTTGTGTACCTCAGACTTCTCCTCGTCCATTGTTACCAGTTTGCCAGTCTTGCTAACTGGGGCGTAGGGGAGGGGGAAAGGGATGGGACACTTTCTTTGACCTTCCTTTTCTGGCTGGTGTACCTGTAGAGGCTCTTCTTGCTGTTCCTTGCATCTCTGGACAAGTTCAGCTCCAGCCACACCTTGGTCTTCCTGACCCCATCCCTACACAACCAGGCAATGTCCCTATACTCTTCCCAGGATACCTGTCCCTGCATTTCCTTCTTGCCCTTTAATTTGGCCAGCAGGTCTCGACTCATCCATGCTGCTCTCTTGCCTTACTTTCCCGCTTTCTTACACCTGGGGATTGAGAGCTCTTGTACTCTATGGAAAGCGTCTTTAAGATCTGCCAGCTCTATTCTGCTCCCTTGTCCATGAGGGCAGTTTCCCAGGGGGTCCTATTGACTGACTCCTTGAAGAGCTGGAATTTTGTTTTCCTAAAATTCAGAGTTAGATACATTTCTACTTTGACAGTGTCTTTTGTTTCTCATAGTGGTAAAATAAAGTTGTGGGAAATTTTTTTCTTTTTCCTGCTCGCCTTAACACCTGAAAAGCTGGTTTCTCCTTTTCCATGTGCAGTGTTCTTCATAATCGTGACGCCACCTCTGAGCTGTTGATGGGAATGTTCCACCTTTCACTGCTAGCCTGTCGGGCCTGTTTGAATCCATGGTGAGGTGACACCTCTCAGATAGAAATCAGCCCTTGCCTGGTTGGGTCACTAACTGTGTTGTTTCGGTGAACTGGCAGGGTGAGCCGGGTGGGCGGGAGAGGGGTAGATGCCGATGATGGGCAGTTGTTGTCGTGCGCTATGGGAGGGAGGGCTATGGTGTGCATCTGCGTGGGCAGTGTGCGCAGAGCTGCTGGCTCACCGTGGCCGACAGGCTTCCTTCAGCCCCTGCCCTGATTATGGGGGCGCTTTCCTTTGGGTGGAGGATCTAATGCCTTTCTGAAGGTGTTCACAAGAAAATCCCGTGAACAGCTGAGCTTGCAGAGAAAATGTAGGAGGGTAAAATTAAATCAAAGCATTTTGCTTTGAAATCACAGTCTAAACTATTTCTGAAAACGTTTTTAAGTGAGACTTAGGATTTGTCAAACAGCTTTAGATTAATTTATAGCTACAATACAAATTCTAAACTACTAAGTTCCTGTTTAAATCTAACAAAAATCTGTGCGGGCGATGGGCAGACCTACTGAAGGTCAAGACCCAGGCTCTGAAAATTGAGGCCAAGGTATGTTGCTTGGCTCATCTGAACTGTCCCCGTTCATTTCAGTGGGGCTGTGCATGCTTGAATGTAAATGCATGCATAAATGTTTGTAATGTGTTGTAAGGAAATTGTATTTCTTAACTGATAAGAGGAAGAAAGCTTTAATTAATCTGTTCACTTAAAAGAAAGCTTCTGAGTAATGAAAGGCTGTTATATATTCCTTTATAAGCAGAAAGACAAAACTTGACTTATATAGTGCTGTTGACTTGTGAGACTCAACAGTAGCGGGTAGGAGGCTGAGTTTTCTGTTGGTGCTCTAAAACCGGCATTTGACGCTGAGGCTGGTAATTAAGTGGCCTCCTCATTTTAAAGAGGGATGTCAAGGCCTGGAACCCATATGGAAAATGGGCTGTGGGAAGGATGAGCTTTGGGTGAAGCCAGGGATGCCCACCTCTCGCTCCCTAGGGCTTCCCCCCTGCCCCGGGCTCCTCCTCTGCCTGGATCTCCTGTCCCCTCACCACCCCGTGGCTCAGCAGCAGGGCTCTGCTGTGTGGTGAGTGTAGGTAAACTTGGCATGGATTTGAGGTTACCTTGTTGTGCGATAGATGTAGTTTTGGGGAGCTGAGCCCATCCTCTCTGAGAACGGTGCAGGGAAGAGAGGGGCAGGACAGGAATTAGTGGCTCTGATGGCTAGGGGTAATTTAAAAAAAATTAAATGTTTTTTAACTCCAGCTTTGGAGGTAAAACCAGATGAGAAAAACAATCTGTAATTTATCAAAAGGAAGATTGATTAGCACCGTAGTGTCCTCCACAAAGAGGAAATACCAGGCAAGGAAAGGCATGACAAGTACTGCTGCCTGGAAGGCATTCAGATAGGGAAACTGGGGACATGTTTTTGTGACAGTACAGGCTCAGGGCAAACTGAGAAGAGAAAAAAAATTTTTCCTCCTGATGTGAAGACTGCGTAAGTAATTTTCCAGAGAGCTAAACAGAAGATGTTGGGCTCCATCATGGTAAACAGGAGAAATGTAATAGCCTGTGGTGTGCAGGAGGTCAGATCAGATGTTCTCTGTTCAAACTGTGGGATTTAAATTCTGTACCCAGGAGGAGCTCCCAGTGCCTTTAAACATGTGCCCCGAGGGGAGTACAGCAGTGTCTGGTCACGCAAGGTCTTGTAAAGAGTAACACTGGTTGCAAATACAGCATAAGTTATTTGCTTGTTGATTTTTAGGACACAAGTTTTGGTGTTCTCAAAACATAATTAAGCCTTAAGCTTGGTTTATTTTATTTGGTTTTTTCTGTGACAAAATGCTTAGTATGATTTGGGATTTCACAGATAAAAATAATATTTGTAGAACTGTTCAAGGAAACAGTTGGAAAGAGTCTGTTCTTAGTGTTAAATTGCGACAAAAAAAATGAGTGCTAAGTTTTCTGAACCCTCTAAAAACGCTTTATTTTTTTTATCCGTCCTGCTGAAGCAAAAGACCCCAGTGCTGGACATTGGCAGGCTGGGCTGGTTGGGTGTATTTCCCACCCTGCTGGGTAGCACCCTGCAGTTTGGATTGTATCTGCTTACAGTTGTCTTTGCTCCATGCATTCACCCCAGCTCTGTGGCTCTCCAAAAGGGAAATTTTAACGAAAGAAAGAAGCAGTTTTTAAGGAGTTGGCTCGAGTTGTAAATGGCCTTAACAGATAAGGAGTACTTATGCATTTTCAAGTGTTCTCATTTTTCAAATGACAGAGCCTGCAAAAGAAAAATGCTTGGAAGGATGATCACTAAATAATGTATCTTAGGAGCGATAGCTCCCCAGTGTTTCTGCAACAGCTGAGGCTGGTATAAAAGGCCATCTGAGCCTTTGGGAAATGCTGTGTTTAAGCTGGAGCGCAGGCTTTGTTTACGTCCATTACTTACTGCTTTTTAATTACAGGGAATAATTTGGGTAAGGAAAATATTTAAAATTTGAGGAATTGGGCACATCAGAATTCTCCCAAGTTAAATTTCGGTACGGTACCCTTGCCTCAGCTGCCAGCAGCTCTCTGGAATTAGGCTTCTGGCAAGGTATGAGCTTGTCCAGGGAGATGAAAGAAAACTGAAGTAATGATGGGTCTCCTTGCTTATCTCACCGCTCCAACAGAGTGTAATATGTTTTGTTCGCAATGTGCTTGTCAGATGTCTTAAGATGTGCTTTGAATTCTTGCCTTTACTTTGCCCTTCGCAAAAGTGTGGGTGGGGAGACCTTTTGGGTTCTCCCTCCCCTTGCCGAGCACTGCGGTTCTGGTGCTGTTCCTCTGCAGCTCGCCGGCTGGCTGATGGGTGCTGTCAGGAGCCGTCCCTCTGGGGCCTGAGGAGCTTCTGGGTATCTTCCACACAAATGAGAACTCCTGTTCTTATTTACCGTGCAGTCAATAAACTCTTTTGTAATCCTCGTTAGATTTGTCTTCGGGTCAGTGCTGTCTCTGCCAGGTCTTTTTTGGTGTTCAGCTGCTTTTGTCTTGCTCAAACAGTTTCAATTTTGTTTCAGGAGAAACAATGCTGTATAAGGTTCTCCTCCAAAAAAACCCCAGACAAACAAACCAAACCAAACCCACCCCCTAAAGACCCCCCCAAAAGCAAAAACCACTCCAAAGAAACACCTCCCACTCCCCAGTTCTCACTCTAGCTGTCTGTCTGAGAAACATATGGTATCGCTGGCTTCCTAATTCAAAGACTGCTTTTAATCTTGTCAGCAGCCAAATTGCTGGTCTGCCTGAGGGTGATCTGCGAGGGACAAAAAACCGTGAAGATAGTTTATGCTGCTCCACAGGGTGTGTTGTAAAAACCTGACAGAATAGTTTCTCCGAGCTGATGGGAAAAAACAACCAACAACTTAATGTTTTTGAAAAACTAGTGAACCTCTTGCAAGAATCAAGTGGAAGAGTAGGAAGAAAGCCTTATAATTACTAATTAATCTTTGGGTGGCTTAGCACTTTCTAATTAAATGCCTGTGGATTTTGGGTAACATATACTTTGCAGATTTAACCTTCTACTGCTTTGCTTGAATTAACAGTGTATGTAATAGGATACCAAGTCTTTGTGCTAAACCATATGCTACAGAAGTCCAGAACTGATGTTTTTTTGAGTCAAAGTGTTCAGAAAAGAAAGGGGGAGTGCTTTTAGCCAACAGTTCCCACGAATTGATTACATGTTATAAAAAAGCACATAAAAGTTCCTTTGGGAAGGCTCTGCGTTTTCAGTCCTACGTATTCAAATCACTTAAGGGCATCTAAATTGGTACAATGTGGAGAACATTGAAGGTTTTGAATTGTGTGTGCCATGTCCCCCTTGTCGTTTGGCTTGTACTTTGAAAGGAGAAAACTTACCTGGGGCAAGGATGGCAGGCAGGCTGCAGGTAGCCTGCCTGCCCTGTTGGGATGTGGCACTTTTAAGTCTGTAAGAGATGCTTTGCTATGTATGATTTTTATCTTTTCCTTTAGCAAACTGGGGAGGGCACAGCTTTCTGAAGAACTTCCTTTAAAATAGTGTTTATTGTTTCTAGAAATGTTGCTTTGGAGACTTTGTTTAAATTGGAGGTGGGGGAGGGGGTGGGTGTCACTAATTGCAGGTTTGGTATTCTGCTACAGTTTTATGTCTTCCAGAGAGGGTTTATCTCTGCACTCAGGAAAGCTGAATATCAAACCCAGAAGGTATATATAAGCCTAGAAGTGAAATAGGAGTTGAACACCTACAGAGTTAAACTGAAACCTCATATGCCTTTTTCAGCAAATGGGTTCGTCTCTGTGCTAGTGGCTTGTTGTAGTCTGCTACAACAATTTCCGCCCCGTCTTTTCCTCTCAGACCTGAAATGATACTTTAAAAGTTTCTTAATTAAAAAAACCAAAAAACAAAGCCAACCAAACCATGGTTTTTTTATATGGTGGGGTTCTTTTTGGGTGTGTAGTTTTTGTTCTTGCTTGTTTGTTTTGTTTTACCCAACCCTTGGTAGGTTCCTCTCTGACATACTTTAAAAATATTCTTGAAACTTCCCAGAGTGATTCTGTCTGTCTTTATCAGATCACGTGTATTGTATTAAAAAGTGTTTCCGGTGCCCATAATAGTAGATGTTATTGGTCGTTTTGGTCTTAGCCGTGTTTATGTACAATACGTGATATTAGTTACGCGCAATGCCTAGATTTGGTTTAAGCATGCAAGCTAGATTCCTTTATAAGTAGCAATAATGGGCAAGTGGCTTGTAAGCCAACAGTTGACAAGTTAATTGCATGAGTTTCGATACACCTTTTAAAAAAACCCAACCAAACAAAAAAACAACTGAAGAAATGGAAAGGCTGTGATGGCTTTGTTTTCAAAAGCAGCACTCTGGTTATGAATTTGTGTTTGCAGAGCAGAGTAAATAATGCAGTTGTACAGGCTGCACTGTTTTGATTAGGTGTTCAGAAATGCTTATTATAATTGCTGGATCATTGGTACTTGCACCAGGCAGCTGGGATTTTTTGAGAAATTGCTTACAGCATATAGCAGGAGTGTTGGAAAATGAAATTTTGTTTACACATAGCTAAAAATGCCATATTAATGAAGGAGAGCTTGGCATTTGACATGAGTGCTTCACCTCAGTGAGGCTCTACTGTCCCCTCAGTCTTCAGTAAATTTTTAATTTTGTTGTTGGTTTCCATGCTAATGCAAGGGATATTATGACTTGTGTGAGGAAATAGGCTGGTTTAATTTTGTAGACATGGGTGACACTGCATTTGTTATACACACAGGTTTCTTTCTTTTTAATAAAAATGTTTGCTTTTATGTAATGGTGGTTGTTATGGGTGTCTGGGGTTGATTTTTTGTGTGTGTGTTTTTTAGGTTTGTGGTTTTTTTTTTTTTCCCCCAGGTAGGTTGTTAGATCCGTGTACATAAATCCTTTACACCTTTCCCCCATTGAGAAGTTTAGTAGCTGGAGTTATCTGCAGAACTAATGCCGAGTTAGAGAACGGGTTTGGTTGCCTGAAACTGTGTGAAATATGTAGCCCAGTTGTACTTGAATATGTAAAAATAGTTTGTTAATGCTGGGTTAGCGGACACACCCTTGTCTCAGGGTGGATTTCTTCCCAATTCTTAATGATGGGAGGAGATGGGAAAGATGCGTTAAAATTACATGCTTTGCTTGCAGTAATTATCACTAGGACAGGTGATGCTCAATATGTGCCTGCGTTGGCTTTGGTGCTGGAACGTCTTACTAACTTGCGTTGGGTCTGCTTGGCACATCCTCCACACTGTCCCTGCTGTGCCTGTCGCCTCCGCTCCTTGGTCTCTGCCTCCCTTCTCCAGTCCTCATCCTCAATGCTGCGGTGCGAGCCATGGGTTTCTGCTACGTGCCACGACTGTCTTCCAGAAGCGCCTCTCTTGAGCCTTCTGCAGGCATGGCATTTCTGCCATCCAGCTTTAATTTTTGGTTTGCGACAGTGTGTGGGTGTACTTGACTTGGATTGTTGTTTTCCCTTCTCTGCGTGCGAGCACATACAGTTCCCACACAGATAATTTTTCTGAGGTGTCAGAAGGAAACAATTTTCTCTCAATGAAGCTTAGCTCTTAAGATGATGTTCTCCAGAAGAAGGGGGTGAGCAGGTTTCTACTGATTCCCTTCTCCTGAGGAAGTGACGCCGGACCGAAGAGCAGGCTCTGGCAAGGCACTGCAGTTCCCCTGCTAGCCACATCTTTTTGTCAGCTTTGCCTGTCCCTTTAGGAGGCGAGGCACTCCTGATAGTTGTGAACAGTTATTATGGCTTTGAGCGAGACACTACCCCCTTCCCCCCCCAACAGATACCAGTTCTGAGTTTCTACTACAAGGCAGTGGTTGTTGGTTTGCCAGCAGGTCTGATGGGTCTGTGGACTATTTCTAATAACTTTGCAAAAGTAAGCAAAAAAAAACCAAAACCAAAAAAAACTAGCTGCCATAAGCCTAGCTCTTTTGGACTAGGATGTGTATTTTGTGCACATATTTAGAGCCTCTTGGGAGGTGGAAGCAATCGTGCTGAGCCTTGTCTGGCTATGTGGCATGTGCTGCTCTCAGTTGAAGGCATGTTAAGCCTTGAAGAGGAAAATGTTACCACAGTGTGCGTAGAGGATGGACTAGGCTTGTGTTGTGCAGTGGGTTGGTGCAGCACGTTGGTTTCAACAGACTCAGTGAGTCTGATGATATTTGTGTTCCCTTCTGATTAAAGTTGGTGGCTTTACGCTGTGCCTATAGCAGCATTTATGTTCAAATCACAAGCGTACACGAGGAGAAAGTGCCGACAGGTTGGCTTGCTGGGCTCAGCACTGTGCTGCCAGGTGGCCTTGGGGCACGTGGGCTGGCTTCTTCCACAGTGGAACCCAACCAGAAGATGTTCTCCAGGAACACGCCTGAAATGTGCTGGCCCCTCATGGATGCCCACACCACATAACTGGACTAGGTGTGATTGGAAGTGAAACAGACTAAGGACTGGTGGAAACACAGCCGTTCTGCTCTGCGGGTCCTCTCCGTGTCTAATGTAGCTGTAACCACAGAGGTGGAAGAGAGGGACAATGTCTTCCAGCCCTGACAGCTTGTAGGGGCACTCAGTTTGTCTAAGGTAGCGTAGTCGCTGAGCCACAGTCAGAACTGTAACAGTGCACACTAAAAAGAAAAATGTGAGTCTCAAACTACTTTGGTGTAATGCAAGGAGCTGCTGCCTCTCCTGTCACCCAGTGTCACCCGTCTGATAAAGGCACTGGGGCTGCCGTGTCTGTGGCCAGGAGCTGTGGTTACACACCACTGTCCTTCCAAACGAAGGGGGTGGGGGATATGGTCTTTAAACAGTGTTTGCAAAGAGAAAAGTTCAGCTTGAAGGTAATGTTTTTTTGCACCTCTCCCCTTTTTATAGGGGCAAAAAATGGCATGTGGCCATTTGGGAAAGACCGATTAAAGCAGTCCCTATCTCCTACAAAGCACTTAGTGACTCCCTCATGTAATCTACAAACGCATTCCTCCGAGGGCACGGTCACATCCGCTGTTGTGAAGGGATCAGCACTGCAGAAATGTGCTGAGCGGGCATGTGGTTGGGACCCAGGCTCCCCAGGCATCCCTGCCTAACCTCAAGGGGTTTCTTGCTGTGTTTGTCATTTAAAGGAGCAGTGCAAAAGCAAGAAAGAGTTTCCTGCCTCTTTTGGGGTGGCTGCTGCTTTCTCTTTCCTCTGCAAAGTGGATGTTTTAAGAATATTTTGTGGTTTGTGTGCTATGTTTGGATGTAGGCTAAAGCAGGCAAAGCTTGATGCCTAACCTGTACGTGTGTGGTTTTGGTTGTTTGTTTTTTTCTAAGTGCTGACTATTTGGAATCTCTAAAATTCAGAGAAATTACTGCTCACGTAAAATATAGAGGCTAGCTTCAAGTTTTCTCTTTTTTTTTTTTTTTTTTTTTTGAATCCTTGCCAAGTTATCTTCTATGTTATTATCTATTTGGTGAAGACATTAACAGCTTCATAGATGTGAAAATAAGAAGACCCTTGCTAGCAGAGGTAATGACCATAGGGTGGAAATACAAAGCCTATTGTAGGTGAAATCCACACAGCCTGAAATGGCAGTGCAGGCTGTTGGGCTGGCAAATGGTGTTTGTGCTTGTGTGTTGATGTGTACGCATACTAAAGATAACTAATGCTAATTATGGCTAGCTGTAGAGCACCTATCTGAGGAAAGAGTTAGATGGACAGGCCTCATTACTATCTCGTGAGTTTATATTTGCTTGCTTGAGAGGAAAATGTATGTCTGGTGCTACCTTACTCCCCACCCCCTTTAATAAATAGTACGTTGCCTCTTCTCCTGCAAAGATGGTCCTTAAATTTATCCTACTAATACTATCCTAAAGTTTACCTCTGGAGTAATAAAATCAAAGGTGGACTTTAGCAGCTCAGGTAATACTGAGACGTGACTTTTTTTCCTCTGATAGTTCGTGTCTGCACAAGCAAATGTAATCTCAGCTCTGTGGCATCAGGCAAAATCACGGGAAGAACGGCTGTGCATGTGTAGGGTTGAACGCTCCAGCTCTCAATGGGAAACCCAACAAACAAAAGCATCTCTAGAAAATGAGAATGTTACCCAATTGGAAAAACAAATAAAACCCACCTTGACTTCTTTTTATACGTCTCTAAAGGTTTCAGAGAGTGTTTTTTCTCTGTATTATTCTTAGTAAATCTCTATTTTCATGCTCTTTTGCTGAAAGTTGTGATGCTACTAAATTACTATCCAATATTATGCTGTTATGTCGTCTTCACTGAGCACCTGAATTATTTTTCATCTTTAATCTTTTACTTCTTAAGAACAACATGGTTAGGTTTGGAAGCACAGCTCAGATGTTATGTTTGAATTGAGGTAGTTCTTAATACTATTTTATTAAAATTGCCCATTTTTAATTAAATCAATTTGTGGTCAGATACTCGGGTAGCTTGCAGAAAAGTTGATGATAATGTTCTGGCATGATTTATTTTTCATAATTTTTAGCAAGCTCATTAAAATCCTACTTATCTGTTGTGTTTTTCTTAAACTAACAAATCTGTTAAGAGTTTCCAGCTGTCATTTAAATTATTTTCAGATTTGCTGAATACATAAAATTAAGAAGGAATCTTAGTTTCTGTTAATTTCAAAAACTTTTAATGAGCAACTGGCTCATGCCCCTTTATGGAAATGTTTCGTAGTGTTGCATAAAAATTTTACAATCAAAGGTCTTGAAAGGAGAGGTTTGAACAGAACTGCAGTGTCCTCCTTCAGCAACTGCTGTAGGTATTTCCCAACGTGATGCTTAGAAGTACAAAAATGATGAAGCTACTCAATGCAAGAAGAGTAAACCATGGTTAGTTATTGTCATCTAGGTGATAGTTGCGGTTTGATGTTTCACTGGTAAATATGCTAATTTTTTCTTAATTGCCTGGAGAGCTTTGCTTTGTAGTCTGCTAGGAATAAGGTATAAATGTGCATTATGTGGGATCTGTTCTGATGCAGAATATTTCTCTGCTAATTATGTATCAGGTGTACCAAATGTAGGTACTTTAAACAGTGAAGTTAAACAAGTGCCAGTTGCAAATCTGGTCTTGCAGGTGGAATATACGACCAAGTATAATTGAAGAACATAGTGCTCTGACTAGGCGTTGTGTATCTTGAAGCTGAATGTACTGTGAAATGTGTACAGCATGCACATGTCTCTAGCCACTGTAGCACCAATTTCCAGCGTGTCTTCCTCAGTCATCGTTATTGCTGGAAGAGATGTTCTGTCTTACCTGTAATTGCAAATAAATCGGGTTGACAGAGATGCCACTAGGCTGGGCTCTGCTGCGTGTCAGGGCTGTAGAAACAAAAAAAGATTGGAGCCGTAAGAGTATGAAAAGGAACAGCTGGATATGGCAGCTCACATCCGAGTGGCAGGCTTTTCTTTTGCAAAAAGCAGGCAATGTTTTCAGAAGTGTAATAACTCTAATGGATGCAGTAATATTCTCATCAGAGCATTACTTTTACTCATGGTTTTCAGATGTTTGCTGGAGTTGCGGTTGCAGCGTGTCAGATTGGCAGCAGAAGGGAAATGTGTGGAGGTGGCTGACGAAAGGCAAATGTGGAGTTGCCATTCTTGAATGAGGATGAGATGAAAAGTCAAATGTTCTGCCCATCTTGGAGGGAGATGTCTTAATGCTTTAATACTGAAAGCTAGGCTACTGGCTTTGGTCAGAAGTTGGTTCTCCAGAGGGTGATCTTTGGTCTCTGTGAATTTGTGGGAGCAGAAATTTTGCAAACCAAGTTCATGTAGTTGCTGTTACATGAATAGTGTGAAGTTATTAAGGTTTGATATTGATAGGCACTGACGCACTATTGCAGGGGTGAAGAGACTGAGGCAAGGGCTTTATGCAGTAGTCATGATCGGTTTATATGTAAGTTTGTGCTACTGTCCATCTTCCCCAATTAGATTTGAATAGCCTAGTGAAACCTAGACTGAGGCTGTTTGTGATTTAGGATAGAGAAAAACCAGATCTGAAATTTGATGACATAGAGGAAATGTTTGGCTTGATAGCTGGGCTCCTAAATCTAAATCTACTGGAATCTCTGCATGCTGTCTGACATGAAAACACTTCCTATTTATATTTCATTTTGGGCTTTAATGCATCACACAAGACTATTTGCTTGCAACTTCAGCACTTGTGATTTATTGAGGGTATTGGTCACGATGACATCAAGTGAGGCAAATAGCATCAGTCACGCGCTCCGATGGATGGGCCTGGTGGCAGAGCAGGGCACGTGAGTCTGAGGTGGTCCCAGCTTGTCTGGTGTGCGCATGCTGCTCAAGGAGTGAAGAGCACCATATGCAAGCCATCCGGGATAGTATAGACTGCAGACAGCTAGTTTTGGGGGTGTGGGATAAATGAGCATGTCAGCCTTGAAGGCAAGGGTGGGTCCTGCCAGCCTGGGCATCATCCTTCTTTTCTGCACTTCTTCTGTACCAAGTTCCTCCTGAAATGGGAGGAAACTGCCCTGAAAATAAACATAGCATCATTGCATGTAAGGTTATATGCTTAAGCTTGGGGGTTCTGGGGTCATGTGGGATGAGGTAATTGTGCAAGAAGTACTCAAGGTGGCTTAAGTCTTGAGGTTTTAACTAGCCAACACTTGTATGGCAGGCATTAATAGTAGTTTTTATTCCTCTGCCATAGCTGAAGCTAAAATGAGTGTAAGCGAGAAGTACTATGAGCTGCCTGAAGTTTCCTCTTTACTGGATGCTCAAAATGATTCTATTCCTAGAGGTGTATGGTGTCTCGTACAGCTGCCTGGCACTTACGGATCGTTCTTCTCGGAAGAACATCTATTATTGCTGCTGTACCTTTATGTTTTCTGTTGAGCTGGGATAAAAATAAAATGTTGGAATCATGTTTATAGTCAGGAGTGGTAATAAAAAGAGCAGCCAAAATCAAGCTTTTTTTCTGTCACTGACTTCACTTACAATGCTGTAGCTGTAAAAAAATCCCCAAAGTAGTTGTTTCCAGTTGTTATTTTTAGGGCAGTAGTCAAGTGTTGCATCTGGACAAGAGGGCGAAGAGGTTTCTTGTTTACTGTACTGTCAGTTTCCATGTGTGCTTGCTGATAGTTCCCACAGAAATGCCCATAATGTCACCGTTACACGTTCCCCTGTACTTGGGGAAGAAAGGCCGGAAAAATGTTCAGGTGAGAAGTGAGCCTCAAGTAAATGTGAGAGACTGGGTGGCTTTAGTCTCTGCTTCCTTGCTATAAAAGGATCATTTTTTATAAGCACCTACAGTTTATACCGGTGTGTTAAGGGATGATGCCACAGCCAGTTAATTGTATTGCTGTCTTGAAGCCTGTCCTTAGATTAATTTGGTGGATTTAATTGATTTCCCGCACGTTCCTTTTTCCATAGTGATATAAGTGTCAAGTCTGCATACCAGTCAACGCTGTGTAAAACATTCCAGGTTTTTGAACCCCTCCTGTTTTTGCTGAAGCATGTTGAAACCTCAGGTGGTAGCACCCAGGATTACTGCCGAAAAAAGTTCTGGTGCAAATGGGAAGTTCAGGATGGGAAACTTCATTACGATGGCTGCTTGGAGATGGACCCAGGGTCCTTTTGATTCGGTTGCGGGTGGCTGGGCAAGCCAGAGTTTGATGCCGGGGTGGCATTTGCCCAGTTTGCAGGCGGTGCACCTGCAGCTCGCACGGTGTCAACCCTCAGCAGTGCGGCAACCCCGGGGCGAGCCCCTGGCCAGATCCTGGGGGGCCAGGCAGGGTGGTACGGCGTTACGAAGGGACGCAGAGGTTTTTCTTGCTTCATTGCCTCGTGTTTGGCCTCAGTTTCTAGATTCCGAATTATTTCAAGGTTGTGTTTTCACCGTGTGAGGTGTACGTGTCTTGTCTTCTGCGTATTGTTCTCGCTGCAAGTTGGTGTTAATGAGGCCCCCGCTGCATGTCACTTTTGCTGACAGGCGGGTTTTGCACAGGCTCTCACAGCGTTGCTGTGCTTGCCCGCTCACTCTCATGTACTGCCAGCTCGGGCGCTTGTGGATGCCTCGAATTCGGCCTCGGTGCGACCAGATCAAATGTGGCTCTGCGCGATCTTGTTACATTCTCATCCTGTAGCTTACGCCAAGTGTTTTGATGCCTGCCTGACCGCAGACAAGTTTTGTTTTCTGCTTTTTGTAATTTGTTTGTGATAAACTGAATGGGGAATTAGAAAATGGGATAATGTTTCTGTAAAAAAAAAATCTGCACAATCCGTATGTACACGTACTTCAGTTAGGTTTGTGTGGTGATTTCAAAATCTGTTGTCTCGGCCCTTCACCCTGCTGGTGGAAGAAGAGCAGGCTTCTGCGGGATCGGTGGCCGACTTCACCACCGTCCTGATTTTAAGAAGCTAGCAGTGCCTGCGGTTGTCTAATTGTCAGTGTCGTTCTTCAAAGCAAGAAGTCAACAGAAAATCTGACTGGAGTCAGTCTGTCTTGAGATGAGCGTTTTGGTTTATGAGTGGTTTCTGTTGCTTTAGTGGCAGCTGGTTTTGTGGGGAAGCAGCATTCCGCTCTGGGAAGCGAGGGATGCTCCTTGCTGGTGCATTGATCTGGTCTGGCGAGGAGCGTTTCACACTTCACCGGTGGGTTTGTGTGGGATGCTATCCTGAGTTTACTGTTTGTTTTCTGTTTGTTTTGTTTGTGAGAAAATAATTCCACCTTTTGCTCTTGAACTTGCGTCCTTTGCAAAATGGCTAGAGGTCGGTATTCCCCAGTGGATTTAGCTGGTGTATGAGATGGAGCTGGCGTTGCTGTACGTTATGGCAGTCCTGTTTGTGCAGGAAGAATAAAAGGTTGTGTATTTTCCTTCCTTTTCGTCTACCTCTTCTCTCTTCCTCCCTTCTTCCCCACCCAAAGCTGAGAGATGGGTATGCTAGTCTATGTACTGATTCTTATAAGGAGTGATATTGCCTTCAATTCTTCAAGTTTGTTATCATTAAAAGTAACTTCCTTCCTTAGATCAGCTAAGGGGGATGTGGAGGGAGAGTATAGATCCAAGAAAACAAATGAATATTTTGAATAAAATATTTTCTGTGGGTGTTTTGTAGAGCTGTTGTATGCGTGATACACTTTTTCTTAAAACTTTAAGGCAAGGATTTAATTGCTGGCAATTTCAAACTAGGTTTGGTTTCATGGCCTCAATGAGTTTGTGAAAAATGAGATGCTCAGTTTGGGAAGGAAGTTTGGTTGATTGTATTAAAGTCAGCTTTGATAGTTGAATTAATGGAGAAGCACACCAGTATTGATGAAAATGTGATGTTCCTTCCTGATCTCTTGACTGTAAAGGTGTATTGGCGGGGGTGGGGGGGGGAATTGAACGGAACATAAATGAACAATTTTTGACATGAGTCCAATTATAGTTCCTGAAACTGGCTCTTGACAGCTGACTTCATTCTAGGTCTTGCATTTATTTTTGTATTCCTCAAAGCTTGTTAGACATTTAAATTGATACTGTCTTTGTGTTTGCTCTGCCTCATTAAGTTTGTCCATAACAAATGGCTTCCAAAACTGAATGCAGTATTTCAGATTGACTAGTAGCAAACGCTTTCTGTGATGCTTTAATCTTGTTGCCACCTTTCAAGAGTCAACAGAACAGCATGGGTAAGGCTTGAAGGTGGAGTGGGCTAAAAGAGGAAAAAAGTGGGAGTCCTTTCCCTTCCCTTCTCCTGTGGTGTCCCCTCAGGTCTTGTCCCCCTCTTCCTCACCATGTTTGCTCTCTGAGAAGAGCCTGAATTGGTTTCTTCTGAAGGAACCTGTTGTTGTAGGAAGTATTTTTATTACAGCTGGTCCCATTTTACTAATGGCAAGAAAAGGAATGTCCTGTGGTGGTAGAGGGCTCTGCTTCCCATCCATTGTAAACAGTCCTGTGCAAAGAGAGAGGAAGAACTTACTACCTTTCCCTCGCATGGATGCATTTTCTATATGATAATGTAGCAAAGAAATTACATGTGCAGGTTCAGAATGAAATTGTCAGCCACGTAACGCTGATCCCTTCCGAGAATAAATGCTTGGGTTTGCCTGTATTGTGCTGGAGGCCTGGGATTCGTGACAGTCTGGATGGCAGCTGGGACAGCACAGGTGGTGTACCCATGTACTGTTGTCAGTGTAATAAAGAATGAGGGCAGGAGTGCTTGAATGGTGTGGTCTGAAAAAGCTATTTGGTAATTGATTTGGGTAGAATTGATTTGGGGTGTTTGCTTTTATAATAGTTTGCTGTTAACTCTTTAAGTGCGCTTCACGTAAAATTTTAGTGATAGTAAATTGCATCATAACTTTGATTTTTTTTTTTTTTTCCTTACAGACTTTGCAAACTGTTTAATATACAGGTAGTACAGTAAAAATAGTTCCATATCCCCAAATCTAGATTTGCAGAAATAGTTTTTTTTAAGATTTTTTTCAGCCCCTCTGGTTAAAGTTTCTGCCTTCCTCAGTGGTGAGTTCTGAGTGAAGCGATGGCACTGTTGGGCAAGTCATGATGGGGTGAAGGCACTGATTCTTTTTAACAAGCTTGCCGCCTTAACGTAGAAAGCTGAGTATTGTACTTGCTGTACCATGAAATAACGTTTGAGAATTACTGCAGTCTGGCTTCGTAGGGACATCCCCCAGGGGTGCCCCTCCTGGGAGGGAGGGTGGGGTGAGCCCTCCATGGCTGTGCTCCTGGTGAGCTGCCCGCAGCCTGTCCTGCCTGCCACGGTGCCGGCCTCTGCAATGGCCCTGATGCTTTGTGCTACCCAGAGTTTTAGAAAATGACTACTTAATTTTTCTAGTAAAATATAATGTTGTTTTGGAGTGGGAAAGACATCCTTTTGGGGAATCTTAATGTAGGCATATTGCTCGGTCTGTCCGCCTTACAGCTCTGACCCAGATTTTCAGCATACTTTGGTAATACACGAGCACAGAAAGTATGATCTAAACTCTTGTGGGTCATTAATTCGGTCTCCTCTTCAGTGGCAGTGGTGGCTTTTCAGTGGTTCAGAAGGTTTTTTGGACATCTCTTATTAAAGCTTCCTCCGTTGCCCTTGATGCAGAAATACTTTACCAGTGAGTGGAATGGTCCTGAACCTAGAAAAGGTTATTAGTGGTTGTTTTTACCCTCCCTTGTAGCCACCTCTGAAAATATCTTCATATTGCTGTTCCTGCACCTTGTTAATTCACGCAAACCCTAGTGCAGGAGATCAAACAGTTTTTTAGTGCTTCAAATGTTGCCGTATGTGTAATTGTACTCGTACATGGTATGATCATTGCAGTGGATTTATGGTGTCTGTTTATTCAGGCTAATTGCTCTTGACAGACTTTAATAAAAAGTGTTGACTCAAGAGTGGGTAGATGCGTGTTTGGACAGCTTGTATCATAGAAATGAGAAAGTTGCCTGAGCTAGAGACAGAATGTTGTATCTGTCTGAAGAAGGGAGTTTTTCAAGTCCTGTGAAAACAGGCCAAAAAGGTCTGGTGACACGACCACCCTGAAACCTTGCAAACATCGGGAAAAAATGGTATAAAATCCCCTATTTGTTTGAAAAGGCTAAGAACTGATGGCTTGACATCTAAAACAAACCTGGATTTAATTTATTCTGCTATACAGTGTGGGAAAAAAATGTGTGTTGTAGACTCTAAACTTGTCAGCCAAACATGTTCTGAAGGTTTACCGAGATGGTGAAAGGCGTGGATATAGAATCCAATTCATTATGAATGTGTAAGGACACACCTGATGAAAATCATAACTCTGTCCTATTAAAAGCTGAGAATTTTTTGTAGAACAACTAAAATTCTCGCAGTAGTTTGTATTTGGAAATCAATAAGGTGAACAGATGTTTGTCAAGGTCAAGAGATGGTGAGGGGAAGAAAAAAATCCCTATGTGATAATTTACCAATACTTAATGCTTTTTGGAGCCTGGGATGAGCTCATTGCTGTAATTTACTTCTGAAATGCAGTAAATGTTTTTTACTGTGATTTGACAAAACTGAGTTCACTTTTCAAAAACTCTTTATTATGTTGATGTGAATGAAAACACCTGAGGAATATCTGTATCGTGATTATTTTGTATACTTTTCACATTTGAAAATAATAGGATATTTAATGTAAAAGTGTGTGTATTTTTTTTTTTATTTTTTTTTTTAAGGGAAGTAAGTAAGGCTTTGCAGGTGCCCACAGTAGGCACGGAGCCTTCCTAAGGAAGCCGGGCTGTTCAGTGGTCAGTACGTGCGACCAAGTGACTGTCCGCTTGAGGTCTGTGCGAAGGGCTGTGTGATCTGCACCGAGAGCAAAGGAAGTACATCAAGTGATCATTCTTATGATCTTGTCTGAAATACTGTTAGTCCTTGACTGTTATCATACTGTCTCTTAACAAAATAAGGTTAATTTAGATGTGATGGTTATGTTCTGCCTTTATGTAACAAAAGAAAATAAAACTATACCTGAAACTAAGTGTCTGTTCTTCTGATGATACTCTTGGTTCCCTTGAAGCAACTTCAGCTCCTCCTCCCAGTTGTAACAGTGCAAGTGAAAAACAATGCTGGTGTTAATTGATAATATTTTCTATTATGTTAGCAGGGGGAAGAACCACATAATGTACACTGGCTGACCCCAGGGAGCGAGGATGAAAGATAATGTGAACATATCAGCAAAAGGGAAAACTTTGCTGTTGGTTGGAATGAGTTGAGGGACTCTTAAAAATGGTTCAGTTTTCAAAGTAACGTGATTGCGGGTGATTTGCCAGTATAGAGCTATACCATCAATAAAGGCCTATTGGTATGTGTGTACATACTGGGAATGTAATACCCTGAATTGCTTTATTTTCAATAAATCCCCAGTTTCAGGTCCTGCATTGTGCGAGGTACCTCATCGCTGCAGACTAAATGCGATGATGAATGCTTAGCTTGGCTAAGCCTAGGCTTGTTGCAAGTAAGGGAGCCACTGTGTCCTCTCCTGGGTGTTGCCAGGGCTTGTGGAGCCAAACACTGTGCTGCTGCGCCGTTTGAAGGTGAACCCTCCTGACATCTCAGCAAATGCTGGAAGCCGTGCCTGCCTTCCTGAGCTCGTGAGCAGGAAGGGAGAGCTGGGGGAAGGCTGCTTGCTTATAGCTTACTGCCAAGGTTGTCTCTTGCTGGAAGGTGGTGATTACCACCTGGAAGAAGAAGGACCCTAAGCTCCAGTGCAAGTCTCTGACCTTTTCAGCTAGCTTGGGTTGAAAGCACGAAGCAATTCTTGGTGACTTTCTGTATGAAGGTAATGCTTGAGATGGTCCTAAGGCTGATGTTAAACATGAGACTTACCTGCTTGGACATTTCAGCTCTGTGATGCGCCTGTGATGACCTGAATAGGTCAACTTTTTACTCTTTTCTCACTTTCCCCTTGGCGTTTTCAAGGAATTCTACCTAAATTACTGTGGCTGGTATTCAGAGCTGCTGCTTTCAGCATCTGAACAGGGCTGGAAATGGGAAGGAGAATATTAAGGGAGTCTTCTGAAGGTGGGAAATAGGAAGGCAGCTGTAGGCTGCTCTAGAATATCTTCGCCTGTACATGGAATAAGAGCAGGGTAATACCTGTTATTGGCTGTATTTTGTGCTGTATTTTTAGTGGTACAGTTTCTTTCAACCTCTCAGCGTCACAAGTGAAGTGAAACCTAGTTGTAAAGACATGTCAGATTCAAAGGTTTCTTGCCCCAAGATTGAAAGTGTGAAAATGAATGTGTACAACTTTCTGAGAGCACATTCTTCAGAAGGGGAAAAAACATCCAGAGAAGAGGCTGTGTTGCAGTGTGGGGCAACTGTTTTGTCAGAGTAGGTTTTTGATATCTGCAAATAAATCAGTGAGGAGAATTGGAGAAGAAATAATCTGTTATGTGTTGCTGCTCTGTAGTGTTCAGATCACGGCTAGCTTGTGTAGAGCTTCTGCTCTACATCATCTACTCTGGTCAGATTCCCAATGAGGGGGCAGCATCCCTGCGTAGAGTCCTTAGGTGTTGCATCAAGTGAAATAAAATAAACATTACTGCTGCTTTCACTGCATGTTGTGACCTAGCTAGTCTTAAGTAAGAGTTGACAGCCATCATACTTGTTTCTGTATTAGTGCATGGAAATAAGGTTTCCTGTACTTCCCTTGCAAGGCATCATTAGTGTTCAGTGGGACTTTCTGTGGTAGAGCTCCAGGCTCGGTAACCAAGTACAGATTTTTCTTCCCCTCCATGGTTGCGGAATGTGTGACATCTTTCATGGTACAACTGGTTCTTATTGCATCTCAATAAAACAATAAGCAGGAGGGTGGGAAAGCAGAGTGTTCCTTTGTGGTGATAGTTATCAGGATGCTACAGCTGATGAGTTCTAAAAAGCAAGATGATATGTTAATCTTCCAGATTATTCATTTAAAAGACAAAGAAAAATCCCCAGAAGTAAGCCACTGTTTGAAGGATGTGTGTGTTCACAATAGCAATAATATGATGGCGGTATTGAAAAATGAGTGGGTTTTGTCTTGAAGTATGTGGTTCCAACCTGATTAAAGAAACTGGAGGGTTTTTTGTTCCCCCCTTAGGAGAGGGCTAATGCTTTGGGGTTTTTTCTACTTAATGATCTGTGGTGATTTTAGTCTACTCACTGGTAAGGAAACAGCGCTTCATCTTTATTATGTCTTCTCATTTGTATCAGTTCTCTCATATCTGATAACAATAGTTACCAGTGAATAATCTCATTTATCTGTGACATATGAGGAACTGAAAGTGCCTCAAAGTTCATCCTAACCTCTTTCACAAAAGTCTGTTAAATTCTGTTAGCATGAATTTGAAATAGTCTTTAAGGATGCTCCTTTTGAATGCAGTGCTTCTTGTGAGCCTTTAAAGCAAATGTATGTGAGCATCTCTCTTCTGTTCCCACTGTTGCCAAGATTGAGAGCAGCTGCTCTTAGTGAGTGGACCTAGCAGAGGACTCTTGGAGTCCTCAGTATCCTTAAAAAACCCCCAGAAACTCCCACTGAAACTCCCACTGAATTTTGGCTTCTAGTTCACCTCTTCAATCGGTTACTTTCTCTACCCTTGTCTGAATGTGAGATATTTGTGCAAGTGTCTGTTAACTACAATAACAATGTGTCTTCTCATGGAAGAGCAGGAGCTGTCTGGCACAATTTTTGTCATGTTTCAAAGATGTTTTGCATAACTGAACTTGAAGGAGATACCTACTACTGCATTATTAGAAAGTTATTATAAGAATATGACACTGGAAGAAAGTGCCTGGATTTACAGAGTCTAGTCCCCCCAGACCGAAGCAGCAGCCCAGGTATTGCCATGTGTTGTAGGTCATGGTACTCCATAGTGCTCGGTAACATCAGAAATCCAGAGCCCATAGTGGTAATATGCAATGTGAACAGGAAAGAGGGAGAACATCAACAGGGTACCGTGCTGTCTTTTTTGTGTTAACACTAAAAACGTTGAAATCAGTAAGGCTTTTTGTAAAGACCATCTGGAAGAATTCACATGAAGGCTGTGTCTTTAAACATACGTTTTTTTAGGCACAAAGAACAGTTGCTGTAAGATATCACAGGTAGGGTTTCAAAATTTAAATGCAGGAACCAGAAAGATTTAATGTACTTCTGTAGCATTGGCCTTCATGTATTGGTCAGTGTGTTGTTTTTTTTTTCTGTTGTCCCATATTGCTTCCTGTGTATTAATTGCTTTTTTTTTTTTGGTCGTCTTGAATTGCATAATGGATTTTGCAAAGTTGTAGGCTTATCATAATTACCTTTCTCTCCAGTTCTTGTATCATTGGAAATTTATTTGATTCAGGGCTGACAGAATTCCCTTAAGTCAAAGTTTGGGTGGTTTTGCTTAGTTTTTTTAAGCTGAAGAGTTGTGTTCTATAGAATGACTGGCTTGCGCAGTCAAGCCAGTAACTCCTGTTTGTTATTTGCAATAAGATTAAGACTCCTGGCTTAAATGATTTGCTCTTGTCAGTCTGTCACGATTGTGCAGAGGTTGTGTATAAATCTGAGTGAGCCCTGCTAAAGGGAGAATTTGTGCTGTGACCCGTCATGTGTTACTGTTGCCCAGTGAACAAAGCTGTTGGGTTGTTTCTGTGAGGGCTGCCCTCTGTCTTTGTCTGCTTGTTCTCTTCCCTTCCTCCTGTTCCGTGCTTGCAAGTTGTGGGAAGGAAGAGGGTCTTGGTTTTAAGTGTTAGCGTGGTGACATGAAGTTCATGTCTACGGCAGGCATAGTACAGTAGCATTTAATGAGTAAAAGAACATGCAAAGTGCAAATTGTAGAGGGGAAACCTGGAATGTGCCCAGTTGAGAGAATGGTGGAATATTATAATACTTCCCCAAACTGTAGAATCCTCTGCCTTTCTCTGTTAAGCACTTCTGAGTGTCTGTTTCTTTATTATTTAGGTTTTTATCATTAATATTTTATGTATGCAATAATGATGGGCTTGGTTTTGGTGCGGTGGGTGACATTAAATAAACTGTCTCTGTCTACTAGAGCCAAAAAGCAGAGAGATGGAGAAATGGCTTCATCTGGAGACCATGAAAGTTGGGCATAGCATTGGAGGTTGAAGGCCAGACTTTCTAAAGTGCAACATGATTATTACAAAAAAGATCATGATACTTAAAATCTTTATCATGAAAACCTGTACTGAACATGGAGTAGCTGCTCAAAAAGAGCAGCTGGGAGCACAGTGATGTAGAAGACAGCTTGTGTCTAGTGGGACAGTAGGGTTTGGGTGGTTTTTTTCTTATCTTTTTTAGTAGCAGGTGACTCAAGTACCCTAAAAACAGATCCAGGGTAGGACCTGTTTCAGAGTGGGATATCTAGTAATGCTATATTAATTACCTTCTCATTGCAGTATTGATGTTTTGAAGGGGTAGAATTTCATACCTTTTGATGGAGGAAGGATTGAAGGACTGGCTCTTCAGTTCAACTCATAATGAATCAAAATCTGTCAACCATCCATTTGACTCTGTCACATGGTAACTAGTGTCAGGCTTCTCTACATGCCTTGAAAGTCATCCAGGTAATTCACTATGTTGTTTAATCCTACTGTTGACAGATTAGTTCCTTCTGGCTTGCTCATATTGGTGTGTTTGTGAGCTAAAAAAAGGTTTGTCTAATTAGAGACGTGTTGGCATCTTGGGTAGCATAAATAATATCTCAGGAAGGATCTTTATGAAGGTGCTCTTCCTTGCAGCAGTCAATGAGTCTTCACCTTGCCAAACGCTAATGGTTATTAAAGTCAGCGAATGCCAGAAATATCTTGTCAATTTATCTTCACATTGTTTGTGGAATGAAATTGGGAAATCATTATTTTTATTAATAATAATAATTTCAGTAAGCCAACCAGTCGGGACAGCTTGCAGAGAAGACTGTGAGTCACAGGCTTGCCGCCTGGGCAGAGAACACTCACTCCTGCATCAAAGGAAGGTGAGGAGGACTTTTGGTGTATGTATGGAGTGCTGTACCAGTGCAAAATAGCCCAAACACTTCACATTAAAACTTGTGAGTTAGATCAGACTTCTCACATGGCTCCGTTCAGGTGTTTGTGGTTCAGGCAAGTGGCAGCAGAGGAGGATACCGCTTCGCATAGTTTGAAGAATGACATAAGCAACATGGTCTGTGGAGCAGTTACTTCAGCAGTGTAGGTTGCGCCTCTCTGTTCAGGGGCAGGTAATGAACCGTACGCAAAAGAAATAATAATGAGAATAACTTATCAAGAGCTTCCTTTGAAATTGAATTGATGCGGGGTGGAGGTCCTGTTTTACAAGCGACACTTCAGCTCTTCTGGCCATGGTGAATTTCTGCTCGGGTAGATAAGGGTTTGCTCAGTCAGACTGTAACGCAAGAAAAATCTGCTGAGCAGATGGGTTGCAGCTTCTCTTTCTTCTTGGAGGAGCTTACAAAATGCCCTGTGTGTTTCCTCCACTGCAGTAATAATTCTGTAGGCTTAGAGTAATTAGTTCAGTAGTTTAATGTTGTCTTTCTACAATAGGAAAATGATGTAAGCCTGCAGGATTTTCCACATCTGGAAAATCTGGTATCTCTTTTTTTCAAGGAAGCTTGTTTCAGGAAAACTCAGGTGCCTTATGTACTTTAAATTACTTTGCCTAATTACTCTATAATCAAAAATGTAGGATGCTAGCACTGTGTAATAAATCAGTCATACAAGCGTCATGCTTGGGAGCGCAACTTGAGTATTATGGTTTTCATACTGGGTTTTTTTTAGGTCATTATTTATTTATTTAGACAGTTACAAGTCCAAACATTTAAACAGATGTGTTTGGAATCATATTGTCATCTGTTCTGGAACTCTACTGTAAATAAAGTCTGCTGATTTGCCCATACGGGCGTACCATATAGGATCAAAAAAGAAAAAAACAGTGCTGAAGAGGTAATTTAAATAACTTCCTTCCTTCCTTCCTTCATCAAAATGCTTCTAAATTAAAGATACAATTCTTTGAGAGATTGAGTATTAATGAATTTTATGGAATGGAGGTAAGATGTAAGCATCGCTCAAATTAATAGCATCCTCTTACAATCCTTTTGCAGCCCAGTTTTAGTAGGAAAAGTTGAAAAAAAAATAGCATAAAAGGAGCAGAGATATACAGAAGAATTCTTCTTCCTTGAGAAGCTTAGGCAAATGACGTACTAGAAACGTGATGAATGAGATGTGAAGCTATCTTAAAGTCAACAGCTATTTCAAATGAATTCCTGAAAACTGAAGACTGCTATTCTGTTTAAACACAAGTCAATAAATGACAGAGCGCTACATTGGAGTGCTACAGTTTGTTGGAGAAGCTGACATTGCTCAAATGTGAACTTGTTTATCAAATTTGTTGAACTAGGATTGTTCCTCTTTTTTTTTTTTTTTTTTTTTTGACCTGACAGGTATAATTTAGATTTGTTTCAGGGTATGGATTCTGGCTCTGTATATGGTAATTTTCCTATTCATATCCTATCCAGGCATGCATGCATTGAATTAGGTTTAAAGTATAACTTACACCAACTTAGGGTACCCTTTTGCAAGAAAAAGGTGCTTTAATATAAATGAAAACTAGATCTTATTTAGGGCTTTTTTTAATACTTGCTCTCACCTTGTAGTTTGAGTTTTACAGGGTTGAGTTTCATGGGTATAATATGAACCCAAAAGTTATTACTGAGCTCAGAATAGTTCTGTAGTCTGTTGTGTTGCTGTGAAATATATTCTTTCTTCTACTTCGTGTGTTTATTTAAGGTAAAATAAGTGATGGTGGCTCTGAGTGTTGGAATAGAAAATACAGTTCTGGAATTAGATGGTTTACAATGAGTGTATTTGAGTGCAAAACCTTGTTTTGGCTCTGTAAAACAGAATCTTGTTTGTTTTGGGGTAATGACAGGCTTTCAGGTGATGAGATTTAAACACAGTATTGTAGCATTTCTGCACATGTAGACACACTAAAAGAAATCATAACACTTGTCACATTTATTGGTATCATTAAATACTTCTTTCACCAAACTTGCACACCTGCTGGATTGAATCTTTTTTTCCCCTCCTTTTCCAAATGAGATAGAGGATATTTAATTTTGACAGGAATTGGGGGTTTTTTTGTTTGTTTCATGTTTACCCTGCTGCTATTAGTCAACACATGCAGCCATGTAAATGACCAAAACTAGTTCAAAATTTAAATGAACAGCTCAGGAGCAAGGCTGTAGTGTGTGTGGGGTTTTTCTGGTTTTTTTTTTTTTTTTGTTTTGTTTTTTTTTACTTGTACCTTCTTAATGCGCTTTTTATTTGGCTTGTAAAATCTTACACGCACACACCCACACACCCCCAATGTTAAGTCTTAGTTGGTGCTGCACTAGATTTAATGCTTCCTGAAAGTCATTCCAATCTTGGATAATTTTGGTCAACCCGCTTGTCATTGTTTTTTTTTTTTCCTGCCAAAACAGCAGTTTTTGTAATAAAATGTGACTAAACCATTTGAGGTACCTGCAGGCTGGGGAGACCTTGTGGGCGTGAGGGTTTTCGTTTACTGTTATGTTGATGGCTAACTGCAAAATCCATAAATTTGACTATGGATTCTTAAGATAACTCCAAACAAAACCTGGACAGGTCTGTCTGTGTTGTGCCTATTCCCCCTTGTCCCCCCAACCTTGGTTATGCACAGTGTCACGTGTATCAAACAGCTTGTGCCGCTGGTCTGCTTGTGACCAAAGTTACTTAGAGGTTAGAACAGAAAAGAATACTTCAATTGGAAGGGCCTGGGCCCTACAACGATCATTCAGTCCAACTGCCTGATCCAGCCAGGGCTGACCGAAAGTTTAAAGCATGATGTTAAGGGCATTGTCCAAATGCCTCTTACACGCTGAGAGGCTTGGGGCATCAACCACCTTCCAGGAAGCCTGTTCCAGAGTTTTACCACTGTCTTGGTAAAGAAATGTTTCCTAATGTCCAGAATAAACCTCCCCTGGTGCAGCTTTGAACCATTCCCATGCGTCGTATCACTGGATACCAGGGAGAAGAGCTCAGCATCTCCCTCCCCACTTCCCCGCATCAGGAAGCTGTAGAGGTCAATAGGGTCGCCCCTCAGCCTCCTTTTCTCCAAACTAGATAAGCCCAGAATCCTCAGCCACTCCTCATGGGACGTTCCTTCCAGCCCTTTCACCAGCTTTGTGCCCTCCTCTGGATGTGTTCAAGGACCTTCATATCCTTCTTAAATTAAGTACTCAACTTGAGGGTTGAGGGAGGGTGGGTTTTAGGGGTTTTTTTGGAAGCAGCCATGTTGCTGGTAGGGGCTCTGTAGTGTTGGCGGTAGGTAAGAAACTCTTGACACTGTACTTAGTTGTAGACAAACGTCTCTTTATAAAACCATAGAATCATTAAGGTTGGAAAAGATCTCTAAGATCAGGTCCAACAGTCAACCCAACACCACCATGTCTACTAAACCATGTCCCGAAGTGCCACATCTACATGTTTTTTGAACACCTCCAGGGATGGTGACTCCACCACCTCTCTGGGCAGCCTATTCCAATGTTTGACCACTCTTCCAGTAAAGAAATTTTTCCTAATATCCAATCAAAACCTCCCCTGATGCAACTTGAGGCCATTTATTATGTTCATGTAGCAACACAAAAATCTACCTTGTCTGACTTGCTGGGAATAATGCTTCCCCCCTCTCCCAGTTTCCTCACATTTATGACGATGTTCAGAGATGTTGATTTTTGTAGCTAAATTGTAGTTTTCAGTCTCTCTCGCAGGAGCATGGAAATGCTTGCATGATGAAGCTGGACAGGCTCTGCACACGAGCTAGGCTTTTGCTGTTCTTGTGGTCTTCTTCATTGCTTGCTTATGTTTCCAGGGGCCCTAGCTGGGGAAATTGCTCCTCTCTTGGGTGTGTATTCGCACGTGCGTATGCAGGTCTGTTCTTCGTTATAGATGTGATAGCAAAATTTCTGCTGAAGTCTTGCAAATATCTCATGTGAACGCTTGGTTGCTGGGTTGCTCAGCCCTGTGGGGAGGGGAGCGCTTACCTCCCAGTTGCTCCATGAGATAGCCTTGTAAATGCTGTGCTTAGTCCTAGCATATTTGAGATTTTTTTTTTTGATACTTGTTTTGATTTCAGGGTAGATGGATGTCTGGGCCTGGTTTTGGGTAAGCATCCCACTGGTACTTGGAACATGACCTGAGGGAAGTGTTAAAACTGAGATGTATGGAATAAATACAACATATGCCTCAGGACTTTGTGAAGGGTATGGGTCAGGAGAATGATTGGCTGCCAGAAGATAGTTTTGAGAAAACTATTGCTTCCTCTGCAGCCTTGGAGACAGACTTGCTTTTAATATATTTGTGGAGCAGGCGATCCTTGAGCTGCTGTGGAAAAGTGGGCAGTGCGCTGTCTCTGATTTTTCCAGGAGCTTTGTGATGGACTCTGCTTCTCAAGCAAATTTCAGGTGCCTTTTAGTTCAGAGTGCTTGAGCTTCTCCAAAGCTGATGGCTTTTTGTAAAGGAGGTGTGGGTCTTCCCAGGATTTTCTGTAGTTTAGGGACATGGGCTTTTTCGTTACTGTTTGCCAGAAACATTTGTCTTCCAGGAGGGAGCAACTCTACGGAGCAATTTTACTGAGCAATCAGTAAAATGTGTTTTGACCTATTTCTGTAGGCTGTTGACAACAATAATTGCTGCTGCTGTTTCTATATTAACATTATGCAATAAACCCCTGTTTCTAAATTATTCATGTTGATTTTGACAACCTCTTAACTCTTGCGACACTGTCTCTAAGGCGATGTTGGGAGATAGAAAATTTTCCCTGCTTTTGACAAACAGCCAGCTTAAGGTTGTGGGGAGGCAATAATTTTTGATACTTCCTCCTTTACTAATTTGGGTGCTTTATTTTTTATTTTTTTTTTGTCCTGATTGCATTTATAAGAAAGGAAGATATTTTTTCATTACTTATCTACATGAGCAGGTTTATTAAATATAAGCAATCCTTAAAGCATTTGTGTTCTGTGTAGATACCTAATAAAACTAGGAGAACTAGTGTTTTATGGCTTAAATAGGAAGTCTGGCAGTCTGTGTTCTATTACACTCTGCTGTAAAGTTGATGGTTAACCAGTGGGCCAGAAGCCATGGATCTGTGTCTGGTGACACAAGGTTATATTAGCATGGCGTTTGCTGAGTTTGAGCTGTAGACTTCTGGCATTGAGTGCTCTTCACTTCTAGGGTGCAACAGAGCAGACACAGCCCAGAGGAAGAAACTCGATCTTTCCCCAGGGGATAACCTTGGTATCTCATGTTTTGCTCACTACATGTGTATGGCCAACCAGAAAGTCCTTTTACACTCATTTTTACCTCTCTTCTTTTAGGTAAAAATAGCTATGAGCAGCCCCCCTTCAAAAATAGAATTTCTTTTACTTTGTTAATAGTCCTAGAGGAAGCAAACTGCTTTGCATGCAAATTGGTGCCACTTCAGTTAATGAGAAACCTCAAATTTCAACCTGAATGTGGGATAAAAGTTTGGAGGAAGCACAGGCATGGGTTGGAAGGGTCGGGTGTTACCTGGGTATGCTTAATTCTTCACGCTTAATTCTTCACAATATTTGAACCTCCTTTTGATTTTTATTGTTAGCAGAAGTTGTTAAACCTTACGCCTGTAGTCATTGACTTCTTGGTTGAAGGGCTGGAACTGGTGGTAGCATTAAAAACAGAAAGCAGGGAGGGATTACTTTAATAGTCTCCTAAAATAAGGACGGCATTTGTTTTTCTTGGGTAAGTTGTAGATATGGAGGCTGTAACTGAATGTTCTCTCCTTGAAAGTAATTGCAAATGGAGCAATTAATACAAATTAAACACACTTTGAAGGCTTATGAAAGTAGCTTCAGGTTAGCATTTGCAGAAAAAAACAACCTAAATCATAGAAGCGTCTTAGGGACCTTTGGAGAATGTTTTTTGATGTTTTGATTTTTAATAATAGCACATACAAGGTCTGATGCATATTTTCATATTAAATTGTAGTCCTTAATTATAAGTTAATAGCAGAGCTATCTGGAGTGAGGTTGTGTTACTTTGGTACCTTGATGGAAAACCTCTTGAGGGGTAAAACCTTGCAGCCTACATTTTCCGAGTATAACCTTAGTTGTGAACAAAGCCAACACTTGTTGAAATAGGGATTATGAAGAACTATTAGCAAATACACTAATTACTTCTGTAACTGCAGAAAGCAATGACGGTGAGAGTGGATGAGGCCACGCTTTCTGTCTTAAATAATGGTGTTTGATAGGAAAGGGCCTTTTGATGTTAAGATGAAATGTTAATGAGCTAAAAAACATCTCACACTTTTTTTTTTTTTTGTGTGTGTGTCAAGGTAAAGCATTCATTTTTTATTTTGTAATTAGGTAAGCTTCTTTCAGTCCTCTGTACTCTGCTACCAAAATCCTTTCTGAGTGTCTTGGAAATTGTATAAATGGCATCCAGCATGCCATGTGGATGTGGAGTGCATGGATGCACTAAAGACTCTTTGCACCTCTCATCAAATAGATGGAAGGGGGAAAAGCAGAGGCATCTCTCTACTACATCTTAAAATGGGAAGGAAACAGATTCCCTGCATTTTAGTCATTTAATGCTTGCGTGATCTTTTTTTTTCTGTATTGTTTTTAAGTCGACATTTTGACATCAAATTAATACTTGGAATGACTGTTTTCCCTCTTAAAACAAACAGGAAAATACAATGAAACACCTGTTTTCAAAGACAGGCTCCAGTAATTGAACAACATCATTCAGATGGCTTTGCCAGGACTTACCTTGTTTTGTCCTAATTTGACCAGGTTTGTAAATATTTGACACCATCTGATGGGAAAACAGCTGGATTATGTCCCTCTTCTTTGCTTATCGAAAGCAGCTGTAACCGATAAGCAGTTATATACCCGATGGGCTTTCTCTTAGGCAGTTGTCTTCTGATCCCAGTCTTTAGTGTTGATTGGATTTTTTTTTTTTATATCCCCACCTAAATAACGAGTGCTTACTGTGCTTTCTCTTTGACAGTAGGCAAAATACTGAAAGCCTATACTTGAAAGGTATTTTAAATTTCTTGGCTGTCAAATAATATTTTAAGCACTTTGGCATTTAGCTGCTCATAAGAAGGAAGCGTAGCAGAGGAGCATGCAGGAAGATGCGCTCAACTTGAGGTGAAATGGGTGTTGCGGCTGGAAGAGGGGCCACTAGAATGCCAAAACTCTTCAAGGGAGAACCTGCTGTCAGCATTGAGCATTACCGCAGCCATGCATCCTTTCTTCCAGAACTTGCACCCTTACTACACTTTTGAAAGTTAATAATTAAAAAAATGTGTAACAACTTAATAATTTTGTTTTCGAGATCAAAAGTGCCAGGCTGGTGCTTGAACATCTTGTTATATATTAGACTAATGTATTTACACAGAGCTCTAAACAGCATACGATCGCTTGAGGCAAATTATTTTTTGCAGGATCCTGTAGTTGCCATTTCTCACTGTGAGGTAGTTCTCATTCTAGAAATTGATCTCTGATCCGTATGTCTTGTGAAAGTGATGAGTAGTGTTTTATTTGGTCTTTGAAAACTGGATATACTGCGAAAACCCGAGCATAACTTCTGGAGTTAGTTTGAGATGGCGTGCTAATTGGTCTAACTGTTATTTAATGGCTTGCCAAGAGGCAGGAAAAAAAGCACATGCTGCTACTTTGAGGTCATATGCAAAGTAGGCAAAATAATAAGTGATTACAGTTTCATTAATATGCTTGGAGTTTTTACTTTTGCAGAATACTAATAAAGCAAATAGTTGATGGTAATGTAATTTGTGTCGCATGAGTTATTCTTTGGGAGGCTAATCTGCCTGAGAGCTTTAGGATTAGGCAAGGAGAGATTTGCTACTACAGGCGTTATTGTAATAAACTGGACTGTAGCTTTATGTTACTCAGCATTACTGTATAGAAGCTGCTCATCTGTGTAGATCGTTGCTCTAGATTATTTAATTGCATTGTAATGCAGATAATTTTTCTTGGCAGGGAGTGAACATAGATGAATTAAACCATTGGCTGTGAAGAAAACTTGAATGATACATAAAATTCTTCACCAACTCACTTATTTTAGCTGGATGTACCTTTGATGTGACCAGTGATTTCATGAATTCATGTGTTTAAAATGGTATGACATCATGTATGGGACAAATCACTTATCATCATAACCTAGTTTTATTGTCATTTCACTCTCCTGCCTTTCTTGAGTAGTTTTTCATATTTCTAGGTGTATGTGTTTTAAAAGAAGCGCTACTTTTTTCCCCCCAAAATACTGCTCTTCAGGCCCATTGATGCTGGAACTGCTGTTGGATGTCTCTGTTAAAATCAGTAATAGTTCCGCAGGTTTTACGTTATCAGTAACTTGCGCAGAGTAGAGACTGCTTTTGAAATCAGTTGTTATCTCAGCTAAGTTTAATTTTTATTTTTGGCTTTGCTGTGATGGTGAAGCATCATCACGATGCAGTCCCTGGGGAGAAAAGCGAGTTGTATTTCTTCCCAAAGTGCTGTGATGCTTGAGGTCTTCAAGACGAACTTGAGGGAGGGGGCTGAAGAGAAAGTTGTGTCTTTCTCTTGGTGTGATATGGAATGTGTAAGTGACATTTTTAGTCTCGTAACTGGAGATCTCGGGACATACTCACCAGTGGTTTCTAGCACACTTTTCATTTCCCTGAAAAGCTTTTCTAGCACTGTCCTAGTGAAAACATAGTTGCAGTGTTGGGTAAACCTTAGTCTTCAAATGGCAGCATAGCCTAGATGCACATTGAATACATCAGCTGGAGAGAAGTTGTACATGTTTAGTCTTCTGAGCTGTTAAGCTAGGGGAGAGGCAAAAATCCGTGGCAGAGGCTGCCATAGATTGGACTGGATGACCTCTAAAGGTCCCTTCCAACCCAAAACATTCTGTGATTCTATGATTCTGTAAGGGCTGAAGGTGGAAGATCTGTGTAAAGCCATGAGACATGCAGGTGAGCATGTTGGAGGTGAACACTTCTGGATGCTTGCACGAGAGGTGAAATGGTATGCAGTAGTTTTGTTAGACTGTCCCGTGTTTACTGGGTTTTGTGCTTTTTCCCACCGATAGCTTCCAGCTGAACACGCAAGCAGAATTACAATGAAAGGCTGGAAATCGGTGTGCAGGCCTTACCAGCTCAGGAGTACTTGTCATAATGAAGTTTTAAAAACACATGGAGCTACCGAGGTGTTTACTAAACTGGGGTTTGTGTAGGTGGGAGAGACCCCAGATTAGAGAGGAGGCGCAGGCAGCAGGCGTCGGAGACCCCCAGCGGTGCCAGTCCAGACCAAAGGAGCAGAAGAGGCTTCACGTGTCTCTGTTTTTCTCCTCTCACATCAGTCAGCCTTACAAAACTAAATGGCAGCAATGCTTTCTTGAATTAATTGCTTTAATTTACTGTTCTTAATTGAAGAACGTGTCCTGGATTAAAATAGATCCCCCAGAAATCAAGGCTACGAGGTCTGATCTTTTCCAGACACCCTTTTCGGCAGGTGCCGTGGGAATGGGCTTGTGTTCAGTGGCAGGGCGCTGGCAAGAGGGGCAGCGACGCGCCTCTCCCTAACAAGCTTGTGTTTGCTACTTCCCTCCATTTGGTAAAATTAACAAAAGGCTGTGCGTTACTTAGGCTTGCCCTGGAGGGCTGCTTAGAGAAATGTGAGGAAACCAGAAAACGTGGCATCAGAAATATTCTTCTTAATGATTTGTTATTTAGCATAATTAGTTATTTTGGACCAAGAACGGGTTTTTAGCTTTACGGATTTCAGCTTTTTTTCCTGTGCATTTTGTTGTAGTCCGAATGATTGCAGAGGAAAACAAAATGTAGATGAGTAGAGTGCAATATATAGTTTAATGCAGTAGTTGCAGGCTTGTGGCCAACGATCTGAAAAAATGTGTTTTTCCTTTTTTTTTTTAATGTTAGAATCACTGTCAGTCACTGTGTTTGACATGTTCACTCTTGGGAAAAGAGAAGTAACAATGCTGTGAATCATATGCTTGCAAAATTGAGTGAAGGGAAATCTTTTAGTCATACGCTCTTAATAGGAATATCTTGCTCCGGTGTTGTCAAAAGGCCCAGAAGAACTGTACATCTAGGATAGGTAAGGCCAAGGCCAGATCTGGTAACTCACCACTCCTTTGCCCTTGAAACAAAAAATGCGCCTAGACTCGAGTGTTGTGTTTTGGCCATCATCTCTGCAGAAAAACCTCCATCAGTGCCATCTGTTTCTGGGGATTTTGCAGCAAGAGTAATTTCTCGACAAGCAGGAAGATGCTGGTTTTCAATCAGAAAAAGTGCCATAGCAGACCAGCTTCTTATTTTCTTCAGAAATGAAATATCAGATAGCAAAAATCTTGGATTAGAGGCGTCTTTTATTGAACGAGCAGGGAGATGGCATGAGTCTGTTCTCCCATTAAAACTTTGCAGTGACGCTGCAAGTTTCACAGATGCCGTGTTGAAAATGCTTATTATTAAAGGTGAGAGGCTTTTAGTTTAAACACCAGGGCTACACAGTGATAGCACTTACCTTCAGATATTAAATAGTTTAAAGTGTGGGGGTTTTTTTCCTCATCTAAAAATTAAAAAGGTGATATTTCCACTCTGGGTGTTTACAGAAAATTAATTTAAGAGCTCAGTGCTGCATCTTAGCCAGAGGTGTAACAGACAAAGCCATTAACCTGCTATCCATGCTATAAAGACACTCTTAACAGAGTTCAACTTGAGAAGTTGAGTATTTGAATTATTCATGAAGATAATCTAAATGCTTTAGTTCTGTTTACAGTGTCTGTTAATTGCTCTGGTATTTCTTTATGATTAGAAACATTTAGCTGTCCTAATCAATAAGATGAAGTGCTATGCTGAGCAGTTCATTAGTATGGCCCTGTCAGCTCAAAATACAGAAAGCTAAATGTGATCATGACTTGCTCTGGTAATTTCATTAAGCTGGGAGATGTCATGTCTTTTCTGAAGGGAATGAGATTTTAAGTAGGCAGTCATAGTTTGTCATGTTATTAAAGTTAAATTGATAGCGCTCCGAGTAAATGGCCACATTTTTTTCCCCAACTTTAGCTGTCTTCTGAGCTAAGGCAAAAAAAACCCTAAAGAGCTCCCTATTATAAAGCCACAAGGCAAGGTCTCTATAAATTCGCAACTTACGGTTTTGAGTGAAAAAAATTAAAATCTGCCACAGTATGACTGCTGTGTACTTTATTAATTTAATAGAGATCCTGGTTGGAGGAGCTGACTGTGAATAGGGTTCACATTCACACACGTCACCTGTGGAATGACTTGCTTCTATTTTTATTGAAATTTTGATAGCCTTGTGTTGCATCTCTAAAGGAAAAAATAAAAATCATTAATTTTGAAGATTTCCTGCAAGTATTTGTGTAGATGTGTCACATTTGAGATGCTCTCCAGAGTTTCTGAAGATGTTAGAAGGAGTAAGCACGGGACAGTTGTACCGATCAAGACGAGTCAGACAAGGTATCATCCCAGTTATTGGAAAAGTCTCTCAATTACCCAGTGGAAGGACAGTGATGGTTGCCTGTTAAATCATACGGAGTTTACTAGTTCCACAGGAGAAGAGAAATTGAGATGGTAAAGGGAAATCCCTGCTTTATTTCTTTTTAAGCTAAATTATGTTAACATCTTAAAGAAAGCAGGAAAATAAGGGTTCTCTCCTTTTCTACAAAAAAGATGAAATACTAGTTTAAATAGTGGCATTATAACTTGCAATGCTAAGCTGATGGGTTAGAGTAGTTAGATGATGACTCCTGCAATGTTTCTTGGTGTGATTTTTTTTTTTTAAACTCTTATTACTGTAGGCATATAAAATCAATGAAATTTTTTTTCTGTTTGTTTAAACTAAGAGTGGGGGAACTAAGGTACGGGGTTTGTGATACCTCTTGTAAGGCAGTAATTCTGTTTCTTCAGTTTTTCATGAATTTTTAAAACGTCTTTTAATTTTCCCCTTGCGGAGCCTTCTAGCTAAAAGATTTAAAAGTTAAAAATAGATATTTAAACCTAATTGCATACTCTGCTGTACCTTGGATGCGACGGGCTTGCCTTTGGAGCGTGAGGGGCAGTGAAGAGCCATTGACTTCTCTCTGAGGGACCTAAACCGAGGAGGAGATTTATCTTTGTGTTGTGTTTCTCAGATGGTAAAACCGAAGTGAGTGCTTTCAGCTTTTACGCCTTCTGGGGTTGGCTGCACCGGAGGGCAGAGGGCTGAAAGAGCAAGCTCTTGATTTGCCTAAATGCTGTGGTCCCACGGGAGGGATGTAAACCGATGTTGAGGTTTGTGGGGGAGGAGGGTTAAGTTGGTTTATAAATGCAGGTGGGAAGCTGGCAGATGTTCTTGAATTGCATTTAATTAGGAAATTGTAGAGGGCAGCTCTGATGTTTGGCTTTCAAGGTGGGAGGCGAGGGGATGCACTTAGGTGGCCGGTGTCAAGCCTGGGTATTTTAATGCTTCTTCGGGTAGGTGGTGTTCAGTACTGCTGTGCTGTGAGCAGTCCCGTTTTGATAGCACCCCAGCCGCTGCATTTTAAGGGTCAGTCGAAACAAAGCTTAGGTGGGAGCTGCTGCTTTTAACCCACCACCTTTGTAAGGCGCGGTACGACACAGCCTATGTGCTCAATGTCTGCATGCACTGGAGAGGGTCTTGGAAAGAGATACGTTGTTAGGTTTTTATCTTGGGGGGGGAGGGGGGAAGTCTTGAGGGAAACGTTATTTTTTGCTAATTGTTAGTGAGACCTCTCCCCCCAGCCCCCCTCCCAGCACCAGTATGCCAAGTATGTTTGGAAAATTATATTTCTGTTACCGCGCTCCAGCTATGCATGCTGCTCTGTGTTTAGCCCAAGTTGATAGGGTGATCATTTTGCGCCCCAGAATGTTTGCAGCTTTAAACTCTGTGTTAGACTATTGTGTTCTGGATTTCCGTGAAGACCTTATTTACATTTCTGAAATCTGCCCAAATCAAACAGTTTCAGCTTTTGCTGCCATGGGGGGGTAAATGCAGAGTTTGGTTCGGGCTTGAATCAGCTGTTCCTGCTTTGGATGGACTGAACTGTCAGATGTGAGATTAAAACTTTTTATGTTTCTTCTCCTCCCAGGTGCCTGCTGATGGAAACGCTGGGCTGTTGGCAGAGCCTCAAATCGCCATGTTCTGTGGGAAGCTCAACATGCACATGAACGTGCAGAACGGAAAGTGGGAATCGGACCCCTCCGGCACCAAGACATGCATTGGGACGAAGGAAGGGATTCTCCAGTACTGCCAGGAAGTAAGTACAGCCCTCGGGAACAACTGTGGTGGTTGCTCTTCTGAAGCGCAGAAGTGCAGGTGCCTGCTGGAGAGCTGAGTCTCTAGGGACCTTCCCTTCTTTTTTTTTCCCTCTACTGCCCCACTGGCCTTTCGTCCTTTTTAAAGAGGTTCTCCCCAGAGCCTGTTAAAACAGCTTCAAAACCTGTTTGCTGGGGGTCACTAAGGCTGTTGGACAATTTTGTCCCTCTGTCTTCTGCCATTGGGGGTTAATTTTGTATCGTATATGCACAATGAACTTCTTGCTTATAAAGTATTTTGAATAAAGCTGAGGTGACAGTTCATTATTTAAAATGCCCTTGGTTCTTTCTGGGCTGATAGTGAAAGAGTCAGCTGTAACACATCTTCTGTCATCCTGCCATGATACTGAAATACGCTGGGTCAGTTTGGAGTTATTGGTCTCTGCTGCACACTGAACCATTCAGAGTTTCTTAATAGAAAAAGCTTGCCCTAGAGATGAAGTCACAATGACTGATTTCATATTTGAGAGCAGAAACTTACTACCCACTCACTTACGTCCTAAGAGCAGATTGTAGATCTAATTTTGTTTTGTCTCCATGCCGTGATAGCATGATAACCTCGTACCAGTGTGTGACGATTTGAAAAGAAAATGAGGATTTCATGCCATGAAACAAAAGGGCACGGCTTGAGTTGCTTTAGTCCTTATGTCTTTCTACACCATCTCTGCCTTTTTTTCTTTTTTAAAAAAAAAAAAAGCAGGGGCTATTGCTTATTGCCATAGCAGTAGCTGTCTTGCTTCCTAAATGTCAAACCAATTCCTGTGAAAATGCCTCTTTAGAAAGCAAGATAATTCAGTCTTCAGATCTCTGCTCTCTTAGCATCTTTATTCCTGTCCTTTCACCCATTGATTTTTCCTGCTGTTTCTTGCAGTGTTTTGTTCATTTTTTTCTGAGTTTGGGCTTTATGGTCTAGAATATTAATTTTTAAGGAAGAACTTGTAATGGCTACTAAAATCGATTCTTTACCAGTAGCTTTGTCTTTACTAAAAATACTACTTTGTGAGATTCATAATGTTTTTGTTTGCCACTAACAAAAATACCATACCTAACTTACTAGTAAGGTTTCAGAGGTTTATTCTGGTTTTTCATTGTCTCCTTTGAATTATCTAAATAGTGTCAATTTATGCATGGTGAAATTATTGAGGGTGAGGGAAGGAACAAAGAGATGTAAGTGGACAGACAGTGAATAAAAGTTCACAAGGTGGTAGATATTTCTAAACTTACGGAAATAAATACCTGAATTTACAGGAAGTAAGAGTAGAAAGTTTGGGTGGTTTTAAGGTATGGACAGCTCAGTAGGTTGGCAGTTCAGTTACAGACGCTCCAGGCAGGGAAGGATTCCAGAACAAGGACTGGAAGTTGCAATCTCAGCTGAGTGTCAGGTGACTTTGAAATTTTGGGTAGCATTTGGAAAAAACGCCAAAACAAAACCACCTCAAAGTGAAGAGGAAAGCAAAAGCAATCAGAAGGTAGTAGCCATGTACTGTTAGATGGCAAAGGGAATAATAAGGAAAGCTGTGGCTGCCCATAAGAAGAAAATGCTTTGCTGTGAGAGTGGTTGTGTGGTAGCATAGGCACCCACCACGGGCTGCGGAGTCTCTGTCCTTGGAGACTGGGGAGCTGAACTGGACAAGGACCTGAGCAAAGTGACCTGGCTCAGAGGTAAGCCCTGCTTGGAGCAGAAGAAGGTCTAGATGACCTCTGTAGCTCTCTTTTAACCTGAATTTCTTTGTGAGTCTTAAATTTTCACCTGACTGGAGAAACAGAGGAGATACCTTCTGTTACTTGTGTTTTTAAGGGTTAACTTTCCCGTGCCCTGACAGGAGAAACAGAAGAGTCAGATAAAAGCACCGCTTCTACCAAAGAAATGAATTTTTAGAGAAGTGCTAGCAAATGCAACTCAAAATGGCTTCTTAGCTGTGGGTAACCCGTTGTTGCTTGATGCTCCAAATATGCCTAGTATCCTGGGGATAACAAGTGAGGTGGTTTTCCTCTTGCCTTCTGCTGTTCGCAGCAGGCAGCACTTGCTGTCAGGCCCAGGGAACGGGGTAAATCTGCATTTTCCCATTAGCAGGAAGCAACAGGAATCGAGGCTGAAATGTGGTACCTCTTGCATTGGAATAGTGTGCAGGTAAAAATCTCCTTTTTGATTACTTTTGCCAAATACAACCTTTTCCTTCCTTCCTTCCTTTTCTCCTGTTGGTGCTGCTTTTTTCCCCAGAAGGAGGACTGCTACTTCTTGGGGTGTGTTTTTTGTCAGTATAGGCAGAGGCTGAACGTGTATGCTCTGCTAATCAAGCAGACAGGTCCTTGGCCTGAATCTATGTTCTTCATGCTCCCTGGCACCTTGGCAGCTTCCTTGGTTCTTCAGTCTTGCTGTAGCAGTAACTGTTAGTACCACTCTGCTGAGGTTCTGGGTTTTTTTCCCCAGCTCTGAGCAGAGTCCTGAAATGACAGGGAGCAAGGGAAGGCAAGGCTTTTCCCTGCATCTCCAATGAGAAATCTGTCCATCCTGGGTTTTGTTGCAGATACCTTGTGTGGCTCTGCATCAGGCATTGTGATTATGGCTGTAGCGCAAAAGATAATGCTCTACTGTGGTAGATCCTGTAGAGTTAGCTTATGCGCTCAGTTCCTCCTACACCAGGGGCGTATCGAAAGGAGCCAACTGGGCAGAAATTCAATGAGCAAGTAGAGTGGAGATCTTGCTCTGTGGCTCCTTGGCTCTAAAACAATACAAGTTAATCTAAAATGATATGCTGTGTAGCCGCTGGCTTTGTTTTCTTCTATGGAAGGTATCTTACCAAAAACTTGAAAAATAAAATCTCCCCTTTCAGCAGAACGTACAAGTAGATATGTTCCTCTGACTCCCTATGAGCTATTTTAAAAGACCTTTTCCTGTCGATGCCAGGTCAGATGTCTGGGTGGTGGGCAGAGCCCTGGGCTGGAAGGTGCATGAGGTGCAGAAGGGCTTGCATTCCCTGGGAGCCTGTATTTTTCCCTTGAGATTGTCATCGTTGCTGCTCCTCGTGCACTGCCATCTTAGGTGGATTTTTGAAGTCTTGATGCAGGAAGTAACAGTAGAGGAGCATTGCAGGGGCAGAAAGGGAGGGATGGGGAATAAGCAGAACCGCCTACATGTTTTAAAGATGAATGTCACTTGTTGCTTCCCTTCTTTTGAGTGGGAGCTCAGTGCAGCACAGGAACTGTCTGGATTTATATTTGGACAACATGTCACACAAGTTAAAGATAACAAAACTGAGACTGTACATTACTTATTTGAAAGGAAATGGAAGATACTTGAGTGCTTCCTTCAGACTTCCTTGAGTTCAGTTAAACTCTTGCTACAGAAGTCACAGCAAGTGGTTCTGGAAGCAGAGCACGTCCATCTCCTCTGCCTTCACATCTGCATGTTCTCCCTTGTTCAGCCTAAGCTGGTGGCTTTTTCTTTACATATAGCAAAATCAGGCTTTCCTGGGTGGAATGAGATGCTGGTTAGAGAAATGCAATTTACTTATGGTATCTTTTAATCTCAGACTAGCTAGTGTGCCACTATATTGATTGTACCTGTTACTGGAAAGTAAAACAGCATGAGCCTGATCTGCAAACAGCTGTCAAATGTAAGTGCTGCAGGTACTGGAGCAATATTGCATTAATGTAAATGGAGTGGTTATATCTGCATATGTGCCAAAATCCTTAATGTGTTGCAAGTGTACTAGCTGACACTTCAAATCAAGCCATGGGTCAATCTAGTCCTGCTGCTGATGCTGCAGTGCCAGCTGTTTTGGAGGGATGTTGGAAAAACCCTGCCATACAGTATTACTGGGTAACTAGCCCCTTGGGGAAAGTTTCTTCCTAACAGCCCCTGACAGGTGGTTAGCTGATGTCCTAAAACAGTTGGGGACCGCTGCTTCTGGATTCTGCTTTTTGTTGTTTTGCGGAAGAACCTGAGTACCCCCACCCCGCCACGTCCAAGCGCCAGGATGGCAGGTTCCTGTTGAAGGAAGGTGTGTTTCAGAGCAGGCTGGGCTCACCCTGGAGGTCTGTCAGCTCCTTGTCTCACTGAACAGTTTTCATAAATCCGATGTGGAGCCTGCCCTTTGAAGTGCGTGTTTTCAGAGTCGCATGAATATGCAGAGTAGGAAGTTAATTTAGGTGTGCTCAGTTCCCTGTTTGAACAGAATGAGTGTTCAGATGGAAGATATTGGTGTATGTTTTATTATATTAGCAATTTTCAACAGCTACGATGTGCTGAATTTTATGTCTAGTAATTAGGATACACTATATGAGTTCCTTGAAGAACTGAAATTATTTTGCCGTCTGTGCTGAACTCAGTGTCCAAAATGAATTGTAAAAACAACACTCACAGCTGGCAAAAAAATTAATTTTGTCTAATGCATGTTAGTTTAATCTGGAAGTGCTCATTTCCATTTTAAGTATGCATGGAGTTGAACAGAAGGGAAAGGAGTGGTTCTGAAAATTGGGGGGTTTTGTCAAGACCAAACCAAAACTATAATAAAACTAGTTTGGGTCTGGTTATCATGTACATGGTTGAGTGGATGGAGTATAAACCTGGAAGCCTGGAGATCCAGTTGTGCCCTGTAATCAGCAGCTGTCTCACTGCAAGATCTTTGGCTAGGTGCTTAGAATAACTTTCAGATGTAGAGTTCATGTTGGCTTTGGCAAGTGTTATACCTGGCATCTCTAAAACCACATCACGACTGCTTGGCATCTTTTGTAAAAGATGTGTCCACATTCTTTCTAAACATTGTTGAGATCCATTGTTGAGTGCGTCTTGCACTGAATGTGTGTTTCTTACAGAAGTCCTCCCCAGAAATAAAAAAATAAGTGCACGCTACTATGCTCTTAACTGTATCTCTGTGTTACGTGGAGCAGAAAATAGTAGGGTAAATTCAGATAACAGGTAATTCATTATAACTGTTGACAGAACAGTGTTGACACTTCTGATCTCTAATCATACTGCTTCCAAAAAGGATCATCTTGTCGTTTGTTCAAATCTCCTGTATTTATGCCACATGTTTAGGTAAGTTGTTGTTGAAACCCAAAGCCACCACTTAGCCAGATGCAGTACGAGGTGGAATGTGACCATAATAAGGACTGATGGCAGCAGTTCCTCCCTCTCTGGTCTTTGTCCGTGTTGGGAGCTTCTAGTCATTTGTGAAAGGGTTTCTTGAACTGGCAGTGATGCTGAAGATTTTAAGAAGAAAACAATAAGTTTGGCCTTTACTACTGAGAAGAGAATTTGAGATGCAATGGAAATGGTCTTGCTGCTTGGATAATGGTTTCTCTCCATGTTACCGTGTCATTTTCATCCTAATATGAATTGTTGTTTTTATCTAGGCTGCGTAATGTGCTCTTTCTAGTTTCTCAAACCAAATAGCCACTGTACTGAAGAAAGAAATAAATTTTAAGCCTGAGCTACTCTAAATTCAGCAGCTTAAAAAGGCATACATTTTGCTCTGAGGATAACAATCCATTTAATGAAACATCATGGAAAACATACAGATTTTTGGTAGCACAGACTGTCCTTAAAAACAAATGACATTTTCACGGCAAATGTGTGCTGGTATGTTCTGAGATGTGCACAGTCATGCTTAAAAGTTTAGGTTAATGGTATCTTAGCACTCTTCGCATTGACTTTTGAGGTCTTTTGTTTTACTTAGCTTTTGGTCCACAGCAAAAGTTTAATTAGTTCACTCTGTCTGCCAGTGCTTAAATCTCACTTGCTTCAACGAAGGCTTAGGTTTTGGAAATGCAGGGTCTACTACTGATGTATATTTATCCTGCAATGAAACCTTAGTATGCTTACCATATAATCTTCTTGAGAAAAAAGACTGATCTTTTTAGTCTACCATTTAAATATATTTAAAATCAAGTGACTAATAAAAGTTGGAGCATATGTTGTGGGATGATGCCTGCCATTTTTTTGCTGATAATAAAAAGATCACCTCTCATTTTTTTTCCCTACACAGACCTTTTTTTGCATGTCTCGAAAAGAAATGAAATGAAAAACATCAGGATCTCAGCATGTTGTTGCTTTTATGGTAAATTTTCCAACTCCTTTTTGAAGTAACATGGTTTTCTTGTGGAATGAGGGTGCTTCTGCTTTAAGGCTGAGGGAGGAAAAAGGATGAAAATGGAAGAGGATTGTCTGCATAAATATATATTTAGGTAAATGTGTACTGCAGTGTTTAATGAAGCTGCAATGCTGCATTTTCCCCTAGATTAATTTTGAATTTCACAGATATGATGGACTCGATGAGTGGCTCAACTTAATTGGCGGGTTCCACCAGCATAGAGTTTGTGCCAGGAATACGATTGTTTCTTCTGGCCTCTAAAACATATAAATGCAATGGCTGTATGCAGGGTAGTCCTGCTGCCTTTTTTGATTCACAGTTGAACTAGCAGACAACCATTTAGCATGTGATCAAGATGTCAAATGATGTCTGCTAAATTGGAGATATAAAAGACAAGAAGAAAATGTTTTACATTATCGACATGCTGTGCTCTGTGCTTGTGATCTGCTCCTTAAGGTACAAAAGGACCGGCTAACCACGCTTGCACAAGTCCCTCTGCATGCCTAGGGAAGGGAAAGAAGCTCGACTGGCCCAACTCTTGGCCTTACTGAAGCCCAAGAAACTTCGGAGAGGGCTGTGTAGCGTTGCATGTGGTCTGTAGAGATGTCACCTCTCCTGCCTCTGTGATGTTGCATGGAAGGTGTCCTGGTGGGGACAGCACAGCAAACCTCTACTGCTGCCTTTCACCACTCCTTTTTCCCCTCTTACATACAGAGTTATCATAGTAAGTTGTTTGCTATTTTCCTCACAGGTACATCTCCCAGGCAGCTTACGCTACATAACTCTCAGATGGACTGGTAGCAGCTGTTCCTTTATGCCTACTATCTCTTAGGCATATAATATTATATATTAAAGTGTGATGATTATCTTAAGTAGAGAAAAATCTATGATAAATATACAGCTGTTTCATTTTGGCCCTTTTGAGGAGGAAATACCCATTCTAATCTACTTTCTTTGCCTCCACCTTTTCAGACTATGCTTCCAAGTACACTTCTGTCTGGCACAGATCTATCCCACTTTTGCTAAAGTCATCCTGGGTCCTCTAATTCCTGGCAGTTTCCACTCTGATGCAGGTTTTATTCTTGGGGAGGGATGTTTTCAGAAGTAGGTCAGTTCCTTGATCCATCTTCTGTGTTAGTGCTGGCTCGTGGAGAGGAGTTAGCAGTAAACGGATAAGGGATGGAATAAGGCAGGAATTGTGCCCTGGCAATATCAGACTTGGGTCCAGTTAAAGGCACCGGAACCACAGCCCTAGGACCTGCGGGTGTACCTCTGCAGATGGATGGGTGCAAGTGTGACGACTCCTTGGGACTGGTGCTCCTGAGAGTTGAGAGTCTGCTAGCAGGATTTTGGGTGTTTGGGTGGGTTTGAGCATTTAGGGGCCTCCAGTCTTTTCAGTCTTCATTACAGCTCTGTGCACAACTGGGTGTATGTATGAGTAGGTAGTACGCCTGGTGGCATCCCGAATTTTCTGGGTCATCCGCGTCCCTTATGGATGGCTCCATAGCTTTCCCGTGCTATATCTTACTGCTTGTGGTAGTGTTACTCTCTTCTGGGGAGTTTCTTTCTTTTTTTGGGGGAGCAGGTTTCTTTTTTCTTCTGTTCTCCCCTCCCCCCCCCTCCTTTTCACCCTCATCTAGTGACTTTGAAATATATGGAAAACAGTAACACTGACTACAGATGCGTTTATTTCCCTGTAACAGTGCACATGAAGTTTATTAGTAGCAGATAGTGGGCTGATCTGTCTAGAATGGTAGTACAGAACAGGTTCGTGGTCAGAAGTCTGTCTTTGCAAGTAAAAGGGCATTATGCACATATTTTCAGTTGTCAGTTCTGCAGGCAAAAATAAAAAAGGGAAAGATTGTTTCTCTCCCTCCATAGCTTTGAAGCTGTCAGGAAGGTGATGTTTGAATTTGTAGCAGGGCAGTGCCCCAAGGTTGGATGGGGGAAGCATTTCTTGATTTCTGGGACATTCCATTTTTTTCCCAAGCAGTTTACTACCACCGCTTTCTAATTCATATGGCAGCATTATCATCCAGTTATCCTTTATCCAATTAAAATTACCATTTAGTACTGTACTGAATGCCTGCTTTAGTTTTCCAAATACTGTATACCTCTGGCTAATAAAAAAATCCCACTGATAATCTGTTTTTATAGATGTGTGCTCCTTATGGAATTTTGTTTGAGATGGTTGTGGATTAATTATAATTTATAATCATGACGAGGTTTCCGAATATCTGGCCAATTATTGATGGCTTTATCCACCTTTTTTCTTTATATACATATAGCATGGGGATTTTTTTAATAGTTCAAACAGAATTTTAGCTGCTTAATTTTATTTTTTTTTATTTTTAACTTAAGTGGTGTGAGAATTTCACTCAAGGGGTGTTACTGCAAATTTCTAATGAAAAAGTTGGAAAGATGAGGAATTTAGGGTTTTTTTCAGAGCTCTTGAGGCATCTGGCTTAATGTTGAGACTGAAAACAGAACATTGGATTTAAGGTCCCTAAGACTATTCCAAATTGTTACAAGGCCTTAGTGTGAATCCTTGCTAGGGAAAGGGAAAGTGTCCTTTTTAGCTAAGACAGGAGTTTCTACTAGAAAGGTACTGTGTAGTGTTTAGAAGATGCATCGCAGTATCTGTTAAAACATCAGCTTTGTATTTTGTGGGTGCCAATAGCTGTTGCTTATATTAACACAGAAAAGGAAAATTACTTGTATGGTAATGACAATACCATGTTTTAATTTTTTTCTTCTGTCTGGGCATGAGTATTTAAACCTGAATCCTGTTAATCTAGATATGAGGAGATATGATCTGATAAACTTTTTTTTTCTTGCCATCTCTTTCTGTAAATATCATTGTAGGTCAGAAAAACACTGACCCCATGGAAATTTAAAGATATGCAATGTGTCCAGTTCCAGCTGTTTGAAGAAATTGTACTATGCTTCTATTAGAATGTAAACCAATGCAATTTAATTTATTTGTTTCTTATCCTAAGTCATATGTCTTCTTGAAGAACAGTGGTAATTAAGCATTTATAAAACACCTAATTTCCTCCATTCATTAGTCACTTCTTCCACTTGGCATGGGAAGACAGCTCTGCCAAAGAGCTGTGGTCAATAAATGGCTTCTTTGTAAACCCAGCTTTTGAGTTGCACGTGGGAAACTATTGGTTTTTGAGGCAGTATCAAGACCTTCAGTACTTTTTGCTTTTCCTTCTTTGAGCCAATTACAGACTTAAAAAAACCAAAAAGGTGAATTTGATTTTGATGAGTATTCCTTTAAACATCTGTGAAGCGTTGCAGCTAACGTTGCTTGTCCAAGTTCCCACACAGCTTGGTAAGTCTGTACACTCCATCTAAGAGGAAAAAACATAATCAGAGGGGATCGTCCAAGAAGCGGGAATTACATGTATGCTTCTAAACAAGGAACCGAAGGGGTTTTGAGAAGACTGATCTTATTAAAGCTAAACATGTAATACCATACAAGTTAATATGTGTATAACTCTTAGTATTTTAGAGGAGATTGTCATAGAAGCTCTCATTTTGAGCTATTGCGGAGAACACGTCAGCAGATGTGCTAATAGGCAATTACTTGCTGAAGTCTGGAAAACGGCTTGTAAGATTTTGGTGCCAGCACGGAACGGAGCCGCTCTGTTGAGCAGTGGTGTGATGTTTTCCTATCGCCGTTTCATTCCCCCACCCCAGGCATTTCATGCAAGAGCACCGCTCTGGTCTGGAGCAACATGGCGGACCGAGACGTCTCCTGTATTCAGCCAGGTTTGAAGATCCTGAACGTCCCCACTTTTGCATGCTTTTAATTTTGGCATCTTGAGCTGTTGTAGCTTAAGATCTGTAGCAAGAACAAACAGTCTCTCCTATGAGACGGTCAGATTCTGCAAGCTAATTTTAGAGTTTCTTACCAAACTAACGGGAGTGCTGCTACAGACCGGTTTAGCAGAGTTGTTGAGCTTAAGTGGTACATGCTGTGGCAGAAAGAGTTGGTTTTCTTCCCCTCCTCCTCCTCCTCATTTCTGCTCTGCCAGATTTTAGCATATGTCTGATCTTGCAATGAGGAAATTTAGGGACCTGAACTGGCACAAAGCTAACCCCTGCAAACAAACAGAAAAAATAATGAGTTTCTCTCTCTGATCCAGCTGAGGGCCAGACGAGCTGGAGTGCTAATGCCGGAGAGGTGGGAGGGGAGGGCAGGACTTTCCCTTCTTATGGCCAGAGGATGGCTTTGCTGTGGCGTTTGAAGAGAAGAAGCAGTTTTTGAGATGTTTCTGAAGGCACTACATCTTTCTGCCTCTTGGTCCTATGGGTTTTCAGAATAACATACCCAGTTAATACCTGAATTTCTCCAGCAAGTTTTCTCTGGTAATAGACAACATGAACAATTTAAATGGGGAAAAAAATGGATGTCACTAGGTCTAGAAGAGCGATGTCAAATCAAGCCTGTAATGAAGAGCAGGCCACATGAATCAGAGATGCAAATGTGGCTCCATGGTTTGGACAGCAGTAGGAACATAAGTGGAGGGCAGGCAGAATCTGTGCAGAAGAGGAGAGAAAAGAAGGCAGGTCAAAATCAAGGAATGTGAACAAGCTGGTATTTTTAGGCAGGCTGATGACAGCAGGGAGGACAGAGGAGAATTGACAGATGAATGAAAGGCTAAGAAATTTGATGTAATCCTGTATCCTTGTAGTGGTTACCCGATCTGAAATTTGGTTTTCTTGGGTCATTTGCTAAACCCTTGTTCAACAGGCCTGCCATAAGTGTTTTGAGAAGAAGGATATGGACCCTTTATCTCAAATGTAGAGTCCCAACTGCTGCTGGGTTTGCAGTTGCTTTTGCTTCTGCCAGGGTTTTGCAGCTGAAGGTGCAGGAGGAGCGGCTGCGCTTAAAAGCATCTGTCTCACATGCGGTTTTTTAAGATTAGGGTTCTTTGTTGCTGCTTTTAAGCAAACAAATCCTGTCTTAAGCATAATGCAGAAGTGGATTTGATGTTTGAAATTAATGGGATGTATTAATCTATCACATTTAATAGAATTTTTTTGTAGAAGCTGATTCCATACATTGACTTTGCTGCTTAGATTAGTCTTTGGAGAAGGAACTTCAGTCTAGTTAAATGTCTTCCTTTCATGAGTACTAAAGAAATTAAAGCTTATCTCTGAAACAGTTATCCTGCTAAACAACAGGGACTGCTAAGCCACAGAGTGCAGTAACAAAGCAGATTGCATCATAACATAATCCTGAAGATAAGAGCATTTAAAGCTTCGAGCTGCTTTTTTCGTTTCAACAGAAACATAGGTGTGGTTCTGCAAGGCGAGAAGGAATCTCCTAGGGTGAGCCAAGGCAGTACGGAGCGTTAAGGGCTTTTTGTTTATTCTTTCTTCATCAGTTTGAAAATGCTTCCCATTGAGAAGGACTTGATTGGAATGGTCAAACTTGATTTATTTATTTTTACTTCAGTGAACTTAGTTCCTGTTGGAGAAAGGGTGCCAAAGATAATTTTAAATTAAATGTATTGTTTGCCAGTCTCACTGTGAAACAAAAGTAAAAGAGCCGTGCAATAAATTATCGTCCTTACTTTTAATATTAAAGTTCTTTCTCGATTTTGAGGAATTGGCAAATTGGAGGTTCATGCAAGAACAAAAATTTCTTAGATTGTATTACTGCCACCTGAGGTGCGATTACCATAATGAATCCAAATGTACCTGTTTCTGTAGCAATTAATACCAAAAAAAAGTTTCTCTGCTTAGCTACTATTCGTGATGCCAGTCTGTTAAGTACTGTTGTAGTAAACATTTTTGATGATGAAGGGCAAGTCAGTTTGGTGCCGAAGGTTGAGTTTGATAGTACTTGGGAAATAGTACTTGAAGCCCCTTTCTTGTTATTCTTTCCTTGACGCCTTTGCTGGGCTTTCTTAGCAGAATGTACTGATTTTGAGGTGCTTTGAGCTTGTTCAGTTGGAGGCAGCCATAACACTTGCATGTTAATTAGCGGCCTCAGGCAACCAGTTAATTTGGGGAACTGTTACAGAGTGAACCAGGAGAAATGATAGTAGACTCTGGTAGACTCCATCAACACCTTTTGTCAGGTGGTGTATTCAGCATGTGGTGTCATCTTCTGGGCATTCCTAGCTTCTGTTTTCTTAGCTTCAGAATTGGAACTGCTAATCTGCACCATGCTAAAACTTCCTTCTCCCCCCACCCCCAGCAGTAAGAGTAAAGTAACTGAAGGTTTTCATATGCTGTTTCCTCTGTGAAAGGTTATTTGTGTATCTGCCTGGTAGGGCTCTATTAGAGGAACTTGTTTTTCATCTGTGCAAAGGGCACTGATATCCAGCAAGAGGAATAACTGAGTACTTGGGCAGGAAGAGGACCAATGCTACACATCAGACCTGCTGTCTCAATCGCCTTTTTTAAAGAGCGTTCAACTAGGGTCTCACTTTCTTTCCTGATTTTCAGTGTTACCATACTATTAGCCCAGCATATCTTAAAACTTACAATCAGCAGGACAGGAAAACAGCCCAAGAGTGCCAGTAGTCAGGGATGGCTGAATTTGCAGTCCGAAGCCTGGGTCTTGCTAAGACAGTAGAGCATTTTCTATGGTCATGTCTTTGTATTTCTTTGGATGTTGTGCCTCAGTGAGAACAGGGTGCAGGCTTCAACAAAAATGAAATCCTATTGCAAACCTCATTGTTTTCCTCTTCAAGAGCAAAATACACTGCAAGCTTGAGGTGTGCAAAGTTCAGAAATGTCTGTGGAGTGGAGTTGGTGCTCAACTCTTAAAAACGATAGGAGTATTTACCTATTCCCCTCCAAGTACTTGGAGATGGTAGAAACCCGTTTTGTACCATGTTTTGGGACCACCTTACTGAGCTAATGTGGTTCAGATTTCAAGTAACAGAGCAGTTCACCCTGGGCAAGTAGTTGTGTCACGCTGTCCGCAACTTGTTAACACTGTTACCCGTGTTAAGTAGATGTAATTTTTTAATTTCATGTTGAAAGTGTGACTTGTACAATATGTGGACCAAGAATGCATGGTGATACTTGCCTTTTTTGACCCTGTGACAGTATCTGGCTGAGGTGGGTGCTCTTTGCTCTTGGCCGGGGTGTTTGCCCGTTGTGTGAGTGGGTTGGGAGATCTGCTGGCGAGATACGTGGTGCAGAGGGGCATGTTCCAGCTGTGTGGTGGTTTGGGTTCGAAAGCAGACGCAGGATGACAGTCCTTCTTACTCTGTCCCTTAAATTTAGGATTGACGCATCTCAGAATATTCATAATCGACTCGGGCTTTATAAGTTTATTCTAACGCTCCCTTTGCTCAGCATGCCTTTGAGCACTTGGAAACGTACACCCCATTTCTGCTTGAGAATAAGGTCTTACTATGTCGTGTGGAAGTTTTGTTGGATATGATTGGACTTAACGTTATGCCACAACAGTGGTTTTCTCTAGGGATTAACATCTCTGTGGTCAATTGAGTCATTGGGAGCAATTTGAAGTGCTTCTGGTTTTTCCATTTGGCAACTGTCCTAATCCTTTTGAGATTGTTCTTTTGTTAGGAGAAGAAAAAAAAAAAGCTTTTCATTTTTCTGGCTTTCTTTGAGTTGGTGGATCCAATCTTTCTGTTAGAGAAGTCGGTGTCAGGGTTCCATTGACTTCAGCAGAGCGTGCAGTACAAGGCCTCAGAAATGTTTTGCCATCTGTGTGGGAACAGACTGCAGGAGGAAGAAGGCTGGCAAGAAAATGTTTAGCTTCTTTTTTGGTGGGGGATGGAGCGCTAAGACAATTTGTTCTTTGGTTTGCGCGCTTCTGAGCTGCTTCTGTTAAACGTACAGATGCCTATAGACAGCCCAATGGCTGGGAACTTCATGTGCATCTAGGTCTGGTGCTTATAGACCTATTTATGAGCAGCTTCTGTGAGAACCTTTTTCTTCCTCGTGTGTACAAGGTTCAACAGCCAGCTCTGCAGCAATGTTCATTAGCTGCAAGTGAAAAAATTACTCAAAAGCTTTGGCCCCTAACCTCTCCTGTGCTGTGCGAACAGCTTGAAGCCCGTGAGTAGTGCAGCTTGCTGTGAACGTGCAATGGCGGAGTGTGGGCCTGAGAGGCTGAGCGCTCCACCTCATGTGTTCTCACCGCTGGAAAATAAACCAAGCTGCGGTAACACAGCAACAGAGGGGGATTTTCCGCTACATGGGTTTTCACTCTGAAAAAAACAGTAGTAAGATACTATAATTTTACTAAAAAAGAGCGCAAGCAGAGTATTGTGCAGCTGAATTGCCCTGGGGACGCTGCATGTTTCAGACCCCCGGCTAACTCAGTCGGCCACTACAGGCGTTGTGCGTGTGTGTGCGCAGTCCGGCAGCCTCGGAAGTCTGTTACGGAAAAAGGCTGGTAGGCCTTCGCTTTATGGTAAGGCACAGATGACGATGCCCACTTCGTTTCTTGCTTTGCTTTCAAACTGGCAGTCGCCCATGGGCTCCAGGGCACCGCTTCACCTGAAGGATCGCTGGCTGAAAGCCCTTGTTCTCAAAAGGGACATCATTCACGGGCTCAGGATGGTGGCTTATTTCTTTAGCAGCTACAGTATTTAGCAGAAAGTTGGGTTTTCAGTTCAATTTAGCAACTGTAAGTGAAGGCCCCAGCCAGTTTACTACAATAAGCCAGAATTTTTAAATCTTTCTTGGACACATTTCCAAGCTTTGTTGCAAAGACGTCTGCAGGGGACAGTCGTTACAGGCCTCTCCATGCCCTTCTTCTTTTCTCCTGTCACCCTGGGGATTTGAAATGTCATGAAGCAGAATTAGAGAAACGATAAGCGCAATTTATGAATAAAAGTGAATTCAAAGTGATCTGGGGAGCTGTAACGCTTTGGATGGTTAATGAAGATTTCTTAATATCCTCTTGGACATTAGCTTTCAGTTACGCTTTGTGAGTGTTATCAAAGACCTGAGCAGTAGGTCCCGTTCCATATAAAGCAGAATTTGCACCAGGTATGTACGAGCTGTTCCTCAGCAGGTTTCCTTCTTCGTGTGACCAGCTGAGGCCTCCATCACCTGGCACTCACACTGCCCTTTACTGACTTCTCTCCGTACCCTCCCCCCCCCGCCTTTTTTATTCCCAATGTGGAAATGTGAAGCAAATTTTTGTGGAAGTCTCAGCAATGTTTATAAAGCATTATTTTCTTCTTCTTTTACCAAGTTCTCCATTGCTTTGGAGAAGAATTGTGAAAACACATTCAACTTTTTAAGGTGGTTTCTTGCTTTAGAAACCGAGCATTTCCTTGGGTTGTTGGTTTGGTTTTGTTTTTCTGTTTTCCTTGACTCAGAAGAAGCGGGTTATGTGGGAGTTCACAAAAGACAGCAGTAATTAAAGGGGGGGAAGGAGGAAAGAAAAAATAGCTGGGAAAAAACAGTTCTTTGAAAATATCCTTACTTCAAAGCTGAATACATGGAGCAAATGGAAGTCTCATGGAAGTTTTGTCTCCCAAATTTCTGAAATGTTTCCAATAGTTTGTTTCTCAGTGAATGTTTTAAGGGGTGCGGAGGGGGCATACTGTTGTACAAACGTTTGCATCTAAAGGGTTTTTCTGCATTTGAAAATTATTTCAGATTACAGTATAATGCAAGTTTAAAATGAAATCCTGAATACGTCCACGTGGGTCTAATCAGGATGAAGTACATTGGTTCAGTTTATTCAACTTTCAGACTGCAGTGCTGGAGTTTATTGACTCTGTTTTGGAGCACTGTTATTTTATAGAGTCCCTTATTTGAAACACAGACACATGTGAAATGTAAAAGACTAAATGAACTTCTGCCTTGGTAGCAGCTCCAAATTGCAGTTCCCTGAAGTCCATAGGGCTTCAGAAAATGTGTAGTGACAATTTCTGTAGATGAGCTTTGACGGTGAACTTCATTTAATCTGAGATATAGTTAATATTGTCAATGGAAGTAAGAAATGCCTGATTTCTCTTCAGTCCTGTATTCTCCAGGTTACTGTCCTAAGAGAGCAGTTTGCGGGCAGAATAACTGTATCTGTGCAAGAAAGTGGTAAGGCAGCTCTGATTACTCAGTACCAAATGTTATGAGAAAGACTAAACAACTTGGGGAAAACTAAAAATTTATAAATATTTCTGAAGAAAGATGTGATTTCTTTAGGAAGGAAAGTTATACTATTTTGTACTGATGCTAAATATTCTGTTTGTATTTTAAACCTATAGTCTATATAGTGTATATCATGCAGAAGAACAAGAATTAGTAAAAAACATTGCTGCTTGGTTTAAAAGGAAAAAAGATGCAGTGTTGTCTTAGAGCTGTTACTGTAGGTACTCTATTTCAAAGGACCAATCCAAGACAGAAATATAAAGTACTGCACATTCCTGTGCCGTTCACAAACAAGAAATGTTACTGATCTGAATGTTTTCTGCAGATGTGCTCCCTATAGCTTCATTCCTCGTGTTCAACTTTTAATTTTTTTCTTTTTTAAGGTCAAGTTGTGTTTTAGAACATCAGGTAGTCTGTTTCTAACTTGCATGTTTCCCAGACATTTTCTGTATTCCTTTCGCTACAGGACTAAACCATGCATGGTTTTCTTGTATTATGGATGATGGAGTACAACCATTCTGTTTCAGAATATGACCTTACATTACCACTTCACATTCTTGGTACTAGAGCCTGAAGTTGATTTCATGAAAAGGGAAATCACAGCCGTGTTTGTCTCTTGGGGCATGCACACAACTGAATCTAGGCTCTTAGATTAATAAATTACCCTTTGGCTAGTTCCGCAGTAAGCTCAAGAATGCATAAATTAATTAGATTATTAAAAATGAGTTCCCAGGCCTTTACTTTGTGACAGTTCTTGCATGGCCCTGAGGACAACTTTGACATAAAGTAGGTCACTTCATAAGCAGTGGAACTTGGAAATAGTTGAATAGAGAACAGTTATAATTTCTTTCAAGTATATTTTCATAGATTTTATGCTACTGCTTAGGTATGTTTTGTGCTGTGATCTACCCAACAAACATAACTAACAACTTGGCTGTAGTCCCGTATGTTCCTGTTTGACAGAAAGGTCTTTAGGTGAAGCTTGTGAAACTAGTTCAGATAGGTAACCTGATGATTTAAAACGTGTATTATAGCCCATTTATACTGATGATTTCTTTCAAAACCCAGGGAAAAGGAAATTGTAACTTTCCACATATAGTGGTTTTCACAAAGCTATTAAATTGCTTAATTTCATGCTTTCAGAACGGTGCCCCATCTTTGGGCAGAAATTGCTGGTGCTTTCCCTGCGGCCCCTTTTTGAAACGTATCATGCTTGAGATGAAATACAGTTTTTAGTCTTCATCATGATAATACAACAAAAACAAAGGTCAGGCTTCCTTTGGTTGTTTATTTTTTGTTTTGTTTCTTTCTTTTAAAGTTTGCACTTTTAAAAGAGTAGTCCTCTTAAGGACTGCTCCTGAAGATCTAGGTCAGGTAGCTGAGCCTTTATTGCGGTCCCTTGGATGCTGGTACTGTAGGCAACAGAGTTTTGTTTATACACCCTCCTTGTATATTAGTGGTCTTATTCAGATTGCTGACGTTTCGTATATCAATGCGATCAAGGAAGGAGCCGCTGCCAGGAGAGCACCGTGCCTCGCCTTCCTCCCACTGAGGCGTGCTGCTGGAGGGGTGGCAGCCTGCCGGAGCATCCAGGAAACCAGACTCCGGCTCTCCAGCTGCTCATGCTGTCCCACCTTCCTCGGTAGGGTGACACAGTGCTTCAGGCAGCCCTTAGAGAGGGAATGGGATGGATGAAATCTTCTATCACGCCTGAAGGAGGAGATTCTTCTTTTTTAGCAAGTTCTGGTTGGCTGGCTGTTTCCTCTTGAGAAGACTGCAATCCTTATCCTGTGTACGTGATATGTTACTTTGAGATAAAAATACCCCATTAACTTGATTAGGTATTATTCCATCTCACTGCTCTAATACTTAACCTTATTCCTGCAGTAATTTATTTAAAAGAAAGAAACAACAACAACAACAAAAGCCAACACCCCCTCTCCCCTGCCCCCACACTGTTAATTGCTTCTAGCAATGCTGTAGAGTAACAGGCAGATGTAGTCTCATCTTCTGTTTTACTCGAGCAGAGTAAAACTGAGAACAGGCTTATGGTGGCATGACAAAGTGGACTTTGCTGTCTCTCTGTGAATAAAAATTTTTGCCTACAGAGAAATAGAAGTGATTGTTGCATTTAAACCAGTAAGTGCTTAAGGTGGGCAGGGAAGCAGCTTGAGAGAGACCGTAAGCCCAACCCTGTTTACTCTGAGGTTTTACAGTACGAGCAGCTGGATATCCTCTGTAATTGGACACGGGAGACTGTAGAGACCTGATGTGGTAAACAGAGTTTGTCTGGTAGAGCTAAGATTTTTGGTTTGGTTTTCTTCTTGCATGCAAACATATTTGTGTTATAAAATCAAGGACTTGAAAGGCAGTGGGGAGAATGTGGTTGACCATGTAGCCTTAGTTCTGCTTACATAGGCTTCTCCCTTCCTCGTGTGCAGAGGAAAGCACTGGGAGAAAGCCAGTGTGCAAGTGCTCAATTAAGTCTGTGTTAATGCACAGAGCCCTGCGCGTGAATTAGGGTTGAGCAGGCTACCTCACGTCTGGCACTTTTTCTCACTGCTTTAATTGCTAAGTGGCAGTCTTCCGTGAAATTCCAGATAAAAAGCATGTTAGGGATTTTTAAGAGAAGAGATCATGTACATATGAAGGTTCTTGTGGGTGAACCAATCCAACTGGCCACTGTACTAAAACCAGCTCATGTTTCTACCACTCTCAATACCAAAAGCACTTGGGATGCTGTACCAGGATTTTTTGTGTACCCTGCTCACAGAGAAAAGCAGCGAGTGCATGTTCTCATGACTGGGAGCGAAACAGCAGCAACAGCTTGATCTCTTCTGCCCCCATCTCCTCCCCCCATTTGTGGACAATGCTTAGAAGTTTCATCATCTCCTCACATGCACACCTTTTACACCTTTTTTTTTTTGTTGTTGTTGTTTTTTCATTTCCATAGGATAGAATCAGTAATGAAGGAAACCAGTTTGAGTGTTGAAATGTATGCTGGCTTTGCATGGTTGAAGGAAAAAATGAAGAGGTTTAAAAGATGCTTAGGAGAAGAGGACAGAGCATTTGCCTCTTAGCACAGGACTTAAGAGTTGCAGGGTGCAGTTAGCTTGGAAACAGGAACTAACAGGATGCCAGGATGAGTGGGTTGCAGAGGCAAGAGTTGGGGTGGAAGGAGTGGGAATAGTGGGTGAGTTTCATGGCAGGAAAGTCTTGAACAGCAGCTCTGTGTGTAATAGTGAAGCAGCTGAGATGCTGGAAGGGAGGGGGATGATTTGTCAGCTGGGCCCTAAGAAATAGTCTAAGAGCAGTATGTGAAACTCCTCAATGAAGCTGAGGGTTGACCTAGATAGCTAGTGAGGCTGCAGCCATTAAAAATGGAAGGGTGTTACAGTGTTACAGATGGATGCTAGGTGATGTGGCTGAAGATAAGAAGTATTATGTCTTTGGAAACTTGTCCTCAGGGTTGAATTAAATAATTCTCTGGCTAGTTTGGAAGACAGCCTGGGATTGCTTATTTACTCTAAGTAATAGGGTGTGGTTTTGCTTTTAAGGATTGATTACTTTTCTTTTAAATTGCGGGGTTAAAAGGGTTGTCTCTCCCCAAGCAGCAGCTGGAAATTAGCGCAAATATCTGAGATGCTACGCGGATTAAGTTGCAGAAGTAGATACCTGGGGCTTGTGGTGTGGGGCAGAGCTGTTCCTTCTTGGTCACCTTGCCCTTTCTCAGGTTGGCCCATAACAGCAAATTTGGAAACGGCTCCAATGCAGCTGGCACTGGGTTTGACTTTCCCTTCATAATTCTCTTTGAGCAAGTGAAGGAGTTGCTTGGGTTACAGAGAACGGCAGGAACATTGGGATGCCCCACCAGCCCTGTAGCTTTGCTGCTGCATGTAGAAAGTAAGCCGGGGCAAGTGGCTGAGCTTGGTCAGGCATGACAGGGCATAGCTGAGGCAACAGAGATGTGGCAGAGAAGGAGAGGTGTTTCTGTTGACGTGGGGAGTGTCTGGACCGGACTGGAGGGGTGATGGTTCCTGGCCAGGGCGCTGCCACAGAGAGAGCTGCAGGCTTGTGTTAGGCAGCACCGACTCTGTAAACATGCAAGTATCCTGGTATTTGCAGTGCTAGGTGAAGTGCAACTGTGTTTTGCTTTTACTTGGTAATGAGGAGAGCCCAGTTCGTATTTTGTAACTTTCTCTGAGGATGGGTTAGCCAGAAGGAGAACAGCACTATTCCTGTGTAACAGCTCTTGAGGAAACGTAGAAGAGACTTAGGATGTGGTGGCTGGGAGGTGAGCTAGCGTGGCAATATACAGTTCAGCTCTTGTGAAACACAGCAGCTGCTGTCTGCAGATTTTGGATCTCAGGGGCTCTCTAGAATAGTCAGCTTGACCACACATAGCATGGTTTTTGTGTCGGTGTGTTAAAACCTTTCTAAAGTTTGCACAGCTTCTGCCTTGCTCATTGATGCAGTTACAGGCCTTTATGGTTACAGTGAGTGCTGTTTTACCTGGCGAGCCTACGCATCTAATCAGGAGTTACAGCTAGAGCAGATGCACCCAAAGCAAGGGTTAAAAATTATAACTTGGGCTGGCAGTTGCTGAAGGAACAGACAAAAAAATTAGGACAGCTGGTTGAAGTGAGTGGGAGTGTGAAGGTAACAAGCATCCATAGCTGCATGTGTTAAGTGTGTGCAATTTCATGTCTTCTTTTTTTTCCCTTTTATTTGTAAACAAGAGAGTTCAAGGGACAGTCTTTCCACAAAAGTTTGAGGCTCGTGTTCTTTTTTCATGGAGGTTTTTAGTTTGACATCACTTTTAGTCTTTAAGTTACATGACTTTGTAGCAGGAAGTGGGGAAAAAAAAACCCAAACCCACCCTGATTCTCAAAAATTCATTCTTCTCAAGTCCCGATTCTGAGTTTATTAATATATTATCAATGAAGATTCAGTTACCTTATACTAAGATCCTCTATAGTAATGTAGAAAAATAGTTGTAAAAACCAGTAATAAACTAGAATATTTTGACATAAAACAACGTATAATAACTTGAATCTGTGAATAGCTGCCTGTTTTGCAGATAGAGATTGCAAGACTGAGAAGAGGGTATTTCATTTGGGGTTGTCTGTGCTTGTGTCACTGCTGCTCGTGTGACGTCACTGCTGCGGCTGATCTGGGACAGATGGGACTCTGCCGCGCCACTGCTTCCCAAGCTGTAGATTGGAAAGCTTGTGGAGAGACTGTGCATGGACACACGGGAATAATTATTTTATGCTTCCTCTGTGTGGACTTACCAAACTCTTGGAAAATGAGTGCAGCGTGCCTGCTTGTTACTGCTCTTCAGTAACGTATTGATGCAAAATACTGGGAAGCAGCTGATCTTTTGGGGTTTTTCTGTGGTTTTCACATGTACGTTGCTTTCTGCCCTCTGACAGGAAAATCCTCAAAAGGATTTTATTTCTTTATTTAAAGATAAACTCTAGAAGGGAATAGAAATATCTGATCCAACTATAGCTTGTTAATCTGGAACTGAAGGCTTTTTTTCGTAGCTGAAGCACTGTTTAGCTATCCTTCAGATACGCTTGCTGTCAAAGGACGTTTTCCACAAGCAGTTTTAAGACCACAGTCTTCCTAAACACTGGTTGTTAAAAGTGTGTATTCTTTTCTGCTTGCAGTAAGTGTTTGCAGACTACTTCACTGAATTGCTGGTCCAGTTGGAAGGAAACCTGTCCACAGACCAACTTGTTTGGTGGTTGTTTTCCTTTTTTGGGGGAAGGTTGGGGAGGAGAGCAGGCAAGGAGAATCTGGATGTAACCAAACTGTTTTCCTAGTTTGAGTTATCTTCCCCTTTAAGTCAGTTAAAGCACTCGGATGATTCAGTTGCTAAAGATGCAACTGCTAAAACTTGTTCTATTTACAGCAGTAATTTCTTCCTCATTTCTTTTATCTGTATGAATATTGCTTTCTAGCATTTTGATGGTCAGTCTTGCATTTAGTTTTTAGTGTAGATACTGTCACTGACTGCCTGAGATGGATTTCAAGCAGAATGCCAGCTTATAAATACCTGTCGGATCTGGGGTGCATTAGCACCAGCTCTTCAGTGGCATGTTGCAGAGGGACTGGGCAATGTGCTTTTGGAGACACCGAGCAGCCTTTTCTTATAGTGAGAACAGAGAGTTGAGCTTTACGTCTGAATTCAAGCTGGCTTCAAAGTCTTGACATGCCAGATGCTGAAGCTTAGGGTAAAAGGAAGATTTAGATACAAAACGTGTGATCTAATTTAAGCCAAGATATCATGAGTAGGTGCAGCAAACAACAGAAGGATTAAGGAAAAAAATAGAAGGAAATGATAATAAGAAAATGTGTCCAGACTGATACAGCGTTTGGTGGCAGTTAAACTAATACATACCTCTGATTTGGAACAGTCAGAATTCAAACTGATGTGGGGATGCGCTTTGGAGAAAAATACTGAGGTATTTAAATAAAAAATGGCAATTGATTACATGTTAATTTTGCACCTTAATTAAACAATTTTTTTTTGCCTCTTGCCCAGGTTTTTTGCTATTCCAAATTTTTGGTGAAGATGGACCCTAATTCCTGCCTATGCTTTACATTCTTTAGTCTAAGATACTGTTTCTTTTTTATTTATTTTTTTTTTAAATTCATGTTAAAGTGTAACACTGCTCTGTACTTTACAAGGGGTGCGTGTACATGTGTGTATGTACACGTGTGTGTTCCGTTTAACTGTTTCCATGGATGGAGCACACTCCATTGGTAACTCAGACCATTTGTTACTCTGAAACTGAATCTCATTCTCTTCCTTATGATGATTCTGCGTTTGGAATATACAGGAGAAGATCCTTAAGTTCAAGCAGAAGTAGAGAATAAATCTCTACCACTAATTCCAATCATATACATTATGATAGTACTTCAAGATTTGTATATACTTACTTCTATTGTTATTGTTATTTTAATTGTGTAATAAAAATGCAGAAGCAAATTGAAATAGCTCCACTAACCTCCTAATCGTCAGCTAACCTTGTAAACCCTTCAAAAATTTATTTGAAAATACAATAAAAGAAACAATATTCTGAATGGTCAGAGCTACCCTAGAAGATGAGGGGCATAATGAATAATATCAAGAGGTGAAATACTGTGCTTTTGAATCTAAATGTCTTTTAGTATGAGTGATTACTGTGTCTCATATGATTATGCTCAAGTATTACTTCAAGACTGCACCATGATGTACAGAGTTCGTTTGCTTCTGCTGAGCTTGAATGACTGGGTGGAGAAACCTATTTATGTAATCATGTATCAGGGATTGAAGTAGCTCTCCGAGAGATTTCAGTTGCATTTAATGCTAGTGTTTGAGTGCTGGCAGAGTTTACTCCGAGAAGCCGTGGAGGATCCATCCTTGAGATATTCAAAAGCCATCTAGATGCGGTCCTGAGCAACCAGCTCTGGGTGGCCTGGCTCGAGCAGGGGAGTGTGGGGCCAGATGACCTCCAGAGGTCCCTTTCAACCTCAACCAGTCTGTAATTCTGTGTGGATCAGGGTGATCATCAAAGATGGCTAGCATCGTTCATAGGATGTGTTTCCAGGTGTCATTGCAGTGGCTTAGCAGGAGTACCCGTTAGGTAGACATTTCACTCTTTAACAGAGGAACCTCTAGTAGTGGGTAGGCTACTGGAGAAGCATACTCGGGGTCACAGTTGTTCAGTCTCAACGCTCAGCAACTCACTCTTGTTACCTATTTATGTGATAAATTAATATGTTGACAAATTTAAAATTTCTGAATGTGATCATAAACTGTAGCCAGGCTTGGCCATACTAAATGGACTATTCCTGGAGTGAAACACTTCCTCTACACAGGATATGTGATCTTGTCATTGCTCCTTGACTCTTCTTTGAACTCCTTCCAATTTATCCAAGGCCTCCTGAACTTCTGCCCCTGCCGCTGGGCCTGGTATTCCTGGAAGGGCGTTATCACCCTGTGTGCCTGGGAACTGTGCCTCCTTCTTGCCTGCAGCATACAACGAGGAGCTCACGTTGGCTGGATATCATCAACACGTTTGTATATAGACAGATCAAAATGCCCTTTCTTTCATTAAGCACATCTACGTTTTAGTCCTAAATCCATGTGTCGTCAGACTTAGGAGTGGTAAACACAAATGTAAACAAGATTACATTAAATTCTGCATAGCCTAAGTGCAGAGGCGTTTTAGATTTATGTTTTTGAAGTCGGTCTACAAGGAAACTTAGTAATGAAAATGGAAGCAAATGAAGATGTAGCAGTAACTTTTGATTGCCAGTTAAAATTTTTAGATTACATTGGCCTCTTGTTTCTTCCCCCACTTCTTTTAAAATATATTAACGGAATTACTCTGCAGCAAATTACAATAACGTTGAAAGTTTGGATCTCCTGTAACCTTCTAGAGCTGCATGTTCTTTCTAGAAGGAGCAGTGGCTCATTAGGGACACTGTAAAACAAATACGAGGCTCATTTTTCTGTGCCACTAAGGAGGTCCCACTTCAATTCAGAGCAAATACCTTATGTAAGTCTAGTGAGGGGAACTTTCCTTAGCACATACGCGTTGCTGGCGTTAACCCATTGATAATGAAATTCAAAGCCTGTTTTCTCTTGTGAAGGGTGGACGGAGCTTTGTGTGAACTGTCAAAGGAAATTAGGAGTTTTGTAACTGATGTAGAAACAGAAGAAGAGGCTTCTTTGTATTTCTTCATCCTTGTTTGCTTTTGACGAATACTGTTAACTGCTTAGAATTTGGTCTACTGTACTAACCAGAAGTTAAAATGGTGGGTTTGGGAAATAGCAAAAATAAAGATAATACATTGCATTTTTTCCCCTCTGGTTCTACAGTAATAGTTCACTCTTACTCATTAGAAATTCACCTCAGGAAAGCAACTAAGTGTGTCTTTGTTCTCACGGATCAAAATCCTATTTTCTGTCATTTTAAAGCTATGTACATGTTCCTGTGGATGCATAAATTGCTTTGATTTTTTTTTTCCCTCCTTCATTTCCTTTTTTTAACATTCTCCTCCAACCATTGTGAACTTTTTTCCAGTTGCCTTTGTTTAAGGAATTTAATTCCTCTGTACGTGACAAGTGACACTTAACCCTGAGGAATGTTAAAATGTCTCTAATGAGAACGTGTCGGTGACACTGTGATACATGAAGCGTGTGTGATGGCATCCAGTATTGCGTAACCATGGGCTGCAGTTATTCAGAAGCGATGTCTGCGGACGTATGAACTTGGGAGAGTGCAGCATGTTGATGCTAAAGACAGTGTCCAAAGAAATCATAGAATCATAGAATATTTTGGGTTGGAAAGGACACCTAGAGGCCATCTAGTCCAACCCCTCTGCAGTGAGTAGGGACACCGCTAACTAGATCAGGTTGCTCAGAGTCCTGTCCAACCTGGTCTTGAATGTGTCCAGGGATGGGGCCTCCACCACCTCTCTGGGCAACCCCTTCCAGTGTTTCACTACCTTCATTGTATAGAATTTCTTCCTTATATCCAGTCTAAACCTACCCTGCTTCAGTTTAAAACCATTACCCCTTGTCCTGTCACAGCTGTCCCTACTAAAAATCAAAACTTTCTCTTGAATCGTGCTTGTTAGCTCTTGAGGCAGCTATGGTGCCTTGCAGTATAATATTTCCACAGCTGTTGAGGTGTGACATTTCCCATTGCGGCAACATCCTAATCCATTTTGGCAGTGCTGTGACAAGAGTGAAGAGTATGAGCATGTGCAGACCTGTTTGCTGGAACTGAGGGGACCCAAGGGAAAAGACAGAGATTGAAGAGGAAAGGGGAGCCTTCCTTGAGTTTGCAACCTTGCTGTTTCAGTTCAGAGTTCATTATTTGAAGCCCTGATGGAGCAGGGGGAGCAGCAAGTCCTCCCGGAGCCGCTTTCTGCCAGTAGCGTAAAAATGGTGGTATATTTGCAATGTGGACAACGAGCATCAGCCCTGGTCACCTGCTGACAAAAAGAACAAGGCAAAGCTGCAGTCTTCTGAGCGCGGGAAACTTTAATTCCTAAGTTTTCTACTCAGTGGGCTTTCTTGAAGTGAAGTGTATCTTGCGTGCTAGGTTAAGTTAGAAGGTTGCATTTGAAGCCTCAGCTCATGCTTTAATCACCATGTAGTGAGCTGAGGGTGCTATCGAAGCTGGGATAAATGTATTGGATTGCTTCTGTGAAGTGCGTACACAAAGCAAGAGCTGATTAAAAAAATACTGTTTTGTAATAGAAGGCAAAGTTGATGTTCAGTCTCTTTAGCATGAAGTGCATTGTTTAAATAGTGTCTCTTTCTGTAGTCATTTCCTTGGCATTGTTACTGTACCTAGCCTTGTTCTGTGCATTAGGCTGTTAATTAGTTCAGTTTATACTAGCTGCTTCCTATCTCTTAGTGAATGTGAGAAGTTCTTCCCAAGTATTTCCAATCATGCTGTGGTTACTTTCTGTTGTTACCATGCCTGTAGACCAGGCCACATACATTCAAAGACTGCTGATCTCAAATCCGAAAAGGCTGTACTGTTGATTAGTAGCGTCTTTTCAAGTTTGAAACTTTTGCTTGAGCTGCAGTTAAATAGCCTGCTTGCTTAATTTTTGCCACAGTTACATTTTAAACCTTCAGCGAGGAGAGTGCCAGGAGGCACTGGCCCACTGGGATGCTGTGATTGAGATGAACCTGTTTTCCTCGGGGCAGGGCTGTTGAGGGTTCTTGCAGTGGTTTTCCAAGCATCAGTTTTGGACTGCCAGAATTCACTCAATCTCGACCCAGCTCTCTTTAGTTGGGATGATGCTCCTTTTCTGCAGGGTGTTTTTGGACCATGCCCAATTACTTATTTTTCCTCAGGCTTGTTCCTATTTCTGTTTTTCTTTTCCACTGGTGGGTATGAGTAGACTGTAGTTTTCAGTCCATTTAAATCCTCAGATTTGACATACTTGGACATTGGTAAGGATTGCTTGAGGAAAGGCAAAGGAAAACTAGTGCCGTCTGAGTTTGATGTTAGGGCTGATAGATTGCCGATTTGAAAAATCAAAAGCGAGAGCCATGGGCTGTGCTAGCAACTGGTGTGGTGCGATGAGAGTTGGGAGCATGGAGTAAAGCGGAAGGGGCTGAGCAGCCATGCTTTGCAGGCTTTCCTTTGGTTAGCTCTAGCCTGGTGCCATGGACTAACCATCCATTAGGTGTGCTCCTGGAGCACATCTTCCCATTCAGTTTTATCCATGAGGAATCTGGTCTGCATGCTCAGAAACCCCTCTACATTGTGAACTGCAGTGAAATGTGAGGTCATGCTCCTGGTGAACCGAAATGAGCACACAGATGCACCTGTAGAAGGTGACTGGGAGGTGGGTCTGCACAGAAGGTCAGTGGCTAAGACCTGTCCTTGGCAAAAGAGACCAGATAAGCTATTACTGACGGTAAAATTAAAAAAAAAAAGAGGGGTGGGACAAAGAGACTGAGGGAGATAAAAAGCCAAATATGTAGCTTGATCGAAGCTGTGGTTTGCCAATAAATTAGTCATCCATTTTGCTGGTGGCATGGTTGTGGGTGTAGAAGTGTATTGCAGTATGAAGAGCAGATCAGATTTTGATCTATGCAATTTAGGAAAGCTAGAAATAGGTTTATATTGGTGATGTAAACCTAAATATGAGTAACTGATTCAACAGGTTGTTAATACTGTGTAGAGTGCAGCGGGAAAGAATGATGTTTGTTAAAATGGTTGAGATAAACATAGAACAAGTCTGATGAGGAGCAGCTGAAGGAACTGGGGTTGTTTAACCTGGAGAAGAGGAGGCTGAGGGGAGACCTTATCGCCCTCTACAGCTACCTGAAAGGAGGCTGTAGCCAGGTGGGGGTCGGTCTCTTCTCCCAGGTAACAAGTGATAGGATGAGAGGAAATGGCCTCAAGTTGCATCAAGGGAGGTTTCGATTGGACATTAGGAAAAATTTCTTCACTGAGTGGTCAAACATTGGAACAGGCTGCCCAGAGAGGTGGTGGAGTCCCCATCCCTGGAGGTGTTCAAAAAAAATGTGTAGACGTGGCACTTTGGGACATGGTTTAGTAGGCATGGTGATGTTGGGTTGAGGGTTGGACTTGATGATCTTGGAGGTCTTTTCCAACCTTAATGATTTTGTGATAAAGGTATGCTATTAATTTTAGATCTATGGATATTAGGCCCAATATGCGCAGTTTTGCAAGGACAGTGATGGCCTAGATGTGGAGGAGAGGGTATTTTAGTCAACCATGAAACACCTGTTTAGCTGATCTTTAGCTTAAACAAACAGAACTGGTCAAGTTATGTTTTGACAGCCAGCTGTTACCACCATCATATCCTGAGCTGGCAGCCGTATGTTTTACTGATGAACAAACACACCAGCTTTTCAGGTAAGTGTGCATACTTGTACCATGAAGTAAACATAATACACAGCAGAAGAGAGAGAAGATAGGAAAATGAGTATTGTATTGTGATACCCATGCTACAAACATGTGTAACAATATTGCATGACCCAAAGGGTGTACTTCTGATAACATTTGTCTATTTTATACTTTTAACACTAGGTCTACCCTGAATTACAAATCACCAACGTTGTTGAAGCCAACCAGCCCGTTACGATCCAGAACTGGTGCAAGAGGGGATGGAAACAGTGCAATGGTCACCCGCATATTGTGGTTCCCTACAGGTGTTTGGGTGAGTGACTGAGTTTCAGTCTTACTTTTTCCTGCTCTTTGGTATTTCAGTCTCTTAATGAAAAAGATAGAGAATCTACATAAGTATCTTTCACATCTCTGCATTATCATCTTCTCTGAGGTTGTTTTGTCCAATTGTTCAGTCCTTTGGAACTGCATTAACTAGAGAGAAAATACTCTTGCTCCTCCCGATACTGTTTTCATGAGCGACTTGTGAACCAGGCTTCTGCTTACTCCCCCGATTTTTGTAATTATCTGCCCTCTCCCCTCTTTTCCTCCCATATAGATGTGCATGTATGTGCCCAGTTTATAGCTTTTTGCTTATAAGCGATCAGGTTTTTTCCCTAAACAAATACTGTTTTCCCCCCATTATTTTTTAATATTTAGTATTTGGTCTCTTACTGTGAAAGACAATGGGAGTCTGTTTTTATTGAAAAAAAGCAAAAGCTAGATTATAAAGTACCCTGTTTCTTTATGAAACTTTTAGTTTTGTAGCAGTTGCTTGCTGTCCTTTTCTGTGTCCTTGACACTTTGAATTGATTCACCAGTTTAAAAGGGAGGTTTGGTCCTTAATTTTTTTTGTTAACCTCTACTTCTCTGATAGCTTTCTGTCAGCATTCAGAAAACAGAATCTTATCTATTTGTTGTTTTTGTTAACATTCTAGGCACAACATTTTCTTGAGATTATTCCATGAGCTATTTCAATATATTGCTTTACCCGTGCCATTTGAATTGTGATAAATTGGCTGCCTAGTTTCACGTTGAAATGCTGGAGTTCAAACTTGGAACTTGCTTTTCTACTAAGCCAGGGCAGCTAAAATGTTGTGTGGAAATCTACTTGGGACAGTTATTCCATTAAATAAATAATAAAAGAAATCAGGAAAATATCTTTCTAGATATCTATGCGATCTTTCGAGAATTTTTGTTCATTTGTATAGAATAGGTAAAAGTCCTGGCATGCTCTGCATGATGCCCAGGTGAGCGTGCCAACTGAACAAGGACAGGACTGCAGAGTCCGAACAAGGGCAGGACTGCAGAGTCCTAACAAGCGCGCTACCACTATGGTCAAAGGCGCCAAAATGGCAGATGTGCAAAAATCTATACAAAGTAGTATCGCAGAAATTTTATTGTTCAGTTTGTATAGGTACAAAATAGATGTTTCTAGACCTGCGGTATATCCTTGCTGATGCTAAAATGACTAGTTTATTCTTAGAAGTGTTCAAGGAGAAGCCAAATTCAAGACTTCTGGTGGGGGGAAGGACCTACCCCTAGTAATACGAATCCTGACTGGGGGAAGAAACCTACTGCTTTTTTTGTGTTTTCCAGACTTCTGCGTGAGTTGAGTTGATAACTTCCACAGAAGTTTTAATGCTAAAAGTGGCAGACTCTTCTACCCGTTTGTTGCTGTGTTTTCTTCAGTTTTCCACAGTCAAGATAAAAACATCAGCTTGTAGTGTTGCTATACTTGTAGAGCCAGATAAGCAACTTGTTAGACGTGGGGCAGAACTGCAGTCTCACCTCACTTCATCATAATATATTTGATCAGATTCCATGTGAGTGCACTTGCACTAATTAGAGGTGTAGCAGAAGAAGATCAGACTAGTGGAACTATAAAAACTAATTTTTATTATTTATTGTATTGTCATCATAAGCAAGGCTCTGAATTATGATCAGGGAACCATTATGCTCAGGACTCTCCATACTTATGTAGATTTGGTCAGTGCCCTGGAGAACTTACAACCTAATTTAAGATAAAAGACAATGTCATCACAAGAGCAAATGAATATAAATTGGCCATGAATAAATTTAATCTGGAAATTATAAGGAAGTTTCTGCAAGAGTAAGGAGCTCCAACAGTCTTCTGGTAAAAGGAACAAGAAGTCTAGTAATTTAGAACGAAGTTCATAAATTTATGAACAGGATTATATGCAGTTCCCTCCAGGAGTGAGGAACTGGACTTAGACTTTTAAGGTGTCTTTCCTGAGTTGCGGTTTTGAATGAAAAATTGTCAGGAGTTGAATGTCTGCTATCTTAAGTAGCAAGGTAGGCTTTGCTTGCTGGAGGCAAAAAATTTTAAAGACATTTAAGCACTTCATGCCTGTTAATGCTTTGCCCTTAGCTCTTATTTTATATTTTTAAATCCCCCACGTATGCTATTTTTTGTCTGATTTCTTTGTAACTGAAGCTTATGCAGTTGTGTCTGCCTCTGTGTGTGTTTGTCCTCCTTCTCCCATGCTGCCGTTCATCTTTTGACCCTGACTAGAATAAAACTAATAGAAGCAAAAGCCTTAGATACTGACGTTCCCAAGAGTTTACTGTGAGACGAGTGGCCACATAATTACTTCCACTGGAGGGAAAATGGTGAACATGGCCATTATCTGTCATTTCTCCATCAACCAGACCTTTGCTTGTTGTTTTTGGTTAAATTTGGACTTTCTTGCATGTGGTGAAAGTGCATTAGAGGAGGAGGATGGAGGAGCTGGGTCACTTTCCCATGTCTGAGTCCGAGAGTACAGCCCATCATGTACCCAGTAGCTTGGTGTTCATCTATTGCTAGCAGCCCACGTTGTCCTCTCCTGTTGGCTCACTGCCTTCATAGTGGTGAAGCTGGTCAAAAGATGAACAGATCCTATAGAATGAGAGGAAGTCTTGAAGGAAAAAAAAAAGTGTGGTTTGGGGTTTTTAACAAAGACTGTTCATTTATTTTTCCCGTTGGACAGTTACTGTTATAAGTACTTTGCTTTTTCTTAGCCTAAGAGTTGTGGCCAAATACCTTGAATACTCTTTCTGCCTTGTATGTTAAGGGGGTAGACTGGAGGCAGGGAGTTGATTGAATTCAGTCTGTCAGTGTCTTATGGCTTTGATGACAGATTTTCTTAATAATTTTATGCAATATCGTGGTGGTGTTTGGTTTTTTGGTGGTGTGTTTTGTGTGTGTTTTTTGTTTTTTTTTTTCCTTTTTTGGTAACTAATCTTGTAGCCTGCACAGACAGCTCAGTATGGAGATCCTGATTTTGTTAATTATTACCATAAGACATAGTATGTCTGTCTTAGAATACTTTTTCCTAAATCTTATCTGTTACAGAGTTAAGGAGTCCTGAGAGCTTTTTTTTTTTAATCTCCTGCTAATACTTCTTCAGCATTAAAAGGTACTTTTTGTAAAAGTTGGATCTTGTCTGTCAGCAACGTGTGTGCCTCCCCTATCCCTGGTGTGGTAGCTGCTAGTGGGATTTTCAGAAGTTGGGTACTGGCAGTGCCCATTCCTCAGTAATTTTAGTGTAAGTTGACCCTTGATGTAGACCACCGCTAAATCCATTGACTCTGGTAAGAATTAAGATGCCAAAAGAACATTTGGCAGTGGGCAGCTGATTGCAGGGTTGAGTCCTATAAATTTTACTTTGCTGTGAGATTCAGTATCTGGAGTCAGCTTATAGTTTCTTCCATCCTGACATTTGTTTTCCACAGAGGTGAGAAACAGTGAGTGACAGAAATGTGTCTGCTTTCAGGCCAGAGCATCTTCACAGTCCATTTGCTTCCCAGTCTTCAGCCGAGGCTTTTCTGAGATGTGTAGGGAGCCTTATCGCCACACCACTTGGCTGCTCTGTTAGTTTTTTCTCTTTGAGACTTGTGCATGATGGTAGTTACTGCAGCTATTGTAAAGCAGTATACTTTAGTACTGTTATCAGATTTATTAGATTACACAGCTTCATATTTTCTTAAGTGGATGAAACTAAAGCATAAAAGCAGTAATTTGAGGCAAAATGAAAGCCCCTTATTTGAGTCAGCCATGTGTCTTTACAGGGACCACATAAATATGCCCCTTAAAAATGTGCTAATTGGACCCAAAGAAGAAAAGTATTACTGGTTTCATTTAATTTTAAGATGCAATTTTGTGCCTGTGTGGAGGGCTTTGCAATGTTCTTAAAGTGGCAAGCTTTGAGAAAATATTCTTGTGCAATACATCTGATTTACCGATGTATTCTTCGCATGCTTCCAGGGACACAGGATTACTGTGCAGTTTAAGTTTGTTGAAGAGTGGAAACTTTTTGTGAAAAGAGAACTGTTGAGTAAACTTTAGTTACCTTTCTGAATACACTGAAGGCGTTTGCCTTAAAACTACCTTTATTTTTATCTTCCTGCATTTAGAAAATGACCTCTTCCAATGTGTGCTTATTATGGCTCGAAGCTCTGTTAGCCACGTTAGGACAGAAATAGGAATCTAGGTGGATATTTAGGTCTCTTGAATGATGGTGTCAGACTGCTGTCTTCAAGGGGGAAAAAATGTAGGATTTTGGGGGAGGGGTGTTTTGTAATACGAAGATTGAAGGGTTACATTATGCTGCTTGAGTAGTGTGCTGCTTGACATAGAGCCACAGATGTGGGTTTGGTGCCAAGGCAAAGATGATGAGCCATGAGATGTGCTGGCAGAAAAGTGAAGATCTGCAGGGCTTCCTTGGTATGGTGTCTTCACACCTGCAGCACTCAAAAAGCAGGTGCTTTTGAGACCAAGCCCTCCAAAATGGTGACAGTAAGCTTGCTGTGGGGCATGGGCTGCAGGGTTTCATCGGGCAGTGCCAAGAAGCCCATGATTTCCACTTCCTTTAATGGAAACTCTTGTTGAAAAATACCCTGGCCGCAAACCTGGCCTTGTTAACCTTGGAGGGAGGTCTGCTACCAGCTGCAGCAGCAGGGCAGGATTTCTGCCTGTGTTGGGGCAGCGTGGGCTATAAACAGTTCTGGTTTTCTCTCCCCTCTCTTCGCTTCTTGCCTGAGGGAAAGCAGCTAGCAAACGTGTGCAGCGTGGGCTGGGAAATGAGGTAATTCGCTCTTATGTTCCTGGCTGGCAGCGGGAGTGGGCATCCTTGTCCCAGTGCCGTGGTTCTTTGAATACCTTGGATGAATGTATGCTTATACTCTTCTGAATAGATGACGTTTCATTTACTGTTGGCGAAAAGCACCCTGGCCTAGCTGCTCGTTCTGCACCGTAGCCCTGGAGAGAGGAGAAGCTAAATTATGCAGATGTTTGCGGATCGATTTGTGGGCAGGGCAGAGGAACGACTGCGAGGTGGGGTAAAGGGGGATTGCTGGGGCATGGACTAACTGCGCTGCCTAAAGTGCTTGCTGGCACTTTGTGACTCCGTGTTGTTATCCCATTAATGCAGACTGATAAGCACCCTGTTCAGGCAGTGTTTAAAGGATCCAGACGTATTGGAATATCATTACGTATGTAGCCTCTGTCAATCAAAACATGATTACTTGCAGTCATTTGTTCATAAACAAGAGGATTATGTTATATAATAAGTGTATTTTGCTGTTTGGTTATGTAGTGAAAAGCTGGTTTCTGGTTTCAACAAAAACATCATGGAAAATGTTTGTTAACTTGTCATGCTTTATTACTCTTAACAGCTTATAAAGTTAACCCCTTGTTGATGTCGGAAGGAAAGGCATACTCAAGTTTTGATACACATACCTAGCCAATTATACCGAAGACTAAGGTTATGCCTGGAATGAATCATTTCCATAGAGATGTATTCAATCGACAGTTCTTTTGGTTCATCTGGTAGTTTACTTGCAATTTGAACTGTGGGATTTTTTCACTCAAGCTTGTGAAATGTCTGTTTACTTCTGCTACATGGCAGTACATGCTATTTTTTTTCCTCTCAGCTCACTGTCTAGTGCACCTATTTCTGACTGCAGTGGCAAAGCTTCTCTTCTGGACTTTCCACTGGCTTTTCCATGCGGTGCCTAATCAACAGAATAACATTAAATAATTGTCTCAGAGTTTTCCTATCCCTGCTAGTTCAGCTGTCTGCCTCCAGCTTGCCTCAGTCTCCACTCAGCCATGTGAGTGATGCAGCACACTCTTTTCCTAAAATAAAAAATACACTTAGTTTCAGCCTACACGACTACATCATGTCTAGTTTTTTTGACAGTGGTAGCTGACGGGAAGGAGAGGATCTCCAAAAAGACTGACAGTCTGAATTGCTTAGTGGGGAGACCACGGGTAGAGAAATCCTAGGCGCAGTAAAAGGCGCAACTCCCAATTCATTGGGAGAAATATTTCATCTCTCTTCTTTACTCCCTCACAGGCAATATTCCTGCCTACTAGTGGTATTTTTGGTATAGCGCTGGCGGGCGGATGAGAAAGCCCTGCCTGCACAGGCTAGGCACATTTTTTCTGTGAAAAAGCAAGTGCTGCAGGGATAAGGAGGTGTCCCATCACACTGGCTTCCTTCCACTGCAGCACAGCCTTGGCGTGTGCTCCCTAGCCAGGTCCCTGCCCAGGTCCAAAGCTGCGCTTGGCTGCACACCGGCAGCTCTTCGGAGTAATGCCCGCAATGAAGAGTTTTCTCCTCTTTCTGAGTCCTTGCAGCTGAACAAATTGCAGCAAGCTTTTAGGGCCTCAGTTCATCAAGCGCATTCTTTAATGTGCTTCTGTGAATTGATTGAATTCATTGAATGGAAACGGGTTTCTGTATATATCTGATTTTTGTTGGCCTGAATTCCATGGTCAGTTTCCATAATAAAGTGGCTGTTAAGCATCAGTTGGGTTACTGATAATTTGTGCAAACAGTAATGAGTTTATCTTTTTATCAGAATTCTAAGAAGCTATATTGCCTCATGGTTTATAACTGTGTCTTTCAAAGTATTTTCTTTGTAGAGCAGGACTGTATAAACTGTTAAAGTGGTCTGTGGTGTGTCTCAGGGGACAAAAAATCATCAGCTGGAGGAAGAGGTGGGGAGTGGGCAGGGAAATCCTGAATGACATCGCCCACCAGTAGCACGAAAACTTCCTCAGGCAGTCACGCATCTGTTTCTGGAGGCTTCCACCTCCTCGCTTGAGCCAAACATCGGTTCAGCTGTTGGTTTAGCCAAATCCTAGCTGAAGGCATGGAAACCTTGAAGTGAGGAGATAGAGCAAAATTAGCATTCTGGTGGTGATCAGAATGTGCCTTTATATATGACTAAGAGTAAATATAGAACTCTTTGTTGTATAATAAGCCTGGAAGAAATAAATCTGAACTTGTGTATTTCTGTGCATTTTTAGGGTGAACATATGTTTCACTTGTTTGGTAACCGCAGTAGGTTTTAATAAGAAAGGGATTGGTGGAACAGGTCAAAACATAAAAACTTTTTGAGATCTTGAACATAACAGCTCTGCAGATCTACTTCCAAAGCAGTATAAGAACTCCTTATAGGTAAACATTGAAGATGAGGGGCTTATTTGTCCCTTTACAGTGGACAAAGGAAACCAGAACAGGTGGTGGATACGCTTCAGGAACAGCTCACAGAAAGCAGTCACTGATACATGAAAGTCTTTTTCAAAGCTGTCTATTAAAGACATCATTACAAATTGTAATAAATGCTGTTTCTGGGTTTTTTTTAATGTTTAGAAGCTTGAAAAGATAAATCAGTTTTCTGCCTGAATGACCAATGCTAGATGGACTAAGTTTTCTGTCTGTTGTGACTCTGCCCAGACTATCTGAGTGTGTCAGGGATTAAAAGCAGCATGTTCCTGCTTTTTCTGCAGTGCTTTATATAAAATGATTTAGTCACAAAAATCAGTGCTGAAAGAGTGTCAGTAAGGTTAAAAAGACCTCAAAAATAAGGAAAGGGGGAAGCTAAGGTGGCCTCCTGACCATAGTTCAACCCTTCCTGTGCAAGGGGTACCAGGGAGGCTGCAATGGCAGGACTGCAATGAGCGAACTATTTGGTGTGGTCTTCTGACCTCCTGGCTTAGCCTTTCCCACAGCCTTAATCACTGCGTGCCACTCAAGTCCTGCCTGAAGACAAAACTAATTTTCCTCTCAGAAGTTCCTCTAACCTTACCTGGGCACTTCAGAGCCACAGGTTTAGTTTCGTAAAGGTCATGAGGTAAGGAGTGTCATCCCTGGTTTGTAGTTGGAAGGCTTGAGAAAGGCTGGGGGAAGGTTCAAAACCAGAAGTATTTGTTGACAATCGGGCTCCAAACGGTAAAGCACTTGAAACTGTATGCATATATGTGTATTTGGTTTTGATAGATGCATGCATTCACACACACGCACAACCTGTGAGTAATGCATGAAGCCACTGCATAACCTTCATTGCTTGTTCATTGTGCGCATCCAGCTTTTGGAACAGACAAACCAGGAGCTTTTCCTCTGAGCATCCCTGTAGAGCCAATTCATCCTTTTTTTTTGGTGTTTCCTTCAACATACAGTACTTAATTTTGCAATGGGAGAATTCTGCTAATTAGCTTGTTCTTTGCTTAACTTTTTAGGAAGGAGAGATGGGGGAGAGGGAGATAAAGGAATCTTACCACATGTCATTAAATTGATTTGCATATGGAGCATCTTACCACAGATTTCTATCATCAAACTGAAAGCAGTGGTAGAATCTCATCCTAAATATATTCTGGTCTCACAGAAGGATTGAATATTGCCAACAGATTTGATGCAGTTGTTAACTGCAAAGGAATCACTGGGTATTTCTGAAAGGTGCTAGGGGAGATCCTGGAAATGCATTTCACTAAGCCTGCTTGAGGTGGTGGTGGTGCTTTTTTGAAGTGCTGAACACCTAGGAATATTGGACTTGTCAGTGAGTATGATATTGAGGAAGAGACGCTTTCTGTTTTTTTAAAGGAGTAGGGAGGCAAATGGATAGTGTGTCTACTTTGATTCTTCAAAAGAAATTTAACAAGGTCCATTACCAGAAGCTATTAAAGAAATTAATCTACCATGGAATAGAAGAGAAAACTCTTATGTGGCTAAATAAGAAGAAAGATTAAAAAAAGGCAGGAATTAATGGTCCATCCTCAAGGTGGAGAAAGGTCACTAGTAGAATCGCAAGAGATCAGTTCTTGTGCCCAAGACATTCAAAATATTTGTGATTTGGAAAAGAGGATAGATTGTGAGGTGACCCATTTGATGATGACACTGAGTTATTCAGGTAGAATTAATAAAGGCAAACTATGAAAAATTTCAGATAGGTCTTTGATACTGATTGAAAGTGAAATGGCAGGCAAAAATGATGTAGTAAAGACAGTGTACATGGGAGAAGCACAAAATAAATTAATCTTAGTGTATATGGTGATACTGTGAGTAGCCTCTAACTTCTCAGGACTGAGAACTTGAGCATTAATCGCTTTGTGAAAACACAGGTTCATTAGTGCCAAAAAAAGCAGTGTTTGGGATTATTAGGAAAGGAGTGGCGAGCAACATGTAGAATATAACTGTACCACTGTGTCAGCTATGGACTTAAACATATTGTGAACACTGTGTGCAGTTCTGTTCTTCCTCATAAGAAGTATATAGTAGAAATTGAAAATTAAACTCTTCAGTGTTTAATCTTCAGAGTGATGGTGAGTGCCTGAAGTATGACATGGCTCCTGTAGGAAGCCATGACACAGTAGATTAGAACTTTTCAGCACAGAAAGGAAGATGCCTGGAGGCTCTGACACTGCTCTGTGAAGTCATGAGTACCTTGGAGAGGATGGATGAGGAATGGTCATTCACCCTCTTTTACAATGAGACCTGAGGTTATCAAAGGAGACTACAGGCTTCAGGCTCCAAGCAAACAGAAGTCATTGTATAGTTTTCTATTTTGTTGCACACTGTGTATATGAGCTCCTTGTCCCTCTGCCACAGAGTCTTGTGGATGCTGAGAGTCTACGAAGGTTCAAAGCCCAAAAGGACAGTTCACTACAGGATAACTCATTAGGTGTTAGGGACCTTAGTCTTGTGTCTGTGGAGGTGTTGGTGAAACATTGTTTTGGGGAAATACTGCGACATCCTCTTCTACACTTTACACCCTTTTTTGATGTTGTGTTGTAGGTATCTTCTGTTGACCACTTGAGCTAAAAGATGGGTTTGGACTGAGATAGGCATTCTTGTGCTTACGTGCATTTCTTTCCCATATCAAAGAGTGCTTGCCATCAGACTTCTTAGCCCCATACCCTCTAACCTGCTGCTTTTCTGAATCTGAGGCCTGCTACCCCTGTCCTGCTCTTCTTACAGAGTCTCTCTCTCACTCTGGGTTTTCCACCCTCACTGCCTTCTTTGGCTCACCATCACCATTCCACTCAATTCTCCTTGCCCCCAGGCACTGATGTTTCTTTGCCCCTCCCTTCTGAGTAATCTTCTCCCTAGCTTGGCATCAATCTCCTCCTCTCAGCACATCCTCTTCTGCTTCCTTTCAGCATCTGCTATCCAAGCCAGTCTTACTTGTGTCTGCTTCCCAGTTATTCATCAGCTCTGCCAGGCGTCTCCTATCATCTCATTTCACATCTCACTTGATGCTACCTGAGCCAGGCAGATAGAAAGAGGACCCTGTGATCCTTCCTGGGAGCAATGAGATCAGTCTGTTCTAGCAAAAAGGCAAGGTAATGCTTAGGAGGAAAAAAAAATACCCTTCTGTCACAGCAAAAATGTGCTCTGGGTTCTGAGCAGTAATGTGTTTGTGCATGCCTGCCAGTGCTTCATAAGATGTAAAGAAAGGTATAATTGCCTCAACTTAGCTTCTATTTTATATTTTATTTTTCAAAAAATTGCAATAAAATTTACTTTATTAAAGCGTTTTCGATTATGTCTGTTATAAACACGGACTGAGGTTTGTTTGTGATGTTGCTTCATTTGTGTTGAAGGAAGATCCTGTTGCTCTGTCAGATAACTGCTGTAAGATGTTCTACTTAAAGCTTAGCTAAACTAAGATGACTTTGTATAATAAAAATGGTCTTGCTTTCCTCTTTGGTGGAATCTGATTAAAGGAGGGGCAGAGGTGTTGCCCTCTACATCAAGAAATGGACAGAGTGTGAAGAGTTGTCTGAAGAAGAGCCATGAGCAAGTTGAAAGCTTATGGTTAAGAATCAGAGACCAAGGCAACAAAGGGAACCTTGCCGTTGGTGTCTACTACAGGCCACCCCATCAGGGGGAGCCTATTGACGAAGCCTTCTTACTCTAACTACAGGAGGCATCATGTTTGCAGGCTCTCATCCTGCTGGGAGACTTCAGCCACCCTGATGTCCGCTGGAAAAGTAGCATGGTCAGTTGCAGGCAATCCAGAGGACTCCTGGAATGCACTGAGGAAAATGTCTTAAGCCAGGTAATAGACAGCCCTACCAGAGGGGGTGCATTACTGGACCTGTTGGTCAGCAACACAAGTGAGCTAATCGGTGATGTCAAGACTAGAGGCAGCCTGGGGTGTCGATCATGCACTGGTGGAATTCGCAGTCCTGAGGGATATGGGTCAGGTGAAGAATAAAGTCAGGAACCTGAATTTTAGGAAAGCTAACTTCCAGTTCTTCAAGGAGTCAGTCAATAGGACCCCCTGGGAAGCTGCCCTCATGGACAAGGGAGCAGAATAGAGCTGGCATATCTTAAAGACGCTTTCCATAGAGTACAAGAGCTCTCAATCCCCAGGTGTAAGAAAGCGGGAAAGTAAGGCAAGAGAGCAGCATGGATGAGTCGAGACCTGCTGGCCAAATTAAAGGGCAAGAAGGAAATGCAGGGACAGGTATCCTGGGAAGAGTATAGGGACATTGCCTGGTTGTGTAGGGATGGGGTCAGGAAGACCAAGGTGTGGCTGGAGCTGAACTTGTCCAGAGATGCAAGGAACAGCAAGAAGAGCCTCTACAGGTACACCAGCCAGAAAAGGAAGGTCAAAGAAAGTGTCCCATCCCTTTCCCCCTCCCCTACGCCCCAGTTAGCAAGACTGGCAAACTGGTAACAATGGACGAGGAGAAGTCTGAGGTACACAACAAATTCTTTGCCTCAGTCTTCACTGGCAACCTCTCTCCCCACACCTCTTGAGTGTATGGACTGCAAGACAGGAACTGGGGGAACAAAGTCCCTCCCACTATAAGAGAAGACCAGGTTTGTGAGCACTTGAGGAACCTGAACATACGTATGTCTATGGGACCTGATGAGATGCACCCCAGAGTCCCGAGGGAGTTGGCTGATGTAGTTGCCAAGCCACTCTCCATGAAATTTGAAAAGTCATGGCAGTCAGGTGAAGCCCCTGGTACCTGGAAGAAGGGAAACATTGGACCCAGCCCCACCTCTGTGCCTGGAAAGATCATGGAACAGATCCTCCTAGGGACCATGCTAAGGCATATGGAGGACCCGGAGGTGATTTGAGGCAGCCAGCATGGCTTCACCAAGGGCAAGTCCTGCCTGATCAACCTAGTGGTCTTCTGTGATGGAGTGACTCCACCAGTGGAGAAGGGAAGAGCTACAGATGTTGCCTATCTGGACTTCTGTCCAGATCAGAGAGATGGAAGACCTCTCCTATGAAGAAGGGCTGGGCGGGTTGGGGTTGTTGAGCCTGGAGAAGAGAAGGCTCCAGAGAGACCGCAGTTGCAGCCTTTCAGTACTTCAAGGGGGCTTATGAGAAAGATGGGGACAAACTTTTTACTAGAGCCTGTTGCAATAGGACAAGGGCTAATGGTTTTAGACTGTAAGAGGGTAGACTCACAGTAGATATAAGGAAGAAATTTCTTACAATGAGGGTGGTGAAACACTGGAGCAGGTTGCCCAGAGAGGTGGTAGATGCCCCATCCCTGGAAACATTCAAGGTCAGGTTGGATGGGGCTCTGAGCAACCTGATCTTATTGAAGATGTCCCTGCTTATCACAGGGGGGTTGGACTAGATGGCCTTTAAAACTCCTTCCAACCCAAGCTATTCTATGATTCTAAGATTATTTTTTTTTCCATCCACTATTTCTATCTTGTATGTGGCTTATAACATCAGATGAGCTGAAGGTTTCTTTAGTGTTTATTTGAAGTCCATTATCTTGTAGGCAGGGTGGAAGAACACTGTTGGCTTTTTAACTGCTGGCATTGTTGTTCTTCCTGTGCCTCAAATCCAACATTGCAACTGAAAAAACCAGAGAAACTCAGAATAATGTTTCAAGTTTTGAAATCCAAAGGAGAAAAAGCCGTGGTAGTGGGCAGAGCTTTGGGAAAGAGCTTCTTGGTTATGAGTGATGCTACTAAAACTGCATTTCCGAAGTCATCTGAGGGAGCAGGTTAGGCTTGTGACATGCTTTTAAAATCCCTGTTACTTGACTGAGCCTTGCACTGTCCTTTGTCCTGTGTTTGCAGAAAATAGCAAGCAAGGTAGCAATTCCACTCGACTGTTACTTTGTGCAGCAGCAAATGGGTGAATTCTTTGGGAATGCTGGGACAATGCTTGTTTTTTGTCATTGAATATGTCTGTTACTGCTTCTAGAGTCCCCTTGGGTCTGGGAACAGCTGAACTACCTCTCATTGCATGAAACATGTATTAGCAATGCTTCCAGGGTATAAGGAGCCTCTGGACAAAAGCTGTTATTGCACACCTTGAATTGTATGTTATGTCTATGTTGTTTTATTCATTATTTTCAACAGTATTAGGGTGCCCATGTAATTTAGAGGTGGCCTTGCATTTAAGCTCTATCGCTTTGAATTTAAGTTCTAAAGTGGTTTCTATATTGGGTATTTTTTTTATGTCACAATATTTCCGCCAAGACATCAGAATTACTTTTCATGAAAAATGTGGGGTTTTTTTAAATAGCACAGTAAAATTATTCTTATTTTATTAACCATAGTAACAAAATATAAATACATACATGTGGTATAATCAATAGTCAATGTATTTGTTTTTTGTTGTTAGAGTGCTGGTATGAATTAATCTCCATATTTGCCTTTTTAATTCAGGTAGGCAAGACCCCCTGTATTTAATGACTTAAGTGGTTTTCTGTGAAAGGTATTTTGTCCTTCATTAAGATACTTTAGACATTTTTTCATAAATATGCCCTGATGTTCTCGCCCTTAGTGGGTAGCCTGGCTTTTGGGAAAAGTTCATGTCAAAGAGCTCAACTGTAGCCTTGGAAAAGTGTTTGCAAAATGACTTTCAGTGAGAGTAGGAAAGAACTTCTCTAATTTTCAGTCTTTCTCATTTAGGGCACATTGCCCTTCAGGCAAAGAGGACTGATGAAACTGGTACTTATGAGGTGACAGCACAGCGCCTTAGCCTTTATCTGCCCTCGAAGGATCAATTGTCCATAACTGGCAAGGGGAGGCATGGCAGCATTACGGGGCTGCGCTCGAAGTGCTGGAAGTGGCTTAGGTCTAGCACACGTTCATTCATCAGGCCATGTTGCTGACAGCCTTGAGACGAAGGAGAGGTACGGCATCACGTTGGCCGGGCTCGTACCCAGTAGTGTTCCCATCAAATGGCAAATTGGGATTCAAGGGCTGTAGGTCAGCATCTGTGGAGCTATGCTGGGATAACACCAGCCATCTTTCCACTGGATGGATCGCTGCGCTCGGAGTGTGTCCCTAGGGAAAGAGTTACAGCACTTCATGCTTGTGTAAACATCTGAAATCTTTGCAAGATGAACATGCTGACATTTGAAGGTCAAACATGCTTCAACACTTCCAGTCCCTTACCCACAAGCACGGGCATCTTTATCATGCAAGCAGAAATCCCCTTTGGGTTCTTCCCTCTTTCACAAGAAAGCTTATACTCCTGGTTGATTCTAAAAACTACTGTGTAACAGGAGACATTTTGTGTTCAAATGTGGGGGTTTATTTTCTTGCTGAAAATTTCTGCAATGGAAAGTATAAGTTGAGAATGATTATACATGATTTGTAAGAACAAAGCATCCATTAACCATCTAGGAATTCAGGTCTTGATGAATCCATGTAGATACTAGATTCTCTTTGAAACTGGAAAAGCAAGCTGGTTTTAGTATGCTTGTCATGGGATCAGGTGCAACAGAAATGCAAGAACTTTTTCATGCAGTTGCATTTGGTATGTTTTGTTTGGTTGGTTTTGTTTGTTTATTTAGGGTTTTTTTAGTAGAATTGTCCCAAATTCTCTCAATTCTTACTTTTGATGACTTCTTTTGGGTTTGGAGTTTTCAAAAAAAGCTTGCTTCTCTTGAAGCTCTTAAAATTTGTACACATGGTTTGCCAATGACAGAGAGCAGAGTAATTTACAACTAGCAGCCCTCCATCCAACCCCTCTTCCAGAAGAAGGGGAACAGTAGTCTATTTTTTTAAGGAACCATTTTGACTATGTGAGATTTTTGTGCTTGGAAGGCTGTGTGGAGGCCAGGTGGGGAAGGTAGAGGGTACATGGTCAGGATGGGTTGGATGGTCTGAGGAGCCACCAGCTTGGTCCCAGCAAGCCAGGGGGCTGCTGATGGGGAGGCTGTCTGTGCCCTCCAGACCAAGCTGTCGCTTACCTCCTGCCATCATCTGCCTGCCTGCCAGTCTTATCTGGCCTGTTAGCGTAGGGGTTATCGTGAATTTCTGTGGTTTACTTATCCTTTTTGTTATAGGAAGCTAAAGGAGAACAACTACGATACCCAGTGGTAGGAATGCATGGGCATTCACTTACCAAAGCAAACATCTGATGGGATTGTCTGGGTTGTATTTTTTTTTTTTCTTTTAATCCTCTGCTTGCATTAATTTATTTTTCCATGAGAAGACTCACATTATTTTTATTCAAAAGGGGCTGTACTCTACTCTTGCCCACTTGTGCCTTCATTGGGTTAAAAATGAAGAAACGTGCCAGCGCAGGGAAGTAACAAAGTCATGGAAGTGAAAAATCTGGTTCCGCAGAGAGGTTGTGCATGGCCGGTTTGGCTTGAAACTTCCTAGACTTGATCTATTTATGCGTAGATCATACCAGCATAATGCTTAATAATACCCACAGCCTGCTTGTTAACAAAAATAAAGCTAATAGCTTTAATACTCATTAGCTTGAAGAATTGCTGCTGATTTACTGATTACAGTATAGTCTTTCCTCATGAGCGGTTTCATCTGTATTAGTGAATGTATGAGCAGTTCTGCATTTTGCTTTCACTGTGGATTTAAACTTTATTCAGACATGTTGAACTTTCTGAGTGACCTCCAGGTTGAGAAATAATAGTAGGGCTTTTTAGTATGTTCAGAATCACGTGGAAACTTTTCCTAATGATCACTATGGGAACTTAAAGGGGAATTTGTTCCAGTTAAATATGTGAACCTGAAGCTAATACAAAGTATTTCAGTTTTAGTAGAATGTATGAGTATGTTTCCAAAAAAAAGTATAGTTGTAACCTTTCTTCTTACCCTGCTAATTTTTGTTGTTGTTTTCCACGCAGGAATTTTTTGTGTATACCTAAAAAATGCAGAATTAATAGTTAAGAGTTGTATCTTAGCTCTGTACTCAAGATGATGTATGTAACCTGGCCATTAAAAGTGCTTCCTAATTGTTCAGTTTTAAATGCTGAGCGATAGCAAAAACCTGTGCTAGGGATAATAAATGAGGATCGTGATTACTGGAAATTATTTACTTTCTGCATTAATATGCTTGATCTTTAACTCCCAGTGGCTCTGTCAGTAAGTTCTTGATGTGTAAAATATTTAAATTAACCTATTTTTTTCTATTAGATCATTGCAACTAGGTCAACAGAAAATTGAATCATAACAACTTGATATCAATGTTAATTTTGGTAACACAAATTAATTTTGGTTCTGTAGTAATACCAGCTTCTGCTTCTTTTTCCAGAAGGTACTCGGGTGAATACATAAGCAGTGTCTGCTTCTAAGGAAGTCTCATCCTCCATGCTTTGAAAGAGAATGGTTTTAATTTTAGATTTTCCCTTAGCTGTTCTTCATTGAGCTGGTCTTACATATCATGCATTTTCATACCTTTTTATTGTAGTTTAACCTAGGACGCAATTTCTGAATATCTGTTATTTTGTCAAGTCATTCTCTTCCCCTTGTGACTGTTCTTAACCTGTTATGATATTATTGATTATTTATGATCAGCTCCCTGTGACTACAGCTGTTTGGAACCGTCCACCCAACAGAGATTACAAACCCTTCTGGAAAAGGGCTATCTTAACTGTTTTTCTGATACTTAACACAGGAGCATCCTGCCCTATGACTGAGAAACCCATATTTCAGCTTACAATACAAGTGAGAAATGATGAACCGCAGGCACATGAGTCTGTATCTGGAGCCGTTTCCTTTTATTGTTTTGGGTTTTTTTTTTTTAAAAAATTTTTTTTTTTTTTTTTGAGAACAAACTTCAGGACTATTTCCTTCTTACAATGAAATCCCTTATAAGTTCTGTAATCGACCTCAAATTTGGCTCCCTGTGTACCAGGCAATTTTTGTTTTGTCTGTTTCATAACCTGGCTAAGCTTGAATTGAATTATGTAATTTGCCTTTAGTCTGTGAGGAAATTAAGTCTTCTGGGCCGGATTTCCATCCAATGGTGCCTGTGCTGCCATGGGGAGGCCAATAGCTGTCTATGAACGCTTTGCTGGAGCCGAGTGGGAGGAAGCATTCAGAAGTTGATGGATCTGGGTTTGTCTTTCTGCTGCCTGTCCTCCAGCCTTCCCTGCAGCTCATCTCAGTTCAGCAAAGATCACTTGGCAAACAGTTTTGGTGAAATGTGAGCCAATCTGACTAAATAAATAATCCCCAAATTGCCTTTCAGTAAGGGGTGTCTCAAAACCCAGATCTCTGATCTTGCTGATGGCATGGTCTCAGATGTGGTCATGTTGGCAGGAGACCGGGCTGAGGGGTGCAGCTGAGGAAGAGGAGAGGACGGAGCCACCCTTTTTTGAGAGAAACATTGACCTGGGTCAGCCTAAGCCAATGTAAAACATTTACAGTATTCAAATTTTTTTTGAAAATGCAAGCTCCCATGCTCATCAGTGGCCCATGAAACATTGGCTGCCCAGAGCAGATTTTTGCTAGTTGACTTGGGCTTTATACTCCTAAATACCGAGTTGATTTTGAAAATAGGAAACATAAGATGTGTAAATCACAGTCATTGTTGTATTGTTATTATAGAGCACTGAAGCGATAAATCTTTCATGTTTCTTTTCCTGTTTCAGATTTGGGGGGTGGGGGGAGGGCGGGCGGGGAGGGGAATTGGGGAAGTCAAACTTCAGTCTAGTACAGTGCGAACTTCCCTTCCACATGCCCTTTTGCTCCATTCTGTAAATCATAAATATTTTGCTATGTCATTTTGTTCTCCGTTAGTGTGGGAAACAAGGGTTTTAGATTAAAACTTGATTGAATCTTGATCTAACATTTTTTCTGTAGCCTACCCAGCACCTTTTTAGTACTTAATTTTTTCTCCTTTAATAACTAACAATGATCCCCCAATTTGGCCTATCATAAAGGAGTAATACGGAAGTCTCACACACATGTCCTTTTTGTTGAACTCTCTAAAACGATAGGCAGCTGTAAAGTTTTATTTCAGCTTTCAGTTATGTAACTGCCCTCATAATTTACAGAATCTCTCCCATGTCAAGGTGTTTCAAGAGTAACTTTTAAATTCAAATAAAAATGAAGGTGTAATTTCAAGTTAAATTTTTAATGCCAGTTTTATTATGTATGGGCAATTGGCTGTGTACAATTACTGTTATCTGGTCTGTTACAACAGAATCAATTTACAGCAGATTTTCGTATGTTATTGGAGGTAAAGCTCTTCAGAAAATGTGCTCTGAAATAGCATGTGCTCTGCTGAGGCCAGCTAGTTTAGTTAAGGGCATTGGAGAAGTGGGAGGATGCCTTCCCCAGCCTCCCGAGTGCCTTGAGGTGCCACCTCTTTCCCTCTGTCCCCCTCCCCTCTCCCAGCGATATGGCTCACAAGGTGTCTCTGAGGGTGCTCACTGCACAAAACTCCTGTTGCTGTCAGCTGCGATGCCCTCAGGAGGAAGCACGGTGAGCGGGGTCTTTGCTGTGATTCGGCCTCTGTGCCACGCCAGGAGATGTGGGCTACCTTATGCCTACGCATTCCTTGTTGAAGTTGGTTATCGGTAGACGATACCTTCCTGGGGCACTGATGCCTAGACTACCCTTTCTTTTCCTTTGTGTTTTTTTTTTTTTTTTTTTCCTTTCTTGTTTTAAGTAGAATTTCCCATTGTTCTCTCAAGATTTCTGTTTATCACTTGATGTCTGTAGCTGCGGATTAAATGGGGTAAAATAGCACCTTTGGGGAAAAACCTGCTGAAGAACTCACTGACATTGCCTCTCATTTGGCAAAACTTATTTTCTGAAGTGCTGCTTAAAGCAATGTGCTTATTTTGCTGAACTAGGATGTCAGTTCACTTGACCCTTTTCTCTGACGTGGTGGGTTCAGATTTCTGAGCGAGAACGGCCACGCTGCAAGCAGCGCTTGAGCACCTTCCCTGCTCCAGCAGACCCTTCTGAGACGGACCCACCTTGAACCTCTTTCTCATATGAGGCAGCCATGGTCTGAAACCTTGATTAGGCAATGGAGTCCTAGCAACTCATCTAAAAAGAAAGAGGTTTTAACCGTGGTAGTCTGTACAAAATCCTTATCTGAATAATTAAATCATGTTTAGGTAAATTTTTTCTTATTAGCAATTTGACTTCAAGCAAGCAAGGAGGCACTTGCTGTCCTGTTTGGTCAGTCCTGGCCTGAGCACGTTAGTTTATTGACAAGGGGTCTCTGCCACTGGACTTTTAAGAGGAGCACTGGGAGATGGGATCGGTTTCCTGGGCAGTGAGAGCAGAGGCACATGTGTGGGAATAGGCAGCACCACCAGCAGACCTTGTCCTGGTATAACTCTCCATTTTTAGTTACCAACACAGCTAATGAGCTATCTGGAATGCTGCCTTACCGCCAGCATCAGAGGAACTGCTCAGAGTAACATCAGCTTTCATCTGCTGCTTTGAAAATTTTCATTCCTGGCCAATTACTAACCTGCTCTTTAAAGCTCTCTCCTTCCTGGTACCACATGTAACTCTGTCCTAATGGAATTTGGGTTCTCCTGAGCACTGTGCGTGAAACAATTTGGCCAGTTTACCATTCTCTCTGTGTCGGAACTCGTAAGAGGCATTTCAGCTCATATATTTATATACATGTTGTCAAACATGTATATAAAAATACATAATGTATTGACTTTGATTTCTTTAATATCATTCTTGTGTTGTCTTACACACTTGAGACAGATGCTTTGCCCTTAAATTTTTTTCAGCAATGGTTCAGCTAGACACTTTTGACTAGGGGCAAAAATTTGCAAAGGATTTAATTTAGAAAAAAATAGATTTTATAGACCTTTCAGATGCATTACAAATGTTCCATTCCAGTGGCTATTGCTGATTTATTCAGTCTTAATTTGGTCATCCTTGCTGTAGGCCTACAATGTGATATATTTACTGTTCTTGTTGAGTTTAATGTCCTCCTTACTGTTGTTGCTCACCTTACTCTAAAATCAATTTACTTTCTCAATTTTTTTAATCTGTTCATGTGATACAAGGTATTTGAATTAAAAAAAAAAATCTTCATTCTGATACTGTAGATTATATTTAGGCACTAGGTGGTATTTCTGGGCATGAAGTCTGTACGAATAAGCAAATATTTTATGATACTCAGTATTGCATGTAACATACTATTTATATTAATCCTTAAGGACAGGAGTTGGTTCTCAATAGAACATGATCTTGCATGTTAGTCCTGGCTTGGTTTCTGTCCACAATGACTCATATGTACAAGGAAGAGAAAGTAAATAAAACAGGTTGGAATTAATTGCTTGATAAAATATGACCATCTTCTACCAGCTCTTAGTAACTACTGCTGTGTTCACTGAGTTTCATTTCTTGAGAACCGGAGAGGAACAGTTTTGTCATAAAGTAGGGGTTTTTTTGTAGATTAAAAACTACACTGATTTCTGGGTTATCAGGTGCTCTCATGGGAGGGTTAGTGACAACACAGAGCTTTTGCCTTTTAGTTAATCAGAGCAGCTGAGTCTCATCATTAGTAGCAGCCATCCTGTCCTTCATGTGGCATATGGAGAGTTGGATCTTGGTGAACAGGATCCTGTACCCTTTCCCTTGTCAGTATATTTAATGGTAGAAGCCAGAAATCGCATTGTTTGGACTGTGTCCAAAAAACCTGTATAACTAGTAAGGCAGGTGATTTGTCTAATCTAATGTACTCTCTTCCTCATTAGCCAGCAGATGGTGGTGCGAGAAACCTATTCTGTGACCAGGAGACTTCAGTGTGTGATACTGAGAGTGTGCCTCTTGTTTTGTCCATCCATAAAGTTAACCCAGCTATCACCCTTGTTTGGGATCGATAACAAAAACCCAAGCTATTCAGTTAATCTTCTGTGGTTGTACAGAGTGTGTGAGGGTCCCTGTGAACTAGGCAAGGCACCACTTTCTTAATGATACTATAGCTCTCAATGACTTCAAAACCACAGAGTAGGTCACAGGAAGGGTACGAAATAATGATGTTTTGAAGGCTGGTGTGAGTGAAACAGAGTCAAGGATTGTTGCAACTTTGTTTTTTGTTTGCTGGCGTAATGGGGAGGTGGAGAAGACATGAGGGATGGATGGAATCGTGCGGTCACTCAGGTCGGAAGGGACCTCTCGAGTTCCTGAGTCCAATTTGCTGCTTGAGGCAGGGCTGATACTGAATTTTGACCAGCTACTCTGGGCTTTTTCTGGTGTGGTCTTGAAAACCCTACAAGGACAAGAGATTCTACAACCTCTCTCGGCAGCTTTTTCCCTATACTTAATTATCCTTGTGATTCCCCCTGCCCCTTATATCTGGTAAGAACCTCTCCTTTTTGAAACGATGGGCACTCTCCCTCCTTGCCGTGCAGTGCTGTGAAGCAGCGCGCTCTGTCGTCTTGATGATGTCTCCATAGGTGCAAGCAGGCAGGTATTGGCTCCCCTGAAGCCATTTCTCTTCAGGCAGAGCAAGCCCTACTCCCTCAGTCTCTCCTCATAGGCCAAGTTCTCCAGCCCCCTTGACCATCCTCTGCTGAACTCATTCCAGTTCATCTTTCTTGGACTGGACATTGCATTTTAGATGCAATCTAATGAGTGCTGAGTAAAAAGGGTTAATCACTTCCCTCAATCTGTGATATGTCCTTCTGTGTGTATAGCCCAGGATGCTGTTGGCCATCTTTGCTGTCAGGACACACTGCTGGCTTGTGCTCAGCTTGCTGTTGGCCCCAGCTGAGCCTTTTTTGCAGAGCTGCTCCCCAGTCTGCCTGTCCCCAGCCTGTATCATTCCCAAGGCTTATTCCTTCCCAGGGGTAGGACTTGGCATTTGTCCCTGCTGAATTTTAGGAAGTTCCTGTCAGCTCACTCCTCCAGCCCATCTAGGTTCCTCTGAATGGCAGCTCTGCCTGCAAGTGCATCAACTGCCCCCTCCCCCCACCCCCAGTTTGGGGTCATCTGTAGGCTTTTTTAGGTTATGTTCTGTCTTCTCCTCCATATCATTGATAGATATAGTAAACGAAACAAGTGCCAAAATGAAGCCCTGAGGTATTCCACTCTTTACTTCCTTCCAGGTGGAGTACAACCATGAGCCACTATCCATTGAGCTCGACAGCACAGTTTTTCCTCCCAACTAGTAGTCCATCCACCCAAACTGTAACATCCCAACTTGGATGCACAGATGTTGCGAGAGGGAGATGGTGTTGAATTCTTTGCAAAAATTAAGGTAGACGGTATCTACTGCTTTGTTCTTACTGATCTTGCTATTTCATTCTAGAAGGCAAGTCGGATTGATCAAGCATGATTTACCTTTGTTAAATCTTTTTTGGCTATTGCAAATCATCGTCCTCTCCATGTGTCCAGAAATAGCTTTCAATAGGACTTGATCCATGATTTTCCCAGAAACTGAAGTGAGGCAGACTGGCCTGTAATTCCCTGAAGCATCTTTCTTGTAATGTGGCTGCAGCTTCTGCCTTTCTCCAGGCATCAGGAACCTCCCTCAGACTCTGATCTCTCAAAGATACATAAATCAGTCAGGTTTTGCTTTGAACCTTGTATTGGAATCTGGTTTATAAATCAAAACAACTTGAAGCTTCTGACCACGAAGACTTTACTTGGGGTAAGACATTCTTTGGAGAAAGACTGCTGTAGACAAGTTTCAGGGAGTTCTCTGTTGCCCTAGTATTTAAAAGCACGGCTTATTAGCCGTTCAGGACTGTCCTTACATAAAGAAATGATGGTGTTTATCAGCTGTCTGTTGCTTATAAGTAGTGTTTTGTTTCGAAAAAGTGGTGCTCCCTGAATGCAGAATGCAATGTTGCGTTTAGTCTACCTGACTGCTTATCTTTTAGCTTCCTTGAATTACCGTGCCAGAGTCAGGTCTTCTCTTTCTCCCAAGCTGTCCCATCCCAGCTGCCTTGCAGCTTAGCTGCCAGACCACGCTGCCATCCTTCCTGTAAGAGGAGTTAAAGGCTTAACTCTGTATAGAGCAAAACCATATTCTGTCAGGTAGTTGTTAATCTGGCTACCTGTAAACTTTGCGGAGCCTGAAAGTGGTTTCTTACTTTCCCACGTTGCTGGTAGTACAGCGAAGTCCTTCACCCATAGATGGTAACAGTTTTGAGTGGAAGTTTGGTCCTGGCAAATAGAATATTCAGGGCTCAGTGGTGTTATGGCAAGTGACTGCTTAGGTGGTTAATCATCAGCAAGGTATTTCTGCTAAATTGATCTTCAGCCGCTTCTTACAGAGTTATTTATTGACTCGTCAGAGCCTTTGCGCAAGATGGTATTGCAGGAACAATTATTGCCTGAACTTGATTTCATAGTGATTTCTGTTCTTTGCCAGAAGAGAGAACGAGCACAACAACTGAATTAAATTACTGCTGAAGTAAAAATAATCCAGATTTTTGTAAAGAAAATGCAGTATGAAGGTGTTTAGGAAGGAAAAAAACCCTGCAAAACTGAAATCTTACTGAAGTAAACATTTCTTTGTGGTATATTCCTCATATCCAGTGTTTGAAATGGCTTTTGATGGCCAAACCTTAAAGGTATCTGTAGCATTTTCATTCTTTCCACCTTCCTATAGGCTTGTGGTCATTATTCCCTCTGGACATTGGTGACTAGTGGGGCCTTCTTTAGCGTTACTCCTAATAACCCATGCTTTACTCCGGGTATTAAGAATTGCCCATGAGAAACATCTCATGGTATAATAATGCAAAGCACAGTGGGATTACTGGTCCCAGTTGTGCCGAATTGTTTCCAAGTATCCTATCTTTGTGTCATCTTACCATTTGATTGGTGTCTTTAGCGAGTCACTAGTATGAATACGCAGTATATTAATTAATTGATCAATCTGATTACTTCTTACTGTATGCCCATTTTCCAAGAGCGTCTTATGTACTGAAGTGCATGAAGTGTCGCTTCAGCCAGAAGGGAGGCATGGAGTTTTGCACTGCTTGGAGATTTGCACTTGCGGATCTTGCTGCAGAACATGTCTGCTGCCTGCTGCTAGAGAGGGAGCAGAAACAGTAGCAGCCGGTGTGCAGCTTGTTCTGCATCTCGGCAGAAGCAGAATGCGGTGTTAATGGCTGGAGCATTAAAATTTCCTGCATTTGGTAGCATTTATGAAGCATAATCTGTTTTGAAATTCAGCCATATTATAGCTTGTAAAAACCTGAAGGCAGCTAAGGGAAAAATAAGATTCACAGAGATACGATTCCTTAAGATTTGGAATGTATCCGCTTTAAATTGTTAAGTTATATTTGGTATTTATATTTAAATATAAGGAGGAGCATTAAAATGGGTCCTGCAGTATCTGTCGTCTTTATTTATCGAATCATGGTATGCAGTTTTGTTAATAATTTCTGAAAAGGTTCTTAGAAATGTTTTTATTTTTTAAAAACTGCTAGCTTTTGTTCTCTTCTGACATTTTTGGAAAACCGACTTCATTAAAATCTTACTGAGTACAGAGAAGAGTGCATGTTGCCTTGAATAAGCCTGGGAATGGTTAATGACTTTCCTACTTTAGATAAACTATTTAACATACTGATTGAAAATGGCTAAAGCTGAACAAGGGAGATTTCTCTTTATTTGTTGTCTAACTAGTGCTGACTGGTTGTTGGGGAAACTATTACAGTGCAAAAGATAGCCCTGAAGAGGTCCAGTTGTCACACCTGAAACTAAACAGCTGCTGTAAATTAAGTAGTAGTTTGTCTGGGGAAGGGTATGCGTTAATCCTGTATCACAAAATGAGGAGATCACACCTCCTCAACTTTTCCTTACCGTTCTTCTTTTCATGTTGTGATTGCCAAATACACACCCTGGCACACGTGTCTCCAGCTCTCCTCAGGAATTTAGAGCATGGGAGAGGCAGGCAGTTCCCTCACCAGTGGCAGGAGCTGGAGGACCAGTTGGTGGGAAACGTGACTGAGTGGTTTCCAGTGCAGTTCTGCTGGTTTCTGTCACCTGCCATGGAAACCAAGGGCACTTGACAAAGATCTGTGAGCAACCTGTGCTGGCTTTCCACAAGCAACTTCTCCCTCAACAGGCTTTTTTGGTATTTGTTTTTGGTGCTTGACTTATGCTGTGCTCTACTATTGAATGTCCCACCTGGCAGTGATGTACGCAGAACTGTAAAGGAGCTCATCAGTGATGGAAGAGATGCATAATTGGGAGAGGACTTAAATAGATGAGTATGTGGAATAAAGGGAAGCTCAGAAGACTACATGGCAGGAAGCAATTAATATTTTGAGATGCACATGAAAAAATCAAAACGTACTTTATATAAAAAAAGAGCCTGAAAACAATGAAAAGAATGTATTTCAGCAAAATAATTCTAACCTGAGTTTTTTTATTAGTACCCCTGATTCTTTTGCGTTCACTGTATCTCAACACTGGACCAATGAAAGTCGTTTCTTGAGGTGGTCCTTTGCCAAGAATGCATGTATGATGAGGCCAGGGTAGCATTCCTGTTTCTTCCTCTTGAGCCTTTGTGGGTTCGTGAGTCCAGATGGTGTTGTTTCTTTGACCTCTGGTGAAGGGGTTCTTGGTAAAAGGGTCTCCTTAAGAAGAAAACCTTTGTTTCAGCCAGTTCCCCAAATATTTTTTGGTGTTCATGGTGGTATACTTCATATTTTACCTGGTTGACTCAGCAGCTAATGACTTTGAGGGCCTGGGACATGCTTGATGATGCTTTTATTAGCCAAGCACAGTGAAAAGAAGTGGATGTGGGGAACAAAAGGCCTTTGGTGGATTTAAACACTGGGTGATGGAGAATTGCTCTGTATTACAGCACTGTCACAAAAAGGGGGATGGGACCAGAGGAATCTTACGTTGCTATAGAAGAAGCATTCCCGGGTACCTGAGTCTTTTCTGCTGCACCATTCTGGTAGTAGGAAGTCCTTAGCATACGAGGTGGGATTCAGAAATGTTTTGATTTTCTTTCCCTTTGGTTTCCCATTCCTTGCACCCCTACACCCCACACATCTAAGCACTTGACAAGGGTATGTGCACTTCTAGTGTGGAAGAAAAAGAATTCAGCTGTTTTGAATGAGAAGAAATATTTATGAAGAAGACATTTCAGGTTTTTTCCACGAAAACTTTTGGGGGCATGGATGGTCAAGATACTGTGATCTCTTGTCCCTGGCGCTTCCTTTCCAAACAGAGGTGGTGAGCGCTTTGAGGAACAACATTTCTGTGTTTCTTTTACTGCAGCTTGCTGTAAAAAGCTACCCAGGGACAGGATGCTTTTCAAACAGAATGGCAGCAGGCATGTAGTGGCAGGCATGTAACTACGTCTTCCAGACGGTACTGTGTAAACAACCTGAGTGCACGTCCTTTTTTTTTTTTTTTTAATTGTGAAGTAAAAGTGCTGTTAGCTCTGAAGGTATCACTGCCCTATTTCCCTCCTGATTTTTTTTTTCCTTATTAGTTGTGGCCCAGGATATTGAAATAATTTTAACTGTCCCAGGATTGTGCTTGGGGAATCTTGACAAAGTGCTATTAAATCTTTGCAAAATGGTCTCATTAAGCCTTTCACATTTCAAATCTGTTCTTTCGAGTTTTCTAGTACTGTTCTTTTTTTCAGGATTACTCCTTTCTGTGAATTTTACTGACCATTTTCTGTAAATCAGGCAATTTCCAATAAGTTACTGGGTTATTCTGTCCTTCCATTTGAGGAACCCAGTAGTTCCCCGTTACCCTGTATGCAGAATCAAACAGCCTTTTCTAACTTGCCTTGGCTTCCAGCACCTTCCAGCTTGTCATTCCCTGCTCTTTTTATAGCGCTGCGGAAGATCTGTTTTAGCTAGATATATTGCTGTCAGTTTAGAATGGGACCTGGAATCCCCAAAAAGCAACTTCCCTGCTCCAAAAACCACTGAAACCCCCACCACCACCCCCAAATGACCCTGTAGCAAGCACCCACAGGTGGCATCCTTTACTTGATAATCTTTTTTTTCCACTGTGAGCAGCTGGGCTTCAGTCCCCAATGCATTCTCCAGTGCCCCAGAGCTCTCTGAGGCAGGAAGGAGACAAGCTATCCAGAGGGACTTCTCTAGACTTCATTATTCCTGCTGTTTCCTAACGCAGCATTTCCAAGAAATTGGGCAGGATTGTATAATTGGGAAGGAGGGGGCTGTGTCTGCAACAAATGCTCTCTCTTTTGTGGCAGAAGTGTTGCAGATGTAGTCAGTGCCCTGAGGAACCGGAAGGGAGAGCAACTCAGTCCTGAAATTTCTCACTTCCTGAGTGGACTTCACAGCCAGCTTTTGGGCCTGTTTCTCAGTAAATCATGCTTGAGAGGCTGTGGTTTGATTTGAGTGGTGCAGGGCAAGAAAGTTTGCGGGTGGGAGTGGTTGGTGCCTAGAGGAAGCGGACTGAAGGGGAAGGCCTTCAGATAGCCTTTTTGGGGTGACCTTTGCTACAGGTAACAAGTTCTGGGAGGGTCTTTTTTGACTTTATGGGCCTTTTAGGAAGATGGGGCAGGAGGAGGAATCCCGACACGTGGCATAACCCATCATGTTGGGGTAGTGGGCATTAGCACAGTTCTCTTACATGGCTTTAATGAGCGAGAGAGGGAGAGAAAAGCCGTCTTACTGTACTCCCAGCAAGATTTTTCCTTGAAGACGGGAGAGACAACTGGAAAAAAGGAGAGAAGTAAATGAACTTAATGCTTCAATGAACCACTGAGGTGCTGCAGACTTTTAAGGAATGTTTATGTGCTTTATCTCTAAAGATGCCAGAGCATGTGATGATGTGCATTTGAATCTTTTTTGCGTGTAAACAGATGTATCCGTTATTGGCATAATGCATCAGATCTGAATGATGCTGGCATTCCGTCTGGAAAGTAAGACAATTTTATCAGAAGATGCAGTCAGGCAAAAAAAGTAGCAAAGTGAGCAAAAATCCCATTTATGTCTATGATCAAAGAGCTACAGAGGAAGGAGGAAGAAGGTTTGAGAATAATCCTTTTTTTATGTACAGTATCTTACAAAAATGAAGACATAAATAAACACTGTGAATTACTTACAGGTATAGTTCTTGGTATATAGTTCATTATTTCCTTTGGACAAATGTTACTTTGATGGGTGGTACCTAAAGGATTTCAGTCCTTTGACTCCAGAGTTTTGTGTGAGGTATTTGGACTTTGCAAAAATCCTGGTAGAACAGGTGATCGATCCAAACTGGGACCCTTTGTTGCGGTACTTACCTGGATATTTCAATGTCAGTGAGTTCATTACAGCGGGTTTTCTTTTACCTTGATCTCGTGTCCCTGGTATGGTCCTAAGTTGTGTGCCATTGCGGTGTTTGTGAAAAGTACCTGAATTGTCATGATTTTTCAAAATTGTAAGAGCATCAGGATGTGAAGGTGCAGTATAACTTGAATTATCAGGTTTTAATCTAACGGAAGAGCTTTGCTCATCTGAAATTGTTGGCTTTTGTAGCCTAATAAAGGGATAAATGTTGCAAATAGTGAAGGCGGTTTACTTGCAAGTTGTCGCATCAGGGTGTATTTGTTGCTATGTATCCTAAATAACAGAACAATAAAACACTTTTTAGCGGGTGTACTCTCCACCTTTTAAAGTTTGGTTGAAAGCAGGAATACAGAAGCATTCAAGGACTTCTTTGAAGCAGAAGAAATCCTGAAGCAATAGGCACTTGCTTTGATGCCGTGAAAATGTCTGTTGGAGTGGATGGCTTTTCTCAAAAAAAAATAATAAAAAAAAAGCTATAGTTATGGGAAATAACTTCTTGGAACTTTATGAGGATGACAGAGAGACGTATTAATGGGGTCAGTGTTGGTTTTGGCCAAGCCCCTAGGAGACTGAAGAGCTGTTCCCATCTCATGCCCCAGATGCCTGCGCAGGTTGTGCTGTCACTTCTGCTCCTGCCCTTCAGACTTGGGTCTGCGTTGCTGTCCATCTGCCGTGCCATGGGTCTCTTACTGATGTTCATGGCATAGGTTACAGATAGATAAAATAATGGAGTAGGGACAGGTCTCTTAACAGAGCTGGTTTTGGGGCAGTTTTATGGGTGGAGTTAAGCCTGTTACTCATCAGAAAAATACAGATGGTCCAAGGTGCTGGGGCACAGGCATTGTGTTTTATCAGCACCACCTCGCCTTTCTCGTGGCTGATGAATGGGTTTGAGGAGGTGTCTAACTTTGGTGTTTGGGATGGGGTTGAGGACGGTGGTTTTGAGCTTTTAAGGCTGGCGGGGTGTGCGGTGCAGCACCGGGCTCTCCGCCTCCCTGCCGGAGTCCTTGTGTGCAAGCTCCTTTGCAGCCTGCCCTCGGCTAGTGGCCGCCTGAGGGGTTCAGCGTTGTTCGAGGCTGCTCTCAATGCTTACAAGTTACTGGGGGAGGAGATACAGTAGGGTGGTATTTGACACCCAGCTGGGTACGGGTATTAATACTGGTAGTCCTTCATAGGTAATGGTGTAGGTAGAAACTATTTTTTACATGGCCTTTTACATACTTCCTAAACGCTGCTTCTTTTTAACTTCCCTTTAAAATTAAATTTGAAATTGAGAGACTCTGTCGACAAAGCCTTTGTTTGCTCTAGGTTGTTAAAATCCTTTAAACTTAGACTGAAGATATTTAGCAATCTGGCTGACTGTGACTCACGCCGGAGTTGAGAGCTGTGCTATGGGCTGGGGCAGGAATCCTTCTCCAGGGGCTGGGCACAGCAGCAAACCCCTTTATCAAACAGATGCAGCCTCACCCTCTTCATCTGTAGATACCGAGTCTAAAATCTTGAAGCACTCCACAACTGGTTCAGTGTTGTTGCTAAATAATCGTGCTTGCTACCTCATTTTGCTGAAAAATGAAATGTATTTTTAAAGTATCTGGCTGCTTTGCATCTTCTCTGCTTTTCTGGACTTTGGAAGAAAAGAAAAAGCATTTCCAATAAAACGTTGTTTCTCTGCACATCAGTTGATGCCAGCGTGTTTGGCTTGCAGACTGCAGCTAACCTTTAATTAGCAACCTATAAATAAGAGAAAGCATCATGTGTGAAGACTTCTATAAACACCACCCTTAACAAAAGCACCCAAAGTTACATGGCTTCTTAAATAAATGTGGTGATGTATGTTTAATGGAATATGCAATAAATAAATGTGCCTGGCGAGGCACAAGAGGTAGCAGAGAGGCGCAGGGTCGCTCCGCTCCTTGCTGTGCTGGGCTAAGGGGTGCGGTGGCTCCAGATAATCTATGCCAAAGCGCAGGGAAGGCATGAGTTTCTCTCAATGTTCTCAAATATGTATGGCAGAAGCACTTGAGCTTGTAAATCCATTATAGCAAGGCCTCATTCTCATCGGTGACATGGAAAATGAAGCCTTGAGTCCTACGGCCTCAGTATGTGTGCTGCCTCCTCATGCAAAATTAAGCACGGGCTTTGTTTGAAAGTACTCCTCTGAACGTAATTTGAGCATGCTTATTTTTTGGTCAGGATCCTAACCATCTGCAACCATCTGCTAGCAGGTGTTTGGTTTTGTCACGGATTTTGTTTTATTACCCTTACCTATCTTATCTTTGCTCTCTTTTTGTGCAATGTTGGATGGATCCTCACATCCCATCTGTTTTATGCAGTGGATGGAAAATCTGCTGATCAGGACTATCTCTCACACAGGGTATAGTATTTTTATTTTTAATTACTTTGCCCTGATACCATATCTGCTGTTTAAACAGATAGGGCAGTCGTCATCTTACAGGTGTGCCTACTTGCTGAGCCTTTTTCTTCCTAGAGAAGATTTAAATGAGTGTGTGATCAGATGCCTTCACTGTAATCCTAATTCTTTTATTAGAGGTTGAGCCTTAATGCTCTTCTTAGTCTTTGCTGGGTTGAAAAGTGAAGTTTCTGAACCAGAACTTGTGGTCTTACAGCACAAAATCTGTTGTTGTTCCAAGAATATTTTTCAGAGAATAGGATGTGCTTGAGTGAAATAAGATTATTTAGTAGTAAAAATGTGGTGTCATAATCTCAGGCCAAACTGCGTTTGAAAAACGTGAACTGCTACCCTGTTGTAATACACCAGGATGGGGCAATATGAGGAAGCTGGCTACAAATGTAGCAGAGAATTAAGCATCAGGAAAGGGATTACTAACATTAGGAAAAAAACCCCCTAGATTTGTAAAATGAAATTAAACTGTGTCTTACTACATTGACACATTCCATGTTCCAGTGATGTGCAGAGAGTGAGCACGGTGACTTAGGCGTGGCTGTTAAAAGACGTGGTTTGAGTTATGAACAAGTAACTTACTCTCAAATGGGCGGCCTTCAGACTAAGTGAATCATAGGCACAGGACTGTTTTTTTCTAACATGGTAACATGATCTCTGCCCAGAACTCCTCTTCAGGGCTGTTTTTTTCCAATCAGAAACCCACAGGCCAGAGGGATCTGGTTTTGTCCAGCCCTTCCCTGCAAGAGTGGGTCGGCTACTGGAAAACAAGTAGCTGTTACACTGGTGTCTTGGATCACTTGAGGGAGTTCAGTGATTTATGAGCTCACCAAGAGACAAATTGTGCCGTCATGGTTCGTTATTAGAGTACCTCAGCAGAGCACAGATGTACAGCTGTAATCAGAATACAAGAGACGCCGAAGAAGGCAGAAAAATACAGGGGAAAGAAACAAGATAAATGTAAGCCTGACAGAGGTAGTGCCAGTGGTGGTAATAAAACCAACCCCTCGCTGGTTCAGGTTTGAGACAAATTTTGCAAACCCTTCTGTCCATGGTGTGGCAGTGGTTTAGCCATTGCTTGCCCCCAGCAGGGAGGGTGGCGCAGGAGGGGGGTGAGGTGCTAGTAGGGATGGTGCGGGGCCAGGGGGGCTTTTAAGGCAGTACTGCTGCCTGGAGAAATGCTCATCTGACTTGAGCCCCACAGGCAGGGTGTTAGGGACAGCCCAGCACGGTGCAAGTTGGTATGTTGCTGTACTGGAAGGAAGAATAGTTTTGGAGTTGAACTGTGTGTTGTGATCCCAGCACTTGGCAGTGGAAGTTGCAGCCAGTGCTGGGCCAGGGTGCTCCATCAGTCAAAAAAATATACTGATCCACAACCACCTTAGTCATGGCTTGTACTGGCAAACAGAAGTAGTATTACAATTTTTCCTTATTTTTTTAGCCCATACACAGTGGCCCTCTCTCTTAGGAGGCACAGGATTGCTCTCCCTTTGCACATACTTGTTTTCGCTATGTCATCTCTGGGTTACTTGTCCAAAGAAGCAAAGAATCCCCAAAGCCTTATGATTCAGCAGCACTGAAGGTTAAACGTGTAGTGGAGTGATACAGGTGGAAGTGTGTGTGCTTGAAGTGCTTCTTTCTGATGGATTTGTGTTTCTTCTAGACTAGCCCAGGCAAAAATAAATGATTACTTTGCATTTAAACTTAAAAAAAAAAAATTTCCAGGACATGAGCTATGTGTCTAAATAAGGGCAGAATTATATCTTATTTGTAATAAAAAACTGAATTGAAGGCAATATGAATCACATGCAAAGTTGCAAATGATTGCTCAGATTTTCACAATGCTAAATAATTTATTATAATTCTGTATAACGAAGGAGTGTTACATTAAACAACCACCCTTCTTCCCATCTCCTTTGTTCCTTCTGGAAACCAGAGGGGGCTTGTTCCAGTGAATTGTTTATTTCTGTGAAATTCAGCAATGGTTTGCAAAATGGAGCCTCACTTGAAATGAGAATTTTGTTTACCATGAGGATGCTGTTAGCTTGTTTTGAAGGAATCTGATTTTATATAGCACGTGCATATTATGTGTATAAAGTCAAATCTGATGCCATACTTTCAATTACACTGAGATGTATAACATTTCTTTTAGTATTTTCATATATGTCAGTTGACATAATCAAACACTCAATTTTGGGTGGTTTTTTGTTTGGTTGGTTGGGTTGTTTGTTTTTTTTTTAAGTTTAATACTGGGCAGCACAGCCTGGGCTGTAGTGTCATTACCAGAAGTTTTGGCACATAGCTTTCCATTTTATATTTGGTGGCTGTAACTCAGTGATACATCAGTATTTGTTACTTTTGCTGAAATGATGTAAGCTTATTTTTTTTGAGCAACGAGGTATAATACCATTAATTGCCTTCTAACTTCGCGCACACAATATTCTGACATTCCGAGGTGTTGGGCTGAATGGAATAGCTTCATGCAGGGGTCGTCAGAAGTCAGGTAGATGACACAGGGCTTGCACGCATGATTGTGTGCGTAGCTTCTGAAATCTGATCTAGTTCACTGGAATAAAAAGCACTCCAGGTTTTTGGGTTGCTTTTTATTTTTGTTTTATAGAAATGTTTGCCATAAAGATTGCTCTGAATGTTTTACGTGCTTTGAACAGCCAGCTAAGTATAACTGCACTTCTGTATGAAGTCATATGTCCTAAGAGAGTGAAGTCTACATACTCTGTGAGGGCTCAGCAGAACACCCCCGTGCTTGCTTAATGCTCAGGTATTTGGCTAAATTGCAGCATTAACAGTTACTTACATACTGAGTGTATGTGGCAGGGTGGTCCCCTATGAACGCAGGTACAGCTAAAACCAAGATGCAAATTTATTCAAATTTCAGTGCAAGATTTAGGTGCGTTACCGCTGGGAGCAGAGACCTTGTTAACAGAAGCAGCAGATCTTCTGTTTCGGGTTACCAAAAAGTGTTTTAACTCGTTACTTTTCCAAGTTTTATTTTGGACACCTCTGGAAGGCATTTCTGTTAATGATTTGCAGGCATTAGAGTATGTCACTGAAGGATAAAGTTTCCTGGTAAACTAACTGACTGGCTTTTAAAAGCTTCAGATCAAAAGCATTGAAATTTAGCAAGGAATTTCATGTGGAATACATGTCTTGGTGATTAACAAAGGTACATACATCTATTTGCTGAGCTCTGCTTTCTCCCAGTGCATTGGTTGTTGATTATTTTTAAAACTGACTTTTTAATTATAAGCCTCAAGGGCCACTTCATCAGCTCCCTGTGATGACCCTCTGCTGAACCAGTAAACTTGTACTCATCTCATTTTGGTTAATTGACCTGTTATTACATCCATGCAGCCATTGGGCCACCTTGGTTCACTCATTTAACACACACAGGTTGTAGTTTTTCAGAGGTTACAGGCAAATGTGCTTCAGGGAGCTGCTGATTTTTGCCAGCTGAGTCATGTGCTTTCACAATCCAGTGTCTGTTCAGTATATTGACTTCTTGAAAGCACTCTGTAATTTTTCCTTTTAAAAAGTATCTTTGAGGGGGTTTGGGGTTATTTAATTGCAATGCCAGAACTGTACAGAATGACAGTGATTTTAGTCTAATAAATCATGTTACTTATTAGCTGAGTTTCTTCATACTTGTTAGTACTGAAGCTGTGAGCACTATTTATTTCATTAGTGTGTACATTTTCGTCTTGCTGCTGAAGACGGCACAATCTCTTTGGTCAGTTTTGTCCTTGGTAAAGAGCCTTTTCTCCCCACCTCAGTCAGACCAGATACTCAGGTGATCCATGAATCATCTTGTTCCCTGGCTGATGAGCTCCACTTGCTCATCAACCTTCTGGGCTAACCTGAATTTGTCTGGCTGATGAAATGAGGTTGCAATGAAGGGTCTGCATCAACACAAATAACTAAGTGGACTGTGTTGCTGTTAGTGCTGTAATTCAGTAAAACTACTCTCAAATGGTTTGAAACTGTGTTCGTGTCACATTTGTTTTGTGTCGAAAAACTAAGTATTTCAAAACACTTCAAACCCACTCCCTAGCACTACTCATATTTAAAATGTAATTATCCTTCCTCATCCCTGCACTCCTCTTCCAGGAGCTGGATCTACCAACCCCTGACTTCATGTTGCACCACACACATCTTTGATGGTTCCTTCAAGTTTCATGCTGGGTATATGGAAGTTAGCATATTACACTGAAGTTTTCATAGTCTAATACATCTCTGAGATCAAAGACAGCAGCTACTTTCAAATGGGAAGTTCGAAGAAGGTGATAATGGAAGCACCATTTAGAAACTGTTCTATTCTTTGCAAGCAGACCCTGCCGCTCATTCATGAAAGCTGCCCTATGTGTAGATAAAGGTTTAAAAAGACGAGGTACTGAAAGCAAAAATAACATTTTTGGTTTGTTGTTGTTTTTTTTTTTTTTTTTCTTTCAGTGGGTGAGTTTGTGAGCGATGCCCTTCTGGTACCAGACAAGTGCAAGTTCCTTCACCAGGAAAGGATGGATGTGTGTGAAACTCACCTGCACTGGCATACTGTTGCTAAAGAGGTATATATTCAGCGGTCTTAAAATTTCCTGCCTGCCCTCTTTAGACCTGTATCACTCTTCTGAGGATGCGTTTAAATATAGCAGTGATGTGGAAAACAAAAAGCAGGTGAATGGCACTTTGTTCTGCTTTATAAGGTAGGAAATAGGAGTGACTCTGCTGAGCACATCAGAGTCCACTGTTGGATCCTTAACGTCAGCCTTTGAGCATTGACCCTGTTTCATAGCACTGTTTTTTTTCCCCACATCCACTCACACACCCAGCATGTTTTTCTGCCACCTCCAGCTTCTTGTGTTAATGCTGCTCTGGAACTAAAGATTGGTCACTAATACCTAGGCTTTGCCTTTATCATTGTCCTTAATAAAGATATTGGTATGCCAGGGGCTTCACAGAGATCAAACGGGCCTCAAAGAATGCTGTATGTGAAATTCAGCATAAAAGGGTAGGAGAGCTGATAAGGCATAGGACTAGCCGAAGACGTTTTGCAGTCAAGCAGAGTTTTTACACGTTACCAGTGCTTTACTGAAAACAGAAATAAGCCTAATGTTATAACTGCTAATGCCTTTCGGACATTTTTGTCCTTATGTAGAAAGATTGTAGGAACAAAAACTGAGCTTCAGGAAGTTCTGTGGCTGCTATTTTGCTTGGAACCTCTTTATATGTTATCCCACCTTCTGGAGATCAAAATTGAAATGAGCTTAGCAGCTTTTAAAATTTTCAGTTCTTACTTGAGTCATGCTGCTGCCCATCAAGTTTAAGTGTTTAAAGCACCAACCTTCATGCAGGCAAATTCTAGTCCATTTTAAGTACTTGCAAACTTGGAATGGCATAGCCTAAGAGAACATCATTACTGTGCACATTTTTTCCAGCTTCCTCCATGAGAATGTTGTTGCTGTTTTCTATTTTCTGTAGTCCTGTAGTGAGAAGAGCATGAATCTGCATGACTATGGCATGCTACTGCCCTGTGGAATCGACAAGTTTCGTGGTGTGGAGTTTGTTTGCTGCCCGTTAGCGGAGGAAAGCGACAACCTTGATTCAGCTGATGCCGAAGATGATGATTCAGATGTCTGGTGGGGTGGCGCAGATGCAGACTATGCAGATGGAAGGTAAGAGTGACTTTCTACCCTTCAGCTTGTTATTATCATCTTATTAAAAATGCCAAAAATCTGTCTAAAAGACCTCAGTGTCCAAGAGTTGCTGCTCCTTGTAAGTGAACTTGTAGCTACAGCGGTTGAAAACATCAGTGTTCTGCTCATTTATTTTTAACTTTCTACAAAAAAGCTTATTGTTAATCTAGTTATTGCGCTTTTGATGCCTTCATCTTTTCTTCAATGAGAAGTATTGCCTTATAACAAAAATGCTTAAATGCATACTTTTTGACAAATAAATACTAAGTACTATACTCCTAAGATGCTTCGTGTGCAGTCTGGGGTACTGCAGCAGATACTCAGCCAACCGTTGGAGGTTTTGGAATATCTTAACTCATAATAGGCATTAGCTGTGTGCCATTAGTACCGTAAGAATATTTTTCTGCTGACAATTACTTTCTAAATATGATCTAAAAGAAAATCCTTTTTAATATCCAGCCTTTGACAGATTCATTAATACACTACCGTTAAGTTGGAGTAAGGAGGTTTCCTTTGCAAGACAACAGTGGATGGGAAAATATGGTACTTGCATTTACCCTTTAACGTCCCCTGTGCATGTAGGCTGATTTTGAGCCAAATATGGGTTACGACTGTGTTATAACTGAGTGGTCTGGTGCTGTCAAAGCCTTTTCATATCACTCTCTCGAGCATGTTAGACAGCAGTTGTGAGAACATGTTACGTCCTTGCAACTGAATTCAAACAACTCTCTACGATGGCTTTCTTCATAAGACTAAGATCTACATTCAAATTCTGTTTGTGCTCCCTAGACTTCCAACACTTCATACTATGCTAATGCAGTGTTTCTACTTAGATGATGATCCTGCACCTTTTACAAATACTATACAAAAATCAAAAAACTGGAGCAGATTACAAGTGGTTTCAAAGAGAACCCTGAAAATAAATGGGAACCAAATGAAGTGAATAATGTGGAAAGTTAATAGTTCTGAATTGCGTTAGGTTTGGCGTTTTTAATAATCCAGATGGAAACAAGTTCGGCAACAGCATAGAGATGAAGGACGGAGATTGAATTGCTGTAATTTGATGCATTAGATGGCATTAAGACAACGAACAATTAGAAACCATGTCATGGTGGGCATCTAAATCTTTCCTGACAAAGCATTAGTAAGTGTTGCAGGGAAGAGTTCTATGTGAATAATGGAATAAGTTTAACTGAAGTAAGTATTTCCCCTTTGTGATTTCCAGTTTCTTCTCATAAATGCGACTGAATGGTCAGGGCTGTTCGATGCAAAAAACCTGCAACATTGCATCTTCCACCTTGACACCTTTAGGCTTTTTTTTGACTTGTACTTCCAACAGCTGTCAAAGTATCACAATTTGTAACCCTTCCAGTGGGATTTGTAAACAGCCTTTGGCCTGTTGCTGTGTCACTTCTATATATTTCATTTAGATTTTGATTCGAATATGTTCTCTTAGAATATGACATGAGTACAGACCTTGTTCTAATTGCCACAGATTTGGTTTTCATCTCTCATATATATATGCGCACACACACAAAATAGATACATAGATCTATCTTATATACCTATTACCTGTCTTACCTATATATTTTATATTTGTTATATATTATTATATATCCCTATATATAAAATGCATAGTTATAAAACCCCTTTTAACTTGCTATTCTAGTCAGTTTTGTTCCTCATAAAGCAGTTTTAATATCTGAAGAGATGAATTCAAGAATAACTTCATAAATTTTGTATCCTTTAGGACTAGGAGCTGTAATTGCATTTGAATCCGTTTCTGAAGTTCCAAGCAAATACTTATTATTTTTTTGTTTCCTCCCCTCCCATAGAAGTGCATACAAAAGCAAATTGAAAAGATCCTTTTATGGGGCACTTGTACTTCAACTGCTGATGAAGAGCCAAGCAATTTGTAGTCCTTTTGCACTGACTCACTTATATTTCTTGCTGCCTCTTCAGCTTCCCAACTGCATTTAAACTGTGTGTACTGGAGCCAGAAATACTCTTGAAATTTAGTCATATGTATAAAAAATTTCTCAGGCAGCAGTAGGTGGTAGTTCAAGTTTTGTGTGTATATTCATACATACATGAGCATATGTTTGTGTGTATATAAATATATATAGATGCCTTAGTCCTGAGCTGATTGTGAGGGAGGAAGGAAATGTAAAGTAGGGGGACACTGTCCTAATGCTAAATTCCCAATATTCTCTGCTATTCAAGCACCTCTGTTTGAAGTGCTTACTTAAGTCTACATTTTTTCACCTTACGTGGGTGATCTCACCCTGACAGTGTTTGCTTCGTCTTGAAGCCTTCTGATCAGTTTTAAAATCCCTCTGTGTGTAAGTACATCCTTGGCGTGACATTGCATGAAGGGAAGAGAAGGGGCTGGCAGCTTGTGTTCTGGCTAACGCCGACACCGCTGCTCAGCAGCTCCAAAGCAAAGCCCTCAGTCAGAGGAGATTTGGGTTCTTCACAGAGCCCCTCTCTGGGCAGGGAGGGGTTACACTATTAGCAAATCAGTTGGGCAAAGGACCCATGGAAGTATTTTCCTCACTCAGGAATCGTGATGGCTTTTACTTGGGTCAGATCAACTGAGGGCAAGTTGTTGGTGTCTTCCAGTTGACGACTTTTAACGTACAGAGGGTGCACTCCAAATCATGAGACACTCCTTGTGCCTTTCAAGCGAGGGGCGCTCGGTCATTCTGGGGAATTCTCGCGTTTGCTTTTGTGGGCACTGCTACACGTACTCTGTTCATGCGAAGATAGGAAAATTAAAAGACAGGAGCTGGTCCTTTAGAAGGATTTTGTTCCCTTACTCTGCCTTGGGTTTGTGGCGGGAATTCCACAGCATTCCTCTTGCAGCAGGTAATGGGTTGCCTTTTTTTTACCCATTTCTACCCAGAAGTCATGATTTCTGGCTGAAATTAGTTGCCAGTACCACATGAGAACTTCAGTAATTGCTCTTCTATTTTTTTTGTTTCATTAAGATCTGTGCTTAGTTCTGTTGTGCAAATAGGGTCTGTTAGATGCTTTTGCCATGCATATCTCAATATATTCCATACTTAGAATCACCAGGTGGTCACAGAATGGCAAGGCTTGGAAGGGACCTCAGGAGATCATCTAGTCCAACCGTCCAGCTAGAGCATAACCCGCTCCTCGCACCTCACAGAACTCAGTCTGCTGTAAATGACCCCAGCTGCAGGATTTCCTATTCCTTGTTTCTCACATGTGGCTGTAGAGCCTTCTGCTTGATAGCTGTGGGTTTGTCTCACCCTGCTTGTGCCTGGTACCTCTTCTGGGGAGTGAAACCTCCAGGCTGATGGCTCCACACTCCCAGCTCTGTGAAATGGTACCAGAAAATGCTGGGCACAAACCCTCGTCAGTGGGTGGTGGCAGGGTGACTGCTGCATGCCTTGGTGCATGGGCCTTCAGAAGGGCTGTGGCTGCTAGAAGACACCTAAGTCAAAGCAAAGGTGACATACTTGAGGTAGAGGTGCCAACCTGAAAAGCAAATTATTATATCTTCGTTTCTCAAAACTCCTGTTGTGACAAAGCAGAATCCAACAAATGTAGGTGACGTATTTTGAAGTAGCTTTATACGTCAAACTGTTCAGATCTAAATTTTAAAATATTTGCATTTTTGATTCTGAATATTTAGAGAAAACCGCACTGCAGCCATTCATTTTGTAAACACCCTTTTTCAGGCTGTCTTATGTTTTTACCCCCAACAGTTGTCTCCGGAGCACAGCATTTTCTTTTTTCTTTTGTCACGGGTGTTTTCTTCTGCACAGGAGGAAGCAAAGCTCAGCAGCATGTCGTATCTGCGCCATCGGAGGGCACGTGGAGGCAGCTTGGGCTGCGGTGCCATCACAGATGGACGTTCTTCTGCCCAGAATCTGATCACTGCCTGGGTCTGGGCGTAAAAGGATGTGGCTTGCCTCATGGTGTGGCTTCTTGGCAGTACTTGGGGAAAGGAAGGAGGGTGTATTTTGGTGGAGGGTGTGATATACCCCCTTTTTGTTCATGAGGCCAAGAGGCAGGGTCTGCCCATGCTTTTGAAATTGCATCATGTCATGCTTGTCCTGAAATAGCGTCTAACTCTGACTAAGAGGTCACGAGCATTTTTCAGCAGTGGCGTTCCTTGCTGTTATCCACATTTTTAATTAAAATTTACCTTGAAGACTGCCTGAGGGACAGCCAGCTGCAGGTGCTGGCTTTCAGTATAGCTGCAGAGCTCTCCCCGCATAGCTACAGCGCAGTCAAGTGACCTGCAAGCTCTGGCTGCCCTTGAGACTCGGCACAGCCTTGTGGCCTTCCTGCCTGTACCTGGGCACTTGCTAGAAGCTTTGGCGTCCTTGATGTCCAAGGTTGAGCATCTTTAGGAGCGATGGCCAAGCTGGAAACTTCCAGGTTTTCTCTGTCTGCATCGGTCTTGTACTTGCCTCTCCTCAGCTTCCCATCACTGTGCATGAGACCTCCTGGGCTTTCCTTCCCAGCGGGGGAACAGGCTGTGGTCTTTTTCCTCTTCCCCAGCAGGGAAACTGAGGCACAATAGGTCTCGCTGTTGAGAATTATATGGAAAGCTTTTCTTTAAGTCCCGTGGCTCAGGAGCAGAAGATAGTGGCTTAACTTCAGCCAAGTCTCATTTTTCTAGGCAATCTGAATATATTTCAGGGTCCAAAACAGGAGGTTTAATTTCTCATTGTTTTCCCTCAGCAGGTTAGGCCAAATTAATTTTGTCTGTTTGGTATATAAAACCTATGTTCAGGCTGATGTAATGATTGGGTAGTCTTGTAAATGTCGCATTGTAGGGAGTAGTATATTTTATAAGGGTTTGGTTTACAGTTCCTCATAAACTTCTGCCAAGCAAAGTTTTATGGTTTGTTCATACTTGCCATTAGGACAGTTAATACAGTAGGTTTTTTACTACAATAAATAATCCAAAAGGGTGCAGTCCACTGTGTGCTGATCATTAGGCATCTGTGAAGTAAAACTAAAATAAATTTGTGCTATGTAGCATAGTAATCGTTGTTTTCTCTGGGTTTGCAACCCTGTACCAGACTGAGCTTAAGGACCAGTGCTCGTCTCCCAGATGCTGCAAAAAAGTAGTTAAAAGTGCTGCATCCTTTTGATAAAGAGCTTCTCTTTTTTTTTTGTCAGTGGTATATGGAAAAACTGACTTTTTTTCTTAATGGCATCTTCCAACTCTAATCCAAGAAATCCTGAAAGGCTTTTAAAACTTGTCAATTTTTTCTAATGGTGCAAGCAGCACTGTATATGTGCTTAGTATGCTGAATTGTTTCCAGGTGAGACCCTATGCTTTTAATTACCAGTCTTGTTCTAGCTTTTGGGGAAGAGGAGTCACAGGGGCCTGACAGAATTGCTTTGCTGAGTAATTTGTTAGAGATCCTCACTTGACATGGAGGAAGCGTACCTTTAATTTCTTTTGCTTTCTAGCTCTTTTTATGTCTTTATGACTTAAATGGTACAGAGATGTCAACAGACATTTTACATAGCATCTTCCATTCAGAAATGTCTGCGAGTTAACCTCACCATCAAATTACTTGCAATTGAAATTCCCTGGAGTGCTGTCATTAAATCAGGATGTCACAAGGTGTGTTTAAATTGGCCATGGTCACACAGTGCCCTGACCTGATGTGACAACACACCGAGTCCTGGTGGGATGTCACCCTACAGCCTTGCCACAAAGTAGGCAGACAGGCAATTGGGATGTCTGCCTGTGGCACACGTTTATGAAAAATGCCTAAGTTTAAATAGTGACACATAAGCAAGTACATTTAGTAGTATACAAGAGTCAAGTATAAGAATTTTAAAAGCCAAATTTAATGGGGTTTAGTAATTTCTATACTTGGGAAATTCTCTGTCCTTTTGCAAGCGTAGCTTTGACTAGCTACTGCTTAATTCCCTTTGGCTGGGTCTCTGTGTGCCAGAGCAGTGGGAGATTTAATACAGGCAAGAGTCAGGAAGCTGTTGATGTTTTAACTGCGAAAGCAGGTGACAGCAAGTAAATGCTACAACCGGCGTGGCCGTTCTTTAGTGTTCTCTACACTCAAGGTGTTCATTGATGAGGACTATCCAAACCATGAAATCCTCTTGCCTCGTTTCTCCCCATTACATCTCCCTGTGTCCCCCTTATCCTTCTTTTTCCCCTGCTCACCTCTTCATCGCCCCCCGAAAATATATTTGGAAATAGAGCATGAAAAGAAGACCCTTTAGGGGATTGTTTGACCTGGGCATATTTCTGGCCACTGCATATTAACTGATGCTCTAATCTTCCTTATCTATTGCTCTGTGGCATTTGAACTACAGCTGGAAGGAACAAACACAGCTTGAACACGGAGGAAAAAAAAAATGGCAAAGCTAGGAGGATTAAGATGGTGATGTTGATACGCGTTGCCTCCTCCCATTTCAAAGAAAGGTTTCTGTGTTGCATTCCCAGACAGCCTCAATGGACAGGCTTTTAATCATGTGTGTTGTGTTGGCCATTGGCAGCTGTGTGTCCTTTAGTTTAAATACACCTGGAGTAAACCCCCACTGGGGCAGCGTGGCCCCTGGAGTGTCAGAGTCCCCATGCGGTGGGGAAGTGCTGCATGCCTGAGGAAGAGTCAGGCCCTGAACAGTGTCTGGATGTAGAACATTGTTGATGCAGAAATCAAGGGGGGGGGACACGACACACAGATCTTTCCGAGATTCTTACAACTTAAATATTTCTATTTCTACCCGTTTCTTCATACTTGTATCTACTATGTAGTGACGTTATGTTTCCTGACCATTCTTCCCTCCTCCTTCTCTCCCATTGTTCTTACTGTTAATGTTGTCTTGCGGCATTGAGTGAAAAATCTGAGGCTTAATTGGAAGTCTAGCTCTGACCCCCCAAAATTTGTCTGAATAACATAGAGGTGGGGTATCTGGACTCCCTTTGAAGTTTTAGCTATTCTAAAGCTAAAAAAGTGTTAGTGATCAAGAAGAAGGAGGGTGCCGAGACTAAATTCTTCATTGGAAACATGCTTGCTGGAAGAAAAAGAAAATCAACATTTTGCCTCTGAGTATTCATCTGTTCTCAAGCCATCTTGTCACTCATGTTAAAACAAACAAGTTTTCGTTGATGTAGGCTTTATTATTAAATTGGAAAGCAAATTTCTAAAATTTCAGTCATAAATGCTCCAGTGGGAATCTCCTAAATGATTCTTTAAAAAACCCCAAAGTATTAAAAAAAAAAAAAAAAAAATCCATCCTGTACTCCCCAAGCACTTGAACTAGTAAAACTGAACCAGACGTGAAGTTGGACCAAGGGTCTGTACTGCAGATTCTGAGAAGCAAGAGATGACTGGCATTTGGATAGATAAAAAGATTTCCCTTTTTCCATTTTGTACGGACTGAGCTGTAGACTGTTTGTACCCCTGAAATTTAAGGAAAGCTGAACCTTGTGCCAGCAGCGGTATGCCTATTGCAGCAGTTCAGGGTCTGCTTGGTGGGGAGCTCAGTTGTCCGTGCCACAGGAGCAGGGAGGGCTGCAGCCCGAGGCAGCGTTCTCATCAGCTGTCCTAGCAGAAATTGTTCCTAATTGGGAGTCAGTGCCCTAAAATGAACACTAGGAATTACAGAGTTGCTTAGTTTTTCTTGCTTTTTTCCCCTCCTCTGAAGGTTGCCATCAGTATAGGGTAATGCCTGGTTTTGAAATAGGTGAATTTTGCACTATGTTAGTTGTCCATCGTTAAATTGGTATTTTAGAGAAACTGAATTCATTTGGGGAGAGGAAGTGTTCTGATTTTTGCAATACAATATTTCAGCTAATTCGTCGGAAGGTCATATCTTGTTTTGTGTAGCAGAACTGTTAGAAACTGAAATAGAAGAAGGTGCTTTATACTTGTTCTAAAACATCGTTAACGGTACAGCTTATCTAAGAACTTCTGTGGTTTTGTAAGTATTTTAATGATAAAACCTAATTGCTTTTCTTTATAAATTAAACTAAGGCATCACCAAATTACAGGCATAATATTACTCCTTATATTGAATATCTCTAGAAGTATTTTTTCCTATTTGCATATTTTATATGCTATTAGCATGTTCTGTGTCTCACATTCTTACATTAATCACGTTTGTCATGTTGGCTGTTACTTAATGTTCGTATAGTTCATGATACATTTTTAGTAACAATTTTTTTCCTTTTTAACGTGGAGGTTGTTAAAATAAAATTCAGAAAGCATAGAAACACCAGAGCATTAATGACTCTAGAAAGACTGGTAAGTGTTGAATTTCTTCTTAGGACAAGTAAAGTTAGAATGGAATTGATGAAACAGCGCATTGCTTTGAGAGGTAATTACAGTGATGCTGAGCTGGCAAATCCAATCACCATTTGAGTGTAAGGCATTAACTGAAGTGATGGATGAGGCTATGGGTGGAGAGAATTAATCTAATTGAGGAAGTGATGAGAAGAAGATAGCCTGGCTTTCATGACCCCTGATGAAAGCAGTTTGCTAGCTGTGCAGTCTGCCTATAGGACTGAAGTGAATGCTGAGCTTGTTTCAGGAGGTTGATGGCATCAAACCTGCCCATTCAGTAGAAGGTTGACTTGCAGAGAAGGGTTACATTTTTTTGACCTCACAAAACAGAGCCACCAGCTGCTGTGTTTTCCTTAAGTAATGGGCAAAAATTTTATAAGCAGAAATTTTAAGTGTGGGAGAGAAAGGTTCCCCGTATATGATTGTCTGGTAGTAAACTCAGAAACGCTTCCAATATGTCTGCGAGGTGTTCTGAGAAGTTCTTGTGACATCGTGACATTTAAGCACTGTACTATTTATAATGCATGAAAAAAATAGGAAGCGAGAAATTTACAGCTGGGTTTTTCAACACATACTGTCACGCCAGCATGACGGCGTGCTGGTGGATGCATAGCTCGATACCCTGACATAAAGTTGTCCAGCAGTTGCCTTTCAGTGATATTTGTGGTCTGTACTAGAACTAAGGGCTCAGCATTGGGGTGGTTCGTAGAAATTTAATGATTCCACCTCTTGTGAGGTTGTGCTATTAACAGCACAGTGTAGTAAAGCATTTTCTGCATTAAGTACTTTTTATTCCTTTGCCTTCTAACAAAGGCCACACTCTTTGAACACATGGATGAAACAGCAAAAACATATGGTGGGGTTTTTTTCCCCCTGTCAAAAAAGGTTTCTAATCTTGAATGTGAATGTTTTGGCTTTGGTTACGTGATGACAAGCCATTTCTTTACATGGGATCTCTATTTTGATCACTGGTGAGGAAAAAGTTAACATTCAAATCGTGACTTGAGTGAAGAAGAGGAGGTTAAACCAGTAAAATGTTGAACTGGAGAACTGGATCTATGTTTGTTTCTGCCGTGAAAGTCTTCTGCTAGGCTCGGCATGCTGTGGCCACCAAAAAAGCTTGGTACAAGAGGTGCCCCTTTTTCTTTTGGCTGCATGGGTGGAGATAACCTGCTCTGCAGAAGTCCTGACCTCTTGCAGCTGCTGCTGGTGGCAGCTGTATTTAAAAAGTTTAAGATGGCACATCCTCTGAAAAATGCTATTTGGTGTCTTAAGTTGAACATCTGGAGTTATTACATGCTTCTGGTATTTTTTTTTTGTTTGTTTGCTTTCCCAATTGTAAACCAAAGTTATCAGTCCAGTTTTACCATGTCGTCATCATGTGAGTGTACCGAGATGATAAATTCCACAAACAGGGCAGGTACTCGGTTTGGTACGGAGTTCACGCTGTCTGCCTCGGATAAGCTGGGGGATGCAGGTTGGACAAAGAGGCACTGAGGAGTCCTGCCAGAGTATGGCAGACGTTTTGTGGAAACAAATGTGTTGTAACAGAAACAGATTTTTCTGCTGATTCTCAAGCTGGCTGAAATAGGGCTACACAGGTGACCTTCACTCTTCCATCACATTGAGTCTGAATGCATTTTTGATATCAGGATTTTGAATGTAATATTTATTCAGTGTCATCAGGCTCACAGAGCCTGATTTTGTGTGTTTGTGGATACATTTACTTTTCTAGTTTTTAAGTTGCTCTTTAGCAAAAATAATCAAAGTGAGAAGGAATATGGGTTCCATATACTATTACTCTGTCCTTCTCTAAAAATGACATACTACTTGCTGTATCCTCCATCTTCCAAAGAAAGCTGTCAGAACAGCAATACCAGCAAAAGCTTTGTTTCAGAGAGAAAATTAGGTCAGTTTTGAAAAAGTAGTCTTGTGTATCAGTCAACAGGTGCCTTCTGTGAAGGCACGAGACCAAATGTTACATGCTGCCTCATAGGCCTGTCTTTTTAAGAGGGTCAGCTGTGGAAATAAATTTCTAACGGTATAAAGTATACCTTCTTGTTTAATGATGGGGAAAAAGATGAATGTATATGTCAGAGGCAGCCTATGTGACACTTCTTGAAATAGCTTATTTCAATTTTTTTTCTGTTAGGAAATGTGAAAATAAATATAATTGCAACCTCTTCAATAAAGAAAAAAAAGGAAAATAATTAGAAGTGATAAAATGAATGTCTGAAAAATGCTAGGCAATATGAATTGCTTGTCCTGACTTGCTGTGCAATGGAGGGTGCCCATCTGAGTTCTTAAAAGTTTAACTGTCTCTTAATAGGTGTTTATATGTGTCTGAATATCACATTATTTACTCTTGTTGTGAGATACCTGATTTACTAACCTACCATAATCCAACCCTAATGAAAATAACCAAGGCAGGTTTTAAGCAGTTTGTGCTTTTCTGGTCACTTAACAGACAGACCAGAAACATTGTTGCTGAGGTACCTTGTGGGTCAGACGTCCAATTCTGTAAATCACTGTAAATTTCTGGACTTTGATGCCAATAAACCATTTAAAAGATAGGTTATATAGGCTGGAGGACTGGCATAACCCTTTCTTTCCTGGCTTTGTGCCTAATCTCACAACTGCAGTGCAGTTTAATCCTTGCCCTTCTGTCAGTTCCCACCTCCCCCATACTTCAGGAAAATAGACCTTTTTGGTATAACACTCTACTGCTGGACTTTCAAGGTGAATGCTGAAATCTTCATTTCACACTTGGTTTTTACTTCCTTTCTTCTCTTCTACCCCATGTAAAATCAGTTTGGTAGTTCTTGTTTAGATTTACTACCTGGATACTCAGTTTCACATGGTTAGTATACTCAGTGTAGAAGTCAGCTAAGTGTACCAAAGCCAAAGTTAAATAACAGAAGGTACAGGGGGGGTGAGTGCTCATGTGCTGTAGTGCACCATTGGCTTAGTTTTTTAGCTTTAAGTAGTTCCTGTGTTGACTCGTTTGTTTAATTACCGACAGCTTTCAGAGGAGTGCAGTGGTAGGATCAAACCTGGTTCCTGAGAAATCTCATCCTTCGGTCAGAAAAGCTTTTTCTAGCATGCAAGGTTTGGAAAAAAAGTTAGATGGAAAATACCCAGGTCTCTAATGTGCAGGTTTGTTGAGGGAGAATTTGGTTCCTTGCCTGTTAGCTTTCTGATTTGCTTTTAACCAAAAGCCTGGTAATTAGGCCATCTAAAGTGCGCTCATCTTCTTCTTTGGATTCCAAGCATGTGTCCTACTCTTGTAATTTGTTTTGTGTTTCTGTTTTGCATTTTCTTTTAAGGCATTAACTCTTAAAGCGCGTAGAGGTTCACAGTTGGATCTGTCCGTTTCCACTCCCACAGTTAAAGAACTTCGTGCTCTGGAGCTTTCCTATACGCAGGGATAAATATATATCTATGCTCATCATTAATCTTCATCTGGAAGCAAAGCTGGACCCAGACTGAATACTTGACAATCCAGTCCCATAACATCTTTCCTGGAGTTCATTTGGGGGAGCTGTAGAGGCTGGGGGGTGGAGGCTGTGCGTTTGGGAACCTGAAGCATGAGGTGCTGAAACTGGGATGATAACACCTGCAGTAGTAAAGGTTATGGATGCATAAATTACCATCAGCTTGGCTTGTTAGGCTGAAAGAGCACAGGCTGCAAGTTACATGCAGCAATTGCTTCTCCTGTGTTGATTCCCACAGCTGCCTTGAGCCAACATGTACAGCCCCTCTCTCTGTAAGTGATGGCGGCTTGTTGCCACTCCTGATTTGGTTCCTCTCCTGGAATTAGCTTTCTCCCAGCTTCTTGCTCAGGCTTGGTGGCTGGTAAAAACCACAGCCCAGGTGGAATCTATTTGCAATAAAATAATAGTTGCAAAGTCTAGTGAATGCTAATCTTTCTAGGTATTAAAACATCTGTCTTGAACACCTTTTCATTCTTTTTTGCCCACTGATGGAGTATAGATGGTTTTGTCCCAGTTACTTGGCAAAATCATGGTTTAAATACATCCAAATGGATGGGCGTTTATTGGAGACAAACATGAGGCACTCCCCAAAACCAGTAATTACTTCATAGTTATTTGTTAACCTAAATTGAAAGCTTTGCCACATTTTTGTCTGAAGTTAATAGTTGCAGATGGAAACATCATCTTAAATTGTAGCTTATGCTGTGGCCCCATGAGTTCTGAACCACTGTTAGAAAGAAAACTCATCCTTCTTGTCACCTGTGTTCTGCCTTTGTCCCTGAGGTGGCTTATTGGAATATGGAAAGGAAACTTTCATTTACTAACGTTTCCTTATTTCTTGAACAGCAAGAGGTAGCATAGTTCGCTTTCCTTCACTTTCCTTTACTTTTCTTTCAGTTTTATCTTCACAAAGTAACACAACAGTGCATGCTTCTGAGCGAAGTGAATAAATAATACGTTGGTGCCAGCTCTTATTGCAGTGATGGATTGAGAAAAGGAAGTTCCACATTACAGATCCATGGTTCAAACACTGCTTGTAGTGATGTGCTTAGGCGCGTACTAGTAGGGTTGCTAGAGTGGTACGCGTTTTAAAACCAGAAATACGGCCATGGGAGTGGTCTGTACGTTTCTGTTGGAGTCAGTGGAACCGATCACCTCTTAAGGCTGCCTGGAACCCCAATGTGTCTGCAGCATCAGAAATAGAGCTGAAACCACCGAACTTCAGATACCCCGTTTCACCACGCACAGGAGCGTAGATGATTTGTATTAATGACCCAGTGTGCTATTTGGACGCTCAAGGGAAGCGTCATTTCCATGATAGAATCATAGAATGTTTTGGGCTGGAAGGGACCCCTAGAGGTCATCTAGTCCAACCCCCGCACAGTAAGCAGGGACACCGCTAACTAGATCAGGTTGCTCAGAGCCCCATCCAACCTGGCCTTGAATGTTCCCAGGGATGGGGCCTCCACCACCTTTCTGGGCAACCCATTCCAGTGTTTCACTACCCTCATTGTATAGAATTTCTTCCTTATATCCAGTCTAAACCTACCCTGTTTTAGCTTAAAGCCATTACCCCTTGTCCTGTCACAGCTGGCCCTACTAAAAAGATTTTCCCCATCTTTCCTATAGGCCCCCTTTAGGTACTGAAAGGCCATAATTAGGTCTTCCCGCAGTTGCCTTTTCTCCAGGCTGAACAACCCCAACTCTCTCAACCTGTCCTCACAGGAGAAGTGCTCCAGCCCTCGGATCATTTTTGTAGCCCTCTTCTGGACCCGCTCCAACAGTTCCATGTCCTTCTTGTGCTGAGGGCTCCAGAGCTGGACGCAGTACTCCAGGGGAGGTCTCACCAGAGCAGAGTAGAGGGGCACAATCACCTCCCTCGACCTGCTGGCCACGCTTCTCCTGATGCAGCCCAGAATACGGTTGGCCTTCTGGGCTGCCATCGCACATTGCTGGCTCATGTCCAGCTTTTCATCCACCAGCACGCCCAAGTCCCTCTTGGTAGGGCTGCTCTTGATCCTTTCTTCCCCCGGCCTGTACTGATACTGGGGGTTACCCCGACCCAGGTGCATGACCTTGCACTTGGCCTTGTTGAACCTCATGAGGTTCACACAGGCCCACCTCTCCAGCCTGTCCAGGTCTCTCTGGATGACATCCTGTCCTTCTGGTGTGTCAACCGCACCACTCAGTTTGGTGTCTTCTTCAAACTTGCTGAGGGTGCACTTGATCTCGCTAAGTCATTGATGAAAATGATAAACAGCACCGGTCCCAGTACAGACCCCTGAGGGACACCACTCGTCACCGGTCTCCATCTGGACATCGAGACGCTGACCACTACCCTCTGGATGCGGCCATCCAGCCAGTTCGTTATCCACCGAACAGTCCACCCATCAAATCCATAGCTCTCCAATTTAGAGAGAAGGATGTTGTGGGGGACCGTGTCAGAGGCTTTGCAGAAGTCCAGATAGATGACATCCATTGGTTTTCCTTTGTCCACTGTTGTCACAAGGAATGGATTTTAATATCCCACATGTGAGGAGGTTGAAGTGGAAGGTTCAAAGCCATGATGACATCTGTGTCCACCATGAAAGGAAAGTGCTGGCCCTTTTGGCCAAAAATCTCCACTGACAGGAGACTGAGATACACTAATGTTAGTAGGGGAGGTTGCAAGGATTTTCATGGCTGCAGTCAGCCTAACAATTTGCCTCTGTTGTTTACTGCTGAACTGTTAAATCCAGATGATGATAATAGGGCTTTACAAATCTGTGAACTTACCAGTGTATCAAGTAATTTTTTTGAGCAGCCTTTGAAAATTCTGTCACCGGCACCACTAAGCTAAGGTGAAATGTCAACAGTTTCTTGTAAACGAGACGCTGCAGTCTGTGGTGCTAATAAAACCGCGGCTGGGATGGTGTCAAGGGAATATGCAGAAAAAGCTGTCAAGGTGTCATGATTTAACCCCAGTCGGCAACCAAGCACTGCACAGCCACTCGCTCTCACAAACACACCCCCCCCAGGTGGGATGGGGGACAAAGTTGGAAGGGCAAAAGTAAGAAAACTCATGAGTTTGAGATAAGAACAGTTTAATGATTGAAGTAAAATAATAATAATAAAATGAAAAGGAAAACAACAAAAAGAGAGAAACAAAACCTGAGAAAATCAAGCGATGCAAATGCTCACCACCTGCTGACCCATGCCGAGCCTGTTCCTGAGCAGCCATTGCTGCCCCCCCAGCCAACTCCCCCCAGTTCATATACTGAGCATGCCATCATATGGTATGGAATAGCCCTTTGGCTAGTTGGGGTCAGCTGTCCTGGCTGTGCCCCCTCCCAGCTTCTCATGCCCCTGGCAGAGCAGGGGAAGCTGAAAAAGTCCTTGACTGGGGTTAGCCCTGCTCAGTAACAACTAAACCATCAGGGTGTTACTGACATTCTTTTAGTACTGAATCCAAAACAAGCACTGTGCCAGCTACTAGGAAGAAAATTAACTCTATTGCAGCCAAAACCAAGATATACGGTATCATGGTTCAAGGAGAAACAAGACTGAGTCATAGAAAAGAAGGCAAAATGTAATAATACCAGGAAATAAACACATCTTGTGTTATTATTAAATAAAACTCCAAGACTTCTGAGAAAAGTATCGGTATCCATGTTCATTTGGTAGTAACCCTTTGTTTGAAAATGGTGGATTTAAACTGATTACTGTGATGAAAGGTGTGTGAAAGTTAGACGCGCTGTCTGGGAAACAGCACCGTGGTGCTGGTAATTGAGAAATGTGGATGGTACCAGAGCATTTAGTATGACAGGGAGAACCAGCTCTACACACTGTGCAAGAAAATAGGGTTTTATCTCTGTTTGAAAAGTTGATGCTTTCTTCCAGATGTTGAAGTATAAATTAATTCCCTTCTCTGTTGTTCTCTGTAGTCCCTCTCGCGTGCATGCTCTTTGAAGAGCCAGGATGATAAGAGTGGTTCAATCCAAGGAACTAAAACCAGGCATGATTTTTCATCTTTCTTACAAGGCGTACTACCATTTCTAATACTAATAATACGCGAAGTCCACCCACTGTCTGTTTGCAACAGAAGCACATCAAGTTGTAGCATTGTTTATATTAAACCTGTATCTTCAAGCAGAGGCTCCAAGTCCCCTGCTTACTGACAAGTACTGGGGGCTCTCCTCCCTCCCCCTGGCTCCTGAGGAGTGCTGCTGAAGGGCTGCATGGTAGTCTTGCTTTTCTCGCGTCTCTCCTAACCATGGCCTCTGAGACAGTGTGGTCATCTTCTGTTGGCACTGCTGAGCATGGTTGCTGTGACTGAGTCTTCATGAAGAGCGCCCGAGTTAGTGGGTAGCCTTGATGTCTAATGTGAAACTGTTGTGTATTCGTGCCGTTTGGTCTGTGATACTGAGCGGAATAGCTGCGCGTGATTAAACCACTAGGATAATGCCCGTCCAGGTAGTTTCTGGTATTTGGCTTCATTCAGGAAGAAACTTCTAAAGAGAGCATAAAGCACTTCACATCCCCATCCCCTTCTCTTTGGAAGACAGTACTAATAGGGGAAGAGACTAACTTGTCTTTGTATAAATAAAAAAAAAATAGACAACTGGGAAAATAATTACTTCCAGAGAAAGCCCTGGAGTGCTTCTTTAGAACCCAAGTGTAGTTTCACACTTCTGTACAATGAGTGTTTTTAAAACCTGGTAATAGGGAAATGACCTTCTAAAGCCCAATTTCAGGCATCTTAATTATATAAATATATGGCAATTCTCTCACTTCCATTTAGGTATCTAAGGCAAAGCCACTTCTACTTTCATTGTTCCTTTTCCTTGAAACTTGCAATAAAATATAATCCTGTGAAATAATACCCTTGTGATTGAGTCTTGCAGAGTATGTTGCTAGCAGAAAGATGAATTTTTTTTTTAGGAATGATCAAAACAGTAGAAGGAATATTCCAGTTAGTACATTTTTGTACAAGCTTTTTAGAATGTTTTCAGGAGCCTGATCCTCTAAACTGTTGTAGTCTTCCATTACTTCTGGCTTTTTGTACCTTCTCAGATGTCTAGTCCTTCAGCAAGTCATAAAGGGGATGCAGGTGGGGGCTGCCCTTAAGCATTTTACTTGGGGCAAGTTACTGGAGGGGAAATGAGGGCCTGCTGTAATCGTGGGCATAGCCAACCAGTGCACACAGGGAATTGTCTTCTTTCATGCTGCTCTCTTTGCCATCACGCTCTCTTTGCCATCACACTCTAAAAAAGAAAAAAAAAAGAAGAGGGGAAAAAAAAACCAACAATGCTTGGCCTTGATGCTGAGTATTTCCCAGCAAAATGCTGTGGACTAACATAGCTGACTTGAGTGCTTTTGTGTAGCTAAAAACAGATGGATATTGGATGCACGCATACAAATTATTTTTGAAGTGGCTTTCGGTGTGACTAATTGACTTTCCTTTGTTTGTTTCATTAGGTTGGTTTTGTTGTCCTTTTTTAACTTTATGAGCTTGCCAATATCTGAGAGTGATCATTCATGTGAAAGGAAGAGGAAAAATAATTGCACTTTTTTATAAAGCATGCTGTGTTTGTAGCTTAGGTGAGAGAAAGACAGAGTGCAGCTTGCTTTAATGTTGAAAACCATATGGTGTCTGATGCTCTTGATCGAAGTCTACATGTCTTATACTCAACATCCCTAGCTTAAATGTCTGTAGCTAGCCAAGACTAGAAGCCCCTTAACCTGGAGATCAGAAGTAGATACTCGACTTACAAATCCATCTCAGTCTTGCAGTTGAAAGGTGATAGTGCACATATAGCATTTATTTCCTGCTCATAAAAAGGTGAAACACTTGGTAAGAAAAAGAAAACCAGCAGAAATCTATTGTTCAGAAAGGAGTTACTAAAAACACAAAACCAGAAAATCTCTGACATACTGAAATCGGAATGGCAGGGGAAAACCACACGACGGAGATGGTGAAATTTCTAAGCCAGTGCTTTGAAATCAAGAAATCAGGAGAAAGAATCCAGTGGGTTTGTGCCCCTTTTTCAGTCTTTCTCCCATGTAAATGGAAACAGGTCATTCCTTATTCGGACTCCTTTGCAAGTTAGCTCTTACCACATCCATTCATATAACCTACCTGGGCTCAAAAGCTTCATTATTACTTTAAGTCTCCCTTGTGTTTCTGGAGGCCAAATATTTCAGGGAGAAAGGAACAGGAGATTGAGTCTTCTTTCTATAGAGACTTAACTTTCTCTGAGTAGAGTTAGGCTTGTGGCATACAAGATTTTTATCAATAAATTTTTTAACTTCTTAATAGAGTATTAAGAAAGATTGTGCTGTCCTCCTATTTGCTCTCAGTTCACTTTCAAAACTGTAGTAGGCAACCTATTATAAAATGAAATATTACAGACTTGGTCTCTGAAATGAGGTGAAGGAGAAGTTGCTAACTTCACAAAAAAGGCTCTTCAAGCATACATGATGCCATGAAAAAAGATGCAAAACCAGTTGCGTATGAAGGTGACAAAAAGTCACTGCATTGTTTGAATATTTAAAGATCATTTACTCATTAGTAGTGAATATAAAGGGGAAGATCAGATTAACAAACCTGAGACCTTGCCACAGCTGGGTGCTGAGTTAGGAAGCCTTTCATAAGCAACAGTAGCAGTAGTTGAGCGTGCATTTTTTGGCCTATTGCCTGTGTATCATTCAGAATTAAGAGTGAACCCAGAAAATCCTCAACATGCTAAACCACCAAGTGCATTTGCTAGTCAACTGCAGCATTCCCTCCTGTTGTCTAAGACTGATTAAATCCTGAGGATTTTAGGCAGCTGTATGAATTTAAAGCACTATGATGGATAGCAGTGTTTAGCCCGATAGTTTGGGGTTTCTTTGTGAGCGTAGGGGTACTTGTATTGCCATCCTAATACGTCGGTACCATGGGTCTCTTATGGAGTCCTTTTAGATCAGCTGTACAGCAGTGCTGGTAGCGCAGAGCATCTGAGCTGAGCTTGCCATGCTGAATGCGTGCCTTGGCTGAGACAGCAGCCTCATCGGCAAAACCGCGCGGCTTTCTCCTCTCCATCAGTGCTGCTGTCACATAGGAGACCAAAACCAGGTCCTCTCCTTCTGTTAGGTCCTGAATGGCAATGTTATGGCCACCGTCTGCTTCCAGGTGCCAGATGAAGGTAAAATGTCAAAAACTAACGAACAGTCAGCTAAATATGAGTAGCAGCATTGCGCGTTGACTGTCTCTGTCCTGTCCTTTGTGAAAACGTCTCTGTGTGCAGTTCCTGTAGAAGTGGCTTTTCCATTCACAGCACTGCTTTAACAACAGAACAAAACACTCAGCAGTCAGCGTAGAGAATTCTGGGTCAGTTCAATGCTTGGTAGTCCTCTGTGAACAGCATGCAAATCAGTCCACAGTGAGCTTCTGAGTAAGGTGGCTCCTGGGTGAGAAAGTCCCAAGGAACTCTGTCGTTTCCATGTCCATGTGAACTGAGTGTGTTTTGAGCTAATTTGAGCTTCTTTCAACATAAAAATTGATTTGTTGATGGCAGCGTGGAGCAAGCATGTTTGGAGTGTTACTCAGCTGTCAAAATACGATATTGCTGATGGAGATTCTTTTTCCATTCCTGTGCAAAAGGAGGAGCTCCGGTCTGGCATGTTGCTGGTTTTATCACTGCATTGCTGATGTTGACTTTTTTGGGGGGTTTTAGCATTTCTGATTTCTTACTCGTTAGGACATTCCAGAGTCCCTGATTCTTTCTTTTTTGTTTAAAGGGGAGGGAGGGAGATGGAGAAACAGGTAACTTCTTGTCCTTACAGTGTGTCTGAATAAAATATTCTCTGCTGTTATCTTGAAACCATTTTGTTGCTAACACATCATATTCATTTGCTTCATTTAGTGATGATAAAGTAGTAGAAGAACAACCAGAGGAAGATGAGGAGCTAACAGTTGTGGAAGACGAAGATGCTGATGACGATGATGATGATGGTGATGAAATTGAAGAAGAGACTGAGGAAGAGTATGAGGAGGCAACAGAAAGAACTACCAGTATTGCAACCACTACCACCACAACTACAGAGTCTGTGGAAGAGGTTGTCAGAGGTAAATTCATGGGCATTTAGCTTGGGGCTGGAAAACTGGTCCTGCTGCTTTGCATATTTGCCCTTTACGACAAAAAAATGTTCCAAACAGCAAAATACCCTAAGTTGCAGCATTGTTATGCTTTGGCTTCTGTGATTTGCACATGGAATCCCCTCTCCCTTCCCATTACAAACAGGCTTTGGAGGTGTCTGTCTACAAAGTGTGATCGTTGTGTGTGATGTGGATGGAAGCAGAAAGGTTGGTTTTATTTTAAAGTAACATTAAATAAAATTTGACTGCCATATGTAGCAAATGACACAGGAAAAGCACGTGTGTGGGTTACCCCGTGCCTGTGTTGCAGAAGGATAGGGAGTGTCAATTCAAAGCAGGAGATAGCACTAGCTGGTTTGGTCTCTCATATTAACAGCAGGGATCAGTCATTTTGTGTGATTTCTGTTGGATACCCGTTTCTAATATTTCTCCATGAACTAGCAATTCAATAAAATTAAATGAATTTAGAAATAACTGTGCAGAAAAGTGACTCTTAACTAATGAGTTCTATTGGGGGGGCGAGGAGGAAATAGGAATGCATTGCCTAAAAAAGAAAACATGGAGCAAGAAAGAGCTCTTCATTTCTAAAATTTGTTTTTCATGATATTATGTCGTTAGTAACATAGCATTTTAAACTTTGAATTTTACCTTAGTCCATGGACAACATAGCAACATAAAATTTTTAAATGCCACATTTCTCCTGCGATACATATTTGAATGAATTATCCTTTCCTTATATTTCTATTTTAATAAGTACAATTCCATATGGTGTGAATAAGTGCTGGAGGTGGTGGCAGAAATTGAGATCAAAGGCTACAGTTGAACAGAAAGGAGTTGGGATGTGCAAGAGGCAGAGGAAAAATGGCAGCAATTGGGGTGGTCATGAAACGAGGCAGAAAACATCTGGCCTGGCTCCTTTCCTCTCCCCCTGCTTTCCCACCCCCTGCTTCTGGGGATGCTCAGGACTGAAGTGCCAGCACAGTACCCCCGTTTTGCATGAGGCAGCGTCCTTTTCTCTTGAACCGTGGTGCCGATGTTTGGCAGAGCAGGTACGGAGCAGAGGGACACTGGCTACAATGCATCACGCACGCTGGGGACAGAAGGGTGCCCGGGGGGTGCTTTGGAAGCACCAGAGTTCCTTCATTTAGGTTTTTCTGTTCGGTCTATGTGCAGATAAGCTCGCTAATCAAAAGTGCTAATGCTTTGCTAAAATCACTTGCAAATGTTTTCTTTCTAGGGCCGGCAACGCAGTCTTGTGCGTTTCTGTTTTATATAACTGTATTGAGTGTTTTGCTCGGTTATTGGAGAGCCGATTCAGTGAGGAGGGGGCGGGAGGAGATTATGCTTAAGTCTTTAAACCAATTAAATATATTTCCATATGTGAGCTTTCAACACCTGGGGATAAAATGCCCTGTTCTCACTGGTAAAATGAATATTGAGAGAGGAAAAAAACAAGAACACTTGACTTCAATGGGATTTTGTATGAGTGGAAATGAGGACAAATTAGGTAGAGCGTGTTTCTTCACTGAGCTGAGCATTTCAAAGAGGTTAAGATGTTTAGCCTTCAGGAAAATAGTGTGTAGTAATATGAATGCAAAATACAAAAGAGATAAGGCAAACTATTGAAGCCACCTTTTAAAAAAACCTTTGGCACTGTATACACTTGCTAGCTGACTACGAAGCTATTGTCCTGTTTTTCCCCAGTCTAAAATTTCCCACCTTGGGTGACTATGAGTAAAATAGGTGCTGCTGCAAGTGAGGTGAGGCAATCTGTTACCGATAGAAGTTTTCAGTGCAGTTCTGCCACAGCCCTTTGGGCTTTCTGACCCCCAGCTGTCGCGGGGCACGGAGGGTGCAGAGACTGTCCCTGAGTGTGTATAACTGGTCGAATGCTTATTTATACATGTAGAAGTGTCCGAATAACTTAAAGCCTTGACCCTTGCTTCTACTTCCTTTGCTGCACTTGAGAGTAAGCGTCCTATGCAGGGCCCCTGTCCTCCTGATGCAGCCAGCAGATCCAGCGTAGGAACTTCGGTGGTGAGCATCTCCCATTGTATTGCTGTTGCAAACAGAAAAGTTTATCGCTGTCAGTGCAAATGAAAGAGGCAGAGGTGCCTTGTAGACAACGTACTTATTAAGAAGTGGTCCATCCTATGGAGACACGTTGAAAGCCTTTTCAGATGGGGTTAAGTGTCAGAGCTTTGCTCTCATGGACGTGAGCTCTGCTCAGGCTACTTTTCCCAAGCGTTACCAAGTGCAGTTCATAAAACGTATCCTAGGATGCTCATCACAGACATGTTACAGCCATTTTTAGGTATCCTTTATAAAGCTGTAACTAATCTTACGTCATTACCATTAAAGAGCCCAGAGAGTGGGTTTGTCCAATTTGAGATGAGTTGCTTTTCATATGTGAAATCAACAAAGAGCAACTGTTCTGAAACCATAAATTAGGATCTAATTGTGGGCTGGTACTGAGCCCTTTCTCCCCCAAATCAATGGAATGATTGCCGTCAACCATAAATAATTGAAAAGCATAAATGTAATGTTATACTTTAAAGACACTTGAGCTATTGTAGAATCAATTTGTCAGGCAATTTTATTTCTATGCTTATTTTAATGAATCATGATCAAAATAGCAATAGCTACTTGCAAACTGATTTCCAGTGAAAAAGAAGTTATTCTTGCCTAGAGAATGGGAGAGGTCATTGGCAGGAGGACAGTCTTTTCATTCAGTTTCTGCAGCCACCATATTTTTATAAGCTATAGTGTTTATTCAGAAATTGTGAATAATTTTTTCCTACCATGGTACTTGCCAGTGTTCACTTTCTGCCTTTTGTGAAAGACCATCTCTGCTCTCAGTTCATATGGAGTAGGGCAGCAAACCCAGTTTAAACTTTCAGATACGCTCTTGCTGGAGTTCAGATGTTAAATCCAGCCAATTGTGGGTCTGAGGTTGCAGGGACCCAAAGAGTGAAATTAATGTCAGGTCGACATTTTTCACCTTTGGTCACTGGGAGTTGTTATCACTGAATTTGTACTGAAAAAAATGTGGCTCGTTTATGAAGCCCTGCAGGGAAACTCTGGCTCTTGACTTTTGTTTCTACATGGAGCAAGGGACGTGACCCTCTGCTGGCCAGGATTTAAACAAGGGAGCGGTTTGGTTTCTGCTGTCATCGTCGCAGCATCACAGGTGTTGCAGAGCTGCTCCCGAGGCATCCAGGTTCCAGGTGATTTTTCCAGCGCGTGACTGAAGCAAGCAGGAGCGCTGCTCCCCCGTCACGTGCAATTGTTTGTGGTTTCGTTTCTGCTCTCCTTCAGCACAGTAGATGACAAGAAAAATCTGTCTCTTTTGGCATACAACAAAGAATAAGCAATTTCAGCTTAGTGCTTCCCATCAACGTAGCAGTCAATCAGGTCTCATTTAAAGGAGAGCAGCGGGGTCAGCTCAGCAGCCTGGCAGAAAGCGCTTGGCAGCTTCTTCGCACACCTGTCAGCAGATGCGGGGGATTCAGCAGCATAAGCATGACCTGCCTCGTCTAGCGTATAATGTTGCCCTTCAGCAATTGGGTTTGCTTTCTCTAATTCAGCTGGATTTCTTTAAACAGTTAGGAAAGAATTTAAGCGGTGCTGCTTGACATGACATTTTAACTGTGTTTACAATCTGCAGTTGCAGGCGAGAGACCATATGCTGGTTTCCTAGCAAGAGAAAAGTAGCCTGATGTTTGTATGGTAGCTCTTAGCTTTAGTGATCTAGTATGGGTGTTTTGGGCTGAAGATTTTTATGCCTAAAAGACTTTAAATCCATTCAGTGACAGCTACCGTCTATTCTAAGGCAAGGGAGGTTAGCCCTGATTGCTAGACCTATCAGATGTAAATTTTGGGATAATGTTAGTAGCGTATGCTAGATTAGTTTGGCTTTTATTTTAACCCTGCATAGCTTTGCCCCACTTTCTTCTTTGAAAGGTTATTATCTTTCTTTTAAAGTAGTAGTTCCTTGTTATTCTTCTTCATTTGCTTCAAGACTATGCCGTATACTTTGGCTGGAAAGTGATAATGTGTAATTATATTCCATATTAAGAAAATACCGATGGATTGCTATATGAATAGAACACATTATAACTCTACTGTTTTTTTTGTTAGGAGATCTTAAGTATGATAATCTAACCTATGAGCAAGAGCTGATAAAATTAATCTAATGGATTTGCATTAAAATAACTGGTAGCTTTTTATTAGACATTATCATTTAAAGCACAGCTATTCCACCATAATATAATAATATGTTGCAATTGGAAGAAATCTTTTTTATGATCTAGTAATCTTGTTGACAGAAAAGCAATATATTATTACTATTTTAGGTCAAGGGCAAAAGTACTGAAATACAAAAACAGTGGTAGTGTTGTTTTACATAAGGTTGGAGGGTGGAGAGTGGTTTCATTTGAAAGTGGTTTCATCTTCCCAGAATAAATGCCCCGAAAACCTTCTTTCCCCAGAAAAAATGTCGGGTTTACTATATTGAAGTGGTAATTAATTGAATATTTTGTTTTGCTGTGTAAAAAGACTGGAATGCACTTTTGGGCTGATCCTCATATTCACTGCCTGGCCATGTCAGCATAATCATGATGTTATATGGAAACGATACCTTTTCTAAAATACACATAAATTCATAAAATTTTATTGACCTACATTTAAAATCAAGCTGGGCTTTTTGTTTTGGTTCTGGGCATCAGTAGTAACTATATGGCACCTTGGTTTAAAATGTAGTTGTATTGTGCACAAGTAAATAGAAAATGTATTTTCACACATTTGTTCCACTTCAGAATTGTAAGGCTTTGTATTCTAGCCAAGCATACAATTAATTTCTTTTCGTATTCCAAATATGCCCCTCCAGTAGCTAAAGAATAAACATTAAAGGGAGAAATTAAATCTTAACTGCACAGGATGAAAATTACAATTTTAGGGCATTCAACAGTTTTAGAAGAGGTGTTCTTCAGTATTGCATTTAAAAGTCATCATTTTGCTTTTTTCTTTTGACTTTCTCCGTATAAAGTGTTTTAGCAATTGTGTAGCTTGTGCACCAACTTCATTCCTAGAGAATGTGCCAGCTTCACAGCTGTCTTCTCCTAATTCCAAAAGCCTCTTCTGAAATTCACTCTTGTCTTTGAATACTCAAACTAAAATTTGGCTGCCTCTTCTAACCATATATTCAGAATGAGGAAGTTTTGTTTCAGTGAAATTATCTTTAAATATTCCCTTTTGATTAATTCATTGAGCAAAACAGTATTGTGCCTTTTTGGAACATGAACAGTGTAACTAAAAGAAAAACAGTGCATTTACTCTTGTCTAATTTTTCTCAGCTACTTAAAAAATGGAGACTAATATAGATACATATGTATTAATATCCTCAAACTATAGCTCTCAGTTCCTGAAGACACGGAAACTGAAATTACTCCAGTTGTAATATTATATATACACTAGCGCATGGTAAAGTGGAGCATGTACTTCATGATATATATTTGAGAGGTTTCTTCCTTTGACCTCTCTTGCATTAATCGATTACTCTGCTCTTTAGTGAAATATAAATGTTAAAATAGAAGCTGGTGATCCCATATACTGAAGCAGCTAAGTGGTTTAGGTCCTTGTTTAAGACTTGTTCGGGTCCCGTGAGATTACGATACTCAGCTTGAACTGATGGCAACATAGACGAAGCAGGCACGGGCCAGTGCTACTGAGTTGGGTCATACCTCTGCTAGGATTTATTTGTCTGTACTTGACAGTATCAACTTCAGACCCAAAGGGCTGGTATAGAGAGTCATCAGTACAATGTATTTTCCATTACCCTGGCTAAATTAAAGAACTTGTAATATTTATAAGCCAGCATGATGGTATCTTTCAACTGTAGCATTAAGGTAAAGAGGTTTTTTAGAGGTGTTTAACATAGGACCCAGCTTCCAAAACAGGTGAGAGTTGGTAATCTAACTCTTCCTGTTTCTCCTTTTTTTTTCTTAAATCTCTTTAGATTTAATTTCTGGTTGAAGTTCAGGATTAACTGTACCAGCATTTAAATGAGCTTAACTCTCATGATCATGTAAATAAATTGAAATCCTGAAGAAAATACTGAGTAACCTTGATGTTTACAGTGATAGAAGTATGTACATGTAGCTTTAATTTTTTTTTTGCCCACTCTAGAAGTGTAAATTTTATTTCAGATTCCTCAATTGAAAATGCTGGTGTTCGCAGAGTAAGTGTTAGTCCCATGCGGGGAAAAAAAAAAAGCATGGAGCTGAGATTTTGAAATAAAGCAATTATAATTTCACTTTGATTTAAAATCTGTTTTCTTCAAGGAACAGAAAAAAAACAATTTATATGGTAATGAAAAATTTTAAAATGCCATTCAGACATTCAGAACCATATTTTATATTTCCCTCTGTAAAAACTGATCATCAGAAGTATCTAAAATGTTTGCACATAAATTCTAATTAGCTCTACTTATAGCATTTTGGTAAATGAGTGTTTATGGAAGTACTTTCTGTAAAGCCACTATAAATCAATGTCCACATACTTGAAGACTCTGTATTTCCTAGGGTTCTGAAGTCTGTACTTTTCAAAGAAAAAATAACACAGTCAGTGCCAATGATTAGTTTTCAGTATATCACTTCAACTATTAATTTAAAAGCAAACCAAAAAAGCTTTGCCACAGCACTGTCCTTCAGGGAGTGATGTACCGGCTTGGTTAGAAACAACTCTTTTTGCATTGAGAGGCTGGAATAAATATAAGAAGCTTGGAATGAGGAAAGTTGAATTATACTTTTCTGATTATCTCAAAAATAATTTGCAATTTGGCAACTGTAATCTTTGGCTTAGAGCACAGAGAAGATGAGAGAAATTTTACTACTGAAGAAGGATGGTTTGAAAACTGTAAGTGTCTGAAAAAAAGAATTTAGACCGCTTATGAAGCTGGGTTGTGGCAAAGGCTTGTCCTCTTTAATTTATCCAGTCTCATGGAGCCAAAGGCAAAAATGCATCTTTGGAGGGGAGAGTGAGCGCATTCCTTAAACAGAGCAAAGCTCACCGTTAATGCTGTACTGGATACAAATTATTTGTCATATCGAGTAAAATTGAATTACACAGTGGCAAAAAGTAACTCATCTTTTAATCAGTTTTCAGCAGCAAGATAAATATATAAAGCAAAGACAGCTTTTATAATTTTTTGACGAATCATTTAGCAGTGTGTGCTGCCTGCCTGCTGCTAATATCTGTGAAAATATCATCCATCATAGGTGTTAATTGCTACACTCGATAGCAGTGGATGGGGAAATGGTATTTGGATTAATAGTCCAAGAAAACCTGTTGAATTTCGCATCTCTGCACTTCATTTCCCCATCTTCTCATCTGAGGTACAGCTGATGATCAAATGCAGTGGCTTTTTTCTGTAAGGAGAAGTGATGGGGACATGGAGGGGCATGGGAGGAGCAACTGGCCCACCAACAGGAGCCATGGGACCACTTCCCAGGCACTGAAGCTGGTTTAAAAACAGGCCTTCGCCCCAAAGCTCTGCAGAGAACAGGCCGTGGTGGACGGTGATGGTGACGCTGGGAAAGGGATGACAGCAGCGAGAAGTTTCCTAGACGGGACCAGCAACACACTTCCCTCAAACGGCACAATCATGAAACAGTAACCCATAGCGTTTTTCCCCTCTCCTGTTTAATCTTCATTTAGGCCATAAGCTGCTTGCACAGTAGCCCATTTCTCTCTGGGATGAAATAATTCGGGTCTCGCCACCAGCAGTACGGTTGGTGGTGCAGGCTGGAGGGAAGGACACCCCTCGGCTGCCCTGCTCTGTCACCACCAGCCTGATGGGTCAGGCAGGAGGCAGGTCCCTGGCCACAACACTGGGCTGCAGGGCTTCAGGCTTGCTCTTTTTAATAGGTAACCCTGTTGTTTTCTGAACACTTGTTCAAGTGCATCTTCATGTGTATAAATGTCTTTAGTTTCCGAATAGCCAATTCCTTGTTATCACTGGCACCAGTTGGGCAACTCGTGGGCAATTACCTTTGCTTTTGCATGTGCAAAAAAAAAAAAACTCTGCTGCGGTTGCTGTGAAAGAGGTACCTATAGGAAACTTCAGGTTAAATCTGTGAGCTGTTGCCATCCTGATAACACTTCACAGTGCAAAATGAAATAAATCAGACTTTATAGCAGAATTTGTATTTTGAAGGAAACCTAGAGGGCACTTACTGTGTGGGTAGAGGTCAGCCCGTAGTCGACATTAACTAAGAAAGACTTAGCTGTTGAGACCTTTGTGGTTTTTGAAATGACATTTCCCATCAGCAAAAATTCTCTTGATTATACCTGTCTCTTTAATGTCAAGAGTCACTATTCATTTTTAATTGACATGTGGCAGCTCTTTCAAGGCTGTGCAAAGTTAGCTTTGTGTGAAGATTTGACTGTATAATTGGATGGTGGGGCTGGATTTGGTTTTAAAATAAATCAGAAGAAACACTTGTATACTAAATGTGGTCTATAATTAATCATATGGTAGTATGCAATTCATTGTAATTAATGTGTTGTACAATTAAATATACTTACTTTATTTTTTCTTAAAGTAAAAAACCTAGTATTCCTTCACCCCCTGCTCTTCCTTTCCCCCTAATTACTTGGTACAGAATTGTGACATTTATAGCACATTCTTGATGGTCACATACACTTCGACCAAATGTATGCTCCCTAAAATTGATTCTTGACCTTATTTAGAGGTACAATATGTGAGTATGTTAAACACATGTGAAATTATATAATATTTTTAAGGAAATGTAGGTATACACTGTCTGCCAGTGACAGTTGGACATAAAATCTATTTATAAATACCGGTGGGGAGAGTGAAGTGATGGATCAGGACAGACTCTGAGAAGTGGGATTCTTTGTAGCCAACATCTGAGAGGTGATGAGCGTGTGGGGGATTTTCAGCGTTAATGCACTGGTATTTCTTCATACCTTTCAACCCTTAGGGATCTATCTGCCTTCCACAAAATTCAAATAAATGCAGAGAATTTAGAAGCTTCTAGTTGAACGTACCGGTTTGTCTGCTGATGCAGTGCGTGGGATGAAAGCAAATGAGGGGTGTATTGGTGTTTAATGTTATGTAGGTTTGAAATGACTTATGCAGCACATTGAAAGATAAAACTGTTTTTGTCTGTTTGGAACATTATTGGTAAAGGGCTATACGTTTACATGTGTAATTGGCTGAATTCCAAATTGCAGGCAGAATTTGCTTTGTCTTCCTTTAATTTGTGTGGTTTGGTTCTTCCCTCAGGTTTTCATGTGTTGCAGGATGTAGGCAGAGGCTGTGGCAGCTCACAATGAACACAGACACAAACCGTTTTGATTTTTTTTCCTGTATATATTCACTGGGGATGAGATTTCCTCCCATGGATGGGTTAAAGCTATGGCAGTAATTTTATATATTTGAGCTCTCAAACTATGAATTAAAAATCCTGTGCTGGGCAGCTTGCAAGAGGGAGTTTCTTCGGCAGTGACTATATATATAAATAGGTGTCTGAAGAGAATTTGTTTTCCTTTATAACTCATAAATATTTTGGGGTTTTGTTTTTTCTTTTGTATAAGCTAGGAAGCCTTCTCAATTTGGGCAGGGAATGAGTATATAGCTAAAAAAACAACAAGAAAAAATGTGCCTCCTCCCATTTTCAGGAGGGTACTGAGTGGGCTGCTTGGGCAGGAATCTCCCTGGGGCCACTGGCAGACCCCTCAGAGAGCCTGTGGTTGTACCCCTCTGGCCTGGAAGCAGACGAAACTTCACTCTTTTTACCATTGCCACCGCGCTGGAGCTTGTTTCAGGGCAACAACCCCTCAGCGTGTGTGGATAAAGTAGCTAAAACCATAAAAGTATAGGCAGGCTAAGGAGACTTAGGGGCACGAATCTGAGTCAGTTCAAAATTTACCTTCGTTGGCTCCAGGGTGGTTTTACAGGGAAGGGTTTCCCGCTCCCTGAAACACCTCCTTGGTGCATCTCTTTCCTCGCCCGCGTGCGTGGCCACGGAGAGGCACCTAATTAAGAAACCAAGACGATACCGTTTACATGCTAAATGTGGTTCCTCCGGGTCTCCTGTGACTAGAGGTGTGCTCTGAGCAAGCCGAGACTGGTCCCTGCCGCGCGATGATCTCCCGCTGGTACTTTGACGTGGCCGAAGGAAAGTGCGCGCCCTTCTTTTACGGCGGCTGCGGCGGGAACCGGAACAACTTTGACTCGGAGGAGTACTGCATGGCGGTCTGTGGCAGCGTCAGTAAGTGCCCCTCCACGCCTCCCGCCCCTCGGGAGCGGGCCCGGGCTCACACTAACCCCCGGCCGCGGTCTGTCCAACACCTCTGCTCGCTGCTAGATCCTCAAGTAGCCTCTCGCTAACCCAGCATGGTAGTGGGCGGTTTCTTGGTGCTGTGGACGGGGGTCTGCAAGTAGGTGGCTAAAAACCTAACACTTCCTTAGACAAGGCCTTCGCACTCACCTTCTCTTAACTTTCTGTCAAAGAATACTGACATTTTGTGTGTCTCTGTGTGTGTGTGTGCAATGCGTCTGCAGGAAAACCCACAAACTTTAGGGAAGCCTCAGGTAAGTTTAAAAACAGCTCATAGTTTTCACAGTGTGTTTGCACATATTGTTTCTGGCCTTTTTTAGTCAAAGCAATGTAAGCTTATTATACTACTAGAATATTTTTATGTCCCGTCTCAGAAGAACTGATTCTTTCTGTTTGTTTGGTTTTAGTTTGATTGAATACTTTGTGTGTGTTTGCAATGAAAAGGGGAGAAATGACATTTGGTTTTTAGGTTTCCCTGAGGGCCACTGATACACGTGGATGTGAACCACCTCCCACTTATTTTGTTCAACACAGCATTTATTTTAACGATCATCTTCCATGAAGGAAGGGTGTTCGCACTGTGATTTTGGTTTGAGAAGGATGGCTTTCTCCATCCCAGGGCATTGAATCAGATGCTGGATTTATCAGCTCTGTTATGGTTCAGGGGTCTCTGGTACACTCCCCTCCCATCTGCCTCACCTGCATTGCTCTCAGGAGAGTATTGGCTGCCATTTACATCTGAAACACTAAAGAGTGAGTATGTATCTCACTGTTCTGCCTGATTACAGGGCATGGAGGAGCAGAACAGAAGCAGCATGTTAGGGCTGCTTTTAGTAAAATACTTTCCAAACTGCACCTCGGAATATTTGCAATAAGTAGGAGGCTTAAAAATGCACACAAACACAGGCATCAATGTGTACTATGTGTGTCATGGAGCAGAGGAGCTGACCTGTATTTTACTGGAGCGGAAGGAAAAGCATTCATGGAGGCAGGATTGCTGCTCTGGTGCTCCAGCTGCATTTCATCTCAGCATCTTTTAGAGCTGTTCATGGCAAAGCTCTGTGGAGGGTCATGGAGAAATCTACCATGGGGTGAGTGAGGAGGACATCTCATGGATAGTGATCAGCTTCTGCAACAAGACAGAAGACGTAGTGAAGACAGAAAAGAACTAGGCAGTAGGTTGGAGTGAGGTCAACCATATATTTGCTAAAAGAATGACATTTTGAACCATTAAGTTCCTGTGGTAGGTTAAGACATTTCTAGAGATGCAAAACATGGTTTGTCTCTGATTGCATGCCCTATGACAAGCAAGAAAAACTGGGACTGTGTAACAAGTTAAATTAGGACAGCAGTAGCAAAAAGGGAATTTTAAAGAAGAAATATTTGTGCAATGAAAAATTCAGGGTATGTGATGTTGACGAGCAGTTGATATTGTAGACCTGGAAGGAGGAAAGAAAAGTAAGATGAAGATAGCTGGTTCAGGCAGATTAGAGGCATAGAAAAAACACTGCAGTGAGAGAGATATTGAACAATAAGCCTGGAAAAGCCCTTGAGCTCTTGCACATTTAGTTTCAGGTAGCCAAGATGAGGCTGTGTTTATTCTTTGCTGTTACAGCCAACAGAGAATTTGTAAAGGATGATTACCTTTTTCAGTCACAGGTGGGTGAATATCTTGCATAAGTGGTGATTGGATCCCAGACAAGAATGATGGCCATCAAAACTAGTAACAGAGAACAGCTGAGAAACTGAACCTTTTGCTACTTTGCATTTGGAGTCTCAGTTAGCAATTGAAGAATGACAGGATGAACATGATTTACCTGCACAAAGCTTTGGATGCTTGAGGCATTTGCCTTGGTCCGTATGAGGCAAATGAAAGTCACCTATCTCCGAGTACACCTTTATGATGTGTTTCAGCACTTAAGTGAGATCTTGTCCTTGGTACCGATCTAACATTGCTCGAAGAGGTTTTTTACCTGGCTGTAGCACAGACACCACCCTCACCCCGATCCCACAGAAGAAAAGAAAAACAGTGGAGAAGAGTTTCCATCTAGGCCACCCCTGTTCTGTCCTGTCTTTTGTTTGTCCCATCACCCTTAACTTAGTCTTTCTATTTGATCTTTGTGCCTCCCCCCACCCTATCCGTGCTTATTTATTCCCTTATTTATTCCTTTTCTCTCCAATGTTCACGTTACTGTCGTTCCCTTGTGTCCTATAAAAAAAGTGAGCCTCTCTTAGGCAAGAGACAAGATGGATGCTAAAAGCACATCTTTCCTTTGTCTAACTGTGGTTTGCTTTGCAGGATAAACTAGTCAGATTTTACAGAGAGCAATATGAGACAGTGGATAGCGGTTGGGTTTCTCTTGAACAGTAGGCAAAGATGGAAAGGTGGGATGTGAATTTATTTTTCTTGTAATGCATTGAAATTGGACTGAACCAAAACCTGAGGGTGTTCTGTTGTCACAAATAACTCGCATCCTATGAATACTGAAAGTATGAGTACTGAATACTAATATCCTGAACACATTGTCTACAGGGGAAAAAACACCCCATGTTTTACTCTACTTCCTTGCCGGTCTCTTTGCCTTCATCTGAAAAGGTGGGTCTGTCCTGTCATGCAAAGCCTTAGACTCTCTCCACTATCAACAAATTTGACCAATGCTTTGAGGTCTGACAAAAATGATTGGTCTGTTGGGTAGGAGCTACTGCTGTCAAATTTTTTCATTCATCACCCAGCTACGTGGGAATTGATATATAATTGCCCTAGAGTAGAAGGTTTTAAGGATCTTGTTACCAGTTCCTTCAGCTTGCCAGACCACATGCTCCCTCTCTATTGATTTTAAATAAGGATGCTCAATACTGTCTACAGTTTTTATTCAATATAAGGACTCAAACTTCTGCTGTGTGACTGGCCATAATGGCTCCTTTGAAGTCATTAGAATCTATCAGGCTGTTAATTCAGATTTAATGACCTCAGAATGGGTATGTATTGATGAGAATAAGCAGGAGATGATAAACTGCTGTTATCAAAGGAATGATTTCTGTCTTATTGCCACACTAAAAAGTAATCTACTGTAAGATTTTTTTCACTTGTCTCTTAATTGTTGCTTGTTAAACATCCTTAAAGCTATAGGAAATGTATTTTTTTAATAAGTACTATTTTGAAATTACATTAATGTTCAAGTCTTAACTTGGGGACACAAGGAGCTTCAAAGCTGGGAGAATTCGATCCCGTACATGTGCTTCATTTGTTGGCTGTCGCATAGGAGGCAGCTCTCCCAGCGGCTCCTGCAGCCCCGCCGTGCTGTGTTTCGCGCGGAGTGGAATTCGTGCTGCCGTGTTTTCATTCATTCTGCATCTAAAGCAGGAGTGAACTGTACTCTTGTGGCACAGTCAGTTTTTGAACACTTTGGCACATCATTAAAACAACCTTTTATAAAATAGGGGGGATTTCTTATGGTACCGAATTCCTACAGCTGACAACAGAGGGAAGCAAGGGGGTTCAGTGATGTCAGTTGCCTCCTTCCTTGCATAAACCCTGAAACCTAGTACTAAGTTTAAGTGTTAACACTCATTGTTTGGCTTTTGATCATTTTAGAGTACGATCACAGATTTTTGGGGTGAATTTACGTAGAATATTATTTCTTCTATGAAGTAAATGTTGTAAACTTACAAACTTGCTAAATCTCGGCGATTTTTAAGTGACAGATACTTTATTTCCATTTCAAATGGAAGATATGGAAAGAAACACACTAAAAGCTACAATTTGATAATATACATGGAATTTCAGCTCCCCTTAAATATAGATTAAAATATTGTCCACAAGACTAAGACTAATATGGGGGATCCACTCTTACTGCTTTTCATATAGGCTAACTTCAGCTTGCCAACAGATTAACATCAGTCTGTCCCTGATAGGAGATGATGTCCCTGATAAGATCAGTCTTAGTGGGTTTCCAGTTCATGCTGTTAAGCTAGGGGAAAATCTGTGACCTCTAGCTTTTTGCAGCGTCCCGTTTAATTTCTCTTCAGAGGTACTGCAAATAACAATCTGTACCTTCTAACAGCAGCGGCTTGTAAGGTGATGTTCCTCTTGTCAGTAATTTCCTTTATCCATTTGTTACTTGGTTGGGATCTTGACATCGCCCTAGTTAGCGGGAAGTAAAATGTTTCGGCAGCTAAACTCGCATGCCAACTTCTGGAGCGTGTCTAAGGCATTAAAGAACTGCAGGGCATTCCTGTATGCAGAATGGTAAAGTATACTGAGTTTTTAGCTAGGTAGCACATTTTAATCCTTTGTCTTCTTTACTGGGCGATTGCTCATTTTATCCGTGCAGCTACGGAGACTGCTTGAGCTTGAGGTCAGGTAGGAGGCTCAAGGACAGAAAGCAGGCCACGTCTAGAGCACATTCATCTGGGCTGGGGGACACTGCCCTTTCACTGCTTGGGAGCTTTATGGGGAATTGGCAGGCCTCTGTCTATAAAAGCAGCAGAGCTTGCAAGTTGCTTCATGCTAGGAATGCATTTTTTTTGACAGTGCGCCTGGGGTTGGAAAATACTCATTGCAGTAACTAGCTACAGTGCTAATTTGTCACAGCACTACAGGAGATATAATTTTAAATACAGAAGTCTAGTTCTGATGTTTCAAATCCTAAAAATAGCGATGTTGCAAGGAGGCATTTCACATCATAAGTATGAAGTCTTTTATTGGAATGAATAAAACCCCACAAGTTATTACAAATTCACTAAGCCAGTCACACTAGGACAACCTGTTATTTCATCACAAAGGCTCTTTATATTAAATTGTCTTACTGCTTCCCAAATTATCAGTAAAGGGGACATTACCTCTCAAGACATTACTTTAATGTGTCCCTCTCCCACCATCTCCAGTGTGAATTGCCTGTATCTGCTGGGTTTTATTTTCTCTGGTATGAAAACTCAGCCAAATCATGCGTCTTGGTGAAGTTGAGGCCAATTTCAAATAGTGTAGATGAAATCTTAAGAAAAAAATGTTTTTGCAGTTCTTTATTCATTGTGACTGCTTGACACTTATCATTCAGTGCCTAGGAGCTGTAATGAGATGAGACCTAATATAATCTATTTAAATTGTTAATTTTGACTACCACCTTTAGTGGATACAAGTGACTAATTTTCCACAGTTTCTTCATCTATATAAATTCACACTTCTATTTCATCCTTGAATTGCATGTGGAGCCAGTGTTGGACTGGGCTTTTTTAAAAAGCAGTTGGGTAAAGTTTATGATTCAAAAGGGAAAGGTGCAAATGTTTACATGTACAAGAGTTAGACTACTGATAACTTCAAGCACTAGGGATTTTATTAATGTTAATATATTGTTGTATACACTGTTTTTGCTGTAACTTGTTTTGTTTGGTCTAACCACAGTTCTTTTTTTTTTAACTGTGTGGCACTTGATGACTCCTGTTTACAACCTCAGCAGAAGGCATGTTCAGGAGAATATTTCTGTCTTGTATTTGTTCACAGCAAGCTCATTTGATGTAACAGGTGAAGAATTTAACGGTGTTTCTTCCCTCATAAATATTTAAATTTATGTTGACAAATGAAAAGAGAATTATCTTGAAGCAGAGTATTGCAAAGATGCTTGAGGAAAGTTTGCTTTGGGGACCTACTCCCCAGCATGAAATGAATCGAAGGGTGATCTGAGCAATTAATGGTCAAGATGAGGGTCAAATGGATATGAGCAAGGCAAAATTGCATTTCTCAGGGCTGGTGAAAAGGAAGTGGCAGTCACGGTTGCCAAGTTCTGGCTGTGCATGGATAGAAAATGTATCGTGAAGTTCTTACACAGAAGGATTTTTATATGAGAAAATTAACTTAAACCTAGTTTAGGTGGCAAGTATCAACTTTAGTTAAGGCAATAGATGAGAAATAATACAAATACGTTTTGGTTTTTTTTTTTCTCTCCACGAAGTCTCCATGAGGGATTCTCCTAAACTGTCTTTCAAGTTGCCTATTGTTTTGATGCCATGCCAGCTATTTAAATTATAACATATCAAAGGAAGATAGGATCAGTCTTTGCAAAGTAAAGTTCAAAAGGGAATCTAACTCTTAAAAATGCAATTTCTCTATCTCAATACACTTAATTTTATTTTCAGGCCAAGGTTGCTACATTGACCTGTAATTATTCTTGGAATACTAATGCAAGTTTTGAAATATTACAGGAACTATACACAGTATTTACAACAAAGTAGTTTAGCCTTGATGGTTAATAAAAACAATGAGATAACCCAACTGTTAAGAAAGGAAAGAGCATCCCTCTGGAACACTGGGTTCTCTTTCATGTATTAGCTCTCTTCATGTCACCTGTGCCTGGAATCTCTTTCAATTAAACTAGTAGATGTTTTTAAACAATGTGCTTTCTAAGCTGCTTTAGGAACATTCATCTAATTTAACAAAATTTTGGAAGCCAAGAGGCAGCTTGAAATTGAAGGTGGAGAAGTTGAGTCTCAGAATTGGTGATTCTTTTTACTGCTGCAGATGTGATCCCTGAGCATACAACCACTACTTTTACAGGGGGCTTTTTTTCTTAATTCAGTATCAACATGCATATGTTTTTTTCTGACAGAAGAATATACTTGTTTTTATCCAGCCTGTTAGTCCATGTTTTGTGCTTTCAGAGTCTCTACCATTGCAGTCAGAATTTTATGAACACCACTTTATTTTCAAAGACTTTTTGGCTGTCTTAAATATAATTGTGAAAACATGAGCATAAAGCAAAAATTCAAGGTAAATAAACCCCGGCTGAATGTTTATGTGATCAGGCTAAGTGATAAATATGTAGTTGAAATGTATGAACCTTAACATCGATGAATAACTTAATGAGCGTTTGCAGTATTATGCATCTTTGCTGAAAATTAACAAGTGGGCAGCTGGAGTTGAGTGGCATGAAGGACCAGAGCACCAGGCTCTGATCGTGACGGCTCTGCAGTTACCTTCCAGGCAGGGAGATGTGCTGGTGAGCCATGAGGCAAAAGATCTGGCTCCCAAAACTCCTTGCCAGTCAGTCCAGGGGTGATGCCAACCCTTGGAGCGCAGCAGCAACCTGCTCCTTACAGGTAAAATACTAAGACTGGGGTATGTCTGGTTTTCAGTCTCACATGGTCTCCCTTGTGCTGTTGACTGTGAGAGGAACTCTGCCCTCCCCTTTATTTGTTAGTGTTAGACAGGGTTCAGAAAGCAGTCTTGGTCGAAGTGTGTGTGAAGAGAAAGTAATTAAAAATGAAAAGGAATGGCACTATGCCTGCCGGTCCTCCAGCTTGCAGTGCTAAGAATGAGAATAGTTGTCTCTAAAATGCAGTAGATCATAATTTATATATAGTATGAAAATAGACTTACTGTTCTGTGCCCCAGTATTGATCTCTGCTAGAAAGCATACCACGCTTTTCTCCAAGTAATTCAATTATATTAAACTTAACAACTTCTGATGTAAAAACTCATCCTGGTACTTCCTTTTCCCTACGTTTAAAATAATGGTAATTTGCTATAATCTTAGCTAAACCTTTCCCAGCCTTCATTTGTCTTGTATCATTCAGTCAGTAATTTGTCTGTTTTGTAATAAAAAGGTAATCATTATTTTCCTTCCCTTTTGTTTAGATTCTGTTCATTGGTTTTGCCACCCCCCTGTAAACGGAGTAGCTTATTCACAAAAGAATGGGGATACCATTTTGTAAAACCAGCTCATTTTGCAAGGTAGCAGTAGCAATAATAGAAACTCTTCTTGCTAAAGATATTCCATACGCACTTGTGATTGTCAGAAGTGCTATAATTAGTTGTGATCTTAGTCAACAACTGAAAGCTTTGATCTTAATCCCTCATTAATGTGGCGGTTGCGTATCTGGAATTCAGAGGCAATGAATGCACCCGCTGAATACTACACTATCTTTAGGTAATGCTCTCATTTCAAATGGTTTCCCATCTTATATACAACAGCCAGTGTCGTTCAGAAAGGGGACGTCTACTAATCCTTTCACTTCATAAGGGGTTAGTGAGCGACTGGTTTTTCTTTCACTGGTGAGGCTGATACAGATTTCTTTTTTTTTTAATGCAAAATACTAGAACAGGATCTGAAGGGCATCTTGTTGCAGTTTAATTCCTTTTTATTTTTCTTGGCCTTCTGATTCTTAAGAATTGTTACTAAATAGAAAAATGTGTAGAGCATAATCTGGCTGTATTATTGAACCTATGGCTCCAGGAAGGTTAGCATTTTAGAGTCCAATAAAAATTTAAAAAAATCTGTTTGGGAATTGACAGGTAAAATGAGTGGAAGTGTGAAGAAAATGTCATCTGATACCGCATTTCTTCCACACCTGTCAACACACACTTTTTGATCAGTCTTCATGTAGTAGTAGAATGAGTTACTTTATAAAACAAGCAATGCATAGAAAATGAAGTCTCCTAAGAGCAGATGCGGTCAAAAAAGGAGATCGGGCTGCAGAGGAATCCTTACATGTAACTGATGTCTGACCACATGTTCCCAATTTATTTCGAGAAAACATGCGACACATCTCTCTAGTCCCCCAAATGTATTGGAGTGCAAAGGATAGGATTTGTGCCAACAGCCGTGAAGAAATTTTAAAATGTTTCTGCTTTATGCCAAAGAAGGGAGGGTCAGTATTTTTCTAACTCTTCCTTTTTTTTTTCTTGGGGGGGAGGGCAGGCTATCGGTTATCGTTATGTTGGAATCACAAGGTTTTTTTAACACCCTGTTGCTAATTATGATTTTTTTTTTTAATACTGGATGGAGAAGTCACATAATCATTTGTAGGCTTTGTAAATACAGGGAGCAAAATCTTGTAGGGTTATTTGGTTTTAAGTAGAATAGTTACTTTTTTGTCAGAGAATCATTTCTGATTTCAAATTACATGAATAGCTAATCACTCATAAAAAGACCGCTTATGAATCGCAGTTAGAAAACAGAAAATTATGTGACCATTTCATCTGACCTTTCAATATTTTCCTAAACATACGAGCTGAACTTCTTTTTAATGAAAATTATCCCGCTTTTTTTTTACGAGTTTAAACAGCACCTCTGTTTGCAGAGTGAGATGTGGTCAGTGTTGGTGGGTTGGTTGGTCTCTGTGGCCACTGGCGGCCAGCTAAGTGCTCCAGGAGCAGTAGGCAGGCTGAGTCCATAGCGCTGGCTTTGCACAGGCTCAGCCTGCTCTGACCGTGCTGGGCATGGACCGGTGCCGGCAGCAAGCAGGGAGGGAGAAAACACCCGTTGTACCCCTTCCTTTCACACCTGTTCGCTGGCCAGGTTTTGGAAGGAGCTGTTGAAGCGGGATGTTTTCAAGGATGCTTTTGGGCGTAAGTTGTTCAAATATTTAATTGCACTTACTACTGAAAGTGGGTGGCTTATTTCCGGTCTGAATTTACAGCCTTATTTCTGCCTACCTTGGGTTTCCAACCATCAAACCTCAGTTGCTTCTTTCCAATAAAGCTGTTGCCAGAAATCTTCTCAACAGAGATTTCCTAGGACAAATTAGTAGTCCACTCCCTGGTGGATGAGTGTAACTGATTGAGCTTCTTACCATGTGTCGTGGTTTAACCCAGCTGGCAACTAAGCACCACGCAGCCGCTCGCTCACTCCCCCCCTCCCTCAGTGGGATGGGGGAGAGAATTGGAAAAGAAAAGTAAGACCCGTGGGTTGAGATAGAGACAGTTTAATAAGAGAGAAGAATAACAATAACAGTAATAATAACAGTAAGAAAATATGCAGAATATATAAAACAAGTGATGCACAATGCAATTGCTCACCACCCGCTGACCGATGCCCAGCCCGTCCCAAGCCGCGATCACTCTGCCCGAGCTGCGATCACTCTGCCCGCGACCGACTGACTAACCCCCCGAGCATGACATTATATGATATGGAATAGCTCTTTGGTCAGTTTGGGTCCTAGCTGTGCTGTACTCCCAGCTTGTTATGCACCTGGCCGAGCAGGAGAAGCTCAAAAAGTCCTTGAGCAGTCTGAGCACTACTTGGCAACAACTAAAAACATCAGTGTGTTACCAACATTCTTGTAGTACTAAATCCAAAGCACAGCACTATGCTAGCTTCTGTGAAGAAAATTAACTCTATCCCAGCCGAAACCAGGACACCATGAGACAGGTCTCCCAAGCTCCCATCAACCCACATGCCCATTTCTGAGCCCTCTTTCTTTTTGGGAGCTCATAGTGGAGAGCCCTCTGTGGTGGTATGCCAGCATTTTGCCTTTTGCACAAGGTTGGGGGAAGTAGCTTTCTCCGAGGCAGTATCGCTCCTCGTTAGCATTGCCCTCCTTAGCCTTAGCTTGACAGAAGGCTGCGGTCGGATACCAATGCACTGCCCGCAGCCAAGGTGACCAAAGGCCTGGGAAGCCTCTCTTAGCCGTATGAGGACAGGCTGAGAGAACTGGGTTTGTTCAGCCCTGAGAAAAGGAGGCTCAGAGGGGATCTCATCACCATGCACCAGTATTTAGAGGGTGGCTACAAAGAAGATGGAGACTCCCTTTTCACAAGGAGTCACATGGAAAAGACGAGGGGTAATGGGTACAAGTTGGTCTGGAGAAGATTCCGATTGAACATGAGAGGGAAATTTTTCACAACGAGAACAGTCAATCATTGGAATCATCTCCCCAGGGGAGTGGTTGACTCTACCACACTGGACTCTTTCAAGACACAGCTGGGCAGGGTACTGGGCCGTCTTGTTTAGACTGTGCTCTTGCCTAGAAAGGTTGGGCCAAATGATCCTTGAGGTCCTTTCCAACCTGGTATTCTATGATTCTGTGATCTTTTCCCGTGCTCCTGGGCACAGCCTAGCTGGCTCAGGCATCCAGGGCTGTGGTGTTTAATGCCTGGTCTTTGTTTAATTGGGTTTTGCACAGCTTTTGGAGGGGTTTGGGTGCTCTGACATCCTCGGCACCAGGCACTGAAATCAGGTTTTCCAGTTCTCAGCAACCACTACTCTCACCTGTTCAGAAATACACCGGCAAACGTCCTGGTGGGAAGTAAGCGTATCATCAGAAAATCTGGGCCGTAAAGGCCGCGCATGTGAGACAGGAGCTTTTGAAATTCAGACCTGGAATGTACAGGCGGCTTAGCTGATCTCAGTGCAAATGCTGGTGACCTTTTTTCCTGTTCAATAAATTAAAGGTTAAATTTGCATAATTTATTGGACAGTTATTTAGATCATCACTTCTTGCCACTCACATTTGTACAGACTTAGGTTCAGTTTAAAAAAAAAAAATCTATGAAAGATGGAGAAGGACAGCGAATGCACTAGAGCTTTTTCCCATTCAATCTTCCTGTGCTGAACCCTGCTTTGTCCCGCAGAGGCAGCGATGGAGGGTGTAGGCAGAGGGGAATCCTCTTCACACAGCCTGGTTAAACTGTGGAACTTGTTGCCACACCATATTGTGAATGTTAAATCTCATGCAAGTTTGGGGGGGAAAAAAAATAGAGTCATGGAAGAAAAATGCAACAAGGTTAGTTAAACATTGCAAAAGAGCATTTTACTGCTTTTGCCTGGGGGTTTCAGGAAACAGGAGCCTGGAAGGAATGTCCTTTGCTCGGTCTGACACTCTTAAATTTCATCCTGATTTGAAATAAAATTTTGTTTTCATTTTCTTAAATGGAATTAAAATGTACAATACTTAACTGCCACTTCAGGAAAGATAAAGATTAAATTAATTTGGTGCTTGAGAGATTAAAAGTCAAAGATATTTAGAAATACTTAGGAGCATTACAGAAATGTTTTCACTCAGTCCAAGCTTTGAGTGATTTGCTTTTGTAATTTGCTTACACTGGCTCTAGCCTTTCTGTCAGGCAGTGCTGTACCCCAGCACAAACCACATTATCATTGAAGATGGGTTGTTATCATTAAGAGTTTAAAAAAAAAGAAAATTTTTATGCTTTTATAGCAGTATCAGACTTTAAATTGTCTGAAGTTGAGAGAGTAACCACTGAAAATACTGAGTTGCATTCTATTTTTATAATTTTTGTGGCTTGTCAGGAACCTTATTTGTCCCTGTTTGTTTGTTACAGTACTTCAGTAACAAAGTTTATGATTTTACAAAATGTAAACTTGTAATTAAATATTTATGAATTAAATCTAAAAATGGTGCGAGGAGTGATAATTTGCACTACCTATGACTTGGAAGTTGGATTTGGTTTCAGTTCCTTGTAGATTTTTTTGTTTGTTTATTTGTTTTGAGACAAGCAAGGCCTTGCCTTTGATCCAGGGAGTAACTTACAGAATTCATTGAGCAGTGTATACCAACAGCAGCCAACACTGTTCATGCCTATTGCAGAGAACATGTAGAGATATCTCACATGCAGCCAAATCCAAAAGCTTTCTGTTCATTTGGGGGGATTTTGCTTACTTTGCTTTTGGGGTTATATGTCTAAGATAAAATTGGAGGAAAGGTTGGATTTGGGTTTAAGTTTGTCTTAAAATTTGAGGATGTATTTCGTTGGGACTAGCACGTCGTACTTCAAACTGGTGATTTTTAAATTTATTTTTTTTTTAATAATTTAACAGAGGTGTCCTTATATTTCAACTTGTTTTGGGGAAAGTAGTCATAAGTAAATATTGGTTGTTATTACTCAGTCTGATCTTCAGATCAAAGTTTGCTTTTGTTGAAGACATTGAGAAATGTTTGGGGTAGGGGAGGGTCCTGGGTTTTTCCCTGCCTGTATTAGTCTGTCTACTAAAACATTTTACCTCTGTAAGTGAAGTTAGCTATAGTACATGAAGTCAAATGCATTTTAAAAAAAAAAATCCTGCACAGCTATGTGTATGGTCTTTGTTTGTCAGAATTTTTAAACTAACTTTGCAATTGTTGAACTAAAATGTGACCAGGGAAATGAAACTAATAATGTAATAAAATATTTCAGGACAATAGAGTTGAAATGAAATAGTTGATCATCATTGAGGAGTTTTTAAAATTGCTGTTACGGCCCTAGCACAGAAATGGTGTTCTAGTTAATGTGGGGGTTGTTGGATCTCACTGCGTAGTGAAGCTCAATTTGCAAATACAAATCTTTCTGCCACCAGTGTGGTAGGTATTGCCTAGTTATTCGACAGGTAGTGCTAGCACTTTGGGCAAGCTTGCTGATTATTTCCAACATCCACGAGGGATTTTCTTAATCAAAGTTGTTACAAATAAAGTAAATATCTGTGAGGCCAAACTGTCACTAAGGGAAGGATTTGATGTATTTCATTAGGGTACTGTGGGATCCGTAGGTGCTTTAAAACGTGTTTGCATTGGCACTCATGTGTTACGGTTTACCTTTTAAAAATAAACTAATATACAAAGCATGTGGCTTTGCAAAGGGCTTTCTGCTGGCTTATGTACTCTAGTCTTTGCCAAGCTTTGTTTTCCTTGGAATTTCTCCTTTGGCAGCAGTTTCTAACCTGTTTGAATAACATTTCTTTGTTCACTCTGAAAAGTTTCTTCTGGTTTATAAAATGGGGTGGCGAGGGGGAAATACTTGTATATTTTTATACATATATGTTTGCTGCGTGTAACATATCCACCTAAACCACGTTTTTATATCTTCCTCTGAGATTAAACTTCCTCTGAGGTTAAATGAATGACTTTATTCTGATGGAAATTAGAACAGATGTTTCTTGCTTGCTCTGACTAAATTTTACCTGTACTAAAGTTGAAATTCTGCTTTTCTTCCTCCTTCCTTCCCTCTCCCTGCCTCAAAATTTTACCTCAGTCCCTACCACTGCCGCTAGCACTCCTGATGCTGTTGACAAATACTTGGAGACACCTGGAGATGAGAATGAACATGCCCATTTCCAGAAAGCCAAGGAGAGACTTGAAGCTAAGCATCGTGAAAGGATGTCTCAGGTAAGGGGAGATTCCTGACAAGTCATAAGATGTTTGGGATCCTTCATCTTCTTATTTCCCAAGGCTTCAGCCAGCTCCCCTGCCTATTTGCAATGGTGTAAATACACCATTTACTGCCTTTCTGACTCAGAATTCAGCTGGCTGGGACATGCATTTGTGGTTGGGTTGCAGCTGTGATCATAAGTCGCTACAGTTACTTGAGCCTGGTAAAAAGGGGAAAAAAAAATCTGTTAAAAATTGCTCTCATCTTTGTGGAAGACTGTTTGGTTTGTGAGATTATTCTTATTTCTAAGTAGAGAACTTGGCCACTGCATCCTTTGTAGCAGATGAGGGAGATTGCTTGTGATAGCTTCCTTCTCCCTGTGAACGCATACATGACCGTGCCCTGGGGTCATGTGAGCTCGCGTATGTTCATCTAATGGTCTTGAGCCTCAAGGTGACATGAAATGCATCTGAAGTTGAAGAAAAGAGGATAAATTCGTGCTTTTGAACTGAATCAAAATTCAACTGAATCAACCGGTTTTTTTTCCTTTAACCAAAAAGATTTGTGTAGCCTGAAACTGTATGCTGTTTTTAATCCTATTGAACACTAAGAGATCCACTCTCTCAGAAATATGGTTTATAATAGCAGTGCCAATAAAAAAATCTGCTCTGGTAACAACAAAGAAAAAAATATAAGAGGTTTAAAGGGAAAGCCTGTGGTGCATATTTTTTCTGGGATGGAACAACCACAAAAATGAATGTAGTATAATTCAGATCCTCTGCATATATCTGTATAGCTATTTTACTATAATTTTTCATTATGAATTTGTTCCCCTGTTGCATTTTCAGTGTTTCTGTGTATTACTGACTCATTAACCTTCAGCTCTGTGCTAAAATGTTTGAGGAGGCCTGAAATTAAGCTTTTAGAATAAGTCCCTGTCTACTGGCACGGAGCTATGCCTGGCGCTTTTATAATAAATAGAGCAAGGCATCTTACCTGAAGCAGTCACCCGATGAGTGCAAACTACCTGCCATGAGTATGACACTTAATGGATAGGAAGATATGTGCTCCTCATCTGCCTCCTCTTGGGAAGCGTTGTAGCGCAAACAAGCTATCTCCTTCTTAAATAGAGAAAATAGTCCCGATGTAATGCTGCTTAAAGTGTTATCGTTTCCTTCCTTCTGAAAGATTAAACAACTTTGTGAAAACAACCAGTGGCCGTGTTACTGAGCGTGAGCGCGTGCACCCCGGAGCCGTGGGGTGAGTCGGGAGGGAGGCGAGCAGCAGCTCTCGAGGCACTTGTGTGCTGTGCTCCTGCTGAGCGAGCAGCTCATCCCCATCCTCCTCCTGACAACCTTCTCTGTGCCTGTAGTACTCCATTTGGGAAGGACGGACTGGGAATGAGGAGGATAAAAAAAGGTTGCGCGCACAGCCTGCCCGGTGGAGGAGAGAGAGCCTGCCCGGGCTCGGCACGTGGTGGGTGGGCAGGTAATGCGGTCGTCACTCTGTTACTACATCCCCTTGAAACAGCTGGTTTTTAAAAACCACTGTAGGGGCAGGTGTCCTGAAAGCAAAGGGCAGTCAGCGCGAAAGGCAGGTTTCCCTGGAACGGTCCTCGGATTCTCACTGCAGTTTCAGGTTTGTCTCCAAAATCTAAATTTGTAACAGCTAAGCTGAGTAGTTAAGGGCAGTATTTGGGTGAACTGTGTATTTTCTGTTTTCTACAAAGCTGATGGTTTGTGGAAAGAAAGGTAATCGAATGCACAGGCACCCAGAAAGCGTCATACAGAGAGAGACCGCACAACGTCGGTGCTTGAGGCCAACAAAATTAACTGGGAAAAGCACTGAACTGTAGCATCGGAAAACTTCTGGGTACATGTGCTGCACATTTTACCACGCGCATTTGGGGCAACCTCATAAGCGAAGGCTATGGTTCAGGGGTTTTGACTGAAGATCACACTGGTGCTGCGTGTGCTCTGCCCTCGTTAGCACATTCCCAGCCATCCTTGCTGTCAGCACTAATGAGCATACAGCTGCCAGGTGAGGCAGGTCAGCTCCCTCATCTCACTGCAATGTCACTCTTCCAAAAAAAAAAAAAGGTAAAATAACCAACTCTGGCCAGTTCAGCAAGTTAAATCAGATCCGGGGAACAGGATCATGATAGGTACATCAAGAAAGATCTTTGATCTTTAATTTGCTTAAGCTGCTTATGAAGTCATAGCTTGAAGTACGTGTGTCTTGAAGTACATAGAACCCCTGCAGACCTTTGAAGAAGAGACTTAAGTTTTTAAAAATTACGTTTTTCTTCTATGAGTAATGTTTTTTACAGTATTGAACTAGCCTCTCGCAGATAACATTTCCAATGTTTAAAAAATAAAAGATATTATGGGGAAGTAGAAAAGCCAGCTAGTTTACCATTCTGTGTTTCCTCACATGAACTGTGTCCCATACCACTGGTCTCCTTTTCTGGCAATTTATTTAAAAATTGCTTTTTTACATTTTCTTTAAAATCAGGTATGTTCTTAAACAGTTTTTTAAATAAAAATAATTTGAAGCTGTTACTTGTTATGTTAAAAACAGTGCTGAACAAATTAACTCAGTAAGCTTTTGCTGTCAATGTTTTTCTCAAGAAAAAAAAAGAAATTAACTAAGTATCGCTACCTAAGTCCTCTAGCTGCACTGAACATTTTTTTTTCTTTTTTTTTTTACTCAAAGTCCAGTTCTTTCAGAACTGAGAAATGAGGGCTTATAAAGCAGCAGAAATGCCCATTTTTCTTCTACTAAAAAGAGAGGAAAAGATAAGTGGTTTTAGGAAAATGATCAAATCATTCTTTAATCTTGATAAATGTCATAATCTGAAATAAATTGGTTTGTTCATAATATACAGATATTTCTTTTATTTAGTAAAGCAGCTAGTTTTAAAACAGTATTTGATTTGATGCACGATTTACTTTGCAACAGCCAATTAACAAATATAAAATATCAGGTGCATTCTAGTTCACGTATAAGAATAATCCTCTAAGGAATAGGGAAGTTTATCATTAAAAAAATAAAATTGAAATTTAATATTTTAATCAAAATGTCATCAGGGCAAATGCAGATATTCTTATATCCTCTTTCTGAGGTTTCCCTTTGTTTACCATGAAATTCTGAGAACTCCTGTTTCTTTTTCTCTTGCATAAAGCTATTCACACAGGCAGACACCCAGCTTCTATCGATGGTTGTGTCGGTTCATAGTTCATAGCTCCTAAAAGACGCTCTTACTCGGGGAGTCTGTGCCCTTTAATACGATGACCTGATGCACCTCTGGTTCAGCCTGGTTTAACCCCTTCTGCTCTTAAGTGCCCGTCCCTTTAGACTACAAACTGTGAAAGTTTTTCTGCCTTTACATCGTGCATGGCACCTGGAGTAACAAGGCTTATAAATTTTCCTACGCACTACTGTTAAGAGAATTACATTAGCGTACAATTTTAAGCTTTTCCCAAGAATTATTAATGCAACTCCAAACAACAGTAAACCTACATTCCCATGCAAGCAGGATAGCTATTCAGTAACGCATGTGTAACCTATAAATGTTTGCTATTCTCTGATGTATAAACAGGAGACATTATGCTAACTGATTGCAAGAGATGTTCATGTTCCCTGTTTTGGTACAGCTCCCCTTTTCCTCTTTCCAGTTTGTAGACTCCTGTACAACTCCCTCACTTAAATAGCTGCTGCTGAATAGCCTGGTGGAACCAAATATTGAACCTTACTCAAGGGAGCAGTATATTTATACATTTCTCTCCTCAAACATCTTGTGACACCCTCGTGTCTTAAATTTACTCTTCTTCTGGCTGTTTACAATATTTTAGGAAACATAGCATGTACAGTACTTATGATAGGAACTTAATGATACCTTGTCTCCTTGAATAGTCTTGCTTCTTGGAAGTTCATTTCCAAATCAAGCATCTGACTGCAGTCTTCAACCAGCCTGAAGAGAACTGGTGTTATGTTCAAGATTTTTTTGGGATCATTGCATGCCACTAGTTCCAACATCCTGGAGAGGTCTTCAGCTGATTTTTAGTGCCACTAGCACCATAATTGGTTTCAGTTTGAAGGGACCTTAAAGATCATCTAGTTCCAACCCCCCTGCCATGGGCAGGGATACCTTCCACTCGATCAGGTTGCTCAAAGCCCCATCCAACCTGGCCTTGAACATTTCCAGGGATGGGGCACCCACAACTTCCCTGGGCAACCTGTTCCAGTGCCTTACCTTCACTTCTCATAGTGAAGAATTTCTTCCGTATATCTAGTCTGAATCTACCCTCATCCTAACCCTACACTCCCTGATAGAGACCCTCCCTGTCTTTCCTGTAGGCCCCCTTTAAGTACGGGAAGGCTGCTATCAGGTCTCTCCAGAGCCTTCTCTTCCCTAGGCTAAAAAACCCCAGGTCTCTCAGCCTGTCTTCATAGGGGAGGTGCTTCAGCCCCCTGATCATCTTCATGGTCCTCCTCTGGACCTGTTTGAGCAGCGGGCCCCAGAGCTGGACACAGTGCTCCAGGTGGGGTCTCACCAGAGCCAGACAGAGGGGCAGAATCACCTCCCTCAACCTGCTGGCCATGATTCTTTTGATGCAGCCCAGGATATGGTTGGCTTTCTGGGCTGTGAGCAAACACTGCTGGCTCATATTCAGTTTTTCATCCACCAGTAACCCAAGTCCTTCTCCACAGGGCTGCTCTCAATCCACTCATTGCCCAGGCTGTATCGATGTTTGGGATTGCCCCGACCCGGGTGCAGGACTGCACTTGGCCTTGTTAAACTTCATGAGGTTCACATGGGCCCATCTCCTAAGCCTGTCAAGGTCCTCTGGTCTCTGGATGGCATCCCTGCCCTCTAGAGTATCGACCACACCACTCTGCCTGGTGTCATCTGCAAATTTGCTGAGGGTGCACTTAATCCCACTGTCCACGACCCCGACAAAGATGTTAAATAATACCAGTCCCTATATTCCCTAGATCCCACCATCTACTGGGGGGGCACTTTCTTTCCTTAAAACTGACTGTCATCTTAGTAGGACTACCTTGCCCCCCAGTTACACTCAAGGCTCTTTGGAGGGGCTTAATGATGGTACTACCAGAAAAAGGGTCAAGACTTAAGTGTGGAAAAAAGCCCTTGACAAAGGTATGCATCTTATTGGCATGACTTTGACCTTCTAACTAAGCAAACCTTCAGGCAATCACCTCTGCTGGCCTGATTGCTGTAACCCAAATGTCTGTCATAAATTCTTCCCTTGCAGGTATGCTTCTTGTGCCCCAGTGTAAAAAATTGGAGTAAATTCTGCTGTTTTCAATATAATGAGACTTTTGTGCTTAGTCTCTCTCTTAATAATGAATGATGCTTTTTGTCCTTGCTTTTTGCCTCTTGCTGTCCCCTACAGCCCAATTTCAGAAGGAGTCTGCCAGGCACTAAGTCCTGAGTTCTGAAGAAGTTTGACTTTGAAATGGCTTGCTTCTTAAATCTCAACCAGAAGTTGTCATTTTCCCTGCACAAAGCCACCAAGCCCTGAAGAGCCATAAATCTGTGTGGCTTTGCTAGGTCTGTGCTGTCAATGAAAGAGAATAGGTTTATACGTGCATGGAGGCCAAGTTCAGCCTTTTTCTGCACATGCGTATCTGGGGAATTTTTTTTCCCTTCTTGTTCTTTGGTTTCCTACAGAGTGCTATGGCGTATTTCTTAGTCACTCATCATTCTCTAAAGCAATGACCTTCGGTGAGAGCAGAAGGTTTCTCCAGGTGATAGCATGACTGCCCATACATAGCTGTAGGGCAGCTGTATCTTCTGCTGTATCTTCTGTTAGTTAGCATACACACAGAGATGCTTTCAACCACTGAAGTCATCTCAGTTGCAAAAATGAGCACTCAAAACACAGCTTTTGCAGTCTTTACATTGAATATTGTTTCTGCAAACAGCCATGTCATTCTGTATTTTTTCACAAGCTGTTCACTCTCGTTGCGCCAGAACGGAGCTCGGAAGCCTGTAATTTACATCCCTCCCAACTAGCTGTGTAGGCTGTCAGTTTATTATCCTGCCTTCCATGCCTTAAAAGGTTTAGAGAAATAAAACGGGCAGGGAGGCCTGGTCTAGCCAAAGGTCTCCTTATCACATTACCCACAGTACTTGTTGTCATTGTATATGTATTAGCAGAGGGTTAGTTTGGGGGATAAAGACGGCAAGGGAACAGTTGTTCTGAAAACCCATCAACTGCTCGTTCAAAGTGAAAAAGAGTATTAAGCAGATGTCAGAGACGTGGTTTGAAGACATAAAAGGGGAGGAGGGAGAAGAAAATTATAAAGTTGCTAACCTAGGCCAATGCTCAAGCTTGAGCACATCATTGTAGTTTATGACTTGAATGAATGCCATAATTTCTGGGTCTTCCGTAACATTCACATCCTGGCACCAGTGTTGTTTCAGGTCTCTGGAAAGGTGCTGCCTGTATACATGAATTAAGTTTTCTTGGCCACCACAATCATATGGCATAAGCATACAATTAAGAGGTGAATCCCTAATGTGCACTTAATACACAGCAGCACTCTGAGCATTAATAAGGTTTTTCCAGAACGCATCACGGTGCTCTAAATTGTGGTGTTGGTTCATGTCTTCTAGTCCTAGTTTGTCAGAGAAGCAATAAGATCTCCAGTGCCAAAGTACTGGGAAAGTAACCCTTGCAAATGAATTTTCATGTCTCCTTGTAAATTTTTGTTTTCTACCTCCCTAAAGCTTGGCTGCAATTTGCACATGAATGCGTATTCATCTGATCAGAAGATAATGTAAATTGAGGAGGTACTTTTAGGCTGCTGGTTTATGTAGGTTGTAGTACAATTCTTGGGACTTAAGTTTCAGCTTACAGTTCCCAGTAAAAGAGCAGAGCGAAGTTAAGACTCTGATTTCTAAGTACTTGACTTCAGGTCTTTGTGCTTACAACTGCTGTCTTAACCGTGCCCCTGCTGAAGCCCAGAAGCAGACAAAACGATTTCCCGCTTTGAAGTCACATTGGCTTCCCAAAATGTATGTCTCGCTCTCTTGGGCTGTTATTGAGGCCAGAATCTCTTACAGATAAATAATTTCACTGGTAGTAAGTTGGTCTGGTTTTACCATGACTGATTTATTGCTGTCCTGAAGTACATTCACAGGCTTTGAGTCAAAAGGAAGATGAAAACTTGACAACAAAATCCCATATGTTGAGTCAGTCTTGAGTGACGGTGTCTGCATGCTGGTTAATTTTTAAGGTCTACAACCCTGTATAGGACTGAGAAGGAATTACATTTCAAGGACCGGAACTTGTACAAGTCTTCTTTGAGTCCAGGTTTGGTTTGTTGGGTTTTTTTTTTTAAAGGCACAGGCTCAACCAGATACCCTGAAGCACCACCAGTGCGCTCCAGTCTGTCCATCAAGGAGCCTGATTAGCAATGTCCAGCATGTGGGAAAACTGGGGAGCCTGAGACAGGAGCTGAGTGGTGGAGGCTCAACTTGCAGCCATGAGACACAGCAGGGCTAACTTGTCCTGCCTTTGCTATTGGTCTTGGTAAAATTTCAGTCATGCATACAGACCCTGAGCTTTTCTAAAATCCCCTTTAGAAAGGGTATGTTTGACTATTTCTGTTAAATGGTATGAAAGTGTGGGTTTTGATGAGAAAGGAAGGAAAGGAAATGCACATTTTGAGTAATTGCTTCTAGGTTTCTTCTGACTCCTTCTGACATTGTGCCAATCCTGCAGATAAACAAGTCACTTATTTGTGTGCACTGCATTCAGTGAGAGCAATTGTTCTTGCATAAAATGTGTTATCTGAGGTGATTGCTGTCTAGGTGTGAAATGAGTAAAGTCCCTAAGTAAGACCACAAGAAGATTTCAGGTGTCATGGGCAGCAAGTTAAGAGTAACTCATTCCCTGACTATTGAAATACTGCCCTGTGTTACAGGAGGAGGTGGCCTTTCACGTTGCTGAAAGTAATAGCACTGAAAGTTCTCCTACATCATTTTTCTGTCAGCGTTGTACTTGAGTTATAAATATATTCAGTTCTTGAAGTGTGGGACACCTATTTCTAGACAGACTAGCACAAGGCCAACAGCATCCTGGCTTGTAGCAGAAATAGTGTGGCCAGCAGGGCTAGGGAAGTGATCGTCCTCCTGTACGGGTGAGGCCGCACCTTGAATACTGTGTTCAGTTTTGGGATCCTTATTACAAGAAGGACGTTGAGTTGCTGGAGCGTGTCCGGAGAAGGGCAACAAAGCTGGTGAGGGGTCTGGAGCACAAGTCTGATGAGGAGCAACTGAGGGCACTGGGGTTATTTATTTATGATTCTGTAATTCTTGATCTGTCCTACTCAAAAGCCAGTGATGTAGTCCAAATGAATCTAAAAATTTTTGTGGTACCAAAAAACATGTCAATTAGAACAAGTTGAAATTCACTTATTTTGACCAATGGCGTACAATAGGTGGAAGCAGTTTTCCTTTCTGTCTGAGATGAAAAGGGGTTGGTGTGTTCACCTTGAGAGACCTCAACTTCCCTCGCTTGAGGGCTGGTTAACAGCTGTGTTGCTTCACAGCGGAGTTGTGAGAGTTTTGCTCAATGTTCAGACACAGAAGCACTGTCTTTTTTAAATTTAATAACAGGATCCTACCTTTGTTAAATGTTGTATCCGCTTTTTTAATAGAGGTAAAAGGAGGAGAGGAATATAAAAAGATGAGTGTTGGAGCTGCAGTGCTTGGCTGTTGCTAAGCCCTGAGACAAGAGAGGAAAATACAAAAGTCATGCTCCTTGTTTTGTTCGTTAGGTCATGAGAGAGTGGGAAGAGGCAGAACGCCAAGCAAAGAACTTGCCAAAGGCCGACAAGAAAGCTGTTATCCAGGTAAAGGAAAACGCAACCACAAACTTACCCACTGGGGCCGCAGTTAAAATACAAGGGGTGCTGGGCATAATATAATTTTAAAACCTACTTCTATGAGGATTTAATATTATTCTCTGCTCTTGCTGTTGCTATTTTTGTTTCCAGCTGTTAGTGGCTGCTGGGTGTCTCTGTACTTTGCAACCAGTCCCTGGAACAGCAGTGCAGAACATTGCTCGATACTGTGTGGAGGGGTGGAATTTTGCTTGAATTTAAATTTGCCTTCAGTGAGAAGTGAAAACTCGGTTCCCATGGGCCCCTTTCAAAATTTAGACCATGATAAACTCATACGAGCTTCAGGACCTAAGCTCAAAGCAGAGATGGAAGATGTGATTTAAGGAAGGGCTTGCCATCAGTTTTGTCTGAAAGAAACCCTCAGCCAAAAATTATTTTGTCCAAAATTATACTATAAGTAAAAAATTCTGACAAGCCAGACACTCCTTGAATCCCACTGTGGCTATGTCAGGTATTATTCAGTACTGCTAGAATGATTTCAATGCAAATCTATAAAAAGGTATCATTCAGAACCAGATTGCATTGCACATTAGATCCCACAGCTTTGCTCTCTGTGCATTTTACCCAATCAATCTTTTCCTTTATTGGAATAAGTTTGTGCTCAATTTTTCTTCCTGGTGTTATAAACTGGCATTTATAAGAAATTATAGTGACTCTGTTCAGGTTGGAATTTTGCTCCCCTCAGTAGGTTTGCTCATGAAATCATGTTGATACATGGAAAGCCCTCGTGATGGCAGGGAGCGTATGCTTGCCAAACTCCACCCTCTTCTAGGCACAGTGCTCTAGGGCTGAACCACCGTCTCAGGGGGCAAATGAAGGATTCGCTGCTGACTGTGCTGAGCATGTCAGGAATATTTGATTAGATTAATAAAATATGTCCAGGTGTTCAGGAATACAGGGCATCAGCAGTTCCCACTGAAATCAGTAAAAGGTGTGTTCAGTGCAGAGTTCTGGGAGCTGAGTTAGACTGACATGGGGAAAGATTTTGGTGATTTGCAGACAGAAGTGTTCACATCCACTGGTCTCTGCTTGTGTCTTCACTGTTCCTGTTGTGATGGGTGGTTTTCTCAGCATTTCCAGGAGAAAGTGGAATCACTGGAACAAGAAGCAGCGAATGAAAGACAACAGCTGGTAGAGACTCATATGGCACGGGTGGAAGCCATGCTGAATGATCGTCGCCGCATTGCTCTGGAGAACTATATCACAGCCCTGCAGACTGTCCCGCCCAGGGTAAGTGCAATACCACAAGCTCTGTGTGAGCTGTGTCAAAATCACTGTAGTTGCCCTGGGGAAAAGCAGGTGTACCCAGGTACAGTCCAGCTATGGAGCAGTGACTGTGTGCTCCCTGTGCAAGAGCTACTACAGCAGTCAGCTAGTTTGAAAGTTAAAAGTTTAGACTTTGTGTGTACATAAATGTAGGCACAAGCACGCCCCACCCCGTACATCCCTACAGATAGATCAATACATCCATGAAGATACTTAAGCAAATAACATGGAAGTGATTTGGTTGTCAGAAATTGTAGCCGTCCACAGATCCTGCAGAGAGACGCTGAAGCATCCCTCCAAGTGATGCACGGTAGGATACTTCATCATGTCACAATGGAGCGTAAGGATGAGGATGGTTGTGATTTTGTTTTGTTTGTTGAACTGTTGAAATATTTGGTGAAGGATCTTGTGAGGATTGTTGAATGGCATTAAGATAGCACACTAGCAATTCAAAGTTGTCTGTGTTGGGTGTGATGGCTATCAGTGGCTGTAGACACTACATGCAGAATGTGGAGCGAATAGGATTTTTAATGACTCCATATCTGTGATGTTTGTATTCGATACCAAAATAACTTGCCTGTGACCTCCAGAAGAACAGAATCTGCATGAACACTGTGGGAAAACAATCAAATGATTTATAAACCTCTCGCTTCTTGAACACTTCCTAGATGAAAAAAACATTATGTTACTAAAAGATTTTGGGGTCAGCAGTGTAAGATGTAGCCATTAGATCCTGAATTTGGTGTCACAGGGAATTAAATCAGTATGGCTAACCTGGTAAAATTACATGTTTTAAGTGAATTTCCTTATTCAGTGACCATGGAAAAGTGATCATTATCTTAGTTCTTTATCATCATCAAACTTTTTTCTCCACCCCATGGTGCAAAACACTTTTGTTTTTACTCTGTGCCAAGTAAAAGAAAAATCTTTTACTTAGGTAGAAGTGTCATGGGGAGACTTCAGAGTAGTTATATGAAGAATTCGTCTGTATTTTGCAACACTGTAATTTGTGGAAAATGAAGCTAGTCTGTATTAAATTGGTAGAGGATATTGTTTGGTCTGAGTGTGAGATGCGTGTTATAACCTCTGAGTGTTGTGAGGGTAGTGAAGGGCTTGGACTCGAGTGTCTCGTTAGCAGACAGATTAGCGAGTTACCGGCTGGGATGCAGCTTCCTTTAGGAAACGGGAGTCTGCGACCCAAAACTGAGAGTGAGATGAGGTGAGTGCATAGACTGGCTGCAGGTCGTGTTTGCTCTCTTGCGGGGTGGTTTTGGGTGGTTCACCTAAGATACAATTTCATGTTTGGCTTTAAGCAATCGGCTCTTGCTGTGAAGTTGAGCCTTGTCCAAACGTAATCAGGTCTGAAATGTATCCCCAAAAAAAAGATTTGATTTCAAGTTGCGCGTGGATCAGGCTCACAGCTTGGTTCTGCAGGTACCTGATGTTGTGGGAGGTGAGGATGGCAACCACTCATAACAGCAGAATAGTCTCTAGAGCTGCCAAAATGTGCAACTTCACTCCTAGAACAAGGGAACTTGACCTTTCATGTTTGTGGAATGCTGTTGATACCTCCACTGCAAAAAACAAGTCAACTTCAGCTGCAGAACACTGAGGGGCAAAGATGTTAACACCATCTTTGTGACCAGAAAAACCTGCATTTTATGCTTGGGTTGCTTGTAGTCAGCTCCCACGACATTTAAATTAATACACTTACTGTTTCAGTGGGAGAGCATCAGGCCTGAAAGGCTGTGTCAATGAACACTGATACATACCTCCAGTAGAAGCAAGTTCTGAAGGTACTGTTAAAAGACTGAGGCGCATCCTATATTGTGTCCCTACAAAAGCTGATAATTATGAAAGGCGCAGGCAGCAAACGTGGAGGTAACATCAATTCAAGCTGCTACCAAATGGGGACTCATGTCAAAACTAATGGGAGCAAGTACTTCAAAAACTAAGGTCTTTAAATAAGTTCCTTTGCCGATCTTACTGATGGTACTGTCCCTTGCCTCACGCTCTGTAGTTACTGACAGTTCAGGCATGTACCTCTGAACTGCCGGTCAGATGTGTGCCAAAGCGCATGAAAAAACTGACCTTGAATTCAACAGGAGGATTTATCTGGTTTTATTGTGGGCCCAGGGGTAAAACCTGAGGAGTGATTGATGATAGCTGAGTAGCCTAATGAATTAATCCAGTCTGCTAACTGCTTTGCAGGATATGGGGCCACCAGTCTGAATACACTGTGAATCCAAACTTCGGCTGCCTAGCCAAAAAGAAAACGGGATTAATGGAAAATTCATCTCTGATACCCTAGCTATATTTCTCTCTGGCGGTTCCCTAGTAAACTAGAAGTACATTTGATGCAATTGTGTTGTCTTTGGGAGAGTTAAGTCATAACCTTACTGGTGACGTGTTAAGTAATCTTGCAAAAGGAAGGTTTTTTCTGGAGTTCTGCAAAAATATTTTTAAGAACCCCTTTCCACTGCCTGCTTCAAATTACTTGGTTCACTATTAGTATGTTTGCTACAAAAGTAGATTCTGAATATTTAAAGTGATGGAGTCTCTCTGAAGTTATAAGGACAGAATTTGGGTTTAAATTGAAAAATAAGTTAAGCTTTGTTTTTTTGAAGTGCATGTCTTCTGCACACAGCTAGGAGGGTTACAGTAAGTCTGGTGTGTGTGTGTATATATAGATGTGCGTATGTGCAAAAAGTATTTTCCATGTGCTGTTTAATCACTTAGACGTATTTTCTTGTACTTGAATTTGAACATTTCCCAAGATTTTTTGGACTTCTGGCAGACCACTTGAAGCAGCAGGGTTTCATTTTACTCTTGGATGTCTAGAAATCCATGACCAGTCTTTGCCTGCAGATCAGTTATCATAGGAGTACAGTGAGTCTGGCACTCCTGGTGTCATCAGACTGGTCATGGATGTGGTGCATGATTCTCCTGAGTGATGAAATCTTGATCCACTGGGAACTCTATGTATTATGTGGTGCTTGTGTTCAGATTATGTGGTGCTTGCGTTCAAGGGGAAGCCTCTTCAGGGGAGCTGAAGAGAAACTTCCTCTGGCTTAGAAAGTCCTTGAACTATGCGCAGGGGTAAGATGGGAAGGGTATGTGAGGAGAAGTTTCATCATTTACTTGCTCCTTCGGAGGCGGCTTTCCTTGTAGGACAGCAAGATACAGAACTAGGTGAACCTTTGGTCTGGGCCAGTGTAGTCATTACATTCATGTACGTGCCTAGAAAATCAGTGATTTTCAGTGCCATTCTACCTAAAACTACAAAACCAGGAATCCTTTAGGAATAGCTTCTGGATGAGATCAAAAACTTTAACTGCAGGTTTTTTCAGGGGTTATGCAGATGATTGCCCAATGTCCGTGTCAGAGAGGAGTGCTTCAGGGTACCCCTCTGGGCAGCAAGGGAGCCAGGGAGCGTATGGAGATGAAATTGCGTAGCTTCAAGGTCTACTAGAAAACAAATTTGAGCAAAACCAAATATTTGTACTGTTGTTCTGTTCTCAGAAGCACTGTCACGCAGGCTGCCCAGAAACTTAAAATTTGATCCTCATCCCTGATTCCTGATGCAGCTTAGCTGTGCTTTATTGCCTTTGAAAATGGGGTGCAGCTGTTCAGTATCCAGTGTCAAAATACTGTATTGTTTCATCCTGCTTGATGGCCTTACTGCAGAAAAGGAGGATTAGTAGCAGCTGGAACCAATATGCCTCTAGTTTTTAAAACAGTTGGAAATTTTCCCCTTCATTTTGCAAGTTAAATAGAGGAATTCAAATCCATCATTCTCTCTGAGCAGGTTGATTATGTAATTTGTTTATATTCCCTCTTTCACGTGCATGTCAAATTTTGCTGGATTTATGTCTCCCTGTTTAATCTTCGTTGGTAAGAGATGCACATTCTCTGTGGGAAGCCGATGGCAGGGGGCAAAGAGAAGCAGAAAAGAAATCCATCTCCTAGTGGTGAAATAAAAGGTTTCAGAGCAAGGAAACATACAGCGAAACTTTGAAAGGTAATTAATTAACCTCCTTACTTTGTGCATAAAGTAAGCATATAATGATTAAAATCAGTTTAAAATGCTTCTCTTCTAATTTGGCGCTGTTTTACTGAAATGTAAATTATTGCCAAACAGAGCAGGATCATTAGGATCAACCCTAGCATGTACCTTATTCCATTCAAATTTTTTTGCTGTGTTTTTTTCTTGTTGCCCTCAGAATTTGCTCTGGTACCTTTTGTGCTATGGGAGCAGCATCTGTTCATACACGGGGAGCACAGTGCAGGCTGAAACTAGCTGAGTTTGGCTATTTGGATGTGGAAGAGGGACCTGCAGAGGGGCCCTCTCTCAGTGCCTCTGTGTTCAGGAAGCTCGAAGCTTTTCCTGAGTCCAACGAGGCTGCTGTGGAAATATGCAGTTGGAGGCCGGCCAAAGCATCACTGCTGATCTAGTGATAAAAATCCTCCTGTGCAGCAGGAAAGAGCAGTCCAGCTCTAATACTCCACCCTTTAGCTCCGCTCCTCTAAATCCATGAACTTACAGCTGTGGAATTTCTCACATACACTTAACTTGGTAAGATTTTGTGAAATAGATGGCATGGATTTCAGCTCTGCTTTTAAACCTGGTCAGACTTCGAGAGATGTGGTCACCTAACTCTGTTTTCCAGCAGCTTCTGAGGCTTTTATGTGAATAAAACCAGACTGTCTCTTTTTTCCCCCCCTGTCTGTGGGCTTGAGCATATGGTATAGTCATACATCTAGGCTTGCTGGTAGGTTTCTTGTACAAGCAAACTGAAGACAGAAGAGGCAATTCCAGACGGGTATTAAGTTCTGCAAAACCATGTTGGGTTCATTATGTCTAAAATGCGAAGTTCTAAAAGAGTGAGCAGAAACAAAATTCGTCTTAATTTGTCAAAGTTGAGTAAGTTCAAGTCCTGCAAAGCAAATAATGAGATTGAATCAAATACTGTTTTCATTTTATTCTGGCCCAGGAAAAGTCCTTGGGAAGGTAGGCAAAGGGAAGTTTTGAGTACCGTTATAGCCATCTATTTGTGATGTGTGGGGTAACACATTTTCTTATAAATTAGCAGAAATTACGAGAAGGCATCTTTTAACTCCGCATAAAAGGCAGCTGGCTAGGAGTTCAGTTGTGTCTCACTCATGAGTGAAATGTGTTGCTTTCATCCTTAGCCAGCCTTTCTTGAATGTTCCTAAAATGTTCTACTATGCCTGTGTCAAACATGACCTGCAAGTTAATAGCACAGCAGGTAAAATATATACCCGATACGGTATACAAGGTATTCCTAATACGTGAATGAAAAGAAGCAATTGTTGCACATTTCAAGAGCAGTAATCAGAAAGGACTGGTGATCGATTTTTCTCTAAAGGCAAGATTAAATATCACAGTACAGCATTGTGAAACTTTCCTCTCTGATTTAAAGAGAATTTTGATCAAAATGACAAGCCAGCTCAGAATTTCCCATGGAAGTGCCATGGCACAGAGCCGGGAAAGTTGTATTTTAAATAACAGAAGTGCTTTAATATGATTTTTGTGTTGTTTCTCTATAGTAAGTATTTTGGATTTCCGTGGGGAGAGCGTAAGTTACATTTGTAGCAATCCAAACTACATTTGATGTTTCCATTTTCCAAGCTCAGTGAAATTGCACTGTTTCATCACTCCCTTAAAATCTGAAATAATGGACTAGGATCAATGTAGAGTTCATGGGGGAGGCATCTGCATGCATATATATTTGTATTTATATTTCTTTGTGTGTATTTCATTTACTAGAACTGTTTTTCAGGCATTTTAGATCTCATATGTGATTCCTTTATGGGAGTGACTTTATCTCGATGCTGATGCCACCTGAAATAAAAGTACTGGATTACAGAGTCAGTGGGGCTGGAACTCCCCACCAGGTAGCCAAGGAGCCATCAGCAGTTTCTGCTTCATCTGGGCTTGTGTCTTGTACAGTTGCAAACATGTTAACCAGCTCTCAGGACCACCAAGTTCAACTTTCAAACCAGGGCATTGCAGTACAGGTCCTTAACTCTGCCCTGGTGCATATTTTATATTCACAGAAAGAACTGTCTTCCAAATAAGAGAGCAGGCATATTCCCTACACTTTGGGTAGAAAGCCTAGACAGTCTGCATAGGCCGCATACATAGTTTGTGAATCTGTCTACTGTGTACCAAATTAATACATTGCAAGTCCCAATATACTCACAAAATCTATATATAAAATAATATTTTGCAACATTCCCCAGCATAAACAGGATTTAAAATTAACAATTACAATACCCACAGACAGGAGTACATCTGTTGGCCTGTCACAATAGCTTGTGAAAGGGCTATGATTGATCTGTGCTTAGTTTTAGATCAAAAGTAGGTGTTTGAACCTGCTGAAAAGGGGGAGCTTTGGAATGACTTCCATGGGAGCAAATGGCATGACAGTGTGTGCTTGAAATAGTCGGAAGCAGCATGTAACAGCAGTGTTCACACCGCTTCACCCTGCGCTGCCCGCCACGTGCCTTGTTAGATGCATTCTGTCTTTTTTTTTTCTGCATTTGCCTAAATAGTGAGCGTGTGCCATAAGACTGAGCACTCGTGAAATAACATGCATTCTGAATTTGGTGCTGCATCCTGTTGCTTAGGAAGTCACTGGCCATTCTTGCCCCTGGATAAATGACAATTGCCATCAGCGTCAGCCAGGGTGACTAAAAACATGGGAATAACGGAAGTCATGTTGGGAGTACCCTGGTCGCTTTCAGAGGAGGGCCAAAAAACCAAGCCAACAAAATAAGTACAGACGACTGAAAATAGTGGAATTACTTCATGAGGCTTAGGTAGCCCCTTGTGGCTGATACTAGTTAGTTGTTCTGCAAGATGGTTTTTTTATAGATGACTACAGATGTGAATACATTGAGTTTTCCTGGGCAAAATACGCAGCAGAATTTCAAGTTCTAAACCCAGAATTTTTTAATGAAGTTTGGTTGTTGGTACATTATTTATGAAGAGCGAGAGGTGTCAAGCTGGCCCTGGGATGTTTCAGCCGTTTGTTCTTCTGCCCTAGACAGCGTCAGAGCTCAGGCCTCAGGAACTTAATTTAGCTGATAATAGCACCACTTTCATTTATAATTTAATCTGAAGGTTCCTGCCTAGGGTCAAAGTAACAGTCGGATGTGGATATAATAGCTTCAGACACGGGGTCTAACTGCATCTCCTCAGCCCGTGGAGCCTTCCCCCACCTCTCTGCTTGACCATTCATTGTGGCCCCTGCGCTGTACCGTCACAAGAGTTTGTATCGCTGCCTGATGTACTGGATTTGGGGGCAAATCCTGCTGAAAGTATCAGTGCAAAAAGTGCTTGTATGAGTGGGGGTTTTAAGCAGAACCATTTCACTCCAGAATGACATTTAAAGGAAAATGTGCGTGTGATACATGACAGAGGTGGGATTTGGAGTGAGAGGTACTTTTGCTGACACGGAAATTTGTTAAAACTGTGCAAGCAGTAGGTCTACAGTTCTAGGCCCTGAGGAGAAAATGATCAAATAATTTATTTTTTTTTTGTTAAAGTTACATTCAGCTATAAAACTCGGTCCTCATTTATGGTAACCACCACACTCAGGTAGGCAAAGCCCAGTGGGGAACTGTCATTGCCCATCACCAGCTCTGGCAGCTTAAGCTTTCAGCCACAGCCCTGAAGCTGTGAGGCCATAGCATTGCAAAGTTTTTGGGAAGGTCGGAGGTCTGATCCGGTGCAACTGAGACTTGGGGCACTTATGTCTACCAACATTCAGTGAGTTTCTAGTGGGTTGGTCTTGCTTGAGAAAAAACAAAGTCGCTGCCCCTGTAAGGAAGCACCTTGCATTTAATATTCCTTCTGCGTTGTCCTATCTTTGAATGAGGGTTTTCTGCTGCCATCACTGGAAGACTTCTTGGCGAGACGTGCTAGAGGCATGTGTATCCATTTTTCCTTTATAGTGATAAGTTTGGGGTATTTTGCAATGTTATAGAAGGCACTAAAGGTGGGCCAGTGTACCCAAGTGACTACTACTGTTAGTATTATTTGACAGGTATTTTCAAGATTGTTATCCTATTAACAAATCTGCTTGTGACTCTTAATGTAAGAGTTTCATTGACTTATTTCAGTAAATACGGACGTGCTGAGGGAACATAAAAAATACACCCTTCTGGTGTTAGACATGACGCTTACATTGGAATATCTCTTGAAGAAATAGAAATTAATCCTTTTCTCTCTAATCCATCCAAACCCGCTGTTTTAATGTGTCTTGGGGCAACGAAAGCTGAAGTGTCGGGAAAGGTAACAACATTTTCTGTCTTCAAAATTTTCTTCTTGTTAAGCTTTCCGGTCTTCTAGCCTTTGTTCCTACAAAGCTTTACAGTTGGCAGTTCAGTTTGTTTTGCTATTACCATAATATTGTGAGGATTACTTACTTCCCAACATTTGTCCACATTTTCTTGCAAGTTGATCCCAGGGTGCTTGGCTTTTGGGGCTTGGGGTTATTTTCCTCATGAATGAATTTTCAGTCATGGAGCCACTAACTTTAGTCCTTTGGCAAGGAATGGCTTCACATCTCTCTATTTCTGTCTGACAAATCTTCTTCAAATAACCTTTGTTTTACTGTCTAAGGACATTTTTAAATCTGTTGCTTCTCTTAAGCTGAAGAGATTCTTGAATCTTTGAGCTCTGTAGCTTAGTATTCATCTCTTGTGTAAATGTTAAATTAGTTTAGGCTCTATATTTGTCCGTGAATCTAAGTCTTCTTAAAGCTTCAACTTCGCCCACGGTTCTTCCTGCTTCAGAAAGCTCTGATGCTTATTTTGTCACTTCCCCACCTTCTTCGCTGTATCCCTGCCAGTCCCTGGACCAGCTGTTCACCACTTCTGCTCATTCTTTAATCCACTGCACAGTGAGGTCACCTTCCCCTTTCTTCTCACCTGCCTCAACTTCAGGCTTGTCACTGCTTGGCAGCTTCAGGTAGGATGCACAAGCACAACAGTGCAAGCAGAGCTGGGGGACCAGGGTGTGTGTGGGGGTGGATTTCCAGAATCCACCATAAACAGAGTTAAAAATGAATGTCTTAGCTGAATGCTAGAGCGCACTTCCCTGTTTTGGCACTGTATTACTGTACAGTGTAGGAAAGTACATAAAAATACACATTTCTTAGTCTTCACTGCTCTACCATCGGTCTGTGTGTATTTTCGTGTTCCCTTCAGCTACACACCTTTCCTTTGTTCGTATTCAGTTATATGCCTTAAGGCATATATTTAATAGTTTCTACTAATTAAAATCACCTTTGATATATACATAGGCTAAGATCTTTACAAACTCTGGCACCCAAGCTGAGTAAATTCAGAAGAATGAAGTTGCCCTTTTTTCAAGTTTTGTGGTCAAGTCTGATGATTGTTCCTTGTGTTAGAGAGAGTAGTGCTTTCACATGGTCTTCTGTGGAGCTGTTGGGCAGGTTACCTTCTGATTTGAATCTGAACATGTGCATTCAGTTTACTGTTGATAAAACTTACTGGCTGTAATCTTTTTTTGTTGTTGAAGTTTAACTGTGGTTTACAGATGTTGATACTGGCTGCGTGTTCAGCATAGTAAAGCATATATGGGGAATCTTTGAAATGCTTCCAGTGGAGTCCAGGTTTTGGGGGGATCTTCTGGGAGGGATTTGCCTGGTGGTGGTGAAGGTTGCAAAACTGGGAGCTTGCATCATGGGGGCTTCCTGAGTTGGGGGAGAGGAGAAGTAGAGTCTGATGGGGAGAATGGAAGCAAAGCCCAAAGGCAATTGATGTCGGGTGTCCATTAACTAGCATGCTAAGGTGACACTTGCTGTCTTGTTGGGGCAATAGTATAGCAGTTAGACAAGGAAAGGTAACAGCCAAACTTCCCCTTATGGTCAGGGAGGAAATCTGAACACCCTCCCCAGGGACTGTATCTACTACCTACAACTACTATTCATCCTGTCAAATGGGTTGGGTGAGTGGATGTTCCTTATAGTAGTCAGACCTGCCTTCAGAAGATAGCTGCAGGCACCAGCTGGCCAAGTGCTTTTGGATTGGGATACATCTCGAGTGCAAGGAAATAAAACGTGTTGTTCTAAACCAAACTGATCTTTTTCCCTATTTCTTCCCTGTAGCCTCGTCATGTATTCAACATGCTGAAGAAGTACGTGCGCGCTGAACAGAAGGACAGACAGCATACTCTCAAACACTTTGAACATGTCCGCATGGTAGACCCAAAGAAAGCTGCCCAAATCAGATCTCAGGTAATCTCCAGTGAGGGTTAATGGGGCCGTGTTTGTTCATAACCATTGTGAAGTTTCTGTCAACCTGTTTTTTAAAAAATACCTGACTCCTTTCTGTGGACAGCTTTACATCAGTAAAGAATAATCTGCTTTCCAGCAGAAGATTAAGACAAAGTGGTGTGGGAGTAGGGTGGGTATAGATTGTCTTCTGAGAAGAATTGAAAAGCACATTTTCTGTCTATCCAGACAGTGAGTCAGTCGTGGGCATTTCCTGAGGAGCCCTCCAGAGCATTAATGCCCAGAGCCTTTATTAGTGCTTTGGTAAACAATACCTCTGGGAAAATGTCAGTAATAGATTTAGCAACCACACATGGTTATGCTTCCCTCAGCTGAAGTGGCAGAACCAGAAATGTTGTAGCCATCTGACTACAACCAACCTTTCTGAAGTCATTGCAGAGGTACTTGTACTGTCTATAAATGTGATTACTGCAATGCACTTGAGTTTAACATGTTCTTTTAAAATAAGCACTGTAGTTCATGGCATTTTAACTGCTGAATGTTACCGCAGTCCTCAACGTGTATGTTTTGGAACAGCTTTTATGTTGCCTTTGTAAATCATGGAGGCTGAGAAAGCAAAAAAAAACCCAAAAAAACCACAAACGAAAGGAAAAAAAAAAGACTAAAGATATAGCTTGCTTTCAAAACAGCAATTAAAATTGTAGGCACAATGGATAAACGGTAAAAAAAAAGTGTGCCATAATCTGCAGTATCAGCTGCTGTTCCCTCTGCAGGATGCAATGGGAAGCACTGTTCCAGCCACAGTTTTTGAACTGACTGGCATCGCTAAAAGCCAAATCAAAACCATATACTTCCCTGAATGGCTCAATTTACCTATTAGACGTCTCAAACATCTGTTCCAGACGGACTTGTACATTGAGGTCACATTGTCTTGAAATTGCTAGAGTTAGAAATGCACATTTCTAACAGTCTTCTGCAGTGACGGTTCTCTTTCCCTTGTCTTAAACATCAAAGTGTGTCCTTTTGCATGTAACATGAGTTTTTAGTTTCTGAAACACCAGATTATTTAATAACAAAAAACAGTGAAATTTTGCAGACTACAGATTGCGTGACAGCACAGGTGAAGAATAGAAACTGGCATTTAGATACAAGAAGTATAGTGTCTTGCTTAGTGTATCATCATAGGAATGAGTTATTTCTACAGTATCTTTGCTTCTTGAATTGGTCAGAAGATTGGGGAAACGTAGGCTGGAAGATCTGGTGGGGAATTTTTTTCAGTGGAAAATGGAAAACAAAATATTTTGTTCAAAAGCATCGATGCTATATTTCAATTTGAAGAAACCATACCCTTTTTTTCATTGAAATTGCTCTCTGTAAGCCATTTTCCTCTTTAGGCCTAATTGCCCTGTCAGTCTTCTAAGATGCACCTCAACTGCCCTTTCTGCTGAAGAGGTGATAATTGTGGAGAGTACCCTGGGGGAGCATATATTGTGGGATGTCGTGACTTAATCCTTAGCAATATGCAGCAACCTGAGGCAATAGAGTTGTAATCACATGAGACAATGCAGTAATGCTTCTGGATGGAAATATTTTTGTTTTCAGTTGAAAATGTTTGCAAATGTTTTTACCAAGAAAATTGGAGCTTTTTTCAGAGCATGCTATTTATTTTTGCAGTATTAGGATAAAGAAAAAAACATAAAGAGCTGAAACATTTTGATGCAGCAGTCATTACGCCTCACTTGGTTTTCGTGTTATGTGGAAATTTATGGGTATGGGCAAATGTAAATGTTACTGAAGGGTAAATGAGGCTGTGGATTTCTGCCACAAGAGCTGCTTGTGTACATGCTCTGCCCTATAGCAAATGTAAACCCCTACTTCAGATTACTGCATTTCCATGGGGTTTCAGGTAGTTGCTATGGAAGAGCATCTAGAACATTATTTTTGTAGCAGCTGTAGGAGAGGTGAATTTTGCAATGGATTTGATAGTTTCAGTACATAGAGCATACCGAAATCTTACACCTAGCACAAGTGAAAACTGTCTTGCTCTCTATAGCCTATAAAATTTGTAATAATGTCAAATTAGCAGTAGTATTCATAAAATACTTCTGTTTCCATAGGTTATGACACATCTACGTGTGATATATGAACGCATGAACCAGTCTCTCTCCTTCCTCTACAATGTGCCTGCTGTGGCAGAGGAGATCCAGGATGAAGTCGGTATGCAAATTGTTAATGTAGAAAAAGGGAAATATTTCTATGATGAAAAATTGCCACCAAAAGCTAAAATACAGCATCTTACTTCTCCTATTGATATACTGTTCCAGCTGAAAAATAGGAGTAAACTTGCCAATGTTCTTAAATTGTAAATTAGATTATAATGAATACTTGGAAGACAAACCCCGTATAACCCATGCAGTGGCATCATCGTATTGTTGTAAATGCTTTCCCTGAAAAACATTCATTTACATTTGGAGCCTCCATGCTATATGGAAGCAGCTGTTGACAGTGAGATTTAGTAAATCCTTCCTGGGTTTGGATATTTAATTTATGTGGTAAGTATGTACATTATCTGATGTAGACATTTTGGAAATCCCCCAGCTAAAAAATGAGTCGCAGGCCTGAGTATCAAAGAAAAGTGTATCAACTGGAAATCGCTAAGTGCAATGTGGCAGTATCTCACTGGTCATGCATTTAGTTCTTGGTTAGTTTGGTCAAATAGATATCTCCTCCCATTTTTTCCAGCGCGCAGGCTGGGCCACGGACCAGTCAGATAGCAGCAGTCTCACGTTTTCATCTTCCCCAAGTGCTGTCGCAGCAGGTAGCTGTGAAGGAGAATGGTATTTCCTCCCATTCAGGTTCCTGCTCTTGGCTCTGGCATTGCTGCAACAGAGGCATCTCCATCACAGCGCTTGGACTCTGCTGTGTGCTGCTATTTCAGCAAGGCAACTTTACTTAGCCTATATTAATTTCAGATATAGCCACAGCTCTGGACATCATGTTGCTAATGTGCTTCTTTAAGAAAAATAACAGATGGATTAATGCAAAGGCTGGAGATAGGACGGTCATTATCTTTGGAACAGCTTTTTTCACACAATGCAATACTCTGCCAAATGGCAATTAATAGATTGGTTTCACAAATAGCCACCTTCAGCTGACTAAAGAAATTATTGATTTCTTTAAAACACGAGGGAGGGAGGTGTGCCATTGCAGTAAGGATTAGGATGCATTTAGGACACCGGGAGGGGATGGACAGGGAGTAGTGGTGGATTCATTTGCTCAAAGCACAGGTCAGGAAGGAGATGGACTTCTACTCATGAGGTAGCTTGAGAGGGCTGGGGATGAGATCAGGAAGTTGGGGGAGAGGCTGGGAGGAAACAAAAGGATAGCTGAACTAGTAATTATCCTTCACCACATGTTCCTGTGCTCCACAATTATAAGGCACAATCAACAGTCTCAGTCTGTAGTTGTAGAGAGCCTTTCAGGGAAAAAAAACAGAACACCATACTGATCATTTGAAAGAGTATTGTTTCTGTAGAAAAGGAGATGCCGATACTGTTAGGTTTTCGAGGTGCTCAGTTTGTATTCTTTCTGCACCACTAACATGCCTTTGGGTTTTTTGCTTGATGTTTCAATTCCTTCTATTATTGGTAATGTTAATGCTTGTTGGTGAGGACATTCTTCTAATTTTTCTTCTCCTTCCTAAATACTGAAATGAAATGGGAATTTCAGAGGCTTTGAAGTGACATGGGAGCAAAACTCTATTAACTGCTAAGTGGTTTACAAAAATCTGACTCCTAATCTTAAATGTAATACTAATTTTTAGGGGGAAAAAAGAGCCTAAAATTAGTCATCTATTCTTTCCCAGTAAGATGGGAGAAGCTAAGTTGTCTCAAAGAAAAAGTTTCACAGTTTCTCGAGTACTTTTTCCCTACCTTGAATTTTTTGTGGTTTTGAGTATACTAAAAATTCTTCAAAGCATTGCAAAGTTTAAAGCAATGAAAAATATGTTCTCGTACTGGGAGTTACCAGGCAATAAAAATTAAAGCAAGCGCTATCAGATATGGGCTGTACTAGATAAAATAGTTTTCAGTAATGAGAAGAAAGCCTATTCTCTTTCAGTATCAACATTCTCCTCATTGGTGGCATTGGCTGTATGCTTTGTTTTACATACTGGTTTTAATGGAAGTTTGTTGAGGTCATTCCCATCTGTCAAAGGAGATGGTACCCTTCTAGCTTTGAGCATTGATCAGTCTGTTTCAAATGCTGTTCTGAAATTACTGTATTTCCTAGTCTCTGTGCTCTTCCTAAACCCATGGAAAAGGAAATCTGTTACAGCTACAGAATCTGTGGAGAAGTAAAATACTAATAAAATTGCACTTTGTAACATCCCCAAGAAATATTACAACTCTCATTAAAAAGACAAATGTTTCATTAAAAACCTTTTGGTAGAACCATTGACTTAGAAAGTCTGAGTCAGTGGAAAAGTTGAAAAATAACGTAGGTAAGAACATCTCACACACAGAGTGTCGGAATAATAAATTACATGTAAGGAAGCATAGTTCAGAATAGTTCTTCTCTTAGGCTGGGATGCAAGTTAGATGGCTAATGTTTTAGTTCAGGTTTTTTGTTCATTATAGTTTCAGTTTCTAGTTCCACGCTTTACTGCAGAGTTCTTCATGAACAGTTTTCACCTTGAGGTGAATAATGAATCTTTGCTTTATAAGACACAGCTCTGATAAAGGTAGTTTTTCCCTAAATTGCCCAAGTAGTTCTGTGACCAGCAAAATAAATGAGATCTAGTTTCCTGTTGTACCATGGGTTTAATTCCTCTAATATCTAATAAGGTGCTGGGTTTTACCAGATTTTTCTCATTGCTAGAAATATTATGCCCTATTCTGCAGTTTCTCCATTATTAGCTATTGACAAATTTGAATCTCAGTTCGTGGGATTTAATTATTTTTTTAGAAACTAAACTAGAAATACATTAAAATTTCCCTTGTGTCTTCCTGACAGTCCACTACCAAAGGTTCATCCATGAGAAATAGGTGGCATTCTGTCGTTGGAAAGTACATGTGCCTGAAGATAAGGTGCACACTTGTAATTTGTGTCTCTTATTTTTGAAGTCTTTATGCTGAGCAGTGAATTTGAATTATATGAAATAGAATCTAGAGTTATTCCTGGGGCAGAGCAGCTGCATAGAATGTTTTCTTCAACAATCTGCAGATTTTTTAATTAATGCTTGGTGATCAGATGAATCACAATCCAGCAACTGGACATTTGAAGTTCCTTTAAAATACAGGGTGTGTTTGAAGTTCCTACCTCAAAAGGCAGGTTTACAGCCATAGTTTTCAGGTGCCTAATCCAAAATAAAAAATCCAGCTTCTATGCTAAAAGCAGCCTTTTAAAATTTCTGGTTATTTTCAGAGCTCCAGCAGAGATGGTGGCAGGAAGTTAGAGTAAAATTTAAGAGAGTTGTAGTGTTTATCTGCAGGTGTTCATCACCAGTTGATGTCTGTTGGCTTAAAGAGAAGGTGTCTTGATTTGAGTATATAGATACGTAGGAAAACCCACAGCACTCTGAAGGGTAGAAAGCAGCACTTAGATAAGTGAGGATTTTTTTGCTAAGCATTTGACCAATGTGTAATGTGCAAATTAGGGTGACAGGCACATATTATAGCAGCAAATTCCAGGTGTGTAAGGAAGAACACTGCTGGCTGTCTTTCGTTCCTGTTGGGGCAGGGGGAAAAGGCTCAGTGTAAGAGTTGCAGAAGGAGGTCTGTCTGACCATGGCTGTTACGGCAGAGCTTGGAAAGCATAAGCAGGTCATTTGTGTAGAAGACCGTTTGGCATTCTGGCTGCAAATGATTTCTCAAGGGGCAGTGATGCAAATGTGCTACAGCAGCTACATCACTCTCAGCATCTGATGTAGCTCTTGGTGTTAAAGTGGTGTTCCTCATGGGCAGGAGTATGCCCCAATGAATAGGAGAGTGGCACAAAAAATCTGAGAAGAGATATTTATTTGCACACTGTAGGTGAACAGATTATTTGGTTACCTTGGTATTTGTACTCACCTTTTCCCTCTGATAAATCTTATATACTATTTAATATGTACAGAAGCTCAGAGAGAGCAATGGCAGGCTTTAAGAGAAATCAGCAGTTCCTTTGAGCACATCCTGCTTTAAATCCTTATTTGATTAGACTGCTTATCCATGTATGTAAAAGGCAATTTATTGCTGGGAGTGGCACAGCAGGCACAGCTTCTGAATCAGAAGCTACGTCAGAGCTTTGTGCATAAGTCAAATGGGCAGGCGGTGAGCTGAATTTTTAATCCCATCTTTACTGCTCTGGTTCCAAACTGATGTCCTCAACTCCATGTTTTCTAGCCCACCACTGATGAAATATTCAGCACCGCCTACCACAGCAGTTCCATAACTAAGCTCTGAAACAGAGTTATGAGCAATAGATAAGAGAATATGATTTCATCTGTTCCTTGACAAATAAAATCAAGCTATTGTTATTTTATTTTTCTTTTCCACTGTGCCTATCCCATTCTTCTGCAGCATGTTCTGGGTTCTCTCACACCATATAGCTGGGAGAGAGGACAAGCACAAGCAGACCTCAGATCACTGCTTGTGTTCAAATGCGAACAGTGTGCTGTGGATCGTGTGCTATTTCAAGTATTTGTGTGCTCTTGTTAGCCTGAGAAAATTTGAGCAAGAGAGTTTTGCCTCTTGACATTTGGTTCACAACTTCCTGTGAAGATTTTTTTAAGTATTTTTAGAAAAAGCTGTAAATATAGCACAAGCTACAGACTAAAGATGTCTGAAGACTTGCTTTCATTCAGCCCTTCTTTAACCATTAGGTTCCTATACCTGTCAGTCTGCATCTGTGGAGAGCAAAGTTAGCACTACCTCAGCTGGTTCTGATCTTTCACCGTTTATAAGTCTAATTGTTGATTTCTTGTTTCCAGCTGCTAATTTTGACCTGTAGTCAGTCCACAGCCTTGCTGCATTTCTTGCCATGAGTTGGATTAGGGTGCTGGACTCCATTCATTCTGTGGTATCCTTCTTAAGAAGTTTTGAGGGCATTAGCTGCTTGCCACTAGGCTGACAGTACAAAACAACAACTACTGTCATTTTGGGATTTATATTGCAAACCCAAAACACGCCCTCTGGGGGCTTTGCAAAAGGAAATTTCTGTGTCTGTCCTGTTAGGTGCCATTTCTTTTGTGATGGTTTTCTTCATCCTGTCCCTTAAAATGTTATGTTTTGAATATGTAATTAGTAATGTCTTTCAGAATGCAGTTGGACTTTTCAGTGTCTCATTTTTCTGTAACTCTTCTTTGTACTTTTTGTTGTAAGATTTAGCTGAAGGGAAGAACTCGACCTTCAGAAAAATATTTAAAATCATGAAGTAATGCTTAATATTTCTACAGCTTTATTTGAAGTTGGGTTGCCATATTGAGATGTCGGAATAATAAAGGGAAGTTGACATACGATAAGTATGTCAATAGCTTGTTAAAAGGATGTGGTAAGGTTACCAAGGGTATTGGAATGAGATCGTACAGAACAGCATAGTTCATATCAAATAAGAACAGTAATCACCTTATGACTCAATTTCAGTACATTGCACTAGAAAATTCTTGAAATTGCTTGTTGGTCATGGAGGTAGCAGTTCTAGTCTGCTTCATGGGAAGCAGTTCTAGTCTTCCTCTTAGACTGGAGGCAAAAGTACTGGTAGCAGTTGCTTGATGGAATTAATATCATGTATCAGAGTGGTTATAATGCCGTAATTTTTTTTTTTCTGGCAAAGGAAAACGGGGATGTTGAAGGATGGGTAAATGAGTAAGCACTCTAGGATTTATCTGTACTTGAACAGACCAAATTCAGTGAACTGACATAGAGAAAGGTGAGGAATTGTCATCAGTGGTGCTCATCCTCAGGGCAGTTGGGTTCTGCACCAATTTAATCAATTAACCTGCTCAATCAAGTAAATGTAAATCCTCCTGGATCTGTCTACAATAGTTAAATACTTCCTAGTGGTAGATGGAGGTGCAGAGAAGCATGCTGAGGACTGGGAAACTAGAGAGATTCTTTCTGAAGAAAAACAGCTCCTCTGTTTTTCATTATCCATACTTTCCAGTTAGTATTTCTTTTTCTCTTTTTAAAGGAGTCAAATGGAGTTGAACTTTTTACCCAGGGTAAAATAAACAGCCACAAATCCAGTGTGCAGCTGCAGTAGTTATAAAAATCTGTAGCTCAGGAAGGTTGGACAATTTCTATTAAGGTTTATACATTCTGCCATTCTGGAGGTCGGTGGAATTGTCATTTCTAAATTACCCCAGGCACTTGGCTAGTACTTGAGAGGGAGCATCTTCAATTTTGGACACAGGGGAATGTCATCTTTGCCAAACCAGAAGTGTTGAATTTCTACTCTCTTCTCTTTAAAACCAGCACATTTTTTCCAGGGCAGCAATTCTTCCATTCTGATTTGATGGGTATTATCTGCACCGTACAGAAATTTCTCAGTAAACTTCAAACAGATTTTCTGGAAGTAGTACAATTATCTGCAGGCCTTACCCTAAGGTACAATAAAACCTACCTTCTAGTTTTCAAGTTTGGTGTGTCTGTGCTGTATCATACAGGCTTACCATTCCTTCTGTTCTGCTCTACCCTTTTTGCCCAGAAGGCTAATGCAACTGGAACAAGCAGTCGAAAGCAGCCTTCAGAGAATGTGTATTTGCACAGGTACCCTGCAGTGACTTCCAGCACTAACTATGCCTGTGCTTTCTCCCTATAATTGACTTGACATATTTGTGCATATCCAGTAACCTTAGCTTTCCAAAGAAAAAATTGAATTTTCTGTGAAGTGGTTATTTACCTTTAATCTTCTCCCTTGAAGCCCTATAGAATTCAGTTGAATAGATGATCTGTTCGAACTCTAGCAAAAAATATATTGCTGGGTCAGTAGTTAAAAATAGCAGAGAGTTCTCCCACAAAAGCAAATGAATTCTGTGTTAAGCTTTACACAGCAGCATTTAGGTAGTTTTTGTATGCTTAAATACTGCCATGATATGTGCCAGGTGGACTGCATGATAAGCAGTTAAGTCCTCTTCCACTCAAGGACATTGTTTTTTTAAAACATTTGGCTAGTTTTTATTATATATACTTCAGCTTTTCTTTTTTTTCAGGGTTTGTTTTGGTTTCTTTTTTTTCATCATCACAAGCTTATGGTCTTTTACTAAGCCACCAGTTTTGCCACTTTGTTACCTCTATAAAATACTTTTATAATTACTTAAATGCCATAAATAGCTCAATAAGATACCATTGAGCTATTTGTTGGAGCAAGGTGGTGTATTCTGTTTATGCGAGGAATCAACCAATGTCACAGAATCACAGACTGGTTGAGGTTGGAAGGGACCCCTGGAGGTCATCTGGTCCAAGCCCCCTGCTCAAGGGGGGTCACACAGAGTCAGTTATTGAGCACAGCGTCCAGACAGCTTTTGAATATCTCCAAGGATGGAGATTCCACAGCCTCTCAGGGTAACCTCTGCCAATGCTCAGTCACCCTCACAGTAAAAGAGTGTTTCCTGATGTTCAGAGGAAACCTCCTGTGTTTCAGTTTGTGCCTATTGCTTCTGGTCCTGTCACTGGGCACTGCTGAAGACAGTCTGGATCTGTCCTCTTTATACCCTCCCTTTAGGTATTTATACTCATTGATGAGATCCCCCCCCCCAAGCCTTCTCTTCTCCAGGCTGAACAGTCCCAGCTCTCTCAGGCTTTCCTCATAGGAGAGATGCTCCAGTCCCTTCATCATCTTCCTGGCCCTTCGTTGGGCTCCCTCCAGTATGTCCATGTCTCTTTTGTACTGGGGACCCCAGCACTGGACACAGCCCTCCAGGTGTGGCCTCCCCAGTGCTTAGCAGAGGGGAAGGATCACCTCCCTTCACCTGCTGGCAGTGCTTTGTCTAATGCAGCCCAACAAGGGCACATCGCTGGCTCCTGTTCAACTTTGTGTCCACCAGGACCCCCAGGTTCTTTTCTGCCGAGCTGGTCTCCAGCTGGTCAGCCCCCAGCATATATTGGTGCATAGGGTTGTTCTTCTCTAGATGCAAGACTTTGTGCTTCTTGTTGAACTAACTAACTGTATTCCTTTAGTGTGTTATATTTTAATAGACAAAGGTAGTTGCCAGCTGGAATTACAGTTCCCTGTCGCTGAGGCTTTGTAAGCTCTGCATGCCATTTGGGAACTTGGAAGAGCTGAAGAACCTCGGTTACTTCTCCAGGTCAGGGACTCAGCTCTGTCTGCTGGTAAAATATGTCCTTTGCTGCAGCTTAGGAGAGAAGGAAAAAAAAATCCTGGAAATAGATCCAACATTTTCCTATTCTAAGTATCTCCTATTTTCTGTCCAGATTACTTAACTGTTATAGAAAATTAGGGAGAGAATAGTAGATGATTAAAATAGATATCAATGCACGTCACTGACATTGATGTTCTCAAATGCTTTCATTAGTAGCATACTATATCCTCCCCATCTTTTGTAGCTAAATGGTCTATTGTGTCTTGTCGTGGGCACTAATGTTCTTCAGAAAAGATAAGAATTCTGATTTTTGCATGCACAAGACCTCTTTTCATGTCATAAATATTATGAACATCACTTTAGCCAGTAAAAGAGACAGCTTCCTCCAGATCTTACAGATATTGTGAAAAGGATAAATGGCTTCACATGACTTTGGATTGGGCTGGCTTTTTCATCAGGGAAAGATGTGGGACATCTTGTTTTCCATCTGCTTTTCAGAAATTTGATCAGAATAAAAAGGTCTTGCGAAGTTTATTAAGAGAATATTTTTCTTTGAAAAACACTGCTCTGTTTCACTTGCACCTTTAAGGAAATCTGGTCTCATGATCCAAGTGTTTGAACTGAAAATCAGTAACTTCTGATCATAGATATGGACTTGTAGATTAAAAGCAGTGTAATTTTTTAATTTTCTGGGCATCTGCTATTTCAATAGCTATTTAAATCTTTCATTCTATGTAATTCATGCATTAGCAGGGGAGGTTTAAAGGTGTTGCCTTGATTTTCTTCAGGAGCTGATGACTAGAGCACTCTGTCCTGCACTGGTAGATCCTTCTTGAAGTCTCCATTCTGTGTCCTTTCTGTTAGTCTAGCCTGAAATATTTTTTCATAGACACTTCTCTCTAAATAGCAAGTTATCATCCCCACTGCAGGTCCCACAGCAAGTTTATGACCAAGAGACCACTCTGGGCTCACAGTGGCAGCAGGTTGAGGCTGGTACCATGCCTATTTCACAGCTTTTGTTTAAATATCCCTCTGGAGGAGTCTACAGGTGACCTTGCGCACAGTGGATTTTCATCCTAGAATTAAGAAAAAATGCACTAAACTTTAAGTAGCTGTCTGATGGTTGGTTGTGTTCTCTCCTGTTTTTTCTTGTTTGATTGGATATAAGGAAACGTGGATTTGATAAGGATTTTCTTCTAACTCTCCGGACATTTCACATGTCATTTTGTCGTGGTGTCGTGGACACAACAGGCTGAGAAATTCTATCTTGGAGAGCATTGTTTCTGCTGGTAGAGGGGCTACAGTTGTGCAAAAAGGTTGAATATACAGGAGTGTGTGTATTATTTTAAATTGATGTACTGGATACGTTTGATTTTAAAAAGCATCGTAGGTCAGGGTTGCCTCATAAATACAGATTTGTTCATTTGAGTTGATTTCCTGCTCTGTTGTGTCATTGGTGTAAGTGAAAAGAAAAGCTAGAGCACTCATTTTTGAGACAATACAGATGAAGTATGTGATGGTACTAAGGGGTTTTTTTAGAGTCTGATTTTACTGTTTTATGAAGCGGGGTGGCTTCTTTCGGCCTTTCTCTTTTGTATTGCTTGATAATTGCTTTTGCCATTATACTTTAAGGAATGAATGTTAGCTCATCATGTGCCAAATTTAAGATGCCATTCTTTTATGGATGGATAACAAAAGTCTTAAAAAATTTTGCAGTCGTCTACCTTGCAAATATGATCTGAGAACAGGTTAGCTCAGAAGAGCCTGACTTGCTGAACGCATAGTTTCCATTCAGATGGGGAGGCATTGGCCTGGTGAAGCATCGCTCACTTGCAGAAATGTCTTTACGCTTAGTTATTGAAAATTTTCGTGATGCACTGAATATATGTGTAATTTAATTCATAAATATGTCATTTTCCCATCATCTCAAATCAAGTTAATGATATCAGTGTCCATGAGTACTGAAGCAGCCCAAAATCGTAGGAGCACAGGCACTCCAAACACAGCTTCCACTTCATACTTGCTGTTGAATGATGGATTTTCTTTTCCCAATTACTTCGTTTGGAAACACAGTTGTGTCATTCTGTGTAATTCACTCTAAGATCAGATTCCTAATAGGGAGTGTTGGATTGTGAAAGAAGCAAATTAATAATCTTAACTCTTATGGGCTAGCAAATTGCAAGTGTCCAGTGAGAACCGGTTGCAAACCTATCTGCACAAGCTATATATTATGGCCTTAATATATTATATATATTACAGAGCTAGTGTGTCAGTCAGGCAGGAATTGTTATCCAGGGGAATTGAAACGCTGAAGTCTGAAATGCATCGCCTCGGGCAGGTGTGCTGAGGGGGGGGCAGGCAGCTAAATAGGCCTCTAATGCCAACAATGTACTGAGTTTTGCTTTACTCGGGCATAACTTTCTCTTCAGATGTGCAGAGTGAAAATTCACAAGTGCTTATTATGGCTAAGAGTGTCTGACCTATTCTTGCTAGGCAAACTCTTACTATTGGGATGAAAAGGGAAAAGAATTACTGAGCGTATGTGATTCTGCAGAACAGCTGGATTGATGGAAGTGTTTCAGTAATCTCCTAACAGTCAGTTCCCGTGCATGGGGGATTACAAATGAAGCAATCTTTCATCAGCACAGCTTTCTCCTTCTCTGTGATTCTCATATGCCCAATTTAACTGAAAAATGCGTTTTCCTCAATAGTGCTACCAAGGCAGGGTTCCAGTGCCTTCACTGTTCTGCTCCCTGCTATTAGAGCATGCATACGAAAGACGGCATAAAAGCCATCAGAATAGTCATATCCCACTTAATGGATATATTTGTTAAATTTAATAAATGCATCTCTTCAGAATACTCGGACAACCCAGAATACATTTGGCCTATCAAGTGCTAAAATGGCAGTTAATAAATAGGCAAAGTAGATTTTATCTGGACCAGATGCTGCACAATTCAGTTTTGGTGAATTCTGATTTAGGCTATCATAAGTGAGTCAAATCAAAAATGCTCTCTTTTGACCAAGGGAATCAGAGGAGAGCAACTAGGATGATAAAGGGACTGGAGCATCTCCCCTATGAGGAAAGGCTGAGAGAGTTGGGCTTGCTCAGCCTGAAGAAGAGAAGACTGAGAGGGGACCTCATCAACACATACAAATATCTTAAGGGTGGAAGCCACGAGGATGGAGCCAGACTCTTTGCAGTGGTGCCCAGCGACAGGACAAGGGGCAATGGGTACAAACTGAGACATAAGAGGTTTCAGTTGAATATGAGGAAGAACTTCTTTGCTTTGAGGGTGACGGAGCACTGGGACAGGCTGCCCAGGGGGGCTGTGGAGTCTCCTTCTCTGGAGATATTCAAGGCCCGCCTGGACGAAGTCCTGTGTAACATGCTCTAGGAGAACCTGCTTTAGCAGGAGGGTTGGACTAGATGATCTCTGGAGGTCCCTTCCAACCCTTGTGATTCTGTGATTCTGTGAGGTGCAACAAATTAATGCTCAGATTTATATATATTTTATGGATTAGTTAGTGATTCCCAAGCTGCCCATGAGTTCCATAAACATGAAAAATTGTTGTGGGATTTGTACTCTGACCTTTAGAAGTGTTTACAGAAAATGATGGGTAACTGACTTTTTTCAGGTGTTAGCAACTGGTAGAGTTTAGGTTCTACTGCACTTTTGAGTTTTACAGTGTATTAATAAGGTCAGTTATTTTTATCAGTATATAATAAGACCGATAAATAATTTATAAATAAATAAGTAGATAATTGTTTTCAAAAAATAAGATAAAATTCTGTAGCAGTGTTTCATATAAATGCTTTTCTGCAGGGCAGTTTCACTTAAAAGCCTCATAACCTACTTATTTAGGATGGAACTGTATTGGCTTTTCCTACTTCACACAAGACTAAGGGGGAATAATGAATGCTGATTCATCTGGCAGAAATGTCAGTGATGGTCGGGGAGACTGTTTATTTGTTTTAATTTAGACTCCTCGGCCTATTTTGAACCCCTTAATGATATGTTAATTTGGAATTAAATGTGGGGTTAAATTTAAACCTGGGGAATTTGTCACAGTGTCTTATGTGGATCAGGATGATGACATACAATGTATGTTCTTGATTACAGGAGAGAGTTTCAATTCAATCTTTTCCCCAAGCATTTTTTTAATATTTCCTTGCCTACCTTGATGTTAGGTTGCCACCGTCTTGCCTGAAGAGGAACTTTCCACATGCAAGTAAAAAAATTGTTTCATTCGGAATTTTTACCCAGAAGAGTGCCCTAACATGGAAGTAGGGTTTTTCTGCATTTTAATCCAGAGCTTGTGAGGCTATGAATGGTGAATTATTCTTCTGAGAGAATATTATTAATTGAAACAAGTTGAATGAGGAGGGGGTGAGAGGAAGGGAAGGAGACCACAGAAATGGACAAAAAGGTTTAAAGTTGTGAAAGGGAAGAGCAGGGTCTTTAATTTCTATTTAATAACTCTTTTTTCAGACATCACACAAGCTTCTGGTTTTTGGACTTTATTCCACAAAATTCCTGTAATACTCTCTGCTCTGAACTGAAGGGTACATGCAGTCATTAATCAGATGGCTGGCTGTTAAATATTAAAAAAATGATAAATATGCACACATCTGTAGCCATATGTTGATGTTTAATTTTAGTTAATAACTAATTTATGTAGCTGTGAGGTAGCTAAGGGTCTGTAATAGTTATAATATTCTTTTACTGAAGGTAAAGAGTGTCATAGCCTCCTTAAAAAATCAGACAAAATTTCAAGACCTTGAGTTTCATAGCAGGCTATAAAAATGGGAGAGAGTGATTCTGGTTCTTGATGAAGTGGTGTGGAAATTCTCATGAACCTTTGCTCAAAGGTCTCTGCAATTGCATAGCCATGTACAAAACTAAATTTGTATTGAATTCCATCCCTAATGAAAAAGACACCTAGGTCATATTGAAATTAATCATTACGTGGTAATAAATGTTCTCCTGAATTGGGTCTTCCAAGCTTTCTCATGCTTTGAATGCTGTTCACTACCAGAAAACTTGTTATAACATGATCTGTCTGCAGAAGGACAATTGCTCTGTATCCAAGTTAAACATCTTGGGGGTTTTCTAATAATTTAAGTCAAATAGTCTGCAAGGCAAATCTAACTGAAACATTATTAAATGTACCTGCCTACATGAGGAGACTCACTTGTGGGTTTTTTTATGATGCAATTTGGGAGACATTGAAATCCACGTATGCTGAAAGAGCAGACGCAGCAAGAAATTAAAGTGATAAAGTTGTGATTTTTGTAAAATATATTAGAAGCATGTTCTTTTTAGTATGGTTCTAAATGTTCCACCAATTCTTAAGTTCAGAGGAGTATTTCTTCTATAGTTTGGTTCTTAGGCAACGGAGTATTGTCTAAGGCTATGAGGTGGTTACTCTCTTACTAACTTCTAGGAAAAATTTCTTAGGTCGTCAGTTTCATAATAACTTAAGCATTCATTTTCTGAGAACTTGAGAAAGGAAGAGTTGTTTAACCTTATTGAACAAGATTTTCATACACATAAGAAATTTCTAAAATCTGAAAAACTGCTGCTGCTACTTACTCTTGCCCTGGTGATGACGTCTCTAAAGGACAGAAAATGGGAACTATGAAATATGGTTTTCCATGGTTCTTGTTCTTTCAGTCTCAGTTTAGCCCTGAGAGATGAGACACACATTGCACTGTAAAAGCTTCCAGATAAGACCACCTGTGGTGTAATTTCACAGGCTAACCAGAAGAGAAGAAGCTTAAATCTAGCAGGGTGGTCACATTTGTCTGTCAGTATGGATCTGAGCATTGCAGGTTGGGCTCATTTCCAGTATTTCACAGTGGTAGTCTAGCATATCACTCTTTTGTCATCATCTTCAAAGCATGCAGGCAACAAAGCCACTCTCGCACCTTCCAGTAGGCAGGTCACTTCCAATAAAGTTCTCATCAGAGTTGCTCTCTAAATTACATTTGACTTGTGCTATACAAATGAATTGGTTCAAAACTGAATACCACATAATTGTGTTTTGTAGCTTGATAATGTTATAATACCTAGCAGTATGTAACATTAGAATCTTATAATGCTTGATTCAGCAAAACACCTTAGAATAACAATATGCTTGAAATTCAGTGGAGCTTAACTCTTTGTGGTTAGGCACAGACTTCAGTGTGGTTAAATTTAAGCATGTGCTTGACATTTCCTCTTACTTGGGCAGAGGCTGGAGGAAATACCCATGGTATTATCTGGTATATTCCTTTCACCTCAGAAGAACAACTCCTGCTTGATGCACAAAGTTAGATACATGAAACCCACAGAATATAAAAGTGGCTTAACTACTTTTCTGACTCCAGAATTTGCATTCATCGCAGGTACAGAAAGCCCTTTGAACCATAAGTCTTACCTCTCTAAAACACTTACTTGTGCTACTAACGCTTTGTATTTTGGAGTTCCCTACATAAACCTTTGTTTACAACATGTCTCAGTAGAAGTGACTTGTGGGGAAATATATTTGCTTTCAGAACGTGAAACACGTCTGTTCATGTGCATTGTTTGTGCTACTAGCGTAGTAACTGTGGGTTATGAGTATGCTGTCAGTTTATGTAAGGGCTCAAATATAAATGCAGATATACAGGGAAATAATGTTTTGGCTTTGTTTGGTTTTAAAGTATTCATCAAGGCAAAGCCATTAAGGTGGTCTTGTTTTCATATTTACCAGTGTGGGGGAGTTTTGACTCACAGAGCTGACAAGATGCAGACATCCAAATTTAGTTAAAACCTGACCGCATTACATCAGTGCACTCCTCTGGGCACGCGCTGGTGTTGAAGGTGGTGAACTATGACATGTTGAATTAGCCCATAAAGTAGGCACACAACTGAAAGCTGCATTTAAACGTTACCTCTTATCACATGCACTGTAATAATGTTTAAATGTTCATAGTGAATCCTAATTGTGACATACGGCATTTGCATGACTTAAACTGCCTTCAAACTGGTATAAGACAATATGTGTGCACGTGCAAATGAAGCCATTGCTACGACTCAAGCACTCTGTAATTTCTGCCATTAAGAAGAACAAGGAGGTTGCTGACACATTTTCATTTTGTGGTTTTGAAAGCACGCTCAAAAGCAACCATAACTTTGGGAAGAATGCATGTTCGGTTCAGACTGAATGGTGACTGATAAGATAATGGATACAAGGCAATAGGACTCTCCATTTGTACCAATTTACTTGAGCTGGTTCCCAAATCTGTATTTGTTGAAACTATACATATTCTATCATGTAGATGTCATTTTTCAAAGGAAGTTTGGTGTTGGGTCAAAATTGTGGCATGTAATTTGATGTTGTCTTAACTAGTATTTTAGAAGAGGTGTTTTGAGTGCACTTTGTTTCTAATCTGGTTTAAGACCTTAAATTGTTTTATAGAACTTTCAGAATTACAACTGCCAATTTTAAAGCTGCTTTTCAAGTAAATTCAAAAGTCTTGCACATGATAGTGATAGCAGAGCTTTTCATCTGGTACATAGGCTCCATGAAAAGAAAACACAACAAACAAATAGTATGATTACTTTTGGAAATGTTAAATAATGAACTATGAACTAAATAAAAGTGATGGCTTGAAAGATAACTACTGGATTGCTAGCGTTCTGGGGCAGCAAGTGGAGCTGTTCCACATGAAATTTCTGTCATTGTAGCTATGCCAGTTAAGGGCTGGGGTGAATATGCCCCAGAGTCCAACGCTGGAAACAATGTTGTATGCCAAGAAAAAGTAGATTAAGTTACACAATAGCATGGGGTCTACCACTCTTAAGACTCCATCACCTCTGCTGGGATTTGCCACGGTATCTTTGCTAGTACAGTGCTCTTTGCAAAGCCTTACAAGAAGTGTGGTCTAGTGGTATTGTGGACAAATGTCTTCTAACAATCTGGTGTCCACCAGAAGATTTTGTAATAAATTTTTATTTCTTTTCCTCTGCTCCTTCTTTGCTTTTGGTTCTGTGTGTCTCTTTGCAAGATAAGAGAATAGCCTTGAAAGGAGGTTGTAGTGGTACTACCCTTCTATGTAGTTCCCCAAACATATTTTACTTACTTTTTTCTAGATGCTGTTGTTGAGTAGTAATGACCCATGGCAAAATGCCTGCAGCGAGCCCAAGAATGTGTGAAGCTTCCTTAGAGATGGTGATAAGTCTTGAGAAGTGTTTTATTGAAGTACTCGAAGTGAGCCTGTGTCTTATCCTGAGAAAGAAAAGGTTTGGGTGCCTGAAGGAGAAGCAGCAATCATGTGCCCTCACACCAAATCTAGAGCTGCTGCGAGGTTTTTTGGTCCCTTGGGTTTTTCCCAAGGTCATGGTTGCTTTTGAGCGCATGCTTTCAGAGCAACAAAAAGTTTCAACATCCTCTTCCTCCTTGATGGCAGGACTTAGCAGAATGCTACAAGGAGATAATGAGCCAAGCAACAACAGCAACAAAAAGTCTATTATGGGAAGATGGTCATGGGGCTTTTGTCCTGTTGGCTTGACTGGAGATGAAATTTTGAAGAGCAGCCTAGAATCTGTCTATTTTCAGCACCTAGTAATGAAGATATTCACCACACAAAGAAAACCTCTGAAACAGTCTTGAATGCACATCCTAGCCTCCAGCTGTGTCTGTACTCCCTGCTTATTTAGGGGAATTGTCTTCTGCAGGGTGGGGGAATTGAGCTGGCAGCTGTGATAAAGGGAGGGAATACTCTATAGATGGGTAACAGGGAGGCTGTATGGCTTTCCATTAGCGTAACTGATGACTCAACAGTGATGATTCATCAATACTCTGAACAAAATCAACACTGAAAAATTGATCTTGGACTTCGCCAGCTAGTGTCGATAACTGGAAATCCTAGGGCAAACTTTTTTAGTAGTTCAGAGATTGAAACAATTGTTTGCAAATCGTTTACTCAGTGCAGACACAGCTGCCTCGGTCTGATGGACTCCAGCACAGTTTTTAAGCCAGGAACTTCCAATTTCTCACTCTCGTTCAGTGTCTGATTCATCATGTCAGATGGGCTTGATTCATTTTGGCCATTGTTTCCTTGCTTGTGAAATGGATGCAATCATAATCTGCTGGTTGTAATATCTGTCCGCCTCACTTGAGCTATTGTGCGGGTCAGTTAATGTCTGCGCTGTGTGCTGCAGCTGAATGGGAGACAATGGAGCCTGGGCGACGTGCTCCCCGTTGGGTAGTGTTGAGAGAGGGACTTTGTGTACGCTTCCCTCCCAGCCTTTAGGGATTTGGATAAAGTCACGGTGTCATGATGGGAGTTGGGTGCCCCTGGCTGGCAGGCATGCCCGCACCGTGGCCTCCCCCCGAGCGCAGTGCCAGCCTGGTGCCGCTCCTCCACTGACGGAAGCCAGGTCCTTCTCCCTCCGCTCCTTCCTCTCCATGCGCCATTTGTCCCTTTCCAAGAGCAGGACCTGTCTGCAGGTAATGCCATGCATTGGCAGTGGGGAACGGACAGGAATCGTGCAAGGTTGGCACTACCCGGAGAAAAGGAGCGATTTGGGCACAGCACCCCCAGTGCCATTCCTTGCTGCCGCTGCACAGAATACAGCTCTCTGCAGCTGCCCCACATGATCCACTGGGGACAGGGAGGACAGCAGGAATGAGGGGAGCTGCAGCCCAAAACCCTTCCAGTTCCTGGGTCTGAAAGGCTTGCAGGCATGAAGATGCTCAGCGGCACCGTAATACTCGCTTCCCTGTGATTTGTGATGACTTGGTATGATAATGTGTCCAGCTGGTATCGCCCGTGGCTCCCTGCAAGGCACTTGGACACCAGACTTCTCGCTCAAGCCACTAACATCCAGCTCCTTTTTTGTGAAGCTTCTTTGTCCCGCGCTAATGAAAATTAACGTCTGTCATGTGATACATCTGCTCAGAATATTGAGGTGCTTCACCTGTGTCTCCTCTGATAGAAGGAGACGTTTTGATTTGTTAAAAGAGTAGTATAAGTGCAGTGCAAAGACAAAATCCGGACTTGCCTTCCATGCTGAAGTTTTATTAGACATCTTGTAAAATAATACTGTTTTCAATAAAATGAACAAGAAGGGAAAAACAATTCAGTGTTATGTAGGCTTTCTATACTGTCCTAGTAAGTCATTCTAATGAACAAATTAAATCCCAGTATTAAATTTTGTATACACCTTAGGCTTACTGTCTACTAAAGCAATTGCTGTTTAAACAGGAAAATTTGTTTTAAAACCTCATTTTACAAGATTCAAGACCCATATTTGCCCCAGAGCTGGGGTTACAACTTTTTGTTTACATTTGATGTTCCAAATTTGGTGTAGTAATGGGGTGGCAGAGAGTTGCATCAGCTATCTCACTAAGAGGTGGTCTTTAAGAGACATATTGCAGAACCCTACTTACATCATCGCCAATAAAAGCACTAAAACAGTGCCAGCACCGGTGCTCGTGACTTGCTGGGGGTCATTAATGAGGGCTGCTGCATGGGTGCAGCATACTTCTGTGGTGGTACGGCGCGGTGTAAGGTTGGGAGAGAAATACATTGAAAAGATTTTACTGGGGGCTGTAAAGCTCTGGTCTGCATAGAAATGTAGATGCACTTTCTCACTGATGATACTGGGAATTAAGTGAGCCCCTGCAGAGTGACATAAAGGGTCTATCGAGTAGAGAGGTTATTCCTGTCCCTGTATTGCCACAGGTTTCAGATGTGGGTGTGAAGCAGTGGCAGTCAGGGGTTCCTTAATGAAGTGAAAAGAGAAGCCAGTCTTAATAAAAGTTTTTGTATCATGCGTGCTCATGTGTGCAAGCACTTGCGTTACCTTTACAGACTTTGATTCTGAAATATTTAGCTCTATAATGCCTGCATACTAATTACATCCATGCATTATCAGCAGTTGTTTATCTTCTTCATTGCAATTGCTTGCTTACTTTAACGTGCTCTTGTGCACCAAATACCCAAAAAGTACTTGCAAGTAGTGTGTTGCTCCGACAAACAAACAAAAAATGGCAGTGAAGGGGAAGATCAAAAGCAGATGAACTTTGGTGTGAGAAGGGAGGTGGAATAATGAAGCACACACAACCTCCGAACTTTCTTTTAACACTGATTTGGACAGTCTGTCCTGTACACCGGATAGAGCTGAAAAGTGCTATGATTGTTCCCATCTTACTTAAGTCCAAAAAAACCCAACCTAGATAATACTGCACAGCTTTAGGTCCTGGTTGCTTGTAAAATAATTTGCCTACAGACACCTATTACTACTTAAGATATTTAGCAAAGAACTACTTCAGTATTTTGGCAAAGTTACGTTTGTTAAAAGAAAAAATGTTTCTTTGTATTCAGCATGTTATAGTAAGCCCAATTTAATGCAGCAACTGTTGTGGTGATGTAGGATTTAAGAGCCATGATGAGCTTTGATAGTGAGCGTTTAAGAGGAAGGGAAATAAAAAAGACATTCCTTCCTGTGGGCCTCTTGTGTGTTGACTTATGGCAACGTGCGGAGTTGAAGGGAATTGATTTGTGCTTCTTTTAAAAGTGGTGGGGAAGAGTCCAGGGATTTGTAAAGCACAGACCTGTAATCTGTTACGTGGTGGAAATGTGGGTAGGAAATGCTATTGAACAATTCTGGTTGATGTTTCAAAAAAACGCCTTACTTAGCAGCAGTGCTTATCACAGGGTTTTGACTATTCCAAGTCTTTATGTTTTTCTTTATCATAAGAAAACAGAATCTCATAACAGTAAATTATTACTTCAGTGGCACTGGAAATAGGTCCTCAGAAATGCCAGCTCCTTCAGATAATTTCTGTGTTGAAATTTCCTTGCAGATGAATTACTTCAGAAAGAGCAAAACTATTCTGATGATGTTTTGGCCAATATGATCAGCGAACCCAGAATCAGCTATGGAAATGATGCTCTCATGCCTTCATTGACGGAAACTAAGACCACAGTTGAACTTCTTCCAGTGGATGGAGAGTTCAGCCTAGATGACCTTCAGCCATGGCATCCCTTTGGTGTTGATTCTGTTCCAGCCAATACTGAAAACGAAGGTATGTACAGTAGGGGGAGAAACCACAGAATATTCAGAGTTGAGCTTTGTGATCTCTTCATGTTTTTCCCTGAAAATTGACATCTTTCCAAAGTAAGGAAGATAGAGGTCCCAAATCTAAGTTTAGAACTGGCCTGCTGTGTCATCTGTATCTCTTTGATGGAATTAGAAAATTCTGAGTAAAATTTGAAATTTCGGTGTTCCAGTAATTTATGAGTGCCAATCTTAGAAAATACGTGACTATGAGCTAAGGGAGATAGAGAAGTTGTTAGATTTGTGCCATAATGAAACGAGTGTTTTAATTAAGAGTTGTTTATTTGCTGGCATGAACATGATTACAGATCCAGTACAATCCTAGCATGAGAGTTGATTTTATTTCCCCCTGCACTGGCTTTTTGGAATGTACTACAGCAACGTTCCTGCATACTCAGCAATGCAACTGGCTAGTGAAAACTTTTTTCCTGAGGAGCATTTATGTTGCTCATGAACTAGTTTTATTGAAGTGACTTTAATAATTTATGTATAATCTGGAATTGGTAGTTTACTTTAGGTGCCAGAGCCAATTAATCAGAAACCTGAGGGACTTTGATCATGTCATTCAAGTTCCTCCTGTTGTATTTGTTTTCCTTTATCAGTTCAACCCAGTGCTAAGTTAATCACAAATAGTGAAAGTTTGTTACTGCAGAGCAGCAGGAGATTCACAGAGGCTGGAGCTACAGAAGTCTTTTTTCAGACAAATTTGTGTTTTATGCATCTGTGATTTGTGATTTGTAGCTGAACTGCACAGACTTCAACATCCCCCAGAAGTCTTTTGAAATTACTGTCTTAGGCTATACCTGCTCTCAGAATGAGTTTTGAGACCGCGTTATGCAGTTAGTCTCACTCCAGCATGGTATGTGAGTGACTGTGGGCAGATGAGTGCTTGGGAGATGAAACACAGGACGTGGACATGGGTTTGCCAGGTCTAGTGTTGGTGCCACATGGAATCAGTGGAGTCAGATCCAGTTTTGTTATCAAAGTGGGTCATCCCCAGGAGACAGAGAAGCCTAAGATAAAGCAAGGATCCGAGCAAAGGTCAACAAAATCATGAGGCAGAAGTATACCAGATTTGAGGGGAAGAGGAGAGGCTGGTCAGGAGCGGGGCTAAAATCAGACCATCAGGGCTTCAGCACTACAGGTAGGGACCAAGAAAAAGAGCAGAGAGAAATGGAGCAAACTCAACAGACTGGCCAGCAGCAAGAACCAGAAGACAGAAGACCGTGACAAGGACTCCAGACGTGTCTGGAAGGTGCTCACAGCCAAGTGACGTGCTGAGCGGCTGGGAGTAGCTGGCTGGGTGGCATCAGGTACTGGCGAGAGGTGCAAAGAGCTGGCCAGGCTGGCAGGCTACACTTCCATTTCCTGGGGAATCAGCTGCAGCTCGCTGCAGTGCAAGGCTGTCTGCCAGGAGCAGGCCACAGTCTGGCTGGTGGTGTATGTCCTGCAGGAATTTTCCAATCCAGCTCTCACTGCAGTTTTTCCCAGAGCTGAGGCATTACAGGCCATCAATTTCTATACCTGCTGCCTGGTTTCACGAAACTTCTGTGGGAGAAATTAATTAGTTTTGAAGCCTGTCCTCCCAGCTTTCAAAATGTACTGATTTGAGTCACCAAGTTCAGAAGTTATTAGGTAGAGCGGTGCACCCAGACATACCCACAGTTTAATCATACAAGCCTCTTTTTCCTTCAGAAACCTGGCTAAGCCCAAAATTTAATAATGAAAGGTGCACACTTCAGTGTGACACTTAATTCCCATCGGCAAGTATATTGAGCGTGGTTCTCCTTTTAAAATGTATGATAGCAAATAAGAAACAAAAACTCTCCTGCCTTGAATAACGTACTGTTTAATTATGAATCTGATGCCATGTATTTTAATGCACTACCTGGTTTGTTGCAGCACTTCCCACATTTACTGTGGGAACATCTTTTAACTTTCGTGCCTTTAAGTTGTTGGGGCTTAGTGGGTTTTTTGATACCAGGATTGTATTTGTCATGTATTTACTGCAGCAAACAATTCTGTTAGGCCAACCATTATTAGCGTTTAAGTCTGCACAGTTAGAAATAGAAATGATTTGATGACTTAAACCTCTTCAAGTCCCTACTGTTTCCCATTATACTTCTCTGTCATCTACCCAAACCATGATGTTGTTAATGTGATCACGCCTACAATACCTCCTTTCTCTCTTTAGATACCCTCTCTATACCTTTGCCCATAGTATCAAGGGGGAATTTCACAGCCTCATTTTCTTCCTTTGTCTTTGTCTCCCATCTCTTTGTTCCAGAAACCCAGGACTAAGTGTGCCATTTGTCCTCACTTCCCAAGCTTGTTGTCTTCATGGTCTAAGCCCAGGCTTTGTCTAAATAGCTTCCAAAACCGTGTGTCCGTCTTGTTATAACAGGCTTTGGAAGTAGCAAGTAAATAACAGTTGACACAATTTTCTCCTCTTTTTTTTTCCTCTCTCTCTCCACTGAAGGTTTTTTTGCATAGCCTGTTTTTCACACAGTAAGTTCCCCTTATGTAGGGAGGTTTTTGTATTTTATGCAGGACTGAGCAAGTCATTAGTGTTTCTTAAGAAATAACCATTGATCAAAAAAGGTGTAAGGTCAAAAGTATTTTCTTCCTTGTTTCCCCTGAAGTAGTTTCCCAGTAAATGTCCACAGAAATTAATCCAAAGCAACAGGTAGTATGCTACATAACTTGCATGGCTGAATGTGTGTCTAGCGTATTGGGATACAAATTAGGTTGACGAAAAATACCCTCTGAGGAGGCTGCAGAAGGCACCACCAAACTTTCAGGAAGTTGTATTTTAACAATGAAAGGCGCAGCTTCAGGGGTGGGGTAAAACCCCAACAGCTGTGAAGCTCTGACGCTGCCAAGGACCCTGCACATTTTGCCCATGACTAACTGGGTTTAGCGTTTTACCATTTGTGTTTTACCATGCAGTTACAGTCAGCCCTAGTGACAGAGTATCTAAAGGGAGATTTTTGCGAATGTACTGTTATCCTTATGACTTGGCCAGTTACTCTCTTCAGCGCTGTTCTTGGTAGGTGAGCATCCCATAGCTCTCCTTGCCTGCTGGTTTGTACCAGCTTTTGAGCTTTTTGATTCACCTTTCTTTTATTTTTGAAAAGAGGAGCAACCACGTTCTCTCTTGCTCTTCTGAGATGTATTAGCATTAGATACGAGGTGGGATGTGTAGCCTGTATGAAGCCTGCGTAGTTGGCGTAAGCAGATATATACCAATTTAGTTCCGCAAGACTATTTGGAAAACAAATTTTCAGTCTTAATTTTCTGTATTTCTGTGCCCATGGAAGTGTGTTCAAGAGAAATACAATTCTGGAGCAACAAAATGAATGCAGTTTTTATTAATACACAGTATTATTACTGATAAATACTGTAACAAGTTTAAACTTCTTCCCTCTATACCAACTGTTGGGAGGTGGTGTGGTCCAGTGGGGCAAGGAGTGAGGAGGCCCATGGACAAGATTTTTCAGAGTTAACTGCTTTTTGTGCATTCATCAATACTGCAGCAAGAGCAAGCAAGCAGGTTTTAAAATGCAACTGAAATTCAAAAGGTGGCAGCTCAGGGCTCTCCAGAAACCAGCCTTTCTTTGTATCATGCTGCCCGGGGCACACTGCACTCAGGCACCTGGAATCACTATCTGCATTGGAAGACCCTTGGCTCTGAGCTTTTGCCTCCAGTTTTTGCCCAGCAACTGGCTTGTGACCTTGAGCAGGTCATTTCACTTTTGTGTCAGTTATCATCAGCCAGTGATGTTTGCCTTTTCCTCAAAAAGTGCTTTCAAAACTATAGGTGACAAGAAGAATTACTAATACTTTCACCTAACTCCCCAAATAACTGCATTACCCTGAGGTCAGGTCCATGCTACTGTACAACAGAAACTTCCTCCACCCTTTTCTCCCTTCACTTCTCCCAGTTTTATGGCTACCCACAACCTGCTCTCTCCGTTCTCCATAGCTATGGGCATGTAGGGTTACAGAGTGCTGAGCGAGAGGGGAAATAAAACCCCTCAGCCTTCCAGGGAGGAGGCATGGGCCAGGGCGACAGAGGAGGGTTCTGCAGGAGCAGTTTGGGTAGTGTTGGTCCTTGGTTGGTTCGTCCTTTCAAGTCCTTTCCAGTGAAAATTACTGCCAACCTACCTAAGGGTTGGTGCAGACAATATTGGAAAACCTAGCAGAAGACTTAAATAGGAGGATACTCAAAATTGTAGTTTTTAGTTAAGGATGGAAATTGGGTTTTGTATAGCGCTGTGTAAGAAAAGCAATTACATGGTCTGCTATTTCCACTCTGAACTGCTGTGAAGGAAAGTGGTTTGATGGCTTGTCTCTGTAGTGCCAGACCAGCAGGCTCTGTGAAAATTTTGCCCTTCTGGAAACACAAGCAAGTGAGAGGTGCAGATGTACTTTTAGTCTGCGGCTACTGTACAGCTGACTTACTGCTTTTTTCCGGAGGCAGGAGCGGCTGCAGTCATCTCCTGTGTGCAAAGGACACGGGTGCCACATAGGGTGTCACTTACAAGCACGGTAGGTGGTTTGTCGAACCCACAGGAGCACTAAGCAAGTGACACGGACGTCCTAAGAAGATGGGCAGTCTCCTTGCTTAAGACAGCAGTGTCGTCAGGTTAACGTGATTTTCTGATGCCGAATACAGTGAGCAGTTCATGATGGAAAACTGTGCTTTTGGCAGGTTTCCTATGTTATTGTGGCTCCCTTACTGCTGATGAGAAGGTTCATACTTGAATCCTGAAATTCAAGTGAATGTGAATACCTTATTTAAAAAATTCTGAATTCCAAGCTAGAACATAAAACTTTATTTCTGAATTTAATTTCTTAACTGAGGCAGTAGGTTATGACTCAGCTCTAAAATCCTATTTGCTATTAATGCTAGTGAACTCCATCAACCTTTGGTTTCAGCTGGTAAAGCCTTACTACAGTAACAGAAGAGTTTTAAAACTGTGTATGACACACAACTGTGGGTAGAAAGTGGTGTTTCCTTTGCTTCCTTTTCAAAAAACAGAAGGCAAATTTACTGTCTGCATATCAGAACAAAGTGTTGATTGTATTTTCAAAACATGCTTTACTTTTTTCAAACCTTATACCTAGTGCTGTAAAGAAAAGGGGTCAGGATTCAGTGGGTTTGTGAGTCCTCATTGGTCAAGACTGGCTGCAAGAACTCACTCAGCATGTCCATTCTTGCTGCCAGTTCTGATCAGACAACTGGAAAAAGTTTGCACATAATGAATACAGTTTCGCTCTATAGACAGAAATTCTTTGATCTTGATGGTGTCTCACTTTAAGCAGTAACCAGAATATGATGTAAAATTGACACATCAGCCATGAAGCTTTCCTTCTGAAGTCATGCCCATCCCTTCCTTTCATTTCCAGGATTAACTGAGGGCAGATCTTTTCTAGCTGTTGCTTTGGTAACTTTGTTTATGCAGTATGTCTCTCCTGCAGTGTCCCAATGGAAGAGCAGTTGACTTTATAATTTTGGGGGATTTTGTTTATTTTTTGTTTGCTTTTTTGTTTCTTTTCTGCACATGCCCAGTTGAGCCAGTTGATGCCCGCCCAGCTGCAGACAGAGGACTCACCACACGACCAGGTATATAACTTGCATGGCTTTTACCCAACCTGTGTTTCCCCAGCATGCATGTGGTTTGCCTGAGGAGAAATGATCACCTTTTCTTTGGTATAACCCTCTCTTAAAATGTAATGCTATGCCACGAACCAGGGAAGCGTTCCCACACAAACCCCCGTCAGCCTGTGTGAGTGCTGTCTGTGTCCAGGGTGTTCAGAATGGGTACTTGCAGGGGGAGGGGGACCCAGAGACCCAGAACCGATACTCATACCAAGTTGTCACCCCTTCTAGGAGTCATGCTTTGGCAGGTGCAGGAGGCAGCAGACACAGTACCCCATAGTGCAGAAAGTACTTTTAATTTGGGAATGTGTGATAGAAATGTCGAATCCTCTATGTAGAGTATACAGGTTTTGTAAGCTGGCTAATGAAGAATTCATGCATACAATTTTAGAATTGCCAGGGAGATAAAGATTTTTTGCTGCGATATTTATCTTCGCTAACTACAGATATCTAAAAATTGATACACGTATTCTTCCTCTGGATTCACTGAGGACACGTCTATACAGCTGTGCATTCCGTTCTAGGATAGAGAGGGGGGATTATTTCCCCTCTGTAGGTACCTGTGTCTTCCTATTGATTTCAGAGTAATAGCAGGTAACCAGCTCGAGTCAGGCTGCAAATGTTTGGAAAAGTTAAATGGGACAAATCTAGTTTTCAGAAGTAAAAGCTTGCTTTTCATACTGACTTTTTTTTTGCTTTTTAGGTTGTTTTTCCCCTTGTTTTTGTTTAAGATTATCTAGAAATGGCTGACAGCCTTTTATTTCAGAAGAGGTTACTCTCCAACACATAGGGAGATTAGATCAGTTTATTTTATGGTCAGAATTATTTCAGTGTCACATTGTCATTGTGGTTTTTTCTTCAGATGAGAGAAAACTGATCAATCTGTTGTCATTTTCCCTTCATCTTTTTCTCCAAACCTCCATTAGGTAGCTTTATGGGCTAACACCCTCCTAGTGTGTTTAAATCTTTCCAATAACTCACCAGTGTTTACTGACTACAGAAATTTCTACAATGGGCAGTAGAATAAGCTCAGATGTTACAGCAATTGGGGTACATGTCAAGGCTGGCCAGGTGATGTGCTCCTAGCACTGTTTTAGGAGTCTGACTTCTTTACTTGTATTTAGAGTCTTTATTCATTCCGTGAAGAGAGCCTGGAAACAGGTACAGAGCTAGCTGTGCAACAGTGCGAAAAATCATGGGATCGGGGAACATCCCCCCAGTACTGGGTTATCTCTGCCGTCTGGATTAGATTTCTTCCCCAAGAGCAGTAGAAATATCATCACAAACAAAACATGAATGCGTTTAGTCCGAATTTTGTAATGTTAGTTCAGCCCAGCAGTTTTCTTCTAATACTAAAGTTTGTGATCATTAACTATTTTAATTTCAGTTGTCTTGAAAAATCTCCTGTTACGAGGCCCATATTTATTACTAAAGATTATTCCTTCCTCCCTTCTATTTCTCCCACGCGCACACACACACGTGGCAGAAATCTTTGGTGTCCCTTCTCTAGAGAAAGGATTTTCTCACACTGCTGCGCTCTAGCTTCAGTGTGAAATGGTGTGGTTTAGCCCACTGTATCAGAGTGCTTTGTTGGTTGGGGTGATACAAATAGTACTAAAAGCATGGCTAGCATAGGTCATGACTGATCTTTGTGAATGTGTACAATAGACTACTAAGGAGAAGTAGTATTTCAGTGTGTGACCATTATGGCTTGAAATTTCCAGCAGATACGGTAACTTTTGCACTATGAAAATCACATGGGATTTTCCCTCAATTTTCTGCTCAAGTGCAAAAGTAGTAGACAGTAGTACTGTCCAGGGGCCTGTACCGCCTTCGTTGCTTTTAGTGCAGAGTTTAAGTGCTGCAAAGGCCTGTGCTCTGCTTTTGGCACAGAGAGTGAACCCCTCCAGCCTGGCAAGGACACACTCCGCATTCTTCCGTGAAGAGGGATGGTTGTTTCCCTGGGGAGATTGAAATCTCTCACTGCTGTGCCTGCATTCCAAATTTCACAGCACAAAGTGTCTTACGTGTGCATGTGAAATAGGGTTTTTTTCCCCTTTACAGTAGTGCTAAATGTATCGTAACAGTAAGCAAAACCTATTCTCTTCACTATTCTTGGTAGACCTTAAATTCCTTGTGCCTTCAATCACCAGGTCTTTCCAGTTCGTGCTTCTACTTGTTTTGCTCAAGTGGACAAGGTGGTGACCTGCTTTTTCAGGGTGAAAATACAGGCGTCATGTCAACCTGCAACAGTCCAAGCCTGGGAGTAGGAACAAGTGAATGTTCTGTAGGTGTTCAAAATCCTTGAGGAAAATCGGCTCTGAAAGGACTAAGACAAACATACAAACATGTGCCCTTTTTTCTCTTTTCCACTTTCTTTTTACCACTTCTCACCCACACAACATTCTTACAATGATCACTGCGTTTTTCTCAGAAGTAGATCAAAATCATGCAGATGATCTTTGTCCCTTTCCCACAAGAGAGATAATTTGGTCACAATACAGAAAAGAAGAGCAAGTACTTAGTATTTGTGATAAGTAGAATCTTGTTACTTCACCACATCTTTCTCTGGATTTAAAAAAATAAATAAAGTCTATGAGTGAAGTCAGGAAATGTGAGGAGTTGTCCAATCCATAGAGCAGAAAAGCTTTTGAGTAAGGACCAAGTTTAAAGTATTTACTAAAATTTAAGCCAGTTGTTCAAATCCCTACCTCTACTGCACTCCACCTTGGCTGTCGGTGGCTGAAGCTTGAATTTGAATCTGATTTACATCAGTCCCAGGAGGGAGGAGAGTAATGCCGGGGGGACTCCCATTTCCTAGTATAGATACGACATCTGTGTGATTGACACTGGTATTTGAAAAGGAGCCTAGTGCTTCCACACACTGTCTTTCCCCTTTTTAATTCACAAAGGGAGGATCAAAAATAAGAATTATGCCTAAATCCCTTTCTTGTCATCTCTTTCCTGAAAAAGAAGTAAACAGAGATCGTAAAAGGTCAAAGGGAAGGAAAATATCTGGATGCACTAAGCAGTCATCAGTGAGCTATTTTTTAATACAGCACAAAATGATAAGAGATTAGGACATGTTTCTTGCTATTTATAAATTGCTTCGTAGAGGGAGATGTTAGAGGGCTACAATCCAGCCTGATTGTAGGAATCCAACTTCCATAGGAAGAGCTTCAAATAGAAGGAATACCTCTTTACTAGATAGCCTCACTGTAACAGCTTTTTCAATGGTGTTTCCTTCTCGTCTGTACCCCAGAGGTCACATTTTCATGATGAACATTTAATTTCTTGGAGCTGAATTTTGGGTATGTGTTTATTAGTAACTTTTTTCTGTCTGTGTGTGTATGTGTAGAGAAAGACAGACAAACACATAAAGATACATGTAAAATCATCTTTACGTACTCTTAAGTAAGCTCCTTTTTACTCACGTTAATTCAGCAGGTCCAATCTGTGGAATTTCAGTGAAGATTAGAAAACCTGCCATCAGAATGGATGTTGCTTAGTATCAGCAGATTTTCTGAAATTCAAGGTGATAAAATAACCAGTGCTCTGTTCAGGGTAGATCACATTCTCATCTGTTGCACAGTTGCAACTGTAATTATACCACTAACAGCTGTAATTATATCACTCACGGGGTGCCTGTAATTCACAATGCGAGGATTTTATTATATTAACTGTGTTACTTTCTTCCATGTAGTATAGTTTGGGGGGGGGTTTTGTGTTCTCCCAACTCTTTGTCAGTTGATTGGTTTTGCAAACAGTCAATAATTTTGAGGAGACATTGCACATAAAGCTGCTTCTGTGTCTCTGGCCCTTCCACTGATAAATCATGACATGTCAGTCCTTATTACATTATATAGAAAGCTGAGGGATTTTTTTTTTTTTATACATGGTTGCAGAGGCTCTGTAAGCCTAATGGCTGTTCTGCAGAATCATTAGCACATATGCTGCAATCTGTATGAGGTGAGGGCATAGAGCAGCTTAGTAAATTATTTATGATTTTCTTGCCAGAAATTGCCAGAGGTTTTTTTCCTCTTAGTAATCTTAGTTCAACACAGTTGTCTTAAACCAACTGTCTGCAGTTACTAAATAAAAATCACTAATGGAGTTTTTTCCATTAGACTGTTTTGTTTTATTTCATAAATCAGTTATTAACTGGGAATACAATTATATATGCATATGCACAGCATCTGCATTGACATGCCAGAAAGATAACCCAATTTTACTTGTTTTGATTATTCATTTTTACACATATGTAAAATAATCTCTGGTATTCTAAGGGAGAATTATTTCATGCTATGTTCCAATGAGATTCTTCTTTAAAATAGATAACATTCTTTTTTGCACTTACTTTCTGCTTTCTCCAGTTTGACAGCCCTGTAGTCATCCATGAAGTACAAGCAAACCACCATTTTAGTAACTTCCGAGGAGAGACCAGAAAGTTCTAGTTCCACACGGTCTTAAAAGTACTTACTCCTCAAAGATATTTGAGTTGTCCTTACAAACTGAGTATATAACCTTCATTTTAGTCTTTATAAGTGAGTGTACAGTCTTCATTATCCTCCTTTCATTTCAAAATGAAATGACCTGCACAAAGTCAGTCATATGGAAGAAATAGCTGAACTTCTAGTAAGAAGCTGGCTACCCAGGTAATTGCTCAAACACTGCATTCCTTTCCATTCACCCTTTTTATTTTAGATTAAGCTTTTTGCTTTAGATGAAGCTGTTTACTACACTTGTAACAGGCCTTGAATCAACAGATATTTTCTTCTTCTTGCCATTACTCAAATACAGTTCATGGACATGGAGTTAAATGTTTTCTTGAATGCAGTCATTACATCTCTTGCTTAAATGTGCTAATTTTGGTTTTCTCTCTGTTGAGACCCGCCCAGGTCTGGCAGTTTCAACTGTGCTTCACTCGGAGGTTTAATTTTTAGCTCTAAAACTAACTGGAAGACCACAGCAACAGCTAATGCTGTTTCAGGTCCTTGCAAAACAAAATCTTGCTAGGCTGTTATCTGACTGGTAGATGAAGCAATTACAAGCAGTTTAGTAGATAACATACACCTAATTGTGTCCTTGGTGGAATTCATTGTATCCTCTCTTTCTTATCCTTCTTAAAGCCTAAATACGTATTTACACAAATGGAACAGCTCATCTGTGTGAGAATAAAGTATTCCCCAAAGCAGCTACTCAGGTTTTATTTCATATGAATAGTTTTTAACTCCACATGATTTTTTTATATTTTTTTTTCCTTTAAGGGCTAGGAACAATAATGCATATGCTGCTGGTTTTGATGTTTGGATATATGTGTGCATGCATATGCATGTATATGCAAGTATGTATAAAAGCAGTTAACATTGCTGATTAACAGCAGTATAATTAAAACTCCATCATAGCTTATTTTGTTGGATTCTACTAGGTGCTTTTAAGCCCATGTTTTGTCAGTTTTTCTGAGGAGTTGCAAGTTAATATATTTTCCAGCTGAATTGTAGTATTTTTAAATTGAAGTAACTAAGAATGCAGCTCCCTAAAGATAGTATGTAATTCAGAAGAAGCAGCACTAATAATTATCATTATTTGTGAATTTGCAGTGAGGCTGTTGCTCTGACTTTTCTTCTTTTACATTCGCTTTTGTATTTGGGTTGTTTATTTCAGACTTGGTAGTGAAAAACCATCATTTTGTGTCAGAACTAAAGTTCTTGTCATAAGGTTAACTTTCCTTTGTATGCTTGTCTTCAGTGCACACATAGAGTGGTTTTAGAACAGCTCTTAGCTGCTTGCATCTAACCTGATTCACACACCTCTGATAAAAGTTTTGCAAAGACCCTTAGGTTCTTCATTCTTCAGTTACTACCTTTGAAAAATAAATCTTTGGGTTTAGCACGTAAGTCTAAATATGTAGTGAATGAACTGGAAATAAAGAAGTATCTGTTAAATAGAAAGTCTAAATTTTATAATGTAACAAGGTAGAAAGGCATGTATAACCCCATATATATTTTTGTCTCATACCAGATACTTAATTGATTCCAGTGCAAAGTCATGCTTCTCTTACTGTATAATCAATTATTCGCAGAAGACCGCTAGTTCACCCTAGTTGTACTTTTAAAAGTATTTTTCCTCACTTCTAAGGGAGATGGGAGGAAAGAAAAAATTGCTGTCAGGTTTGTTAGTGCAACAGAAGATTTTTCTGTTTCTGACCTTTTTCCTGTGCTAGCTGCCAAAGACAAGTTTTAGTAAGTCTTAACTTCATTAACTTCCTAATATTAGGTCCTACTTTGTGTTCAGATCCCATGGCATTTTTGTGGATTGGCAAGTAAGGCCAAGTTGACCACCAGACCTTGGTCATATGGCCCAAAGCCAAAAACTTCTGCCTGGTCTCAAGGCAGAAGATTGTTTAACCTGCCACATGCTGGAAGTACGGCTGCTGTGCTACTGTTTGATGGGAACGGGAAGAGAGAAGGGAACCCTCAAAGAAGTGTGGCTTTAGGGAAGCCTGAGCCTGTGTTTTTCCAGCAGCTGAGACTGCTGATGAACTTACCACCCTGTATTGCTCATTGGTGCGAAGGCTCCTGACCTGTTCTGCCCCCTGAAATGCTGCTGTAACTCCCGCCTGTGGCGTTTGGCTCTAACTGAAGCTAACAAAGACCCACGGTCTAAGCTATCGTAGCTTGCTTTCACTGAAAGTGCCCAGAGCCCAAGAGCAGAAGCACCCAAGCCTGTTATCTTGCCTCTAGCAGTAGTGCATAGAGGATACTTACAGGCTTCACCTCTGCCTTATTCTCCTGGCACATCCACTGAGCTTTTGGCATATGATAGATTTCCAGGACTGGAAATTGTATTTTCACCATTGTGTTTAGTAACCCCGGATGAACCTTTCTGCTTCGCATTTGTTCATTTGTATTTTGAATATCCTCACAATTTGTGCCAATGAGTTCCACAGTCCAGTTTTGCACTGTGCCAAATTATATATATATATATATATATATATATATGCACTTTCTTTTGTTAGTTTTTAATCTGCTGTGTCAGACACCACCATGTTGGTGTCCTGTACTTCCTTAGGAGAAATAATGAATCGCCTGTAGACTTTCTCCTTGTCATTCACATTCATATAGACCTCTGTAGTGTTCCCCCTTGGTTGTCTCTTCCAGTCTGAAGACTGCCGATTTGTCCAGTCCTTCTTGTACAGAAACCATTCCATACCAGTGCTCGTCTGTCTCTCCCTGCTTTGTATCTTTTCTAGTTCTTCTGCCTTCGTTCGAGGTGGGGTGACCAGAACGGATAGCCAGGCTTAAAATGAGGATGCATCATTTATACAGTGGTATAACGATGTTTTCTGTTTTCTCTATTCCTTCATAATTACTCCTAACCTTCTCTTTGCCTTTTTGACTGCTACTGAGCCACCTGCGCACAGAGAGTTACCCGCAATGACTGCAAGGTCTCTGTCCTGGGTGGAACAGAGCTAATTTAGAGCCTATTGTTGTGTATGTATAGTTAGGGTTGTGTATCCCTGTGAGCACCACTTTACGTCATAGCAACATTGAATACCATTTCCCTTTTATTGTGCACTCAGAATTTGTAATACTCTTCTACAGTTCTTTGCAGCTGGTTTTACTTTGACTGTCCTCTTTTTTCTTTTACTTTTTGTCAGTAAACTTTGACACGTCACTATCCACTCCCTTATCCAGCTCACTTTGCAAACAGCACAGCACAGATCCTTGTGGGACCCTGCTGGTAACCTTCCTCCGTTGTGAAAAATGGCTGTATATTTACGCTTCATTTCCTACCTTTTAATTGGTTACAGAAAGTCGTGTAGGACTTGACCTCTTAATCTTGCCATCTTAGCTTCTGCCAGAGCTTTGATCAGGGACCTTCTCAAAGTTTTTTTGGAAATCCAGGTTCGCTCCAAGCCGAATCCCTTTTTCCCATGGGCTTCCTAACTCTTCCAGTGACCTCTAAGAAGTTTGGGAGGCAGGACTTCCCTCAGGTTAAGTTGATTCTTCACAGATGTATCTCATACACGTATGAGATACGTTCTAATCAATATTTATAGCTTCAGTGAACATGCCAGCTGTAGCAGTAGAGTTGTGCAATTCCCCAGGCCCTTGCCATGGGGGGGTTTCCACGTGGTGCTTTAGCCAGCATGTCCAAGGTGGGCAGCAAGTGTGGCCGTGGACAGTGGCGAGCAGCTGGGAGCCAGGCACCTTTTCAGCCGCTACACCTGTGGGCAGTGAACCAAGTCCTGGGGAAGCCCCTTCCTCCTCGCTATTTAATCTGTGTGAAGCACTGCTATTCCACTGTTGTTTTTTTCCCCTCCCCTTTTAATCCTAAAAACAAGAAGGAGGGGGGGTTGAAGAGGCGAGCCTCTGTGCAGCCAGATGCATGTTCTCATTTTCTTCGCTTCCCGTTGGTGCGGATGTAGGGGCTATTTTGAGATGATGCGCAAAGGAGAGTAAATTGTATTCTTATTGTAGTTTGGAAAACTAACCATAGCTGCTTCAAGGTACCATGTGGGCTTTGTTTCCTTCATCTCCCTTTCCTCCTGCATTTCATTGGCAGAACATCACCATTTGTTTTCAAACTGTAATTCCATAAGTACATTACAGTTCTTGCATTCAGAAGTGGTCTCTCATATATAAATGTCATAATATACTTGTCAGTATTGTAATATGGCATCAAATATCAGATGCTTAATAAAGAAATTTGAGATCTTTTAAGTGCTTCATTCCTTAAAAAAGACTCTTACTAAGGTAGAATTTATGGGGCAGCCAGACTGTTCAAGAAAATAACCATAAATACTTTACTGCATGAAGATGATTCTTGTTCTCTCCTTTGCATGGTTTACTATGAAAAGAAAGATCAGAACCTTAGAATGGGATTGTCTGTACAGTCCCAGAGTTCTTGGGAAGGTCTGTTCTTGCTGACTCATAATACAAAAATAAATCAGCATTTAATGAAAAGAAATGTCACATTCAAAGGCAATAAAAGGGCAGTAATTCTTGCACTGAGTGCTACTTTAGACTGCGGAGCTCGCTGGCACATGGAAGTCTTCAGGAATTTATTGTGAGTCCAGAGAGAGAGTGGAGCACAAGAGCAGTCGGTAGCGTTGAGAATTTTAGAAGAGGTTCTTCCTCTGCATCAGAGCTTAAGGTCAGCCCAAAATACTAAGAATCAGAATGAAGGCTTGGAGAGAGGAGTTGGAGTGATAAAATGCTAAAATAAATATAGACAAGGAATATGAGCCAGCTTGTTCTTATCACATTAGATAGGGTGAGGAAATAACTTCTCATAAACATCATGCTTCTGCAGTGTTTATACCTCCAAGAAATACAAATGTCAGTCAGTTGGTACTGAGAAGGAAAATAACCAGCTACATGAATACCCATATGTTCTCTATAAGCTGGAGCCAGCTTTTCATTCCTAGATACATATATAGGATGCACTGCTCAGCTGTTCTAAGTCTGGTTCATTCTCCTAAGGCTATTTTCCAGGAGGAAATCCTGGTCTTCTTTCCAGTTAGACAAGTACAGCATCTCCCCTTTGCACCCATAAGGAGAGAACAGGACTGCAAACTTATCTCCAGTTAAAATCACTGTAAGCTTTGCTTTACTGTACATTTCTAATCAAGAGGACAGTTACCATCTCTCAGGCAGAAGTCAAGACTTGAATCATATCCTGAGCAGTCTGAAATGTGGAAACAAATAAGAACTGTGTAAACTTCATGAACATTTTAATAACTCTTACTTGTGCATGTTTGTGCAAAAAGGACAGACTCACAGGAAGCAAAAAAATAGAGTATCTGGGGTTCCCCACCTCACGGCATGGGTACATGTTTTTTCCTTGCAGCAGCCGGAGCTTAGGGCTGAGGAAGATTTCAGCCTAAACACCAAATTTTCTTGACATTGCTAAAGAGGCTGTCAGAGCAGATCTGTCTGCATCCTGTGAGCCAATTCAGGAGACTGCTGTGGGTCCCTTGCAGCTTAGTTCCTGCAGCTTAGTTCCTGCAGTGTTTCATGCTGAAAGCCTTTGATGCTTGTACCAACATAGCTGCAGTGGGTGAAGGAACGTTTAACAGAGGAGAAATTTTACCAGTTCATTCTGTGTCACCTCAGTGGGACTGAAACGTCAGATGTACCGCCTCACTTACCTCCCAGTTCCCTTTCACGTTGCATCACACCTCCTCTGCGTGAATGATACCATTGCCTTCTGCTCTTGTGTTGGTGGAGGTAAGCAGAGCGCAATTGAGTCGACGACTTTAATGAATTGTCGTTATGCTGCAATGCAGGTTCCGGGTTGACCAATGTTAAAACAGAAGAGATATCTGAAGTCAAGATGGATGCGGAGTTCCGGCATGACTCAGGATATGAAGTTCATCATCAAAAGCTGGTGAGTGAACAAACAGTGCTTTCCACACGTGCTTCTTGAGTTGCTGATTCAATCTTGAACCAGCGGGTCAATTATGGCCATGTTTCTTTCCCCTGAGTGATACGGATGCTGGAAGTGCCAACAGCAAGTTTTCACCTGAACAGATTATCATTTTTCTGGTCCTCTCTTAAATGAGAGTAAAGCTGGAACAATTTCAGCAGAGAGGATGGAAAGCCATTAAGTCTTATGCGAGAAGAAATTCTGACACTTCCTTGCACTGCCATGTGACTGGATGTGGTCATATGGGCAATACTTGTCCCACAGTCCATCTGTCATGGTGACATAACTAAAGAGGAGGGATACAGAGAACAGAAAATGCTAAGTAAGTTTAAAAAAGAAAAAAAAAAATGTTTGATGGAGACAGGCAGCATGGTGCAGCAAAAAATAGAGTGACACCGTTTCAGGAATAGATTCCTTTTCTGTCAGAACAGATGGTGGTGGTACACAAAGGAGGCTGAACTCCGTGGAGCATAATCTTTCGCAAGATTTCTTGCTTGGGGTAAGAGGAGATCCTCCACAGGCCTTCATTTTAATTGTACTGGGCTGTATCTGTGTGTTTTGTTCCCTAAGGTATATTAAATTATTAACAGGTGAAGGGCTGGTAGGAGCAAAATATTGTTCCCCATTTGAACTGTGCTTCTTAGAAACACAAAAATAACAACCACAAGCAACATAAGTAAGAACAAGCATCTTCTAAAAGCTTTTTTCAGTCCCTTAATAAGTAATGAAGAACCCATATAGCAGCGTTGACTATAAACCTTTTCTGTTTCCTCTTTTGAAAAGGTATATTACATGATGAGATTTCAGTTCCATGACTTTCAATATCCTGATATTAAACTTGAAAGCTCTTTTTCTTAATATATTCTTAAAGCTAAGTAGTGCTGAAAATTAAAATTAACATGGGACTCAAATTTGCATTTGAACTAGGCAATCACTGTGTGAAAAGATATTCTGCCATCTCTTTGATGCAGAGAACTGAGAATTCCCAGTTTGATGAGCTAATCCAAAATGCATTAGCACTAATTTGGGAAATTCTGACGTGCTTAGCTCAGATGGGTTAAACATCCTGATGGAGTAAACCCTTGCAGTTTACGGAAGGGAAGGAACTTTGCAGGAACGTGTTTTTAGACACAGTAGTTATTGATCCTGTGTCACATGCACTTCCCAGCAGCAACCTTTAATGTTTAAGCGGTTTGATACCATCCCGAGCGGTTTGATGCTGGAAACTACCCTTACCGTGGTGGCTGACAGGGAATACATTGCAATCCCTGCACTTGGGTAATTCGTGAGATGTTTAAAATGTGACTTTTCCAGCTTTTTAAAGCATTTTACGCCGTACTTCTTACCGATAGGTACAACCATTATTTAAAAATTAGTAAGCTGTCCTCTAGGTTATCTTTTCAATTGAGACTGAGCAAGGAGTCCAGTACTGCTGAGAAAGTATGGGACTGATGCCTTGCAGGGCATTGCTGGCTTACGGCATGCCATATCCTACCTGATGCCCTTCTCCATCAGCTTCAATTCAAAAGCAGCAAGCAGAAAATACTTTCACCAGTGTTTTCCCTCTCCTGTGCCCTCGTAGGACTTACTGAAACAGTCTCCTTAGGATATTGCTTTTAATTCAGCTGCGCATTGTATCTTACACGCACACTTCTGAATTGAGCTGAAATTGCAGTTACTTTCTTTTTTATGAGCGTTCACATTTTAACTGTACATGAAGTTGATTTTCATGGCCCCAGAGTGCTTGAGGCCTTCCTCTGTTGCATGTGTATAGTAGCTGGGACATTCCACAGTGCTCCAGAATACTATGGGAGCAGAATTTCAGTCCTGAGCAGGTAAAATTGAGAGAAGAAATTACTACTTGGCATCAGTTTATGCCAGCACTGTCCATTGCGTGTACTATCTAGTGAATTCTTAACTTTGTTTAAACACATTTCTTGCTTAGGACTAGGAACAATATAAATATTTATACTGCATGCTTTAATACCTCTCTGAGGAAGATTGTGTTTCTTAAAGAGTGCAAATGTTATACAGCTCATTATAATTCTCAGCTGGTTTCCTGCTTCCCTCTGCATTTTTGTTAAATACTTGTCAAAGTATTTAGTCTTTCAGAGTGAGGTAGTCTTACAATTCTGTGAGTGTAATTTATTCTCTAATCCTTCTTGCCCATTTTGGTTAAAAATAATAATAATAAAAGCCCGCTATTGACAGGTGGACAAAAGGTTTGTAAAATATGCATAGATGTAAAATAATCCTGCGTATTCCTCGAATACAAAAGAGGACAGTGAGAACAATCGCCCACTTCTCATACCTGCTAAAGGCTGATCTGATTAAATGCATAGTAAGGCATCTTGCTGTCCACTCTTTTGCCTTATCAGTATGTATAATGCAAGTGGATCTTCTCTGGTTTTTACACAACTGTTACCTTGTCTAGGTCTCACATGAGTATTGCCATCCAGGTATAGCTCCTTCTCCCTTTATCCTGCAAAATCTTGAAGCATTACTTGGTGGTCACTTAAATCAGCTGCTTGTTTTTGTTGGACTCTTGTCTCTTTGGTGTGAGAATTTTCTCCCAGCTGGCTGCATGCAAGTTTCGCTGCTGTCCTACAGGTCTTTGCTACTCTTTATCGAAGAAATGCATCATAGTCCAAACAAGCCACACAGATGTAATTTATGAATACTTTTGTGATTAGCATTCTAAAAATAAAGACGTGTATGCTCCCTGGTTACTCCTGTACAAGCTTATCAGTCATTTTGCAATTAGCTCGACTCTCTTACCCAACAAGAAAAAAGCAGCTGCTATCTAAGACCTGTGCGAAGCAGAAACATGGAGATGAGTCTTCCCCTTAGCTGCAGCACTGCTACACCGCAGGCAATACAGATTTCCCAAATTGCTGTTCTTCAACTATGAGAGCTTTGTGGTACAGCGATCCAGTTTTGAATAACTAGGATGACATGCAATACTGTTTAATTACTGATACTTCAGTAGGCTTTGTATTGCTGTGGCAGCTGGGCAGGTTAGGCAAATATTCAGTAAGCTTTTTATTAGCCACCTTCCTTTATTTTTCTTTTGTAGGTGTTCTTTGCTGAAGATGTGGGTTCAAATAAAGGTGCCATCATTGGACTAATGGTGGGAGGTGTTGTCATAGCAACAGTGATTGTCATTACTTTGGTGATGCTGAAGAAGAAGCAGTACACATCTATTCATCATGGGGTTGTGGAGGTAAGAAAAGACTACCAAGCACAGCTGGTGTCGCAGGTACAAGACAGTCAACAAATGCATTTACAAATGAAGAAGCCATGTTTTTGGCTAGCGTAATGTTCAGAGTCAGAGTGGTTGCATCTAGCAGAGTGGAATCAAATTGCCTTATTTTGTAAAGGCAGACACAATATAAACCATGTTAAGCTGTGTGTAAAACCACAAAAATCTCCTCTGCAACTATCCCAGACCAATCACCTCATAATGTGAAAGTTCATTTTATAGGAAATTTAACAGCAGCCAACAAGCAGATACTGCACAAGAGGAAAAACCTGGTTTTACTGTTGGGAATTCACACACACAGATTTCTTTATTTAGCTTGCAGGTAAACATTTGAGGCAGGTCTTCTGTGGATCGTGCTGTACGCTACAAGGATTTTCCCTGAACATATACTTTATTACTTTTTGTTCTCTAAACAAGATTTTCTTTTGGCCACCAACAGCTTTTGATTTATGGCTAATCTGAAACTCATAGATTTGAGAAACAAATAATATAAAAAACTCTTATATGGGATTTTCAAGATTAAAACCCTTCTCTCTTCCCAATCTACAAAGTAAATTTGTGGTCAATTTACAGTAACTTAAAATACCTTATCTGTTGCTTGGATTTAAAACAAGATCTCTGTGAGTAGAAAAACTTAATTATGAGAACTGCAATGAGGTTCACGTAACTTTTTTTTCCCCTTGTGTATTGATATCTAGTCTGCTGTGCGAGTGCCTGGTTTGCAGATAGTACTTATATTAGCAAGCACTTGAGACGCTTGTATGTTTTTGCCTTCCAAAACTGGTATTTTATTTTTTTGATCGAAACTAAGTCTTGTTCAAGTCCACAGTTTATGTTGGTTTCACCTTGAGTCAAATGAACCTTGCTTTGGTCTTGCTGGAGACATACATGCTTCCTGACGCATATATTCCACTCTCTGGGGCGATGCAGGGTCTTAAAAATATTTGAGTAAGCCTTTGTCTTAAGCCTGTGCTTGTGCATCCCTGTGTCCATGCTGTGGTTGCCCATGTGGTTTGAAACCTTCCAGAGAGACATGGTCAGAAGAGCACCAGCTGTTTGGGGTGAGATTTGAGTAGCCAGCAAGCCGTGCAGGATTTTGGACTGAGAGGCAGAAAACAGCAATCAAGAATCTCAGCTTTAACTTGCCATATGAAAGCTTCCAGACCATTTTATAGAAAATTGAAACAGGTTTTAGTTTTAAACCACCGAGTTGATAGCTGCCACCAACAGTCATGCAACCTGAGACCCTCCTTTGGCTGAATTTAGCGACAACAGAATAGGTCACGGGGCTTGCTAGGCCAAAGCCCCAAATCAGATGTTGAATGTGGACATACCATTATGCAGGACAACCTTAAAATTTCAGATGGGCTTCACCTGATGGAATGGCATGGCAAAGGTAACCCTGCATTCCTATGAGCTTTCTTCAGTGACAGTGAACTTCGAAATGTAGGACTAGAAATAACACGCTCAAGCTGGACAAATAATTGTCAAAATGACAGCATCACTTAATGAATAAAGAAATTTACAGATAGAACCATAAAGCTATAGCATGTGGATATTAGTGGATTTATAGTACCACATTGTAGATGGTGTTGCCTTGTAGATTTGCTGCATTGTGTCTGGCATTGGCAGGCAGGATTCTTTATTCTGCCAGACTTGCTCTGTGGTCTTGGCAGCCTGCATAGCCTCACTGTCTGATCTTCTCACCTGCAAGAAAGGCATAACATCTATTTTTGTCTAGGTTGGTGAAAATTTTGTAGCACTTTGGGGGGGAAAAAAAAACCACCCAAAGATCCATATGCAATTGATGTTTAGGATTAAAATGTCTTCAAAATTAAGCTGTTCCATTCTGAAGAGGATTAATTTATTTAGCAACAGTGCATCTTTAATGTGGTGTGCACAAAAAGCATGAAAGAGCAAAATCACTTGATGTAAAAATAACTGTACATCAGCTCTAGGTTGGCTGAGTGTGCTTTAACAAATCTTGCAACCTGTTTGTTGCATGTCAGAAGTTACCGTGAGAATTTAACTCTGTGATAATGGATGCGAGATTACAAAACAGGTTCTGTTCCGCCTGTATTCTTACCTTCCAAAAACTGAAATCTGAATGTACTACTTTCTCTCATTTCCCTATTTCTTTAACGAAAGACGTTTTTAAAAATCATGTTAGCCTTTTTTTGGAGCTCTGAGGAGGAATATATTTGTCCTATTTAGAAAAAGTGTCATCATAATTTTCTTCCCATCTGAGAATATAAATGTTTCAAAGTGGTTCAGCCTCTCCAGGAGCAGGACTGCCACAGTTAAGTAAGTAAATTACTTGAGTGATTCAAAATGACTTACTATATGTGCACGTAGGAGCTCCAGCAAACGTTCTGAAGGTGTTTTTTGCTGGTGCACCCACCCCAGCTGTCTGCAGGAGGTTAATTCCTCCGTGAAAGCAGGTGGCAAAAGAGAGGTTGTCCCCCTCCTGTGCTCCAGACTACAGCCGACTGTCTCAGCTCCTCCTCTTTCAGGATCTCCTCTTTGAAGCTCATTTGCTTTGTGTTATGGAGACAGCACTTCCAGCAGGAGCATGTGGGGATGAGAGGGCTCATGGCAGTAGCAAAGAAGCCATTAAAATTGCTGTAGGACTCTCTAAAGTCCATCTCTCAAAGTCTGATCTGCAGGTGTATATTAGGCAGCATCCGTTTGCCATCGTTTAAACAACAGTGTTATGTTCAGTGCATCTCCGAGGGCTGCCAGCACCTCCTGTCTGGGCTTTTGATCCGCCCCATGTGTGTAGAGGCAACACGTGAATTTCTCTGCAGCGTTACCATCTTCCTGACTCCATGTTAGGACTTCCCATGTGAAAGATCCATAGGGTGGAGCAGACAAACAGTCTCTAAAGAGGTTATCTATCTCACCAAGCTGTTTTCTCAGGAGACGTTGCAGCTTAAAGAAGTGTCTACGCTGCTTCTCAGCAGTGCCAGAGTACCCACATCTCTTCTTACATGCTGGGTTCAACCTCTGCCACCTCCGTAATGGGTGCAAAAAGCTTCTTAAAATGGTAAAGGGCTTTAGGGATTTACTGACAAGGAGATAATCGGGTTCAAGGCATGTCGCTTGGCAGGGCAATACCTAGGACAGAGGTTGTAAGGAATGAGAGGGACAGTTTGGCGGAGTTGAAATGGGTAAAAGCGAGTAAGAGCGAAGACATTCAGGATGAGTGATAGTGCACAATGGTTGGTGGTGAGATGGATTACCCTGCAGCAGACAGCTACGGCAAAGCGAGGTGCTAGTGTACCAGCACTAGTCGTTTTAAAGGCTGAAGGGGAAATTAAAAAAAAAAAAAAAAAATTGACTTAAGGCTGCAAGTAGGTGCCTCAATAAATCCCTTTCATCTGTAAATGCTGTATTTCAGAGGTTATTTGACTTTCACTGTAAACTGGTTTTATCAAAGTGGGGCTTTTTAATATGGCATATTGTGCAAGGGTGTTAAAAAATCAGTCTGATTTTACTGTCCTTCATAACATTTTTTCATAGTCTTCTTCCGCCCTGATTTTCTCTCCCAAGTTTCTCTAGTTTCTCGTCAATTCTTTAGTCTCTTCCGCCTTGCACTTTCTTTGATTCTTTTTTTATTTCTGTTGTTGTCTTACCCTGTTCCTTTCCTGCGAGCAGGTTATTCTGTGTGCCTAACACATCTTATAACAAGTGCTGAGTGGGAGGGTTAAGCTAAAACAGGTGACAGAGTTCAATACAGTGTTGTTTGGAGCTTAAATATGAAGAAACACACTGCAGGTTCTGGCATACCCCTCCTTTGCATGGGAGGGGCACACTTTGCCTAGTGGGGGGGGGGGGGGGCAAGGAGCCTCCTAGAAAGGAAGATGCTCTCAGGCATGTATTGGTACACAGAGACCCCCCCCAATCCTTCGACCCCAGAGCTTCATAGTGCGCTTTAATTTCATGCTGGAAGAGGATCTTTTGGAGCTGTCAGTTGGTTGAGTTGTGAATTGGGAGGGTCTCACTTCTTGATGTGGAGAAGCACCAGGTACTCCTCTAGTGTGGTGTTACTGTGCACAAGAACCAGGGCTGACTCGATGCTGCAGCAGCCCATTCAAGGATGAAAGGAAGGGTGGCTTTTCCTCCGCACTTGCTTTGTGTGTTCTGGTTTTCTTTAAGTGCCAAAAAGGCTACAGGGGCATTTGCCGTTTTCCCTGCTTTGTTCTTCTCTTCCCGTCGCAGCCACATTAGTGACAACTTTAGCAGCAGCAGATGGCACGCGGCGACATTGTCACAACAGAAATAGTTAATGCTGTTAAATTTGCCCCCTAATCAGGGCAGGGATTAGGCCTTTTACATGTCTGTACAGGACCTATATGGAATGGCTTTCTTAGGCCCTACTGCTGTTAGGCTGATGACATACATCCAAAACAAGCGTTCTGCCGAACAGCAGTAGCACCTAGGAATTGCCAGAAGCTGACGCACTGCACGGGGATATAGATGGTGTATCCTTGTGGAGGGCGAAGCTGGAAACCCCTGGAGAAAGGACGGGTAAAGCAGCAGGAAGCAGGCCAGCCCCGGGAGATGCTTGCGGAGATGAGTGCGGGGAGCTGTGGCAGCTCTCACTGCCGCTCGCCCAGCCCCACCGCTGCCCTCCCTGCTGGGCGCAGGCGAGACGTCAGCAGCGGGCACGGACAAGTCCTTCGGGGGGGGTGTACAGTTGTATGCTGGCTGCTGAGCACATTGTTGTACAGAAAGGTCTTGGGGATTCGGGCGTGGATTTTCCCCCCTTATTTCTAAAAACAAGGGAAATCTGGAAAGAGCAGCTTAAAGCAGGAGCAACCTCTCTCCAAACAGGATCTCACTGCCTGAGAGCATGTCACGGGAGGTGAAGAAATAGATGTGCTTGGGGGTTGTTGCGTAAGAGAATTACTCCATGCAAATCCAACTTTAAAAAAAAAAAAAAAGAGAAAGCCAGCCTTGGAATGGCAGTACTTTTAACAGCAAAAAAAGGCCAAGTTATACTGCAGAATCAGAAAGACAGGGAGCACCGTGTCAGCTCAGCCCCGTAATCCTTTTTGCCTGCCATCCTCTTCCCTGCTGGCAGGAGTCAAGGGTTTGCTGGACTGCTCGGGACTCCCAGCTGTGGGGAGTTTCACAATAGCTTGTGAGCGAAAGTGTAATGTGGCCCTTAAAGTTGGGTATTTCACAGAAATGTGCTATTATTGCATAAGAAAAAGGGATTTGATGGAAGATAGAGTGTTCATTGAAAATGCAAGTTGAGAGTTGGAACATAGATGTGGAGATTTAGAAGCTGCACAGCTATGAGAACGGATCAGATTTGGCGTTAGCAGTTCATCTGAGCAGCCCAATACACGTGCCACACAGAGAACCATTTCTTAAGTAACAAAAGAACGTCGAGACAGAAGATTGCTCTGAGAGGAGCCGTTTTCGGTGGTACTGTGGGAAAGGTGGTCCTGCGGTATAACCTACCGCAGTGAAAGAACGGCTGCGAAAATAAGCTGAGCAGCCTGCATTTGTCCCAGGTGTGGAAGAACATACCTTCGGTCTTTCTTTGGGGAATCGGGTAGCAACTTACCGAAGGTCGTAGTCTGCCCTCACAAAGCTATTTCCAGTATTGTAGATGTAAAATGAGTATCAGACATACGTACTTCTGCTTTGCTTTTTCATCAAAAGGTTGGAGTAAGTTGGCCTGCTATAGAAGGCTTCTTGAGAGAATACACTTTCCATTATCCAAAAGGCTATTTTTATGCTAAAAGTAAATGGCTGTTTTTCCTAAAGGTCACTGCCTACAGGAATCCACAGGAAAATGTTCATACCTAATACTTTAGTGTAGAGGTTTAGGCACCTCCCTGGTTTTAAATTTTTGACTATGTGAAATTCACTTTTTACCTTTGCTTTTAAGAGCCGTCAGACACTAGAGATCTCAGATAGCAAATGAAATAGCTGGCAAGCAGCCTTTCTTAGCTCTGGTTCCATAGGTGGTTAGCAAGATAGCCAGGATACAGTAGGTTTTGAATACACAACAGCTATTGAGCTCGTACAGCAGAGGTAAAATACCTAATTAACATTTAGAGACTGTTCTTGCCTTCTCCAGTTTGATGGAATTTTATATTACTGTAGTGTTCAGTGAAGGAAGAAAATAATTTGGGGAGCAGCAGGTATTCAGTGGAGAAGCCTTGACTGAGCTGTCTTTGTGCCTCTCTTCCAAATAATCAAGAAAGGTCAGTTTTTGTTAAGTAGAAATACTTCAAGCAGCGCAGACACGTCAAGCGTTTTGTCACTCACCTGAACCAAACTCGGCCTTGGAGCCAGAGAAGTTACGTTTCCGTGAGCGCGATGGGATTTTTTGCGCACCTTGTGCCTGGCTACCCTAGCATTTCCTTGCTACTGTCATTTTATTTTTTCCAATTAATTTTCCATGGTCTTAGGACCACAGCAACCACAACAGATCTGAAAGCACAATACAGGCAGGAGGCAGCCTCAAGCTACTTCCTTCGGCTTTTTAGTGAGCTTTTGCTTTTCTTGTGAGATCCGGTTGATCTCAAGTACAGATACCAATACATATCCTAGGGGGAAAAAACCTAGGAATGGGGGACTAGCGGGGAGATGCAAAATACATCCCCTTTTCCTGTTCGTCGAGTTGCGTGCTGGCTGAGCCAGACAACAAAAACCAAAGCTGGTAGTGCTGAGTCTGGTCAGCTGGTTTTGAAGTCCTGCAGCAAAAAAATAAGTTGGAGAATTGTTCCTGTTGCCTTACCTTCTCCTGCATATTACTCTGTCCAAAAAGTGAGCTATCGCTATCCAGGCTGGAAGGGCCATCTCTTTGCCAGTCGCTCCTCAGAGCTGTTGGCTGGCTTCTTGTTTATCACTGGGTGCGGTGCCGCCTATTTCCCTGCTCACTGCAGGGGGGTTGGACTAGATGACCTCTACAGGTCCCTTCCAACCCAAAACATTCTATGATTCTGTTGTTCGTGAGGCCACTCTCAGCGCTATGTAACTTGGAGGGAAGAGTTTTCAGAGACAGTTGTCTCTTCAGACAATGTGAGAGCCTCCAGGTCGCGGGTTTAATACTGCATTTAGTGGAGAAGTGTCCCTATCACCTCCCAGCCACCTTTCTTTTAGACTTTTTTAATAGCTTTGGACTGAGCTTGGGACCTAACTTACTTTTCCACCCTACACATTAAAAAAAAAAGAAAAAAACAAAACAAAACAAAACAAAACCAAAAAAAACCACTGCAGGGGGGGAATAAACCTGTCCTCAGCTTTAAACACTGCCTTGAGTTTCAGAGGATGCTTTCTCCCCGAATGCAGAATGGGAGGGTACAAAGCATGTGGGTGGCCATAAAGCAGGGAAGCGTGGGCTGTGCTGTGAATTGAGCAAGAACCTGACCCTGGTTGTTCCTTCTCACAACAGGTGGATGCTGCAGTGACGCCAGAGGAACGCCACCTTTCCAAGATGCAGCAAAATGGCTATGAAAATCCCACCTACAAGTTCTTTGAACAAATGCAGAACTAGGACACCACAGCAGCCTCATGAGTTGGACAGCAGAATGATTGCTTCACTGCCCATCGGTGTTCAGTTATAGAATAATGTGGAAAGAAAGAAAAACACTCTGTTTTATTATTTACTCATTCTCGCCTTTTGACAGCTGTGCTGTAACACAAGTAGATGCCTGAACTTGAATTAATAAAATCAGTAATGTATTTTCTCTCTCTTTCTCTTTACATTTCAGTCTTTACATTATTAATGAATGTTTTTTGTGTACTGTAAAGAGGTTAGCTGTATTTAACTAGTGCATGGGTAGATTCTCTTTCCCAATTATTTATCATGTAGCTCCTTAGCCAGTTGTATATTATTCTTGTGATTTGTGACAAAAATTAAGTCCTAATTGAAATATGCTTTAAGAATTGATGGGGGATGCTTTCTGTGTCTGTGGGGTTTAGCTGCTTCTCTTTGCTGAGCGTTTTTTTCTGATCACTATGCATTTTAAAGTAAAACAACATTTTTTAAAAAGTATTCCAGATGAGTTATTGAAATTCTTTTCCTCTGCAGCTGCATTTTATTGTACAGATTGTTGCTCCTGCTGTATTAGTGACGTAGAAATCATGGGAATACACATTCGTTTCTTTGTGCCTGTTTTATGTGCACACTTTAGGCATTGAAAGGTAAACTTTATTTTCTTTTCCATGTATCTTTTTGATCTTAAAAAAATATTAAAAAGAATCCCTGTTAATTGTGAGCACTTCTGGGGGGGAAAAGTGCCTGCTGGTCGAAAATTAACGGGGATCCTCTGCAGGATGATTGTACAGAACCATTGCTTATGAATTGATAGCTTTCTACACTGTGTTACATAAATAAATTAAGAAAAAAACGTTTGGGCAAGAGTTTTCTTTGGAGGCAGAAAACAAAGATTTCTGAGAGCCACTTAAACAGAAAACACGGATGCTCACACTGAGAGAGGGTTGGGAAGGGATTTTCCTACAAGGATTGCAGCACTCACGGTCAGACCGGAGCAGAAGGAAGGCAGCAGCGAGACGGGGTGGGAGCGAGGGGCACCGACTGGGCCACACACCTGCCCCTCTAACACATCGTCTCTTTTTTTTTTTTTTCTTTCTTTTCCTTTCTTTCAGTTTGTATAATAGCGTTTTAATGTAAATAAATACATTCCTGGAGGAGCCCCGTTGTAGTGGTGTGTGTCTGCGTCGCCCACATGCCCTCGCCCATGCAGCAGAGCACGCCATGGGTGACCAACCTCCCCCCATCCCCGCCATGGGTCACCAACCCTCCTGCCTCCTTGCTGTGGGTGACCAACCTCCCCCCTCCCTGCCGTCCGCCAAGCTCTCCTCCGCTGCCGCCGCTGCTGGGGCTGGGGCTCGGTACGTCGTGCTGTCGCCTGCCTGGCGAGGTCCATGCCCGGCAGCGCGCCGCACCCGTGAATGCAAGGAGGAGCCTTCCAGGCTGCAAGACCTTCCAGCCCAGCATGGCAGCACGACAGCGGGTGCCCAGGAAGGGTAAAAGAGCACCGCCAGTAATTTTTTCCCAAAAGCTGCAGGAAGGGGGCGAAGCCATTGGTGAGCTGGCGGACCTAAACCCCAGCCCAGCACCTTCTGCCCTTGCTGGCTGGGAGCCCGGGGGCACGCCTGCAGTGACCCATGCCACGGGGCTCACCTGCCGCAAGAGGTGAGGCTGCGGTGGACAAGCAGACCCACTGAGCTTTGAGGCAGCCTCTGTCCCCAGCCCATAGCAAGGACCCCTCAGGTGGAGCCTGGGGATCGGTTGATGGAGCTAAACATTGGGTTGGGAAGTAAAACTGGAGGTGCATGTTGCATGAAAAAGAAAGGTAATTACTGCTCCTCCATAGCAAACATGAAATAAAGCAGGACTGGGGAAGGAGAGCTAGGAGCAGAATAAAGACAGCCAGACACATATCCAGGGGAAGCGTCTTGTTACCTCATTTTATCCACAAGCCGCAGCAGCCTATTCTCCAGCATTGCCTGCGGCATTTGTCTCCACAGCGAGATGAAGGGTGGCTGCAGCAGGGCTGCACTGCTGGGGCGAGTGGGTGAGCCGCTCCAGACCTCGACTAAGGCAAGGCTACAGTTTCCAGCCCTGTTGTGCTGGCTTGCCCCTCCTCCCTGTCCATGACGTTCCATGAAACCTCACCTCTTTGGCCGATTTGCCTGCTGGCCTGGGACACAGCCATGCTGGCCGGGAGGTACGTCCATTCAAGGAGGGGACGGAGGGGGCAGGTCGTTTCAGAAGCCACCTGCCAGGGTGCAGGATGATGAAGAGACACCTGCTACTCCGAACTAGCAGTGGGAAAAGCTGCAGAGCTTCCCGTTGCCTGTCACCAACCAGGGTGTTTATTCCCTTTGCTCCCCCATCCCTGCTCTATCAAGGGAATTCAGTGCAAGGGATCAGAGCCCTGGACACAGATGGTGTTGTTTGTGGGCACTGGAGTGCCAGTGTTTCTATAAAGAGTTTGCAGAAGGTCCCCGGAGGATTCGCCTTCTTCAGTTTTAAAGCTGGACTCTTCAGGCTAGAACGCTGGGTAGTGGTGAGCAGAGGCCCAGAATTGCTCCACAAGAACCATAAATGTTTTGTTTCACAAATATTTAGGGTTAGGCTGGTGTCTGTCTGTGTACGTCTTGTTATATAGGTCACACATACCGCCTAGAAAGGAATGCATGAGACCCTCTTCTGTGTGCATGTCCAGTATCGTAGAAAAAGATCCCACTTTGGGGGGAAGGCAGGACATAATCTCATTAAAGGAGCATTATCAAAATTCCTTTTAGGAAAAGCTGGAGTAATCCAGAAGATACAGAGGGCCACCGGCCTTTAGAGCAAATCCCATTTATAAAACCATAATCCCATGCAATCCCAGTTATAGAAAAACGCAATTACTTTGGAAGGTGATTCCAGCCTGGTCAAGCCTCGTGGTGTGGGGTTATTTATCCGGCGAGGCACTGGTGCTCCAATGAGGCACTGAGGCTCTTGCTACTCGTGGACCAAGTGTTAATTAATCGCTTAGCTTTATGCACTGATTAAGTGATCAGTTTTTACGATTCCCTCCACATCGGCATGCCCCTGAAAGAAAGGCATGCACACCGTGACATGCGCATAAAGCAGGGGGGGATGAACAAAGTTCCTGAAACTTCAGGACAAACACTCCCACAGCTGTTGCAACCCCAAAAGCTGCCTAGCAATTTATCACAGTTCCCAGGTAATAGCGGCAGCCTCCTGCCCATCTCTAGCCATGCAAGCGGCTTATTGTGGAAAGATTATATTAGGAGTGAATAAAAACATTTTGACAGGCTCATAAAATAGAAAAGCCGACAGAGGACGGTAGCTAAGCACCTTGCTTCCTGGTGTGCGGGAATCGATTGGGCATCATCCGCTCCAGCAATAAACCGAGTGGGGCGGTTGCATGGAGCTATGGGCTGGAAACAAAATTCCACTCCCCAACCTCGAGGAAATTACCCCGGGGGGGAGGTATGTGTGGGGGGAAATAAATAAAATAAAAATATCCCTGGCTGTTGAGTTGATACATTTAATGGGAAAAGTTTTCCAGCCTGAGTCATTTTGACAGAATGGGGTTAGGGAGTGCTTAACACTGTGGGTCCATCAGCAGAGCTGGTGAGGGGGGGGTCCCTGGCAGGAGAGAGCGGTGCCAGGTGGGGATGAGGGCCATCCCCAACCTCCTCGGCCACTCACACACCTGCTGGCTTTTGAAGATGCTGGTGGTCCTACTTTGGGCTGGTTTTCACAGACCCACCCAGTTAATGAGTACCAGATGGGAGGTGAAGCTTCAGGCATTGTCAGGCACATGCTAGCAGAGCCACCCTAAAAAACATGGATATATGTGCCACCCTCTGCATTTGGTACCTGCCTGCTGCTAAATTTGGTTCTCCACCTATGGGGTGGTCAAGGGAAAGCAAACTGAGGTCTGGCGTTGCCCTTACAAAGAACAGCTCGCAGTGGCTATATTTTCCATTCGGTCTGTCATGAGCCTCACACAGCTCCAAAGTCTCCATCTTCATTACATCTGCACTTACCAAAGCAATTTTAAGGCCATTGCTGTGTGGCCAAACGGCTCATTTTTATTGTTTAAACTAATGGATTTTGTGGGTGGTGGGTAAGCTGCTGTTAAAATGCCTCCAGGCAGCAAGATTGAAAATATCCTAATGGCATATGAGAACAGATTACAACTAACACGGTGCACAGCATCCTGGTTGCGCTCCTCTGCAATTTTTCCACCACTCAGAAAGCAAGGGTCTCAATTCGGTCAGGCCAGGATGCTCCTCTCTCTCTTGCTGCTTCCCAGTAATTCTCTCCTCCACCTTCTTCCTAGAAGGAGCAAGCACTAAATCTTCCCTGCAACTTTCTACAGTCCTGGGGAATTTATTTGGCTGACTATAGAGAAAAATCTTTTAAGGTTCCTAATGTAAGTATTGGGATTTACATAGAGGCAATGAAATATTCTGTCTTTAATGGGATCCTTAGTTAAAGCTGAATTTGGACACTGACTTGGAGAACGAGTCTCACTAACTAGTGCCTTCTGTGTTTGTAACTGAGTTTCTCTGAGGTAGCTCAATGGAGCGAAGCATCCACACTGGTTTCAGGTAGGATATCACCTAGATCAAAAGGTAGACATTACTGTTTTTAAATGCTGTTAATAAATACTTTTTTTTTTAAGAGAGAGGGAGAGGGAGAGGGAGAGGGAGAGGGAGAGGGAGAGGGAGAGAGAAAACTAGCTGGCTCAGGGCAGAGTCTCCTCAGCAGGGGCTGACCAGCACCTGCAGGAAGCAGATCCTTGAAATAGCTGTGATGCTGCTGCTGGTCCAAAATAGGACGTGGTAATTACGGCTATTTTGGGTCCCTGATCACCACAGCAAGTCCATCTAACTGTGCTTAAGCCCTACTTCAGGCTACAGCTCTGGGGAGCATTTCAAGCATGGGATTTTTTTTTTTCCATTTAATTAGGATGAGAGGTTGGGAGAAACAGACAAAATCCCATTTACCCCATATTATGCTTCTCTAAAACGGGTTTATGGAAAAAGCTCTGAGCCCTCCAGCCCCTGCACAGAGATGGGAGCAAACCTGAGCTACAGCCAGCAGCGGTCCCTGCCAGGGTGGCCAAGGGGAACTGAGCTCTGGCAACGTAATTTCAGCTCTAGAGCTGTTGACAAAATAAAAAATCCTAGAATAAATAAATACTGAAGAAGCTGGGTTTATTTTCCTTTTAACAGCCTTGTCCCTCGACCGGCTTTACAAAAAAAAAAAGGGGGGGGGGGGAGGGAGAGGTCTCACTTTATGATTTTTTTTGTGTTCTGAGAAGCTGGCTGGCCCCTGGGGAGGAAGCCATGTTCCCCATGGGTCGTGCCATGCCAGCCAGCCCCGGGGCAGCCGGCCATGGTGGAGGCCTCAGCTCACGGGGAGCGGGCGCTGCCCTCCCCGGGGCCGCCGGCTGCGGCTGAGGGCCCTGGACCTGCAGGCCCGGGCCCCCCTCTGAGGGTGGGCTGGAATCCACCCCCACGCCTCAGGTGTGGGCTGCCCCGTCACCGCCTGGAGGGACTCTGCTTGTTGGCCCTGTAAAGGCCAGATCTGGGGGGCTGAACCATGGCCAAAACGGCTTTAGCACCTGGGGAGCTACTATGGCGCTCCGTGCCTGCTTCCGGCACCCTCCGGCACAGCGCTGCAAAGGACGACCATCACCAGCCTCGCGGGCACGATGGCTGGAAACCCCTTATTTGCAACAGAATAAAGTCTCCCCGGAGCTGACATAAACGATGAGCAGTGGAAGATGGAGCTGCAGTTAGCCCAGTCTTTTATTAAAACACTCTTTGTACCCATTACCCATACAGGGTGTTGCAATACCGTTTGTCTTTTGTTTTTCTGGCATCGAAAAACCTGCACTGCCAGCATGTTTGGCTGGTTTTGGCAATAGGGTTGCTAGAAAATCTGCTACGGAAGTCTGTGGGCTGCCAAAATTCAGTAGCCAAAAGAGTTTAGCAGTCAACAGCCTGTGTTTTGCAAAGCCTAAATTTTACGTGGTTGCTATAAAAAAGGTATATGAAAACTAGACATAAAGAACGAGGCTCTCTCTTCAATGCCCAAAGATAGGTGTTATCCTTAAAAGCCCCCATAAATGAAGGGGAGGTCAGGAGGAGCGAGCCATGACAGGCATTAAAGAAGAGCTGCTTTCCCTCAAGGTGGGCTGGCCAAGCCTCTCTCAGCTGCTTGCCAAGGACTGGCCTAAAGCTGCAGTTCTGTCCTGGTCCAGAGAGGGTGTTAGGGCATCCTCTATCAAGTCTGTTGACACTGGGGCACACTAAAGGTTCATGTGCCCACAGAGAGTGGAGCAACCCTCACCCTCTTCTGAGAGAAACAAACACCTGGACACACACAAAGATTTCATCCATGATCCCAATCCCACTTATGATCTGTTGTTTATCCAGAAAACAACCAACACCCCCACCCTGACCCTCTTCAACGTATCATCAGTGCCGAACCAGAGGACACCTTCCAAAGGGTGTAGGAGCCACCTATGGTGGCTCAAAGTAGAGAGAAACATAGAATCACAGAATACCAGGTTGGAAGGGACCTCAAGGATCATTTGGCCCAACCTTTCTGGGCAAGAGCACAGTCTAAGCAAGATGGCCCAGCACCCTGCCCAGCTGTGTCTTGAAAGAGTCCAGTGTGGCAGAGTCAACCACTCCTCTGGGGAGATGATTCCAATGATTGACTGTTCTCGTTGTGAAAAATTTCCCTCTCATGTTCAATCGGAATCTTCTCCAGACCAACTTGTACCCATTACCCCTCGTCTTTTCCATGTGACTCCTTGTGAAAAGGGAGTCTCCATCTTCTTTGTAGCCACCCTCTAAATACTGGTGCATGGTGATGAGATCCCCTCTGAGCCTCCTTTTCTCAGGGCTGAACAAACCCAGTTGTCTCAGCCTGTCCTCATACAGCAGGCTTCCCATGCCTTTGGTCACCTTGGTGGCCCTTCTCTGGACCCCCTCCAGCCTGTCCACATCCTGTTTGTATAGTGGGGACCAGAACAGTATTCCAGGTGTGGCCTGACAAGCGCTGAGCAGAGTGGGATAATGACTTCTTTCTCTCTGCTGGTGATGCCCTTGTTGATGCAACCCAGCATCCTATCAGCTTTCTTGGAGGAGAGAGAAAAGTCTGATTTGCACTGCATAGCACTGGCATGATCAAGTTTCCCAAGCCAACCCAGAGGAGAACAGAAAGAATTAAAGAATAGGTGAAATACGCAAATAGATATACAGTGTCACAGCAAAGGTCCACCTAAGCCCAGCATCCTGTTTCCCACAGTGACCAAAACCAGAAGGATGGAGAAGATGTAGGAGCACGGAAAGCTTGCATGCTGCTTTCCATGGGTATTCTTCATGCCTTATATAAAATTGTGGTTCAGAGAATCTGTGCCTGAAGCAGAGATGGTGGTTTTCTATTTAATTCCCCCAAGTAAAGGTCTTTTCCGCCTGCCTAGCCACTTTTAAGCCAACATACTTTTTCACATCCTATGACAGCCTAAGTATGTGTTTGTGAACAACAACCTCTTTTTGCTTGCTTTTGACCTTCCACATGGTAATTTTATTTGATGCTCCCTAGTTCTTTCACCAAAAGAAGCACTGAGGAGTTGATCTCTACTTGTCCTTTCAACACGGTTAGAGATTTCCTAGATACCCACTGTGTTCTCCCCCAGTGGTCTCTCTTTGTCAGGACTCCTTGGAGGGTGCTAGTGACTGAGTGTATGGTAGCTGGTGCAAACCTCAGGGAACATTTAACATCCACACCACCTGGTCCAGATAGGCATGTCTAGACCATGGCAGTGCACAGTGGGGTTTCGACGGGATGCAGGCATATAGGCCCTCTTTATTATAGAAATACCACAGCGGAGTGTGTCTAGCCAAGGTAACTGGTGCTGCCTTTGGCTCTTAATGCATTTTAATGCAGAATCACATTTGTGACACAGAATCATTAGAATAAAACCCAGTGCTTTTAGGCAAGCGACTTGTCTAAGAATAAACTCTCTTTAATTTGGCTGAACATATACCAATCCCAGCAGAGGACCGAATCGTCATTCTGAGCATGACTTTGATCAAATAATATAATTCTTAAACATAATGGTTAAACAACATAATGGAAATAAGAACGATAACTTTGCAGATTCCTCAGAACTCCCACCTTCTCTAGCCTTCTGGCAATATTAAAGAATTGGGATTCAGTATGATTTTAGTTGAAGTTGCTACTGAGCTCACGGGTAAAGCTAAGCAATACAAATGCAGACTGAAGGTGGTGTCAGATTTCAGATCTGAGCTCCAGACTCCCTTGCAGTAAAGCCACATAAATCCCGTTCCGGGAAGATGCCTGTGATTTCACACCGCTGCTCCTGGGACAGAAGACGTACAAGGAAGTGATGAGGCCAGGCACCGTCCACCCCTCCCAGACACACTGCAGGGAGATGTGCTAAGGAAGCAAGGGGGTTCCCTCCTGCCTTTCCTGAAGTGCCGGCTCAGCCCCATGCCCACCTACCAACTCGGGTAACTTGGCTCCACCACTGTTTTCTAGTGATAAGCCCAGTGGCAGGAGCCTCCCTCAGCATGTGGGACACGAGAGGGCTCACGCCCTCAGCTGCAGAGGTTTCAGACATATTTTCCCGTTTACCCCAGGGAAGCAGCCTGCCTACACCATGAGATGGCTGTTCAGCATGGGGAGGAAGCTCTTCTGCTCAGCTTGTGCCGTCTTACACCACCAAGTTAACTGAGCCTGGGAAAAAAAAGAGCCTAAGAGGTTCCCATAAGGTAGTGGTGAGGAGTGTTTTGGGGTTTTTTTCATCCAGAGGGGGGAAGTTGTGGCATTCTGTGTTAGAAATCAGTTTAATATAAAATAAACATGGGGCAAAAACCTCAACTCTATTTTATGAGCAGAAGATTAAACCTTGCGCAGTTTCTGGAAGGAGGAGACATACAAACCTACTTTCTGGGGAGGATTTATTGCCCTACTTTAAGAGGAAGCAGAGACAGAGCTCTGAAGCCCTGAGGATATGGAATAAACACCCACATCCTCACTTTTGCTGGTTTGCTCTAGAGGGTTTTCCAGTCATTATCCTGACTGTAAGACCTCATCTGAGGCTTGGGAACCAAGCATGTTAAAAAAAAAAATCAAACCCACAGCTTTTATGTGTGTCAGTCTTCTATTGATCTGCCTAAAATCATGAGCCCTGGTTTATGGCTTTGATGCCCGTATGTGAGACCTGTAACAAGTTTAGTTGAAAGAAGGAGCATTCTGCAGCATTAGTAGTCCTGTGCATTCAAAGCATGTACTTGAGCCATGCAAGATCCCAAGACTTCAATATATTATGCATTCTTATCTGCCTCCCGATTTCAGGACCTTGAAGATACACTCACATCTCACTTCCAAGCACTCAGCTGCAGTCACATGGGCTACAGCCTGCTTGGGATGCTGGGCTCGGAGCGCAAGGTGAGATACCTGTGAGATTAGCCCAGTCCATCATCAGCCCAAATGAAATCCCTAATGCTGCCGCAACTGACACAGAGCAAAAGATCATATTGCCCTTTTGTGATTATAAAATTGCCCTTAATAAAAACCCAAACCATTTCCATAGTGCGCTTGTGAAAGCAAGCAGTTTTGTGTCAGAAATCTTACCAAGTTAGCATACCTAAAATACATACTTGTTCAAAATGCAATGCCTGTATGCAGGCAAGACACCAAGAGTCAGGGGTTTAGACTCAGAAGTGAGCATGACGATTCACTTTTTCCCCAGTAAACTCCCTTCCTTAGCCCGATAGCATGCAAAAAGACAAACACAGAAAATACTTAATCAAACAATTTCTCTTGCTGGATGGGAAGGAAGATAGAAAATGCTACTATTATTTCTATTTTGAAATAATTGGGAGCTGTTTGGGATCCACAGCTCTGTGGCTTTATAAAATACACAAGATTCTGATTAACATAGACTTTATATTTAAAAGTTCAAATTTAAATACACAACTCAGGAAATGCTGTAAGTCAAAAGCCACAATAAAAACAGGCCTCTCTCACACAGTCAACTACATTAAGAGTACACACTTGTATATGCACCTCTGTGAACCTATAATTACAATAAACGCTAAATATACGCACGGTGTAGGCAAGTCGGTGTTAGCTGAATGGCATTTTAAATGGCTCCATATGCTTTTGACTAAACTACTTTGTAAATGTACACAATAAAGTCCTCAACATTTTGCTACTGCATAATGTTTCCTTCAGTTTTATAGTGCTGCAGACCATTACACAACTCAAGAACAAACTCTGACTCCATTAACACAAACCCATGGATTTATTTATAAGCCTGCTCCGATTATTTTCGTCCAGCCTGGCTGCAGACTGCATAAGCTGTAAACTCTGTGAAAGTGTCTTTTTTTAATTTGCTTTGATGGCACTTAGCTGAAGGAAACTCTGGTCCAAAATCTGTGCTTCTTCAATAATAAATAATTAGACCTCAGTAAGAACTGCTAGCCTTTTCTTATCTGTGAGCAAAGGTCTTAATTAGTTTAAAAGCAGGCAAGGTATTGTCTCTGTAAACGTGCAAAATGTTTCATTTTGTATCGCTTCTAGCTCGGGAGCATTCAGCTCAGGACTTCATGAACGTGGGGAGCGCACAGGTCTCGATATTGCAGAAGAAATGAAAGTTCTTCTAGGGTTGAATTAAACAGAGCTGTTCAAGCAACTGGAAAAGAGAGCAGGGGAACCATGAAATACAAAAGCTGCTCTGCAGGAAATGAGTGCTGAGATGCATAGGAAACTTCATGCTGCTGCTGCTTTTGATGAAGAGAAAGCTGGTGTGACATCTGGCTCAGCCTACCTTAGCAATTAATGCAGTGTAATAAGTGTGGATCTGCTGATCAAAGCATTTGGTCCTGAGGCGTCTCACGTCCCCATTACGACCCGAGTTCAAGGTGTTTATTTCAGAGTATCTACAATCCAGCCTCCAGAGCTAAACAAGTCAACAGCAGATACGGTCTGGCACATTCAGAAGCCCACCAAACCCTGCCTCCCTCACTTGCTACCCCTTCTAGAAAGTACCATGCTGTCTTTTCATCTGTCTTCTGTTAATGTGTCACTGCCCACATCCGTTTGTACACACATTTATCTCCATTTTAAGGATTAGTGCCAGAAAAACTCTATTTCTGCCTTTCCTGGTGCTGCTCCTGAGTGGCACCACGAAGCCAGCTTCTCCATCTTCCTCCCTGATCATGTTTGGTCAGTGTGACCTGCAAGGGGCTGTGGGCTGAGGGTGGGAGCCTAATCCTGTGGCAGTACTGGGAAGACACCTGATGTTTGTTGTCCTGGGCTGTTTTTTCCCAAAGGATGAGGACGACTGTATTTCCTCCCAAGTGGCCACCATGCTTGGACTCCTGCCCAAGTCTGACTGGGGCCTTGGGGACATGTGGAGCCACATCACCCTTGGGGTGCATGACGAACATCTGGCTTCTGGATGTGAGTGGCCACAGTCAAGGCCATCAGTTGTGAGTACATGTTGGTGCTCCATGTCACCCTTCGGGAGCTCAACCCTGGGATCAGAAGTGGAGCTACTACCCTGGGGTGTCTCACCATGCAAGTCCTGCCAGTCAGCTATTGCCCAGTTTGGGGTGGGCAAGACTGGCAGGGTAAGGTGGTGCTCAGGGTCTGTGAGACAGTCGTCCAGGCTTGCTCCCTTTGAGCGGTGCAAGTGGGAGTGGCTGCCAAAATAATGCATCCTCCAGGCCTTCAATCCCCATGGGAGCCAGCATGGGCGGGGGCTGCTGGCCGCACTCGGCTTCCCATCCCAGGCTTAATGCCGAGAGGCTCTCACTGCACTGACCAGCAAGGCTGCCCAGTCATACAATCATAGAATCAATCATAGAATCATAGAACCATAGAATGGGTTGGAAGGAACCTTTAAAGATTATCTAGTCCAACCCCCCTGCAATGAGCAGGGACATCTTCAATAAGATCAGGTTGCCCAGAGCCCCATCCAACCTGACCTTGAATGTTTCTAGGGATGGGGCATCTACCACCTCTCTGGGCAACCTGTGCCACTCTCATTGTAAGAAATTTCTTCCTTATATCTAGTCTGAATCTACCCTCTTTCAGTTTAAAACCATTATCCCTTGTCCTGTTGCAACAGGCCCTGCTTCCAGCCTTGGATTCAATAGATTTGCTGGTATCTTTCTTCTCAAGCCCTCACCCTGTGCATAGTGAAAGTTGAATGGCTGTTTCTTGCTGGAAGGCGAGCCCTGTGTGACTGACAGGGTGCCAGTCCTCCCATGGCATTCAGCACATGGAGCTAATGACTGTCATTGGTGAGGGCCACAAACACACTGGTCACCGGGAGTGGATTGCATGAGGAAGGTGGGGAACGTGCTTCACCACTGATGCTTTTGTCATTGTAGTGAATGCAATGTCAATATGAAAAGAGTCCCAATGTTTCTCTCTGTCATCTTTCTCCACTCCCTTTCCTCAGAGAAGGTTTATTCTTGCCGTCCTATACCCTCCTCTAAGACTTGCCTACTCCACTCTCTCACTTCTGAGTAACTCTCAATCCACAAGCACGGGGCAAGCATGGTTACTTGGATTACACCTTCCGTGGCCCTCTGTGATTTGGGCCCTTACGTCCCCATCAGGCATGGGTGTACATTTGGAAGAGACTTTCCAGGTTTATGTCCTCTGAAAGGGATCTATCCTACATACACCAAAACCCCTCTGAGAAACAAACATGCTGATGGCAGAAATAGAGCCTCTGAGGGGGGTTGTTGCAAACCCCCCACACAACAGTTCCTAACCAAACGATTAGAGTTAACACGGTTTCTCTTTTTCAGGTGTGAGACACCGTCAGTCTTTCCTGTCTTCCCCTCCTCTCCCTTTCCACCCCTCCTTCCCACTTGGTGAGAAATGTTACCAATATGCTCAAAATGCCAAGTGATTTTTCAGCTATTCCCATCTTGAATCTGGAACAAACTAAAAGTAGTTGAACCTTAGTCAGCTCAGCAGAAATATAGATTTGCTTTTGCCTGACAAACAATTACAGATTGTTTTTACCCTTTGGACTGCCCTGAGTTTGCTCACGGTAACTACTTTCCCCATCTAACAAACGTACAGGGACGACCTTTGAATTCACCAGAGACACCACCAAAAAGCAGAAGCTGCGTCAGGTTTTCTTACTGCTACCCCAGCCACATGAGTCCAGGCCATGCAGTCAGTCAATGCTTTAATGCTTTACACTATGCCTTATAGGCAGTGGAGAGACAGCCAGAGGAGTCAAGCAAATGTCTCATCTCAGCCTAAAATTTACACATGCGGTCACAGGAATTACATGCTAAACTAGATCCCCATTGACTGAAATGAGAGAGACAGCTAGCATGATAGGATGGGGGGTTGTAGTTGTTACAAACACCTCTCGTGGCAGTACAAATGACAAGAATCCCATTCAAGGAACTATAGCCTTGGCCTGAACTGGAGAAAATCATCTCTCTGGACTCTGGGTTCCTCTTGCTTCCTTTTATCTGTCTACAGTGTAGGCATCTGCTTCTAAGTGGCCTCTCCATTGACCATCATGGGTCTTAGGGACGTACTCTTTAAGTGTTACCCACAGTTACACGACAGAGATTTAAAATGAGGCAGGGCAAGGTGGAGCAATTAAGGGTGCTAACTGAAGGGGTCACTAGCTCTACAACGAGGACTCTGGTTCAAAATGGGGAGCAAGAGTACCAAATTAGAGTGAAGTAGCTGGCAAAACCAGAGGCTGTGTTAAACAGTGATAAATGTTATGCGTTCATCAAATGAATGCAAAAAGGAACCCCAGTAGGTAAACTTACTGACAGGGGGGTCCAGTTCCAGGGTAGAAAAAAAGCAGGAATTCCTATAGGCACCAGTTTAAGCCTTCTGCTCAAAATACCTGGACAGCGAGGACATTTTTTAAAGCTTTTGGTGACTGCCTCAGAAACCTTCACTTGACAGTAAATGTTTATTGGTGCAAAGCTGCAACATCTTCCTCTTTTCCATTCCGACTGTAAGACACCACTCTCACCCCTATGCCTACAAACGATTAATTAGACAGCTGGTGTGTGGATGCTGCTTATCACACCGGAGGAGAAATGGCAGCACACAGGGTTCGGGGTGTGAATTAGGAGGCCAGCCGTCCTACGCTTTCTCTGTGGGTGAGGAGACAGAGTTTCTGGGGTGAGTCAGGGAAGGAAGACTCAAATAGTTCCCCCCCCATTCAGGGCCGGGTGCTGCAGAGGATATTAGATCTGAAACTTTCCCAGGCAGGCAGAGCCTCTGTGCTAGCTATCTGCAGGCACGGTGCATCACAGGCCCTGGCTGCCTCAGAAATAACTTAGCTGTAAGTAAATATCAGCCGCGTTCTAGAAACACAAAGAGAAACTGGCTTTTGCAGAATAGTTGCCAAGTGGTGTAAAGGTATAAGATGTTAAGGCAGGAGGAAGGGGCAATCAAAACAAAAACTGAGGGTTCAAGCTGACTTATCAGTGTACTGCTGGAAGTGCCAGGAAAGGTCTTCCTCCTTCCCAGGGAATCCTGTTTGTAGCTTTGTAGGGAGAAACAGAAGTGGAGAAGAAAACACTGAGATATTGACTTGCAGTTCCCAAGATATCCCAGAGGGCTGATGATCCACAACAATTTTGCTTTGTACTACAAAATGATTTTGCCTGCTGGTACCTGTCCTTGAAAGAGCCATAAGCAAACCCTACATCCAACAGTGTGATGCACAGGTGGGGAGAGAGAGGGATGGGGAGAAGTTCTTGTTCCATTTGAGCAGACCAAAACACAGCTGGAAAATACAGTCTGTCTAAAACATCCACATTCTGCTGTCCGGTTCATTAGAGTTTCAGACTAATGCACTGTTAATCAACATTAATATGGAACTAAACCAGAAATAGTCACACGTGACAACTTCTGGAAACCTCAGTAAGGAGACAGACAAAAAAATGATTGTGGTAATATGCAAAACTTAAGATATCAGCATTTCAGGATCCTATTTTTAACCACCTAAAAATGCATTTACACATCCCACACATTAGCTACATAAGCTCTTCCTAATACTAACAAGCCAACAACCTTCCCCGTCTTGTGGAATATAAAGAGCTTGGAAAAAGCAAAAGCAAAGAAAGTATCATTTGGAGAGCCCTTGGGGTGGGGAGGGGGGTGACCCGAGGTTTACAGTTGTGATGCTGGATGCAGAACTGCTATCCACTACCCCGTGCACAGCCAGAGTTTGGGGTCACCTGCTGAACCTCACAGGCTGTCAGTCCCAGCCAGGGAAAAGCAAGTGCATCTTGACACCACAGGCAGTCGGCTTGCACTCACTGCCTCAGGAGCTCAGGGTGGGGGAGCGGTGGTGGTGGTGGGGCAGGTAGACAGGATCATCAGGTCCAAAAAAGGGGCTAGAAAAATTCATCAACAACGGGCCCATAAATACCAAAGGGACCGGGCGAGGATGTATCCCCTGACAGACCAAACACAGTGCCTGGGAGCGTGGAGAGAGCGAGGGGGAAGGCCTGCCACTGGGAGCCGGGCTCACGTGCTCGCCTTGAATGGCATCTCCTGCTGGCACTGTCAGAGTTAAGATGCTGGGCGGCTGAGGTGGCCCATTAATCTGATTCAGGAGGGCATTTGTCATGTTACAAATAACCTTCAGGGGAAAAAAAAAAAAAAAAAAGCTCTTCCATGTGACTGCAGAAAGTGAGAGGAGCACAGCGAGCATTTATACTCCTGGGAGCTTCGGCAGCGCTGGCCACCTCAGGAGCTGCTTAATTACACAGTTAAGCCCATTCCCCCGGGGCTCTCTGCAGCCAGCTAGCACTGGAGAGGCGCTGGGGGGGATATTTCAGATGGACTGGCTGCAGAGATCACTCGCAGGGGCTTTTTGCTGCTCTCTTCTCCTGCTCTATGTGCATTAGAAAATTAATACAAAAATTCAAATGATGGCAATTCTGGAGCAGGAATGGGTACTGAAACAGAAGAATAACACCGCAGTGCTGACATGGAATAAACTCTGACCAGGGAGAGGTTAGGGGTACGCATGGTCGGTGTTCCCTTCAGTGATCAAATTTAAAGCAAGCCGTGCGGGGAGCAAGGGAAGCACAGGAGCGTACCTAACACTGCCACAGGGATGCAATGCCTCGGACACTGCTGAGCTAATGGTTTGCTCTCCCCCTCTGTGCAGATCCAGTCCATGCCATGCTGTCTCAGTCCATCGCTGAAGCAGCCAAGATGTGTATCACTGAGGACAGTGGTACAGAGCCGGGGAGGAGGACGGGTGAGCTTCCGTGGCCCGGACCACCCGGCCACCACACAGTGGCAAGGAGGGCTCATCTCTGCCAGCGCTGAGGTGGATGGGTGCAAGGTGGAGATCTCTGGGAGGGTGCGAGCAAGCTTGTACCACTCAGCAGCGCTGAAGGTTGGGGGCCAGCTGCTGAACACAGCCATTGCAGATGGGTTTTGTGATGCTACAGCTTAGACCAGAGATTAACAAACCTGTCTTCTAGTAGCCATTAGGGATGTGGCGGGACAGACCTTGTTTCTTTGCTTGCACCCTTCCTGTTGAGTGCCCACCTGTGTCATGTGGCCACCTATGCTGTCACTTTTGACTCATACCTGTGTTTGTGTACTTGCTCTCTCTCTACCAACAAGTGCCTTCTCACACTAAAGGGCCTTTGGACATGGGGTTACCTTTTTTACACCATCATTAAGGTATCATGGCATTCAAATCCCAGTTAGGACCCCCATGCTCTAATAGGATTTGTAGTCAACAGGACTAAGGCATCTTTCCAAAAAGAACATGAAGAAAAGAACTTGCTCTTTTTGATGGCCACAGGTCTTTTTGCTGGTGCCACCTAAAGAGAGTGGGATGCTACACCTGCAGTTACCAGGCAACAGCCAGGAGTTATCTTCTCCTTTGGGCTTTACCCAGAGGACTCGCCAGCTGAGGCTCTCTGGCCCTGAGAGGAAATGGGGAGGCTGGAAACCTCCGGGAAGGAGGAGCAGGCTCATGAAGCCTGCAGGGGATGAATTTCTCACTAGCATCTCAGACAGCTCTCCCTTCTGTCTCCATAAGAAGACATTAGCTGGTCCCTTGTTAAGGATGCTGGAGCTGTGGGCTAGTCAGAGATGAGCATAGAATCATAGAATGTTTTGGGTTGGAAGGGACCCCTAGAGGTCATCTAGTCCAACCCCCCTGCAGTAAGCAGGGACACCACTAACTAGATCAGGTTGCTCAGAGCACCATCCATCCTGGCCTTGAATGTTTCCAGGGATGGGGCCTCCACCACCTCTCTGGGCAACCCCTTCCAGTGTTTCACCACCCTCGTTGTAAAGAATTTCCTCCTTATATCCAGTCTAAACCTACCCTGGTTTAGTTTAAAACCATTACCCCTTGTCCTGTCACAGCTGGCCCTACTAAAAAGATTATCCCCGTCTTTCCTATAGGCCCCCTTTAGGTACTGAAAGGCCGCAGTCAGGTCTCCCCGCAGCCTTCTCTTCTCCAGGCTGAACAAGCCCAACTCCCTCAGCCTGTCCTCATAAGAGAGGTGCTCCAGCCCTCAGATCATTTTTGTAGCCCTCCTCTGGACCCGCTCCAACAGTTCCATGTCCTTCTTGTGCTGAGGGCTCCAGAGCCGGACACAGTACTCCAGGGGAGGTCTCACCAGAGCAGAGTAGAGGGGCAGAATCACCTCCCTCGACCTGCTGGCCACGCTTCTCCTGATGCATCCCAGGGTACGGTTGGCCTTCTGGGCTGCCATCGCACATTGCCGGCTCATGTCCAGCTTTTCATCCACCAGCACGCCCAAGTCCCTCTTGGTAGGGCTGCTCTCCATCCTTTCTTCCCCCAGCCTGTACTGGTACCGGGGGTTACCCCGACCCAGGTGCATGACCTTGCACTTGGCCTTGTTGAACCTCATGAGGTTCACACAGGCCCACCTCTCCAGCCTGCCCAGGTCTCTCTGGATGACATCCCCTCCTTCTGGTGTGTCAACCGCACCACTCAGCTTGGTGTCGTCCGCAAACTTGCTGAGGGTGCATTCGATCTCACTGTCTAAGTCATTGATGAATATATTGAACAGCACCGGTCCCAGTACGGACCCCTGAGGGACACCACTCGACACCAGTCTCCATCCGGACATCGAGCCATTGACCACTACCCTCTGGATGCGACCATCCAGCCAGTTCCTTATCCACCGAACAGTCCACCCATCAAATCCATAGCTCTCCAATTTAGAGAGAAGGATGTTGTGGGGGACCGTGTCAAAGGCTTTGCACAAGTCCAGATAGACGACATCCATTGGTTTTCCCTTGTCCACTGATGCTGTCACACCATCATAGAAAGTCACTAGGTTCGTCAGGCAGGACTTGCCCTTGGTGAAGCCATGCTGGCTATCTTGAATTATCTCCCTGGCCTCCATGTGCTTTAGCATAGCTTCTAGCATCAAACCAGGCCTGTTGGACTATCTGAAATATCTCTCTCTCTCTGAAAAAAAAGGTCAATATTTGATCATTACTGAGAAACTCACTTTGAAATCCTGTAATCAAATCCTATGCCTTAACACAGTAGATTTTTTCTGAGCTTTCCTGGGAGGAAGAAGACAGAGGCTGAGCTTGGCTGTTCTCCCCTCTCCTTTGTCCTGCACTTTGTCCTCACCTCCCTCCACGCTGGGCACTGTGGCCATGCAGCCAGCACCCACTTCTTCCCTGCTGGCAGGGACAGCCTGGCCTCCCCTGGGGTTTAACTTCTTTCTTGTGTGGCTTTTATTGTGCTGATATAAAACCCTGGGAAAAAAGTGCCAGCTACCATTAGCGGAACGCTGGAATGAAGTGATTAAGTGTGTGCAAAAAAACCAAAGGGAAGGAAAGAAATGAAAAAGTCAACTTAGCCTTACCATCTGTCTCCAGAGAGAGAACCAATGCATCTGCTTGCCTTGCCTGGCACAGCCCATGCTGTCAGGCTACACGTCAGGGAACTTACCAGGATGCCGGTGCTGTACAGTCACTCTACTTCAAACTAGGGTCCAGCCACTCCTTCTGCCCAGCCCCTGGAGGTGTGAGCATCTCCAGCGCCCAGGGCTGCCTGCGCAGTTACAGCTCCATCTCACAGGGAGCCAGAGCCCCTGCTGCGATCGCCTAGGAGAGGCAGGCGACATTTGTGCATGCCTTTTCTCTCAGCACCTTCCAGTAACACTCTCTTATGAATTGCTTTCTCAGCAGTGGGTAGTCAGTGCTGCAAAAACCCCTCCGCATCTGGGGCCAGGAGGGAGGAGGCAGATGACAGAGTATCGTGTCCTGCGTGGAGAGGTGCAGATCTGCCATTGCTGCTCATGTGAGGACCGCAGTTTGCTATGAGTAGTTAAAAATATCACGGTAGCTCCTATGCTTTTTTGAAAGAAGATCCTCCAGAGCAGTCTGTAGCCTTGTAAGCTCTGCCTCAGGCTGCCCCATGGCTGCCTTAAAGCCAGCCTCTGTGGGCATGGCTTACCCAAACTCACATCCCCGGACATCTGGGCTCTGCAGGCTCTCGTGGGCTCTGGTGGTCACAGCTTTGCTGCACCCAAGACCGTGATGGCCAGCTTGCAACAGCAAAGTCAGGCTGCTCAGTGTGGAAAGTACTGGCACAGTAGATGAGTCCTCGTGCATCCTGCAGTAAGGGGAGATGTGGGGTGAGGTGAACATTACTGCCACTGTTACAGCTGGCAGGCTGGGTGCCCGGGTACCAGCACCCGGGCAGCATCATGCCATCTGAGCCATCCTTACAGGGAGCTTACAGGAACCTCTCTGCCTGCAGAAAAAAAAAGTCAAGGGGAATTTCCTTTCCACAAGGCAAGGGTGTTTTCTCTCTCTTGAGTCTTCTCTGCAGGACTGCCAGTGGCAGGCAGGGTGGCTGGTAGTGTGCCTGGCGTCCTGTCACTCTCATCTGGGGCGAGGAGGGGGCAATAGTGCAGTACCCTCAAGCAAATAGACCCCTTTAATGTGGTTTGGGGTTAGTTTTTTTAAAAAAGGAATTAAGTAGCAATAAGCTCGGGCTGTTGCCCCCAGGGCAGCAGGTAATTCTCTGACTAAAGAAAGGCAACACGTCAAGGCAAACGTGTGGGCTGCAATGCATGATAGCTTTCACTGCGCCCAGCCTCGGGATGACTCACTGTGAGATGGTTCGAGGACAGACCTGCGGAGGGCTAATGAATCTGTTAGGCAAGCAGGGAGCACCTCAAAATGGAATTTTCATTAAACTGCTTAGGAGAAACAACATCCTTCCAGGGAGTGCTTGAAAAAAAATAGCAACACAGAGGAGCAAGCGCCTGCCACTGGCACCTATTAGAAGCAGCAGCTGTGTGCCCTGCCAGGCCCCAGTGGGGGAGTAGCAATGTATGGGTTGGGTGAAAAGGAGCAGCGACCCTCCTGTTCTTTAAAGGTCTGCGTGTGCTCCTTCCTTGCAAGTGGTTGCCAGTAGCACTGCCAAACTGGTTGACTCTTCAGAGAACTGATAGCTCCACCAAAAAAAAAGGGGGGGGAGGAATGTGGTGGGTTGACCTTGGCTGGCTGGCAGATGCCCACCCAGCCGCTGTCTCATTTCCCTCCTTAACAGGACAGGAGGAGAAAATAAGATTAAAAAGCTCGTGGGACATGATAAAGACAGGGAGATCACTTACCGTCATGGGCAAACATTAATTTAATTTATTGCCAATTAAAATACAGCTGGATGGTGAGAAACAAAGACAAAAATTAAAACACCTTCCCCTTACTCCCCTTTCTTCCCAGGCTCAACTTCATTCCTTCAAAGCTAACTCTTCTGCCTTCTCCCCCCACCTTGAGCGGTGCTGGGGGATGGGGAATGGGGGTTGTGGTCTGTAACAGCTCCTCTCTGCTGCTCCTTCCTCTGCACACTCTTCCCTTGCTCCAGCGGGAGCTCCCATGGGCTACAGCCCTTCAGAAAACATCCACCTGCTCCAGCGTGGGGTCCCCCATGGTTGCAGGGTGGATAGCTGCTCCATCATGGTGTCCAGGACATCCCTGCTCAGGCACCTCGAGGACCTTCTCCCCCTCCTCCTCCTCTCACCTCAGTGCATCTCAGGACCTTCTCCACCTCCTCTCCTCCTGGGCCTCAGGCACGCCACGTCCCCCCCACCCCCCCCAGGGATTCACCCTGGGCTCACTGGGAAAATGCCCCCTGAGTGGTGGCATAGGCAGTGGCTTTCCTTGGTTTTTGTTGTGCTTTCCAATTTCATCCCAATCTTCTGAGATATTTCCCAGTGCAATACCCCCTCCTTTGTCCTGGCAGTTTCTCCTGGGGCAGCAAAACCACTTCAAAGATCAGTCCAAAACAAGTTTTTGTGATGGCTACCAGCCCCCCTGCCCTGGTGCAGACCCCCTCCCCATCAGCCATTCCCATCAGCCATCCCCCTCACCCTGTCTCCAGAAGTCAGCCATGGTTCTCACACCTATCCTGGGTTTCTCCGGCTTTAGCTGATGATCTCCAGAGTCAAATCATATCACAGCCTTCACCAAAGCAGGTAGCTTCAGCTATACCAGTTTTCCACCTCTCTGTCTGCTTTTCGGGAGGTAAGCCAGCATGTGCACGTTTGCACCCTGCAGAGCACCCCTTACTGGGGAGCTGTTGGACAGTACGGGGGAGCAGTGGGCTGGACACCGAGTGCTAACGCATGCAAGCAGCATCCTCTCGACGTGTGAAATGGTGCATGGAGGGAGGCTTTCAGGTACAGTGAAAGCACACGTACGGCAGTGCTCAGGCCAGACAGCCGTAGGGTATCCCCAAGCACTTAATGGAGGGGTTTGCCTTGGCATGAAGTAGGATGCTGAGCCTTGGAGGTCCTCCGACGTGGGGAATGGTGTTAGCAAGGTACTCAGAGCAAAATTTGGGTTTAGTGGGATTTTATCATTTGAGAAACAGCTGACCCCTGTGACAACTGAAGAGAAGGTCAGAGAGGAGGGTGACTGACTGCAGAGGCTGCTTACAGGGACTGGGGACCGAGCCTGAGGTGCCACCTGACTGCTACCCCCGACACTGAGTGATGCGTACTACTTACCTGTATCTTTGAGCACCCCAGAGAGGTGGCAAAAACTATAAAAGAGCTGGAAATAAGGCTCAGTAGACTCAGTGAACGCCTGAGGGAGTCAGGGAAGCTGGTTTCTAGGCCTATGGGAGTACTGTTTCTGATCTTTTTTCCCTGATCATATGATATTAAAACAACAAGGAAAAAAAAAATCTTTTCTTGCTGTGGGAGAATGTGGTGACATAAAATTCAGGCCTGCTTCTTGTGGCCTTGCAGCCAAAAGGATGTATTCATGCAGACTGGAAAGAAAATAAATCCCTTCAAAGAATAAGCTTCAGAAAATACCTTCCTGGTAATCCATCCGTCACTTCTAATAAGCTGGTGATGCAGTATCAGGTATTGTCAACCTCTGGAAAAAAAAAAATACTCTTCCAGCCAGTTGTAATGCCGTCGGAGAAAGCAAACTTTCCTGAGCTGCACTGGAGAAGAACATCCCACACCCCAAACCCCAGACCCTGCACCCCAGGACTTCCTTCTGTCTGTGTTACACATACGTTTCAAATACTTTCCAACCTGCTCAAACACAGGGCAAAATTCCCCTGCGGCCCGCTGGGCTCTCATCCCATGATCAGATTTCCCATCTCTCGGCACCACCTGCTCTTTCTGTTTAGACCAAGCACACTTAGAAAACCCCAAAGACAAGCCCAGCAGGCTTGGCTTTTGGCATGGGCAAAGCCATAAGCAGCTGCAGCCCAGGTCCCACTGAAAGGTGCTACTGCAAGGACGAGGATTTTCCTCTGGTCCCCTGGACAACGATGTTCAGTTTTGCCTTTGCTTTGAGCTGCCTCTGCATTTTTCATCGGCAATGTCCTTTTCACCCTGGCTGCTGCAGAGTGGGTTGAGGGACAGGAGAGGTGGGCCCAAGATAGCTTCCCCTCTCCAGCAATGACTCGCGTGGGTGGAAGATGCTTTTTTTGCCATTGAGAAGCCTGGATGAAGGCCTTTCAGGCAAAATATTTCCATTTTTGGAAAACAAACAAAAAACCATCTGGCCCACAGAGATGTCAGTGGGAAAGACAGCCAGGCCCAAATCCATGCATTTTCTTCAGAGAATAAAATTTCTGTTAGCGAAAACCTAAATCTGACAGAGAGCTCTGCCAGTGCTGATGCTGACATGGAAAAGTTTCTTCTTTCCTTTTTGGTCATGTCCTTTTATCCTCTAACTCAGAAAAATGGGGTATAGGATGTCTCTTGCTCTCTAAAGGCCTGAATAAATTCAACTAGACAGATGTATAATGAGGTTTATTTAACGGACCCTTTTACACTTCAGATGTTTCCACAGACAAGCGTGCATGTGGAATACATCTGTTTCAGAGGAAGCCCATAATACCCACTTGAATTTAAAATACACACTTAAGAAAAAATTGCACTGTATCTTAATAACTGCAGGGGACTTTGGAGGTCATGAACACGGGGAGACAAGTGGATGTATTAGCATCAGGCATTAATTCCCTGTTGTAAAGTCTAGCAGCACATGGCGGTCCTTGACCTGTCACAGTGCAGCGCTGATTTTCCGATCTTGAGTGGCCCTTTTCTGACCAGAAATCAGCAATTGTAACAAACCGCATTGCAGTTTCATTAATCAAACAAACACCCACTGGAGACTGCTATTTTCACTAACAACTCGCTAATACCTTTGGTCGAACCCAATGCATAGTGCCAGCAGGGGGTTAAACGATAATTCAAAGTTCAAGGCAAGGCTTGGTTTTTGCACTATCAGGATAACCCGTGTAGCTGCCAAATTTCACATCAGAGAGAAGAAAACAGAGAAAAGAAGCAGCCAGCATAAGCCAAGTCATCTGTGAATTGCTTTGGTCAAGAGATTCCTGATGGCATCCCTTTATTTGCGAAGTGACTGATTTTCTTTCCTCGATGCTGGTAATGAAAGCTAGATATGAAAAAGCACTCCTGACATCTTCCATATGTCCACGTGCCTTCCAGCGCAGCTGGGAGATACGTGTGAACGATTCCTTATGGCAGGACAGAGGTTTCACAGAGCTCCCAGTCACAAAAGCAGCCCAAGGGCATTCACGCCGCCCAGACACGGGGTCCCTCCTTGGGCTGAGGGTCGCTTCATCCATTTGTCTCGGCGCTGGCTGAAAACCTGCTCTGTTTGCAGCCTGCAGAAACGTTCCCCAGCCACACATTTCCAGGCTGCTGCCTGAGAGCATCGCAGGGCTCTCTTATTTCAGTCGCATGAAATGCTTTTAGGAGTAATCTCTCTGGCAACCTGTATTTATCATCCAGCATTCACAGGACTTACACAGTCTTTTCAGCATTATTCAGTTGATGCTCAATTAATCTTGGTTACAAACCTTTATATCTAAACCATTCCTATCTTTCTTTTCAATAATATAAACAAATTTCAAAGCAGGTATCACAGCATGGTAAGTACTATTACGCAGGCAGCTTGTGTATGTAGGAGAATATTTCATTATGCCTTTAGCTTCTTTATACTCTCCAGGTGAAAGATGAAGGGATCGGGCTATCCCAATGTCCTTTAAGAGGTATCAGGAGCAAAGATTTTTCTGAGCAGTTCCTACTCAGGCATATGGCAGCAGGTTGCTAAGACAAAATATTTGGGTGCTCAGAAAGGCCTTGGTGGGGCGGGGAGGCTTGCTGAATTTTGGCCATGCATCAAACTTGTCAGAAATACTAGACTTGTAGGAAAACAGGATAACCTTGACTGGATATTGCCTCCTATTTTAGGGTTGAGTAGGGTAGTGATTTATACCTGCATGTCACCACGTGCAAAAAGCTACCTGAACCCAAAAGGGATCACCAGGACCTGTGACTCCCCGTGACTATGCCGCCAGTGTTTCGCACCATTTCCGGCCCCCTTGGAAAAAGCTTCACCTTGACACAGGCCGCTCGAACCTACAGATGCCGAGATGACTTGCCTAAGCATGGGTTTTTCCGCAGCGTGCTGCCTTCAGGCACGGCCTCAGCCTGTCGGTGTCGCTTGGCGCTGGAGCCTGGCGAAGGCTGCTGACACCAGCCGTGTCAGTAATGCAGACGGTCGGCTGTTTGGGTTTGTTGGCCCGGCTTGTCTCGAGAGAGAGGATTCTTGAAAATCCATGATGTGCTGTCTTGGGGTTCAGCGTGATTGCAGGCACCGGTAGGAAGCCTCCAAAAATGAAAAATATCATCGCTTTAACAGAATAGAAGACTAATATGGTGGTTGAAGGAAGGGGGTGACCTTCTATCTCCTTAAACCATAATGGTTACAAAATGTGAGACTCCTGTGTCTCTAAATTACTGCTTACTGAGGCACTTCAGTGAATCAATCTCTGCAAATAGCTATCCCATTTTAACTTCTCTCTAGGCATCCACTAACCCAGCCTCCTGCTCTGACTCTGAATGCAAGAAGTGGCTGCCACTGGCTACTGAATTATAGGCTCTGGCATCATCACAGTGACATTTCATAACAACAAAAATTAGCCTGTGTTTAAAATGAAAAAAAAAAAAAAAAAAGGAGAAAGCATCTGAGGGGAGAAGGAGATTTTTTCCTTCCAATTGCGGTACATGCGACAGCATGGCACCCTCTAAGACAACTTGAGCAGGACTCGGTGCCAACAGACCGAGACGAGCCGCCTACCACTTCTCATGAAACTAGAGGCGAGAAGGATCCCCTCCAATTGTCTAGCAACATCGCTAGGCCAGTTATTGGAGCCCAAGGGTAATTTTAGCAGCTGCTGGCATTCGGGAGGTGTGGGCAGTTGTATATCGCGCATGTTAATGACACATAACAGTGTTGGCTGATCCTTCATTTCTCTTTCCAAATCACAGTTCCAGTAAACTGGTAAAGGAAAGCTTCAGGGATCGTGGCTGAGAGGTGAGAGTGCCTCTCAGCATTAGCCCTGTGCCAGCTCTCAGGGGGCTGGTCCCAGAGACATCACTGCTGGTGGCAAACCCAAGCTGAGCAGGGCTGGCCCTTCTCACACACAGGTATAACTTTCTATCATAGAATCATAGAATGCTTTGGCTTGGAAGGGACCTTTAGAGGCCATCTAGTCCAACCACCCCCCCTGCAGTAAGCAGGGACACCTTTAACTGGATGAGGTTGCTCAGAGCCCCGTCCAACCTCGCCTTAAATGTTTCCAGGGACGGGGCCTCCACCACCTCTCTGGGCAACCCATTCCAGTGTTTCACTACCCTCATTGTAAAGAATTTCTTCCCTATATCCAGTCTAAATCTACCCTGTTTTAGTTTAAAACCATTACCCCTTGTCCTGTCACAGCTGGCCCTACTAAAAAGATTTTCCCCATCTTTCCTATAGGCCCCCTTTAGGTACTGAAAGTCCGCAATCAGGTCTCCCTGCAGCCTTCTCTTCTCCAGGCTGAACAAGCCCAACTCTCTCAGCCTGGCCTCACAGGAGAGGTGCTCCAGCCCTTGGATCATTTTTGTAGCCCTCCTCTGGACCCACTCCAACAGGTCCATGTCCTTCTTGTGCTGAGGGCTCCCCATACAATCTTCTCCACTGAGTCCATATGAGCGCTCATGGGGACACATCATTAACAGGACCACAGAACTGATCCAGCTGAAAAATAACCCTGACAAAACATACTGTGAGGGCTATTTTAAGTAATTTATCTATTCTATGCAAATATTAGGTATACATAATCATATATTAAGTCATATCTAATTGTTATATATGTTTCAATACATGTAAATTTACATTTTTTACTATATCTTCCCCAAACTTGCGATTTTTAACCTGGATGAGTTTATTGGTGTGGCTTACCTTCCTGCATTTTTAACAAAATCGTATTCCACAAAGCCTCTGCCATGCACTGTTGCTGGTTCTGACTGGCCTCTTGTACCACTTTTCAGCTGGGACTCCAGCTCAGATCCTGTCATCCCACAAGTGCACAGCCCACCAGCTGTAGCCAGGACACATGGCTTATTTAACCCAGCAAACATAAAATCCAGGTGGTGGCAATGATGGCCACCCAAATGAAACCTGCGCTCCCCTCTGTCATCTGTGATGGGGAGAAATAAGGTATGGGGATGTCTCTTCTGCTGTGCAAGCTGCAGGCCCAGAGTAACCCCCTGCTTCCCAGTCCTCGGTGCTAAACCACCAAGTTAAGCGACAGCGTAACAGAAATGGTTTTTGAATAAAAAAAGGCCCTGCTTTTGAAGCCAGAGGTAAAAAACCCATAAATTTTTAGAATCAGCTCATTAGGAACAAGTGGGTAGGAATTTTAAAGATGACATTCTAATTTTTTAATTCAAATTATTGATACTGCAATCTTCTGTTAACATCCCTGTAATTTGTATATGCACTTAAGAGAACATATACCCTCCATCCATCTTGTCAGGCACATACACCCAGGATTTTACCAGCAAGAGACTGAGAGAACAACCCCAGGTGAGTAGAGAGAAAGTTGCAGCAGCGCCCACTGTCACAGGGGAATCTGAGAGCCCCCCAGCACGTACACTGGAGCAGAGTTTTGTAATGCAGGAGGCACACAGACCCTATAGCTTCACAGCTTTTCTTTTTTGTTTTTCCCTCTGCATTACTGCAGTTGAAGCACACCACTGAAAATGTCATGGAACAAACCAATATCATCGAGAGTGTTGCTGGTGCACTACAGTATCACGTGTGAAGAGGAGGACGGCACCCTGTCAGCAGTGGTCGTGCTGGTACGAACGCTGCTGCCTGACGCTTTCCCCCTAGGGAAGAGAGAAGTGCTGGGATTTTCAGTCTTACTTCAGCTCACCATCCTCACCCTAATTCAGCTCAAAGCTCAGAAATTGTGACAAACCATCTCCAGGGTGTGCCGCAGCAGACAAACAAAGCGCTTGTTTAGGAAGGACAGGAGTAATTTTCATATACTTGGAAAAAGCCTGGGTTGAGAAGAGCCGTTTTCAGCTGATCCATTGCATCCGCTGCCTGCTGCCCCAGAAGACACCTCTTGCCTGCAGTGGGGGGGAAGGCAGAAGCTCTTTGCCCGCAGCCAGCTGCTGCAGGTGGTGGGGAGGAGGAGGAGGAGTGATGAGCATCCACATGAGGAGGCACAACCCAACCAGGCAGCTTCAGAAGGGCTAAGGTGCAGCAGCAGCAGGTGGGAAGCTCTCTGCTGGACTCGGTGACAAAACACTGTGCAGCATTAAACAAAATCCAATAAAAACAAGCAAGTGTTCATACTTTTCAGTGCAGTTGTGCCAGACTCCGGGCAAATCCAGACCAGGGGCCCTGAGAGTGCTTTGTCACTGTGGTCCCCACCTCCTCGGCGCTTTGTAGACACCCATTTAAGTAAGTAATTAACCCACACAAACATCTTTGTCACAGGGGAAAAAAAAAAAAAAAAGAGGCTGTCTGCAAGGGAGAACTTTGCCATGTGACATGGTCTTATTTTGGTAACATAAGAGGGAGTTGTTTTGATAACAGCTATGGAAAATGAAGGGGTTTTTTTTTCCCCTTTTTTAACACCCTACTACTTGACATTACTTTGTAATCTTCTGTTACGTTATGCTTGCCTCACATACTAAGCCTACCCATCTTTAATTACTTCCTTGCTTTTGACTTTATACATCTTTTTCACTTCCTTTCCAGGTTTTTTCATGCTTCTTTGTGCATTTGCACGTTATCTTCTTAGATTTTTCTGTGCTTTGTTCTGATGTGAAATACAACCAAGTTACATACAAAGCCTTGGAGCATATTCACTGTTATGTCTTTTCTGGATTTAATTTTCCCCATGTCCTTAACAGCATTGCTCTCGTGTTTCTTGGCTGGCAGTAGCGTACTTGGGATACGAATGCCTGATGACTCTTCTGAGATCTGGACAACAAGAAACTTCCCCTACCCAGCTGCTGAATACCTGTAGCAATATGCATGCCGCCCCTCCTATGTCTCACATTATGGATGTGGGGCTACCGGGCTGCCAGCCGATGTCCCCCACCCAGCCCCAGCCCCACACCGCTGGAGGCCAAGCTGCAGCGGGGGCCTCTGCCACGTGGCTCCGAGAGCCAGGGGGCCAGCAAGGGCTGGGCCCCCGGGGACGGCAAATGGCCACGTTGGTGGTCCCATCACCTTGGAAATGCCTCATGCCATTTCTGCTGGCCAAGTCGCAGCAGCCAAGCGGCACTGTGGGGTTCAGGTGGTGGCTGGTGCCCACGCTGAGCCTTCAGCTCCACCATAGGTGTTAATACCCCTCCTTCCTACGCCCCCAGGGTGAGCACCCTCTCCCTTCAGGAGCACCGTTAGATTTTATGAAGAGTGCTGCTTTTCCTTCTGGCGTGCTTGAATTCATCGCCAGAGTGACATCAGCTGGGAAAAGCTGGTACTGGAGCAGAGCTGTATTTTAAAGAAGTTTCTTTCCACCCAAAAGAAAGTTCCCCCCATGCTGCACAGAAGAACTGAGGTGTTCTTCTGAAATCCAAAAATCCCAGGCAAATTATAACTTTCCATAATCTGAAAGCAACCAATGACCTCCCTCTTTGAGAGCGTTACTCAGATTAATACCAAATGAAGTTGTACTTACATTATTCATGTTAACTGCAGATTCTTCATACATGAAATGAGCAAGAGCAAACTGGAGTACAGCAGCACAGCCAGCCTCGCTGAAGGACAGAGCTGAGTGCCGTGGGGTTTTCTCTTCCAGTCATACAGGAATGAAGCTTCAGCATCAGCTCTCCTGGGGGCTGGAGGTGGCTGTTATCATCCTGAAGGGCTGGCTGCTTGATAAGATTTTTTTTTTGGTCCCTCTAGTGGTAGTAATTGTATTTTAATGTTATATTAAGACTAGAGGCTTCTCATTAAAAGGCAAGGCAGTTGCAACACAATACTAAGTGATTCAACACATGTTTGTAATAATTTCTGCCTCTGGCTGGAAACACATATTACTACGCAAGAACCTGATGTGTTTCATATGGGCCGGGCATAAATCAGGACTATATTTCTTTCTGAAAGATATCAACGATGGCTGTAAAGTAAAGCACTTTGGACAATTCTGGTGTACACAGATGAGCAGGAAATATATCAAGATTTTTTTCTTTGGCAAGAAAGCACGCATACTTTACTTCTGAATATGTGATAGGTGAAGTTGGAGAAATCCTTCTCAAAGAGGAAGACAGGTTAAAAAATATTCAGAGACTCAGATCAGCATTGAAAAAAGATTTCTTTTTCTTGGGGCAGGAGGCTAATGTTTATGGAATTTTTTTCAGCCATTTCAGGCATTTTTCACTGTCTAAGGTAAGCCTTGCAAGGGGAAATTGCCCCTTTTTCATACAGAAAACTGATTGCCCTGCTGGTCACAGGAAAAAAACTTTCTAGACATAAGATAATTTTAAGAGACGATGAAAATATCCCAAGAAAACTGGTCTGCACACAGCATGTCTTTTGGGAGAGGGGAAAAAAGCTGAGCTTCCCAGGACACTGTCACACCTGGACTTGTTTTGGCACCAAAGCCCTTTGGTAAAAAGGCAGGTGCTGAGGCAGCACACTCCCCAGGACCACTGTCAGGAAAAAGGAGTGGTTTTGCCTTTAGTTCTTCCATTTTTTTGAAGAGTTTCCAGGGTGATAAAAGGAAAGGGAAGGAGCGAAGTGCTTACTGGAGTAAATAGCTCCAGTAATTCCCTATTTATGAAAGTCAGATTGAGTTGGTATGAAGTTTGTGAGTTTCTCTACAGAGAACAGCATCTGGCCAAACTTTAATTTTGCCATTGGTTGAAAGAAAATTGTGATCAGTAGCTCAGGTAATAGAAAGCTGCAGGAAAAGCGTAGAGCATTACAGCATGCTTCTCTCTAGCAAGAGCTCCTCTACGCCCACAAGCCCAAATACAGTTTAAAAAACCGAAACACAAGACTCCCCTGTATGTAGAGGCTTCAGGATCAAAGTCTTTAAATAGGTAATTTAAAATGTTTTATTAAGTAACGCTGATTGGTAAGTCTGTGTCACAGCAGGTATATCCCTGGAGAGACTGTGGCTCATCGATAAGGCTCCACTTGGAGCAAGTACTCCCCTAAAGGACTGTAGTCTGTGGATGAGTCCAAGCCAGAGCAGGGCCGAGCGGAGGAGTTCACTGCAAAGTTAAACCCAATGGTCTGGTCCAAAGGGACCAGGGGCAGAGACTGTAATGGAAATACCTTTCAATTGTTGTAACCCAGGATCTGAGTTGCTTGTTACAGGAATTACTACAGCAGGAACCACCTGAACCAACGGAGAAGAAGCCTTACAAGAAGCAGTGCAAGGGCAGCAGTGACCAGACCTGAGCTGGTTTTGGTGCCAACTCCACACAACACATCACCATTCCCGTCCTGAGTGACCACTGTAACAGATGGAGCCCAAAGTCATGGCTAAGTGAACTGAATGGGCATTTGTGGACATTTATGAACATTTTACAGACACTTCCCAGGGGTGGTTCCTAGACTAAGGGAATGATATCTGCATATTGTATCAAAGGAGGGGAAAGGTGGTAGTGGTTAATGAGGATGTACTGGATAGTGTGGGACCTGAGCATGGTGCAAATAATGTGGAATAAGTGGTGAAAAATGTGCTGGGTTTGGCTGGGATAGAGTTAATTTTCTTCATAGTAGCTAGTATGGGGCTATGGTTTGGATTTGTGCTGAAAACAGTGCTGATAACACAGGGATGTTTTAGCTATCATTGAGCAGGGCTCACACAGAGTCAAGGCCTTTGCTGCTCCTCACCCCACCCCACCAGTGAGGGGCCTGGGAGCGCACAAGAAGCTGGGAGGGGGCACAGCCAGGACAGCTGACCCCAACTGGCCAAAGGGCTATTCCAGACCATATGGCGTCATGCTCAGCATGTAAACTGGGGGAAGAAGAAGGAAGCGGGGCATGTTCAGAGAGATGGCGTTTGTTGTCCCAAGCCACCGTTACACGTGATAGAGCCCTGCTTTCCTGGAGATGGCTGAGCACCCGCCTGCCCATGGGAAGTAGTGAACAAATTCCTTGTTTTGCTTTGTTTGTGTGCGTGGCTTCTGCTCTCCCTGTTAAACTGCCTTTATCTCAACCCAAGAGTATTCTCACTTTTACTCTTCTGATTCTCTCCCCCATCCCACCAGGGTGGAGTGAGCAAGCGGTGATGTGGGGCTTGGTTGCCGGCCAGGCTGAAACCACGACACACTGTACAGTAACAGTCTGTTGGAAGAACTCTGCTGCCCAGGATCACCGCTCACCAGACATATCTGTTAGCTGATATTGAAAAGAATTCTGCATAGGACACCCAAGTTTAATCAGAGCAGGTTTTTCAAAACCCTTCACTGAAACCCAGATAACGAGAGAAGAAATGTTTCTGGGTGTACACTGTTGAAAATGAAAGAGGAAAAACTGCATTTATCTGTTTGCTCTTCCTGGCCCAAGGGGATAGTCAATGCCAGTTGCTTTTGTCAGCAGCTGGCAAGAATATGATCAAGAACTACCTTAACATCATCTGGTTTAATTACAGCAGCTCTCTGAGATACGGACCCAACAGGAGACCGTCCCTTGCCGTACAGTGCCGGGCTGCTCCCAGCCAGCAAGCAGCAGCTACAGCTCTCACTGTGTTTTTCTCAGAGCTGCTTCGGCTGAGTGAGGAGTTTCTTTGCTTCCCCACATTTCCGTTGTGCAGTGATGGCTCCGTTTCCCTCCACTCGGGCTTGCCTGCCCCTTCAGCCAACATCAGTGCTCTACCTGCATTTACATTCAGTCTATTCAATAACACATCCAGCCTCATGGTTGACATTTCTGAGCAGCTTTGCACCTCTAAGGAAGAAGCTCTTCTGCTTTTTTCCTGCTTCTCAGGTTGAGCAAAATTCAGCGAGTGGCCAGTCCACAAAAGCATATTGTTGATAGCAAAAAGGCTGAATTATGCTTTGTTTTCCTACCCAGGCATGCCAATTTGAGCACGATCACACTTACTCAGCTCTTCAGTTTCACAGAACTCCTGAACGTTTATTGTTTGTAAACCCTTAGATGTAACTGGCCCCTGGGTTGAAAAGTTGGTAGAGCAGGACAAACAGACGCACTTCTCCATAAAACCCCCTCTGCACTAGAAATATGCCTCAGCTTTTTTTTTTTTTTTTTTCTTCGTTTTTATAGAGCTCACTTTAGGCCTGGTGAATTATTCCCGAGGACAAGTTCAAGCTTCTGTTACAGCTTCAAGTTCCTCATTCGGGTACAGTTCAGGTCATCTTATTAATTGATGGTTGTTGCCAAACTGCTTCCCCATCAGCTCTGCCTCCCTCAGCTGTTTTTAGTGGGCAAGAGCCGGGAGAGACTCAGTTACACAGCAAGTTTCGCACCCTCACCGACTGTCTCCAACCTCCTCTGCTGATCCCAGCTGGGAAATCAAAGTCCCGAGGCGGGCACTACGGATTCCTGCACGGGGCAGCTTCTGTGAAGCCCAACACGTTGGCATGCCGTAGGAGGCAGGGAGCATGCTTAATTTTGGGAATAACGCCGCTTTGAGTTTCTGGACTAAAACATTGCTTTTATGGTAAAAAAAAAAATAAATTAGTACCTTTTCTGTCCTTAGCCCTGAAGTTTAAAGAACTGCACCCTGCGGGTGTCTTTCCCCCCACTTACTCTCATTAAATCTCACCTCTTGCATTCTCACTCTTCCAGACTCATTTTTTCCATGCGTGCTGTTTGCAGCTTTCACTCTTAACAAGATTTTTTTTGAACGTAGCTTTTTTGGTGTCTTCTGCAGCTGAAGCTTTTTGCAAACCCCGTTCCTGTGAAGCAGGTCCTGCAGAGTCCTTGTAAATGAGAATATTGAAAAACCTAGCCTTACTGGGATGAAGGGGGAAACAGCTAACCAACATTTTTTCATCCCAAAATACCTTTCCCTAAGTGAGAGGAATTTCAAATGAACAACAAATCTAAGAAACAGTTTTAGTGCCACCCATGCTAACTTCAATTATAATCAATAATTGATATGCATTACATATTCTATTATAATAGATATAATTTATAGAATTTGCTTTTTGTCTACAGAGATGGGGTCTTTTACTTTGATTAGCAAATTCTGAGATGTAGCCCACATCGGACTAGAAATACGGGCTCCTAAGTGTCCAGCAGGTGTTTTACAAGTCAAGAACTGTTGGGCAATTAAAAACTAATGCACTGCAGGTAGTTTCAGCTGGTTCTGGTAGCATGAGATGACCATTTACACAAGCAGTTCAGCTGTTTCTGACACAGTCATCTCCTCTTTTAAACTGCCCTTATTTTCCTTAACTGCATAAGTTGCTTACAACTATGACTGATTTTCTATACTGTTGGATTCTTTCTTTCCCATCATAGCCGGTTACAGTGACACCACCTACAGAAAGAACCTATTTGGATGTTGTGTGCCATGAATCACAACCCAACAACCGATTCCTTTGTTTTTTCCCAGGTAAATGTGAGCTGTTTCATGGGCTACAGCTACACCTTCCAATACCACTGCCATTAGCACCATTTAATTTCAGTTCCCAGAAGACCAGTTCCACGAGCAGAGAACGGTGTTAAAGGCAGAGACTCAGTATTTGTTCCTCCCTCCTCAGCATCTTTTAAACCTTATTTTCAAACTACCAATGGCTAAGAGGTCAATACTCTAAAATTACAAGGTGATAACATTTCAGCTTGGTGCCTGATTAGATGTGGTGGGCTCTAACCCTGAAAAATGATTCAGTGTAACTGAGTATGATGTAATTGAGTCATAATATATCTAATGTATTAGGTCCCATGTCACAACTCTCAAAACAAGTAAATTGTTCCTCTCCTTTAATTAAGTAGGCTTCTGTTTGGCATCATCCTTATTAAGCATTACATTTCCAAAAGGAGAAAAAAAAAAAAAAAAAAAAGACACTGTATCAAACCCAAAGTCCCGATATAGTGGTATCAAACCCACAACCTTTAAAAATACGTACGATGTTGAAAGACAAAACCCACCAGCCTCGTCAGTAAAAATATTCCCTGTAGACCTGTGTGAATGGATCTTATGTCATGCTGCTTTAAAAACAAAAATAAAACATTCGCATAAGCCTAGGCCACGGGGCCTTCTATCACCCTTCTCTCACTGCCAAGCAATGGAGCCTCACTCCAGCTCATCCTGCTGAAGACTGATAACTGCAAGCTGTTAGTTTGTAATTCCCTACATTGTTCCAAATTTCAGCCTGGGAACGGGAATCCCAAAACAAACTCTCACTGGCATAAAGCTACTAATAACTATAAACACAAACAAAAGGTCCTCAGTTAATAAGATACTGAACATTTGTAAATGTACTTTAAAAGGCAGCCAACAAACAACGGAAGTGTTCTAAAAAAATTATTTTCAGTCCATTCCATGCTGTTGCTGCTGAGTTGAACAGAAACATTCTGAAATCAAGTGATGTGGTAGGTTTAAAGACAACAAAATATGTCAAGTCTTGAATTTGGCAGTCCAGATGGAGGAGCTCAGAGGTATAAAGAGAAGATTTCTATTGAGATGCGACTTAAAAATAAGGTAGTAACAGTATAATCAGAATTTTATCTTCTTTTTAACAAGGACAGTACTAACAATTGAGCCAAAGAAGATGCATTTTCAGGAAGTAAGATGGTCTGGCTTCTTCCTGTAACAAGCCTGTCATCTTAAGAGCAATGTGAGAATGGGCTGCCCAGGGAGGTGGTCAAGTCCCCATCCCTGGAGGTATTTAAAAGAAGGATAGATGAGGTGCTTAGGGACAGGGTTTAGTGGTGGGATGGCAGGGTTAGGTTAACGGTTGGACTCGATGATCTTAAAGGGCTTTTCCAATCAAAGTGATTCTATGATTCTATAAATAAAGGCGCATGCATTCATCTTTAAACTGGTTGCACCTGAATGACATTACAAATGGCTTTCTGAAAAACCAATAAGTCAACAGGCGTTAGCTGTATAACATTTTTATTTTACTATATTGACATTTTATGCACAAATATTTTATCAAGAGTAAAAATAGAAAATAATTGTTTCATGTAAAATTACCAAAAAAATGCAAACCACAAAAGAAATACATAATTATTAGCAGAGTATAAGTGTCTTTATTTAAAGAGTAAAAAGTATGCAAAACCCCTTCAGTTTTACAAAAAATTGGGAATATTCTTTCTGTGTTTTCCTTCTGGCAGCAACAGAACAACCTTTGACAATATATTCTACATCTTTTATTTTATTGAAGACTTCAAGTTAGTCACAGATTCCTCCCTCAACTACAGAGAATGTGACAGTGATTTTATAGTGTTTGAAAGATTCCTTCTTTACTTATGAGAACACAGTGGAAAAGCAGATGATCCCACAACGAAGAACCCAACAGACTACCATACCTACCGAAAAGCTGCATAAGAATTGCCTGAGGTATTTACAAAGAAAGGGTGATACCAGAAGTTTCCCCTAGAGGGCTTATCCCGTAGCAAGAACATTCAGGGGGATAAAGCATTTCAATTTTGCTGTTAGTTTATTCCCCCCCAGTCCAGTTTGATCTAGAAAGCTGATATTTTAAGCTTCTCTTCTTTTTATACTGTACTTTATCTAAAAAGGCCTCTCATGAACTCTGCTAAATAAAACCAGTGACTTGCATTGGACCTCTCTTTAGTCATGGAGTGGTTTTATATACCTAGCTGCTGCCACTGAACTATCAGCTTCGTCTCATTCTCAGTAAGCAAACCTGCACCTATTTGCGTAAGTCACCTCGAACACTTGCCAGCTGGTGCAACCAGACTCCCATAACAGTAATAAATGGTGACAGATGCATTTATATATTTTGCTCAGGGCTTAAGATTTTTTTTTTTTTTTTTTTTTTAAACCAAAATAAGCCCAGCATGCTCAGTAGATGGAGTGCTTTTGGAGCTCAAGAATAAAAACAATATTAAGAGTTACTGAAAGAATCTGGCAAAAGAAAAATTATAATCATGGTGATGATGAAAAAAGTAGACTAGAACGACATGCAAGATTTCTAGTTAAGCAAAAACTATCTGCAGATGAACATCCACCAAGAAACAAAAAGCTCTGTCCTCAATACATCTTTGAAAGAAACATGAGTCTTCTGTGTTCTTTGCCCTCTGCCTGCAAGCAAGGCCACTCCTTTGCAGATCAAGAGCAACAGGCCAGTGCTCTTGCTACTCAGTATAGACACATTTTGTGTTTAGAACCTCGCTGTACAAGCGGTTTTGATTTAAGGGTTAAGAGTAGCTTAATCCCCCACAGAGTTAAAGGTCTTCCCTTACACACTTGCATTAAGTGTTACCAGAGGGGGTTTCACTATAAACAGTTGGAAAATATGCATGGTGACATAATATTTACACTGTTTAACAATAGCAAGGGGCAAAAGCAACCCCCAAATCACACGATTTTCAGCCATCAAAAGAAATGGTCTAATAGGCATCAGTACAGAAGCTCAAAAGTTGCAGCCTGCTTTTTACTGCATGTATAATATTGCAGGAAGTACTCTCTGTAGCTCAGAATTCAAGGTCCATTCCAACTATTTCTATTCATCATCCAGGCTTCAAATCACACCCAGCTCTGGAGCATGCATTTGGCTTACGAAGCTTCAAAAACATCACTTGGAAGTTGAGAAAGAAATTAATTTTAAATAAAAAATACACTTTGTATTTTAATATATGTCAGACTGTACAATAATTTGGAAATCAAACTTCAGTCCTCTGTAAAACTATTTTCAGCTTGCATTTTGTTTCTAAACAGGGACTACGGACTGTGATTAACTTAAGTCTTCAGTTACTAAGGTTGACTACTATGCAGGTATAAGCACCTTGCAGAAGAGAGCATTAAAAGCCCCCACCAAAACAAACTGCTCTTTGGGCGAGGGCTATTTTATTTCCAAGTTTTCAAATCACCTGATGGGGGGGGGGGTGAAGAAGTTTGTCTTTGCTTTTTGCTAAATGGCTAGCGTTAACAATGCCTTTCAAAACAGGTAAGTACTTGCCCTCATATATCATATTATCTACATATTACAATGAAATACTCATAATTGGCTTTTCACCCAAGCCAGATCTAAACCTGGACCTCCTTCTTCAGCACTGATCTTCAGTTCGGCCTAGTCTTCGTTTACTTTGCTTATAAACACAGAAGCTATTTTAAGAACCTGATGCTTTGTAACATTTAATGTGTCTTTCCACTCTGCTTGATTAAATGAGAATAACAAACACGTTTAACTTTGAAAGCATCAAATGCCATTTGGTAGTCCAGCAGAGAACAAGAGACTGGAAAGGACTGAGTTGAGACAACTGAGCTGCCTGCTTGCTGTAGGTTCTTCATTTTTGTTACAAGCCCTGCAAAAATTACTTTGTACAGCTGTGGACACAGAACGCTGACCAGTTCAAGCTTTCTCACCAATTTCAGACTGCATACCACAGAGGCCCTGACTCAAAGGTGCAGAAGTTGTGGTGACCCCTTAACTTATATTGAAATATATGCTGCTAAAAGATCCAAATTTATGCGAGTCCCAGTTCTTTATAGAAAATCATGCTCTATGTTGTACTGTCAAGAAACAAAAGAAGTTTCAAATTCTGACAAAGGTAAGAGCAGCAACTGCTCTGGCTATATAGGAAAGGCCTCAGGCTCCTGCTTTCAGGTCCTAGTGCTTAATTATCTTTCTCTGTTTGTAGGGATGCTGTAGCTAGCGCCACTGCTGTAACCGGCTGTGCAATGCCATGGAGCTGCATCTTGGCCAGTTTCTTCTGCTCGCATTCTGTGACCAACCGGTTCAACTCTGCTGCGCTGTATCCAATGAGAGTTTTCAAGTCGCAGACAAATTTGTACACAAACCTCTTGCCTTGCACTTTGCAGATCATGTCTCCATCATAGTAATACCTGTAGAAAGGGGGGGGGGGGGGAAATCAGTGTAAACATTCAGCATCTGTAACTTCTATAGGCATCGGTTATTTACTTAAGGTCACACGGAGGCCAAAATATTAATCTTTCTCTCATCAAGATTATCATATCATTTCATATAGCAAGATAATCTTTAGGTGTTTTCTTATATGAGAAAAGGGAAGACGGTTGAAAATTGTCCCTGCACCTTGATACGTCAAGGAGAAACAAAACATAGTAATTATTTTACAGGCAGTCGGAAGCACCAGTTCAGAAATGAAGCAGTTTAAAAACAGGGGCGGGGGGGACATAAGTTTTATGTAGTGCTTTGCCTTAATAAGAAAATTTTGTCTCCCCCCTCATTATTGTCCTTGCTTTCTTTATTCTTGTTCCTGCTTTTCTGAGGAAAAAATTCATGTTGGGAACAGTTTGAAAATTAGCACTGTAGTTTCCATGATACTAAAGCAGCCGTTCCCTCCCTATTGTTTTCAAAGATGAAAGTAAAACTGTAAAAGCATGTTTGGTTTTTTGTTTTTTTTTTTTACAGTTCATATGCTGGCAAAACTACATCCTTTGCCTTTATTTACAACTAAAAGTGACTCCTCTAGCTATCAATACTTTTTACATTGTGCCACAAAAGAATTGACAGGCTGGGCAGAAATGGAGTAAAGGTAACAAAGTCTGCATGACCCACCGTACTCCAGAGACATCATAAAACTTTAGGTGATACCAATAAACCAGAAGTTAGAATTCTACAGTTTTGTGGCTGATCTTGTCTCATTGCAAACATTAATAGAATGCATGTCACACTTCTCATTAAGAAAACCTGAGTGGCTGGGACTTGGACTTGATGAGCTTAACAAGCTGATGATAAATTTGGAAAAAAAAAAATCAAAACCAAACCCAACCAACCAAATAAAACAAACAACCCCCCCCCCCAATTTAATTTCCTCAAAACCATCATCCAAATATAGTGCAAAGGAGTCCAAATTTCATGACTTTCTAAAACTCAATCCTCTGAGTGACACGCTTGTAAGGCAAAGATGACTCACATTCACCAGCAAAATTAAGTCAATTAAGAGACTAACTTCTGTCTCCCAGCTCTAGTGGAAAAGAGGTTAAGTTACTAAGAATCCAACCAAATTTCTTCAGGCACCTCAAATTCTGAGGAAAAAACCTTTCAACTTCTTACTTTTGAGAGTCAGGACGTAAGCAACAGTACCAAAGACAGGACGAGAGAGAGACTATGTAGAAAAAATGTTGGCAAGCCTGCTGGTAACTGATACCATGCAAGAAGGCACAGAGGGCTGTTATGGAGTACAAGAACTGCCAAAGTAGCTTGCTGTTGCTCTGTGGGTAAAGGAAGTTTGGTCTGTTAACTGATACCTTACAACCACTCCAGATCCTCATTCCTGCTTGTTCCAATCCAAAGGAACCTTCCTTTCCTGAATGACATACAGTTACATAAACGCTCCCTCTTCAGTCCTTCTCCTCACTCCAACCCCCCAAGCTAGCACGTGCGCCCCCCAACCTCCTGTTTTTCAGCACTTCTCCGCAGCAGCCCTATCCTCCAAAGCATCTTGGCACCAGCTGAAGGATCTGTTCTTGTGTGGTGTCCATCACATTCAGCCTCCTAGTGAGGCAATGAGGTTTAGGTATAAGGGGTTAGATGAAACCTGTAACCAGACAGGATGGTAATTTATGTCCAGCTTTGAAGTACAGTCTTGCAGTACTGGGCAGAATTGGGTCAGCATGAGTGATACCCTGGCGTATCCCTCATGTGTAAAATACAGTGTAGCTAAGAGAAATACAGTATAGTTTACAGTATGGGAACACCGGGCAGGCATTCATATTGAATGCGACAGGGTACTGGACATAGAGAAACTGGGGAACTGGGAGCTGTGCTCACCTGGGTCAATACGAAGCAGCTGCAAAAAGCTAGTTTGTAAAATGTGGCCATGGCATATATCAAGTGCCACTGGCCAAATTTTTTTAAAGTTATTTAACTCTGTACAGGAATTTACATTTACTGTACAATGCTGTACAGTAATGCCTGACTCAAAATAATGCCATAGAAGAATGGTTTACACAACTGCATATATTTCTTTAAATAATTTAGCCCACCTTACCTAATATGATCAGAAAGGAAAAGCACCACAAGAAGTTAGTCTACGTTTATGCAAAGGCCCAAAACCATGCAAGATTCCCACAGCTCACGTTAGAAACACTCAAGTTAGAATTAAGGCAATGTGATGAGAGGATTTTTTCCAATATTACACTGAATGCATTTCTGATTACAGCATTTGCTTATTCAAAAATACAGAAAACTAAAAATTAATAAAAATAAATACCATGCGAGTTTGCAAAGCCTTAGTTACTGGAACATTGAGTCACATGAAAACTTTGTTCCAGAATAATACAGGAGATGAACTATTTTTCTTCAAGTCTTACTTCCCTACTGGATAACTAAACACATGTTGATTTCAGAAAATTTACCGAGGTGTATGTAACAAAAAAGCTGCTCTTCTGTTTTTCACCCTGCCCTAGTTTCCACTGTGCCTGGTTTTCCTACAGCTGGGCAGAAGAGCTAGCACATTTCTCCATAATATCAATGTCATTTTCTGTATTAACCAACAATTGACACAGTAATTTCAGTACATTAGTAAACAAAACATATTACCATTTAATAAAACTTTAGCTTGGCAACAGTGTTTATCATGGGAGTAGCAAGAGGCATTAAATACCCCTTCAGACACTCAAGTGTTAGAAAATATGTCAATATTGATGCAGCTGCCAAAATGGCAACATTTTGAGGAATGTGATTTCTGTAATTCTGTGACTAAAATATAAATGCAAAACTTCTCTAATAGAGATTTATGCAAATTACTGTGCAGACATCTGTTTAATATCCCAGTTATAAGAACATTATTCTAAAGTTCTTCAGCTGCCTTTGACATCTTCTACAGAGTTTGTTGACAAACCCCAAAAAACCATAAGCATCATTTACATCATTTTTATGTTCCAGAAAGTTTTTGCATATACCTTCAGTACACAAACACATAGATTCACATAAACAGGTTGGTTGGAAATATGGGAATGGTATTGCAACAATACAGACTGCGGAGCAGCTCTACTGGAAAGACCTTACTTTGAGCTGGACCAGAGACCTCCCTCAGGCCCTTCCCACCCAAGGGATTCTGTGGTCCTATGAAAAAAAGTAACCTTTTAATTTAATATATAAATAATGCAAGAGCAGCCATACAAGACCAGACTAAAGATCTATCTAGAGCAGGATATAGACTCCAAGAGACCAAAAAAGAACACCTAAGGAAAAGCATGAAAGCAGAGTAAGCACATATTGATGCTCTTCCTTGCTTTTCAATGATCTGCGGCTCAGGAACTTCTAGAAGTTGCATCTTTCCATACCTAATATCCTTCAAAAGATTTATTTTTCATTAATTTTTCCACTTTCCTCTCAAACTCATAAAATAATTCTGGCATCCATAATACTGTGCCTGAAGAAGTTACAAGACAAACGGAAGGGTATAGTTAAGCTCTGTATCTGGTGCCTGCCAGTTTCTTCTGATGCCTCCTGTTCATGTCAACGAGATACTGAGCAGTCATCTTCACCCACTCTATGCCATTCACGGACTTCTAGACCTCAGTCTCCCCCAGTGAAAGTACTCATTCAGCATTATGCGTATTGATGTTATTTAAAACCTCCCTAAAAGACTAAAGAAAGCCAGAACAAGGCAACTTTACCATCATTTCTCACTAAGGTGTTTTTAAGTAGAAGTTGATTTTTTTTTTTTTTTTTTTTTTTTTTTTTTTTAAATAATGCTAGGTAAGTTTACTTCCTTCAAAGCAGAAATGCCGAGAAGTAAATCTTGGGTCTCAGACTTCAACCAATATGCAACTGCACTCATATAAAGACAGTTCCTAAAATTGCTTAAATAATTTGCAGAATTAGGCAATAAATACCTTTCTTGAAAACTAATCAAGAGAAATAGATTTAACCACATCAGAATAAGAAATGAAGAGTTCAATCTTAAGGATTTCAGAGAACTTGATGAATAGTCAAACCATTCCAGAAGCCAAACTAATCAGGGGAAAAAAGTCTAAAATTTAGGTACTTGCATTCTTCCCCCTCCTCAAGCACATCACCTACAGTGATTCAGTAATACAAATCCCTTTATCAATGTCAAACTACAAAATCATGATGGAATGAAGACAGCCTGAAACCCTTCCATTTCTTCAGATGATAAAAGTTCACTATGCTGGAATCACAACAACTGTTGAAACTTACCTGTCAACCGTATTTTTCAATTTAACATCCCTACTATAAGAACAATAGAATGGATCAATGAACATTGGAACTTCGAAGAAGTTTTGATACATACAGAAAAAAAATGTTACATACAAAAAACTACTAATAATTACATAATTACAGTTAAGTACCCGCTTTATACCATAACAAGAGTAAGAGGAACATGAACAAGTAAAGTGTAAAATATAAAAATAAGTCAGTAATTCAGAGTATCCACAAATTTCTGTATCTTTCACCAATAATCAATACTTTTTGGCACACTACTGAAAGCATAAATACTAAAGATGTATCAGAAAGAAATATATTTCCAAAAGTCAGCTACTCAAATGAACTATCATGTCAGTATGTCAGTGTTCAATAATCTTGAAAAAAGAAAATATATTTTCAAGAAGTTATTGTACTAGCTTCTGGGGGATGAGTGGGGGAGGGGCAGATGGTAAAAAAAACCCACAACAAATAACCTTTCCCCTAAGACTAGTACAATCTGATGGGAAGGAGTAGTTTCAGAGGATCTGCTTATCCCTTTACTAAAAAAGCCACGAGTCTTGTATTACGATAGTTAAAAATAAAGTAGCCAAGTGGAAGCAAATTATTTCATACCCGATCAGTTCCTAAAGCTTCTTACCTCAAAGCCCGACTAAGCTTCTCATAGTTCATCGTGGGTTTGTTTTTGCGCTGTCCCCATTTCTGCGCAACCAGTTCAGGTTGATTCAGTTTAAACTCTCCTTCATCACCAACCCAAGAAATACAGTCCCGAGCATCTTTGTCAGTGAGAAGTTCTAACAAAAACTGCCACAACTGGATCTGGCCATTGTTTCCTGTTCAAATGGGAATAACAAGATGCATTTCAATTAGTCCTTTTCATGTTCCCCTCCTAGCTACAAATTTTCAACCAACATATTAAAGCAGAGCAACATAGAATATATGATGGAAGAAAAGCTTGCACTTGGTTAATTTCTTCTAACTATTCTTTTGTAAACATTCTCCTGCAGAGTCATCAGTATTAGTCTATTAAAAAAACCTGTGATGAATTAAATTGAGATTTCTCATAAATCTGTCCATAGAACTTAAGAAAAAAAAAAAATTATGTAACACTACACATAGTCATTTAGACATGTATCTATCCCTAAAATAGAACAGATTTAGCAAGAGCTGCTTATTCCTCTTCAGGCATACACACAGAGAGATATATATGTAATAGAAGTTGTTTTCATTTTAAAAATAGTTTAGTCTCCAATTTTCAGCAGGAAATATTAGAAATACACCCCTCCCAAACTTCAGCTTACGTCAGTATAACATCTTTCACGTCCAATCATTAAGATTTCTTTTTAACCCAAGTTTCTGCAGTTAAATTCTTAAATTCCCAATGAGATACAGATAGCAGACCTAATGTCTAAAGGGAGAAACACAGAGTATTCTGCACAGATGTCAGCCAATAAATCTTGGCCTAAGAATCCTGAATGACACAATAATAGACTTCTATGGAGAATTTAAAACACATAAAAATTCAAGGGAAAGGAGAGGAAAGGATTTAACAGAAAAACTCACAACAGTGTAGAGAACCAAAGCAAAAATGACAGCAAGAAAAAATAAGACACAGAAATTAAGATGAGTTATTAATAATCAAAGAGTATGTATTGATAACGGTAATTCAAAAAATAAACTGCAAATTTATTGTGCAGTTTTCCAGAAGGTGTGTTCATTTAACAAAACAAGAAATCTGAAACTCGCGAAATTCTAAAGTCACCAAACTGGGCAGGGGGGGAAGAGGAGGGGAACAAGTAAAGCAAGTAGTAGCTAGACTAGGATTCTGTAACATACAGTTTATTTTCTCCTCTTTCTACAAATGGAAATTGGAGAGGTAAAAGCTTAAATAAATGCTATGCAATGATTTGAGAGGACAGACTGTTAGGATAGGAGAAGAAACAATTTTATGCATTTTATTTACTGCAGGACTCAAAAGCTGCGGCACCACGTTAACATAGCGCCTGTGTGAGCTAACCAGCCTGCCACATCTGCAAGTGCTTGTGATATATTTTGTAGCTACAGTCCCCCTCATACCACATAGACTTCCACAAACCTCACATTTAGAGTGACAAAGACGTGTTCCACAAAATTGTAATTCAAATTAATGAGCGTTTACTACATTTGAATTTAAAAATAATGGAGACAATACCTGTTCTATTCCCAGGGGAGCTTCTATCTTCCCCAGAAATCCTTGGAGCTCTCTGTACTTTAGCTGCCTTTGCACTGCTGTTTATGACTTTAATGGTAGTTGGGGTAGCTGGCTGTACAGATGCTGGAATAATCTGCACAGCTATAAAGCAGAGAACATCAATTATAAACTGCTGTCACAGAAACAGGCATATATTATTTATTACCTGTATTATCGTAACATCTAGGAGGTAGTTTTTTTCCTTTGCTAAAAAGACACACTGTATAAGTCACAATGCTAAGAATAATTTAAAGACTTTTTACCTCTTACAGTGGAAATTGTGGTTTTAGACTTGTAGAGATGCCACATTAGATAAAACATCAGCTTTAGTTTACTATCATGTGTATTACATATTGCCATAAAAAAAACCCCTCTCTCACGCCCTTGTTTTCATCTTTATGCTGTTCCCATATGATCTACCCTAATGGACTCTTCTCCATAGTCACCGTACAACCCTCCATACCTGCTATTCAAAAAGCAATTAAATATCCTTCTATTGCAATGCTATAAGAATATGCAAATGCTCCACTTTAGGTGGTTTTAACTAGACACAAACCCAAGATGCAATACACGGTCTATCTATTGAACTTATAAGCTGCTTACAAGTCTTCTGAAAATTGATTCATTTTAATAATTTATGACACTGCTTCAGCTGGAAGAATAGTTTCAATGGAAGAACAGAGTTTCAAATAACTGGAAAGTTACTTTAATATATTTTTTCTAGTATTGGTTTCTAAGCAAGTCCTCTCTTCCACACTCCCTTTCAGTTTTTGGAAACACTTTCATTTGACAAGCATAACATTTTAACGTATCTATTAATTAAGGCAATATATAACCTAAAAAACCAGAACTCAACACCTCAAATATGTATCCTAGACAGCTTATTGCAAGAGAGTGGAAAGCCTACCAAACTTTCACAGTTCAGGCCATACACCACCTTTCAGCCGGTAACAAAATATTGAGTAACCCAACATTTTGATTTGAAGTTTAAAATATGCCCTCCTCCTCTCACCAAAGAAAACTACTCTCTCGAATGATTTTCTAAATGTTGTACTATTATAGTGCTGAACCAAAGTAGAGTGCTAAACCTGAAAACAGTTAATTGTGTGAATTAACTGCTGGCAGAAGTACTCACGCTGATCAATAGTAACAGTTGCTATTTCTCCAGAGTGTTCTTGGCTAGCCAACACATCTGCAAATTAGAAAAAAAAAAAGAAGTTTTTATTTAACCCACAAATTTCAAGTCACCTGAAGATCAAAAACTTTCGTATTCCATAGAGGAAAAAAGTCAAAATTTGGTATTGGTTTGCAAGAGACTTGCATAGCTCATGAATTTTTAGAAATAAGGATGTACGTGGTAAATTTCAAGGTATCTTATGCATTCTCCATCACTTAAAACCTTTAGCGATATCTTGTAAATGAAGATGGAAATAGTTTTTAATCTGTCAAGTTACATCCAAGCATGGTAAATCTGAAATGCACATATAAGTTATTGTATTATACATACACAATGCATCACTTATCAGTTGTGTTGTGTACAATCTAAGGATTTCATTGCTTATACTTAATAATCTTCACTTCTATATGACACAGAGACGCAGATTAAATAACTCGCAATCAATATTTAATTATAAAACTGTCAAAGTCAGGAGATGCACAAACTAAAAATCTTTATTAAAACAAAGGAGGAATCATCAGTCACTACTTCCTCCCTATTAGTTATGAAGTTTGACGAAAGATGGGAAAACAGTGTTTAGTATGCAGACATCTTTCATACAGCAGACATTCTCACTAATACCTCCTGTTATCTTGTATTGATGCCCTCATTTTTACTGCCAATATTAAATAGAGGAAAAACAACTGCTCACAATTGTTTTCATCTTTAAAGAAGGGTGGGAGGGAGGGTAGTGCAGGGAAGACAGAAGTTGGGAAAGGGAATAAGTAAAATCAGTAAAATCTCCCATACACTTTCGAAGAAGCTCCAAATGGCTCCAAAGGATTTCTCCCCGCGGCACGCGCTGGAAGAAGTCTTCTTGACTGAGGCTGCAGAGCTCCCGCCCAGGAATGCTGAGCGCGTTTAGGTCAATATCAGTCATGCTGAACTCCTTCATCACCCACACCACCCAGTGGAGCACCTGGTCTGTCGACCACTGCACTGGGTCTGGAAAAAGAGAGACAAAACTGCAAATCATCCCATTATATACTGCAAGGTTCCTCCTCAGTGAGGACACAGAGCTAGTCCTCACTGTAACTAAGAACAAGAACGGAATACAAGCATCTACTGATCCAAAGCATTCAAACATTCTCCTCTTAAAATGCTGAGGGAGTGGTGTTACTTGGTGGGGAGATGGAAAGGGCAAAAAAGGGATTTTCTTTAGCAAAAGCTTTTACATCAGAACTACACCTGACATTTCTCAAACACAGAAAATAGTTATTTTTCTTTTTCCATAGGTCTTTAGTTTCAAAAAAGAGCGGTCTCTCTCACACCAACATGCTAGTCCTCAAATATGTTGATCAGCATTCTAAACTCATTCACATTATCCCAGTTTCTAAACCATTTAAAATCACGATCATACTGGGTTTGGCTGGGATGGAGTTAGTTTTATGTATAGCAGCCCACATGGTCCTGTGTTTTAGGCTGCTGACCAAAACAGTGTTCATTAACACACTGATGTTTCGGCTACTCCTGAGCAGTTCTTGCAGGGTCAAGGTGTGACTGACTGAAGCCCTAAGGGTGGAATGTGACTCCCCTACAATGGAAGAAGGCTCAGAGCAGATGGGCAAGGGTGAAGTGCCCATGCAGCTCAAAGAATAATGCAAAGAAGCTGACTTTATCTCAACAAAAAGGAGGCAGAGGGTGGCCTTTGTTTTAGATAAACAGCTATCAACAATTGACTGGATCAACATAGAGTACACAAACTAGGTAACTAGCAAAAGAATTTCAGAGACCAATGGGCTGGAGCTGGTTTCAACCCAAGTATTGCTTCTTCCTGGCAACTGGGGACACCCAATATCGTGATGGTGAGAGTATTATATAGAGACCCGTAAGGGGAATCACATTGGTATTGTGATTGAACAGTGTATTGCAACTGCTGCATTTTCTAAGTGTAACTTACCTTTGTATTGTGTTTTTTGATAATTTATGTCACTCTGCTAAATCAGAAATCCCATGTAACATGAACCATATTCAAGTGAATTTGATACGAAACATTACACCCTTCACGCAGGGAATATTTACAAGAACCTGGTCAGAGAGTACTGGACTCAGACATCCCAGCAAGGAGAATGGGGGCACACAAGAAACTGGGAGAGGACACAGCCAGGACAGCTTATTAAGCTGTCTTTATTATGACCCATGATTTTTTTTTTTTTTTGAGTTGCTGTGGCCCTTTTGATTCTTTCCCCCATGCTTATGGAGGGGAAGTGTGCAACTGACTGGGTGGAGGCTCACTTGCTGGCTGGGCTCAACCTAACACACAGGTGGGCTAATAAATATGCACTATATAAGTATAGATGAAAATATAAACCAGCAAGTGTAATACACCACATCTACAAGGACCTCATTAAATAAACCATTAAACCGAGATTTGATACAACAGGACCCAAAGCATGCCTGTATTTGAATCAAATGAGCCACAGCATCAAGTTTTGGGATGCCCGTTTGACATTTCAACAGAACGCAACATGCACATCATTTAGATGCCAGTACCAAACACACAAAAGTATAGACAACTCACACAGCAGAGGAACATATAGAAAAGGTAAAAAATAATCAACTCAAGATGTGTGCAATACATGATTTGCTGACTCAAGACCTTTTACATGAAAAAGTCTACTGTTTCAAGCAGTATTAGTGTGAACAAGCTAGAAAGGGGATGCGTAAATGTAAGCATCATCTTCAAAACTTTGTTAACATTATATGCAATACATTAAAACATGTCAACAAGTATGAACTGAAAATGGAAACTAAAGCAAGGATATTTACTTTCACTGTCTCAAGGGCAGAAAACGGGAGAACAAATATATATTTTTTAATTAAGATACCCCAAACAGATGTCAACTTGACAAGTTTTTATTTTAAAAATTAAAGAAAGCAAAGCTTTCTAAGTCTATAAACATTATCTAGAAGCCATAAATTCAATTTTGCTTAGTAAAGAATAGTAACATTGTACCATTTTTCCCTGATGCTACCTAAAACCATGCGATGTAATCCTTTCAAAAAGCTACACCAAAAGGGTTTTAGTCTTCAAAACATTATCAGCAGGGAATTTTAATCAAAAAGCTGCTAATTTGTACTCACTGACAGAACATAATCTGCAAGGTAACATGAATCATTGCTTCCTCTAACCAGTTCTATGGTTTCCAAGCTTTCTGCTGCTCCCTTTTCTGGCTTTATTTCTCATACCAATGAGTATTTTCCTTCTCCTAAGGACCTTTGCAATGGTAACAAATTTTCTGATTCTATTAGCAGAAATAACTTTTAACAGCTAAGAAATTGTAATCTCTAGTAAAACCCACCAAAATATAACAAAAAGGGAAAGACATAACATTTTAAAGACCAGCTAAAAGCTAATTTTCCATTTGCAGCAAAACAGAGAAACCTGTAAAGATGAAGATACTGTACCATTACCTTTCTGGATAATGATTATTTACTGACTGGACTTGACTTTTGATATCAACATATCCTACCTTTTGAAAAGATTCAAGAAATAATTTCAGAGAACTTCACAGAACCAAGCCTCACAACTCTCTGAAGGATGCTGGCCTCTTTTTCTATTTTTTAAGATGTATATTTATAAAAGGTGGGGGGGAAAAAAGCGCAGCTTTTTTTGGGGACTACATAAGAACCTTAACATTCTTTATTCTCAGAATTTGCCATGAGTATCATAATGTAGAACTTAGTGGTGCCTTATTTCAACCCAAGTCCCTGCAACATCAACTCAGATAACATTTAAAATTTTATTCTTTTCTAGGAAGGCAGTTTAGCACTTTTTTTTGGCATCGAAAGAACACTATTATTCTTAATACAGAGATCTCTGCCTTAATGAACTAGAATGATTTTACTGGAAAATCTGCACTCCCATGACACAAAAGACCTTAAGCTTTTAAAGTCATAGTTGTGGGTTGTAGGGTTTTCTTAAAGCAGCAACATTATTAAAGTTTATTAGCAACATTATTCAACATAACAGCATGGTTCTACGTAATTTTCTTCTTATATTAATGGGAGAATATCAGTCTGCTCCTGATAAAGCCTCACTTTTTTTTCAAATATTCTGCATCAAATCCTTGATTATCAACGGACATAGCATGATGAAAACTATTTTGGAAGTACTTGCCAATGAGAACAACAAAAAGGCATGAAAATGTCATTGCTTCAGTTATCAAAAATATGTTCAAAATATTGACAGGCTACACGTCCTGAAAGACCTGTGACTACACTGGAGATCTTAAACACTTCCAAATATATTACAGTTTTTGCAGGTCTGCTTAGCTACTACAGCTTTATGTGCTGAATATGCCTTAACAGTACATTTCTGCAAGTCACAACAAGCAACTCAGCTGGATAATCTCCCGAATGTGATCTAGGTCTAAACCCCACAGTTTCAGTTCGATCCTAAGCAGGCGTTCAGAGATGCTTCTTCTAAGCTAATACTAAGTTAGCAGCCTGCTAAGTAACAACATTAATTCAAAAGAGATTATGACCTACCAGAATACTTATATTCAGTTCTGAATATTTTTTCCCAGTATGTTGAAGTCAAGTATGGCTTTCCATGCAAAATGTATTTTAACACCACACTCAGCATCCCACAACCTATGAACAGTTTGTTTCACTGCCTTTAGAGGCAACCCCCACCAAGTACTAAGTCTAGTTCAAATCCAGACACATGAAAGAGCTTTATCACTAACATACAAATTTTAAGGAGGGGAGGAGGAAGAAAACTGCTTTCTAAAAACTGCAATGACAAGAAGGTTATGGAGCAAAAAGCACTATTTTAATAAAGCTATTACAAGCATTGATTCTACTTCTCTTTAGCCTTCTCATATGCAAATATTTGCATTGTACTTACCTATACCATAAGAAGCCTTCTCTGAGGTATTGGAGCACTTTAATTACATAACCAAAATTAATTATCATTTCTGAAAAAAACACCAATTCCCCAAACGAACACAAGAACCCAGCCCCTACCTGAACACACACACGTGCACACACACAAAGTCGTGTATTACCATAGGGTATTCCAAGGCGCTCCTGCTCCTTTCGGTAGCCTTCCAACGCTGCAGCCCATCGTGTCACTTGTTCAGAGGTTTCATCCGAAATTGTTGTAATATGTTTTGTTCCATCCAAGGTTATCACTTGAGCTTCCTCAACAAGGTGAGCTTCAGCCTCTGCATGATGAGCATCTGGATCAATCACTACCTCCACAGTCTCCACAGGCTTCACAATTTCAAGGATGTTTAACTTGGGCTCTATCCCTACGTATAGAAAGAACAAACACAAAACTCAAAGATAGCAATGCAAATATGACAAAAATGTTGTTCTAAAGCTTTCTGATTAATAGGTGTTAACATACCTAGGAAAGAAGCATGACACAAAAGCATCATCAAATTTCTGCAAGTGTCCTAAATTAGAATGACATATTCTATTATACAGTATATACTTTAGTAAGGTGAGTACAAAGCTGTCCCTCTTCCTCCCCCAGTATTACAGCTTCCTGTTCTATTTAGGTGACCCATTTCATATATCTTGAACAGAATGTTCAGCATGTGGGCATAAAGAACAAGTATTTTGGTCTGTAAGAAATATACCAAACCAAAGGAAAAAAAAAAGCAAACCCCAAAAAAACAGAGCGAGCATCCACCTCTTTCGCCCAGCCAAGTGGCATTTCTTTCAGCCTGAATATTTCCCTGATATCTCTGAAGTCTACACACAGGAGTTAACATTTTCTTTCAGTACCCTGCAAGAGGCAGCGTGTTCAACAGCAAGTTAAAAAGAAAACTAGAAAATTCTTCACGTTTTAAGCTTCATCAGCTATTCATGTTTTGGTTTTATGCCTGTCATTTAAGATATTAGACCACAGAGTTGGAAGATATGTTTGCATCTATTCTGCAGCAATAAAGAACACATTCACTAATGTTACTAATGCTTTGTATCACCACCTTCTCTGTCATCTTCTGAGAAGGTATTTTGTCCAACTGGTCCTTCAACAAATTTCTGACATTGTATAGAAGATTTTTCTTGTCATTGTAATAGGCTAAACAGAAAAAAATTATTTCAATTTTTGTGATATATAATTTCCAACATAATAGCAATTAACAACCATACTTCTTAAACAGATTTTTATCAAACATATTTGCACATAAAAAAAAAAACCAACTGTAAAATTCCATTTTATTATGACTTGGAAAGCCTTGACAAGGGTTAGGCAGCTGAATAGTAGGATTCATAGAACATCACGTGGCCAGAATAACTTCACTATCTTGTGCCATAAGGTTATTACTTTGTGTCCCTCCTGTTTTATCTATATTAAATCTCCATGTGAGATGGTAGGTCCTGTAGGTGACAGTCTTAAAAGCTAAAACTGCAATCCATTCACAGTTTATAAGGGAAAACAAACTGAGTACTCACCTATAGTACAAGAACAAACCAAGTATTTTTCAGACAAGTATTCCTCTAGACTTTAAAAAGGAATTCAGCTTGAGAAAAATATTAGAAAGGGAACACTACAAAGACTGTAAGTACAACATGCAGCAATATGAAATTAAGGAAGTGAAAATAGATGTAGGCAACCAGTAGGTGGTTGATTAGATGAAGAAGAAAACATGAAGAAAAAGCAAACAAGTACCTTACTTAGGAGAGTGTTTTATCTAGGCCATCTAAGACTAACATGCACAGCACAGCCTTTTTTTAAGATTAGCTAGAAATGGCTAAGGGAAAACACTAAGGGTTAAGATTCTCTTTTTGATCTTCAAAAAAGAAAGTAAAGAAAAAAGCTTCTAGAGACAAACAGTTCACTATTGCTCAACAAAATAATTCACTGTCTGTCAAATAACTACGTGTCAAAAGAACTGTGAATCTACTGCTTTATCCATAGTGCAAACATGGAGATCAAAGTGATGAGTCTCTGTAGAGGAATCAGCTTATAAGTAAAAATGTTGTGAAGCAACAGTCTGCCACCTAACCTACTGCAACGTTAGATCAACATTAATTCACTGGGTTTGTCTGCATCTCTTCTCACATCTCTCCCTCTACCTACTGCGTAAGAAAACAGATGTCCAGTCTTCCTTGGACAGCACGTAAATTGTGGAACACAATGTGACATCACACACCCCAGAAGTATAAACTGGTACAAAAAGTACAAAAATTCAAGGACATTAGCTCTCAAGACATGTCCAGATGTTGCCAGTACAAGCCCCTTCACTGCTAACTGTCTGAAGCTAGAGAATCTACTAGGGCTAAGACTGAGCTATAGGCAACCTGTTTTGTTTTGGTGGTTTTTTTCCTTGAAATGTCTAGTATTAACTACAGCCAGAGACAGGACATTAGTCAAACAGCACCTTTAATCTAAATATATTTCATTACACTTATGAATTGTTTCTTTATATACTAAAAATAATAAAAGCCTAGTAATGGCAAAAACCAACTTAGAAACCGCAGTCAAAGGAGGAGTTACACACTTAAAACAGGAACTCAGATACCTAAATCCAAAGAACCTGTTGTGCTTAAGCACCACTTAGTCCCAAAATCTGTGTGTCTATAGTACAGCTACATACACATGCTCAGAAATTCTCAAAGCAGCTAGATACTAACCTCTTATGTCAGTCAAGCATTTAAAAAGTAGGTGGAACAGAATCTGATTGGGAAATGTTAATCTTGCAGGTGTGCTTTGGGTGTGCATAACAGACAGAACTGAGCTCAACCCAAACAGCAGCTACAAGACACTTTCATTCACATACACGGCCTTGACTCATTTAAGTTTGTGTATGCGGTACGTGAATGACTTGAATGTCAGGTTAACTGGACTACCTCTTCATATGCTTTGCAAACAACATTGTCCACCTCCATAATACAGGTCTCTCTCCTCCTATTGCTCAAACCAATGACTGTCAGAGATTGCTGCCCTCATTCTAGCATCTCTGTCTCCCACACCTCATCTGAAAAAGTGTGGCAAGTACTTCCATTTAAGCTTGCCTCTATTCTGTTGTTTAAGGAAGTAGAAAAAGCAAGAAAAGATTCCTTTGTGTGGCAGACTGCCAGCCAGGTCTTCCACCTCGGGAGTTTTCCAAAAAAAGATTTCAACCTACGCCATACACTCAGCACTGGAATTTACAACCTGAAAAGTTTATCTTCTCTCCCCCTCTACCTCTTCCTAGAAAAAAAAGTAAGCAAGCAACTAAAAAAGGGTCAGCATTCATTTTATCATAAAAAAAGGATGGTAAAATGTTAATCTGATATTATCTACAGTCAGGCAGGGGAAAGTTTTGGTCAGATATCACTTGTGTCTGGATTAAGGAAAAAAAAACCACCACCAAAATATTTGCTATGGAGATCTTAAAAATTAAGGCTTTTTTCAAATTATTTGACATACGATGCAATGCAGTTACTTAAATCTCCACAGACTTGCAAGAGGCTTAGTTCAGACCAGTACAGAACAGGGCTGCACTCAAAATTGCTATTCTCACAATGGCAGGAAAACCACATACATCTCCATTCTTCAAGGAGTTAAGGCAAGGTGGAGTGACAGAATGGTCTTTCTACTAAAAAGAATAAACAGCACTGATATTTTATCTGCTGTAACTTATACTAAGATATCTTTATATGAAATGCTCTAACAGAACTACTATGGACTGTATTTCAGCTGGTGTTTATTCCTTTGAATTTACAGATGGCTAATCAAAATTTGATAGAACACTTGAACTGATGTAACAGCTTTCCTCTAAGAAATGAGTCCAATCCATCGCAAGGATTAGCATCACTGATTACTGATAGCTGAATTCTATATATTACATAAGTTGGCAAAAAATAAAAATAAGTAAATTGAGAATCTTTCAATACCTCATCCATACAAGAAAAATATGTGGATGGCATAAGAAGCTGTTTTTTCCCCCCTCTGGCTCACAGGACACTGCAGTCAGAGTAACAAGTCCATTTCCCTGTTAGTGATGCAAATACCTTCCTTTTATTATTTATATCCATGCTGTTTGTTTTCTGATATTCTGTCCTGCCATATTTTACTTGCCTTCAACAGACAGATTTCTTATGAGTTGCTTAAGGGTCACGGATCATGGCCTGAAAAACAACACTGAGGATCGTGCTGAAGTTATACAAAAGTACTTAATACTCAGGTGTTTCTTTTAAGAAGGGGGGGGTGGCACCTCCATTTTCAACACAGAGTTAAAAAAAAAAAAGAAAACCAAAACACCAACCACAGGAAGAAAATAGAAGATAATAAGGAAGATATTTATCACCTGCATCCTTTTGAAAATGGAAGTCTGAGCACTGCATACTCCAAGTTACTGGGCATGAACTGAGAGCAGTTATTCTAGTTCCCTGAAGGATATTTCTACTCTTATTTTTAAAACCAGAAAGCTAGTTCAATCTCCATTATATGTGGGGAACTGAGGATTCAACCTAGCACTAGTCACCTAACACTCAGCATATTAAATGTAAATCATCAGTCTTAATACTGTTAATACAAAACAGAAAGGCTTTCTTCTGCCTAATCTACACTGAAGCCACAAGAAAACAGAATGTGCTCCCCAAATTTTGCTAATCTGCTTTGCTGACACAACTCAAAACAGATAATCAAAGATACCCTACTCCAATACAAACTTGTTGTCACTGTTTGCTTGAAAATACGGCACAAACATCTGTAGCTGTTCCCAGAGACCAACGTGAACATTGTTTTCATTGAGTGGTGGCAGTCCTACCACTCAAGACATGTGGAGGGGGCAAAGGACAACAATAGGACACAAAGTCAAACAATGAAGCTACTAATTCCTGAGGATCTAACAAGGGCAAATCCTGTCATACCTGATACTACAAGCAAATAAAAACTATGCATCAACAAATCCCTACCCACCTGGTTAATACTCCTCCCTGACAACGGTTTACTCTGACTTCTTATCCAAAGAAAGCAGATGACAGGTAGTGATCTCAGCCTTTCATACCAATTTTCAGTTAGCTACATATACTTTCATAATCTAGTTGTTCATGGAGCACACAAGCTCACTTACCTCACAAAGATTAAATTGTCATCTACCTAGACAAAATTCTTTTTCCTGCTTAGATACTTGGTCTGGTATGAGTAACTACTCACCCTTAATGAAAGCCTCATACTGCAAATGTCACTATTTGACCCAGGTTTGTTTGGGTTTTGGGTTGGGTTTGGTCCCCTGTCCCCATCCCTCCCCCCTCCCCGTTAGAAATTGATCATAGAATCATAGAATGTTTTGGGTTGGAAGGGACCCCTAGAGGTCATCTAGTCCAACCCCCCCACAGTGAGCAGGGACACCACCAACTAGATTAGGTTGCTCAGAGCCCCATCCAACCTGGCCTTGAATGTTCCCAGGGATGGGGCCTCCACCACCTCTCTGGGCAACCCCTTCCAGTGTTTCACCACCCTCGTTGTAAAGAATTTCCTCCTTATATCCAGTCTAAACCTACCCTGTTTTAGTTTAAAACCATTACCCCTTGTCCTGTCACAGCTGGCCCTACTAAAAAGATTTTCCCCATCTTTCCTATAGGCCCCCTTTAGGTACTGAAAGGCCGCAATCAGGTCTCCCCGCAGCCTTCTCTTCTCCAGGCTGAACAACCCCAACTCTCTCAGCCTGTCCTCATAGGAGAGGTGCTCCAGCCCTCGGATCATTTTTGTAGCCCTCCTCCGGACCTGCTCCAACAGTTCCATGTCCTTCTTGTGCTGAGGGCTCCAGAGCCGGACACAGTACTCCAGGGGAGGTCTCACCAGAGCAGAGTAGAGGGGCAGAATCACCTCCCTCGACCTGCTGGCCACTCTTCTCCTGATGCAGCCCAGGGTACGGTTGGCCTTCTGGGCTGCCATCGCACATTGCTGGCTCATGTCCAGCTTTTCATCCACCAGCACACCCAAGTCCGTCTCGGTAGGGCTGCTCTCCATCCTTTCTTCCCCCAGCCTGTACTGGTACCGGGGGTTACCCCGACCCAGGTGTATGACCTTGCACTTGGCCTTGTTGAACCTCATGAGGTTCACACAGGCCCACCTCTCCAGCCTGTCCAGGTCTCTCTGGATGACATCCCGTCCTTCTGGTGTGTCAACCGCACCACTCAGTTTGATGTCGTCCGCAAACTTGCTGAGGGTGCATTCAATCTCACTGTCTAGGTCACTGATGAAAACGTTAAACAGCACCCGTCCCAGTACGGACCCCTGAGGGACACCACTCGTCACTGGTCTCCATCTGGACATTGAGCCGTTGACCACTACCCTCTGGATGCGACCATCCAGCCAGTTCCTTATCCACCGAACAGTCCACCCATCAAATCCATAGCTCTCCAATTTAGAGAGAAGGATGTTGTGGGGGACCGTGTCAAAGGCTTTGCACAAGTCCAGATAGACGACATCCATTGGTTTTCCCTTGTCCACTGTTGTTGTCACACCATCATAGAAAGTCACTAGGTTCGTCAGGCAGGACTTGCCCTTGGTGAAGCCTTGCTGGCTATCTCAAATCACCTCCCTGGCCTCGATGTGCCTTAGCATAGCTTCTAGGAGGATCTGTTCCATGATCTTCCCAGGCACAGAGGTGAGGCTGACAGGTCGGTAGTTCCCAGGGTCCTCCTTTGTACCCTTTTTGAAAATGGGCACAATGTTTCCCTTCTTCCAGTCACCAGGGACTTCACCTGACTGCCATGACTTTTCAAATATCATTGATATGAAGTTACTATAAAAACATTTCAAATAGAATAAATGTCATGGACTGATGCTAATTACTACTACTTATAACCACAGTAGACAATGAAAGAGACATTTAGAAGCTATTGTGACCATTCAGTGATTTTCTTGATTTTACAGCTAGAAATAGTAGGGGATTAGATTTGCTCACAAGCACTTCTACAATATTAATTTGTCTGTACAACACATGAACATGACTGCTTACCTTGCCTAGATATTACTTGCACACTGAGTTGCACTGTTCCATCTGTTTTTACTCCTTGATCAAAAAGGCTTCGATCTGGGTCCAGCTTGATAAAAGCAAAAAAATTTGAAAATATGTATTAGTCTCACAGTTACAAGAAACTTATTCTCCTTTAAACGTTAGAAACACGTAAGTGTCTGCAGCAAGATTTCCAAAGCAGAATACAAATATTTTTAGTACTTTGTAGACATTGTACATGACAGAAAAAATTTGATCAGAATTTGAAACTCGCTACTCTGTTCTGTTTAAGGTAGTTTCACTTTTTGAAAGGTATCTACAGTTCTTTTTCTCAGTTTTTAACACCTTCATAAAAATTCTTGTCTTTAAAGCAGTTTTCTCCCTGTTGTTTCTGGAGAAGCCACAGATGTCTGATTATAACTAAAAATAAAACATGCAACAGTTGTACTGTCTAACAAGTGGTGATGCCTGTAAAAATAGAGTGTGTGTAATATTCCTTCAGTAATGTTTTTCTCTCTATGCACCTGAATAGTAAAAAACCCTTGCTTTATTCAGATTCAGAACAAGATTAGACTCACAGAAGTTCAGGCAGCAACAAATGATGTGGGCTACCTCAGGAGACAATAGTATTGCTGTTGCCCTCATTTTTCTTTCACTTGCAAAGTAGTAATTTTTTGCTTTCTTGCCCTCACCCCAGGAACCCCGAAAGTAGTTTGATTTATTCACACTGAATTAGTGTGTACATATTAAATGGTCTGATGATAATTAACCTGATATAAAATTAAACTCTTAGTTGCAATTAATACACCAAATGAAGCATGAATTCCGCAAACAATGGAAGAAAGGGACGAAGTATGTAAAATGCTTCTCCATTAAGAGGTTAAATCTTTCATAGCCTTTCAATTTACCTGGATATCTTGCAGGCAAATTTCATGTGCATCCAAGGAACACTGCAGTCTGGGTTCCAGCAACTTCTTAAGATTTCCAATTGGTTCATTGATGTCAATAGCTTGACTCACAAATTCTGCTGTGGTGTAGGTTTGCTCTACGATGCTTAAATACCATATTAATACAACAAATCATTACCTACATGTTAATACAGTAGGCAGAGGAAAGCTTAAAACGAAGTTAAAGTAAACTATGTAGAAGGTAATACTGACTCTGAAATCTTAATACCATGAAGAAAAACTCTTAGTTTGAGTAGAGAATGAACGATTAAATTTGGTCCCATTGATTTTACAGTTGTGTAACCTTCCTTTTACCCTGTCACCATTAAAAAGCTAGGTTAAGTACCAAGATTATGTTCAGATCACTGTTTTCAAGAGAATAAGTCATGATTAGTATGTTACACGTTATTAACTTGCATACAGAGTAAACTAATGCTATTTGTCTTGCCTAGACTGTATTTAAAAGATATTCAGGTTAAAAAAAACCCAGAAACTTAACAGATAGGGAAAAAGAAGGGAAAAAAGTCCACTCTCATACAGAGAATTGTCCATGTCTTTTCACCAGTCAGCACAAGGACAAGCTTAACGCATACAAGAGACAACCAGAAGGAACTACAGAGACATGGACTCTTGAAGGAAACATTAGTCACGTGTCATCATTGTCCTGCACTACAATGATGACAGTATTGGTGAAGGCAATTCAGAAACATCAATGTTATGGGACTCGTGTCTTAATAATGACCTTAGACAGTTGGTCTCTCTACATTTACACAGAAGGAAATCAGAAAGTATACAGACATAGTCAGCTTGTCAGTAGTAAAAATATACAAGGAGCTCAGAATAAGAAGAAATTAATAAGTTGTTTTGAATCAGATCTCCAAAACAAGTTCTTAAAGAGCAGGTCACCTACCAGCCTCAGCTATTTCTATCCAACACATTAACTGTCTCTCTGTGCTTTCAAAAACAATTGTAAAAATTAGGAGGGAAGCATTAGGAAGAAAAAAACAGGTTGAGGTAATTAAGTCAAAGGATATCAGACTTGGGTATCTACAGTTTCAATGGCCCCAACAATATAGTCAATAGATTCAGCGTATCATTTATGCTCTGTTAACTGCATAACAGTAAAGCAATGGACGGGAGAAACAGAAAGGTTCATCTCAATTACAGTATGATACACTAAAGCTGAAAGGTTTGCAGCATGTACATGTAGACATATTCCTACGGACATGAAAGCAGGGGAAGAGAACTACTAAGAATATTGCAAGAGATAAACAAAACAGTTTGGGATTTAAGCAATTAAGATTGAAGAACATGATAGCACTATACTGGTTTCCTATAGTGGCTACAGTTCCACTTCAAGCAAACCAACATTTAGTTAGATAAGAAACAGAAAAACTGAGGAGAGCACGAGCAAAACTAAGAAATTCATATCCAGCAGGAAAGTTGAAAAACTATGGAAACAATCAACAGCAGGATTATGGAGATCATACTGCACCAGTTACTTCTGCCAGTTTAAAGTTAATTCTTTTGCCTAGCTAGAAAACACTCATACTTATTTCATAACCATTGCCATCTCTGAAGCATTACACAATACCCAATAATAAATCTGAATAAGCAAACTTAAGTGTGTGTGCAGCCACAAATCTGAAACCAATTAAGGAAAACAAATAAATAAATGAATAGCAGCCCAAGGACCCCAAAAAGCAAAGACGGTACATACCTCTCTTCAGTGCATTCCTGTTTCTCAGTTCCATCAATTTCTATTTCTATCAGCTCCTCTGCCTCTCTCTTAGTCATGGCTAAAATGTCTTAAGAACAGAGCTATGAAGAGAAAAGAATTTTTTTTGTAAGTAACAGACCAACAAAACTAGATGATGTGTAGTAAAATAGCTTGTTAAAAAAATTACCTAAAAGTAAAGCCAAAAGCCAATACAGATTTCACAAAATAGATGACAATACTTGTTCCTCAAACAAATGTTCTAGGGACAAATACAGGACTATAAACAGACACTAGCACAGAGCCCAAAGCCTGATCTTCTTGGAGGCATTCAAATGTACTGAATGTTTTTGTTACAGGCCAGCTACAACTTTTAGTGGCTGGTTGCAAAGAACTTCTGAAAATTATTTGAAAGTTATGTGTATTTTGCTGTCTAGATTCGGCTACACGCTACCTTCCTAGTAAGGCTGAAAGATTATTCTTATATTTTACAGAAAATGCTGCAACAAGAAGCTAGACAGATGATCCATGATATCCTCAAAGGTAAATAAACTCAGCAATAAAGTGTTTATTGACCGTCCCATCTTTCCACCCATCCCTCTCACAGGCGATCACTTCATGATATGTGCATAATGAATGCATCTTGTTAAGTCCCAAACTAATGCAGTATGTTAGCAATTAAAAGGAAAGCTATTCCATGATGATATTCTCATTGACACTGCAGATTTTCACACCCTGTAGAACACTGGAGCCTGTTGGAATGTAAGGGGGAAAGAAAGAATCACAGCCTTTGGTCTCTAAAGTCAGAGTTTGTATAATATTATGATGTTTCACTAACCAAGCCAGACATCTTAAGCACAAAATACATATGATGAAGAACTGGGCCAAATTATATTAAGTTTACAGTAAATACCACTAAATCCTAGGAAAAGGAATAGGAAGTAGTACCGGGGGGGGGGGGGGGAAATCACAGTAGAAGAAGCAAAACATGCTACTATGTAAATATCCACAATAGAAAAGATTAGCAAGGTTTCCATCCTGGAATCATTCTTTCACAGGGACTACTCTATCCCAAACCCAACTGTTAGTAAGAGAATTTATTGAAGACAAGTTAATAAGGGAACTTATTAAACTTTTAAGTTGCGCAGTTGTTACAGAAAAGGTCTAAAGAAATTCAAACTACTCATCTTATTATTATGTCCTTCAAAAATTATCATGTAAAATTAGTTTTGAAGAAATCAAGTGCTGCATGTGATATCAACCTGGAAGAAGCTACCAGGGCTAGACAAGAAACAAACAGCACCTCATTAATATCTCACCCCTAGAAGCAAAACAAGAATCTGTTCTGCTCCCAGATCTGGCTCTGTGAAAATCCCCTAACTGCCAGGGTAGGGTCCACTGAACAGAGTCCTGGGAGTCCCATTTTCTTATCACTTAATCTTGTATATCATCTTCATGATGAATGGGGAAGGATGAAACACCACTTCTGAAGAATGCAGACAAGCTTAACTAAATATCTGAAAGAACTGACACCTGCATGGTTACAGGTGGTCTGGTTGACTGTTACATGATTTTTCAAAATTAAGGTTTGAGCAAAGTCCCTTACTGAAAACTCCCAAAGAAGCTAACTGGTACTATAAAAAAGGGGGAAATTCTTTCCTATATTAGCAATCAGATTAAAAACCCAAACCAACAACAATAAATTATCTTTTTTTTTTGGTGAGAAGGGGAGTTTACCAGTAAGGTCACACAAGGGGTTAGGCTAAGATTTCTTTTCCGTGAGGTATTAATAAGTTATTTATTGAGAAAACTGTGCAGACTTGCAGAAGAACTCACCATCTGGAACGATTTCTGGCAGAAAACATTCAATGTTGGTAAATGCAAAGCGATGCACAGTGAGTAAATATTATAACAGCATAGCAACTGTAAAGAATTAGGTAAGACATTTTGATTTTTGAAGTCCCTATGGACTGGACTCCAAATCAGCAGCTGGAATAGTAACTGTTCACTCACTCTTCAAAGGCGGTTTGCGGTTGCATCTCTCAGGCGCTACTACATTTCTGGTTACCCTGGGGAGGTAGGAGAGGGGAGCATAGGCACAGACAGCAGGTGCAGAAAGAGGAAGAAAGATGGTTCCATTGAGCACAGATGCAAGAAAGGGAGATGACGGGTGGAAAGAGGAAGAATAACATTATGAAAACATGTAAAGTCATTAACAGTTCAGAGAAATGTAATGGGGAAAATTATTCACTCTTTCCTATGCTAGAATAGAGAGACTCCTGGTGATATAAACACTTCATATGAAGTAGAGCAAAATTTGCTGCTACCGGATGATGCAGAGATTGAAAGCGTACACAGGTTCAGATGGGACGAAGCTTCCTGAGCCTTCCCTGAGGGCTCCTGAGAAACAAGAGAACTCAAACAGCCTGGTTTGCTAGGAGGGTCAACGTGATAGGAATACCACAACAGCAGCATTTGTTTGGAGGAACATACAAAACTGTGCTTGACTCGTGGAAGTTAGAGCCTACTGATTACTGTTCGGTTTTATTTTTCCTTCAACCTAAAAAGCCCTAAGTCTTACCTGTTATCCAAGAAAGAATCTGACCTCCACTAATCTAGGAGAAGGCACCTGGTAACAGAGCCTTTTTTTCCCCTGCACAACAGCCCAGTGCTACTACAGTTTGGCATTTGCAGTCAGGGGAGAAACCCCACTATTCCGTTAAGATCTGTCTCTTCTTTTCCCTGGAACACAAGGAATTAAGCAAGTAACAAGCCCATTGTGATAGGGGCACCAACTCTACTACTAGAATTAGTATTTGTTATCCTACCAAGGAATTGTGAACTGGGGGCAACTATTGGAGCCCATATGCATCAAGTGATGCTGAAGCTCAGTTACTGGAGGTATTTGTGCTCCCAAGATGCTCTGATGGTTCAGTTGTTTGTGGAACATCTGGTACTAAAAACCCCTCTTACCATTCAGTTTGCTAAATACCAACACAGACATCCTATCCTTTACAAATCAGCTTTTGCAAGTTACCAGCCAGTCGGGATTCAAGACAAAGACAGCAGACCGGCAAACGGGGTGTAGTCGTGCCAGATTTCAAGTGCTTTCCTTCCTTACCGACAGTCACAAGTTAGAAAGTAAATCCGAATTGGGAGAAGTGGTTGTGCAGCACGTACCTGGCCGACCACCAGGAAGCAAGCCAAGCAAGATGCCAAACACCCTCTTCGTTTTCATCCAAACCGAGATTTTACAAGCGAAGATAAGTTTTGACGCCCCGGAGAGGACTCGCGGGCCTCGGGCCGGGCTGCCTGACTCACCCCCAGCCGCGACCGCAGGACCCGCGGCGGGAGGGCTTCACCCTCCTCCCGCCTCCGGCGCGCCAGGGCCGCCGCGCGTCCCGAGAGGCCCTTCCCCGCGCTCCGCCGCAGCCGGCGGCCGCCGCCTCCATTTCCCGCTCGCGGGGTGGCCGGCGACCTGACCCGGAGGCGCCGAGGCCCCTCGGGACGGGGCGCCCCAGCCCGCTCCTCCGGCCGCGGGGCCGCCGCACGGCCCAGACCAACCAGACTAGGCCAGGCCAGGCCAGGCCAGGCCGTGCTTACCCGCCGCCGCCGCCCCGACCCCGAGCGGAGCGGCCGCACGACGCCTCCCGCCGGTCGCAGCCCTGGCCGCTCCAGCGGGCCCCGCCGCCGCCGCCCTGAGGAGGCCGTCGCGCGCTCGGGATTGGCAGCGCGGGCCCGGGCGGGGACACCGCCCCCCCGCCCCGCCCGGCGGCGGGAACTACAGCTCCCGGCGGCTCCCGCGCGCAGCCAATCTGCGGCGGGGGGCGGGGCTGGCGGATTCTGTCAGGCCGCGCCCTTTCCCCTCACCCGGAAGCGTATCGCCTACTTCCGGCCGGGCCCGTCGGCCTGCCGCTTTTCCCGCGCGGCTTCTGCCCCCGGCGAACAGCCCTTCGGGGCCCTGCGGTGCGGCGCGGCGTGGCGTGGGGCGGGGCGGGGCGGGGCGGGGCGGGCGCCGCTGCCTTGGGGGCCGCGGACGCGGGCTCAGGGTTGTGGCGGCGCTGGGCCGCGCGGACGGGGCGGCTTCCCGGCATGCATTGCGCGGGGAGGCGGGGCGGGGCGGACCTGGGGCGGTGGCGGCGGCGTGGACTCTCCCAAGGTGACTGGAGCCGGGCCGGGGCGGCCCCGCCGCGGTGGGGGGTGCCGGGGGGCGGCTATTCCTCCGTGGGTTTGCGCTTGAGGCATCCGGGCCCTGGGGCTAAGGGCACCTCCCGTCCATGCCGCCTGCGGGGGGTTCCCGCGGTGGGTGAGGGGGAGCCGGAGCTGGGTGAGAGGGGAGCGGTAGGGCCCGCGGTCGCTGGCTTTGGCTGGGTCAAAATCGTTACTTGACATAAGACAAAACCCGAAATTCCCGGCTTGTCTCGGTGGTGGTGCGGGGTTGAAGGGGACGAGCAGCAGCAGCCTGCTCGGTGGCGCGCGCGGCGCTCTTGGGGCTCCGGGGCTGCTTGCGTTTTCACCCCGGAGTGCACGCTGCCTTAAATATTCTTTCTGCCTTAAAGCTCAACTCTGAATTAAATTGTTTGCTTCTTTATGCATTTAGATTGTGGAAAGAGCGAATTAATTCTATGTTTCTGTTTTGTTGGTGTTTTGGGTTTGTTTTTTTTTTTTAGCTAAAGCATTAGTGTCATCATGATTCTGCATCGGATTCTGCGACTTTCTTCCATTTTTCGCTCTGCTGTTTCTGTTCACTTGCGCAGAAACATAGGGCTTTCTGCTGTTGTCTTTAATAAGACAAAAGAGCTCGATCCAGTTCAGAAGCTCTTCTTGGACAAGATCAGAGAATACAACACAAAGAGCAAGTAAGTAAAGGAAATTATTTTAAGGCTGCTGGCAAAAGGGGGAAAAAAATGTTGATTTTTGACAAATGCTAAAATACGCTAGCTTTGTAGGTTGGTCTCTAAACACTTAAGGTATGCTTTCCTGCAACACTTATTGATAGTGTCACAAGTGAGAAGGCTTGTTCTTGCATACCTAACAGAAAATGTCCATTTTTTCCCCTTAAAAAAAGAAAAAAAAAAAAGTAGCACTGATGTCATTCTTCTTGGGGAGTTAAGGCATTCCATTAACTTTTTTTGCACACTACATGAACATACCAGTATGTTAATTTTTACCCATCTACGTACTCTGTAAATAGAAGAAAAAAAACAAAACCAAAAAAAACCCCCAAAAACCAAGAGAGCCACTTTTTTGTCTGGGGAAAGCAGCTATTCAATCTTGTTTCTAGAAGCTGAATGGAAATAGCTTCCAAAAGCAACTGAGAATTAGTGGAACTCTGAGGCTGATTCATTAAACTTCTTAAGTTAATAAGCACTTCATTCAAATGGAGTCTTAGATTCTTGTAATGTTTGAATGAACTACTTAACAGGAAACTATATAGTCATTTTTTGTAGTTTATTCTTGGGAAGGAAATAAGCCACTTCTTAGTTCTACTGAAGCAAGATGTGTGCTTCCACACCTACAAACTTGCCTATGTAGGGAGGCATATTTTTGGTGGCTTTACCAATCGTAAGTGATACCTGTGTTGGTACAACTGAGCACTGGTAATCTAGAGAGTTACTATTTTAATTATTTTATATTTGTATCCCATGAAATTCCTGTCTGAATCTATATGAATGCAAGGTGTCCTGTCTCTTGGTTTTTTTGCTCGTTTAGTATTCAAAACATATTCTCTTTGCAAGAACAGTTAAGCTTTACTAACCAAGATCACTAATTCAGAAATAGAAATACAAATCACAATTTTGTTAGGAAGTCACACCTAGAACAAGTGAAACGGAGAGCCCTGAATGCCTGGGTACTTGGTGTAGTTGTGTGTCTCAGAAGGCTACCTCTATAGCTTGGCTTTTCATCGCTGACAGTAGAAAGCCTGTACCTTGCCCTCAGAACCTTGTTTATGTGTAAGGTAAGTGGGCCCTAAGGGGTGTCATATCTCGACCCTTGGAAATATTTTAAATGGTTTGCTTTAGTTAGTTGTCAGAAATGTTCTTAATTTGTAAATGGCATGAAAACGTAGAACTTCCACGTGACATTTCAGAACTGAACTGTTAATCAGAACTTTTAATGTTTTTTAGGCAAGCTGGAGGGCCTGTTGATGCAGGCCCTGAGTTTCAGAAAGACATGAATGAATCCCTTGCTAGACTTCAACGGGCATATGGTGAGGGAGATCTAACCAAGTTTCCAGAATTTAAATTTGAGGGTGAGTTAACAATCTTACTGACTTTCTAATTACAAATAAGGACATGTTCACTGACTGGTTTTCTTAATTAATTCTCATTTAGGTTTTATTTGGACCATTTGTTTCATGTAAGGTGCCCTCAGTGAATCTCCTTACTTCCGGACTGTTCACATCACAAACACATTATGTTTGACTCCTTTTTTTGATTATTTGCCTCTTCCAGTAGAGACGTGGACTGACTTAAACTGATGCGTAACAAAACTTGCAGTCAGATAGGCTATCTTAATTACTCTTTGCAGACCCTAAAGAAATAGCCCAGGGCCTATTGTTGTATTCTTTTCTCATCTTCCCAAAGAGGTCAGCAGACTATAATTTGAAAACCAGTTGTCTTTGTCATCCAAACTGCAATCTGTAAATCTTGTAAACTCATTTGGAAAGTTGGTGATTTCAGAAAATGAACATAGAACTTAACTTTGTTACTTAATGATTACTTTGTGACTAAATTATATTAAACCTTTTTATTCAGTTATTTGGATAGGACTTCTGTTCAAATGCTCTGAGTTTGCAGTAGCATGTTTGCATATTACCCAGACTGATCATGATAAGAAGAATGCTTGCAACGATTGGTTTATCAAGAATGCAAAGAAACTGCACGGATTCTGTCTGCCTTAAAGGCAACTTAATTTTTTTATGGACAGGCTCATTTCTGTAGTTCATTTATTTTGCTTGCTTATGTAAGTAGAGCTCAAGGTCTTCATTGCTCACACGCAGTTACAGCTACTGTCAGGTTTTGCAGGGGAGTAAGCTGTCTTTCTCATAAGCTGTAAGCAGCTGGTAGCTTGGGATTCGGCAATCTTTTCAATGTGCCAGTGTACTTGGTTTATGTGGCAAGGTTTGGGTAGTGGGGGGCTGCAGGGGTGGGCTCTATCAGGAGAGGCCAGGGCCTGTCCACACATGGGACAGAGCCAGTTCCCTCCGGCTCCAAAGTGGACACATCTGAGCCAGTCAGCCATGCTGGTGGCACCTATGTGACAACAGAGCTAAAAAAGGGTGAAAAATGCTGTCTCTGTTCTCAGCCCTCCTGGGGAGGGAGGGAAAAAGCGAGAGAGCATGAGGCTTGGTGCCATCTAGCAGCCAGCCAAGGTCACACCACCACAGTCAGTGGCTTGTAATTCTGATCAGACTAACTGGAAATTCTAAGTTAGACTGGGAACAAACCTAAAAATGTCTTGGATTTTGGTGGTATTTCAGTTGGATTAAAGAAGAGTTTGGTGTGGTGTCAGACTGTTACTGGTGCAAATAAAAACAGAGTGCCTGTAAAGCAGGATCTATGGTATTTCTGTCTTTTTTTTCCCCCAGTTTCAGGGATGTGGTTTCTTTATATCCAGTTTATTTCTGTGTAATATATGAAACAATACATACTAAAGTCTAGGATTTTTTTTCATAATGAAACACAATTTGTGGGTCCATAGGAACAAAACAAATGGGGAGAAACAGTGTTCTTCTTATGACTGTTGCCTATCCTTAATCTAACTTTGACAAGTTTTTGAAACTAAGGGGCTAGATGGGTAAAACTTAATTTTTTTGTCTTGGTGAAGATTACTATAAGCTGAGCCTTACCTCTCAGACTCTTTGTAGGAAGGAGAACAGGTGTTTATAGCCCACATGTCAGAAGCCCTAAGCCTTCTGAGCTTGTACCTTTGACATCAAGAACTCCTTCCTCAGTGTGTACACGTGCAGAATATCTTTTGCTGAGTGGATTTGAAATTGTGCACTCCATTCTGTTAATCAGCTGTAAGACACTAATCAAGAGGAAAGAATAGCTCTAGTTACTTGTTCTTTTATCAGACCTGTGTTGGAAATAACTAGCATCATATCCAGTAACATTCTGGTTGACTTCTTCAGTTTCTCTGCTGCCTTCTCCTCTACCCCAGGTGTTGCCAAAACAGCTTTTGGCAGAATGTTACTAAAGTCTGTCTTAAACCTTATAGATAACTGTCTCCAGCGTAGTTTATTCTTTAGTGCTGCCCACATCCAATCATACCCTGATACAAACAAGGTAAGTGGTGTCGTACACTGCACTGTAGAAGAGCTTGCTTTAGCTTGCCAACTTAATATTCATTTTCTTTGAAGAACAGATGAATTGTGGTGTTTGAGGCTAGAATAAAAAGAGACTAATATGACTTTTCTCTTCCTTCCTCCTTTAGAGCCCAACTTTGAGGAGACTCCAAAATGATCTCTGCAGGTTGTACCCCAAACAGCAGTGTACATCACTAGAGCTGTTGAACATGGCACCAGTTGTAACTTAATAAATGCAGTGTTTCAGTTCGATTTCAGAAGTGTGAAGTTCTTAACTGTATGGTGAGCGTAGTTAGCTATCGTAGTCAACTCTTTAACCAACTGAGGCATCTGAATAGTGTTTCTCAATGTTAGCTACAAAACTTCTTTGCCAAGCTACATCTTAGTGCTGAGAAGCTGTAACATGGATAATGATACACCAAGAAGGAACTACTCTTTTTTTTTTTTGTCACATCTAAAAAGCTGCTGCAGAAAAAACTGCCACAAACCTTAAATCTGTAGGAAAGCCCTAGGGTAGCACTGGACCTGCACACCCTAAAACATAGGCACAAATATACTAATTTTGCACTGCATCAATGAACACACAAGTGATGAAGCATTACTCTTACAGAAGCAACTGAAACCTGTTAATGAGGGTGTGAGATTTAAATTTCAGTAACGGAACTACTGACATGAACACTTCAGGTTCTAAGGAATTATTTATTTGTGACACTTCAACAGTCAGGGTCCAGATACTACAGCTTGATTTTTCTTTAGAATAAGTTACATATTCAGTCTACAGAGATATAACTTCCTTGTGGAAGGGAAGCTGTAGCCATTTTGTATTGATAATAAAACACTACTTGAGCCTCAATTACAGGAAGCTTTTTTCTGTCAGGATAGTGAGTTTATGACTGCACAGCTACTTATGCACTTACAGATGGCTTTGGCAAATCTAACACAATGGTCAAGGTACTAATAAGTCAGAACTGCAGGAGAGTTTGAGCCCTTGACAAGGGTGGAGACATAAGTAGTAGAAGTAGTGGTAGCAAGGTCATCCATGAAAGTTATTTCAATAGATTGTTCAAAGCTGTAAGAGTGAATCCTGTATTGCTGCATGTGTACATGAACAAAATGAGAAGTCTTCACACAAATTGACTTGTGTATTCAATTTAGTTCTATCTTTAAGGTTTTTTTGGGTTTTTTGGTTTTTTTAAAAAGTCATCAGAAGCAGTTAGGTTGACTAGATCTAAACATGGCAATTTCTACTTTCAGCATGTCCTACATGGAAACAGTATTTACAGAGTAGAGGTCAAAAGATCCCTTTGATACTTTTGTATAACAAGTAGTCATTTGATGTCCCTCACAGAGGCTGAAATCTTCTAAATAACAAAGGACTTGGTATGCTTGAAATCCTAAATGAAGCAGACAAGGTTACATAAGTAATAGTTCAAAGATTAACATTTAGTGTACATTTCAGAAGAAACCTAAGACACTGAGATTGAAAAGGAGCATGCCTGAAGCACTGTTAGTTAACGTATACTCTTTTCTGGACAGGTAAGTCTACAGCATTGCTACACAGAACAGAAGGAATAACCTATTAAAAAATAACAAGTGTCAAACAGCTTTGTTGAGCATCTGATTCATAAGTGCATTAACGGATACCACAGCTCTTCAATGTTTGTTCCTTCCCACTCAGAGCAACCAGACAGTTGGCCTCAGTAAGTTGCTTATATACACACTAGGTGAAAGAATAAGCTTGTGCTATTTAGTACGTTCTGTTTTGATTAAAGAAATGGGTGGTGTTCAGCAAGCTTTTAAGGCTACTGATGTAGCCTGAAACTACAAACTGAAGTTGCTCCTAGTTGAAGCTTTAGTTGGAGCTCCGTTCTTTTTGCACCAATCTGAAAGCTGGAGCAATGTGCATGCAGTTAAAGCCCTTGAGCCCTCTCAGTGAGGAAGGGGGAAGAAAGGCGTTAAGTTTAGCTTCCATATTCAGCCAAACATTTCGACCCACATTAATGTTAATGTTGGAGGAGTTAAGACCCAGTCTTTCTCTCACTGCTGCCTTGGACTGTGTCTGAGTTAGTTTCCTTGGTGAACCAAGGTAAAAGTCTGGTTAGTGTGGTAAAGGAAAAGATGGCAAAGTGTGGAGCAAGGTGCCATAGGTGTATGGCACTTGAGACTGAGTAATAGGAAGCTATAAATGCAGAGATAAGGCATCTCCATGTATTGGTGGCATGTACAGTTTGGGGTGTGTGTATGTGCACAAAAACGCCACGGCTAACGAGTTTTGAAGACACCTAAAACTTTAAACACACTACTGAAAAAATACTTGCCTTTTCACTTGTAGATTGATAGTTGGTAGTCTTTCTGTTAAGAGAACAGGAAAGGAACACAGGTTAAATAGTGACTTTTCTGGTGTTAGTTTTAACACTTTGAGGACCTTATTTATGGATGCATTTTTCCAGGTTTCCAGCAATCCTTAGGCTTTTTTCCCCCTCTTAGAAAAAAGTTACAATAACAAATCCATTGAATGCTTTTGGATAGCTGTCACTATTTCATGAACCACTGTCAGATTATCTTCCCTAGCTTGTCTTTTCAAGTTTTCCAGTTAGGCTTTTTGTCTAGTTCATGGCTCATATAAGTCACACAGTATTTTTAAGTAATATTTGCATTTCTCTTTAATACACTACTTTTTTTTTTTTACCTGCTGTTACCTAGAAGTGCTAAGATACACTTTTAAAAGAAAATAAATAAAAGTGTGGAGGCCAGCCTCCAATGAAGCACACAATTTTAGCTTTGTGGGGGAGCACTAAAATAGCTTGAGAAATTCTGACTTACTACTAAGAAATTTAAGTGCATGAAATAAATCCGTATCACAGCAGTAGACCAGACATCCTCAGAAAGTTTCCACCAGTCATACTTTTACAAAACATTTCCTAAAATAATCTGTAGATATGGATATGAGGACAGTTCAGTTTGGTTCTGATCATCTTTTGTCTAGTTTGAAGAGGAGACAAATGCCTGCCTGTAGCCAAGTTAGGGGTGTAAACCATAACTATGTAAAAAGACACGTCTCTGCATGTTTATCACAGTAATAATGCTTAATTCATTTTCTAACCACTCATTCTAGTAAGAGGACCAGCTGGTGTGTAGGATCAGGTTTATTTCAGTGTTCAAAAAAGCCATTCTGCAAGAATGACCTGAGAAAGGCCTTGATCAATCATCACAGTTAATAAATCATCAGCAATGTAAGTGAAGTTTGCAGTGATTTGTGTAAAACTTGCATCAAGATACTTACTGGGAAGAGCTTTCCTCTGAAAGGAAGAAAAAAAAAAAAAAATTAGCACAAGAAGTTTCCTTACTTAGCCGATTTAAAGTTCTTTGAAGTAGTTGTTCATAACTTATTTGGCTCTTCAGTTTCTAGGAGGAGTTTCTGAACCAAATGTCTCTTTTTGGTGTAGTGAGTTTAAACAGAGAAAGATTAGGTTGCTTTCAAAAGTAAATGAACTTCCAAGCCAACATGAGCTCAAACAGCAGCTCCGTGAGCCTGTCACTTCCAGGCAGAGGAGCCTCTCAAGCCCGACACCGGGCACTCTACAGGCACTAATGTGTCCGGCTTTTTGCATCCTTAAAAGCAAGCTTTCTCCGCGTGTACTTTCACCACAACCCAGAAGAGGGAGCCAATAATTCAGTTTCCCCTTCACCAGCACTCAGCTGCTCAGACCTTTTAGCCCGGGAGTGAACTTGCACGGCTTGTGTATACCGTTGCCTGCCTTTGCCATTCCCTCTCAAAACCAGAGCGGAGAGGCTCCAGGGTTCGGCTCGTTGCTTTCCCTAGGTTGCTATCTGTAGCCTTATGCAACTGCACAAATGTCTCCATGTCATTCCTGAAGTATCTTTTGCAGTAGAAGTTGGCAGAATAAAAAGGTTTGCTGTTGTAATGCTCTGTAGCTTTAGTACTGTAAGAGTTAGAGCCTTCATAAAAAGGAGGACATGTTACAGTCAGCAGCAGAAGAGATTTTTTTGACACAAGGAAGGAGTGAGTTTATTTTACTTACTTGTAAAGTAGCCCTTTTTCTGGGCATAAAATACTCCAAGGCCACACAATGCCATTACCAGAGCCACAAATACTACAGCAATGATGATACCGCTTACATTAAGGTCATCTGTAATTATAAAACATAAGTGCAGTGTTGCAAGTTGTAAAAGTTTCCATTGGCTGGCTTTTTTCCCCCCCTAATTAACTACAGGCACCTTTTGTATCTATAGGTGGTCTTTGGCCCAAGCTGCGTAAGTTAATTAGTAACACTTAGATGTAGATAAGTGGCCCAAAAGCATTACTGTATCACAGCCACATGAACAGGAGTGCTTGATACACTTCAGCTTCTTAGTTCCGGTCAAAAGTAAGGAGGGGGTCAAGGGAGAACATACTCCTTATTATACCTATTTCCGGTAAGTATTATTCGAGTCTTATATCTCTAAGGGAAACTATATTGAAATTTTTACAAGTCTTAAAACCAAGTGTCTTCATACAGTTAGTTTGCCTAAAATAACTGAAACAGCTGATGGCAATGTCAGGTCCCAGTCCTGAAGAGCTGTTCAGGAGAGTTATTTAAAATTCAATGTTTTTTTTTATTTTTAAACAGCAAGGCTTTTAGAATTCAACACAAGAAAGGCCAACAAATAATTTAGCCCACATGTCTAACGTTAAACTCTACACCAGGCTACCTAAACATCTGGCCAGTTTTATTTTGAAGGTGATGACCCATGCCCATTTCCTGGTATAATCACTGATAGCTTCAGACAATCATCCATTTTAGGAAAAACAAAAACATCAGCAAGCAGAAACATTTTCATAGGTTTTTGTTATCTGTCCAAATACTTATTTGGATCCTGACTTTAAGCATACATTAATATATGGTTGGAAATTTTACCCCCCAAATCTATCAATTTTTGTGCATGGTTTGACAGCAATTTAGGACTTCGGTGAGTATTTCCACAACAGAGGGATTCTATCTTGGTAGCTTGTGGAACACTTGCTCATAATCAGCTAGGAATGCATTAAAAGCCGTGATACAGCAATTTTCAGCTAAGTTCTAAGAAAGCACCAGACAACTGCTTTATGGAATATTTGGACATGAACTTCTGTGCAGTATTTGTTAGGATTTGTTACCATCTGTTTTCCTATCACATCTGCAAGAGCTAGTTTTATATTTTGCAAAAACATTCATACATTTTGGGTTATTACAGACTCTGCCCCTCCAGCCTTTGCTAAATCCTTTATTAGCTAACCCATGTTACACTTCACCTACGCTGCACAAGTAGAAAAGAAACAGGCAGCAGGACTTTTTGTTTGTTTTAAGATACACTGACTTCTGCAGTGTTCCTCTGGCAGGTATAAATGAGTCATTCAGTTAAATTTCTGATCTGTTACATTAAGATCTCACATGAATGCATCTTAAAAGGGAGGCTTTTCATAAAGAAAATAACCCAGAGCACTGGCACATTATCCCGTACACCTTCCACTTTTGTGAAATATTAAGGCTCTCATATGGATACTGCTGTTCTGTGAAGTTCAAGAGTTCAGCAACCTAAAGGCTGGCTACTGCCAGAATTTTAAGGTACTAAACTAGCTGCTTTTCTGTGAAATACGGCGAGATATATTTGTGCTGTAAGAAAGGAATGCTTTAAGTAGCCACAGGAACTACATATAAGTCAGTCTTACTGTTATTCCTCCCCCCAAATGCCATAGTCAAACAAAAAGATATAATTCAATCTGATCTTAGCTTCTTGGTTGCATCATGCAATAAAATAATTTGTGTTGCAAGACTGTTTTCCAACCTTATTTTCTTTGACACATACCAACTTGCATTCGCTTCACTGAGCATTTCTGAGATAATCCAATTCCATTGGAGGCTTCACAGAAATACTCGCCAGTGTCATTCTTTGTAACTGTGTTAAATAGCTGTTAAGACAGAGTCCAAAACCATTATCAGAATGGAAGAAAAATCAGTATTTCCTGTGGGATACAAATTTTGACATGTCAACAGGGTTTTTTTGTATTTTTTAAACAAAAAAACAAACAACCTGAAAGAAAAAGTGAGAAATTCTGGTCCAGGTTGACCTCATAGTTCAGCTCCCTAGTCACATTCCCTGGTCTAAGAGGGTCTTTTAGATGGACATTTTAACTAGATGGAGTGGATGTACAAGGATATTCTTTTTCAGTGGATCAGTACTTTACAATAAAATGCATTTTCTTAGACACGCTTTAATTTCAGAATTCCTGAAATCAGAACATTTTGTTAATTTTGCCAAAACAGCAACAAAAAATTATCAAAAAAATATTTCCCATGGAAAGTTTGTGGGTTCCCCCCCCCCCCAAAAATGGCACTTTCTTCTTCCAAGGGAGAAATGCTAAACTGCACTATTTATCAAATACTATTACTGTAAAAATGAAAATGAGGAAGCAAGAGATGGACAGAGATTGACCTCATGTCAATTCCAGTGTTCCTCTGTATTTTTTTTTTAAATCATCAGACTAGTTAACTTTTTTCCCCCCTTCATATATCCCATACTTTAAAACTAAGGATTTCAGAAGTGGTTAGTAATTTTGAGTAGTCCACCTAATTTCCACAGTGTGCTGAAAGATTCACAGCACCTCTGAATGCTCAGGTACATTTCAGTTTCCACATTTGATCATGCACAACAGTAGGGTGTTCCTAGAACAACTCTACTGCTGAAAAATCTCAGCTGACAGTGCATCGTAAGTAGTATGTATTGATTTTTTTAGAAGGATGAGCTAATGGGGGAGGGATGAGAAAGAGACAGACAGTTCTGAGGGGGAAAAAAACCAAAAACCTCACAGAACAAACTATAACTAAAACAAAACCCACTAAGCTTGCTTACAGCCCTGACTCATTCCCACTGACTTCACAAGCACTGGACTGGAACTTGTAAATGCCACTGGACTGCAGAGATTCTGGACTTAGTGCTGCACTTCCACTGAAGTTTGTGGAGCTGCTATTTCTGATTTTAAGGTGCTATCAGATATAACTCCGTTGACATATTCAGAGATCATTCTCACCTGACACGAGTTAGCCAACTGACAAAGTCATATATTTTCTAGATTCTGCTCATTTATCATTACCTGCAGACTTGCAGCTCACCCAATTTGTCTGTATCACTCAAGGTCTGTGGCTTGTCATTGGTTTGAGGCAGAATCCACCTTCTACTTTTGTTAGCATGTATTTCAGCATGATATTGATCTCTGACAGAGACCTTGTGCATTTCTGCCCATCAGTGTACTTAATAGTAAATTTGGTCTTCTTGATAGCTGGTTATTACAGAGGTAGTTATTACACTTACCAGAGTGCCAGACTTTTTATTCATGGTGTAAGTTAAGTTTGCTGCTCTAGCACTGTCTGTTCCTGTCTTTTCCAGTAAGGCAACACCGTTCTTATACCACTGGTACTCAGATGGAGGAGACCCCTCCGTCTCCTTACAGCTCAGTTCCACTACTGTTCCCGTCATTGCGGAGCTGGGTACCTCACATACTGGAGTAGTTGGAGCAACTGGACAATGAAATTGCACTTGTTACACAGTCTTATCAGTATCATCTATATGACAACAGTTTGACAGTCACTGGTGAGGAGGTGAGCACTTGTGTGTACATGCTTAGAACTACGACGTTAATGAAATGAGGTGCTGGGGAAGGGGTTGAAGGCAGAGTCCTGCTACTGGAGAGCACAGTAAAATTTGCGAGTTGCTAAAAATGGAAGGAAAATGCTTGCTCCCAGCCTCCCCCACCACAAGGCTGTGTCATCCTGTCTCCAATCTATACACTCTCATCCAACCCCAGACAGTTTGTTTTACCTCATTTCTTGCTCACAGAAGAGGGGTAACTCAGGGAATCTGTAGTCCAGCAATTCCCCCCTTCCCTGCCCCAGTATTTAAAAACAGAAGCAAGGAAAAGGAAAAAGATTTTTTTGTATTAAAAGTAGTCAACTAGCTTTTGAAAAATGATCGTCAGAAAGAATAACTAAGACTGGCCATCATCACAGCCATTGTGTAAATCCCAGGTTGAGGACCAAAACTAACTGGTTACTACATTTCCGTTTAAATTAAAAGCATTCCCACACACAGATGCAAGAGAACTGATTGTTCCTTCTGCCATGAGATGAACATCTCTTTTCCGATTTTTATTATGTGAACAGAAAAGGAATTTAATTTTTTTTTTTTTTCTAACTTGAAGCTATGTAGAAGAAAACTAAAGGTGAAGAGGCATGCATGGAACATTAAAAGCACAAGTGACACAAATATTCATAGTTTTTTCTTGGCCGGTTTTAACATAAAAAACAAAAATAAAGCAAGCCAAGTGAAGTACTAATTCACATTAACTTTAAAAAAGGTTTGTGAGTAACTATCTCCTCACCTCTCCTTCCCTCCCCCCCACTTTGGGCTCTAAGATTTCAACTTTAAATTAAGAAGCCACATTTAAAAGAGGAAAGCTGTTGAGAGAGTAGAAGAAAGAAGGCGTACGTAGGGTTACCTCATTGTTGGAGCTAATCAGAAGTTCATTAATTTATCATCCTTTATGAAGAACTTTGAGACTTTATAATTTTTAAAGATCAATTATTTTTGTATAGAAAAAACAATATAGAAATTACGAAAGCAAGTATTTTCTCTCTTTATGGAGAAAAAAAGGAAACTATCAACCTCTACCACTCATCCACTGGGAAAAATACCAGGAACAATGTAAGAAGAATGTGCTCAATATTCTCTTTTCCCTCCTTTCCCCAACTGGGAAAGAAAACAAACAAAAAACCACAAAGAACAACCACCCCCCCAAGCCAACACCATCTCTCCTGTAAATAAGTCCACAGATTGCTAGCTCACTGGCTGGCATTGCGCAGACACTGCAGCAGTTTCTCCTTCCAAAACCAGGAGGAGACTGTAGCATATTGGAATGAACTGCTGCTTCGGAATATTTGATAAGTGTTGACAGATGCTGACTTTCCAGTGCCAAACACCATGATCAGCTCATCCAAATTCTAAGCCACTGAGTAACTTCAGTTTTAGTAGAAATGGAAGTTTCACCATCACATAAATCAGCATACTTGCTAAGTTTTGAGAACTGAAACCACATTTAGATCAACAAAACCCTAGTTATATTCCTTTCTAATGCACGTGTGCATTTTGCAAAGCCCTTTTGTGAAGTATGTTGTAGAATGTGCATATGCATTTATAAATCCAGCCCAAAGAAGACCCAAAACCCCAGCAGCTACACACCATATGGACAACCCTATCTTCAACACCCCTTGCCACCATCCAATTTCTTTACAGAAGCCCAAGTAATAAAGTTTGTACCCAATACTGTGAGAGTAATAATAGCCTCTCCCAGGCGTTGCCCCTCTTCACTCTTTGCACTGATTTCACAGCGGTAGGTCCCAGAATCCTTTCTAGTCACATTTCTAATACGTATTCCTGTATTCAGCATCTCTGCTCGGCCTCGAAGATCACCTTTAGGGGAGAACAGACAGAGAGGTTTCTGCTCTTTGCTTATAGCAAATGTCTATGTCTCATTGGTTTGTTCTGAAATCACGTACAATTTGTGAACTATTGCTCATTTGTTCAGTGTTCGTTATCACCAAGGAACAATATGTAATCTCCCTCCCAAGACAGTAAGAACCTTCCACATCTTGTCCATTTAGTCCAAAACCAACCACCTCAATTCAAAAAACCTACACCTGTCATATATTTTCTAGTTGGAAGATGCAATGCTTTTTTTCTGCAGATGTTTCAAGAAAACAGGTATAGCAGTAGTCAGATGACAAAAAAAGGCATCATTTTCCACTAGAGGGATGGCAATCCCTAACATAATTACCTTACAGAAAGAATTGTGAGACCACAGCAAAGTATTTGACATTTTAATTTGGCAAGGAAAAAAATCATGGATTTAAAAAAGATACTGCCAGACTTCTTACAATGATTTCTACAGCTTGTTATGAAATTAGTTACATGCACACACAGAACCCCCGAGTTCCAGTGTTTCTCTAAATTAAATGTATGCAGAAATATCAACAACACCAGCACATCTTGCAAGTTCTACACACTAACAAAATCGCTGTGCTTTTCTTTTATTTCTCAACCTTCATTTATTGCATACCAGGTACCAGAGACCCGTATTTTCTTCAACACATAAAGCTAAGGTAAGTTCTTTTCCGAACATATAAACAGAAATGCCACTTCTGAAAAGAACACGAATAATTTAAAGTCTACAGCTGAGTTTATATTTTATGTATATAAAAATTGCTGCATTATTCATATCTAAGCCTCCAGCTCTACAGGAGGCTTCAGAAACCTCTTTGTAGGATAGGAGTGCAGAGCTGTAGTAGTTTTGCGGAGTTTATGTCTGAATGTAATTTCACTTTTGAAAAATGTCAAGGAATGTGCAGTGCCATTTTTCTTAGTCTTGAGTTTCATTATATTTAACTTCATAAAAAAGTTAACTAATCATTAACAATTATATTAAGAAATGCTTGTTTTTTCCCCCTGAAGAAGAATTATTTTCCTCAAAAAGACAGTAGTTCTGTATGGAGAGTCAAGAACATTCTCTTTCAGTCATTTTCCTAATCTTATTCCTCAAGAAAGAGTTGCTATCTATGCTAGAGAATGACATGTTAAACCATCAGTCTAAGTTTGTAGTACTGTACCTGTAAATTCACCATTGTAGTAGACAAACGAGACTCCTTGAGACTGGATTTTCTTCCATTCTATTCTTAAGCTCATCCCTTTTGAAAACTTGTGCTTGCAGCTAAGAATAGCCTCTAGAGGGGGGGGAAAAACCCAAAACAACGCAAAAGGGAAAATTAGAGACTTAAGCATTGTGTTTGGCACACATTCAGGCTCCATGAAATTAATACTCCCCCTTCAAAAGAATTTCAGCAGTTAGCAAAGGCCAGATCTACTTCTCAAAGTGATGTCATCAGACCTTCTCTAGATTTACACTAACACAATGGGAAAACAGAAACTAGTCATTTTGCCATACTTCAGTGGATTTGGATCAAACTTCAGATGCTGGGGACTAGATACTCCCATGCTGGATGGGCACAGATTCTGTATTACTACCCTCATTTTAGGCTTAAATATGTTCATCAGTGAGCAGACCACCATTAAAAAAAAAAAAATCTCTGACCCTGTTATCAACAATTTTATTCTGAATTGAGTATCAGTAGCTTAACTGTTTAGATGTATAACTTAATGCAGGTGGAAAACATACCAGTAAGAAGGTTAAATATTCTCCTAAGTAACTTAGTTATAATTTCACATTGCTTATTGTAAGAGTAGGTGGAAGGTAAGAGTCTACTTCATTAAGGTTTCCCAATCAAGGATGTTTTCAATGCAAAAGTGGTGACAAGTAAATGGGGCAGCAACAAACAAAAACAGAGAGATACAAACATGACAGACAGGGACTAACAGAGATGATGACAAAGACCATCAGTCTCCAAACAGACTTGATGGGACTGTGGTGTGGGCAACTGGAATGAGTAAGGGTCTCTGCATCAGTAGCTGGAGGGACCACAGATGTTGAGAGTGTGTGTTAGCAAGTCTCAAAGCACATGTGCCTGGAGCGCTAGCTATCGGGGCAGAGAGGGGTGGCTTGAATAAATTTAGGGCCGGCACCTGGGGTCACACTGGGGGTGTAAGGCACCCTGGGCTTGTGGTGCTGGCTTTTGGAAGCAGGGGTGCGCAGTGTTTGTATTTTCCCTAAACCCTGTGTGCCTGGAAGTGTGTGTGTAATTCATTAGCAAATCTCAAGCTGGGCGAGCTGGTGAGTAGGGCACGGGCAGCGGATGGGCAGAGGGGCTGCGCTGGTACTCAGGGGATCCAAGAACATGCATGTGCTTGTGAATCTAGAGAGCATTGTGCAAGGGCTTTTACCACTGAACTTCAATCTCCACCAGCCAGGGAGAAGGAAGGAGGCTCAGCTGTCTCTGCTTCATGCAAGCCCAGGCATGGGGTTACATGTGGGTGCTGTTGAAGGCAGCACTTTGCCTGTGGCACTCTGTGTAGCTGGCAGTGCCAGTGTCACAAGTGTGTGCACATGTGGGTGTGCGCACACATGCATGCATCCCTGGGACACACATGCAGCCTTGATACTGGTTGAACCTGCAAATGCAAAAACAGCAGCTGTGTCCATCAGCTGGGGACAAAGACCCCCAGGTCTCCAGGGTGCATTGGGCTTGGCTCCAGTGGCCAGGCAGGAGGAACCCCCAGGCCCCCAGAGCTGCTGGCAGTAGAGGCTGCTCATAACATTGCTTGGCAGTTACCTCTTATTTTTCTTGAGTTCTTGAGAACAGAAGGTTCATACCTTCAACCATTGTTCACCTTTCCATCTGTCCACTCAAGTTTCCCTGACTTATGTACAGTAGGCATCGCCAACCAAATTTCACAGAGAGGCTGAGATTTCAAGCATTACTGATTATTAATAGAGTTGCCATAACTGGTTAGAAAACAAACCAAATTAGTGCTCCTATGGAGAAACAGGTCATACTGGGAGCTCAACTGTTCTTTTCTCCTCCGTCACAGCAGGGCATCAGCATATGCCATCACTAATATGTGGCTTGCATCATAGTAATTGTGGTCTATGGTCAAGCCTATAGTTATTATGGGGGAACTAAAGAGGGAGAGAAGATGTGACAAACTGTATAGGTGAGTTATTGGTACAAACTCAGTGTTTCAGTAGCTCCATTCTCCATGGAACAGCATGCTGAAATACATATTTTTTTTTTTTTCCCCCCAGTAAATCACTCTTAAGTCAAGGTATTAATAAGAATTGTTGGGAAACGACATCAAGGGAAAGAATCCAACCACATGTCTGACTGGCTCCAAATCTATTACTAAAGTAAAATTTAGTATCTCCCAGAAACTTCTGTAAAAGAAACAAATACAATATTGATCTTGCCACCTTTAGGCTGCTCATCTTCCAATATAGGCCAGAGTATCAAAGATCAAAAGCCTTTATAGTTTGGCAGTGGCTGTCTTGCTTTCAGGAGACAAACATCCACTGCTCAAACACACAGTCAATCTGCATTAACCAGTGCCCTCGTTTCCAGTCTCAGCAAACAAGGCTGAAGGGTAATTAAGAGCTACCAACAGATCTACCCACTCACCCTTTAGAGTCTGATTTCCCAGGTCTGTTCTGTAGCGAAACAAAAAGCTTCTAAGGGGCCAGACTGGTAGCCTTGGTGATCTCTCATAGGGGAAAAAATGTCCAGACTTGAAAGAAAAATTGAAGCAGGAGGGCATTCTTTGCCAGAAACATGTTACACATGCACTGGCTGCTTCAAAAAAACCCACAACAAACCAATCCACACTGTGCGCTCAGGAAGCCCGAGGTTCCTGACTTCAGGTTGAGTGGATGGGTGGAGGCTTCCTGAATCTTAAGATTTGCTAAAGTTTCCTTTCCATTTTGTTTTTGTATTCTTCTAACAAAGAAAAAACATCATTCAAGCTCAGCTTGCTTTTGCTACTGACCTTGCAGCAGTTAGCTGGTTTCATGAGCTGGTCTATATTATTTGACATAGAGAGAGTTCAACTGAAGTGTTCTCAGCTGAACAAGTCACTTCCATCTTGAATGAGCTGCCACTTTCTTGCATGCCACATTTTTTTTTGTTTCAGTAAAAGCTAGCATTGACACCCTCCCACTAATCTTATTTGGAGAAAGGGAACAGAATGGAGGAAAGGGAGTGCATGCAGACCAGAGACAACATAATAAAGCCCTCCTTAGTTATAGTTCCCCTCTCCCACTTTATCCCCTACTAACAGAGTCAGCAACCAGACCAGAACAGGTCTACTTGAATTACATTAAGTTAGACCCACAGGATGCTGTGCATCAGCACAGGCTCTGCCAGGCCTGGAAGAATCTTCTGGGATCTTGAAGACATCTGGACAATGTTTAATTTGCATTTACTTCTAGTCTGGAGGCTATCATTTGGTTATAGAATCATTATATCAAGTTGGACTTGATCATCCTTATGGGTTCCTTCCAACTCCCTGCTCCTCGCAGGACTACCTAAAACCAAATCATGTGACTAAGCATCATCCAGACACTCCTTGAACTCTGACTGGCTTGGTGCCATGACCACTTCCCTTGGAAGCCCATTCCGGTGACCAACCACCCTCCTCTACAGTAATAGGAGTTGGAGGAGAAAAGAAAAATGCTTTTCAGATCATCTGCATTCAGTTGAATAGCTATGTCTATCAGCCCCTGCCATTCCCTTAGGGCTGCTACACAAAAAGAACTCAGCATGGCATCTGAGCTATGTTGAACTGATCTCACTCTATCATACAAATAACAAAAGAACAAAATGCAAACTATGTATCATATAAAGATACAGAACCTAATCAAGCTTTAATGTTACCTGAAGAGCTTCTCTCTCCTCTTGCCTGTCCTGAGCTCTAAATGTATTAAGTTTTTTCTTCCCCAGCAGCGACAAAAATACTTGACAAGAGCCCAGCTGTCAGCTTTAGAGACCTCAAAAACATTTATTACCTCAAACAGATGAATAAAGCGTAAAGCTCAGCAAACAGTTCTTTCCATTTCCAAATTCCCATCTCTCTCCATTCCAACCAAATGCAAGAGCCAACCAAACAAAAAACCCATGTAACCCACAAACCCCACATACACACTACTAGGATCCCCTTCTCATTTATCCAGCAAACAACAGGTTTTCCACCCCACTTTCTTAACTTCTCTAGCACATTATTGGAAGTAATTTTTCATTTTACATATGACCTATGCATATATAAATACATAAATAGCCATTATCGTTACTGACAATTAAAACAAACATTAAATTATAGTTACTGACAATTAACTGACTTACAGTTGTTATCTCTCTAGTCCCTCACTTCTCTATCTTGTAAGATAATTAATGCTTCTCCTTTCTATCAGTTCCCATCATACTGGGTGGAAGGAAACCAGGCAGAAGTTACAGAGTGAGCTACCAGGACTGACAAACAAGTCATAGATTCACAGAATAGTTGAGGTTGAAAAGGAGCTCTGGGGAGCAGCTAGTCCAACACCACATCAAGAAGATGGGGACAAGACCAAGATTACACAAGAAGTCAATGGAGAGAATAGGAGCAGGACCCCTCAGGAAAGAGGAAGACAATCTTAACAGCTGCACAGTTTATGTAAACATTATTTGTATGTATTGTGTATATATTAAAAATAATCATGGCAATCATGCCCATACTGTACCCTTAAACTCCTCTGCTTTTACGTTTTTGTTATCCGTTTCAATGGAAATTCCAGACACTTTATGATCTGCAAGAAGACAGAAAAAAAAAAAAAAAGACAATTTAGCAATAAACAATTGTAATTTTGTGTGGGCTTTAGCACCTACAAGCAATATTTCTGAGACCTCCTTACACTGGACAGATTAGTTATTGTCTCCTAGAGAGAGCACAGGACTAAGAGCTAGACCAGGGCTGGCCATTTGGGTGGCCTTGAACAATTCATCTTTTCTTCTCCATTCCTTGGCACCTGTAAAAAAAATAGTAATATTTCTCTTTTACAATAGCACAATAATATTTGCACGTGATAAGTTCTACATAAACAGTAGATGTTGCTTTATACTGGGGTAATGTCCCAGTCTTTAACTGGGGAGACATGTATTAATCCGTAAGTGCATTTTCCATTGTATTGCTATTGCAAGGCAGGCATGTTTATTGAAGAACACCATTTACAGCTTCTACAGGGCAAAAAAAAAAAGTGTGCAGTAATTGGCAGTTGCCTCAAATTCTTGTTGAAATAAGAAGGAAAATATTAGTCAACATTTCTGTAGTTTTATATCAAATATGGAAAAAAACCCCACACATTCTTGGATCTCTCTTATATCAGGAATACTGAAATTCCAGAGAAAAAAAGTGAAATAACCACTACCACTAGCCCTACATCAACCCTCACCCATTTAGCTCTTTCCCCATTGCACCTCACTTAAGAGGTGCTCTCCTTCCAGGAAAGGACTCCACCGTATTCCCTCACAAGAAGCATTCCTGAAAGGCCCAACGGTTGGTCACAGTTATTCCAATTACTCCATGGCAGGTGACAAGTTTACCAAATGCTTAAGAACAACTAAATACAGTTCTTTTCAGAGGTTTACTTTTTTTTTTCTTCTCCTAAAAGCATGTCAAATTCTCTTGGGTTTAGGACCAGTTTTCAAGACAGCATGGACACTCCTAATGCAGTCCATTTCCTCCATCTGCATCAGCCAACTGAACAATTGCTACAGAGGGTATGAACAAGAACTGAGCCCCTCTCCCCATCAACACTATTTAGAAACATGGCTTGTTTAAGAACATAATGTTCTGTTGACTGACAGAAACGAGCCTTGCTTTACTCCTCTTAGATGAATCTTGCTCTCTCACACACAGACCTCCTTTGTTCATCCCCAAAGAATTGATTTCTCTTTCCCCTGCCTAATGGGGGAAGAGTTGCACACAACCTAGCAGATGGATATCCAGTCTTGATCTGAAGATGCAAACAGATCAAGAATCTTTTGCTTCTTATAGTTTTCTTTTGACAGTTGATTACTTCTTTTGAAGCATGTGCCTCATTTCTCACTTGACTGAGGTCCATTTGGGCTTTCACTTCTGGGTTCTCACAGCTCTGAGTTAGCATGGCATTTTCTTTCTATGAAGGTACAATCATAGAATAGTTTGGGTTGGAAGAGACCTTTAAAGGTCATTTAGTCCAAACCCCCTGCAATGAGCAGGGACATCTTCAACAAGATCAGGTTGCTTAGAGCCCCATCCAGCCTGACCTTGAATGTTTCCAGGGATGCCACCTCTCTTGGGCAACTTGTGCCAGTGTTTTAACACTCACGTCATAAAAAAATTCTTCCTTATATCTTCCTTATATCTTGAGTCTACCCTCTTTTAGTTTAAAACCATTACCCCTTGTTCTATCGCAACAGGCCCTGCTAAAAACATCTTTCTTGTAAGCCCCCTTGAAGTACTGAAAGGCCACAGTAAGGTTTCCCCACAGTCTTCTCTTCTCCAGGCTGAACAAGCCCAATTCTCTCAGCCTGTCCTCATAGGAGAGGTCTTCCATCACTCTGATCATTTTTGTGGCCCTCCTCTGGACCCGCTCCAACAGGTCCATGTCTTTCCTGTGCTGAAGGTTCCAGAGCTGGATGCAGTACTCCAGGTGGGGTCTCACCAGAGCAGAGTAAAGGGGCAGAATCACCTCCCTCAACCTGCTGGACACAATTCTTTTGATGCAGCCCAGGATATGGTTGGCCTTCTGGGCTGTGAGCACACCTTGCCAGCTCATGTCCAGCTTTTCATCCACCAGTATCTCCAAGTCCTTCTCCACAGGGCCACTCAATTCCTTCATCCCCCAACCTGTACTGATACTGTGGATTGCCCCAACCTAGGGGCAGGACCTTGTAGTTGGCCTTGTTGAACCTCATGAGGTTCACATCAGACCACTTCTCAAGGTTGTCCAGGTCCTTCTGGATGGCATCCTGTCCCTCAGGGGTGTTAACCACACCACTCAGCCTGGTGTCATCTGCAAACTTGCTGAGGGCACTCGATCCCACTATGTCACTCATGAAGTTATTAAACAGTACTGGTCCTATACATCAAGGCTTTCTTCTCAATTATAGATCATTCCTTAATGTTCAACTCTGGCACTACAGATGGAATTCTCCATCCAAAGAGTTCCTATGGCCCTTTCCCTCCATAATTTCCCCCCCGCCCCCCAGTATCCTTTAAAAATACAGATTGCTGTTCTATCGGTACCTATGACCATTGCCTCTGTGAGTCATGAAGTAACAGTCAGAACAGGTATTTAGAGTTCCCGGCACTGTGGCAAGAGTTCACTTACTCATTCACTGTGTCCTGTTGCAGTGGGTTGACCTTGGCCAGCTGCCAGATGCCCACCCAGCCTCTCTCACTTCCCTTCCTCAACATGGCAGGGGAGAAAAAAAGCTCACGGGTCAAGAGAAAGACAGACGCAGCTTAGGGAAAATTACTTAAATGTATCGCCAATTAAAAGCAGCGTAAGTGCAGGAGTTGTGGGCAATGAGTGTTGTGGTCAGTCCATAACAGCTCCTCTCTGCCACTCCTTCCTCTGCACACTTTTCCCCTGCTCCACCATTGGGTCCTCTCCATTGGCTACAGTTACTGTCAGGATCCTCCATACACTTCAGTTTCCTTCAAAACATATCTGCTTGCTCTGGTGTGGGATCCTCCACAGCCTCCACAGCCTGCAGTGTGGATATCTGCTCCACCATGGTTTCTTCATGAGCTGCAGGGTATCCTCACCTTCTCCCCTCGGGGCTCGCAGGGCTGTTTCTCACACTTCCCCCCCCCCCCCCATTCCTCTCTCTTTGTCCAGTGTTTTCTGCCCTCCTGCCCCAGGCCCTCCCCAAGGCGCCGCCATGGTGGCTGCGGGCCCAGCCCTGCCCTGCGGTGGGGCCATTGGAGCCGGCTGGAACCAGCTGTGTCCGGCACGGGGCAGCCCCCGCCCCTCCTCACAGGGGCCGCCCCGCAGCCCCCCTGCCAGACCCTGGGCACCTGCAGGTGGTACCCCTATATTATTTTGAAGAGTTGCTGCTTTTTAGATATCTCACCATCTCCTTCCAAATGTATGCCTAACATTTCTTGTTTCTAAGAGGATACAGCTTCGCATCTGGCAATGTAAAGTGAATTTTCGTATGTGCACATTACCAAAAGATCCAACTTTGTGTGCAACAATCCTACCCTTAATATGTTTTAATTTTATTGTCACCTTTGTGTTACCCCAAAATAGTTACAGCTACTACTACAAAATAGTTTATAATACAAAAATAAGTAGTGAAGAAGACAATTCCAGCAATGCCATTTATGCACCCTTAGAATACTGAAATAGCAAAAAATATTTGCATTACAAATAGTGCTTAGAAATTTTTTCCACCCCATCAAGAAAGGAAACTTTTCTGTTGGACTTAAAAAAAGAAATTAAAAACCCCAGATGACCACCCGCTGTTGAAACCAGAGGAGGGAATTGCTTCTCCAGCACCTCCCAAAGTAACCGTTACTCCTGCATGAACACACAGAGCCCATCTCCTTGGTTTTGTCCAAGCTTGGTCTAGAATAAAGCCTAAAGTCACTAAGTCATTTTCCTTTTAACTTATTAAGCCCTGTTTAGATTTATGGAAAGAAAATTAGCTTCTGACTTTTACCCAAACCATGTTATTTCTAGAACATCACCCTCTCTCCTTCCCATATCCTATGTGTCAACAGATAACAAATAACGTTTATCTATTGAAATAACATCTTCCTTTATGTGTTCGTGATGGGGAGGAACATTTTGTTCTGAGGCTTTGGCAGCAGCTAACACTTGCTAACACTTAGGTAGAAAGCATTTCTAGGACTCCAGTGTGTGGGTAAAACCATTATAAATTATTGGCACATCAACCTTCTCTGTCTGGACAGAAAACAGCTCAAATACATGCAATTCACCACTGTATTACATTTGCTGTTTCATGGGCCTGGAAATTTCTCTCCTCCTCTTTAATAGAGATGTCGCGCAGCATACTGTCACGGTCTAAGTATTCATAAGCTAGAAACCACAATAAGAAAGTATTTTTTATAACTTCTGAGGCAGGGTCATGGTACTTACTTCTCACTATGGAAGTTATTATAAAATTAATTTGCATACTTTGTATTGGGAGCTTGCAATTTCCCCTTGCATCAAGGGATTTATAGAATACATGAAGATCCTATTAAGCAATGCAGTAAGTACAAAATAAGTCAGAAAGAAGAAAGAAGTTCAACATACATACAGCCATTTTCCTCAACACAAAACTACATATACACAACTCTCTTCAAGAAGCATAGAGAAAAAAATTAAGGGGCCAAATTGAAACCATTATATACTCTGATCAAGCAGACAGGAGAGCTCTTTAAAGCTAGAGCATCTCTTCCTTAAAATGTCCCCTTAGAAATGCCTCTGCTAATTATTCAGACGTGAGATTTAAACTTCGGATTTTAATTCACCATATAAAGAGCAATAGTGAAAAGATGACACATTACTGTGCCTGTAAACTTCTTGTTCATCAAATGCTTTTATACAGACTGAAAAAACCCTACTCTTATATGTTAGTAACTTCATTTGTTCAGAAGTAAACCCCAAAAATACACACTTTCCATTTGATAATCACTCACACAGCTGTAAACTGATACTACTAGCTGGAAGAATCATTAAGGAAAAGCGTATTAGTCAAACCAAATCAAAGGAAACAGTGTGCCTGGAGGAAATTACATGAGAACAGAATCAAAACAAAGTTCTAAGTACAAGAGAAAAACCAGTCTTGTGGGATTTGTTTTGCCAAGTTCTAAATAGCAGGTGGTCAAGAGCAAAGCTTAACAAAGGATTTCAGAGGATACTGTAAGTTTAGGAAGTCCAATGTTCCAAGAATAAAGCGATAATGAAGCCAGTTCTCTTACTTAAGTCCCTGAAAGAGAATAGGAAACAAGACATCTGTTTGGTGTTAGCATCCTTCAGACACCTGACGACCTCAGGATAAACCATTGGCAACATACATGCTTAGATGCTGATGCTGACTTCTCAACTGTGTATCTACCACAAGGTACTCAAATGATATCTAGAGTTTTGCCACAGTCGCATCATTTAAACACATTTGGTTTAGCTCTCCTGTTACCATATTTTTTACTAAGAGAAGTAGTCCATAGATTACCTAGTCCATAAATGGGGGAAGGGGAGGAGAAGCGATCTACCTTTGGACAAAATTAGTCATGAATCACAAAAAAAAAAAAAAAAAGACTAACTCCCATTCTTCTTGGTAGTCTAAGATGAGGTTGCTACAACCAAAAGGCTACCATTGCTGCTCATGGTGGCGCTGGCAAGCTTGACTATGTTAACTCTGCCAGTTAACAACAGGCAGCCAGGGCTCTGACCCACCACTCTTCCAAGCCACGTTGCTGTCAGGGGTCAGTGTTTAAGCAGCCTTCATCTTTCATCAGTTCTGCCTGGTGAATGCTAGCCTCCAGTAAACATGCTGGAAAGAGATCAGGAGCATTCACAGCCTCTGCAGGAGTCTCCTGTGTTGGCTGGAGTCCTTAACCAATACCTCTGAAACAGGTGATTTAGGCACCAAAACGTAGCCTGAAATAACTGGAGTAAACCCATCCTCATTAAGTAAACATAACATAAACATGACATTAAGACTTCAAGTTTTGGACAAGGGCTAGAAGAAAGTATCCCACATTGGGGGGGAAAAAAAAAAGGAAAAAGCTCAATTTCAGTCTTTCAGTTACCTTGAGTTACAGAATTTCTTCAATCTTAAAGAATAATAATAGAACAGGATTTACTTTAGGCAGAGTTTATCCAATTCACAAAAAAACAACCCTGCATACCTTCAGCCACAGAAAACAAATAAGGGAGTGGTCTGAAGGGTAGGTCTGCAGGGTAAGAATAATAAACCCATCTAAGCCCAGATGTGGAGAGCAAGTTTGTATTTTAGTAGGCATGGTGTGACTGCATAAAGGATGGTAACGTAAAGAGAGAAGGCATATTTTCTGGCTGACCAGCTAAAGGTGTCTAAAACACAAGAAGAACTTAAAGAGCTTCGCAGCCACCCTTTCGCTTATGTGGTAGCTGTCAGCAGCACTTCTGCCACATCTTGGAAACTGCTAGACTTAAACAGCAAGTTTTAGTCATTCAGACCCTGGAGCTGCTACAACTCTGAGACCTGGTGGTAACACATACAGCTCTTCAGAGTAGCTTTACAAGCAGTGAAATAGTAGCAAGATTTTCAACACGCTTACTGGCCAGTTAGGACATAGACCATGCAGATGTTTTTAATCAAAGAAGAAAACCCTACACTATGTACACATGTGCTACTCCTACATCAGTGGCAAATGAGATAAGTTTTTCTAGCCGCTTGAAGAAACTGCTTTTAACAAAGAAGTTAAGTTTTTAGTCCCTACAACCATGAGGAAAACTGTTCCTAGATGTGAGCAGACGCAGTGCTGGTTTCCTGGCACTACAAAGCAATTGTTCTAGTGTACCTGTGCTAGTAGTGTTTCAAGCATCACGAAGAAGATATGGCTATTTATTTTCATTCCTTAGACAGTACTAAAAACGCAATATCTTAGTCTTGATTCTTGGGAATGACAGAGATACAGCAGAAGAAGCAGACACTTAGATACTCAGAAGGTTCAAAGAATAGGGGGATGCAGGGAACAAAAGCTCACTGGCAGAGTAACACAGCTTAACTTCTGTGTTGTAGGCAGTGCCTTTTCCATAAGATTTGTTACTAACCTAATGAAAAGCCTTGTAATTAACTGCAACTTGTGCTCATAGATACCTGCTAGCTTTCCCTCTCCCCCTTACATACACAAGCCCTCACTTAACTCCTGACAAAATTTTTATTCATGGAGAAATTGACTAGGTTCTTGGAGCAAAGGATGAGCAGGGGCAGTGGGAAGAAAAGAGCTAAATCCAACGTTTGGTTTGGTTTCTCTTTCAGAGGAGCAGCTATTACTCAGCTGTAGAGATGGAATTTTAATTTTGTATCTGACACACAGAGAATTGACCTTCTCCTCCGCCCCCAGCAAAACCAAAAAAATGTTCCCAAAACCCAAAGTAGTTTTCCCCACTTCCAGCCCAGGCTCAGAACCATGCGCAATGGAGAAATCCTCTGCTCCATTTGCTTTCCCAAGCAGAGCTACACGTTTGAAGCTGATAACAAGGCCCACATCCAGATGGTAGGTCAGATAGATATACAACACATTAAACGTCTCTCTGGGAAGTCAGCAGATACTCTCTTCACTTTTTTTATTAAAAGGTCTTGAATTAAGAGCAAAAGCAATCAAATTTAAGAACAAAATTGTCTACAGATATTCAAGCAAGACAAAACAGGCAGGTTTTAAGGTAACAGAAAAGACTTGACAAGTAGTGGGTTGTTTCAGGGAAAAAAACCCCAAAACCCCAGAACCAAAAACAACCCATAGAAAAACCCAAACCCCAAAACTTAGGCTAAAGTGACAGAGTTTAAACGGCCAAGCTGCTCAAGTTCAAATACTTTTTCTTGGATTTACTACTTGTTACATATCCAGAGGCCTAGAGCCTCATTAAAAAAAAAAATCATCACTATTTTATTTATATGTAGCATAAAAATAAAAACAATCCTTCACACTCATCTGTTACAGAAAGTAGGTTTTAATCAGCTTCAGTAATTCTGCCTTTGTAATGGAAGTCACATGAGGAACAAAATGCAAAACTGCGTTTTCATTCAGCCAGGAGTTATTTAAACAGGGGAAGGGAAGCTTTGCCCAAAAGCGACTAAGAGCTAGATTTCTACCTGTATTAAAAGCTGGTACTGGATGATCTGAGGAGATCTGTCTCACAGGGAAAAGAAGTCCTTGCGTTAAATGCCTCAACTACAGAACTGACTAGCAAAGAGGTTTACATTTATAATGGCAGCCTAAGAATGAGTTAATCCTCAGCTTTGTGTGTACTGATTAGTGCAACCTCAAAGGCTCGCACACCAGCTGATGGTGCCCTTATTCTTAATTTCAAGTTAAGCAAAAAAACCAAAAAAATCTTGAAGATAAAAGTAATAAGAGACTTAAGTTTTCAGAGCCAATTATCTAAAGTTAGCAGTAGTAGTCCTAGGAGTTTAGGATTATGTTAATGATTAATTTCTGAGCAGGGCCCTAAGGACAGCTGGCCCTGGAAACAAAACTGAAAGTGCTTCTAGAGGAAAAAGTAAAGAATAAAAATCAAGTGGCATGGGACAAGGAAGAAAGATTATTTAGGTCAGCCTTTCTGAAGAAACTGAACACCAAAGCACAATTCCAGATAAACTGAACAGCATCCTAAGTGCTTTCATCAGTCCCAATACTAAGACTACTGCAGGAGATGGTATAGGAAATTCTGGAAAAAACAAAGTTATTTTTATACAATTAATAATCAAGAAGCAAAATTCTATTCCTGTCAAAGTGGTTTGTTCTTTCTTTTTGCCTCTTCTTTTTCTACTCACACAGAAGAGAGGAACGGTTTGAATTCACAGCTTGCAAAAGTTCAATGTAGCATGGAGTTTATTCCAAGAGAGACAATCCAGAAAGCGCATGCTATTAACCAAATAAATATTTATAGCTCGCACTTACAAGACTCAAAACTCTGCTACTCTTCTTGTCTCCATGGCAATTCAGAGGGAGCTTCTGAAAACGGGGGATGGGGTTTTAAACTAGTCAGGCTCTCACAAAAAAGCCTATTTTCCAGCCCTCTCCCAGTCCTGCTCAACACTGGTTCCCACGGCAACCCAGCAGCGGCTCAAAGCCAGCTTGTAAATGCCCTGCACGCCTATAGCTGCTTCAGCTGTTGCTTGTTTTAAGATGCATCAGGGTGCTGAGGCCTTGGGGCTGGTACTGGCCTGTTTCAAAAGGCCATGAGAACAGGCTACAGGAGCAGAAGCCCCTTGCCCCTGCTGTCCCACCCACCCCATATGACAGTGGCCTGAAGGAACAGAGCTCCAGTTGCATTACTAGGTCTAACAGTCCAGCAAAACACTTGCCTGTGCAAATACCTAGAGAAGCTGTTGTAAAATGATTATTAATTTTACAAAGCAAAGCTAGGTACCCAGTGCAAACTGTCGTGTTCCTCTGAAGTCAGTAATGCTAGACTGATTTACATCAGCCGTAAAATCAGCCCAGAAACATGGGAGAGTTGGGAAACTAGAAGAAACACACACACACCCCCCACCCAAGCCCCACACAACCTTTCTGGCCCACAATTAGAGACAAAGATCTCTGAAATCTCCTACAACGTTGAAGTGACTTTTGCTGGAATTGCCAAGCAATTTGAAAATAATAAAACACTTTCAAGAAGTTGCATCATTTATATTCCTATAAATATACACATTACTTATCAAAAAGCCTGAAAACAAATTTAGTTTACTTTCCAACTGTGCCAACCAGCATGAGTTACAATTCTAATAAACACCCTATGAAACTGGAGTCCCTGCTCATTCAGTTGTAAGTAAATACATTGTAATAGTGAAGGAATGTCTCTTCCCATAACCCGCCTTACTCATTTAAGCTGGAACCAAATTTCCTGTGCATCCTCAGTCCCTTCTCAAGTTTATCACAGTTTTTCCCCAGTAGGTCTTCTCAACCCCTTTTTGATTAATCTAAGCATTTCTATAAAGCACTTTCACTGCAGAGGATGAGTACATACGAGCATGCATTAAATTCTGGCTTCTAAAGGTATAGGAGTAGCTAGCTAGAATTGTGGACTGCAAACCAATCCTGAATAGCAGGTAGGATTGCTAATTTGACAAACTACGCCCAAATCTCTCATTTTCAGCAAAGTGTAATAATTACAAAGCCAAGTCAGCATTGTCACTTTATGTCCTCCACTGAAGGTGATGATACATTAAAGATACATTAATTTAAAAAAAAATAAAGTTGTTCTCTCTGAAGCAAATATTGACCTAGAATATACATCTGTACTAATACGCAACAGATGTAAGAATACCTCCTTGTGATGAGATTTTAAAAAGGGCTTTACACAGGCTTTCTTCCATTCAATTTTTGCTGACTTTGGGACATACAGTGACTTCATTCTAGCTAGCATGTCCATTAAAAAAAAAAAAAGTCAGTGTCCTTCCAAAAACAGTAGGATGCTCTTTAAATACAAATACTCAGCAAGAGCCTTGTGCAATGCTTTGTGAATTCAGGATTTCTGAGATGTTTCCAGTAACTGGGGGTGGTGGCAGTGTTTTCATTTAGCAGTTTTCACTCAAACCATAGATTTTTAGGACTGCATCCTATTAGTGATAAACAGCACCAAACTTAGCTTTTTAACTTTTTTCCTTCAGACTACAGACCAGATTCTTTGCTAATATGAGCTGGAACATGATTACCACTTTTCTCCTGGCCAAAATAATTTGGTGAACCCTTTCTAATAATCCAAATTCAATTGCCAAATTAGCTCATCCCATTTTCATTCACACATGATCTCTTACACTGCCAAGTTTGCTCAATAGTCCCTTCCTGCCAGAAGCAGCCAACAGTCATATTTGATGACTATTACTTTAAATCAACATCGTAGTCTACAGTATGAATGCATATTTTTAGCCTTAATTCTACAGGCCTTTAATAGATAATTCAGTTCTGTAATATCAAATTTTATAGAAGCACCTTCTGGCATATTTGAACAAGACTGAAGCTACTTCTTCAATTCAGTTAAGGCTGATATGTATCAAGAGGAGCTAGAACAAACAGAAGATGTTTTGCACGCTTAAAGGAGAAGGGTGATTAGAAGAAATCCTCCGGAAGGTAGAGCTAGGAACAATAGGTCACAGCAGAATAGGTGGCCAAGTTTTTCTTAAAGGGGATGAAGAGGGTAAAGGAAAAAAAACCCCACAAACCCAAACCAAAACAAACCAAAAACCACACTACAGTTTTCATCACATTAAAAGTTACACAAACAGAACAACATATGGGTATTCAGATTAGAAAACATTAGAAGAACAACAATGGAAAGTTACACAGGAAACAGGAATAAACATACTAGGGTAACTCTGTGCTTTATTTATTTTTAAATCAAGCATAAAAGCTGTGATGATCACCAAGTTAACATTTAAACAGAAGAAACGTGTTAGGAGCCACAACTTTGAGAATATTTGGGTAAGGTTCACTAATGAAACACTCTGCTGCTTTGCGCCGGAAGAAAGGAAAGCTCAGTATGTGAGCTAACATTCACAATTCACCGGTTTGCTGCTTCATGTAATGGGGTTTGATGATCTTGTCTGCAGTACTTGAACTAAAAAAGTACCAGCTGTTTCACTCTCACAAAAATGAAACAAAAAAAGATGTTAGCAATTCTGTAATGCTGTAAAGCTACAACAACAAAAAAATCCAGGATACAGAATTATTTGTATGGAAGGCAAATAAACTTGTCAGCATGAAAGAGTCAATCTATTCACAGTTCAGAGACAGAAATAGCACTGGGAGCATGTAGATCTGGTACTTTTTTAACTAGTTGTTTGGGTTTTTTTTTTAAAGCCGTTAGATTTTTTTTTTCTAATAAACCATATCTGATTAAGGATTCAGCTTCCTGGGTCATTACCTTCTCAAGTGCAACTTAGTGCTTAAAAGTCTTGACAGTGCACATAAGATATAATATCATCAAAAAACACATTACATTTCTAGAATACTTGTTAGAGTCAATAGATCGACACATTTCATGAAACCATGACTACCAGATAGGCATTATGCTGCTTTAAATTATTGTTTTCTCATCTGCTTTGCCTACTTCTGCCTGTATTCCCTTTATAACCAACTGCTCATGGGATACTGATGCTCTAGAAACTTGTGTGACACTTATTGCTTAAACTGAAGTTTCCTTTACAGATAAGATTAAATAGTACCACTTTGAAGATGCTTGTGCTCCTTCAACTCAGGTCAACAAATTTCAGTTTAAGGATCTTTTTTTGAGACAAGTGACTGAAGAACAGGCCAAGGACTATGCTGGCAAACAGATGACACAGGCAGATGCACATCAGCATAAGCACTGCAATCACATGGAACCCAAACACCATAAGGTCTTCAGAGTTCAGCTCTAAATTCGCAAAACAGTGTATTTTAGTAAGAGAGGATCTGGGCACATTTACATATTTATTCCCACTGTTGTTGCAGGGCTGAGCTTCTTGCAATGTGCCTGGATGTTATGGAGCAGAGCTATAAGTGGTCAAGAAATCAAGAAAGGGAACCAGATGGTTTGTTGAATAATAGATTGCTACCAGCATTTCTCTTCTACAAGAGGAACTCATTACCAACTAAGTGAAAGTTCAACAGTTCTGCTGAAAAAAGCCTTTATAAAATAAGCCCATAAGCTTTTATGGTTTATGAGTGCTAGATATTGGTTTAGGGCAGATAAGGATCAGGTTCTTTACAAGAGAAAATTAACTATTTCACTGGAAAGAGTATCCACTTCAAAGCTTACAGATATGCAACTCTTCATAGCCAAGTCTACACATATCTTCTAGTTAAGAAATGGGACTATTTAAGTAAGTCCCCTGCCACATTTAGTCATAGGAACTTCCTTGGATGCTACCTGTCCACCCAGCACACGTTTCCCAACCCAAGGCAGAGGCAGCTAAAGAGCATGGACTGTTGACCCTTCAGTCACCACAACTGACAATCTAAAATAATCAGATTTCATACCACATTTTTATGTACAAAATTCCAGTAGGGCTCCATAAAGTTACAAGGGATTCAAATGAAGCGTATAGGTGCAGGATTGCAGCCTTAACAGCAACGTGATGCAATAAATAATTTTTCTAGTTTTCAGATGGTAAGTCCCACCCCAAAATTGAAGGTCTTTAAGTTACTAACATATTTATATTGGACATACTATTTTAAATAGTATGCCTGTAAACATGGTTACTAGGACCCAGTTAACTTCTTTATGTACATATTGGACACACAAGCTACACTGTTAGTTCGATTGATGTTCTTTAGTTATTATTTATCCCTCTTTCTCTCTTTGTATTCATGCAATGTGAGCTAATTCAGCTTCACAAGAATGGCAAATTTCTCCTTACCCCCTCCCAATATTGCATTAACTGCTCCTAACATCTAATTTCTGCTGGAATCCATAGGTACAGCATCGCTTCAGTAATGAACAGCAGTTCTGTTCCTTGCCCATCCTGTTCTACCTCCAAGCTGCTCTTTTGCTTGGGGGAAGGGAGAGCATACACTGATGTATACAATCCATTGTTAAAGATGCCAATAAGATCCAAGTTCAGCTGTGGCCCCCCCAAAAATCAGATGAAGTTAAAACTAGTTGTGTTCAGAGTTTATCAAATGCTAGGCTGCTCCTAAATCCTGACTTAACTGCCAACTTTCCAAAGTGAAGTGTAAAACAATCTTTATGGTTTAGTAGATTGTTATATAGATATTCTATTATTTTAGGTTCTATTATTTTACCAGAATACAAAGTATCTGTCTTAAAGTTTTATGACATTTTCATAAGAAAATTAAAGTTTTCTGTGACTTTTTCATTGGACTGAGACTAGCTTAAAAAGGTAAGAAAAACTGTGCAGCTTTGATGTTCTATAGAAGACATTAAGTTTGCTTTAACTCAAGAGAAGTGTTTTGCACCTGAAAGTCTGTACATATAAGAACTGGCCATCCCCCTCCTCTTTCTCTGTTTACATAGCTTTCAAAAGCTTTGAATAAACTTTAAATAAGTTTAAATGCTTATAATGAGACATCACTTCATTCTTCTCTCACAAAAATCAGTGCATTCTCCCAGCAGCTATTTATGTTAGAAAGCCACTGCACTCTTCGGCAACTGGGCAAAACCTTCGTAGCACAGTTTTCCTTCCCTTCTCCCCCCCTGAAAAAAGGGGGCTAAGAATTTGAACACAACTGGAAAGCGAACAGAAACTGTGTGGATTGTTACAGTCTTGAGGACGTAGCTAGAGATACAACTGGAACACAAATGAAATAAGAAATAGAGTATATAGTGACAGGAGAAATTAGAGCTGAAAACACATTCTTAGTTGGTCTCTCTACACATAGTTGCTGATTCCCCGTTGATAAACAGCTTCCCCAGATGACTTTTAACCCCTAGAACATTATTTATTGAAAGGCTCTGAAGATGAATGCTGTAAGTACATTAACTTCTAGAAGTACTCCTGAGCCATCATCTCAACCACACTTAAACTAAACACATAGAAGGAGAAGAATCATATTTACTTTTTATGCCCAACACATTTCAGAAGACTTCTGTATCACTTCATTCAAACAGCACTAGTTGATGTCCAGCATCTAGGTCTTATTTAGAAAAGGAAAAAAAAAAAGCTATGACTTACAAATGGAATTATGTGACAGCCTCAGACTGTATGGCAAGTAGCAAAACCACCCACTAATACAAACCAGCGGGTTAGTTCTTTATGTCTAAGCATACCTCCACTATTGATGGATCTTCTTACTTCTCTCTACCTCCTCTTCTAGGCACCAATGTTGATGTTATCAGTGAATCTGGAGTATCTGAATTTGTTTGCTTTACTAGTCACTCCAATACTACAGCATCATTTTAAAAAAAATAAAATAATCTTATGAGCCCTTACTACTACCCGACTGTCCCAACCGTCCCTCTTTTACATTTTCAGATGCTGCATTGCTCTATTCCATATTCTGAAATATTGATTTTCCTTTCAGGAGCAGCTCAAATGTTCATGACTTTTCTGTGTATCAGTGAATCACATTACACCAGGGAGGACCATTATGTTGGTGAACAGAAGGCAACAGTGGCATTCATTGCAAGACACAAAGAATATGCAAATACTGACTAAAAATAAAATATTTACCTTTCACATAAAAATATTTACTGACATTTAAATGGAAAGCTACTAAGTCTTCTCAGAGGATGAAGACTTTTTCTGCAAAAACTCTTCCAACATCTAACACTGCTATTAATGATCTCTTAATTGGAGTTTATGTGGACATTAAAGGATACAGAGAGAAAAAAAAAAAAACCACAAAAGAAAAGACACACCCCTTTCTGACCTTCCACGGAGAACCCTGTGATACATGTTTGCTCTTTAAAGAAAAGCAGGGGGGATGGACAGGCACACACCCCACCCCCCAACCCAACACACAATAAAAGAACATTTATTACATATATTTTGTTTCTGAAAAGTGCTAAGCAGATACCAGCGATGTCTTCCTTTGATATTCTACTACTTCAGTTTTAGAGATAATCCTCTCTTTATATTTAATAAACATTTATACCCTTTTCCAAATCTTGACATATAACATCTTAGTTGGCAAGACATTCCATTAAAATTCACTTAGTTCAGCAGCACCATTTAAGGAGCCTTCAGTCATGTCACATTTATTACAGAAAGCATGTATTTCCATTTAGAATTAAGTTGCAAAACTTAAGAGTTAACTTAATTAAACACACACACCTTTCATATAGTATGGGTCAGCCAAGTGCTTTATTCTCAGCAGGGCCTGACTTTCCCCCAGTCTACATTTAAAATATGTTCAGGCTCTCAAGCAAGCTCAGCACCTCAAGGCCAGTCAGTCAGACCCAGCAAAGCTCAGCAGCATGAAAGCGGTGGCTCAGAACGCCCCAGCCCACACCACTGAGCAACGCCTCAAGCCACAGCTGCGGGGGCTCCCAGCCAGCAGCCCTGCACGGGTCCTGGCACACCAAAGCCCACACTTCTCATTCACAGCCACTGCAGCCTCTCAGATTTTTCTGTTTTTAGGCAGGGAAGCAGCCTCCTCAAATACAGAGGTATAGCCCTTCGTTGATGGTTAAAGAAAGTGTACCCCCACTGATGAGCGAGACTGGCAAGCTTGTAACAGCAGATGAGGAGAAGGCTGAGGTACTCAACAGGTTTTTTGCCTCAGTCTTCACTGGCAACCTCTCTCCTCACCCCTCCTGAGTTGATGGATGGCATGAGGGGGACCAGGAGGACAAAACCCCTCCCGCTGTAGGAGAGATCAGGTTCGTGACCACCTGAGGAACCTGAACGCACATAAGTCCATGGGACCTGATAAGATGCATCCCAGAGTCCTGAGAGAATTGGCCGATGTAGTCACCAAGCCACTCTCCATGATATTTGAAAAGTCATGGCAGTCAGGTGAAGTCCCTGGTGACTGGAAGAAGGGAAACATTGTGCCCATTTTCAAAAAGGGTAGAAAGGAAGACCCTGGGAACTACCGACCTGTCAGCCTCACCTCTGTGCCTGGGAAGATCATGGAACAGATCCTCCTAGAAGCTATGCTAAGGCACATGGAGGCCAGGGAGATAATTCGAGATAGCCAGCATGGTTTCACCAAGGGCAAGTCCTGCCTGACGAACCTAGTGACTTTCTATGATGGTGTGACAACAACAGTGGACAAGGGAAAACCAATGGATGTCATCTATCTGGACTTCTGCAAAGCCTTTGACACGGTCCCCCACAACATCCTTCTCTCTAAATTGGAGACCTATGGATTTGATGGGTGGACTGTTTGGTGGATAAGGAACTGGCTGGATGGCCACATCCAGAGGGTAGTAGTCAATGGCTCGATGTCCGGATGGAGACCGGTGACGAGTGGTGTCCCTCAGGGGTCCATACTGGGACCGGTGCTCTTTAATATATTCATCAATGACTTAGACAGCGAGATCGAGTGCACCCTCAGCAAGTTTGCAGATGACACCAAACCGAGTGCTGTGGTTGACACACCAGAAGGATAGGATGTCATCCAGAGAGACCTGGACAGGCTGGAGAGGTGGGCCTGTGTGAACCTCATGAGGTTCAACAAGGCCAAGTGCAAGGTCATGCATCTGGGTTGGGGCAACCCCCAGCATCAATACAGGCTGGGGGAAGAAAGGATGGAGAGCAGCCCTGCCGAGAGGGACTTGGGCGTGCTGGTGGATGAAAAGCTGGACATGAGCCGGCAATGTGCGCTGGCGGCCCAGAAGGCCAACCGTATTCTGGGCTGCATCAGGAGAAGCGTGGCCAGCAGGTCAGGGGAGGTGATTCTGCCCCTCTACTCTGCTCTGCTCTGGTGAGACCTCACCTAGAGTGCTGCGTCCAGCTCTGGAGCCCTCAGCACAAGAAGGACATGGAACTGTTGGAGCGGGTCCAGAAGAGGGCTACAAAAGTGATCCAAGGGCTGGAGCACCTCTCCTATGAGGACAGGCTGAGAGAGTTGGGGTTGTTCAGCCTGGAGAAGAGAAGGCTGCGGGGAGACCTGATTGCGGCCTTTCAGTACCTAAAGGGGGCCTATAGGAAAGACGGGGAAAATCTTTTTAGTAGGGCCAGCTGTGACAGGACAAGGGGTAATGGTTTTAAACTAAAACAGGGTAGGTTTAGACTGGATATAAGGAGGAAATTCTTTACAACGAGGGTGGTGAAACACTGGAAGGGGTTGCCCAGAGAGGTAGTGGAGGCCCCATCCCTGGGAACATTCAAGGCCAGGTTGGATGGGGCTCTGAGCAACCTGATCGAGTTAGCAGTGTCCCTGCTCCCTGCAGGGGGGTTGGACTAGATGACTCTAGGGGTCCCTTCCAGCCCAAAACATTCTATGATTCTATGATTAAATACATGGGACAGCTTGCTTGAATCCCAGTTTCCAAAGTGACCACCACCACCAGTTTGAACGGTGTCAAAGCTGCATCAAAGCCCTGTCACACTGCCCAAAATCCCAGTCAATCTGTCACAAGGATACATAAAACAAGCGCCACAAACAACAAGCTTTCAGAGAATTTCTTACCTTTGTGGTTGACTAGCTTAAATACTGGTGGAAGGGTAGAAAATCAGTTTAGGTGGCCCAGTAGTCAAAGGGCAAAGTACCAATATTTACCTTTTAAGACTATTTTACAGAAACAGAAAGGGTACTGGAGCACAAAAGCTAGCCACAACATGCACCTAAACACACCTACGCATTTTACAGATATTATTCCAGGTTATGTGTTTTTACTCATTTTCACTAGTACAGTTACTAGAAGGCTTCAGTTATGAACCAGGGCTTCCCAGAGGTAACTACCGTCCATATATTCAAGCAGTAAACTGCTGTCTAACTCACATATGTATTCAAACTGTGGTTTTCTGCATATCTTTTCCTCATATGTTTGTAAGCATGCCAAGCACGAACACTTCGCCAACATTAACACAGCTCTAGCCAACACATACAAGTCCTTAACATACCACCCCCAAGAATTTCTCCCAATTCATACTGGGCACTTTCTGCAGGCTGGGATACAACACAATCATTTTGTGTCTTCATTATATTAATTTGAGCAAAAAGTCACTTCAAGAATGCACGTTCCATCGTTACCTCCAAGTACTATGCTAGCAGTTTGTGAATAGCAAATATAGCCCCTATTGTTAACATTATCTGGTACCAAAACAGCTCTATAATACATCACTTTCCATCCAGATGATAATATCTTTTGTTTCCCTTTGAGTCTGATCCAGTGGTTTGGATGGGCTTGAGAGCATGTTCAACCCTTAATAAATTAATCCAAACAAAAGCTATATAATTGCATCTACTGAAGCTTCATACCCGTAGGGTCTGTTCTTTCCTGCTCAAGTCTGACCATTTCTTACTTTTTTTTTAAATAGACAGGATCAAGTTGTAGCTGTTTCAATTCAAGCTTGATCTTCCCATCTCTTACTGAAAACTGTTAAGTTTTAAACTTGTAAAAAGCAAGCATTCAAAAAGGCTTATTACCAGATTTTTTTCTATCATGTTTTCCCTTGCAAATAATCTTTGAGAGAAACCGAATTCCTGCTTTAATTCCTGTTAACCAGGAGGGGTTATAGATTTACTAGTGGTTCAACAACTACCACTGTTGTATTACTTGCTGTTGTCCAGAAATGGCCATTTTCCCCTTCTTCCTTCTCCAAAAGCTCCTTCACCTCCCAGAGTACATTACAAACCAACAAATGAACAGGACCAGATGTTCAGCTGCCAAGCTCACCTTCTGCCTGGTTTAAGAAATTTTACATAAGCACTCAAGTGTGAGCACAGAGGTGACATAACTCATTGGAGCCCTCCAGAAAAAAGTGGCTTTGGAAATACAGGTGAGCATAAGCACTGGCAATCATCCAAACGCTCCTCCAGCCTCATCTGCTGTCTCATTCTTTGAATACATATTCATTTCCATAAAAACCTCCAGTATTTAGATGAAGGAAACAAATCATTTGTCTTTATTACAAGACACCATAATATTTGCTTCAAGCTTCCTGTGGTGGAATTACAGCACGACCACATACAACGCTTTGAGGAAGACACGACAGGCTTTTCTGCAGGAATGTTTTGTTAAAACTGGTAGTTCTTTGAAAAGTACTCAGGATGGGAAAAGACATGCCAGAAAGTAAAACTGTAAAAAAAGGTAGCTTTGCAAAATGGGGGGGGGGGAGGGGGGAGGAAGGATGGTGAGCTAACTGGAATAGAATTAATTACTGGTAAATTAATTGCCTTTCAGCTTCCACATAACATTTCCCTCAGTTTCCATTAAAGTGCTCACCCCATTGTAAGTCAGCCACTAAACTAGAAAGTAACAACTTGTAAACCATCTGTTTTCCCACATATATGCAATAGTGCCACAAAGTCATCATGTGGGGAAAAAAAAAATCCCAACTACTCAAACAAGAAAAAAACCAGCAATAAGATAGTTCATTGTATACATCCACAGGGACACTATTTTAAGAATTTTTTTTTTGTTTGATATTGTTGTATAACTTCAAGGGAACATTAATTTAGCCATTCCATATGGCCCTGGCAAATAATCTGCAATGACAAATACAAATGTCTACCTTGTGCTTCAAATGTTTTGATATACAAGATATTTATATTGCGATGTGGACACTTCTGGCTGTGTGAACATTTCTTAGTAATCATCTTTTACGCAAGCATTTACACCAGGGTCACCTCTAGTATTGCTAAAAGAAAGTATGACTCTATGGCTTACTTTGAAAAAAGTATTCCTAAAAGGGAATGCCAGCTGCACGGAACTGATGATAAAGAGACTGTCTTCAGAAGTGCTCCAACAGAGAGATGACATTTTGATCGCCGATGGACTCCAAGTAGATCATACCATATGTAAACTTTTAAATCCCAATTTCAGAACTAAATTACTAGTTGTTCCTGGCCCTCCAAAAGCACTGACAACCCAAACCTATGCATCTTCCCCAACAAGGGAAGCTTGCTTACTGCTACTGCAGGAGAATCACATGCATGTCACTGTCAGTCTTCAGTGAAGAAATACCACTATTATTTACCCGTGTGAAATTATGAGAAAACTTTTTTTAATATCAGTTGTGCAATAAGATTCTCCCATACTTAAGACAACAATTTCTCTTTTGTGACCACTGGCACTTGAGAAGAAGCTAAAGCACCTGCGGCCCCCTGTGAGGAAGGGTAAAAGCCTTCTTAACATTTTTAGCTCACTTCTTTAAAAACAGGCCTGTACACCCCTCCAATAACATTTGGGGTTAGTCCGCAGACACAGACAAGTTTGGTAGCTGTAGGTCATGACATGTTTTGTTAGGTCAGACAGCTAAAGAGAAAAGATAAAGCCAAAGTTCAAGTACTTGCAAGTTCTTACCTAATCATTTGTGATGTCATCAGCCAGTTTCTGCAGCAGAACCTGGCAGCTACCATGCTGCTGCCAAAAGAGTCTGCAGTAGGAAATATAGGTATAGTACAGGAAACAACTGCAAAAATATCTTTGTGTAATTCAGTTAAATAGCCAATGAGAAGATCTCATCCAGGCTCAATTAGATCTGCTAAACACAGTGGTAGTTTTAACTCTCATTATTAATGCCAGATGCCCCACAGTATTGACAACTACCAGAAATACATGTGCTATGACATGAACAAAGAATTGCTGCAACATTAAAAGCTGAGAAAACAGGACCTCAGAGGCCAAGCAATGGCAAAAGCAAGTCCTCCACTTCCATACATCCACCTTAAACAGAAGAAAATGAGGAATTGCAATTGTTTTGACATGACACTTCCAGGTACATTTCCTGTCTCCCGTATGCAATGAGGGAAGACAGCCACCCTAATTTTTTTCTTTTGCACATCCAAGAGCAGGCTATGGGGCCGGTAACCTGAACTAAGGATGCTGCAGGGCCAGCCAGGGGCCAGCTCTCTGTGCCTCCTCTCTGCTGGAGGGAGGGAGAGAAAGGAGAGAGACAAAGCCCTTACCACAGAACAGCACTGCTTCTGGCTGAGGCCTCTCAGAAACAGAACGCCCCTTCCAAGTAGTATGCCTAGGTTTAAGGGAAATGGCACTGACTTGCTCAAATGCAGCAAAGGCCATGATTTCTGAGAGACGTGTCAATAACTCACAGCCACAGTTTATTCCAAGCCTTGAGGATCTGACCAAGAGGGTAAAATTGTGAAGGTTATAACATAAGCTAGAGAGAGGAGCATGTCTCCCTTTTAAAGGCAGGGAGGTCTTCCAGCCAAGTCCTCAATTTTTATCAGTTTTAGAAGCATTCGTGTATCTTGTGCAGTGTCACCCCAGTCATAAACAAAAAAAAAAGTTAGGCTGAACATTAGAAACAAGCGCTGCTTTTCTGTAGTTAATTTGCATTTGTTTGTTTATATTTAAGAAGCTTACAGCCTATGTTACAGTGCCTAAGAGTCTGTGCAGGTTTGTCACTAGACACTAGCAGTCTATAGCAAAGAAATATGGCTTCTCAACTAAAAAGGCAATAGTAGGAACCTTCTTTTAATGTCTCTTCCCCCTCTCCAAAAAAACCAGGTAGTCTGGTTTGTAGTATTACATTGTACAGATATTACTAGAGAAGCATGCAGTCTTACAAATTTAAGAAATCCCATCTCACCTGAATATGGACTCTGAGTTAGAAATCAGAGTAAGTCCCTACCAAGTTAATCCAACAATCAAAGAAGGTTCAAGAGAAGACTGGAAGATGGGGGGGCTGATAATGTTCTCAATTTTGAGTACATCAGTTGTACCTCACATATAATCAGGAAAGCGTAAAGACTGCCACTGTCAATTCCTACAGCCAATGCAGTTGTGCTTTAGGATTTCTTGTCAGGGGCAGGGTAGGGGGGAGGAGACACAAAAGGCTTTTTTGGTCTAGAACCTCTGTACCTGGCTGAAAGATTCTTGTGCACTAAAGAATGTTTGTTTTAAAGCCAAAAATAAACAAACAAAACCTCATCTTTTTTATTGCTCAAACTACCCCAGTGAGCTCCATCAAATGTTTATGTAAGACTACTATTTATGGCCTCTGCATTGTCCTCACACAGACACATTGTAGTGGATTTGCTTCCAGCATCACCAGCTGAAGTTTAATTTCTAATGTACACTAATGCAAGAAAAGTCATACCTAGAAGCTTCACAAAAAGGCCAGTTTATCAGTACATACTATCTCTTCCAGAGTAGCCATGCTGATTAATAACAATCATTCCTGTACATTTTCTAACTGCCTTGCCAACAGAGCTCACAAGTCTTACTCTCTGGCACCTTTTAAAGCTTTCCAGATAACACCAATTTCAGGAGCTCATGCTGACCGAGAATATGACTGAAGACCTCCAACTCCCTTACTTTCCCCTGAATTAAAGGTGAAAGAGAAGCTTTAACTCAGAGAAACTACTATTTCTGTGGATCATTAACATTTGTTAGTAGGTCCTCACTGAAAAGCAATCCAAACCCCATCTACCTCAGTACCCTTCTTGGCTATGCCGACGTCCTTTGATCAACTCACTCAGCTCTTAATTTCTGCAGCTAAACTACCAAGCAAGCTCTCTAGACCTACTCCACAATATAATGTTTACATGCTTACACTGCTTTCTTTTCCTCATTAGTTTCTGTCCATACCCCACTTATCTCTGTGGCGCGTTGGGCCCCAGTCCCACATAAGAGACCCCTCAGCCCATACATCTGACTTGCACACCAGTGTTACCCAGTCTTATTGTTAATGTGAACATGCTCCAGCCACAGGAGCAGCAGCAGACTCCCGATTTCCGCCTGGATTTCCTCTGGCTCACACAAACAATTAGCATTTGCACACCCACCTACAGTCGCTTTCTTCACATAACGACTTCTTATCAGCACCTCACTGGTAAACTCTCTCTCCACCTGGCATTTCTTGGGAATTGGGACAAGAAGAAGAAAAATAAAATGCACATCTAACAACAGTGTAGGCACCAGACTTTGATCTACTGCACTGCTTCCAAACCACTCTCTATCATCTCCTCACTGGTCAAAGCCAGCACTGCCAACAGCCACAGCTAACCAGAAAGCTAAGCAGCCTGAAGACACTGAAACCTGTCACTAAAAAAACCCCACAGCATCCACTCAGATATACCCATGCAATTGACAACAAATGAAGGAAAGAGATCAAGAAAATAATTTTTATTATTCTTTACTATATGAAAGAGAAAGTCTGCACTAGCAGCCCATCTAACAGCCCAAAATTTCCAAAAAAGTCTAGTAGAAGCAAAGAGGGAGGAAAAGAAAAACCGCCACCAAACCAAAGACCTAACAGACAGATGACACTTCAAGTCTCTCCTTGACAGGACTCCTCCCTCCTCTGCAAAAAGGGAGTTTCCACTCACACAAGTTTCTGTTAGGTGAGGAGGAATGAAAGGTAAACTACAAAACGTACCCAGCATCAGCATCATGGATGTCCCATGTCCACAATGAATCGAGAACCAGTCCCAGGCTGTTCCCAGATGGTCACTTCACTGCAAGACTGTGCTACTTAATTTGTTTCAGAACATCATTTCCATGGACAGCCTCTTTCCCTAAAATACCAGCAAGGCACAAGAAGCATATGGCAGGAGCACAGCAAGACATGATCTGAAAGTGACAGCCTTATCACACCACTGGCACTGTTAACACTGTACATTAACTCCCTGCTTCTCTGCAGGCATATAAGCCCCACAACCTGTTTTATTTCTTACTTCCATGTGCTATGGGTGGGGCAGCTTTTGCCAACTTGTTTTAATATCCACCACCACCACACACCCCCTTTTGTTTTTAAGGAGTCAAGACAACAGGACCATAAAAACATTGGAAACATAAGTCTGTCCTGGAGCTGCAGCATCCAGTGCTGGCAACAGAAAAATGCGGTCCGATCCCTTGCTCATTCATCTTCTAAAGGCCATCAGAAAAGCAAACTACGCAGCCCGCATCCTAAAGTTTGCATCGCTGCAGAGAGCCACAGGCTCGCGCTGAAACAGGCCCGGCTTAAACAGGTTACATCTGTGCGGAAACAAGAGACACATGGAAATAATCAGCGCGCACTCCCCCGGCCGCGGCGGAGGACGCGCTCGCTCTCGTTTCGCTGTGGGAGAGGCAGCTTGGCTCCTCTCGCCCCGGGAGCGCGGGAGGGCAAACGGCATCCCGGCCGCGGCCCCCCCGCCCCCGCCCTGCCCGCAGGCTCCCCGGGCCGGGCAGCACCGCCGGGGGGGGCGGGCGGCGGCCGGGGAAGGGGCCGGGCGCCCGTGGACCGAGCCCCCTCCCCTCAACGCACGCAGGCAGCCGGACACACAGACACTTCGGAGGGACCGTCCCTCCCGCGGCCGGGGCGCTCCCGGAGGGCGCGGTACGCGACAGCCCCCGCGCCTGCTCCGCGGGGACGGGACGCGGCCACTTACAGCTCAGGACCCCCAAGTAACCGAGGAGCAGCAGGCGGAGGCTGCGGCTCGCCATCTTCCCGGCAACGGCCGCTCCCCGCCGGCGGCAGCCGTTAATAACCGCCGGGCGACGCCGGCGGGGCGTGAGGCGCGGCCGGGGGGGCGGCCCGGCCCGGCCTCGCCTCGGCCTGGGGGAACGGGGCGGCGCCGGCGGCCCGGGCCCAGGTGCGGCAGCCGGGGCGCAGCGCCCGCGCCCCCTGGGCGCCGACTCCGCGCGCCGCTCCTGTCAGGACACCCCCTTCCCCCCTACACCCCCCCACCCCAAAACTTGTACCATGTCCGAGGAGGCGCCTCCCGCCCCGCACTGGCTCCGAGCGCCGGCAGCCGCGGCGGGCAGCGGGGCCGTCCCCTGGCCTGCCGCCCGCCCTGCCCTGGGGCGCCCCGGGGCGGGGAGCCGGGGCGGGCAGCAGCTCCGGGCGCTTCGCTCGCCGCCGCCGCCTCCTGGAGCCAGCGCCGGGCCCCCGCGCACCCCGGGGCTGTGCCGTGTTGCCTTCAGCAGCTTTTCCGTCGGAATTATTTACTTATTTTTAACCTGTGAGGTTTTCATAAGTTCAAGGACATGTCTTGCGACAGAATAAACTTTCACTGCGAAAAGCTTAAAGCACTGAAAGGCGGCCGTAGCCCCTGTCGATACATTTCCCAAAGTCAAACCCACCCGGGGTGGAAGTAGGAATACCAGGGTGAAATCACCAAACGAGAAACGAGGCGTTCCGGGTGGAACGCGAGCGACATGGTGACCGGGGGCTGTTGGAGGCTGGGGACGTTTTCAGGCGGGGTCATGGTGGCTCCTGGCTGGGCTGGACGCTAACCAGTGGAGGGTGGCCTATGCGGTGAACTCGGACGCCTGTTTTATTAACAGTTTATACCTGTCTAGGACATCCTCGGTTAAATATAGAGGCGGTGTAATGGCCCTTGAAATTTATGAATCGAGGAAAGTTACTCATTGTGACAGTTAATTGCGCATCTGAGTAGTTTCTAATGACATCTTAAAAAATACATTACCACTGATGTAATACAGTTCTATAACAAGGAGAAGTATCGTAAGCATGTCTTTGATAATCAGAGCAGGAACGCTGGCTGTATTCTGTTAGACTGTAGCAAAATGAGGAAAGATTATTTATAACTAAAATCTCTAGCAGCTGTTTTAGTGGAGACTGAAGAAGTAGGATGCCATGATGCTCCTCATATCAAATTCTTCTCAGCTTGTTTTTCACACGCAAAAATGCATCTAGTACACAAGTAATACTTCTGCAAAAAATGTGCATATCTTCTTTATACATGTCCAGTATATATTACCAGTATAATGGTGACACGTATTCAATAAAATCAAAACTATTCCATAGGGAACAGAGAAGTTCTTTATTTTGTGTGGCCCAGCACATCGTAACTTTAAGGATATACAACATATCGCTGATTTCAGTAGGGCTGCTTTACTGTTGAAAGCCACACAGTGACAGAAACACCGTGTTGATATAAAATTTAAACATATGGGAGGAGCCTGGTGGAAAAGGAATAGCGGTAGGGAATACTAAGAAATGGCAGTGCGGAATTAAATTAAGGGACAGCTCATAGGATGACTGCTAAAGCTGATGCAATGACAAAGAATCTACGAGGGGAACGACGAGATGAGTCATGAGGAGAAGGTATCCCATTAGACGATGGGATGAAGCTTAGACTAGCACAGCAGCCTTTCCACCGCAGTAAACATTCAGTTCCAATTGCCCCAATACATAGGCTCACATATAGGCTTGTGTTTGGATTTCACTAACATGACTCTTATGCCACAGTAAATCCACTTAAATACCCAGCGCACGGGGTTGTCTCCCCAGCATTTCTCTGACTTTTTCCAGTAGTTTCACAGTACTTCCACAGTTTCTTTACATTCTTCTCCCTTATTTCAGCAACAGCCAGATCACAGTTTCTCTGCTGGCTTTATACAATCACAGGAAACACCAGCAACTAAATGAGAATATTCTGAATGTGTTTACAGAATTATTGGAAAACTGGTTGTAATGCATATAGTTCATTTAACGTATATACTTTTTCTGTATGTAATTTGCTGAGCAATGGTCGTCTTAAAAACACTGCACTTCATTAGAAGAGTACAAGACTGCTACCCATATTTTTAACCTTTTTAAGTTCAACGTAGCAAAAATATTTTGATTAAACAGCACATAGAGCCCAAGATGGAAGAATTTATTTGAGATACTCAATTTAACAGTTATTCTTGGAGAGCTTTCCGTAGAGACTCCTTTTCAGAATAATACAAATAGTCTATAATTAACATCTGCACACAGAATGCTGGTCAAGAATAGCTTCCTTATTTTGTAATAGCTATTCTAGTCACGTTCTTTGTGTAGAAAAGCTTTTAAGAATTTTGTGGAAGTGCAGCATGATTTCAAGACTTGGCTGCTTCTTAATGATCTCTGTAACTCATAAACCAAAGATTGCCCTCATTTCGCTCGGTGCTATTTTAGATAAATCTACATTCTTACGTTGCAATGGAATTCTTTCTCCTTTTAGTGAAGCTTTCTATCACAAATGAAGAGAGTTGATGATAATTTGTTCTAACAATACAACTTTACCTCTTTTATTATGGTACCATCACTCTGTTAAAGAGCTCTGTGCAAAAACTGTTCTGAAAAATAATTCACAAAAATTCTTTGAAACAGCGTAAGCCAAAACTCTGACTCTTCCCTTTGGGAACATTTCGTTTTTCTTAGCTAAAGGATGATAAAACTGAATACGAATATATTAACCTATATTAAGAAAATACTTCTTTTGGTGATTTCTCCACTCAAAATAGGTTTCATCTTGCAGGGGAAACAAAACCAAATCACCCTAGATTTATTTTTCTACACCTTGCATGCTGATTTCTAGAATAACTTTGAGAAATAATAGTAAAAAATCAGCTCAACAAATTAGACCTGCTAAATGGTGTCCCTGCTCATTGCAGGGGGGTTGGACTAGATGACCTCTAAAGGTCCCTTCCAACTCAAAACATTCTATGATTCTATGACTCTATGAAATGTGGTAACAAAGGTGTCGCGATGTAAATACTCAAACACATTACAGATAGGTAAGAGAGGAAGTTGACTCTGATTCCTTTTCTCAAAAACATGCGTAGGAGAGGGGGAAAAGTAGTGCGCTACAAGAAGAGAACTGGCTGTTTAATTAACACTTAGAAGAGTAGGATGTTCACTCCTATGTAATCACTCATCTGTCATGGCTTACACACGCCAAACTAGAAGACAGTCATAGGAGAGCTAATGAACATTCATTCTTGCACTGCCATTAAAAAAGAAGTTTAATGAAAGGCAATGCTTCCCTAGTATATCCCATTCAGACATATCTCTACTCATTGAATTTAAGATCACCTAGTGTAACCCTAGTTTCATGTAAGCAAATGCATGTTTTTAATTGTGTTGATGAGCATGTAGTATGGATGTGTGATGATGTGTGAGTGGCTCATCTCTTGTTTGCGGAGCGAAAGCATCGAAAATTACAGTTCCGCACCACTTTTGCCTTTTCTTCCAGTGCATTCCCAAGTACAGTGTTTAAGCTTTTTAGTGTCTCTTAGCTGATCTACAATAGCAGGTAGCCCAGCAAGGTCGCTGATAACTGTGCCTGGTTATGACGAGATGAGTGTGTGTGTGTGGGAAGATTTAGGATCTGGGACCGCTGAGGGAGAAAGTAAAAGCCATAGGAAAAAAGCACTCCTGTGCCTAAGTATACCTATATCTTTCTTTATATGGAGAGTTGGAGGGCTGGTTGTTATTGGGATTTACATTGTTCAGGTTTTGATCAAGAAGACATGGTTGAATATTTTTCCATATTTAAAGAAGAAGAAACAGATTTTTTCATATTTCTAAAAGAGGAGTGTTGCATTTGAGGTGGTCAGTGGTACCATTTGAGACTCGGTGCCATAGCCTGTACACCTCTTTTTTCCAAGCACACCAAATTGCTGCCAAGTATGTTTGTTCTAGTAAGTGCTGAAGATGGGACCACATAGATGTAGAGCGACTGTTCTGGTGTGCTTCTGGACAAGTTGATGGAAATCTGTTTTGTAAAACCGCTAAAACAGATTCCATTTAATTAACTAGCTTAATCACCTAAAAATGTATTTCATGCTCCATGTCACAAACTTTGTTTCTGAAACTCATTGATGGATGTGCTATGTCTTTTTTGTTGTGCCCAAACTAGCAGCCCACAGTACACTGAACCTGTCAGCTTGAAAGCCTTGCTCTTTAGTGTGAAGAATTATCAGCAGCCATGTGTAAGTGTGTGGCGAGGTTGATATCTACAATTTAAGTGTTGCTTTAACAACTGGAGTATTGCTTTAATGGCTATCCACTCCTTTAGTTACAGTAGGCCTCGGCTCCTTTGTACGGCTGTGGCATCTTGTTATTTTGTTTCACTGCTTCATGTTAATTGCTTTAGCTCCTGTCTGGGAAAAACACATCTGATTTAGCTAGCAGTTTATCTGCTTGTTTTGCACTTTGAAACTGAAAACTGTGAGCAAGTATAGTTTTCAGAAAAGAAGCAAAAAAAATTCCAGATATTCTTTTTTTCCATGAAGCTGTTGTTGATGGCTGTTTAAAGACAGGGTATGCCACAGATTAGTTGTCTTGCTATAATGAAAAGGATTAGAGCTCTGTGATAGGACACTGTATCTCTATTAGACTGTTAAAATATTTCATATCTAATGTGTCAGCCAAACTTGAACCAGGAAAGCCAGAAAATATGAGGGTAGAACAAGATAACAGTAATACAAATTACTTGTTCTCAGTAGCTTTTTTCTGCAAATACCCCCACTCCATTTTCTGGAATGTCTCATGTAATTTTATCTTTGACTTGCAAAGTACAGTATTAATACCATTTTTTTCACCTGAATTTGCAAGATTCCTGTCACTGAGCAGACAGTTCAGTAGCAATCAAAGGTACATTTCTAAAAAAGATCCACCAAAATTGGGGGGCATGGCAGGACGTTTCGTGGTTCAACCTAAGCAGCAGTGGGGAATGCATTGGCCACGATGCTGATGGTGGTAGATTCAGAGTTATTTTGCCACGTGTGCACAAGAGTGTGTATATGAAGCTGCACTTTAATAACTGAAATAACATGAATAAAACATAATCTTTCAGCAATAGTGATCCTGCAATTTGTATCACTTCAGTGATCTTGTGTTCAGCGCCTTGTACAGCGCTGCCACAGTTGTCTACCTAGAGGGTAAGCAGTGAGAAATGGATGGGAATGGCAAAGGGAGGGGCAGCAGTTTTTAAGCCAGTTTTGCTTTTGAGGCAATCTAGCTTTCATGAGAGCCACGAACTGTCACGGTTTGTCACTTACCCATTACGGTTGCATCTTTTACTATGGCATAAGACCACTTCACGGGGTTACTGTTGCCTTGTAGGGCAACTTTGCGTTTTCTTCTGCACATTATAAAATAACATCCACAGTTTTCCTGAAAGTCAAAAGGCTTTATGAAGTCTGACATCTTGTAATTATTCTTGGACAGTCTTTCACTTTTGTTACCTGTCTCTTCTTGGTACCACAAACATGCTCCATGTTGTGACATGCTAAAAGCTGCTGGACTTCAGGCAAACCCTTCCCAGAGTACTTCTCAGTTGGAAGGCCTTTGTCTTTTGGCACTGAGGGATCGATAGCTGGGGAATTGCACTGAGCCTTTAGATGTCCCCCTTAGGCTGCTGACAGGGCCATGTTTGGCAGCTGAGAGTAACCCCCAGCTGGCTGACAGCTCAGTCTATGGGGTTCGAGTGGACCCAGGGGTTTTTTACCCTCTCACAGAAGCCTCAAGTAAATATACTGTAGTAAACAGACAAATGATATTACAGCTGTGAGCCAACTGTGTCAGCATGAATCAAAAATAAGCTTGAAGATGGAACATTTTAATTAACCTCAAATCTATGCCACTGTTGTTGTTCTTTTCCTGCTTTTGTCCAGGGGCTGTAGAGATGCCAGCTGAACCCTGGGTGAAATTTCCAGCAGCTTTGGATGTCTGTTCATTTCCACTGGGGGGGCAAGGCTTTGCACTGTCACTCTGTTGGCAGAGGGCTATGAACATGCTTCTCGTGTAGACTTCAGTGTGCTACAAGTCCCAGGCGGTTTTTAATTTCATTGTGCTTCCAGGGTGACACCAAACAAGTGGAAGGAGGGACCAGATATTCTAGTATCACTTCTCTGAAGATTAAGCTGAATAAAAATTTGCAAATACTTATATAAAAGAAGATTTAGAGATTAGAAAGTGGCAATTTAAAAAAGAGACACCTATGTGTAACAAAGAAGTGTGTGGCATCAAATAGGATTTTACTCTTGTTGTCCAAGACTTCCTCTGAGTGACAGAATAGGGTTTGTTTCTGTCTTCCATTCTCCAAACATTTTGAATTTAGCTCCTTGCAGAGTAGAACTGTTCTTCTTATACTGTACATTGTAAATTTGTTTGGTTTCTTTTTACTGTTTAAAAGAAAACAATTAGCGGATGTGATTATTGACCACATACGATTCCTCAAGCCATAGAATAAAAAGTTAATAGAAGAAATGGTGTAGTTGAGCTATAACAATATAAATAATAAGCATCTTTGTGTTTTGTCAAGCCCTTTCACCTCAAGGCTATAAACTTTTACACTAGCAAGTATGTAGCCTACAATAAGCCTGGTGCACTAAAAAATAAATTGTATTTAACTGGGTTTAGAAAATGAGCAAGCAGGATGATTGACTGCTGAAATTCTTAATCTACCAAATAGCGTAACGAGGGGCACAAATAGCTACCGTACTCGCACAGCTGTTTTTCCGGATGAGAGCCCAGGTGAGCAGGGAAGCCAGTGCCAGGTACGGAACCAGGAGGAGCCAGCTGTCCCACCGCTCTGCAGACGTGTTTCCACAGTGGAAAATTCTCTGCCTGTTGCCGGCCCTTGCCAATATTAACACATTTATGGTTTTGATGCTGGGTTTAATTACATCCTTTAGCTCTTAATGACACGAATTCAATGTAACTCTTTGACATCGGCATTCTTGATGGCTGTTGTTGTATCTTTGCCAATGGGGATTGGGCTGAAGACCACCATCAGCTAAACTGTAAAGCGCTGAAACAGATTCTGAGCTATTTCACAAACTGTAATAACTTTGAATGCAAGCCACGGTGGTCCTACCTGGGCAGCAGCTAGTTTGCGCTTGGCTTCAATCTTGTGGGGAGGAAGGGCGATGGGGCGGTCAGTGGTGGCGAAGGGGAGCTGGCAGTGGGGAGCGGGAGCCGGGCACCAAAGACCCTTCCCACCAGCCACCGGGCGGTTCATGTTAATGCTGTAACCCCAGCGCTGCGTACCTGCGATCCTTGCTACAAGACGGCTGAAGGCCGCCCAAAAGCTGCTGGTTTCGGGGCTGACCTTGCCACCTGGCGAAGCGAGGCCTGTTGGGGCAAAGGGCAGGCGGAGGGGCTATGCGTTACACCCGCGGCGTCGCGGAGTTAACGTGTACGTAACTGGGCGGCTGAAGAGGAGAGCTGAGCGCTGGGGGCGCGGAGGGCCAGCTCCCCGCTGGGCTGCGGGCAGCCGCCGGCCCGCCTCTCGCCCCCGCCCGCAGCCGCCCCGCAGGCCCCGCGCTGCGCTTCGCGGCGGCCCCGGCCCGGGACCTGCGGTGCCGCCGGCGGCGGCGGGGGCGACGGGCGGAACCGCGCTGCCGCCGCCGCTGTTTCCGACGGAGCCGGGGGAGGAGGCACCGGGGCGGCGGGACCGGCCGGAGCAGGAGTTGGGCCGTCCGCTGCCTGCGGGGCGGGCGAGAGGGACTGCGTGAGTGGGGGGGGGGCTCGGGCCCCCGGCCCGCCGGGCTGAGGAGGCCGCTGTGGGCGCGGGCCGGGGCGCGGCGGCCGTGGGGACGAGGCGCGGGAGCGGTGGCGCAGAGCGGGCGCGGACCGCAGGGGCCTGTCTTCGGGAAGAGCCTTTGCAGCCGGCGAACGTCATTACGCTTTCGTTGCGTCAGAGTTTTCTGTGGTGACTTCATGCAGGCATTGCAGGGACCTAGAATGGACGGGCAGCAGGAGCTGCGAAAGTGCTGACCGTCTACACATGGAGACAGACATGGATCAGGCGTGCGGTGTCATGTCTAACTTTCTGTAGAAACGAGCATCTTATAAAGAGGCCTTAAAAACTCCTTATTGCTTGTTTTATACCAGGGTGCATCTCCACGCAGACTGTTTCTCGTCTGACATCAGATGAAGTGATTCAGATGCGCAACGAGCTCTTTACCAAAGAGAAAGAGAGACAGTTATCCTTGTATCCACGAATTGAGAAAATCGAAGTAAAATACACTGGGAAGTCTCACCCTGGCAGTGTGTTTGTGATGAACAAAGCTTTGTCTACTCCGTACAATTGTGCCATGCGTAAGTGAATGGACTCTTGAACTAACGTCGTGCCACTGGTGATGAAAATTGTGCTGTCGATCAAAGTCCTTATTGTCCAGATTCAAAATGTTAATATTATTGGCATTTTGATGACCAAGGTAACGGACATGCATTGAGAATATTTGTAGTTGGTATGTTTAAAATCCATTTGTACTAGAATACATCAGCAGAAAACGAGTTAATTTTTGGAGGCTCTATTAACAAGTGAAACTTGCAGTTTGTTGTTACAAATGCAGGGTCTACACTGTTGACTCTGAGGAGTATGGTTAATAACTGTGTAATACTTTTTTCATTTTCTTTAGACTTAAGTGAATGGCATTGCAGGAAATCCGTCCTAGCTCTTGTGGATGGTGAAGTCTGGGATATGTATAGACCCTTGACCAAATCATGTGAAATTCAGTTCCTAACTTTCAAAGATGAAGATCCAGAGGAAGTAAACAAGGTAAGTCTGTATCTTATCCCATTGTAGGTGAGCCTGATTATGACCACTAGATTTTGTGTGCCCCTTTCAGTTCCATGTTTTGTCTGCTTTCTTGAACTCGTTTGTCGTGAAAGTACAGATATTTTTAATAGCTGGTTGGTACATCATGGTTATTTGGACCAGGGTGTGGGCTGGGTGATGTGCAGGCATCCCTTTCAACCTGAATTGTTGTATTATCCTATGATTTCAGATTTAAAGATCTCCAGGGAAACATCTGGCTTGCATTTTAAGTGCAGTTTTGATTTTTTTTTGATTGATTATATGGACAATCATCTCCAAATAGAAGTTCAAATACTAAAGAAAATAATGCTTTGGTTTACAGTTAGGTTTGTGCCTAATTCAGTTAAATGTTGGTGTTCTTTTGGAATAAATAGCTGATATTCATCTGGTATGGGTTGCTAGCTTCTAGGTAAAAAATCTGTGTTTTGAAATTCTCTTTACAGGCCTATTGGCGTTCCTGTGCCATGATCATGGCATGTGTGTTAAAGCGGGCGTTCAAAGATGAGTACTCAGTGACTCTGATTAAAGCTCCAGAAGTGCCAGGTGATATAAGTGTTTTATACTGATTGTCTTGTCTTTCGCTGCTTCTTAAGTGACTGTCTAATAACGTTACCAAAAAAATCAGAGGCTCCTTTTCCAATTATTGAAGGTACTTAGCATTGATTTGTGTATTACATGCTGTTGATGTAGCCTTTAATTTATAGCAATCACACTGAAAACAATTTTGTTATCAAAGTACAGAAAATTGGTCTGTGGCAACTGGGTTTCAGACCATGTAGGATTTCATAGGTTAAGTTAGTAACTTGAGAACATAACCTTTTTATTGTTGAGTAAGGTATTTAGAAGATGTGATGTGTTTCTGTGAAATTTGCCCTAATACATAACCTTGTGAGCACTTGAGTTACTAAAAGTTACGACGTGTACATCAAGTTTATGGAAGATTATTGAAGTACAAACCGGGTTAGTAACAACTTTTGCTCATCTGTGACCTGATACAGATTTAATCTGCCATTTGACCGTATAATCACTGCTGAAAACTTTGATGGATTTCTTGAGATCATTTTGGTTTTCTTTTCATTCATTTTGATATATTTATAAGTGTATATTATGGCAATAAAATATATACTTTATTACAAACATAAATATTTTTCTCTTCGGAATTGGAATTGCAGTGATCTCTGGAGCTTTCTGTTATGATGTAATTTTGGACAACAGACTGAATGACTGGAAACCAACAAATGTAAGCACAATAACTTCTTCCTCAAAAAGTTATGAAGCGTACATCCTTGTCCAGTAGTTCTTTTCTAATGGGGGAGCGAGGGCAGTGAGTTTTTTTTTCTTTTCATAAGGTATATCTACACTAGTATTTTATTTCAGCTCAGGAGTACTCTTTGGAAACTAATCTCCACATTTACCACATACTGGCTTTCATGGCAGAATGGTCTCAGAGCATGCAAATTGGGTTCCTTTCAGATGAAATTAAACCTAGAACTGTCTTCCAAATACTTACAGGTTTTAAGCTTATGGGTCTTGAGTAGCTCTAGTCTGAAATGCAATTCCCAGAATAGTTGATGTGGCTGTTGGGACCTCAGTGCCATCTTTGCTACTGTACAGATTTGCTCCTACTCAGCCACTTGTACCTGGTAACATAGATGCAACCATAGCCCTATAGCCTTTGTGTGAATAGAGCCCACTGAAAATCGAAATGTGTGTAATACATGTATTTTCACCTAGGGGTTTACAGCATAACAGTTTATTGCTGTAAAAGAACCGTGAGCACATTCAGCTGAAGCTTTCCTTAATAGCTTGCTTATATTTCATGCTGTTCAGTAAATCTAATAATCTAAAATCTTTAAGTCTCATAACTGTTTAGCAGCTGGTGTGATCACGAGTGCTTTACTCATCTGGTGCCTATTCTTGTTCTCATGCCCAAATACTAGCAGAGTTATGTATGGCTAACAAAGCAGTGTTGGTATAATGCAGAATTTTTCTTCAATATGATCTTTAGTTGAAGTTACTTAGTTTGAAATCTTTTCTAAGTGACATTATAAATGTAGTGTCTACTAATAACAACTTCTTATTTATTGACAAATCTGAGTATGCAGAGCTTTGGATCAAGGTGATCAATGTCTATTTATTAATTATTCAGTACTTTTTTGTTTTGATTCCATCAGAACAGAGGTCTTTTTTAAGTGGAATCATGACTCTGGGAAACAGGATACACAGGTGAACATTTAATGGTAGCAAGACCATATAGATTAATATATTGATGTTGGGAAAACCTGAGAAGTTTAACCCCAACTAATGTGTATAGTTTCTGATGGAAAAAATGCCTGTTGATCTCACTGGTCGTTGAATTAGTCCATTCAAACAGTGATGGTCTGTAACAATCTGTTGCAGATAAATAGTAAGAGTTACAATCCTACAGCAATATTGTATTTAGGATCCTTAGTAGACAATCCTTATTGTTTTGACTAATATTTAGTGTTTCCTATGCTTTGCCTGTTCAGTACGGCTGTGAAACAGTGGTGACAGTTTTATATGTATCAACTGTTTTTTTAGGACAACTTCCGTTCTCTTACAAGGGATGCTGGAAAGCTAATTCATAAAGACCTGCCGTTTGAAATGCTGCGTGTTGAAGCAAAAGTAGCACGTGAAATGTTTCAACATAACAGGTAAGTGTCTGTTAATTAGGAATTAAGTTTGTGCTTGTTTTTGTGAATCTAAAATAAGATGTGACAGGTGAAGTAAGAAGGTACTTCTCTCACTACTCTGAATGAACATGCCTCTGTTCTCTTTGTCACACTACCTTACTTCATTTTTAATGTTCTTTCCAGGGGCCAACCCCAGGCACCTTTGCTGGATGTAGTTTTGTGACAAATGGAAAGACTGTAGACTTCTTAGTTTAACAGCGAGCTTCAAAATTTCATTACTTTTAAATTGAAGCTCGCATGGTTAGACTTGGCATTCTAGTTACTCAGCCTTTGCTGAAAGGCTTTCATATTCAAAGAAACGTAGGTTTTTCATATCTTGGTATCTTCAAATGAATGTTTGACGAAATGCAGTTTTTAAGACCTGCAAGGGTAAAATGGGTAAAATACTCTGGCCCGTGCTATAAAAGAAGGCTTGTTCAAAACCGTCCAGTTTTCTCCACTGAAAAAACACCTAAGCAGTGTTTTAGGAAAAAAATTCTCTGTTCCACAGCTTTTTGGTGGTTAGAGAGAGGTGGGGGGAAATGATAAAGAATTTATAGTTTTGTGAACCAAAATAAAATTATGCTAAAACTAAAGTTGCGAAAATAACTAGGTTTTTTAGCTTAATAATGAAGATGATATTAATGTGACATACAAACTAGCATCTCTCTGCTGTGTTGGCTGGCAAGTGTTGACGGCAGGTGGGAGCTGACTTTTGGTAATAGCTTTAGACATTGTATGTGTATTTGTGTGTGTGTAGAAAGAGCAGAGGATGCTTTGCTGTCTTGCAGATGACCAGCTGTTGAGGACTACACATTGCATAAAATCAGTTTAGGTGATTGGATAGAGTCTTCTAGTCTTACATGTGACTTGAAAAACTCTTATTTTAATTTGAAGTAATAAGTTCATTTTATCTTTTTGAATAGAACTTTGCTGAGAGAGCATGGTCCTCCTTTAACATATAAATAGAATAGAATAGACTATTTCAGTTGGAAGGGACCTACAATGATCATCAAGATGGATGACTGACCAAAAGTTAAAGCATTGTCCAAATGCCTTACATGCTGAGAGGCTTGGGGCATTGACCACCTCTCCAGGAAGCCTGTTCCAGTGTTTGACCACTCTCTTGGTAAAGAAATGCTTCCTAATGTCCGGTCTAAACCTCCCCTGGCGCAGCTTTGAACCATTCGCGCACATCCTATCACACGATACCAGGGCGAAGACCTCAGCACCTCCCTCTCCACTTCCCCTCCTCAGGAAGCTGTAGAGACCAAGGAGGTCGCCCCTCAGCCTCCTTTTCTCCAAACTAGGCAAGCCCAAAATCCTCAGCTTCTGCTCATGGGACATTCCTTCCAGCCCTTTCACCAACTTTGTTGCCCTCCTTGACACATTCAAGGACCTTCACATCCTTCTTAAATTGTGGGGCCCAGAACTGCGCAGAGCACTCAAAGTGAGGTCGCATGAGTACTGAATACAGTGGAATAATCACCTCTTTTGACTGGCTGGTTGTACTGTGTTTGATGCACCCCAGGATGGGGTTTGCCCTCTTGGCTACCAGGGTATGTTGCTGACTCACACTGAGCCTGCTGTCGACCAGCATCCCCAGATCCCTTTCTGCAGGGCTGCTCTCCAGCCACTCCTCTCCCGATTTATACTTGTGTCTGGCATTACTCCATCCCAGGTGCCGAGTCTGTCATTTTGACTTGTTAAATTCTGTCCCATTAATCATATCCCAATGCTTCAGTCTACCTAGATCCCTCTGCAAGGCCTCTGGTCCCTTCAGGAGAGTCAACAGCACCTCCCAGTTTGGTATCATCAGTAAACTTGCTAATGGTGCATTCAAGTCCTGCATCCAGATTGTTGATAAAAATACTGAACAGAACTGGCCCTGGAGTTGAGCCTTAAGGAACACTGCTGGTGACCAGTTGCCAGCCAAATGTAGCCTCACTCACTATAGCCCTTCAAGCCCTGCCCCTCAGCCAGTTCTTCACACAGTGCACCATGAACCCGCTCATCCCATGGTTGGACAGCTTGTCAAGAAGGATGCTGTAAGGGACAGTATCAAAAACTTTAGTAAAATCCAGAAAAACGATATCCACCGCCTCCCCTTCATGCACTAGGCGGGTGACCTTATCATAGAAGGATATCAAATTAATGACTTGCCCTTTGTGAACCCATGTTGACTGTGCCTGATGATTGCTTTATTCTTTAAATAGTACTCAGTGTAATCTCCATAATTTTTCCAGGAGCTGAGGTTAGACTAACAGGTCTGTATGATGTGCTGTATGAAACATGCCAATAGGTGTTGTCATATAAAATTAGGAATTTAAACCTATTTCAAAGCTCACGTAAATACAAGCATGATTTTTAAGAATGCTTCTTAAATCGGTCTCTTAAGTATTCTTACAAGAACTAGGTGTTAAATCTTTTTTTTTTTTGTCTTGTTCAGTTGCAAAATGGAGATGATAGATCGAAAAGCTTCTCAGAATATGGAAGGAATTGTAACATTACATAGGTGAGCAAAAATGAATGTCATTTTGTAATGATTCACTGAAAGATTTTATTATTTTGCAACTACTCTCTGCAAGTGAGAAGAGTAAGTTACTTGTGATTTTCAATTTAGAAATCACTTGTATTCATTGCTGTCTGTAGTCTGGCTTAAGTTGTTGGGGTTTTTTTATACAATCATTGTTTTGCGATACTTAACACTCGGTGGATCTCACTACATTTCTATTTCTTGTTATGTTAAAGGTGGTAAGTGCCAGAGAAGTCTTACTGCTTTAAATGCTTTTATGTAAAATCTAAATAAATCTCTAGAGCTTGACAGATTAAAATACAAACCAAATACTACTTTGAAAATAAGAGTTAGCATTGTATAGTGGATCTTTCTTCCAAAGTTGTCAAGATCTTCCTAACTGGCAAGCTGCTGCCTCGTAGTGGTGGAGATGATAATGGAGCTGGCTTCTGGGATACAGCGTAAGATACAAAGTTCTTAGGCTGAAGGCAGGAGGCTTGTATTGAATCTCAGGCATGTAAAAGAATCTGTGACTAGCTTAGGGCAGTGTAGGATCTTCAGTTGTCTAGATGTCTAAATTGTTCTGCATTTAATTTTGGAGTCCATGTCTCTCTAAGGGAACAGATGTCTTTGCAGTGATGGTTCTTTAACTTTTAGAAAGATGTTGTCAGTTGTTCCTCCTTCCTCCCACTCTCTAGCTTGCTTAGTAAGAGGTAAAGTGGGCTTACCTACTGATTTGTGAAAGAGGTTTGTTCTAAATGTTCTGCTGCACATCTTTTTTTTTCCAATTTTTTTAACCTGAAAGGGAAATACCTGTGCAGGTTGTAAACACTGTATTGTAGAAAATGTGTGATCTTGTAGACAAATCTTTTTCTGGTGAAGGACAGAGTTGTCCCACTTTTAAAGCCAACATGATGTCAAAGATTTGTTAAATCTAGGATCCTCTTTCTAGACTTGAAGTTTAAATTTCATGAATTCATTTTACGAAACTGTGTGACCTGTGCTTTTGCTTCATGAAACCTGGAAATGCTGAACTGGGGATTTGTTTAGATTTGGTTTGGGATTTGTCTGGGTTTCTTTTCATCTGTTCTGTAGATAGGAATTTGCTAATCAAAAATTAAAAACAAATAAGCTTGTACTTCTCTCCGAATGTATTTGACATAGTTTGTTTTTTTTTCCCCCCTCCCGTCAGGTTTGGTGACTTTGTAGATGTTAGTGAAGGCCCTCATATTCCAAGGACAAGTTTCTGTTTCCAGTATGAGATAACAGCAGCCCATAATCTTCAGACTAATCAATCTGAGCTGATAAGAAGGTTCCAGGGTGTGTCCCTGCCAATCCATTTGAAGGTAACTAATCCATTTTATACAGGTTTTCCTTCTTTAAGTTAGGGCATTTGGCTTACTTTCTGTTCTTTATTGTATGCTGTGCTGGTAGCCGAATGTAATTCAGAGGTGAGAACAGTAGCAGAAAGGGAAGGCCCGTGATTGTGACTATGTTGGATATTTGGGATTTGTTTTCATGGAACTATTGTGGATGTGCAATCAGAAGTAGAAAAGTTTGCATCAGAGGGCCCTTGATGTCACTTTTCAGTAGTGAAAGTGTTGTTTCGGTTGTGCAATTTCTGCATGGATATTTCATTTACCTTGCCTTAGTTAGTTGTGCATGCTGGTCTTCTGAAATTGAGGCTACTGACAGTGTTTATTCAGATAAAGAAGGAAAGAGCAGAACTTTAAATTCATGCTCATGATAAAGGATACCGTTTCAAAGTCTTCTGTGACATGAAAGTAAAACTTAAGAACAGTAACAGAAAAAGTCCTAGCACTAATCAGTCTTAAACAAAGGCTTTGCAGAGCTATAGGTGGAGACAGGAGTCTTTCTTCCTGTTTCTTTTGACTTACATGATTTTGACCTGTAGTCTAGCGCATGTGCTATTGTCTCACTTGGGGAAGTTTCCAAGGGACAAGTGGGCATTGGGTTCCTTCCCTCATCTCTGTGTACGCTTCTTCGTCATAAGATTTTAATTCCCATATTTGCCCATTACCCCTCAATGATTGCACACAATGAATGGACATGATCAGCAGACATTTGTTCCAAGTACCCCAAAATGATATGGGCAAATTGGACGCTGAAATCATAAGCTGTAACGTCTGAATTGGTGATTGTTATGGTTTTTGGTGATCATTTCTGTACACTTGTCAGAATCTATTCTGTGAGAAGATTTTTATTTTTACTTTTGGCCTCCAGTAACATCATTTAATGACATTTAATACAGGCTCACCACACCGTGTGGCACAAGCTGCTGGAAAGATCGAAGAGGCTGGTAAGTCTTATTAGCAGTGAGGTACAGCTTACCAAATATTAAGATATGCTGTGATAGAGTAGAATTTGAATGATTAGAGATGGGTAATATCTTCACGGACATATCTTTAGGAATAGAAATGTTCAGAGGTGAAGAAAAATCAGATACACATGAAATCTCTAAGTTGTTTTTTATTATCACTTTAAACTATATTAGTATTTTTCAAATTAATCCCTAGAATTAATCTTGGTATCATGTGTGTAAGATTTAAAATTATTTTTTCCTGTTTTAATTGTGAACATGAAATAAAAAACCTAAAAATTGTAATAATGTATTTACACTTACCTAGATTTTAGGTGGTAACAAGTTTTCTGCCACAGGTTTGGGAGAACATAAACAAACATGTTTCTTACAAGTAAATGCAGGGATAAAATCTAATACCACTGGGTGAACCTAGGTGGAAGTTAAAGGGGAGATAAAAGGGAATGCTATTTTAGTAAGCTGCATAAATGTGCTAGTTTGAGTATTTTTTGCCTGTTTAAAATCTGCAAGGAAAATAAGAGTTTCTTGCAAAGATACTTCTGATAAACAACCAATGTTTCAAAATTGAAATGTACTTACCCAAGAGAAGCTTTACAGTGACTGAATAAATGCAAAAGGCAAGTTTTTAAGATAAGTGGAACTATAAAATATCATAAGCCACATATAACTAGAGGCTCACTTTCAAGGCATGCTTAAATGTGGGAAATCTTCATAAGAATTAAACAGCAGATGTTTTTGAGCCTTCAGATCAAATATTTTACTTACTTGTGTAGCAATAGAGAAAAAAGTGCTGTATGTTTACTGAAACTTGTTAGCCAAGGATGTGCTTGGAGCCTAACCCATGATGTTTTTCTATGAAATTAGTTTGAAGATGCTTGTAATTCGGGTTGTTTTAATTTTGGAGACAATAATTGTCTTTGTAGGCTGTCCTGCCTTGTTACGGTGACAGTATGAGGGGAGGATTTCCAGGATCAAGGAGGATTAAAACATATTTAAAAATACAACAGAATTCTTATGTTTCTGCAGGTCACTGAAGAAAAATATTTGGAAGCAGCAGCAGACTGTCATGAGACAATAGATGGAACTGAAGAAGGAAAAACTGTATCAATTTAAATTAACTTTAACTTCTAAATGTACATAATAAAAGTGTATTTTTACATGTCTTATTTGTGCTGTATATAAAAATGTCTTGGCTAATTAATTTGAATTCTGTGGGCCTAAATCACAGATAGATACAAAGCCAGGGCTTTTCAGTCCACTTGAATGTCATTTTGGAAAAAAAAAGAAGGGGGGGAGGAAGAAAAGGTAATGTTTTATTTGCAACAACTCATCTTGGAAATTACCCTTGTCCTTATCTCAACAGTAGTTGTACGTGTCCAGGTGTTGTCCTTTGTGATTAGTACAGTTTAGCCTTCAGGCTGTAGTTGAACTGGTAGCTGAAAAGGCCACCCTCTTTATCTTGATATAATTTCAAGACCCCTTATTTAGTCTTCCATGAAGAAAGTATTTCTTTCTAATTTCTGACTTGATGTGTTTGTTTGTTGCTGGAACTTTCTGATGAAATTCCCCAGAGTTCTTTGCCTACTGCAATAGAAAGTTGAGACAAATAGTACCTACAAAAAAAAAAAAAAAAAAGAGAGAAAAAAAAAGCCCTTTCAGAAGCCCATAAAGGGTTAAGAAAGATTATTATTTTACTCATTTTGATTTCCTGTCAGAATTAAAAGTAGATACTCTGTTGTGTTTCCGGTTCAAAAGACTCCATTCAGTAGATGACTGTAATTGCCATTGCTTTACTAATATAAAAATAGCAGAATGTAAAAGCTGAAATGTTCTTTGACTTTCAGTATTTTCTGCTGTTCAAGTGCAGTTAAAGGTCATTTTCCAGGATAGTACCAGGAATGTAGTCAATTACTTGCATCCCCAGTGTAGTAAGATCTGTTGCGCATTTTCATTCTTTGATATTCAAATATGGTGAGTTCAATTAAATTTCACAAGAGATGTTAGATGATGTTTTCTGACATTTTGTGTTTTCATCCCTAGCTCATTAGAGCTGTTCTCATTATACCAGAGGAGATTTTTATTACTACTTGAAGTGTGAATACCTTCTCTGAATTTTATCCCAGTTACTGTTTTTACCATTGACTGCATTGTTTGCTCTCTAATCGATTGACACTATAGTTTCCTAAGAGCAGGGTAGCAGTTCAGTAAAGTACATTCAGGTAAGGAAATCTTAGCTTAATCAAACTAAATAATAAATAAATGCTGAGTGTGTCAGAGCACAGAAGAAGAAATGCAAGTGGTAAAAGCAGCTTTTGGTGAAGTTGCAGAAATCTGCTTAAGGTATGTGTTAAAATATGTGTGCTCCTATGCATTTCTGGGCTTAGTGCAGTCATTAGCTATTCAAATTTACTGGCATACAATGAAGTTTGAAGTCTATCAATACGCTAACAGGCTGTGAGCTCTGGTTTAGTTTCCTGTTAAATACAACACATCTTTATGAAGTATAGCTCATGCCTTCTCAGACTGCTTGAAAAACTGATTTTTTTTCCCTCTTGATTAATGTTGTAGAGGACTTTTTATAATATCAGATGCTAATTTTTTAAAATAAGATTCTTGGTTCAAGGTTTACCTTAAAAGTACACACATACATTCTATATATTTTCTTAAGACTATAAAGGGTCTTTGTGCTGAACTTCAAATATTTGTGTTTCTTTTAAACCTAACCTTCCAGAGCACACTTTGGCTTTGTACCTGTTGCCCTAGTGCTACTGAAAAAGGAGGCATTGGTTCGCATCTTGAGGAACACAAAATTTGCTGGGTTTTTTGGAGGTACGTGATCTCTCTGGTTAACCCAATGCCACAGTGAAATTGTGCAGGTGGGAACTGATGTAGGGGGCCTCTTCCAAATCCTAAAGCAGTTACCTCACCAACCCACGCAGGCTCCTCATGTCTGCTCTGTATTTTGAGGATCCAGTTCAGAATTCCTCCTGGATTCCACTACCTCTAAAGAAAGGTGAGAATGCTGCTTCCCCTTAGGAAATTGTTTTAACAGGAATTTCATGTTTCAAAATTTGTTGGTGGGTTTGTTTTTTTTTTTTGGCAGGGGGGGTGTGGCGTAATCTGGCTTTTATAGCATGCAGCGTAAGAAACTATTTGAAAGGCACGTAGCTGGGCTGAAAAGTCTGGAGAGGGGATTTCCCTTTCCTGACCTGTGCTGGGTCTATGACAAGTGGGTGTGGGACAGGCAGGGGAATTGCCAGGAGAGGCTGGGGAGCCCGTGGGGCCCCCGCCGCTAGGTGGGAGTGGTGGCTTGGGGAGGAGAGGATCTGCCTTACTGGCGGGAGGGCAGCAGGAGAGTTGCCCGACGGGGACATGAGTGAGTCCCCATGGAAGGGACTTTTGCCAGTGCAGAACTACAGTTACTAAAAATGCTGTTGAGGGCTGCCAGCTGAAGTTTACACGAGATTAAGCTTCCCCCCCGCCTGCCCCATCCTTCCCCAGAGGTCTGTGTGTAAAAAGGTGGAAGCTCACACTTCTGCAGAACTTGGTGCTAGCTCACATCTCGCTGACGTGGGGTCCAGAAAGCCCGTCTTCCTTTGGGAGAGATGGAGCTGCAGGACATCTTTTAAAAGCACTGGATTCTCACACAGGAGGGTCGCAGTTAAAAGAGACTTTGGTAATAGCAGGTAGCGACCACTTCTTTCTTGCCAGCAGAATGGTGGTGACAGCACTTTCCAAAGAAGCAGGAAATGTGGATCCAATTTCCTATTCTGTCACAGGGGGATTCAGAGCAACACTTGCAGGGGGAAACATCTTTGGGGGACAGGTCATAAGGCACTTGGAGTAGTCCCTACATGATCTGTATGAAGTGATGCCACCAGTAGAAAAAAAAGTCCTGAACATTTCTTGGATGAGCACGAGAACAAATTGAAACAGTGCTCAGTGCTCATGGCAGCCACAGAGCAACAGGGAGATCTGGTCCTTGAGCTCAGGACCATTTCTGTATTTTACCATTTCTATATTTTATCTCCGTTGGAAGTAGCCAAAAGAGACCACTGTAGGTCAGTTCAAAAAGAGACAGGAAAGTAGATGCTGTAATTTCTCTATACCAAATGCTATAGATCCCAGAGATTGCAGGGACTGGGGGAAGGTAGATGGACAAAAAAGACTATAAGATTAAGCATAGTCACCTCCTTGGCTATTTCTCCTTTTTATGAAATTGATTTTCAGGTTTAAAGAGGCAGTTTTTCCTGTATCCATCCAGTAAAAGAAATGCAGAGCCTGTTAAAAGTAAGGAAGACTCGAGGAGGAGACCATACTACGAAACACAGATGATGGAGAAAGAGGAGGGCAGGGTGACTTAGGCCAACGTACATGATCAGAAGATGACACTGGCCAGATTCTGGTAAGGAATAAATAAGGAAGAATTATTTTTTTTTTTTTTATGATAGAGGTGGTGAGACACTGGAAAAGGTTGTCCAGAGAAGCTGTGGATACCCCAACCCAGGAAGTGTTCAGGGGCAGGTTGGACAGGGCTTTGAGCAACCTCATCTAGTGAAAGATGTCTTTGCCCAAGGGTTGGGGGGGGTTAGACTAGATGGCATTTAAAGGTCCCTTCCAACCCAAACCATTCTATGACTACAGGGGAAAAGGCAGGAACTGAAGCCTTCCTCCTTGTTGCACATCTCAGTAGTAACTCCATGGCTTCTCACATTCAAGTTGTTCCTCCTTCTACCTCTTGTTTGAAAGAGAGTTGAAACTTTTCCAAATTATTTTTCTCTGAGCTTAGGACTCTTGAGCCTTCTCTTTTAATTATTGGTTTTAACCAAAAAGGAAACTCCATACCAAGGTTAAAGCCACATGGTGTCTTGATCCTAAGAGGTGGCAGTAGGAAGGTTGAGCCGAGTCAGTTCCAGCTTTGTGTACACATTATCTGACCGAGTGCGATTTTTTTTTTTCCCAAAGAAATATTCTGTAATTCATGTTATCACGGATTTTGGAGATAGAAAGGCAATTATGGTTTAGTCTGACTTCCTTTATAACAGAAGGAATTAAATGTCAAGAGAGAGTTATTTTTTTCTTACCAAGGAAGTAAACTCTTCTCTGGGAAATTGAACACATGCAAGTGATGAAAACGCTCAATCATCAGCAGACATCGACTCCTTTTATGACAGCAGCTAGAATGAGCTTCCCTTTCTATTTTAACCTCGGGCAAGAAGTAATCTCTTAGTGTTGTTTGGTAACTTATCTAATGCTGTACCACTCAGCTTATTGCAATACTTCGTTATATTAGAAGTCACTGAACTTGCTAGTGCAGCTACATTTATTTTATTAGTTTTTTAAGGAATCCAGACACAGGAACTCAATATCATAGAGGCGTTCGATGGGAAGAGTTGGCAGTGGCTATTTCTTGAAGAACACCAACCATCTGAAAATGGTAATGCTATCACGCTGTGGTCTTTCACAAGATTTAACCCCAGTCATGGACAGCATTAACATTTTTTCAGAGCAAAAAGAAAACCTGTTTCTTCAATATCTGCTATTACAATATCTACAATTTAATATGCCTGCTTTTCTGGGGAATTCGTTGCGCAGCAAAAATACATAAAAATGGTCTAATGACCATATTTGTATCTGCTATTTATTTCTTAAGTTTGAGGTCACTCAACCTATATTTTAAAGAGAGAAAATGTAAGGGACCATACGTTTGATTTTTATAGTGTGACTATGAATCAGAATGGTAAGTCGCAAGACATGTTTTCTTCCTTAATACACCTTCTATTGGTTTGTGTCTATATAGGATGGAAATGGGAAGTCCAGGCTGGGGAGTGGAAAGGTGGGATGAAGTTAGGAAGTCCCAGCTGGTCATTGTTTCAGCACTGTGTCATTCACAAGCACCGAGGATGGCACCGTACTCCTGGTGCACCGCTGTAATATTAATTGCAGCCTTTGAAGAAGAGAAAAAATCTCTTACCGGTTGCAGGCTTGGGGTGCTGTGCAGTAAATGAGACTTCTTTGAATGCATTGAGTAACCAAGGAAAATATCAAGTAACACCTTCCTTTTGTGAGCACAATTGACATAATGTAATCACTCAATTAATACTTCAATTTAATCTATACATCCCATGGGGGAATTTAAGTTGTGGAGGCAAGCTCGCCAGCATCTCCAGGTTCCTGTGTTTCCCAGAAATCTTAGCTTTAAAATTGGCTTTCAATGTCAGTCATGCAGCTAGGTGCTTCTGTAAGAACTGCAACAGCACCAGAGCAGCACCGGGCTTGCTGCCAGTTCTCTGGTAATTGCGCCGCGGAGAAGACAGGCAGCAGTGACCTGCGAACCTGGGACTTCCCTGCTCCTGGGGGGCTCGGGGACAACCTTGGCTTCAGTAAGAGAACTGATACCGCCAAACTGCCTCAAATGGAGCGGGAAATCAAACTGCGCTGTGCTGTTTCACCCTAGTCCCAAGAAATGAAAATGTCTATCAACTCTACTTCTCTCTTTTGCCACAAATTCCTCCCCACTTTCAAAGCTGTTTTTCATGCAAAAAGACTAGGAATACATTTTTCTTCAACAAAACGTGCTTTGACACATGAGAATCCCCTCTCAGAGTTACAGCCCTGACTTTGGAAGGGACGAAGCTGGCTTTTGCTTTTTGGTGGGCATGGCCCCTGGCTCTATGTGTCCCCAGGGGAGCTGCTGAACTTACAGGCTGATTTGGAAAACATTTATGCCCTGCAGCGTTTCTGTCTGAGTGGAAAAAAGTCATATTCAGTGAGACGGTTCAGATGTGAGACAGTTTTATATGTGAGGCCATTGATTCATAAGTGTCTGTGGTCTTGAGGTGCTCTGTAAATCATACCTCATGCTGGGGGTTCACAGTCGAAACACCGCAAACAGAAAAGGGTATATGTATTGATACAGCACAAATATTAATCTTACTGCTTAATTAATGGTGAGTACTTTGAGGGTTCTTTTTCCCCTTCTGCTCCCCCATCAAACTAACCTTTCATAGCTAAAATTCATTAAGCAGATTTACTTGGAGCATAAGATAGAGAGTTTTAAAGACAGGCTCTGTCACTGAGTTTTTGTGTGACAGTGAGCATTCGGTATGTATTTTGACTTTCCACAAAATAAATCAAAATAAATATAACAATACTTTCCTATGTCTCTGGAATTTTCTGAGATCTTATTTCTAAAAAATTGGACTGCACTGGTAATCCTAGAGTAAAATAAATGTGTTTTCATTTTCTTCTAGTGACCCATTGACCCACTTCTCCTAATGAACTGGCAATAAAATCTCAGAGAAACATCTTCTGTTGTTTTTTCTCTTACGTATAATAAAATTCTATAGAAATGAATAGAATGCACAGTTATACATGCCAAAAGTTTAATTCATCATTTTTCTTTCCTAAATAAAATGAAGAAAGGAAGTATTTTTTGTGGAAAGTAAAACCAGAAAACCTGAAAAGCAATAAAGCAAAATATAAAGCAGGTTGCTGTGCTCAAAATGTTACACCTTCTGCATCCTAGTAAGGACTTACTGATACACAAAGCTGCTTTTTTCCCTGCTTTTTCCAGTGACTTTAAACCTAGTAAACATTCTCGTAAACATGCCTGTGAGCAGAACTCATCTTTTTACATGTAGAACGGAGGTTTTCCCAGCATAGTACTGACTGATTCACGATTTCTGTTCTCCTCCCACAGCAGCAGTTTGTTCCATGTGAATTCTGGTAAGAGGCATGATACAGTGTTAATGCTAACATGTAGGAGTCAGTCAGAGGTAAAAACCCCTATCACGATTAGCATTAACAACATACAGCCTACAGAAGAACTCCAGAGACTGGAGTATGAGACATAAAGAAGTGAAACCACTGTTTTTTTCCCCTTGATATACCTACAAAAAAAAAAAAAAGACAAAAAAAGAGACAGAAATGCATATAAAAAATTATGTCAGAGAAAGGACAGACATCAGAGGGAAAAAGATTGTAGTTAAGTACAAAGCAGCCACCTGCTGTACATTTAAAAACAGTCAAAACTGCAATGGTTTTAGTTACTTCTATAAGAGAACTAGAGTACATTCACTATTCTTCTTCTCTGAAGGACTTCCATCATTCTGCTTATTCCATTTTTGTGTTGCTTTACTTGGACTGAGCAGAAGGAATACAGATTGTAGCACAGTCTTCCCTTATTTCGTATCCCTTTAGATATCAGGTAATGAAGACTTTTAGTATCAGCCAAGTTCTTCAAAATGTTAAGAACCCGAGATAAAGAAAAGCAAAAATTACTTGGATTTGATTTACTTAAATAGACAAAATACCTATCAGGAGAGCTGTCTGCTTAACAGGATGTAAGAAACAGAGCTGAGAAATAATCGTTTCACCGGTATGCGGTGCTTGTGATTAAGCAACAAATATTCCTTTGGATTCTGGAATAAGTGAACACTGAGTGGAGAGAAAACCTGTTGGACAGATTTAGATGCTGGTCTAGGATCCATATACAGTGCTCCTACACCCTTGTTACAGTAGGCTAGAATGCGATTAATGACTATGTTTGTCTGTGTTGAACAGACCATTGTTTGCTAATCGTTTCTTAATATTAACCAGTCACTGATGCTTTGACCATAAAATTAGTAAGTGCTGAATTTTTTTGAACCAAGTTGAACATTTTTTTTACTTCTTTCAGCCTATTATGAGCTCTCTCCTGAAAACCATCAAGGAAAACATAGCTTTAGAAATCAGTAATTCTAAAAAATATTTCAGAAGTCTCAAACAAATTGCATAATGGAGCATAAATGCACTCAGTAGAAGAAAGATTAGACAATCCTCATTGTATATCCAATTATCTGAAATTTTTTTACAATTTTCAGTTACTTACATCAGTAATAAGGATGGAATAGTTGAGACAGTCATTCCAAGCAGGTTTAAAAAAGCCTAAATAATGCCCAGTTAGTTCTCTGCTAAGTATGTCTTGATCGAAATATATTTTCCTTTCTCCATCCTTCTAAAATAGAGTATCGGCTCCTGGGTAGAGTTCAGAAATGGTTGAATCTTGTTTGCTTTCTGTTTGGTCTCCCAGTAACCACTTTTTTTAAAAAAAAAATTACTGTTGTTCGAGAAAAAAGTAACAGAGAAACAATACGGGAAACGAGACATTATATATAAGATGCAATTTTGGAGATCTTTTTTGTATGTAAATTTAAAGAAACTTATGTATATAACTTCCCTACTCTTACTAGCACATGTTTTAAGAGGAAGTTAAAATGTCATAGTAAGACTGTGATCTAATTTAGAGATTTTAGGGAAATTACCTTTCACTTTGTGCCACTCTAAATGAAACCAGCCAAGTACATGGTTGTGATATGTTATGTGGCAAACAAAAATTCCAAGATGAATGTAAAATTTTGGTAGGCAGAAAAAAGTGGTTTAGAAATTTCCAAACCTCAAATTTAAAATGATGATTCAGAGCTCTGATGAGTGTTCAGGCTAAACTCCTACTGAAGTCAGACACTGAGACCTGTGGTGTAACATTTGCATTTGTGGGCAATGAAGTGAACAGTTTCTAAATCTATATATCAGTACTCCTAAATGTTGTGTGTGCATATGGGGTATGTGTGCGGAGGGTGAGGGGTGCAGGTCAGGGGAGGAGGATGTGACACGCAAGTTAAGGTATTCATTTTCTTTTTTTTTTTCAGGAGGAAAGCAAATAAATTAATACTGCCAATAAAAGGCTATTGTATTATCTGAATTTATTGTGTATTGAACCTACTTTGAGCGGGGATTTGGATTTGATGACCTGCAGAGATCCCTTCCAACTTAAAATATTCACTGATTCAATTATTGCACTTTTAATGTCCCTAAGTCCCTGACTCCCTATTCACTTGCTGTCACCCAGTGGGCATACATCTTTACAAAAGGCTTGATGCAAAACATCTGTTCCTCTAGTGGGAATGCTAAATTTGGCTTCATTAAGCTCTGAATCAGGATTGCACTAGGCAGTAGGACAAGAGCTTTGCTACAAGAAACTTCTGTCACTTCAGAGTCTGTTGCCCAAAAATACTTGAAAATGTTTGTAAATTTGCACTATCTTAAATGTATTCCAGGTTGTTATTATTTAAACCGTGCTTCCCAAACCCTAATTCTTTCATACCTTTTTAGGATTTGCTAGAGACTGCTACAGGTTTTGCTAAAAAAGAGAATATTTTATCTGTGGTTTGCAGCAGCCATTTGTGGTTGATGGCACTTTCCTCTTCAGTCTGCCTTCTCCTACCTTCAGTCTTGGAGAAGGCTTGTTTTTGAAATCGGTCAATTCAACAGATAGAATAAATGTTTCTGTAAAGGAGCTGAATGACTGCTGTGCTTGCCCATGCCTACTTCCAATGTCACTGTTGAGCAGCGAGGGAAGTGAGAGACTTCAAGGCAGCATTTGCTCTCTGCAGCTTTACTCCAGAGTCAGCCCTTCTAGGCAAAAGTGGGCAAGCAGGTAGCCATAACCACAGACAAACCTTTGTCTTCGGTGCTTTTCTACTCCCATGATCTTGGATTTATGTAATGAAGTAGTTTTGTCTAGGCTGGCACCCTAGCATTTTAATTTTGGGTTTAAAAGCTACACAGCATCCCCAGTGCTGCAAGCTGTGTTGCTTCTCTGTGTGAAAGGCAAAAAAAAGAATCATGCTTTATCAGGAAGTGGTGACAAATGACATGTGTTTCCTCTTGCTGAACCCTTGTAACAGACTTTTGTACAGCTGTCAGATTTCCATTACATGAACAAATACAGATACTGCTGCCTGTCTTCTCACACAGCTCTAAAAATGTGGCCTTGCCATCAATGGAAATGATGACCAGCTACTCATGTTTAAATATAATAAAATAAAATCCCCTATTATTTCCCTTGCAACATTAAAAAAGAAAAAGCTTGTAAGATCTGATGTGATTTCCCTCTTCCTCTTTCTAGCACTATCTTCCTTTAGACACTAACATCAGAATAACCCATTTATTCTTCCTATCTTATCTGCTGATCTCTGGTCATCAGGTCCCATCCACTCATTTGTTTTTCTGTTCCTTCATCTGCTGTAGTCACCTCAGATAGGTGTGTGTTTTAATTTAATTTTCAAACTTTATATCTGCTTTCATTGCTATTGCCTCCACAGAAGCTGTCCATATCAGAACTGATCTCTTAGTCTAGATGGTCTACCCTTTGATTATTTTATCCCTGTTGACAGTCAGACATACATGAAAATGTCCCAACTTGCCTTTTTGTGACCGTTCTTTCTTGGTTTTCCTCCCACCTCTGTGTGCATTCACTTCTTACCACCACCTTTTCTGTCAATCCTATATAGAAGTGACTTATTCCACAACTATGTTCCTTACTGTACTTCATCTACTTGGAAAAGGCTTCCTAGAGAGGTGGTCGGTGCCTCAAGACTGGCAGTGTTTAAGAGACATTTGGACAATGTCCTTAATAACATGCTTTAACTTTTGGTCAGTCATGAATTGGTCAGGCAGTTGGACTGGATGATCATTGCAGGTCCCTTCCAACTGAAATGATTCTATTCTTTTCTATTCTATTCTATTCTATTCTATTCTATTCTATTCTATTCTATTCTACTTCTCCTCATACTTTTTTACAGACCACCCTCCTTCAGACAAATATTTTTTTTCCACAGTTCTTTTCTCCTATTTCAAATACCTCCTAAAAGTCAACATCTGATATGACAGTTTCAAGAAATCTGCTAGTGCTTTCTGAAGAGCCTGTGAGGCAGTTGGGATAAACTGAGAGGCGGGATGAACTATAAGCAATAAAAACAAAAGTAAAAATAGTAAACATTGACAAGATTTTTCTCTGCTTTTGTATACATACACACATATATATAATTAATTTCTTCTCTTTGTAATTTCCTCAGTATGTGACAATATTTATCTTCTTTTCTGTTGCAATATTAATGCAACTGATTGAGACCTTACTGAGACGTATGGAATTACTGAAAAATAAATGTTGACTAGTAATTTTACAGACTACAGTCATTTTACTTTGCAATCTGTCTTCCAAAAGGTGTGAGAATGGACATCATATTCATAGATATTTTTGTATTTCATATATATCAAAGGAAATCTATGTGATATTGAGGCACTTAAAAAATCTGCTCAAGTATAGGTAGCTCATTGTTCTCTAACCTAGGATTTTCTTTGGTCAGTGAAATATCAATGGTTAATCAGTTCATCCATATCATAGTCTATATCCAGATTCCCTTCAGAAGGAATACCACAAGCACAATTCAAACTACTTAGTTTAAATGCGACAAGTGCTCATTTGCCCACCCATTGTACTGTACCTCAAGGGTCTGAGTGGACTTACGCTGGTCCACTGATGGACTAGAAACATCCAGCTTGTTAGTCTAGTTATGTGATTATTAGCCAGTTTTGCCTCTCCAGTCCAAATGACCAAATTCTTATTTGCCTATTGGTCAACTAGAGGGGATCCTTTGTCATGAATCTGGAGTAAAGCTCAACCTTTTGTCTTTGGATTGGTAGCAGGAGGACATGCCAGCTTTGGTAGAACTCCCCAGTATATATTTTTTATGAAAAACACATGCAGGTTAGGAAAGTAATTCCAACTCTGCAAAATTTGGCAGCCAATTTAGAAAAGATAAACAGTGTTCTCCAAATGGCAAAAAAAATTTAGAATTTTGTCTTTTGGGGAGCCTCATCTGAAGGTGCTTAGGGTTGTGCAAACACCTGTTACAAAGCCCCTTTTTGGTCGGAGGGTCCAAGGGAGAAAAGGCAATTCACCAAGGCCAGAAATCTGCAGTGCTCATGCATGTGAGTATGTACGCTCACAATCATGTTGGAGGAACCAGACTGTGATAGACCCCAAGCCCGATGCTTTGAAGTTAAAGAATAAAGACTTACACTGACCGCAATAGGCTTTGAAACAGACCTAGTGAGCACCAGTCTTTTATCTCTATTTACCTGCATATAAATGAGACAAACTCACAAGCACAATGTCAGATTACCTGCTGAAACTAAACTAAAGGCCTGATTCTGGGAGAAAAAACTTGAAGGAGCTTCGCGGTCTTGAAAGAGTTGTGCCAGCAAGCAGGCTGTATGTATAGCTTTGTAGGGGACATGAGCTGGGCCTCACATCACCCACCTGCAGCCATAGAAAAATTAGGTCTTCAGCCTATGCTGTCTATCTGCGTATCTTCCCTTAACATTCACCAGAGAGAGAGAAAAGTGGCAACTGGCCAAAGGATAACATGCTTCACCTATTTTACATCTTTCTTAGAATGTGGCAAATTGCCCTCTGGAGATGCCTATTTCCTTTTATTTGTCAAAACTAAAATTTGGTATAGTATATGAGAGTGGCTTTTGAATCTGTTTTCCTCTGCAGTCATGAAAAAATCTTTTTTGTAAAAAAAAAGACCAAAATGAAATGTACCAGTTTCAGAGGTCTTTTTGCCCTTCAGTAGCAGAAATCTAATTTTGACTGAAAAAAGAATTAGGGTTAATGTAATTACCACATTCTATAATTCTTTTAATCACCTACAAAAGGTCGTTATACATAAACAGTACACCAGACATCCATTTTCAGGTACCCTATTTACATTTTCAGGAGGACTTTAAGTCCTCTATTCTCCTCTAATTTCTCAGAAAGTAAAGCTATTTGTTTTAAACCACTTAGAAAAATATTGAATTAAAGTCTCTTACTTAAGAAACTGGAAGAGCTCCAAAGATGTGTATGTAGATAGAAGAGGCTTTTCTCTGCAGAAAACTTCCCTCTAAAATAAAATGCCCTCAGTACCTCTATTTCACTTTGAGGATCATGTAGCTAGATTTTTTTTTTTTTTTAATACTGTATTTCAGCTATTTTCCTTGTTCCTTTCTAAATTAAAAATCACCATATTAAAAAAACAATAAAAGAAATTATTAATCTTAGATGTTGGCTGCCAAATCTTAGTTCAGAGCAAATTTTTATGACCAAATTAAACCTTGGAGTTTTCACCAGACAAGAATTAATGCTGACCATGGAGCTCCTTTTTTGCTAGTATGGATATGCCTTTCAAGAAACTTATATGAAGTTCTTATATGGGCATTGTAAACATCTTCATTTGAAAAAGAATTAAAACAAACCATAACTAAATGATGCAAGTCTAATGGGTGTACTTTAAAGAAGGCATTTCTCTGTTGCTTATTTATGACATGAGAACCAGAACTTGTCCCATGTCCAAAACTACTTGTTTGGCCACAATTAAGTAAGTCCAACTAGTCTGTACAGTTAGTTTTCCCCACCTGAAAATGTCTCTGGCAAGCTGTAGGCAAGAGAGTAACTGCTAATTAGTTATAAAACTCTTCCAAATAGATAACTGAAACACTTTAGAAATTATATACCCTATTGCATGGTCTTCTAAACTATTCATCTCAAAACAAAAAAAGGCAGGGTGCAGGAGCTAGAAAGCAGCATGCACCCCCCATGTCCTCTTAGCTGTCTGCAGACACCTTTCTCACGTGTGCTGTCCCGTCAGCTATGTGAGGTGTAGCCACCTAAAAAAGTGCGTGCAAAGACAGCTAGGGGACTGGGTTTGTATTCACTCGAGACTGGTTGACCATGTGTAATTCTGGATGGCTGAAGGCATATTTCCATAAGGACGCCTGCCTGCGTACTTCTGCATGTGTACAGATGTTTGAAGTTCAGCCTCTCTCACTTGTGAGGCTTCTAAACCCTGCCCTAGGGCCCCTTCCCTTGGCCTGCTCCCATGTCCTGTAATATACAAGCTTCTCATTTAAAAAAACAGAGCACACACGAAAAATAAACAAAAAAGCCAAAGAACCAAACTGAAAAACCTACCTGCTATGAGGCAGTTTCTTTACACAGAGATGCAAGCAAAACCATTGCAGTAAGAAGGCCACAGACTTCCTTTGTTCCATGTCACAGGTTAACCATGATCACTGAGCTTGGCTTGCGATTTTTTTTCTTCTAAAGAGAGAGAAGGAGAGTGAGAGAGAGATATAGAAGTAAGGCAAATGAAAAATGGGAAAAAAACCCCAAAACAACTGGGGCAGGAACAGTTGCCACAGAGGTCTGTTCCTCTGGCTGTCCGCCTGGTATCCCTGCAGCGCAAGTTAGGTGAAGAAAGCCCGCTCCAAGCAACTTGAGACCCTTTATAAGTCATGAAGGTGACTCATAACCAACCGCCTTGCCTTGCCTTTAGTAAATCCCCTGCTTTCCTTTTCTTAGAACAGAGCTTCAAAAAAAAAAAAAAAAAGAAAAATAAAAAAGAGAAAAACCCAAGGAAAACAGAAAACTCCAGTCAAACTGAGGATTTTTTAAAAATGCACCATGTACTTTCCTTCCCTCAGACAGCTTGGCATCAGCCTTTGAATTGAGTAATAATAAATGCAAATGATTGTTTAGTAGTGAGGGTACACTTTAACAAGTTAGGGGTATGTCGTGAGAGAGAGAGTTCATGCCAGTATCTTCAGAGATCTAACTGGAGAGGGAGTTCACCGTGGTGAGCTGTTTCTTACTTTTCTACTTTTTCATCCAGAGCTGTCCTGTATGGACTTTTTGTATTCCAGTTAATCCTGGCAGATCCATGCAGAAAAAAAATTACTAATGAGATATCAAAATTCTCCCTGTCCTCAAGAAATGTGCAGAGATGCCTGACAGCTGTAGCTGGAGCAGTTGCAAACCTCTAAAACCAGGGATAAGTTCTAGCCAAATTAGGGTGCACATGGAAGACTGTAAAACAGTGGATCATGGAAGCCTGTTATTAAAATTATATGGTGTTTTTAACGTTCTTGAAAGACCACTGCAGATGACTGGAAAGACAGGTTGGTCTAAATGTACAGGAGATATACATTTATACAGTTCTTAGGTTCTGAACATATTCCCAGAAATACCTGGTTTATGTGAATTTTCAGCAAAGAACGGAGTGGCTGCTGCCTCCTGGTTTTCCTCAGAGACTGTGTGTTGTACACTCTCAAAATGCTACATTTTTACTATGAATAACAGAATTTCTTTTGCCTCGCGCTTTGAAAGTTCAGTGATGCTTTAAAAAATATTTTCATTTCAGAACTCATTAAGGTGGCTGAAAGACAATAGTTCTGTGTGCCAGCCACCGAAATATAAGGAAATTAAAAAAAAAAAATCTGTCAAATTCCATCTTACCCTCATGCCTCATTAACAATATGATGGATTTTGGCTCCTGTGAGAAAAGTTTGAAGCTGTGGCTGCAGCACTGATGTTTCTCTGACATGTCCCCGACGAACCAGCTCTGAGAAACACAAACATTTAATTTTATCTCCAAGGTCCCCCGCTCTAGGGACATTGCTACCGCCCACGCTGCTGGAAGAGAAGAGGGCAGTAAGCCTGGCTGTGCTCTGACGCTCATGCGTCTAGGTGGGTGGGGAGGTTATGGCACTCATCTTTCTGTTTTCTTCCTATGCCTGTGGGCCAGAGGGAGACTGGATTTCTTTTGGGCCTTTACCCAGGAAAAAAAAACCCAAACATCGAGCTACTTGGTCGTCTCCCCCAAATGTCTTCTCTTAGTTGGTACTTGATGTAGGGCCAAAACCTGGGGACAGCTCTTATGGGGAAGAAGAGGGAGGCTCCATTTCAGTGGGATTAGGCCCTGGGATTGTCTCCAGTCTGATTATATTACAACACAAATATCTTAATTTTTACTTTAAATTCTTTTTTTAACTTGTATTTTTACTTGATTTTAATATAAATTTGAAACCTATATTCCTAAGGAGATGAGACTTATGAAATCGCACCTGGCATGCGTGTGTCTGTGTGCTGATCTGTTGGTCTCCTCTCTAATGTCTTGAAATCATGGGTTAATTTAATTTGAATGCCAATGACAGAGGGATATCTCAAGGATATGAAGCTTCTATGATTTTTGTGAAAACATGTGAGCAGATTAGGAAAGACCTTATTAAAATTCCCACTTGTGGAAAGGATGGTAATTGGAGTTCAACTCATTAATTATTACAGACTCCACATGGGAACTCAATTACAAATCCACAGGCAACTAGATTTTGTTCATTTTGCCACTCACAAAGCGGCCTGGTTTGTCAGGGATTATGTTAAATGCATGAAAACACCTGTTAATACATCAATAGATAGACGATTTGGGGTTAAAGAGCAAATAAAATCCTAATCTTGCTAAGAACAATATACATGGGTAATTTAGCAGGAAAGCTGTCATCTAGGCATTGATATCTAATTCAGGGGAGCCTGATTAGGGTTATGTGTGTGCATTTGTGTTTGAAGGCAGGCAATCAGCTTCGAAAGCCCAGCCCAACAGGTGCCATGGGATGGTCTGATGGCATTGCCATGGTCCAGGGCGCTGCTGAGGCTGTGCCATGCTCTCTTCCTGCTCCTCTGAGTCTCGGTCCTGAAACTCTTTTTTTTTGCATCTTACAGCAATTACCACTGTGGTTCTGCACTCGAGTACAGCACAGAACCATAGCAAAATTTCCTGGGAGAAGCATAAACCCCTTTGTATTTTCGAGTGTGTGAACATGATTTCAGTGGCTACACTGAGAGATCCAAAGCAGTAACGCCTTGCAAGAATGTCAAAAAGGACCTTTAGGGTCATTAAAAAAAAAAAAAATCAGTCTCTAAAAGCATGCCATGGAGTCTTTCTAGTTGTCCAGCATACATAGAACCATGCATTTCCTAACTCACATGGTAAAGATGGTTAAGCTTTCTCTCTTCTGCGACACTCTATGAGATACGCCTGACCAACAGAGGGCAATACATTCATACAAGCAGTAGACTCCAGTTCAAAATTCATGGAAATCAAGGAGAGTTTGAGTGTAGTATGACACTGGTCAGACCCATAAGACTTGATACTAATATCACTTGAGATGGTGGTTAGGACTCCGAATAACATCTATCAGAGACAGAAGCAGATCGCAGTTTGAGCTCTATTAGAACACGAACAATGAAAAAGGTGGAAACGCCAGATTTAATTAAAACCGTTTAATGACAGAGGTGCCATCTTCAAATAGAACTTGTTCATGAGTAACTGCAGGTGTTTAAAATACGGGTCACTGGAAAAGCTAATAACAATCTAGAGGCAGCAAGCTTCTCTTTTAATTAACTTCAATTTTCTTCAGACTTTCCAGACTCATCTTCTTCTCCTTTTTGAAATAAATTGTTTTATCCTTCTCATTTTTTTTGAGTTGAAAACTCCAAAATGGCTAAAATTAGGCTTTGCAATAAAAGCTGACTGTAGATTTGTATTTTGAGTAGACTTTTAACACTTTTATGGGAATTGTGACATTGATTAGACAAGATATTTTTGAACAAGAGGTCTTTAAAAGGTAACATTTAAATTAGCCAAAAATTATTGCATATGTTTTATCAGTTCTTTTCACACTGCCTAGTGAAGTGTCGAAAACGTAATTTGAGATGGATGTTTGGAGCTTTTTCAAACCATATCTCCCTGTTCTCCTCTATCCCTTTGCAACAGCCTCTGGCACTTCAACTTGTGCAGTCCTGGGTCTTAATGACAACTGAATTGCTTTTGCATGCAAACAGTTTTTTCTTGTGGGCACCAAAATTCTGACCAAGTTACTCTTTAAGTGCCTATCACTTCTTCTGTGATACCAAAATCCTGCTGGCGAGCCGTAGACGAGCCAGAACACGATTGCTCAGATCTTCCTTTTCTGATTCAAAGGTCATAAGTCCTAGATGCAGCTTTAAACACCAATGAACGGTGCCTTCCCTTTCTTTACAGTCTCTCTCGTTCATGCAATGGAGATGCTGCTTTCTAAAGCTGCCATGCAAGAAAGATGTTCCGGGGGACCTGTTTTCCAATGGAACTCGTGGCCTTATCTGAGGAACAAGGGCTAGATCCAATACTCCAGGAGGTGGGGAGGCTCAGGAAAAGCAGATGAGCTGCTTGTGGTCTCCGCCACTCGTGTCAAAACTGACTGAGAGAAATCCAGGAGGACATGCCAGAGCAATAGGCTGCACAGAGGTTTGAGTGCAGCTTGGAGACCATTCCAGTGAAAAAGCTGGAGATCAGGCTTTGAACATGAGCTCCAGAGCCCCCATGCTCAAGGCCCTGGAAGGAGGCAGCAGTGATGGAGAAAGCTGCTTTAAAAGTTACATCCTAGGGAAAACAGGTTCCTTCTACTTCTTTAAGGAAAGGAAAAGACTCAGCCTTGGAAAGCAATGAAAATTGGAACTAGTAAGGAGAACCCTAATACAAAAAGGGAAGGGATGTTACCGTGAACTGCCTTTGAGGTTGCCTTTACATGGCAGAATGGGCTATGTTTATAAAATACACATTTTAATGCATCCTGGATAAGTGTGACTGAATAGAACTCAGGTATAATTAAAAATATGTTTAATAATGCCAAATTACTGTGTGTAATTTTTAAGTACTTCGTGTTATATCCAGACATTGAAGAACAATGTTTGGATTTGTATCCTAATGGCATTTCTTCTAACAGTGTTCTCAACTTACAGTGGCAGCTCACATAGTTTCTGGATATTTTCGTTATTATACCCTTTTATTCTTGGGGACAACTGATGCCTTTTATTCCCAGACTTTCAGTAATTTTAATGTCTAGCAGTCTGTGAGATAGTATTTTAGTTTTTATTATGCTTAGCATCCATGCTTTGTCTACTAATTCTAGGAAGGAAGGCAATAAAACATGAATTGGAAAAAATTTTTACATTCTGGAAGTCTCTTCCCACTACTTTGTTGGTGGTAAAAACTGCTGTCATCCTTTCAAATATGGAAAACCAGAGGGAATATGAATATTACTGCAAACCACAGGGCCAGAGGACAAGGTAACCTGATGCTATACGCTTCCATCCAGTGCGCTTCTGTAATTCTCAAATCTTGCTGACATCACAGGGGAATACAATGTTTTTTGCTGATTATATTTATATGTGATTTCTGTGTATGAACAGCAGCTGGTTGGGATTTCTGCCACCCCTTTTGCTCAGAGGGATTCTGTCCACTATTCTGGTTTGTGGAAATCTCCTGTGGGAATCTTCTGTTTCTTCGGGCAGACCAGTTCCTCACACCGCGAGTGGTGCCAGGCAGCACACCTGGTACTCAGCCACTACTTGACGGCAAACAGCCCTGGACATGCACAGGTGCTTTTTAGTGCTGCCCCTGTGGTCCTTGCAGGGGTCAGGGTCCAGGGGCAGTCCCCTTGGTCTCTGTTTTGGGGGAGAGCTGGTGAGGAACGTGGGGGCATGACCTGCTGCTGGCAATGGTCCCTGCCTGTGTGGCACCTGTAAACCTCTCCAGCATCTCTTTCTCAGGAGGTACCAGTGAAGGGACAATACATGATGGGTGGAAGAGAAATCTCTGCTAGGTTTGGCAGGAGGAAAAGGGATGGGGGGAGATGAGCTTTTGCTAAATAATAAAAGATGCTTTTGTAGCAGAGTTCAAAATAACTGAGTTTGCATGTATCTCCTCATAGCTTTTTAAGAAATTCTTGGAGCTTTCCTGTTCAGCTATATAATATAGTCCACAATTACATTAGCAAGGGGTAGCCATTGAAAACATGGCTGAGGAATTTAATCACCACAGAAGTGCATTTAGTCTATGTTTAAGCTGGGACTACAAAAAGACCTATGAAACCTTATGCAGGAAAGTTTTATGTTTCTACTTTTTTCCCCTCAGCCTTTGTAGGCACATGACTCCTGCTTGGAGAAATGATCTTCACAAACCGCTTAGGTCTCTCACTAAGCTAAAACATCCCAAAGGTGTCTTAGCGGGAAGCCAAAGATGAGCTTAGACCTAAAACTAAAAGAGAAATTTTTCTCCCATCCTAGCCCAACTGTTGAACTTGCACTTTCACAGAGAAGGGGAAAACAAAACAGAGCTGTGCAGAAAACTCTGACTGCCTTCAGTGTTGTGGAACATCCTTCTACCTGCAGGTTATATGCTATATGCCTTCCTTACATGGCATTTGAGAACTACTATATTCCTTATAATAAGTACCCTGAGTAGTCAGGGAAGTACTTGTATGCCTTTTACATAAGCCACACAGAAAAATGTATAGATCATACACATGTAAGTGCCCCCAAGCACAGACCAGATATCAAATCCTTCAGTTCTTATTTCCTCTTGAAAAATCAGAATTATACTTTTGGGAGTCAGAGGAACATTTTTATAGATTATTGATCACTTAGGCTGAAGAAAACTGCCAGTCTGGGGAATTTATTCTTTCAGAAGTTTTATTGTATTTCTGAGGGTGGTAAACATGTTTTCAGCACAAGCCAGGTTGGTGCTGTGAAAGAAAGTGTGTATTCTCTTATTCCTGTCTTTCCCAAGACAAATGGTTCTAGATGTGAAATTGGAGTAAGGGATAGCTGACTTCAACAATAACCATTAACTGTTTGGACTTACTGAAAAATTACAATACACCAAAGGTACATGGGGGCATATCCTCAGCAAGAGAGTGGGAAGTAGAACAGCGAGAAGTTGTAGTTCAGAACTTATGAGAACGTAGGGCTCAGTACAAAGCAAAAGAAAGCCTAGACGAGCCTCATGGTTCCTCACAAGAGAACAGCTGGCAATATTTTACCTGAATTAGGGGCTATCTGCAGCTATTTGTGAGTCCCACTTGAAGGTCGAAAATCCTTTCCCTGAAATATGACTTACTCTGCTTTTGAAGATGGTTCTCAGCTGTTCTTGTCTGAGCTGCATCTGTGTACCTGTTCAATGGTTTTGTTTAGTCACTTTGCAGTATAGTCAGATGCAGTGAGATAAGGTGGTCTTGTAACGTGAAGTTCCTTCCAACCTGATATTATTCAGTGGTTCTGACAGAAGAGTTCAGTTCACTGTATAATATAGCACCGTTAAAGGATTTCTTGGAGAAGAAGGCAAAATTCATATGTGCAGAAAAAAAAATCTGATAAATGGAGTTAATGGTATGCCTTTTGGGTTTTGGATCTTGAGTTTAAGATCCTCTCTCACCTCTTATTATGGTTTAAGCTGAGGGCCTCTGTGCTGTCTTCTCCAGTTTGGACTGCAAAGTAGATTTTATTCATGGAAAATATTAGGATGCTTTTAAGTGAGTGGGTGTTTTGATAAACCATCATCTGCAGGACATAAAGAATTATTAAGTATTCCACAGTGCAAGTTATCCTTATTACAGTTCCAGACTTTCTCTTTGTCTGGATGTCTAGGGAAATTTAGATAAGGATTATGAATTTGTATAGCCTTATTCAAAGCTTCTAATCTCCTACAGTCTGTGTATCACTCTACCAATCCAGCAAGAGGTTTCAGCAAGAACTAATCAGAATTATCTACCGCACATTGAAAATTTAGAACTGGATCTGAGCTCATGGCACAACTCTGTTTCAGCAACATACTGGGCTGTCAAATCAAGAAGAAAAACAGATGTTTATTTTCTAGGCTGAGAGAGTATGCTAATGTTTAGTATGAAAAAAATATTTTGCAGCTGCTAGAAACAACACTGTCGTAAAGAAGGGCCACTTATGAAAACACCCACAAATATCTTTTGCGGATAAATAAAGAAAATCACCCAATGAGTAGAAAAAAGGTTCTTAAAGAAAAAAACCCTCCCTGCAAACATTGCTGTTTCCCATTGAGTCTGTTTTGTTTTTGTTCTAAGACCTGCAAATTTACAAGTGTGTAAATATATCATGTATTGTAAGGGTTAATGGATTTTATCTGTTTCTTTTATACTCACAGGAAAACTACTTAGGTCTATTTCCTGTAACATAGAGAGCTGTATCACACTATGAAACACTCAGCTGACAGTTTTATGGCAAGAAATGGAAGGACCCACTCTGCGAGAGTGTGCTTCAGAAAGAATAATGTGGGTGGGGAATTTTTACAAGCTACGTACAAGTTCAGAAATTTCTGAAGAAGTCAGTCTCCAATCAATGATCTTTCTTTCTGTAAAGTACATGGGATTTTGTGCGTTTTTTCAGTGATGAATATTTCCTTCCCAGAATCCCCTTAATGACAACACTGGTTGTTACTACTCAGACATAAGATTAAAAAAGAAAAAAAGATTGCCTGGCAATATGGTAATAAGTACCTTTATGTCACAGAGAGAGAGAGATGTTGAATGAAAAATTATGTTTGGATGTTTTTTATGCTCTTGTACATTCCTAGGAAAACTGAAAAACTTTATAAATATAAATCTGCTAAACATATTGTAAGCATGGCTACAAAATTGCATTTTCTCTTTAAATGTCAGTAAGGTTTATTAATAAATTCAAGGTTTTTAAAAGTAGCAATAGTAACAACAACTAATAATTTAATGCATAACTTACTTACTGAATAACAGTAATTGAAAAGTCTCATTAATTACAAGCGCTCTCCAGTCAAGAAATGTATGAATAGGTAAGTAAAACAAAAGCAACACATAAATAAAACAATTGGAGAGGGCTGGTTTCAGTGAGGTACACACCTCTGAGGAAGGACTTTAGGTGGGACAGTGTCACACTTAAAACTAAGTTGTAGCTGGGAGCAGAAACTCATTGGGTAGGGAGGAGCTCACTATAATGAATAGCACTATAACTATACTTCTATTTAGCTTTTTTGAAAAAAGGAAAAATGGAGTCTGCCGTTTTTCAGGTTGACACCCTGAAAGCTAGCGGCTGGAGGCAAGGCTCTATATGAGGGAGGAGCCCTAGGGCTCCTACTCACAACTTTCTGTAAGTGGCAATGGCAGAATGAGCACAACCAAGCCTCGAGGGTCTGAGAGCATGTGTTACCAGCATCAGGTTGTCTTGAGAACACAACTAGTAATTATGTGCCTAAAAATCACATTGTCAAGTCACATTAACGTAGCCTTCAAAGGAGAGACTGTGGTCTTCAATGGGGCCAATAGTTTTGCTTTGAGTCACAGCCTCAACTGATTTCATCTCCATTTGAGGCAGGAATGAAGGAATATATGTGTCTTGTTTGAAAGAGAGCAACACAATCCTGCACTGACAAAAAGTTACAGCTGCATTTGTAACAGCGTGCTCTGCTTTTAAAGGAGGACATGGTAGCACCGAGGACTGGATACCCTGTGGTTTTGTTCAGGTGAGGAGCACTTCCTCACACGGCCAGTCCTGTTGGGTTAAATAAGATTACGCTTGTGTCTGTTAACTGCAGGATCTGGACCATCTCTTCCTCCTACATTTCCGGAACTAGAGAAAAACAACAAAAAATACCCCAGACCAGAGCCTGACTCAACTGCAAACACATGAACAGGGAAGTAACATTGTACCTAATAAACTGGCCAAAAGTGTGACAATGCAGCAGAGAATATCTGTTATCCACGTAGGTCTTGGTTCTGTGAATGATCCATTGTATTTCCAAGCTAACTCATCCACCCGAGCATGGCTAACACGGGCACATACAATTGCTCCCCTGCAAAGTGAAGCTGGACGTGAGATTTGGCAAGTGCAATGCAGTTGGAAGTCTGGGATAATTGGGGGCTCCTCCCAGGGAGTCTCTGGCACACAGGCATGGTTGGAAAGCACTTTGGGGCACATCCCTGCTCTGAAGTGCAAAACTCAGGAGCCTCAGAAAGTCCAGCTTCAGCAAAAACTCCATGCATCTCTGCATAGCACGGAATGTGAAACCCCTCTGTAACCAAGGTTCTCCTGCCCTCCAGAGCTGCTGGAGTCTTTGCTAAGGCATCCTAAAAGTCATACTTTAATTTGGGGCAGTTTGGTGCTGAGGCAGTCCTAGTGGGAGGGAAGTGGTAACCTGGGGCCATAAGCCTCAGTGATCAGAGCTCACAGCGGAGAGATGAGCTGGCAGGAAACCAGAGGGAATGCTGCTTGCTATTTAGTGAAAGTCTTTAAATAGAAATGTTTCAATGAGGCTTATGGTCATCATAAAATTGCACTGTGTTGCAGGATTCTTTGACGATTCTATGTGATGTCTCCAAAGCACAAAGACATGAAGTCAGAAGTAAAATACCAGAACATTGATTTAGACGTGGTAAAAGAGGTTTTCCTGTTCCTTTGTGTGTTCTGCATTTCAGGATCATGTTTTCAGTGTGTTTGTGCGCAACTGTGAGGGCTTGCAAGATTCCGAGTGAAAGCTGGAATTGTGTTACTGCAGAATTCTTGAGTCTGGGTTTGCTAAGAAAAACATCTGATACTGCAACACTTCAGTGCTGTGCTCTGCTCAGCAAAATGTAGCCACTGCACGACTTCATTCTTTCAGCTTGTCCTCTCTTTCCCTGCATTCTTCTATCCTGCAGGAAGAACAGGTCGCAGAGTAGAGCAAGAAAGTTTGGTTTCAGCCAAAACATTTCCCTCTGTCACTTTAGCTCCATGCAGTAGTTGACAACTGAGCCCAAAGTGAAACTTAGGAGGGAAATACTCCCTTCTAATAATTTAAAACATCAAACACCTATGTTGCTGTGTATTCGATGCTCACAAAGAGATAAATTGCTGTGAATAATCAGTCATGTTTCCAATGTTCCAAAACTGAAAAAAAAATTTCAAAAATGTTTCTCAGTGAAAGAAACCACTTTGGAATGCCACATTCATGTCTTAGGGGAATCTCAAAGTAGCAATTTTATCTGAGAGGTCGAACGACCAGTTTGCATTTTTCCAGTTCTCTGGTGCACAACAGAAAGTTTGCTGCCAAAGCAGTGCTGATGAGATGAAAAAGGATGATCTAGTTGGTGGAGATGAGACAGACCAGAACCTGTAAAACTCTTCAATCTGAGGGAAGTTTGGGATGAGGAAGCTGGTTGCAAATAACAGCCCATTTCTTCTAGGACTTTTGCGATAAAAGATATAGCTCAGTCTGCTGTTGGAGGTTTGAATGAGATCGTTGTAAGTGCGTACATGCATATGGATATATCCCTCCCCTCTCCGCCCCAGCCCATGGCAGCGTTTGCACTAGGCCATCAGATGACTGCGTGTCAGATGGCACTTCTCAGAATACTAAACGTATCTATGAATGATTTTCAGGAAAGATAAGACAACATCAGCTGGAGGATCAGTAGATTTGTATTAATTTATGATCTAAGAAGACATATGCGGTTACACCACACACACACACTCTCTCTTATTTCCTGAGTCTCTAAAACTCTAATTGACGACTTCCTTTCTATAGTATGTGTCCACACTCTTAGCATAAAATGAAAAACCTTCAGGTATCAAATATTACCTGTTTCTCTGAAATTTCATCCTTTGAAAGATGAGCATTTATAAAGCAGAGCCCACAACTAACAAGAAGAAATGTATCTAGTATTTTGATGCCCACCACATGCATACCATATCCTCTTTTCCAAGTGACATAGCTTCATATGCAAAACTTTTAATTTCTGAAGTGACTCATGAAATGCATGCAGGCTCTGTTTATGCTTTCTTCACCTTCTTAAAAAGAATGCCAAACCACTGAACGTTAGGAAGCATTCCTACTTCATTTCTTAGAAGTTTTTGCTGTTCCCCTTTCTAATGAAGGCTGCCGTTATAGTTGTATGTCAAGAATGATTCATATAACACAAGATAAGTTTACATATGCCTTACTTTGTGTACTTTCACTTATTCATAAACTTACACACTCATTCTGGTTTTAGATTTTATTTAATTCCTGTATAAGGATGTGTGTTCATTTACTTATGGAAACACCATTTATCATATTGTGTAGAATTTTGTGCATAATATTTGTTGCCTGGGCACTTGGATGATTTAGCTTAGAAAAAACCCAGATGTTCAAAAAGGAATTCTAAAAACCAGCTTGTTAAGGTACATGTACTTTTATCTCCTGCATGTCATATTACAGGTGGATGGCTTTATCTTATGTTTACTGATGACCTAATTTTACTGGTTTAGGTGATTGATAGTAATTTCTATAGTAATTTATTTGCCCTGGTGCTGCAGGTGGTGATCTATCAGATTTCCAGATGTTTGCCAGCACAGGCTGCTGGATATTTGAAAATCCCGCTAAGAGATACCAGGTATAGGGCTGGGTATAACTATTTTAGATGAAAACTAGAACTGAGGAGGTTTCAATCCATAGGAAATGTCCATCCTTGCTAGACACTTGCTGCACATGCAGGTCAACCAGTCTGTTAGTAGAGTCCTTTGTTCCCAGGGACGTTCTAGGCACAATCGTTTTAATGAACTTGGGTATTCCTATAGGAGGAGGAGAATTCTGAAGTCCCTTTGGGCTTGAATGCAAGCAGGTTTAGACCTTTGACAGGGGATTCACCTAATGTAAGATGGACTTTCATGGTATTAACATCTGTGTCTGTGTTAGCTGCCCTGGATTCCTTGTAAGTCCTGTAAGTGGGAAGAAATAGACTTTTTTTTGACACAATTCATCTGGTCTGTTTTAGTTTTCTACTTTAGATGGGGATTATTTGTACCCTAGAAGACCTATTTATCTCCATGACTATATGATAAATCTATACTTTTATTTCCGATGCTGAGGTCTACTTATGGTAGACACTACATTTCTTCAGGTGAATCCTATTCACAGAGCCCAGGCCAAGTCAAAAGTTAACCAGAAAAGCACAGCAAAGCGTACTAACCCCAGCATCCTCCTCAAGCAGGGGGTTATATAGCTGTAGTGATTGAGATCCAGTACTGATCACCAATGGTAGCAACATAAACACAATTGCAAGGTTTTTGTGGAGTTATCCTACAAGATTTAGGGTGTGTATTTACTTTACAGAATTGCTATTTCAATTTTTATTTGGCTTTATTTTTATGATGTTGCAGATGAATACTTGAATTTGCAGTGATGTGATCTGAATATGGCTATAAGATTCCATGATTAAAAAATAAAAAATCTCAGGAGAAAACATCTGAAATCCATTCATTAAGGATACTAAATGGAATTTATCAATTTTCAGTTTTATTTACTGGTTCAAATACACCATCTGACTAAATGTACCTGTAATGATCTCTATTTGCCAAAGACTGTAAATAAGGAGAGAGGCTGGACATTTTCTGGCACTGTGGAGGGCATGCTTGGCAGGCAGTGGCTATAGCTAACTGATGAGTTTCGTATTTATGGAGTGCAATGTAAGGAAATGTATCTTGATCTAAACATCAAAGATTTCTGTGGATATTTATATGCAGAACTCCAAATTTGGATAACCATATTTGAGTTCTTAAAGGCTTGTCATGTTCAGATGATCATTTCTGTTTAAAGTTAGTAGACTGGATTTACTGCCTTTTACTGCCTTTACTCCCCTGACCTAGCAAAGCCACAGAGTGAAAAGGGCTGATAGGGAAGGAACCTAGTCACAGCTTTGCAGAAGCGCACATTATACCTTTATTTAGATGTGCATCTAATGACCTACTCTAATGTTGCATTCCTACCTCCTGGTAAATAAGTAAGGCAAAAGTTTTCAATTTAGGATTCAACCAAAGGAGGGTGTCACCTGAACGGTGCTCCACAGACATCAGCTTCGGCAACATTGCAAGTAGCTTGACTACACAAGGACTTGGCTGCCTGGATGTTTCTGTTACAGCAGCAAATGAGGTTCTTGTGGGAGAACTGAATTCATTCATGAGCTTGGTGATATTTTGTTTGAATGTCTGCATGAATACATTTGTATTATTTTGAGCACAGGGAATACTTTTTCTTACATTCTGGACTGTGGACTAGAGTTACCCCATACGCTAGGCTCAGAGCGCTGTGCCATGAAAGCAGTTGCCTGACTAGGATGTCACCAGCATTGCATGCTCCTGAAAGATTCTGTTGCTCCCCTCTTTCAAACAGGAAATGCCACTTAATTTGTCAGATTTTTCAAAACAGGACTGTGTTTTAACCACAACATTTGCAATCTGAAACAAGATTACTATATTCTGACTGACTTCTGAGACATGCACATGCACAGGGAAAAAAAAAGTAATTATTTAAAAAAGAAGGTCTGACTAGGATTTCAGCAAAACTTGGGGAGCAGGGTGACCAATAAGGGCTTGGTGCAGAGAGAGGATTTTGTATTTGAGCTCAATGAAAATGAAAGATGTTTCATTCCAGTCAATTATATCATAGCTCTACTGGAAATTTGGGATGCTCAGTTCTTCCTGGGGCGTAGGGTACTAGGTAAGTTAATTTGTCAATTAAATATAAAACGCAGGTGTAATATTTAATTTAAAACCACAACAATAAAACCTTCTGGATTGTGGACATGTTCCCAGTGAGTTTTCAAAAGCAGTATGAGTGTTCCAGAGGTCTCCAGTTGGAGCAGATGTGCCTAGAAAATATATAAAATAAAGTTAAATAGAAGCAAATTCTACAATATCACCTGGAATATATAATAGATGGAACCCTGATGGAGAAGGAAGCCAATTTCCTTGCAGGATAGAATGTGGTATTAACAACAAATAATTGTTACCTCATTAGTTGAATGGATTCTTAAGTGTAGGTGGTTATTCAAACACATATTAACTAATATCTTGTGTTCTTAGTACTGAAGCCCATAGGGCATGTGTCATAGAAATAGCAAGTATTTATTTTGTTTGAATACTATGTAAAATTAATAAAGATTCACTGGAGAGATTAATGAATTTATTCATGCTGGTCCCACATACATACCCTAATGTTGTATTTGTGGAAGACTCCCACTTGCTTCAGTGTGAATTTTCTTCAGCGTGAATTTCCTTCCAATGTATGAAGACAGAAAATCCAAGCTATTTCTAAGAATAAGGAAATATATATCATATACATACCTTTGCAAGATATATGGACTTAGAGATATTGTGAAAACATAGTGTTAAATTCAATAGAAAGTCCTGTGTAACTTTATATTTTCTTGCACCCATCTATTACTTATTTACAATTAACCAATGACTCAACAGCTAGATAAGTGATTTGGAAACACTTCTATTTGAAGTAGATTTTTTTTTTTAATTAAACTTGACACTCAGGTAATATCTTTTATTCAGAATTGAAAATCAGGTCCCAGAATGGCAAACTACTTTGAGTTGCAAGGATATGGAGTCTTACACAAATGTCCCTTCTCCATGTTTCTGATCAAGAAATGAATCTGATTTTTGCAGTGGCCTGCAGTTATTTTAAGCTGAAAATCTCATTAAACAAATTGGTGTGGGGTTTGTTTGCTATATCTCTTGGGAACGTTACAAGGAAAATCTAAAACTTCTCTCACTTTTACACCTTCCATCCTGAAACTTCATGTACTCACATGAAATTACTCAGGGTTCTTGCCAACTGCAAGGGAGAGGTGAGCTCCCAAATTTGTCTTCTGCTCTCACAGAGGACAAAGTGATGCCTTCCCTTCATTTTTGCTGGGGCTACAGGCCCATGACATTTCGCTGTGTTGAGTTAGGGCCTTCAAAACAATACTGATCTAACTATATACTGTAGTGTTCTGGGATGAGCAATGTGTAATTTAAGAAACTGTCTTTTGGATAATGTAATGCTTATACTCATATTTTACTTAAAGCAGATTTTATGTTTCTAGCATAAGACCCCGTCTGCCTTGACTAGGTTCCCATGAGTATTCACAGTGGTTTAACCAAAACAGTTTTTAAAGCATACCTCTTATTACCCATTGGGCAGTTTTGTATGCAGGCAAATTGTAAGGCATGACCGGAGACTTAAACCTTCAGTATTTCCTGGCAGAACAGAAGGGTGAATGGTTGTGCAAACATAAGTGGGAACTGATCTGTTTAGTATGCATCTGTTCTGTTTTTGTGAAGCATTGGGCGTGGTGAAAGTAGTGATACTTGCTTGTTTGTATTCTCACGACTTTTTTTATTAGTTAATTTTTAATTCCTCAGATACATTTAAAATTTTTTTATTCCAGGAGCATGTCCAGATAAAATATGAGTTATTTCAGCAACCTTCAGTATTTGTGGAGTACTCCTCAACATGACATTGAGTTGTTTGTGGCCTACATCTCACTTCCATTCCTAGTACCCTGGCAGAATCCTACTTACTGACCTGCTTTTTTTGACAAATACTTTAATGAGCTTTGGAAACTGTTTTCTCTAATTATAGAAATGCTGATAATAGTGCTTGACTTCATATGAAAGACTAATTCCAGCAAAGCTAACAGGAGTACTCAAAAGTTTAAAGAGGAGTATATCTGTTTGCAGGATCAGAGCATGAATTTCTGCAGGATTCATGGAGAGCACTGTGGTGCACAGGAGAAAACAGTGAAATAATTTTTTAGAACCCATGTAACACGCACTTGAGAAACGCCATTACCTAGAGGACATTTGCATCTTATTTTTGGTTTGGTATTCTGTTTCCTTCTTGGGACCTACACTTGTAAAGAGTCATTTTTTGGTATTTGAAGGCCCCTAAATCACAGGCGGAGAGAGAAGGTGGTGTTCATGAGAGAACCATTATTTTCTCTGGATACCTACATGCCATTAAGTTTCCTGATAATTTCAGCTTTCTTGTGTCCCAGGGTGGAGGTGTTTTACTGTTTGATGCATGTGAGTACAATTCAGTGGTCATACTGATTCATTGTACTTTTTCTCTTGTTCATCTCTTGACCTTTGCTTATGTTAATTTTTGTGAACGTTTGTGCTTTTCCCACAAAGAGAAAGAAAAATAAAAATCAAGTTTGCCACCAGACTACAGGTAACAATTTTAAAAGAATTCTTAATCTGGTATATATTTATAAATAAATGTATCCCTTTGCTTTTACTGAAATCTTAAGAGTTATGATGAAGCAACACGGCTTACACAGAGGGGACTTTTAATTAAAATACATACAGAAATAACTGCAGATGAGGGCTGTGACTTAAAGAGCAACATATTTTTTAGTGATCTTATGCCCAAGGTGTCTGGAACCTAACATGTCTGGTATTGGCTAGGGCAGGTTGGACCACTGCTGTGATTCATCCTGGCAATTCTCAGTTGATTTAGTACATTGAATGGGGATTCCCACTGAACAAGGGTAATTCTAAAAGAATGCTTGTAAGTGAATATCTCCATCTCAGCATATTTCTGGTCTCAGCCCAGTTGTGAAGAACAGGACTTTATCATCCTAAATCTGTATCTGCTGATCTGTGCACTCCACTTCTCATTCATGTTCCCTCCGTCCAAATCTATGGGGGTACTGCACTGCGCAATGTGTGGGATTGATGTCTTCATACTAGTGCAGCAGAGAAGCACACTGCACTACAAGCAATTCCCTCTGGCTTTCCTTCTCATTACAGTAATCTGTGCTGGTTTCCCAGCTTCCTCTTCTCCTAACATATTTTTGTTTTCTTCTGAGGTTCTGTCTCCCCCTTACTTTTCTCTAGTCCTTTCATAGTATGCTCACTGTCACTTTTACTTCTACCTCATGGACTGGATTGTATCACTCTCAGCTCATACTCCCTTTTTGTTATCTCCATCATCACCATACACTTTCCTAACCATTCATCCAGCTCCGCAGATTCTACCTTTGCTGTAATCATTACCTTACCTCTGCCCATAAGTTCTTTCCTTCTCTTTCTTGCACGACAATACTCATCTCCTGTGGCATTCATGGCTCAGCTGTCACACACAAGAAAAGGAAAGTCTCCCTTTCAACAGTTATTTCTGAAGTTGTCTTAGTATGGACTCTTATTTCATAGACCATGCCTTATTTTTGGTTATGGGAGGAGTCCATCTTGCTGTGTCACTAAGGCACTTGTTTCAAAATATATAGGTTTTATTTAATGTCGAGAAAAATTTTGAAAACATTCACCTCTTCTTCAGCTCTTACTCTTATTCTGGATAACCTCAACTTCTGCGTATCTGTCCAAATGCCAAACCTGCATGTTTATTGATCTTGTATAGCTATTTTGTTTCTTAATTTTTCCAAAACCTCCAGCAAGAGACATGGAGGACTTTTCTGTCATCCTTAGTGACCCCATGCTAGCTCTTACACCGTTTTGGTAGAAGAAATGGTCATTCCTTTCACCTTTGCCTTTCCCTTTCATTCTTATTCTCCTGCCTTCCTGTCAGTGTAAGATACTATTGCATTAATCCTGAGCCTTGTATCAGTCCTTAGTGCCCAGTTCCTCCATCCATCTTCTTTTGCTGCTGAGCATTTTTTAAGGAAATCCAGCACTTCCTTTAGTACAGCCTGTTCCCTCCTCCATCAGCTTTTTCATCTTCCAGGACAAAGAATAAGTCCTCTACTGGATTTAATGGCCAGATATACCATTTCTTATTTTAATACTGCTTTCCTCATTGCCCCTGCTCCCTTTTTCCCTCCTATTCCAAACCTATCGCTCTTCATCAGAAAAGGAATAGGAAGAAATCCTTTATGATCTCACCCCTCTTGGCTCCTTTACTTATTTATCCAAGCTGCTTTCATTATCTATCAGCAGTCCTGGCTAACTGGGGAGGTCCCAGTAAACTGGAAGTTAACAAATGTGATGCCCATTTACAAGAAGGGCTGGAAGGAGGTTCTGGGGAACTACAGGCCTGTCAGTCTGACCTCGGTGCCGGGGAAGGTCATGGAGCAGATCACCTTCAGTGCCATCACGTGGCACGTTCAGGACAACCAGGTGATGAGATCCAGTCAGCATGGGTTTATGAAAGGCAAGCCCTGCTTGACCAACCTGATCTCCTTCTATGACCACAGAATCACAGAATGGTGAGGGTTGGAAGGGACCTCGGGAGATCATCTAGTCCAACCCTCCTGCTAAAGCAGGTTCACCCAGACCAGGTTGCACAGGACTTCATCCAGGTGGGCTTTAAATATCTCCAGAGAAGGAGACTCCACAACCCCCCTGGGCAGCCTGTTCCAGTGCTCAGTCACCCTCAAAGTAAAGAAGTTCTTCCTCATATTCAACTGAAACCTCTTATGTTTCAGTTTGTGCCCATTGCCCCTTGTCCTGTCGCTGCTGGGCACCACTGAGAAGAGTCTGGCTCCATCCTCATGATTTCCACCCTTAAGGTATTTGTACGTGTTGATGAGATCCCCTCTCAGTCTTCTCTTCTTCAAGCTAAACAAGCCTGACTCTTTCAGTATTTCCTCATAGGGGAGATGCTCCAGTCCCCTCATCATCTTTGTTGCCCTCCTCTGAACTCTCTCTAGGAGTTCCTCATCTTTCTTGAACCGTGAGCCCAGAGCTGGACACAGTACTCCAGGTGGGGTCTCACCAGGGCAGAGTAGAGGGGGAGGATAACCTCTCTCGACCTGTTGGCCATACTCCTCTTAATGCACCCCAGGATACCATTGGCTTTCTTGGCAACAAGGGCACACTGCTGGCTCATGGTCAGCTTGTCATCCACCAGGACTCCCAGGTCCCTCTCGGCAGAGCTGCTTTCCAGCAGGTCAGCCCCCAGCCTGTACTGGTGTGTGGGGCTAAACCTCCCCAGGTGCAGCACTCGACACTTGCCCTTGTTGAACTTCATCAGGTTCCTCTCCGCCCAACTCTCCAGCCTGTCCAGGTCCTGCTGAATGGCAGCACAGCCTTCCGGTGTATCAGCCACTCCTTCTGGCATATCAGCTACTCCAGGTGATCACCTTAGTGGATGAGGGAAAGGCTGAGGATGCTGTCTACCTAGACTTTAGTAAAGCTTTTGACACTGTTTCCCACAGCATTCTCCTGGAGAAACTGGCTGCTCATGGCTTGGACGGGTGTATCTTTGCTTGGTAAAAAACTGGCTGGATGGCCGGGCCCAAAGGTTTGTGGTGAATGGAGTTAAATCCAGCTGGCTGCCAGTCACAAGTGGTGTTCCCCAGGGCTAGCTGGGGCCAGTTCTGCTTAATATCTTTATCAATGATCTGGACAAGGGGATCAGGTGCACCCTCAGTAAGTTTGCTGACAACACCAAATTGGGCAGGAATGTTGATCTGTTTGAGGGTAGTAAGGCTCTACAGAGGGATCTGGACAGGCCTCAAGTTGCACCAGGGGAGGTTTAGATTGGATATTAGGAAAAAATTTCTTCACTGAAAGAGTTGTCAAGCACTGGAACAGGCTGCTCAGGGAAGTGGTTGAGTCTCCATCCCTGGAGGTATTTAAAAGACGGGTAGATGTGGTGCTTAGGGACATGGTTTAATGTCAGACTTGGTAGTGGTAGGTTAACGGCTGAACTGGATGATTTTAAAGGTCTAAACTTTCTTTGAAGATTTGGCTTCTGAAGAATTTTTAGAATTCAACAATCAGGTGTGAATGCTACAGAAGACACATGGAGGAGAGAAGTAGGAAGAGGAATCAAAACAGTGATGTTTAAAGCAGCCTTTGTGACTGCCATTCCAGCACTTCTAAGAAGATGGAGCTGGTTTTTAGTTCCAAGAAGTGAGCTAATACATTAGCTCTAAAGCTAAAAGTAGATAAACAAAATGTGCCTTTTAAAAACAGACCAGATCAAATTGCACTGACAGGATGAATCTGAGCAGATGAACTCCAAGTTGTGTGCTGCAATCTTAGTCTATTGATAAACCAAACTGAAGATCTGGATGATCAGGAATGAACTGAAGCATGCTAGAGCACATTTGTTTCCTGATTGTTCTGTGTGTCTACTTTTCCTCCAAAAAAAGCCTAGGTCTCATCCTGAGTGCAGCTGAAACACCTCCAGCGTGACTCTGTATGTGGAAGCTCTCAGGTTCTATAGCTCATAAACTGGTGAAGAGGATGTTTGTCCTGGGAAAGTATTCCAAGCACTCATTTCAACTCAGCCTTTGCTTCAAGGAGACTATTCAGACCTGGAGATGAAAATTTGTTAATGATGTTTCCATTTATATCAGAAAGTAAAGCATCAGATTTCTCAGTTTGTCTTGAAAAGTTTTTAAGTTACTTTCGTCTAGAGCATGGGTAGGCATGTTAGCCTCTCCGTTGGGACTAACCATGCTGGGGTCACCTCTTAGTCTGCCTCCCTGAAAGTGTAGCTGATGGCAGAAAATAGTGATGAGGACTATAGGCAGGCTTTGTAGCCATGCAGAAGGCTGGTTTGGGCCCGTGGCAGCCATCCCTCACAGGGAAGAAGAGCACGTGACTCCCCCTGGAAACAGCCTGGTTCCCCATGAACCAGTGTGAGGGGTGGGAGGGTCAACTTCCCCAGGTGCCACTGCCCTGGTTTTGACCTATGTGAGTCTGAGAAGGATCACACAGGAGGGCTGAATCACTGCTTGCCTACAGGAGGAGAAACATGATGGTGGAGCATGACAGTGGGGGACAGGTCTCCTTCTTCCATCCACAGCCAGTGGCTGCAGGGGTTGTGCCTCAGCCTGGACCAGTGGCAGTGTGGTTTGGTGGGACCCATGGTCAGGGAATTTCAGATATAGAATTAAACTGTTCTTTGAGGTTGGTGGGGATGAGACTGAGGACTTTTGTGGGGGAGCGTGACCTTAGTGACTGCTGAGGGATGTCTTAAAGTAGGCCAACAGAATTAATACCAGCATCAAATAGGTTACCTCTGAGGGACTGTGGGGTTGAGGGCTACGAAAACATGTTTTTGTTCAAATCATCTTGGCTCGGTGGAATTCCTCACTGAACACCTAGAGAACAAGCTTGATATGGCCTCAAAGTCATTCACAGTTATCTTTGTAAAATTTCAGAAAACAGGTGATACTCAAAAAGTCTGCAGGAGGGTGAGCACATCACAAAGGGAATCTGGGGAGTTATAGACTCTTACCTTTTATTACCAAAAATAGTGAAACAATAATGAAACAATATATAAACACTTGAATGTATAGTTTCATTAAGAACAAAGTGTGTCATGTAATTCATTCATGAAAGGGAACATGGCTTTGTGCTAGGGAAGATGCTTGATTTTACACCTTTTGACACTTTCTCACATGACATTGTCATAAGCAAACTGCAGAAACATGGTCTAGATGAAACTGGTACAGAGTGCAAAGCTGTTTGGAAAACTGTTCTTACAGAGTATTAGAGATTCATCACCAGAAGAGGAGAATATATTGAGTGGGGTTTTAGTAGGCTACTATTCACTATTTTCATTAGTGTCCATGATGAAGGAATAGGGAGTATGACTATCAAATTTGCAGATGACACCAATTACACAAGAAGACAGCATTACAATTCAAAGCGTTCCTGGTAAACTTGAGAAAAAATCTAGAAAGAAAGGGTGCAATGCAATAAAGACAAATGTTAGGCTGTGCCTTGAAAGTCAACTTTCTGGTGTATTTAGCCTGCATTTAGCAACCAGAGTATTTCTTTCAATCCTCATGCTACATGACCAATACAGAACAATTGGAGAAAATTCAGAAATGAACAGCAGGAGTGGTCCACCTCCTAAAACACACGACTTACGAAGAGAGCTTGAAAGATCTGGAGTTATTCAGTCAATGAAGGAAAAAATAGAGGTAGCAGTGTCAGTCTTGAAAACCAGAAGAAACTAAAAGAAAGAGGAAAGAAATCTGTTCGCTGTGTTCTTGATAGACAGGACAAGAAATAATAGACTCTGAAGTCAAAAAGATTGAGGCTAACTGTTAGAATTAAAAAACCCACACAAGCCCCAAATATTTTCCAGCACGTCATGTACCTTAGGCATACGCCTTATATAAAGCCATTACTGGAGATTTTTAAGAACAGCTGTTAGGAACGATATAGCTGCAATAATACCACCTTTGAGGCATGTGAATGTACTAGATGGTGTCTTTAATTCCATTCCTCTCCTAGTTTCCATGGTTCTGTGATACAGCTTTTGATAGAGAAATCAGAAGTTGCTGCCTATAGAAGTATTACTCTTCGATTCAAGAACTGTCTTTTATGCTTTCTGTGGGTACCTCTTCAATTAGGAATGACTGTGTTTCTGTCTTGCTGTAGTTAGGGACAGTCACACCAATATTTAGTTTGTACATATGTACCTGTTATCCTGTTTTTGGCTGGGATAATTCTCTTCCTAGTAACTGGTATAGTGCTGTGTTTTGGATTTGGAGGGGGCACAGCCAGGACAGCTGGCCCAAACTGGCCAAAGGGTATTCCATACCATATGAAGTCATGCTTGGTATGTGAACTGCGGGGAGTTGGCTGGGAGGCAGCAATCGCTGCCTGGGGACTGGCTGGGCATCGGTCAGTGGGTTGTGCGCAATTGCATTGACCACCACTTGTTTTGTATATTCTTTTATAAATATTATTATTATTTTCTCTTTCTCTGCCCCTTGATTAAACTGACTTCATCTCAACCCACGGGTTTTACTTTTTTTTCCCCTGATTCTCTTCCCCATCCCACCAGGGGGATGGAGGAGAGTGAGCCAGCAGCTGTGCGGTGCTTAGTTGCTGGCTGGGGTTAAACCACGACACCTGTAAACACAAGAACCCTTAGTCTGGCACAGCCATATTCATTCTGACTCACCATTCCCATTATCGGGGCCTTGAGTGCACTAATAAGCCAGAAAGACCTTGGCTGGCCTAACCTTAGGCCTCCACCCACACCTGCGGGCCCAGGAGCTCTATATAAGCTCAGCCCCAGGCCTTTACTCTCTGTCTGAGCTGTGATGGAGAAGTGATGTTCCTTAGCTCAGCCACAGCCTTACCCCTGCCTTTCTACAGAGCCCTTTGGGCTGGGCTTCAACCTCTTCAACTCAGCTCAGACTTATACAGCAGTCACAGGACCTGATCCTGGCAATGACCTGTGCATTGGCTTCCCAGCTTGATTCTAGACCTGCCTCATCACTGTAATGTTGCCTTATGATCTGGCTTCTTGGTTGGACCTGGCCACCACCTCTGGCTCTGTCTCACTTGGGTACTGTCAGGATGGCCCTTGGCTGAACCCAGACCTCTGCAAGGTGTGAAGACAGACCTTGCTGGGAGGAGAGGCCTCTGTCTGGAGACCCACTGACCTGCCCAGCCATGTGCCCCACTGAACTGGCCTTATCTGCGGGCTCCTGTCTCATCCCTAGGGAGATGCCTGATGGCTGGGGCTGCCCTGGTGCTCCCCAGCTGCCCCACTCCTAGTCAGGGTGGTGGGACAGGCCCAGGGGAGCCCCTGGCCCAGGCTGAGCAACCCCATACCTGTTCCCTGATGCCCATCTAGAAACTTGAAGGATGGAGAGGACATCCTGGGGCCTACCACATGCTGTGAAAGGTGATTTTTTTTTTTTTTTTTTTTTCATAGCACAAATAAGTACTGTGGATGACTGTCAGGACAGGAATAGTTTCTGTTTAGATATTCAGTACACATGTATAATTTTGATTTATCTCTTTGAAGTATGAACCTCTTAAGTGCTATTTTTATATGTCTCGTTTTGATAATACAGTTTTGACCTTTCATCTATGCTATGGCTATCATCAGGGTCCTGAAGCATTTCACAGAATGAAAAGGGCCAGATAGCATAATCTGCATAAAAAACATTAACAGGGAGGATGATTTTAGATTATAGATTTCCCAATCTTGTCAGGCATTTAAAAAATGCTTTTCTTCTACAAATGACATCAGCTTGGAAATAACCTACAACTTCTCTGGATATAAGAGATTAGCACACACTCCTGATAGTAGTATTAATCAGACTTTTCACTTCTGTTATGCATACCCTTGGTAGTACAGACAAAGTGAAAAACTTTAAACTACAGATGAAATAACAGGTTATGTATATAAGGAAGAGACTTAAATTCTGATTTAAAATCATATGCATTAAATTCCTGAGGGAAAACAGAAAAACTGTAGACCGTAAGTTTGGCAATGTAGTTGTATTGTAAATTTTAGTGCAGTCATTTCCAAGGCCTTTCTTTAACTTGCAAGTATATATTTAGTATTTTTCACTATTTAAATCTTGTTTATGCTGAAAGTAAAATAATGAACACCAACATCTAGTAAACATGTAATGTTTATACAGTATTTATTTTTTTGAAAAGGCTTGGAGAAAGTGAGAACAGAAATTCTAAAAAAACCCCTATCTATACCCAAATGTTCCCTTCCCCTATCAGTCTTGGAAAATATTACTTGAGTTGTTTTCCTCCTCTTTATATTTTTTTTTTTGCACTTTCAACCTCCTGACTGGAAAAGAAACTGAATACTCGCATGAACCGAAGAAGAAAAAATGGAGCTTTACTTGTTCTACTTCAAAGAATGAGGAAACAAAGAAGCAGCTTGGGAAAAAAAATGTCTTTAAGGGATTTCCAAACAAAGCTTTATCAATCTTTATCAAGAAAGAAACTGGGAATATTTTGATTTTTAGGTAGATTTTAGTGGCAAACTACTTATTACCATTTATTGAGTTTTTGATCATCCTGGAATAACTAAAATTGTAGAACTAAAAAGCAACTGACACTTGCAAGAGTCCTGCTTCCAGAGGAATCTGGCATCTGGTATCAAACTGTTCATTTACAATCCATTTATAGTAATAAGTTGCAGACTTTTTTATATTGTAGAAAGAATAAAATTATAAAATGTTGTATAACAATGTAATACAGCAGTAGAAGTGATGTTCAAGGAGATCACACTGATCACTGAGGAACAGCAACAGACAAATGGAAAAGTTCTGATCAGTGAGGAAAAACATCAGTTTTCACCAACAATTGCTGCCTAATAGAGATAGCTGGTTGCTCTGAGTGAGACTTATTTTACCTAATTTGTGGAATTTTTCTATACATAGTAGAAAAAGATAGGTACCATCAGTTATTGATTCAACCTTACTTTCTTACTGAGCTTTTCTGAGATGGAATTAATTACCCTCTGGGTGTGACTGTCTCCATTGGCTGTAGAGGTCTAGATCATTGGTTTAGTCTAGGAGTATAGGCTTTCTTGGCTGTAGCCTTTCTTGATAGGGTTAATGGACAGATACGTTCTGAATTCCTTCCTGCAGGAGAAAAATTTAGGTTTCTGGTCTGAATTTTTCTGCAACTATTGCAGGTTTGCCATCTATGAATGGTCAATGGGATTTTGGACAGCTATTACTGAATAATTTTTCATTTGCATTGATTTCCTCTTTTTTAAAGAGGATAAAAGAAACTTGGTCCTACTGGTGATTTCCACTTGGCAGACTGAGTAAGATGGCAGGCCATGCTGAGTGCCGGTCTTGTAACAGTGGACAGTAATATCACACAAATGATAACCAAGCTTCAATAACAGTTTGCTGAAGGAGGTATAGCAAGGCCTCTTGCACCTGCAAAATGAACTCTCAAAGCTTCCACTGGGGATTTCCAAGTACCTTGCATCTAATATGACATGGTGTGAGCAGTAGCATCCCGATCTAGTAGCCACACATTCAACTAGTTACTAGTTTTGGGCTAAAATAGAAGGCTGTCACTATTGGATGTCTTCCTTCCTTTGGTTTGCAGCAAAGGTCAGCAGCCTGGACCTGCACCCGAGCTACACAGCTTTCAAATATTTCCTCCCTCTTTCCCTGGTATTCTACAAATTACAAGTACCTGTTTTATCTCTCCCTAGCCATTCCCAGGGGAATATATCCCCTGCCCTGTTAACTCTATAATTCTATGAATTCTGTGGCCTGCATCCTTAACATTTGGTATTCCCATATTTGCTAAAACACAAGGATTAGTTTTTCTCCCTGTCCTGAAACAATCAGTGATTTTCACCTATATGCATTACTGACAATTGTGCAAATGCAATTAGCTAAATTGCTTACAAAAGTTTTTGAGCATAAAAGTCCCCTGCAGAACTTAATTTCTTTTCACAGCTCTGTGCCATAAACTACAGAAGAGTAATCCGGGGTGGGCATTGATTAAAGTTTTTGGGAGGTAAGGAAGTCATGTACCAAAGTATCATACCACAGGTTGGCAAGAGGATTGTGTACTGGTATATTCTTACCTCAGAAATTTTAAATGGATTCAATTTTGATGAGTTTTCTCACTAAGAAATTACTCAAGTAGAAAAATACTGCTTTTTCACAATTTAAAAATTAACAAAAATTACTTTCATATTGTCAGTTTTGTTCAATATGGTAAATCATGATCTATTATCAAAAATTCTCACAATTTTCATCGTAAAACCTTGGCTTATTTTCTTATAATCTTGCCAGTCTACAGTCAGTAGAACAAAATTTTGCAAGTCAAACATTTTCCATCCAAAAGTCTTGTTTTAATTATTTTTGGTAATAACTGGCCATGAAGATGCATCAGTTGTATCCAAGCACAAGATTTAGCAGCTTAGCCCATGATAGCTAGGTCTGAAAGTTTACATTTGGATTATAGGGCTAAATTAAGTTTGGAGTGAGATGAATATTTCTGGTTAGTCTTCAACTGTTCTCTTTAACGTTCAGTTATCAGTGTAGGAAGGATTTCCCCTATAGTAATTAGTAATTTGAAAAAAGAAAAAGGTGTCTGAACCACAGAAGCAACCTTTTTAATAAAATTTCATTTTAAATGTTAAACAGTCTGTACAACAAGTGAGTAAAGGCTTAATCATAAGTAAAGTATCACTGAAAGGCAGCTTGGTGAGCTGGACTGAAGCCAATCTGCCACAGACAAGCCCACCACAAATAGTTCTGAATATGAAAGACTATTTTTGAACTTGACAGTCTTTTGCCTTTTTCGTAAGCTGATGGAAATTCAGTCACTAAAAAAATCAAATTATAATGTTATTAATGCACAAAACTTCCCTTTACCACAGAGCTACAGGCTTTCTTGTTATTCAACGTAGACACAGACAAGTAAATACAAATTTTTACTTTTGTTTTTCTAGTTCAATTATCTTCGGATCTCATAGCAATTATTTTTGTCTGCTTAAATACACATTAACAACAGCTAAGTCTTCTATGAAAATAAAACCATGCACTTTGTTTATTGGCTGATTGATGTCTGTAGTCTTAACCCAGTGATAAGAGCTTTGAAAAGTAACAATTCTGTGAGACAAAAAATACTAAATCAAATGAAGTGATTTATTTGGAACTTTTATGGTTACCAGGTGTTACTGATAAGCTATGATTATAAGTATGTCCCATTCAAGAGCTGAAGAAAAAAAGCAGTTTTGAATGCGATGGCAATATAACAGTATAAATAAGTTGATTATTGCAGAGCTGTATAAGTTCTGTATTTGTGATTCATTCAGTGACTAGATTGAATGGGATCACCTGAAATTTAAATACTAAAAATTTAATCTGTCCTGTGTAGAAAAGAACATCCCTGCTGAAAGTTCAAGTACCTCAATCTTAAAAAAATGCCAAAATTAAGGTTTTCTGTGCATGTGCAACCTTACCGCTGAGCAAGATCTTTATGAATACATTCTTTGAGGTATTTTGCTTAACTGTAATTGTTCCAAATTTATGCTTACTCAATGAGAAGCTATTTAATATGTTATTAATATCATGGCAAGATGCTATACAATATTTACTCTAATTGAAGACAGAATACTAACTCACATGATCTTGATTATTCAACAATGATAAATTTATTTACTTAATACTGCAACTCTAGAGGTGTAAGAAATATTAACTTGTTTTTACAGAGGAGAAACTGAGGCACAGAATGATTTTAGGTTTAAAACCTCTATCAGTCTTGGATGCCTAATTCAAGCTGTTTGGAGCTCGATTTTTATCAGAACACTTACTAGTAGCAATTTTCAGGTTGAAGGTATATCTTTGGCTGACTTCAGTTTCCTTGGTGAATGATCAGCTTTGACCCCAGAGCAGAGTCTCAAGTCAAGCATTTAGTAGGAAACATAATTAGTAGACACCTGAGAAAATAATTTAAAAGCTTTTCTGCTTAGGTGATGAGAGATGAGTGAGTCTCTGTGACAGAGGCAGAGATAAAATGTAAGTCAATGGGACAGATTTCACCTGTCTTACTCAGAAGACCATCTTGTTTTCTATTTCAGTTTACACCTCCCAGTGTCAGTGACAAATGAAACCAAAGTGTTATGGACAACTGCTTCTTTCGCTGCAAATCAGTGACTTGTTCCCAGAGACAATTCATACTGTGTATGAGAGAGGTAGAAATCTGTATAGCATGTGGTGATATAATTAAGTCTATTACAATATATTCAAGCAGGGGTGCAAAATTAAGGTGACAGATACCACTTTAATCCTCACATTTCTTAATTTTATCTTGATTAATTTTACAGCAGCTACTTTAAAAATATCCAGTTATGCATAATTTTCAAGGTCCTACAACACAAGACAGAGAGCTACGAAAAGGCAATTAGGCCCTATAGCAACACATAACTATTATTAGAGTTGCTGTTCTTAAATCAGTAACTTATACTTCTGGCATTTAAGCTAAAAGGAACTGATAAAACTGACAGTCATTCCCTGTGTGGACTGGCACTAAAGTGGTATTAAAACTTTTATTTGGCCAGGGGGTTTCACACGTATTTTCTAATATCAGAGAAACTCTACCTTGAAAATTTGATTCTCTGACGGGGTACCTAGTCTGGTTTAATATATGTTATTAACTTTGAATTTTTTAGCTTACTGGTCTTAGAAATAGTTTAATATTTCTCTCTGTTTTCTTTTGTCTTACTCCTAGGTGCTGGTTGTTTGAGGCAGAGATGGTCTTTGTCTTGTGTATATGGTACTTAACACAATGGGATTCTGGTGATGGTGCATCCTGGTGTATGGTTGAAATTCTGGTGCATGCTATTGCAATACAGATAAACACATTTATCTATCCTTCATCCTGAAAATTAGGCCTGGTCATCTACCAATGAAGTGTGTTGGAGCCTGAGATCTAGCACTGCGTAATGTAGTATACATCCAGTTTTCAGTGATCATAGTTCACCCAGTTCCAGCTCATCCACTGGTTGTATTTACTCATGGTTTGGCCTTTTTTTCTCCAGCACATCTGATACAAATAACTGTAAAATTTTTTTTTATAACTGAAGAAATTGATTTATTTTTACCAACATGTCACTTGAAATTGTTCAGATTTTCTGCAATAATTTATGAACAGGCCAGGAGGAGAGAGGGGATTTCAGTTAGAAAAAAATTCTTCAGAAAAATAAGAGTGACTAGAAACATACTCTATAGTGAGAAAATCATTATCAGTCTCTTTCTCAGAGCACCTGAAAACTCTCACCTTCAGCTGACCTTGTTATTACATATAAAATATTTTGAGTTATTCCTTAGATACCTGAAGATATCTGATTTTAATCATCTGAATATTTTTGAACAATGACTAACTTTAAAACTACACCCTTCTTCTGAAAAATCATCAGTTATTTTTTTGTTGGCACATGCAAAGAATAGCCTATAGTATTAATATCAAGCTTCAAGATATAATTCCTCTCTGAACTAATATTCCAGAGACAGAAAGGCTGCCCAAAAATTGTTTAAACACTTATTCCACAACTTCAGGATCATTAGATGCCAAACAGTATCTGCTATATATCCATGGTATCCTTATAACCAAACTGGTGAAGTATGGACTGGATAGGTAGACTGTTGGGTAGATGGATCCAGAGGGGGCCTTGTCAGACTGGGGAAATGGACTGATAGGGGCCTCCTGGAGTTCAATAAAGGCAAATGTGGAGACCTGGGCCAGAGGCTGGGTCCTGACTGGTAAGAGAAGAGTCCAGGTGAACACAAGTTGAACATGAATGAGCAGTGTGAACCTGCAGGAAAACAGCCAATCATGTCCCAGGCTGTATTAGCAAAAGTGTAGTCAGCAGGTTGTGAGAAGTGATTATGATGATTGCCCTCTGTTTGGCATTTGTGCAGGACTACTGCATCCAGTTTGGGGCTTCCCCTTGTACAAGAAAGACATGGACACACTAGAGAAAACTCAATGGAGGGCAATTGGAATGTTGAGTGGGATGGAGCACACAGTGTACGAGCTGAGGCTGCACACACTAGGTTTGTTCCATTTTGAGAAGAGAAAGCTGGGGAGATTGGGGGTATTTTCACTGCTGCCTTCAGCTACTTAATGAGCAAGTATAAGGAGGTTGGAGCCAGACTTTTCTTGCAGTTGAACTGTGAAGGGATGAGAGATAAAGGGCACAAACACCAATATAGAAAATTCCAATTAGATATTAGGATTTTTTTTTCTGCAATAAGGGTATTCAAATCCTGGAGCAGGTGGCCTAAAGAGGTTGTGGTATCTTCATCATTGGAGGTGTTCATAATTCAGCTAAACAACCTGCTCTGAGTTCACCCAGCTTTGAGCACGGTGTTGGACCAGATGACCTTCAGAGGTCTTTTACAAACTATATAAATCTATAATTCTGAGACAATATCTTTTCCTGGGAAAGACAAACTTTTAAATTAAGACTCATCAACATTTTTTTGCTTACATCCAGTGATGGTCGTCTGTGGGTAGTGAGAGTTACAATATAGTGAACATGCTTGTCTATCCATGATAAAGCTTTCCGTGATCAAAGTGAGGAGTATTCACACACTGAACACTTCCTAGTGCAAAGCAATCTACTGACACCATGTGTCACAGTCACTTTTTTTCTGGGATAGCACACCTTTGAGTCACAGTTACAGTGCTTTTTAAAAAGTGAGTAAAGTCCTCCAGTCCCAGGCAGCTGCTTTGTGTCACCGATGGTGGAATGGGATTCTTTGGTTCATATTTTCCAATCATATAAGTCAGTACCGTCCCAGTGCTGGGACTGCTTTGACTGATGATAAAGCACTCCTGTGCAGAGTCAAGCTGTTAAATGGGCTACTCAATTGCCATCTTAATCGTTCATCCCAGTTGTGTATGGGAAATCACCACAACTGCTATTTATGCCAATTGGCACCCAATAATTTCCAGTGAACCAGCAGCAACTTTCCCTCAGTGAACAACTGAAATTTCTTTACCAGGGTAAAAATTCCTGGATGGTATTAATAGTTATATTCTCCTGAAGACGTTAATTCAGTCTTTTCTCTCCAAGTATAGTTTGCAACACCTAGTTTTCCTCATGCATTAGAAAGAGAGAGGGCTATAGATGAGTGGTGTTGACAGTACTCTAATGTGTTAGTCCCTCCACATATAAATTAAATATTCTGTGTCATAGAATATGGCCAGGATGCAATGATAAATGCTTTACTCCTCCTCTGCAGTAGGAATTGCATGTGCCTTCTTTGCAGAGTACAATCTGTTAAAATCTCGTATCATGGCCTCTTTTCAAGAAGTCATCTTAGAGCCCCAGGACCCTGAACACCCATTGTACATTCTCTAATTTCTTTCTGTTTTGGGGAGGGAATGTTAGCATTATGGAGATGGTGGCAGATGAACTCTGTAAGCCTCAATCTTATGTGGTCAGACTTAAGTTCTCAGGGCAGACAAACATTGCCAGTTTCTGTGGTTGGGCTCCAAAGGTGAAATAAAGCAAGCCAGCAGTTTCTGTTCATACTGACTGATTGGCTACTGGCTTTTGATTAGTTCTGATTAAGGCTTTCTAATGCAGACCATATTTGGCCACAATAAGCAGAACAAAACAGAGTCTGCAAAATTGAAATTTTCAGTGCTTAAGTTTCAATTCTGCTGCAATGTTTTGCTTTCCAATTGGGAAAACAAGCTCAATATTTCATTTCAGACCAAATCTATCTGAACGGAAACATGACGGTTTGTTGAATTGGGCTGAATGGTTTAAATTCAGGTCAGATTATCTGAGTTGATGCGGCAGGTCCAGGAAGCTGAAATTGTGGGGGAAGTAATCATATGTCTTGATTGTCTTAGGAAGAAGTGAAATTGAAATAAGTAAGGCTGATCATGTACCTTATCTACTGATGTCTTTAGGTCCAGTTTAGAATCACAGATATTTAAATGCATACATTTTGAATGATGCCTGTGTTTCTGTGCATGTATATATGTATAAATGTATGCACTACCAGTGAAATTTTACATTAAATATACTTTTATATATATACACATGTATATATTTGTTACATTTTTTAAAAAATATTTTTGTTTCCTCTGGGAGAGTTCTGTTTAATATCTTTATCAATATCCAGTTCTGTTTAGTATCTTTATCAGTGATCTGGATGAGGGGATTGAGTGCACGGTCAGTAAGTTTGTTGACGACCCCAAGCAGGCCTCAAGTTGCACCAGGGGAGGTTTAGATTGGATATTAAAATTTTCTTCACTGAAGGAGCTATCAAGCATTAGAATGAGCTGCTGAGGGAAGTGCCTAAGTCCCCCTTGCTGAAGGTATTTAAAAGATGTGTAGATGTGGTGCTTAGGGACATGGTTTAGTGGTGGACTTGGAAGTGCTAGGTTAATTGTTGGACTGGATGACCTTAAAGGTCCTTTCCAACCTAAACAGTTGCATGATTCAATGATTCTAAAGCATGGCTGGAGCCCAGAGGAGGATAAAAGGTTGTCTACAAACAAAAAATGTCTTTCTCTTTCCACATGTTTTATCCTGGTACGTAGTGTTTTTATTTCAACACATGTCTAGGCTTTGTCTGAACAGTTCATGTGTATATGACTATTATTGACAGACCTGTGCCAGAGGTCAGCACTAGGAGAATTAATACTGAAACTTAGTTTAAACGTATAAATGAATGAGTTAACATTCATATGTCTTTGTTCAGAAGAGCCACAAGATGGCAGGAGCACCACATGCCAGTTCTTCTCACAGCATTTCCATTCTATTTTTACCACTTTTCTTGTATTGCATTGCAATTTACATAGTTTTGATGGTTTTAAAAACCAATTCAGTCCAACACTAAGTCACTTTAAAGGTTTTAGGTCTCTTATTATGTATGCCAGAATCCAGAGTAAACGCAATAGCAACATTAACAGGCTGAAGTGTTGTACTAGTGGAACAATGAACCGCTTTTAACATTCAATGCTATAATAATTTCCTTATTTAGAAAATAAATTGTAGCTTCATCGTATTCTCAACTGTTTAGGAAATTTTTTCTTCCTTGATCAAGTTCATGATGTTAAAAAAGTACTAATGAACTGGCAAAACTCTCCCAATCTATTCCTCACATTAGAATTCTGAAAAAAACTTAAAATGCAAACAGCTACTTAACCAAGTTAATGAGAGAGTACTATAATTTTTGTGCTACAGAAGGAATGTATGCCAGGTGCAGTGCTATCAGGGTCTCACCTAGAGGTAATGCAGATACAGATTGTTGTCTGCAACTTGACACATGTAAACAATTTTGGAATGTTTCAGCAAAGCAAAATGAGTTTAAAAAACCCCCACACTCTTAAAAATATGAAAAAGCTATTTATGAAGCACCTCTAGCACATCTGTGCTTTGAAGAAGGGTTGAAACTTGGAAGAAGGTCTCTTGGGATCAACAATTTTTACCATCAGTAGGAAATGGGCTCAAATTTGACCATATGATTAGCCTAGAGGATTATCAACTTACAAGCACTTTGCAGAATTCTGTAAAGAGTTTGGCATTTTAATTATTTGGTGAGTCTTCTTGCCTAAGCCTGCTCTAACTACTTCACAGATTTTGCCTGCCTATGTATGTGGATACGTACAACATCCCACAGAGTAATTTGTGCACAAGCCCTCCTGGGCTTCATGGACTGAGAAGACCTTTCTCTGCAGTTGTGGACGCTCCCTGTTCACTGTGTGAGACCAAGGTGCCATGGGAGGGAGAGCATGTGTCCAGTATGTCAGCAGAGACTGCATGAAAAGGTTGCTTAGGTAATGATGAGAAGAATGAAAACGGAAGTGGTGGAAAACCATGCTCACGTGAAAGAGAAGGGAACATGAGAGAGTGTTTTGTGTTAGAAGAATTAGCATGAAGACAAATTTTAGAGGGGCATACAGAAAAGAAGGTATTATACTGCTTAATAAAGCAAAGGCAAAAATGCACAAGAGACATTTGCAAGAGTGGACTGATAGAGCCAAGGTAAGAAGTGTCATTGCAAGTAGCATCCTAGAAGTCTGTGGGGCCTCACTGCTTATGCATGTCAGAGCCCATCTGCCTTGGATGCTAAGGATACCAGTCTCAATTGCAGTTTTCAGGACAGATTTTTTAGGAGGTTTTTCTTCTCAGTGCGTGAAAGTAATTTTATATGCACAAATATGGTACCTAACTGCAGCTCATGAATGTGAGAGGCACATCGGCAGCATAACCCCAGCAGTTGCTACTGAAGCCAATGGACTGAAAGAAATATCCTTGCCCTCTCCTTCCTCCTCAGTGCTGATAGGAGGCAGTAGGACCACAGAAGACAGGGACTGTGGGAGCCTGGTGTATCTCCCCTGCAGTACTGTGTTGTGCAGCACATTGGAGACATGGATATTCCTTACATAGCCCCTATTCAATACTCTCTGGAGCAATGGCTTTGCTCAGGCATTGAGCAGCAAGATAAAGTCAGGGTGATTCCCCATCCATGGTATGTGTAGGCAGGGTCTGCATCTAAGGCCTGTCCTGTTTCATTTTAAGATCCTGTTTTCAGTTTCTTAGAAGATTTCACATCTTAAAATGTTCTCGGTGAAAACGTCCATGCTGGGTGTCAGTTTTTAGTTCTATAAGAGATACAGCTACGTGGTTAGCTCATTTCCCAGAAGTTAAACAAGTGGAAAGTACATTTGCCATTTAAAAAGATCTTAAATGTTTCACTGAGAAGAACCAGCATTTCCATGCTTGGAAACAAAACTCTTGTGGGACTTGTTTTTAAATCAAGACGTTGCCTTTTGTTTGGAAAAACAAGCCTGCGATCAATTAAATTATGCATAACTGAGAAAATCTTGAAGTACACATGCTGGTCCATGTACATATAGGAAGACCTGGTAAACAAGGCTGACTACAGCTACTCCCACTTAGTGATTGTACAGGCTGGTGGTTTCCACTGCTGGCTTGGGAAGGAGGTAGCTCCTTTCTAGAAGTGGAATGACACTGAAAGATCTGTAAATCTTGAATCCAAAATATCTCCTCCCTTGTCTTTTCCCCTGCTCCCTTCACTCACTTGTCTGCCCCTCAATCCCTCTGCTTTCTGTTTCTCTTTTGGGAGGGTTAGCAAAGTTCAATTTGTTTATATTTCTGAGAAGCTATGAACTAGCTCAGACTAGTCCTTCCAGATTGCAAATCAGGTGATTGCTTTAACACGAAGCATCTGAGGAAGCTATATCAAGCAGGGATCTGAGAGATTTTAAAGTGCTAGGATAATCAGCATACACCTCCAGATAGCACCACTTGCCATGGCAAAGACTGAAGGATGCCAATTTGACAGAAAATCTTAATTTTGACATTTATAAACTTTTAGATGCCTCATACTGTAGCCTTTTTTTGAGTTTTGCTGCATCTAAGACATGTGTGCATGTACACACAATACTTGTGTGCTTGACTACTAATATCTATTTATCTAGATATCCAGTTATCTCTTGGCATGAATAAAATCTATTCTAATATGAATCCACAGCTTTGTATTTCTTTGTAAAGTGGAAAATGTAAGTGGTAATTTTACCAGCAGAGAAAATCTATTTGAAGGTTTTCTCTTGATGGCAGTTGCTTCCCGAATTTTTATCATTTTGAATACAATGTGGGATGCTAAAGTACACACCTACCCAGTGGAATCATAATCCATTTTAGCTGTTCAAACAACATCATGCTATGAAAGGACTTTTGATTTCAGAGCCTTTTCACTGTATGGTACTGGACTTTTATTTACTGCAGCAATATATTTTGTGTTTCATTCCAGACCATTTTATACCCACTATTATAATGACTTATTATTTACTGTAAGTATTGCATATAATCATCTACAATTTGTATTGTTACCTTTATTTAGCACATTTTAGAGCCAATACGCAGATAACTGCAAAAGAAAAGGCAAAAATTGACCTCCTCCCTTCTGTCCCCATCTCAATCCCTGATCAAAAGCAAAACCAATTTGGAAATTGGGGGATTGACCTTTTCACCTTTCTTAAATGAAGGCTCCTGTTTGTGAAACCTGTTGCACGATTTAGCTCTTTATTGAACTCCCAGCGCTATTTATACAATACAGCATAATGTGGCTGCTACAGGCATCAGCAATTGTGTTTTTCTGTGTAGGTGGCCTAGAAGGAATCCAATTAGAAACAAGAATATCTGTGAACATTTGTTTTTTTACTAAGCATTTGGAGGAAGAAAGAGATAGCATATACTTTTACTGCCTGCAGTGTAGTTATAATCCCAAAATGCATACAAAAACTATATAGCATTAACTGTAGAATGGAATTATTTCCGTCACTGAAGAGGATAATGTACCAGGCATTATTCTGTAGGTCCTCCCCTATGCATGCTTTATCATGTCATGCTTTGATAAGACTTCAGAACAGCAATGTATCTTTTTTGTGTGTGAAGAATTTAAAATTTTTTGAGTTTAGTTTTTTGAAAGATTACAATCTTTTCCTGACATTTGACAGAATGTGGAAAAGTAAATACTAAACTACAGAATAACAGCTCCTCTCGACACATCCCTAATCCTTATGACACTGTGTCTAGACTCATGGGAGTTTGTGCTAAATACAAGATTTCTTTCTATCACTGTTGCTTATGAAACCAGATGAAAATACTTGTGAAAATACTAAGATATCCAGTGAGACAAAATTCAGCCATTTTATGGAACTTGAAAAAGGCAATGCCAACCGTGGTGTCTTATTATGGAGGAAATTTCTGGAAAAACGTAGACCCACATTAACGTGCCACACCTATTGACAACCTCCCCACAGCATCTCCTTTCTCCTGAAAATTCTTCTTTCCACATAAAGTCTGAAAGGATTGCACTCTGCCAGTCTAGCCTGAGGACCCCCAATGTTTTACCCTGGAAAAAGAGGCTGGCAACTGTGGATTTACAACTGCTTGGCTATGAAACAGCCAAAATGCCATCACACTTACCACTGCATAAGCACTGTTTACATTGAAGAGACAAACTATTTTGGGTAACAGTAGGCAGTAATAGTAGTTCACAGTAGTGACAGAAGTTAATTTTTAAAATAATGTCTAAAATATATTTTTTTTTTCCAAGAAAAAAGATGGTTGGTTGTTTGCACTTAAGAATTTGTTCATGTTATAAGAGTATTGATAAGTAACAGAATATACAATTTTATCTGTGCCTGACCTTTGAAAAAAAATCAGACCCTGTTTATAAGGTAAATGAAATAAGATCTGTATAAAGGATCTTTGCAGTTGCAAGTGAATATTAGACACAGATTAATTTATTTTACACTTGCTACCTAACTTGGAAAATATCTTTCATGAAACAAATGCAAATTGTTCATGAGAAGAATAAGACTGCAAGAAGCTGCTTTTTGTCTCAGTTTTCCATTCAGTAAACCTATGACTTTTCAGTAAAAATGCTTTTTCTAGGTATTAATGAAAATACCTCTTTCATTGTTTGCATAATTTTCCAGTCTGTGTTGTTAGCAATAAATATCAGGGTAACTGATAAGAAATAATTTTGTCCTTTATGTTGTATTGAAAAGAACAGAAATTAGGTTTCAATGATGAGTAGCACTCAATTATGATAATGATGGAAAGTAATTATCTAATAAAAGTTGTTGACATAAATTATTACATGTATTGACATACATTTTTCAGTTAGAGCATATTACTAAGGGACAAAATCTTACAATTAATGTTAAACCCTGTGTTTTCCTTATTAGGAAAGTATAAGACATATGGTATAAGATCCACAAAGCATATCTGAAAAAAAAAAGAAATATTTAGTTTTGTTCGCTCAGATTCAGTATGGAAATGTATGGTATTGCATAAAGATTTTTTTTCAACAGGAAAATGATTTGACTGCATTACTTAAGAGTACAGCTGGACCAAAGTATTCTTCGCCAGTTAAGGTTTTCTCATAGCTTCCATCCATCGCACAAACCCCTGTGTGTCAAATTAAAATGAAAATTCATAATCCTAAATGCTTCCATAACCTAAACCCCCTTGGTAGTACCATTAATGAAGTTGTGATTCATTTGAAATGTAATGTCCTGATGTAAATATTTTTTATATTTTAAGCATTAGCTCAGAGTAATCATTCAGACTGCATGTACGTGGACATTCTCAAGAAAGCCATAAGGCCACTTCTGTCTTGGAGTGGCCAGAGTGTCCCATGGAAATTCATACTGCACCCCAAAAAGGGGATGGTGTGGGCAGTCAGAACTGTGACTGTGAGAGTGCTCTCAGTGTGTCTGTAGCAGGACAGAGCTGATACAGCCCTTGAGTTCAACAAAAATAAATTGAGAGGTGGAGACCCAAAGTGCAGTAGGAATTGCTAATTATCACCTAATTTACCTACTCTTGTACATAATACTAGAAAGACCTAATAATTTAGGATGTTCTAGGGCATGAAGTGCTTGAACAGCATAACTTTCCTTTTTTCCAATGATTACAAATTTAGAAACTATTACAAGACCATAAACCTGCTGTTAGTCTGGGGCTGAACTTTGCTGAACTCAAACTACTGGAATGATTTTCACTGGTATGAGGGAGCAGATTCCATATTTAAGAAGGCAGCTTTATGATTACCAGATTTTTTTTCCAGAACAACCATTTTACCTCTCCACTGAACAAAAGCCACTGTTCAAAGTATGTGTAACCTGGGGTTTTCTGTTACAGTCACCCTGAATCATGGAAAAAAAAATAAAAATTCTCATATTAAAAATCTTGGACTCCAATTACCCAAGGCCTGAAAAGAAAGTAAAGGTAGGACAGGAACCAGATTTTTCAGGTTGGAAGATGAAAAATGTTGGCGTTCCTTCAAGAGGTGACCCATAGTTATAGATTGGGAGCTCCAATTTTTTGTTAGTAAATAAATCCAAAACTCCTTTTTCTCTGTTTCCTGCAGGATTCTGGACTGAAGGAGAAAATTGTAGGGTATTCCCTCTTCTTTGTGACTCTTTCTTTATGTGCTCATCTCATTCTCTGGCCTGTGCCAGAGACACTTTTCCTTGTGCCTCTAATGTAGACCTCTCAATTTTCTGTGAAAATGCTGCTTTGCCCTAAGTCCTTCTAGAATATGCCTCCCTTTCTGTCCATGGTTTTCCTGAAGAACAGCTGATTAACACCCACATCGTTCTTCACCATCCACAAATGGTGGTTGACATAATTTTATAAAGAAGCTGCAAAGCTACCTGTACACCTGTTGATTCTTTTTTTTTATATCTTGAAATAGCTGAATGATGACCCTTCATAACACTGCAGGATTTAGTTACTGTTTGCTGCTTACCTTTGTCATCAGTATTGTGATTTCACAATATATCCAACTTGAACTGGATTTCTGTGTAAGTTAATACTCATCTAGTCCTGAATGTGATCTGGCTTTAATTATCTCTTTATTAACCTATTATTAACTTGCTGCTCTATAAGGACAGCAATGTTCTCTTAAAATTCACTTCTATGTAGATATTTGTCTCTATCAAACTTAAATATTGTAATTAAAGCAGAAAACAGTTATCACTTCTGTCTCTCAGAAAGCACGAAGAGAGTCCCAGAGTCTTGTTGCTTAATAGCGGTTTCCACATACTTGCCTATTTACTATGGCGTATATTAGTCTATTAGTAGAGCTAAAATTAATTCTGCAGAAAACTGTTCATGTCCCTGTTCAGAGTGAAGTAAGAGAAAACCACCCGTGCTTGTAGACTGATTTTGCCCCTGTGAAAATGCCATTTACCAGTAAGAAAATCCTCTAACTGTTCTAACAGGCATTGTTCAAACTGAGTTAGGCTGTCAGACAATAAAAGTTCTGTGCTGTATGGCACAGCGTTTTATTACATTATAAATTCTCGATGCAGCGACATCAATATTCATCTTCTCTAGTACAATACAGAAGTCATTGCAATTATGAACAAAGCATTCCACAAGTGACTGTTGTACTGGATTGTGTATAAAAAAATCAATATTAACAATTTAAATGAAAAATGTTAAATGAAAAGGATAGTTGCTAATGCAATATAATAAAATCTTTCAAAATGTGCCACTGTTTTTTTTTTTTTTTTCTTATTTCTGCTCACAGGGGAACAAGGCAATGACATTAAAAAGAAAATGTTACCTCAAGAGTCTCATATGCCACTCTTATTTTAGATGCTTGTTTTCAGGCTCCTGTGGATTTTGACTGAATTAGTTGCTTGGAAATATCGGTTATCTGCTTCTTGCTTGAAACCCAGGTGTTCTTTCTAAAGAACATTTATTTTTACAGGACTGCTGTATACAGCACTTTGACAGTACCTAGTCTTCTGTAATGAGAAATAAACCCTGAAGATTAGCAAAACATAACTTACTCTAAAATAGAATGTTAAATGTATTCCTTACTACAATTAGTTGTACATAGCAACTGTAAAAAGGAAAGAACAAACGTCATAATCTGTCTAGGTCTTTCAAGGTCACAGGAAAATGTGCCATTTTATCTTTGCCTTGGACTGACTCCTCTAAATGAGTTTATATGGGTTGTAAAAAAAGGCAGAGGAAAGGAAAGTTGTGGTAAATTACATGAATCTATAAAAAAGCAAAAGAGTGACAAAGAAAACCAGTAAGTCATAGTTACTCTATGGGCTTGAGGCAATGGGTAGGCTGATTCACTCTCTGAAAAGCTGTAAAGTCCATTTGTTGCTGATTTTTATGTTGGACTCTTTTAAGGCCAGGGTACATTATCCTGAATATCTCTTGCTCAGTAATCTTTTCTCATCTAATGGCCTTTAAGATCAGGGGATTCTGGCTCGACAGTTCTGAAAAAGCAATGGAAATTTCCAAGCTGCTTTGTTTCTGTTTATGGTAGAAGAATCTTTAGGATGAACAGACCGCTGAGATGTTAATCTCCAAAGTAAGCAACGCATAGCTTGGACATGATATGACCAAAGGCTGTAGATGGCATAGAAAAAGAAAACTAGCCATTTTCTAATGACAATATGCATTCCTCCAAAATGAATGCATAGTGTAAATCTATGTGTGTAAATCTATGTGTGTATATATGTATATTTCAAAAGAACAGTAAAATATTATGACTTGTAACTTTCTGTCCCTTAAACGAAACTTTTTACGATAGTCTCTGGAGAAAATATCTAAAGTAAGGAGATAATTTATGGCCACACAAAGTCAAAACCAAAACAAACAATAACCCACTGTCCCATTATGCTACTATGGAGCTGGGCACAAGAGTATCTATCACTAATTTAAGGTAAAAGCTATCAAACAGATATGATTATTATCATTACATCAAGTATTTTACATAAAACTTAAATTCAGAATACATTTATAAGGCATTGAGGTGTACAGGCAAGAAATTCAAGCAACTTCAGCACTTCCCTGTAAATTTTCCAGTCCTTGGGGGTAATTTAGCACCTTCTCTGAAAATCACCTCTTTTGCCATTGTCTGGCTACCGTTACACAGTTATGGAAATAAGTATATCCTCTTTTAGACATGTTTCTCCAAAGCTGCAGGTCTGGGAGTCTGATTGCTGATTGCTACAGACTGAACATTATTTACTTTCATATAGCAAATACTCTGAAGTTTTTGCACTGTTTTCCTTTCCCTTATTCTTGTGGAAATCTTCACTAGCTCAGCCAAGGTGAGATGGTTCACAGCACTAAGATTAGCTAAGAAACCATATTCTATTAAATTTGCAAGACTTGCACAGTCCTCAAAGAGCTTCATATAACCCACTGATAAATGTGTGCAACCATGTCAGTTGCACAGAAGATTCATGTCTTCTCATGTGTGTTTCTGGACCAGCTTGTGAGCTTTAATCTTTTTAGCCCTGGATCTCCTATGTCTGTTAGCTAAGAAATGGGCCATTGTATAGGGTGCTTCACTGTAATTCTGCTGATACTGTCTTTGGAAAAAGCCCAGGACCTCTTAACATTTTTGTTTAGGTGGCTCTTGGATGAGCATATCAGCTCTTCAGTAGTGACGTTCACATTCTTCATACCTCCTGCCCTAATCAGTTACTCTTGGGAAAATAATTCACATTAGTAACTTTTTCCCTGGTTTCCTGAAGTAGTAACGGAGAGGAAGAGACAGCAGGGTTTCTGTGCTTTTCTGTAGATGAACTGAATTCCTGTGAGATAATAGGTTCATGCTAGACATGCCCCTGAGTACATTAGGCACTGATGAGCGTGTAAGATGCTCAACACTGATCATGAAATTTCTAGAGAATCCTCATTCTTGAATCTGATCCCCAATTTTTAATTCCTTGATCACAAGCTCAATCTGTGATAAACAGTTATTTGTGCTAATAGAGTACTTAAAGGTAGTTAGGATTAATTGAAGATGAGGAGACACAAAAAAACCAGTATCATGATTAATGCAAGGAAGTAAAATTCTTTCTAACCAAATCCAAACAAAGTTGAAAGCATCTTATTTAGACACTTGGCTGTGCAGAACTAGTTTCTCACCTTGAATTAGAGGATAAAGTGTCCATGTGCAAGATTCTCTTGGTTTAGTCCATGGTTTTAAAAGTATATTAAACTTTTGGGTACCTTTGAGGTATCTGATTTTTGGAGTAACCTGCTATATCCTCTATAGTCTAGGAAAGGACTGATGGTTATATGCAGAAAGTGGCAATTCCTGTGGTTTTGATGAGTGTTTAGATAGTCCTCATCAAGCTTGTTTAATAACATGGGAAACCAGTTTTACATTAATCACCTCTAAGATGAGCTCCAGCAACATTTGCTCCTTTTCCCTTCCGTGAAAAGATACCACTGAGTTTCTTGCAACCCATGAACAGAAGTTTATTTTGGTTTTTATTTGAACTGATTTGTCAACTCTTCACTTAGCAAATGTTTGAAATTGTCAGACAGTTTGAATAAAAAATTAAATTGATTGCTATTGTATTTTTAAAAAAGCCTCTCCTTTTGGACCATTTTAAGTGGTTTAGTAAATTAGGTCAGACAATGAATTGCCTTTTGTCACAACCTAAAGGGTTACCCAGTCTGCTGGTGTACAGAGATCATGACCCTGCATTTATAGGATTCTATAATACACAAGGACATGGAGGTTTCATCTTCTAAATTTCTCTACTTTATTACAGATTACCACAAATACCACAAGGATCACCACTAGCAAGTAAAGTATCACAACAATCCCCACTAGCAAGTATATCTATAAGTTGTGCCAGGGCAGGTTTAGGTTAGACATTAGGAAAAATTTTTTCAATGAAAGGGTTGTCAGGCACTGGAATGGGCTGCCCAGGGAAGTGGTCGAGTCCCCATCCCTGGAGGTATTTAAACAATGGGTAGACGAGGTGCCTAGGGCCATGGTTTAGTGGTGGGATGGCAGTATTAGGTTAATGGTTGGACTTGATGATCTTAAAGGTCTTTTCCAACCTAAACGATTCTATTCTATTCTATTCTGTTCTATTCTATTCTATTCTAATCTAATCTAATCTAGCTGTCTGTCTGCCTATCTATCTATCTATCTATCTCAAGATACTACAAATTACTGCCAGCAATCAATGGCATAGTATCAATTAAAGGTATGGCAACAATAAAAACCCCAGTAATTTATCGTATAGCCTTAATCAATATAATAACAGCAACCAATAACAGCAACAACCGAGTTGGTATATATACTATTACAAGTTAATACAAATTTATTGTTAGTGAAGCAACTTGTCAACAATATAATAGTAGATATAATATGTTAATTATACGGAGATATAAATATATACGCACACACACATATATATAAAAATCAATATCAAGTGAATTAGACGGATTTCAAAAGGGGACCCAACCATACCAGAGGTGGGAGGACAAACTGAACCGACCCAAAACTAGGAGAAGGGGCCAAAAGGAGATCAATAAAATAACAGACAGAGTATCCAAAGATGATCCATGTCACATAGTCTGGAGCCAGGCAAGTGTCTCTGGTGAAAGTCCAAAATCTCATAGAAAGTTCATGCAGAATTCAACCTGTTCAGGAAAAACTACGTGCAGCATGGGAAGTTCTTCCATATTGACAGAGACAGATTTCATTTCTGGATAAAAATTTAGTCCCTTTTATAATATAAGTACATAAGAGGGCATAGGACATCCTATTTTGAGCAGCCAATAGATGGTGTTAATTTCTATTTTTCACCTTTAACAGAGAATAGATGATAATGTTTTCTGTTTTCAGAGCAATTTTATTTTTCCAGACTGTTTTCCACTTTTTCAGATGATAAGTTGCCATTACAGTCCCTTGTTTTTGCACTTATCAGTGGTTTCTCGGGATGTCTGTACTTTCTAAGTACCCCAGTGGTACTTCAAAGACGCCAGTTGCCCTTTTGAAGGATGTTTCTAGTTCCCATGCCTAGGTCCCAGGCTCACAGTTCCAGGTTGGCAGGTCTTTCCCTGTCAGTATTTTTCAGCAGTCATTTTCTTTTCCTCAGTAATTTTCCCCTTCTAACCAGGCCACCTTTATGGTTGCTCACATCACCTTCAGGAAAGAATAGGGGCAAAATTCTTTCCTACTGTGTCTCAAATCAGTTCAGTAACGTTATACTAGAGATTAATTCTGTCCTGAGTCTTTTAGGATATAATATTAGGTTTCTGAAAATGAAAATAGTATCAAAATCTCATATTGATAGAACATTAATGAATACTTGAAGTGTAGGGGACATGTGCAATAACAGCCTTGCAGACAGGTATTTCTTAGCTGACTGTGGGGTGGTTATATGATATAATTTTTTTATGTAGTATGATTAATAAATACATGCATATGTTTTTGGCTTAAAAATATTAAAAAAAATTTATGAGGGCAGTAAGCATGACTCCCCTATCATGGTCTAGTCAGTTAGAAAACAGGATAGAGTTACCTCTTTTCTGAACTTACCCATATCAGCTTCAAATGCACAAAATTACCAACCTGATTTCCTTCTATGACCAGGTGACCCACCTGGTAGATGAGGGAAAGGCTGTGGATGTTGTCTACCTGGACTTCAGCAAAGCCTTCGACACAGTCTCCCATAGCATTCTCATGGAGAAGCTGGCAGTTCATGGCCTAGATGGGTGTACTCTTCGCTGGGTTAAAAACTGGCTGGGTGGCCGAGCCCAGAGAGTCGTGGTGAATGGAGCTAAATCCAGTTGGCGGCCGGTCACAAGCGGTGTCCCCCAGGGCTCGGTTTTAGGGCCGGTCTTGTTTAATATCTTTATCAATGACCTGGATGAGGGGATTGAGTGTGCCTTCAGTAAATTTGCAGATGACACCAAACTGGGTGGTAGTGTTGATCTGCTGGAGGGGAGGAGGGCTCTGCAGAGGGACCTGGACAGGCTGGATCGATGGGCCGAGGCCAATTGTATGAGGTTCAACAAGGCCAAGTGCCGGGTTCTGCACTTGGGTCACAACAACCCCATGCAGTACTACAGGCTTGGGGAAGAGTGGCTGGAAAGCTGCCTGGTGGAAAATGACCTGGGGGTACTGGTTGACAGCCGGCTGAATATGAGCCAGCAGTGTGCCCAGGTTGCCAAGAAGGCCAATGGCATCCTGGCTTGTATCAGGAATAGTGTGACCAGCAGGAGTAGGGAAGTGATCGTGCCCCTGTACTCGGTGCTGGTGAGGCCGCACTTCGAATACTGTGTTCAGTTTTGGGCCCCTCACTACAAGAAAGATGTTGCCTTGCTGGAACAGGTCCAGAGGAGAGCAACCAAGCTGGTGAGGGGTCTGGAACACAAGTCATACGAGGAACGGCTGAGGGAAATGGGGTTGTTTAGTCTGGAGAAGAGGAGGCTGAGGGGAGACCTGATCGCCCTCTACAACTGCCTGCAGGAGGCTGTAGTGAGGTGGGGGTCGGCCTCTTCTCCTGTAACAGACGATAGGACGAGGGGGAATGGCTTGAAGCTGCGCCAGGGCAGGTTTAGGCTAGACATTAGGAAAAACTTCTTCACCGAAAGGGTTGTCAGGCTCTGGAATGGGCTGCCCAGGGAGGTGGTGGAGTCCTCATCCCTGGAGGTATTTAAAAGAAGGATAGATGAGGTGCTTAGGGACATGGTTTAGTGGTGGGATGGCAGTGCTAGGTTAATGGTTGGACTCGATGATCTTAAAGGTCTTTTCCAACCGAGGTGATTCTATGATTCTATGAAAATTCTGGTGAGACCCCACCCGGAGTACTGTTTCCAGTTCTGGGCTCCTCGGTTCAAGAAAGATGAGGAACTCCTAGAGAGACTCCAGAGGAGGGCAACAAAGATGGTGGGGGGACTGGAGCATCTCCCCTATGAGGAAATACTGAAAGAGTCAGGCTTGTTTAGCTTGAAGAAGAGAAGACTGAGAGGGGATCTCATCAACACGTACAAATACCTTAAGGGTGGAAATCATGAGGATGGAGCCAGACTCTTCTCAGTGGTGCCCAGCAGCGACAGGACAAGGGGCAATGGGCACAAACTGAAACATAAGAGGTTTCAGTTGAATATGAGGAAGAACTTCTTTACTTTGAGGGTGACTGAGCACTGGAACAGGCTGCCCAGGGGGGTTGTGGAGTCTCCTTCTCTGGAGATATTTAAAGCCCACCTGGATGAAGTCCTGTGCAACCTGGTCTGGGTGAACCTGCTTTAGCAGGAGGGTTGGACTAGATGATCTCCCGAGGTCCCTTCCAACCCTTGCCGTTCTGTGAGTCTGTGAAAATGTAAATTTCAGTCTATGCTCTCTTCCCAAGGTTAGCTTTGCTTGCAGTTTCTCTGTAAGATTTCTTTGATAAAACAGTTTAGCAAACTGTGAAGATACATGTACCCTGCATACTCACAGTTGTGGTGATGATACTAGTATTGTTAAGGATATTAATAATAGTGCATATATCATTCCAAGATTTTTTCCACCATTTCATAGTGAAGACTGTAGTAAGTGATTGTACGAGAGCTTGAGATATCATTCTGAAATGTGTGCATGTGTGTGTGTTCAACCTCATTTAGGGGAAGTAAGAGATGTAAGGAACTTTTCCATGGGGGTACTAAATTGGATGAACTGTTTTGATATACCTGTGGTGCACTCATTCAGGGTTTGAGGTTTTAACTGCAGTTTTCAGAGAACAGTGAGCTCACTTGTAGCTCACTTATAAGCAGGGTTTCTTTTTTGCTAAATCAGGATGTGAAGATATTGAACATAGATAGTTGGAATGTCAATGAGTCTGAAGAAAAGGTTCAGGGGCAATGAGTAGGTGTTTGTTCCCTATTCCCCTACTTGTTTAGGGATAGTGTCCTTTGGGTCTGAGGCTGTGGGTGCCATGAGGAAGAAAGAAAGGGGAGCAACGGAAAGAGTGGGAAGCTGAATATCGTGGCATTAAGCCCAGCTGGGAATTGTGCAGACTGGAGGCAGATTTTAGTGGGCAATCTGGGGACTGTCTGTTATTTCAACAACTACAAAAATCTAGCAAAGACCTGGAATAAAAGAGCGGCAAAAAGGTCTTCCATAAACACAAGCCCACCTGTGGGTAAGACATGACACTGCTTGATTTCTTATGAGTGCTGTCCAAGACTAACGCTGCACAAAATGCTGGTAGCTCCAAAACTGGGAAGATGGGGCCTGCCTCTGTTTCAAGATATTATCTCTTTCTTAATGGCAGTCTGGTACCAGATTTGGCAGAATAGATACATTCTGTTGTACCCCTGGTACCTAGTCCCTGTCACTGAAGACACATGGGACTTTGATATGTGTAATATTTGTGTTAATAAAAGCATTGTTTGCCTTTTAAAAGGCCATACCTTTGATTTAACTGAGATACTCAAACTGACCTATATTACCCTCTTCCCCTGCTGCATTTGCGTGATAGACATTATAAACATCTTAATTTAATGAGAATATTACGCTAATTGAAGCTGGTACCTTGGAGTGCTGAAGCAGCAGATGCACACTTGCTAACAATGAAAACACAGAATCTCTGGCAAACAAAATATAATCCATCATAAACAACATAAGAGCCTAAAGAAAGACAATAATTTAAATGGAATGGAGTATGCTTCCCTGATGTGTCACTTTCAATCACACACTGACTCATTTAGAACATGAATTTCCCTCAGGGCTTGTGCAATTTGTAAGACTTGCTGACTATTCATGCCTGATAGTGTCCATTCTCTCTTCTCTTAGGGTATTTAAGTGTATAGTGTTCATTAATGTTAATAGAAAAGCTTCGGATTAATTCTGTTAAAACAGTATTCAGAAAAAGTATGTTGTTGGTTTTGAGACAGAGTATAAGAATATAAGCACATAAGCTGTCTTCCACTAGCCCAACTCAGCAAGAAAGCTGTGTATTTACAAAAACATGTGCTTCTTTCAACTGAAAAATGTATTTGATCTGAAAGTGAGTTTCCAGGAGAGAAACTAAAAATTCAGCATTTTTGCGCGGGGAAATTCTGACACGCTTGAAAATGCTTACATTGTGCTTCAGGACAGCACAGCATCTGGTATCTGCTCTGCAAGCAAAGAGTTGAAGAAACTTTTGGTTTTGAAAATCTTCATCTTCTGATTTTCCTGAGGAAAAGTCATAAATACGTCTATGGCTCTAAAGATTGCCTTGCTTACTTCTGTAGAAGGAGGCGGGAAGTTCTGAAACCCTGGCTCTGGCTGGATTTTCCACTCCTACTGGGATGTTAGGATTATAATGGAGCAGAGCTGTAGATACTGAAATGTCCTGGTCTGGGCTGCTTGGGGCCTGAGATCTTTAGCTGTTGATCTAAGAAGCTTGGATTCGTATGTAATCTAGCAGGAGAGATAGCAGAGACATTTCAAAATCTTGCCATATTTTCTATAAATGTTTGTGGATACCAATAGTTTACAAAACACCATTTCCTTAGATCAAGTTTTCTTTTTTTGTCAGAATCTCTCATGGTGGGTCTCAGCACTAGGCTTATGAAAATGTTTTGTCAAGGCCTAAAATGGCAGCCTCTAATTGTGTGTTTCTATGACCTGGTCTACACATAGCATTACATCTACGCAAACATGGTGTCTCCAGACAAATGCTTCCCTGCTGTAGGCATTCAACAGCTCAACACAAGAGCTCAGGTGAATCAAGGCAGCTCTTCTGGGCTCTGTATCACTGACACAGGGCTCTTTTTGCAGGGGTAAGTGCTGAGTTTGGATTTATTTTTAACATAACTGCAGGAATGTGAGGGATATGAACCTCTTCTGTTTCTCACTTTAATGGTCCATTTGGAGTTGTGCAAAATGGTCTCAAACTACCACATATGTGGAAAATTCTCATTTGGATGTATTTTGGGTCCAAGTTACACTGCAATAACTGGTTAGATAACGCTGTCACACTGCTGTGATCTGAGGAATTAAATAAGATGCCTGTATGCAGCTATTCACTAAAGCCTCTTCCAATCTTCCTCCAGCTTCCCAGCCCTATACCTTTGCCTCCTTGTCCCGAGGGCATTGTGGAATCAATCACGCCACCTGTGCACCCAATAACTCCATCTGTATACATCAAGGTGCAGGAGAGTGGAAAACCAAGCTACTATGGCGCAATTTATCTTTGCCTCTCATTCCCTCGTATTTGTTCTCATATATATAGTAAAGCCAACACAGTATCTCGGATAAATGCATCTCTTTTAGCTTTCCCATGGCTGATTATTTTCCCTTGCACTGATATGTTAGTCGCCTCAGGTTCCTGAAAATGCCTACTTTGTCCTTTGAGAGTAGTTACAATTACATGTTGTCTAACTTAAGTATCATCCTGCAATTTGAGACAAAGGCCCAGTGGACTAAACATTAAGATTTACTAGTGTGACATAAAACCCCCAATATCTTATGGTTAGAGATGTCCAGCAGAATGAATGAAAGGCTTTGTTCTTGGCTCTGATTCTGCATAATCTACACAAGGTAAACTCCTGAACTTGAAGGGGGTACTGTTAGGTCAACAGTGATAAATAGTGGTGGTGTTTGGAAAATACTTAGTGCTAATTAAAACTGAAGTACTATGATTAGTTTATTTGCTTATTTCTGGAAGCTTTTGTGGTTTAGTTATTGATTTTATACATACAGAGATGGTTTAGACAAGGACATTGTATCAGAGGTTTTATGTTCTCTGAGACCTTCCACTGAACCATGCAATAATATATAGCACAATCAGAGTGAGGGAACTGAAATAATAGTATCTTAAAAGGCCTTTTTTCAGTTGTCTTGGAAATTTATTGGTTTCAAGACAATTTTTAAGGAATGATTTAGTTCTTCTTTCTCAAAAAGAGAAGAAATAGTCTTAGCAAAATGTTTACTGTCAGTGTAATTTCTTTTCTCTTTTTGCATAGTTTGTGAATAATTTCTCTGCTGCTACTTGTAACACTTCCACTTTATTGGACTGCAGTGTGAGTACTAGAAAACATAACAAAACCAGCTAGGCTTTAAGTTGGACAATTATATGGCAATTTTATTGATTCAATCGTACTGAAAAGTAATTTTTGACCTGTTCTGCTTCTCTTGTGAAACAAGCTTCCTTCTGTTTTTTTTTATCTTCAGGATATGGTTTGTCTGAAATCAAAATGAAGAAAGTAATGTCTCCTTAGAAAGTAAAATACCAAAGACATGTCTGGAATATCTATACAGAGTGTTCAGCAAGTTTTAATAAGCACTGAGGAGTCCACTTAGTCTGGAGAAACGATCATGGCACCTTTTTTTTAATGGGATAAGGTAATTCTTCTCAGGCTCCCAGGAATATCTATTCCCATGTGACAAGAGTTTAAGAAATGTGATCACTATCATAGTCCTTCTAAATGACACTAAAATGTCACCTTCTAGATGCACTTGTGCTAGGTCCATGATGGTTCTCTTTACTTGTTATCAACAAGTGACTTAGGCACCTAGGTGTTTAATTTCTTAAAAGAACTCAAAACCATTTAGTGAGACACCTGGGCAATCTCTGCAACACACGGAAAAGAGCAAAACACTTCACAACAGAACCCTAACTAGTACGCTAAGCAAAGAGCCAAAAGAAGTCCAGCGGCTCACCTGCCCCAGACACACAGACAAATAGGATCGCTCATAAATCCCACCCTACAGGTGACTTACTTAAGACTTCAGTCCAAGATGAAGCTAGTGTATCAAACTCTCTTGAAACTCTGGAGCCCTTTCTCTTTTTTCTGTCTCCCATGTCAGTGAGCACTTCTGTTCACTTTCTGTCTTTCAAAGTGTGCCTGATGGTGCTGTTACCAACTACCCATACAGGATCATGGCTTGATGAATAGAGTAAATGCAGAATGTGAGAAAATACTTTTCAGTTCCTCTCTGCCTAGGAGGAATTAAAATTCAGATGCCTGCCTAGAAGTGCAGCCATAGCAGTAAACTTCTATCCTTTTTATTGGTGTTGGGCCTCAGTACAGGAAATAAAGATTTCTTGGACCACAAGGAGAGGAAAAGAGTAAGTGTAATTTTTGCAGTGTTCTTCCTCCCGGAGCAACCTTAACTCAAATGTTGTGTTTTGATGCAGGGCTTCAGATATGATGGGTGGGATGTGTCCCTGTACAAAACAGCCTGTTGACCACTGATGAATGTGTTTTCCTGGCTAATGGGAATCTTCAAATAGCAGCTGAACGTCATTCACTTGCACAAATGCTCTGACCATTAAACACTTGGATGACCGTTGCCATTATGAAATAAAATGGTAAGTAGCAAGCATATCTTCTAGAGTACCTGAGTCTGTCGGGGTGCATAAGGCATTTTTAGGAACCATAAGCTGTGGAGTGCCTGGCTTTTAGATCCCAGTCAGGGATAAGCTTTGCGCTAAGCTGCTCAAGAGTAGTACAACAGAGGCTATTCTACAGATGCATGGACACTGCACTTTCAGGTCCACAGGGAAGTGTTAATGTGCATTGAATTAAGTAGCTTCTGTGGAAGGTAGCAATTGAATAGTGAGGATTTTCAGGATTGAGACTCTTACATAGTTAAACTCTGCCAAGAATTTCTCTTTCCAAGATGCATAGTTTTTCTGTTCTAGCCCTTGATTTTTCTAATCCAACTTTCTAATCCAGTGTTACTAGAGGCAAGAGTGCTTTGAATTATTATATTTGCACAGAATATACTCTTATGCACTGTTACATTTTCTGGGAACTAGAGTTCCCACTTTTATGTGATGAAGAATCTGTAATTCATTACCCTTTGCAAGTAAATTTCTATTGTTTTAAATTAGTTCTGCCCTGTTGTCATGTCTTTGTTGATGAATTTACTAATTTCCAGTTTTATTAACCTGTTGTGAGGTGAGTGGTTATACACTTGTTAATCTGAATAGTATCTTCAAAGTTTGCCTGAAAAAAAAGAGAAGTTTAATTTACTTTTGTGGTTTTTTGTTATATTTGCTTTGATTTTGGCAACTAAGGTCTTTGGGGGGAAGGACCTCTTTTTGTGTATCTGTGGGAGGGAAGCTATGTTGAGTGGCTCTTGGTTCTGACACAGTTAATTATGACTCTATTATTATGTTAAGTTCTCCCAAGTTTTACTTGCTGCTAGATGTCTTGTTACTTTACACTTATTTGATCAGTGCATAATGTGCTCAGGAGTTACAAGTGTGTATAAATTTATTGTCTCCAAAATTAGATCTACTGATAGTAAGAAGAATTTTTGCTATTCTAGATCATTCATTGTGATTTAGTTATCTGATCACCTTTCTGCTGATTCCTTTTGTGTTAAGAATTCCATGTGTGTGCAGGATAAAACTATTTATCATAATTTTCTTAATCAAAATGTTACTTTATTCTTTAACATACATGTAAAAGATATCATCCACAATTTTTGATTTGTAATAATGAATATAATTAATTGTCGTGCTTAAAATCAAAGTTTTTATTCCAGGCAGAATATTTGGCATCTCTTTAAATTTGTTTATGCTTTTATTACACATGTGGCTTCTACCTATTATGGTGACACCTTTTTTCTTTTTGGTGTGTTGTCTGTCATAACACAATGAAGTACATCTTTTCACAATTACAGATGTGTTTGGAAGGTAGTACTCAATATTTGTGCATTATGTGGTGACTGATTTACTTCTGTGGGTGTTTCTTGTGGATATTGATAAAATATTTTAGACAGACTCCTTTGAGGATATAGGCTGTTTCATTTGCTGACTTTAACTTGTCAATAGTTCTTTTCAGTTTGGTCAACAAGCATATTTAATCTTTTTTCACCATTGTATTGGGTTTTCATGGCAAGGCTTTGGTAGCAGGGATCACAGGGTGATCTCTGTGAGAAAAGAGCAGGGGCTGCCCCGTGCCAGACACAGCCAGTTCTGCTGGCTCCAACAGACCCACCACAGGGCATGGCTGAGCTCCTCAGCCAAGATGGTGGCACCCCTGTGAAACCACTTAAGAAAGGGCAGAAAACAACAGACAGGGAGAGAAAAAGGGAACAAAAATATTGAAAACCAACAGAAGGAACACCAAGGTTGGAGGAGGTGGACATGATCTGTGGTGGGCTTCCCCTGCAACCATGGATGAGCCTGTGCTGGAGCAGGTACACCCCTGAAGGGACTGCAGCCTCTAGAGAACCCACAAGGGAGGTGACAAAAAGAGTAAGAAAGAAGGAGCAGCACTCAGAAACCTTTACCTCCTGACTGCAACCCTCTGTGCTGCTCTTTGCCTCACTGAAGGGACTGCATGTAACTTGTGGCAATAACAAGGGGAGCATGGAGGTGTTTGGAGTGAAGCTGAACCTGGTAAAAGGGGACAAAAGATGTTTTCCCCAAGTGTGACATAAAAGACTGTAGGCTGGGAAATTTCAGAAACAAAGGTTTCTTTTTTTGAGTTTGCTAGATACTTACAAGACTGATTTATCATATTCCAAGTCTAAAAACCTCTTCAATTTTCAGTTGCTCGGGTTTTGGTATCCTCTAAGTTGTAATTTAATAGACGCAGTTTTTCTCCTACCAATCTACAGTCATCTTCAGGCAAAAAAAAAAAAAAGAAGCCAACAACAATGAAGAAAATACATGATACTTTTAAGAGGAAAAAACCTCAAACATCTTAACATCCCTGCCTAAGCCTTTATCAGGATTTTATTACATGAGCTACTGAAACAAAAAGTAATGTAAATATTTCCCAAATAGCTTGTTTCACATCTCTTCCAATTTTTATCATCTATTATTCTGCTTAAGTAGATTGCATGCTATCCCTTGAGTCTTCCTGGACGATGACATTCATCCTTTAAGCAAAAATAGTGTCTTAGTTTCCTATAATGTGTTGCTGTACTGTTTGTTCAGTGCCTAGATTGGCCCTAGCATGGAATCACTGAGACTGTGCCTGTTTTCACTGGGGTGGTTTTGTACCTGGTCTACTCTATTGTGTTTCTCAGCCTTAATCATGTGTGTCTGCGTGTCATTGCCTCTGGCAGTGCAGCCATGCCCTGTTGGCAAGAAGAGACCATTTGGTGAAGAGTTGGAGGAGTTACCTCCTTTAATGATGCCTGGCACATAACAAGCAGCATCTGTAGGATGTTTATATTGTATAACATTATAAGACTACTAGAAAGTCCACAATTCTGTAACCATTTGTCTAAAGACCTGTCAATGTCTCACTCATAGTGACCTTCTAGATGCCCCACTAACTCATTCAGTCACCCTGCCTTCTTCTGTGCTCCATATTCCCATGTAGAGCTCTGAAATTTGCCCAGCATACTTTACTCAATCATGATTTAGGTTCATGTTTCTCATTTAAAGTGTGCCCCAGATGAAACAAACCTAGGGCAAGTTAAAGTGTAATGATGCCCCTGATGTTTTTGCAAACTTAAATCATGATTTAGGCTTAATTACAGGTGAGATGGCAGAATAAAGACTTTTTTCAACAATTTTATATGGGTAACAGTGAAGGCACACATACATCAAGCAAAAAAAAGACTGTCAAAATTTAAATGAATGTTGCCAATAAGAAGATTTGGGACACAATATTCCTCAAGTTACAGAACTTGCCAGTGTAACAAGGTGTTTAACAAGACAGTTAGAGGTTGAAGGAAGTAATTCTTGCATCTCTTTGCCTCTTTTCTCTGCTGACAAACTAAACTTTTTATTGCTCCTTACTAAGGTTTGAGTTTTGGCTAATGGCAAAGACTCAGCATCTCCATCAAAGCCAATCCAGCAGAACATATTTTTGCAAGCACCTGTTGTCTTTGTGCTGCCACTGTTAGACACTAGCAAAAGAAATGTTAATGCACATACAGTTTTACTAAGTTTGAGCTACAAAAAGACATTGAAAACTACACCCCATTTAGGTAGGTGAAAGATCTATCTCCTTCTGAGCCTCGAAAATGAAGCACTTTCCCTTCCTCCCCCTTTTAAAAGAGCATTTGCTCTCCAGTTTCTCTAAAATTGTCAAAAGAGCTTTAGCAACTCACTGGGGAGGCCCAAGCCCACTGAAGTCAGTACACACAGCCACCCTTCCTCAGGCATCCTTCAAAAGGTTTTTAGTATGTCATTTAGTCAGATAAGTACAAAATGAAGGATTAGAAGATACAGATGAGTGGAAACTATAGAAGGTCATGTGGTGTGTCATTTTTCCCTATTCATCCTGTTTCCTCCCTATCTTCTTGCCTCTGTCTCTTTTTCCCCCTCCCCAACTTGCTCTACCAAGGTTCCTTCACATTGCCCTTTACAGAGTCTGTGTCACCTCATTCTTTCTCTCTTTCTTCTTTTCTCATTCCTTCTCTCAGTGTTTTAATTTTTGTTTCCCTTGTCTCTATGCATTGGGAGAGCCCGGTCAATCTTTTGGATTGTAACCTTTGGATTTTCCTTCAGCTTAAATCTGATATTTTCCTTTATGGTCCCTTAGGGTCTATAAGGTCCATTTGTTTGTCTCTTTATCTCCATAGTATAGAACCTATTTTAGACAAGGGTACATAGCTTTCTGTCTTACTGGAAATAATAAAAGATGTGGGCCTTTAGAGAAAGTCCGATCTAGCTTGTGATGAGCTAGTGTGGCTTGGCCAAATGCCACAGAGAGATAATTGTCTTCTTTGTAGTGCTAAATGATTGCCTGCTTCGTCTCACTGATTATCATATAGCTGGAGGAAGGGTGCTGTCAAGATAACATCTTAGTTTCTCGTTTCTTTTCCCTTTTCCCTGGTCTGCAAGTATTTCATCTTTTCTGCCTTGCTAAGTTAGAGGTAATGATCTGGCCAGGACACACTCTTTTTTTTTCTCTATAATTCCACTTATTTCCCCAGAGATCATTCTTGGACACTTTTTCTAACTTCTGTCTAACATATTATTTCTTTGATAACTCTGGTTCTTATCTCCTCTGAGCTGTTTCCCTTTTCCTTGCAGCCTCTCCTACACAGTGGAATAGTGCAAAAGGACCTATTGTAAAAGCTCACCAAATGGTCAGTTCTGACTGCTTTTTCAGTTCTTGCCAGAGTGCCTCAGAAACCCTCAAAATAAACAGTAAGACTTAATTATTCAGTTAAAAGGAAATTTACCTTGCCCGTAAGCCGTTTTGGCACAAGAAAACAAAAATCTCAGGAAAACCAACATGCCATGCCTTTCTTTTGCCTATTTGTAAAGTTGAAATGTTGGCTAATTACATTAGTCTCTCTGCCTGTCTTGTAGTTTAACTTGATCTCTTTATTGATGCTGTTCATAGAAGCATCAGATTTTCAGAATTTGTTTTCCCTTTTTGTTCATGTTCTGCTGTTATTATTATTAGGATTATTAGCAGTAGCAGTACTGCGGTCCACTGCTATCAAGTATCCTTCAGAGAATGTTACATTTTTCTTTGGCAAGGTTGGCTATCTGATACCAAAGATAATAAATCTGTGCTTTAAGAAGAAATGTGTCTTTATGATGCATAAGGAAACAAGCCTACCTTGAATTTATGAATTGTTTCTCCTATCCATTATGATATTTGATAGTGAATCACAATTTCCTCTCCTTTCTACCCATAATATACAGCATATTCTTCTACCTCCTACTGTAATTTCTTTTTGCTATGTTTTAGATTATTTTTCTTGAGAAGCCTTGGAGAAGGATGAGCCAGAAAGACAATAAGGGACAGATAAATTCTATGTGTACAGGAGGTACTCTTATTATCTTCTGATAATATTTCAAAAGAATAAAGCAAATTAACTGGGAACTGTGAAATGTGACAAAGCAAGAATCTCCAGTAATGAACATTGGTCCACACTCTTTGTCAGCTAGGAGCCTGCTGCAATATCCTTGCAAATAAGTATAAACTCCTTAAATTAGCCTCCTGCAGTCAGATGTGTACTCGCTTCCTCTAAAATGGTGATCCTTTCCACCTTTATGAAGACTGGGTGTCTTAGTAGATACATTTCTTATTTAAACAGTATCTTCCTCTTTTTAAGCAGCAAATTTGTTAATCTGTGGTGAATAAATAAACTTTTTCTTCTCTCTAGTATAGTTTTCCTGCCCACTTTCGCCCTAGATTTGGAACACATGGAATACGGCTTATGCTTTGGTAAGTAACCCATTATATAAATGTTAATTCACCATTACTTATATAAGAAAACATCCTGCTTTTTTTTTTTTTTTTTAATCTTAGAATAAGCCCATTTTCTCTGTGTTTGCTCCTAGCTTTCTGCTAGGCTGGCTTAATACATTATTTATACAGTGGGATGAGCTAGGAAACATATTTTAAATCTGAAATCTTACATTCTGCTGAATGTAGCAAACATCATGAAAAGAGCACCAAATGTGCAGAATCTGTCAATTTTCCACATGCATGCCCTGTAAGTAGTCCTGCCAGGGACTCAAAAATGGCAGAATGCAGATAAGAGTCTTTTGGAAAGTTATCTTCCATTGTACAGCATGGTAATTAATATGACATTCCAGTATACTAATTATGTACAGTGCATTATATTCCTGGCTTTTTCTGTGATGATCTTTTAAAAGACACTCAACCATTTTCATTATTGTTATTTTGTGTTCTCTGGAAGTATATTTATTATAATATTCAGAAGTTATTATTGCATGCTGCAATAGAACTGAGAACTTTAGATACCCAGTGGTAAGCCAAATACCCTGCTGATGAGTCCCTTAGCCCTTTTAAAAATTTGAAGACCACTGCTAAATTTAGACTAATCATAACAAACATGACATCAAATATATTCTTTCAAATCCAGAACTGGATGTTGAATGTTTCAGATTCTATTCTATTGTGATGTCTGCAACTGGAATCTTTTTAAAATGCTTTTTACATGACAGTACTTTTCTTTCTTGGTGGTCTATCATCCAGTCCTTGGCTTCTGCAGTATGTGTATTTTGAACAGCAAAGAATTGGTCTTTGAAGCAATGGGCTGAGCACACCTAGCACTTTCATGGAATTGTTAAAGAATTTTAAGTCTTCTAAAGTTGTGATTTAGTCTTTTACAGCTAGGTTCTGATCATTATTAGGCTGGTCTGGAGCAGCAGATCAGTCTCTTCTAATGGTGTGCTTGCTGACAATCTCTAAAGAAATGAATGCCAAATTGTTAAACTGCAAATAAAAAAAAATCTAAATGAGAGAACAGGAAGGATGAATAGGGAACTATGCAGTCAGGTGTGTCAGCTGTTGTCTTGCAGTGACTTGCAAGTTACATACACTGAGAAAACATCTTGATTCAGGGACTGCTGGAGGGTACACATGAGTCTTGCTGTTAGGTTTGTTTATTTGCTTCTTTTAAAAAAGTTTGAAAGTACCCCATAAGAAGTATTTAGCCACTGTTTTACTGGTTACTAACCTGCTGTCTTAATATATATTTTCATGATGTAAACTTTTTATTTGGTGTTTTGGAACTTTCACTGTGAGGAAAACCAAGCTTGTATCCTGAGATTTTGGGGAGTCATCAAAGGGGATAATGACAGAACAAAAGGCATAACAACATTAAGAGTGTATTCAGAGTTGCTACTGAATTTATTATGGATTTAAGAAAACTATTAGTTATTCAATTTCAAAATAAAATAACTGATATAAAAAAAATAATAAAAGGAACTTACAACACTTGCATTAGATGCAATGGTGATAAGGCTTTCTTCCTCTAAGTCAGCTTCATTACACCAGAAATGAGTTGAAGCCCATTACCCCTCTAGAAATGACATCCAAAATCCTTTGAGAGTTACACTGCCTTTCTGAGTTTCCTGTCAGCTGAGACATGGACTTCAGGGATCTTTTTAATGATGAGTTCTACAAAAGTGCTGAATGACTGTAGCAACATTCAAACTACCATTATTAAAGTTAAGTGAATATTTCTTGTTTAATCCTTATATTTTGCCCAGGGATGTTTCTATACAACCCTATATCAGTCTTGCATAAATCTGAAAAAGCCTTAGAGGGAGATATGGTTTCTCAAAATAGGCAAGTCTAGAAAATAAAAAAAAATATACAAGCTAATTTACATTTTATTCTAAGTTAAGGTTGAGCCATAAAGAAAAATTAGAATATTTTTGGTCATTTCAGAGTGAATTCACCTTTCTACTCCTTTTGGGTTCACAAAGTACTAATATATAACAGAGGCATATAGGAAAAGAGGAGACCACTACACCTAGACTATATTTATTAAAAAAAAAAAAAAAGCAAAAAAAAAAATCTGGCAAAGTATGTGATGAGTGGAAGCACCTAGCTCTTCAATGTGGTGTTGGTCTTTTGGAGCTCATTTCCAAATGTATTAAATTTTAGCCCATTAATTTAAAAATCCATCCTCTCTTTTCTTCTCTTTCATGACTATCTTTGGCCATGCCAATATATCTTCTTACATTTGGAGTTATAAAACTTTTTTCATAACTTCTTTTAACTCCCAAAGAAGTGATGTTTTCTGACTGTTTCTAAGAGGAAAACAGAGTAGCAGAAACACTGAATCTTGGTTTCCTGGGTTTGACTGGGAGACCATGGAAGGTAAGGTCTACAACATCATGGAAAACTGACTCCACTGAGGAATAGCAGTTAAGTCAAAAAGACTTTCAGAAGCCATTTAAAGCAGTTTTCATGTATCATAAAGAAGAGCAGCACAGGGTATAAACAAAAGCATTTCATGGTACTTTGTCAATATGTGTGCCTGGAGGTAACTATTATTTTGGAAGACCATTACCCATCTGTTGGCAGTTTCATAAACAAATATAAGTAATGGCAGAATAATTTGTGGGCTCGTGAATCACTGCTGGAAGTGGCACAGGAGGAGGAAAATGCTGGGCTAACAGAGAGTGGGAATGAAAAGATGCTGTCATCTTGGAAGAAATGAGTCGTGTGGGAGGAAAAAAAAAAGCTTTCAAGATTGAATAATCCTTGGAGGAGTGTACCATCTGCTGCTAAAAAGGACGCGTCAGCGTGTATGTGTGCATCTCTACATGTCCATTACAGCGGCTGCATGGAAAAGGTGCGGTGCCCAGTCCAAAGCAAACAGAAAGTGAGAGGTGCAGAAGGAATGCAGAGGACTGAAAAGTGAGTGCCTCTGAGGGACAGAACAGGCTGGGACATGGGTAGGGAAGGGGCAAAATTCAACCAGCAGGAGGACTGGAAGGATGGAAGAGTTAATGGATGAAAACTGCCTGCGCAATGAGGTCTGGTGGTCCACCTCAGAAAGCAACTCACACCACGAACTGAGTTCCCGTTGTAGCGGTCAAGTGTATTTTCCCCAACTCATGTGGCTGTTATGTGAACTTGGGCTCAAGTTCACTGTTTTTCACTGGTGCAATGCAAAAGGGTAATTAGAGCAGGCCTGGAGGAGGCCAGGCCCCTTTGGACTAGGGGATGGTTGGCGTTGGCCTTGCCCCTTGCTACCCTGGCTTCTTTCAGCCTGTGCTTCTTGACTGTGTCTGGCGTTTCTGTGGCCTATCAACAGCCTGAGGTGTTCCTGTGAAAAAATTTTTTTCTGAACATTTGGCTCCAAAGCAGGATGATCTCTGCTGGAAATATTTAAGAGAATGGGAAGCTTTGGCTGGAAATGGCTAAAAGGCAAAGCAAGAAAAAAAATGCAACAATAACCAAACAGCTTTGGTATTTCTGAGTTTTGTCTGTAAAGCATTTACTTCTTTTTCTGGTGTTCTCTATAAGCAGGAAATAATAATAATAATGCTCATTGTTTAGATTGTTAAGTGCAAGCAGAATTTGCTTTGATGCAGAAACAATACAGTATTATGACTGGTAGATGAATAAGACCTATTTGTAAGTGACTTACTGCAATTGCAGAGGGTTGGTATCTTAAGAGAAGCCTAGCTTAGCTTTCCTGAGGTATTTTGTCAAAAAAATTTTAAAAACCATCTTTCTACATTTAGAGACAGTGCGGTAAAGAGGGGAAGCAGTGGCAGAAGAAAGCCTCTTTAGTCCCATTGGCAAAGGCAAAGCAAGAATGGAAGGAGTGAAGCTGAAGCCAAATGAAGGAACATCTAAAAATGCAGGAAGTTAAAAATACCCCAGAAGTGATTAAATTCCAAAATAAATTATCAAAACAAGTTGTGGCTTCAACAGCTCTTGATGTTTTTTGTCAGGTTTAGATTGCACCATGTTTGAATCAGAATAGGTGTGAGACTAACAGGAGTAAGCAAGCTCAGCCCAGGAGAGAAGGGTGGAAATGATGACGTAAGTGCTGGATAAGAACCCGCTGAAACCACCACATGGAGCACTGGAATTATTGAGGACACTGACAGACGCAGTAGGCAGCTACAGCTTACTCCTCTCTAAAAAAGTGTGGCTGGTTAAAACCAATAACTAGTCTGGTAGGAACTCATCCTAGATAATCTAATGAAATTGAAAATCTTCATTTTTCCAGCAACTTGGGAGCAAAACCAATTTTTAGTAATTCTTTTCTTTCCCCCTTTTTTTCCCTTTGTGGGTTTTAGTTTCTCTGAATCTTTGAAAATGATCTTTTTTTTTCATGTGTGCCTTTTGAAATTTTTCCTCTCTTTCTCCTTGTCCTGAGTTGACTATCTTTATCATTGAAGCCATTGTCTTTAGGTACTAGAGGCAACAAACCATGTGTATCTACACTCATGCTGTTTTACAGTGCAAAGGTGTCCTACAGTAGACTTTTTTTTATAGTGTTAGACTATGGTAGAGACACATCTCTCAGTGAGCAAATGCTGCAGTTTCTGTTAACTTCAGTTCAGCTGGGAGGTACACAACACATTTGAAAATACCTGAGCAGAAGTTCTCTGGCGTGTGTTCCTTTATATGTACAGTCTTTAATGGCTAAATAGTAATCCTCAGTGTTTAGATGATGAAATGAAGCATGCCGTGATATCAAGCCACTGGAGTTTTCCTGTGGGTCTTGAAATTTCTCCATTTGCTGCATCATTGATGTGGATTTGGTTTTGACTTGTCCTTAGCATAGAAGCAAACTTTAAATAAACTCAAGTGAAGCATTTAAAAAGTGCAATCATACTGACAGCTTCCATCCCTCCACTAATTAATTCTGATTTTTGCTGCAATCCATGTATAACGTGCATCATCCTTGAATAAATGAACAAATGCATATGGAATGGTGTCTGCTCAAAATTGATACAAGTAGAAAAAAGAAACTCTGTACCCCAAGGACGTCTTTTATTTTTCTTTTAAAGTGGTAACTGCTCTGCTAACAATTTGGAAGATGGAGCTATTCAGTTGGCTTATTTAGTCTTAAGAAGAAAGAATTGTGAGAGAGTTGTGAACCATACTTTTATGAGCATATGAAAGAGCAGTTGTTAAATTCATTCCAAGATTAAATCATCATGCATTAAGGGTACCCTACAGCAGGATAGGAACTTACTTCAGTGTTTTAATTTTTTTAAATTCCTTTCAAAATGCTTTGTTGTTTTATCACCTTGTGTGTGTATGCTTGCACATTTATTCTATTTATTTTGAATCAAACCATTAAGAATCATCAGTTCCAAGAATGGCTAGTAAACCTGATATCAGTGTGTGCTGACGGAATTTTAGGGAAAAAAAAATCACACTAGGGGACCTACAGTTTCAGCAAGGAATCCAGAGATCTGTGCGAGAGCTGATGAAGTAAATAATTATTTTCATCTCTCTTATCAAAAGGCTTTTGCTCATGGGGCATGTAAGCAACCTCAGCATACTAATGAATGCTAGCTTTATGGGCTTGATCCATAAAATGGAGTGGACAGATGTGTAGTAATTATGAAAATTAAACAAGTAGTATAAAATTGAACCACTTAAAGTTGTTTAAAATCCATGCATGGCTTTTTATATTTTGATTACACTAAACAAATTTAGAAGTGATTGAAGACATTTATAGGCTGCTACAAGTGAAATATCATGACATGAGTGCATGTCACCTTGATTACACATTTAGAAGTTACCTGATGAGAACAGTTTACACTTCCAACACCGGAAATTGAAGTGCAGTTAATTGATGGGCTCCATTTACAGGTATCTGGGAGATAGTCACAGATCTGTCATGTGCAGTAGATAACTGCCTTTTCTTGCAAGTCAGAAATGAGAATATGAAAGGTAAAACCCTAAAAAAAAGTTAGCTCAGAAGCAACATAGGTGCATATATGCTTCTCCAGAATTGATTCACCTTCCTAGCAGGGTAAGAGGGCTACAGTGCTCCTGATGCATGAAGCAGTGTGTTTTGAGGTAGCTAATCTCCATATGAAACTGAAATGTAAACTGAGACCATAGGAAGAGGTATCACTCCCCATAAAGACCAAGATTCAGAAAGACAGAAATAAATAGTGACCAATCTTACTGATTTTCATCATAGTGATGGCTCCTCTTTTATATGGAGTGTAAGTCTTGGAGTGTAAGTTAAGAACACACCTGAAGAAGAGAGGACTGCCTGGAGAAAGAGTAGGAGAGTGCTCCTTTCTTTCTGAGCAGGAAATAACAGTTTACAGAGATACCAGAATGGGCACAGACAGGGATAAAGAGGCAATGTGTGTGGAGTTAGGAGCATGGAGCTCTGGCAGGGACTGAGGGACTGATGAAGAGAAGAGAAAACACACAGTTAAGCATGAGAGGTGACAGAAAGAGAAATGCTGTGGGAATCGGCAGGGACTCTTCTAAGCTTGCTGAAAACCTCAGAGATATTGAGCCACCTGGGTGAAACTACTAGCTGCGGAGTGTCCCTCCAGTGAGCCATGACTTTGTAACATTACAGACAGCAGTCTCAGTATTCAAAATAAATCCATACAGATTAAAAAAAAAAGGAAAGAAGAAGAAAGAAAGAAAGAAAGAAAGAAAAGAAAAAAAACCCCAAACATTAAGTTTCTGTTCCAGAGTACCATGTGTTCATTTACATTTATACCACCTGTAGCATGACATTTTCCAGAGCCGCAGCTGACGTTCCTGTGTGAAATTTCTCCTCTCTCCACCTCCTGTGCCTTTTCTCAAGGAAAGGAATGTGGTAGTTTCTAGATATTATTGTTGACTATTTTAATGTACTCTCAAAAAAAAAAAAATCAAATTACTTAAAATAAACTCCTCTTTTCAGCTAGGCTTAATATTTGAGTTCTGGTGCAAACCTAGAATTTTAAGGGCGAGATGTTGCTCTGGTGTCTTGAGTTCAGACAGTTTCCTGATATCCATTATCAGGAGAATTTCTGCCAGGCTGTGGCCTTTGTTTTGGAATCAGCTGATCTATGGCTCTGAGGACAAAAGACAGACTTTTTGTTTTTGAGAAGTTTGAACCTTGCGAGTAACTCAAAATGTCCATGTATTCTTTTATAATGGAAAGAGGAAGTAGAACACTGTTTTAGCTAACCACAGAAGAGAAATAGCTTGTTGCATGCCAGAAACGTAAAATTTCAGTCTCTGTCTCTTTTCAGACCTCAGTATTTTTTATCATCATTTAAGAAACACAACAAGCTTTTGCAGTTCAAGCAACTCCCTTCCTGACCTGTTGTTATAGGTGAGCATGCAACTGGACAGAATTACACATTCAAACACATTTCAGTGTTGTTACTCCCTCCCTCCAACTGGTTGCTATTGGCACTTATGCCATAGTCTTACTACCTTCATGGCCTAAGACTTGATTCCCCTAGCTGATACTTCCAAATATTTTTTTTCTCCACACATTCTTTTAATCCATGTGTTGGGAAATGAGGCTTTGTGTCTGCCCCATATACCTTCCAGGTACAGCGCAGTATCGTGCCATTTGTGTGGAAACATTAAGAAAAGGGGCACAGCAGCTCTTGGAAATCCCTGGGATTCTTACCACCATCTCAGAAAACACCATCTAGTAGACTGATAGACAGCCTAAGATTTGGTTAAGCAGTTTTAGAGGAGTCAGAAAATAACTTATGCATTGAACATGGTTCCTTTCTACTGAAGACTTCAAGAATCATGAAGAATTGTGGGGTTTGGTTTGATTGTTTTTTTGTTTGGTTTTTTTTTCTTCTGGATAAATTAGTTATTTATTGATTATACTAGAGAAACACTTCTAGCCTGAAACCTTGAGGTACATATATTATAGCTGCCCTCCTTGCTGAAACCTCCGGCATGTCCAGCATCTTAAAATGCTGCAGTGTGGATTTGCTAAGTTGAACTGAAGTTCAGTAGTTGTCTCCATTTATGTGAGGTGGCCATATGTGCCATGCATTTACTATTGACTCATATGGACTTACAACAGAGGGAACATTCCTGGCCTGAGATACCGAACAGGGTATGAGTAAGACTATGCAGAGAAAAAAAATGAAATCTAGAAGAAACTGATGGGTGGAACAGGATGAAAGAATAAGGTAATATTAGTACCCTCAACATCCTGGCATCTTAACCCATCTCAATTGCTTTTGTACTTATTTTGGTAGGAAATTTAAAGGAAATATTTGAATAAGGACAAGGTGATACTTGGAGTATTTACAAGGAACATGTCCCTCGTGCATCACCTCATATTTTTGCTAACCCAGAAGTAATGTGTAGGTTTTTCTTGAATTTTAAGTTCGTTTTGGAAAAAATGAAATAAAATATGTCTATTTTAAGAAAAAAATAAAATAAAATAATTTTCTTTCAACATTAATCTCTATTTCCTTCACATGGGATAGCACAATGCGCTGGTTGTACTTTAAATATCTCCTTCTCATTTTTTGATGCATGTTGAGAAATACAGCCTGGGGAAGTCTGGTCAACAGAAGCAATGAAGGACACAAAAAAACTTGAATGAGAACTCTCTCCAGAGAAGGCAACAGCATAGGCAGTTGTGATTCAGTGTTAAATTGACTAAGAATAAAGCACAGTAATATCTTCACATACATTTTTAAAAAAGTTTCCTATTTTATAGATTTAGTTATTTTTAATACTCTGTCTTTTATTCAGTACTGGAATTGCTCTAAAGGGGACTTGGGCTTCTTTTTGCACAGGCAAATATCTGACTAATATACCACTGGCATAACTAGCCTTATTATGCTTCTTTCCAATTCTCTAATATAAATGGTTTCTGAAAAGTGAAGATGAAGAAGGGTATGCATATGTCATTGTAGTTAAGGCTGTCATTCTAACTACTGGTAGAGCAGCTCAGAACTGGAGTCAGGAAAAAGCAGGAATACAGTGAAGATCCATATCCAGCTTAGATAACTGTATTTAAAAGAAGAAATAATAATAACAACAACAATCCTATTAAAGGTTTTGAAAGGAATTTTTCTCATATGTTTTGTTGCTCTCTAAGCTGCTATAATTCTTTCCCTTTCTCTTCCTTTTCAGTGTTTCTTTTCCCCAAACATTGCTGTTATATCTTATCTTTACTCTTTTTTTTTTTTAATTTGCACTATCTCTTCATGTCTCTCCTATTTTCCTTTTTTTTTTTTTAAATTTTATTTTTTTCCTAAATGCTCATCAGTCTGGATTGCCATCAAACTACTTTAAGTAGATTTAATTAACCAAAGTGAGGTGTTGACAACCTCTAAAGGCAGATGCTGATAAAACATGGTTTAAAGCTGCACTACTTGCTAAGGTTTGTTCAGATAAAGTCACCTGAAACCTGAGTTTTTGTGCTGTTAGTAGGCCGTGTGTTGGAAGAACAATATCCATATTTTCCACGGAGAACTCCATTTATAGGTATCTGATAGTGTTAATGGCAACAGTTACATTGACTAGGAAGGAAAGGGATGGGGAAGAGGATTAGAGGTTTTTCTCACATATGTGAAAGTATCTTCCAGAATATTGACTGTAATAAAGATGCGTTTAGTCTGCAAAGCATCAGGGACAGGAGTTTTCATCCTATCTAGTGAGTTTGTTCCTACGGCTGCCCTTCAGTCAGCCTGTGATGGTGGCTGCAAACTTTTGTGCAGCAGGCAAAAGTAACCTTCTGAATACTCTGCTCTGGGAGAAGGAATTGCCCAGTGGCATAAATCTACATCACTCTGACGTGTCCCTTCAGACCTGGTGCTTGCTGCCCTCTTGCAGCCCCTACTTGTCATACAGATCCCCAGGACCACAAAAGCTAGGTATAGTGAGAGCAACCCTGAGGCAACCCTGAGGCTGCCTGCACGTCGGGCAAGCCTGCCCCTGGGGCCCAAGCCACACACCCCGCTGCCTCACTTCGCATCTTCTCTATCTCTGCCTATGGGAGGCTGTACAACAGCAGGGGAATCCTTCTGACTCAACGGGCAAATAAGTAATAGCCAAATAAGTAACATCCATCTCATGCCAGCTTGTAGTTGCCAAGCTTTGTTCATGTTGAACAGTTTTCCTTCTAGGTCAAAGAATCTATTCTATGTGGCAGTGTATATATATATTTCAAATTATTTTACAACTGTACTTGCAGGATTGTTAGATGTCTGCTGGATGCAGCTGCATTTTTTTGTTCACATCAGATATACCCTCTTAAAGGAAAAGCTTCAGTGTCTTTTGTGCATGTGCACTCTCTCTCTTTTTTCTTTCCTCTGCTTTCCCCTTATGCAAAAAGAACATAATTATAAATAAACATACTCTGTTTGCATTTTGTGTATGGAAATTACTGTTCGTATTTTTTGTTCCATCTCATCTATTCTGCTTACACTGTAAGTCCATGCCAGGCCATGTATGGAGCTCATGGAAATCTAAATGTGATGTGCTAACTCTATACTTATTCCCAAAGATGAGTTAATACTGAAACCACAAAAGCCATAATTTTTGGGAACAGGAAACCTTTGGTAAATGTTTGTCCCCTCTGGACTGGTGGATTTTAATCAGCTAATCAATCAGATAATTTTCTTTCTCATACTGATTACACAGTGTTTTAGCTCTTGAGCTGAGATGGGTGATGGCAGCCATTCATTTAGATAATGCTGTAGCTTCCCCAAATACTTGATGTTTCCTCCCCCAGTGTTATTCCTTCTGCTACTCTCATATTCATTTTCAGTACAACTGAATAGAAATGTGGCTCAGGTTCATGGTTCATGTTGTAAATGATCCTGCTTGTCAGGAGAGTGACCTAAAGAGGGAATTCGTAAATGACAAGAGCTTGGCTTTACAATAAGCAATCTCCAGGCAATTATCACTTTATCACAATGATGAGGAAAATGCCTAGTTGGAAGAAAGGTCATTTGTTTTAATGTTATCTACCCCTGATGTCACTGAGTTTTAAAGTAATTATATTCAACCTTCTATTAGAAAAGAAAAATGGCAACTATAAGTATGGGGATTTTTTTCCAAGTTGCTTGGTTTCTGTGAGCTGGGATGCCAAACCTCTGATTACATCCTTGCAGCAACCCTGACAATAGAATGTGTTTTTTCCCCAGTTTAATATCAGAAAACCAGCAGGAGGTCTTACTTTCAAAGGCATTTGATAAAGGAGCCCACTCATGGAGCTGAGAGGAAATCAATGGAACTTTTTCATTTCATGGGGCTCTAGGATGCTTAAGTCCCATGGTATAATTCTTTGCTTTTATGTGATTTTTCTTACAGCATTCTGTCTTCTGGTTCACTCTGCCTTTTGTCTCACACTCTTTTTTTTTTTTTTTTTTTGGCAAGTTTGCTTGTAATTTTAGGCTGTGAAATCTAGGGTATGGCAAAGCACTATGTTGGCACACTATAATGAATTTTTTTTTTTTTGTTGTAAAGAACCTGTCAGTGGCAGCTGAATAGCACTGTTCTCACTAAACAAGCTCAAGAAAGAAATCTTCTGTGTCCCTAATACATATTCTCCCATGCCTCCCTTCACACTTGAAAATGTGCATTAAAAAGGAAGTAATCCCTATTGCCCGTTTGAAATTCCTGGCCTACGTTAGAAATGAGCTATCGTATTTGTCTTTCTCTCTTCACCCTGGGAGCAATGCTAATAATTTTACTTGGAGATTGTAAAGCACAGATGAGCCAGAATGAGCATAAAAATTCCTATTTGCCTGCTGATGGATGTTGCAGATTTTATGGGCACGCTGCGTACTGCAGTCGGTGGCTCCACAGAGTTGGTGCAGGCTCAGGCTCAGGAATTTGCTCTGTTTGCTGACATGGCAGTCCAAAGGCTGATTCAAGTCCCTACTGTGCTGTACAGGTGCATAAGGTGTCAGCTCTCATGCCTTCTCAGCACACGCTTACGAAAGGAGGATTGTGTGCCTGTCTTCCCTGATCAGGGAAGTATACTGGATCATCTCAAAAGGGTGAGGTTGGGACTTAATGCAGGTGACACACAAAAGCTTTGAGTCATAAGCAAAAAAAATTAAAATCCAGTATAGGATTGCTTCATTAGTTATTGGAATATTGTTTTCATACCCAAAGGCTGAACAGCTTTTTTACCAGAGGCTGGTCCACTGTTCAAGATCAAAGCCTGCCTTGGCTATTCATTCCACTCTCTTGAATGCTCTGGCTCCAAATTAGGAAGTCTGTACTTTTGCCCACAAAAAAGCTACCTTTCTTACAGAGGATATTCAGGAGAGGAAAATTCCTACTGCTCTTTGCCTGTCAGCAGTTCCTGCCCTCATGCAGTAGCTTCCCTTGTGGCCTTCAACGTGTGGATTTTGGACAGTCCCACACGCTGCAGTTACAGTAACCTCCTTCCTGGACAGGGTGTCCTCCCTGGCTGTCTCCATCCAAGCCCCCAAGGCGTGTGTTTGCCGTCGGCACAAGTGTCCCTTCCCTCCTCCCATCTTTGCTTCTGTGTAACATCAGGTTTCAATAGTTCCCATGCTCACATTTCATTGCCAAAATTCTGCCTTACAGTCCACTACCAATTCATTCCCCTGCTATTTGGTACGTTTTATGTGATATAGGGAAAAGAGGGCCTCCTGATACACAACTTAGATTTTATGCAGAGACACGTGTGCTATGTTACTTTTTTTAACCCTTGTGTCTATCACTTTCTAGTGGCACTAGCACAGGCACTTCACATAAATTTCTGAACTTTATGTCCTAGCTGTCCGTGTCATGAATTGTTAGCCTTGGATGGACTAGAAGGAGAATGCAAGAACCTTTTGCAGAATTTGATTCATTTACTTATAGTCCAGAAGAAGCTGAAGTGATGGAAAAAATGTGTTACATTTTCTTTTTTGGATGCATTGTTGTTTAATTTCATAGCATTGAATTAATTTTGCTTTTAAGGCTGTTGGACATACAGGAAAGCCTCCAAGCTTATTTGGAAGTGTCTGTGCTAGCAGAAAAGGACCAGCTGAGGAGAGATAATGGTGCAATCTCTAAGATCTGTACACCCTAGGTGACTGCTAAGCCTTCATTTCTGTCAAGTTTCATTCTGATTTAAAGAAGAAAAATAAAAGAGAAAAAAGCTGGAATGTACATATAGAGAAGAATTTACAATTAGCAGATTACCACAGCTAGAAGATTGTGAAAACAGCTGAAAAATGCCCTGCTTTTGACTTTGACTTACCACAGAAATGTTGGTTTACTTTTTTTTTTTTTTCCCCCCCAAAGCAATGTAATAAGGTGGAGAAAGGTCAAGGAAAAGGATCTAGTAAAAGGTATTGAAAAATGTTGGTCACCATTGTTCTGTTTATACTGTGCAGATGCTTTATGTCGCTGTACTTTTCCTTCCCTTGGATGCTATTTTTTCCCTTTCCTGATAGACTGAAGGAATAAAAAAAAAGAAATCCTAGGGTCAGCTTATTGATCTAGAGCTGCCAAATCCTCATGATGTGTCACTCTAACAGCTAATTGAAAGGCTTCTGTCATGTAATCAAAAGTGTGCTTTTGGGAGCTGAAACACCCTGTTTTGCTTCTAAACTTTTTGATCTGAAATAACTAAGTGAGCTGTTTTAGGAAGCTGACTATGGAGATGTATGATCCTAATTTCCTCCTTTTACTGGCCCCAACTGTGCCTAGCCTTTTTAGATCCTTTTAACAAACAGTCATTAAAAGCAAAGTAATTGGCTTTGGATGCTTCTATTCCTCAAAATCTCATTAGATCTTGAAACATGCTTTCTGCTCAAATTTCCACTTTCCATCTTCAATGAAGAAATAGACATTGCTACTTAACTCTTTGCAGGAAAAAAAAATCATACATCATCATTCATGTTTTTGACTGTCTTCTCTAGCTTGTGTGAGAAATATCATGATTGAAGGGCTGCATTAAGTAGAAAAGAAATTTATTTTCCAAACTAGGCTGTCTCTGTCTTCTGCCTGCAAGTATCTTAACATTGTCAGAACCTTATTCAAGTCAATTCATTCAATATGCATCTCACAGGAGTGAGATTTTTAATGTTCTTAAAATAATTTTTCATACCTAAAGCATATTTATCTCATTTTGCCTATCAGTACATGTTAAAAAGCATGGTATTGATTTTAATTCTGTAAAAAGATGATGTTCCAATGTTAGTAGTGGAGCAGCTGCTCCATTAGTCTGTTATTTCTGGAAGTATGAAGCCAAGTAAAACAGGAATCTGTTCCTATGACATTTTCACTTTTGTCAGTATCAAGCCCTATCCCAGGTAATGCTCATTCTTTCCCATGACAGACAATTAGTTTTATGTCAGTGCACTCTTGTTATCATTAAACTGCTATTATTTATATTGTTGCAGTGTTTAGCTGTGCTAGTGTGAGAGTGAACCTACAGAGTGAGGTAATATGCAAGTGCATAATGATGAGATTTGGGTGTTTGTAACATAGTTTGGTTTCCAGATGTAAGTTTTCCATGTAGGATATAACAGGATTAGCAACTTCATAATGGCAAACCTGAGCTAATATTTTAAAACTCCTTTAGATCCTGATCCTCTGTCCACCCCTTTCCAGATGTCTCTGGCGTGATTGCAGGATGCAGGAGCCTTGACTTGAGCCTTCTGCAATGCTTGCCTTACTCTGAGAAGGGCTGAGGTTGGGGGGGGGGGGGGAAAGAGGGGCTAGAGTCTTTGGTCCTAATGTAACATAGCAATTCCTACTTGCACTGACTGTGAGAAGTCCTACTGCCTTCTTCAGGACTTCTGCGGGGTCAACACTGAAATATTCTCTTGCAACCCTGAAAATCCCATATAAGAGAATCAGATGAATGCATAAGGGTTTCACCTGGCCAGCCCCATGCCACCGCTTTTCTGCTCTGTCATGAAAATGCTTTAAAAATGAGATTTAAAAAATAACAATTGAAGTTCTTTTTTTACGTTCCTTTTTATTTAAGTGCTTTGGATTCCTATATCGAACTCTCTTGAACAGCAGTAGTGGGTGAAAATGATGCTTTTCAAAAGGAAAATAAGATTCCCAAACACTCATGTGATTTCAGATGCCGAGGCTTAAGAAGTGAGAGAAGAAATATTCTAAGATGCATGACAAAACGGCGAAAGTTGGAAGTACTGAAACTAGAAAGTTTCACTGTGACCGTTCAATCTCAGCAAAAGATAAGGGAGTTTTTTGCTCCAGAGGATGCAATTTTCAAACAAAACTGGAAGAACTGCATTTAAATTTGATGTTGAAATTCCTGTTTAAAATTAATTGTGATCTCTTTCTAAAGATATTCTGGAAAAATCAGCAAACTGTTTTAGTATTAGTTCTCCAAATCACAGGAGTTGTCCAAGTTTTCTACAAAAAGCTAGGAGATTATAAAAAATACTTCAGTAAAGAATATAAAAATACAAGAAACAGAGAAAATGTATTTTCTAGTAATGTCAAATAGATTATTGCAGTTTTAGGCACAGGTTCGGAAACAATAAAAAAAGGCCACGAATGATTCAGCCATAGAAGTTGTTAATGTGTCATCCAAAAGTCCCCCCTTATACTCTTGTTTTGAAAGGTCAAGTTTTGCTAAAAACAAGAATGTTCTAGATAAGATGGTCCCAGGAGGTCTAACCTGTATTCTCTCTCCAGAGAAGAGAGATAGGAGGCAGAAAAACTACTTTGCCCTCACCTGTGGAGAGGCAGCAAGACCTACTGGAGTGAAGAGCAGGGGCAAACACTGCCTTGCTCTTTTCAGTCATTCTCACCTCTCTCAGAGAATATTCTGGATTTGCCCATGACTCAGTGGATGACATCAGATATGACACATAACATATCTGTGCCTGACTGAATGGCAATAATATGTCTTGACCTCAGGGAGGTGTTTTGAAGATAGATTTGTTTTCCAGTAATTTGACTGTCTGAAATAATTTGACTATATAAATGCTAACGATGCTGATCTGGAGCAGTGTTTCCACCCTTTCATGTGATTTCTCGTGTGTAAAACAGACTGCCTTCTTCAGCCGGAAATTCCTATGGGGAGTTTACTGAGAAGTGAAGAGCTCATTCGCTGCAAGTGGGATCCCACTGTGAACCCTGGTGTGTTCAATTACAGTTTTCTGAACTGTATGTTCTCGTGTATGTGCATTTGTTCTCCCAGATAGAGCAAGGTAAGGACAGAGTGCCAATGTACAAGTAGAAGAGAGACTCCGCTACCCTATTTCTTGGCATTTTAAAATAAAAATAATGACTGACTGCTTGGGTGGAAAGGCATAAGTGGTCTTAATTTGTGAAGCTGACAGATGAAGGGAACATAAAGATTCTTTTGCTCAAACTCTTTTCATAGCGGTATGATCAAAAGACTAGGGCAGATAGCAATTTCACAATGTCAGCTACATTTTTCCAGTAAAAAAAGTGACAGAATTATCTAAAAACTATTTTTAAAATGCATGTTTTAAAAAAAAAATAAAATTTCATTTAAAAACCAAAGATGGACAAACCAAAAACTGAAAAACTAATGAATCCTCGTTTCTAGAAGCCATTTTCTTGTAGAAGTTATGCTCTCATCTTAACTGCATCTCCTAGGGACAGCTATGGCAAGGAGCTCCTGTGATGTAACTGTCTTCATTTTCCATGGTAGGAGATTGATAACTAGCACTGGAAACATATTCTGACTAAGGCCTACCATTTTTGGAGAGGAACAGGAGTCTGAGGAAGGTACAATATCAACGTTTCCTATAGAAAACTTTTCATTTTTCTTTCTTTTCTATTCCTTCTGTAAGAATGAGACTTTATTTACTCCTTGCACTGCATATTCATAATGAGGTCCCATGGCTAATCACAGTCTTCCTTTCATTCTTTGATTCATTTTTAATTGTTTCTGCTGTTGTGTATTTGTTGGGCCAGACAGCTTTGTCTATTAGTACGCCAAAGATGATAGGAGTTATACTTGCTCAGCAACTCTGAAAATCATGTGTTTTTCTCAAACTATTTCTAAATACACAAATGTATTTGTCAGGCATGGAGATCTGAAAATTTGCTCTATCTATTGCCTTATATAATTATTATGTTACAGCACTGTCACCAATCTATTTAAAAGGAGCTGCCTGATTTGAAGTACAGATGTTTTGATTCAACATATTTAAATTTACAAAATCTTGGCAGCCTGGAAGCTCTATGTTTACACCATGATGAATTGATTTTTCGAATACTCTGAAAATAAATCAGTGAATGCAAATCTGCGATAGGAGATTTCCTACCAGAAATAAAACTGAATAAATTCTTGATCTGTTTAATTCTTAGGCTTCTTGCCCTCCCACTGTTTGTTACGCTATTAACACTAGTCCATGCAATGTTATCCACAGACTTTATGAGTGCCAGTCATGAATACTGGAAAGTTGTAAGAGAATTCTGATAATATGTGTTTTACAGAAACACACAGGTTTGTGTGCAATGTAGTACCGATCCTTATTTATTCTCCAAGGTTATGAACTTTATAGGAAAGCACAAGTTCCCTTGCACATAGCTAGTATCTCATTCTTGAATGTGGGGAATAGTGCTCACCTCAGAAATTTAGTGCAAATATGTCAGTCTGTATATTGTTGCATGGCTGGATCTATTCCAGAGATTTGAGTCTCAGCAGCACCTCCTTGTGTTGAAAATGTACATATTTAAACAGTTCATGATACGTTTCTTGAGATACTTTTAAAATATGGTATTTTCTATGTAATAAAGAATTAAAAGTCATTCTCTGCTTCACAGAAGAATCCATTTCTGTGGATTATTAGTAAAAAATGTGAGTATCGCTAATGAAAATGTTAAAGTAGATAACTAGTGGTGATGAAATATTGCCATATACTTTTCAAGCAATGTATTCACATATCAGCAGTCCCTGCTCTTTGACACCCAACAAGCTTTGCTTACAACTGGTTTAAATGCTAGCATACATGTATAGGTTGTTATATGCCAGTCTGCTGAGGACCAGTACTTACATTTAAGACTTAGAAATGTTTCAAATTGAAGTTGAAAAAACCCCAACATGGGCCTCACTTTGTATATTAAAGCACGTACCTTTAATGACAATAGTACAAATTAATTCTGTCAACAGCAAAGACCCACTGGAATGTGTCAACAATTTTCCCATGGCATGTAATTCTGTCAGAAAGTCTTGTTTACTAAAAGTGGTCCATTTCATGCTGTAATTTAAAACCTGTTCTTTTCAACCTTTTCTGGATAACATGTCTTTGTTTAAGATTTTTTTTTAAAATTATTATTCAGTGATTTTAGGGAAACAAAATATTGTAATCTACTTACAGTAATTTTCCCATTTGTTTCCTCTACTCACCAATGCTCTTAGACAAAATTCTTCAAGGAGAATATGTATGGAGAAGAAGGTGATCAGGATTTACCAAGGTCAAATTATGCTCAACCAACCTGACAATGATGAGGTCTGTGGACGATGGCTGAGCAGCAGATGTTGTCTGTCTTGATATTCTGCCTCCCATGGAATCTTTTAGCCAGGTTAGGATGTTACAGGCTAGATGAATAGACTACTGGAGGGGTGAGAAACTAACTGGACTGTTGGCCTTAAAGGACAGTGCTTAAGGCATCACACTCTACCTTGAAGCTGGTTATGAGTGGAGATTCCTAGAGATGGGTCCTGGGACCTGTCCTACTTAATCGCTTTACCAATGACCTGGAGGAAGAGGCAGAATGTTCCCTTATGAAATTAGTGGATCATAGCAACTTCTAGGGTACTATCAAAATGCTCAAGGGCAGAGCAGCCGTTTAGCAGAGCTACCCACACCACAGGAATGAACCACTAGCAACTTCAACAAGAGCAAATACAAAGTCCTATACCAGAAATGGGATAACTCTCTGCAGTGGTACTAACTGGAGACTGACTAGCCGAGGAGCAGCTCTGAAAAAGGACCTGGGCATACTGGTGTATGGGAAGCTAAACAGGGGCCAACAGGGAATGCTGGCAATGATGAAGACTAGCAGCATGTCTGGGTTGCATCAACAGAAGCATAGCCAGTAAATTGAGTGAAGTGATTATCCCCCTTCATTTGACAGTCATTAGACTATATCTAGATACTGTGACCAGTTTTGCCCCCCCAATAGAAGAAAAACTTTTTTAAACTGATGTCAGGTCAGGGAAGGGCCCACAAAGTGGTCAGGGACTGGAGCGCTTGCCCTCTGAGAAGATGCTGAGGGACCAGGTCTTGTTCAGCCTGGAGAAAAGACTGAGTTATCAGAGAAGTCATCAGGTGGACAGAGCCAGGTTTTTGCAGCCATGTGTGGAAGGACAGGAAGAAGACAATGGCAATGAAACAGGGGAGGTTTATAACAAGTATAAGGAAAGATATCTCTCCATGAGAAAAGCCAAGCAATGGCGCAGGTTGCCCAGTGAGGTTTCGTAGGCTCCATCCTTGGAGATGTTCAAGACCCCATTGGAGAAAGCCCTGAGCAACCTGGTCTGATCCCAGAGCTGACCTGCTTTGGACAGGAGGTTGGACTGGTGACCTCCTGAGTGACTCTGTAATTCTCCTTGCTTCTCTGAGACTCTCAATATTCTCTGATGTTTTGTGCAAGGCAGCCAGAAATGCAACTTCAGTTGTCAAAGTATAGAGTAAAAATTTACAGAGCAATTTATTCTTGTGCAAAAGAAGGAGGTTTTAACCTGGTATTTAGAAAGAAAGTAGAGTTCACACCTTCTCCTCACCTTTCCCTCCATTGCCCTTGAATAGCACAGGTAGCAGGAACCTTGAATTAGTTTAATTTCCATCCTAGTTGTGCCATCCTGTCTAAAATTCTTTCATCCATCAACACTATGGACTAAGAAGGGAAAATGGGGTGACATGGCAGAAAGGGCAGATCTGGTATTCATATGAAGACAAGAGCGTCAAGATAGTCCTTGACATTTTGGTCTTTCAGATTAAACAATGGCATCTTACATCCTGATTATCTTCCAGAGACTTTCACTCCAATTGTCTGAGTAGAAAACTGACATAGCTCAACAGTGCTGACAGAAGAAACAAACTATTTGAAATTAGAATAATCCCTACCAGTGCATATTTGTCTGCAACCAACAGCAACTGGCAAGGGGTAGGAAGAAGAGGAAGAAATGATGAAATAGAAGATGGAGGTAGAGAGAAAGGAGATCACAAAATTTATATATAGTTCTGCATAGAATAGAATCAGTGGGGGTGAACTATATAACACATGAGAGAGAAGAGAGTTTATCCAAGAAGAAAAATAGAAGAGTCAAAAAATACCTAACTATCCTGTTTTCAAAAAGTTGTAGGCATGTTTATAGGGTCTAGAACCTGACTAATGTCACTGAAGCTTAGGTATCTAAACATATGAAAGCAGATGTGTTGAAATCAGTGGGAATTAAGCATCTACACAGTTTATCCAGCATAAAATTCCTATCAAGCATTCATCTGCAACATTGACCACTTAAATAACTTTGAAAAAGTAGACTTTTGGAAATGAGTCTCCTGCTTAAAAATAGGTTAGAGTTTTTGAAAGGGTTGTCCACAAGGTTTATTTACCAACTTATACATGATCACTTTATTTAGCTTGACTGCTAGAATTGTCTAGTTATGTTAATATTAGTGGTAGTTCTATTGTTAGAAAATTCATTTTTATGACATGTCATTCTGAATGCCTAGATCTTATGAAAAAAATCCATTTGTAATAGGTGTTTGTCATACCAAAGTAGGCATATGTTAGTTTAAGAATACTTCTTTCCCATGTAGCTAAGTAATGGCTCTCCACAATTGTGACAAAACTTTCTTGTCTGAAGACAGACTCAGATTTTGTAATTCTCATTTGGGTGACTTTAACCATAACATCGTGCTTTCCTCTCCTCTTTTGGGACATTTATATTACCTAACTCTGCAGTTAGATTGCAAGTCTCCATCTGTAAAATGTTTCTTTTCCTCCCCTGGAGTTTGGCTTGGATTCTAGTTCTAAATTTAAATGGAACTCCATTTTCCTTGTCCAATAACCACTGAGTAATTAGGCTTTTACATAGAAAAAGAATTATCTAAAGAAATGTGTTAAAGGGCTTTTTTAGCACTGTAGATATATGCCTCCTGTGCCAGGTTACCTGCAGTTTGCAGAAAGAAATCTTCTTAAAGAGACAGATGTATTCATACATATCCAGTCCCCGTAATTTGTAAGACTCTCTTCTATTATTTGTGTATCTTATCTCTTTCACATTACAGGAAAATGTTATTACTTCCTAAAAGAGACATTTGTTTCTAATGGAGTGGCACATTTAAAGATTCACATAATAATATCTTTACAGAAAATGCAGCTGTATAGCTCTCTGGGTCTTTGTCTGTTTTTCACGGTATTTTACTGTAAATGGTACCTGAATGGAGGCGGATCTGATTGTTAATAATTATTTCCATTATCTTATGCAGCTCGGTTCCTGGCTTATTTCTGTTCTTGGTCAAATTTGTGGGCTGATATTTGGTACAAATTAGGGGTAAAGTTGTAATATGTTATTATATAGTTCTATACATTTTAATGTGCTTTGCAGACTATGGGCCTAATCATTTGTATTATTGACAGTGAGGATTCCACCACTGGATATGTCTGTGCACTGCAGTGGACTATGGAAATTCCTGATTAGGTCAGTTATTGGAGACATGTGGTTGTGTATATGGTTCTAAAAGGTCTATGAACACTTAATGGTGTGTGGGTATCCCTAGCCTGCATCACATAGCATCAGAACACCACAGTGAAACATTTTGGTGCCTGCACTCTTCTCTGATTGCTTTCCCCAGCTGGTATTGCATGGGCCAGCAGAGCCTCATTCCCCACACCAGTGTCAGCAGTTCGCAAGGCTCCGGCATGTTTGGCATCATTTAGTGTTCCCCTCAGATTGAGTCCAGCTCACATCCTGCTCTCATGGTGCCTCAGGTAGACCTGATGACAGACGTAGGTGTTTCAGAACATGTCCAGCAGGAACATGCTGGGTTTTATTCATGTTGGACTGAGTTTAATCCAAACAAACTGAGCAAAATCAGCAAAGACCTACTATTGTAAAATGTTTGTACCAGCTTTGTCCATTTCACATGAGAAATGCACAGGAAGCACTCACATGGGCAGCTCAGCTGCCAGATCAGAGAGAATGGCTCCTTCTGGGAAGAAGTGGTGATCAGGTAGAGGGGAGATAGTTTCATCATAAACAGAAGTAGACAAAGAAGATTCGTGTCTAGATGGGTACATGGTAGTTTTTACCAGGCAATTGGCAGTAATCTTAAAGCACGTTCTTTTATGAGGGGTGGAACTAGAGAAGCATGGCTTCCTGGTTTTCTGTGATTTGTGTCCTGCTCCACTCCCTGGCCCACGGTGCTTCTGGCATCCCTTTGGCCAGGCAAAGGGGAGAAAGTGTCTGCCTCAGTGGCACTGGGGTGCTGCCAGGCCAGCTGGCTTACTGCTCCCAACTTACCAGCCACTTTCTATGTCTCTGCATGTGCAAAAAGGTGGGACGTAGCTGCCTTTCTTTGTGAGATCGCTTTCTGCTACCCAGTCATGATCTTTAGCGAAACTTGAGATCCTTGAGCTCTCTGTCTCTGTGTTAGTTTGGAAATTGTTCAGTGGCTTCAAAAGTCTCTGCGAGAAAAAGGTCTGAGCACAGACAAACTCTGTGATTTTGTACGCTTCATTTCCTTGGGAAGCCAGGATAGCAAGTATTTTTTTAAATTTATTTTTCATTAAACTGTCTCTCAAGCAAAAGATTAGATGCAGCAGCAAGAGAATTGTATGATATTCAGTGCAAATTTTCAGAATATGCAGACAAATCAAGGCAAATGTCACACAAACTGATAGTGGTGGCCTCTTGGGCTAAGGCAGTTCAGGACCAAATGTCATAAAAAATCTTCATGAGACCATTAGTTATAAACAACTCTCTATTTGTAACTGTCCTGCTGCTTGTTTCCATGTCATTTTTTTTTCATGAAAATCTGAATGCTTTTCCTTTCAAATATTGACAAGGGTTTAAAAAAAGGTTCAAAAATATGTTATCAGTGCATGAGCTCTTTGTAGCCAGTAATTCCCATGGCAGCTGTGAATTTGGAAAAGCAAACAGCACTTGCAGAATGTATCTTGGAGATAAAAATCCGGACAAAAGCTCCTTTTCTGTAGATATATGTGTGATGGATGTGAACCATAGAAAAACTCGGTAGTGGCTAAATAATTTTCCTTTCTTTGGAATGAAACGGAAAGTGAGTACTGAGCAGCTTTTATCAACACAGCTATTCAGAAAATGCATGTGAAAGACCAGTAGGGGGCATTAGTATTCCATACAGAAAGGACTATTGCAGTAGTCATAAGTTATTTTATACATTTACTTTAGTATTAAAGTTGAAAATGCTGTAAACTGTATGCTTTTTCATCCTCCGTACATCAGAGTATTTGTCTATTTTAACCTCGAATGTATAGGTTCATTTAGCTATTTTCATTTAACTGGCAATAAGTAAAGCCTTTGAAAATTTTCATATTCTTCATCTGGAGACTAGCTTGCAGCCCATTCAGTATTCAAACATAGTACCCTTTCCTCTTTCTGACAAACATGGAGTAATTAGGCTTTCCATAGACAAGTGATTTCCTAATAAATGACCTTCTGCAAAAGGCTGTATTAAAATGAAGCAAAAGGCACATTTAGAGCAAATGATGGCCAAGCAATAAGGTGCAGGAACAAAAGAGAAGCTTTGCATAGCCAGTCTGCTTCAGCAGCTTTAGAAATAATGAAAATGTTTACTTGTGGTCTACACCAAACGTAATTATATGTCTGACACTATGTTTAAATTCTTAAACACAAAATGGGATGGGCTGCTTGCCATATTGGCCATTAATTCCCTTGAAAACATAGGTACAACCAGAACGAAGCATGATCGCATTTCTTAGACACGTATCACCCGTGTTTGTTTTAGACATAAAATGTAAACAGCAAGCAGATGATAGAAGGTAATGGGAGAGTTGCATGTAGCTTCCTATGTCTTTTTTCCAAGATACTTGCAGGGTTATCAAACAAAAGAATTGTAAAGAGAATGTCTTTGAACTACAGTTTTAACAGAATGTCCAATCTCAGTCTACTCAGAGGAAGCAAATTTGAAAGCGCATCATGTGCAATCAAAGCTGCAAGTATGTGTATTCTGACATCCTTTCACCATCTATCCCTTCACTGACTGTACTAGAACTTCTGCTAGCTGCATCTAGAAGCAAAATACAACAAAACAAACCACTTACTGTTCCTTCAGAATCAATCTTAGTGTTTAAAGTAACAAAACATTTCTTTTTATCTGGCAATGAAGCTAAACCTGAAGCTTTTTTCTCAGTACTGGAAAAAATGTAGTTCTGAGACAATACTTCAGTCATAGAGTCTTGCAAATATTTAAAAAGTTAATTTTGAACTTTTCAAGCTGTTGTAAGGAGAAAAAGGATCATGAGAGCATTCTGGGCCATGGACATTTCCTGGGGTGAATAAATGGTTGTGGCTTAATAATCCTCAGACTAGCCTTGAACCTGACTACTTTTCTCAGCATGTCAGCAGTCCCTAGCAAATGCCTTAGGCTCATCTGCTACTGCTTGATCAGACATGACACAAAGTGGGATGGTTCAAGTGCTGGATTTTTACCCATCTTATAACTCTGTTGATTCACTGTTTCTGGCTCTCTCCAGAATCCCTGTTCACCATCCATTTAGAAGTGATAAGAGAACCCAGCATTCACTCGAAATATCAGGGTCATTTCCACACACATCCGTGCTTGTATGCAAAAGTGAAAGAAATCAGAGGCCGGTATTCTCATCGTTTAACCATCAGCCCCTACCTTAGCTAAATTAGGAGACAGTTTTCATTAAACTGTTGGAAAGAGGCGGCTCCTCCTGAGGGTAATTCAGAACAAAGGACTATGTTAGGCCCTCTGTCAGTGTAGTTTTACTCCTCTCATTATATTTCTCCAGGAGCAACTCTGCATTTTTTTTAAATAAAATGGTATGGGAAAAAAATCTCACCTCTTTTTTTGTAGGATTGCTGAGGTCATTTGCTAAATGGGTGCTTGAAATGTTTCTCTCTCTCTCCCCCCTATAATAAATTCTAATACGAAGTACAGATCCAGGACATTGCAGAAGATAACACTGTAAATTGAGATTTAGGTATGCTTTGTTTTCTCAAAACATAAACAGAAGACAGCTGGTTGGATCTCTGGTCTGTAGTCTACAAGACCTCTTCTTTAACCCCTTGTTATTGCAGGGCCTATAATGTGTCAGAGTAGCAAATAATTTTTATTACACTTTTTGGTTCAAGGGTATCTTAGATATTGACAAAAGAACTTCCAACAGACTTCTGTTCAGAGCATTGATCAACTTTTTTAGCTGCCTTCATTTGACAATACAGAGAAGTATGTTATGGAGCACAAACACAATGTACAGAGTGTTTCGGCTTTATAGGGCTTTTTACAAGATATTGGCAATTATTAAGATAACAAGACAGAACCTTCCTGTGTCAAAAAGCCTTGTCCTCTCAGTGTTGACACAGCCAAGTAATTTAAGACCAGGTGCTGATTTACGGGCAGAGAGGGAAGAAACAGGAAAGTTCCATATAATGTAATGGTGGCCAGCTGACATCAGTGTAATTCCTTTATTTCTGCTATCCTTTTGTACATTGCTTTTTTAATGAAGTCTTTTAAGAATTTGTATTTTTCCCAGACATGGTTATACCATGATATGACTGGTTGGCTCTTGGACAGCTATAAATGTCCTCTCTTTGGTTTTCTGTTCAGTAACAGAAAAAACCAGACTCCTATCTTGCTACACATGCACTAATTTGGAAACAAAGGACTGAGTTTTCCTTGCTAACATCACAACACTGATAGTCCATATCACTACGTACTACTGCTAAAGCCTTACTGCAACTGTATTTTTACTGCTATCGTGACATTATTTGCACTTCAGCTGGCCTTTCTTCACTGATAAAATAAATCATCTCAAGATATATTATGGACATTAATAACTTTTGGGAGTAGAAAGATAGTTAGCTGTGATTTTGAACTTTCATTCTCCAAATGAAGCCAAGACATGTACCAGAAGGCAGAAAATTCACTTTTAAGAATCCATGCAGGAGTGAATGTTTGTTGAGTCTCCCAGCATCCTGTATTGCTCTATCCTTCTGAGCAGATCTAGTCCCCTAATCATGACCCAAACATTATCCGTGGCACTGCATAAATAAACAATAATGATGGGTAATTTCCTGGCCAGGAGATTTTTTTACCATTTGCTTCTACAGAGCCAGGATTTTGTCCTCAGACTTTAATGGGATTTGAAGGTTTTTGGCACTGCATCAGATTGGGCTCTACTTCCTTGGTTTCTTGACTGGGTCCCAGCACATAAAAAATGATTTTACTTAAACCAAAAGGAGCTGAAATAATCCACTTTCCTCTCCCTCTGCCCCCAGCTGCAAACATAAGGATAGGCAAAAAGATGTTTCTCATATTGTTCTATTTAATAGTATATGCTGTTGTTATAGTAACTGAGGTAGGGAAATATATTTTTTAGCCTTATGTTGACAGTGCTCCTTTAAACAAGAAAGGGGAAAGTAGAAAACAGCATTTCATAAAAAGTTAAAATATAGCTCAACAAAGCTCATCTTTCTTTTTAGCAGCTGTTTTGTTTCTACATGTATAATCTATACATCTATCACTTTTTGTCTTCACTCTGAAGTCACTGTTTTGTGGGCACAGGATATAGTGGCAGATATATTGTCTTACTGTAATTAATTACAAGTATTTAATGCCAATAACTATTACAGTATTGTTTAGTAATATGAAAATATTATCCAAATGCAAATTCTTAATGAAGTTTAGCAAAAATTTGTCTTATTCTCCAAACTATTTCTTAACTTTTTGTTGGATTTTGAATTTTTGTTGTTTTAAGAGCAACAGTATTAATGTCATGTAAATCAGTGATTTATGAAATGGTAAAGCTACGAAAAAAACTGTGACAATTAAAAAGAATGTTTTCAATTTTGAAACTCCAGTTATTACTGTTCTTCTAACTTAAAACACAACTTTTGTGTTTTTAGGGATCTGCGTTTGGCTTCCTGTAACTTCCAGTATCATGTTTAACATTGCCCTGTAGGACACTAGTTAAAAAATAAATAAAATTAACAGTAGTTTGTCCAAGCATTAACTAATTTTGGAAAATGAAATAAATGTTATTTTTCTTATTTGACTGCTCTCACATTATCACACCTCTTCTCCAACTTCCTTTACAATAGGTATTTTTGGTTCAGCAGTACAATACATTTGTATGCTGCCATTTTAATGTCATTAATGGCATGAGACCATTATCTTCAATTTTCATCAGAATATTTTACTTGAGATTTGAGTCATTTCTGCAAGCTTTTGGAATACTAAAGATTCAATTTAAATAAGGCTGATGAATATTTGGAATAGAAGTTCTGTCTATGCTTCAGGTGAAGACTGTGCAATAGACCTTAGAACCCAATTCAGCAAAACAATTAAAATTACATTTAGCTTTAAGCTCCTGACTAGCTGCCTTTGTTTTGTTGTTCCATTTAATGGTTCGTCCTGCTGTTATATCATTCATTCAACATGCAACTTGAGGTCTGTATCATTTGCAGATGGTTCTCATATGGCAGTTATATAGTGTTTTCCTTGAATTGGCATAATACATATTTTTCTTTAAGAAAAGCTGCACTCCTGCTTGATCTTTAATGAATTTTGAGCTGTAAGAAAGTGATATTCAAAGCCATCCATTCATCCATCGATAGGAACAGGAAGATCCTCCTCATTAAATAAATAGTAGATAGTTTGGGGAAAAAAAAGTAGATATGAGGAAATAAAATGCATGGCACCTTCTAGATCATATTTTCATTGTGCAGTAGGTTTTGAGTTAAATCTTTGGAGATTTAGCTGTCTTCCAAATGGGTGTTTCTTACGTTTTCTTCTCAAAGTAAAATGTGTGGCACCTGCATGGCAAAATATGACAACACTGAAAAGCTTTATTTTTGCCAGTTCTAATTCTACTTTTTATATTACTGGGAGACTTTCAGGGAACATATTTTTTCAATGTTTACTTTTAGATCTGACATTTGGCCTCTTACAATTTTTAAATGAAACCCAGGGCTCTAGGTTGTAATGAAAGTACTTGAACCCTACATGCAGGGGGATCAGAGGAGCATGGGCATCAGAATGTTTGAAGAATTTGCCAGATAATGCTAGAGAAGATGATTCCTTTTTGGTACCTGCATTTCTTCTGAGCCACATTGCAAACTGACTATTGACCATAGCAGCCAAAATGTGTTAGTTTTTTGACAGAGGTCAGCTGATCCGAAAGAGGTCAAAACAGTGTAACATCTGACTGTATTTTTAAACAGAAAACATGCGGGGATTCTGCACTTCTCCACAAGATGCTTTTATTATTAAAATACTTTAAAGGTTAGCAAAAGCCGTCCAAGTGTAAAAGCACTTGGAAGAGATGGCCTTACACCTGTAACAGACTAATTTTTTAAAAACTTTGTTGCAATGTCTTTTGCTGCCAGCAGCTAGGCAGTGACAACCAAGGAGTAACATTTAGGAAAGATGGACAGACTTGTACGCAGTCACGCCCTATGTCTCAGGCACCTGAGGAAATGCCTGGCCAGTCTGTTTCTCCCACAATTATTGTTGCTGCTTCGACTTCACAATTAGCTACATTTTTGTCATCCACCAGCCCATGTCCCCTTTGCAAAACATAGATGTTTGGGAAAAAACTACTCCTTTTGCAGGCCTTGAAAAAAGGATGTGCTATAAGAGACACCGTTCTGAAACTCCTGTTACTCTGCGTGAGTCACACCTCCTCTATACAGAAGAAGAGACTAGGAACGCCTGTGTGGAAGTGGGATAAAATGGATTACTGTACCATCGGTGCACAGCGTTTCCTTTACTGGGATCCTTCCATGCTCACTTCCTTTTGTGTTCTGGGAGAACACAGCAAAATGCAAATTCACCTTTTGCAGACCCTGAAGCATATTCCCTCACAAAACAGCAACTCTTCAAAAGAGAGAATTAGAGCTGAGACTATTGTTTAAAATGTCAAACTACTGCCAAACAACATTTTCTCTTTATAAATTAGACCTGCAATAGTTCGTCTCATTGCAGTCCTATGGCACCATCCTGCTGTGTCAAATATTCCATTATCTTAGTATTAGAAACAGCCGGAGTTATAGATTGAGTAAACCTTGCAGAGATCACTTCTTGAAATTTATCAATACAAAATCTTCTAGGGCAGATCTGAGCAGGTCTAATTATTTGTGATGACTATTAATTAACTCTATTTTCATGTAGTGATTTTTCTTTTCCTTGTGTTGTTGAACTGTGCTAACTGAAGTTCAGGAAGGTGAGGCACTTATCCAATTCTCCCGATGGTTTTGGTGCAAATAAAATCAAACAGCTACTTTTTAATTGTGTTCCTTATGGCCTAATGCCAGATATTCAGCTGAATTGAATGCTTATGCAATACATTTAAAGTATGAAACCATGAAGGAGTGATAACATTGCAATAAAAAAGATGTCAATTTTTTTTAGATGCACATTCAAATGTTTGCAGGTAGGGAGAGATCCCAGTGACCCACGGTTTTCCAAAGGCTTGCTCTGGCCCTTAGTGACACTTAGGCAGTGTGGAAGACTTGGCTGAGGTACTGCTGGAAGTTAGGGCAGGCTACTGGGGGACTCGGAGGCTAGGTTTCCAGGAGCCAGTAGGGCAGACCAAAAGGAAGGGGTCTGTAGAGGTAAACTATGTATCAGGCCAGCCCCCTCTCATGAAAGACAGCATTACACACTTTAAAAGGACAAAATATCTTGATTGGGTTGCCCTTACTTCAAACTGAAACTACATGGAAAGAGGCAACTGACCTCTCATCAGACATTCCCACCATTCAGTCTACAGCTGAAAATAACAAATTAATTACACTTCAGCAATCATACTTCTGAGTGACCACCCATTCCCAAATAGCAAAAAGAATGTGCCTTTCAAAAAACTACAGCTTGCTTGCAGCATTTTGTCATAAATGCAATGCAAGCACTTGGTGTAAAGCCTTCTATTTATAAAGCTTTATTTATAAAAACAAATCTCATGGTAAAAGATGCCCAGCATGCTATTAAATAATTTTACTGCTTTACGTATGTCACAACTGGTGTAATACCAATCTGTCTCTGACTGCCCACTGAGTGCAACATGATGCTTAGAAGCGCAATGCTGCTGAAGCAACTGTGAGCCCATTGAAAATACACCAACTTATTTTAAGAACAAAACAAAATTTCATTCTGTATCAAAGCAAAACAGTTACAGATGAGAAAGGCTGTCCAGGGAAGTAAATTATGGGGAAGTAAAGAATAAATGTATTATAGAGTATGCTGGCTGGGGACCAAGAAGCACATTTCATTATAATTGGTCTGTTGAAAGAATTGATCTGTGAGTACAATCTCTCTACGTCAAACCAAAGTAAATGTTATAAATCAGTGAAGCTGTATCATTTAAATATCTGTAAGAAGAATGAAACCACTCAAAACTAACAGTGTTTGCCTTGGAAAAAAAAAAAGGGTCTTGAGGGTCTGTTCATTGAAGTGAGTCTAAGCATCTCTTGCAAGTTAAGGAGCTGGGCGTCTCACCAGGGCAGGTAGTAATGTCTAGGTTAGTCAGACTGAGTTCCAGTAGGCTGGGCTTTGTTTCTTGTCTGTACAGTGTATTCCATGCAGGGACTCTTGCTTGTGGTCAAATAGCCTATCATTAAATATTTAAATAGCAGTTGTATGAGAATTACTTAATTAAAAGACGGTTTAGGATGTCTCCATGTTTGTAGCTGTCTGATGACTCAAAGCTATAACTTTCAACTGGTAAACAAACTGGCCAGCGTTTTTGTAGAGGTCCAACAGGAGGGAAAACCAGCCACATATCTTGGTCTTAAAATGGCACTTAGTCATGAAAACAGAAGTTTAGAAATGAGACTACTCGCTAGATATACTTACCTATATAACACAACTGCTTTTGCTAACGACTGGCTTCTGCACATTAGAGGAAATGAAATTGAACTCTTGTACCCAGCCTGTGCTTAGATATCTAGCAAGTGTAACACAGGCTTCCCTCCCTTCCATCCTTGTTTAGGTGATTCAGAAAGGTAGTGCCCCTGGGTCTGATCCTTTGGTATGCAAGCGAATGAGAAAGTTATGTCAAGGAAACCTAACTCTAGCCTGTTACTACTCTAACTTGAAGGCCATTGCAATAAACCCTTCCCCTGAAGAGCAAAAACATCAGAGCTCAACTGACATCTAAAGCACATCTTTCAAGGAATGAAAGCTTTTATATCATCCTAAAGGCAACATAGCAGCAAATAATACAAATTCAGACTTGTGTTGTTTGTTACTTCTTGGCATGAATTCTGGTAGTAGCAAAATGTAACATACATGTTGGTCTCACACTTTTTACTTTAAAATGGCCCTTAGAAAAGAAAGCCTTGGTAACTTTGATTAGTTATGCATGGAAAAGCTGCCACAGATGTGACAGTGTTTCATATGGAGTACCTTGTTTGCATTCACCCCTAACATACACCATTACCTGCCTTCCTATCCTTCCTACTGGTCCTGGCAACCTGGCTCCTCCTGGGAATTGGTGATCCTACATGCTGCCTCTTCTTTTCCTAGCTGAGGAGGAAATTGCTGCCCCACACACATCCTCAGCATTTTGATCCCTCTTCAGAAGGGCAGTTTTTCTCCTTGCAGTTCATTCAAGATCACTTTAAAGCCAATTATCTTTGCCTTGCATGATGATACATGATAATTAATGGGAATGGGTAGAGATAGTTAAGAGCTCTTTATAGCTACTGTACCTGGAATATACTGTATAATAAAGCAGTGTTATAAAACTACAGTAGATATGAGGCTTTTATCCAGTGTTCCTGAGTTTTGTGCTATACTGTTACATTTTAAGCTCATTGCACTTAATGCAAGTGATATACCCTATTTTATTAATCAAAAGGCAGCAAAGATGGCCAAAAATCTCAGTCATGAGACATTCAGGATGAACTGAAGGGCACTGGTGTACCTATTTCATCTGAGACTATAAAATCTTGAAACAGGGTCTAATGTATGGATTTTTCTTCTTCCGTCCTTAGTATTTTTATTTTTCTTTATTTTTTTGCTTGTCTTCTGTGTCCTATTTCTGAGCTATATATTTTGAAACTGCTGTTTCATATATGGTTAAGCAAGTAAAGTTATGTTTATACCTATAATCAAGAAAATACAGAAAAATTTGTGCTCAAAGTTGATACAATAAACTTTAGAATTTCAAATATAATTAACAGAATACCTTGTAGATAGTCATACCTTCTACCACAGGATCACAAAATGCCCTCTTATAGCACCTTCACTGTGAGATGCTGAAATGGAGGAACATGTCAATCCTCACAACTCATCTAATATTCCTAACAAATGTACCTCAGAATACCTATGTTTCTGGCTTTGTTTTCCTGCCCTATTTGCCATCAGTTAAAATGCAGTGTTAACCAGGTAATAACTGAGAGATAAAGAGAATTTAAATTTCTTTATTGACTTCTATTATTGAAATTTATTTTTATGCTTTGAATATCTCTAATTAAAATAGCAACAACAACTTAGTCAAATATGAAGGCCTGCTGAGCACTCTGCATAATTCCAGCAATGACCTATGTCAAGGTAGACTTATGTTTACAGACCTTATTAATAATGTTATGCTTTAAAACAAAGCAGACAAGTAAAACATTTAAAGAACATTAACTGCCCTGAGGCTAAATTTAAAAAATTCAGACGTTCAGATACACTTAAAATATATCAAACATGTTAAAGTTAATAAATCAAACAGCTAAAGTAATATTTATTCCATCCTGATATGGATTGACAATAAGCCCATGTTTAAAGGTATTTGTGTGTACTGCCTTAGGGGATATAAAACTGTTTAACTAAATACATGCTATGTTGTTCCTTGTCATACTTCTTATACCATATTTTATCTTTGAGTGCATTTCTTTCTGTGAACTTGTAAGAAAAGACAGAAAAGGAACTGAAAATTATCATGCATCAAGTTCTTCCATATTGTTAGCTGTGGAATACTTTGAAGTTCCTAGGGCTCATCATCTCTCAAAAAAGATTAATTTTATCAGCTTCTGATTATGTTTTTTGTCAGCCTCTGTGAGTAGAACTATCTGTTTCCTTGTTATTTTCTTTGTATTCATTGGGAGTTGTGAAGGGCAGTTTTTTTAGGAGTTATGGCAACATAAACCAGCATGATCTTGTATTGCCCATGGCAGGTAAGCAACTGAGGGGCTAATTAGGTGCCCATTACAGCAGGGATGTAAACTGAGACAGTGGAACTCTCGGCAAAGGAATCAGAGAGGAACAGCAACTCTCACATCATATGTTACTGAGTACATAAATTTTTATATATATATATATTATGTAATGCTATGACAAGCCTAGCAGAAGTATATATTACCCTAATTAGCCTTGATTCTACTCCTGTAGAAGTAACTGTCAAAGGCCTTCTGACTCCAGTGTATTTGGACTACAGTTATTGGCAGCATGAGGAAAGACTCATGGATATGTCATAAGTGAAAAATTAGTATGTTAGGTTTGTCCCTGTCTTTATCTTGTGTTCAGAAGTGAGCTAATCTTATAGGCTTCATCTACACTCTGAAAGGGCGGCTATATTTGATTTCTTTGTGCTCTGTGTTTTACCATTGGATAAAATAACTCTGTTCTCACATTGGAATATACTTACTCTCTGCCTTACCCTTCTGTGAACAGCCTATTGTGCATCCCCAGTGCTGGCAGTTCTCAGCTATTTTAGTGTAATATGTTTGGATTCCTGTAGCTTTAAAGATTTTTCAATCTAATAAAATCATAACCAATCAATTTTTCTAATGCAAAGATTTAAAAGTGCAAACTGCTTGCTGAGAAATATTTTCAAGCTAAGATGCCTGCTGGACTGTGTAATAGATTCTATGTGATTGGCTTAATTCTGCACTCTTAACAATTTTGTGTCTTTATTGATGCTTTGTGCAGTGCTCAGGCTATGAAAAATTGTGCATCCTTCTCTCTAGTTTAGAGAAAAATAAGTCATGGCTGCTAATGATTTCACCCTATCTATTTATTAGAAATAAATGAGCATGGATGGTTGGTGATATTTCATCTTGTACTGGTCTGGTAATATTTGTAAATAGAATAATAACTTTTCTAATACTTCCTCTCTCCCTCACTTGAGACTTGTTGCTGTCAAACCCAGAAAAGGCAAGTCAGGCTGATGAGCTAGAAAGTGCCATGAAAGGTACTGAAGCACCACAAGAGCCTGTCAAATCAAGTGGCTCCTCCTTTCAATCACATGAGGTTCCAGGCCTGAAAAATAAGAGCAGTATGATTTCTGAGAGTTAATTGGAAACCTCTTTTTTTCTGCTCACTGTTGGCCTCAAGGACCTGCCAGGCTGGAAGGGAAGATATCTAGTCCATCCTCCTGCTGAGGCCAGTATCAACTATAACTATGTTATCCCTGGCAGATATTTATCAAGCCTGTTCTTGAAATCCTCTAGTGAAGGAAAGTCTGCTGCCTTCCAGGCTATTTATTTCAATGTACCACTATTTGTGTTGCTAAGAAGTTTGTTGTTTAAGCCAAATCTTATTTTGCTGTGATATAAGTTCATTAGTTTACCTGTTTGCCATAGACATGAACACAATGTTCTTCTTTGCCTTTGGCGTAGCTTTTGTGAATGTCATTGTTATGTCTCCTAAATCTTTTCATCTTTAAATGAACCGGTTTGAGTCATTCTCAAAATGCAATTCATGTGTTTTACATCTCTGACTCCATTAGCTGTTCTCATCCAGATTTGCCTCATTTGGCCTATGGTGCTCTTTGAAGTGTGCTGCCCAAAACTGGTCATCATATTCTTATTGCACTCATAAGCAGGCCATAACTCATTTGGTTATTGATTATATTCACCTTTCTAGTCATATGAGACTGGCAGACCATGCTGCTTTTTACAATCCCAGGGTGATATTTAGATTTGGTGTACCAAGTAGCATGAGAATAGATCCTGAAAAGAAGATCTCAGTGGTACCTGGTACCATCTACTGTAAGACCATCTTTCTTTAGCTTGCTTACAAGAGAGTCATAAGAGACTTGTGGTTTAACCCAGCAGGCAGCTGAACACCACATAGCCATTCGCTCTCTCCCCGCCCTCCCCAGTGGGACAGGGGAGAGAATCGGGAAACATAATTTCAAGTAAAAAGTGAGGTGAAGGACAAATGATTAGAAATATTTTCAAGTATTTTTGAGGAAATTGTTTACTGTACACTCAATTAATAACAGGTTCTCTCTAAATATAAACATTTTAATGACAAAATGTAAACCTTTAAACCTCACTAAGCTTTGACTTTGCTCCTCACAAGCAATATATATTGTAGGAAACTCAGTTAGAATCTACAGTAAGCCTTTGAGCATGACACCTTTGTGCTTTGATCAAAGTGAGGAATACCTGTGAGGTTAGGGGTGAATGCAAATCAAAGGCTCATGGTGAGGAAGAAAATGAATGTTATCCAACATGGACAAAGCAGTTCTTTCCAAAAAGGTTGTTGTTACTATTAGTAGGTATGATAATATTTTACAAAGGCTGATGCATTGTAGAACTGCGTTTGCATATTGCTTTTAAGCTAAGTTTTCAGATTATTGCAGCTAAAACTGGGTAAAACTTCTATAGCCCAGCAAAAAGCCCAAGTAATCTTATTTGGACACAGTATTTGCTGAAGTTCAGCTTCAATTAACTGTCTGAATCTCCTGGAGTTTCAGGTGTGTCCTGGTTTCGGCTGGGATAGAGTTAATTTTCTTCACAGAAGCTAGCATAGTGCTGTGCTTTGGATTCAGTGCTAGAAGAATGTTGATAACACGCTGATGTTTTTAGTTGTTGCCAAGCAGTGCTCAGACTGCTCAAGGACTTTTTGAGCTTCTCCTGCTCGGCCAGGTGCATAACAAGCTGGGAGTACAGCACAGCTAGGACCCAAACTGCCCAAAGAGCTATTCCATACCATAGAACGTCATGCTCGGGGGGGTTGGTGGGTCGGTCGGTCGCTCGGGTACTGATTGCTGCTCGGGATGGGCTGGGCATCGGTCGGCGGGTGGTGAGCAATTGCATTGTGCATCATTTGTTTTGTATATTCTGTATATTTTGTTATCATTCTCATTATTACTATTATTATTATTTTCTCTTATTAAACTGTCTTTATCTCAGCCCTCGGCTCTAACCTTTTTCCCCTTCCCGATTCTCTCCCCCATCCCACTGAGGGAGGGGGGGGAGTGAGCGAGCGGCTGCGTGGTGCTTAGTTGCCAGCCGGGTTAAACCACGACAAGGTGATCTATTCTACTTGAAATAAGGCAAGTGTCATACATGGTCGAGTGTCATTTCAGCCTGCAGTGGGGCTTCTTCCTCACAGCATGCCTCAGACCATCTTGTTTGATGCAATTTATTATTTTTTTCTTCATTCTTAATAATGACAGCACTTGTTTCCTCTACCCCCTTGGAATTTCCTAGAGGTTTATTTTCACATCTTTTGTTTTGCGGGGTAGAGGAGACAGCAATTCCTTCTTCCACTTCAGCATGCAGAGTAAGTGAGTTGAGAATGGGAAACAATTGCCTTTTCCCTTAACTTGGCAGAAGTAGGAGCAAGAAATATTTTTCTGATGTGGCTGCTATCACTTGTTAGTGGCCTATAACTCAGCCTGGAGTTAAAATCTGCAAATCTGCAATCTACGCTGAAAGTAGGCTTGTTATTGTGTGGGTTGACTGAGGTAATAAACAAAGTATAATGCCGGAGAAAAAAAAAAAAAAAAAAAAAGATGGTCATAAAAATGAATGGCATATACAGAAGAAAGGGCAAATATTTGCATGAATATTTTTCATTTGCTTTTGAATGCTTGGTTGTTAGCAAAAGCCAGAGAGCTCCTTTTTATTCGCTCACTGAGGTTTATATGACTTGCTATAAAGATTCAAACTTGAAAAAGATTATATTTATTATAAATATAAGAAAAATAATGATCTGATACCTTGCATGCAGGAGTGTAAGCATGAGCGCAACCCTATAGAGGAGCTGTAATTAGGACAGTGTATATCCTGCCAGGCAGCTGTCACTCAGCTGTTTCTCTTTCCACTTCAGCTGTCAGCGCTTGAAAGGAAATAGAAAAGACAGAGCTTTTTAGTGTAGGAAAAATCAAGTCTGTCTCGCTTGTTTGCTAGCCTCCACATGGAGAGAAAAGATTTTTTTCCTTAAATGGACAACGGCGTGCCTAAGAAATCATACTATCTTTAATGAAAGCCTAAGTAACTGAAATTATAGGATTAATTTTATTACATTAGCAGACATGAATGAGGGTCTAAGGAAATGAAATGCTGCTAACAACGTGATAATAAACTATTTTTATCTTAGTTCAGCCTAGAAGTCCCATGCAATTAGTGTCCAATAAGCTCTTATTTAATAAGACATGATGAACAACTTAAAAATGAAAGCTATTCTTTGAGAACAAGATATACATTGTGTATGACCTGTAGACAACTACATTAAAACAGAGAAATAACTGTGAAAATCAACAAGTGAGGGAAAAAGTTCACAAGGCTGAAATATGCCTTCATACTTATGCTGGCTGAGGATATTTTTTCCTTAACGACTTCTGAAAACCCCTTTTAAACATGCCAGAATGGAAGCATTTCTGGAAAGATACTCAGCTTGGACAAGAATGATTGGAAAGGTGTCCTTGGTTCAGGATGTGAAATGAGTGAATGAGAGAGAGAGAGAGAGAATGAAAGAGAGCGCCAAAAAGACATTTCCTATGTCAAAGTAGCCCCCCAGTTGGCAGGGAATCTGGATCTAGCATCAGTGTGAGGGTGCCCTCCAAAGCAAGAGGGTGTGGAAAGCATTTCAGAAACTTCCTATGATAAACCATTACTTGCATCCAAGATTACCCAGCAAGCACAGGCACCTGCATCCACAGATCTGGTTAGGTTTTAAGGCTCCCATATAGAAGTTTCTGAAGAGTGATCCATTTTAAAAAACGCGCCTAAGAACAGATAGGGCAGAAGACAACCAGCTTCTTCCCATTGTCTTTTAAGATTATGAAACAGATTTCCATTTTGTATAATAACCAAACTTTAGAAAGTCATCAAAACTACTTGTTTATTTATTTATTTTTAAAACCTATTTTCAATTAGGGTCATTCTCTTTCCTGTGGGAGTCTGTCTGGAACCTTAGCAACTGTTTTGTTAAACACACCAGTGAAACTGAAACGTCTTCGTACATTTTTTTGGCGTAAGAGACTTAATTTTGGTGGTAGTAGTACTAGAACAGAGAAAAAGGTTTTTATTCAGCACTTTCAAACAGCCATCTCTGGAAATTTTTGCAACCTTTTTTTTTGTCACAGGAAGGCTGAGGAGGAATTGCATAAATTAAAAATGTCAGTGACATTTCTTTTGTGAAGAACTTTGGTCGGAAGTTGTTTTAAATAATGTGTTTGAATATGGGCAGGGAAATTTACATGTGATACTTGTCAAATACAGCTTAAAGCAATCATAGATTTGGAATGGGAAAATATTGTACATACAGGCTGAGCTTTTGGTCACGGCAAATCAGAAACAGGTTTGGAATTTGACTGCTGTGTTGCTATCCTATCGATTAGGCTTGTGAAGGAAATCGTATTGCTGAGGCAGTTGATGTTTTCTGAGTGTGAAAGAGGAAGATGGTGGTGGTGGTGTCGGTTTGCACCTGACCACACCACTCTTTGCAGTTTTCATTTCTGCATCCTATCTCATTGCTATGGCAATATTCAGCATATGCCATGTTGAACAATGCGAGTCTCCAGTAGCACTATGCTACAGTTTGACTCCAAGACTCATCATCATATTGTGAAAAGTTACATACTGTTTCATTGGAACACACAAAATTCTTCAGCCCGGGGAATAGCATTCTGCATATGACATATGGCAGTAATTAGTATGCTGCTGGTGTAAAGATTCAGAGATCTCTCAGTTCTGGTTCACATGTTTTATGGCATTGTCATATTTCCTTATGTCAACTGATGTTCTCCCCATGGCTAGAAGCTCGTAAAGCAGGAGTCCAACCATTCAGGGATTCCCTTCGTATTTTGCATTCAATGTACTTCTAATACATATTTTTTTCTTGAACTGAGGAAAATAAACTAAGACTTTATAAGGTACCTATTGTTTTCCCCTGTGTAGTAGCTTAGAAGTTATATACCTTTTAGTTGTGGATATCTCGCATCATTAAACTTTCACTGTCCTTGTAAGTGTGTGATCCAAGCATTATTTCATAGGAGAATAAAAAAATTAAAAAATCATTGCAAAACAACTTTTTCACAGCCTATATATCCCAGTTGAAATACTGAAAATACCACTGTAAAATTAACTCCTTCATTTGAGAGACATAACTCAAACTTTAAAGTCGCAAGAGGGATGAAATACATTACACTAAAGCTTCCCTACATTCTTATAAACACCTTGTAGTAGACGTGAGCTAAAGGAGGAGCACAGAATTATATAACAAAGCACAGAATGAATCTGCTTGTGTGAGCAAGAAGTTACACTCAGGAGAAGTGGAGGTACTTGGGTGGTGCCTGCCTGTTTTATTCCTACAGAACTGGAGAAGGCAGGAAAAAAGTGAAGCTCTTGATTGGGAGGCATAGCTGCATCTAGTTCAAAACCAGAGCAATTCAAATGTTGAAAAAAATTACTCATATATTCACTGTGTTACATGTTCCAGTGTGCTTATGAACGCACTCCCTGGTTGACTGAAATCTTAACAAAAAGCAGTGGTGGAGGGGATTATTTTGACATTTAACATTGTTGTAGTATTTCAAGAGAGGTCACTGCTTTGAAAATGTATCTTGAACCCCAGAACAGACTGTTTGAAGCCTGAGTGACGTAAATTTTCGGTAGCAGTCAAGGAGTTTACTTCCAAAGTGCAAATTTGAAGAAAGAACCTCAATCCTTGCTCAGCTGTGGAACATGCTAATTGAGTCCTTGCATCGACTGTAATGCTTTATGAGTGGGTTGCCTTGGCTAAGCCTCATCTCCCCATAGTAATTCTGAGGAATGGAGCATGAGATGTAGAAATTATTATGGCAGATTGGAACTACTAGCAGATCCATCTAACTCTATTATCCTCATTTTGGGGTTGTTAGCACTTCACTAACCAATGCCTTACTGTTAATTGGAACTAAATCTTTTCAAATATACTCCAAAAATTCTGCTATAGTGTATGTGATCAGAAGAGTGTTTTACTGCATGAGTCATAATGGCAAGAAAAGAATTTTCCAAAAAAAGCGTGCTTGGGTTTTTAGGGGAAGAGAAACAAAAGAAAATACATAAACTGTTGGTTTCCAGAACAGGTGTAGTAAAGAATTTAAGCTATTGACAACACTAGTCCGTATTTCTTGTAAAGACCTGAGTGGCCGGGGAGTGCACTTGAGTGGGACTGCCCACAAATACAATAGGATTGCTTGCAAGTACTATAAAATGGGATCTCAGAATGATCTTGACAACTTGGAGAAATGGTCTGAGATAAGTGAAATGTAACCTGACATGGGTCAATATGCACTCTTGGCTAAACATTTACAGAATCAAGACAGGGATTAGCTGACAACAGTTGTGTAGAGGAAGATCTTGAGATTACAATGAATGGCTCAATATCAAACTTGTGAAAAAAAAGCAACATTAAACTAAGTTCATAAATACGTGAAAGTCATGAGAAACTGTCCTCTGCCCTCCCAGGGAACACAGGGGAGTCCCTGCAGGACACTGTGAAAGTCTTAGGGAAATATGTTAAAGGGTGAAGTGGACTTACTGGACAGGGTCCTCAGAAGTACAACAAATGACTGAGGATGTAATAAACCTCAAGCTTTCTGAACTGATGATGAGAAACTGAAAGAACAGGATAATTTAGCATAAGGGAGGAGAGCAGGTGAGCACCAGGCATTGCTTTTCAATAGTGTTGAAGAACAGGTGCAACCACGAGGCAGGGAGACATGTCAGGATATATGTGAAGGGACATGTTCAATATGGGGATAAAGCAGAGGAGGAGGAATGGAGGAGACACATGGAATAGGACACAGTTGGGAATATGGCTGTAGACGTACTCTTGGAAGTAGATGCTTAGTGCCAGAGGAGGTATCTCTGATGGGCTGCAGCCCCTGCCTGGGACAGGGACAATCCTAAGAGATTATAGTCCATGGGCAAACCTCACCAGAGCAAGGACATCCCTGAGGGAGTGGGGTCCTGATAGGATCTACACCAGAGCATGGACACCTCTCAGAGGACTGCAGCCCATGGCCAATGTGTACTGGGGCAGGGACACCCCTGAGGAGCTGCAGCCTCTGGAGGACCCTGCTGGAACGCAGGAGCAGTAAGAAACATGAAGTAGTAGAGGAAAATGAGTAAGAAGCAAGGGGCAACAGAAAGAAACCATTACACAGACACCTCACCAAAGGGGCTGGGAGTGTAACTGACTGTAATGTGTGGCGACAATGGGGGAAGTTGAGCCTAGGAAGGGGGGGAAGGAGAAGAGTTGCACTGCAGCTGAGTCTGGGGAAGGGGGCAGGCATTTCCCTAACAGAAGATTTTAATTGTTTGTCTTCTATGTTTTTCTCAATACCCAAATCAGTAATTAAATTTGTATTAATTGGCAATAAAATAATTGAGTAAATTGCCTGAGTTGAAACTGTTTTGCCAATGACAATGTGACAAGTACTAAACCTGAATTAGGCATTATGACAAACTTTCTAATGCCAAGGGTGTTTAAGTAATATAATGGCTGTCCTAGATTCTATTGTTGCAGGTTTGGATGTTATCTTAATACAAATGCTAAGCAGGGATCACCCAATTCATGGGATTGATTTTTTGATCTCATTAGACATGCTTAGGGATCAGTGCCTCCCTCCATTTCCCTGCTATGCCTTGCAAATCTCATTCCCTTAATTTATAATTCTTGGAAGCCTCTAACTTTCAGTCTCCTGTCCCCTTTTACATTCCCTTAAATGTTTTCCTCCTAGGGCCATTTTTGTCCCTGGTCTTGATTACACACAGATGCATTTTATTCACCATTGGCAGATCTGCCCTAGTCCCATCCTTCTTTCTCCTGTGCCCTTCTGGCTTGCCTTCCCGCATCTTAGCTGTGACCACAGAGTTCAGTATCTGCTCACCTTTATCGACAGTTGTATAAATAACTCCAAAATAAGCCTTAACTAATGAAATACTGGGTGACTCAGTAATATCAATGATTTGATTGCTAGCCTGAGAATTAGATTTGGGAGTGCACTAAATGATTGGGTAAAGCCTTTAGAATATTGTGTATTCCTAGCAGAGGGTAATTAATGCCATCCAATTAGAATTCAGAATTCTGCACACTTGGGACCTAATGGAGCAAATAATTATGCTGGAGGTGTGTACAAGTTCATCTGCATTTACAAATGCTAAACTCACGTTAAAGACTATGGCTTTTCAAAGATCACATAAATACTGTCTTTCAAGATAGCAAACTGAATATTTTAAAGATGTCCTTTGGGCATATTTCTTACTAAACTTTCATTTTTAGGAAGGATCGTATGGCTGTAATTTTTCTTTGTGTCTCAGATTTCCCAGTGGTAACACACAAAATATTTTACATTCAGGCTTTTTTCTTGCAGCTTCAAACTTTTAAATCCAAATAACAAAATATTAACTTTTAAAATGCAAATATGATGATTCTGCAGATACTGCAACAACCAGAATCCATATTAAATATACGCAGAACTATAGTTCAAGCTTTTTATCCAGAATCAAATCTTATGAGTGGTTCTGCAAGAAGGGAGAAAATAATACTGGGTTATCTTTGAACCTGGCTCTTCCCTGTTTGAGATTGTTCACAGTTTTGGGGAACTGATCACTTTAAGTTTGTGAAGAGGGGGGTGGTAATAATATTTTATAACCATTGAGACCCAGAGTATGTTTAGTGCTGCAATCTCAGATAAGAACTAGCTGGATCCTGCAGTCAAAAAGTCATTCTCTGCTGCATGAAGCCTCCAATGGCAGCTAGATTTAGACTGGGGGTGAAGGGGTGTGGACACTTGATTCAGACCAGAGACACTTGTGCTACCACATCCAGTTCTGAAATACAGCCACTTAATCCATACTGTGGCATTTAAACTCTTCCACCTGCACTTTTGTCTGTTGGTTGTTGCTGATTTACGTCACCTGCCACATAGCATCACCCCACAACAAATTCATAGCATCTAGGCAGAGAACTGAGAGCAAAGCAGAGTTGTAGGGCAGACTCCAGCCTCTGCAGGACAGTGTTCTGGATCACAAATACACACCAGCCTCAGGCCAAAGAATCTTAGCTACATGTCTACCGATTTGTATACCATTTTGCGAAGCTTGGCCATAGGTTGCTACTGCAAGTGTATGCAGTCATAACAAAAAGCAGCTATATACCTTATCCAATCTGATGCAGTCTGTCTTCAGACTATGTGTGTCTGCCTAAAAGCACTCCAACATTTTTGCTTTGCTATGGGTGGATGAATAGACTATGGGTAATGGGCTTGTAGTCTGAACTTAACAGTAACTGGCTCTGGTGCAGAATATAAAACACACTGAGATGGGAAGCGGTATTTTTTAATGCATTATAAATATCTCATACTTTATATAACACCTATAATTGGAAATATTCCATTTAAATTGTGTAATTCAAATTGCATTTGTGTGAGACTACTTGAAGTTCCATATCCTGATAATTAGGGTTTTATCTCCTCATATTAATGATAATTTATTGTCTCAGTACTAAGACAAACAGGTAAAAAGAAAAGAATTAATTTTAATATATATATTTTTATATTGCTGCCTGCGTTTTCCATTGTGAGTTACATGCCATTAATACTGAAGAAACAACAGTACCTCAAACAAAAATAAACCCAACTTTCATTCCATTCACTCATAACTGTGTTATTTATTTCACATGCACATTTTGAGGTTTGTGAGTAAGGGATGATACATCCTAACTGAAAGAAGACCTCTGGACACAGTAACTGCAAACTTTCATTACATTTTTGAGAAGGCAAAAGTATCTGTTGCAGTTGTACATATGCAAAAAAATCAGCCAGGATGGAAATCTCAACACCTCTAGAGTTCTGTTTTTTCTGTTGCTGGAACACACCTAATAAGTTTAAGAACAACTAAAAGGGAAGGTTTTCATAGCAAGTCATAATAAAAATACCCAAACCACTCCAAATTTTTGTGTTTGTGCCATCTGCTTTTTATGCTTGTATAATAATAAAGTTTCTTTAGTTTCATTTAAGTAGGTTTGCCCAGTAAGATTTCATAATATGTGTGGTAGAGAAATAAGGAGATCTTACTGTTTGACAGTAACAAAACCCGAATTCTTTTATTCTTTTAATAGCACATCTTCCATTAAGTAAAAAACTTTAAAACATCTGGGACATGTTAAAATAAAGTTCAAATAATCTACCATTATTACTTATCATTCTGCAATTATATAATAAAAATCTTATTCATCTTAATGCGTATATGTAAAAAGTCAGAAGTAGGACGTTTCTGTGAGAATTGTAACCCTACAGTTTTCTAGTTTTGTGTCTGACTCTCCAGCTTAACTTTACTGAGCACTGAATGTACATTCCTTTGCACCATTACATGTTATATTCATCACATTAAGTATTTAAATCATTTTAGATTTTGTTAGAGATGAAGGCTGTGAGAGTAGAGAATTCAGAGTGAGTGAAATTTTACCTAACATATTTGATTACCTTTATTCCACTTCACTGTTTCTTAACTACTGCCCAATTTAGCAAAAGTAATTAAATATGTGCTTCATATAATACACACTTGTTCTGTTGACAGAATTGGATCAGTTCTGGTGCTTAAAGGTGGTCTGTATATGAAGTTTATGTCCTACAGCTGTTGGAGTTATTTATGACAATCAAACTGTCTAATGGCTTGATCAGAGCCAAGGTTTACTCCATTTAATCAATGGCAGCTAGGATGAAATAACTGACTTGTGTGGTGTGTGGGTGTGTGTACAAGTAAACTGCTTCACTTCAATTTTTCAGCTAAAACTGTGAAGACTTTGGGTGTTTTTCTCTCTCTTATCAGATACTCAGTCCTTACAGACCCTTAAAATTAATCAGGTGTTGAGGAGTGAGATATGAAAGCTTTATGCTCTTCGTCATTTGATCACTTTCCTTATTCCCACCCTGTAGTTGTTGTAATTTGCCAAAACATTTCCAGTACGTGAAATTAAACCTAACACTTTTAAGACTGAAGGTCAGATTTTCAGCTGGTGTAAATAAGAATAGCTTCATTAAATAAATGAAAAAATAGTAGTTTTTAGTGATAAAATGTCAAGCCTTTGAAGCTGCTAGGTGTCTATTTTGGACATCTGCACTATATGCTGGCTGTGTTACTCAACCTGTTTCTCTGTGCTAGCCATTTTCTTTAATTTTGCTTTCTTGATATCCATAAGATACAGGGTCAAACTGTAATACTGGATCAAGAAAAATCTTCTGTGATTGTAATGGGTTATTTTATTTATACTTTGACTACTCTGAGCCCATCATTAATGTGAAAGCACACTTAGAAAAGTTACTGTACTTCTATAGAACGCTTACATGATGGTCTTCTGATCTTTCTGGTCTTCCCCCTGCTTGAACTGAGGTGTTACAGCTCCTGCTCATGCTATTTTTTGGTCACCATCTTTACTCAGCTTTCAATTGTGAACTCTGATTCATGTACCCTTTGGTTGAAATAGGTTGTTACTATGGCAACGATATTAGTACGGTAGCCATCTTTTGCCATCTTTCCGCACTTTGTATTCTTATCAGCCCTGTATCACCTTTTTTTTTTTTGGTCTGGGTTTGTGTGTTGCTTTTTTCTTTTCCCCCCCCCCCCCACTACCTGCTTCTCTAGAGACAGGAGATTCACCCTGCATTTTCATGGAATTCCTAACATCATTAAGTACTGCTATTTTTTCCAATAAATTATTATAGAGTTGTATAAATTCCAAATACTTATTTGGTGATGCTCAAACTAATGATTCAGAATCTGTGAATCTGATTATGGTTTAGATTTACAGAGACTGTCTGAAAATTCTGTGTTGTAGGCACAGGTATTTAGGCAATGTCACTCACTGATGCTAAGAGAACTTCTTGGCTAAATCTTGACAGTAAAGCAAATCTGGTCTGTGTTTTTTTTAGTTGACATCTCAACATTGATGGAATTATGCTGGGTTTTGTGTCCTTTTGTATGTACTAGATGTTTCTGAAGCATTTTAAAACACTTGGAAAAGGGCCAAGATAACACCGAAGACCGTTAATGGAGAAATAACTGTTTATCTACATACATAGTTGGAACACAGTTAATCCAAAATCTTAAAAAGGGGAAAAAAAAAGAAAAAAACCACCATAAACTCAAAGTATATATGTAGAGAGAGAAAGATTATGTATTAAAAAAATACAAATAATCTGTCTTTTTTTAAAAGCATTTCTGATGTAATTACTTCATACTTTCTATCCTAAAGCTGGAAATAAACATTAAAATCCAAAAAACCCATAGTTTCCTTTTTCATTTTCCTGATTACAGCACCAAGAACTTTAAGAAAATATCCATCTGAAGAAAAACTCATAGCAAAATTGTCAGAAATTACAACATGGACTCCCATATCCAACTCCTTTAAAAGACGTGAAAGGAGCACTTGACTGCAGGGGATGGATGATGTAAGGAGAGGAAAAGTATTGCAACAGTATTGCAATATTGCAATTGCCCCCTTCTCCCTGGGGTGGGGGGGGGCTGCTGATCTCCGCAGGAAGGTCCAGTGTCCTTGCTTGTTTTCAGGCTCATCTAGCTGATCTTGTGTCTCCCAGGCTGCAGATGCATGACAGCAGATCAGCAGCATAAGGCCATTTACAACCAAAGACTAAGATGAAGACTGGGAAACAATAATTAATAAAATACAGGCAAAGTCCATTCTCAAATGTGTTTTTATCATCATTGGGATTTTGATGATTGGTCCTTAACATTTATTAATAATCTCATTCATTTACAATACCCTGTTTTTCAAACATAGCTTTCTCTGAAATATTCAAGTCTTGTATTCAGATTCTCAGTGTGAAAAATGGTTTGAATAGTCCTAATTGTAAATATGTCTAAAAATATCTTTTTTTCAAAATTAATGTTAAAGCATCTCAGAAGAAATATTTTTACTGTTTTAATTTTTATTTTTAAAATTTATAATTTGCAATTAGTTATTCTTTGTAAAAAATTAACATTGATGAGAAATCCACAGAGGATCTGCGGTCTGATACCTCTTTCTTTCTCTTGCACCTTTCTAAGTTAGTAATAAGTGCATGAAGAATAAAGCATACAGCAGTTAGTGAAAAGGCAACTTGTTTCTGCATACAATGCTGAACAGGTTTCAACTGCAGATCTTAAATCAGTGCTCTGGACCGCAGAAGAAACTAGTTTTTTGAAAAATGACACACATATAAAATTTATCCCAATTTAAAGATTACAGTGAAAAAGAAATTGTGATGCACTATCTAGCTATTACAACTTGCTAGTAAAAGCGTGGAAAAAACCCCTATCTGGAACACAAGCTATTAAGGAATTCAAGAGAGTTTCATCAGCTTTTTTTCTGACTGAGAGTTTAATAAAAGCAGTTGGTTTTGCTGACATAATTTTGGATTTCAGTACACATTCCTTTTAGACACAGTATAATGAAGAAAAATATCTTATATTTACAGTCAGAATCTCAAGGTTTTTAGTCAAAAGGACAAGTTTAGCAATAAACAATGTCTGCCTCCTCATTTTTCATGGCCACATGATATAGCAGACTTCTAGTGTCTTCTGTTTGATACGTAACATAAGAATCTAACTGAAGCTAAGAAACAATCACTGATGATGCAGTTTGGTGAGGATAGTTGGAATATTTCTGTGAGAAATATAAAAAAAGTAATCCTAGGGACATAATAAATCTAGTATACCCAAATGACTGGTCTGGTTAAGAAGGTAAATAGTAATATTCTTATGAGGCAGAAAATAAAAATAGTTACTTTCTCATTTTTGTTCCCTGCTTCTTCTTTGGTATGTTTTTGAGAATCCCACTTGCATTAACAAACATGTTCCATACCCCTTTTTCAGCAATGGGAAATTTAATACAAAGAGAAACAGAGCAAGACCTAAACCACCACCTGGTTTTTGCAACACTGAATGTCTCAGTACTGAAATTTTGTATACATGAGTCACCAAGAGGAATCTGAAACCCTGTGTTAGATGTATGGGGGTTTTGGGGGAATATTTGTTTGTCTAAACTTTCAATTGCGTCCAGCTCTGCCTGAAATTGGAGAGGAAGCGCTTGAGGGAGTCATAGACTGGACAAATGAGTAGGCTATTTTGAAAAATAAATTAGTGAACAGATTAACAGAGACACAGTGTGTGAGTATGCTTAGTTTCTTTCACTGAGTACACAGCTAACAAAGAAAATCTTGTAGTACCATGGGTTTACAGGGCATTGCTAGTTAGTGCTCTAAAACTGTACAATGCAGCTTAGTATATCATAGCAAACACATTTATGAATCTGAACATTTATTTTTAAACTGTGTATAGACATTCTTAGATGACTTCAAACTTTTCAAAGTTACAATTTCTGTATATTTTTTGCACTCATTCTAATAGGCTAAGAAAACACAAAAAGCTCTGTACTGATCTGACCTTCTCTCACAAATTTTTGACTGATAAGAGGAAGGCTTCGATTTGTAAATACATGCAGCAGGAAATGTACTAGAATGCATGGCATTCTCTTTTGCTTTTTTGGCTGTAAATCTACTCTGGTCATAAGGTCAAATATACTCCATTCAATCACCAGGTTGTCTGGGAAATGAAATCCCCTACTCCTGCCCTGCTCCTGAGAGGGCTGCAGTGGCCTTGCTGTGGATTCGAATAGTAGCTCTACTGCTCTTCAGTTGTTTTGTGTGGGCAGCTGGGGACAGACCTAAGGCAAAATAACCAGGCTTGTCCTTTAACCACCTCTGCCTGTTCCAACCAGTTGTCTTTGTTGGTCTAGGAGGAGTAACGTGGAGGACGACCCATGCAGGACTCAGCTGGACTGACACAGTCACAGTATAAAGCAGACAGCTATGTAGTGCTGCGCTCGCCCTTGCCACTGATGAACTTTATTTTATTTTCTAATTGATGAGAATCAGTCCTTGGCTGCTCAGCCATCAATGCAGTTCATGGCATTCTAGCAATTCTTCTCCTATTTGGTCACCTTGAGTGGGAACAGCTGGAGAAAAGTAGCATTTCTCACTTAAGGAACTGAAAGCTGTTCAAAGATGGAATGATCTTATCAATCATAGAATCATACAATGGTTTGGGTTGGAAGGGATTAAGGGTCATCTAGTCCAACCCCTCATGAAGAACCTAAACACAACAGGAAGGCACTTAAGTGCTTGAAATTGTATAGATTTTAAGTACAGTGTTTCCCAGTGCTTTGTTACTGTCACTGGACGCCACTGGAAATAGGCTGGCTCCACCATCTTTATACCTTGATGAGATCTGCCCTGAGCCTTCTCTTCTCCAGGATAAACACTCTGAGCTCTCTCAGCCTTTCCTCCTACAGGAGATCATCCAGTCCTTTCATCATCATAGTTTGGCTCTTGGCTGGACTCTCCCACTATGTTCATGTCTCTCTTGCACTGGGGAGCCTGGAACTGGACACAGTACTGCAGGTGTGGCCTCAGCAGTGCTGAGGAGAAGGGATCACCTCCCTCCTCCTGCTGCCAGCACTCCGCCTAATGCAGCTCAGCATACCACTGGCCACCTTTGCCAAAAGGGCACAGTGTTGGCTCACGTTCAACTCAACTGTCCACCAGGCCCTCTGGGACCTGTAGAGGTCCTTTTCGTGGCAGCTGGACTATGCACAGGTCTTCAGGATCTGCAGCCTGGCTGTTGGTCAAAAAGCTTGAACACTCCTGCCGTGGTGCTTGGAAGTGGGAGTCTGGGAGAGCATGAGGGAAATATTTTCTGTTGCAGAACTTACATTAAGTGAAATCATTGCGCACTCCAAGAAATTCTCCCTTTTGGATTTCCTGTGCTGTTGAGACAATGTTGGAAAGCATTCCCTACAGCATGTTGTTCTTTGGTTTTGAAACACCCCCCCCCGAAAAGCATCTGGATGTTTGCTGAATGCAATAGAGGTCAATACATGGGGGCCGCAGCATCACTGTGCCAATTGGGGATGTAGGGTGCAGCAGCAGGGCTGGCTGGGCACTCCTCTGCCCTTGGCAGGGTCACTCCTGAGAAATGGGGTGTGGGAGCCGGTGGGAGATAGCATTTAGGGCCCCAGAACAGCAACATGCCTCTGGGCTCAGCTGGTCCCCGCAGGGCCCCTTCTCCCAGCTGAAGAGTTGTAGTCAGTGGGCTGCCTGTGCAGGTTGTAGTCCCTCTGCAGGGACCCTGGCCTCATTCCTCTGGCGGTGCGGTAGATGAGCTGACCACATACTCTTCCTAATCATCATCTGCACTCACCATGTGCAGCACATGCCCCAAAGGCTGCCTGCAGGCTGGGTAGGAGCCTCTTCCTCTGACCCACTGCTGGAAGCAGGCAAAGCAGAGTGGTAAAGGCAGAAGACCACGTAAGCCATGTTTTCATTGTCACCCAGGCAGATGGGGCACCAGCAGTCTGCTGCTGCCTCCAACAGCCCAGCCTGGGGCCGCCAGCTTGTGCCAGCCCTTGCAGCACAGCTAGTCTCCTCCAGGGCTTCCTCAGCAGCCCATGCCATGTCCTGCCAAGAGAGATGTGCAAAGTGCCTGACCTTTACTGGTGCTAGGCGGGGAAAACCAAAGAAAGCCCAAGAAACCTGTGGGAGAAGGGGACGTAACGGACTCCTGAGGGGTCTCCTGGCAGTCTGGAAAGCAGCAGCCCTGTGGGCCAGCCAGCCTTAAGGGATGCCCTGCACCCCTGCTTTCCCCCCTCTTCTCCCCCAGGCAAGCAGTCCCTGGTTGATAGAGAGGTGCTGGGGAAACCTCCTGTCTGGGCACCAGGGGAAGGCAGGCTTTGGCAAAGGGCCCTGGCAGGAGGAGCACATGTGGCTCTGAGTGGGAGAAGCTCCAGCTGGGGCTTAGCAGGAGGTGGCACAGGACAGAGAGATGTGGGCTTGGGCCGGGTGTGCATCTGTCTATGTCCTCTTGGAGAATGGCTCCGGGGGGAAGGGAGGGAGGGAGAGCAGGAGGGGAAACCTCGATCTCTTCCGCACCTTCCCAGGGATCAAGCTGGGTCAGGTGCGGTACCATGGGTGGGCTCTGATGACCTGTTGGGAGTCCCTAGGGGAAGAGCTTGTGTGCCCAAGCCCCCTGATCCCTCATGCTCTCCCCCAGACACAATCTGAATTAGCACAGGGTACCTGAAGGAGGCGGTCAGGGAAGGTGAAGGTGAAGGAACTCGCCAGGAGTCTTCAGCAGTGCCAACATCCTTGGAACCCTCCTTGTCCTACGGCCCAGGGACAGCAGCTGTGTAGGACCTGCAGCACCCTGCAGTCAGGCACAGGGGAGAGGAGCACTGGAAGGTCTGCCTTTGCTCAGTGTCCAGAGCTACTGCTTTCGACTAGACCAAAGCTTGAAGACCTTTTCCTCCTCCCTCTGATTATTTCCTTCAGCAGTCTGAACTGGCTGACTGTGAAGCTATGTACTTGCTCCCCTGAGTCGTCACAACAGTGGCCTGCAGCAACTGGCAATGAATGTTTTGAGAGAGGGCTTCACAGGTCTCTTAGAGAAGCCTGGGATGTGGTCAGTGTGAGCCTTCATGAGGCTTCCTTCAATCCTTAAAGAATCCCTTGATTTTCCTTCCTAAAATAATTTAATTTGGACAGTCTTGTAACGTAAGGTGGAAAAGATAAAAATCTCTGATCAAGATCAGTTTACAAACCTATCCAACAAGAACATCTGGAACTTTTATCTGTGGTTCATTTTGGTTGTTTTTTGTTCCTTTTTTTTAATCCTGTGGAGTTGCATAAACATCTTGAAGAATTTCATATACGTGGCTCTAAATGCTCTTTTTATAGTTTAAGAGCATTATTTGTTTTTAATGGAACCCATTCAAGCCTTGATGAAGCCTTCCTGTGGTTTACAATAGAGGCACTTTCATTGCAGTGCAGTTACAGCAGAATTGCTCTGGAAGTTTACTTTCAATCCTCAGCTAGGACTAATTAACATTACTGGGTAATTCACTAAATAACTGTATTATTTATTGTCTTTTCTCATTGTAATACTTTTACTGAGTGCATTAGTGTTACAAATTAACTCTGTTGTAATTACACCATAATTAGGCACACAGTAATACAACCGGGGAATTAGTGGTAACTGGTAGTAACAAAAACTGCTACTACTCTACAATTGTACTTGTCATTATCAAATAACTGTGCTGTAGCTATGTAATTTGAAGGGATGCCAAAAAAAGGAATCTTTCCACCTCTATCTGAAAGAGATTTTGTACACACACATATCTAATAAATATGAAATATATTCATTTTCAAATTTTTAATGTGACAGAAATAAGGCTTGATTTTTTCCTCACTGTAAATACTTCTGTGATATATCCCTGCTCACTCAAGGACCATCCCCTTATATATCTGCTATTTCCATGCAAGAAATCATGGGAATGTTGGAATACTGTAACTATTTATGTATTCTCTGGTACTGTAACAGTTGTGCTTTCTTGTAGAACACCACTGTTTTCAAATAGTTGATCTGTTTAAATTTGTCCTGAGGTTTTTAGTGGCATTTCCAACCCAGACTAGTTTGTTTCCTCTGTAGATATCATACCAGTGCTGGTGCTGCGAATGAAGAACTATGGCAAAACTAGCATTTGCCAAAACTAGCCTCAGAACTGCAAGCCATTTATATGATACCATGTTAGACTTGCTAACAGCCCGCATTCGGTATCCCCTTGGTATGCTTACTATTTTTGGGACATTTGTTAAAATATTCTCTATATGACAGTCACACTGGACTCTGGAAATGGGCTACTTTGCCTGGAGCTGATCTGATGAATCCATCTAAATGAGCCCCAAACTCCTGCCACAGTCTGACTGGATTCATAGTGGAAGGAACAGTAGGATTAACTACAACTCCATGAGGCCCAGTTGCTAGATGTAAATGCAAGGATGTTAGTTCTCTTCCTGGCTTTGCTGATGATCCTGAATAGATTCTTGATTTACCACCTTTTTGAAAATATTTTGAAACCCATTAGTGGATGGTGCTCATCAATACTTGGATTTTATTTCAGAAATCCCGGGAATTATACATGAAAAGGAGAACACAGCTCAGAGCTCTCCATGCCGCCTTCTGACTCTTTCCCAGATGTGTCCCAGCATCACAATAACATGGAAGAACATAAAGCCATGTTTGGTCTCTGGAGCAGAAGAAACTACATGGAGATCAAGGAAGAGTCAGGTGAAGCTCCCTTACAGATTAAGTCCCATGGCTTTCATATACTGGGAAGCCCATTGTTTCAGTGGGGATGAGAGTGTAATGCTATAAACTGATTGCAAGAGTAGTGTCTTGTTCTGCTTCTTCTGATGTCTGGGATACTCTGATAATCTGAGTGGGATTAAAGAGAGTGCTGTCCTAGAAATTAATGAATGGGAAACTAAACTCCATGGGCTCTCTTACTAGCCAGGTGGAGTTTGTGGGTTAGAAGTTAATTTGGTACAGAAAGGAATATTTCTTTTACCGATTGGAAAATACTTTTCAGTCTTCAAACATCAGCGATTGAGTCTCATCAGTATGCATTTTGAAAAATACAATGAAAAGTACAGAATGGTAATGTTATTTCCTGCTTTCCTAGATCCTGCAACAGCAGTTAACAGTAACTGATCATATGCATCTTGTCAGAAATTAAAAAATGCCTATTGATTTAATGTAATGTATAGCCAAGGAAATTTGAATCACTAACTAAATATTTGGCAAATCTGATATAGGCATAAATCACTTTGCTGTAAAAGACTGACACAGAATATTTTAATAACATCTTTTGCAAATTTAGACATTGCCTCTAGCCAGCTGGGGGACTTGCTTAACTTTTAAATATAGTAACTGTTCCTTTTAGTAGCTGCTATTTCTATTTTTACTAATATATGCATTTTTTAACCAACACTGAATGTTTGAACAAAACCAGGTTTTACATAGCTATTTTTTTTTTGCTTTCTGGTAAAAAGACATGAAAACACACAGAACGTTTCACTGTCAGACTCATATTTACCTATTTTCAGTTGTACTTTAGTATCTTGGCTGATATTTATTACCTTGCATTTCTGCAGAATCAAATTTGTATCGCTTTTTATTACATTTCTTCTGTGAATTACCTGAAAACATCTCAGTTCTTCTATTCAAAATATAATCACTGGTTATGGAACTGTAGTCTGGGCTAGGAGTTTAAAGGTTTCTTTTTTTCAAAACAAACAGTAAGGATCTCAGGTAAAATTTACCCTGTAACAGAGAGCCAAGGCAAGATATTCTGACTTTACTCAGCATTCAGAACATCTTTGGACAGAATGTAAAGTTAACAATCCTCCGCTGCTAGTATGAAATCTATTATTCTTGAGCATGGAAACTATCCAAAGATATTCCCACATAGTTCTGAGCCATAAAGTTCACTAGTTGCAAGGGCAGCCTATCACATCATAGGGATGGGTTATATGTGCTCAGGATAAAGTACTAGACACAATATGAAAAATGATCACCCTCTAAAGTTCTCTGAAAATACTACCAGCTACTTAAATGTACTTCATAGATAAAAAAGTATTTAGTTTCTGAGCATTATTTGCCCAGAACACTGTGTCTGCATAATTTTTTTCTCCCTGTTTTTTTGCCAAACTCCAACTGAAACTATACCTTTAGCATTTTAGAAGCCAACATAATTTCTGTGGCCAGAGCTGTCATATAAAGTAAATTCACTGAGGAAACTCAGCTCGTGTAGGCTACATGCTACGCAGCAGTTGGTAGTAAAATGCAGGTGGCTTGGGACTTTTCTAAAACAGTTAATTCTGAACCTCGCTAGGCAAACACTAAGAAAAATATGTTTATTTTATGACACAGCTCAGAACATAGCAAATAATTCTTCTATTGCCATAAGATGGATTCTGAAATGGGTTTGTGCTGATAACATGTGGAAGACATTGTATGATATGGATAGCAATGGATGATCCTGATGACATAGCTATGGTTTTATAATAAGGATTAATAGCAAGAATTTCTGTACAAACTGGGGTGCTTATTGAAGAAATGTTAGAGAGAAATATGAGGGCTTATTTAATGTTACAATATAAGTCTAGGTCAGCAGTGTGATGTGACATGGGAAAAAAGACAAATGCAAAAGAGGCAAGTGCAGAAAAGAAGGACAAATGCAAAATCTTTATGACTGAAATCAGAAAGATAGTAATTCTTTTGTAAATGTGCTGCTAGATTCATCTGGAATGCTGTGGGCAATTCTGCTCATTGATCTTCAAGAACCATGTACTCAAACTACAAATGCAAACAATGGGTATGAGGATTTGGGAAACAGAGACCCTGTTCAACATTAGGGTGCTATGTGAGTTTGGCAGAATGAAAGCTGAAAGGAGATGTTTATTTTTTAAAGGTACATGAAGGCCACTAAAGATGACTGAAGTAGGACTGTTTAAACTAAAAGTTAATGTTAGTGCAAGAAGTGGGTGAAAACTGGCCATGATTAAAACCCACATTTGGAATTCGATGGAAGTTTATAACTCTCAGAGGAATTCCGTTTTGAAATAGCCTTTCTGTATTGGAGGCTGAATTAGACTTAGTACCTTTGTACCTTATGCATTTATGGATGGAACTGCAGTAAGGTGACCTCTGTAACATCAAAGAATGAGACCAAGGGGCTTGGGAAATTGTTCCAGTTCAAAATCCTTCCCGCACAAGCAGTGTCAGTTAACTCTTAGCTAAGACTAATTCTTAAACTCTTCTGTCTGTCCTGACGTACGTGGTCAGACATCAAAACACAATTTGTTAGTTTGCTTGATTTTGATGCTTTGACAAATATGCTGTCTAGCAGCTCAGCATCTCATAGAAATTTCTGGTGGGTATTCGACTGTGAGGGCGACTGCTGCAAAATTTGCAATACTGCGATTGCCAAATGTATATTAATATAACTTTGATAGATTTCCCAAGGTTAACCAGAAATGGTTTTGAGGTTTGGGGCTGATGATGCTGTGACTCATATTAATGACAAACGGCAGCAATACAGTTCTTGCAAGCAATTTTCAGGCCAGGCACAGTGCACAAAAGCCTAGTAGAAGATTTGACAGCAAGTGATGAGTTTACATTACAAACTTCAGGTTAAGCTTAATGGTTCAGGCATAGATTGGGGAATAATAATGGAAGACAAGTGCAGCCTTGCATTGTGGGGGAGCTTCTGCCTTTTGGAGAGCCTTAAAATATATGAAGACATAGATAAATAGGAAAATCCCAACTGAGATAAAACAAAATAAAGAAAGTACACAGAAGGTGGAAGCAGGGATGGGCTTCCCAGGAGCAATACAAAGACTTTGCTCCAGTGTATTGTAATGGAGTCAAGAAAGTTAAAGCTTAACTAGCGCTGAAATCAATGATGGATGTGAAGGGCAACAAGATGGACTACTGTAAGAACAGGGGGCGTGGAGAAGACTGAGGCACCCAGTGCTTTTTTTGCTTGCTGGTAAGGCCTGCCAGTTTCTCTGGGCTGATGCAGAACCTGTGGGAATGCAGCATTGCACATTGTGGAGGAAGAAAGACTTAGGGAATACATAAGCCAGAAGAAAATGCCAGAGAGAGGGAAGAGGGGACAAAAAGAGTGAGAAGCAGCACAGGGAACACCATGTGAGAGAAAGAAGAGGGGGTGCTCCATGGTGATGGAGAAGATATTCATGGTGGCCTATGGAAAACCCATGCTAGAAGAGATGGATATTCCTGAAGGAACTGCAGCTCCCGTGGAGAACCAACACTGGAGCAGGGGAAAAGTGTGAGAAGAAAGGAGCAGCAGAGAGAAACAGCTTTGTACTGATGGCAACTAGTGACTCGCAATCCCCACACAGCTTTTCCTTGCCTGGCTGAAGGGACTGAGTGTAATCTGTGGTGATAACAAGGAGGGAGGAGAGGACTCTGGAGTGAAGGACTGGAATAGAGCCTGGGAAAAGGCAAAGGAAAGGTGTTTTCCCTAAATGTATAAACATTTTCCCTAAGCGTGTGTAAAATCCAGGTTTCTTTACAAGGCTGCAGAACAGGCCCTAACTTGTTTGTGATGGGGAAAAGTTCATGAGGGTTGTGTGGTGAGGGCATGAACCCACTGGAATACGACCCACAGTAATGGACCTGCCCCAGGAGGCCACCAGAGATAAAATGGGAAATGTGGTGGTTATGTCACAGTGGGCAGCAGGTCCGTGATGGCCATGTCACAGTGGGGTCTGTGACATGGGTGGCACAGGTCTGTCATGTTGCAGAGGTTGGGAAACAGCGCTTTGAGCTGCTGAGGGCAGGGCAGGGCAGGAGAGGGGAGGGGAGGGGAGGGGAGAGGGCAGAGGGTACCACTGTCCCTTGAGAGGCTGTGCCCGGGTGCTGCCCGAGCCCTGCTGAGCTCAAGGGCTGTCAGTCCTCACTGCCTCCAGCCCTGCCCCTCTCCTGGCTATGAAGGAGACACTGGGACCATCGGCCTCTGCTGGGGACTGGCAGAGCACTGGGCTCTGCCAGAGTGTGGAGCTTGCCCAGGACTGCCAAGGGAGAAGTGGGTCTCCATGCCTCCGGGTCTAGGTCTGTGCTGGAAACTCATGTCCTGCTTCTCCCTCAGAGCTGGCAGAGGTGAGTCTGGAGGAGAAGTCCCAGTGCTGATGTGGCTTACCATTGACCCATGCCATTTCAGCCATGAAGTGGAAGGCCCCATGATGTCAATGAGGAGGGTGAGAGCAAAGTGATCCCACAGCTCCAGAGGTCCGGTAAAGGTGTTGTCAGGGCATCTGTGTATGGCTGTGTGGAGGGGGAGGCAGGAGCACCCCAACTGCCTGGTGCAGGGCCTGTCGTCTCCTCAGCAAGGGGCCAGGGGTGAGAAGAGGGAAGGTGCTGCCCAGGGCTGCCTGGGAGCAAGGGGGCCCAAAGGGAAGGGGAAGGGGAAGGGGAAGGGGAAGGGGAAGGGGGGGGGAGGGGGACAGGTGGATGGCAGGGGAGGGGGAAGGCCCCAGTTTGGTTGCCTTGGGCAGAGGGGTAGGAATCAGCACGCAGAGGGGATTTCAGCAGAAGCAGGATGTGCTGTGGGGCAGGTGGGTACTGGCTGTGATGGCAGTGCCCCAAGCGGTGGGGGGAAGCTAAAGGCTTCTAAGGGTGAATCTGCACAGTAGAAGGCTGCACAGTGTGTTAGAGATACGCAACCTTCCCCAGGTATCTTGTGCTTTCTGTCTTGCATGCTTTGCTGTCAGAGTGAAATATGATGTATGATGATGTGATGGCAATGTTTCTGGAGTAGAGCATGATCAGTGCCAGCTGGGGAATGTCTTCATGCTCTACTGAACAGTGTGGCTCTCCCCATGCTTAGAGCTGCTCAGCATTGACTTTGTTCCAGAAAAAAATGCACTTGTCTTGAAACATATGAGTAGTCTTTTTGAATTCAGTGAGGCTCAACCTACTCCAGCAAATCATATGATCATACACATAAAGCTGAAGAATGCAGCATCCTACACAATCTATGGCATTTTCAAGATGTTCAGTAAACAAAAATAGAGCTATTTTAAAAATTATCAAACTTAGAATCATAGAATAGAATCATAGAATCACTTTGGTTGGAAAAGACCTTTAAGATCATTGAGTCCAACCGTTAACCTAACCCTGCCATCCCACCACTAAACCATGTCCCTAAGCACCTCATCTATCCTTCTTTTAAATACCTCCAGGGATGAGGACTCGACCACCTCCCTGGGCAGCCCATTCCAGAGCCTGACAACCCTCTCGGTGAAGAAGTTTTTCCTAATGTCTAACCTAAACCTACCCTGGCGCAGCTTCAAACCATTCCCCCTCGTCCTATCGTCTGTTAGCAGGGAGAAGAGGCCGACCCCCACCTCACTACAGCCTCCTTTCAGGTAGTTGTAGAGGGCGATAAGGTCTCCCCTCAGCCTCCTCTTCTCCAGACTAAACAACCCCAGTTCCCTCAGCCGCTCCTCGTATGACTTGTGCTCCAGACTCCTCACCAGCTTTGTTGCTCTCCTCTGGACATGCTCCAGCAATGCAACATCTTTCTTATAGTGAGGGGCCCAAAACTGAACACAGTATTCAAGTTGTGGCCTCACCAGTGCAGAGTACAGGGGCACGATAACTCCCCTACTCCTGCTGGCCACACTATTCCTGATACAAGCCAGGATGCTTGTGAACAATGTTGTGAAGAACCTGATGTTTTGGGGGTATCTCCTGGTTTTTGCTGGGACAGAGTTAATTTTCTTCCTAGTAGCTGGCATAGTGCTGGTTTTGGATTTAGTACCAGAAGAATGTTGATAATTCACTGATGTTTTAGTTGTTGCTGAGCAGGGCTTACACCAGTCAGGGACTTTTCAGCTTCCCATGCTCTGCCAGGTGCACAAGAAGCTGGGTGGGGGCACAGCCAGGACAGCTGACCCCAACTGGGGCTATTCCAGACCATATGACGTCATGGTCAGTATAGAAACTAGGGGGAGTTGGCTGGGGGGCAGCAATTGCTGCTTGGGGATGAGCTGGGCATCGGTCAGCAGGTGGTGAGCAATTGCATTGTGCATCACTTGTTTTGTATATTCTTTTATGATTATTATTATTATCATCATTATTTTCCTCTGCTGTTTTATTAAACTGTCTTTATTTCAACCCATGGGTTTTAGTTTTTTTTTTCTGATTCTCTCCCCCATCCCACTGTGGAGTGGAGGGAGTGAGCGAGTGTCTGTTTGGTGTTCAGCTGCCTGCTGGGTTAAACGACAACAGGATAGAACCAGATAAGACACACAAGAAAGATGTTAATTTCTGGGTCTGCTAGTATGTTTTTACTTCTTTACCCACTCTACAAGGTCTTTTCTCAATCTTATTGTGGTCCTAATTCATGGCTTTGCTTATGCCATGGTTTCACCCAATTTGTTCTGAGCAGAAATTGAATAAAAGCTTAGTGAAAAACTTACTGGTTTTGAACTTGGTTGAATAAGAAAAGGTTTTTTAAACAGAGCAACTAAGCTTTCTGCATAATATCTGTAGTTTTGGCCTTCCTGGGAAAATTATATATTTACATTTGTTAGTTCCACTTTTTATCACCTTGACAAATGTCAAATGTTTTTACTGGGAAATAGCTTTTTGCAGTATTGAAAATTTTCATGGATGTGTTAATGGAGAAAATTTCCCTTTTTTGGCTTTATTTAAAAAGTTGTATTTTATATCAGTGGGCAAAATGAAACTGTTATTCTTTCTATCCCTTTTCAGTCCCCTATTGAATGCAGATTATTCTACACATTGCTGGGGTTTTTTTGCCTCTGTTGGAGACAGGAGGATTTATAAAAAGAAAAGCAGGCTTCTTCCAAAGACACTTGGTTTTGGAAAAAAAATGTTAGGGGAAAGGAATTTTAAAAAGCTTCTTAAAAGTTTGAGTGAAACGATTTTGGAAAATAATCCTTGGAAACCATGTATCTTTTACTATATATTTCTTATACCTGACCTACTTCTGACCAGTGGTGACCTGCCTACCTCCAATTGAACTTTAGTGTGAGATATGAGAATTCAGTGTTCTGTGTAGAACTGCACATCAGCAAACTGTGCCACTTTTCCCTTCTTGATTGTTTTTAGAGGAAGATAAACAAAGCCTTTTTTTTACAACTGAATAACAAACAAAAAAGGCTATGGCCATTCTGTTCTGGCTGTTGGACAGGTGGGCTGTTTTCCCCTCTGGAGCAAAAAATGATATATAGCAATCTTTTGTTTTGACACAACAGCTAAGGTAGTGGCTTACTTGGCTCTGAAGTTTGTTGTTGTTTCCATTGCAAGCATTTCCCTAAAGATTAGGTCCCATTTATGTTCTTTTTTTGAGCTATAGCATAACATTTGAGCTGTAACTGTAGCATAACCCTTTGGAGTATTATCACCTTAGAAATACTTGGGAAGTTAGATCTACTATTCTCTGATTTCTTTGTCAGGTTTCTGAATTATTCAATGTCCCTATTAAAGATGTAATTAAGTGGCAATTATTAAACTTTCTTTTATATACAAAGCCTAGTTACTGGTGTAAGTAGGTGCTAGTTAAAAAGAGAGTAGGCAACCTCCTCTCAGAACTAATCCTCTCTTTTTCACCTTTGTAAAATTCTTATATCTTCACAAAGGCTCAGCTTGCATTCTCCTAAAGTCAGTTTTGATTAGAGTTATCTTGGACATTTATCCATTTTAACCCTTATATTACTGACTTTCACGTTTTCTTTAATACATGCTTGTATGTTTTTAAATTTACAGGATTTCTTTCAGATTTGAAAAAAAAAGTGTTGCTATATGATTATTTGTGTTGTGAAACAAATATTGGGAATTTATGGAGAGCTGAGGATTTATATTAGAAGATTTTTGGATATGCCCTCACGGCCAACTTAGTATCCACCTAAGTGGAAATCTCACTTGCACTTTGGCGTGTGAGGAAGGCCTGTTAGCTCAAATTGCAATTGCAACTAATATATGGCCAGCAGTTTTTGAGGACAATAGCAAACCCCAAAATTAATTCTTTGTGAGAGCATGCTTATGCTTATTAGTTCCTTTGATGTCACTGCTGTAATTCTCCGGTCATCATGGAATTCTTACATTTAGTCAGGTCCTACATTTCTAAAGCAAAGCATAAGGCAAGCAAAAGATTTAAAAAAAAAAAAAGAAAAGAATACTTCATCAAAAGTGAAATTCCTCCTCCCCCTTCCCAAAGCCTGAGTGTCTTTTTTCCTTTGAAGGTCACATTTAAAATAGCTCACTGAGGTATTATTAAAAAATGCAGCAACTGTGTAAGATTTTATGTCAAATGCATTTTTTGAATGTTTGCATTCATTTGATTTCCCTTTCTTTGTTACTTCTCTCTCCTTCCTTTTAATGAAAAGAAAAAGTAAAATTAGGAAACAGCTGATGAAGGAAAGACATGCAGTGTTTTACAGACACTGCACAAGGCTGTGGTGTAAACGAAAGCAGCAGATGCTGATTTTTCTATAGTTAAAGGTTTAAGAAATTTCTTTTCCAGTTTGTTATCTGATGTTTCAAAGTTAATCAGTCTTAAAAATTGGAACAAGTTGCTGGTCTGTAGGCAAGTTTTTTTAGTCAAAACAATCAGCATAATATATTTTTCATTTTATTATCCTTTCTATAGCATGGCAAAAAAATCAAAGCATAGACATGACTATGGATTCCTTTTTCTGCATTTGGGGAGCTTTTTGATTCTGATTTTCCCCTCTGTTTTTATCTCTCCCTCTCCCTTCTACTCTTGGTATTTTAGGTTTTAATCAAATCCTTAACGTTACTTTAATGCAATTTGTATTTAAGAGATTTAGGCTTCAGTTAAATACCTCTCAGTTATCAGAACTCAGTGATTTGGAGAAGTGCTGTAGTAGAGCTTTTGATACGGAAGGCTTAGAGAAAGCTCCAGGGCTCAATAGCTCTGAAATGGTGCCGCTCAGTGTGGAAAATGGCAGCTTGCTTTCCATTAGTAGAAAAATGCCTCCCCAATTTGAATAATTATATGCGCTTTGTCTTAAAGCAATTGTGTTTCATGTAAGATAATACTTGGAAAAGGTCAGATCATTAGTCTGACTCAATTGCTTGCTTGAACTAGATACTTCCAAAAGGCATAGGAAGAAAGTTGTGTCTGGGGAGGGAAAGTAAGGACTGGGAAACAATTTATGCCTGTCCCAGATCTGCTTTGCATCCTCCTCCTTCTGATATTAATAGCACTTGGTTTCATCTATGGTCAGCTACTGCATTTTTTTGATAGACAAGGGGACTGCTACAAAGTTTGTGAAACAAAATGATGGATCACTGACTTAGAAAGCTTGGGGTCCAGCTTATAAAAAATAAGAACATGTGCTATCTCTTTGGATAAAATATTTGTTGTCAGAAACTCGGTCTCAACACTTCCTGAGGGTGTCAAATACTCTGTATTGATGCCAATGCATCTTGCAGTAAAGGTGAAGGAGCAATAGTCAGTTACTCTGTATTAACCACCCATAGCAAACACCTGGGCATGACAGTTCACCCTATCTGATTTTGCAACACTTTTTAACTGTGCTCCTGTCCCAGAGTCCCAATCAGATTCAGTGGTGTGGGAGCCTTGGGTCAGCAATAAAAGTGCTGAAAGGTTGCAAAGAGTTTGTCAGCAAAAAACCTGGAAACAAAAGAAACAGCGAGAGGGAATATAAAAGCTAAATTGAGTGTAAAATGGAAGCTGCAGTGGAGAAAGACTCTACCTGGTAATCATCACACATTCAGCTCTTGGTTGGTAGTGCTGCCAAAAGAGTAAGGTTGCCAGAGTGTTTTTGTTATAACTCCTTATTTTCTGCTGCCTAACTTTGACTGCCGATGTGGACATTTACCACATTGGGTATACACTTAAGCTGAGTATTTTGGGACAATTTCAGCAAAAATGGCTCAACCATTTCAGTGGAATGAAATTAGGAGAAAAACACATTTCTTGCCAACATTTTTACAGCCCTTTAATTGCAAAGTTCTAACAGACCTATGAGCTAAAGCAGAGATGCAACATTTGGGATGTAGGACGGTTTTATGACAAAGATGTGCCTTTTTCTACTTTTACAAAAAAAGCTGTCCGAGTTTGGAGAAATTACATGGCTTTGGAAAAATACCAGTTTGCCCATGTTCTGTAGAGACTAGTGTACACATGGTGGATAAATGCATATGCAGAGATCTTTCTCTATACCAAGCATAGTGGATCTGAAAATTTCCTAGAGAGTTGCTTTTCCTTATCTCCAAAGCTGTGGTGTGTCTGAACACACAAATAAAAAGCAAGGAGATTTCTTTTTTTTTTCTTTCTATTTATTTTTTTTCTTTTCTCTCTTTCCATTCATAGGAATGCAGAAGATGTAGCCCTGGTATTGATATAGGGACAATTATTGTTTTAGATTAGAACAAGTGGCTGTAATATATAGGAAGGAAGAGCAGGAGCCATTTTTTTCAGGCTTCATTTGGAAAAACGTAGGAATCGGTTAAAGAAACTGAGGATAAGTTTGCTGTCTTGTGAGAGTGGAAGGCTGGAGGACCCTGTGGTGGTACAGAGAAACTGGGTTTGAATGTAGATTTGAGGGCAGCAGAAAGGGGTGTGTGTGTGTGAGTTTAAAGTCTTTGGGGAGCAGCTAAGAACTGGAGTAAATTTTTTTAAGAAAGACTAGGGTTCAGATGCCAAAATAGACTGAGAAAGAGTGATGAAATTGAGGATAAAATAAGGGGCTGGCTGGATAGAGAGAGAAAACACGTGAATTCAAGTACAGACAATTTGGGGATGGAGAATAAGTGCAGTAGGTGCTGTGTGCATGGCAATATGACTATTTCACAGATTAGGAAGTTGTGGGGGGGAAGAAGCTAGGGAGGACAACAAGGTGTGTGTGTGAGTCCTACAGACAGCTTTGCTGATCTTGTTGATGGGACTGTGAAGAGTGGTACTATTATTTGGTGACCGTGGGAGAGATTTTTCCGTCTCTGCTGCCATGTAATTTCTCCCCATCTTTGCAGCAGCTAGCTTGGATTTTTGAAGCAAAATAGGTAAGAGAGTGCTGTCACTGTTGTGTCATGCTGGCTAACGTCCTGGGCCAGCCTGATGAATATGATAAGTATTGTTTCCTAATTCTGTGCACTAATAAGTTCTTGTATTGGCATTTCCCCAATGAGGAAATAGAGGTAACACAGCCGCTGATTTAGTGAGGTGTTATTAAATTTACAAATGTATTATCCATGGAGCTGGTTTCCACAATTGTCTGAAAAATACAACACCATTCCTTTCTTCCCCAGAGTTGGATTTATGTTTTTATTACATACATTCACGGGACTCCTCAAATGAGAGCAAATCTAGGAAGCCATCTGTATCTGCCTGTGATTTTTGGCTTTGATGAAACAGAGGCAATGAGTGTTTACCTAAACTAGTTAAAACTGAAAATGTGCTGAGAACAATTTGAGTTTTTATTTTAAATGTGCTGTCCTGTTTTCTGGAAAAGAAAGAAAACCTACTGAAGGTAGGGATTTAAAGGGTTAGTCAAACTCACCAATCTTTATGTACTCAGCACTGTCTTTGAAGAAGTTTGCTTAAGTTATTCTCAATAGCGGAGAGATATAACTACTCTGCTGACTTGCTATTATCTGCAATTTTGAAAGAAGCAGCTTGATTTCCTGCAATTGTAATGTAAAGCCAGGTGGGAAATTCCTCCCATTGCTCTTTCTTCCTGTTTGAAACTTATTCCCGAATTGAAACATTTTTACATCATTAAAAAAAAAATCTACTTCTGAAGACTTTTCTTTTACACTCGTTGTGCCCTTTAAGAATATTTATGGGGCTATTCCCCTTTAGGTGCACATGTAACTCCCATTAACTTTAATGGGGTTTTAGGTGCGTGCATGAAGGAATGAATATAGAGTTACTGTGTTTTCAGGAAAGAGGACCAGTCCCTTATTCAGCTGAGATTTCATTAGAATTTCAGATGCCATTTTTTAAGAGGAGGGTGGTGCTCAGGGGCCCTGCATTTCATAAAGTGCCTAGGGCAAAATGCGTACTTAATCTGGCTGGTCCTATTTCTTATTGTTGACGGTGATGTTCAAAATTGAAGTTGTGCTCTTACTACCTGTGCATTGAATATGTCTCTCTTACTTTCTGGTAACTGGGGAAAAAACCTATTTCATTCCTGGCTTTTTTGTCTGCTAAAGTAATTATAAAATGTAAATGAATACATTGTAAGCCAAATCTGAATTACAAATACTCTGTCCAGAGTTTTGTGCGAATGCTATGCAAATTTTTTTCATCTTTAACAGCTATGGGCATGGATAGGATTTTGTAACAAGACATGTGCTGAAGTCTCCTGGTTTTCTAAAACTGCAAATCTTCCACAGTTCAAATGTGGAAAATTTGCATATATACACATATACATGTGGATATATGTGTGTATATATGTATACATACTATATGTATATATATGTCCGGGGCAATACTTTAGGATAGCTCTTCTTTTATTCCAAAATCATCCAAATCTGAACACTAAACTTATACATCTGTGAAAGTGAAGTTTTTTCAATACACTATATTATCAGAGAATTGTAGGGCACCCAAATGTAAGCTTGCCAAGAGCCTAGCTAAACCCATATTGTGAATTATTTCTAGTAGTTCCTAATTTAGTATAGAGTAGTTAGTTTGTTTGTATGTGTGTACATAGACCCTCCTTTTGGGAAGGACACTTTAAATATATAGTTGGCAAATTCTATGCTTCCTAAATGGTGACTATAACAACTATGAAAAGCCCAAGAGTGAGTCTGTCCTGCTTTCCAACAGAATGGAGGGAGGGTAGAAGAAATATAGGTCTTCCTCTTCTTCTTCCCACAGTAGCATGGACTTAATCTGTGTCAGCCAGTACAAGGCTACTTTATTACCTAACAGCTAATCACATTCTGCGCAAAGGGTTTGAAGCTAAGTGGTGAACGTGTTTTGTTAATCACCTTCTTTCACTTGGTTACTGTTCAGCTTAGTCCTGAACAGTAAAAGAATCGATCAAAGCTTGTAGCCCTCAATACTGAAGGGTGATTTAGTTTCAATACCACAGTGTGTTGGAAAGAGCACCAGGAAACAAATCTGTCAGTCGTCATCTTGTATGTACTCAGTGAAGCTTGGTGATTCACAGTCGTCTTAAGACGGTCATGTGAGAAGTACACTTGGCAACTGTGCAATTACAAACTTTGAGTTATCTGTTTATCTCAGCACTGAGCAGCTAGAATAGCTACCTTGGCAGTTTAGCTCATGAAGGTTGTGGTAGTGGGAGGTTTTTGTTTGTTTTTTAAAATCTACTTGTATCTCGAGTATATTCATTGATGTTTATATAGTCTTATAACTACAGACTGCTTTGGTAGTTGAAACAGTCCTCTAGAATAACTTATACTGCTCTCATGGCTGCTTACAGCAACCTAGCTGTTGTTATACCCATTGCAGTCCTGCCTAAGGTGATTGAGCATCATCAGACAGTTCACAGGTACATAAAATCCTGCCTCAGGTGCTTTTTTCTACTTGCACCTGCACTGATCTTCTAACCATTTTGTATTACTGAAGAAATTCCAATGTAGACCCTGTAGGTGGAAGAATTCTTCCTTGGTCCCTCACCAATGAAGTTACAGCCTTAATTTCAAGTTTACAGTCAAATTAATTTTCATTGTATGTAGGATTGCTACATTTTTTTTGACAAGGACAGCTGCGTTTTTCAGGTGTTGCATAATTTAAGAGTTATTTTTCGTCTTAACACAGGGCAAAATATAAACATTGATTTAGCAACAATTTCAAGGCTAAGTAGGTCATATTATGTGTGTGATTTGGTTTGGGTTTTTTTTTCCCCTGTGTATTTCACAGGATTACAGAAGTGACAGAAAACGCAGATTTAGAATATCTGCCATTCTACCTTCTCACAGAATCATGTTTGTCTTTTTACAAAAGGTAATTTTAATGGGAAATCTGAATTTACAAAAGGTAATTTTAATGGGAAATCTAAAAAACAGAAAAAAAAAGCCTATGCTTTGAGAAGTAATACTGCTTTTCAGACACTTCCAAAAATGAAGTAAAATCTGGCACTCTTATGATGCAGAGGTGCAGATAAATCATCAAAACAGGAATTGCTCAACCCAAAGTGGTTAAATAAGTAGAATTTTTTTGGTTTTTTTTGTTTCAAAGTTAAAAAAAAAATAAGTCTATGAATTCTTCCAGTCTTTAAGTTAGCATTAGAAAACATTTTAAAGATGACTTTGGAATTTGATTGAAGTGCTCTATTGTTCAGCTTCAACACATTCTGACATCTTTTGCAGATCAATTAAAGTGCACCAGTGTGGAAGAAATAAAAATAAAGCTGTCTTTTTATCCTTAGTTTAGAATAAAAGGAAATGCATTTGAGGAAAAAGATGAAAGAGAAATGAGCTATGTTTGAACACAGTGAGCATAACTTTTATGTATACATGAAGTTGTCTGACACTACTTCATGGAGTAAAAATAAATGAACAAGTAGGTAGAAATAATTTACAAAATAAAAGAGGAGGAGCAGAATAATAAGATAATATGTGTAGAGTCTAAGCCATCAGCCAGAAGGGACTATGAGTTTGGTTTAGAATTGAGAAACCGAAGAATACAATCTTAAAAATAGTGAAGTAAATGGACAAGTTATTGATATTTCTGAAAGAAAAATCTTGCTGGGACAGAATTGCTGTCTCTGAAGAAGAAATCCCTGATCCCGCATGTGTGCTTAATTATATAATCAACCATAAGCTTGTCAGTGGCTTTCATGTAAGCCACTTTTCTGTAAGCAGTCACTGTTAAAAATAGGTATAAGAACCGGGAGGTTTAGTGATTATTGTATGAGTGATTGATGATGAAATATGAAGGATTTTTACTAAGTTCCTTCTGTCAATTTTTTTTAGAGTACATAACTGATGGAAATATTTATGTACTGTTTTATTTTCCTTAAAAACCAAAGACCTTAAGAAATAGTAGACAAATGAGAAAGGTGTTGATGCTTCAGTAGAAGATACTGATGTGCTGAATTTTCAGAGGTTCCTCCAGAATGTTAAGCAGTTAACAGAATTAATGTTAGGAAAAACAAATATAGAATTACTTTGTCTGATAACAGCTGTATGTTCAGCTGTAAATGGCAAGAGACAAAACCATAATTCTTCAAGTCTACAAAAAATGTGTGTGCTTTGAAACACTATGCATAATCCTATTGCACCTAGTTACACTATCACACATCACTAATTAAAGTTGATCACTGAGGAGGTACATTTTTATATTATCAGGTTTTAGGAGACAGGATTTAGCTAGGAGCATAGGAAAAAACTGCATTATGATTTGTGTATTTTGTTCTACTTTTTTCCCTAATAAAGGATGCGAGTATTTTTGAAAGGTTTTCAATACAGACAGGGAATGATTTGGAGGAAGAACATGAAATGACATTATATATGCGGGTGGAAAAAGACAAGGAGATGAAATGGAAAAGTCGGGGCACAGTGTAATGCACAACTTTAAATCACAGTGAAGACTGAGTCTGCACAGTCAAATCAGTGACCTTTGGACATCAATACAAATAAGCCTCGTTCAGCGCTAGTGTAGGCTCTGAGAAGGCTGATATTAAATCCTTGATTTGTCCTTATAACCTGCTTGACGTGGAGTTTCAGTTCCCCCTCTGTCAAACTATGATAGCACAGAGAAATTGCAAGCATACCCTTGCGAGTGCATGTGTTTATTTCCAGTTTTGAATTTTATCACAAACTACTTCTTCTCCTGTCTCCTACCTATGAAGAAGTGTACAGCTTGGAAGTACTCCCAAACTTGCAGCTTCCAGGCTGCAGCTTGCAGCTTCCAGTGGGCACCTTAGATTCCATTTGTCCTGAGACAGATTACAGGTCCATGCTTTCTGTGGAGACTTTACAGATTATTTTAATGTTCTGGTGGATTGCAAGCTTTGAAATATAAAAATTCTCAAAAAAAAAAAAAAAAAAGAAATTACTGTTGTCTATCCAGGTCTAGAGGACTGCAAGGTGAACACAGAAATAGGAGCATTCTTATTTCCATGATACAAGTACAATAGGGAGATTACTAGAGTGAGCATGTATAACTTTACATTCACTGCAAGAAGTTTTACTGAGACCTCTGATATTTTTTTAAAAAATTCACTGATTTCAGCTGGACCATGTAGTTATTTGGATCAGATCTTTATGACATAATCTGAACTAGATTCTGCCCTAATAATTTGACTTCCTTTTATGGAAGTTTGTCAAAGTTCTTACAATGAAAGCTCTCAAGGTGTGTCTGTGTGTATGGATCTCTGTGTGTTTGGGTTTTTCTGTGTATGTACACCTTGATTTAGTAGCCTTTTAATACCAAATAATCTTTTAAGGAGATATGTTCAAATGTAAACCTTTTTTTTACATGAACGTACAGCCCATACATAAGCAAGAAGCAAAAAAGCAAAACCTTTACCTTAAAGCCAAAGTTATATCAATCTGTTCTCCTCCCCCCAACAAACCTCTTGACTCAAAGATAAAATTTCTCAAGGACATCAAGTTGATATTCCTCTATATAACCTTTTTATCCTGATTATGTTGAAATAACTGTTATAAAAGCAAGTATAGTAGCTGATTTCAAATGATCCCAATAGTAGAGGAATTGTAATTCCACACAACAATATACCAACTCACTTTCTTCTTGTTATATGTTAAGTAGTCTGCAGGATGCCTGCCTATGCAATATAGATATTGCCTCTACCATACTTGGCTTGTAGATGTTTCCATAGAAATTTATAAAGCTCTGTACCTTTTTGTTTGTAAGGATCATTTTTACTTCCCTTCAAAAAATACAGTAATTCATTATAATTTCAAATACTTTTCAAAGCATATAAGTTTGTTAAAAACAGTCATTATGACTGTTCAAAATAAAATGATATTGCAATACATTACCTGGAAGTATTAGGGCCTCGGGTTACAGACCTGAACTTTTTTTGAACAAAACCCAGCTTGCTTCCTTTTTTTTCTTCCTTTAACCAACCTAATTGAACACAAATTGGTTCAAACTAATAGGTGGTGGGAGTATTACCAGTATTACCCTAGGAGAGCTAGGTCAGAAAAGGGACTGTTTGCTCTGACCAGAATCTGCAGAGCAGCACAGAGCTGCAGAGTCACTCAGGTGGGAAGGGCCCTCAAGAGGTCACTAGTCCAACCTACTGTCAAAGCAGGATCAAATCAGGCTGCTCAGGACTGTCTCCACTAGGGTCCTGAAAACCTCAAAAGGTGGAGATTACACAGCTTTCCTGGTCATCCTATTCTTGGGATTATTTTTTCTTTATATCCAGTCTGACCTTCTCTTCATTTGCCTTAGGCACTTTGCCTCTTGCTCCCTATCATGCACTGCTGTGAAGATCCCAGCTCCGTTGTCTCAATAACTTGCCTGTGGGTTCAGATAGATGGCTATCAGGTCTTCCTGAAACCATCTCTTCTGAATGAGCCCTGGCCCCTCAGCCTCTCCTCGCAGGGGAAGAACTCTAGCCCCTGACCAGGTTGGTGTCTGTTGGCTGTCTTTCCTGCCAGGGCATGTTGCTGGCTCATGCTCAGTTTGCCGTCAGCCCAGCTTTCCAGGGTCTTTTCTGCAGAGCTGCTCCCCATTCAGTCAGTTCCTAGCCTGTATCATTGCCAGGAGCTCTTCCTGTGCAGATGGAGAATCTTCCATTTGTCTTAGTTTAGTTTCATGAAGTTCTTGTTGGCCAATTCATCCAACCTGTCTAAGCCCCTCTGAATGGCAGTCTCTGGTATGAACCCCCTAGTTTGGGGTCATCAGCAAACTTGCTGTAAGTGCATTCTACCGTCTCCTCCAGGCCACTTGTTAAAGATTTTAAACAGGACAGGTCCTAAGACAGACCCCTGCAGTACTCCACTGTGGTTATGGACTGGGAGGAAAAGTGGTGATTGAATGAACTCTGACAGATGAGTGAGAGGTTAAGGCTATGGTTTCTCAGTAGCAGCCATTGATAAGAATTTCCTTCTGTTTGGCTATTTTTTTAATTTTTTTAAATGTTTTTTATATTTATATGTTCACACTATTTCCTAAATCCTAATCTGTGAACTTTGTATCTCTGTTTATTAGATAAGACTTGTTGCTGTTGCATTTGCAGTTGTACAGATTTTAGTTTATCACCTGCAGTTGTGCAGAATATGCAGAGTCAGTAAGATATATAAATCTTAAAAGTGTAACACAACCTCCTGATACAGACACGGTAAATTGTAATAACCAATGAACAGCTATGCTAAGAATTACTATGCTCACCACTCCTGATTAGGCACCTGAAAAGTCCCTGCTGACAAGGCAGTTGAGCAGCTTTTAGTCAGGTGGGGAGGAATAGACTTCTAGTGCTCCCTGGAATGAGTTGATCCTCAAGGTTACTGAGCTGCTGTCAGTTCCCTGTTTGTCCCTTTAGGACCATATACCTCTCATGTTGGTGTCTTTCCCTTTAGATCTTTGAGCTACTACTTATCTTCATCTCAGCAGTTTTATCTCTGCAATTTTATCTTTCTTATCTTGCACTGCTCTGCTATACAGACTTTCTCACATCTCAGGCAATTTCATCAAAAGCTTGGGCTGAGGTCTCACAGCTGGGCTGTATCAGAGCTGGACCCAGGATCGTAGGTAGCTGACCCTCTGAGCTGGTGTAACACAGTGAACGTGCCCTTCCCTCCTCCCTCGCTCACATTTTTTCACCCCATTGGCTCTAAATGGCTCTAAAATCAGCCAAGCAAAGGTCAGTCTCGGTGCTGATATTCAGAGGAGAAAAACTTCCTCTCCTCTTCTTCTGCTCTTAGCATGAGGAACAAACAGGCTGAGACATGCAGAAAGAGCTTTTAATAGTGCATATCTGTTGTAACTCAGCTTGTCTTTCATTCCAGTGTTGGAGTAGAAGATGTAAGAAGAAGATTTAGTGCTGGGCTATGGCAAGTAGAAGAAATGGCACTGCTTTAAGCCGGAGTTTGGATTCGGGTTTAAGCGTAATCTTAGCTTGAATGACCCAGCCTTTATTGGTAACATTATCACTTGGCTTAAACCAAACTGGTTTACATTGGTCATATTGAACCTGAACCGAACCCCACATTTTACTTACTTGTTTCCATAGTTAAGTACAAAAACATTGACTGTAGGAAGACAGATTTCAGGAATGGATGTACCAGTAATGAGAAGGCTCTAGGAGAGACAAGTAGTTGTTAATATTAAGAACAAATGCAGAAGGAAAACTGTATTACTCCAGAGGAGGAGATGAAGAAGTTAAAAAAGTTGATAGGAAAACCAATTTCATAAAATAAACTATGAAAGTTTGAAACTATGAAACTATGAAAGAGAAGATCAGTTGACTGTACGATTACAAACTTGGTGGTAAAGGAGTATTTTATAATCATGTGGTGCTTAGATTTTTAATATGAAGGTGTAGGGTTGACAGATAAGAGAAGACATAACTCTTGCTAACATATCAACTCCCCCAGCCCCCCAAATACTACTGACTGCTACTAGAAACAACAGTCTAAACTCCCATTGCTACCAATGCAGAATGGAGCTCTGTTTGCTATAGTTACCTGATCATCCCTGCATTTTTAAGTATGACATTACTGAATGGCCCCTTTAAATGTCTTACTAGATGGTCTGGCATGAAACTAATGCAGGGAAAGAAGCTTTAAAAATTCTTTTGGTCTGTGTAAATGTTTTGTACTAAAATATCTTCTTGTACTAAAAATTCTTCTAGAGTGAGCATCTCTAGCTACCATTACATTCTCTGGTACTTTTCCCTCTTATAAAGACATGGCACATTCCTCTGGCAACTGAGAGATGAAGACAGCTGTTAATTAAAAGATGAAGCATATTGTAAATTGGCCTGTGCATGGAATGTAGTGTGCATACTGTGACAAAAATAGCACATACGTATTATGTCTTTGGCTGTATGATCATGCATGGAAATTCCTGAGTTAAGCTAGTAAGTGCAGTAATGCAGAGCATTTAAAAACACTTTAATTTTTAATTTTTCTATTTTACTCCAAAAACATACGCTACTACCTCTAAATGAGTGTTTTCTCAGTGGTAAGATCAGGTTGCAACACTGCAGTGACGGTGTCCCGAGACCACTTTTCCCCATTGGCAGGGGTCTATGCTTCTTTGGAAGAATTGAGGTTTATCCTAACTTAGTGGGGGAATGCAGTTTATTGCCTCCAGTGAGGGATAAAGGAGGTTGTATTGGCAAGGGAATAGTACCTTCTACATATTTTAAATTACAAGGGAAATGGGCTGTTTTCAGAATAAATCCTCACTCATTTTGTTTGTATTTTCCTGAATGTTCTCAGGGATCCAAATTAAGAAGATGCCATGTTAAAATACTCATTTTGCTTCTGTTCAAGCTACTTAAGCTAATCATTGACTAGAAGTCTTTTAGCAGGGTAGGCACATTTTTCACAATGCTTTTCCATTTTGCCTTCTGTTATTCTGGCAAATGTTTGGAGTAGTATATCTCTGTTAAACAGAGGGTATGTTGTTCAAAGAGCTGGTCTCTGTAGTTTTGCCATTTTATTGCCTCAGCAGCACAATCCCACCTGGTCAGAGGGTGAAGGAGAGAAACTGTTGTGAAGGGTCTTACAGCCTGGCAGGTCTGTAAAAGTGTGCGTGCTTAAGCACAAAGCCTTTTCCAGCCATTTCTGACTAGCTTTCCTCTCCATTACTTTAAAACAAATTTTCCTCCAAGTGAAGTACTGGCATCTTCCCCTTGAATATTCTGTGTTTATCTGACTGAGACTAAACAGCAATGCCAAAATTCAGAAAAGTCAAGTCTGTACAGAGCTTTTTCCTCTTGCTGTAAATGAATAGGGACTGCCTTCCCCTTTTCCTTCCCCTTTCTGCCCAAGAAAGACGATACCTTAATTTGCTTTTTAACCTTAAGTGTAGCAATAATATGAACTTCATGATGGTTATTCTTCCCGGATAATTCTGTGGGGAGAGTAATGTTTTTTCCTTGGAGCAGAGCTGAGGTGTTGAACTTTTTCAGAGAGCTATCATCTCACTCTTTGTCATACTTTTGAACTAAACAGCTGTTGGTACAAGCATAGTTTTGCACAGTTTAAAGTATTTATCCCTTTTCACAGATGACATTGTAATTCCACTGTCTGTGGACTACAGTCCTATAGGAATGTGCTTATCCAAGCCCTGGAGGTCAAATACCTTGAGTATTCCTTCCTGTGCTGAAGTGGTCTGGGTCCTGGATACTCCAGGGAAGATTGCAAAAGGTACGGCATACCAAGGCCACCAACCCTTATTGCATCCTCCAGCACATGCTTTGCCTGAAAACATGTATTTTCCAAGGATGTGCAGCTACTCTTGCACCATGTCCTAGGGACTGCACACACAGCACAACTCCTGAAAGGGCTATGTGGGAGAGCTTACTCCTTCACTGGTACCACATTAGCAATAGGTGCCTGCTAGAGGGGATGGCCCTTGTCCCTTGCAGAGATAACTCTGTGTCAAACTCCCCCTCAAGGAAGATGAGGACTGAAATGAGAACCTGCTTCACTCCCACAGTGAAAAGGAGAAATCTGCTACAACATCTGCAAGCCTCTGGCTTAATACCTTTCACAGAAAGTCTGTTTGCCCACCTAGGATTCCTGCTCTGATGTTCCTGGCTGTGCTCCAAGACCAGGGTTGATAGATGTCCTGAATCTGCATAGCAACCATCTGTTTAGAGCCTGGGAGGCCATCACCAAGCACAGAGGTAGTGTGGTGCAGACCTAATATGCAGAGCAGATGCCATTTTGTCCTTCAGCAGCTGCTGTGTACATTAACTGATGTTTCTGTCACTGTGGCCACGCTTTTGCCAACAAAAATCATACCTTTCCAAGTTATCTCCAGTGCTGACCACAACCAGGCTATGTGAACATGCAAAGAGAAAAAGGAATGGTTTTTATTTAGTGACAAAATGATGTCTAATGAAGACCAGACTGAACAATGCTTCCCTTCCTACCTTTTCCCTGGCAGCCTTGCCTTTGTGTAGCAATGCATAAATAAAATTATTTTTGGCTAACATAATTCACAAAAGCTGTTTCACTCTTCCAAAAGAATGACCCCAAGGGACAACATGTAATAGAGTCAGGAGAGAATTACTCTTGGTCCACTGAAGCTGTTCCTGACAAGCATGCTTCCTATGAGGACTTACTGGAACTCAGACAGCATGAACATTTCTGAACAAAAAAATGAAACATTTTTTTGATTGTATTCAGAGTGGATTTACACGAGAGATGGCCTTTGTAGGAAGAGATCATACACAGCAGTGGGCAGGCATGGGAGGCCCTGGAGTTCAGGTTCTGGACACCTGCTGCAACAGCCACAAGTGTGCTAGAGGAGACCGAGCATAGCTATTTTCAGTAGTTCAAGTGGTCTCTATATAGCTGTGCTGAGGACCAAGGAGAGCTGTTCTGGAAGGGCTGAATCATTCTGTGCAAGTAATGAAAATAGTATCTTTTCCTGGACAAGCACAATATTTTTCATGTCTTGTGAGAAATAAGGCATATGGTGCTTGAAAATCGTGTCTCTGACTCTCTGGGGCAGAGGAGCCTTAACTCCCAGTCACCTCCACATGCTCCCATGCCAGGAAGAGTTCTGCCTTCTTCCTTCCTCTTTGTGACCTTGAACTTGATCCTAGACCCAGGGATGGTAAAACACCTTGGCCTCAGATTCCTCTACAGGGGATCACCTTCTCAATATCAGGCAAGTTACTTTCCCTTTTGTAGTGCAGACAGGCCCTGCGAAAGCTGTGGGGAAAGCTGTGAGGCAGGGGTGGGCGATAACACGAATCAGACAGAGCAAATCATGTAGCACCATATGGTAGTGTTATGGGATATGGATGGTGTGGATGAACAAGAAGATAGACTAGAGAGGCATGACTCCTCAAAGTTACCATTTTTCTTAAGCTGGGCTGTGTGTTCTCCAAGAGTTTGCATTGTGGATGCCAACAGAACATTCTAGCCTGCATACTTTTACTCACGTAGCTTTTGGGAACGATCCAGAGAAGCAAAGAGGCATAGCTCATTTTTTTCTGGTAATCTATGAAAAAAAGAATAAAAAAATTTGAAACAAATTTAGGACTTGATTAACGTATACTACATAACACTATGTAGAGCTCTCACAGGTTTTAAGTCAGCTTGCTTGTAACATATTTCAGGAGAAGAATCTGCCAAGATTCAGCAGAGGAAAACTTATGCTTAATTTTACCCTTTGGAGATACCAGCTTTCAGCTGCCTTTTTACAATATAACATTAAAAAAAAAAGAAGTGGGCATTTCTTTTCCACTACAATTTATTTGCTAGAAAATTTTCTCCTGTTTGGTGGGAGATAGATGTGAAAACGTGAATAAAATAGCTGAGTGGAAAGTAAAAATAAAACTATATAAATACCTACCTACCTACAACTTTTCCATCACAGAGACTTTAGAAAGGCTACTTAAATAGGGAATAGGCAAATACTTTCAAAAGAAAAAAGCTGTGTATTCTTAGATTTCTATTTTTTTTTTTTTTTTTTGTCATTTTGCAGGGGGGAAGTTGGGAGGAAGATTAAAGGGAAATGTTGGACTATGACCAGAGAAGTGATGGTGTTTTGAATTTGTGCATGCTTTTATCCCTACAACAGAAGAGGAACCTTTGAAAAGTTAATACAAGTTATCATTGTTTTTCTCGCAAAGGCTCCCATCCCAGATAGGTCTTTTGCTTGTAATGCAGGTTTTGAGAATTGCCCACACAGTAAAGCTGAACTCTACTGCATACTGTTCAGCTGTTAAAAAACTTGGGGTTTGTATGCAGGCAGGGAAAGTTATTTTAGCCTCCACAGAATTTGGAACTAATGTGGTTATCGTGCTCTACATTTAGATCTTGACAACGTCATAAATCAATGACAAATCAAATAGCCCAACCTTTTGGGCATGTTCAGCAGAAGGCAATGTTTACTGCTTTTTGAAAGCTCAGGAGTCATATCACGTGAAATTGCACACTCTCAGATTCTTATGCATTCCTCTTAAAAGGAAATACTTGGTGTTAGATTTAGATTCTAATCTACTTAGTATTACTGACTACTTATATTTGGTTTCTTCTTTCTTTTTTTAGCATTGCCTATTGTATTATGTGATGAACATCTAAGGAGATTATATTAATATTTGTCCTGGGAAAAATAATTTGAAATGTGTTATCTCAGGCTTCCTAAAGTGAGGTAGGAATACCAGGGGCAAAAATTTCAAAAACTTATGCCTGCCCGACTGAAGGGTCAAATAAAGCCAACCACTAGAATATATATATTATGAAGGTGCTGGTTATACTTCAACACAGAGGAAATGAAGTGGGCATCTGAAGTCTCACGTTGATATAACTTTCTGTAATTGCAGAGACAGATTGCATAGTATTATCACAGATATGTAGTATTTTCATCAATAGTATATGTTATATGTGTTATTTGCTGTTATCTAACTCATTTCTTCAAGGACAACTTCAGCCCATAACAACTTAGACACTCAGAGTTGATTCTATTTCCTTGGTTACACTTAGTATTAAAAAGCTTCCAACTGAAATAAAATAGATTTCTGGCCATCAGAATGTCTCTATATAATGTATTCATTTCATTATTATTGACAGTCAGTAATTTTTTATAAAAATAAAGTATATATGTAACAACTATTTAAGAATGGAAATTCACAGGGGAATGATCACTGTTTCTACAGTTGTGTTTTCACAGGGATAAAAAAATGTTGGATTAGCAGTAATTTATAACAGCATTATATTTGGGATTGCAGAAACAAGAATTCTTGGAATTTACATCCTTTCCAAATGTTAATATTTCTGCCACTCACGTGATAAAGTTCATGGGATATAGGGTCTAAGAGTTTAATCCAATGTCATTTCTGTAATGGCACTGTATTTTAAAATGCTGGTGTGCACCAAAGCCGCTCTAACACTCACCCTCCTCAGCTGGACAGGGGAGAGAAAATATAAAGAAAAGCTCACAGGCCAAGGACAGGGAGAGATCACTCACCAATTACTGGCACAGGCAAAACAGAAAACTCGGGGAAATTAACTTAATTTATTACCAATCAAATAAGAGTAGGGTAATGAGCAATAAAAACTAAATCTTAAAACACCTTGTCCCCACCCCTCCCTTCTTCCCAGGCTCAACTTCACACCCCATTTTCTCTACCTTCTCCCCCCCAGTGGCGCAGGGGGATGAGGAATGGGTGTTGTGGCCAGTTCATCACACGTTGTCTCTGCTGCTTCTTCCTCCTCACACTCTGCCTCTGCTCCAGCATGGTGTCCTTCCCACGGGAGACAGTCCTCCACGAACTTCTCCAACGTGAGTCCTTCACATGAGCTGCAGTTCTTCATGAACTGCTCCAGAGTGGGTCCCTTCTATGGGGTGCAGCCCTTCAGGAACAGACTGCTCCAGCATGAGTCCCTCATGGGGTCATAAGCAAACCTGCTCCGTCGTGGGCTCCTCTCTCCATGGGTCCACAGGTCATCCCAGGATCCTGCTCCAGTGTGGTCTTCCCACGGGGTCACAGCCTTCTTTGGGCATTCACCTGCCCCTCCAAGGGCTGCAGGTGGAGATCTGCTCCACCGTGGACCTTCAGGGTGCAGGGGACGGCCTGCTTCACTATGGTCTTCACCAAGGGCTGCAGGAGAATATCTGCTCCGGTGCCTGGAGCACCTTCTCCCCTGCCTTCTTCACTGACCTTGGTGTCTGCAGGGCTGTTTTCTCTCACATATTCTCAGTCCTCTCTCTGGCTGCAGTTTTGAAGTGTTTTTTCTCCTTAAATATATTATCCCAGAGGCGCTACCACCGTCGCTGATGGCCAGCAGTGGTTCCGTCTTGGAGCAGGTTGGCATTGGCTCTGTCAAACATAGGGGAAGCTTCTAGCAGCTTCTTACAGAAGCCACCCCTGTAGCCCCACCCCCTGCTACCAAAACCTTGCCACACAAACCCAATACAGCTGGACAATAAACCTCCACTCCTTCCAATGGTAATTTAGGAATGTCACTTTCTTCATGTAAGTAGTTCCAGTTAAGTGAAAAGATGCCAATTGTATGCTTGCAAGATTGGACTTGGGTATCTTTATGCACATTCCACATTCTTATTTATCTTCTGTTTTTCTTGGCAATGAAGGAAATGAGGCATATTAAATTACTATCTTCATGTCTGCTTTCTCTTTCCCTCAATAACTTCTGAATCTCTTGGCCAATTTGAAAGTGGGTAGGGGAAGGTATCAGAGGTAATTACTATTCTACCTGCTTTATGAAAATCAGCAGCTGAATAGATGAGAGATCCAAATTAATGTCCTTGTTGAAGGGAAGATGGGGAAAGAGCTGAACTGTGGTATATTCTTTGGCTGTAGCAGTCTGGCTGGTCATGCCCACAGTTGCACGCAATTTCAACATCTGTTTTCTTTTTCTAGCTTTCATAGGGTAAATGACCATATGCTGAGCTTATAAGCAAGGAGACAGAAAGCTTAGTGGACAAAGGCATAAAGCTAGGGAAATGTAACGGGTATAAAGTTTGCAATTAATGGAACCACTTGCTTGATTCATGTATGAGGCTATCCTGTTGCTAATGTGTTGACAATGGTAATTTATTATATTAAAAACATTGAAGTAATAAGGCTTGAAAGTTAATAGGATTTGGGCGTCAAAGACTTGTTAGTAAACCACATTTTTAATCACTCTTCTGAAATTATAAGTAAATTTAGCACTCTGCATTATTTGGATGTTTATCTTTGAGAATGTCTAGCCTTCAAAGGACAAGATGGTGCATGTTGCTGTGACCTACCCATATTTCAGTTACACTAGCTGGTTACAAATATTTAATGTTTATGGCTAGAATATTACTCATACATACAGAATTGTTATTGTGAAAATTTATTATTGGGTTTCAGCTGACTGACTTTATGTAGTGTTGCTCATTGGTACAAACGGCTGCATTCACAGCCTTTTCTTCAGTGCCAGGCATCACACAGAATACAAATGCTGCATGTTCAATATGACTGGCTTGCATCAAAATCAATAATGTTGCCATCACTTGAACAAGCAAAATAAGTACAGGTATTTCTTGAGGAATTTGTTATCTGGATTTTGCTGCATTCCAGGAAAATGCCTTGTAGGTAGATACTTATCTATACAGGGTTCAGTTCAGGCTGGGTAGCTCCTTGCAGGTTAATTGGGAGAAAATTTACCAGATATGGCTTTCCATTCAAGCTCCACAGGCCACCTTTGGTTCAGAGTGGTGTAATTAGTGTCTTTACAGAGGAAGTGAATGAGACTAGAGGGTTCAGAAGGCCATGGGTATGAGTTTTCACTTTTATCTAGTGTTCTTTGTGTTTTCTGGGCAAGAATGGCTGCTTCTAAAGATAACATATGAATCCTCATTCCATGCTGTGCAACATTATGGTGTTTGAAATAAACATTTTTTTCAACTTTGCTTGGCTCAGAACTATCTAGAATATATATAGAATCTTCATCTCATATATATGACATATATATGATTCTCTATATAATCAATAGGATAGCATGTGATTAAAAAGATGGAAAAAAGCTTTAATTAAAAAAATAATATATTTTCAGAATAGAGAATGATAGAAATTGTATCACCTATACTTATGGTAAAATATGTGAGCAATATCTAATTCAATTTTTGTTAATATTAATTTTGTTTTTGTTTCTGGTAGAAATGTTCAAATGAAAAACAGAAATCTGAAAGCTTAAGAAAATCAACACAAGTGTGTGTTTAGGAAAGAAGAAATGAAATTAGTGTTCAGATATAAGACAAGATTGTATTCGTGTATTTCACAAATGACAAGTAATTTCTGAAGAACTGTGATTTTTCTCTTGGAAATGAGATAATATGGATTTATGTATGAAGTATAGCCTTCTGGTTCAGGATATCACCAAAAGATTTACTGAACTTCCTGTTGCAGTTGTGGAGAGAGCTCTTTCAGCCAAGAACTCTGATTGGAAGTAGAAAAAAACCCATGTATTTTTGATTCTCGGGACTAAAACCATTGATTAATAACATCATGTGCTCTTAGCTGCATTACATCCATCACCAGAGGAAGCAGTAGAATGGCAGTTATCCTTGATTAAATCTGAACTCAGAAAGTGTGATGCTCTGAGATTTTTGAGACGATAGTTTACAACCACAAGTGTGGTAGGCAGACACTATAAACACCTAACAGTACTGTGAAATATGCCATCACAACAGAACAATGGTACTTCAGGAAATTCCCCTGTGGGGAAAGGAGGCTGAAGAAATTAACTTGTTTGACTGAAGTTTCCAGTTTTTCCAGTTTTAAAATGTTCTCGTTAAGTATTTGAAGCTGGAAATGAACTTCCGTCAATTGCATTAGTAGAAACTGTATCAGTGTTGACATCAAAAGAAAATATGCTGTATTTCAAGTGCTGCGTGCTTCAGAAAAGCATTATGACTTCCATAATTCTGTATTTTAATAGCAAAGTCACCACTTTGTCAATCAAATTGTAGTATTTCAATATGCCACTGATATGGTCTCCTACTGAATTTGTATTATGTTGAAGCAAGAGCCTATTTTATTGCTGCTGTGTGGACTGGAGCAACATCAGTGTAAGAGTGTTGACTTTTACCTGTCTACTTTTATTACTAAGCAATACTTTTATTTGAAAACCCCATACCCACTCTAATATTCATCTTCATGTTCATTGAAGATTTTCTCCAGAGATTATTGATAATTGATGGGATAAGTCAATATGTTTTCCAAAGCATTTAAAAATCTTTTTAATGCTGGGTGCATCAAAACTGTAGAAGAGATTTCACTAGTCATTGCCAGTAATTGTTTTATTCTAATACTGTTACATTTTTCCTGAAACTAGATGATCACCATGACTTCAGATTTCTATAGCATTGCCCACATTACTGTGAGGGGAGAAGTGTGTTGTTTGGACATTACCAACTAATCTTTCAAGTTCTGTAGAGCACAAGCTTCTATTAAAAAAGGAGACAAGGAAAGAAGAGGAAGAGAACAATAACCGGTCTGTAGACAAAAGCTTGCTTCAAAATATGAGCTGCTGTCAGCACATCTGCAGGCAGGCTGAAACTGTAGCTCCAAGAGGTATGAAATGCTACCTTTAATGAAGAGGATATTAATTCTGAAATGTAATTTCTGACAATTTAGGTGTTAAACATATTTTTCTTTATTATGTACTATTTTATTAGAAAAAGTGAGCATGAGATGAACAAGAAAAGATGAGCGTACCACCTGTATTTCTTTCTAATGTGAACTCCAGAGAGAATTTAATTCACTATTATGAAAGAAAGCCTCTCTGAGAATATTGCATTTTCATACAGAAGGGGTAGTAAAAAGGGGTAGTAAAAAGTACTTTTTTAAAGTATTCACAAATATTCAATCAGTTAAGTGCTGAATTGTGTTCAGTGATATTCACCATTATTTTGTATTCACTTCCACAAATGAATATAAACTCATTCAGATGAATTCAATCCCTGAAGTAGCAGTGGAATGCAAAAATCTCACAAGCCTCCTTGAAGGTTCATGTGAGTGTTGATGCAGAAACCATTTGCATGGGTATTTTGATCATTCTTGGTAGGCATTTAGGAAGCAGAAAGAATTAGCCCATGAGTCAAAAAGTTCAAACACAGAGAAATACAGAAACAGGAGTCAGTCTGATATTGTGACCAATAGCTCGCATCCACCAGACCTGATCCTGCAATCAGGGTGCTTGTGTGGGCTAATGAAACCACAGAGTCCCACTGACTTTAATGGGGTACGGTGGTTCATGGGACTGTCACTCATATTGAATTGCAGGATCAAGGTCTATGGGATGAAATAGTAATTTCTATAAAACTTATTTCAGAAAAAAAAGGATAATGACAGTTCAAATAAGCTAGGCTTTGTTTCATACAATGTATGAAAAGAAAGAGGTGACAGAAATATGCATTATCCTTTTTTGATTAGCAGCTATAACTTAAAGCTAACCAGTTGGAATGCTCCTAATGCAGTGACTTTGAAATAAATAAAGAGGTGATTAAATGAAGACAGTTTATAATGTTGAGAACTACCTAATATATAGTGCTAGATTACAGTCTATCTATAATGGAAAATGCTCTTTGAACTGTGGTGGAATAACGTTAATTCTGCCCAAGTTTTTAATTTCTATGGCATGTGGAAAAATGTAAATTGACCTAGAAGCATTTTGGTAGTATGCTGTTTCCGGATTGTCTGCTTTTAGGAGAAGGCCAGTTGTTTAGACTGGTATTCTGAACACCCCAATTATGCAGTGGATGAAGTGACCTCCTGAGCTCGCCAACTTCCACTTCTGCATTTAAAAAGAGAGTGTTTGAAGAATGAAAAAAGGGGAACTGCTGGCTGTTTCTGAAATAAATATTGAAAGGGTTTCCAGCTTAAACTAATAATATGTAAAAGAAACACCTCTGGCTTAAGTTTTCTAATAAATATTTCAAACCTATATTCTTCCTTCAGTGGTGGTGGTATTTTCTGGAGGCACAGAGCTCATTCTCTGCATGCTAGGCTTAGTAAGTCTTTCCTTCAGAAAATAGCTTGTCCAGAAAGTGTGCAGAATTAAATTATCACCATAGCTGCAGAGCTTAGAAAAAAGTTCTTGTACAATGCAATAAAGGTAGACCTCAAAACCAATTTCTGTGATGTTTTGCAAGACAGAACTTTTCATCCTCTGGTGAGTATTAAAAGGAAATGTGGAGTCTTACTGCTGTTTGTTTGTGTTTTTAAACAAAAACTACTGGATCTAAGTCTCTTGTATGTTCCACAATTTTAACATCTGCATCGTGGTATTAAATTCAGTAGCGTTTCTTCAGCTTAAGGCAGGAGTAAGAACATAGCACGTTATCTGGCTTTGGCTCACTTTTCTGTCTTGCTGTCAGACTTGTCAACATCTTTTGGTGAGTATGTTACCAGAACACTAACAGCCACTTGAGAAAAGAGGTTTTTGTTTAGCACTGGATGTTTGTAATACTCATAAGAAGATAAGATACGAAAGTAAAGAATTATGGAGTGTGAGTGGATGTATGAAAGTAAGGGAGAGGAGTTTCACCTATTTGCAGGAAGCCTTACTCTGGATGGTCTTCCATTTACAGTAAGAAAGTGTTTTGAATTATATTAGCCAAAATGAGTATTCGAGGCCTAGCTGCTGTTTGAAGTAAAAAAGGGGTACAGAGTTTAACAGCAGAAAATCAGAGCTCTAAAGGATCTTGTTGAAAAGTCTTAGAATACTGTGTTCTCTACTAAAGAATATAATGCCAAAACCAAAGGTTGTATTGCCACTTGTTCTTAGAATCCAAATATATATCTGATTGCCTGGCTTTTTATGAACAGGTATCTGGGTATTAAATTGAGATGAACTAGCAATTTTAACAACAAAGCCTATGTATTATTTAAATGAAGACTGTCACTCTATCAGTAGTTTCTTTCATTGCTTCATTTGAATGGCAAATGTATTTATCTTTTACTGTCACTATAAAATCCCTTCCAACACAAAGCTTCAAACACCACAAGGGAACTATCTCCTTTCTGGTAACGACACTTTTATTATTTTTACTTTAACTATCACGGTACATAAGAAGGAGGCTTTATGATAAAGGACCCCATGTCTAGAAAAATTATGTCCTCCTGTATTATATATATTATGAAAATTACAACAGTTGTTTATTGTTGCTAGTAAAAGCAAATGATCTGTTCAGCTACATTTAATCAACTCAAATGAGTTCATTTTCCAATGCATAATGCAGAGATCCTACTTTCAACAAATTTTAGTGTGTTTCACGCTGTATTTTCTTCCACTTCAAAAAGAACAGAGATGGCCACTCTTACAATGAGTTCTGATGAAGGGTCCATATCTACCTTGCACCCTCATAAATATGGTTATATTTATGAAGCTTCATGTGATGACTGTATGACCCTATTTAGAACATATAAAGGGAACATATAAAGGTTTTATTTTGTGTATGTGTGTTAAACTTGTATTAGGAAAGCTGCCTACCAGGTGGCTTTTGCTTTCAGTAATAACCTTTCTTTCTTTCATTAAAAATAGCAGAACCAAAAAAGTCTGCTGTAAGATTAGTCTGATTTTTTTTTTTTTTTTTTTAATGCCTGTTGAACATGATACACTACGAACACAAGCAATGCTATGTTTAAAATAGGCTGGAGGGAAATAGTACCACAGCAATGCAAAAATGAAGGAAAAAAGTGGCAGTGATTCAAGCAGTTTGGCACCCTCCTGGCCAAACCTTAGGCTAAGGTTTGTTACAGTGTCGAAAGGAAATCTAACCATTTACATTTAATAACTCAGCAGTGTAACTGGGGCTGGCTGACAGCAGTGGTGGCGGATGGACTGCACTCAGCCCCATGGGCCCAGGAAAGCCATGGCCATAAGAGCAGCAGCCCTGCTGCCATCACCCTCTGTGGAGGCTAGGGACATCATGTGGAGGCCCACGCGCCCACTGCCAATCACCAGGCCCCCAGGGAATTTGAACAGACCAATCAGCACCAGGTATGCCCCACCAGTCCTGTAACTGACCCCTGTGTGGGGGTGGTGGAGGGAGAGGTCCCAGGGGTGCCTGAGGGATGGCGCAAGGGACTGGAGGAGGGGGGTGAGCAGTGGTATGAGGGAGGCCTGGTCATAATTTGGAAAACCAGTAAGTATCTGTGACTGAAGTGTTTAAGTGTTTTGTTATCTCTCAGTGTCAGCTTGGTCTTAAATGGCAACACTCGTTTGTGTAACTTTCCTCACCCTGATGAATGGTTTAGGGTGTCCATTACAGCTCTGACATCTGTCTCTCACCTTCCCAGACTGTCATGTCTGGATTTTGAGAAGAATAGTGTAAAGAGTAAATTTGGGTTTTTTTTGTTTTTGTCAACAACTGGAAGGGTTTTTTAAATAATGGAAACACAGATGGCGACTGAAGTATCAGAGCACTGCTTTTCTTGCAGTAAAAATTAAAAAAAAGATCAGAAACTCATCACATTGGTATTTTTTTTCCCTGTTTCTTTACTGAAATCTGATTAGAGGCTGTAACACTCCTGTGCCATTTTTATCCACGTTTTCTAAGGAATTAGATGTATATGATGACACTGTCTTTTTCTTTTACCACAAATAGTTTTTGAACTGGTTTCTTAGTTGCAAGGAAATTTGACAGACAGGTGAAAGTTTAAAAATGATCGGGTTATCATGACAACAATGTACTGAGTAAAGGAGAGAAACCTAAATCGGTGCCCTACAAAGTATGAGACGACTGCAACATTAATTACTGGAACACGGCAGTAAGCGTCCCTCTGTCATGTGAAAAGCCCCAGTGAGGAGAACTGTGTGTTTTGCATGGAATGACCCAAATGTGAGACAAAGCCACAGGAGCTGTCACAGATCTGTGTATTCTGCTGATAGAGATCACTACATTTCTCGCCCCTGTTTTGTAAAATGTAGGCCACTTGTATGTATTTTTCATGACTTAGGTCCTTATGATTAACTGTAAAGCTTCACAAGAAAGTCAGTCATTTTTCACTAATTTGATTCTTGATGTGGCTGACCTAATGACTAATAAATAAATGAAGTTTCACTGTGGTAATGAATTTGGTGAGAAGTCCTAAGCATCTGAAGTTTCTCTTTCAGCAAGAATAGTCCATAATTTGTAATAATTTAAAGTATCTTTTGTTAGTTATTTAGGTTTGTGGCTTGAATTAGCTCTGTCTTTGCCAATTGCCTTATTCAGAGCAGTGTTTCCCAGCTTGCTGTTGGCAGTCCAGTCTGAAAGTCCAGCGTTTTGTGCATTACAGACACATTTTACAGGCAAAATATGGAAAACTCATCAAAAATTCATTTTTGTGAACTCTTTCAATGTAGCTCTTTTCACCACAATGGAGCCATCCTGGGAAGAGTATAGGGACGCGGTCCGGTTGTGTAGGAATGGGGTCAGGAAAGCCAAGGTGCAGCTGGAGCTAAACTTGGCTAGGGATGCAAAGAATAATAAGAAAGGGTTTCTACAGGTATATCAGCCGGAAAAGGATGGTTAAAGAAAGCATACCCCCGCTGATGAGCAAGACCGGCAAGCTGGTAACAGCAGATGAGGAGAAGGCTGAGGTACTCAACAACTTTTTTGCCTCAGTCTTCACTGGCAACCTCTCTCCTCACCCCTCTTGAGTCGATGGATGGCCTTTGACACGGTCCCCCACAACATCCTTCTCTCTAAATTGAGGACATATGGATTTGATGGGTGGACTGTTCGGTGGATAAGGAATAGGTTGGATGGTTGCATCCGGAGGGTAGTGGTCAATGGCTCGATGTCCAGATGGAGACCGGTGACAAGTGGTGTCCCTCAGGGGTCCGTACTGGGACCAGTGCTGTTTAATATATTCATCAATGACTTAGACAGCGAGATCGAATGCACCCTCAGCAAGTTTGCGGATGACACCAAACTGAGTGGTGCGGTTGACACACCAGAAGGACAGGATGTCATCCAGAGAGACCTGGACAGGCTGGAGAGGTGGGCCTGTGTGAACCTCATGAGGTTCAACAAGGCCAAGTGCAAGGTCATGCACCTGGATCAGGGTAACCCCCAGTATCAATACAGGCTGGGGGAAGAAAGGATGGAGAGCAGCCCTGCCGAGAGGGACTTGGGCGTGCTGGTGGATGAAAAGCTGGGCATGAGCCGTCAATGTGCGCTGGCAGCCCAGAAGGCCAACCGTACTCTGGGCTGCATCAGGAGAAGCGTGGACAGCAGGTCACTCTGCTCTGGTGAGACCTCACCTGGAGTACTGCATCCAGGTGTGGAGCCCTCAGCACAAGAAGGACATGGAACTGTTGGAGCGGGTCCAGAGGAGGGCTACTAAAATGATCTGAGGGCTGGAGCACCTCTCCTATGAGGACAGGCTGAGAGAGTTGGGGTTGTTCAGCCTGGAGAAAAGAAGGCTGTGGGGAGACCTGATTGCAGCCTTTCAGTACTTAAAGGGGGCCTATGGGAAAGACGGGGAAAATCTTTTTAGTAGGGCCAGCTGTGACAGGACAAGGGGTAATGGTTTTAAACTAAAACAGGGTAGGTTTAGACTGGATATAAGGAAGAAATTCTTTACAATGAGGGTAGTGAAACACTGGAAGGGGTTGCCCAGAGAGGTAGTGGAGGACCCATCCCTGGAAACATTCAAGGCCAGGATGGATGGGGCTGTGAGCAACCTGATCTAGTTAGCAGTGTCCCTGCTCACTGCAGGGGGGTTGGACTAGATGACCTCTAGGGGTCCCTTCCAACCCAAAGCATTCTATGATTCTATGATTCTATGAACACAAATGTCAAAATCTTGAATGCTTCCTCAATACCAAATTGTTGTCCCCCACACTACAACACTCAAGTAAGATCCTGCTCAGTTTACCACAGAACAGTATTTTCAAGAGAAGCAGCAAGCACAATGTAATGGGGATCTCTAATCCAACTGTATTTCCTGTGAAGACTGACTCTAACAGTTTAGTATCCTGTAAAATGCTAACTTTGAAGAGATTATAACATTTATCCCCAACAATTTCGTTACTGATTAAAAAAAAAAAAAAAAAAAGAGTGGACTCATGAAGTCAGGCCTTGTGCCAGTTTTGTCTTTGGCCCAAACTTTACATCACAGAGAATTGTGACGCAGTTGTGTATTATCTCAAGAGAAATCCCCGAGGGGAGGAGGAAGAAAAGGACATTTACTCAAGTAATGTGTATGTTTACCGGATGCTTGTGTTTTAAATTAAATGTTTCAGATTTTGGTCCTAAATATTCAGAGGTCATAGATATATTGACACTACTGTGGAGTTTTTCTTGCTGACACTTTTTCTCAATCCATGTTGACCTTCATATTTCATGTGCGATCATGTTGAAAGATAAAGTGGTAAGATGATAAGCATTAACTGTAACACATGAGTGTTCAGATGAGAAAATGAAGTGCATTCAGTACTGTGGGAGTTGGTGGTTTTCAAATACCATGTGCTTTCATGTTCAAAAATGTGTGCCATATTATGCCACCTGGGAGGACATGTGTTGCCACACACCAAATATAAATTTAGGCTGTAAATTAATTAAGTCTCTTATTTTAGTCCAACAGAACAAAAAGAAGCCTGCTCTGTTGCCAAGACTGTAACAGATTTTTCTTAACATACTGTCTATTGGCAATTTAATACGAGTATTACAAATGGTTGTGCAACCAACATCACAGTGCTTGTTTCCATAGGGACTTTCTTGGCCTCCTTATTCTGGCTAGATAGTATTGGAGTTCTAAAGTGGTGGTCACCTACATTTCCCTCCACAAAACCTTAATGAGACTTAGACTGGAAGCAGGGAAGGTGGGGAGGAAAGCTTCTTTTTGGACCACCATCATCATCCTCTCACTTTCTTCATGAAACCTAATTGCATAAATTTTCTCCACCCATTTTGAGATCCTTTGTAATCTTCCCATATAAATTAGTTTATTAAATGAAACCATGTACAAACTATAGGAAAAACAGATAGAAACTGAGTAGAACTGAGCACAGGCAAGAAAAACGGACCCATTAAAAAGCTAAGGACATCTTGTGGATGAAGGTAGAAAGAAAATGGAGCCCAATGGTACCATGCAATTAAATTATCACAGGCAGACCACTTTGATTTCCAGTAAATTTACTGATGCTGATAATAAATGTCTATTAGAAAGTAATAACAAATAAGCCTGTTACTTTCATCTGAATGCCTGAACAAGCATGAGTAATGAAGCGTTAGGTCAACACTATTAACAACAGCTATTTATCTTGGAAGTAGAATTTGAAATGTTTTTAGGTATTTTGAGGATATGTGCTTTATAGAAGGGAAGTGCTCAGCACTTTCTCAAAATCCAGTCCTTTTTTAAGGAAACTCAAACTACGGGATCAAGTAATAGCATTTTCAGAAGCACCGGTTTTGAGTAACACTAGTTACACTGAAGCAGCTGTGAAGTTTTGGCATGTTCTTTAGCAGAACAGGTGAGGTTCTATATCATCAGTAAGTACTAACTGAAATTGGCTTTAACAGGTGCATTTCAAATTTTGTTCTTCTTGTTTTTACTTTACATTCAGCAAAGGATCAGGGCTTTACTGTATGTGTGTACCACGGTGACAATAACCACTGATTTTTATTTTCCTTTTGTGATGGATGAATCAAAAAACCCAAGGTCTTTAGTTTGTCTTTGGGGAGTGAGAGAAGATAGTTGTTCATCCTCAGTCTGACATACATTTAGTGCTTCATACCCTGTGGATCTTCAGACTTATTCCTAGAATAGTGAAAAATTATTTTCCTAACAGCTTTGGGAAATAATGATTTGCTAGAATTAATAAGACTTCAGCAATTCAACAGTATTTTCATACATTTGCATGAATTCATATGAGAATGAATCTCTGAAGCCATAATAAAGTCACTTACGGTTTCTGTACTTCTATTGCATTTTCTGCTTTTTCATTATTTCAACGTATTTGTCTGACTTCTTCAGGCTTCTTGTCTAGATATTCCAGCCAGCCTTACTATTGTTTAAACTACTGGATCACAAGCAGAGTTTGAACCTGGATCTTTATGGCTAGGCCAAATTTTTCTGCTACTTAGAACCAGCTTTTTTTAATCAGTCGGGAGCTTGATTGCTCTGAAAAACAACAGGGAATCTCAGTTTTATGGTTGTTTCCACATACACTGACCTTAAATTGGCATTACTGCAATTCTAATAATGATTATTGTGACTGATAAGGTCCCTTACAGGTGATATTCTCAAAACCCATACATAGTCTAAAATGACAAACATTCCCTGAGACAGTCTTTGAAGATAATGTAGCACATGCATCAGTGGAAGATTCAGTTGAGGGTTTCTCTTGGTTTGCTTCCGGGCGTCATAATATCTTCTTTTTTTCCCCCCAAGGCAAAAAACTTTACACTGCCAAAGGGAGCAGAAGTCCTTCATGTAGTAAAGCCTTACTCATTTTCTGAAGCTCAGTCCCATTTATTTCCTGGTATGATTATTCACAACTCAATTTTTATTAATTTTTATACATAATCTCTGAAACAAGAGATACCTGACAGAGGACTCAGCCATAAGTTTATACAAATCTGTGGTGTCATACAGCTTTCCTGCCTGTGTCTCTATTTATGGTGCATTAAAGCTGAGTCACAAGAAGCTTCTTTCATAAACCAGAAAATGTAAAGTTTTATTGCTCTTTAGGCACAGATTATTAATACTGTAATGACATTAAAGAGTATTAAATGCAAATTTGCAAAGCTTCAAAGAGCTTTATTAGGATAAGCAACATTTTTATTGAGTCACTGTTTTAATGAAAATCTGGCGAAGTAAATCTAAGTGAAGGCCACCACAGATGTTCTGCTATGCTTCATCAAGGAGTAAGCTGCTGAGTGCTTGGGGGTAGAGAAGAAAGCTTGAATGCACCCAGTCTTTATGTACGTTTACCCCAGTTGATTCATTGTGTGTGCTGCATATAAAACACAGGGGAGCATTCAGCAATGAAATAGAAAATGGAAAGGATCAGAATCTGTATAATACTAATACAACATGTCCACTTGTGTAAGCCTGTAATTTTTAGTGAACAGTATAATCTTATTGCTATCATAATGCTATCACCATGAGCAGAACTAATTTACAATTAAATTTATTTCTTTTTAAAATTCACAGTGATTAAGTGTCACCTGCAGAATCAAGAGCACCATTTCTCCCCACACCCTAGAAAGACTCCAAATGGACGTGCTGTATCATGGAGCATGCTTACATAATTTTTGCTTAAACAAGGATCTAGAACTATCTCACAGATGACACCGTGGTACCTTTGAAGTATAATACACTATTTTGGAGGTGTGACAGAAGCTATTTAATATCACTTTGGAAGGCTAGATATAATGTGGAATCCTGTTTTCTGTGTAATTATTTAAACATATAAAGCCTATAATATGCAGAAAATATTGAATTAGTTTATAAGCATGGAATCTGTATATTTCCAACGATTATTGCCGGACTGTGTCATACGTCGTTAATACATGAGACTTTTGTAGGGTCCAGATTTTCATATAAAGTTTCTGTAATTGCTCAGTCCTGTCTTTTAAGGTAGGGAAAGGTGTAAGGCAGAGGATCATAAGGTGCATTTTTGATTCTGTTGGAACCACCTCTGCTACTATTGCTCACACTCTGGCAGTTTTCATATTGTAAACCCGTTGTCTCAAGTTTTCATAACTTGCTCAGGAAATATGCTTCTTTCTAAAACCTGGGAGCTGAGTCATAGTACATGGTCCATCACCTTTTGTACATAGGTGAAGAGTGCTTATGCACCTTAATGACACTGAAAAACATATGTGAAGCTCTCTGGGACCAAATCCTGCAACAGAGACTAGAATCTTAAAGTTCAGTGATGAAGTATATCTGTAGTGTAAAAAAGAGTCTGCCTGTGGCTGTCCACATGTGGAAAAGGAAACAGTCTTCAGACCACTTCTGCAGTGCAAGAAACTAGACGAGAAAGTGATTTTCCCCTCTGCTGCATAGTATCCCCCAGATCTCTTATCTTTTTTTCAGGTGGTAAATAGGGTCCCTGAGGTTGTGTTTTTAATCTGCTTCTTCAAAGAAGAACCTGTTTTATGTTCTGCTTTTTTTGAGAAGTGAAGCAAAACCATAGCTCTTGAATTTTGATGGAAATAAGGGTATTTCTGTGCCTTTTTTTTTTTTTAATATTTCACAAGAAAAAAAATTTAAGTGTAGGCCGGTGGTGCGTGCGTGGTACCTTTGAAAGGATTTATGCAATTTAGTGCAAGCCTTATTCATTTTCAGTCTAACTTGTTCTCCATTTGTTTCACAAGATGTTTTTTGTAGGTTTCCGTACACACTAATTAATACATGTTATGGACTAAGATGTAGAAGAAAGACTGATGAAATGGCCTGGGACTATTACCTTATTCTCATCAAAATAATTCTGGATGAGCTTTAATTAGATTAAAAGCCATTTAGATTTGTGCTTCAAAGTAACCAAAGTGGCTTTTAAAAGCTGAACAGTATCTTTAGAACAGAGTAAACCATCTAACTAATCAAATAAAGATCCCATAGTAACAGTCAGATATGAATTGACTAATGATAACATAATGTCTCCATAGAATTTGCTAATAGATTCTATCATTTTGAAATGCAGCATATAATTAATGCCAAGAAATAGCTGTAGCCACTGAGCCATTGCTATTAGTTTCAGCTGTGGAAGAATCATGGTGTTCCCATTATATATACATATGTTGTATTGTATCAAAGATTGCTTCTTTTATTTAAGCTAAAATTATGCCATTGACCTTTATAAGGATCTCTGTTTCCCTACAGTCCAGGGAAACATGACAGTCTTGCGCTGTTCTCTCAGACTCAGGCTGATAAGCTCTTGCTTTGCAAAACAGTTTTCCCATGTGAATTTTTAATATGATACTTATATCTGTGCCCTCTTATTATGACTTAGAAAACAGAATTGGTGTTGCTCCATTTTCAGACTTTAAAAGTTTGAACTATAATTCAGTAATTACCTTGAGTTAGAAGATGTCTGGACTGGATGCAACTGGTCTTGAATTCACCTCATGCATATTCTCAGATGAACAGCCCCTGCATAACTCACTCTTGACTGCAAAATTCCTTACTGAAATAAGGGCTGCCTTGGCTTTAAGACTATACCTTGAAAAACAACATTCATGGCACTAAAAAGCACCTGGATCTTGGAAAAACATTGCCACTTCTTTATGGTGTGATTAATACATTCTTATAACTGTATCTTGATGTTTTATGCAAATCAAAAGCCTATTTGGAAACTAGATGCATATCAAAACCCTTATGAGAAGCTGAGATCCATATATCTGTGAAATGATCAGAATCTCCTAAAAAAAGAACCACGACAAGTCAGAAAAAAAAAAACAAAAAACAAACCAAAAAGAACCAAACCAAAACCACTTATTAGACCAGATAAGTTATGGTGGAGAAAACTGTAAGCAGTGCTTGCTAGGAAACTTAGGTGTTAGTAAGGTAACTGTAAACCTAAAGTATTTTAGGGTCCATGCTAGCATTCTGTGATGCACCCTTGCTTTATTTTGAAAAGTGGTAAACTTATATCTGGTTGCCATGGAGAATACTCACAATGACTCACTCCAGGTATCTAATTAAGATGTTTGCATTAGGAAACCAGGTTTTCCATACGGAGAATACATAAAATCAATTGGAAATCCAGAGCATAGTCAGAATGCCTAAACTGTGTGCTTGAGCACTTTAGCTCTGCCTTTACTATGTAGGCAGCATTGGCTGCTAACTCGTGATTAGATTCCCAAGTTTAAGTGTGAGAATTTTCTCTTGTTGATAGTCTAAATTATGTGCATTTACCAGAAAAAATTAACCCTCTAGAATCCTAAGAACTTTTTTTTTTTTTTTTTAAATTCTGTATTCCTGTCAAACTACACGGCCTTAAAGTATGAACTGGTCTCTGTTCTTTTTTGTTTTCCTTCAACAGCTCCCAAATGGAAGAGCAATATGATACTCCTATTTAAATTTCAATTAGTAATTTGACAAAGAACTCCCGTTGGACGGATTAGGTGCTGCTAGAGAAGTAAGAGGGTATTATTTAGACCCCAGCTGTATTGGCACGCATCACACTTGTACAATGCAGCAATGGTACCTGTGAAATAATAGGGAAAAGATAAATTTAATGTATCTGCATAGTTTAATGCCTGTCTGCAATTCTTTAGTGCTTATTTGCATTTCATATAAGAAAATGTTAACTTCCCTTCTATTGCAGAGTAATGAGGGTTTGTTTCTAAAGGGCACCATAGACAGAAAGATAGTGGCTATGGGGAAAATATGCTGGAAACCATGGCTTTATTTTTAAATGCAACATTTATATTTTAGCATGCTGTTATTCATGCATATTAATTAAATGTTTTTAATACTAGGGAAGACAATTTAATACTAAATTTAACTAGTCAGGATTGTCTCTGTCTTTCATTACTTTATTGGCTCTTAACATTTGCTAATATGTGTGCATATATTTCTATCTTCAGAAACATTGTTTAAAGAACATTGACAAACAATTGAGGAAGCACCAGCTGCTTGTAGTACTAGTCCATGTTACATAATTGCAGCTTATAAATGAACTGAAATTGTCAGAACCCTGTGATGGTGATAGCTGCAAGAGTAAGATGTGTGTACTTTTAAAAAATAAACAGGAAGAAATAGATCACTACAGAGTACACAAGTTATTTCTAAACTATACTCTAAGGAGACTTAACCAACTACATAGGCAAATGGAATAGCCTAGAAAATTGACAAAGAAAATTGGTCTGGCTTGACCAAAAGTGAATTGTAACAAAGTAGGTTGAAGCAGTCTGAAGACATCTTATTTTCCAGGTGGTCTTTTCTAAGGTCAAGACAGAAAATCAGGGCAAATACTGAATTTTAATTTATCACAGTTGATTAATAGCTTATTTAGCCCTTAGAAGTCTGTGTTGCTCTTTATGCATTTGGATGGAAAGGTAATGGTTAGAACTGGGACCTACATTTTGATATTACTTTGCTGTATTTCTTACAATCTCTTAATATGCATGAACTGTCGCATTGAATTAATCTGGATGTAGTTAAGAGCTTGCAGGACTGGAGCTTATTTATGCTGATATATATTTTCTGATATATATTTTCTTATATCTTAATGTAAAAATAAACACAGAATGTTGTACTGTAAAAATAAACAAAATGTTGTACTGTTTGATCTTTACTTGTTCAGCCCCGTCGGTGAAGCAGCACAGCAAGTAAGGTAATGGAGCATGTTCTGAGAAGTCCTGCTGGTATCAGAAATGCTTGCCACTGCACCACGGAGAGAAAGGCTTTAGAAAGGGTGACCATTAACAAATGAGAGTTTGCATTTACTGCTGGATCAAACATATGTAGAAATATGCATAAATGACTGCAGATGTCCTGTTTTAGTCTGGTCCCTTGTTTTATGGCTAACAGAGATATGGCAATAAGTATCAAGCAGCCAAATATTTTGCGCTGTTGAGCAAAGGAAAATCCGTGATAATAAGAAAGTATAAAATAATTATCATTTGAATTCATGGGGATTAGGCACTGACCTTACTATCTTACTACAAATCATCCCTCTACCTGGGGCATGTTTTCCAAATAATTTCCTGCAGTACCAGATCCCATTGCTATGGTTCACTGGCTACTCACACTCTAAATGCCCTCACATATCTCATTGAGTAGATAAGCACCCTCAAGACTGGCACTTTCTGGAGAATGGAGTGCTTGTGGCTTTGGCAGCTGTCCTTGAAATAATTTTTAATATCTGCCAAACCTCTGAATGAAGGCAATATGAATTTATTATGCAAAAATGCAAGATTTAAGAAAATGACTGTATTCAGAAAGAGGTATGTGACTGTAAATGAAATCTGTGCATAATAACTACATTTAATTTCATTTAAAATAAAAAGGAAAGGGAAAGAAAAAAGAAAGTTTTTTGTTCTGAATTTAGCCCTTTTTATCTTATCTGCAATTCAGAAGTGGCATGGCCTACAAACTTCATCATGTATCAGTAAGCCAGATTTCAATAAAATCTTAGAAACGTACTATTTATTATATTTAAATTAAAAATACTGAACTTATTCAAAATCAGAAATGTTGAAGTTTTGTGTGGTTTTCCAAGAGCATTGAAATACTTTGAGGTACTTGATGGTAATTATAAATATAGTGAAGCTCTTAGTAGATTCTATAAATGTCTTCAGGCAATTGACAGATATAAACATCATCAAATTCTTGTCAGGCATTCAGCAGACATTATTAATATGGGCAATTGCTTGACAGTTATAATTGCCATAAGTATCGATCTTGTAAGCACTGTTGTTGGGAATTAAATCACTAGCAAGGAACAGGTAGGTGAATTCTGTCAATAACTCTATCACATGGACAACAGCTGTAGATCCCACTGAAGTCAGTAGTAAAATTCCTCCTGCTTTCTGTTGGACCAGGATTTTATCCCATGATCTTAAAAAGATCAGGTTGCAAACCTTACTGATTCCATCTCTATTTTAAGAAGTTTGAAATACTTAAGAGCCAAGGATTAATCTAACATAGTAAATTTGATAGCTTTAAAAGGTGGAAAACACTCTACCAGCATTAAACATAGGAATAAGTACCTGTAACATCATAAAGACAAATTTAAATCAGCTTTTGCAAAGGGGTTTGAGCTTTCAGTGGGAGCTAATACCTACCTTAAACCATTTAAAAAACCCAGTCTGAAAAAGCGGAGAATTAAATTAGGACTATAATTCAAATCCTCGAGCAGGTCCTTCACAGGCAGCTATAGATTATATCTCCCTTTACTTGCCTGAGGTTTAAATTGTTTCTAGAACTACCATTCCTGAAGGGCAAAAAAAAGATCATATATACTTTCATCTAAAGAAATGCAATAACTGAATGTTTATTCTCTCCTCTCATTATGTTGGCATTGAAGACTTATGCTACCGAAGCAGTCACCTACCCTTAAAAATCAACACATTATCAGTTAAGAAATATTACCACATTTCCCTAGTACCTAGTATTTTTCTGCGAAGTTGCATAGATCTGATCAACTGTTTCACCTCTTCACGTGTTCTTGTTAAAGCTCCTGGTCTAGATCTTCCAAAGTATTCAGCCTCCTAATTCTTATGGAAATCTAACTGATTGATGCAGGTAGTATTTTATGTTTAACAGAGAAGGTGCCATATTTCAGCTCTCTTTTTCCTTCCCTCTGTTGCAGGATTTTTATCAAGCTTCTTTATTGTTGGATTTGGCAGGTTTCTATGGGTAGTCAAGTATAGGTCTTTCAGTACATTTTTAAAGGAAAAACATAGGTTTCTCGCTTTACCATGACAGATAAAAGATATGGGCTACATTTCCAGATGTAGTCTGTCAAGGCAGGCATTTATGCCCTCAGAATAATTCTTCCTCTTTGGTACACTGTCTACAGCAATTTTAGACCTATCCCAGGCATTCAAGATCCTTCAAATACCCAAGCTGGATTTATATATTCCCCTAAACTTCCAAAAACTTATTCTCGCTCCCCATACACTTAAAACCAAAAAGTTGTCCTTCTACTTTTCTTTAGTCTAGCCTTTGGTTGAACATAATGTAACTTAAAATAGTACATTTTGAGGGCATGGTGATGGAGAATATAATTAAGAGGCATTGCTGAACAGCTAGATTCTTGGTGGCTTTGGGCATACATGAACGAATTTTTTCACAGAAGGGGTTGTCAAGCATTGGAACGGACTGCCCAGGGAAGTGGTCAAGTCCCCATCCCTGGAGGTATTTAAAAGATGGGTAGATGCAGTGCTTAGGGGCATGGTTTAGTGGTGGAATGGCAGTGTTAGGTTAACGGCTGGACTTGGTGATCTTAAAGGTCTTTTCCAACCTAAATGATTCTATGATTCTATCATCCTATGAATACTGAGATTAGATGAGAAAAGATTAAAGAATTAATGCTTACTTACTGCATTCTGCCAGCATGATCTTTCCAGTCAAGTCTCTATTTACCAGTTCTACGGTCTTTTAGAGAAAAACTGTACTAGCAGAAATATTTTACTCATGTCTGTCTGAAATATCCGGATGTCTGTATAAGGTACCTGTCTCTTCATTCTAAGACTCTTCATTCTAAGTTTTCCTTGTTCTCCTGGAACACATTAACCTGTTCTCCTCAGACTGATATATTTTCCTCCCTATTCATGTCAACACATTATTCTACAGCTAATTCTAATACTGACAAGGTGGTCAGAACAGACGCTTTCCCAAGCAGTCTAATACATAACGAAAACGTAAAATTTTACTTTAAGAGCTCTTTATTTGTGGACTGAATGATCTCTAGTCTCATCTACTTTATTAGGTTTGTGTGGCGAGGTTTTGGTAGCGCAGGGGGCTACAGGAGTTGCTTCTTTGAGAAGCTGTCAGAAGCTTGCCCCATGTCTGATAGAGCCAATGCCAGCCGGTGCCAGGACAAACCCACTGCTGGCCAAGGCCAAGCCCATCAGCGATGGTGATAGCACCTCTGGGATAACAAATTTAAGACGGGGAAAAAAATCTTTACAACAGCAACTGCAGCCAGACAGGAGAAAGAATATATGAGAGAAACAACTCTGCAGACACCAAGGTCAGTGAAGAAGGAGGGGGGGGCACACTGGAGCAGTCTGTTCCTAAAGAGCTGCACCCCATAGAAGGGACCCACTCTGGAGCAGTTCGTAAAGAACTGCAGCTCATGTGAAGGACTCATGTTGGAGAAGTTCATGGAGGACTGTCTCCCATGGGAGGGACACCACGCTGGAGCAGGGGCAGAGTGTCAGGGGTCCTCTCCCTGAAGAGGAACAAGCAGCAGAGACAACGTGTGATGAATTGACCACAACACCCATTCCTTGTCCCCCTGTGCCTCTGGGGGGGAGAAGGTAGAGAAAATGGGGTGTGAAGTTGAGCCTGGGAAGAAGGGAGGGGTGGAAACAAGTTGTTTTAAGATTTAGTTTTTATTGCTCATTACCCTACTGTTACTTGATTGGTAATAAATTAAATTAATTTCCCTGAGTCGAGTCTGTTTTGCCCGTGCCAGTAATTGGTGAGTGATCTCTCCCTGTCCTTGGCCCGTGAGCTTTTCTTTATATTTTCTCCCCACTGTCCAGCTGAGAAGGGGGAGTGACAGAGCAGCTTTGGTGGGCACCTGACATTCAGCCAGCATCAACCCACCACATCTGTGTTCTAGCACTGACTTTGATGATGTAATTTCATTTGGCCCCAGTTTGAGAGGGACTAAGGCTTCTATATTTGAATACATCAAACATTAGAACACAAAAGCAAACCTGCAAACTGTCCATGTTAAATACAGGATGAAAATTAGATTAAGGCTTCTAACTATTAGCAGCATAAGTCTCTGGAACAAAAATTTTCTTTCTAGTAAGTTATAGCGTAGCAGGAAAGAATCTAATAATATAGTTTAAGATTAAACTTGATACAGTTATGAATCATGATGTGATTGCCTGTCATAGCACAAGACTTGACTCAGTGGTTCAAGAATCCAATTTTACAATCCCACCAATTGTTGTTATAGTAGAAGAAAGGACCGGTGAATTTGTTTTCCTGTCTCTAAGGGTTTCTTTTGCATTCAAATCTTTAACAGTTCTACATCTTCAGAAATGCTCTCTACTGCACATGTTTTGTCTCATGTGGGAAAATCCTGTCTCTTCCGGATCTTATGCATTTTATAAGTACATAGGAAAGCAGAAAAGGTCACTGTGCAGTGCATGCTTTTCAATTATGCAAGACAGTAGCAGACACCTAATAATTTCAGGACTTTTACTATACAGCATATAATAGTTTTTACAGGAACATACACAACCTATATAAGACATTTTATACAAGGCTCAAAAAGTATTAAATATTACTTCCTCTGCAATTGCAATTAAATCACAAAGGCTTTCTCCATAAGATCACAAAGGTGATCCCATCTAGATCTTGAACCTACAATTCACTAAATCTTTTCAACATATACTACTCATAGCATAGCATATTGTAAAATTATAGTATGATTTTATCATAGTATTATCACAGAAAACTATGATAAATTTGAAATCATTTAATGAGAAAAACCATGCAGGACAGCATAGTATAAATAGAAAACTACTCTTAGTAACCATTGTTAAGAAATTGCCTTTTGGCCTCTATCAGTGCAGGCACAGATTTACAACCAGCCCTGCACCTATATTCACCTCTCTTCCTTGTGGATTTGGTCCATCCTGAATGGTGTAGAGTTATGGTCTCTCAGAGTTGCACTGATTGCCATTACAAGGAGCATTTATGTTCATTCTTGTGCAGGAAGCAGACCAAGAATGAAGATTAATCTGAGGACAGTCAGTAGATGTCAGTTTGCAGAGGTGTACAGTTCTGTCCTGGTTTTGGTGTGGGTAGAATTAATTTTCTTCGAGTAGCTGGTATAGTGCTGTGCTTTGCATTTAGCATGAGAATAATGTAATACACTGATGTTTTAGTTGTTGCTGCACAGTGTTTATACTAAGTCAAGGACTTTTCAGCTTCCCATGCTCTGCCAGTGAGGAGCTACACAAGAAGCTGGGAGAGGACACAGCCAGGAAAGCTGATCCAAATGGCCCAAAGGGCTATTCCAGACCATATGGCATCATGCTCAGTATATGAACTGGGGAGAGCTGGCTGGGGGGCACCAATCTCTGCTTGGGGATGGGATGGGCATCAGTCAGCAGGTGGTGAGTGGTTGCATCACTTGTTTTTCCTGAGTTTTATTTCTCTCCCCTCATTACAAGTTGTTGTTGTTGTTGTTAATATATTTTGTTTCAATTATTAAACTGTTCTTATCTCGACCCATAAATGTGCTCACTTTTACTCTTCTTACTATCTCCCCCATCCCACCAGCGAGCGGCTCTGTGGGGCTTAGTTGCTGACTGGGGTTAAAACACAAGTTCATAGTCACCAAGGTAGTTAGGAACTAATCTTTAAACACATAAGTACTCATCATGCTTAAAACTAATGACATGATTAAACACATTGCTGAACTGTGAATTTCAAATTTCTTATAATCAAATAATTAAGTTTTTCATGTGTTTATTTTGTGAAGACCAGAAAAATGTTTCACCTATGTCTTCGTATTTCCCATTTGTTATCATTCCAACAATAAGAGTGACATTTTAATCTGCTTCAATAGAGATAAAATCAGTTATTATAAATTAAGATGTATGAGAACATAAGACAGAACACTTAAGATAATAGAATATATATGAAGAAACTATGCATAAAAAATCAGATAAAGAAAAACTAATTCCTATTTTTAAAAAATATTATTCTTTTGTATGTATGTTTCAGTGAGTTATTTCATGTTTATAGAACATCATCATAGATTTTTGTTTTATCTCTTACAAAGATTGACACAATAATTATTTTTAGTTGTCTTCAGCCTTATTTATGAACCCTCACCCCTTCATTCCAGATAGTCTACAATTACAGGGAAAAAAGATAGTGTTTAGGGGCAATCACAGTCTAAATAATTAAATTTAATTTCAAGAGGTTGGAAGGATAATTAAGTCATAACTATTGTTTTACATGGCTTGTTAGGTTGGATTCTTGTCCAATTTCCACCGACATGAATTTATAATAGGCCTACCTATTTCACAGTGAATGTGCACTAGTACAAGTAGAAACAGAAACTGTGTGATTATATTATATATTTTTGTAGTTGCAGTATTAAATTTTGGGTTTCATTATAACTTTGTCATAATGTGCACCAATTATTCATTTTACCCAGTATCCACAGGAAAAAGATCATTCAAAAGCAGAAAGAGATTAAATATTTTATATCCTCAGAACTATTGTGACACTCCTTTGCATATGGCTACCCTAGAAACTCAAAGGGTCAGAAACTTAATTTAGCACATTTTACTTCCTATTCAGTATACAGAAGCATTTTGAAAATTACTACATATCTATATAGTAGTAATTATGCACACCGTAGTTATTTTTAAAGTCTTATTATTCCATTGGTTACCACAAATTAAATGCTCCCTGTTGCAACATCGCACACCACTTGTCTGTTGGAAGCCATCTGCAGTGATTTTTAAATTTGCTCAAGGCAGCCGATATTAATGTCATGCAGAATCCTATAAATAAATGACCCTATTAGCCCATTTAAGTTTCTCCTCCAAAACAACTTATCTTAGATTATGTTTCCTTCCCACTTAAATTCAAAGCCTCAGCTAAAAATGACTACAGCTTTGGTATTTTTAAATCCTCATTGGTTTAAAAATAGCACAATAATAAACATTTTACTGAAGTCTATGTAGGCAGCAGCCTGAACTTCATGGAGGTAAACAGAAAAAAGCTTTGCGATAGAGTTCCCAGCCCCAGGAAAACAGGGCTAGGTGTCAACCTACTCCAAAGCCAACAGTCTTATGACACTATCATGACATGGCTCATGGCTTAGACAGGTGTACCCTTCTCTGGGTAAAAAAATGGCTGGATGACTGAGCCCAGAGAGTTGTGGTCAATGAAGTTAAATCCGGTCGGTGGCTGGTCACAAGTGGTGTTACCCAGGGCTCAGTTCTGGGGCCTGGACAACAGGAACAAATGCACCTTCAGTAAGTTTGCTGACAACACCAAGTTGGGCAAGAGTGTTGATCTGCTTAAGGGTAGGGAAGCTCTGCAGAGGGATCTGGACAGGCTGGATTGATGGGCCGTGGCCAATTGTATGAGGTTTAACAAAGCACTTCAGTCACAACAACCCCATGCAATGCTACAGGCTTGGCGAAGAGTGGCTGGAAAGTTACACAGAGGAAAAAGGACTTGGGAGTACTGGTTGGCAGCTGGCTAAACATGAGTCAACAGTGTGCCCATGAGAGGGTGATTTCTATTTTCTCTGTCTATCCCTCTTTCATTCCTATCCTTCCTCAAGGAAAATAATCCCGTCAAGAACGAAAGGAAAAAAAAGCAACCCCAAAAAAATCCTACCCTGATTTGAGATTTATTAAAAAAACATTATTTGCTGTAAGACATATTTATGAACATTGGAGGCATTAGAGGTGGGCATATGAAGCAATTCTTCTAGAAACTGTGTGACAACTCTGGGGATACTATATTTGTGTTCTGAAAACTGCTTATTTAAACAAGAGAGATTGAAATTATTTATCAACAAAAATGCTAAACATAGTGTTGAGACAGCAAAGAGTATGGGCGTGGTTGGTATCACTGGTACATTCTCCTCACTGCCACCTATAGGCTGTAGCACTCAGGATAAAGCTCTATGGAAGTGTGCTCAGTTGGAAGATTTTTTTTCCGACATTAACATGAATGGAATTTTTAATGGTGCTACTTGCACTCATGCAGCATCTCCTTTGGGTATATTAAATAGTTATTATATTCTTTATGAAAACTAGATCTGGTTCACGGGGGCTCAAAAAAGAAAAAACAGTATGAGCTGTGCAACATTTTTCTCGATAGTAAAACAGTCTTTAAATACTTAAATTTGCACAAAGCACTAATCAGGCAGGGGGAAAAAAACACTTGAATTATTTAAGCTAATTTATCTAACAGAAAAAAATAACTCCACTGCAGGACTTCCATCTGCCTGCAATGGTAAACAGCTACCACCTGCTTCCTGTAAATGGCGGTATAAGATTATTACTCAGTAAATGTCACAATTTCCATTTCAAAACCCCTTTTCAGCTGTCTGTTTCTGCAGCAACAAAATAATAAATCACCTGCTACCATGGTCAGAATAAATCCCCTATCTCCGTAATAATGACTGAGGGAGAGAGTGCCAGAAAAATGTTCTTTTTTGCTTTTTGCTTTCAGTTATATAGAATTGTACCTAGATGATGATGTGAGAGATATATTCAATTGCATACTTTAGCAAATAGGACATTTTTTAGCCTTAATGCTGTATTAACATAAAAGGGCAAAAGTTACTAGTTTGTATATGCGATGGCATCCATCAGTGACCTCTAAATCCATGCAAATATGCTGTAAAATATTGCTGTTAGTACAAGGAAGAAAAGTATGCTTTAGGAAGAAACATTTCTTTTCTAGAATTGCCTTTCCTTTGTTAAATAGTTCCTGAGGTCAAGGTACTGTTCCAGCTCTGCAGTAACTGTAAGGATGCATGTTCACCATGATTTATTTTGAGGGGCTGTAAGTTAACAGTCAAGCAAAGTGGATGTGGGCAGAAGAATATTTTAGTGCCTGAGTAGCCAGGGCCTGCAATTTCAAGTCAATGATCTGGCAATGATCAGCAGTCAAACAAAGCAAAGTCCTGTATGATATTACATGCTCTATTGACATTTTGGTTTCTGACCAAAAGGCAGTGAGCTTTCAGTATCATAAAAGAATCATTCAGTGGACTATGGTCATACTGTCACTTCTGCAGCTATTTGCACTGGTTAGCATTTCTTAATATATGCCTTAATACAGCACATAACTTTGTCTTTTTTGCATTGTTATTAAAATAGTCAGCACAGTTCAACCTCATTTATAGGGAGCACTTAATATCCATGGCTTCCCCTCTGTATCTCCTTTCTTTTCAAATTCATCATGGTTACTTTATGACTCAGTCATGCTTAAGATGCAGATCATAAGGGAACCTGCTTGAGGAAAGTATCTTTTAATATGACAGCAGTTTCCTTCTCTCAGGTTCTGGACTTGGGTGTACCTCTTTGTGCCTTCTCCCTCCTCTCTCCCCTCAAATTCAGAGTTTGTCTAGGGAGTTTTTTGGCCTGTTTCTGTGCACGTGACCTCTGCATCTCAAGAGCCCATTTTGCTGCATTTTACCTGCTTAGAGAAACTTCTATTTCCATATATGTTCATGTATGCTTCATGTTCTAATGATGCAGAATACAGGCAAGAGTCATTTTGTTTTTGGATAGAAGCCAGCACCGTTTGCTTTGTGTGGATCTACAGGTCTGTGCTTTTCTCAGAAAACCCTGGTCTTTTGAAAAGATATCTAACTTCAGACATGCTCACTGTATTTCCCTTCTGTGACAAAGATAGGAATTTCTAGAGTGTGATCCAGATGTTGGTGGATGATCTCCTTTAGAGATGACTATTCTTTTCTACTGATTGTAGCCAGAGCTGAGAACAGCTTTGCTTTTAGCTTGGGTGCTTCTGTTTGATCCCTAAATTGAGATAGGATGAATCAGAGCCCTTCCTTTATACTTCTGTGGTTCTTTGCTTCTAGGAAAAGGTGTATTTCCTTTATAGGAGAAAAGTGAACATTTTATGCATAAAATGAACAATTACTACAGAATATGGTGACAGAAACACATCAGAGAATGAAAGCATACTTGAGGTTTGTGTATCTGTTGATGGATCATTCCCAGTGTTCCGAACGTAATGATGGGAAACAATCACAAATTAAACAATTCATATAAAATCTCTACCAAACGATCTGTTATTAGCAAATTGTTAAAATCCCCTGGCTCTTGTGTCCCCCCAGTACATGGAAGATATGATGAATGGGTTAGGGTACAGGGAAAGGCTACTATGGCAGTTAGGTGCCTGAGGCATACATCATACAAGACAACGCTGAGGAGAAAACAATGTTGCAGGGGGATCTAAGAGCAGTCTTCAACTACAGTACAGGAGTACAATAAGCCTGGCCTTTCTCAGAGGTAGACACTGAAAGGATGAGAGGCAACAGTCATAGGTTGCAACAAGGAAAATTTGAAACAGACCTAAAGAATAATATATTCACAATGTGAATGAGGCACCACTGGAAAAGGTTGTCCTAGTTGGCTCCTAGGAACAATGTCTTAGGACAAAGCTCTTGGCAAACTGATCTAACAGAAGTTAACTCTGATTTGACCAGGAGGTTGTATTAGATGGCACCTATAGGTCCCTTCCAACCTAGTTTTTTTCTATGATTCTGTCTGTTCTTTCCCTTAAATTTACAGAACAACTTTCTAGTCTGCAGTGAAGGAACTCATGGTCTGCTTGCCCCCACTCTGGGGAATCTGGTGTCCTCCTGGTAGTAATCACATAGTCTATGCTGACTTGTCCCATTAACACCCTTGCTAGCAAATTATGTGGCTTATAGCCCAAGATTATTTTGCTTTTGTGGGGATGTTATTGGATAATGCTAAGGTATGGACAACTGGAGGTGCTCAAAAAGATTGATTTTGGTTGAATAAAATGTTGTTGTTCTCTTCCTTTTCCTGTCAAGTGCTACTGGTACAACTAGCAATGTGATTTACAGGCCTTATAGTCTGACTAACCTGGAACACCAGGGAATAGGGAACGTTGCAGCCCTGGGCTGGTATTACTGCATAAGCTTTGCTACATGGAAGTAAACTTAACCATATATCTCTAACTTCACAAAAGTTCTTGTGAAAAAAGACAGCACGCCTATTTAAAGGACAAATGTGAAGTGAATCTAATGTATACAGGAAGATAGTTTCTAGGTCACATATATTTTTGGTTCCTTATTTATCAATAATAAATTATTGAAGTTGTTTTTGTACTTTACCATTATACTTGCATTTGATATGAAGTGTTCTAACTTTTCTGTAGCACTCTGTCATAATTAAAATGAACCCTAGTGGTAACATAATTACATGATGGTAGAAAATTACTTAATCTATTTATAAAACTGGCTTTATCAAGTATGTTTGATCATTTTAATTTCATAAGGATAAATAATGGATTTTAATAATTGAAGTAAAACCAAATTAACCAAATGATACAATATAATTAGGGATGCAATACATGGGGTTAAATTACAATCTGATTAAATATGTCTCAGAAGACTCTTCTCGAAAAAACTAATTTACTAAAGATTTATAATATCATCGCCCATGAATTAACTGCTTCTTCTGTGGTTTCATTCTGAGGTCATTTGAATTAGTTTCTTTAAAATAAATATGCAAGAGGTAAGTTTGTGTTGCAAACCCATCAATTTTTGAGAAAGATTAAAGAGGCAACATTGAAGTGAAAACTGGTGATATTAGAATAGAATTCAACAGAATAACTTTACAGTGCAAAAGCTGTATTTTTTTTTTTTGAAAATGATAGAAAAAAGGACCAAAGCTACCCTACATGTACCATCACAAACTATAGGTTATTGGTAAGCCTAGCTCCCTTGAGAAGCTGTCTTGCAGATAAAGTTGTAAATGCCCAAATCCTAGGGCTGAAATTAATACGCTCAGGTTAATTTTTTTTATTGTTACCATTATTTTCTAAATATTTTATAACCATTGTCCTTCTGTTCTATAACCAAACTCCTTCTTAAATGTTTTTTTAAAAGAACTATAGGGTGTCTTCTCTTGCAATCCATTCTCCCCACAACATATTGGATTGAAAATATTTCTCAGTAAAAGATTTACTGAGGAAGAAGAATTCCGCGCTGTCAGTCTGTTACCATTGTTCACATTTCAGAGTATAGGATCTTGAAGCAATATAAGACATCTTAGCCAAGCAGAAGGGCTCTGCAGTTAACTGTTTTATGGAATGCATCCAGATTTGCCATTGCTTTCACGGGTGCTGGCATAAATATCATAGTGGCACTGAAATGAATGGTTCTTCATAGTGTTACAGCAGTTGATATTCAGCATTTGGATTGGTATTGCCTACTTCATCAGGAACTGTTCTGAACATGGCATTAGTGCTTATTGAGGGGTATGACAATGTAGGGAGTAGAACCTGCTCTGTGGAGGTAACTTAGCTAACAGGTTAGGAAGGCATCCTTTTTTTCCCTCAATCTTTCTCTCCCAATATGTAATATACCATGCAAAATAAGTATCGGCAAGAGAGTCTGGAGTTACAATATCTAATAGCCTGGCAAAGGCATTCTTTGACAGGGTGGAAAACGTTGATACTGACTCTTTCAGGCAGAAGAGAGAAATGAAAAAGAATCCACATGAATCCATGAACTATTTGCTAATGGTCCACCTTCTATCAAAATGAAATTTTGTAGGTTTTGTAGTGAAAGTTTTTTAAAGCAGAAATTAAGAAAACTTAGTGGAATTAATAAATGAGTTGTGATGTAAATTATGGTTAGTTTCTAAAAAAATCCTAATTGACAGCCAGTGCTGAATACTGATTACTTACATATACATTACAGGTAAGCTATGTGCAGCTGGCCAGAACATTTTTATAGGAATGTTTACCAGCTGTAAAAAGCAACACTTAAAACCCCCCAAATGCATTACCCACACATACAACAGGCTCCTATGTTGAGAATAGGGGTGCGAGGGATCAGGGTGAAAATAACTCTCTGTGATGTTTAGATGCAAAGTAATTTTTCAGTTTATTTTGTTTTATATTCTGTGCTGTACCAGACGTCATTATATAAAAGATGACATGCCCACTGTTCACAGCAGCTGCAATACATTAGCCTAACAGATTGGAATTATGGATTGCCTTAGGAATTGTCTATTTTGTGCCAAATCCAAATGTAAATCCTACTGTGAAATGTCTTGAATCTATTAAGTGTGATAAATACAATGTCTTTGGAAAGAAAAAACCCCAAACCTAGAGGAATGATAGGGAAGAATAATAAAGATATGGCTAAAAGTTCAAAACCAGTAGTTGGTCAAATTAAGAAATGTGACCAAATAAAAATGACAAATAATATTTTATTAAACGTATGACATTTCTTAAAAGACTTTTGACCTCATGACTTAATATTCATGACATAGGAATGCAAAAGTCAGTATTAACTAGATACTGGGAAAATATCTCCATATGTTTAAATGGCACTATTTAGCACCAGCTCAGAGCACCCAAATTATCTTTGTACAAACTTGAATGATAGTAAAACACACTGCAGTGCTGTAGAGTGATACTGAAAGAAATGTTAGAAACTTAAGTGTTATTCATGAAGTAATTTTTTTTGCTCTTAAACTTTTTTTTATACCAGTTTGGGGAATTATATGCATTGCTTTGTACTACACAGTATGGGTACAATGGAAAGACGATGCAAAGCAGGAGACAGAGAAGGTGCAAAAGTATTTACAAACTGGGTGTGCTCTAATTGTGGGGATAAATTATGACCTAAATGAATCTGCATATGTAAGCTGAGCAAGTGATTTGGTCTGAAGTGTGGATGAAGGAGAGTCATGGATCTCTATTTAGAGAAGAGAGAGAGAAAAAATCTACCAGTTGTGTGGAGCACTATATTATAATTTGGAAAGGTTAAAGGGTAACTCAAAGTTCCCTAATTCATACCCTGCTTTCCAATAAAAATAAATTAAAACATTTAAAATTTCACATATGGTCTTGTTTTCATAAATTGTTGGGCTGCAAGGAACACTAAAATGATTCAGTTTCATCTTGACCTGTACTTGTGTTCAGTGATTCTTACATACACTTCATTAAAATATCCTATCTTGCTTGAAAGACAAGAAATATTTCAAATGAAAGATAATTCACTATGTTCCTGGGTAAGTAGTATTTTTATTAAAAAAAAAAAATAATTCAATCTTTCCACAATGAATTTTCCTAGCTTCGCTTTCCAGATGCTGCAATGCATTACAGTGTTGTTCAACAGATTAGAGTCCCCTAGTGTCTGCTATTGTTCTGTATTAATATATTTATGATGAATTCTTGTCTCTACTGCTGCCGGTAGGAATTTTACCTTTTACTTCAGCAGGACAAGGGAGACTGAAATGTATTGACTAAGATTACACTGATTTGAGTGTTGTCAGTACCATGACTCGATCTCATTTAAGATATGTCCTTATGGCTACTTCACAGCAGGTCATAAGGATCAGTTTATGCGTATTTGCCTGGAGGGAAGAGCACTGCATGTTTGGAAGTGATGCTGGGGTATGTGGGAGATAGGTGGCTCTGGAGCTTCTTTTAATGAGTCAGAAGGACTTCTTTTCTTCCCCATTGTAAGGTGGTTTTTGCACATGATGTGTTTTGTAGCTTTTGTTCGGAGCCTGGTCTTGTAGTCAATCTTTTCTGAGTCTTCCAGTTTCCTGACCGCAGAACTTAATTCTTAATCCATGTCCCAAATAATCTTGATTTTCTTGTAGGCATTGTGGATGTGTTGGATCACTTAATGAATCTCTAAGTATTTATTTATTCTTTAAGTATTATACTTAGAGTTTATATGTTTCAGAAATACCTCTGAATTTTTATGTATTAGTCACATATTTCCAGTTCATGTGCCTATATATTAAAGAAGAAATAATTTCTGAGATGAAGATCATAATTTGGTCATTAAGTTTTAGACTTACAATAACCAATTTTTTTAAGGAAAGTACAGCTATATATTTACAAAGTTGTAAAATTTCCATCTAGACTACTGTGTTAGATTACAGGTTGCTGTCAGGTTTGTAATTTGGTTAATTCTTGTTTTTCTCTACAGCACTGGAAATGCAGAAGTTTTGATTAGGTGTTTTTCGATTTTAGTAATTTTATTGATGAGCTCCTCATCACAAGCTTTCAACATTTCTATGCTGATTTAATTGTCACTTCCAGTTTTCCCATGTCGTGGTGTTCTCTCTCTCACCTTTTTTTTTATTTGTGAGAGAATAAATTATGATGTCTGCCTCTTTACAGTACTGTTCACAGGGAAGATCAACTGTAATCAATTGACCTTCACAAGCCACACCAATGACAAACCAGCAAGAACTCAGACTTGGAATAAGGCAGAATAGGTTACTGGATATTTAGATATGTTGATGTTTTCAAATTCCCAGAATTACATGAATAGAAAGACCTGTCTGAGCCATTACTTGTTGCCTTTCAAAGCTTGTGTAGATCTGGTGAAGTAGAAAAAAACACAGAAAAGGATAAATGTATGGTTTATCTTTGAAAAAGGAGGAAAAGAAGGAGATAGAGACTTACAGACTTAACTAAGCAACACGAAAATTCTGTATTTCTGTATGAAAGTAGCTAAAAATGATTGAGACAAGACTTAACACAATCTTTCAGGAATAAATCCCATAAAACAATGTCTTCTGTATGACATCATGGGAGTGGAGGAAAACTTGTAGTGGTGACACATCTCAAGCTTTGACGTGCTTAAAAGCAACTTAGGAAAGCAGAATATTTTTGAAAATACTACATCAAAACTAGTAGGAAAATCACATACAGAAGGCAAGAAACAATGTCTCAGCATGAAATAGAGAGAAATACTGAGTTGTGTGTCCCGGGTCAGGTATCATGCACTGTTTTCATGAATGAGAGGGCTGACATTTATTACATGTGTTGATGACAGGAGAGAATGTAAATACATTGTACAACAGGATATGAATTCAGTACAATATTACCTGAAGAAGCAGTCTGAAAAAATAAGATAATTTTCAAAGGAACAAATACACAGTATTCTGAGCTCACAGGACAGAGGAGTCACTATACAGAACAATTAGTTCAAAAAACCTAAAAAGAGTTATAAGTTACAGAGAACCATAATTGGGATACTAGTCATCAGTTCTATAAACTGCTTTAAAAAGGACAGGCATTTGAAAAATAGATAAAAAGAGTATAAATAGCAAGACAGAAGTAATCCTTCTGCTTTACTGAAACTCAGATGGAATACTTGGTCCAGATTCAGCTGTTATGTGGACCTGTTAGAGCATAAACAAGAGCAGGATTAAAGAGAGGTCTACTGAGCATAACCTATGAAGAATTAATAGAATCATAGAATCATAGAATCATCTAGGTTGGAAAAGACCATCAAGTCCAACCGTTAAATTCTGAGCAAACTCAGACTGTTTTTCTTCAGAAAAGACAAGGGAGGGTTGTCTTTTTTACAGTCCTTTACCACAGACTTACAATATGTAACTTATTGCAAACAAGAAAGAATATTCTCTTTTTGTCACTAATGATAGTTTTAAACTGCAGCCAAGATGACTGAGAATTGGTATGATCTCTCTAATGCTAAAGTTAGACAAGAATAGATGTAGAGGTAGCAGAGTGCTAGGGCTTGGTAGTGATTAACAGCTGGCTAGAAAAATACCTACAATGAGATGAATTTGATCATGCCTTGGGCACATGGGCTAGATAAGACCTGTGATTAATTGCTTGATTTCTAATTCTGGGTATTTAACTAAATTTATTTGTCAAAGTCAGGAGTTTCTTCTGCATGTGCTCCACCTTCCCCTCTTGAAACTTAGTATAAAGAATACAAAAATTTTGAGTGGTGATTTTATCTTTTTATTTAAAAAAACTCCACTAAGATAGCTTTGTTGTATACTGCTGGGGACTGGAGAGTAAATAGTGTTAAACCAAACTTATATGAACAATCTGTAGCAATTCTAATATCTAATTATTTTTCTTTTAATGGAAAAGATTATTCATTATCATTTAATGCCAAAATAAATTTACAGGGTAACAATATTGAAAGGACTTGAATAAACAGTAGCTTACTCTTTTTAATCTGGAAAAAGTATATTAATTCCTGCTGAAACATTATCTGTATAGAAGGCAAATGTTTAACTTTTATCTTATATAACATCCACTTTGGAAAACAAATTACAGAAAGAAAGAAATAGGACATAGTTTTAGACACTCTTTCCTTGATATGAATTTCTTGTTCATTATTTGAGATAAAAAGTGCTATGATCATATCTGTTTAATTTACAAAAATTGAAATTTATTATCCATTGTTTATTCTGCTTTTGATATCATTAAAGAAACTTTTAACTGTTGGTGAATCGAATATAAATAATTGACTAAATGAGCTTTGAGTTTATGACTCTGATGAGGCAACATATGTTTTGCATACAAATCACTTTGCACTGCTTGCGTTCATTTAGGGAATCTCAATGTGGTTCATAAATGAACACTGACATTTCAATATTGCAGCACTTTGCTAGAACATTATTTGGTTAACAGCTCAAATAAACAAATGGTCTTAAAAACCCTGCAGTTTAATATTGCAAATGTAAGCATCTCTGTGCAGTTTAACGTGGCTTGCTCTTTACAACAGTGGTTTGCAATGGCATGAAGAAAGGTGCTTTTCTAGCAATACATCAGTGTAATGATGGCCAGGGAAGTTGATTATAGACAGAAACAAAAAACTGGTTACCATCGTCCAGAATGAATGACAGGAATGAGTGTCCCCTGAACGGTAGTTATAAAAACAGGAGACGAAAGCATCTGAAGAATAAGAATTAGGCTGTTGGAAAGGAAGGCAGAGTACAACCACTGAGCTGCCCCATAATTGCAGCCAAATTTAATTCAATTCAAGCTGTCTCCCTCTTCAAGTAATTTTCCTTTGCCACCTCCTCTGCAGGCCTTCCATAAACTGCATTACTACTGGCCCTGAATACCAGTGCTTGTTCTTTGCAGGCAGAAGCAAGAATATATTTCACGTCTTTAAAGCCAGCCTAAATCACAATGACTTCTTGTGATGTACCAATCCTTGTAAGTCCCAAGGGAGATGCAATTATGCCAGGTTTACATAGGAAATAAGGCAGCAGCAGGAATGTAAAATGTTTGTGTTAACCACACATACCCTCACACTATCATCTTCAAGCTGTTTTCCATGATTTTATCATTTTTTTAATCATATCTAGCACTTCACAGAGTGAAGAAAATTTCTTCCCCTTGTATTATTCAGCCTATACATCTGCATTGTGGAACCCAAAGAGAGTCTGAGACACCAAATATTACCTGTAAATTCTGAGGGATGCCGGTTGACAGCAAAAGAGATAGAGTTGGTGGCTCTTATTTAGGCTTAGATAGCTTGAAAAAATCAGGCTGTTCCAAGTGGAAACTGCATTTGACAAATATCAACAGGTAGGAAGTTCAAAACATCAAATAACAGGAAAAAAGAGTGTAAGATGGGAAAGGATGGAAAAACAGAAAAAGCAAAAAGGGAACCAAAGAGGATTTGAGATGTGAGTTATTGTCCAGCAGAAAGAAATGAGAACAGAAATGTTGACAGACAATGTCAGATCACCAGTTTGAAACAGATCTGAAGAAAGTGGTGAATTGACTGCAGTGGTCAGAAGAGGACTAGACAGAATAGCTATACATGTATGTAGAGGCCACCACAGCAGAAATGACTGCAGCTAAGGTCAAGGTGACAAATGGGTAGAGGGACAGAGAGAAATTAGTGGCATTACAGAGCTGTGCTCTCCTATCTGCCATCCATGGCGAGAGCGCCATGCTCAGCAGACCTCAGGTTAGTCAAAGGGACTTCAGTTGAAGGATTAATGAAGAGGAATTTTGACAAGCTCGTGGAATTTTCTGAGTTGAAAATGGATTGTTTGTCGTTCTGTAGAATAAGTTTTCCTAAACTACTCAGGTCAGATTTTAGGAGGCACATGAATAAATAATAACATTTCTTATCCACACTTATGTAAATAGAAATTTTTATTGGGAGAAATCATAAAGAAATTGCTTGTATTTTAATTCTTAATTAGAATTTAAATAACCGTAAGCTCTGAAAAGCAGAGTAACTATATAATTTTTCTTCCTAATAATGGGGAAGAGAATTATCTGAATTTGGAAAGGCTGTCTTCCAATTAGCCAACTTTGCCTTCCCTCTACTCTCACCTCCACTTCTTTTTAAAGCAACAGCAAAGGTAGCAAGTTGAAATATAATAAATAAGAAGTAACAGCAGGAAATAAGTAAGTAAACAAAGTTTTTTGAACAATGGAATCTAAAAACCATGGACATGTGAAATGTGCTCTTTAAGGAATGACTCTGAACTGGTCATTGTCTTGCTTTTGAATCTGTATACTATTCAAAAAATTGTTAATTTTGCATTAAAGTCTATCAAGGTTTATAGAAATTGTGCTCCTGTCTTCTGGATATATGTAATGTATATTACAAGTACAGTTTCTGGTAGGCAATGAAGCTTGACTTGCAGGAACATTTTCATGGCCCATTCTAGGGCTTATTTTATAGTCCCTGTAAACTCTTTGCCAAGGCAATATAAACTCTATGTAATACAATCAATAAAACTAACAACATGGTAGGACAAATTGGAAGATGGTTAATTTTAATCTGGTTTACAGTTATGGTTGAGAAGTTATAAAAGATTGGAGGAATGAGCGATACATAAATATATTCATACAGAGAGTTCCACAAAATGAATGGAAAGTGAGTGTATCATATCTGGGTTGAATGGAAAGTAAAAGTCTGGTCTGCAAGATTATAAATGACCGCTTTCTCTCCTGCTGCCTTTCATCTTATCTATATACCCCTCCCCTCCAAATTAAAGTGAAGATTCACATTTTTGAATACCACTCAATTACGTGGTTTAAAATGCAACCATGTTTTCCAAATATAACAGCATGCAACTGCCAGCTCCTTTTCACATTTTTATAAAAAAATCAAGTTTAGAAAGGTTAAGTGTCTTGTCGACCAAGGAAAAGCTATCACAACGGCATTAGAAGGGATTGTTTTATGAAGTAAGAAGTATTCAAAATATTCCTCAAGTGGGTTGAAATGAGGCATTAGAAATGAAAAGTAAAATCCTCAAGTGTTAGGGGTCTCAAAGCTTCATAGATGATCTGGTTTTCTTTAAAATATCATATGACTTCCCAATAAGTAGGACAGCTTTCTCAATACTTTCCTTATAACAGGCAATAACTAGCTTTTCCTGATCTTTTGGAATGGCACTACAAATGAAAATCCTAAAAGCTAAGGAGGCACCAGAAAATACGCTTACTTTTGCTTGCTTTCTGAAAGAACAAAATGACAAGCTAAACACCAATAGTGTACTTTTACTTATTTTATTTAAAGAAAATATTAAAAGGAAAGTATAAAATGTACTTGGATTGAAAACGAATATTAATTGAATTAGAAAAAGATGCATTAACATTTTATAGACTGGTACAATTTTTGATAGATTATCATTCTTGTTGCCAAGCAAAAAATATGATTGTAAAACATTCAACCTTGATAGTATAGATTAAGTGTGTCCTCACCAAAATGTACTGCTATGGGGTAGCAAGGAAAGGTGAAAGCTGACTTAAGGTCAAAAGTTTGTATGTAGACAAAGAGAGGAGAGAGAGGAGGAAGTTTGCAAAGAAAGTGGGAAATATTTGTGTTAATGTTTGTATAGATAGGTATGATGGACAAGTTTCTCACTAGGGGTTAAAAGCAGTCTGAGCCAGCTTTTGGATTGAAGGGACTTTATTAGTGCCTGAAGGAAATTTTAATGCCTCTTGGTCAATGAATGAAATTCTGATTCTGCTACCAAGAGACTACAGCAAGCATCCTGAGAAATATGTAATCAGTCTGTCCTGCACACAGGGGATTGGGCAAACAACGAAGTTTTAAAACCCTAAGCACGTGGCCTTTTCAATGGATAATGGTTACCGATTTTCACTAGTGGTAAAAATTAGATTGTGGCCTGCTCGCTTTAGAGCTGTGCATCCAGCTGAAATGGACAGGGGATGTAAGCTAATAAATGGGCAGATTTTTTTGCTTTAACCCTAGTCTCTATATCTTTTCATACTTCTAATGATGATACATTATACCTGTCTTAGAAAAACCCCTTCAAATCTCCCCTTTTCCTGCTTCTCAGAGGCTTCTGAAGAGAGATCCTAATCTGTTTGTGCTACCAAATGTCAGGGCCCTGAGTGGACTAGTAAGCCTTAATGGCCCTGACCAGCCTCACCTGAAGCCCCCACCCACACCTATGGGTCAGGGAGCATTATTTAAGCTGAACCCTGAAGATTTCAGTCTCTGTCTGGCCTATGTGGGAGGGGTATTGGTTTCCAGCTCAGCTACAGCTGTGCCCTTGTCTGGCCATGGGCCCTACTGAGTTGGACTTCATTATGTGGACTGACTTACTGGCCTCGGCACTACCTCATGTGCATGATACTGCTTTATGATCTGGACTCTTAGCTGGACCTGTCTACTGCCTCCTGCTTGCCTTGCTTGGGTATGGTAAGATATATCCTGCCAGTCTGAGGATCCCCCTTGAGCCCTATCTTACCTTCCCTTGGGGAGCAGCTGGACCTTGCTGTGCCCTGACACCAAGCTCCTGTGTTGTCTCAAGACTGTCAGCAGTCCTGAAATGCATTCTGAAGCTCAGCAGCTTGTCAGGCACAGTGGTGTGTACAGAAACAATGTGAGCTGTGAGAGCTGATGTCTCTGGTGCTGGCTTCACATAAGATGATGGCCAGTCTGGTATCTTCTCTATGGGATGGGAGCAGTTTCTTGATTCTTGTTTTCTACAAACTCTGGAACATACTTGCTCATATTTCTTTATGGGCCTACTTTCTGCTTGTTGCAATTCTTGGTGAGTTACAAGGAACGGCAAGCTGCCTCTGTTCCCAATGTCAGACATATTATTTCTTTCATCCATGCAGAAACTCAGCAGGAATTGCCACCTTGTTCAGATGTAAGATACTGCTAATCAGCTTGCTGACAGTAGCCTCCCCTGCTGCTGGATGCTCACTTCTCTACTTCTTTTGCAACAACTGAAATGATTTAGCAGGAGTTGGCACCTGAGTGGTCTGGCTAAGTAAGGGAGAGGAGAGATAAAATGAACTGGATTTTGAGATAAAATACATGATGACTAGGGAAGTTGAGCCTTACAGGGTACTTCTGTAGGAAGCTAGGAGATATAATAGGAAGCTGGTTGGGGTTATGGAAGGAGTCTAGAGCTGAAGCCTGGATGAAGTTGTAGAAGGGAGAAAGCTTTTTTTCTTAAGCTGTCTGTGTTTGCAGTTTGTCAGTTAGCAACAGACAATTGAGCAGTGTTGGAAAATATTCTAGCAGTGAAGGGGAAGCACTGCAATTTCAAGGTCTTCTCTAAAACTGGTGTGATCTACAGCTCTTAAAGAAAGCAAAGGCAAAATGTCTTAGGGAAGATACAAGAGAACTACAGTGCTAGGATCTTAACAATGTTTATACTTCCCTTCCCCACAGCTGTGTGTAAGTCCCACTTCTCTCACCCTCTTTGCAGATACTTAGCTGCTAGCTGAGTTTGCTAGACAAATTTATGACTGCTTCTCCTGTTATTTGTTTCACCTTTCTGGGATACTGCTCAGCAATACACACCTGCTGTAGAACAGTGTGGAGTCACTGGTGCCTGTCAAAATAGCACAGTATTCACCAGGAAGATAACATCCCATCCCCTTTTTTCAACTTTTGCTTTTTGTTTTCTGAAGCACTAATCACTAAAGAGAAACACCATGTATGTGTCACTGAAGATGGTAATAAACTTGTGTTTTAATCCATTCACGTCCAATTTAAACTGTTTCCAAGTTATACTAAGTGCTGTGGGGAAGGGAAAGGGAAGATAAACATTAAGATCCTAGCACATACTGTAGCTTGGGTAGGCAACTCAAAAAGAGTACAGGGATCTCGTTTGGTCATGCAGAAAGAAAATCAGAAAGGCAAAAGCCCAGCTAGAACTCAACCTGGCCACTGTTGTAAGAGATAACAAAAAATATTTATAAAAACCACATTAACAACAAAGAGACCCAAGGAGAATTTCTGTCCTTTATTGGATGTGGAGGCAGGGGGGAGCATTGCCACCAACGATGAGGTACTTAATGCCTTCTTTGCCTCAGTCTTTAACAGTCAGGCCAGTTATCCCCAGGCTATTCAGCCCCCTGAGCTGGAAGATGGGGATGGATGGCAGAATAAACCCCTCATAATCCATGAGGAAGCAGTTAATGACCTGCTGCACCACCTGGACACTCATAAGTCTATGGGGCCAGGTGGTATCCACCTGAGAGTACTGAGGGAGCTGGTGGAGAAGCTTGCCAAGCCACTCTCCATCATTTATCAGCAGTCCTGGTTAACAGGGGAGGTCCAAGATGACTGGAGGTTGGCAAATGTGATGCCAATCTACAAGAAGGGCTGGAAGGAGGATCTGGGGAACTACAGGCCAGTCAGCCTGACCTTGGTACTGGGGAAGGTTATGGAGTGGTTCATCTTGAGTATGTTCACCAACCATGTGCAGGACAACCAGAGGATCAGGCCCAGCCAGCATGGGTTCATGAAAGGCAGGTCCTGTTTGAACAACCTGATCTTCTATGACCAGGTGACCCAACTAGTGGATGATGGGAAAGGCCATGGGTGTTGTCTACCTGGACTTTAGTAAAGACTTTGGCACCGTCTCCCACAGCATTCTCCCAGAGAAGGTGGTGGTTCATGGCTTAGACAGGCATATTCTTCACTGGTAAAGAACTGGCTGGATGACTGAACCCAGAGAGTTGTGGTGAAAGGAGTTAAATCCAGTTGGTGGCTGCTCACAAGTGGTGTTCCCCAGGGTTCAATGCTGGGGACAGTTCTGTTTAACATCTCTATCAGTGATCTGGATGAAGGGATTGAGTGTACCCTCATCAAGTTTGCAAATGACACTAAGCTGGGTGGAAGTGTTGATGTGCTTGAGGGTAGGAAGGCTCTACAGAGGGATCTGGACAGGCTGGACCAATGGACTGAGGCCAATTGTATGAGGTTTAACAAGGTCAAGTGCTGGGTCCTGCACCCCATGCAATGATACAGGCTTGGCGAAGAGTGGTTGGAAAGCTGCCCAGAGGAAAATGACAGGGGGGTGCTGGTTGACGAGTGGCTGAATATAAGCCAGCAGTGTGCCCAGGTGGCCAAGAGGGCCAATGGCATCCTGGCTTGTATCAGGAACAGTGTGGCCAGCAGGAGCAGGGAAGTGATTGTGCCTCTGTACTTGGCACTGGTGAGGCTGCACCTTGAATTTTGTGTTCAGTTTTGGGCCCCTCACTACAAGAAGGCCATTGAGGTGCTGGAGTGTGTCCAAAAAAGAGCAACAAAGCTGGTGAGGCGTCTAGAGCACAAGTCTTATGAGGAGCATCTGAGAGAACTGGGGTTGTTTAGCCTGGAGAAGAGGAGGCTGAGGGGAGACCTTATCGCCCTCTACAACTACCTGAAAGGAGGCTGTAGCCAGGTGGGAGTTGGTCTCTTCTGTCAAGTAACAAGCAATAGGACGAGAGGAAATGGCCTCAAGTTGCACCAGGGGAAGTTTAGACTGGGTATTAGGAAAAAATTTCTTTACTGAAAGAGTGATTGAGCATTGGAACAGGCTGCCCAGAATGGTGGTGGTGGAGTCCCCCTCCCTAGAGGTGTTCATAAAACGTGTAGACATGTCATCTTGGGACATGGTTTAGTAGGCATGGTAATGTTGGGTTGACAATTGGACTTGATGATCTTGGAGGTCTTTTCCAACCTTAATGATTCTCTGATCTGGCAGAATATCCCTGCTCACAAATGCTGGTGTTATTAATATATAAAGTTCTAGTGTAATATGGATGTGTAACCTGTGAAGGTAGACTTCTTCAAAAAAAGTGAGGATTGTTTTCTGCTTACTGGTTTATTTCATGCAATTCTAATACTTAGCAGTGATGTAATGCTTGCTTGCCATACTTATCAAAGACAGGTAAGTGTTAAGCAGTTTCCCCAAGGCGGAGGGAGCTGGGATGCAAAACAGGAAAAAACTTGTCCAAATTAATGGAGCGGATTGAGAGAAAAAGTTGGAGTAAAATAGAGATCTGAGAAAGGGCAGCATTTCAATACAAGCTGAACTAACTTTGTGGCCTCTGAAAAGTCTTCCAAATATTGTCCCTAACCCCCAAATAATTCTTTTGTGTATTTGACCACTTCTGAAAAGAATTGCACATAAGTTGAGTTATTCATCACATTGGGAATTTGTTACATCTGTCCATATCTTTTTGTAGTTAAACTATTTACCAGACACTCCTGAAATTGTTTCCATATGAGACATGAACATATCTGTAAATAATAAAACACTTAAATATATCATTATTTCTTGTGAAACATTGATTTGATGTATCAGCCTATGCATGTCATAAGGGAATGAAACTAAAGATTCTATGTAGCCCACTAGAGCTTTAGAAATCTTAAACTCTTAAAATAGTGTTATTGTGACAACCTAACAGAAAAAAATGTAATGCTGGTCTGTGGCTCTGAGATTGGAGGAAGTTTTTGTAAGTACACTTTTTGCTCCCACTGCTCTGCTTCAGTCTTAAATGTCTTTTCTCAGTAAAACAGACAGCCCTTTCAGGGTAGCACTTCTGCTCTCATCAAATGCCATGACAACTCCACACAGAATAGTTTTATTACTGGGGAAAAAAAATGTTGCATATTAAAAATATAAACTTTAATTATTTTGTCAGTTTATACTGCACTTTATTTTTGAAAAATGAAGCTTTTATTTTCATCAGTGCTCACTCAGATGTTAAAGGACTCAAGTGTCCTGACTCCTATGATAGCAAAACAGAAACTGCATCCATTTCATACTATAATTGCAGTCTCGTGTAAAGTGATGTTACTCAGTGAATTATTCTACACAACCAAATGTATTTATATTTCTGAACATGAATCTACAAAACCTATGTAACCTTCAGTACAAGGTAAACAAAAATAAAAAAATCCACCCCCCAATCTTTTTATGGAACCTAATTATTCTTATACATAAATGGAAATTTAATTTCTATTACACTGCTTGGTGCAGTCAACTGTTTTGTTATTAATTATAGAACTGTTACTAATGCCCAGGAATGATATTTTAATAAGGTTTAATCTTCTTTTTTCACATTGTAGTGTATTTTATAATTAGGATTTTGTGCCCAACTTTGCCTTTGTAATCTTTATTTACAAATTAAGTGAGCCCTATTTCCAGTAAGTTAGGCATTTATGGTGGGTCTGGACAAATAGAAGTTATTCCTTAGATTGGTACTGGGTGGAAGTTAAGCTAGTTAATACAACAACAACAACAAAATGTTGCTTATTCTGTCTAGAACCTTTCTGAAATGCTCTGTTTCTTTATCAGGCCTCAGTTTTATGTGAAATAATCCTTGTAGCTTTTAAAATATTCACTTTGGCTCCTAATGCACCTTGTCTTATGAGAAAAGCAGTTTTAAAGCCATGAGGAAGGACTACTCATGACTCAGCTGCTCTTACTAAGGCTAATGCTCTTCAGATAATCACTGAAGAATTCTCGTATGGGACAAATAGTTTGCTGCTTCTTCTAAGCTTCTGTTATCGTTACAGGTTGTTATGCTGCAATACCTGTATTTACTAGACTTAAATGTTTTAAAAGAAGTTACTGCTTAAGCCACAGTCTGAAGACTTAGTTCAGTGTGAACAGAAACTGGCAAAATATCAATGAAAAAAATCTATAACTGCTCAAACATTGTAGCTTAGCTACTGCTGCATCTTGAAGCAGTATGTTGCTCCTGGGTTAGTACAACTGAGAAGAGAGATCTTGAGTCAGAGATGACAAGTTGCTTCCCAAGCTTTCTCTGTACTTAAAAGAATCTGTATCTTTTTTTTATTTTTTATTCGGGGTAACCTATGTCTAAAGCTTGCATAGATTTGCGGTCTGGTACAGTGAGATAGCAGATATAATTCCATGGCAAAGCTAGTGACATCTTTCCAGAAGCTGTTTTCTGCATTAAGGATATGGGCAGTAAGGGGATACTTCATGCTTTCATAGTTTGATGTTAAAACAAACATCAAAATGGCCTTTGCATGGATTAGCCTAGATTTATTGATTTTCTGCTATGAATATTTAATGCTTTTATTTTAGGTGCCGTCATTTATTGATGCCTTTCGCCTTGTATATCCAGTCAAAAGGAAGATCTAGTCAGAGAAATGTGTCGCTGCTATCTGCTAATACTCCACCAAAAAAGGGAGGAAAAGTAATTGTCTGCTTTTTGTCTTGGATTCTTTGGGTAGTCATTAGGTAGCAAAAGCAGCCCAATGAGAAGGTAACTGGGGTAGGGTTTAACCCACTCAAGTTCTTATCTGCTAATAGTTTTTATAGTGAGATCCAAGATTTGAGATTCTGTGAACCAGACTCTTCAAGTGTTTCACAGGCTTGTGTTTTATCTTGCTTTTTTTAGAGGCTGCTGCAGGAACTGGGCTGAAAACCACCAGTTATTCTAACTGCTGCAAAAGGGAAGAACAAGGGTGATCTTGTACTGCCAGGCAAATGTTACAAGGAAGCGAACCCCATTCCTTCCTGCTCACTGCCTGTGTGCTATGGCTGCCTGGAGTATAGGAGGGACTGCAAAGGAACCACTGACCCCACTCTCCCTGTTGCCCATGGGCCACTGCCGAGCAGCCTGTAGACCCTTGCCTGTGCAGGTGCTCCTGGTGGCAGCTGCTGCAGCGGGACAGATGGTGGGAGCTGATTAAGCTGCCATTTGCCAAACACTAATAATCTCTTATTCACATTCAGACAGTAGATATTAGTAATTTTAATTTTGGCATTGCATTATGTTATTTACAGATACCTGAAAATCTTTGTCTTAATCACCACTTAAGCTGCACTACAGAATGGTTTTCTCATATCTTCACTCATGTTGAATTAATAGGGGAAAAAAAAAGTAAGGTAAAAGGTCGGGAATTTGGAGTTTCCCATTCCTGGAATGGGAACTTGGAGTTGCAAATGCAGAGAGAGGTAACGTTTTGCAAACAGGAAAGACTAGCAGCTGGTGGCTGCCCTGTGACCAGCCCATGGTCTCAGGGTACTTCCTAGCAGTCAGGTACTGTGTTTGTAAAATAAGCATAGCCATGATTAACAGGCATGTTGGCAGTCTAGTGGAACAGTCAGGGAATACTTATGTAGGTAGGTGATCAATTCAGATCATTAATGGTTCTATTCATTTATAATGTAGAATTTGCTGAGCTGAATCTGGCAGAAGCACGTTAACAAAAAAGTGCCCAGACTCGATACCGCCACTGATATTGCAGGGCTTGCTTTGAGCAGAGAATAAGGACTTAATTCTTCATTACTACTAAATCAATGTAATTCAAAGAAGGGAAAAGCTTAAATATAACACAGATAGCAACTGACACTAGTAAAAATCAGACTTCAGAAATACCATTTGAAAAAATTAAGGAATTGTCCATATGTCCTCTGTGGTATATAAATAATACTTTTAAAATAAGAGTATAGCAAGTATTTAATATGTCGTAACTCTAAGGATCATAATTTTATTAGTAAACATCTCTAGCTGTTTAATTTATTGGTCTGGGGCTTTCCTCCTTTGTACTCCTGTTCTCCTGGTACAGATTTATCTTCCATAACAAGAAAAATACCATAAATAAATTCAGTCATAGGAGAATAAATTGGAAGTAATTTGAACTTCCAAGATTAGGTTCTGCATTTTGGGAACAGTTATGTGTTATGTACTTTGCTGTATAAGGATTTTTGTGCTAGGAAAGGCAATTTGCCTAGATTGTTCCATGTGTATATTTTTGCATATTAATTTGTGCATCTTCTTTATTTTAGATGGGACTCTACTTTTGTTTCTTAAGTCATAGCCACTTTAGTGACATGATGCTAGCGACATGTTATTAAAAGGGTATATATTTCCTCTGCTTTCTGCTAAGGCTTTGGTTTGGTGTGTTAGGCATTCTTTTGCTACAGCTGTTGCCAGACTTGTGGTCCCTCTGCTACATAGGAGATAGCAGAGGTGATTGCTATCACCATGGCAGCTGGTTTTGATCCTGGTCAGCATGAGATGAGTCTTTCTGGTTCTGCCTTAGCTATAACACCAATTATGTGGATCACTTTCCCGCATAAGCACACATGCACCATGGGCTTTCTGTCCTTAAGGACACTAGCTAAAGGTTTTGCAAGGGAATTGTTTGCTCCAGTGCATGAGGGAGAGCCAGTGTCTCACTGAATATATCCATAGTTCTCCAGAAAACACGTGAGTATAGATTGTGAAGTAAACCAAGTGAATTTGAGTGTTGTCATGCCTCCTTCTTGCTTGATAGGAAGTTTTAAACCTAGTCACAAGAAAAAGTTGCCATTTCCAGCCTTTATAAGATCACCAGTTTGTGAATGCAGGTGGTTGCTATTGTGAAGGTGTGTGTGTTCCTATCTGTAATTGGTTAAGTCCTTATAGTACACCTGAACTATGAGTGGTAAGTATGTTGCTGGTCAGCAACTGACTCATAGGGGAACTTTCCAGATTGTCTGCATCTGCTATTAATCAAGTCGAGAGACAGTTTATAAATTTTCTTGATCAAAGAGTAGATTAATCTTAGGCAGAAAAACTTAATGTGCATTCTATGTTCCTGTAGCAGCTCTCATGACACTCAGTTCTTGTAAGCCACAGTAAAAATGTCAAATATAATCCAGCTGTCAATAAGCAAGTTCCAGCTGCTTGATCACAAATTATATTTTCTTTGAAATACTTTCTCTGAGACCAAAAGCTGTTTTCATTATCCAGATACACTTGGGTATTAGTGGAGGGTAAAAAAACCGATTTCATAATGTAATACCAGCAAAGTTGACTTGGCAAAGTAGTAGCTTTTTTAATTTCATAGATACTTTAAAAATTAAACAAAAATCATGTTAATCCTGCTTGTACAAGCTCCAATGACATTAGATATTTCCATTATTTATACATAGCATCTTACAAAAATGGCTAAGCTTACTGGTTACAAAACTAAAAATTTCAGAGATGGATTGTAATTTCTTTCAAATATAAAGGGGGAAGTAAAAATCCTTAACAATAACTTGGCAGTTGAAACCATGTAACTTTGAGTTAGAATATGGGCACTACTTCTTTTTATTTAGCTTTTATTTGTTACAAGTGTGAGCACTGGAGAACATACCAAAAGAAATGCTTCATATATTGATGTCTTCAGTAAAGACAGGGTGCCTTTCAGACTAGAAATAGCAGTCTTGGATGTTTCTTGGCAATCACAGGGTATTTGTTTCAGTTCACAGACAAATTGTAAATAAAAGTAGTGAACCGTCGTTTCCAGGAAACCATGATTTAACTGTCTGTTTCAACCTTAAATTTCTACAAATATATGTAAAAAAGAAGTGGAAGAGTTGCTCTGCATCTAAAACTGTCTATAAAAGGAAGGAACTTTTACTTTCACGTTAATAATTTAGCAGTTAGGTGTATAGAAATACCTATGTTTCCTCCTGCTTGAAGGAGAAATTAAATTTAGAGGTTTTTTCCTGTATAATACAAAACTTGATCATCTTTAGCTATGAAGGTTATTAAAAACTATACAAATAATTTTCATTATATAGCTGTGACATTCAAAATATCCATTGGATTTTTCTTTAAGCAATCAAAAGTAATTAAATTAAATTATGATTATATGTATAATGGTGATGATTAAAAATTAAATATGCAGTTTAAGCTCTTTCATGAAAATTTACTCTTAATGAAAGTATTTTTATGTTCATAACATAGTGCGACAATGAAAGTCATATACAGTAATGAAATGGCAATACCAGGCAGTTTTGAAGGGACTGAACTTTTGGAATATTTATATGAGTAGGGTGTATAGCTATTTAACACTAGATATTAACTTTTAATATGGACTTGGGTGACAGTAGCACTATCTTATTTGTGCGTTTCTCTTGAGACCAGATCTGCAATAAGTTCTAAATGTGTTATAGAGCTTGTGACAGAAGCTGATTCAGCCCATGGAGACAATAATGGGATCTGCATCCTTCAAGTAGGGGAAAATTTCAAACTAAAAGTAATAGGTGTTGGATATCTTCACAAGATCCTAGAAGACGAGGCCATGCTTTTATAAGAAAGATGGGGACAAACTTTTTAGTAGGGTCTGCTGCGATAGGACAAGGGGTAATGGTTTTAAACTAAGAGGGTAGATTCAGACTAGATATAGAGAAGAGGTGGGGTTTTTTCTACAATGAGGGTGGTGAAACACCAGAGAGGTGGTAGATGCCCCATCCCTGGAAACATTCAAGATCAGGTTGGATGGAGCTCTGAGTAACTGGATCTGGTTGAAGGTGTCCCTCTTCATTGCAGGGGGATTGGGCTAGATGACCTTTAAAGGTCCCTTCCAACCCAAAATATTCTGATTCTTGATTCCTTACAATAACCTTGCTTAAAAATTCAAGAAATGAGCCTTGAGTCAGCCTATTGATATGACCAGTCTGAAAATCTTGCCTTAATGTGAGGATGTGCTTTTTCCAAGTTTGAGAGAGATCTTATAAAGAAGCTGAAGTTTATTGAAAAATAATTGACTTCATTGTGGCTTTGACTTTACTGTGGTTAACTTGGGTGGTCCATTTTAAGAGGACAATTAATAAAGGTAAATAAAAACTGTATTTTTTTTCTCACTGATAGTCCTAATTTTTCAAGAAACAAGTCAATGATACTTATATCTATCACTAATAGACTATCACTAATCTTGACATGACTTCTGTAAATTCATGCAAGGGGCATTTTATACTGTTTACAAATTTAAATCCTCTTTTTTCTCCTAGCAAGTTTAATTTAAGAACTGATAAAAACAATACAGTTTCCATACCTTTGGAGATGGCAAACATACTGTAGGTATTGTTTCTGCTCTACTTCATTTGGCTATGTTACAGGTTGAAAACCTTTGGGGTCCTCAACATCATTGCTGTTGCATCTGGTAAAGTATTACCTTCCTTGTTTTGCATAATGAGAAGAGGAGGAACAAACTTTGATGCAGGTGTCAGCCATTAAGATTCTTAAATATCTGTGTCTCTTGGCAGTATCTCCACAGACCACACACAAATTGCTCCTGCCTCTTCTGATGTTTCTCTAGAAAGTTACTGGATAAAATATTTGGATTGTGGAAGTATTATCTGACCATTTTTAAACAAATCTTTATTGTAATTGAATTCTGAAGCAGGATTTCTCCTTCTTTGTTTCATTTAATGGAAACCTGAGGAGTTCACAGTGTGCACATTCAAATTTAGAAAGAAGAATTTTACTGAAACTTAAATTTCAGGTTTCATCAGGGAGTTTTACTCCTAGGCCAATTAAACAGTATCACCAGAATTCAAAAGAAGTCATCAAGGCGTTGCTAAATGTTAGGTCTACTGTTAATAAACTTATTGGTTGTATCCATAAGGCCTCTGGTTAAAATGGACTATTTTTTTTTTCACTTTGGTCACTACATATTTTGATATTTATTGGAAAGTAATAGTTAAACATTAGATCTTATTTTTGAGATCACTGGAAGAAAGATATTTCAGTAAAAAATTGAAGGCTGCAAATCCCTTGCACAGGTCACTAGTTAGGATGTATTTGACAGTAACTTTTGAAAATGTTTTGCTTCTAGAAGTAAAGTGTATAAATACCATACGGTCTCAGCAAGATGGTGGTCATTGAAAAAGGATATGGGAGTTTGAGGTCCATCTTAGACTTTAAGGGAGATGGAAATTCTTCATGTATTTCAAGTACATTACATGCATTCACTACATTGTGTGAGCCCAGTCAAAGAATGCAAAATCATATAACACTCATTTCTGCCTAATTCCTGTCACCAATATTTTTAAATGATCACATGCAGACCTCATTTGTAAAGTTTTATATGTGTATGAAATTAAATTTATATGAGGAATTAATATACACCAAAAGTTTTTACTAACATTGATTTCACAAAGAAATTGCACTGCTTTGTTAGTGGTCAGTCATAATCTTCAGTCCTCTTGGAGTATTGGAATTGGAACATTTAAACTGATTTAGCATCTAGAGTGTATTAGTACTCATAACAAATTTGTCCAGATTTGGCTAGAATTGGGGAAACAAGCAGAGGTTGGTTGGACACATGAACCATCTACCTTTGAAGCATATTTGAGGACAGACCATCTCTGTGTTTTTCATATTGTGCTTAGTTTCTCTAAACAAAAACTGTTTGCCTGAAATTAATTTATAAACCTTTGAGGAAAAAGGTTAGGTTAACAGCAGTGTAAATCCTCATTTAAACTACTACAATGAAGCTAGTCATATTATGTTTGTAGGGATTCCCCCTTTGAGAATAAACACAGTGATATTGTCCAGCATGAGTTGCTGATTTAAGAGTGAAACAATTATTTTTTACAACAACAAAGAACACTGATTTCACCTATGTTCTATCCAATTGAAAGACCAGGGGTTGCACGTTTTCAGATATTCTGTAGTGATTTAGCACCTTTAGCAGACCTCTGTGTGGTCTACTACGCAGTGAATAGAGAAGTACAGGGTAGAGATTAACAAAAGAGATTTCACTGTCTAAGTTGTCTACAAATACCTGTTTTTTTTTCTAGCAAGACTTGAAAACATTTTTATTAAACATGGGAGTACTTTGAGGGTTTTTTGTGAAAAGAAGTAAAACTAAATACAGTGGACTCTACATTCACACACTATTGTCTATTCAAAACAATAATAATAAATTGGACTATTTATTCTCTAATGGAATTATGTAACAATGCTTTACCTCTCTGCATGTAAATACAGATCATGCAATGACTGAACTCTCATTAATTAAAGGTTTAACTGCGTTATCCATCAAATATTTGCAGGAGCTCTTATTCTGACGTAGTCACTTCTCTGCTAACACTTGTTATGGTTTCATCTTCCCAGTACATTGACAGGAGGAAATTAAACAAAGGCTTTTCTAAAGGTTAGTTAATTACAGATAATAAATTCTGTTTTGCAGATGTAGACTCCCAGGTGATTTAATTTTCCAACAAAGCGTATTGAACCAGTAAATTAAAGCTTACCTTTTATTTGCAGTGTTAAATTTCCAATCAAATTAAAAGTGACGGAATAAGGAGGAGGCCCTTTGCATTTCTCAGTGTGCTTCATCTTACATGACAACTTGTAAGAGATCAGTAGCTCATTTGCTATTTAACTTACACTACACAGTCATTTGAATGGCATTAAACAGTATTGGGAAGTAAAGCTATCTCAATTAGACAAGGTACTAAGATTAAGAGAATTTAACATCTGTTTTCATTTTGGCTGAAGTCTGCTTTCAGGCCTTGAGCCTGTTGCTTTACCTTTCTAGAACTCTGTTTCCTCAATAAGTGAAGTTGGGATAATGAATATCTTGGGAAGGACTACACCATCCAAGGATGAACATAGGCACTGTAGAAGTGAAGAATTTTAGTTAAGAAGTCTTCCCTTGATTCTACTTGATTAACAAACTGTTTTAGCACAACTAGGGTGCGATGCATAAGAACAAAAGAATTAGTCCTGCTGAAGCATTACAGTAGAGATCTTGCATTTGGGTGATTTATTTAAAATTGAGCAAATGTTCTGAATCATTTGAAAATGGAAAAAGTTTGTAGATACGTGTAAAGATTCCTGCCAGTTCTCTTGGGGTGTTTCAAATACACACTATATTCTCCTAACTCTTGGAGAGGTGAGTGTTACCTTCTCTGTATTCTTAGTATGTGTCTTTTCCTAGACTCAATTAATGCTTGCTCAATCCATGACAAAGCATAATTTACTCCACCTGACCTCAGGCAATAACCCACTGAAGGTGCCTATCACCTTCCACTGTCCCTGGAAAGGTTCTAGGGCAACTAGGTTCCTAGCTTATAGGAGAAGCTGGGAGTAGATCTTATTTTTGAGTCCCCAGCTTGATTGCTTGTTTTTCTAACTGGCTGCACTATTAAAAATGTTACTTAGTGGGACTTGTTCACTAAGTGAATCTGAACCTGTAGCACTCAGACTCATGAGCTACACCTGTGTTGGCTGACAACTGCGTGAACAAGGACATGAACACTGGCAGCATCTTTGGGGTTGGGGTCGAGAGTTGCTTTCTCTGGACTTACACATAATTATGTAACTTAGACATAAATATAACTTTGAGCGTCTTAATCATAGCTGTATCATTCCAGGCTTTAGTAATGAGCTTTAGTTCTTGGTAACTCTACAACTAATTTGTGATAAAATTCACCATATTGAATACTAACGAAAACTAATTGTAAATTACAAATAATTTGTAGTTACTTTTGGTGATACAGATAGAGCATCACTTTTGTACTTATTTATCCTCTTTAAATAGGACAAAATGGAGTTGTCTATAGATGCTGGGCTACAGCAAAAATAGCAGTTGAAAACATTTTTTTACATGCACTTTTTATTAGGTTCAGTGAAAAGCATTCTAGGCGTGTACTATCTTTATAACATTTCCTCTTGCATCTGACATACCTAATTTATATGGTGTCATGGCCTCAATTTTCTGTCTCTAAACATTTTTCTTTATTGAGGATAGGCAATAAATAATTTTAAGGGAATGCATCATGGTTAATGATGAAAAATTGTATTTATTAAAAGCTTAATTAGATTTAAATGACAAAATCTTTTCCCTGTAATTCTCATATTTTTTTAACAATGTCTGCCAATTAAACATGACTGATTCCTGTAATGTCAGGAAACAAAAAGTATCATTCGATATTTTGATACAACACTTGGTGCTGTTTTCACATCCCTGAAAAGCTTAACAAGAATCAAGGTGCTGCCTTTATTAATGCTCACAGGCAATTTTTGTAACAAAAGGGTGGAAATTACTCCAACTGATGCTGGGTGAGTGTTTGTACTCGCTCCAGGATGTTTTCTGCTCTGTTTTCCATCTATTCCTTCAGAAAGATAAAAGCACAAGGAGCCTGGCAGGGAAGCTTGTGCTGCCTGTCCGTTTGTAAGCAAACAGATCATGCTTCACAGCCGAGTGAAAGCTAGAGGCTAGTACCAGGCTAATCAAACCTACCAAAACCATGCCATTATTCTGAGAGTTCAGATGAGGGAAGCCTAGGCAGGTGAAGGTAGTACACACAGAAGGGACAAGGATGCAGACAGCAGCTGCTGCATGTCCAGTGCAGGGCTGCAGATTGCCTATGAGGATGAGCTGCGAGAAGGGCATGGCAGGAAAAGGCATCTGGGAAAGGGTGAGGATGGAATGAGGGAATTGCGTACTAAAGGCAGCTCTGGGAAGGAGCTTTTTGCTGTTGTGTCTGTTACCGCCTTTGCATGTGAAAGCATTGGCTTGCTTTGACAGAAGCAGGTAGATGATTCCGTGATTCAGTTGCAGTTTGTGGTACCAGTATTGTTACAAGCAAAGCCTGCAAGTCAAACTGAATTGTGTAGCGCCTTTTGTGGTGCGAACAAGAGAGGGCCAGGATGGAATTATAAAACGGCTCTTGCGTTTGAGCCCAAAATAGGGTTTCAGTGTGTGTTTCCAGAGCTGAAAATAGTATTCCCACTGCACCAGCTCAGGAAAACAAACAAAAGATAGAGCTCATAGGTGCTAATAAAACTGTCAAATGCAAAACCAAGTAAAAGCATTCTGAAAAGTACAACAATAGATTTGCATACTTCATTAAAAGATAAGAACTTCCTTGCTGAAATAATAACAAAAAAATCTTTATTTCAAATAGGAATGTTGTAGTTCTTTAGGGTAAAGGGCCCTAGTATAATATCTAAGAGCAGATCTACCACAGGAAACTATGTGAGTAGAAGGTGGATAAATGCTTAAATTAAGTAGTTGATACAGATTTTTTTCTGAAGACTGCTTTTCCAGCAGTATCTGTGGTGTGCTTAATTGTTTTGATATAACATCCCATTAAAAGAGCATGTTGCTGTAAAAATGTGGTGTTAATTTAATAACTTTGAAGAAATACATTTTAAATTACTAAATCATTAATTATTCTCATTTTCATGTGGAGTATTGACTTTAAGCTGGGTTTAGTTCTGGGACTGTGAAGGCTCATCAGTACATAGTTTGCAGTTTCTGTGTGCGTGTGTATGCCTTTTGTCTCTGCTTCAAAGACTGTACGGTAACAAAGCTGCTAGCAACCTTATGAAGGAATTCATATTATCCTCATCACCTCCTCTCTTAGTGTTATATTTGTTATCCTTAATGTTATAATATTCTACTTGTATATATGCATACATATTCTGCATTAATATTTTATTAACTCAAACTCATTCGTTCACTTCTTTTTTTTCTGCTTTTCTTATATATTTTGAATCATGCAGGAATACAGTAGAAATGGAAGGGGCTTGCCTTTCTGAGGAATTACTTGCTTTTTCTAGCTATGTTATAGGATATCTGTGTGATAAAATATTAATTCTCCTTATAAACTCTATCCATTTTCAGTCTCCCATGGCTATAATAACTCTTATTGCCATGAATGTATTAATCAACAGTTAGATCAACTGGATGGTCTATGAACACCTTGCAGTTTTGTTGTTCCCTTAATTCATAAGGGCTTGGCATGTGGGTCTATTATTTGCCATTAGATAGCTCATGATCTTTCCTGTGTAACTACTACTTGGGATGATGTAATGTATAGTTTAAACACTTAAGAGATATCAAATACTGGCAATGGCAGCTTATTGTAATGCCTGAACAGCTGAACAAATAAGCAGTGATTGTCATCTTTAAATTTGAAATTTCTGCTTTCAAAACAGTGATTTTGCTATAAAAGTGGTGACAGAAGAAACTGCAGTTCCCCAGTTCAGGCTCAAGGGAGGAGGGAGAATCCCACAAGGAGTGGGGGGGTTTAGTCACTGGACACAAGTACGAACTCTCATTTAGATGCACATAACTGAAATTGCAGAATGGACCTATCTGGTCCTAGAAACACATGCAAAAGAGTAAGTATATAAAGCATTGGGGCTTGGTCTGCTATGGGGATGAAAACCTGGGTTTCAGAAACTAATTTTGTTTGATATTTGACTTAAAATTGTAATGGATAAACAGCATTTAAGTACAGACAGCTGCCCTTGTTCACGTTTGCAAAGACAATGAAAGTGTATATCACAGTGGTTCAGTTCTGCAGGATCTCCTTTTTTAAGCTGCAGCTTATCTGAAGGCAGGTTTTCACTCCTCATCAGACACTGCATGGCTGTCAGAGAAGGATGTGATTATTGCTGATACCAGCCCTGCACTTCCATTGATGCAGCTTGCAGAACACTGCACTAATTGGGACTCTGGCCTCTTGCTTTCCCCAAAGCATAGCTTTAAGTTAAACCTAAGCTGTAAGCTACCTCAGACTTGCTGTAAGAATAGATGCCATCAATATCTAGACCAGTGCAGCTCCCAAAAGAGGATATGTGAGTTCCTAATGCTATCCCTCTGTTTATTCCTCTGGATTTTGTGAAATATTAGGTTGCTGAGGTGATGTTTTTCCTGTTCTAATTAACCCTATGTTGACACCAAATACTACTTAGAAGATAAGTAGACACCAGAATCTGCTGACACCAGATGATAACATTACCTTTCTGGTGCTTGCTAAATACTGTAGGTGCTGGAGCTTGCACTGGGGAGAGCCGAGCAAGCTGCAGGGCACGCAAATGCTCTTTCACGGGCTGCTGTATTCAGGGCTCTGAAACGGGAGCTTTGGAGGAGAATGGCACATAGGAAGCGGCTGACAAAGCTCTTTGCTGGTGTCCCTCTTGCAGTCCTCTGCCAGGGTGAGCCATGTTTGGCACAGCGGTCAGGATGCCTACCTTACATGCAAAAGGTGGCTCTGCAAAAAGTCTCCCAGCAGCACTGATGACAAATACCTCGGGGTATTTGTACAGAGTAAGGAGCTGGCCACTCCATTATTTGTACCAGGAGTAGCTGAAAAAGTCATGGGGTGGGCAGATGATACCTGGGAGGACTGCAGCTGAAATTATTGTGGGAGGTCTGGTGAGGAGGTGTCCCACTCTGGAGGGATGTGTCTGCTGAAAGGGACTTGTGTTTCTGTTTTAATTGAAACTTAAGAAAGGGCAGGGAGTCTCACTTTACAGAATCCCGAGAGCTAATTGAGGGGCTGTCATTTGTAATGCTATAGAACTGACTGCTTTTACAGAGCCCTGAATGCTTATGTAAATCCCCAACGTGGTATATACCAGTAGGGAAGGACCTCTGGAGTTTGCTGCATCTAACTACCCTAAAATTTAGGGTTATAAATGTGGGGGTTTTTTTGAGTGAGGAGAAATGGAGATCAGTCTGAATATCTGTCGTTATTTGAAAGCTCCCTAGAATCTGAAGGTTGGAATAAGTAGAATTCCATTTGTCACTGAATTTTGAGAGTTGTTTTGTTTAAGTACAACTAATGGTAGGGTTATTTTTTGGGTAGGAATAATATGCGCTGCCGAGACTGAATAAGGGGTGCGTCGCAGAATTTTCTTTAATTCTCTGACATTGGTTTCACTAGATTGAGGAACTTATCTGAAAGGTCAAGAGTGCCTCAAGAGAGGCAATTTTCCGAAACCTATTTTTATGTTTTCTTTATAGGACTTAATGGCTCTGAATTTTTCTTCCATAAAAGACAAAGGTATTGCACATACTTAACTAAACTGTGTTGGGGTTTTTTTGTTGTTGTTTAAAAAGCTTGTTTTCATTTGGGTTCTCATGGTGAGAGAAGATTTAAGGAGATCCATGTCAAACCTTTCACTGACTATAGCCCTGTCACAAGCTCTGTGATTTCTCGAAATTGGGTGTCCCTGACTTAGAACAATATCCTAAATCTTAGACATTCTTTGTGAAAGTAAACAGAATTTTGACCCTCAAAGACCTGAACTGGGCTGTGTAGAAAAGCAAGCACTAGAAAGATGTCCTACTTAAGTGTTCAATAGGAGATTGGATCAGCAAACTGGCAAAATTAATTTGTCAAAGTATGTCTATCCATATGGAGTATTTAAGAATTTTCCAAACTCCAGCAGTCTCTACCAAACACAAGCATTATGATGAATTAGTAATTTTGGAAAAAATATTTAATTTCTCCTTTTTATCTGACACTGATATTTAATTTGTGAGATTTATGGGCATCTGAGGATGTAATCATCTCATGATTATTTTGACACTTACAGCAATCAGTTTTGGTCATGTTTCTACTAGCAATTATATTATTCTTGAGTCTAACCCTTTAATAACCCTGCTCAAGAGCACAACTATTTACTAATTGGATGCTGCAAGTTATTTCAAGTAATTTTCTAATGGGACATTGAAAATGAGATCTGATCAATAAAATACAAGCACAGACAATTTGGTTTGTCATTGAAAAACTGACTTTCTGAGTGACAAGAATTATAGATTTTCTTGTAGGCAGGAAGAAATCTGTTATAACAAGGTGAAAAGTAATGATTATTGGACACCAGAATTTAATGAAGTTGGGAATTAATGTAGGCATATGGCACAACAAAGAATTAATTTTAAAATGTTATTTCAGTAAGTAGCACTTCGAATGTTTGCTCTTGATTAAGCGTTTTTTTTTTATTACTAGCAGTCAGGATTCAGGAGAAAACTTTTCTCTGTATATAGTGATTTCAGAATGAGAATTCTTGTGAAATCATCTAATGATGTTTGTCCCCTGAGGCCAAATTAAATCCATGACTGGGAAATTAGAACACAGATTTGAGGTTGTGCAAGTAAAATTGTTTTAGAACATCAGAAGGGAGAATGAATTTATTTGTTTTGAAAGGCAAAGTAAAAGAACAAAAGCAAAACAGAGCTGCACATTTTATGGGATTGTTTACTTGATCTGTTATTATATTTTTCATTAATGCTAATAGTAAAGGCGCATAACTTTGTCCTGTTTTAAACTTCTTTGAAACAGGACAGTACTTGTCAGAATGGCTGTTAAATAGTAATTGAACAAACACAACTGAAATGGGACTTACTGTATGTAAAACTTATGGAACTTACTGGGTAATGAAATGACAGATGCAAGTATTTACTTTGTTTTCTAGACCTGTTTGAACAAGTATTTAGGGAAAATGTAGTAATTCATGTCTGCCAATGCCACATAATTCTGTACAGTTTAAGAAACCACTTAAGGTACAGTAGAAATGAAAAATCAAATTCCAAGAAACACTATTTTGGTACATTATTCGCAAAAAATTTTGCTCGTGGAATTGGAATGATTTTATGTTGCTTAAACCATACACAGGATTTTTTCCCCCATGTACCATTAGCTAAATCTATACCTCCTCCACACTTATGCTCAAATTCAGTCTGTTGTTAATCAGGCAGCTTCTAAATTTCACATTTTTTAAACATCTGACATAGCAGTTTTAGTTGCTTAATGTGTTTGTGTGATGCTCATGTTACAATTATATGGTGATATTTTCTGGGGTTCCAATCTAATATCATGGCAGCATATTTTTTAGGCACTAGTCTGCTATGGGTGAGATTAATCAGGGCAATGTTTGTAACTGTGGGCTGTTGCCCAGCTCTGATAATGTTTTAAAAACAACTGTGTCTGGAAACTCTATCCCCCTGATCAACATGGCTCAAACCACCTTAAAGTAATTTCTAAAATATGGACCTAACCAGTAACTATTTGTCAGTTAATGACCAAGTCTTTGCTATCTTAACTTCACAGAAGCACAATCTTTGCTATTGCTTCATTTTTATTGAACTTTGGGGTAACTTCTACAAAGTTAGCACTAAAAGTTAACTTGCAGTATGCATATTTGTGAAAACTGCTATATGTAATCCCCTGTTTGTCACAGATGTAGATATCTGTATAACAAATACAGGAAATGAAAGGAAACAAATGTAAGGGAAACAATTTAAGAAAAAAAAAAAGCTGCTTTAAAAATTAGTGTCATGCGTCATCTCACAGTGTAACAAGTCAGAACAGTTTTTACTAAACCTCCTGGGTTAAAGCTCCTTAATTAAAATTTCAATTAAAGGAATATGACATTGTAAGTCAACTTGAAAGGTTCCTTTTGCACTTTGCTGCATGCTGTAACTTATTTGTCAAGATGTGTTATTTGGCTTTCTAAATGTTAATGATTTGCATGATTGTCAAAGACAGTTGACTGTGAAAGTTATTGTTAAATATAGAAATTCAGAAGTATTGCTTTATGAAGCTGCCTTTTACTTTGAGGGAAATTGAAGTGGTTTTTACCCATCAACATTTTCTTCCAATGCAAAGAACTTCAAAACAATGCTTGTAATTTGATTGTTCCATCTGGGCCATTACACATTTTACAAATTGAGTTGGTCATAATTTCACATAACTGTTTGCTTCCTTATGTAAAAAGGGTTCTTCTCTGTTCTGAGAAATGCCTTCCAAATATTCATATTACTGTCTTTCAACATTTCTTTGATTTTTTTATTTTTTATTTTTTTTTTAACCTTTGAAGGTCTGATCCATAACTCTTAAGTGCCTAAGAATTACCTGTCTGTTATACTTGTTTTGTAGCCTGGAAAATGAGAATCTATGCGTTAGAATCTTCTCTGATAAAATGTTTTGTTTTTTTTTTTTTTCAAGCCTACACAAAATCTAAGTATTATTTGTATTCAGATTAGAGGTTCAAAGTTGTTCTCCTTTGCCTTGCTGCACAGGAAACTGTACAAAATGAGTGTTGCATGCTCATTGTTATTTGATTAGACATGTAATAGTCTTCCTTTCACCTTATCAGCCCCAACTTCCTTGCAATTTTCTTTGTATCAAGAACTAATCTTGCATTCTTGCAAACAACTACCTCTTGCTTCTATTGTCTTTCAACATTGGTCAGCTTTGTTCTTCATGTTTATATTGTCTTAATCTTTGGTATTCTGTTGTATAAATAATATTGTAGATGCCTAATAATGGGATTTCATTTTCATAGTACAGATCTCTGTACACCTTCTGCACAGAATTTTTACATGCTGCACCCTATAAAAATCTTTTGATTAGTGGATTCTGAATAAGCATTACAGTGTTTGACCAGTATTGTTTCTATAGCAGTAATCAAACCTATACTAATCACTGATTGTTGTAGCTGGTTTGGTTTGGACAGTAGACTAAAAAAAAAATTGAACAGATCTTTCTTTTTCAGGGATTTTTTAAAAGAAAGTATCTACATTTAAGTAAATGTAACGTTTATCCGAACAGTTTCAGGAAAAAAAACCCCACCAAATCATTTTTATATTTTTCATTTCCTTGACAAATTTTGTCAAGTAACTTGAAAAATTGTCTCTGGATACCAATGGATTTGGAACTCTACACACATGGTTTGGCAATCAAATACTAAAAAAATTGCCCTGTCATCTAAGTAACATACTGACACACAGGAAGTCATAGTCACCCAGGTTGGAAGGGACCTCAAATGATCACATTGTCCAACCTTTTGTGAGAAAGAGAGCCTAGATAATCTCATCTAGCACCCTGTCCAATTGCATCTTGAAAATCTCCCATGATGGGGAGTCTAGCATATCCCTGAGGAGGTTGTTTTAGTGAATGATTGTTCTCAACGTAAAAAACCTTCTTTCTTAGTATCAAGATAAAACCTCTCACGGTGCAACTCGTACCCTTTGCTCCTTGTCTTCATTTGAGTCCTTGTAAAGGGATCCTCATGAAGAGAAGGTGCACATTCTTCTAGTGGAGCAACTAAATAAATGATGATAGATGTGTAATTTCTGTCACCTTTCAAAAAGTGTTTTCTATTATTTGTACTATTGAAAATATAATCATGTGAAAGATGTAAATGCTGCCAATTCTCAGCTTTAATGCTTTTCTCAATGCTTCTATATGACTGTGAAAATTACACGTGTAGCTCTTGTAGTTGAAAATCTGAAAGATAGTTCACAGAACCAGAGAGGACATAAAATGATCCTTAAAATTACCATTTTAAAACGTCCTGAGTTTAAAAGTCATGTGTATTTTTTCTTTCTGAATGATTGAGCCTGCAGGCAGTTTTTCAGTTGTGATCACTTACAGAAGTACTTCTTGTTATCTAATCGACTGTGACAGGAACAATTTGACCTATTTTACCATGGGAAACCATAACAGGTTTATTTCAGATTTTATAAAGTACTGAACTCTAAAGAAAAAAGACCATATCTTATGTATTTCTATTCCTGAGGGTGGATCCTTTGAAAGTAAAAAAAGAGCAGACCATTTGAATGAACCAGCTAGTGATAAATTTCTGTAATTGGCAGCATATTGCATAGGAGTTTAAAACTTGTATACAAGTTTAAAAAAAGTGAAGATGTGCTTCTGTATGATTTTATCAACACCGCTGGGCAACTGTTCAAAAAGACACTGTTATGGGGAATTAAGAGAATCATCACTTGAGTTTCCAGCAGTGATGTTCTCATAGTAAACCTCTTCAAAATTATATATGTAGATGAAGTTATACATTATGGATATAGAGTAGTTTGAGTTTCAAAACATTCTGTGTTCAAATGAATTTACGTAGTCTGGCTACTTTGTCCTAAATTAGTCCTACATAATCATGTGCTATACTTCAGTGACAAAAAGAAGGATTTATACTGATGACCTGCTACACACAAAGAACTGATTATCTGAACTCAGTAATCCTCATGATGTAAATAATAGTTCGGTTTTCAATTATGCTAACATTAACATATTTGTAAGTTTCCAAACTAACTTCATGGCTGAGCTTGCAAAATCAGTACAGGTATTGTAAACTTTTCTGCATGTGCTTAACTTTGGGAGCTTGAATAGTTCCACTAAAAATAATGGAAGTATTGCTGAGCTTAAAATTAATTGAATTCATGTACATTTAAAAGACAGTGGCTGAAATGCTCTATCTGGCAAAATCTTGCTCTTGGAAGCTGCCTTCATAAAGAAAACTGAATTCTTCAAGGTTTTTTGGGGGTGGTTGGGGAATTGATGTTGCTATCAACTGATAGTTGTGATGCTACATCCATTTTCTGATACTTTTTCCCATTATAAAATAAATAATCTCAGTTCCTTCACAATTAGAAGAAGATTTTTCATACTCAGTTGACACGTGGTTTAGTTTCCAGAAATTTTCTATGATATTTTTACCTGTGAATAAACTTTTTCATTTTTCTGTTTTTCTCACTACACTTAGTGCTAAAGCCTCAATTCCTTCCTTCATTGTAAACTGGAAAAAAAAACCAAACAATTTTAAACTTTGATCAAGATGACCAGCAACTTTGAATCAACTCTGATTATTTTTTTTAAGCATTATTTCATTGAAGTCACATGTGAGTAACTCACATTACTGTTTGTGAAGAAGGTTTTTGAGCTTACCTGTTATTTTCAAACAGCTTTTAAGGTTCTTATTCAGTTTTTCAATAGCAATTTTGACTGTGAAATATACATTTATTTTTGTCAAACTGTAGTCCCTGGTATAGAGAAAAAGGATTATACTAGTGTGTTTTTAAGTGCAAATGACCAGCTGAAAATATATATATATATATGTGTTTAAATCAAAGCTTTATGAAGTGAGAAATATGTTTCCAATAGAACTTTGAATATTTAGGGCTCTTCATTCTAAAGCAGATAAGCAGCTTTCCAGTGAGTGCTTAAAAGGAGCACAAAAAAGAACAGAGGAGATAGGTGGTGGTGAAATTTTTCTGAGTTTCCTCCTTGTGCTCAAAGCTTAAACATTATTCTGACTACTGGTGGGAAGAAAAGCATATGCTTTTCCAGGCTGATATATTTTGAAGATAGAATCATGGTACCTCTATCTCCACTTGCCATGCTGGGAGTAGGGCAGGAGACGTTAATCAAATTCAATAGACACAGGCAATTCATTATCCCCATTTTATAGAGGAAAATAAAGCAGAGAGAGGAGTAACACGCTTAGTCAGGTGGCTAATACTAGAGGTGGGAATAGAGACTGAATATCCTCATGTCTAGTCCAGCACTTTAAATGCTGTCTGCAGCTCTTTCTGTGGTGGCTAGATTGTATTCTTTTTGACAGAATAAGTTATTTCAGTCAATACCAGGAAGTAATGATTTCCAAGTTTAAGGGTGTTTGCTTGATTTAATTTTGAGAGGTATTACAATGGGAAATGTCTTCCTAGTATTTAAAAAAAAAAAATAGAAATGATAGAAAAAAATTTGAAAGCAGCTACCAAAGTGACAGCTTCCTCCAAGACCTGAAAATGGGTTCCTGGTTTTTATTTAAAGTAATGATTTTTTTTTTTTAGAAATGTTTATAGAACCTGTAAATAGCAAATTCTTTTCCTCTAAAATGTACTATATTTTTAAGCGTTTTCTATTGAAACTACCGATCTCTTTCAAAAGTTCATGCATTTTCAGGTCTTGGAGAAAGCTGTCACTTTGGTAGCTGTTCACAGACAACTGTGAATATTATGAGAATATTGGTAGGCTTGTGTGGGGCATGTTCTTTGTCAAGTGGTAATGGCTGTTCAATAACTCCATCTGAAATACAGGAGTGATACTTTTTTGTAAGATTGAGAACTGCCTACTCCATTTCTACTTACCTCTTGTAAATAAAGGTAATAACACTTCAGAGCCTGAAGAAACAGGGTGATTTCATCAGGGGACTCTGTTTAAAAAAAAAAAAAAAAAAAAAAGTATGCCTAGACCTGCCCTCTGGAAGGAGTACCTCAAAGCTGCTGAGGGCTCTCAGGAGAAGCCTTATCACAGGAACAAATGTGGTAGAAGGTGTCACGAGACGTGTGATGGAAGTCCCAGGTGTGCACTACTTCCATGCTATTAAAACCAAAATGAACTAGCTAACACAATCCTTACTTGAAAACCAGAATAACTGGAGAGATCTGGCAAACTGATAGTGCTCTACCAGCCTAGGGCAAGTGCAGACTAAAGCAGAATCTGGAAATGAAGGAATATGAATATATTGACAAAAGCAAAGACTGGGAAAGAATAATACAGAAATAGAGACACTCCCCCTGCTCCACTTAAATATGAATTTATAACAGACTAAGCATGCTGTGTGATGAACTGTGGTGAAGATGACTTGTTAGCATAATTCATTCCTGATGTTAACATTGATCTAATTTTGTTTTTCAAGGTTGTTAATCTAATAGACACACATTAAAGGAAACACAAGGTTCATACCACATAAAGAATATTATTATTATTTTTCAGGAAGTCAAGCAGGTTTTGTAATGTGATAAGGCATACCAAGTTTCAGGAGGACTCTGCCGATACAGCTTTGTAAATAGTTTCTGTAAGTGAAAACAGCATTGACATAAACAAAAATTTTTGGTGCAACCTGATGAATACACAAAAACCCAAGAAAACTGCAAGCTGAGGGACTGGATACTTGAGGGATCTTTGCGATTTTATATGAAGGAGAATGAGTCGAGTGGGATGTACATTCCATGATGTGGCATGAAAAGTTTATCTTAAAATAATCCTCATTCAAGTTCCCATGAAGAATGACCTACTTACTAGCATGGTCCTCTTCAAGAAGGGACCATTTGATTTTGTTAGTCAGATATGTCATGATTTACTCATCTGGGTGATAGTTAAGGTACTTCTGTTGTTAATTTTTGTATGATATATGGCAAGATAAAACAGTTTAATAGATTGACTGGATTTTTTTCTGATTTTTGTAGTCTATAATGTGTTATTTAAATATCTTGTTAGCTAAGATGGATCTGAAGCACAGAATAATCCAATGCACAAAATCCCTAATTGAGTAAAACAGTAGGCACACTGTAGGCATGGATAGCATAGGAATATTTTGAGTGATAGTAGACCGTTGAAATAAGAAGTATGAGCTATGTGACTTTTTCATTTTTTATTAAATATAAAGCTGGCACAGATGAATTATAAAACTGCAATTCACACATATGTAACGTGTATTAAAAATAGATGGTAGAAGAAGTGGGAAAAATATATTAATTCAGCTTGACAAAGAAAAGCAGGAGTTTGTTCCTAAATTTGATTTAGTGGTGGATCATTCCTCAATTTTAGCATTTCCTTCAGCTTCTACAAGCCTGCCAAATTCAAACAGCTAGGACAAAACTAATCTTTGGGTTATTTGTAGCTTGTTATTTTCCTTTGAAGTCATGGATGGATAAATTATAGTCACAATATCCTATCTGCTGAGGTATTGCTCTCACAAAAATTTCCATTGGATATTTATAGTATCTAACAACGTCTTGGAGATAATTTACTGATGAGTCTTATAAAATATTTTGTTGCAAGAAACAGTTCAAAGTAGTTTAGTGCATTATTATGTAATATTAATTTTGTTTAATGAAGGACTTACAAAATGTCAAATGTCATTTAGTATATTGCTTTGATACATGAGCATATTGGCATTTAAAAATTCCATCTCAATTAAATTACCTACTTCATCTTAATCAAGAAATAAGAAATGGGTATAATTCACATTCAACATTATAGGTCAACATCAAATGGTAAAACCAGAAACTCTGTCTGTTGGAGATTACTCTGTTTATAGAATCAACAAAAGCAAGAGGCCTAAGTTAAACCTCTGGAACTGTGAAAGAATTTTACCAAAACCCCATATCTTGCTTCTTACTTTTCTTGAGAAGATAATACTCTTAGCTGTCTTGTTAGCACAAGAAAAGAAATTCTGCCTGACATTGATACAAATACAAGCCAATCATTTCTTAAAGCTAGAGATAAGAAGAAGAAAGGACTGGAGTTATATGACACCTTTCCAGCTCGGAGTCCATTGCAACCATCTTCCATGTATTTCTAAGAAAATTCCTGGTTTCCTAGTTCTGCAATTTATTCTTAATTAACTAGTTTTGCAAAACACATTTCTTCTATGATTCTCATTTTTTCCTTGTTAGCCTATCTCACCAAAGATCTATATGAAAATTAATCATGTTAAATAGCTGGCTTAGTGCTTTTGCATAGTTTCCTTTTAATATTTGTTCTGTTCTCTGTGTTCTTAAAAGAACAAAACAGCACCCCTAGATTTTCTGGTAAGAACTTCTTGATCTGCTCTTCTTTAGTGTTGGGTGTTTAATTCTTCAGCTGGCCTACAGTTACGGAAGCTCAGGAATTGGCCTTAGGTTACTTGATGCTGCAACAGCAAAAGCCCTGCATGCAGAGGCAGAAGTTTTGCTGTCGTGCAGTGGCTTCAAGTTTGAGCACAACTGGTCAAGGATGTTCAGGCTACCAGAGATCAGAGACACAGAACTGATATGGTGGCTCTACAGAATAAAACAAGTTAATGAACTTTAGCTCTAAGCGAGTTAAATTGTTTTTAGGACAATATTTTTTCCATGAAGGGGTAACCTCAAACACTTTGCAATTTCCAAGTCATCAAGTGCATTTACCTGGAAAATACTTTTGAGCTATAATTATGAATCAGAATTGACTAAAGAGATTATGGTCATCTTTCTTTGTAAATGGGTAGGGCAAGAGAGACATTTTCGGGCCTCCTTTTCTGTTTCAGACGTGAGCCACTGCTGCTCTAGGGCAAATAATCTGCCCCACTTCCCAGGACAATATCCTAATTGTTGGGATATGCATTTGGGGTATGCTGCCATGCTGGCTGTGCCATTCCCCTGAGTGGCACAGCTGTTGAATCTCATGCAGATAAATGAGTGTAAAGCCATTTCTTCCACCTTCCAAGTGATTTCCTTCCTCAGTGGTAGGTCATAGAATCATAGAATCACCTCGGTTGGAAAAGACCTTTAAGATCATCGAGTCCAACCGTTAACCTAGCACTGCCATCCCACCACTAAACCATGTCCCTAAGCACCTCATCTATCCTTCTTTTAAAGACCTCCAGGGATGAGGACTCCACCACCTCCCTGGGCAGCCCATTCCAGAGCCTGACAACCCTCTCGGTGAAGAAGTTTTTCCTAATGTCTAGCCTAAACCTGCCCTGGCGCAGCTTCAAGCCATTCCCCCTCGTCCTATCATCTGTTACCAGGGAGAAGAGGCCGACCCCCACCTCGCTACAGCCTCCTTTCAGGTAGTTGTAGAGGGCGATCAGGTCTCCCCTCAGCCTCCTCTTCTCCAGACTAAACAACCCCAGTTCCCTCAGCCGCTCCTCGTATGACTTGTGTTCCAGACCCCTCACCAGCTTGGTTGCTCTCCTCTGGACCTGTTCCAGCAAGGCAACATCTTTCTTGGAGTGAGGGGCCCAAAACTGAACACAGTATTCGAGGTACGGCCTCACCAGCACCGAGTACAGGGGCACGATCACTTCCCTACTCCTGCTGGCCACGCTATTCCTGATACAAGCCCGGATGCCATTGGCCTTCTTGGCCACCTGGGCACACTGCTGGCTCATATTCAGCTGGCTGTCAACCAGTACCCCCAGGTCATTTTCCACCAGGCAGCTTTCCAGCCACTCTTCCCCAAGCCTGTAGCGCTGCATGGGGTTGTTGTGATCAAAGTGCAGGTCACTGACTTCTGTTTCTCTTCTTTCTAGTTAAAATGCTAAGAAACTAAATAAACATGTTCTTTCTTTCAATTTAAAAAAAGAAACAGAAGTCAATATTGTGGTGTGAAAGTAGACTTACAGGTACCTTTCAGTAAGAAAAAAGATGATTGTGTTTGGATTTTTTTTTGGAAGGGAAGATTTTGTTGTTCCCATGTCACTGAGTTACCATACAACCCAAGTTGCTGTTAGACAAGTGAGTCTTATTCCAGATTTACTTACCTTTATGGTGGTTGGTTTCAGAGACAGGCATTAACAAGGGATCTCTGTACTGTGTTAGTGATGCATGCAATCGTTTCCACCATGCTCCACATACCTGTAAATGATTCCAGACTTCTGCATTTGTCTCTTTCTATCTATAGCATCCCTCCTCTCCTGCCTACAATAACCTCCATCTGTCTGCTTTGAAATTATTAGGTTAAAAAGAATAAGTGGTTTTCCGCATCTGGGAATTCTGGTTTCAGATTTTCAGAAGCAGTTGCAAATCTTTGTTGGGCCAACGTGACTCATAAAGAATAATTACAACTTTCTTCCTATTCAGAGATGGATTTCCATGAAGGCATTAAAGTTGATAGTGAAAAAGATTATTTCAGGAATCAATATTATTTTCTTTGACTGTTTTTCTTATGTCTTTGCTACATTTAATTATCTTTTGGATTTGGCAGACTTGCACAATACAGTCTGTAAAATAAAACAGCCTGTACATTTCTAGGAACTTCATAATCTTTACTGATTGTTTCTTCTCTGATGATGCCTTCCAGGACCTGAATGGGCCCCATTCCTTTGTTCTACCAAAATTCAATACAGAAATAATCTCATGCCTGGAACATGTACAGCATCAAATCCAAATAGAAGAATAATCTAGTTAAAAAGAATAATGCATTTAATACATGAAAACAGATTTGTCTGTATTGGTTAAAACACAAGAAAGTCAAAGTTTAACTTTGTCTAGACCTTTAGTAATGCTTTATATTGTCATCCCTCATTCCTCTTGGTGGGCTGAGAGAAGTGGGAATTGAACAGGCTTCTCATATTGTTTTTGCTCTGAGTTTCATTACACTGGAGCCTTCTTGCAATGAAGTGGCATCCTTTAAAATTAATTTTTCCAATAATATTGTTTTGGATTGTCTACATCAAAACTTCCTATTTTATTTTGCTACTTTTTTTCCCCATTTCTTTCTCCTACTAGTCAAATTAAAATATAAATAAGAGATGTCCCTTCCACACACAGCATTTAATTTTCTCCAGAAGAGTATCTCTATATCGTTGTATATGACTGAGAGATTTAGGTCACATTTCAGGATATGGGAGTGTATCTGCCCTTGAGTGAAAATGCAGATCTGTAGAAGTGCACTATAGAAAGCTGAAAAGTCATTCAAGTGGAATAAAGAGCTTGTTTAAATTAATAAATGTCCACTGGTGGGTTCACTGATGTATCTCAAGTAGAGCAGGTCTAAATGTATATGTCTCAACTGCTGTTTATGAAAATGAAAGGAGAACATTGTGTGCATGAAAAGTATCTGGGAAATCATAGGATTTCTGGACATGGACAGAGTCAAAATTTGAAAAATAAAAAGTTTTAGATTTCAGATGAAAAAAATCACAAAAATATATATTTAAAATGCCTTTGCAGTACTTCTAGGAAATACCATGTCCTGATTACCCCTTTGGGCCAGGTTCACCATCACATCTAGTGATGTGTGTGGCCAGAAAGGGAAAAGATGTGCACTACCGGTTATGTTAGCAAATCAAGAATCATGACCTTAGGAAGGAGGTAGAATAATGCAGCACCAGCAGGGTATTTCTGCATTACCAAATGAAATTATAGGTTCTTACCTATTTCAGAATTTTACTACCATTCATCAAAAATCCAGCACTTTCCATGGGAGACAGATATTTTTCAAGAGTAGTATTTTTTTAAGATGCAAAAGCAACTTTTAATTGGAAAACTGAAATTGCTCACATCCCTGTAAAAATGCTTCTGGGTTCATTACAAATGATTTGTTCTATAACTACATTCAGGCAATAGAAATTCAGAGGATTTGAGATGGATTTTCATAATAATTCTAGGTAATCATATATTTACTCATTCCATGATAATTTAGTAAAGACTTATAACTGGTTAGCTTAGAGTTTTAAGCATGATAGCTTTGTATATAAATCTTGCATTTGTGGTCTTTTAATTACTGTGATATAAAAATATATAATAATTCAAAAGGATAAAGAAATTATCATAGGTAGCAATTGAAGGTTTCAACATTTGGAAGAAATAAAGCTAATTGGTTGTGCAATTATTTGCTTGTGTGACTGATAGATGTGGTAAAAATAATGGAGAAAGTAATATGCTTAAATCATTTTGTGTTTTTATGGAACGTGCCCTATCTTGTCTTTGTAAATCTTATTTCCATATCTAGATTCTTCAGTCCTAGATTTTAACTTGAAGTGTAGATGCAAAAACTATAAGTATGAAAAAGGAAAATTATTTAAATCTATTTTCTAGGGTGCATATTCTTGCAATGAATTGTTTCTTTAGCATAAAACCAGAGAAATGTATTTTTTTGCGAAGTTGGAACAATCAGCATTCTTGACATTTTGTCAGTCAGTAATGATGTGCATTTCATTTTGTTAATTACCATAACCTTTAAAAAAAAACAGTCAGCTGTGTCTGTGGCAGACTGTTCTTTAGATTTCAGGCAAGAAGTTAAGATCATGTCTGAAGTTGTGTTTTCCTTGTGATAATAAAGTATTCATTAGGAAGAAAGAAAGTTTACAACTGCTACATATACTGTCCATGCTATTGACTCTAACTCACTAACAGTACTGCTGTGGTCTGACAGTAATGTTACTGCATGTAGTACAGCCACTGACTCAACAGGTTGACTTTGGTAAAAAAAAAAAATCTAGTAAAGTGTTGACAAAAACCAAGAGCAGGGGCGGGGAGGCAAATCTTGCAAATGCCTAAGCAAGACCCCATGAAGTTAGAAATTGCAGATTCAACATTACATACCTCATATAATGACTGTATATAATCTAATGCTAAAGTGAAGTTTGTGTTAAATTTGAGATTCTTGAGGAGTAAGGCTGAAGCATTTGTATGCTGACACTTGTCTTTAACTAAAAAAGCAAGAGCTATGAAAACCACTCCTGAAGCAGCTCATGAACAATGCCAGTCCCAGATTTTTGTGACAACTTGTAGCAAGCAGAATCAGTTCTACAGTTAGGGTGTCTTCTCTGGGAAAGAAAGGCTAAAAAGAAGTATCCTGCAACTGAATGTGTGCTGTGAGGTGCCAGCTGGGCTACCTGCTCTAGAACAGTGGATTTAAGAGTTTGTATATTTGCAATCCAAGAAGGAGAAAAAGAAGAAAAAAATCTGTATGCCAAAGAAAACTTGTCTAACTCTGAAGGCTAATACCACCTCCTAATTTCTATAGGGAGCATGCTGAGCTAAATTGTTGGCCAGGTGGAAATCTAGGGAAAATTAGATGTCATTAGACAATATTTTTGTGAGATCTTAAAATCCTCCAAAAGCCAATATAACCCACTGCCCTCCCCCGCAACCAACCAAAAAAAAATAACCCTATAGGATGCATCTGGGAAAAAGAAATACAAATTTTTAAAAGAGATTTCATTATTTTTCTTCTTTCTATGAAATGGAGCAGTATTAGATGAAACAGTAAGCTTCCATACTCTGAAGGATCTCCTGGAAAATAATCTTTTTTCCTCTTTCCAATCTTTACTTCTGAAAATTTTATTGATAAAATGTCACAAATTTAAAAGTGCTTCCAAGTAACTAACAGCATGACAGTTTGTCTGGAAAAGAGGGGAAGTGTGGTTCTGGGACACTTTCCGTTAGTTCATCATATTCAGGGTGGCAGTTAGATGAAGTTAATTGATCCTATTCCAGTTTTTAAAATTCTCCTTTATATGCTGTAACCCCTATATTGACCATCTATGACCGATGCTATATTGACCATCATTTATCACTACTGTCTTTATGACTGAGTTCATAAGCCACCATTACCGCTATTTTATGACAGTATTTTCAGTTAAAAAAGAGGCTGCCTTTGATGCAACAATTGCATTGTGTATTGCACTGTTTTCAGCAATATTGAAATTGCTTTTTGGGAAAGATGCTGGCTACTTAGTCATAGACTCTGGCATACACGAGCATGTTCCTATGTGCTGTGTGCTTTAAAACTCATTAAGGGTCAGAGGAATATGGGAATAATGTGATGTCACATCACAAAAAAAGGGTAAAAAGAAAAAAAGTTAAAAAAAGCAGTAGAAAAATAGCCTCCGTCTGTGCTTGGCACTTATATTCAGATCCAGGCTGAGGGTGAGCTCTGGGCCATGAGGGAGCTCGTGGGCCTGACTGTCCCTGCCCAGCCTCCTGGGGCTCCCCCCACCCCGCCCAGAGCCCAGGACCCCATCTCAGCCCCCCATGGACATCAGCCCCTGCCTGTCGTGGATGGAGTGAGAAGGAGGCAAAAATAATGTGGTTTATTGGTGTAAAACTGAGTTAACAAAGGTCGGTGGTAAGTGCGACAATAGTTTATGAGATTCGATGGCAAGGTGCACTTTGTTATGTACTGCACAGAGGACAGGGTCAGACAAGACTGTCAGGGAGACCCTCCTGTTGAGTCATGAGGTTCAGAAAAGATCCCCTTGCTTTCTAAACTCCCTCAGAGAGGAGTCTAGGTGCGGCTGGATCTAATCCTAGTCCCAGATTTGGTCAACGGTTTATGTCTAAAGGATTATATATGCGCAATTAATCCTTTATGTCACTTAGCTAAGATTTCCAAATTAGCATGCTGTTAGTCACTTACCGAGAATCTGTCGTGGTAAGGAATCTCTCAACCTCAAGGAGTAACCTGGAGAGGCGTCCCTGCTCAAGGGGAGATCCTGGCGTGCAGCCTGCTGCCGTGCAGCCCGCTGCTGTGCAGGAGAGCTCAAAGGGCTCTTGGGCTGCTCACTATTTATGGGGGTAAGATAATTGGCTCATAGTCATATTTGCATACTGACCACTGTGCTTAGATGGGCACATTCCACAATAGCCCTTGGCTATTGCATTGTTATCTGTCTCCCCCCACATCCAGTGGGTGCATCCTTCAGGACCAGACACAGACCAGGTGCATCTATCACCACTGCCACAGGTGGTTATCACTTGAAAGAGGCCAAAGGAGGGAGAGTCAGAGACAAGGGGGAGCACACCGCCACACTGCCCCAGTGACACTACAGAAGGGCTGGTCTGCCCTGCCCAGCCATGGGGTCCTGCTGAGCCAGGCCCACCTGTGGGCCCATGTCCCATCCCGGCCTCTGCCTGTACCTGTACCCAGGAAGGTGCCCTGTGCCCCCAGCTGCCCTGCTCCTGACTGTGGGGTGGGATGGGCCCTGCCTGCCCTGTGGCTCCCTGTGCCCTGGCCCACTGGAGCTGTGGGCCCGCAGCCCCTGGCAGCATGTGTGCGGTGTCTCTGGCCCCCATGAGTCACCTGTGGGCAAATCAGCTATGAAGTATTTTTCTGAGATGAAATTGTTTGTTAACTCAACATTTAAGTCACTTTATCACTCCTTTCTTTGCATGACTACGATCGAGCAATATTTCTAAAATGAAATCTTCAATTCTAAAGGCATAAAACTGCTCTGCTGGAATTTGCTGCCTCACCCAAACCATCAGAATCAGCTCTAGTCCACCCTACCAATCTTGAGCACCTATTGCAGTTGAACATAACCTTCTAACAGGACTGGTTATGACTCTAGCAGCTTGTAAATTTAATTTGGAAAATATGTGCTTGCTTGTAAAAATGTTTAGGACTGTGGATGACCTGATAACTCTACCCCTAGCTTGCTATTTATGTTCTTCCTGGGCATAGGACATCTAGGTAACTCTGAGTATGTCTCCAGCCAAGAATTATATCCTTAAAATGCTGAAACCCAGTGAATTGTTATCAGGCTGATTTGTTTCAGTTTTCTCACTGTTCTCTTGACTTACAAATCATGTTGTAGGAAAAGCAAATATTTTGAAATGTAATTAATAATGTTTTAAAGCTAAGAGATTCAAAGATGAGCTATTGCAGCATTTGCGGCATTGAGACGTTCACATTTTGTGAAGCTGCCATGATTATTTTTCCATTACTATACCTTGGTAGTGTACAAGTCAATTTATCTTTCAAATGTTCCTTAATATGCTCAGAGATGTCCCTCCCTCTCCAGCCACAGTGTAAGCAGCCTGTACTTTGAAATGAAAAGGCTGCAGCCGCACGTGCTGCATGACGTGCCTACAGATGGCTCCCACTGCGTGGCTTCAAGGGTCACCCCTTGGTGAGAGTGTGAGTCTCTCCCTAGTGATGCTCCAGGATGATAAAGAAGCAGTTGCTGTTCCTGCTTCTTCCTTTTACTCTCTGTTTCCATACTCGTTACACAATAATTGTAAGGTACATAGGTGATTTACAGCAGGAGCCTGTGGCGTGCTGCAGTAAGGATCATTCTGGCAGGGATGCGGGAATGCATGCCCAGCCTGAGGGCTGTGACTGGCTTAATGCTGCCGCTGCTGGCCCAACGTGCTGTGAAGTTCCAGCATCAGTTTAAGTTCGAAGCAAGGATGTAAAGGTTGTCCCCGCTATGTTTCAGGATTAGGTCTGAGCTGTAGTGTTTATCATCTGCCCTCCTTTACTTCTCTCATCATGTTGATTAAGGTGAGCTTAGTCTTTTGTGGGAAGTTTATCATTATGCCATTTTCCATAGACTTCTCGGGCTCCTCAGTCATACTGGTGAAAGATAAATGAGGCTGGTGAATAAGCAAGTTGCAGTTATGGAGTGGCCTGACCCTGTAGCCTGTTTGTTCTCTTCTTGCTGCCTCACAGGCCTGGCTGTTTCTTCCTGAAGATTTGCGGGAATGGGAAACACACAGTCCAATCAGTCTTGTATTATGGCTATGGGTTTCTGTGTGTCTCCTACTAACTCTGTTAATGTGACACTTCCAACAGGTTGTTTTCCTCTGAAGACCTGTTAAGTTGGTTAAAGTGCCTTAAAATAGTTTCTTCAAAGCAAAATAGCATTTAATTGCCAAAAGAGTAATTAAGAAAATGGGTAAACATAAAAAAACCCCCACAACCCAACAATGCAATACCCAAACCCTTTTCCTAACTACAATAGTCTTTCTTCCTATGCCTACATCATTCTCCCATCTGTAGTGGAAGAACTACCTTTTTTGTTCTGGTCCCTTGATCTCCCTGACTGTATCATACAGTACATCAAAACTGGAGCCAGGAAGCATTCCCTGGCACTAAATGGTACTCAGACCTTGTCACTATTGAAACTTACAGCATTTTCTGGCATGGTTTTAGCCCAGGACTACTGATAATTCCACTCTGATTTTAGGGTTTGGAAGAATTTAACAGTATGGATGCGGTCCCTTCTGTGCTAGGCAGCCTTAGGGCCAGCAAATGGTCTCAGGCACTTTTAATTTTGTAGTACAGAGGTAGCTTTCTGGTCACAGTGTGTGTTTGCATCTCTGCCAGCTTTCTGACAAGCATCAGTTACTACTCCTCTAAGGTATTTATTTTAGACTATTAGAATTAAAGTTGTGCAGACTTTTGGCTTTTAAAGTTATGATCAGTCCAAAACAGTAATTCTTTTTCTTAGCTTTAGGGAAAAAAAAAAAGGTAATTCAAGTATGACATTAAAATGGGGTCAGAAAATGAAGCAACATGCTGAAGTAAACCATAAACATCTCAATCTTTTTCTCAAAAATAATTTTAATGGTTTTCTTCTGCCAAAATTATTGATCAAGCTTGACAAAAATAATGACCTTTTTTTTAAATTTACTTTGAAATATTTTGTGTATTTGCTGAAATACTAGTGAATGTCTAATTAATATTAACACCCGCTCTTCCCCCCTCACTAATATCCCAACCAAAAAAAACCCCAGCTCTATTTAGGACTTTCTGTAAGCCCACATTTTGGTGCCAGAAGAATAAACCATTCTAGTATGAATATGGACATGCGGCTAGTTATTTGTGAATTGATAGCAGTTGTTAGCTTAACTATTCAAAATATAGAATCATAGAATCATTTAGGTTGGAAAAGACCTGTAAGATCATCAAGTCCAAACGTAAATCTAACCCTGCCATTCCACCACTAAACCATGTCCCTAAGCATCTTGTCTACCCATCTCTTAAATACCTCCAGGGATGGGGACTCGACCACTTCCCTGGGCAGCCTGTTCCAATGCTTGACCACACTTTCTGTAAAGGAATTTTTCTTGATGCCCTGGTGCAACTTGAAGCCATTTCCTCTTGTCCTATCGCCTGTTACTTAGGAAAAGAGACCGACACTCACTTCACTACCCCCTCTTGTCAGGCAGTTGTAGAGGACAATAAGATCTCCCCTCAGCCTCCTTTTTCTCCAGGCTAAACCACCCCAATTCCCTCAGCTGCTCCTCATAAGACTTGTGCTCCAGACCCCTCACCAGCTTTGTGGCTCTCCTCTGGACATGTTCCAGCAATGCAACATATTTCTTGTAGTGAGGGGCCCAAAACTGAACACAGTATTTGAGGTGCGACATCACCAGTGTGGAGTACAGGGGCATGATCGCTTCCCTAATCCTTCTGGCCATGCTATTGCTGATACAAGCCAGGATGCCATTGGCCTCCTTGGCCACCTGGGCACACTGCTGGCTCATATTCAGCCGGCTGTCAACCAGTACCCCCAGGTCCTTTTCTGTTTTATAGAACAAGCCCTATCTTTGTTGCTGTTTCATTTTCTGTTTTTCCCTCTGCACAACAGATTTGTTTAACTCATGGAAGTCTATCAGGCTAATATCGCACAGATAACCTGATGGGAATATGATAGTTGTAAAAAGTAGTCCCTCATTTTCAACAGAAGACATTAGAGATGACATGACTAGAGCCCTTCCTCTCTATTACCAGCATTACTTTCTAAAGCCTGTCTACTGCTGACTTTCTATATAGGCAAGTGCTTTGTGGATTTCAATTTCAACTATTCAACAGCTGCAAAATGACATGAGCAAGGCCTAAAGCCAGGCTTGAAAGTTTTTTTTATGGGCAACAATGACAGAGAAATTAAGTAACTTGTACAAAATCAGTTAACCTGGTTTTCTTTTCCTTCTTGCAAGTGTGTAAATCACTGAAGTCCTGATAGTGTAAAACCTCCCTCAATGAGTACAGAATCAAGCCCAACCAGGCTAAACCAAATCACAACCAAGTATGCACTAAAATATAATGTGTAGATGTTAGACCTACTGAGCTCTGATGAGAAGTCTTATCTCATATTTCTTATTTTTGTTGTTAAGGCATGAGATCAGTGCAACACTTGCAAAATCTCTTTTTAGACAATAAAGCAGACATCTCTCCAGGGAATTAATATTTTCTGGAAACTGCAAGGAATATATAGCAGTACAAATTTCATTTGCCCTGGCCATCACAATGATGGCTCCCATTTAAGAATATTCTTAATGCCCAGTGACTAATGGGCTGAAATGTTCACATAAATTAAACATGTGCTTACATACTTTGCTCCATGGGAGCTGTGATATAAAATAACTAGAGCTATGTTGAGTGTCATGTTGTTTTGATAATTAATACCTTAATGAAGTATACTTGCTATTACTGAGCAGAAACCATCCTTTTGTTCTGACCCAGATTTTTTTTTCAGGCATTTCTATGACAAAAGTGATCAATAATAATTAGAGACAAGTGTGCAGGACTTAGCAAGTTGCATGAAGAAAAAAATGTAGGTAACCCTACCTAAAGGAATATGAACACCTAAGAAATTTTGGGGGCAAGTGGCTGCAATGGGAACTGATCTTAAAGGTTCCTTTCTCCTTTAGGTGCATATTTAGCAATAGAAACTAATGTTTTTACCTCAGTACTGTCATACAAACAGAAGCATTTGGCACCTTTGCCTTCACTGTAAGCCATCTCACTGCTTATAGAAGGCTGAGGGTCGTGCCAGTACCTCCTCCTTATTCCTCTCTGTGTAAATATGTGTGCATTGAATGGTGCTCTATATTCTTATTAGTGAGAGCAGTTATCACTCCTCTTTGCCAGAAATATTCCAACATGAAAAGGGATGTTCTTCCCACCAGCATGTCCCCATAATGTAGTATCATATTGATAACACTCAGTGGGAAAGTTTTTACCTGCTATGTGAAAAGTCCAGGTTCTGTTCCTGGCTCATGCATCTTTTTGGAGAAAGGTTTTGTCCTTGGCAGACCCTCCATGACTTCTTCTCTCCACTCAATTAATTGCTTGCACTGGTTTTGGCGTCAGGAGATACTTTCCGGAATGTGTAAGGGTATAAAGAATTTAATGCAATATTACCAATTCCTGGATCTGGAGCTATCAGCAGCTTAGCTAAAGGTAAGCTACTTTTGCCACCTAGAAATGCCTTAGCTACAGGGTGTTGGAAGCGGAGATAGTTCAGAAGAGGAAGGACAACTCTGTACATGCTCTGTTTCTTATATTCTTTCTCTAAGCATCTGATATCAATCCCTTTGGAGACGACAAACTGGACCTGCCATCTGACTCAATACAGCTTGTTTTTATGTAGCTGGATTTGGGTTGACTCTGTCTCCTGTGGCTCCTTTCAAGCCTCTCCAGCGTTTCTAGCTTTAAGTCTTCAAAGTGGGCTGCAGCATTTTTCTGTTCTTTTAAACTGCCTCTCCCATTCTACCCCTACAGTTCTGAGAAACAAATTAGTTTTTTTATTGCTACTTGACTTGAAATCCCTACTCTGATTTTATACCGGTAGAGCTGTTGCAACAATGGTGACCATTTTGAAATGGTTGCTGAAAAAAAGGAATTTCCAGGAGCGTGTCATTCTGTGAAATAACTTCAGTTCTCACTGTATCATAATTGCCTGTAAACACATAAGAATATACATATTTTATAGTGTCTTTTCCAAACAAGAAATAAAATTACTATTTAAATTATGTGCATGCAGTATGTTTTTTAATTATGTTAATATTATTAAGTAGGATTTAGAGATTAAATCAAGAGTAAATTTTCTTCCTGAGTAATTTGGCAGTAAACCGCATGCGTTTTTCTGTTGTATCAAATTTTTACATAGTGAATAATAATAATTAAATTATAGTATTAATATTTTGGACTTTTATACAGAAAATTAACATTCAGTGAAATCAAAGCATTTAGATCTTTGATATACTCTAAATTCTCCGTGGATGAGGTAGAAGACAAACTCTAAAAGCCTGTGTTCTTAAGAACAAGGAGTACAAACATGACTGATAAATCATGTACTTCAGTGGAAGTGTTTAACATAATCACCCTAGTTCTTAGGTTCAAATTTGAACACCAACTCAAGTATCCCAAGTCTTGTCAATTTCTAGGTACCCACAGATCCAAAGGAAATCAGGAATCAGCTACATGAAATAAGAAACTTTGAAAACTAGATCACCAAGCACAAAGATGAATATCTACTGTTTGTTATCTTTGTCTTTAGTCAAATACTTACCATCTTTTTTTTTTTTCAAATGATTGCAATCAAGTGGATGGTATCACACCTGTTTACATGTTTATAGGCTCACTTCTTTAATAGAAGTTCTTCAGTTTTAAATCATTAATGAGGCTGCTATTTTTAAAGGTAAAAGATAAATACCCTTTAAACCGTGGAGCATATAAATGGTTAACTAAGAACAATTAACTATAAAACAAAGACTGGCCAGAAAGTTTCAATCTAACAGCTTTTCACTTGAAAATCCAATTTTCTTAAAATTACATGTTTCACAGAACATATTGACTTTGATACTTTCATTATGAATAGTACTTAGTGAACAGTTCTGGTGCCTTAAATAAATAGTTTCAACCTTCTTTCTTTTTGCTATAACAAAACATTGATCTGACTCTGGTTTTAACTTGGGTTTTAATCTTAATGTAATTTTATATTTATGAATAGTATATTTATAGGGTACAAATTGAATTTTCTTATATTTTCAGAAGAAAACTGTTAAGCTTTTGAATGTTTAAAAAATGTCAGGGAATGCTGACCTTTGATCTAATTGCTTCAGATCTAAATACCTCTGATCTACAAGGAATGCAAAATATCAAAATCCCAGAATTTCTCATGGAGTCTGAAATCCCCTGTAGCCTAAGGGAGAAAAGGAACATATCAGGAATACAGAAAGGCAGGAAAGGCTGGGTGGAGGCTGTAGGTTGAGTCACTCCTCATGTGTAAGCATTAAGATTGCGAGCCTTCTACTTCTTCCCTGGCTTTTCCTGGGCTGAAGCTAAAGCCGAAGGCTTCTTATAGGAGGTCATAACTTTTTAGTGAATGATGAAGCCAATGGATACTAAATTATTAGAAATTTGTCGTAAGTTCCCTTTCATCTGACTGAAGCAGGAAGCCAGGTAACCTCTGCTATTCCGATTTAAAGCAAGGATACTTCAATGAAATAAAAAATAGAGGAACTAAGAGAAACTTTAACTGTTATAAAAAATATTCTTAGTAGCATGGCTGTCTAAAGTATGTAAGAATGAAATCCCTTTTCCCCATTCTGTAGGTTTCTAGAGCGCGACGATAAGGGTTTTCTTTCTTCTGTTATGTCATTAATCAGAAAATCCTTTGTCAAAAGATGAGATTGGAATATTTGCAGTTTTGAACTTGCATTTAGATCTGAGCTTTCTGGTAAAAATCAGCAAAATAATATCAGGTTCCAGGGAATTCTAACAAGTTATTTAAGTTCAGCTCTACTGTTATGTAGTTCTATCACAGCAGCCATTATTTGCCCTAAAATAGCAACCTATCTCTAATGCTAGTGCTTTACTGTTTTCATCCTATAATGATTCATAACTGTAATGATTGCACTTAATTCCTGAGTGTGTGCCTTTAGTATACCTATTGTTCCAAATAAGCAGCTGTTAAGAACTTGTCCTCAGTTGCTTAGAAGTATTTTTAAAACATTGGTCTTGTTCTCTTGAGGTCAGGCTTCTTTGTCCAGAATGATAGGTATCAAGAAAATCTCTACATCTTTCGCTATCTTACATGGGACCATTATGGCATCCAGTTAAATTTTAAATTTTTGTGTAACATACAATTTACCTACTGAGCAAATAAAACCCTCTTCTGATATAGGGTCTTTAGGCAGGGATTACTTTCACTGAAAGCTAAGACCTCGGATTTCTAAAATTTGCTTTCCTTGTCCTATAACTTTTCAATTAGACTCGGTGAGAAGGCTCTAGCTACGTTTTATTTAACAATTAAAGTAAATGCCCAAATGTTTATTTCAATTATTTTAAAATCCTGTGTTATATCTTTTTTTACCCTTTGCCACATTGTATTGAATGTAAAATTTCCTCATAGTCATCACTGGTACAGTCACATGCAGAACGGACTGCTTAGGGGGAATGTCTTTAGTTTACTTTACTTTTTTAGCTAGAAACCATAGTGACAAGCCATAAATGCTTTTTTTTTTTTTTTTTTTTTTCTGTTGGGGATTTATTAGCACTGTGGAAGAACCTGGCAGTCATATTAAGAGCTATACATACCTGTAATGAAAAAACCTGCTTCTCAAAAATACAAAGTTTTCGTTGTTTCCCTGAAGGCAGATTGACATTTGTAAGGTTTCCACATATGATTTTTTAATAGGAAAGAACAGCTGTTAGTTTTCAAGACTTTCAAGATTTCCATGTGCAAAATTATGCATGGAAAGTGGAATGGTACTCTTTGTTGAGTGTGTGTATTTCACATATTAAATTTTGGAATAAATATGGAAATATAGCTAACATCTTTCCTGTGGAAAAGGCAAATCATGCCAGAAAGCCTTTTAGGAATATTGAAGCTCAACACAATGAAATAATGTATATTAACAGTGGTCCAAGATAAGAGTGAATCAGACTATATCAAGAACTGAATCAATAAAATATAACATATATTAATTTACTTCTTCCTTTCTTTTTGTCACATCCTGGTAGCTCAGGATCTGTCATGCATTGTACTTCAGCTTTCCATTGTGGTCTGTTTTTCCTTATAGCATTTCAGTTCTCGATGCAGTTTGTTTTAGTTATCCATCCCCGTTGCCCATAATGTGCCTTTTGGCTCTCTGTCCCCTCTCCAGCCACAGAGTGCTTTCTTAAGCAGAATGTAACATCTCACCCAGCAGATATCCTCTTAATGGGGAATGGATATATCTTCTGTGTTTATTGACATGGTCTGATTAGTCATGATAAATCCACCCTGCTCACTGCTACATCTGTGACTTTCTCTCTCATGGGAGAGCAGAAAAGCGCTTGAGAGGTCACTTTGTTCTGCCTGATGTAAGTCATAACTCTGAGATTATATATGCAGTCTTTAACTAGTAACAAGCTGTTTAACAAAATCTCAGTACTATGTTTTGTAGCATATAGAGAGATTGCTATACCCACACGAAATTCCTAGAGCCAAAGAGATTCAAAGTACCACCCTCAGTCACAGCCCGAGGCTTGAGTTTTCCAGTAACATTAAGAGCGGCTGGCTTCCCTGGGGATCACTAAAGCTTTCATGCCATTCTTCATATGTTGTATTTTGTCATGGAAAGTGACACAGTGAAGCAGTTCAAATGATCATACAACTAAGTAAGCTCTCAAAAAACACAGGGTTGCTTTTATCTTGTGTTAGCAGATAAGAAATTCTGGTAAATTTTGGGTTATCTGTATAACAGTGAGTGCAGTTGGAAGGACCCTACCAGTCAGAAGTTTTAGAGTTAGATTGCCAGATGTTGTCTTCATCTAACCTGGTGTCTTTCTGATCTCTACCCCTGACATCCACCTGAATGGATTGTGTCAGTTGTGTAGCAAAAAATAAAATTCTTAGGTACTTCTAACAGCAAGATGTGGACTCACCTTTTTGTTATTCCCGAAGAAACATTGAAATTTTCCCTGTGCAACATGGATTTTTCAAATAAAAATTATTTTTTCTAACAAATTAATTCCGACTGGAAAGACCAATCACCTGTATATACATATTTACTGAAAGAACCATCTCTCCCTAAACAAACAACAGTAAGAACATTTGTTTTTGCAAAGAAGTATTGGAGTATAAAGTATATGTCCCTTAATACATATGGTGGTGCACATTTGGTAACCTTGAAAAGTGAACATATTCTGTTTGAGCTACTGAGAGTGTGTTAAGATGCTTGCAGCAATTAGAAACACAGACATGTTTGTTGAACAAATAGCAAGGGCTTGTATAAGTTTGTTTTGCTATGTGTTGCTATCTTTCATTGATATGTATGTAATAAAAAAGAATTCTAGGTAGGAATTCTATCTGTACAGAGATGGCACAGCATCACTTTATTTGTATCTCTTTATGCTATTCCCTGTTGAAAAATATTCTTCAAATAAAAGGGGAGATTGGCTCAGCTGCCAGATTTCTTCCTCAGCTGCTTCAAGAAGAGAAAGAATTGTCCTTGGATAGTATCATATTTTTCAAAAAGAGAACAAAGTATGAATTAAAAATACTATATGAAGTAATTCAAGCTTTTGAAGAAAAAAAAAAGTGTATGTCTTCTTGCACTTGCAAGAGGGAGCCATCATTTTATAATTCTGTACATCATGTCATAATTTCCTATAATATCCCATAATGACCAGCTGGCACACTGAAATAATGAAATGTTGACTCTGCTGAATATTTGAAGACAGTTATTCTTATTATGGGTTATGAAGGTTATTATTAGTTCATATAGAAGCTCTTCCCACAGAAATGAAGATGCAAATCGTTGTTACTTTTTTACATCCTGGTTTAGGATGAATAAATTTAAAGGAATATAGTATAGATTTGTTAGATCAGAAAGCTTCTGAGACAAAGACAAAAAAAAACTTAGACCTTTAATTTGTCTTAATAAGACACCTCTGATTGGTCCACTTTATGATATGAAATATAAATCTTGTCTACACAAAACACATGATTGTTTTCTAACAAGAAGTCAAATACAGCAGAAGATTGGGTACCGGTATTTTCCTCCAAAAAAAAAAGTTTTGTTTTTTTATTAGCTACTATCAAGTGCTAATAAATACTTCTATGAATAAACACTGTAAAGTGATACTTAGGATAAAATAACAGTTTATTTTTTAAAATGCATTGTATGATCACTTATTCTATTAAGGCTGGGAGTAACCCAAAGCATGGTTTGTTTCACTTTTATAATCAAAGAGTATATCCTTCTCTTGCATATCTTTCCACACTATGGGGATCAAAGAAAATAATACAGGTGTTTCATAGCTCTTAATTTTTAAGTCTTGGTTCATGCATGTAGTTATTAATGTGAAGCTATGGATTTATCCGTATTCATGAAATTAAAAAAAAATGCATTGGGCTGTATTGGCATGGAATTTGTAAATTAATATTTACTGCCAAAAATGTAAACTGGTTGAGGTTTCTAGGGAAAAACAGCAGGGTTTTTTTAACTAAACTGTCTGCTGGTCCCATGAATGTGGCCTCACTAACATTTTGGACATCACATCTACGAAAATACTGAAGATTTTTAGAAGTTACAACAATATAAAACAAAACTACAAATCATGTTATGATCAAAGAAGAATTGAATATGCTTCTTTCACTTATAATTTCATACTTTCTAAACACCTCAGGGCTACTTACATGCAAATTCCTCAGATGATTGTTATTTTTGGTAAATTTAGAAAATGAAGTTGAACTTCTGTAGTAATTATTACTCTCAGCCACTTGGGGTTAAAGTAGGACTGGTGTCCAGCATAACTCCTTTTTTTCTGTGCTCTGGACCATCTGCTGTTCAACAAGTAATTGTTTTGTTCCTGTGCAGAAAGAATAACAACTAAGAGAGAAAGGAGAGAGCACAAGGTGGGAGCAGAGGGATAGAATTAGCAGTGAAGCTAGGATGAAGAGACAGGTAGCAGGGGAGAATTTGTGGGAGGAGATGGTGGGAAACTAGGGCAATTGAGGATTTGGAGGGACTGAAACAGCTGTGCAGAGCCAAGAATGGATCCTGGATACATCTGTGGGACTGGATGAGCAAGAACATGACTGGAATTAGAAAAAAAGGGGTTGGAAAGAACAATTGACTCTGGCTGGGTGAATGGGACCAGATTTGACAGAGCAGGGCAGAGCGTTTGCGCCTGGAGACTGTGGGCTGTCAGAGCTTATTTGGAAGCCCAGGTCCATAAATCTTAACAAATAGCCTTATGCTGAGCAATCTTGATGCTGTGGAGGTTTTCATCAACAGCAGAGCTAAGGGAGCCCAATTTTTTACAGACTGACAGTCCCTATCTGCTATGTCCCTTCTCTATTATCCCTCTTATTGACTGGCACAGTCTCTAAACTCCAGCACAATACCACCTGCTTTCTTCCAGGTTTTCTTCCTGTTTGGCTGAACAGTGGCAATTGTATTATGGCTGATTTAGAACTGCATATGTGTAAACGGGCCAGCTGGCTAATGCCTCTTGAAAAGGCTAATTTAAGGTGGTGCTTGGTTTTTTTGTTGGTTTTTTTTTTTTTTTTTTAACACAACTGTACTTACACCTGTGTTCAGGAGAACTGTAGATGCTAAAAATCACAGTGATTTTCATCTCCTTTAAATTTGGTTAAGTTGGTCAATACCTTCAGAAGGGCATGGAAAGGGGGGCTAGACAGTTTCCTGTAGTCATTACAAAGGCTTTATTTCTAGAAGAAACTATACTAAGAAGCAGGAAATTGTATATCTTCCTGATTAAACTATAGTATGATGTATGTCATATTGTCATTGAACATTGCCTTAATTTTGTCATTTCATAACCTCTGCATACTTATTTCTTGCCCTCTACAATATTCTTTTAAGCTATGTTTTGGGGGTCATTTTTAAAAATATTTGCATTTGAAATGATTGAATGTAGTCATGCCCAGTCTTCTCTCTTTTTTTCCCCGTCCCCTTTTCAAGATAAAAACAACAAACTCTGGCACTGCACCATGCTAAAAGCTATGTGAACATTTAACAACTATATCTTGTTCCAGACATCTAATGGACTTTGTAAATTAAGTTTTGCTCATGATCACTTAGGACATCTTTGGCAGAACTGAGAGGGAATCAGTTCTTCATGATTTTAATGGACACACTGATTTTTCTCTTTCTCTAATGTCAGAAATAGGTGCCTGCTTCCATAGCTATTTTATTTCTTCAACAACACTTGTCTTCAATGATTTTAACTTTTGAAGTAGTGGAGTGTGAGTCCCAGTGTATGGTGAACTCATGGTGCTTAGAAATGTTTAATTTCTTCACTTCAGTTCACAAACACTCCAGGGAATTCCTTAGAATAACCAGTTCTTGCTTAAGCAGACTAGAACTCAGAAATCTGCAGCAAACTACCACTGCTAAAATGGCTGGTGGCCATCAGAATTAAAGTATGGTCTACTGAGAGCAGCAGGCAGCACTTCCATTAGCCTGCTAGAAAAGCATTTAATAAATATACAGTGCTCCGTAGTTGATAGAATCTTCACAAAACTACTGGTGGTTTTAAAGCTGATTGCTCCAAGATTTCATTAGCTCAATGGTGGTGATCTGATTTTTTTCCCGTTGTAAATGTGTTTTTCTTCTACTGTCTGATTGATATAAAAATAAATGAATGTATGTACAAACTACTTTAATGCAAGCAATTAGCAGAACACCATGCTTTCTCCATTACCATATTGAATGTTTGCAAATTTCTACATCCAAGAACATAAATGGTGTTCTCTATAAAAGCAAGAACTCAAACTCAGAAATATTTTGGATGTTCCAGCCTTTGTGTCCATGGCACACAAGTTAAGACTATAGATGATGTTTAAGAAGGATAAACAGTAACTAAAATGCCAAGTGTTTTTACAAAGAAAAATATGAATCTGAACTTCAGAGCATTAAAAATATGTAAGTCTTCAAAGGACATTGATAAATAATTAATGCAGTCTTCAATAGTTTACAATGATCCTATGCTTTCTCTTCTGAAGAGGTGAGTACATCTTCCTTGCGATTAATTCCAAGGCAGTACCTTAAATATATGATTGCTTGAAAAAGCTTTCGATACCTCTAAGCACTTGAAGCACATGGAGTGTTATATTCTGTGTGCAAAACCTCAGTGATTTCACATTTAACTTTGCAACCTGAATCTTATAGCTTAGTCTTGCAATTTGAGTCTACACTGCCCTGATTTCCTGCAGTGACATAGACAGAAGATGGCACTGTTTATTCATTGTTCTAAAAATGAAAAGCTCTTTTCCTGCTCTTTCAAGGAAAAATAAATGTTAGTTTACAGGGAAAACAGGAAAGAAAATGGAGGTGATAATGTTCTTGGAGAAATAGGTACTTTCTGCTGAGTCAGGACATATGCCTGTAAAAGCTGCAGTGTTGACGAGGCTCAAACAGGAGCTACCTTTTGTCATGATAGCTGTGCAGTGCTCAAAGCCTCTGTGAAATGGGGGCCTGAAGTACAACATAGTGAGATCAAATAGAGGAGGAGGAGGAGGAGGAGGAAGAGGAGAGGGCAAGTAGTAAAGTTGTTTATACCTTGAAAAAATACTACAATAATATAATTTTACAAAAAATGTAGTTGATAATTGGCTTGCTAATACAAGGTATCATCTAAGACAGGGACTTTTTTTGAAAAACAGTGACTGTACCTTCACTGGGGAAGCCTTGGAATTCACAAAGAGGCTTCCGATCTTGCGAGCACCCATGCACTTGCTTCTTTTTAAGTCCTGTTTGTAATGGAACTTATGGCCAGTAAGTTGTTTATGCAAAATCAGTCTTTAGCTGCAAAACATCTGATGCTTGGAAAGGAATGAAAAGAATTAATTTAAATAGGAATTATATTAATATTACACTACAAAGAGGTAGTCATTAATATATTACTACATTCTTTCAGTTAATGAAAATTACTTATCTAGTCTGAAAGTTTATTTTGAGTAAACAGTAGGCTCTTTATAGATAACCCTACACTGTTACATTTATCAGCTGTAACTACAGATAAACTACACCAGAGCTACTCTCCAAGACTTCTAACTAGTGTGCTCCTTGGCATGCTGGTTGTTACCTTCAAATCAGCTCTAGTACTTCCTTCACAGGTGGCTGACGGTAAAGCAAAGAAGACTGTCCTTGGTAAAGTAGGAGTTTTAGCTCCCATTTGCAAAGTTTTGTTGCTAATTTTTCCTGTGCTTATTTATTTGCTTTCTTGATATAAATTCTAAGCCTTGAGGACTGGCTGTTTTGAGTATTACTATGATTTTCTGCTCAGTTGTTTCACTTATCAAATAGCTTCTCTTGTGTGACTAGAGCTGTTGATCCAAACAAGGCAAAGCAGGATTTGGCCCAGCATGAAAATAATCTTTGGGATGTGAATAATACCAGCAAGCAGGATTTTTCCTCTGGGAAGGCTATAAATTATTTTTTTCAAACAAACACAGCAAGAACAGTTCTACAAAAGCAATGCTAGAAAAATGTTTGCCAAACTAAATGGAGTTCTATGCCATTTTGTTTAATGCTTATGGTATTAAGTAATATATCCTGTTTTGCTTTGGAAGGTTTTCAATTGTTCATTAGAAGAGCAGCACAAAGAGTTTGTGGTGGTGTTTGACAATATTTGTAATTCACTCCCTTTTCAGTCTGTGGTAAATCTGAAATACTTTACATTACTGAAAAGGTAATTGAAACTGAGCGATATTTTTTTCTGGGTTTTGGATGCCACTGAAAAAAAGAGTTCAGATTTCATAGAGCATATGTGATTTCAGAATTTAAGTATGGGCTTTGATGTATTGTACATCTCAAGGATCTCAAAATGACATTCTAAACTATGTTGACATGCCTTTTTACAGTTCTGCTTCATTTCTTCTCAGTAGAATTCTTCTTAGTCATAAGAGTGGTGTTATTTATAAAAGGTGTTATGCAAAGAAAATAATTTATGGGAAATCAAACAAGCAAAAACTTGCTTTGTAAATGCAAGGTGAGAAAGGTGTTCATGTTAGGAGCAATACCCATAAATCTGTATGGCAGAAGAGAGTTTTAACCTTGTAACAAATTGCTGTTTATACTTGAAAATCTTTCTGCTTTGCGTTTAATTATAACCTTATATCTGTAATTTGGGTTTCTAAAACTGTGTATCAAGCAGGTCAGCTTTGCTTTTATTGGTAATCTTTCAAAAAGATAGGTGGTTGAGTTTTAGGTAAGATGACTGCAGTATACATTATCATATTATACAGAACTTACATAATGTAATTTGAAATCAATATTACAAGAGCAAGGTTTTGAAGGAACATTCAACATACAAACATTAGTTTCTTTTGAAATTATAGGGTCCAGCTACCATCCCCAAATGGTAATGTGCTACCTGGTCTAATTTATGCCATATTCTGCTGGAAAAAATGAAGCATCTTCCGTTCTCTTCTCTAATCATTAGAAAATTGAACTTTGAATGTCATGACCTATTTTAATGGAGCTGATTGCTTGACACAGAACTGTATTGTGTACTTGTGATATATGCTACTTGGGAAAGGAATAATATGTGAATCAATGTACTTTATGGATTGCCTGTCTTATTTCAGAATGTATTACAATATTATCCCTGTAACAAAGGGCTGTTAGTCTACATGAAATTGCTCAAGTCCGTCCAGTGTGCTGGGCACCAACACCTTTGCTCCACAAAAAATACTAGAGAAATTCCTCCATTTACCTGCACTTCACTATTACCACATTATGGCTAATACCTAAAGTTTTGATATAGAAACCTCTAGAAGTAAATAAATGACTTGTTTCTTCTTGAGTACAAGGCCTTTTTACCCGGACAGGATCATATAATTTTTGGATTCTTGCCACTTTTATCCTTGCAAGGCATGCTTGACAGTGGGTTACATGTACATTTGCATGCATGTGCTAAGACCTAGGGCTAGCCTGACTTGGCCTTACCTGGTTCCAACCTCTTGAGTTCAAGATATGACAATGTGCACGTCCCAACGGGAATGTTTCCTTTAGAGACACATGTTCTTTTCCCTTCTTTGAATAGAGGATGACTTGGTTCATCTAGACTCTCACAGTATCTTTACTATGGCAGAAGTTGCCTTTCCATTGCTCCCTGTAATTTTTGAAGGTCCTTGTCCTTTCAGTGTAGGAGATTCCATTCTGAAACATACCAAAACCAATGGTAAACTTACCAGCAGGTCCTGTAGGGATTTGAGCATCTGTCAGCACCAGTTTTTAGCTCCTCTCACCTCTTAGTTCATCTGGGGCTTAGAAGAACTATGACATCTAGGACTTTTACTGTTCGAGCTGTGTGAAAATCCAGCATTGTGTATCTGGGCCACTTGGAATTATTTGCTCATATTTTTAGAAGGAGAAAAATCTGCCCCAATGAGATCTAAAGATGCATTGTATTTAAAATGCACTAACTAAAACCATGTCAATGATCTTGATGAGTGCAATGTAAACTTCAAAGCCCTCCTGTATTATCATTTACCCCATGTAATTGCAATGTTTGTTTTTACTGCACCTTTACCTGTGCATCACACTCTGATGCACAGCAAAATTAATTTCCCGGTGACAAAGGAAATCTTGGCCCTCAGCTTGCTTACAGCCATCAGGCTTCTGAATTCTGCAGGGTTTTCTGCTAGAGGGGCTGAGATCTGCAGTGAAAGGGCTACTTAACCTGTGAACTTGCACAAAATATTGTTGACCTCTAGCTGCTCAAGCAATATATTTACTAAATAAATAAATTGGAAGGAATGCACTTTTATTCCAGGGTCAGGTCAGTGTGCAATTCTAGGTGAAAAATGATACCCTTTAGGCTTTTTCCCTACAGAAATAAATCCAAAGTCATGATGTAGAGACATGGAGTTCTCACACATTGTGTTCATTCAGTAATTGCATCAAACATAGAGTCTAGTGTCCATTTCTCTGCTTTCTTTCTGTTGTGTAATGTTTTTTTTTTTAAAATACAAATCAAAAGGAGATGCTGTGTTAAAAAAACATACCCAGGCCTGTGCAGTGGCATGCCTAATGAAAGCACAATCAGTAATCCCGGTTCTAGAAAGAAGGAAATGGGGGTGGAGTTCAAACTTTACCTTGTTGCTAAGGTGACTCAAATTGCTCTAGCTTGTAATGGCTATCTCATATATATTCAGAACTATGTGCACAGCTGTGTGATCCTTTCTTCCACCTCAGACAGCCCTGATAATGTTATTGAGTTAAGGGGATTGAATATGGAGCTAAGTTTGCACCTGACTAACCTGCTTTGTGCTTTAGTGACCCCAATAACTACTACAAACTTATTTGAACTTCATTTCTAAACCAGTTATTAGCCTCATATACCAGATTTGAAATTATACACCACCACCTCCCGCCACATTCTGTTATCTGTTTCTTGATACATGCAGTCTCCCAGCATACTTTAAAGGAAAAAAAATCCCTGCCAACTCTGACTGTAAATTCACACTACATAAAAAGCAGAATAAAGGATTAAAGTACTAAAAAAACTTACAAGCTGAACAAACCCTTACAGTCTGTAGGTTTAAAAAGAAATCTATCTTTTTCTTGTTTACTTGATCAAAGATGAAATCCTCTGTGTTAGGCTTAAGAAAGCCCTAAATTTAAAAAAAAAAAAAAAAAAAAAAAAAGCTGGTTCTAATTATTTTGCATAGAAAAGTAAAACATGCAACCAAATAATTCAAGTAAAAGGAATAAGATACATGATTCTGAATTCTGCATGTGACAGGCAATGGGCTTGTACACCTTGCATAGAATTCAGTAGAGCAACCAGAAGCCAGAACATAATAAAGTGGTGGAGTTATATAGTAGCATTGCAAAGACTAGGCTTCTAATTTTAAAGCTTTTATTACAAAGTCTGCCATCCTTTTACAGATCTGATCAATAACAAAAGAACATATCCTACATTTTCCTGTAAAAAAGCAGATTAGCTTGCTGTCTTGTGGCCTCCTTGTATTGGTGAAAATGTCTGAGAAATTACACAAGGTCCATTATTTGGAACATCCACTGGGAAACTGGTAGCAAAGCTGAATTAATAATGAATAATTTCTAAAATTAGGAAGCAGAAATTTTGTCATGTGGTCAAGAGACTACCTGCGTTCTATGAATACACAGTCTGGGTATGTTTTGTGTAGCTGCGTGAAGCAAAATTTGAGGGCAGGAATTTTTCCTGGCTCCCTCTATTCCAAGGCAGAACCAGGACTTCTTGTTGACTTTGGCCTTTTTATCTGCCCTTGTCAGAACAAGTAGGGTCTTCTCAAGATTTTGGGTTTTCTTTTTTCCTCTTGTAGTTATATCAAGGAGCTAGGATATCTTCATGACATGAAGAGAAAGACAAGGACCTCTAAAATTTGCTCTTTGAGAATTCTCCTCCAGTTAAGGTTTGCGGTACTCTCCAGTCCAGAGGTTCAGGGGCTCTTTGTGTATTCTGTGCAAGATAATTAACACTGCCGTTTGAAAGAGCCAAGGGTGAGACTAAGTGATGATCAGCAGCAAAATCCACTACCAGGGCTCTCTGAAAAGAGGCAAGGCTTTGTCTGTATGTTATACTAACCTATGACAAAGGATAATAAAAGTGCCAGCAGAAGAAAAACTTCTCAGAGTTTCTCAAAGATGATACTACTAATTTCAATACAACTTCTTTCTGTGGAAACTTCTGCATACAGCCATGCTATAAATCATAATTAGTACCATGGAAATTTTTCCTTCACAGTAGGTAATGGATTAAATATCAGAAGTTTATTACTTTATTAGAAAACTAGTATGACCTTTGGACATACAATGTGGTGTTTGAAGCAAAAATGATGATGAATATTCACTGTGAACCTGATTTTTTTTCTTCTCTTTACATACACTAGATTTAGTAGTAAATCAGTAGCTATTTCTTATTTGTCTGAAGGTGATGAAAGAATGAAACATAGCACAGGTCAGTAGGGTTAATGTAGGATTTGATTGAATGAATGGGGAACTTGATTTGCAGTGTGGTCCTGAGTTGATATTTTCACTGTTCTTATGCTGATATCACTACTGATCTCAAGCTGGTTTGCATTGCTATTGCTCAGGTAGGCAATAGATCCACAGAAAATGGTCCCTGAGGTCCTGGTGGATGGCAAATTGCAGAGAGCCCTTGAGGTGATGGAGGCCAACAGCATACTGACTTGCATTAGCAGGAGTGTAGGGCAGATCAAGGGAAGTGACTATTCCCCTTCACTCAACAACTGTGAGGATGCATCTGAAGGAGTATGTTCCATCTTGGGCCCCAAGGCAAAAGAGAGGTGGTGACAAACATTCTGGGGGAGGGTTGCTAAATTAGCTGTGAATTAGCAGGTTGGGGTGTACTTCCCGTAAGGAGAGGCTGAGGGAACTGGATTTGCTTAGCCTGCAAAGAAGGCAAAAGGATGTTATTATTGTTATTGTCAACTGTTTAATAGGGGCTACAGGGGAGATAGTACCAGGCTGCCTAAAAGTGAACAGTAAAAAGACAAAAGGCTGCAAGGAGGAAATACTGTTGGAAAATCAGGAAAAAATTCTTCACAAGAAATGCATCTAAGCACTGGCAGTGGTTGAGCAGGAGGGATGAATAATCTCTGTCCTTGGCAATTCTCAGAACTTGTCTGGACCAGGATCTGAGACTCCTGCTCAAACTCAGAAGCTTGCCCTGCTTTGAGCAGGAAGTTAAACTGGGTGACCTACGGGGTATGCCTTCCAACTCGAGTTTTCTAGGATTCTTTGATCCTGCACACACTAGTTGCTGACTGTAAAATTGGTACTGTCTGGCATATACACAGCAAAGCTTTAGTCAACCTTGCTGTGGTGTGACTGCTAGGCAAATTTGGGTGTTGTCCACAAAACTTGGTGTTAGGCAGTATTTCTGGATGATTTCTGGTGCTGGGCAGAGGGCATATTTTAGATATATATGAAAACTAGGGAGCAGTGAATTGGTAATAGCTGTACTGCATCTGGAATTTAACAACAACTATATCCAGACAGATGTGGTTTCCTGTCATTTTGTATTGCAGGGGAAGGGGAAATGTATGCAACCAAAATCAAACCCTGTAAACAGCAGCAACAACAGAATAAACTGTGGAAAGATAATTGAATGGTTCTAAGCACTTTAGGATGTGAGAATCTTAAAAGCTGGAAAGAAGACATTCCTCTCAAATGGTTTCTCTCCTGCTGGTGTTAAACACCTTGGTGCAGAGCTGCAGGGTTTTATTTGCACCCCAGGGAATGCCTGTAACTTCACAAATGCTGCTGTAAAAATGTGTTAGTATTTAAATAATAACACAAAAGATCTTTATATTTCCTGCTCTAACAAGATCAGTTTCAATAAAATGAAGCTTTAGTCATTCTTTTCCATGCTTGTGTTGCAACACGATTTTGCACATAGAGACGACATCACAGCAACATCATCTGTGGTAGATTTGTGAGCTCCAGGACCCTAAGTCACTCTTGTGCTGCTGATTCCAGTAGCAACCACAATTAGCAATCTTGTTAGCATTTGGGAATTAAACTACAGTTAAATTGAAAGGAAAGAAGTTAAGCACACACTTAACTTTTTTGTTTCTAAGACTATTTTTAAATTCTTGTTTTAAAAAAAAGACGGGCCTGTGTAATGCTAACCAGCATCCTGCCAGATAATCAGACCTGTAAGTTCATAGAAACTAGTTATTTAACATAGAAGAGAAATGGTGGAGTTAATTAGGGCCTGGTATCATAAGTCTCCTTAATGACATTCAGAACATCAATGAAGCCAAATTTTGATTGTCAGAGAAGTAATTTTGAAAGCTGGGCCCTTGGAGATATCATAGTCAAGTCCTCTTTAAAGATAACTAAGGGATCTATCATTTTAAAAAAATCTCATTTCATTTTAATGGACAGATTCAATATTTGAGACGAGATGAGATTAAGTCCAAGTTAAAAGTGAAATCTAACTCAAAGAGCACTTTAAAAACCAACATTTAATTGCAAATTTGGAGAAGAAACCGGAAGACAAAACCAACAATCAACTTAGCTGTTTCTTTTAGCTGAACAAAAAGACAGTGATTTCTAAATAACAATCAAACAGGTAAAATGAATAATTGGGTTACATCCAAACCTCAGTTCTGGCAGATTAATTTAAGTAAGAGCTTTATGTGAGATTTTTTTATCTAATAGAAAATGTCATGTATTTTAATACTTGGACAGTTGCTCTGTACAGACTAGGGTAAATAAGAAAGTTGGAAATGAAAGAAGTAATTTATCTAACCGTGTTTAAAAACTGCCTTTCATTATCTTATATTATTCTGACGATAGCTTGGATTTGTCTGTCTGTAGCTGAGGTCATGTTCTGACAAGCTTTGCCAATGCTTACTTTCTACTTACAGGATGACTGTAGCAGAAAATATTGCAAAGGCCAGAACAGTTGAGAACAAACACACCTTTTCTTCTGACACACAAACCCATTACACCTTTTACCAATCCACCTGCAGTGTTCTGCTCATGCTGTTTGTTAATCAGCCTGCCCTTCAACGCTCAAACACAATGAATTCAAAGCTTTCTAAAGCTGTCGTTTCTTGAAGGTTTTATCAAAAACCCCAGTGATTCCTGGTGTAGGGGATTTAAGCTACTGAGAAAAGTTTGGCTTTTCTAAGGTACTTTCTTGACATGACCCATTTGTAGACCACAGATTACAAGTCACTATTCTCAAATGAAGATATTTATTGAAATAAAATGGGGACGACTCCTGAAAAGCTAGCGTGCCACAGGGAATGCCTGTGGTTATTCTGTAACACTTTTACATGGACTTAGGGTGGACATTTTGTTATCTATTTGTAAATATCAGGGACCATACTGTTTTGTTCCTCTGAAAGAAGTAAGTGCCTTAAATGTATAATGATTGTAATGGAAGGTAGGGAAATAGCATCAGAAGACCTGCTAACATCTGTTGCATATGATGAAAATATGAAGTCAGATGAAACACTGACTTCTTGGAACGAAATATGTATGCATTTGCATTGATTTTTTTAAATTCCTTTCCAGTCACATATTGGTAGTGAAGAGATATCCTAGGGACTTGGGGGTTCTCAGATGTTCATTATAAGTCACTGAAAGTTAGTTCACAAGATAATTTTCGTTAGGAGAAAACAAATTATTTTTGAGACTGTTTCAGGGAGTTTATAAGCCAAGCGGTTTGCATGAATTGCCAGAAATAATTTTTAATACATTTGTAGAAAGAATTATGTTCAATTTATTGTTGAAGATTTCATGTAATGTAAACTTTTCACATGAATACTTACAATTGAGTTGTACATTTATTTACAGTGATTTAACTCCATTGCTGTTAGTGAACTCAAGATACGCATCAGGAAGTAGAGTAGCTGGGTCTTCTGGTGTAAACAAACAGCATTAGACCTTGTTAACCAAATGTGAACAGATGTTCACAGCCTAGTTTGATCTTGCATATGTGTCTCCTCTGATCCAACTAATATATTCAGGGACAGGCATCCTGGGAAGAGTATAGGGACGCTGCCTGGTTGTGTAGGAATGGGGGTCAGGAAGGCCAAGGTGCAGCTGCAACTAAACTTGGCAAGGGATGCGAAAGATAACAAGAAGGGTTTCTACGGGTATATCAGCTGGAAAAGGATGGTTAAAGAAAGCATACCCCCGCTGATGAGCGAGACCGGCAAGCTGGTAACAGCGGATGAGGAGAAGGCTGAGGTACTCAACAGGTTTTTTGCCTCAGTCTTCACTGGCAACCTCTCTCTTCACCCCTCCTGAGTTGATGGATGGCATGAGGGGGACCAGGAGGGTAAAACCCTTCCCACTGCAGGAAAAGATCAGGTTCGTGACCACCTGAGGAACCTGAACACACATAAGTCCATGGGACCTGATGAGATGCATCCCAGAGTCCTGAGGGTATTAGCCGATGTAGTCACCAAGCCACTCTCCATGATATTTGAAAAGTCATGGCAGTCAGGTGAAGTCCCTGGTGACTGGAAGAAGGGAAACATTGTGCCCATTTTCAAAAAGGGTAGAAAGGAAGACCCTGGGAACTACCGACCTGTCAGCCTCACCTCTGTGCCTGGGAAGATCATGGAACAAATCTCCCTAGAAGCTATGCTAAAGCACATGGAGGCCAGGGAGGTAATTCAAGATAGCCAGCATGGCTTCACCAAGGGCAAGTCCTGCCTGATGAACCTAGTGACTTTCTACGATGGTGTGACAGCATCAGTGGACAAGGGAAAACCAATGGATGTCATCTATCTGGACTTCTGCAAAGCCTTTGACACAGTCCCCCATAACATCCTTCTCTCTAAATTGAGGACATACGGATTTGATGGGTGGACTGTTCGGTGGATAAGGAATAGGTTGGATGGTTGCATCCGGAGGGTAGTGGTCAATGGCTCGATGTCCAGATGGAGACCGGTGACAAGTGGTGTCCCTCAGGGGTCCGTACTGGGACCGGTGCTGTTTATCAATGGTGTGTTTTCATCAATGACTTAGACAGCGAGATTGAGTGCACCCACAGCAAGTTTGCAGATGACACCAAGCTGAGTGGTGCGGTTGATACACCAGAAGGACAGAATGTCATCCAGGACAGGCTGGAGAGGTGGGCCTGTGTGAACCTCATGAGGTTCAACAAGGCCAAGTGCAAGGTCCTGCACCTGGGTCGGGGTAACCCCCAGTATCAGTACAGTCTGGGGGAAGAAAGGATGGAGAGCAGCCCTGCTGAGAGGGACTTGGGGGTGCTGGTGGATGAAAAGCTGGACATGAGCAAACAATGTGCGCTGGCAGCCCAGAGGGCCAACGGTACCCTGGGCTGCATCAGGAGAAGCGTGGCCAGCAGGTCGAGGGAGGTGATTCTGCCCCTCTACTCTGCTCTGGTGAGACCTCACCTAGAGTACTGCGTCCAGCTCTGGAGCCCTCAGCACAAGAAGGACATGGAACTGTTGGAGTGGGTTCAGAGGAGGGCTACAAAAATGATCCGAGGGCTGGAGCACCTCTCCTATGAGGACAGTCTGAGAGAGTTGGGGTTGTTCAGCCTGGAGAAGAGAAGACTGTGGGGAGACCTGATTGCGGCCTTTCACTACCTAAAGGGGGCCTATGGGAAAGACGGGGAAAATCTTTTTAATAGGGCCAGCTGTGACAGGACAAGGGGTAATGGTTTTAAACTGAAGCAGGGTAGGTTTAGACTGGATATAAGGAAGAAATTCTTTACAATGAGGGTAGTGAAATCCTGGAAGGGGTTGCCCAGAGAGGTAGTGGAGGGCCCATCCCTGGAAACTTTCAAGGCCAGGATGGATGGGGCTGTGAGCAACCTGATCTAGTTAGTGGTGTCCCTGCTTACTGCAGGGGGGTTGGACTAGATGACCTCTAGGGGTCCCTTCCAACCCAAAACATTCTATGATTCTATGATTCTATGATTCACTTATAGGTTTAGGAGCTCAACAGCTTAGAACAGTTGAGGAGAAGGTGTTTGGGCTCACTGATACATTATATGGTGACTATGAACACCAAAGTTGAGTTTGTATAGGTTGTGTTGAGAATTATAGGATTACTAATGACCTGTGTAAACTTTATCTGTGTACAGTGTATTATACTGGTTAGTCACAGTTAAAAATAATAGTGATAATAATAAGAATATTTGCACGGATACACAAGGAAAATGGAGTGCCTATGTTGTTAGAGATTGTCTTGTAGTGTAATGTAAAGCATAAAATGGAATAATGACTCTTGTCTGTGCATATATCACTAGGCAAATACCTAGAAGGCAATTTTTTTTGTAAGCTGAAAAAACAATATTGGACAAGAAACAAGGACTTAAACAGTAGTCTGTTTACTTTCTGGCTGAAGTTTATGTCCATTAGAGATGTAAGATGTGAAATATCTTTTCAGTTAAAGTAACGGAAGCAATTGGAAGCAAAAACCTCTAACTACTTTTAAGATGCATTTTTTTTAAAGAAAGCTATATTTGCAAGAAAACAAACAAAACCCAGTAGAAACAGTAGAAGGTATACTCTAGGCTGTTATCTTCCTAACAGAGCGCTTTCTCATAAACAACATCTTTAACCCATCTATGTTTCCTAAAGGATTATGAGGATGCCTGAGGAAAGAGTACTCATGCTATAAGAACCTGCTCTGTTTGTGCAGATCAGGTCCTTATAATTAGCAGCTGTTAATCACTAATTCTAACCTGACTCATTTGCAGACATAGGCGAGAAAACTGAGGAGGGTTAAAAGTTTCATGACATTCTAAGAAATCAAAAGGTCATGGACCATAATTAGCACTATGAAATTATCGATCTATCTGAAGCTCCTATGTAAGTCAATGTTGATTGATAGCTTTTGTTTGAAGATGTAACATCTGTTTTTGCATAAATATTATCTACATTGTGCAATACTTTGATTATATATAGCAGCAAAAAAGTTCAGAGAACCTCTTACCTGTTTGCTGCTATATTAAATCAGTGTGATTCCTTTGGTATTAGTTCTAAGTATGGAAAATAAGAGTTTTCTTTATACTTGTGATTAAAAATGGCTCATACACCCCAGGAAGAGAATAATAATAACCCTAAATAGTGTAATCATGACCTTGTTGACGTGAACAAGGATTGGTGTGTAGAAGTCTCTCTTCAACTGTTCCTAGGCAGTGGGTAGTGCCATTATCTCCTACTGCTGAGCTAAAATGTGGCTTTACTGTGGTTTTGGGCCAATTACTAGCTGGTTGAGTTGTCTGTGTAGCAAATAACAACAGCAATTAAGTGAGATTACACAGGCTTCTGGTTAGGTTGCACAAGCTTCCTCCCTAGAGCCTGGGTTGCTAACTTGAGCCATAGCTTCTTTACTACCACCATTAATTTTGCTAGCAAATTACAGAAAGAGAATAACTGCCTATACTGTCACCTGGATACAGTAAAATGAGATTTAACTGACAAGGAAGGTAAGTAAAATTTCTCAGATACTAGAAGTGACTCTACTGTTTGAGAGTGTTAGAGCAGAGTTTTACTGGTGTCTTGGACCAATAATTTGTAAAGCCATATATAAGAACCAAAGCCTGTGTATTCAAATTTTAATTCAATCACACAACACAGAGATCACATAAATTGAGTGTGAAAAGCATTAGAGCAATTACAAAGATCTGTACCAACTTTCTTTGAGATTGCAACATATTAAATTAGCTTAATATTCATGGAAGAACTAAATACTTATTCAAAACCTAGACTGCTTTTATACAATGACTGTTTGATAAAAAACTTTAAATAGTTTTAGGACTAGAGTTCATTTTTTCCTTAATGGAATGCCTTACCAACAAATGTTAAGAATAATGGTCTTTCTGGTCATGTGGTTGGAGGGTTTTTTTCTTCATCATCGTGAATCTCTAACTAGTTGGGTGGAGGGTGTCCAATACGCTTACTGCTGATTAGCCCGACAGTGAAGACACTGTCCTGCACAATGAGGGTTTCAACATCAGAAGTATTGATTCTGATTCTTTCCATTCCTAAACATCTGCTCAGATCAGTATGTTATTTATATTCATATAAAAGCATGTGCGTGTGCAGTTGCCACTTACTCTTCTGAATGCTTTATAAAATTTCTAAGTGGCTTAACTTGAGATTTGGTCAGATATTATTTTACAGAATTAAACTTATTGAATTATTATACATGTGAATTCCCTTGTCTGTGTAGAACTGATTGATGAAAAATTAGTTTCTGTCGTTTTGAGTTTTTTTCCTCCAGCCATCCTGAAAGGCCCCTGCCTTCTTACTCATGTTGTGGCTTTATCAGTCAGCTAAATGGTCATGACTGTGAGATCACTAAGGATCACCACTGGTAGCCCTTTTGCTAATTAAATTAAGCAGAGTTTTCTGGAATTCAGACATTTGGAAGTAACCCAAATTGATTATCTAGTAGAGACTCTGGAAGTAAGAAAGGAGGGGAGTGGGTGGAAATAACTGCAGTGATCTGGCTGCCAGCTCACTAGGGATGTTTCTCCTTCACTAAGAGGGCTCCCTCTGAAAATAGTGCAGCCTTTATAGAGAATACGTCCTCAGAATTGTTTATACAGAGCTATGCAAACAAGTTCAATTATTGCTAATGAAAGCTGTACTCCCACACGCTGACCTGAAAGATTACCTATTGTATATAGACTCTATTGGAAAAGACACTTTGAGGGAGATGAAGTAGAAGTCAAACAGTGAAGTAAACGTAATTAAGGTACAATAAATTCTACTATTTACTTTCTCTGGTTGATAGAGATGAAATTATCTAAATTCACTTAATTAGTTGTGAAAGGCCAAGGCCCTTACAGGATAATTTGAGATTTAACCGCTTATTTTTAGTCTGGGAACTTGACCATATTGCTCAACATGGCCTGTATATTTACATAGCTAAGTTAGCTGTTGAACTTAGCTATAACATTTGTTTTTCTTATAATGGTTATAATTGGTAGTAGATTTAAAAGCGGAAGGTGTTTCATTTACATTCTTGCAAGAACTTTTAATTGGATATTAGTTTGTATTTTGTCTTTGCACATGTGAACAAAATATGGTAATCCCTTCCCAACTGTTCTGGTTTGTTTTACAATATTTTGCAAAATTTGAAATTTAAAGAGCCATTTCTTTATCCAGTGGATTTGGTGCAACTGCACTGTTTGAAAGAGGCCTTGGGGGGCTGGTTTTGGAAGAGACTTGTTTGGTGGTGTTTTTCATTTCCTTTTAGTTTACATCAACTGTAAATCTGTTTCTCAATTCAAACCTTCTACCAACAAATATAGCTGGTAGAAATATGTTTCAGATCATGCCTGTCTGGAGATAATGACTTGCTGTTGATCAAAATGCTTTTGAAAGATTCTTCAAAGATCTATAGCGCATACTTTTTGCTACTTTCTTTTACTTACTAGAAAATAGTACTGTAATGTACAGTGGATGGGTGAAGGGCCAGTCTCAACAATCTTTGAATGATATTTTTCCACCTTTTATTACACCTGCAGTAATCCCCTGTAGAATTAGTAAAATATGAATAAAAATATATGAGAAAGTGTGTGTGTACATGTACATATATATATGTAGATGGTTGTATATATTTACAAAACAAGAAAGGAAAAAATCTTGCAAAACCAGTTAGGGTTTTCTTTTGCTCTTCTCCCTCAGAAGAAGCTTCCACTTTCCTTGACTCCTGATAAAATGACTAGAGGAATCCTCTTTTGAAGATGTGGGTATTCAAAAATGGTGTTGGTGAGGTCTAATTATCTTGGAGGATTTCAGGACAGTTTGATATTTACCCATTGAATCTTAATCTGTTAGTAGTTCAGGACTATTACAATGGTCCATGGGAAAAGAACTGTAGAGGACATGTTGGAAACAGGAATTTATTCAAAACTTCTGGTTTCCAGTACACCTTTGATGTGATCAGTCACTGCTGGACATGCAGTTCAACACTGCTAGAGATTGTGTCAGCTGACAGTTCCTGTATAAGGTATATTTACTATCTAAATATATGGCATAATGGAGATTTCTAATATTCAGGGGATCTTGTATTATTGCTACATGCATCTAAAAGGAGTTGACAGTTATTTTCTTGGCTTAGAGAGTAAAATAAGACCTAGAAATTACTGCAGGTAATTAAGACAATATTCTTGATACTGAAACAATTCAAACACAAATGCCTGGAATTTTTCTCCCTTAATCTCCTGTCAACCTTCACAAACAGCAAAACAAGTTCACTTTGAAAGTGTTCAAGCAAAGGAAAACTGTATTTAATGGAAGCAGAGGAGAAAAACAACAAAAGATAGGTAGGGGACTTGTACTTTATGGTTATTATATCCTTCATTTGGAGGAAGATGGGTGACTGAGAAGTTATACAGTTCTATATACCGTACTTGAAAAGCCTTTTTTTTTCTGAGACCCTTTAATGTGTGATGTCTTGAAGTTTGCTGGCTCATCAGCCACATATGGTATAATGCATGTCTTTGGGCTTTAAACAATTCAGGTTTTCTTTTTTTTTAAACCTCTATGGAAAGGAAGTTAATAAATCCCTCTTTTTGCAGGTGGATGTAAAAATTGCTCAAAATTCCACCTCCAGCTTTTCCTTCACATCTAAGATGACACATCTGTCTCTACCTTTTCTTTGCTTCATTTTCCTTTCCCTCAGTTTCTTTCACCACAGCATTCAGGCATGCCTATCTTTCAAGCAACCAGATACCCTTGAATTGTGTTTCATTTTTTTGTCTTATGGAAACTTGTGTATGTGGAAATCTTAAAATGCTGTACTGACAGAACCTAGTTAAACAACACTATGCCTCATAGTGGCTTCTACAAGATTAAAATATAAATTTATGTCATGTCATTTACTGCAGAAGTATGGACACGCTGGTATGGATCTTAACAGTAGCTCAGCTGCAGACAGTGGCACTTGGCGATTTAAGGAGGCAGGATGCAATTACTGCACTTGAAATTTGGCCTGGACACAGAGTTAACTGTGAATCTTTCATGAGAAGTGTCAGAAAATCATAAATGAATATAAACAGACATGGCTTCTGATTCTGAAAGTTCTTTGCTCCTGCCAAGTTTTCAGAAATGGATTTTGCTTCACACTGTTACAAGTCAGTCTTATTCCTGTTGCTTTAGCAGGTGAGTGTATTACATCTGTTTTTCCTTCCCTGAGTTTTCTGAGTTGGTTTGTATGACTTGAATTCTTAAGTTTGCTAAGAAGCTTTAATTTTTTTTCCCTGACAGAGCTGATTGTTTCTGACATTAAAGTGATATATATAGGTGGTTGTACTCTAATTATAATTCAGAAATAAAATATGTGGGGGTTTTGCTTTGTAGTTGGTTTTTTTTTGGTAGTAGGCATTTTTTCAAATTGACTGTTTTCATTTCTGTATTTTTTTACGTGTTCCTTCACATCTATGTATTTTTTCTCTCTATCCATTTTAACTTACACAGCTTTATATTTATCTGATTACCTGAAGATGCACACATGAATTGATTTTCAAGTTCCTCAGTTATCATTTGCATCAATATTTTAACAACCAAAATCATATGTTTCTTAGCTATTTCTCTGTGCACCTCTTTTTAAAAAATAAAGAATATAAACTTACATTGGTATTCAAAAATATGTAAACCGACTATATCAACGTTTCAGACAGGGCAACAATATTTGCAACCCTTGATAACCAAGTTGTGTGAAACACTGAACTGAGGTTAGGGAATGGACCAATCCCATTTTTATTAATTCTCTATTTATGCAGAATTCCATTACAATTAATTTTACATTCATGCGACATCATGGAGCTAGGGGTTTTGAAGGAGAGTATGTTAAAAGAATGCATTTATAAATAGGTGCTTAATTCTAAGAACTCTTGCCAGAGTCCTGCTGTAAAGCATTAAGCAGAGTTTACAGCACTAATAATTTTCTCCCCTTCTAGGTAATGGAAAAAAACATTCCCTTTTTTGTTTGTTTGTTTTCTTTGTGTGCGTGCCTTAATTTCACTACTTAAATATATGCCCTTTGATCCATAGGAGATAAAAAATATACCTTCTTTGTTAGATTGTTGACTTAGGCTATGAATCTTTAGGACAAGGTTCTGTCTTAGCTATTTTAGAGTAATTGGAAGATTTCTAGGACTGTCAGATAATGGCTGGACCCCACTGGCAGAAATTTCTTGCAGCAGGTAAGCCTTTAACTTTTGCATCAAAGCAGCCATGAAACTTCCGGTTTCGTGATATGGAGGCTATTGTAGTGATATGAGCTTACAGAGCTCCTTGAGCCTTCTTCTCTTTTCAGTATCACAGCATGTGGCCTGCTTAGTTACTGTATAGGATCTGTTTGTAAAGCAGTCATTTGACACGGTTAAAAGAATTGACCTGGGTTTAAAAAAGCCTGCCAAAAAAGAAAGATTATTTTCTACTAGACCCAGTTCAAGGTTTGTCTCTACAAACACTTGTCAGAGCAACTCATTGTCAGGCAAAAAGTGGCCAGTGGTTTTATCAACCCCAAAGCTCATAGACATTAAGCTATGGACTCATTCTTTCCAAGAACAGCAGAAGCACATGCAAATAGCAGATCCTATAAAACCTACTCGTCTATTTCTTTTCTTAAAGAGTTGTGATATAGGTCCTACAGGGAAGGGGGGAGTTTAGTGACTGGAGTGGAAACAAAAATCTCCAGTGAGAGGGGAAAAAACAGTTCTATGAAGGGTAGAAGTGGGGGGTGAGATGAGGCAAACCATGACCACTCATTCACAAAATGATGAGCCATCAATACGGGGGATATGAAAAATTGTTTGGTAACAGCTGCTACTTCTTCTCTTCCATCTCTGTCACTTCTTACCTCCACTGGTACTCCTGACTGGTCATCTATGTCTGATGAGGTGTTTTTCTGGGAAAAGTTAGACTAGGTTTGGGCTGTGGACTGTTGTCAAGCCATACTTCTTCAACAATGATTTTGTAACATAACTCTGTACTAACCCAGCAACCTGTTGTGTCTAGTTTCTCTGAGAGTGCATTAAAAATTTATGAACATGTCAGCTTCAAAAGTGAAGAATGGCCTATGGTCTCTGCAATGATCCCTCTTGAGCTAGTACAGATGCTGCCCACCACTGATGCTGGTATTAGGTATGCAAAAATTGAGATTGGAAGGAGACTTTTTTTCCTATGGCAAATAAAATAAGATGATAATAGAATTCAGTCTGCAGAGTGCAAGCTGCATTCCTTCTTCCCACTTCTGGGGGTCACTGACATCTTGGGAGGGTAAAGCAGCAGGGAAATCATAACCTCCAGTCCTTTGGTATTATGCTGCTTCCCTTTTGGAGGGAAAATGCCTTTTCCCTTAGGATGTATTATGCAGGTCCTCTGGGAAAAAGCACTAATGAGAATGCCTTCAATGTACTGGAATTATATGCTTTGCTCTATGTATCATGATATGGAAGTCAAAGATAAAATTTAGATTATTAAATTTACACATGTTGTGGTTTAACGTGGTAGGCAGCTGAACACCACACAGCCGCTTGCTCACTCCCCTTCTCCCTTGGTGGGATGGGGAAGAGAAGCAGAAAAAAGTGAAACCTGTGGGTTGAGATAAAAACAGTTTAACAGAACAGCAGAGGAAAGAATAACAATAATAATAATAATGGCAAGAGAATATACAGTATATACAAAACAAGTGATGCACAGTGCAATTGCTCACCACTCGCTGACTGATCCACATCCCATCCTGAGCAGTGATCACTCTCCCCCTGGCCAACTCCCCCTGACCATGATGTCATGTGGTCTGGAGTAGCCCTGTGACCAGTTGGGGTCAGCTGTCCTGGCTGTGCCCCCTCCCGGCTTCTGGTGCACCTGGCAGAGCAGAGGAAGCTGAAAAAGTCCTTGACTGGCCTAGACACTGCTTAGGAACAACTAAAACATCAGTGTTATCAACATTCAAAACACAGCACTATGCCAACTACTAGGAAGAAAATTAACTCTATCTCAGCTGAAACCAGGACAACACAGTTGATTTAATCGTGTGTTATGGCACTTTTACTTTTTTAGTGAAATACAAGTTGCATTATTCTTTCTCTTCCGTATGTCTTCAGAATAATCTGTAAACCCTTCAAACTAAAACTTGTGCAGCAGAGGCTTTCAGAGAACTGTGATAAAATAGAATAAACTTTTTTAGTCCAATCTATGTGTATTTTTAAAATCTAATTGCAACACTATTCGGATGTTCAGAATACTTTGTAACTTTCATGTACTTTGATCACATTAGTGTAAAAAAAAAAGGCCCTTATAACCTAACGAACTCTAAGTAAGAAGCAATTCTAATAGTCTAAAAGCTTGTTAAAAAATATGCTCTCATTTCACTCCAAGAATTTTTAGGAAGGGTACGAATATAAACTATATGTTAATAAATTAAAAAATGCATTCAGAGATCATTGACAATGAAGTTCAGGCAGAATGACTAGTAGAAGAATGCCTAAATTATTCATTTTCAAGACTGACAGTAAGTTGCATATGACAGAACTTGTTAAACATGTACTTCATGTCATTCTGCTTTTGAAAAGAAAGGTAATTGCCTCTTAAATTTTAAGTGAATTATTCTTGAAAACTAATGGTGACACAAAAGGATCTTTTTGTGTCAGTTTGGTGCTATAGGCTAAATGTATGCCCAAACTTAAACAAGGCAGCAGAGTGCATTGCTGAAGATACCAAGAAAAAAAAAGTGCCTGATTTATGATGTGGATTGGGCACCCGTCAAGTGGAAATCTAAGCCCTTTAATCTGTATCTCAGCTGAATTTCTGCTTCATGGAAACTTTTGTCAAGTGTCTACAATACCAGGAGAGGATTACTGAAGTGAAAGGATGGAGTACTTGTGGTACAAGTGAGATAGTCAAAAGCAACTCTATCTTAGGTAGGGCTATACTTAGTGAAAGAGGTGATCATTGTTATAAACAAGGTATGACTGAAGCAGCATGAAGTAGGGAAGAAATGCTTGCTCTTATTCTTGAAATGATAATACACTTTCAGAGGAATTTCTTACTGTTTTAACAAGGGAAATAATGTATCTCACTTAATTGTTATATTAAAATTCCTGCCCTATATTTTTACTCTTTTTCCAAAGTGTCCTTGGAGGTCTAACCTAGAGTCCCAAGGTATTTTGACCAATGAGAACACCCTGATGGGAACCTTAAGAGTTGCTGGTCAATGACTTCCATGCCAAAGTTACCCAGGCAGTGAGACCACTTATTTTTTATAAGGAAGATCATAAGACAAGGTTGAAACAGGAGTATGTTCTAAGGTTACACAGTGACAATTCTCTATCCCTCCTGTATTGAAAATGTATCAGATGTAAAAACTGGCTCTAGTTGCAATAGACTTATCAAAGACTGCACAGAAGCATCCTGGGCTATATAGTTTGAAATAATTTTATGGTTATGTTTTTGGTTTTTTTTTTATATATGGTACAAATGGCTTAGATTGTCTCCTAAGAATGTCTTCTTCAATAAATATGTACTATCAGTATGATCGTATTGAGTTTGTGAGTTCTTTCTCTTTTCCCCTCTTCCCTTTCCTCTTTGAACTGAACTTCTGAGCTTGTTTGCTCTTTCAACTGAAATGACAGTGGCAGAAATTTCAAGAAATTTTTACAATGTCAATGAAATAGGCATCAAGATGCAAGGTATGAGCCCCTAATAGCTACTGAAGAAATCACTACACTATAAACATAGCATTTGGGAGCAGGAGAGATTATAAATGCATGTGAAATATCATCTGAAGCTTTTATGGCACTCAAAACATCTCTTGTGTGACTTCTTTGATGTCTTTTAGTGTGTGAGTTCAGACTAAGGTCTTTCTATGATTCTTTTAAAATTGAACACAGATCTGATGGAAAACTAGTCTTTGTCCACATCACTTAGAATCATAGAATGTTTTGAGTTGGAAGGGACCTTTAGAGGCCATCTAGCCCAACCTCCCTACAGTGAGCAGGGACACCATCAAGTAGATCAGGCTCCTCAGAGCCCCATTCAAACTTACCTTGAATATTTCCAGGGATGGGGCCTCCACTACCTCTCCTGGGTAACTCATTCCAGTGTTTCACCACCCTCATTATAAAAATTTTCTTCCTTATATCTAGTCTAAATCTACCCTCCTTTAGTTTAAAACCATTACCCTTTTCCTGTCACAGCAGGCCTTGCTAAAAATATTGTCCCCATCTTTCCTATAGGCTCCCTTTAAGTACTGAAAGGCTGCAATCAGGCCTCCCTGCAGCCTTCTCTTCTCCAGGCTGAACAACCCCAACTCTCTCAGACTGTCCTCATAGGAGAGGTGCTCCAGCCCTCAGTCATTTTTGTAGACCTCCTCTGGACTCGTTCCAACAGTTCCATGTCCTTCTTGTGCTGAGGGCTCCAGAGCTGGACGCAGTACTCTAGGTGAGGTCTCACCAGAGCAGAGTAGAGGGGCAGACTCACCTCCCTCAACCTTCTGGCCACGTTGCTTTTGATACAGCCTAGGATATGGTTGGCCTTCTGGGCTGCCAACTCACATTGTTTGCTCATGTCCAGCTTTTCGTCCATCAGTACCTCCAGGTCCTTCTCCACAGGGCTGCTCTCAAGCCCTTCATCCCCTACCCTGTATTGATATTGGAGGTTGCCCAAACCCCCTTGATTTTACATTCTTGGGACAAGTATGTATGCTGGTGTATGTTTTATATATATAAACTCTTTGTCTTCTTATTAGTATAATGTGAGTGCTTTACATGTTTTTTATAATGCCTTATCAGAATAAATACTAAAACCCACTTAAAAATGCTAACAATGAATAGAATAAAGGCATATTTTATGTGTGGAGGAATGCAAAACATTAAATAAGGAAAACCAGAAAGTTCTTGGATTGTTAGAATCTACTAAATTAGTAAATGTCAAATGAGTTAAACTTTGTCAGCTTTTGCAATTTTATAACAAGTACTTTTTTCCTTCTTCACTTTGTACCTTCTTTCTTTCAACTTCTTTCATCCACTCAGAAACAAGATGGCTGTGAGTTTCCAACCACAATTAGGAATAGAAATACCAAAGGGGACTTTTTGATGAACATCTTCCAAAGATCCTATTCTGTACAGATGAAAGCTGAGTGAAAAAAGAAAGTGAGAGATCACAGAGAAGTTCTTAGAGAACAGCTGCAAAGTCCTGAATTTAGGATAGAACTGAAATACTTTTAAAATCCAGAAAGTCTGTAGCTTTGCCATTAGGTATTGAACATCCAGACACCTTCTGTGACTTTCTCTGCATCCACAGAGAATGTTCTATAATCAGTATCACTTTATAAGGGATTTTCCAGGTGAACCTAGATAGTAGGTAGGACAATCTTGTCAAATCACCTTAATGCAAATCTACCAGAAGTTACCACTCTTGTAACAGAAGCAGTGAATTGGAACATGTGCTGGTACCTCCACTGGAGTAAAAACTGATTAGCTGAAACTGTAGGTCTGGCTGTAAACTTTGGTCTTCTGCCATCATCCAAACAGGGGATCCTGAACATAGAATCACCATGCTCTTGACTACATTACAGCTTCTGGACATATGTAGAGACACCCTTATTTTATCCCAAGGCTGGAAAGCCTCTGCTTGGCAGACTACCTTGCAAGCCCATGGATCTATACTAATTTCAATGAATCAATACATTTCTAACATAAATACTTTTCCTTAATAAATAAAATTAGAGCTGTTAATTTTATTTATTTATTTATTTAATACATGGGATTTCCCTACTGTGATTCGTGTTCTTGTTAATGCTTTAAGAATTTTTTAGACCAAGGCCATTTTATTCCTTGTTGTTCACAGAGAAATTTTTACATTTTCACATAGTTTTAAGCATTTAGAAACTCCAGAGAGAAGAATATGAAACTAAACTTGTGCAGAGTCTCTGAGTATGTTATGAACATCTTCTTGATACAAATTCCCTAATGTGTGAGGGTAAAGGGTACATAAAATTTTACTGAGGCAAGCTCAGGGAACTGTGAAATCTTATTTGCTACTGTTGTGTTGTAGTGAGGATGCTTCTATACCCTGTGGTTTTCCAGTTTGCTTGGGTAGGCTCTAATGCATGAAATCTATTAAAATATTAAAAATTATGAATTATGAATTGAAGTTCATTACAATAAGATAAAAGAACTCTCTGCTCTTTTTCTACATTAAGATGCAATCAAATCTTAAAAATTTTCAATGCTTCAGTGTCATTTAAAACTGAAATAAGTCCCATTTGTGAAAGAAGTCACAATGTCCACGACTTTTGGGAAATGTAATATTTTGCCATGATTGCTAATCTTTGTTTGGCAGCTTATAGCTGTCTCTGACAAAAGTATTCCGGTAGCCTTTCTGCATAATAAGCAGCACGAAGCCTTCGCACTGAAGTGCCAATCAGCTCATTGCTCCTGGGCCTGCATAAGTTTGAATGAAAAACGCATGAATTGCTGTATTTCACATATTTGTTATTTTGGTCTGAACTGAAATAATAAATGATACCTGGCCTGTTTTAATGTGATGAACCGACCTTTAAAATAATTTGTAAACATACCAAATACTGTAAAGTTTTGGCTTTTTTTTCTCCTTTCATCCAGGGAAATAGAAATTATTGCCATATTTTCAGGTATGTACCATAGTGGGTTTTTTTAAAGTGAAATTTCATACTGTTGCTTATTTTTGATTGCCATGAATATTTTGGGGGTTGAAGAGGGTAGAATGGTTTTTGATAGAGCTTCAGATAAACCTTACAAGCATATAGTAATGTTACTGGATTTTTCAAAAAACATCAGTTTTTCTTCTCACCTCATATATATTACTTCAGTTGCACCTTTAATCTATATTCTTCTATCAAATAATTAACATTCAAGTTATCTTCAGTTTGACAACAAGAGATATGAATAATGGGGAGAATTTGTTTTCACCCTTATCTGCTTTAAAAAAATGCTTTAAAACTTTTAATGACACTTGCTAGCCCTTTCATACTTAAATTGAAGAATTGTCAAAAAGAAAATAAAGATGATTTTCCAGGGCAATGCCATGTGATATCGTTAAATTTAGGAAATAAAAAGGCAAGCACTTTTATTTGCTTGTTTAAAGTGTACTTTGACTCTATATCCAATTTAATTCAAGTGTGTTTTATGGTTTTCCCTATAAAGACCACTGCTGCTGTAGAGAAGAAGAAGGGTTTGCACTGTAACATAAGTTTCATTAGAAGTATGACTGTCTTGGAAATAGTTTTCTGATGGAAATATATGCTTTTGATTATGGTAATGAACAGAATCATGTAAAATATTTTGTCACTTTCTGAATTTTCAACTGAGTACAAAATAATGATAATTAAATGGTAGCAAAGAAGAGAAATAAAATGTAACATATCTTAAACAAAATTTCATTTCTACAGAAGAGATCCATGTTCATTGCTGACTTCCTTCAAATACTTTCTGCTACACTTTATGTAACACATTTCCAATAGCTGTGGGTGCTTAACAGACAAAGCGACATTATAGCTAGTGTAACAAAGCTTGTTGAAGGCTGCATGGGAACGGAAGTTTTCTATTTGTTTATTTTAAAGAGAACTAGGTTTATTCACTCATACCTATTCTTGTATAAGATGGCAGGCACATTTTCTCATGCTTTCATACCCCTTGCTTCATGCTTACAAGTAACACAATGTTTGTCTAAGTACTCTGGGCAGGATTACCTGTAATAGCACAGAAGACAGAATTCATAAACTCTCATGGAACTCATCACACCTCATAGGCTGCTATCATTTAGCAACCATGGGCTTGTTTTTTGGATATGCTTTTTGTGCCTTCAGGTAGCTGACACAGACTGTGATCTTTTTACCTTTTCATCCTGTCCCTCCTCCATGAACGTCATTAGGAAATTCTGCTGATCTACTTACAGGCAGGGTTTCCTTCTCCGGGTGTAGTCTGCCTTTTGTTTTCCTGCTCTGAGTTCTATGTAGATATGTGCCATGATGTCTGATGACCTGAGGATTTCAGTGCCATTAACACCTGCAGTTTCTTTATTCCTTATTCATGTCATTTCTTCCAGTGCTGTCATTCACATGTTCCTAGTTATAAATAATTCATATAATTCTTAAAGCTTTTCTCACAAGTCTCTGTGAAAAATGCATTTTGCTGCCTAGAAAATCCGGATGTGAAAAATATTGACTTCATTGATCTTAGTATAGCTGTTCTTATGCTAACTAGTCTGGGCTTTGTAATCACATGGTATGATTTGCTATGCAGCTTGTTTATACATTTTGAGACAGGTACACCATGGGATATATATGAGAGCAAAGATCTGTGAATTTCAGTCTCTTGTCCGTGATGGCTGGGGACAAAAAAGCATGCCTCTCAAAGCCTTTCTTGTTTGCTTTATTTCATGCAGCAGTTTCAAATACGTCTATCTATGGCCTAAAAGCTGTTTCTGATATTAAATTATTCTTTCTAGATTGCAGGCTCTATCAAAGATTGCTGTACAAGAATTCAAAGACTGACTAGAGTCTAATAGTTCATTTTGCATGAAATTTTTCGTCAGCCAAGCTCCACATAAGATCACTTGTCTTTACACAAACAGAATGAGAATTGTCATTGTTAGAAAGTTCACGTTCATTGGCAGCATTCAAAACTGTTTTGGTACTGACAAAGGAACAATTTGGCAGAGAGATAAAACTAAATGCCCATTAGTGGCTGCAGCCCACTGGAGCTTCTTGGTATGTTATGGGTAGAATAGGAGTACAAGTTTATTGTGATTGTCATGTTAATATCCATCAGCTGTGGAAGTTCATCTAGTAGCATTGAGCATCTAGTCCACATAAAGCAGTATGATCACTGCACAGTCCCAGCAGCATTATGTCTGCCTGTCCACTAAGGGATTCAGACCAAAGGTTCAGTTTCAATGAGCCAGAAAAGTTGCGGGTCTGCTAGGACCTTTTCATGCCTTCAAAAATGATGGGAAACATGAGAAAGCACGTTAGAATGATCTTCAAAGATGCTAAATGACTGAATACAAGTTAGTCACCATCTCTTATATCTTTCAAATGGTAAATAGGAAGCAATAAAATGGCAATATGTGGAAAAACAGAAGCTACTCAAACAGAAACATTGTCCAAGATTAAGTGACCTACAACATTATCAGCAATTTAACTCACACTGAGTAATGCTTTATATTTTGCATCAGGAGGCGTTTATCATGTGTCTGCCTGTCTAATCATCATTGCAGCTATCAAATCTGGCTTATCCATCTTTGCTATGGCATTACCATCTGCATAAATGGTGAATCAAACCAAATTGGATTGTTCTAGAAGCATACAAAAATCACACCGATAATAAGGCTAGGTGGTTGAGTTTCAGGGTCTGTGGAAACACCTATTCATGTAGATGCATTTGAGGGCCTGACATGGTTAAACACAAAAGCCATTTTTATTTCCTTTTTAAACTCTCTCTACCCGGCTTAACCATTCCATGGTGGTTTTTAAATTACCTCTGACCTGTGTGGAAGAAGTGCGTATAATGTCCTCTTTATCACTGAGTCTGTTAGTGCAGTCAGACTAGCATCCCGAGTTGCAAACAAAGAAAGAATTTCATGACAGGGACTTGTGTCCCTTTTCTTAAGTGCTGGGCAAGGCCAGTTGCTACCAATTGTTTCCCAAAGTTAAAGAGAATCCTTTCTAACCTACAAAGGCATGGACAAAGGTAATGACTGCTTTAGACCCCATCCCTGTCCTCCTCAGTATGTGCAGAATAATTGATTGTACTGCTTGCAATATTCAAAGTGAATATTAAATTCAGCAGAGACAAGTGTAGAGTCCTGCCCCTGGGCAGGAAGAACCTCTGGCGGTGGTACAGGATGGAGACTGACAGGCTGGGGAACAACTCTGTGGAAGGCCCTGGAGCTCTGGGATGACAGCAAGCTGAGCAGAAGCCTGCAGTGTGCCTTGGCAGAAATAAAGGCCAAGAGCATCCTGGGCTCTATTAACAGCAGCACAGCCAGTAGACTGAAGGGAGTAATTATCCCCCTTTACTCTGCACTCATTAGACTGCATCGAAAACACATGGCCCAGTTTTGGGCCACCCATACAAGAAATACATAGGCAAACCAGAGCCAGTTTAGCAGAAGGCAGTTGAGTCGGTCATGCTGGAGCATTTGCCCTGTGAGAAGAGTCTGGGGGAACTGAGCTTGTTCAGCCTGGAGGAAGACCCGATAGCCTCCTCCCTGTACCTACAAGGAGGTTAGCAAATAAATGGAGCTGGCTTTTCACAACAGTACATGGTGGGAAAATGAGAGGCAACAGGCTTAAACTGAAATAAAAGAGCTTCAGACTGGGTACAAGAAAAACTTCTTACACATGAGGATAGGCAAGCAGTGGAGTTGGTTGTCCAGAGAGGTTTGCAGTCTCTATCCTTGGAGGATTTCAGGAGTAGGCTGGATAAAGGCCTCAGAAACATGGTCTGAGCTCAGAGCTGACCCTGCTTTGATCCAGAGGTTGGACTATAGACCTCCTGGAGTCCTTTCCAATCTGAATTATCCTAGAATACTTCCAAAACATCCAGTGAATAAATCTTCTTGCTTATCCCGTGCTGGTGAGTTGTGTGCAGTTCCATTGGATAATTATTTCCATTTCTGTCATTTTAACTTACATGTTAAACTAATTGAATGTTCCAATATGGGTAACTTTTTATTACTCTGCCAACTCTTATGTTACTCCTTCTGTGAGGTAGCAAAAGTGAAGGAAAATTAGACCACTTACACAACTGCTTCAGCACATATTACCATGGTGAAGTAGGAGTGGATCTGTAGAAGAAGCAGGCAGTGTTGAGGATCTGACATCATTCTATACTGATTTCAGGGCTTTTAATTTGCACCAGCTTTAGTGTGATCATATGGACTGAAAGTCCTTCAGTGGTTTTGGCATGTTAGATCAGCTTCAGGTGCAGTTGCATCTGAAAGGAATACAGTTTGTGTGCACAGAGACTACACTGCGCTGTGAACAGAAATGTTGGAATAGGGATGATCAGGTGGTTCCTTTCAAAAGTACATTCCCACCCTGAACTAAAATGCTAATATGGATGTATGTGTAGTTATATTTTGAACACTCACTTCAGTAGGTAATAAAATAGATTGATGATAATACTTCATAAATACCTTGTCAGAAATTGGCATTTCAAATACAAAACAGTCAAGTAATATTATATAGTACTGGGAATGTTAATATGCAAATGTTTAGATGTCCTGGTGGATTAAATTAGTGCTGCAATCTTAAGAGGTACAGCAATAACTTCTTAAAAGAACATAGTCCAATAGTTACTATAAAGCACTGGCATATTTCTTGCATCCTTGTTCTGGATTCCCAGCATAACTCACAAAATCAGAGCTCTTAGGATTTACGCTGGCTTCTGCCGGCATAAGCCTTGGTGCAAACTATGCGTGGCAGCAAGCCTGCTCTGAAGATAAAACCTAGGATGGATTACATTCCTTTGCTGTACGTAAAGATGGCCTCAGTAGCCTTTACTCCTCAAAGTTAAATTCCTTTGGACAATAAAGAATTGCATTGGTAACTAGCACTTCTCTGAGCCATTGTAGTGAATATCCATCATTCCTACTGATGAGTTACACTTTTAACTGGGTAAATACAGCTGAGGAGGTCGAATGTTGTTTACAACTGCTATGCCCAGCTGTATTAATAGAAACCCCTCCCACATATATCACAGGTCAGGACATGAGGTACAAACTTTTTTCTGTGACCTGATGAAGAATAAAAAACATTTCTAGCACAAAAAAAGAGGTAATATATTCATTCTAGGTTTGAAAATTGTTATCAGATTAAAATATTTAAAAAGGAATTCCCTTTCCAGAACAAACCCTCCTTTCATTCAGTAGATGTAACAATTGTCAAAGAAACCCAAATGAAAAGCCATTCCTAATCACTGTAGAGCAATTACACCTTAGTTTTGAATGATCAATGCAAATTTCTCTGTTGCCATTTAGTTTTAATCAGAGCATAGTCATATAAAAATGTTAATTAGAATGTAGATTTCTACTCAACCTTGCTTAGAAGGAGAAGCACATCAATAAAAATAGTGGCATGGATAAATGAACAGGTTGATGGAAAAAAACATTATCATTTATTTGAATGATGAGTATTCCTGCTCTGAAAGCATCTTTGCTGAAGGCAAGGGTTTTAATATATTTAAATTTACCTTCCAAACATAGAAGAAAACTATTCTCTGGAGAAAATGAAGCTGTCTGAAATATATTTAGGTATGATGAAATAAGCATAATGGCCCTATTGCAACGTGTTATGGCTTCTGATGATGTGCATCTATTCTGAAGTACTTCAGGGTGGTGAAGTTTTGATGACATGATGTGAAGCAACACAGACTTCTGATTTCAGTGGATTTGCATTAGCTAAAGATCAGGTCTAGATGTTATCACACTGTGAATACCTTTAAGAAACACGATTCTGCAAGTGGTTAAGAGGTCAACAGTCTATGAAACTGCATTTCATTTATATGATGATCACAGTTCCTACACTGTGAGCCTGTTTCTTTACCTTACACCTGGACGCAATACCAGCTTAAGGTGGTGCTTCCTCCATTTCTTGCTTCTGCACCCTTTTGGCACCTCTGTTGTGCTGACACAGCTGCCTCTGGTACGAATAAAACTTGGGGGCAGATTATTTTGAAAATTAAGAAGGAAATAGTGGGATTTTTTGGCATGTTTTTTCCATAGCTGGATCAGTTCTTGATCTGACATTTGCACCAGAGCTGCACAGTGACTCCAATGCTCTATTCCAGTGGGACAGCATGCCGTGACACAGAAGTGGTGGGAGGAAGGGCTGGGTGCTGGGGCATGGCAGTGTCTCAGACCAGTAACTCCGCTGAACCCTTGCTAATGTTGAACCTCACCTTGAGACTAGTTTGTGATTTCTTCCTCCCCACACCAATATTTTAACAAATAATTGTTTCTATTGGTGGCTTATACCTATGAGCACATGTAAAACACAGTTTGGTGTTTTATGAAGGCTATTTAAGTGGTACTAGGTCCTGAAGCACTTACCCAGGGAAAATGATCTTTGAGGAAATTCTGCTTGAATCAAACATGTATTCCACTGACATGAGACAACCACCATAACCTAATTGTTCAGGAAATTGTTAGCACTGTGGGTTGTGTTTTTTGTGGTTTTTTTTATTTTTTTATTTTTAGTTAATTATACTCTTTCTTAAGTCACTCAGGTCTTCAGAATATTTTTGTTTCTGTTATCTCATAAACACCATTTTTTCAAGAGGTGCTGGGAATACAGGTGTGTGCCTGAGAGAATGAACATGAGTTTTGTGCTGTTAGCTAGGTTTATCATGACTTCTATGACAAGGATGACTGTCTTGTGCTTTCCCTGTCTCTTGTGGCTCATTGTCTTGGAGCTTCTAAATAATTCAAAGTTATGCACTGAAACTGCCTTTCCATTAAAGTGTGGGGGCAAACAGTTGATTTTAAGCTTGATACATTTCTGAGCAGAGCTACATGGCCTGGTTGCCTGCCAGAGCATGAGACTGGGTCTGATTACTGGAGAAATCCTTTCCTGTTCTGTGAACTCAGAAGGGAACCTTGTAAAGCTTTCACGCACCTGATAGCAGGGAGACAGTGCTATGAGCTCTGCAGGCAAGAGTCAGCTCTTCCTATGCTGATGGCAGAGAGATGGTAGATAGATGCATTAATGTTAATATTATTAATATAAGTGTTAATATAATTCCTCTTCCTGGAAGTCCCAGCTTCTGTCATCAGAGAACTAAATGTCTCTTTCCTTAACTGTGGGGTATATGCATAAACCCATATAATATATAGAGTGCTGGATAAATCCCAGTGTATACTTCTTTGCAACCTCTGTTGTGTCAGTCCTTTAGTCTATTTGAGTTTAACTGTCTTCCCAGATTGATATGTTAAAGATTAATGACACTGTTACTCAAAATCAAGGAATCCATTACAAAGGAATTAAGATGTAGATGATTTAGCAGTGAACTTTTCTGTCGTATGTCCAAGTAAACTGTGACCTTAAGTGTTCATAAAAATAAGTGAGCTGTATTCTGACGGTCTGTTTGCTCTCTGCTCTGTGATGCATGGTACTTGTCTGTGTAATTGTGAGTGGTCGAGTCAGTGCCTATGTCCATGGCGCTTTTGGAAACATCTGGTCTAAAAGGTGTTTGGGCAGAGGGAGGTGCCAGTGATGACACGGCCATGTGAAATGACGCACAAACAGCCAGGGCATTCAGATTAGAATTTCACAGGCATTTAATGAGAAAAGAATAGTTACCTGTTTATATGTAACTTAATATTTTGTTGCATATTGCAGAAACTTTTGGAAATGATTCCTCTTAAAGAATTACATCACTAGATTGTAGACTCGCTTTCTTCAGTGAGTTCAGATTGAATTGAATGCTGGGTGTTTATTGATGAGGTATTTCCTTAGGCATGACTAACAACAGTGTTAGTGACAAATTCTGTCTGCATGTGAATGGTATGACAGGGTTTAGCCAGTTTATTAAGAATAATTGTTTCAAATGTTCAGAGGACAGCTAATACAGATTGACTCCTTCTTTATACTTGAATTTCTCACATCAGTAGGAGGTCAGGATGTTCATTTGTGATGTGTGTAGATAATTTAATGATAATTGCTCAAATATTGGCAGGATGCACATGGCTTTTCCCCAAGGGTCATGTTCTTTGCTTTGAAAATTAATTTTGTTTGTCCTGATGTCATAACACACTGTTAAATGGAAAGGACTAAGTCTGTGCGGTACAAGGGAGGGGGAAAAGTTGACCTCATTATTTTGAGTTTGGCTAGAATGTATGGAATTTGGTCTAACATGGTAGTTACATACCCAGTCCACTCCAGCTAAAATAAATAACTCACTAAATATGTGTGCCTTCACTAGGATTGCTATTTTATCTATTTGTCATGTCTGGTTCTCCTCTAACTTATGTACTTGGGAAAAAAGATAGGACAGATTTTTACATGTTAATCTTTACTTCTGCTCTTTTTTTCCACAAAAGAGTCAAAGTCTTTGTAAAAATTTGGCACCACTGTTCTTCCTGTGAAAAGTTGTATTTTAAATGCATGATCGGTTTCTTTCTTTCTTCTTCTTTTCCTTACCACTTTTCAAACAGGTAGAATAATTTAGAGGCTCAAGTTGAAATATATTCTGAGTCTGACTCTTCACATTCAAAGGCCTGAAAATCATGCCTTTTTCAAACAATTGGTTCAGAGGTGCCTTAGCATGGAGGCACCTCACTTTGGTTCTACTTATCATATTTTGATAATGTGTGATCCACTTTTTGTTACATCGTATGTCTGAACATGCTCACTGAAATCTGTTGCACAACTTGTGTGAAGAAGATAACACATATAGTATAAAAGCCTGTTTTACAGTCCTTTGCATTTCTCTTGATGTCTAGCACAGTTTTGCCAGAATAATGGTTCATCTTTGTGCCCAATATGATTTAGAAACAACATGTATTGTAAAAAATACAGTCGGTCTTTATAAAGAAGTAAGATTAAGGACTTAGTAGTGAGGGAGGAGAGCGAAACTCCAAACTTCACGCACTAGAGAATCAGATAATTCATGTAACATTTCACAATAATATATGTTGAAAGAATTAAATTTTACCATAAGTCTTCTTGCTCATTTTCATACTTTGTAAGGTGGATTGTTGAATCATATAACATATCAGACATTTCATATCATGAATCATTTGCACTGCCTTGATAAGAAAGAGGATACAAGTCTTTGATGTGAATATGAAGTGCAGTTATATTAAAATTATTGCTATTTCATGAACTGGTCCAGAAAGATAAAGAAAGAAGTGTGGAGAAGTTATCTGTGAAAGTGGTGTAACTCAGAAGTTTTGAACATAGCCTGATGTTATAGGGTGGTTCTGCTTGCTGATGGGTCTTTTCTTAGCGTTAGTATTTTTGACGAAAAATTTCATGGGATCATATTGTACTTTTAAGCTAGAGTAAGACCAGCTGATTGCCTGATGCAGTCACTGGATAGCTAATTGAGTGTTTAAAAAAAAAATAACCATTTTTACTGTTGTGGCCTGCATCACTGAATTCTGAAAATTTGTTAATTATGCCGAAAACACAAACAGCTTCTGTTTTCATGCTAATCACTTAGCCTTGTGGTGCTCTTGATCTGGAGGTGGATCAGGTGCAGCATGCTCTTAAGACTTCCTCAGGTGGATTGGGTTAAAAGAAACCGTCACATCCTCTGTGTAGCAGGGGTGGGGGGGGGTTGCAAGGTGAAGGGGAGAGGTGGCTTGAGAGGCTTTGCAGTGCAGAAGACAAGATCAACAACATGGGTGGATTTAAAAGGAGGTACTCCACCGAAGTCATACAAAGTTCTCTCCTCGTATTTTTAGGCCTGTAGCATTATGAGAAGTTTATGATCTCCCTCATTTGAATTCATATGATTATAGAATGGGGACCTCAAAAATGTGTACCATATTGTCAAGTCAGTCAATAGCTTTCTGAGGAGGAAATAATTGCTGTAGTCTCATTCATGCCCTCCTTCCTCCTCCCAGTAAAACAATGCTGACTGTTCTTTGGTGGGGAAGAAGGTGTTAGTAAGGCCAAGGTAGTATTTTGATGGTAGTATAATGTGATACGAGGCTTTCTAAACCATATTACTCTATAATGACATTTTTGATGGCTCAGCTGTTCTACTTTTACTTCTTCACACATTTATTTATCTGGTTTGTAGACTAAGCCACCACTGCCAATTCTATCACACCCCTCACATGGAATAGGATGTCTCATGGAAAACAATAAAGTCAGAATAAGTTGTGTTCTACAGCTGTAATCCTTTTCACATTTTGCTGCATTTTTGCAACTCTGAAACTGCATGTATCAGTGTATCATGTGAGTAGGTATCTAGACAGGATTGCACAACTAATATTTTTGGAAACCCAGTTAGCAGGACTTCCAGGCTTACACTCTGTCTCATCAAGCATAAATTCGTATTATGACTCATTCAATGAAATGCCCATTTTTTAAGGTTCTTAAAGAAGTCTAAATCAGAGTATAGTAGTAATAAATATAACAGTGGTCATATTATACTAACAGTTGAACCAAAGGCAGAACCAGCTTCTCTGATAAGCCCTGAAGTGCATCCAGAATGTTGCTAAAAATACACAATATTTACACAAGTATTGAAGCTGTTAAGATGCAAACAACTCCTACTATTTACTTTCTTTGGGAGAATATATAATGATTTCTGTACAATGTTAATTTATGTTTAATGTTCTTATTTTCCATTTTTACTAATATAATTGGTTATATAAAGACAGATGTCGTTTATGATTTCTTTTATGAGAAACAATAATTTGATTGAGCTTGTTTCATATTGCGTACTTACTGTGAAGCTAGAATGGGCTTTATTATGTACCAAAGGAATAACAAAACAAAATCATGAAAGAATGGTTGAATTGAGGATATGACACACCTTGTGAAATAAAAGTGGTTTATGCTGACTGTAACTTACTTCTGCTTTGCCAAGTGCAGATACAGAATTCAGGCTCTTCAAAGGAGTTATGCTTCTTTGTTATAGCTCTCCCCTGTGAATATGTATGTACACAGAGCAAATACGCACAACATACAAGTTTAGACCAAAGTAATGGCTACTGTCTTAGTCTATTGAAATACAAACAAAATTTGTTCAGATGCACAAATAGAAAATAAAGGCTTTTTTTTCTCTGAACATGGAGGAAAGAAGAGGAGGAAAAACACAATATCCACAACTACAGCTTTCTCTTGTGAGTTTCTTATTTCTGGATTAAGATTGACAGTGAATAATATATAACTGAAAGGCAGTGGTCTGGCAATATTACCAGCAATGGGGAAAGTGAGTTACAATTGAGAAAGTGTTGTCTTATAGCAGTAACAAGTGTTTTAACAATGTGCATGTTGATATACTGGTTTTATATTACTCCTCTATGAAGAGTTGAGTGGCACATCAAAGAAAAAGTCAATGAACAGAAAGCTTTCTCCCTGCTTTTTAAAGCAACTTAAAGATTTTTTTTTTTAGTAATTAAGAGGAGGAGGAAAAGGCTTTAAGAGTGTACACACAAAAAATAAATTAAACAAGGAATAGCAAGAGGAGAGATTATCTCAAGTTTAGCATGTAAATTTGTACCACTGTGCGTTGGAAGGCTCATGTTACAACTCATTCTTCTACTGAAATGGAATCAAAATGCTCTTTTCGGCTTCTGATTTAAGGCTGGAAATTCCTGAATACCCCTTTTACAGTAATGCAGTGACAATACTACATTCCATTTTTTGTTTTAGATTGCTGTTTCTCACTGCTTTCAGGTTATACTCTGGGATGATACTGTCAGAGTAGAGCCAAAATGTTTCTTTTGGATTTTGGACAAATAAGACTGGGATCTTCTGTATTTAGTTACTGTATTTAGTTCTAAAACTGTACACCCTTATGGTGCCCTTAGGGTGTATTCTTGTGATTTGGTGAGGATTCAACTGCTGCTTTCTTTGGGTTTAGTAATGCCTGCTTTAGGCAAATATAAAGTTGAGGGATTTGGATTTTTTTTTCCTTCAACTGAATGTAATTTTCTCTAAAGGTATTTCTATGTGATCAGTAACTGTTCAAATGGCTGTGACTTAGATGCTTGTCCTGATAATGGAATAGGAGCTGAAGGTCATCCTAAAATGTCTTGAATTCTTCCAAATCCCTTTGCCATTGAAGAAATAACCATTAAGTGCTCAATGGCACACTGTTCAGAGTCAGCAAATAGGCACCAGGTGACATTTAGACTACTTGACTATTACCTCAAATCATTTATTCAATGAATAATAGGCTGTTTCTTCCCTCCCAGGGCATGCTTATTCTCTTGGTCTGCATGAGATTTTGCTGTGATATGTGTGCTGTTAACAAACCCCAATTTCTGGCCTGCAGTGTGGGCTTGAGTGAAGGAAGCCCCACTAACAGGTGTCCAGGCATGTCCTGAGTTTGGATTGCCTTAAGCTGCCAGTTGCCCAAATTATAACATTTGACAGTCTGAATGCTTGACATAATTCATAAGAACACAAAAGTACAGGAAGAGTGAGGACTGTATCTAGGCCTTCACAGTGCAGCCACTTGGAGCTCAGAGACAGAAGTTTGTCTCCCATTCAGTCTCTCTTATGAAGATGGTATATCTTTTGGCAGCATAGGAAACTCTTCACCCTTTCTTCCCTGTGGATTTCAGTCATGAGTCTTTCAAACTTGATCCTAAGTATTCCCAGTTTGCATCAAATGCTTAAGCTTTTCTCCAAGACTGTGTTCTTTGCTACTTTTTTTTTTTTTATTATTATTTTCTGTGCTTGCAATAGATTGGGGAAAGTCGGTTAAATTTTTCTTGTCCTCATGATGGCAAGTAGGGTCTTTTACTTAAAAAGAAAGAAAAAAATAAAAAGTTGTTTCCAATTTCCATAAAATGCTTGCAAAAATAATGTGAATGTTACTTCATAAATTGAAGGAAAATCTTCAATTTTTTTTGAGTTAATTTTCATCTTAAAAGCTTCTAGACAAATTTGGTTGCGCTTTTCAAATTTGTCTACCAGTCATGTCTATGTCTATGTCTACGCCATGCAGTTCAATGTTTTCTAAAAACACCAAAACACTTCCTGAAGAAACATAACAAGGAGGAGGATAGCCCACTTGTGTGGATGCCCATTAAGATACTGCATCTCTATATGATTCTAAGAACATGGAAATGTTGGACTAGGCATGTGCAAAAGTCCATTGTGTGCTTGCTCACGCATCCCTTCCAGTGCAGTGTGGTGCAAGATGTGCACGTGCCACTATCACAATTTTTTATATATATATTTCTGCAGATTATATACATTGCCTCCAAGATATTTTTCAAAGTTCCAGTGAGTGTTTAGCATGCACGCTGAATTTTATCTTGTGAAGAGAATTAATTTATCTCCTGTGGAGACTACTATTTGATTTTTCTTTTTTTTCTTTTCTTACTAAAAGTATCAGAACTTTGGTAGTGACACTCCTGGTGTTACATTTTTTGCAGTTCAGATGAAAACTGAAACGAGTTAGACAGATGTGACTTAGTCATTTCTTTACTCCTAGTACATGGGGCTGCTGGTGAGACACAAGAGATGACAGATCTGTCCAGCCAGCTAGTGATTTGACATACCATCCTCTTTTTATAAAAACATAAGACGTTCAAATGCACAAAACAATAGACTTTGGGTAGCTACTTCCATCTTTTTTAAAGAGGTATGATTGTCTTAATGGATATCCTAAAAATATATGGGAAATTCTTTATCAGCATTAGCCCCTGCAGCTTTTTAACACTTGCATAAAAGAAAAAAAAACAACCTTTTTTTCCTAATGATATTTAAAAGAAAGACAGAAATTTGCATTCAGAAAATATATTTAAGAAACCCTTAAGCTCTCATCTATAGCTTGCCCAAGGTTGTCTGTGCAAAAACTTATATTTATGCTTGTGATAGATCCCATGGTGGTAAATCTGTTTGCTAGAAATTTTAATTTGGTAGTACAGCATACACAACCAGATTTTATATTTTTTCCATCTGTAATTGGAGCCAATGACAAAGGCTTTTTGGTAGCGTCAAAAGTGTGTGTGGAGAAAGAACAGTAATTTTTGATCACCAAGATATGTAAGTAGGGGAAGGAATTAATTTGGTTTCCTTTTGTCATTTTGCTTTACTTTTTTTTAAGAAAAAGTAACAGAGAGTTAAAGAAGTATTCACAATTCCTTGGGAAAACAAGCAGGAAATCTGTCTCGCACCTCATCCTAGATGAGTTTTATTACTGGGAGTTGAGAATTGTTGAGTACTCTGTGTGCCTCTTCCCCCTATACTTCCACCCCAAGCTGTTTCAATTCTTTATCTTTTTAAGAAGAAATTGCACAAATCAGGTGAAAATGTGGAGAAAGACCCATTCTCTGTAGGCACACAGAAAAAACACTTTTGAGAGAGCAGAATTTTGTAGTCAAAATAATTGGATTACACTCCCAAGAGGAAACTCCTTAGAACAGCAAAATTAGGTACTTCAAAACAGGTTGTACAGGTTATCTTGGCTCATACTGTTCCGTCTTTTCTTTTCACAAGCATCAGTGTAATTAAATCCTCTGTTTATATACTCTAAGTTTCACTGAAAAGGGAGTAATGTCTTTTCCCATTGGAAGGTGCTCCACAGTTTGAGTGCTGTAATAACATTACATTAAGATGAATGCTTTCCTCCTCATTTTCTGCTTAAGCTTAAACTACTTGCTTCTAGTGTCCATACAGCTCTTTGGCTGGGTTTTGTTTTTTCTTCCCTTGTACACTAATGGAAAATTGTGCTATCCCTTATTAGACTACATTTTATTAGATTAAAAGAGACAAGTTATTTTGGTCTCCTCTTGGAACAAACTACTGTGGCACTTCAGTATTTGTGAAGGGTTTTTTTTTTTTTACTCTTTAAAAAAAATCACAGAATATAGTTTTGAAACTGCTTCTTCAGCAAATAATACATAATTTGAAAAATTTACTTTACACTTTCCATTACCCAACAGATTTATTTCTTCTAAACATCCAGCAAAAAGATGTGTTTCGGGGGGAAACGCACTGTTTTACATCAAGCGCTATGAACAGTGGTACAGCATTCTTGCTAAGTTACTCTTTTCAAATGATTGTTGTTTTCAAGGCTTTTTGCAATGGTTGAGACTTGGCAGAAGAGAATCAAGGTTGAAATGGGGGAATATGTCATTCTGTGTGCCAAAGCACTAGGTTTGATTTTCTTGCTCTTTTCACAATACATGTCAATAGTGAGAAATTATCAGCTGTATTTAGCTGAATTATGTGATGAAGTCATTTCCTCTGGGAAGGATTGCTTTGGTACACATTTGCTATGTAATGGGGTTGCTGTCTTTATATGTTTTCCCTTCACTGGTCTTATTGTCCTTTTTTTCATAAAGAAGAAGCTATTGAGGTTTTGGGAGAAATTAATGAACAGTTTCTAAAACCAAAACTGCTCTTTTTTATGTTTTTTTTTTCTGTTTTGATGGCTAGACTTTCTGCTTTGTAATATGGCTGTCATGCATAGCTTGTCTCCATACTGAAAACTGAGGTTCTTGTGACAGCCCTGAGGATCTTTAAAACTGTCATTTTTAAATGTATCGCCATCTATTTGAACTCTGCATCTCTGGCAGATTGTCAGAATAGACGGGGTCACATTTTGAAGTGAAAAGTCTAAAAGCATTGTAAATCAAATCTTTACTTTGAAAGCTGAGTGACTAAGCTATGGCACCCCTTTCTCCTCAGTATGTTACTCCCAGTAGCCAACCCTGTTTCCAAGGCAGATTCATCCCACTGAAAGACACTGTGAGGAGGAACCTAGGCTGGGTACAGCTAAGACCCAATAACACATTTCGAAGCAAGTAGCTCACTCAGAGGTGCAGTTGCACTCTGAAAAGGCTTCTAGCATTGCTGGAAACACAAAATTTTGCTTGTGTGCAAGACGGGGAAATATGTATTCCCTTGCTAGCTCTCTCTTCGTGACTCCCCAGTCAAACATTAAACAAGTGGAAAAAAATAGGCTTGACTGACTGGCAGTTCTGCTTATGTATTTACCTTGTCTTGGTTTTCTACTGTAAGTAGTGTGAAGCATAGTGAAATCTTTTATACTGGTTGTAAAAGCAGAGCATCTTAAAATGCAGATCATCATTAAGTATTGGATCAGAATGTTCTAGACCTCATGTCACAATGTTACCCAAACTGGCACATTGTGATAAAATAAAAAACAAACAAACAAACAAAAAAGACTCGCAAACCAAAACATAAGTTCTGCTTTCATTCCTTAAAGTCTAAATTGTTGATGAATGTACATTTCATCTCTTCTTCCCTGTCTGACTGCAGAAAAGGGGGAAAATAAGATAATACTTTATCTCTTCATCTTTTTTTTGGTTTCTTTGTAGGCACACTGGTTCCAAAATAATTTTAAGAAAAAATGTAGAAATGGATCCCAACAGTTCCTGTAATACTTTTTAGCTTTCTTCTCACACCTGTTTCCTCTGGCTGGTGTTTTTTTTTTCTCTTCTGGAGAGAATGAGCAGAATGTCAACAAGCTGTCTGAAACCCACATTTAGAGAGCTGATCTATGAGGAAAGAACCGTGAAAACCCAGTGTTGATACTCACTAAATCTGAAGCTCAAAACACATAACAAAGACTCAAAATTTATCAAAGTATAAGAAAAATTCATTTTGATCTGTCTCTGCTTATATGTGTATTACCTCCCGAAGCCCACTGTCATGCAACTGCGACGTTGCTAATAAATTATTTTTTGATGTTTTTTCTGCCTCTTCACCACTTGCAGAACAATGTTTCCAGTTGTCTGAAACTGTAGCTTCAGATTCTTCTGATCCCCCAAAAATGAATGCATTAATTTTCCTCATTCATTGCAACATTTGTTTGTCTTTGATATCCAATAGTTGATGCTTTGCTTGTTTCTCATACCTTTTTTTGGCAGTCCAGCTTACTGTGGGTCTCTTAATTAACTTTTTCTCTTCCCCAGTTCCCTTGGTGACATGAACTCTCAGAGGTGCATACACACTTCTTGTATTCCCTGCTTTGGCATACAAGGAAAAGAGCAAAGAGAAGATCCTCCATTTTTTCCAAGCAGGAAAGAAGAGCAGAGCTCAAATGTCACTTGCATGTGGAATGTCTTAGGCAATAGAGACAGGCTGTGGTAGCAGCAATTTTTCTAAACAGCATGGATATTTTTTTCCTGAATAACCACTTTGCTAACTCAGCTATATTCATCAGTGTCAAGAGACTCCAAAATATGTGCTCTGAAAAACACTCCCCACCTCCTCTGTTCTTTGTGTGATCTTAGTTGATCCCAAGCTCAAGATAAGACCAGAGGATTGTGATATGAATGAATAAAAATTATATCTTTCCTGCAAACAAAGATGAGAAAAATCTGTGAGGGGAAAACAGAATACCCTGTGGAATATCTCAGGGTATTGCTACAAACCTACAAAATATCAGTTTTCCAAGATTTTTTTTTTCTCTGTTAAAACAGAGATGCTTTTGTATAGACAAATTTTATTTGTTTGGTTTTTGTGTAGATGTGATTTCCCAGGTGCCAGTCAGTATTGCCTTTTTACTATAAGGACAGAAGAGCTGAGCCTTCTCTGAATGGAAAAGAATGGTTGATAAAGTTAACAGTGCTTGTTTTTCAAGATTAGAAATAAGTTCTAAAACTGTATACATTTTTTGATGAAAAATGCGGTTTCAGGAAAGGCTAATGAGACTTAACACTTCTTTCAGCACAGTAATAGGTATTTTTAAACAAGCTGACACCATTTCATTCAAGGATGTGATAAGTAGTTAACATGAAAAAGTCAAGTTTTGATTTTCAGTCTATATGTAATGCTTGGGATTAGCTCAATATACTCATCCCATGAATTTCTGAATAGCTCAGAGTCCAATTATCAATCTTAACTAAGCAGAACAACTGCTTTAAGTGACTTTCCACGTGGCAATTTGTGTTAATTTATAGATACACATGCTGTAAGACTAAACCTTTACACAGGAAGTATTGTAACTCATAATGATGCATGCAATACAGGGCTGTATGCATTTCAGTCCCAAGAAAAAAGCGACAGACTGATATTTTAGAACTGGAGGGGAAATAAACTTATTTTTGTAAACAAATTAACACATCCATGCCTTCATACAATTAAAATCCCTCTTTATTTAAAATTATAGGTTATGTTTCCACCACATTCACTTTGAGAAGGGAAATACAATGCCTGACAGGAATCACAGCCTTTTCTATTTGGCTAACTACTGTAAGTAAACAGATAATGCAAATGCATGGTGGTAGGAGTTTGAGGGCCCCTTTCCCCTTAGTTTCTTGTTAGTAGATTAGACTAGCTCCTTGGGTTTACATTTTTTACATCTGTGGCAGGGATAATACCAGCAAAGAAGCTGCCTCCTTGAATCAGGGGGGAAGGTAGGAGGGATGGTTGCTGGTTACTTAGGAATCTACCTGTCCACACAATCTAGTTCTCCTTGAAGCAAGCACGCTGAAGGAAATATAACTACCATAATTTACAAGTGTACCACCTCAGGAAAGCAAGTTGTCTTTTTCTGTTCAGGAGGACAGTACATCAATCATCTGTTGTTTTACCTGTCTGTGCTAAAATGGTGTTTCAGCACTGCACAAACTGAAACCTAAAACCAGTATAAAAATATTAATTAAGAATCAGAAATCTAGAAAGAAGATATTTGCAAAGGAGATCTCATTAGTAGCAGGGAGGTCACTGTTTCTGTGTACCACTTTATTATTCAGTGGACAGTTGGGAAGGGATGAGGGCTGGCACTTCTTTTTCTGTGGGGAAAGGAGAGAGCAAGAAGGTGGGACTAGGTGAGAGAGAGATGTTCATTTGCAGAAGCCGTGCCCATGGTATTGGCTGCTGTTCTGGGGTGGCCAGTCTCTGCCTCCTCTGGCACAGCCAAATCTGGCAGTCTGTTGTCCTTGACATCTGCCCCTTTCCTCTGCTGTCACTGCCTTTCTCCCTGCCATCTGGCATCCCAGCACATTTGCTCTCTGCTTTCAGGGTGACAGAGCAGTAGATTCTTATAAGGCTTATGTCTTCAGAAAAATTCTGACAAACAATAGTTGTTAATGTGCTTTATTTAACTGAGAAGAGTCTCAATGATGAGAGCAATGGAGGTTACCTTCAACCAAATAAAAGATCTGGCTTTGGCCAAAGGTTTTTTGTAACAAAGGTAAAGCTGAGGGAGATACTTGGATCATGTTCATTTTGGACTATTCTTATAAAAATCTATTGTTAGTTGATACATGGAGTTTTCACAGTTACTTAGAGCATTGGGATTAGGATTGTATTAGAGTTTGGCAAGAAACTGACACCATCTTGCCACTTGGTAGGTTATAGGATAGTCTTTATGAATAAGTGAATTTTGTCAATTTTTTTCCTCATGTTGAGTCACCCATTGCCTTAAAGTCTTCATCAGGTGAGCAGACAGGCAACCTCACTACAGTGACCAAACCACAGTTTGTATGAGATTAATTACTTATTGGCTGACACCAGTCCAATGTCCGCTGAAGTCAATAAAAACATATGTGCTGGAGGAACATAATGTTGCTAAGAGAAGGATAAGTATATATCTAAAGGGAAATGGTAAGAACTTAATCAATCCACATAACTTAGAAGATATACACGTTGGCATGTTTTTCTTTTGTTTTATGGCTACTACCTTTTCTCTTCTCCTTTAAATTCTTTTTTGATTGGTTTTGGTCTGATTTTTGGTATACATGGAGTTACAAACATTGGGAAGACTTGGCCTTGGTTGAGAATATTACATATGGGTAGAAGACAAATATTTAAGTAGTAATAGACCTCATCTTCTCCATGCTTGACAAGCCAGCAGCTTTGACAGCTTAAAAATATATGCTTTGAATATCTTTATCATTAATTGAAATGAGTAAATCAAATAATATTATTTTGTTGTATTGTCATAACATCTCTAAAACAGCTATTTTAGCAAAGGTGCATGGTTTCCTAAGCTTAATAAAGGTAAAATAAAAAAAAAAAATGAACTTTTTCTCATTCTGATACATTTATTAAAGAAACTAATTATAATTAAATAAGGTCTTAACAAATGTAAACAATTTTCTTATTTGGTTTTTCTTGTTTGACTTGTCAAGTTTAGTCACATTTTAATTTTGTCTTATGTCTTGTTTCATCAGAATAAGATGACATGACATGATTGATTTAAAGCAAAATAACGTCATGAAGTGAAAATTTTCATCTGAAAACCGTATTTTAAAAAATCATGCTTTCAGTGAGACAATCATGTAGAGAATTTTCTTCCCTTAACATATAGTAAAAAAAAAAAAAAAAATCAATCTTACTGTAGTTATCCTCTTGAGGTTTCCTTATCATCCTAAGAGACAACCAAATTAGATGAACTTGGATAGACTGGAAAGTTCAACAGTGATGCCTTCAGGGGTGTCTTCAGGAGCAGCTCTTCTGAGGGAAAAAGCCCACTGTTATTAATGAGTAGGAGGGAAATTAGTGATCACATTAATGACTAAAGATTGATCTGTTAAATAGAAAACCGCCACCAGACAAGGCACTCTTGCTTTCCTAATGGAATAGCATATTAATAGCTGAGTTTGCAATGACAGAGTGGGCATGCACAGAGACTTCCATAGAGCAATAGGTTAGATATCTTGTCATCTTCACCATAGTAGTCCCTATGTAGCACTTCCCACTCCCAAGGCATGTTTGAGAGACTGACAAGTAAAGCCTGAATATGCAGAGGAATAGTATGTTGACTTGTTGGGAATGAGGACAACCAATGGAATACTAGGGACCTGCCCCCAAAGGATGGGTTTCTTCCTACCAACATTAAAATATCTTTCATAGGTGTTTGCATTTCACAGCAAGGGAGTGAAGAGATAGCTGGTGGAAGAACATAGTCTTCACATTGATGGATGCTCTAGTACAGAAACAAAAGTTATTTTTCACCCTCCAAGTATGCTGGGTGTTTTGGCTTGTTTGGTTTTGTTTTGTTTTCAGTTAAGAATAATGTGAAATGCTGGGTTTTTCTTGCAACCCCATTCAAGTTCTGAATGAAAATTTAAAAAACAAACAAAAAAAATACCCTTGAATAAAAAAACAACAATACTTTTCAAAGTTTTCTTTTTTTTCTTTTCTAATGCAGTCTTTGCAAATGCTAAGAAATTCCATTTAATACTTGCAAATCCCCAATATTGACATTTTATAATATATCCAGGTATATTCTAAAATCTAAGGAATTTCAATATATGTTCTTTTTCAAATGATTTCCTGAGCAGGCCTGTCAGTTACAGTGTTCTCCAGGCAGATAAAATTATGGATTTCTTGAAATGCTTGACTGCTGCATAGCAATTACCATAAATGTTATTGGCAGTATAGACCACTGTCTTCCTCAGTTATCAATTTCACAATCAGCTAAATAATTTTTAATCTAGATTGTGGGGTTTTTTTTCCAATCATTGCTCAAAGCTGTGGAAAATACATCAATTTCAGGTTAAAAGTCCTATGTTTTTCACGTTTCAGTCTTGAAAATAGCTTGATTTCATAGAGTTTGAAAAAAGCATTATCAGATTTAACACACTGTAAATCATTAGTAGACTCTAACAAGATAAGCAATGAATTGTTCTAGTGGGCTTCCTAAGCACCTCTAGGTAAAATCTGTTCTTAGGCTTCATGTCCTGAAAAACATGATCATGAATAGAAGAACTTGTCAATGCATAAACCCATGAGATTAAGAAAATTGCATTTAAAAGCAGTTGTCAATTTCCTCACAAACCACATTTTTATTATTTGTGCTGGACACCTCTGGCAAAGGATATTTCAAAAGCTTCTTTAAGTTTATCTGAGCTTAAAGATTAGACAATTCCCTTCATATCTAATTTAAATATTGCTTCTTGAAATTTTTTTACAGTGAATAATTAATTATAGTACTTTAATATTTTTTTTAAAAAATTGGAAATGTTCCTTCTCACCTACATCTTTTTTAGTTTCTGTTTTTCTAAATTAAACAAACCACATTCCTTCAGTGTTTTCTTATAAGCTGAGTGTCTCTCTCTTTGGTCATTAAACCATCATGCTGAAAAGCATTTGAGGCTTCATTAGAACTAAATTGAGAGGAATAGTTTTCTTGTACCCCTTACACATGAGATCCTAGATAATATATAAAATAATTACTTTGGTATTTTAATAGCTTTTAGTTCGGATCCACAATCCTTCCAGATCCTCTTCTGACATGTTTCTATGTTTCTGCATAGCCAATTATTTCCTACTTGTACATTTTATTTTCCTACCTGAAATGCAGTCATATGGTCTCCACTTGGATTTTCTTAATGCTTCTTGTTAATATTTTTCACTGTTAGTCATGATCATTCTGAATTTGTATCCTCTGTTTTAAAATATTCACAGCCTTGCCTAGACTGTTATTGTCTATAATTTTTGTGAATTAAGTTTCCATTTTCACATAAAATTGTTCAAGGGCAACTGTGTAGAATGGACTCCAGAGTAGGTATCTATTGGAAACCACCTACAGTGCCCTGACAGTATAATGATGTATCTGCATTTCTTTGAGATTTTTTTCACTTGTTTCTTGTTTGTTTGTTTATTTAGATAGAGTTTCCTTAATTTATGAGGTGTTTGTGTGTGGAAGGCATGAAAATCTTTGCAAAGTATGTATCCTGTTAACTTGGCTATATGTTTAGATGAAGAAGAAAACAACTGGTTTGACTTTTTTGTCCTTGACAAATCTATGCTGTCATCTTATTTTCTAGGTACTAATAAAATGTTTAATAATTTCAGTCATCATCTTTTCATTTGCTGAAAATAGATTGATTAGCATTTCTTTACTCATCTCTGTCTTTTCTGTTCTAGTAAAAGATAAGGTAAAATACTAGATGTTCTTTAATCTCCTTTATCCTCTGATGGGTATTTCAGGATAGCTATTAATTTTCTAGAGAGAAAAGGGGAATAATTTAAACTGTATTTAGATATTTAAAAATGTTCCCAAAGATCCACTGGATTTCATATGAGAATCCTTAAAAAACCAGCCAAAATAATTTTGGAACAATGTTCCAAATGTCAGTTAAATTGGTTTCTCTCTGAAAAGTGGTAGGAATAACAAAAAAGAAAATTTTCCTTTTTTTTTTTTTTTTTTTGCCTTGCTGATTTTACTCAGTGTTTGTGTTATCTCTTTAAACTCATGCTTAATCATATCTTTATTCCTGATCTTCCTGTTTATGACCTTTTAGATTATTTAACACCTTTCTTGTAGTTCTCTTATTGTTTCTTACTTCCCCTGAATGTTGGGATAACTTTCTGTTTAGTGCTATGTTTTCCAATAACCACCGAGTCTTCTGCTTCTGCATTTTTTCCTCTTTTACGTTTTGTGCTCAAGGAACTCTAACTGCCACTTACCTTAATATACTGAGGTCTGGGGTTTTTTTGAAGTCCATTATTCTTAAGCCATGCATAAGGTTTGGAATAGTCCTTTGCATAAGAATATTTTTATTCTGAGATTGTGGTATTGCTACTATGACTTTTTTACAGTCTAGGAATTGTTAAAAATATCTTTATTTTTCTTCTGAGAAAAGCATATTATAGCAAAGAAATATTAGAATTTGAGTCTGAAAATTGAAGGCATTCCTGAAAAAAATGAGATGTGATAAAATAACATATTGTAGGCTTAATCATTATTTTCTTTCCTCCTATGAATATTTCAATGAAATAATAAATGCTGAGAAAGTCGGGAAAATGTTCATTGTACACCCTTTATCACTACATAAAAATGTCCTTACAGAAATGTATTGCTTCCATTTAAGGTTTCTGTCTATCCCTAGGCATAGAGTAGTTACTTTGAAGTTTTATCAAAAGTATATTTCAAAGAGTATTTGCAAGTATGCATTATAAAATGACTGACCAAAAAAAGAAAGAATGAGTTTGGTTTATAGTGACTCCTGCTGGGAGGCAGGAAGCTGTTGGCAGCGCTCAAAAGAAATATTCCAGTTGTGTGAGGTGAAGATAGTCCCTTGAGAGGTGAATCATCTTGCCTGTCATTGAAGACAAAATGTCTAATAATTGTCTTCAGTTGAAAGTGAAGTTAATGTTTTATATCATTATTGAACAATACAAAACTCACAGTAAATAGTTCAGATTGAAATGGCGCTATTTCAGTAAGTTATAAAACAAGGGGTTTTTTGTTCTTAGTGTCAAATCAGAACTTGAATTTCCTGATTAACTCTTGTCATGCAAAAGATATAGCTGATAATTTAAGGACCTGAAGTAGCATCTGCTCCACTACTCCATATTGTAGATAAGTTCTTTAACCATTGTACAAACCAATACCAACTGCAAATGCAGTTTGTTTTCTGGCATCAAAGCTTTTATTCTCAACTGTCATTACTAAAAGAAATGTAAAGATCTATTAAAAACTATTACCCAAATTTTTATTCATGTTTAGCTAAACTGTGAAAATTGTTCCCGAGAACACCTCTGAAAATGGGATATTCAAACTTCTCAAAGTTCTTTCAGAACTGGATAGACAGTATCCAGATAGACTGTGGAAAGACAGTATTCAGTTTATTGATAAAGTTAACAAATTTAAGAGGAGATATAACCCCCGTGCTTCAGGTTTAGCCTGATATTTAAATATAGAAAGTTAAATGGGCTTTTAATAGGGACAGGAGATGCTAGGTTTTTTTCATAAAAAGTTTCTTGTACATTTCTCTATAATAACAACTGCTATGGAGAGGATAGTATTACAGATAGACTATAGATGTGAGAGGAGTCTGTTCTTGATTCACAAGTAATTGGAAACTTTGTGGATTTTTAAGGTATGTGATTTGCCTAAAACAGTCTTTAGTATATTTGAAATTCATACAATTACGTGGTGTAAGTCAGTCTACCAAACTCAGTAGGAGTTTTGCCATTTTTTAAAACTAGACCAAATGACGCAACCACATTTTGATATGAGGCAATAAGGCTTGCATAGTTTTAGGTCCCCTTTGTGAAGTTTTATTTATTACACACCTTAGCACCTGCTGTGCTGCATTAATATGGTGCTTCTTGATCAACAAGTAAGCACTGAATATGCACATTGCAGTGAAAGATTACAGCAAATCTGATGATCCTATGGATGAGACAGGTGAACTGGCACGACTGAGATGAGAAGATTCACTGTCATAGAAGATATTTGAAATGCAGTCTTAAGAAAATTTCAATTTTACTCATAGAGTACAATTTTTTTAAGTACAGTTAATCTATTTCCAAGGAAACTGCTGTCCACAAGCAATGAGAAAAGAGGGCTTTGTGAAACTGTAGTTATAATCTCAGTATAAAACATGATACAAGCATCCCTTTTCTCTGCTAGGTAATTGAATGTTATCACACCGTCTAAAATTGCCTCTGAATAGTCACCATTTTCTTAGTAATATGGAGAGACCTTTACTTAAATAATTTTTTTACATTGCTGAATTATTTCAGGTTCCTATAAAGATTTGGGATTTTTCTCTTTTCAGATAATGTATCTTTTTTATACTTCAATTTTCAAAATGACTGCGTTGTTGGGTTTTTTTGTTGTGTTTTTTGGTTTTTGGTTTCTTGTTGGTTTTGGTTTTTTTTTTTTAACAGGAGTATCTTTACGCCTCATTATAGCATTCGTTGAAAAATTTGCATGTACTGCTTTGGACTGCTATTTTTTTCTTCTAATTTGCTTACCTTAAAAATATTTTTATAAAAAGTTTTAATTTTCTACATGGAGCTATAGTATTTGGATATGAAGTTCTGATTTGTCTTACAGAAGGGCTGTACAGAACTGTACCTTAGGAATGCTGATACCAGAAAGTCTCAAAAAAACCCTATTTATTGTCACTGTATGAATAGTAGGGAAAATAGATCAGGTTTCCATCAACTTTTGAGTCCATAGAAACGTGGCAGGTTTTTTTGATTATGTCCCCAGAAAGTATATATAGATTTTTCCATGCCATTTGAGCTAGACAATCCCCTATGCTCTCTCTGCCTTACCCTATAATTTTCCTTTTTTGACAGAAACATTGCCTCTTGTTTCAAACTTTATTCCTGTTTTCATTCTTCTTTAATATCTTCTTTAAAATGTAATACCTGCAAATACATAATGCTAATTCGTATTTACATTTACAACAGCAGGCTCCTTTTAAAAACAAAAGAATACCTATGAGATTTTGTCACATTAAAGGAACTAATTTTAAAATTTGATTTTCCTCTATAATTCTTTTAAAAACCTCTGATCAATGCCAGCTTTAACAGAAGTTATAATTGGGAAAAAAATAGACGGAAAAAGTAATTACTAATATGATAGTTCAGTTTTTCATGGAAAGACTGAGCCAAATGACAAATATTCCAAATAACTGGTTGATTTTTACAGTCATTCTCTGCATCATTACTGCTTTTTGAAATAATAATTATTTAGAAGGCAACCTCAAGCAATGGAATGTATTGAGTAGAGTGCTTGCTTGTACAATGATATCTATCATCTGGCTTTAAAATAATCTGTGTTGATTATAGTTTTTTGAATGATGAAGGGCAGGTTTGTTTTATGTTGATGTTTCTGCCCATAATTCATCAAAAGTACCATTGAATTCAAGGCTTGGGGGTCAGGCTTCACCTTGCTGAAGTCAATGACAAACATCAAATGATGTTAATGGGACCTAGTAGAGTCTGAATTGCACAGCTTTATTAATGTGTGGTATTATTCAAGTTAATCATCAGTGATAAAATAAGTTTTTATTTTTGATTTGTTTGCTTCAATGTGTTGCTAAATTCTATATACTTGTATTCCTGTAGACAATTCATCACGGCTCTCCAAAGACAAAGATGCCATTTCTAACCTTAGAAAACTGTGTTGATTATGTCATAGGAGCAGGCTCCACAGAATTTTAATATTAAGTGAATCTTCAAGTCTTGCAGTTCTGAGTTAAGTCACTTTTGGCTTTGACACCACATTTTCCTTCATCAGTATCTGACAAATCCTGAAGGAGTTCAGTCAATGTAAGATTGAAAGCTAACAACAAATAGAGTGAGTGTAGCTGGAAAAAATAGGCCTACTATGGTTGCATACAGTAATTGCATGCTCCACTTGATTTCTGGAGTATTACTTTTGAAACTCAGAACATAATTTAGTATTATTACTTTTACTTATTGACCCTCTTTATTCACTAAGTAAGAATGCTTAATAAAGCGCCGTATGTATTCTTGAAAAAATCTTATACTTTTATTTGAAAGGATACTGGATTACGAGGTCTGGAACCCTGTTTTTTGCGGGGGGAGGGGCACGATTTAATAGTGTAGTTAAGCAAGGAAGTGAAGTCTGTAATGAGTGCTTTATTATTTGAAGTAAGACTAGAGCTGAGATTAGCAAAACAGATAATTTCTGTCTCATGGGAAATTCTGGGGTTTTTTAATACTGATGCAGAATGAAAATAACTGGGTTTGATATAATTACAGAGATACACATTTTGTATTGTTGAAAGGAGCTAAAACAGCCAGCTCATTTTCAGCTCCCATTTAGCATTATTATTTATGTAGTTGTGCCTGTTACTCGTACATGATTCTGTCAGCCAAGTTAGCCAAACATTAGCAACATTAGAAGACTTAGGTCCACAATATACTGTGTTGTTTGAAGAGGTGTTTACTGTTAGAGATTCAGGAATAATTTTAAAATTCTAAAAATAGAATAGAATAGAAAAGTTCTAAAAACATAACAAACCACTCTGCAAAGACCTCAATACATCAAACTTTGTGCAATCAAAACTGGATTTTTTTTATTTGGGTCCTCAGATAAGGAGGAGAAGAAAGGGAATGTCAGGCAAGAATAGGATGATTATAAACAGCATCAGAAAATTAGCCTACCTTTTGCAGAGCTGGTGCTATTTTGTAATCCTCACGACACAGGATCATATTAAGGAAGGCTCAAGTATGGTTATGTTTACAGGGAGTGCCTTCCATGAAGGTAGTTCTGAAGAGTAACATTAAAGAACAAAAACCCCAATCCAATAAAACCTGCATCCTTTCTCGAATGACCCTCTTTTGGTAATAATTGACAAGAGAGGAATTCAAAGAAAAGTGGTGGAAAAAGTACTGTGCTTACAGCTGGACTGTGGCAGGGAGGCAGCATACACTCTCCAAGTCCCGGATTCTTCTCTTTCTTGCCTCTTGGAAGGAATAATGTTGGTAGGTTCAGTAACCTTGGGGTAAAAATACTGTATGGCATTGCCTGTTTCCCTGCATTTTAAGCTAGCAGATGAAATGGAAGTTGTACCTCTCAGTGTCAGAGTCATTTGATTGCCATGCCCTTTTCTTTCTCAAGTTTGTGATGCTTTCTTCTTCAGTCAGTTATTAATCATTTTTTTAGTTGCAATAATGTGGTTGTCTAGTAAAGAAGAATCCTATTGTAGGGGAGAAAAATGAGCAAAGATGGTCAGATGTTTAGATCTTGCCTGTGGACTTTCTTTATGATAAAGCATAGTCACTCAGTCTGTGTTTGGTGGTTTGTTTTGGTTGTGGGTTTTTTTTTCCCTGGCATGCACTTATATACACCTTAAGGTAAACAGAGGGATGAGTGCATTAACTCACTGAAGTTATGAATGTCTTTGAGATGAAATCTCTGCCTAAAATAAGAGATAGTGATGGGGTTTTTTGTTACTCTTTTTTTTTTTTTCCCCCTCCTGTGTCTTGTTCCATCTCAGCCTTCTTAATGTCAAGGAAATTTTCTTTCTTTGTGCTCATCTGCTTTCTTCATGTCAATGTTATTCTAGTCATTCCTTTCTCCTTGATTTTGATGTCATTGCTTGCCTTCCTTGTATCATTGATACAAAGCTTGTAGAGGTCAGTAGTGTTAGACCTCTCTATATAGAAGTTTGTTCTGTGGAAGCTTTGAGGTTTTCAAAATTCTTTTCCTTTCTATCCAGTTAGAGTGAAGAAAAAAAGAAAGGAGAAGGTAAAGAACAATGTTCATCACCTTTCCCCACTCCCAGAATATCCGGTAGCTTTCTTAACAGGCCACTTGCAGCTGACATCAGGGACCCATGTTCCAGTCATAAATCTGTAGGCTGCTTCAAATTTCTGTTCTACCTCATCCATAACAGGGGGTTTGAACTATTGTGCCTCCTTGGGTTCTGCATTTACACCCTAAATAAATAGCTGTTCTGGAATGAATGTCTCTTTGCCTTTTACTGGAGGTGTTCTATTTTGTAAAAGGTAATCATTAACTGAATTAAAGAAGAGAAAAAAAATATAGGTCAGAATTTGGATTTGGAAATGTAAAGTATATTTAAGTTCTTGCTCTCAATTTGTGGATATCCTTTTTGTAGGGTAAAATCTCAGGTTGTGTCTCACATGTATTTTTGACTTATCGTTAGCATGGAGGGGACACCACCAGCAGCTACGTGTAGTAAGTTTCTCCACCACATGACACAAATGTAAGTTTTCCTTTCTTCTCCCCTTGCCCATTTGAACCAGGACACCTGTACACCCCAAAATCCAATTTTAAAAACAATCTATCCTTTTGAAATTAGGTCATACATTCATTAGAAGTATTTATATGTGAACAAATGAATATTTTCTAACAAAAGACTTAGAGCAGTTCATCAGCTGTAATTCCCAGCACATGGCAAACTTTCTGTTTACTTCAATGTGCTTTTAATAACGTTTTATAAATCTATAAGAAGGCATATATCAGCATGCCAGACTTCAAAGCTGGGTTAACCTCCAAGAATATCTCTTGAAATGCTTGGGCTTGCTATATATTATCTTTAATATTGAGTACAATAAGTCAGAAACACATCACAGAAAGGTCTTTTTCAGCCAGATTGAGCAACCGTGAGAAACTTACTGAATGAGCCATACTAATAAGGCATAGAAGTTCATCTAACAATACCTTCAAGAAGCCTAAACTCATATACTTTTCATATCCACATTCCTCTGGTGATTGATAAGGCAGAACTCTGTCTCCCCAAAGCCTCCCAAACCCTCAAGAGAGAATGTGGGGTTTTTTGTATGAAAGTATTCACCAGTGTTTTAGAGCATTTAGAATGTACTGTTTAGTCTGAGCAGGTGAAAGAGCAGAAACTGTTATGGCCAAAGTTCTCCAAATTTCTGTGAAATGTATGATTTGACCAATAGGCATTATTTAATTAGAAAATGTTTTGTCAGGAATTTTCTGGAAAACTATGGAATTGATTGCATTGAATAAATGTGAAAGAACTTGGAATAGCGAAGAAAAAACAAAGCTGAATTTATCACTGGTACACTATTCATTCAATGCTTGTATCATCCTCAACAAAATAACTGCTAATTTGGAAATCTCTTATGTCAAATGACAAATTAATTTTAAATTCTCTTTAACTTAGAGATCATATTCCTGTTAACTTTTGGGTAAATAAAGTTTCTTTGGGCTAGTTTTTTTAATTAGCTGGAGTTCATAGGATACCAAATCAATTACGGGCTGAAACAGAAATAATTTTCTCAGAACTCTAAATCATCCCTTTGTGTCCTGGGTTGCTTTTCTGCACATCATTCCTGGAGTATATGAAATTTGAGAAAACTCAACTGGAAGTTTTTGAACCACATGCAGCTTAACTGTTGCTAAGTTAAACAATTTCCATTTTGAATAGGAATCAGTAATGGCAGTAATGCTGTCACTAGAGAAGGAAGTCTTGCAGGGAAGTTGCTGTTGTAATCCCTCGTTGTTCTTCATAACTGCATGGGTTAATCTATTTTGTAGTCCATGAAATCCTTTTTCAGGCTGCTACCTCTCTGTTCTTAAGAAAGCGATCAAAAGCATAAAAACATGTAGCTCTGAAAAGCATGTTGTGAAAAACCAAAGTATTTTGTAAATGTCTCTAGTCACATCTCTTATTACATTAATGGAAAAGGAGATTATTATTCTAAAGTACTTACTGAGACAAGTCCAGTATAATATATTGCCCTCTTATGAAGCTAGCCTGGGTATCTATATCTGCTGCAGTTGCAGCAGAAGATGGCAGTCTTTATTCAGTGTAGAATGCCTAGACTAAATATTTTGATTTCAAAGGAGAAGTAAACACTCTCATCTATTAAGGAAGTGTATATGCAAATACTAATATAGTAAATCTTTTGTAAGCATGTCATTTCTGCATTAACAGCTATGTAATAAAGCAGAAACCATGTTTTGCATTAGTAAAGCATCAAACGAATCAGATTATGCAGCACTAACACTTCATTGAGCATCATTGAGCTAAGCGGTCTTGTGTTTTGTACAATGTTTATATTTTTTTTTTGTTAATGGAAGGATGTTTAGAGGGTAAAAAGTTTACAGTCCAGTAAAAATGAATAACTGATTGTCCTCCCAGTTGAAAGATACTGAAAACTCCTGATGGGATATTTTTTGTATTTGTAAATTTTGGCGATCAAAACATTAGGTTAGGAGATCTCCTTCTTAAACAGAAGATAAATGAACTAGAACAGCTCCAGGTGTTTGTTCTGTGTACTTCAGATATGTCTGCAAGTGGAAGATCTAACACATTCTTAAAAGCTGGACCAACAACTTGAAGGATTATTCCCTGGATTCTTTTGCACCCTTACTTTTCTTGGAGATAATAATAAGCACTCATCAAACACAAACTGTTCTCTATATACTTTCATTCTGTCTTATAAATTTTTGAACAATATTAATCATAATTCTTATTGAAGTGTTTTTCTGTCATCAATGCAGACACTACATTCATACTAATGGAAGCAGGAATCTATCACTGAATAAGGTCTTTTACCTTCTAAGATGAACGTTACAATTCTCTGATTTGTTGCCAAGAGTTCTGTAATGTGACAAGTAAGAGCTTCCTGTATTTGCTTCTCTTGCCATCAACATGAACAATAGATTAGGGTTAGAATGAATAGATACATGATCTGCAGCTTGCCCAAAGTACTTCTGTTTCTCGTTCTTCCATAAAAAGTTGATTTATATTTTTTTATCAGTCAGTTTCTAACAGTCATAAATGATTATGCACTTTTTTCAAGATCTGAAGTCACTAAGGTTCACTGAAGTCACTGAAGTTTTGAAAGTTTGGTCAGTTTCTGAATATCCACTGAGGTAATTTAACTTTCTTTTTTGAAATAGAATATGCATCATCGCTCAATCTTCTGTGGTTTTTTTTTTGGTGAAAATCTAATTTTTTTTTGCTTACAGGAGGATGAATAATATGATAACCTTTTATTTTCTTTAAACAGAACTGTCAGTCTCCACTAAAACCTGTTGCAGATTCTCCACCCATATGGAATAGAGGTTCACAGTTGAGAGGAACTGACTGGTTTTACCGAGGCAAAGAGAGATTTGTCAATTCCAGAAGTCACAAGTGTGATAAAGATACCACCCAGTGTGCTACTACAGAACTGGATGGAAAATTACTTTTCATCTCATAAAAGTTTTACTTTCAAATATTTCCCATTTCACCTCAGGTAAAAGCCAAACCCCTCCATGCAGAGCTGGAGTGGGAGAGACCAGCACTGAAGTAATTTTACTCACCTGAGAACAGCATGGTTCAAAACGCTTGAGTCATTGTCCAGATTTGCTAGCACATTCCCAAGGACAATTACATTTTTGTCTAATCAAGGTTTTATTCAAAACCCTCAAATTTTCTAGTAATTATCATATGTAAAAGTCTTATCCTGCAAGGCTTTGTGCAAACTGAAGCACTGGAAAAATGTCTTTGTGTTGTTTATGACCAACTATGCTAACTAATAGGAAGGAGTTCTACTGTAGGATGCTAAATATGTATTTTATAGTTCTTCCAATCCTTAAGACAGAGCAGATTATAATAGTTATTTCTCCAAGTAGCTCTGCAAAATAGACTGGTAGATTTTATTCATTCAAAGACCATCAACATTTATCCTCCTTTCCTTTTCTTGCTTAATACATTTTTCTTCTTTTTTCCCTACTTCTTCCTTTTTTTCCTTCTCTTTCCAGTCATTCTGTCTGAACATCTTTCATGATACTTACTTTGAAAATTATTAACTTACCCACTTCGTGCTGAAAGAATGAAGCTTATGCTGATAGACTTCTAAAACTTCACAAAATTCAGGGAGTCTTACAGATGTTACTAAGGCCTGAGGTAGGTAGGAGCTGATGATGTTATAATGGCATATTGATGTAATTCAAAATATCCTGGGGGCTGAACTTTTCATCTCTGACAGTCAGACTTTAAGTAGTATGGTTTGATATTTTTAGAGAGGAACTGCAGTTTTTAACAGAACTTGGGCTCTCAGGGTTTTTTTTGCTGTAAGTCTGTTTTCCTTTTTATCAAAAGATTTCCTCTTTTATTCTATTACAAAAAGAGAAAACAAGGTCTCAGTAACACAGGGGAGTTGGAGGAAGCTCTTATTCTATGCAGACAGTGGGTATTTCCTCACTAACTTTCTCCATTTTCCTTCTTTCCTTCATTTGGTCAGGAGCATTTCTTAAAAGAGGCCAGTGGGATTAAAAATACTTTTAGAGTTGGATAGGTAAAGACAATCCTGCATTCTTTATGAGAAATTATGTTTCTTTTGGTGCATTCTATGGTCTCTTTCTTTCTTCCCCCCCCCCCCCCCCCCCATTTTTCAGTGTAACCTCTTCAGGTATGGCAGTTTCTTCCTATCTGAAATTATGGAGAGGAGCTCTGGTTGAAGCTGGATTGGTTGACGTGATTGCACTCAGCTCAATGGATAACAGTTTTAAAATTTCCATCAGTCAGAGATGATTACATGGGACCCAGGAAACGAAAGGTCAGCTTCAAATCTGGTGCAGAGAGCTGTCCTGAAAAAAAAAAAAAAAGTTGATGAAAACAATTTTTATTAGAACTACATTGTGGAATTTGGCTGCCAACTTTGGTTTTAGTAAAGGCCCAGGCTGGATTATGTTTCCAGCTTCTCATCTGGGCTGCCATCACTTTTGGGCTATACTCTCACAGCTACCTGCTGAAGAGGTTGGAAGCTCTGCTGCTTCCTAGCTCCTGTATGAGATTTCAGGACAGAGGCTCTTGTAGCTACTTTGGCAAGAAGTACTACTGAGACTTTGGGAAGGTCAAAATTCCAGAAAGTTAGAAATGTATTGAAATTATCATTTCCCCACTCACCAAAAAACACTAAAGCAGTTTTATTTCATACTGAGTCTTGCATTTTGGTCTGATGTCTTTTACTATGACTTTGCAATGCAGACATACAAAATGGAAAAAAAAGGAAACCTGAGCTGACTCAGGAAAAGCTAGCATGACCCTGGAAGTAAAATAGCTGCATTTGCATTGTGCCAGGCTGAAAAGCCTTGTACTGCCTATACCTAACCAGTGAAGCAGCAGTAGCTCTGCAATCTCTGCACTTCAGTATATACTATAAACACATCATTTTAAGACTAATTGGCTCTACTGTGAGAAAGCTATACAGGTAGAGTGTGTTCAGTCAAGCAAAAGGTATGCTTGACTGATCATTCATGAAGGCTGTAATTTTATTTTGAAGGACATGTCATTTTCTCGGGGATATCAGATGAACTACATTTGCCAAGTTCATAATCAGCGTTCTGATGGACACTGAGTAACGTGAAGCAGGAGTTGAACAGTAAAAGGAACTGTAGTGTCTGACAACCTTGTTTGAGCTGAGCAGAAATCTCAGTTAAGGTCATTTGGATCTCTAAATTCCCTGAATGCAGGAACAATTAGCAGTTTTCATTGTCAGTTCAGTAGTTCCCGACCTCTTCTTTTCTGCTCTGCTCCCTGACAAATACAGAAACCACATGACATATGGGAAATCCTCCAACACTATAAATTTAGACAACATGGTGATGCTATTGTAGCCGTGTTACTAGAATATGATGAAACAATAAAATAAATGTATAATCTTCCTCTTGTCATGGATCATCACATCACCCTTTTACTCATGGGCAGTTTTTATTCTTGACATAAGGCATTGCAAGATCAGATCATCTGCTACTTCAAATAAGAATGTGTTACCAGCATCCTTGGGCTTTCTCCTATTTATGCCTATAGCTGCAGTAGTATCTATTGTAAATTTCCTGTAGTCTGATACAGGGGGGTGCTGTCTCTTCAGTTTTAAAATTATTTAGTTTCCAGCAAGTTGCGGTTTGGACTTTGGAAGCTAAGAAGACTTAGTAAAAAATACTTTCTGTTATGAAAGTAAACTGTACTTTTCCTAATTAAATTTCCTTGCCTCCTATGTTTGTTATTTTCAGATACATTAAAGTTTGGATGGCCACAGTATCAGAATAAAAAGGCTTTTATTTCTCTAGTAAATAGGTAATTAGTAATTCTGGTGATACTGGTTCTATGCTGGCAGGAGATAAACAATGCTACTTTACTTCCATTACTGGTTCACCGGCTGTATCCAAGGGTCAAAGGACACCACTGGGCCATCCGCACAGAACAGAGCACAAGCTTTTTCCTGTTGCTGAATTTAACCTTGTAAGCATTGCCCTGTCTTTCAGCCTTCCCATACCACATCTCAGTTACTTGCCTTTGTTTTCAAGGCATAATTTTTTAACTTTTTTTTTTGTCTCTGGACAGACTTACCTTCTAGAGGCTCTACCATCCCTTTGTTAATTTTCAGACAAACATTTCTGTGCTATCCTCCTGCCTGTCCCTATTGTTTGAAAAGAGCTTTCCAAAACTGTCTATGAAACCACAATTGTAGTTGTCTTTGAGCTCAGCCTTTAAGTTTCTACTTCAGTGATTCATTACACACAAATCCTTTCTAACTGCATGACCAATACTGATACTGTTCGCTTTTCTTGCTTTCTATCTTATCTCTTTATCAGTCTGTCTTTTATTTTAGATTAAGAACACTTTAGAAAAACAGGCTGTCTTTTTATCTTCTTTTGTATATTCTCTGAACAGGAGATTTTCTCCTGGAAAAAGCTCTTATGCACCATAGTACTATCCCCATCCTTATTATTCTATGTTACTTGCACTTTGAAGTGGCTAATGAGGTTGCTTCGACATCTTCAGATAAAATGGTGGGGAAGAATGTTCATTTCACAAATTAATTTTCTTATAAATGTACACATGCCACTATGAAATGGAGGTCAGGGTTCTGTTTGTTTGGAATATTACAGCTTTGAAAAAATTCATTTTATTCTTGTACTTTAGTGGGTTATCAGTATTTTTCAAAATGAAATATTTTTAATATTTTATTTGGAAACAATAGAATGTCTAGATGATATCAAAATTATAATTTAGTTAAATAGGAAATAAATAAGAAGAAAATACTAAAAAACAAAATTACCATTATATCAGACAAAAAAAATAGTTTTAATTACTTTAAATTGTTTTTGTTGAAAATTTCATTCAGACCAGCTCAATCCTAAGAAATTGAATTTTTTTATGAAAGCAGACTTTTTTGTGGGAGATCTGTATTTTTTTTTAATAAATTCCACAAACTGAGTAGTCTTTGTTGTGTCACAATTAATCAACAGAAATGAATGACAACATGTCTGTTCTCTCCTATTCTTTTTATATTCACTGTGACAAAAGTTTTATTACATTCCTTTCACACACCAATCTTGTTTTTCCGCCTTGTATTGTCAAGTATCTGTGATGTTTAAACATTTGTGAAGCTCCTCTGAATGACTGTTGACAAAAAAGCTTTGCAATACATCTTAAAAGAATACTCAGGGGAACTATCAGAATACAGTAAATCCTACTTCAAGACTACCCAAAATATTTTGTATATTTATAGCTTTAGACATTTACATTATTGGCAATTCCTATTCAATTTAGCATCCTATTTCCTCCTAAAATCACTGTACAAAAATTGAACTATTTTTTCTTCTTAATTTTTATTCTTTTCATTTTGTCACTAACGCAAACTTTTAAGATACCACTATCTACACATTTTAGTACAGACTGAATTGTGGACAAATGCTATTTTACAGACTTCAGAACCTCTGAGATTTTCTAAGTAGGTGCCCCATTAAATTGATGGATGCTATCAGATTTATTGCCTTGTCCACATTTCTGTTGATGGGCAAGAAAAAAAAAACTGTTGCAAGTTGCAACAGTTGCAAAAAAAGTTGCAAGAAAATCCTTGGCACTAGGAGTTCCTTTACAGGTTATATATCTTTATGGAACAACTATGCTCCACTTCATGACAATTGACATTTAAGAGTCTATCCCTTATTTACATCTGAAAATTTGGCACAGATTTCTGCACAGACAGACAATTTTTTCAGCAATTGATTAAAAGCTTTAATTTTAAGCTTTAGAGAAATCATATGTGGCTGGAACTTTCTTGTGACAGGAAAAACATCTTTAAAAACATCTTGGCATAAAATAGGGTTTTGACAGATTTTATCCCAAGTGTATTGTCTTCAGCGTGAGGTGTGGGGCACAGCCATAATTCCCTCTAACATTGACCAACCAATTTTTGCAAGGACGGTTAGAAGTCCTTTCTGCAGCAAGAGAAATCCCTAGGAGGGGCAACATGTCAAATGACAATATTCGGTCCCAGTGTTACAGGTGTTGGGAGGAGTGTGGTCAGCACCTGCTGCCATGGTGTAGTAAAAATGTATGAAATGATAGAATATTTTTCAGCTGCCCTTAAGGCAGGGAAGTCTCATTTAACTTCTGAGTAGCTTCTTTGTCTCTGCTGTATTCCTGGAAGTTAGTAGCATTGGTGAAGTCATTCTCCACCATGGAAAAGCAAGAAAAAGCTGAGTGTGTGAAAAACACACAGAAAAGAGTGAGGAGCATGCTCTGACTGAAAACACAGGAAAATACTATTTCAATAAAAGATGTAATTTACAGAATGAACACAAACTTCAAGGAGAGGCCTCTTAATCTATGCCCTAAAAACACAAAGCTGTGAATTAAATGTTGATGTCACACTTATATTGTTGGGCTCTTGAAAGACATTTAGTGTTGTTGATAAATCACCCACACTGCAAAATTTTGTTTGTGGTGGAAGGAATTAAGAGTCCCTTAGGTGCTTATTTACTTCACTACTTTAGGTAGTGAAGGGCCAAGTGAGCTGTTACACCCATTATTTCTTTTTTAGTGTGCAATTCAGCTCTTGAAATTTTGAAAGCTCTGTTACAGAGAAATGTTTATGATTGACCATATCTTCACTGGTCCTATGGATGGTGTACAAAAATTGAATACTTAGATATCTGACTATGATGGTTTACAAAATAGGAAAGAAAGATATGAGCTGGTTTTGAACTCTTTTAGAGTTTATTATGTCTTACTGTCTATGCTGGGGTTTTAAACTCTCATGAAAAGTTAAAATTAACATTCAGCAGGGTTTTTTCTATCTGCTTTATGTCCTGTGTTTGTTCAAGGACAATGTGAAGTGCCTATCCAAAATACATCCCCCAATACAAATAGCCTAATTTAATTTCTTCTTGTGGTGACACAAAATCCCTGAATGTGACCAGTTCAGAACATTTATGTGGTAGCATAACAGAAGACTACTAATTCTGCTGTTTTCACAGTGGTTCTGATAGAAAATTGAGGGGCCTTGAGATTGATACATTAGTTGGCAATTAGCCTGCTCTTAATGGAATGATTTTGATAGCTATAAAAGAAAAGCTGATAACGGTTTCTCTGGTGAAACTAGTGATGATTCTACATGACAGTAAAATATCCCTAGTGCTAAATCAGTCAGTTAGGTAACTGTGAATCAGACAGCTACCTGTGGTTGTTTACAAATAAATCTGCAAAGTTTCTTTTATGGGTAGATGCCTGTTTGAGCAATTCTGTAAGAACTGGACTTTATAGCAGCTGTTTATTTTCAGCAGCATTCATTTTGTGGCAGGTATGTATTTCAAAAAGAATGGTTCCTCACCTCAGAGTCAACAGTCTAAGGGTAGAAGGAAAACATCAGGTTTTTGTACAGGTCAACAGGATTGATAAGGAGCATGGCAAAAGTCTGCATTCAAGAAGGACTTAAATGGGGATGTGTAGAGCCTCACATTTGAACTTGCCCAGAGTCACATTACACTTTACAAATCATAAACTGAATCAGGCAAGTGTGGAAATATCGCAAGAGTGAAGGGGGAAGAGCAAGGAAAAACAGTGCTGGAGTTGACCCTTAATAAATACCAGTGGTGGTGATCATGGAAGGGACCTCATAGAGGGAATTCAGAAAAAGGAGCAGTGTCATTGGCAGCAAAGGCAAAGACATTTACCAGTTGCATGATGGAAAAGTGTACATGAAAGTGTAAGTGTGCATGTGTATTCAAGGGGGAGTCTCAAGAGAAATTGCAGCATTAAAAAATATAGGATATTGTGAGGGATATACATGAAGGCAAGATCTGGTTGTGGAAATGGGCATAGAAGGGTTATTTCTTTGAAATGGAGAAACACTTTATTTTGGTTAAGAACTGAGCAGATGGAGAACTTAGTAAGCAGGGGCTGGTAGTCCAGCCTGGACTGTATGTACTCTGAAAAGTTATTCTAGGCAATAGACAACAGATCTCCATAGGTTGAAACACATTGGTAAAGAAAGCTTACAGAACCATTTGAAGTGAATGAATAAATTTCTAAATAGCAACATCCATTTTTGCATATACTTAATCAGGGTGTTCAGAGGAAAAAATATGTTCCTTGATTTGAGGGGGCAACAGATCCCTGAAGATCCAAGTTACAAAATCATTTTGGCCTTTACATAACATTTGAGTGCTGTTATTCAATGGCTGTGACAGGACAGTAAAAATCAATTTGGATCTATTTAGTTACCATCTCAATCAGTGTCCTGGTGTTTCCCATAGTTTACTCACTGCTGAAGGGTTCTGTAGGCCTTTTCTGTTGCTGGGTTGAAAATGCCAGGGGATCTATTGCTCAGCAAAGGTGTCTTAAATGTTTCAAATCTCAGCCTACATCAATATGCAGGTTTATGAGGTTCCTATGCTTTCTGCTAGCAGAAAAGAGAGTCCATGATACACACAGACAGACATTTCATTAAACTAGAGGAGACCTAAAAGGCAGATCATGTTAGGTAACATAACTTGCATGTATGCTTAATTTTAACTCTGCAGCTGAAGGCATGAGACGATAAAGCAGAAGACAGAGATCATGATATTGTGTCTGCTCTTATTGAGAGGGCCCCACATGTTTAACACCAATAAAAATCTTCTGCTATACCAAATACAGTCCTAATAACATTAAAGTCCATGTGAGTCTCTTGGTACCAATGAGTGTAGTCTTTCATAACCAGATGTTCTTCAGGCACAGGTTGTGAGTTGGACAATTGGAGTATGGTTAACAGTGCATAACACTTGGAGATCGCTAGCTTTCTGAAAAAAAAAGGTTAAAAGTCTCAATCTTTCTGCTTTCAATGCATGTAATTTCCATAGAATTTATTAGTAATGCAGTAGCTCTAAAATGTAATGTGAAGAAGGAATAATGGGGAAATATTGCAATGGAAATATAGCTACAGTATATTTCAGAAATTCTGTTGTGATTTTTTCTACTTTTTTTATTCTTGACTTAACTGCAACTTGTGAACTCTCTCTGGATGGACTAATAGTGAAAAACACATTAAATTGCTCCGTGTTTACCCCTACATGCCAAGAACTTGAGTTTTAGTGTCCTTCTCACATACTTCAGTTTTGAAGACCTTCTTGATAATTTCTACAGGATTGTATTTTTCAGGTAGTATAAAGTCAAATTCTGACCTTATGCCCACCTTTAAGAAGAATGCCTGAAAGACAATGAAAATGACTCATTAACCCCATGGTAATCAAAAGCAGAATTTGATCCCGAAAGAATAAACTGTCTGTCAGATGTGCAGTCATACTGTGCAGTTAAAAATAATTTCAAAATCCAAGTCATGTATTGGTAAATTAAAGGATGTTTTGCATTGTTGTCCTCAGTATCAGTCAATATATGTAACTACAAATGATAAACTCTTAATATTTTTCCCCATATGTAAACTGGGACTAGGTCAAAACATATCCTTGAGGAAGGACAAAAGGTATAATTCTCCAGGGTTGAGTGTATCCTTTATTTAGTTCTCCTAAAACCTGAATGATTAGATTAGATTCTCATTCTTAGACAGTAATGAGAAGTGAAGGTGCAACACTTAGTCCTTTGGAGCAGATACCATTGATCCAGGTCTTGATCCAGGTCTGAAATACCTATATATTGTCAGAGCACAAAAATAATGAATCAATATTCATCTAGCACTCAGTTTACTGGCTCAGGCTTAGGCATATCTGATTAAGCCACAAATTAAAACATCTGCCTCTATTTAATATTAAAAATGTATTGCAAATAAGGCTACACAATATTTCACAGACCATTTTTTTGAAAAATTCATAGGTTTGCTAACAGGTATGTCTTTAAAATTGTGTGGTATCAGTTTTAGACCTTTCTTCTCGTGGCCCAGAAACTGTATTTAAATCTGTGAATTTGCAGCTAGGAGTGGTTGGGTGAAAGTGGATCATCTGGACTATCATACGGATGCTATTTTGGGACTTGGAGTCATTTAAAGATATATGAAAACCCTTTAGCATTTATGCTTTCCATCGGAAGTTAATAATGATAGCAGGTTTATATAGTTAAAGCTAATTAGCTATGGATTATCACCCACTATTGTAATTAAAGATATTTTATAGTAATGGTTTTCCTTGTTGCATTAATTGCTTAAAAACAGTAAATGTTTTTATATTGTAACTGTCAGTGTGTTGTTCTTGGCCATTAAGTTTTATATTGTTCTCAAAAAAATAACCTCTAAAAAGAGAAAAGCATGTGTCAAATTACTCAGTGTATCATAGGAGAATCATTATCCTCACTCACTGGTTTATCACTTGTCTAAACTTACATGCACAAATACATTTCCTTTAGAATTTATCATAGCATATTAGGAAATTCACTGAAAATTAAACATGGACTGCCATTCAGGTTTTAAAATCCCAATTCAACACATCATTTTAGCACATACTTAAATACATCCCTTGTCAGGAAAGCTAAATCGCATGCTTAAATTCACTTTTGGAAAGAAACAGATAGCTGGCACAGAGCTTAAGGATTTAAGCCAAACCAAACTGAAGTCAATAGAACAAATACCATTGATTTCAATTGGCTTTGTGTTAGCTCCCAAATACGTCTGACTTATTTGGTTAAATGAACCCCTTTTCTGATGACAGGCAGCTTCTTGGAAACATGAAGTTTGTGAGAATTGGGTGCATTTAACTCATCAAAAGAATCTGTCTGGAATAGTATATTGTAATATCATTTCTACCAGGAGTTGTAGGTTGTTTTTTGTTAGACAAACTCTGTGATTTACGTATTGAGCCATAGTCCCTAGGCCCATGGTACAGCTGCAGTTATATATTTAAGATTGCTAAACCTAATGTGTACAGGTCTACATGTGCAGTAAGTTTGAAAAAAAGGTTTTAATTTACGAAATGAACAAACACTGTGGAAATATTTTCTGGGATTTCTTTATCTGAATAAACTTCACACTGGGCAAAATTTTAGAAGAGAAATATCTAGTAAGTTACTTACCAGGTAGAAATCATATTCCACTAAGGCAGCCTGAGAACTAAAAAAGCTTTGAGGCAGGAAGACCACTAAAGAGAGGTGTCATCTGTGGCTCTTTCTGCCTTTACCCTTCTCTAGTCATCAGTGGTCTTTCCCAAAACCAGTCTGGTGTTGGAAACAGAACATGGGGCTGGATGGACCTTTGGTGGCATGTACGATAGCTGTTCTTGTGTTCCTAAGTCACACCAAAAATTAATATGTTTGCTGCTTTTTCTGTTAAATTACTGCTATGTTTTTAAATAGAGAGATATAACAGCACTGTCTTCTCAATAATTAAATTAAAAGCTGTCAGAAGACCTTATAATATTTTCCTTTGAGACACGCTAAGACTCAGATAAAACAATAAGCTTTTTGATAACTTAATAAAGAACAGATGGGTTTCAACAAAGATGCATTTGAAACAGAGCAGCAGTAACCGATGTTGAATACTAAACTGACCTTCTTTTTCACAATATAAGAGGTTAAGATAAGCAATACCAAGGATCACCTTGACCCTTTACCTCCAGTGGTAATAGCTGACACAGAAATAGGTTATTTTACAAGCCTTTTTGTTTTATTTTAATTGTTCTTAGAATTCTGAGCTGGAAAGGTTTGATTTCCCAAATGTAATGCTTTGTTTAACATTGCCACAGGTGGTATGGCTTACAGGAAAGGCTGTGAATGCCTACATGAAAATGGTTTCCCAGTAGAACTGTGCCTTTCTCTGATATCTAAACATTGATGATGTGCTGATTCTAACAGATTTTTAGCAGTGAAAATTCAAAGCAGTTTGACCTACACTGGTGCTGTTAATTTCAACTTTATTGTTTTATTCTTGAATAGAGACAACGTTTCATATCTCTCTTGATATTATAGAACATGAAATGTTTCAGTAAAATTATTTTTATATTCCTAAATGATCTTTTTCATTTCTGTTCAGAAGTTCTGAACTTTTTGTCAGCTTGGTGTCATACCAAATTTCAAAATGTCATAAGTTCTAAGGGAAGGAATGTTATTTTATGATCGGTCTTAATGGTCTTTTTTTCTCAATGGATTACTTATTAAACAATCCATTATATATAAAAGTAAAGTTCCATGCAGTCTTACTGTAGTTGGCAGTACTGTGAGAGATGTTGTCCTCTCAGAAAGGTTATACCATTAACAGCATAAGCTCCTTTCATTGACATATGTCCATGCATTAAGGTCAGAAAGGAAGAACCTGTTCCTTTAGTAATTGTTTAACAAGCCAAACAATTAATCCAGGAACTGCTAATTTAACTCCAATGTTTTAGATAGGGAAGTCTGTAGAGATTTGTCAAAGGTACTTAAAAACAGTGCAAATGAGATGCTAAAAGCAGTTAAAAAATACATAGTACATCTCTGTACACCTCTTTGAAATTTAGTAGAAATGGATGATGATGTGTTTTCTGTGAATACATGATATAAGGTAATTTAATTAAGGAAAAGTATTCTGCAACTTGTTCCATAAGGGCACTCTCTGAAAATATAATTACAACTAAATAAACTAGTGCTACTATATTTTTTGGTTTAAATGTATAAAACATGACTTTGACTTGCATCCAGTCATTCCTGTGTTAAGCCCAATAGTCTGTGTTTGATTAAGAATCTTTTAAGGAATTAGCTTTTGTTTTGGTGGGTAAACTCGTGGAAATAAAGATTACTTCACTTTCTAAATTTTTTGTCCTTATAAATCTACCTTTTGCAAGTACAGATGTCTGCTTCAGGGTTTTGAATCATTCTAGATTAAAATTTTTTTATCTTTCTGTGAATAATTTTCTTTTTCTTTGAACAAAAGTCTGTGAAAAGGAACAAAATGCATCCTACACATTGGTAATTCTTTAAATACTAGAAGTGTTATAAAGCTGCACTCTAAAACATAGAAGCCTATCATATCTGTTTGACAAGTCACTACAGACACAGGCAGACAAAATCTGGAGTAAATCAGACAAGACACAATTTAATTTCCCCATCCACACCTCTCTTGAAAGCTTCCTCTGTTCTTCACAGTTTATCTGTCAACTAGTGAATTTACCTAGCGCACTTAATTACAAACATGGTAGTTAAAAAACTTCTGTTTGAACTCAGGAGATATCTACAGACCATGCTTTCCAAGATGTGGATTTATTTTACCTACCTTTAGCCAATCAAATTTTAATACGTGCTACTTGTCCCGGCTGTCTCTCAACAGTTATTGGAGGGATATAGGAAATTCAAGAGGACAGTTTTTTAAGATATTCTTTGAACTCATGAGGATTACAAAAATAATCATTTAAGTTGTTAATATCCTGCTTATGTACATGGAGTCATACATATTAATAATTCAGTATATCAACAGATCTTTAATTTACTGTTAGAAGTGAGCATTTCCCATTTGCTTTAATCCTGTTAGTGTGGGTAGAAATTACAGAGAAGCTAAAATGGTTGTGACTTCAGTCAGAGCACTACAAGTCCATAAGCCAATGTTAGGGTTATAAAAGCATGCATCCATTTAAGAGAATTTTATTACCATTCATTCAAGAAGAAATTACCTTATAAGCACAATTGCTCTCTGTAACTCTGGATTCAGCCTTTGGCCCTGACAAAAATGATTGTGAATGTAAACGTTTATTAAGCATGACAGTATTTCTTTTCTAACATAGAAAGAAGAAAAATAGTATCTTAAATATTTTCTTGCTGTAATTTGCTGAAACATATATACTCAGGAGTCCATTGAGTTTTTCAAAGTTTTATAAATTTTTCTGGAAGAAAATAAAGAGGCTATTTCTACCACATCTCATTTACATAATACCTGTAAAATACCAATTTTCAGTGCAGAAAAAAACAAAAGTGTTTCAAAATCTGATTTACATAATACATGCAGATGTAGTTCTGCGCAGTTAGACTGGTTCAGCAAAATACTTACTTCAGAGTATCAACATCTGAAATCAACAATTCTGAACACTTAAAAAGAGAGCTTGTGGATTTGTAATATTCATTATCACTATTTAGATTTCTCTTTTCTACCAATGGTCATTGTTAGGTTAGACAATCCTTTTTTTCTAGGGGTGTTTTATGAAAGATGAAAGATATTTTAAATAAAAACAGACCGAAGAACTATGAGACAATTATTCTTCAACTTTAACTGCAATAAATAAATAAAAAAATATTTCAATACATTATATTGTAAACCACTATTGCTGTCAGTTTATAACAGAGCTAGACCTAAAGGGAAAGTTCCTCTCCTTCTACCTCTTTGTGAGATTCTGGTCAAACAGGTAAGAAAGGCTGAACAAGAATCAGCAGTGGGGGTTGATAGATGCACAAGGAGCTGATAAGCCTCTCTTTAAGAGGTGGGCTTTCACATCTTTTAAGAAAAAAGAGAGAATTATCCACTGTGGGAAATATTACTGTCTAATTGATTTCATAGTGCTGTCTGTCACATGTGTCATAAATGTATTAATAAGTATGGGAAAAAGTTTCAGCTTTTACAATCTGCTAAGGAAAAGAAGAATTCCTTCCTACTTTTATTTCTCCCATTCAAAATTCAGAAGAAACAAAGTGGAACTATAAATGGTCATCTGCTTTCTAAGACAGAGAAGAGGGTTTCTAGTATATGGGTCATTCTGTAAGCCAGTGCCATAGTTTGAAGTGCACCTACACCTATGTCAAAGCATAGCTGCTGTTATGTATACTTTTTCTCCTCTGGCTATAAAATGTCTTTCATTTCTATTTTATGAAGTTAAATGTGAGGAAAAAAATAATTAGTCAATTCAGAAAATCATGTATTGTATGTCAAAATATCAGAGGTTTTTTTTATTACTTGAATATGCAGTTGAAGTCCAGTATTTTTCAAAGAAAAAATTATTAATTTTGATATTTTCCAATAAAAAAATATCATCAGTATTCCTACTCGCCTCTGCCCCCCATTCCCCATTTTATCCATGTGGGAAAAACCCTTTCTGATAGAAAAGTGGAAAAAAATCCTGACTAGCACTTTCCTACCCTTGCTCGCTTCCAGGTCTCACGGCGTGTTTAACAATCATGTCAGACAAATCACATGGCATAGTTTCAGTTTTGTGCTGCAGAAAGCTGCTGCTGTAGATTTAACTATCAGGGACCATTTGTAGCTGTGTCATCTAAGTGGGCTTTCTGAGTCTTATGATGACTTCATAATTTTAGAATAAACCCCAGAAGTGATGAGTTCATGAAATTACCTCTTTTATGACCACTTCGTTAGGAATGTTGGCATAGTAGAGAATGAGAATGCAGCTTATGTAAAGTATGGATACTCTGCATATAGACCATATATATGAACATGAAGATAGTGTGTTTTTTTCCAGTCTGACTGTATAGGTTGCAGGCATGTGCTTCTCCTCCTTTATGTAGTCAGAAAGAACGATTCTCTCTGATGATCTGATTTTAATCAGGTTTACAAGGCAGTTACCATTAAACATGCAACTTGATTTTTATATACAAAGGAGATTTTATGCATTGTGGCAAATTCCTAAAAGAAATAGCCTCCTGAAGTACTGCTGTGTCTAAAATCTAGTTTATATATTAGGTGCATGTCTGGTGGTTTAATTTAAAGCTTCTTGCAACAAATCTATGATTAAAATATGTTGGTCTTTGTCCCAATAAGATCATGCTGGAGCTGGAATACCCTTATTACAACTAGCTGATCATCCTGCCTATGATAATTCTTTTTGCTGATCCTTTCCACCCACTTTATATGGGGTTTTGTGTGGAGATTTAGGGACAGGTAATACAAGTATGTCCCTCTTCAGGCTACTTCAGCATCTTCATTTTCCTATCATACCATAAATCCCATTTAAATATAGTTCTGTAGGTCCATCACTTCTCACAAATCACTGCCCTTCCTATGGGGCCTTAAGACAGGACTGGGAAATGCTTTTTGGAATTTGGATCTTCTGGCCATATGTTGATTAGTAATTTGTCCTTCTATGGTTATTTTCCTTCTGCAGCCTTCATCTATTCAAACACCAGCTGTAGACCAGCGAAGACCTAACATCAGAACTAAAATGTCAGTTTGAGTTTCCAGACATTTGCCAAGAAGAAAATCAAAATTCAAATGGGTAAGAAAGCTGATTTAGGCTGATGATTTTAAAAGGCTACCTTTGAAAACAGTGTTGCTATGGGAAAATGACACTGGCTTATTTTTAAGAATTTGGACAGTGTCAGCAGACAGAGTAGCAGAATACCTTGTATTAATGAGATGATAATTTAGAAGCTTCTCAGTCATCCAATGTTTTTCTGTCTTGTTTTCTAATTGAAGTGTTGTGAAAATTCTAGTACAACCCCATTTCCTCTAATAAGAAGACAATATGTTTTGCAGTCTATATTGTGAAAACAACAGAGACCTATGAAACTATGATGGCAGACAAATAAGCATATTGTTATTCAGTGACTGCTGGAGTTCTTCAGACCACACGGTGCTCTAAAGTTATTCTTGATAACTTGATTAAAGTATGCTGAGAGACCTTCTATTCTGAATATGTGATTATATGAAAAGAAGGAATGTTTTACATTATTATTGGTCCTGGAAGAGATTTTTGCTCCTATACTGATGCTTGAATCAGCAATGTCCTCCCCCTACTTCATAGCTTACAACAGAAACAAACACTGTTTTAAAACCTGTTTATTCTGTAATCAATCACATATTTTTGCCTTAAGGCATTTCTTTGAGAAAACAGTTTAATTTAATAGGCTGCCTGCAGTACTCCCTAAGACCTTTGATTCATTAAAGCAAGAAAGAGGGACTTTGCATGGCTAATACCATGCTAAAATTGCAGTCTCAAAATTGCAGACATGTAATTCACTGAGAGATACTAGAGGTGCAATATCATCATTGTATTTCTTTTAGAGTCTCTTTTTATTAACTTAGTGTGTCAACACTAATTTAGAAAGATCTCAAGTATATAATCGTTTACATAACCTCATGTTTCAGGAATTCCATGAGGAAAGGAAGATGTACACATCACTTCTAGTTATTATAAATCAAATGGTCATGTTCAAATAAATACCCACAGAATCTATATAAAAGTTGACAATGGAGGTTTTTTTTTCAATTTCTGTATTTTTAGTCATTGGTTAACAATGTGTAAGTCTTTTCACAGAGAATGTATCTTAGTTCAGAACCGATGAATTAGAACCATTGCATCAGCAATATCATTCCTTCATTCAAAATTTCATCAGGTTTTAAATTTAAAACATGGAAAACCAAACACCACAAATTTCTATGGTATTTTTCTTCAGCAATATATCCAGGACTCGGATAATTTTTTTAGATTTCATTTTGATTTTATATTTTTTAAACAATGAAGTCTCACATTTAAATAAACCACTACATACACTGGCCAAAGACAGGTTATTCAGTATGCAAAATTTATAATTAAAATTATTTTGATTAATGATACAGTACCATCCCAATTTTCATTTCTCATCCTACAGAGTTTCAGATGAAATGAAACCTTGGATTTTGGACTATTTTATCTGCCAGTGTTTTTCTTCATCAGATAAGGTAGTGAAGAGCAGAATGATATCTTTTGAATTTGACAACTGATTTTGAAACTTCAGTTGCATATAGATAAGCAGTCATTAGCAATCCTGTTAAATCAGTTAATTGGCAGTTTTATAAATACAAGTTATCTAGAAAATAGATGAGACTTAATATGACAGTTCTGTATTCAGTGGTGATTCACCCTCAGTATGCGATGGTACTTAATTACGTTTCATGAGAAATTTTGTGGGAGGGAGGTGGGTGCGTTGGTTAGATGTGGGTTTTTTTCTGCTAGTGGTAGAATAGCTCAGTATAATGGCAAATAATCAAAATTTGTAAGGGTTTGAGGCTTTACTATAATAGATTAAATACATATAGTCTGATGAACAACTGCATTAGTTGAACCCCAATAACTTCATAAAAATGTATGAAAGTTAAATTTTCATCTGGAGGAAAGGATGAATTGGTAAAGACTGAAAGGGAAGGTGTCTGTAGGATTTTATTTTACACTTTAGTGTAGATCTGAGAATTTCTAACTTGCATATATAATGTCAGCCTCCTCAACAAAATTTACCTGTTTTGTGAGCTTAAGTCAGCACACACATACATAGTTACATGCTTTACCAGGTGATGATGTTTTTCTATGTCAATGCTATTTACACTATTGGTTGCTTACTGGAGTAATGTTAACAATATGGAGCTCAACTTAGAATAAAAGCTAAGAAAGGTATTACTAGATGTGTCATGTTAATGAGCAAGTATAATAAAACAAGGCAAAAGGAAAGAATTTTCCATTTGATTTCATGGTGATTTACCATTGAGTAACCTTTCTTTCCACATGATTCCTTCCCCTTCATTCTTGCAATTAGAAGACATTTCTTCATTGAAATTGATGCTGCTCAGAAAGTGTGGTATTTTGGGAAAGGTTTTCTTAAAAGTAGAAAATCACATTGAATAAGGTCCAAATAAAACGTTTGACCTTTTCCTCTAAGCGACTTGTTTTTAAGAACTGATTTATGTTGCAATCCAAAATCTAAAAGAAAAAAAAAATAAAATGAGGTTTTCTCAATGTATATACATTTTTTTCTAATTTTTAGCTGTATCTGATTTTGTTGTTGTTGTTGGATTAAAAGGGAGGTTTTTATGTGGTTACTTAATTTTAAGCTTTAATCAAGTCAGTGTATCAATTATAACAAAAAAATTTTCTCCTTTTCATGCCATAGTTTTGTTTATTTGAGATGCTGAATGCTGTTTACTGCCATTTGAGAATAATTAAGATATTACACTTCAACAGAAATTCTGCTGTGCCAAATGTCACAAGGTTACCTGCTACCTGTTGTTTCCTTATCCAAGAGTCAATCTTCTCTTGAACAGTAAGTTTCTTGTGGTGTTGGTTTTGAATAAGTTAAGCTCTGTTGAAAAGAAGGCTTTAGGAAATTACGGACGCTGTTAGAGATTTTGTTCTCTACTTTGGTCTCTGTAGAGAGTCAAGTTATGCTACAGATTTTCTTTTTTTTTTCTAATGGATATCTGCCAGACTATTCTTTCTGGAAGCAAGGATTACCTCTGTTTTTTTAAGTGTATATAGGCAAATAAAAAAATTAAATGTAGTCTGCTTCTGTAGTTCAGCTACAGAGTGTTGGTTTGGGGATCAGTTTACCAGGCTACAGATTTCCATCAGTGTTATTTTCAGAAAAAGACAGTAATACTGGCAAAAGTTACATGTAGTATTGTTATTATTTTTTTTTAAATCTTTAACTACATCATTGAGGCAGTCATATAACATGATGTGATCTGTGAGTTTGCAATCAAATTGAATCAATCAGATGTGTATTCTGACTTGCTGTATAGGCATATGCAAAATGACAATACCAAAGTTAGAATAATAGTAGTAAAAAGTGAATTTTAAGGAGGCTCAGGGAACAATGGGCAACACTCAGCCAGAGACAGAGTTCTGCTGCCCCTGGGGGGCTTCACTCATCTGGCCATTACTGGAGGAAGGAATGATGTTTTGTGTTATTTTTAAAATACTGTGGAACATATAGCAGAGAGCTCTGAATATGTTCTGACTTCAGAGGGACTCTCCAAGTGCCTAAACCTGGGCATGCACTGAGTGTTTGGGGTGGTACTGAAACCTGCTCTAACCAGTACAGAGAAGCACTGAAGAGGCAGGGGTGATACAAAGACTTGAAGAAGAAAGAAAAGTATGTGGGGTATCCTCCAGGGTCGCTTTATGTAAGGGGAAAGATGTTGATTGACTTCCACATGTCTTGGTGTGAACTTCGAGTATGTCTTTCTGTGAAGGGTAGTACAGAGAGAAAGTGTTTATGAAAGTAGAGAAAATGTTACAATGAATCAGTGCAAACGGAGTATTGTTTCTGAAGGGTTTTTTTATTTGGTTATTTTAAATGTTTTAACAGGTTGATAAGGGAAAGATTAGTCTGCATACTGAGGCTTCCAAGTTATGTGTTCCCGAGTTCACATAACGCTTGTGTTTCCATTACTGTTCTTAGCGGTAGGAGACTGATGCATAATAAAAATAGTTTGTCACAGTTCTCCATCTCGCACTGAGATTTTGTTCTGCTTCATAAATTTTAAACCTGTCAAAGCTTTAAAACATTTCAACAAAATAATACTATCATCTGCTGTATTAAAAATGTTATCTTTATGAGGTGGGAACAAAACACAGCCTAAAAAACACTTCCTCAGCTGTGCTCTGTTTCTTCTCTATTCTATATTCTATCTGCTGAGGTAGAAAATGATTATATAACTTAATTGATAATAAATGTTGTTTTACAGATGTTTTCCTATATTGCAATATTTTCACATTTTTTTACTTTCTTTCCGTATCACATAAATTACAGGGATTTTATAAATAAGGTTAAGAGTTTTACTGAATTTGAAAGAAAACATTTAAAAAGCCAGCTTTCCTTTAGGATTTACGAATATTTACAAAGATAAAAGTGCTGCAATAGAGTAAAAGGCATTGGTGGTTGGTTTTGTTTATTTTATTGTTTTACTTTTTAAGGAACGCACTCTCACTGAAAGTAGCATATCTAAAATTCTAGGTCTATGTTCAGTTTCTTATGCAAGTACATAAACAAATTTGTACATGTCTATCTATATTTACACATTCTTTTTACTGCAGTTGTTCCAACATGCTGGTAATGCTTTGTAGGGCCTACAGCATTGTAGATCATCTAAAAATGTTGTAAGTCTGTGCAATCGATATATTCTTGGTTTATGAAATTGACATCTAGTAACAAGAAGAAAGGCTTTGCCACAGAAATCAATAAGTATTGTACTGAAAAGCTTTTCCTGTGAAAAGTTTGTGCTGAGCTTATAGCATAGATGAACCTTCTTGATCACAGGTTCATTTTAGACTTTGTTCTTAGACAAATGCAGTGGGATGCCACTCCTGTGAGTCTCACTCTGAGGTAGTTTTGTTAAAAGCACAGCCTTTCTGATGAGATGACTAGAGCAGAGAACACCATAGGGATTCAGAATTTGTAAGCTCTGAGAGGCATGAGGTTATGGAGAACTACATTCATTGTATGGTTTACATACAGCATACTTTGCATAAGACAGTTCTGGTTGCTTTCTATTTTTACTGCAAGGCTTTTGCTAGGTTTCTGAGTTACAGTGCAGTAGAAAGATGTCCCCTTGGCTGTGAAACACAGAAGACTCAGCCATTGTAGGGTCCACCTTCAGGCATGGTAACGTTTGGCAGGGCTGGCCTGCAAAAGTTGATGGTGGAGACGCCCCTGGACTCCTGCTCTCCGGTGAGGAAGAAGGTGTCATCAGATGTCTGCTTCGCTGAAGGGCTGAGTAGGTAGCACTGAGACAGAATGAATCCCCATTGTTCAGCAGAATTCTGTTGTGTGGGACAAGTCACCTTTCCAGCAAAAAGGCTGCTATCACAGGACACTGCTGAGCAAACACAGACTCAGAAGGGAAAGGACAGATGGCTGGACTCTATAGAAAAAGAGCTATGGGATTCTTAAAATGAAGAATAACTGCAAAAAGCTCCAGAAGTGGAATGAAACAGCCAGCCTGTCTTATGGGGTCATCAGAAAATGCTTTTCCTTAGGCACTATGCTGTATGTGTAGAAGGGGAATTATGAGATACATCTTGTATTCCCTGTAATGTTTTCCATGTTTCCTCCCAACGTTCACTGCACAGGAGACATTTAAAATTAGGTATTTCACTATTTCAGTTTGTCTTTGAAATGTATTCTGTTGTGTTAAAGGTTGTATAGAATCCCATGGGGTTGTGGTTTGTTAATTAAAGACAACATTTTGGCGGGCCTTTGAAAAGTTATATGGATGTGTACGTGAAGCAAATTTAACTTCCATCTACATAAATGGGCCACACAGTTGGTATGATATGGGGTGCAAAAGCTATCTCTGTTAGTTCTTCCTCTTGTGAGTAGGCTCAACAGAAGTCTAACTAGTCCAGACAAAGCTGTGTTGCAGCTTTTCTCAGAATTCAAAAAATACTTAGTCTAGATACAATTCCTCTTTACAGTGCTGGGTCCAACATGGCAGCCCTGTAATACAAGGATTGACTTTGCCTTTTAAAACCTTCTTACATATGGCTTCTGTAAATGGAAATAAGCTGGAGAAATTAATTCTCCCATCAGAATTAATTCAGTGAGATTCTTCTATGAGCCTGGCAGAATACATAAGGCTGCAAAGGGCCTGGGTCTCTGATAGATTTTTATTTTTTCTTTTACATTTTAATCTGATTTTTTTCCTCATTTCTCTATGTAATAGTGAAAGAAACAGAAAGATTCTAGCTCTTGAAATGACAGGAGTGATGTCAGCATGTTAGCTGAATGACAAATTCACAATAATTGGAAATATTTGCTTTAGGAGAGTGCTTTATGAGATGTTTTTCACTGAACAGTTTTTTCCAAATTAAATAGGAATTTTTCCTGGAATAATTTTATGAGACCTCATGAAAAATATTATATGTGCTTATTGTATGCATACTTCTTTTAATTATGCTTAGAAGAGCTTACTCTAAGGGGCAATTGCACAACACAAATATTGTTTTGTTGTTTGACATTTTCTCACAAGAATAATTTAAGTCTGAAGCTATTGTATATATGTTATACATATGTGAGCAAATCACACTGTTGTTAAGTATGTTCTGCTGGCCATATCTTGTCACTGAACCAGGACAGAAGCTAATATTTATAGGTCAGTGTCAATGGAAGAAAAGGCCTATTTTTTACTGACCTTCAAGCAACATATTTCTTCCAAAGCCAAAATAGAGTGAAAACGTAAGAGCGACAAAACCATGCACCATTCATTTTGTCTGTAGAGTAGAATTTATATTTCATTTTTAAGATTGAACATTTTTGTTTGGGTCCTGAAAATTATATATTTATAGTTTTGAAAATGTTCAAGGCACTTATCATAAAATAGTGAGACTTTGTGGAAACAACTATTCCTATTATCATGAAGAACACTTGCTTGCTTTGTTTTCTGAACTTTTGCCATTTGTAGCAGTGATTCTGCACATTATTGTTTCCATTATCATTTTGAAACATGAGCAAATGTCACTTTCCACTTCTAGATCAAGGACAAGTTATGCCCTTAAGATCGAACATGTGTTCTTGTTCATGCTTTGCAATTTGTCACTTATACATCTGATTATCCCACTGCTAGAGAGAAGTGTTGAGTTGCCATACGTATTATAAGTAAGAATTAGACTTGCACAGCTTCGTTTCTTTTTTAATGATATTTTATCTTTTAGTCATGTACAAATAAATTGTGAATTATCTTTACCATATAAAAAATATTAAACAGCAGTAGTCTTCACCTTTTTCTACAGCTTCTCTTCTGATTTCTTGACACAGCATAGTGAAACGTGCTGTTTAATGCTTTGAGGAGAAGTTCTGGTTTGTTGAAATACATTTACCAACCAAGGACTTTTTACGCTTGGAAAATGCCCTGACCCAAAGCTTATGAAAAAGTCGTAAGCTTCATGTCTGTACATTAAGTCACCCCATGGGATCCCTGATTTCATTGGGACAGATATTATAGATTTGTTTAGTTACTTATTCATTCACCCTTTCCATAATCCAGACTATTTGTCACACACATCTTTTCTGCTCCCTGGTAGTGTCAGCTGATCCTAGATAGTGTGAGCAGCTGAGTGAGAGAAAGTCATGGTGTGAGAGAGACCATGGCTCTTCAGCCGGGGGATGTTTTCCACAGACACCTCTGCTTCAAAGATCCAAACTAGCCCCCTCTCACAAAGTGAGCTGGTGCACACCTTCCATGTCTCATCACCTGGAAAATCTGTGCTGCTTATGTGGATAGTGCTGGAGACTTGGGAGCTCTGAGGCTGTGGGCTGAATGTTTCTTTTTCTTAACTCTCTGTTTTCTAAGTATAATGAGCACAGCTGCGCAGCATACTCAGAGGTTTGTGATAGGTGTAGGAGTTAGTTTTGTTTGGCCAATGTTTTTTGCTGCTCTTGGTGAAATGTTTTTTTCTCTATTTTTAATATGATTGCTCTGTCTTTGGTACCTCAAAGCAAGAGCAGAAAGCATGACCTATGAAGATGTCTTTTTAAAAATGTAGAGCTTTTTCATCATTTTCCATGTGATAGTTTGCTATTTGGTTCAAGAATAAAGAAATCCCAATACTGTCAACTGTTCAGGCAATGGAAAGGAAGAGCCTGAAATAACAACAAAACAGAGATGCTCAGCAGAAATAAGTGACCTGACTACTAAAAAAATTGCCAGTGTGCTACTTTCAAGTGCTAGCTGGCTTCCTGCACCATTAAACAAGAGCTTCTTTAATGCTTTTGCAAAAAGACCCTTTCCCTTCTACATTGTAGATATTTTAGTTAAATTCCACCTTTACATTTAATTAAAGTAGTTGTGACATGAGGTTCTATTTCATTCATGTATTTCACTTGTGCTAATCTTATGTCTAATTTTACATTAGTTGTGATATCTGCTCCCATCCAGCTTTAAAATGTTTATGTCCAGAAGCATCCCTTTTGCATTTTTCCCTGCCATATTCTCGCACATTTCTTCACTCAAAGTTCACCTTAAACCATTTTTGTTGCATTCTGCTCTATCAGCCTTACGTAGCCTGTATCACTTGGAATTCTATATAAGCATCTGTACCCAGCTGAGGTAAATGATAAATCCTTGGAAAAATAAAAATTTATGCCTTTATTTTTTTATGGTTCTAGACACAATATCAACCTAGAGGTAATATTTTCCATTAAAACATCCCAAAGAATATTAATATTGACCCATTTACTAGTCATTGCTCACAAAGTATTCTTTTTGATAGAGATTTTTATTACCTTTTGGGCACTCGCAAAATATATTATTTTGTAGCAGCTAATTAAGACTTTCCTTCCCAAAATGTATTCCTTGGGAGTGGGGAGATAATATTAGCATGCCAAAGGATCATTAGAATACAATAAATATTAAAATCTTTTCATATTGTAAACACCTGAGGCAAGAAGGGAGGGATAACACTTTGAAACATTCTAAACTAATAACCCCCCCACATTTCCTTACAGAAGTGAGGAACCCACAAAAGCCAGTTTTTTAGTGCTTGATTGTACATAGAAACTAGCATGATCTGAAACCATATTTTCCTTATTCCTCTCACAGCTTGATATTTCCAAGTACTTGACAGTGACAATAGGCTAAAGTAATCCCATTCCCCAACCTTCATTTCCATTTATCCACTGTTATTTTCTTACTTTTTATTCCTTGTTTAAGACCATTTGAACCGTCTGCATACCTGAGGTTCTTCCTTTTCGAAATGGAGCACTCTGTCTTCAAATGACTGATTTTGCTTCCCTCTCTATCATAGAATAAGCTGCACATTAAAAGGTGAGTAGTGAATGATCTCATTCACCTACAGTATTTGAAAGGTCTCCTAAAAGCCCATTAAGGGCTACCAACACCTTTTTTTCATAGGACTCAGAAACAGTTGCTGCATCCTTTAATTACTTGTTAACATAGGGCACTTACAAAGGGCCAAATTATTTCCATATAAATAGAAGTAGAAAGTATTTCTTCTGATGAGAGAGGTAACTGTAAAGCAATTTTATAAAGTCAGGGGAAATAAAGGCTGGTAGTGTGAAATCTGTAGCCTTGGGCTAGTAGATGTCTTTTGCATTGTGAGCAATTATTGATTTCTTACAGCCGTCACAGCAGTAGACAACCGTTTTGACTCACTTGTGATCTGCAGCACTGATTAATGTTAAACCAAGCTTCCATCATGTTTGTAGAATATTACTGAGTTCTGTGTTTGAAAGATACACAGTTTGAAGACTTGAGGGAGTCCCTCTTTGCATAACCACATTTGTGGCAGTGAGGAAATCAAGCCCCAGATTCTGTTGCAGAATAGGAATAACAACATTTTAATGAAATTATTTTTAAGCAATAGAGAAGATTCTTCAAAGTTCATTTTTGTTATCCAGTGATAAAGTAATATGTTAATGAACAAACTGTTAATTTGTTATCCTGTACACCTTCATTAGGGGTGCTTTACTATAAGTTAATTTACTGTATTATTTTATAAAAAGCAGAAATAAAAAAGACTATAAATTTCAAGTAATAGATTTATAAGTAAAGAGCTGATAACTGTTTATCTCACAGTTACTGCAGAACACCTATTGAGTTAATTTGGCATAGCACTAAGTTAGTACAGTCTAAGGAAGCTAATTGTCACCAGCTGAGACCCTTGCCTCATTCTGGATAAAGTTTTATATGATAACCAGGGTCCAATCTAACCAGAGACTTTTTTTTTTTTTTTTAATGATTATTTGCAGCATTTGGGAATTTTTAATATATTTGATTTTTTTTGTTGCAAATAATTTATTTAAATATTTTATCAGTTTCGTTCTTAAAAATTATGAAGGATAGTTCTGGTTTGTAGTTGGAATTATAATAAATATTCTGTGTGTTATTGGCAACACCACTTATGAGTAGTTTTGTTTGGGAAAAACTACTGTGTAGATTGCACTTCTTCAACATTACTTTACATAAAAATTTGAAGTTGCATGGTTTTTATGTCTTTATGTGAAAGAGGAAATATACAGGAATATTTGGATCATTGTTTTTGTAGTCCCTAAAGGAGCCAGATCATGAATCCATTGAAAAGGAGGAGGACACTCTCTGTGGGCTTGTCATAGTCCTATCAGAAATGAAATGTCACACACAGATATTAGTTTAATTGCAACATACTGCTGCTTCTAGATCAGAGAAAAAATTGTGAAACAAAATATTGAGTCATGACAGTCTGAGTTTGTGCCAGCCTACTATGGTTTTGGGAAGAAGATTTGAATCACTTTGTGTTCAGACTCAAGAGAAAACTCATCACTGTCTGGGTTTTAAGTGGAGTACCTCCTTCTGCCTCTACTGTCTTTAGTCAAGTAATAGTCATTAACTGTACATACAGTTGTTGCTCATTTGGTAAATATCAAGAAGGCTAAAGATGAGTTGTACTATGCAAATCTTCACTTGTAAAAGGAACAAGTTTTGTTCCTTTGGAAAAATGCAGGGGAAATTCCCATACCAGATACTTATTGTATTTCTCTTCACCTCTCTGGATTATCTTTCACTTGGGATAAATTATGTGGTATGCAATATGTAAACCTCAAAGAATGAAGACCAAATTCCTACTTGAGGTTTTTGAAAAAGCTATACAGGACTCTAAGGGGATTTAAGAGAAACGGTATTTAAAAATATTGTGTCATGCCTGCATCTTTCAACTTACCCGTGCTAGGAAATCTGGTCATAGACTGAAACAAATATTTTCTATGGAAAAAGTAGAGTTAAAAGACTCATTATGCTTTTGAAGGGCTTAAAGATTTGTCTAAGTTATTCTGTAAATTTAAAAAAGAACCCCCAGGAGATAAGCAAGTTTTCATTCTTTTTAATAATTGCAGTAATCATTGTGCAATTGGCACTGGGGTTGAGCTCCACTTATAGAAGAAGGTACCTAATTGGATACAGCTGTACAGTGTTTGGACTTATTTTTAGAATCCCAGAGAATAATGAGACATTTCAGATACTGTGGAATTCTTAGCAGGATTACATGAACTCACTAAATCCATCTCGAAAATTGTGAATTACATGGTACATTGAATTGCAAATTATGTCTATAACTCATCCCTCATGTAAATTCACTGATGCCAGTGAAATTGCAGTGGTCACAAAAGATAGCACACTTTAACACCATTGCTATAATACTTTCAAAACATGGCTTTTTGCTTTGTTTCTTAATGATTCTTAAGCATGTTACTGATCCTCAACATCAGGTAATGAGGTGGTTGACCTTGAAGATTTGTTGAGGTGTAGGACTGAAAAGCAAGAAATATGTCTTTAAGTTATCGCTTTCTTTTTTTGCTCTTTGTGGTCTTACCCCTTACAGAATCTAAACACTTGCTCTAACCTGCCATTCTGTAGCAGTCCTTAGGATTGAACCATCACTCTGGGCCTCCCTTCTTTAGGCCTCTTTATGATTTGGCCTCTTTCACATACTCCTTATTCCTTAGGAAATCATCTCATCACTGTCAGCATTTTACTTGTTATTTATCTTCAGAACAGAGCATATCAGCTGAAGTGAGGTCAAGAACGTAGTTTGATTTGGTTTGTTGGGGTTTTTTTTTGTGCTCTCAGAAGTGTAGATGATACAGTATGCAGAAAGGTAGATCTGACATTTCCCCCAGATAAGATGATGAACTATTTACAGCAGTGTCAGTGGTCTGTCAATATTTCAATAAAATCTTTCCTATAAAAATGTTGACTGATGATGCAAGCACTCACTGTGCTTATCTTTAAACTGCAGAACCAGCTGACAGCGTTACATTAGAGTTACATGAAATGGTATTGAAGTAGAAGTATATAATAACAATTGTTTGTTCAGAACCATAATTAAAAAAAAACTATGTTTAGGTGATTCATGAAAGAGGCACCCAAGACTGAGTCATCTCTAGAAAACACTCCTATGTCTGGTTAGAAGCCTGAGTTGTAAGAAATGCCTCCTTGGTAGCTGAATGACAGGAAGCTGGGTTTCATTTGAGAACATGGTATGCATGTGGCAGACAAACAGAAACAACCAGATAATGGGAAAAGGTGACAGAAAAAACCATTCATCTTGTCCATCTAGTTTTACAGACCAACACAGTGTGAGGCAGCCTCCTGACTACAGTAATATGCCTGGGAACCTCTTCTTGCAGCCTGGGAGGGCTGGGCTGGGCTCTTCTGCAGGGTCCTCGGAAAACAGACTGTTTTACATTTCACCTGTGGTTCTTGGAGTATTGTCTAGATGCTTTAAATCACAAGAACAAAATTATTTCTGCTTTTATTCTGACAAAAATAATGGAAACGGGACTTATGTATTTCTTGTCAAGTAGGCAAAATGACATTGACAGCATGTTTGGTCCAGTAGGGAAATTTGATGTTGGACTGTAGTGTTTGTCTTACTGTTTGGGTAAGAAGATGGATCAAACCAAGGTAAACTGATCTCAAACTCTCCAGAGGTGATGCCTATTGCTTCTCCAACCAGCAGAACCAGGAGCCAGTACAGGGCTCAAAGAAAGGCAGGCTGCTAGACGGCATGAAGGATCAGAGAATTAGCGTAACTCCTTATTCAGCAAGTGACTGTTCTTATTTTAGCATGCAATGTGCCTTTGAAGACCTCCCAGCCCACAGGTAAAGGGAACATTATGAACTACATTCATATTAAGACTTTATTTAAGTGGCAGCTCTCAAAAATGCAAGATGAAAATAGCCAGAAGTCAGTTTCCACTGCTCTGTGAGTATAAACAGTAGGTGATCTCTGTGATGACATTTACCTATGCTGAAGAGGAGCAGAGACATAACTCTTTCATGTCAACAGTACTCATGAGTTATTCTGTCTTTCCTCAGGAGCGAAGATAAATGCCATCATAGAGATCAGCAGCCACGTAATGTACAAAGGATAGTAAATGGCTTTGATATGGGTAGATGTTATTTATTTTGATGAGTTATTGATGACCTTTAAGCAGGGACAATAATACTGTGGGAAACATTTTCTTCACCAGCAGTTCTATTTACTTGATATTTTTGTAGCCTTCAGACTTTCTGCCAATTACTATTTCCTTACTTACTTTAATGGATAATTTTCTCAGTGAGCCTAAAAAACCCATTAATTTTTCATAGAGAATTTAACTGAATTATATCAGGATTTTCAGCATTCACTGTGATTTCAGTTCAGGAAATTATTTCCATTTAAGAAAGGGCACTTTAGCACATGCATGCTGAAGTCCATTGTACATGACTGAAGTGCTCTTTTGGCTCTGTACTTACAATAAGAACAAAGACATATAAGAAATGATTCAAAAGCAGAGAGAAAATGAATGCATTTGGAGGTAGTATTCTAAGTTTGCAGCAATAGTAAATTGTCTTTTTTCAAAATTATTTGTTCTTGATGACCATAATACTTGAATATCAAAAGTAACCTGCAAACCACGTCCTTTCCTCTGTACTGTTTATGTAAATAAACAAAAAAGAAGTTTTAATTTCCTTACTATTATGCTTGAATGATGGAAAAACAATTTATTTCTAGTAAATTTTCATAAAATACATTTAAAGGAAGTATATCACATTTTAAATTCAAGTTGCAAAAATATGCTAAAGTTGTGAGTGAACAGAAATTGGTTCAGCTCTCAGTGACACTTAACTAATGGGGTACCCTTCAAATCAGTTGAAGTTTATTTAGCTTAAAACTACATCAGAGTTTTTTTTCTTTCCTGGTTAGGCATAAAGAAAGAAAATGGATCTGAATGGGAAGTGTTTTCCCTTAAATCACAAAAATTACTGATAATAAAAGAATGAAGCTTTCCAGAACAAAGAATGTTTATCAAATGTTGAAGTACTTTAAATTGAATCTAAGAAAAAACATTCTATGTTGTGAAGGGAAGGAAATAGTAACTGCGCTTCACAATAGAATATCTACCCTGCGACAAAATACTGCAGAATTTAAAGAAAGTATCGTATGATTGTGAAAGGAACTGCGATAATGGAAAATGAGCTTATTTTTGAAATATGGGAGATGCTGACTCTGTGAGTTGAATCTGAGTTTAATCATGATCAAGCAAGTTTTTCTGGTGTGGTAGGAATATAGATTTTGTTCTCTGCTTAGTTTATAACGGCGAAAAGGATTAAGAGCTATATCATCCTAGTAAACTCAAAGAAGGAAGGAAAAGAAGTTCATCTAAGGAGAAGAATAATTATTTAGATCTGAGAGTTCCTCAAAGAAATGATATAGTTACAAGTTACCTTAACGCAGAGGAAGGGGATAATATGCATTAAGAAATAAATTTAAGGATCTGTATCAGGATCAGATGTAAGAAGATAATGTCAGCAAACAGAAATAAGGTCAGGTTACAAAGGATGAATATAAAGACGTAAAAAAAAAAAATGTGGAAACAAAATACAAAAGCTTAAGCTGAGATGCCACTAATAAAAGATATCAAGCATCTAAAGAAATATTTATGTTAGTACCAAGATGAGAATGAAGGAATTGATCTACTGCTGAGCAATAAGAGAAAGCTGTTGCTGACAACTCTGAAGTGTGTAATACCTGTTGTATCAGTCCTTGTAAAAAATGATCTATGCTTTTTTGCAGTAATGGGTCATGCTCATGCTGAAACAGGAGATCAGGTGAAAGGTTTAAGGAAATTAAATGTTTTCAGATTGGCTTGGTCTAGAAAACTTCATCTTAAGGTTCTTAAAGAACACATTGAAACAATCTGGAACTCCCAGTAATTTGATACTGTAGACAAATGGGAAAGCAGAAAAATTAAAAAAAAAAGAGAAAATATAATATGTATCTTTTAAAAAAGGGGTGGGAAATGTGAAGGAAATTAGACATCTTAGTTTACTTTTCAATTATTGGAAAAATTCTGTTCCTTTATCCCCTCTCAAAATTCTTGGAACTGTATAATTGTAGGCACTTGAAAGGTGATGAGGAGATTTTTAACAAACTTATGGAAGGTTCTAGATAAATCCAAGTTTCCTTTCTGACAGGATAAGGACCAGTCCATTTAGGAGAAAAACAGCAGCTGTCCTGTATCCTTGCACTAGTAAGGAATTATTTTATTTTTTCTTTACTTTTTGAAATACCTTCATAATTAAGGAAGGGAAATAGATGAAACTATCATGGCAAAACTAATAAGAAAATCTTACTTTAGAAAGCAGTTAAAAATGGCTCATTCTAGAAGAGATTATTAAGTGAAGTTTCTCAGATGTCCATTGTGGCTCTGATTCTGCTCAGTATTTTCAGTAGCCACTTAGAAGATGGAATATGCTTATTTTAAGGCTATACATGACTCAAAGTCAGAAGGGATTGCAAATACCCTAGAGAACACAGAGTTAGAAATAACCACGACAAGTTATGGAAATGACAGGGAAAAAATTAAATACAGAAAAATGCAATATTATAAGTGATCATAAATTGAATTTAGGTTAACTTTTTGATAATGTTCAGAAAAGGCAGGTCTTCTGGGATATATTAAAAATAGTGCAGTCTGTGTATGTACAACATAATCCTTCCATTTGGAGTCCCAGAACACTGTTTGGCTTTGAGGTCATCACTTCAAGAAAGACATATGGAGAAATTGAAGAATGTCTAGAGAAGAAAAGCAAGGATAATCAAAGTTACGGAAAATATGGCCAAGGAAGGTGGAAAAAAATGTTTCAAAGAGAAAGGAGAGGGCTGTTCTGCCACAGTCATCTTCAAATACCTAAAAAGACTGCTGTAAAAGCAAAATTGTTTTCTATGCCAGTGGAAGTTAAGACGAGAAGTAGTGGCTTTGAAAATCAACAAGAAACATTTAAAGAGGACTTGATGAAAACCTTTCTAATGATAAAGATAATTAGATGCTGGAACAGAAAGAAGTTTCAAAGTCAACCTCACGCTCAGACCTTAAACACAGGCCCGATAAAAAAGTCAGAATTAACAAAATATAGTTATGACCTCTCTGCAGCATGGGAATGGATAAGATGACATTTGTGGACCCATTTCAACCTTGTTTTTTGTTAATTTCCCTAGCTTGAAATGAGAAGAGGGAGAAGATCAGCAGCCTGTGTCAAGCATGTTTAGTATGAAAAGAGGAAGAAAGGAACACTTCTCAACTATCATTCAGTTTGCTGTTATATATCACTGTTGATCATGTTGAATTAGATACTGTTCTATGGTTGGATTTTTGTGGAATTATGTAGATCAGATAAAGATGAATCAAAAAATTATTTTGTAGGCTGTTCTTGACTACTGTTATTTTCATTACACCATATATGTATGCAATAAAAGTCTTTATCACCTAGTTAATAGTTCTAAAATGTGGTAAGTGTAGAGGATTTTTCCTCATCCAAACCTCAGATAAACCTCAATGGTAAAACTGAGGTCCCTTATCTTTCAGCCAAAACATAAATGATTAATTATCATTTCACACAACAGACAGTCTAGTTCTGCTCTTCATTTCTCTGTTCTGACCTCTGTACTGAAATAACAAAGCACAATTTTAGGTTTAAAACAGGTTTTAGGTTAACAAGGTTTAGACCTTGTTAAACTTGTTCACCTGATAGCTATTTCCAACATAGGGTCTGGATCAGCATTATTTCTCTGCTTTTATTAAGTTTACTATTTTACAGCAGTTTGAGCAATATAAAAATCAGGTCTTGTGGTGTTTATCATAGTTTATATTTTGCACAGGCAAACGAGCGCTTTTCTGAGCTGTTAACAAATGCTAGTCAAGTTATACATTATAGCAATTCAAAGAGTATTTAAACATGTTTGTTTACCATTTGGAAGTTGGCAAATAGTTTTAATGTTGTTTTGCAGCTAACCACTTAGCAATATCGGCATGTTCACTTCACTTGTTTACACTGAGGCTTGACTTCATACATTTGCACTCCTAGTGTTAAGTGTGGAACAACATTAAGGCCCTGAAAATTTTCCCTGTAAGTTTCATCTGTGTGTAAATCCTGTATTTAATTCATATGTAAACTATATGCAAATATATAATTATCATGCTAGTCATATGGAAAATTTCAAAAGGATTTCCAGTAGTAAAGTTCAGATTAGCGAAAGAGGATTAAGCACATTTGATTGTTAATTGCATATCCTTAAATAAATCTATAATCTCCTTATTTTTAATTTTTTAAAAAAAATTTTCCTTTTCCTGTTTACTTTGAAAGTAGTATACCATAATTTTTCATGATACTGTTTACAATCTAGGAAGCACAGCGATAACCCAATGAACATTTTAAAATGAAGACTCAATAAAAAAAAAAAAAAAGAAATTTGGAAAAAATCTGCAGGAACTGGATACTTTTTAAAATTGTATCCAGCCATCAAAATCAAAGGAAGAGATATGAATAAGGTGACAGATCTGAAATTATGTGTCCTTTTTTCTCTATATTTAAAAAAATAACAGACAATACTTGGCCACAGGAAAGCTAGAAAGAAGTTTATTGAGTATCATCTTTCAGGGGCAGGAGAAAATTTACTGTAATAATTTTATGACAAAAGTACTGACCTATGGTTCACCATCTGTTTACTTATCTCCTTCATCTACCAGCAGTTTTCTTCCTGTTGGTTATCAAGGTACTGAGAATATTAGCTATGATCAACAGAATATGTTAGGTACAACTAAATATATTGAGTAGTAATAGCACACAGCCTAGTCTTCTCCTGTATAAAGTTAAGTGTTTGACATTAACTAATCAGTGTCAGGAGCTGACTAGCATGTTTCTAACCACACCTGATTTAATAATTTCTGTTTTTATGTAATATTACAGAGTGACCACAGAGCAACTTCAAAAAAAACCTAGATCCAAAACTTAGCTCCAATTCTTGGAAATCTTCCATATTTCAGAAAGCAGAAGGCTAGACATATGCTAAAAACAACAACAACAAATATTCAGTCCTGTACTTCTAAAAGTACATCTGTCCCTTAATTGATTTGAAACACAGTAGGTGGATTTGATAACTTTAGTGGAATAAACTACAGGAGTTTCTCCAAAGGCTTTTGGACGTCAGCTGAAGGAATTTCTGTGCACACCAATTGGCATTGCAGTAGATGAAGCTGCTGGTAACACCAGATAAGCATGACACGATTCCCTGATGTCGTGTTGCTTCCATTGCCACGCTGCACCAAGGACCGGGGCTGGTGATGAGACTCTCATGCATCCATGCCTGTGCAACACTGGGGCCATTGCACGCAACAGTTATGCCAAGGAAGGATGGAAACAATTCTCCACTTAAAAATTAATCTGCAAAAGAATGAATGGAGAGCTATATGTGTTTCATGTCTGTTTGGGAATGCCTAGAGACTGTAAGAATTTTTTAGAGGCAAGGAACAAGAATATTTTTAACATTCAATCAAATACTCTTTTCATCTTTGAAATGACCCTTCAAATCAGATTTCAATATGGCTCTTCTTATATCTCTCTGAAAAGAACCTTGGAGATAACACATTATTTTTTTTTTTTCTTCAATCTTTCTTTTTTGATAACTCAATTGTTTTCCAGAGTACAGCTGAACAAATAGGGAAATAATTTTTTTATTACTGTATATTCATGAGTTGATCTCAACAATAGCCACATATCCTGGTATACCACATCATTGGGGATATTAAAGAATTAGATGTAAATATACTACACATCTTATGAACTTACTGCATATTTACTAATATACTCTACTACTTTGAGTATGATAAGTGCTTCTGGGTCTAACACCTGAGTTCCATCTGTTTACTTTGCTTTCATAACAGAGTTGTTAAGAAAGTAGGCCTTCCACAGATGTTTCTCAAGAGGGTCTAATTTCTCTTTCTAACATGTTTTATTTGCAGACAGTGCTACCTGTATGTTTTTATCCTAAATAGCACTATTTATATCCTTGCATGCTGTTTTCACAGCAGCTGGTAAATGCATATGATAGCATCAACATGATGCCCTTTTCTTGTATTTAAGGCTTATAATATGTTCCAGAAATCCTGTTAATCACATCACATGTCACCCAGAAAGGTATGAAGAAGTGTGACTGTAAATATTGATGAAGTAATTCTAGAGTTAGCAATTTGAAAATAATTAAAGCAGCACAAATAATCATGTCCTTCTAAACCATTTTTCTAATGATTTGAAGACTTTTTTTCCATGATTCAATGCAAATCATAAACTCAAAAAAAAATCTAAACTTTTCTTGTTGAAATAGCACAGCTATTACTGCCTGTGTTAGGAAACACTTGTTTCTACACGCTTACAGTTGTTGTATGCTACAGAAACTCTTCCCTCACCTGCTGAAATGTCTCTCTATGGACATAATTTTCTTTTGTACTAGTTACAACAGCTATATAAATGTAGTTCACCCATCATACAAACACATTCTTAGACTTCTGGAATATGTTTTATGTTGTGATGAATAGAAGACACTCCACAGCAAGAGAAAGAAGCTAGAAGCCAAGATGAACACTTCTTCCCCTTTAGAAAAATCAGCCATTTACCCAGTAGAGGAGTCCTCCCATATCTCATAGGGTATACAGGCTTAAGCTGTTTTTCTAACCTGCAAAATATAGAGACTTGAACACAGCTTTTTATCTTTTAATCATCTGGTTAGTGGTTATTTTTGGGATTTTTTTCTTAGTCCATAAAAAGGTCATCAAAGACCAGATAAAGCCTATGCTCTCTTTGAAGTCAGCATATGCCTGAGAGGAATTTTTGATTCTAAAAAGTCAACATTAACTAATGAGAAGGCTGTGGTAAAATCATTGTTAACCAGTCTAAGCTTACTCCATCAGCAAAAGTTCTGTTAGCTGCTGCTACTTTTAAGTCTTTTTTTCTTTTTTTTTCAGATGCTGAAGGGAACTATATTTACTCTAAGTGTACCCTGAACCTTATAGTGCATTTCAAAAATCATGGGAGGAATTTTAATGAAGCAAGAGCCTTTTGATTGAAAAAGAAACTAGCAAGTAGCAAAGTTAATTCAGGATTTTCTTGTTTATGAAGATTTTCTTCAATCCATACTTCCAAGAAAATGTGCTTGAAATCATAGCATACATTTTAAAGGGTATTTCAAACTTCAAAAACTGCAGAAGGCTGAAAAAATGTTGGGTGAAACTACATGAGATAAAGACATAGTGCACAATCAGTACTTACAGGAGTATAACTGTGAAGAGAGCAGTTCTTCAAAGAAGAGAGACTAAGCTTATCCTGAAAAAAATCTCTGAAATGTAACAGAACAGTCTTCACTCATGTGTTCCCTATTTGCTCCTTAAGAATGTCAAGGTCTTTTAGCACAACTGCCAAAGGAAAGGGTGGTTTTATCATTTGCCTTACTCTAAAATCTTCCTGTCCTCTGATTTAAATCACTGGGTTCCTGAGTTAGGATCTACTGCACCACTGGCCTTAGCATGACTCTCCTGGGTAATTCCATAGCTTTTTGAACTATTTCTGCCATGTTTTATGTGTTATAGGAGGGAAGAAGGGGCTTCTAAAAGGATGCTGAAAGGTAAAGATAGATATTTGTGGAGATTAGTAGAAAACATATGACCTCAGCATGTTTTGAAAAGCTGCTTCTGTTGTGTTTAAAACTGTGGGTGCCCAATGTAAGGCTGTAGGAATAATATTAAGCAATATGTAAGAGCTTTTAATATAAACATCTTCTTGAGTCTTTTTAGAAGTTTTAATATCCAATTGTTGCTTGATCTGTTTCTTATGCTGTAAGTTGCCTTGTGTTTCTTTCTTTCCTTGGTGCAAGAGTGCATTGTAAATTACAGGCAATGTTAAATAGCTAATAAAAGAATGCCATATTGAAGCTCATAGGTAGAAATCTTAACCTAAATTATATGAACATGGAGAGAATGAACTGCAAGTTCTGTAATTTTCTCATGTACAAGTTCAGTATACCTCCCCGACCCTAAAATCCCCAAGCCTAACAGCCCTTCACAAATTGTAAACAAAACTAAACAAATATTTAATCACTTTTGGTACTGACTTTTTGTATGACTGTGAGTAAAAAAAAAAAAAAGAAATGAATGCTAACAAGATGACTGTGAGGAGCAAGGCATCAGCAGAATAACAGAAATTTTGGAATATAAGTAAGACCAAGAACATGCCTGTTTAGCTTATTTCAGGGAATATGAATCCTTTATTTTACCATGAATTAATAGTATCTCCAGAAATTGCAAAGGAAAATGACCAACACTGGAAAGGAATTAAAATTTTTTTAAAAAGAAGAAAAATCATATAAATTGTTAATAAAAGTGTTTATTATAATATTTAATGTAACATTATAAAGTTACAGAAGGGTTTTACTACGTGAAAACCCCTGTCATTGTTTGCTGTTGGATCTCAAAGATTACATTTCAAACAGGAGACAAAGCCATTGAAATTTTATATTCAAATCATTAAAATGCAAAGAAACAAAATTAAGGTGAGATAATAGTTCTTCCATGCTTTTGGAAATGTTCTGATGTTACTTGCAACCAGTTGAATGTACCATGAATGCACAAGGAATCGTCTGTTATTTCTAGACTTTGACACAAATGCTGGTTTAAAATACTAGCTCAGATTTTATACTAATGCTGTTATGGAACTGGAGGCATAAGCTACACACTAAATGCAGCTCTTCTCAATTTTTTGCAGCTTATATCTTAAAATATTTGAAGACATCTGTTTGCAAAGCCATATGTTTTTTTTCTGAGAGTTAATTTACTTCACTTTTCTTGAAGCACTGCTTGTTTTGTAATTTCCAGGTAGAAAGAGGAAAACAAATCTGTTTAAACATTTTCTGGTAAATTTTGTTTTTTGGTTGGGTGTTTCTTTTTTTTTTTTTTTATTTAAAAATGCACAAGCAAATGCTTTAAGCAGAAACTATTGTTTCAGCTGGTAGGGATCTAACAGTTTTAATCCTGCCAGGGAAGCTTTAAAACTCTCCCTCTTTCCTGCCAGTTTTCTGCTTGATTGCCTATCTCAAGTCAAGCCTTGGGTAACTATACTCGGGAGCTTCAGGTAGGTGGCCTTTGAGAAGCCTTGTCATACAAAATGTGCCAGGGTTTTTTATCCAAGAAATGACTCGAGTTCTATAGGCAACATAATATTTTTAAACAAAATTACTTTTTCTGTGTATATTGTTATGGGAAACAATGCATTCTGTCTGTTACATTAAAAAATGAAAATTTTCACTAGTCTTTATTGGCCAATGATTTGACTATTATCAAATACAAGTTTTTTGTAACCTCACAGTGAGTTTGGTGCTGAAAAAGAGCTTTGTTTCTTTAGGACTACAGAGAAAATCAGAAGTTTGTAATGCCAAGCTTATATGTCATTAGGGCCACACGCATGATTTTCTTATTTTATAATTGCTTTCTTTAAAATGTGAAGAAGGAATTTTAAGCAGTTTGTGAAAATGACAACTTTCCACTCAAAGAGCAATATGTTACTTCTAAGTTCTTTAAGAGGAACAAATGCATTACTGGGAATTAGCAGTCTAGTTTGATTCCATAGCATTTCACAGAATCAATAAATGGTCAAGGCTGGAAGGGACCTCTGGAGGTCCTCTGGTCCAAGCACCCTGCTCAGGCAGGGCCACCTGGTGTCTAGAGTTGCCCAAGACTATGTCCAGATGGCTTTTGAATGTCTCCAAGGATGGAGACTCCATAACATCCCTGGGCAACCTGTGTCAGTGCTCAGACACTGTAATGAAAAAGAAATTTTTCTTAAGTTCAGGTGGAGCCTCTTGTGTTTCAGTTTGTGCCCAGTGTCTGGGTGCCACTGAGAAGAGATTGGTTCAGTCTTCTTTACCCCTTCCTTACAGATATTTATATATATTGATGAGTTCCCCGCTCAAGCCTTCTCTTCAGGCAGAACAGTCCCAGCTGTCTCAGCCTTTCCTCACAGGATAGATGCCCCAGTCCCTCAGTCACCTTTATGGCCCTTCGTTGTGCTCTCTCCAGTATGGCTATGTCTCTCTTGCACTGGGGAGCCCAGAACTGGAAACAGTACTTTCTGTTAACACAGGTTTTCTGCTAACATAGAAAGTGCTTAATGTTTCTCTAACGTATGTTGGGTTTAAATTGGATTTCAGACAAGGATAAAACAAAAGGTTTATCACTAAGGTGATAAAATGTGGCCTTAAAATTTTCTTTCCCAAGAGAGCTTGGCTGCTTGTCATTGAAATCTGCTTTATGTTCACAGTCAGTTTACCCTTTCTTAACATGTTGTCATACATCCACAGTGGGGTCACCTCCCAGCCCCCCTAGACTGAGTTCCTGAAGCTAAATTAGCTTTGGCTAAGCTTTTGTGCTAACATGCCTAGAAGAAAAACTGCAGCAGTAAGTAAAATACATTTCATATTAATATTTGGAAAAGCCTTGTAAAGTACTGCCCAGTTCTGTTAGCTGTAAATCAGTTACTGCCAAAATATCACCAAATGGGTGGTTTAGCTGTAGCAACAGTGTAAATGCACTGGAGGGGTGTGCATTTTGAAAATGTGTACAGAAGGTATTGTCACAGAGCCTAAACATGAATGGCATTATTTGTTCTTTCATTTTTTCCCTCCCCCTCAGCTGTCTGTAAGAAGTGACACTTTAGACAATGTGCTTTTCAAAGGCCTAAAATACTGTGAATGTGAAAAAGTATGCTCACTGAACACTGAGTGCTATTACTTCAGGAGAGGGCTCTCACAACATGTACACATATTAAAATTGTGAAGCTGAATTGCTGTTTTTTATAAAGTCTCCTACATAAATGTAATGATGGAAGATCAGAATGTTCATCATCTGTAAGTTTAAAACATGCTATTGGAAAAATCTTGCAGTCATTTAGTCATTCACCAGAAACATTTATCACTCATCTCAGACCATGGACATTTTCAGTAAGGTTGGCACGCTACTGAGAACAGAGTGCTGGCACTAAAGCTGTAGGTTTGATATCATCTGGAGATTTTCATACCTGCATGGAAAATTCTTAAATAGGTGATCAAGATTCATTTAGGACATTTTTTGTTGGAAGAGCTTTAAAGAGCCTCAAAAGAAGTAAAGGTCTTAACCTCCTCAGGCAGACTTTAAAATACAGTCCTGAGCAAATCAAGCCAGTGCATAACAATGTCATAAAACAGAAGGGAGATGAGATGTTTTACACCCATTATCACTCAATGGTTTCAAGAATTTCTATAGCTGTGAAAAGCTGGGTGTGAAACTTAGTAAGGACACCCACCCACCCCCACCCCCCTTTTCTTCACTTTTATTCTTGGGTTGGTGAGGGAAGCAGGATATCCTCCAACCTGATGAACACTGTCCTGCTCATTACTTTCCACAAGCTCCTTCCACAGTCAATGTTGAAAAGAAGAAAGAGACTCTTGTTAGAGGGACTTATGTCCGAAGTGCATTTCCAGGGCTGTTCAGTTCTCTGTTTAAAGGTCTGTAGGAGAAAAAAAAAAAAAAAGTTTGGTGTTTTTTTTTTCTGCCAAATGTTTCATTGTATTTGAACACTATAGGGCCAACATTTATCATACTTCAAAACCCCCAACCTGATTCCTTCATAGTTTAGACAGAATTATCACTGCTTTCAGCAGGAACAAACTTTCTGTCCTTCCTGTTTCAGTGATGTTTTCCTCCATCAAAAAAAATCAAGCAATTTTACTATCTGCAATTAAGAACAGGTCTTCTGAAAAATGGAAAGGCCTGACTGTTTAAGATGAAATAAAATGTCACTAAGCTTCAGAAATATTCTACTTTTTGGCCTTAAGTGTGCCAAGTCAAAATGTCAAGTTCACAAATCAGTAATTTTTCCTGGCTTCATATTTGGATTATTAGATATCACAATGGAGTAGAATGATGGCAATGTCATTCATAGTAATCGCCATCATCTTACAACTACTCCAATAATAGCATGAAAAAGTGTAGAGTTGAGATTTATGAGAATATCATACAGACAATTTCCCTAGATATCACAAACACTACAGACTACCTCTCTTATTCTGTATTTATTCTGTCATCTGCCAATGGTGCAAAATAAACTACTGCAAGCTATAAAGAGTTTTGAAGCTAAATAAGGCAATGATACACACTATATGAAAGTTTTTATTGAGATCACTATTCACTTATGTTTCGTACTGTACACCTGATTTTTCAGCAGAAGTCCACATAGAAATTGACCTAAAAGCTGCAAATGAAATCTGACTTTGATTTTTAAGTTACAATAGCAAATGAGTACATCTGAGGGCTTTAGAAAAGTCTTTTCAATATAATTGTCACCTGAAACTCTACAAAATAAAGGAAGGGAATGAAGATCAGAACAAGGGTAGTTAAATTAAGCAAAAAATAGCAATTTACTATCTTAGGAAGGAATAAGAATGATAGCGCCATCCTTCTTTTAATTTAAGAAGTATAACAAAAATTCTGTATTTGACATAATAAAGACCCAAACCTGTACTGTAGTACTTGCAGACGCTGCTGGATTTAGCTTCTGAGGAATACTGTTATTTCTTCAGTCCCATGTATTTCTCTAAAAATTATTAATACTAAAAAAATGCTTTTTATCCAGGAAGGCACCAGGACTTTTTTTTTTCAAACATTTATGCCAACCGATATTTGAATGTCTGTGTTGATATGAAGACCCTAACTGAGTATCATACATGTATTTGACAGTATTGGAATATGGATGCTGCTGAGGAACAGTTCTAATTATCTAAATTTTAACCTATTTGACCATCTGAAATACATGTACATCTGAAGTGCATGTATCTATGTGTGTATGCTGTTCATCCTCTACGTTGTTCCACAGTTGTTTCTTGGCAATTACTATGTACTAAATTCAGTTCTTGGCATGTTTAAAGCAGAAGGAAAGAATCTGAGAGAAAAGAAATTATAAAATGTCCTTTTGCTTGCAAAACTCAGGTTTTCAGTGACACCGATGTTTTCCTACTTACACACTGGTTTTGAAGGAGTCAAGAAGTCTTGCTCATATACCGACTTTAAAGACAAACATTAGTGTAGCCAACTCCATAAGAACTCTGAGACCCATTGCTATTTTCCCCTACTAAGCAGAAAAGGTACAAAGACTTTCAAGGAATAGCTGTGACTTAGAGTCCACATGAGGTTTTTGGATTTTCTTTTCTTTGATCCAGGGAAAGCTGGGTTTAGGTTGGGTAGTGTATAAAAGCCGTGCACTGCAGGTAACTTCTCGAAGGCTATCTTTTTTTTTTTTTTTTTTTTTTTTTTTCAGATGGGAATCCAACTTGCTTTGGCATTTGGAAATGTAACAAATATTTGCTTGCTTTATGCCACAAAAGCTTAAAAAACACCTAGCTTTTATTTAAAAAATAAAACTAAACCCTATGTTCTTTATCTTATATTTGCCTTATTTGTTTATGATATTATTAACATAAAGTAATGAGCTGGGCACGTTGATTTGGCTTTCTTTATTCATGGACAGCATGGAGTATTATTTGTCACTAGACTGCACAGTGTGTTGTTATTTTTCAGAATGTTTTAGTTCACATAAGAGTGATCCAGTTCACACTCCTGAATTTCAGTTACAGATTCGTTTACATGCTGACAGAGTAGATAGCAGATGACAGTGAACTGTTACATGTTTCAAATTATAGAGTAAATGAAATGATGCAACAACAATAACCTATTTGCATTAACACATGCAAATGAAAAAGTTCAAATATTTTTATATTACATTATTTTTCATTTTGACCAATTACAGACTTGATAAATCTTCAGCCTGTTTACAAGGTTTTTATTGGCTTTTTTTTTTCTTTAATGAACATGTGATATACATAAACACATTTATACACATGTGAAGAGAAATGTTTGAGTTATATGGTAGGAAAAAATCCAATGAAAGAAAATAATATCAACTAGAGTTCTGACCATGTTTCAATGTTTATTGAAGTTCTCAATAAAAATTATTTCTGGGTTGCGAGTAGCTCTACACGGAAACAAGAGTTTGTTGCTCTTACACATACCTAAACACATAAGCATGTTGAAACTCTGATGCCAGGTTAAATCAGTTTTTGTTGTGAAAACCAAGATGTTTTCTTCATGATAGAATTCAATTTAAAGTTTGTAGAGATACAGTTACATTATAAAACACAAATTTGAGATTTGTTTTTCATTTGACTTTTCTAAAATTCAAATAAGGATTTTCAAAAAACTTTCCTAACTTGTACAGCTATAAAAGCTGTTTTCTACATTTACAAATAAGTTAGAGAGCTAAGTCAGTGTTTAGAGCCTCCGTTCAGATAAACCTCATGACAAGTTTGGAGATTTTTATGTAAAGCTTATCTGAAAATGTTTATGCACTTTTGGCTGGCAAATTTAGCTAGGAATCCTGCCAAACTAAAGTATCTATTTTAGTTCTTGCAATACTTCTATGAGTCACGTTGAAAATCCTACAGAAGATGATTGTTGTTGTTATTTAATAGCAGATTGAGAATCTTTTCATCAGGAACAAAATTAATCCTTTACATGAAAAATTTGTTTAAACCTCCAGTAGTCTGTTGTTTTGGTGTCGTGTCATGTCCGTCCATCCATCCCGTCCCCCCTCGCTCCGTTCCAATGTCAATCTGTTTAATTATTTCTTTGCTCTTCAAGTCTCTATATGTCTCTTGCCCTAATACCTCCCTTCCCAGTCCTGCCCTTCTTTGACAGTCTGTGCTCAGCTGGAATTCCAGAGACTGGTGTCACCTCACCACAGAATATGATGGTGGAATGAATCTGGGTTTAGATCAGTATAAATGTCCACATTTGCTTATCTTGTAAAGGCATTCATTCTAGCTTTATATTCTTTTCCTGTTAGGGAAAAGTACAATTAGGAGAAAATGAAGGCTGAGGAAAAATGACTACATATTTTGTCTTATAGTCTAGAATAGTATAGTCTACCATCAGAAAGAATTAATATTATTTCTATCTGTCTAATGAGTTGTAAAAGGACATACAAGGCTGTACAGTTGGAAGGGAGAGGGAGAATATTTTTTTTTTAGAAAGAAGGCTATATGAACCTTTATTTCAGGGGATTGTAAGGGAGTATGTTTAACTCTGCCTTAAGAATGAAAATGTTACCATATTTCAGAAAATCTTTCTACTTACTGACATGAAGATTATGCTGCCTAAATGTGAGGACAGGTTTTTTATTTCGCCTGATATCTGCTGGATTCAGAAAAGCAGGACTGTGGAGGAGTTAGTTATGGCTCACAGATTACAGGGCCAGTGATACGGTGACCTTGGGGCTTGGCAGAGTTTAAAGCAGCATATGAAGTATATGAGCTAGAGCCACCTCCTAGAGAATAAATGGCGACACTGCCAATAGACTTTGCTGTCCCCAGCACTGCCCCATGTAAGAGCCTGGAGAGCACTTGTATTCCGGCAGCTGGCTTTTATGTCTGTTTTTACCAGGTGGTAAGCCCCCAGGCCATGAGGATTCACCATGTGGAGAGAGGGAGCAGCTTTCTAGCTCTGTGCTGTCAAAGCACTGCAAGGTCTCTGACTTCCATGAGACCTCAGACATGCTGTCTAACACCAGTCTGTGGCATCCAGTGATGATCTGTATGGGATGGAAAATTATTGTCAATAACAGACTTCCTTTTAATTTTAGAGAAAGAGAGAGAAATCTAATTGGAATAGAAACAGGTTTGGATCAACAGCAAAAAATTCACAACAGCACTTCATTCAATTTTATATTTCCTGTCATTCTCTCTTTTTTTTTTTTCCCCAGTGCTTTCTCTGCAGATTTTCCATCCCACTGGATTGTGATATAGTTATATATGTTTCTGATTTTACATTATATCACACTGACAGTTCATAAAGTGAAAAATACCAGTGAGGCATTTTGGTAGGACATTTTAGCTTTGTCCTGACTTTGAGTGGAATGAAATATGTTCTGTTAAAAAGGGAATTTATCGAGGTAATCACCTGCAGTGATCTCTTTCAACAGAACTCTTAATTTCACACCTTGTTCATAGACGAAATAAACCTTTGCTAAAGGCAGGTGTTTGACAAGGAACTGGAACCTTTTCTGCCAAGGCACCTAAACTGTCATTGTATACAAATATGTAGGATCAGAATCAGACTATAAAAACATAAAACTTTGTCAGTTTGGCTCACAGATGTCACTGGTTGGGCTATGACATGGAACGAGTTCAATGACTATACATCTATCTTTTTCAGTATTATGTTTCCATGTTGTAAATTACACTCTGTACGTATTTCTGTAGGATTAGAAGCCTCCTGGTGTGTGCATTTTACGCTGATTTCTTCTCCTTCTCTTTTTATCTTGCATACATTTACATGAAGAACCGACCCTAACTATGTATCTATGGATGTCAAAGGAGAGTGGAAAGACACATACACTGCTTTCATACTTACATACCGCCTGCAGGTGCCCAGGGTCTGGCAGGGGGGCTGCGGGGCGGCCCCTGTGAGGAGGGGCAGGGGCTGCCCCGTGCCGGACACAGCCGGTTCCAGCCGGCTCCAACGGCCCCACCGCAGGGCAGGGCTGGGCCCGCAGCCACCATGGCGGCGCCTCGGGGAGGGCCTGGGGCAGGGAGGGCAGAAGACATTGGACAAAGAGAGGAACAACATAGGGAACAGCTCCACAGAGGAGGAGATGCCCCATTTTACTCTTTATAGAGCTATGTATGCATACACATAAACAAACACACACTTTTTTCCAATTCTGACTTTTCTGGAGTATTTTCTTAACAGTTAGGTATAATCACATTCTCAGTGAAAATTATAATTGCTGCCAATACAGACCGTGTTGTCCTACTGAAAAGAAAGGATTCTTACAATTTGAATCTGAGCAATTTTCTGTAAGGAGTTATTACCTACAAAGGTGTATATTTATAAGGGGTTTTTTTTTCCTTCAGCTTGTAACTTCAGCTAAGCACTTCAAAAAAATGTAACCTTTGAACACCTAAGCAGTCCTAAGGGGTTTAGTTCGGACACTGAAACACGCCATAACCTGTAATGCATCTTGTAAACGCTACCATATTTCAACTAAAATTGTTTTCATCAAGCAGACCAGTGTTTTAACCTGTATCTTTAAATATTCTTATGCCAGTTTGCCTATTATACAGACAAAGAGGCCTAATTATGTCATCTGTGGATCAAAGTATTCGACACAGTCTCCCATAGCATTCTCCTGGAGAAGCTGGCAGTTCATGGCCTAGATGGGTGTACTCTTCGCTGGGTTAAAAACTGGCTGGCTGGCCGAGCCCAGAGAGTCATGGTGAATGGAGTTAAATCCAGCTGGTGGCCAGCCACAAGCAGTGTCCCCCAGGGCTCAGTTCTAGGGCCAGTCTTGTTTAACATCTTTATCAACGACCTGGATGAGGGGATTGAGTGTGCCCTCAGTAAATTTGCAGATGACACCAAACTGGGTGGTAGTCTTGATCTGCTGGAGGGGAGGAAGGCTCTGCAGAGGGACCTGGACAGGCTGGATCGATGGGGCGAGGCCAATTGTATGAGGTTCAACAAGGCCAAGTGCCGGGTCCTGCACTTGGGTCACAACAACCCCATGCAACGCTACAGGCTTGGGGAAGAGTGGCTGGAAAGCTGCCTGGTGGAAAAAGACCTGGGGGTACTGGTTGACAGCCGCCTGAATATGAGCCAGCAGTGTGCCCAGGTGGCCAAGAAGGCCAATGGCATCCTGGCTTGTATCAGGAATAGTGTGGCCGGCAGGAGCAGGGAAGTGATCGTGCCCCTGTACTCAGTGCTGGTGAGGTTGCACCTTGAATACTGTGTTCAGTTTTGGGCCCCTCACTACAAGAAAGATGTTGCATTGCTGGAACATGTCCAGAGGAGAGCCACAAAACTGGTGAGGGGTCTGGAACACAAGTCACATGAGGAGCAGCTGAGGGAACTGGGGTTGTTTAGTCTGGAGAAGAGGAGGCTGAGGGGAGACCTTATTGCCCTCTGCAACTTCCTGAAAGGAGGCTGTAGCGAGGTGGGGTTCAGCCTCTTCTCCCTGGTAACAGATGATAGGACGAGGGGGAATGGTTTGAAGTCACACCAGGGCAGGTTTAGGTTAGACATTAGGAAAAATTTCTTCACTGAAAGGGTTGTCAGGCTCTGGAATGGGCTTCCCAGGGAAGTGGTCAAGTCCCCATCCCTGGAGGTATTTAAAAGACAGGTAGATGAGGTGCTTAGGAACATGGTTTAGTGGTGGGATGGCAGTGCTAGGTTAAAGGTTGAACTTGATGATCTTAAAGGTTTTTTCCAACCTAGATGATTCTATGATTTTATAATAGTTAGCTTCAGGCATACAGAATGTCTGCCCACATGAAACTGATAACAGGACTTATGGTTTTATATATAATACTAAATATTAATGTTACATATAAGTACTGTTTATATTATTTTCTCTGTAATCAGGTTTGAGTGCTGTACTTTTCTTTTCCTACATCTTCTTGTAAGAAGCACTTTTTGTATGAGAGCTTACATGCATCCTAAATTAAAGTGAACTTTAAGTGTGTTTTTTCAATGTCTGATTATTATTTGCATTACAGAAATGAAACAAATTATTAAAGTTTTTAGCAGAAAAAGAATATTTTCTTAAATGTCCTTGTCTGTTTATGTCACAGTCCAGACCAATAAAATAGTTTTAATCATCTCATACACATCTTCCGTGCTTTAGACATTTTGACTTGTTAGGTAAAAGGTACACAGACAAACACATAGAAATACTTTTCCTTTTTTTCCCCCGATCTTGCTCTCTTGGTTGCTATAGTAGAACAAAAGAAATTAGACTGTTCAATCTTTGGCTTAACAAATGCATAACTTATTGTCCCGTTGCAGTGTATACTGGACATTTCAAAATTAATGCATTAGATAAACAGAAAGTTTAGCTAACCAACATTATAACTGGGCAAGTATTCTTTTGTGACACTCATGTCATGGACTGTGGTATCATGCATTTTACCAATTACTATGGTACAGATAGACATGAAGCATTTGGTTCCACCCATATATTACAATACCATCATCACCCTTTTGTGCACTTTGTACGTACTATATAAAATGAAAAAAGGTATTAGAAAATGCTAGATATGTAACACAGTAACTGTTAATGTTCTTGAAAATTTGACAAATCTGACACTACACTACAATTTAGGCAACAGACTGAATTGTAAGGCGATCTTCTCACATATCCTGTAGTGTATATTAATTCTTTATTATGCAATGATAAAATGAAAGGGACTCTGAAATTTAATCAGTTTGAGAGGGACAAAGTGACTTGTTCTTTAAAATGAGTTCTGGTTGTCTTGGCAGGATTTTACTTCTAGTTGTTCCTTGGAAAACGAACTGAATAAGAAAGTGATTGAAATTGTCAGTAGTCTTAATTTATAAAATATATAGGCCCTATCTACAGGAATAATTTCACTTATCTTTTGGGAGTTAAATGTGGTTTGATATGGTTGGGTTAGCGTTTATGACAAGTTAAGTAACATAGGTATTGAAAACAGGTATCACGACATTATGACAAGGTCAAGTTTTTAGAGAATTTTAATCCCAGCTGGAAATATGCAGTATTTTTTTATTATTATTTCCTCATGAAATATATGAGTAGTAATCTTTCATTTAAAAAATTTGGTATTAGATGTGTCTCGTAGAAGAAATCTGGCCCATAATTCAAAGATTAGATCCCTAAACAATAGACTGAAAACCTGGTGATAAAAAAGTGTTTGGCTGTAATTTGAGGCAAGAGTTGACCATAATCGTAGCTTTTCCTAGGCCATATATATATACAGTTTTGTGAAGAATTTGTTTATGGAATTATACATTTAAAATTAATTACTTTTCATTAAGATTTAGACTAAAATAGCTATATAATCCTTGAAGGTGACAATGTTACCTGTAAATTCAATTGCTAACTTTTAAAACTCTTTTTTAAGATAACTTGCACCAAAAAAAAGAAATAATGTATAACTCACTAGGGTCACTGAAAGATGAAAATTTTCACTTTTGTTGTGGAATTTGTTTATTTTTTGTTAATGTTTGCTTTTTAATCTCTAATCTTTTTTAATCATTCTAATCTCAGCTCTAAAAAAAACCAACCCAACTAGTGAATTTTATGTATCATCATCTCAGGCCAATCCAATACAACATGGATTAGCATGACAGTGGTAGAGAATTCAAATTCTTTTTTTGCCTCCTTTCTTTGTTACACAGGTGTGAATTAAGGTTAGTGGGGGACTTCCATGAAGGTGGGCTGGGTCTAGTTTCATGAGGGAAGTGTGCACCAGTCACATGGACCATCAACACTTTATGACATTTGGAGATGCTGCACCAGGCACGCCTGTTCCAGCTGGTCACTGACTTGTACAGACCACATCATTGGTTTTTGTTAGTGTGATACCACAGGGGAGGCCTTTGCTGTACCACTTGATGTCTTCTCATTAGAGCAGCTGGGTTACCTGCTCAGCCCTGACAGAGCTCCTCCTACTGCAGCTTGCAAGATAGATAGCACTCAGGAAGTGGCCTCTCTTTGCTGGGTGGTGAAGCTCCTGTCCCTGGGAGATCTCCAACTCTGGAATCATCGGGCAGCTATTCTCTTCCTTTCTGTGTAGCAGGCAGGTTAATTCACTGCTTCAAATGACTGTGCAATAAAGTTTTATCTCCAGACTTTGTATCACTGCCTTAAACACTGTTAATAGCAATGCATTTTGGCTGTGTTTTGTTTGGGGCTAGCTTTGCCTCCTTGAGGATGAAAAAAAAAAAAAAAAAAGATAAAAGCCTTCTTTATTCATCTTCTTTGCACTGTCTTCTCATATAGTCTATTGAATTGTTTTGTGCTTTGTATTACAGATACTTTTGGGAAAAGAGTCACATCCTAGCGCTAGTGCTTTAGGAAGTGTATTTGCATTATTCAACAAAATATAAACAACAGCAGTAGTGGGTTGACCTTGGCTGGCTGTCAGGTGCCCACCAAGCTGCTCTCTCACTCTTCATCCTCATCAGGACAGGGGCATTTCTAAAACACCAGGAAAATAAACATCATAGAATATTAAAGCTAATACCATCTTAGCAAAGTTAACAAGCATCTACCAGTGGCAGAATTTCCTGGCTTTTATAAATCATTATATTAGCTTTAAAATATGTTATTAGGTAAGTGGAGAGCTTAAATGAGAGAACAGTCTTAAGAAACGGGGATTACCATTATTTCTTTCAAAATGCAGACTGGCAGCTAAACCCCTAAGGTGAGATTTTGAACAGTCATATCTCCTATGTGTAATTACCTCATAGCGCATCTCTATTGTGAGGAACTGAGTCAGTTGTTTCAAGGGGCACGTCTATGTGGGCTGCCTGTCTGCAAGCATGTTCTAGGGGATGTTTCTACCACAAGATAAAAGCTTTTATAAACAAACCCAAAAGAAGAAAGACTATCAAGCACTTGAGATGTTTTGTATTTTAATTGTTCTTTTTGTAAAAAGCAACAGACTTTTTTTCCCTTTTTCAAACTTCACTCATTCTTTGACCTTTGGGGGGTGAGGGGTGCACATGCGTGTATGTGAGGAGTTTTCTATTTTTTTCTACTGCTTCTTGTGCCACTTTTTTTTTTTGTCTATGTTAAGCACAGACAGTTCCTTTTCTCACAGAAATGACAGAAATGTCACTACTGCATTTGCAATTTTCTTCCATTTTCCTCCAGTGTGTCAGCTTCTGCAAGTAACTTCTGTCCTCTGCTCTTCACAGAGGAGTGAGCCCTACTAGCAGTAATACAAGATGACAATTGCAATCCTTCCCCATCTTTTCTCTGTTAGAAACATTATTATTATTTTATAGAAAAAAACAAAAAAAGCATGTAGTTTTATTAGCATTTTAGCATGCTGTATAGTCTCTTAAATGTGGTAGAAAAGCAGCATCTCCTACTTCAGGAAATGAAAGATAAAAACCATATAATTTCCATGAAAACAATACAGTGCAAGTATGAGAGTCATGAAAAAGAATGCAGGGAAGAGCTGAAAGGAGATACTACTGAAAGGGGATACCTTTTTTTAAAGGTATTTAAAGGTAAATTAAACCTCTCCAGAAGATTGCATAAAATGGACAAGACATAAAATAGGTGAGCATTTAGCTTCTGAAACATCATCCTTTCGCTTGCTTGGGGAATTAAATATGGGTGCCTCAAATGTCTATTCTTTTTATAAATAAGGCTGTTCGTTAGAATATGTTTCTCACACCTTTCAGAAGGACAATATGTTGTGTTTGTTTCCTGGCTGCAGTGCACTAGGTGAGATGCAGTTTGGAAGAAGGCTCCAGACCAGAGAAGGATGTGGGGACTAGATGTAACAGAAAAGTAGCACATTCATTTGTGAGTACTTTAGATTTTAACTGATTTTTTAAAATTGGAGAATGTTCAGGAAAAAAAATATTTTTCCCATGAAATCTAGTTTAAGAAAAAAAATATATTCAGTATAAAATTACTTTCCTTTCAACTTGATTACATAAAATACTTCTGATGATTATTACAGATGGGACTGTTGTCTCAGCTTTCTCAGCAGAGCTCTCCTTTGGATGAAGTAGTGCTGTCCCACCCTTTTAATTAAAGATCCAGACATATACCATACAGATTACAGTGTATCAGTCAATTCTTTGGGGGCCACTTTATTTCTCTATTCACTTAGGACTTTATTCCTTTCCTCAGTGGACAGTGGGTTCCCTTCCTGAGTAGTCTGTAACGTGGAATGAAATCTGCTTTACGTTGCTTTGTTTTTCTGTGAAGAAGAACAGTGTGAGGGATTGCTGTAGAAACTGCTTAGCTAAGTGCATGCTTCTGCTCTTTGCAACATTCTGCTCTAGTTTACTTGCCATTATTTCCTTACATCTTGATTTTTCTCTGAAATATCCATACTTGTAAAAGTAAAGGAAAAAATGTAATATGAATGCTTTTGGAACTTTGTTAGTTTGTGTAAGATTAAAGAAAATATATTTCTTTTCCAAAGGAAAAACATATTTTGCCCACCCACCTCTGTCTCCAGTAAACCTTAAGATATTTTTAAGAAGAGATGGAGAACCTGTGGCTTATAATTTGAAATAGATTTATAACTTCATACAGATTATGACTATATGGGTTTTTTTTTTTTCCATTACATTACAGTCTATTAATATGCAGCCTACCTCTGTCATTGAAAAATCTAATTAGCTATCAAAAATAAAAAGGTTCCTCAACCGTGATCTAGAAATTTCACTACAAACATACATCTGCACAGTGTAAAAACAAATAACAAAGTCCATTTGAGCCTTCAAAAGGGAAATCCTAAATGGTACGTATGTATCGATCCAGTCCTCTCTGGAGACATGTGATTCATTCCATGTGAAAGTGAAAATGAATTTAGGACATTTAACGCTCTCTAAAAGCATGAAATCTTCTAAAGACTTGTAGATCATCACCTTCATAGGTAATCATCATTATAACTTCCCCTTTGGATGAAACTCGTAAAAAATGATCTCTGGGGCTGGGTATACTGCAGTTCCTTTCTTCAATGCTCATATGGTACTGTTAGGGATTTCTATGTTCCACCTGATCAAAATAAATTAGTGTAATTATTCATTGGTAGGAAAGTTAATACTGATATCAATGTGAATGTAATAATAGTAGTACTCACAGAAGTCTCAACATCATGACTGTGTTTCTGTATGAAGAAGGGAGAGTTTTCAAGGCAACAGAAAAGAAATTTTATTTACAGTATTTCAGAAAATTCGGCTAAAAAATCCTGTCACCAGAACATGAGAGGCAGGAATTTTCTCACTTGCTGTCCTCGAGGAATAAGTGTATTGAGCCTTACAAGCTGCAAACACCTAATTGTTCACCTGAACCACTTATCAGACTAATGATCCATTTCAAGTCATCTTGCATAATTACAGCCTATAGAAATAAAAAGTTTTCTGGACATATTTCTTTACTGAAAAATAAAAATGTGTTATTTCCTTTGTAATATTGCTCTATACTCTATAAGGCAAAACTCTCACTGGTCTCTTTGAAGGTGTCTTCAGTGCAAGTTGACCCAAACTAATATTTCAGCTTTAGTCCACAAGGTAATTTACCAAGAACAGTTTGAAAAAGCCAGTTACACTGTGATTTGGAGAAACAAAGCTTAGGAGTTTGTTATTTACAGTTTGGCTAAAAACTAAAAGAGAGAAAAAGCAAGTTTTAATACTTGACACTGATCAGCATGCATTAAACTTGTCTACCTTTCACAGAACAGTAATGCTCATAATGGTCTAGGGAAGTGGTTGTTGAGGTGACAGCTCAAAACCACTTTGATGATAATGCAGTGACCCTAACAACTTCATCTCATAGCAATCAACAACAACAACAAAAAAAATCAGGGGGGATTTTAGAGAGGTTTTTTGTTTCTTTTTAAATTATTTGGAAGCCTATATCCTTTTGACTTTCACTCATGAAATGGGAATTGGCAGCATAAAGCATTCTAGTCACCATTAAAAAACTTACAGAAGAACAAATCTCTATATTAATGGTATGAGTTTAGAAACAGTACTAACTCATTTCAGTTACACATTGACATATTCTGTTAGCTGAGATACTAATTCATAAGAATATAACATAAAAGCTTCTTTTTTGAACCTGGAATCTAATAAGTAACAGTTTTAGAATAAATGTAATTTAAGAAACTATCTAGTCTTTCAATATAATGTTATTTTACATATATTTTCCTATTACACCTTTTTAATGACTCTTGATCTTCTGCTTTGTTAAAAGTTAATACTTTTTTTTTCTGTTACTTTTTCCAATTAAAATTAACTATCATCCTTTAAATAACATAAAATAGTGATTGGTAAAATAATTTAAATCAACATAAAAGTGTTTCTTTACCAAGAATACCCAAATTTCTCATATAATTTGTTCAGAACTGAGCAAAACTAGGTCAGGCTATGGTTATTACCTTCAGATGAGTACACAGTAATGCTGAGGAACAGAAATTAGGTTTTAATGAAAAAGAGATAATTCCAGGAGAAGATTTAAAGTCTTTACATGTTTGGATTGTACTATAGTGATAAATCTTCTTTTATCTCAAAAACATGCAGAACATTCAGAAAAAATGAAATCTGTAGTTCACAAAAATAATTGATGCTGGAAGTTGTCAGTGAAGAGGTGGCTGACCTTCTCTGTGCCTTGCCTTGCTTAGCAACATCCCTTAGCAACAACAGACTATTAGCACATATCATCAGATAGGAGAGAATCATGGACAACCAAATACTAATCATTTTTGCACCTAATGGGAAATGTATGGACCTTCGAGACTTTGGATCAAGTCACAAGTCCCCAGAGTTGTCTTTTTTCATTAAATATTTCACTCATTATTTTTTAAAATGTTCATTTTAATTGGTTGGTTTAGTTTGTGGGGGTTTTTTTTTTGTCTTTTAGTTGCTCATGTAAACATGTTCTGTCAACAAATTCTACCTAAATTCTCCTAAGATATTGTACATATTTTCTGTGGCCATGTAACTCTCTGTGGCCCTCTACAATCATTACTTCATGTATGGGGTTAAGTCACATTGATTTTATTTGAATGTGTGAATCCAGAAATTCAATTATATACTTCAATTTCTACCTGTTCTTGCAAAGTTACCCAGGCATCTCCTCCCTGTGTGCAGGAGGTACAGAGGTTGTACCAGTCTCTCTGACTGCACAGGCAGAGCTGCCTTTGTGGTTTCCTAACCCTGGAGCCTTGTGGAAATTATTAATGAAAAGGCAATTCCCTCTTCTGCATTAAACCCAAAGTTTGCTGTTGTGAAAAAAAAAAAAAAAAAAGCAGCTTGTTTTAGTACTGTTTGAAGTCAGGAGACTCACTTTCACTCATAGCATATGAGGTCAGAACTGCAGGCAAAAAAGTCTGATGGGATCTTCCCAGATAGGCTTGGGCTGCTGCTGTGATTTAGTGCCCCTGACTGAGAGTAGAGCTGTGTGACTTGGCTCCAGCAAAGGGAAAAGCATCAGAGTTCATGGCAGGCTAGGATGTACTCAGCCCAGAGAGGATATTAGAAGTTCATCTAGCCCTGTCATTTTGAAATGAAAGCATTATCTCTGGGTATAAGGGGGTCAGTCCAAGACTGGGCACTGTACTTTCCCCTGTATAGTCTAATAGGGTTTCTCCTCTGCCACATTTAGCTTTGTGAAGAGTACCAGCTCTCTTTCTCAACTGCCTCGGAAAAGTGGAATCTATCTGCCACCCTATGAGTGAGGTGCCTCATTTTTCTTCATTTCTGTGATAAAATAATTTTTTTGAAATTCAGTACAGTTAACTCACAGCTACAAGTGATTAAAAATAGTTTATTTCCTCTTTGATTTGAAGAAAATTCTCTACTTTCTTTGAAAATATATAACAGCAAAGACTAATTCTTATGCTTAATTCCCAAGGCTTTTTTTCCTGTATAGTAATTAAAGAAAATGGACAAATAAATCATACTAATATAGTCTACAGTGTATTTTAATAATTCAAAAATACTTTATTTAATTTCTGGAGCAATTGTAGGCATTGGATGATCTAATGTGCTTCTCTAGTATGTACAAAAAAATCTTTATTAGTTTCCATAACTACATTTTATTGTCAAGAACATTTGTGTTATATCTGTATTCAAATGCGATGAATACATTTGAATATAGATACGACATACCAAATGATTTGTTGTACTGAAAGCAAGAGAAGAAGAATTATTAGTGCCTCATGGCTCTAATATTAGACAATAGTACAAGTAATAAGCAGAAGTATCAGCTGGAGAACACAGCCTGTCTGTTACACAACCACAAGTTGCTATGTCGCACCTAGTATGGGCAGTTGAGTTGCTCTCCAACATGTGAAATACAGGTAGATTTGACTTTCCCTGGGCCTGACTGGGCTTACCTTGGCAGACCTTCAGCGTTCAGGATTTGAATGCTGCTGCTTAACTGAAATGGGACCTTTCTGCTTTAAGAACCAAGGACTAATTCTCAGCTCATTAACTTACACATGTAAATTAGACTGTCCAGTCTCACTTTGTGGACACTGGCTTTCTATCACTCGTCAGAGATGTTTGATAGCCGTAGCAAATGACTGCACAGACCTTGTAGAATAAAACTCCAAAAACATAATTCAGTTCTTCAGGTGGAACAAGATAGATAGAGGTTAAAAAAAAAAAAAAAAGAAAGAAAGAAAAGGAGAGAAAAAAAGAAACCTTTAGCTATACCCTTGTCTGAATGTTTTTGTACCTCCTGAGAACTTTGGTGATCTCAGATCAACATCTCAGCAAATTGGATGTCCCCATGAAGCTTTCCCCTCCCTTCCTACACAGTCACTACCCTTGTTGATGTTGCACAAGTCCTCTCTCCATCCAGGCTTTTTGGCCCTATGAACTGCTATGAATTTCCCCAAGTTCCCATATTAATATTGATTCTTCTTGATTCTCTTTTCAGAAGAAATGTTACTCCTAAAACATTGAAGAAGAGATTGGTGAGAAAAAGAAAAGTGAAAGCTTGTTATTGGAAATCCATGCACATTTTGGTGTGTGGCCTGTGATCTTAAGGTCTTGTAAAAAATATATCACCATACATTTAAGGAACATCCGCACTGTATATTTTACATCTCTATATAAGATGCTCTACATTGCCTTCTTTTTTTACCCTCCCCTTTCTCTTCTCATTAATAATAGAGGCAAATTATATTTCTAATTTCTATTTCTTCATATAATACTTAAACTGAGAACATAAAGAAGCCCAAGGTGGAGAACACTAATAAGGATCATGAGGGTGTTGCTCTTGTAATATATATTTAAATTACAACCCATAGAGTCGATTCACAGATATAGAGGCAAATCGGGTACTATTTGATATTGCTAGTAAGGTTTAAATGCTTGCTTTACTCTACTAGAGTTACAGATACTGTCTTTTTGAGCTGCCACCTGTGGAATCAGCACAGATTGTTATAGTGACTTTAACATTTTAAAATTCCTCACTCCTCAAAAAAAAAAATATAAAAAAGAAAAAAAAAACATTTTGTTTTATATAATGAGATTGTTCATTCTACATGTAGTCAGTAATTTTCTAAGATAAGAAACCATCTTAAAATTACATTTCCAGTAGCTCAACTGCTATCACTTTATAATTAACAGATTGCTATTTAATTAGCAGGTTTCAATGCATTTTATTAGTGAATTACTGATGAATAAATATATTAATGGTTTTTATTATTTTGTTGATAACACACACTCACTGCGCTGTTAACTTGATAAAATGTCTCTAGGGTACTGGTACAGGAATTCTGTTGTTATCCATTTCAGCCCCCAATGGTTGTGGTTGTATTGCACAAAATAATCTTAGCTGGAGAGGCCCTGAGCACTGAGAGCTGTGCTTGGCAGCAGCAAGCACCTGTGTGTGAGGAAGTGAAGGGCATGGCATGTTGTTGCCAGGGGGTCTGCCTTGGGAGAACCAGCAAGCACAGAGAAGGGTTGTACTTATTTACCTTTCTTTCATGTAACATCTACCAAAAATAACTGGAATAGATAGAGATGGATATCCTTGTAACCTGGAAACCTTAAAAGACTGACCAATTCTGATTGTGGGAACATGGTAAAGGCAAGCATCCTGTTTCCTTCCTGTAATAACAACTGAGTTACACTTTATGGTGCCTTGAACTCCAATACATAAAAAAATCAAGACTGCTTATCTGCAAAATGTTGACCGATCTGTGAGAACTGAACCTTTCTGAAACTCCCAGTAAGTGATATTTCATTTCATGAATGAAATTTCATCTTCTTCCACTAAGAAATTAGTATTTCATACCCCTGCTTGGAATTAGAGACTCACGCCTTCTGAACATGTACAGGGTACTTTGGAAGAGCTTAAAACAGAGGAGTTAAATAGACCAAAGGCATGACTGTTATTAAGTTGGGAGTAACAGAATCCTAGGTAAAATCAACTTACTTTCCTAACTGAGATACAAAGAAGCAGTATGAGCTTAATTTTAGGTAAGTGCATTCTAAGATAACATGACTGGTTACAGTGTTGAGCACAGTAAGGTAAAAGTATGTCTTCGTCAGGGATCTTTAGCGCATCCCAGGTCAATGAAATGCTTACATACTTTTTGATCTTGTTAACTGTAAAGGTGAAGTCTTGTCAGCTTCAATATTGCTCAGGAAAGCCTTCAAACATGTTGAATGTAAGCACCTTAGTTTTCTCATTGCCTTCTATGGGCTTTCAGCTATCTTGAAACAGACGTGGATGTTCTCACAGTACTTTATTAATTTTGCTTTAAAATCCGTAAAGATAGTCCAGTTTCCTCCCTATTAACAAAGTTTAGGATTAGCCTATCAGGTTATAGTGAGTCTGTGCTGATGTCAAGTATAAAGTTTATTTGATTGCTATTAAGCTTACATATTCATTTTTTTGGGGACGTTGACAAAATTGCTGAGTTTCTAACAGGAATACTTTTCAAAAGCTTCCTTGAAGCTCTAATTTATTCAGAAATATTAAAGCAGTGCACTTTAAAAATCAACTGAAGTTACATGAAGAGCCAAACATTCATTTTGGTAAACAGCGTCCCTTGACATATTTGGCACTAGTAATCTCCAGTTGAGACGGGAGATCTCCAGTACTCCACAGGCTGTACTAGATGCAAGTAGACCAAGGATCTAAGGTATATTACAACTTGTTCTATACAGTAAAATAACTCAAACTCTGATATACCACTTATATCCTCAATACTAAGAATATCCCATACATGTCCTATTTCTGCATGGTGCATCCAAAGAAAACAGGTTTGGGAAACACTGTTTTCCAGATCTCTGGAGATAGTGTTTACGTTCAGTGTGGTAGTGATAAAAATCCAGTGTTCTGGCCCACAGAGCTTCTGAGGACGGCATTCTGCCAGGCAGCCATCTTGGTGTGCTGCCTGTCCATGGCCTCCACACTGAGACTCTTTTGCTACGTTGGGAAGAGACATAGATGTTTTCTTGGATCTTCCTGCCTTGTGAAATACTCAGCTAGAGTAGAACATTTAAAATAAGTTGTCTTCTAATTTGCATCCTGAATGTCATAGCTCTTTCCTTAAAGCAATGAGAAATACCTCTTTCTGAGGACATTTTTTTAGTACCTGCACCTATACACATTGAAAATTGAATCTTTCTTGGTATCTGCTTTTGTAAACTTTGTTCTTATTTAACAGTAAGTTTAATTTAAATAAATAATTTAATATTTTCTGTTGTCAGACTAGATATTAACCTCCCACTTGGTAAATAATAGCCTTGCTTGTCTTCCATAAACTCCTTGGTCTGCTCCAGCATTTGTGCTATAGCAGGGAGGCCATTATCATGTCACACTGTGCTACCCCATTGGAGTTACTTCTTTACAAGAGCAAATATCTATGTAACCACTTGTGCAGAAAGACATTTTTGTGATACGTACATGTTATTTCTGAGAACTATGCTAAGTCACCAAAACTACCATATCCCACTTCTGCTGTTGCTGAACTTGAATGGCAGCTGAAAAAGTGAGTGGCTACTTTTATACTTCAGTCTTCAGCTCCAGCATCCTTGCAGCAAAATGAGTTTCTGGAACATTTCATAGTTGTCAAAACATGTGCAAAGTACTGAAACAGTAGTAAATATAAATTAACCACCTAGATAAATATAGCCTTTACTGCAGAATGATGAAAAGAAGCAGACAATAGGAGGCAGAACTAGTGAAATAACTGTTTCCATCATATCCCTTCAGCTCCAAGAATATCACTAAAAGGTACAATTGTTCTTGTCAATCACACCTTTGTCTCAGTTTGACTAAAACCTTCCACCTACATTAGAAATCCATTAGCCATGCTGCTTTTATGACAGGTTTGTTACTCAAGGAAGGGGGTGTTTTCCCCCTTTTTATCCAATCATTCTTTAGACTCCTTTTATATGGTTTAGGTGTGATGATAATGAGCTCAGAATCAAGAAGAGGTAACATGTATATTCCACAATGAATAGAAAGCTCTTAGCAATGTGCTTATGAAGAATAAGTATTATTGAGACATTTCTAGAAAAATGGTGATGTTTCTTGTGCAGAGATAAATCTCAGATTAATAAATTATTTGCCATAAGAATTTCAGAGCTATACTGACGATGCTAAAGATCTGTCAATGACATCTTAGATTCATCCAGACCCCACTGTCTAGCGCCAATCTACACAGTAGACATCCAGACTGCGCAAATGTAGCTATAGTTGACCAGTGCGTATGGTCTTTAGCTGCCCTGTCTGCTTAGTATGGTCTGTGGCAAATGGATTTACCAGATTGGCCAAGCTAACTCAGTAATTTCTGTGATGCACTTTTATTGTCCTTTAGGGATGTGTCCCAAATGTTTGCCTAGCATTTGTTAGCTAATGCTTGAAAATGAAGCTACAAACCTTTCCCTCAAAAATATCGATGATTGATCATAAACCACAATGACAGTTTATTTATTTGGGGGAGTGGAACAAGGGAAAGAGCACAGTCAGTTCACCAAAGATAAAATATTAACAAATTAAAAATTATTTGCAGTGCTGGGTTGGATTTGAAAAGTAATTCCAAATGCAAAATTGATCACTGGGGAGAACTTACAATGCTACATTTGCCATTTTCTAGATTATGGTTTCTGGAAAGTCAGAACATTTTATTTCAAAATGATGTTATGGTTTGAAATTAATCTATACTTTATATAAGCTGAGTGGTAGTGCATTTTTTCTAAAGAAAAAGATTAGATAGTTAAAAGTGAATGAAATATTTTGATTTGGTAGGTAAAAAAAGTTTGTACTAAGGTGAAATGTAGCATTACAAATTCACCTGCAAAAAACATTTTATTTTTGATGATTGCCACAGTACCTCCGAAAATTCTGTTAGAGCTATCATTTCTGTTCTCTTTATTTCGTGCCTGTCACTATGCCTCCCACAGACCACAGAAAAGTGGAGAAAAGAAAGAACTTTAAATTTGAAAAAAAAATATTTAAAGCTGAGCTTACATGTCATCCAAATGTGTTGTTAAAGATGCTGAAAAAGCAACCTAGAATTTTTTTTTCCTGAACATCAGTAGTTCAACGGCAATGAAGAAGCTTTGGGAAGAGCAGTTTCTTTTCCACAGAAAGGTAACTCTTAGCTTATTATGCAGTTAGTAAACTTCATAGCTTGATGTTGACTGGGAGGGAACCACTGAAGTATTGAAGTGGCTTTCTTTCAATACAGCTGAGGTATTACGTGGTAAGGTAATATGAGGAATGAATAATTTTATATCATCATGTCCTTCTCATTGCACTATCTATGGATATGGATTAATATAAAGTGTAATGCCAGCTATTTAGAATGGTAAAATGATCTTCCTTCTTTCCCTTTTGCATCATGTTTGTCACTTGTGCACATTTTTTCTCACACACACTGGAAGCTTTTTGTCTTTTTTTTAAAACATATGCTTTTCAAGGTCTTCTATAGTCCTTTTTTCCATACGTGTCTTTCTTGTGCTGTAGGACATTGCAAATGCTTTGAAAAATCTTCTTTCTTCCACATCAGTACTTCAAAGAAGTGATGTGCTTGGGAGGAGCTGTTTGCAAGAGCTATTTTAAACCTGAGTCAGTTTTGAAATCCATTTCTGAAATGCTTTGTGTGTGTAAGTGTTTTGGGAGGAAGGGGATAAAAGTTGCTGCTTAATGGCTTGGCATACAAGTTCACACTCAGCTGTCTAAGCTATTTCCTTTTTCCTGCCTGACATAGACACTATTCCACACTTTCATTGTCAGTATTTTTTTTCTTGTTCAAAACAAAAAGGATTTCAAATCAATAACCAGGATCTATGTTTTATTTCTGAATGTGTCCTTTTATTTTAGTATCTCTGTTAGTTCCTGTGATTGGAAAAAGATACTGCTTTTTAACTCAGGCTCTTCAACCAGTACTTTTCCCTGACTGCAATACCTTTCTTCTTTTGTTACTTTCACTGGTTTTTGAATATGAGGATTTTACTGTGCAGATTTCAGTGCACTCACCCCTGATTTGCATGGGAGAAAGAGAAAAGTGAGTTTATTTCTTTAAGCCTGTAAACAGCAGACTTTCTACTGTGTTCACAATTCAGTTGCAGCCTCAAACCAATTAGCTTATCAATAAGATAGCTTTAAGATGTCGGAGGGGAAGCCAGCCCGGATTAACGATGGAATCTCAATATGAGTATGGTCGTTCTCCTTTATTGCGCAGCTAACAAAAGCATATATAGGCAGAAAACAATAACATACACACACGTCACACTGTGATTGGTAGAACACCGTTATACACACACCTACATCGCTACTGTGACTGGGACGGATCATCTGTCCGACGGAGGGGCTTCACCTTCTCTTCCGGTCATAGTTCCGCCCACATCTGCTTAAGAGCAGGGGCTGTCAAATGGGACTAAATCATGCCCATTCTCGCTCAGCCACTCCTCCACATTAAGCATGTGTGAAATATTGTTAAACCAAAAGATATTCTCTTGTGCAGCCATTTGGCTTTTGTTGGGGATTTTTCTTGGGGTTTTTGTTGGGGTTTTTTTATGAGCACATTGAACAGGTTCTTTATATTTAGTGAAAAAACTACTTTTGCCTTGTTTAGTCAAAAGGAAAATTTATCCTCTAAAGTGAAAACAAACTGATTCCCTAAATCCTCACAGAATTGCTATTCAATTCCTGCTATTTCATTTCTTATTGACAAATGTGATCATATTTTGGAGATAGCAGTGTGAGATTTTTTCATTTTCACCTGGAGAAATTATCATGATTAAGTTCAAGTAGGAATTTACTAGGATATGTACCCCTATTCCTGGCACGGATTTACAGTGGGAATGATTTCTGTCATCTTTCAAACGTGAAACAAGTTTCCTCCCCATCTAAACCTTATCATCTCAGGCAGTTCAAAAATTGTTAGATTATATCAGAATTCTTTTAAGTGCTTGTATTTTCTCTTCAGTACAGATGCTTACCAGCATTTTACACCCCAGTCCAAGAAATCTGTTTTACACGACTATTTGCACATATGCACCCAAACATTAGTGTGTAAGACGTACATGTTTTGTCTCTTTTAAAATCTGCCATTATAAAATCTTCTGCTCAGGTAATGCAGAAAATACTCATCTCATAATGTGTTACCTCAATCTTATGTTAAGTATAAATTTTATTATTACTTATTATAATTTAAGATAAAAGAAATCTGATGTTGTGCATTATTCTGGTGAAAATAATGGAAAAGTAATAGAATTTTCAATAAGTTGATACTGCTTCCTCCAGACTTCACTTTGTAATGAAGTTAAAGCTGAAATATCAGTGCCTTTGGCTAAGCACTTTTTTCTGTCTAGCACAGTAAAAGTAACATTTATTATTATTTCCATTTCAGTGATTCCTAGGAGCTTGCCTCTGTGATTTAAATTTTTCTGCATACATGGTAAGAAAAAATCTCCATTCTAAATATTTCTGTGTAAGCTACTGAAGAGACACAATATGTGAGTGACATTAAGAAAAAATAATGGAAAATGCTCTTGCTAAAAATGGAAATATTTTGTATTTCAGGAAGTATGTGTATCCAGCTTTTGCATAATAAGAGTTGCGTGTTCACCTAAGCAATCAGTATGAACTCACTGAAAATTGATTTCATTTGTTCATAGGGACAAATATTCCTTTGCCTTTCTTTTTGATTTTTTTTTCTATTGACAATATGCACATATCTTAGCACTCAGCTCTTTTAAAAGACAGATTTCTTACTGTGATCTTCAGCAGTTAAACATGGATTGACATGACCATTGTTAGATGTTCCCTCCTTGATTGCTTGAAGAACTCGAACCTGCTCTTGAGATTGTTTATGTGAATGTAAGCAAATTTAAAAAAAAAAAACAAAAAACAAAAAACCACCTCATAAATTTCTCTATACTTAAAAGGTGTGAGCTTTTTTTGTCACTTATTTATCAGAAATACCAGAGAGTGAGAATAAACCATCAATTGATCCTTTGTGTGAAAAAGATTATTATTTTTGCCCTCTTCTTGCAATACTAACATAAGTGCTTATATTGAAAATAATGGCAAATTCAGTCCTTTTCAGGAAGTCTGGAAATTTCAGACTTCAGACGTCTCTGTACTCAAATGGCTTGGCTTATTTCACTTGACATTCTAAGATTTTAAAACTCAAAACTGAAACTTCTCTCAGCTATACAAAATTAACATTAAAATTCACCCTTCTGAGATATGATGGCTTCACACTGGTCTAATTGGAAGTCCCATCCATCACTAAAACTATGTTTAACAATACCTTTATAAATACAAAGCTTTCCTCATATATGTGGAAAAATGCTTTGTGCATTAAAGGTCATTCAATGAAGTTTTCTTTTCCCTGTTCAGAATGTACTTAGAACTGTGTGGTTCCATAAATTATTTAGAACTTTATGAGCTCATTATCAAAAGCTGTAGCAATGAAAGAAAAGTGAACAAGCACCTAAATTTTGATATTTTACTCCATTACAGAATGTTAGGAAAGTAATGAATTTTATAATAATCTATTACTGGAAATTACTATTCTAAGGAAGTGAAAATTTGTATTCTTCCTCGCTAATATTTTAATGTTTTCCTAGTTTCTCTATTGCATATTTCACAGAACTCCATGTTTATGAGAGTTTCAAAAGTTCTTCATTAGCTATATGCTTTACAAGATTTTTTTAGTGTTTCAGCTGGGCAGATTTATATATAAGTATTTTTTAGGAGTAAAAAAACCTGAAAAGGTGCTCACAAAAAATGGGATTCATAATGGCATATATAAGGCAAAGCCAGTATATGTTGAAGTGAAAGAACAAACAGAATATGGTTTCTGATGTTTATAGTGGATTGAAATTAGTGAGGTACTTGCAGAGTAAGATAAGATATGGTTCTTTAAAAACAGCACACCTGGAACAGTTGGTATTCATAAGAAATAATGGTTTGGTTAAGTGATGAGATGCTCCAGCCACCTTTATTATCTAATTGCTAGCATTGATCCACAACAGTAAGAGGATATGAACTCTATTTAAACAAAGTAGATCAAAACTTTAGCTAATTTTTCTTTTTATAATTGCTCAAAGTTGTCTGATCTTATTTCTTGGCCAGTTGTAACAGAACAGGTAAAATGTTTATTCCTTCTCCCTCCTCTTGCCTATGACAATTTTCCTTGATACTTCTTATATTGTCAACCATTTTCTAGAACTTGAACAAATACCTTATTTTATTAATCATCTTGCGCAATGCAACCTTGCCTACTCTTTAAAGCTGTGATTATGCCCAATCCCTGTAGAAGTTTTGTGTACTTTCAACATAGTTTCTAGTTCAGTGGGGTTTCTTGTTTAGTATACAATTTATACAACATGCAAGCTGGTTTTAAGAAAAATGGTGATGCCCTTCTTTATTGTTTGGTACAAATAGGCCCTTAATAACTAGTGTAGAATATCATTGCAATGGTACACATCTGCATTTAGATGTGTGCTTTCTGCCTGCTACAAAATATATCTCAATAACAGTACTTTATTATTATGGTATTTATACTACTCAGTTGGCTTTTGAAAAGCTTTTGGGAAAAAAAAATCACTAACTAAAAGCAACAGCACATTGTGGTCAAATAACAAAATAATCTAATAGTAATATAAAAATCCTATCCTATCAGTGCAGCAACAGTAAATTCCATCAGAAAACAAAATATTGTACTTTGCTTGAGAGGAGGCTATTGATGAATTTTGGGTATACACAAAGCAATAAATTTTTCGTTTAGGTCCCTACCTGGAAGGATGAAGATTGTGTATGTTCTTTCTTTTTTAAATTATAGTCCAGAATCTTAGAAGTGAGTGGGATGCATGATTAAATTTATACAATTGAGGAGACTGGCCCTTGCATTAGAATGGCAGCAATCTCAGCATTTTCTTTGCATGCAAAATGACAGGTACCATACTGAAGAACTCTATATGCATTTAGCATGGATTCAGAGATGACATACAACATGCAATGATGAAGTCTGATAAATTTTCTTTTACATATTTATATGTTTTTTACAAAGTAAAAAGAATTGCAATTAATTCATATATAGTCTTTTATTAATTCTACATCCCCAGTCCTATCTTGCTGACAATTTGCTATTGAGGATGTGCCTCCTAATGTTACTGTCCTGAGTTTCTGTCTGACTGCTGCTCTTTCACATTATAGAAGTTTTTGGTAGCAGGGTTCGTTTCCATATGTTCATTTGGTTTGTGGAGTGAAGTCTACAGTTGGATGATACACTTGTTTAGTATACTTTGTCACTGGGAGATATTAGACAGAAAAAAAAAACCAACAAACTTATTGTTCCATGCAAGGGAAAAATATATTTCCACTCACTGTAAAAATCCACTTTTAATCTGTTTGCATTTTATTATTATTTATGGATTTTTATGCTTTCTCTCCTGATATTTAAAGACATTGTACCTGATTCAGGAATTCCCACAGGTACGTGCCTGACTTCTTTACATACACCTTGTCACTGAAGTCAACAGGGCCAGTTACATCCTTAAAGCTAGGTTTGTTTCTACTTATGGATAGAAAGCATTTGTGTGGGTTCACTTAATGCACAACTCATCTTTGAAGACTCCAATGAAGTAAACCCCGTTTTCACTCTACCTAATACAATGACATGTCCTGGAGTAGCAGCTACTAAGAACTGAATTTGCTTGGCAAAAAGCTGATTACTTAACAAACTAAAACCTTGATAATTTAACATATGAACTTCAGTGAAACTATTCTCATAATTAAAGCAAAGGGTAGTGTCTTGATGGATAGGGGACTAGATTAATAAAGGGCTATGCAAGTGTTTAATGTGGACAGTTAATAAACAAATACACAGGGCTTTAAGTATCTGCAAAGGATATTTTCCCAGATGGCTGGACATTTGACTTTGACTTAATTCTCCTCCTCTTGTTACAGTTCAACAAAGGAGAATGCGTATTATATTTGTGAGCATATGGTATTTGAAATTTTCAAGAAAAAAATAATCTTTGTGTCTCCTTCTATGTCTTCCAGCCAACAACATATACACAGAGCTACTTTCTACCTAACTGCATGCAAATGGAATTATAATAATGTAAAGATGTGTGTCAGTGAAGGCTAGGTACAAGTTGTTCCCAGAGCTATGTGAAAAATAGTGTGGAACAGATAATGTGTCGCTCTGGAGAAATTATGTAACTTTATTAAAAAAAAATATTTGAATACTACTTAAGATTTCTTTTTTAATCAATCATCTGATCACACATTAACAGTATTTTTATCACTACTGTTCCTCTCTTCACTGCACTTTTATTAAATGCATTTTTTTTAGTTTAATTTCTTGTTATTGCAACAGACAAACAGAAAATCTATAAATACGCCTCTATTCTGTACTGATCTCTACCAATCTCTAGAGGCAATTTCTACAGAAAATATATATACTGGAGATGTTTATAAATGTAATACTTACAGCTTTTGCAGGATTTCATTTCTCTCTCTCTCTCTCAAAAAAAGATATAAATTAATTTTTCTGAGTTTTTTGCTTTGAGAAAAAATATTAGGCTAAATTTTGTCCTCACCAAATGTGATTTAGATCATGCTTTTAGCTACACCAAAGATGGAATCACACATAATAAAGACATAACAGCTGTAGGTATTTTCAGTAATTAGACACTATCAGCAATTATAATAACACTGACTCTTTGCACCTACAACTGTCAGTGGTGACATTCTGGTCCTTTTGTCTTTTATGAGTTGAAGTGGCACAGACTGCACTCTTTTTTCCCAAGTAAAAAGGAAAAAAATGATATTTTGAACCCTAAACCAGCCTTTGGGTGAATATAATGCATCCTCAATGGCCAAGGACAGGTTATGCTACAATGATGGAATAAGAACCAGAACCTGAATGGTTATTTGATGTTGTATTCCCTTGTTGCTATGTTTGTAGAGGAGATATGGTGCATGAAGAATCTGTTAATTTGACAGATGCCAAACCTCTTACTGAAGTCGGCATACTCAGCACTTTGCAGTGGTCTGGATTCACACAATCCAAACTGGGGTGTTTTAAAGATTAGCTCACAGCATGCTGCATGATTTCTGGAACGCCAGAATATCATGACTTGAACCGTGCTTACAAACTCTCAGCACTATTATAAGGGCCCTGCAATGTTCTGTCAGTGGCTGGTGTATGAGGTTTTAACATATTTCCTTCTGCAAGGAAGTGTCTAGGTCCTTGTTGGTCTGTTTTTTTTCAAAAGGAGTAATCAGTGACCCTGAATCCCCACATACATACCCTTACTGAACGCTAGTCCTGGAACAAAAGTGGTGGCCAGGACCTTACAAAGTAATGGCAAGGCTATTTCAGCCACCTGTCCCTCATGGGCAAACCTGCCTCTGTTTGCTGACAAAAGCAAAGTGAAAACTCCCCTACTTGCTGTCTTGTCTATTCAGAACACTGCAGAGCCAAAAACTAGGATCCACTGAGTATTCATATCCTCAGGATGTGTCTGTGATCTTATGCTATAGGAAATATGACAGTCTGGCTAATGAGGTGATCCAGTGACTGTCCGGCCAAATGCTGTTACAACACTTCCAAGAGAGAAGCTGTTGCACCATCGTCACTTTTTTCACTCTGACTCTGGTGGACAGTTGCTTAGGAAACAGGATCAGGCAGGTGCTGAGAATTAGGTTTAGAAGGAGGAGAATGTGTTTCATGTCCTCCAGGGTCAGACCATGAAACATTAGTGTGCACACTGACAATTGATCGACAGAAAGAGTTTACATGAGATTATCACAGCACAGTGTCTGATACACAGCAGTTAAATCCTCCATGTAAGAATATATGTGTGTGTGTATATATATATTATATATATGTATAAAACATAAGATCACAGCAATGACACAGGCATGTGGAGGAAGTTTAAAACTGGAAAATTTGCTACTGAACCTCCTATTCAGTCTCCAATGGACATTGGGGTTAGTTTACTTTATTCTGCTGATCTGAGAAGTTTGGCAATTCTGGAGAGAATTTGAAAGCTCATCAGATCTCCCTATTTTGTGGCAGGAACACCTGCCATAAGTACAGGATGGAAATCAAGGGGTAGACTGACAGCCTTAGCTGCCTGACAGCTGCCACATGTCATCAAACAACGGCAATTATGGGTTTTTAGTAACTATTAACTAATACAGATGGATATCAGTGACAATTGCTAACCTTTATGTCTCCCTCCATATGATGGGGAGACCCATACAACATTTATGTGTTAAGATTTGATACCATTTTCCCTGGAAGCCACCAAATTAGTTAATTTATCATGCACCTGTGAGCATGGGACCTTATGATTCAGTTTATTCACAAACTAATTATTCCAGGAACCTGAGAAGCCTCAAACTGTAAGGCTCACACATAGTGTGTGTTTCTATATGAGAGAGACAAGAAATAGTCCACTCTCACTACCCCTCCTCAGTGGGACAGGGGAGAAAATAAGATTAAAAAGCTCATGGGTTGAGATAAAGACAGGAACATCACTTACCAGTTACTGCCGCTCGCAAAACAGGCTTGACTTGGGGAAGATTAATTTAATTTATTGCCAATTAAAAATAGAGCTGGATGGTGAGAAATAGATACAAAAATTGAAATTCTTACCCCCTTACTTATTCCCTGGCTCAACTTCTCTACCTCATTCCTGACTCCTGCCTCCCCCCACCCTAAGCAGTGCAGGGGGATGTGGAATGAGGAGTTGTGATCGCTCTGTGACAGTTCCTCTCTGTTTCTCCTTCCTTCTCATACCTTTCCCCTGCTCCAGTGTAGGCTCTCCATGGGCTGTGGTCCTTCAGGATAAACCTGTACCACTGTGGTCTCTGCTCATGGGCCACAGTTCCTTCAGCGAATATGCAACTGCTCTGGCCCAGGGTCCTCCATGGGCAGCAGTGTGAATATCTGCTCTGGCATGGTCCTTGTAGGAGACCATCTGGAAGATCTCACATCAAGGCCAACTTGTAACCCCCAATACAAAGAACTGTTTGTTCCAAGGAATGCAGATAACAGGACAGGAGTTGGTAAGGGAGCAGAGGGTGGAAGCACCCGGCACTCTTCTGAGACATGGTTCAAACACAGACAAAGGGACTGAGAGTGCGGTCTGCAAGATCGGTTATGAACTTCAGCCCAAAGGTAATTTGGGTGGGGGGAGATCGTGACCACTGACTCCCTGACCACCAACTCCATACACCCACTGACTCAAAAGAGGACGAGAGCATACATGCTATTTAGCATAGGAAGTAGGGAAGGTGTGTCTAAGCAAGGGATAAAAGCCGCAAGCCATCCCAAGGCTCTGGGGAAACTTGAAGATGGATGCACCCCCTACTGGCTGGACCAATGCTGGAACCTGAACCAGTGTTATCTCTCTCTCTTCCCCTATGCCCCTCGTTTTACTCTTTTTTTTTGGTGTGTCTTTAGTATCGCAAGGCATAGACCCCACATGTGTGGCAAATGATAAACATTTCTGCTACTAATGAGGCTAGTTATGGAATAAAAGTTTTTGTCTACCTATAGACCTGGTGTTTTGTACAAAGGGAACTGGAGGATCACCTTGGTGTTGAAAGGTTTTTTAAGGATACCGGCTCCCTGCTTCTGGGGAGCAGGTGAGGGATACCGACTCTCCGCCCAGATCCAGGCAGTGATGTCTCAGTGATAAAGCTGGGAGAGGTCTGACCAGTGGTGAGCCCTGGCTGTAGGGAAAAGCCAGAGCTTCACTGCTACCTGACTGTAAAGTGACAGGCACCTTAATTCACACCAAGAGGACTGGTGAACCTGAGTCACCCCTCCCTGCATGTCTGGTGGGACGTGGCAGTCCTCTCCATGGGCTGCAAGCAAATACCTACTCTACCATGGTCTTTCTAGGGGCTGCAGGGGAATCTCTGCTCCAGCACATGGAGCACTTCTTCCCCTTCCTTCTTCTCTCACCTTTGTGCTCACAGGGCTGCTTCTCAAAGTTTTTTCCTCACTCCTTACTGCTGGGCAATGTTTTGCCCTTTCTTATGCTTTCCCAGAGGTGCCAACACCCACACCCAATATGATCTCTTAAAGACGAAAGACTGATCAGAACATCTTGCTTTTCCTCACTGCATGAAATGACTGTTTGCAGGACCTTGTTGTATTGGGTCGGGTTGAGATGGAGTTAATTTTCTTCATAGCAGCCCTCAGAGTGCTGTGCTTTCAACTGGTATGTAGAAAGGTGCTGATAACACTCCAGTGTTTTGGCTACTGATGATCAGTGCTCTCACAGCATCAAGGCTGTGTCTCCAACATCCCCACCACCACCACCAGTGGGCTAGGAGTGGGCAAGAACTTGGGAGGCGACATAGCTGAGGCACCTGACCCAAACTGACTAAAGGGATATTACATACCATATGATGTCAGCTCAGATATAAAACCTAAGTGAAAGGAGGAAAAATAGTCTTTATGATGTTTTTTTCTTTCAGAGCAACTGCTATGCATAATGAAGTCCTGCCTCCCGGGAAGTGGCTGGACATTACCTGCTAATGGGAAATAGAAAATAACATCTTTGTTTTCCTTTCGCTACCATGCACAGCCTGTGCTTTTGCTTTTATAAAACTGCCTTAATCCTGAACCATGAGGGTTTTTTCCATCTCATTTTCTCCCTGCCTGTCCTGATGAAGAAGGAAGTGATAGAGCGGCTTGGTGTGCACCTGCTGTCCAGCCAAGGCCAACCCATCACACCTCTTGACAAGGAAGAATCTGTAGGAGAATTAATTTTAATTACAGAAGACTGGTGAGGTTCCTGTGTTACCTACACCAGTCTAGTTGATGGCATACTGACACTGGGATAGCTGGACCCCAGCTGAATGTGACTGTTGCCTGTGGCAAAATATCTAGGATGAAAAAGACAAGTGCCAAGGAAGAAAATGAAAGAGAAGTCAAATTGGGTTTTCACAGAAAAGTTTCAGAAGTTTTTGTGAATGGATCAAATATTGGAAAAGATGACTTTTGGATAATGTGTTAGCTGACAGGAACAATGGTTTTCAGTTAAACTGAAGATATGTGTGTCTGTAAGACTGTTAGGGTCAGAGAAGAGAAAAACGAAGTCATCCTCACATCTGCCTTTTTTTCCCCTCTAAGGGGATCATAGATTGTAATTCTTGAGGTCCTACCTCTGTGTTCTCATGTCATATAGGAATATCTCATGTTGCTTCTTTCATTACATTTTTCTTGGCTTAAATGGGAATTCTCATGAATAAAGGATGAAGTCAGATATGGGAGAGAAATTTGTTCCTCAGCTAGCAGTTGAGTCCAAGACCAATTTTCTTACATTGCTGTTCTATAAATTCAATAGATTTTTTTGATCACTTACTTGTGAATTGTATAAAGTTACATAGACTTTTTTTTTTTTTTTTTAAACTCTGTAATAATGATAAAGCCAAAGCAGTTGCCTTGGTATTTGGTTTTGTTTTTTTTTCTTTTCCCAAATCAGTTTGGAGAGAAGAAAATGTTAATGTTCTTGCTGCCTTCCTCACATCCCCCCAGTCCCCAAGGTGAACTAAGTAACTAGCTAACTAACTAACTAAACTTGAGGAGACTGAAGTCTGCAAATTTTCCACAATATAAATAATAACATTTTTAACAAATCTGTCCTCTGACTCTGGTCAAATGTTCTAAACAACTTAAAAGAAGAACTTGTTTTGTCTTTCTAATTAGTTCAGCTTTTTTCCTACCCTGAAATTACCGTCTGGAGGAAACTGATATTCACCTCAATGCCCTCCTGTTGCCACCTTCTCTCATACTGACACTCTACTCACTTTCCTAATGCAATTTTCATCACATGAAGACTGGGTCTCAGCTGCTACTGAAGTATCTGAAGATATGTCTCTGCTAATCAGACCTTGAATTTTTAATGTTTATACAACTGGAAATGTGAAATACTAAAGATGACTTTGATTAATATGTGCTCTCTAAGTGCCCTGGTTTGCATGTGGGAGAAATGGATTTCTGCATTTTTCATGTTTGTATTTTCTTTCTCGTGTATTTTTTAGTTTCATGATGGAATGCATAGGCCATATAAAAAGTGATTTTTTTCTCATGAATATATTAAAACACATGGAGACATTTGGCTCCAATAAACACACAAAAAGCACATGTTATTTGCAGAATGACAACACACATCAAGAATGTTTTGAATTAATTGTCAGCACATGAGGCTGAGTTTGGATTAAGATAGAGACCAAATATAAAATACAGTAGTTTTGTGATGACTTAAGGAATGAACATTATTATTCTCAGTAATTAGTGATTTATGCTTCTTTCATGATAATCCACCTAAATGCATGGTAGGCAAGTTCTAATACAAATCATTCAATTACTGTGAACAAGTCAATAACGTGATGACCAGTAATAGCAACATCCCAGTAAAGAATTAATTGAATACACTATTACTCTGAACAAAACAAAGTGATACCAAGGGCAAAACTACTTTGACAAAATAAACACTCACATATTCAAACCACATATTTCCGACTAAATGTCTCGAACTGGCTAGACAAGTAATCTAGGTTATAAGAGATCTTAAATCTTACTGTGAAGTGATTAAAAGTACCTGTCTGCTGCTTAAATTTGGCAATTATTTTTTATCTAGGCTTTTTCTCCCAGAATAGAAATGCTCAAACCTGAGCTTAGGTCTATGCTCTTTAAACATTAAAAGCAAACAAACAAAAATCCTGTAAAACAGAAATGTCTTTTATAGTCATGAAGATTTTCCTTGGCCACAGTAGCTAACTAGTTGTGATGCTTGTATACATCATGCAGCTGATATCTAGGAAAAAAAAATCCCACAGTAGTATTAGTATCGTAGCTTAGCCCCAGCCGGCAAATAAACCCCACACATTTACATCATGCTCAGGTCCCACACTATCCAATACACCCTCATTAACCACCACCACCCTTCCCATCCTTTGATATAATACACAGATAACATTCCCTTAGTTTGTGGACCACCCCTGTGAAATGTCTGTAAAATGTCCATAAATGTCCACAAAATGTCTATTGAGTTCATTTAGTCCATGACTTTGGGCTCCATCTCTTAACAGTGGTCACTCAGGATAGGAGAGTTGTGTGGAGTTGTTGGGTGCCAAAACCAGCTCAGGTCTGGTCACTGTTGTGCTTGCACTGCTGCTTGTAAAGCTTGTCCTCCACTCGTTCAGGTGGTTCCTGCTATAGTAATTCCTATAACACGCAACTCAAATCGTGGGTTACAACAATTTAAAGGTATATCCATTACAATTTCCACCCCTTTGGGTCAGGTTATAAGGTTTAACATTGTAAAGAACTCCTCCTCTTGCTCCTTTCCTGGCTAGCAAGAAGGGATTCCTGCTATAGTAGTTCCAATAACACCCAACTCAAATCATGGATTATTTTCACCCAGGATTCAATCACGCTGAGGTATACATTGGACCCCTTCATCCTTCTGCATTACCTGCCAAGTGCACCCAGGTCCTTGAGTAAAAACAATCCCATTAATAGGTTTACCCTTTCCTGAAGAAGGAATAACCCAGATTATTTTTCTCAACAAATTCCTTATATGTACTACAGGGACCTAATCTCCTTCCACAGTGCACAGGGGTTTTGATTTGGCAGGGCTAGTTTGACTGGCAGATCCTCTAGTGTCAACTAGCCAAGTAGCTTCTGCTAAATGTGCATCCCAATGCTTGAATATCCCAGCACCCATTGCTCTCAGCGTAGCCTTTTACAGTCCACTGTGTTGTTCAGTTTTCCTGGAGGCTGGTGCATAATAGTGGACGTGATACACTCAGTCAATGCCACATTCCTTGGCCCAGGTGTTTATGAGATTGTTTCAGAAATGAGTCCTGTTGTCTGACTCAATTCTTTCAGGGGTGCCATGTCACCATAAAACTTGCTTTTCAAGGATCAAGATGGTATTCCGGGCAGTTGCATGGGTCACAGGGTGTGTTTCCAACCATTCAGTGGTTGCTTCCACCATTGCAAGCACATGCTGCTTGCCATGGCCAGTTTGTGGCAGTGTGATATAATCAATCTGCCAGGCTCCCCAATACTGATATTTCAGCCATCATCCTCTATACCAAAAAGGCTTTAGCCACTTGGCTTGTTTGATTATGGCGCACATTTTACATACATGGATAAACTGTCCAATGGCATCAATAGTCAAGTCTACTTGATCACAAGCCCATTTGTATGTTGCATCCCTTCCTAAATGTCCTGATGTGTCATGGGCCCATGGAGCTATACATAGCTCGCCCTTATGTTCCCAGTCCAGATCCACCTAAGCCACTTCAATTCTAGCAGCCTGGTCCACCTGATCATTGTTTCAGATGTTCTCCAGTGGCACAATTCTTGGGTACGTGAAGCATCTGTTACGTACTTTTACAACCAGGTTCTGTACCTGATGTTTTTCCACAAGACAGCAGGACCCATCTGTAAACAGGGCATATTGCTTTTCATTTTCTGGTAATTTATTATACAGAGGTGCCTCTTCAGCATGAGTCACCTCCTCTGGTTACACTTGGAAGTTTCAGCCCTCTGGCCAATCCATGATCACTTCCAGGATTCCTGGGCAGTTGGGGTTTCCCATTCAAACCCATTGTGTTATCAGTGCAACCCACTTACTCCATGTAGTAGAGTTGCATGATGTATAGAGGGGACCCTCCCTTTGAACATCCAGCCCAGCACAGGCACTCGAGGTGTCAAAAGGATCTTCAGTACCAACTACTTCTGAAACAGTCCAAATTCCTCCATATGCTGGCCCCAATATCCAAGCATCAGAGTAATCAGCTGAGAATTAACTCACCTGGTTGACAGCTAAAATCCTTTTACATATCTCAGAGCTCACTTAGGGATAGGGATGGGGTAGTTTCTGTCTCGTTTATTATTTCAGTTTCTTCCTCCTGTTCTTGTGACTGCTCTGCTGCAAAACAGGATGCCTCTTCTGATTCTTTCTCCTGTTCCCTCTTAGGAGAAGCTTCTTCATCCCTTAATAAAAGAGCTGACTACTGCTTCCATTTTTTCTTTTTAGTTATAGGGGCAACTGATGTAGTGTCTGGCTTAGCCATAGTGTCTGTTGGTATGTTTTCCCTCTCTTCTCCCTGAGGGTGCTACATAATATTGAGCAGCGTTTGGTAGATGCTGGCCAAGGCTCAGCACACTGTGGTAAGTCGTTCCTCTTTGGAATAGTCACAGGACTTTTTTTTCAAACTTTCTATCATGCTCCCACATGCCTTGCCACCCATGACCGTACTTTTGCAGAGCCTGGGTCATATTCCGAAATTGCTTGTTAACCTTAGACAAAACTGAAACAATATCCCTAAGAAATTCAATAGAAGTATTTTAACTACCCAGAGATGTTCAAGATACTGAAAAATTACTGTAACTAGGGAGAAAACATCATAGAGGAAGGTACTGAAGGAGCCATTCTGTATTCCCTCCACAAAAAACCTCTCAGAGGAAGAAGTATAGTTGTTAATTGTTTTCATGAGACGGTACCTGAAGTACGATAATGGATTCAGTACAGAGCCCAAATACCAGATTAAACTCAAGGTCAGTGTTTTAGTAACAAATCTTCCAGGCAAAACATCACTAATCACTAAACACAAAATGCAAAAATCAGATAAACTAATATCGAGAACAGAAGAATCAATATCGTGACCCGCAACTGTTAACAGATATAAATCTCTTCTAATACTCTCTAGTCAACCTGTTATTATATCAAACCCTTCAAGCCCCACATTGGGTGCCAAAAAGGACTATCATGGTTTAACCCCAGCCAGCAGCTAAGCATCACACAACTGCTCACTCACTCCTCTTGAAGTAGAATGGGGGAATAGAATTGGAAGGGTAAAAGTGAGAAAACTCATGGGCTGAGATAAAGATAGTTTAATAATTGAAACAAAATAAAATAATAATGAAAAGCAAAACCAAACTGTAATGAAAAGAAAAATAACAGAGAAATAAAAGCCAAGAAAGACAAGCAATGCAAATGAAACAATTGCTCACCACCAATCAACCAATGCCCAGCCAGCCCCCAAGCAGTGGCCCTCCTGCCAATCTTCCTCCTAGTTTTATTGCTGAGCATGACATCATATGGCATGGAATATCCCCTTGATCAGTTGGGGTCAGCTGTCCCAGCTGTGTCCCCTTCCAGCTTCTTGTGCACTCCCAGCCTATTCACTGGCAGGGCAGTGTGAGAAGCAGAAAAGACCTTGACTCTGTGTAAGCGCTGCTCTGTAGTAATGAAAACATCCCTGAATTATCATCACTGTTTCCAGCACAAATCCAAAACATAGCCCCATACTAGCTACTATAAAGAAAATTAACTGTACTCCAGCCAAAACCACACAACTGGAAATATAAGAAAAAAGGAAAAAAACCCACAACTGTAGCCATGTATTCAAAACTGGCACTTATGCTTTAAAATGCCAAGTGACTGTTATTTATCTCATGACTATTCCTTCCTGAATTAGAAATAGAAACATTCATTAGTACTTTCAGACCAGATTTGTCATATGATGCCAGCAGATCCTGCTTATCGGTGGTAATAGAGGTAAGTTCACTTAAGCTTCCTAGTAAACTAAAGTTTATGAGATTACATTTTTATCCCTAATTTGCCTTGCCTTTTCAGTTCCAGAAATCCATCCGCCATACTGACTGTCTCCATGATACTGTGCTTTTTTCCTTAATGGCCAGACTCAATTGGATTATTAGTTGCTATTATAATTTTGTTCATTGATATGTTGAGAAATTTTAGCTCCTCCCTCCTAGGTTTGATATTAATAAGCCATTGATATCGATGATTGACTGGGCAACTATTTTTTGATATGTGACTTACTATGGATTTTACAAATCTGTTTGCCAAAACAGGGTACTAAAAGTTAGATAGTCCAGTCCTCATGAGGTTACCAGAATAAACATTCACAAAAGTCAGATTTTACTGACTTGTCACTTCTGAAAGTCAGGTCACATGTTCTGGAACTCCATCCTTAGACACAATTCTAAAATATCAAATGCCTTTTCCAAGTCATCAAAAGTTGGAACTAACTGCTCATGTCAATGTAACACCAACAGTAAAGATATTAATACATTTTAAGGTGCTTTGAGGAAAAGAACTACAGAAGCCTAGCCTAAGGTTAAGAACTCATCTTAATCCTTCAAGTACTCCAACTGTGTAATGCTGACATGTACTTTTATTTATTGCTTAGTGATTTTTTTTTTTTTTTGCCCTCCTCTTGACTTTTGTGAAGGGATGCCCTTTTGGTCCATGAGTTGCATAGTTATATGTGAGAACAAGACATAGTCATTTTGTTATGGAGGCAAAATAAACCCTAGGAATGAGAAAGAGAAAACTTTCCTTTCCCAGACCTTTTTTAACTCTTATGCTCTTGAAATTTGAGTGTATATGACTTGATATGTTAGCTGAGATCAGGGTTATTCTTTATAAAATTTTGCCAGTCACCCCTCCTTATGGTGCTTATACTGCAGTGCATCTCTGGGGTTAAATTAAACCCAAAGATGGGTCTTTAGTCCATAAATTCAGTTTACAGCTAGTGCAAAGTAAGGTGCCCTACCTTTTCCTGACATGATTGCTATAACTAAAGAATCCCTACTTGCCATTGTAGTAATTTTCTAGCCTTGCCTTGAAGCTGATGGGTTGTGTCTGTCCTCTGTTTCTATTTGTTGAGTGGAAGACTGAATTTCTCCAATCTTCTTCCACACAAATCTGGGAAAATTTCTCCACATGTATTCTGAGAGCATGAAGGCACCTGAATAAATGCAGCTAATCCAAAATATCCTAATATTGAAAAAATATGAACAGTAACACATTTGCCTCTGTAGTGAGATAATAAATGTAAATTTAACACTTAAATTCAACAGATTATTTAAGCATATGAGATAAGTGATTTCAGGTCGATAGTATTGATTCCGTGTTGTTGTTATGCATGACTGCATGAATGTTATACTGGAGAAGCTGAACCAGACAGACCAGTGAACCCCAACATATTTAAAACCTAAAATACCATGAGCAGGTCTATGTATTAAAAGCTGGAGTTCTTAATACAAAGTAGGCTTTGAAGAATTACTCACTTTTAACTTGCCACAGTTAACAAGAAGAATTGTGAGCAATTTTGCATCAAGCATATCTAGTGTTTCCAGATTACTTTTTTTATGTTTTTTTTTTTTTTTTTACACTTGAAAGTCAGTGCATCTGGCAACTCATTTAGGTAAAGGACAATTATTAATCACCTTCCTTTATTTCAGTTATGATGTATGAAGTCTTTCACACTTGTGAGATTTCAAAAGTATTTAAAGCTTATATCTCCCTCCTGCTAATTTAAACTCTATTACAAATATCTTTCTTGTGGAAACAGCCACCTGTGTTCATTTAGCACCTCATGGTCACTCCAAAATTCATTACTCTGCTGCTGAATTTTTGTTTGCTTTCTTCTGGAAAAAGCTACCATTAGATGCTTTTCAATTACTATGCCCTTCAACTCAATAAGGTTGGTTTGTTATGAATCTCTCCTTTTAGAAGTTAATCATGTGCTTAATAGGAGAACATCAGCCATTTCTCACTGTGTTGATATTGAGAGAAGTCAAGAAATACATGATAAATTCAGAGCTCAAAAGTGCTCTATTTACAGGAATATAAAAAAAGATGTGAGGGTGAAGGGTTTCATAATGACCCAGCTTATGAACCTTTACCTTTTATAGTATGTCTGTGTTCTCCTGTCCTTCAGTTTTAGTCTTTGACTCTTTGAAGCTAATATTACTTTTTCCCACAGCTACAGCAGTGTGAGGATTTCACCGATATTGTTTACATTTCTCTGCATTATGAGAGCAAGTGATACCGGCATTCAGAGTTCCAGGTAAAAACTCTGGTATTTACCAGTGAAAATATTGGAATAGCAAGTGGTCTGATAAAATATATGTCATGGTTTGTGCAGTGGCAGAATCTCATATAATATATTATTGATCTTTCCTTGCAAAATTATGTGGGTTATTTTATGGCAGCTTAAAGATTTTTCTTTAAATTTAAAGACATATGGAAAGCAGCCCAGGTACGCTCTGACACAGAACAATGCATAAGAAAAATATGTAAAAATATTGAGTATAAGCAATCAGATCATGGTTATTACATTTTCTCAGAAATACTGAAAATAAAAATAAGACTATCTAGGGTAAGTTTTGTTGTGTTTTTTTTTTTCCCCACAGGGAAGATCACTATGAATAGATGTGGCAATGGTAGTAGAGTAATGAGAGGTAGAAGTTTTCCTTATCTTTCAGAAGCAATCTGCCTTAGGCAAAAATTTGTCTTTTTTTCCATCCTAGGAAATGGGTGGAAAATAGGTATTGTGTTTACAAAACATGAAATGTTCTTCAATTGAATAACTAAAAATCAGGATTTTTGTCTTAGGGTATTGGAATTTTGTACTTTATTAAAGGACTTGAAGAGTCATATGGTTTTTAGACTTTTAAGATTTCAACATGAATCAGAGTTATCTATTGTAATATTAAGGTTAGACCTTAAGGCATTATTTCCTTAAAGAAACAAAAGAATTTTATCATGGTCATAACAAAAAGGCATTGTAGAGTATACTTAATGCCATCATTTTCTTTGTATTGGAGTAACTTTATAATATTCTGTTCCCAGAAAACTTCCTTAGTGTCAAAGGTCTATAGTGTGGTATCTGAGTTTGATTTGCAGTCTGGGAAATGCAAACTGTCCCTTCTTAGCATATATTCTTGCTCTGTTTTACTCTGTTTCATGGTTATTCTGTTTAAGTAAATGTTGAAAACATAACAATCAAAAGTTTCAAGCATTTTCCCCATGATATTCTGCACAAAAGATGAATAAAATAAAGGTGATGGAGACTATAAAATTTTTTTAATAGTGTGTTAAAAGTTGAAATCTTTCACTTACTTTGAAGCCAGAGAGCAACTGCTTTGTAGTTATACAAACTGTGGCCAATCAATAGTTACTGTTTCTATAGCCGCAGTAAAGCTAAACAGATTGTGATTACATTTATTTATTTATAAAAATACCTTCTCATGCTAATTCATGTTATTTCCTTAATTGATCTTTGCTTACTCCATAATTAAAATGTGCAAAAAAGAATTATTAAATAAATCATAGAATCATAGAATGTTTTGGGTTGGAAGGGACCCCTAGAGGTCATCTAGTCCAACTCCCCTGCAGTGAGCAGGGACACCGCTAACTAGATCAGGTTGCTCAGAGCCCCATCCAACCTGGCCTTGAGTGTTTCCAGGGATGGGGCCTCCACTACCTCTCTGGGCAACCCCTTCCAGTGTTTCACTACCCTCATTGTAAAGAATTTCTTCCTTATATCTAGTCTAAACCTACCCTGTTTTAGTTTAAAGCCATTACCCCTTGTCCTGCACAGCTGGCCCTACTAAAAAGATTTCCCCGTCTTTCCCATAGGCCCCCTTTAGTAGTGAAAGGCCGCAATCAGGTCTCCCTGCAGCCTTCTCTTCTCCAGGCTGAACAAGCCCAACTCTCTCAGCCTGTCCTCATAGGAGAGGTGCTCCAGCCCTCGGATCATTTTTGTAGCCCTCCTCTGGACCCGCTCCAGCAGTTCCATGTCCTTCTTGTGCTGAGGGCTCCAGAGCTGGACGCAGTACTCTAGGTGAGGTCTCACCAGAGCAGAGTAGAGGGGCAGAATCACCTCCCTCGACCTGCTGGCCAAGCTTCTCCTGATGCAGCCCAGGGTACGATTGGCCTTCTGGGCTGCAGCGCACATTGCCGGCTCATGTCCAGCTTTTCATCCACCAGCACCCCCAAGTCCCTCTCAGCAGGGCTGCCCTCGATCCTTTCATCTCCCAGCCTGTATTGATACTGGGGGTTACCCTGACCCAGGTGCAGGACCTTGCACTTGGCCTTGTTGAACCTCATGAGGTTCACACAGACCCACCTCTCCAGCCTGTCCAGGTCTCTCTGGATGACATCCTGTCCTTCTGGTGTATCAACCGCACCACTCAGTTTGGTGTCATCTGCAAACTTGCTGAGGGTGCACTCGATCTCGCTGTCTAAGTCATTGATGAAAACATTAAACAGCACCGGTCGCATTATGGACCCCTGAGGGACACCACTCGTCACCGGTTTCCATCCGGACATCGAGCCATTGACTACTACCCTCCGGATGCGACCATCCAGCCAGTTCCTTATCCACCGAACAGTCCACCCATCAAATCCATAGCTCTCCAATTTAGAGAGAAGGATGTTGTGGGGGACCGTGTCAAAGGCTTTGCAGAAGTCCAGATAGATGACATCCATTGGTTTTCCTTTGTCCACTGTTGTTGTCACACCATCATAGAAAGTCACTAGTTCCTTCAGGCAGGACTTGCCCTTGGTGAAGCCATGCTGGCTATCTCAAATTATCTCCCTGACCTCCATGTGCTTTAGCATAGCTTCTAGGAGGATCTGTTCCATGATCTTCCCAGGCACAGAGGTGAGGCTGACAGGTCGGTAGTTCCCAGGGTCTTCCTTTCTACCCTTTTTGAAAATGGGCACAATGTTTCCCTTCTTCCAGTCACCAGGGACTTCACCTGACTGCCATGACTTTTCAAATATCATGGAGAGTGGCTTGGCGACTACATCGGCCAATTCCCTCAGGACTCTGGGATGCATCTCATCAGGTCCCATGGACTTATGTGCGTTCAGGTTCCTCAGGTGGTCATGAACCTGATCTTCTCCTACAGCAGGAGGGGTTTTGCCCTCCCGGTCCCCCTCATGCCATCCATTGACTTGGGATGGGTGAGGAGAGAGGTTGCCAGTGAAGACTGAGGCAAAAAACCTGTTGAGTACCTGAGCCTTCTCCTCATCTACTGTTACCAGCTTGCCAGTCTTGCTCATCAGCGGGGGTATGCTTTCTTTAACCATCCTTTTCCGGCTGATATACTTGTAGAAACCCTTCTTATTATTCTTTGCATCCCTTAGCTCCAGCTGCGCCTTGGCCTTCCTGACCCCATTCCTACTCAACTGGGCAGCGTCCCTATACTCTTCCCAGGATGCCTGTCCCTGCTTCCACTGCCTGTTCAGTTCCCTCTTCCTCCTTATTTGACCAGCATCTCTCATCTCAGCCATGCAGTCTCTTCCCTTCTTTGCTCGATTTCTTACACCTAGGGATTGAAAGCTCTTGCGCTCTGTGGATCACATCCTTAAAGTTCTGCCAGCTCTGTTCTGTTCCCCTGTCCCTGAGGACCGTTTCCCAGGGAGTCCTTCTGACTATCTCCTTGAGGAGCTGGAATTTTGCTTTCCTAAAATTCAGGGTCCTGAGTATACTCTTGTTCTTCCCATTTCCCTCAGGAGTGTGAGCTCTATCAGTGCATGATCACTACAGCCCAGGCTGCCTCCGATCTTGACATCTCCAACGAGCTCGCTTGCATTGGTGACCACCAGGTCCAGTATCGCATCCCCTCAAGTAGGGGTGTCTATTACCTGGCTTAAGAAGTTGTCCTCAATGCATTCGAGAAACCTGCTGGATTGCCTACAGCTTGCCATGTTGGTTTTCCAGCAGATGTCGGGGTGGTTGAAGTCCCCCAGGAGGACGAGAGCCTGTGAGAGCGAAGCCTCCCGGAGTTGGAGGAAGAACGCTTCGTCAGTCGGCTCCTCTTGATCTGGCGGTCTGTAGTAGACACCAACCACCAGGTTCTCTTTGTTGCCTCTCTCTCTGACTCTTACCCATAAGCTTTCAACCTGCTCGTGGCTATTCTTCAGGGCCAGCTCTTCACACTGTAATGATTTCTTGATGTAAAGGGTAATGCCTCCACCCCTCCTTCCTCGCCTGTCCCTTCTGAACAGCCTGTAGCCATCAATAGCTACATTCCAGTCGTGGGATTCATCCCACCAAGTTTCCGTAATGGCAATCAGGTCATAGCTTTCTAGAGCACGATAGCTTCCAACTCCTCTTGTTTGTTTCCCATTCTGCGTGCATTTGTATAGAGGCATTTCATCTGAGCTGTTGGCCTCGTCACCTTCATAGCAGAACACCCCTCGTTTCCCTTGAGGTGTTTCACAGGCTTTTCCTTGTTGGCTCCTACTACCTCAGGAGCCTCCAGCTCACCTCTGCCAGACTTCAACTTCGCTGCAGCACCCTGGCACACTTCTGGGCAACGGGTTGAGGGCTCATACTAGCCCTCCGTCCCTCTAACCATTGCATATCACCCCCTAGCCTGTCGCTGGCAAGCCCGATAATTTCCCCTTCCCCCTTCACATCTAGTTTAAAGCCCTGTCATTGAGCCCCGCAAGCTCCTGGGCAAAGACCCTCTTTCCCTTTTGAGAAAGCTGGCTCCCATTTGATGCCAGCAAGCCCGGTGCCATGTAGACCATCCCATGGTCAAAGAATCCAAAGCTGTGGCAGCGACACCAGTCACAGAGCCACGTGTTAATAGATTGAGTCCGCCTTTATTGCCCAGTGTCTCTGCCCACCACTGGAAGGAGCGAGGAAAAAATAACCTGTGCTCCAGATTCCTTTACTAAGTGCCCCAAGGCTTTGAATTCTTTTTTAATCATCCTCGAGCTACTTACTGCAACTTCATCAGCACCCACGTGGAAGAGCAGTAAGGGATAGTAGTCCGAGGGTCGGACGAGGCTAGGAAGTTTCCTAGTGACGTATCTAACCCGGGCTCCTCTAAATAAATAGGTATATTTCTCAATTAAATGCATCCTGAAGATATATGTGTCAGAGTTCCACACAAATAATAAGAAATGTTTAGCATTTCAGTTGGCTGTCTGATTTTATAGACCAAATACCAATTATGACAAATTCTCATGGCTCTGAAAGATAAGTTGTTGTTGTACTGTGATAAAGTTAGTAATGCGATTCTGGCCCATTTTCAAATCAAAGTGAAGATAAAAAGATGCAGAATTTATGACGTCTAAATGTTTAATTCCTACTCATACAAGAATGAATTTTGCGGTTTTTTCAGCTGGTCAGAATATCAATTGATTTTTTCCATAGGAACCAAAGCATTTTAAGGAGAAGCATTCACCTAGATAACCTTTTATACCCATCTTCTGGGGAATGAGAAGGAAATTTATGAATAGAAGGAATATGTCAGTGCAGAGCCATATAATGCAAATTTTCCTCTATATGAAGTCCCTGAAAAACTAATATAAGCTAAGGCAAATGCCAACTACTTCATCTTTTACCTTGGTAAGGAAGAATACTTGAGTTTTCATCAGACAAAGCTAAAAATTCAGATCATGTATTTGACATAAAATTAGTTTCCTGATGCCCCCAAGTTTCCCAGAGATGAGATTATTCACATTAATTTCCAAGCAGTCATGCATCCAGCTGTCAAAAGGGCAAGGGAAGGTGCTCTACCTCAAATCACTGTCCTCAGCCAACTGCCTAACTGAGCAGGAAATGTATACCAGGTGTATGAATGCAGTTGAAAGTAGGCCTTTCTGCAGCTAGTGAATGAGGTAGGCAGGGGACTGGGTACAGCATGCTCAGAAAAAGAAGTTCCACTATTTAATTAATTTATTTTCTGCTATTTTGAAGTAATATATACACTATTTGTGCTAAAGTTGTGCATTTAGTTACTCCAGTTACCAGTTTTAAGTCTAGGTCAACACATGGTATGCAATTAAATCATTATTCATTGTGTTCCTTGCAACTAACAGTCAACAGAATTTGAAAAATATGTCTCTTTAACGATATATATTTAATAACATGGTCCACTAACCATAATAAAGTTCAGCTTAAATGTTCCGTACCTCCTTCTGTGGCTGATATTAAATTATTTCAGGTTCAGCTGTAAGTAAAATGCTGAAACATTAACCACATATATACTATGTGCTACTTTAAAAAAGAATTATTATCTTAGCTGCTAAACATACTAAAATGATACAAATTTTCTCATTAATTTTTACTGAGAAAACACAATCTGGGAAGAATAAAGATGAGTCTGAAAGGTAGATAAGTTACTGTAGGAAACAAGGTTGGAACCAACAAGTTGCTGAGTTAAACAAAGCAATGTCAAACTCACCCATACATCATGATATCTTCTACATTTCAATGGATACAAATGCAACACTCTGTATTTTTGGTATAAATAGGATGTATCTTTTTTTCTTAAAAATACTTGAATGTTCCTTTTGACTGAGTAAACCATATACAAGTGCTTCTTTTATGTAGCCTAGTATCTTATAACTTTTCTGTTTGTATGTTTGAAAATAAGCATATATATAACTACCTCCAGGATGAAAGCTTACATGTTGTAATGAAGGTTAGTATCAATAGTTTTAACATGAAGAATGCATGCTAAAAATATTCTCTTAATATTCGCTCTATAATAATATACAGTTTTAATTTAAAAAATAGACAAGGAGTTTGAAAAAAACACAGCAAGTGAAAGGTAATGGTAATCCCTGTTTCTATCTACATTTGCTTGAAATCACATTCTAAATATTGGTTTAGGCACCAGGCTAAGAAAACATGTACTCTAATAAGCATAAAGTTGCTTGGCAAACTGGGCACCTCATCCAAAAAACTTGATTGTTCTTTAAATAAGTTTTGTGTAAAAATCATACTCTGCTATTATGTGAAACTTCCTATCCTTTGTAAAAGAGGTAAGATAACATGGCATGTAGTTATCTTTTCCCTGAGGAGGAAATAATAGGATGAAAATATAAGTGACTGATCAGCGCAACCACACAGACTGCAGTCTCACAGTCCTTCTGTGCTGCACAACGCGTTCAACACAGCTTCTTTATCAACTGATCGTTTTTTGAAAGAGAACCACATTTCTTCTTTAAGCTATGTGATTTCTGTCCCTATTGTCAGCTCAGTAGGTTAACAGGGCTGACCTGTTTGATAGGACAGCAAATTGTGCTTAGATGTCAGGAATGTTGAAACAAAATAGGAAATTTACTGGTTGTTTAAGAAAGTGGGTGGTTAGGCTTAACTTATGTTGGAGTCTTACTACCTATTTACTTTAAGGCAAGTAGTTCTCTTTTCATCAATTATTTATTGAAACTGTAAAGTTTTCAGATGCTGCCCTGCTGCTGACTTTTTGTCTTTTTTCCTCCTTCAACTGCATCTTTATTTCGATTGCCACTTATTAACATCAGCTTAAGAGGGGACATACTAAGGTTAAGACTATATTTAGACTAAACTCCTGCTGTGATATTTTCAGGACTATCCTGAAATGTCCAGTGACCTAGAATTCTGATCTGCAGAATGAGCAAAAATTGTACTTTTTGCTCCATTATACATTAGGATAGCTTTTCTTTTTTGCAATTTTTTTCCTGTGATTCCTTAACAACTACTTACTTACCAAGTCACATTACAGTTGGGTAGATCATTTGACTTCCTTATACTTAATGCCATGTAGATAATCTAGTAGGTGCTGACATTTGATTGAAATACAACTTCGCAAGGAGCTGGAAAATCACACTTATTGGCATGGAGGACCAAATGTAAAATGTAGGGAAATTAGAAATTTCTGGTTATCAAGGCAAATTATAAGTACATGAAAATTCCAACCTGATTTTATAGCATAATTCTCCCTTTGGTCATAACCTTTGTTACTGTAATCATCAGTAAACTGCTCTAGTTGCCCTTAAATTCTAGTGTAATATGCAAATGAACTACACCATCACTACTGAAGGGAATGAAAATAAACAAGTTCACTTTTATTTTTCAAAATTGTTATATGATGACATTTTGCAGATGTATATTATATTCAGAGGTGTAGACAGTGGTGACTGATGTCCAGCTCTGACCATATCACAGGACAAAGGAGCCACAGCTAACAGTGTGGAATAGATAAGTCTCTTTTTCAGTGAACATGTACCTTAAGTATCATGGTGACATGTATAATTTTCATCTAAAATCATCAAAGTTACTTAAATTAGAGTGTAGCATTTTGGTATATGTTTAAGCCAACAATCTTTTACTAGTTAAAGATTTAAGAGAGATATGGCTGGAGATTTTTGGCACGTGAGGAAAAGCTGATAAGCCAAAAAAGTTGCTGTTGGGATTCACAATAATCATATGTTCAAAAGTAACATTTCAGCTAGACCATAACTCACAGACCCCATAGATCAAATGCTAATCCATCTTACATTTTTGACATGGTAAATTAGGACTAATGTCAAATGCTGTCTGGCCTATTTTAAGAGATTATCAATAGTTTGAAAGCTTGGAAAAGCTGCCCTTCTCTAATAATTAGCGAGAAATCATGCATTATAGTGAACAATGGAGGGTGATAAAGATCATTAATTTGTCTTTTATTTTTTTCACAGTGAAGCTTGTTATATCCCACTAGTCATGAAAATAGGACTTGAAATACTTTAACTGAGCCATGATGAGTAGTCTTTAGAGTAACTGGAAATTAAGGTTCATGGCTTTTGTAAAGAAATTATTTCGGGATTTTTTTCTCATCATAGCTAAGAAAAAATAGCCTTTCACATCTCCATTAGCTTTGATAAAAAATAGGACTTCTCCAGGTGACAATAATATTACAAAGTCAAACTTAAAGTTCAGGCTCTGCGTGGATTTTATTGTTAGAGATTCACAAACCAAATCTGGTAATTTCCATCTGACTATAAAACCATGACATCAGTAACTCATATGCATATCTTAAATGATAGGCTATAAAAATGCATTCCTATTATAAACATCTTTCAAGAATCCCTATGCTATTTTTTGTACTTCACATTGTAAAAGGTACCATAATTACTGTTTTGTTAAACATAGGGCAACTGATTTATACTAGAACACCAAAGGTGTCTTGACCTTCTGACATCACTGAGATTTTACTATGCTTTTAAGCAGCTTTAAAACAGCTGTATGCATGATGTTGTGCATGCTATGTATACACTGACTGATGCTGAGTTTCTGAAGATGGCAAGTATTTCAGATTTCTTTTAAAAATACATAGGTCACATAATTGTAAATCATTACAATAGTACCTTCACTGCTTGTTCTTACCTCAAGCTTAGTCTCCAAAATGACAAGACGAGCCCTTTGTTTTTGTCCCCTCTTCTGCCTCTACATTCCTTTATGAGTTTCTGTCCAAAGGAGGCCCCTTCCTTCACTTTGCTCATCCACTGGGTGCACTTCACTATTGGAAGCGGGTTTCTGTCTGAATTTAGTCACTTTTGATCACAGAAAAAGTCTTTGGATCAGAGAACTGCCAATTTACTCTTTCATTCAGTAATTATCCTGAAATATTCTGTTGACCCTTCCATAACTAGGCTTGCAATATCCATTTCCTTCATAGATGTATATATCCATATGGATATTTAATACAATTACACAAGCCAAGGTTCCAAGAAATTGCTAAAGAGAGTTTTTCTTTTAATTCCTTCTTGAGATAAGGAATCATTAATGAGTAATGTTTTATCAGAAATTTAATTTCAAAGTTTTGTTTAAGCATTTTTATGGGCTTTTATTTTTTAAAGGTTTTCTTTTGTAAAAATTAATTGCATTCTAGAGCAACTTGTAAGTGACAATTCACAAAATATAAATGGTTAAGTGAAAAGTCAAGTCAATGCATTGAGAACTACTGGGTAAATCAAAATACCTGTAAGTCTGGCTACACTAACAAATACCTCTTGCTGTTGCTGTTGTTACTGCTTTATTGTATTGGCGTGCAGAAGCTTCAGTCATTGACCAGATATTTTCTCATCATAATTCTCCTATGCTGCAAAGACTTGTGCTTTTGCTATGCTCACCTATAGCAAGTGGTCTTGCTGAAATCCTTAGGACTACTAATCATGCATTAGGTTAAGCAGATGATACTGCTTTGTTTTGCTGTTGCAGCGTCTTATGGGCCACACAAACTGTATTGTAGTGCCTGTATTAGATGGCGGGCTTGAGATACAAGAATGAAGAATTATGTAAAGTCATATTGAAAAAAACTCTGGAAAACAAACAGTTTTATCAAGGCAACATGACTCCTGTGAGGCTTCTATCTAGCTCATTTCTTACACTGTGTTGCAGACAGCACTAACCAATTTATAGTCCCAGTCAGAAAGTTCTCTGTCACAGCAGCCTCATCAGACACATGCCCAGAGGTGTTCGATTTCTGCTGAGATGTTCAAGTAAGGAAGATATGTGACACAGCTGTGAGTTCTTCTGTTCCAGGTGACTTATTTCCAGGTGTGTGATGTGTTGATTTTACCTGTGTGAATGGAAAATGTTATGTGGAAGGTGAAGGCTCAGTGAGGTAAAGTAGAAGAGGATTGTGAGTGAGTCCATGGCTCATGGGCTTGACCTTCATCACTTGATCTAAGTGATGTCAGGAGATGCATAAGTCTCAACTCTGAGCTACTGATCCTGTATAACTATTTATTCAGGCCCTAAATCCTATCTGGTTGAAAATTATTTCTTCTCAGGTTTTCTAGGAGTCATAAATTATGAATGTTACTTTTGTGATCTCTCTGGAATATTCTCAGACTGATATATTGCAGAGAATTTCATGTCTGGACTTGAGACTGGCCATTATCCAAGAAGGATTGTAGTGATCTTGACGTACTTATGAACTTTATCCAGAAACTTCTTTTGCTGAAGTATTTATGCCATCATGAACAAATGTATGCTCATCATTGTCATGCCACTTTCATCTAACAATGTTCCTTTCCCAATGCAAAATCATTAAGAGAAGTAGCTAAGGAAAGTTCAGTAAAAGGCATATTCAGAGGCATTTATATAATACAAATGATAATGTTTAATCAGTGGTGACTGTCCCATACAAAAAACTATATTAAACTTAATGGTCCAGATCCTCAGATCATAACTTGGCTGAGCTCCACTCAAGTTAATGCATACAGAAAGTTTTACATCAGAAGATCTATCCCTGAGTTTTACGTAGTTCAACAAAATCATTATGTTTTGGCTCCTAAATTTATCTTCAGGGAAAGAGCCTAATGGGGCCCTATTTACCACAAAGCACTGTATTCCAAGTCAAGTGCTACAATTTCACTGAAAACCAAAATAGTGAAATAAGAATATGGTAATTTATTTTCTTAGACTCAATATTTTTCCTTTGTTTTAGAAACATCTTTGTACTGAGGTGGCTCTTGACTTTGCTATTTGAATAACCAGTCACAGGGTGTTAAGGGTAGATGAAGGGAGGTCCTGTGAGAAAAATTTGATTGCTTCTGTTCTGAGATACAGGCTGAATGTCAAGGAAACATTCTAAGCAGTTTGTGAGGGAGTGGATTACAATTTCAAGAAAACAGATGGAGCATCTGTCTCTCCAGACATTTAAAATCAAACTGAACTAAACACTTGAAATTGTGCTTTGGGAACAATTTTTTATTAGTAGGAAAATTGAATAGAAAATGCAAATTTATTTCACCTTAACTTCTTTGATTCTCATGCTATGTTCTGTGGGCATTTTGCTGTAATAGTCCACATTACTATAGTGCTGTTGGAAATTCTGGCCCATTGAATTAGCTCCTAATACATTTATAATAAACCAGGAAGTGGCAGGAGTCTCCTTTGCCTCTAAATGTCTTCCTAAACATAAACTGCCTATCTCTTTCAATTAATTTTAAGGTTTTAATGCCAAAAACATCGGCATGGTGAGTTGTAGCAAGGAAGTTTTGGTCTTTATTGCTTGAATAAAATTGAATTTTGTTTAGCAGCTCTGTTCTTTAGTACCTTTGCTGTTTTAAAATTGACTTGCCATGCTTCATTGTTTTAAACTACAGGGCATGCTTTCTTGTTTTACAGTTTGAAGAAGCATATGTATAGATTACTTTTTCTATTAAATTTCTTCACTTAACGGGATTGGATTTTATTGCTTTATTGCTCCTGTTTTGTTCATGTTGACCTTTTCTACATTTGAGATTAACTGACTTTAGAACTGAACTTTTTAATAGCTCACGCCTTCCTGTGCTAGATAATTATATTTAAAATTAATCACAGGCTTTGTTCTAGCAGAACTTCCACTGACTGGTGTAAGAAACTAGCAATGATAGGTTGACTGCTGGGTCCATCTATTACTCTGTCCCCCCTCTAGCAGGAATGTATACTAGATTTTTGAGCAAACAGGAATTTGACCATTGTGGGTAAGTTAAGGCTATCCGGGAATCAGGGACTCTCCTCCCTTGCCTGCAACCAGATCATGTAATAACGTGCTATTGTGCAAGTATTGTATTATGATACTAGATTCATTTGTAAGGCCAGAGTGTGATGCTCTAAGTTTTGGGTTCTAAGATGTCTCTGTATCTGGGGGTGGAGGCACACCTGGTCTGTGCCAGGGAGGACAGCTGAGCACCCATCATGCCATGGCTATGCCCAGGATGAACTGTGCTCTGCAGTGAATGGCGTGGGGATGGGGACACCGGCCTCCTTCGTTTCTCCCTGTGAGGAGACGACCACCATGGATGCAAGCGGCACACTAGTCATACCAACTGCACATCTGAGCTCCAGCCCCAGGGGAGGCATTGCTGAGCTTCTACCCACTTCTTTTATGTCCTCGCTGTGAGATCATAGGATATTTTTATCATCCAGAGTACGTCTCCTCTTCATCCTAACCAATTAAAACTTATTTCCTTGAAAGCTGGGTTACTGCAGGTGTATTTGGAAGTAACGTATGGCAAAGCCGTTTTTTCTCTTTCCTTGGTACATTTTTTATTACTGTTTTTAGTGGAAGAAGGAATTGGATTTTGCAGGAAGTCATGACATTTGCCTGCAAGAGCTTCCATCTGAATTTTTAGATGATGCAATAGTGGCAGCATCTAAAAGTAGCACACAAGGAGAGGCAGAAGTGAGGGTGAGACGGATAGTGATTTATTAATCCATTTCAGCCTACTTGCAACACATCTTAGGATAGTGAAAAGAAATTTTGAATGAACAAAAAGAAAGGGTCAATACTGCACCCTGCAACATTTTAAACTAGAAGGTTAGGAATTTCCACAAACACTGTCTGTTGCCAGGTAAGTTAAAACACACAGAAAAAGTGTCAGACATGCAATTAAAATATTGAAAGAAAAAGATTTAATGAATCTCATTTGTAAAAACTGCATTGATGGATATACTTACCAGCTAACTGCTCCTCACAAGAATTATGAAAAGCACTGGATAACTGTTATCCTCATAAGATTCACAGCACTACGTAAGTACTCTGTTAAAAGTGTTAAGTAGTTTGTTTAACTAAAGAGGTTATTGTGGGAATTATATAGTGCAGACTCACAGGGAGTGTTTCCTTGATAAGAGCACTGGATAGCAGGGCTCGTATTGTTTGATTATATGCATGATTTAAAGATGCATTTTGATGAATGTACATGGCATCTCTCCAACTGCTTAATGTTTCTAAGTATTCACTAGTTATCAAAGTTTCTGAGATGCTTTTTGTAGTACACACTTTGCAGGAGACCTGAGACCTGTGTGATAACATAAAGAGCATGTCTTTGCAAATGCCAGATCCTTGTCACTGGGACTGCTGAATGTTGTTGTTAAACTGTTTTTGCCAAACCATATTTGATTAAATAGAAGAGAACAAAAACAGGGAAGAAGGAATGAAACCAACTTTTTAACCAAAATTATTTTTGGTGTTCTTTGTGAAATAGGCAAGAGAGAGACCTTGGGGGTTTCTGGCACAATAAACATGTGCATCTGAAAGAGATACGGCATGTACTTTAAGGAAGTGTGACATTAAAAACAGTACATTGACATGAATGCTGAGCATGCCTCTCTGTATGATTTTGTTCTGAACTGACCTGTATCAATTAAAAAATGACCACTGAATCATTCTCCAAAAGGATTTTTGGTAATAGTAAGCCTGGTGGTATGAAGGAGTGGACATATTTTGTCCACTCATTCAGTGAGCTCCATGAATCCAGCAAGATTTACGGAGTTAAAAGAAGGAAGCCTTCTTATGGAGATGTGGTTTCAGTGTAAAGGTGTTTCTCATGCTCCCAAGAATGGACTTTGCTTTCTTTAGATAAACAATCATTGCAGTAATCTGTTGAGCTAAAGATTGTCTTACAATACAGTCTTGCTAGACAGGACAATCTATGTTGTGTTATTTCTTTACATAGGGCTTATTCATGAAATGGCACATAAATATGAGGGAAAATATTTGAAACCTAAAATCAGTGTGAATATTCTTTGAAACGTGTATGCAACTATTCAACTTGAATGAGCTATAACAGGGTTGTATTACTCTTGTAAAAGATTTCATTTACACAGTAAGAGCAAACAGATGCTTCAACTTCTATTGTTCAGCAAAATAAATGAAATTATTTAAACTTAATGAAAAAAATGCAAGGACCTGGAATAAGAAATATCCATTCAAATTTTTAAAGTTCTATAAAATTACAAGAATAAGCATCAATACTAGAATAATTTAGGTGAATGTAACAATGAGCAGTCTGGTTCTCTGACTCTAATACACACATATATATCTGAAGGATTAATGCATTGCAGAGCCATAGATAACGGACTATAAGTTCCCTGCAACAGTAGTCTGCCATTAAAACTAATCCTCAAAAATAAGGAACATTTCTGATGTATAGTATTACTTTCATACAGGTTGTACATAGAAAATAAGTCCATGTTCGCATAACACCAATACATTGTAAAATAAATTCATTATTACTTAGTCAATGCTAGAATCAAAGTAGAGGTTGTCTTCATTTATGTCCATTCTGCTTATGCATTCTAATGCCATTTTATTTTTGTTGTTTTCCTCCTTGTATGTAGCACAGAGTTTATGCAGAATGCACAACACTGCCCTAACGAACACTGCTATGTAACATTTGGCTCAACACCTTCTACCGCCACAGAGGCCAAACTGATTTTCCTCATGGGTTTTTCTTTGGAGCTTATTGTATTCACAGATGAGTGATTCATAAACAATAATGTTTGTGTTCTGACAACGCTATGATAAAAGGCTTTATTTTCTCTTTTCTAAACAGATGGGAACTGATAGGCACAGAGGTTATTGTCTACCGAACTATTACTTTTAAGTTGTTTAACTTGAAGCATTTGGGATTTATCTTGTCTGTCTCTAATATTGCATAGCATTCACATATTTCAGCACAGTTCTCACTGACTTCATGTAAAGCCATGAGTCTACTGCAGCTCTGCAACTTAGGCCACAGAAGTTTTAAGTCAGACACTCAGAAAATAAGTAACATACAATTAGAGTGATCTTCACCCAGCAGCTCTCAGTACGTGTTTATCTGTTTCCTGCTGTGAATGAACTAGGGGACCACCGGCAAGACCCTCCTTCATTGCCCAATCATTCCTACATTCATGTTTCAGATTTTTTTCCTTGACTCAGTGGAAAAAGTCTCCCAAATATATGGCTTTAATGTACAAAAGGGCTTGAATTAAGTTTACAAATGTAGTCATGATTCTGGCTCTTCCCACATGTGATGAATTTAATTCTACCTATTTAAGAATATTCTTTCCATATTCAATACAAATTGTATGTGTGTATGCATGCATGTGTGAGATTTCCTCAGTTTTGGTTTCTGTTTGTTGGGGTTTTTTAATAAGCTGGATTATGCTGACAGCCATGTGAATCATCAACACTATTGAGGCTTTTGATCCACCACATAAATTTTTGTCACCTGAGCTAGTAGAGAAGCTGATTAAGCAGTAGGCTGTTATTATCTCTGGTCCTTCATGAAAGGATGAAACTGTTGGAAAATAAAACAGAAAAAACAAGACAGAATTCCTGTTATGGAGTGAGCATGTAATGGAACTGAACTTCAAACCCAACTCTTTCTTTCTTACCCATGATCTTTTCTCTCTCCCCCAAGTCTTCTCCCTGGTCTCACTCTCCTCGCTTCACTGGTTTCTGTCATCTCCTTAGGTGCCTTATGATAAAACCCATTTCCTTATCCAGACACTTCAGCTTTTCTTCTCTCAGCTTCTGGTTCTTAATTGCTTCCATCCATTTTCACCTTTCCTCTTTTCAAACTTAATTATTAAGTTTTTAAGTTATTTTTAAGTTATTAAGTGCACCTCAGCCTCATCTCAGCTTTTCCCTATCTCTTGAACAACTTTGGGTGCTAGCACATGTCCTTGACTTTAGCCTCTCAGTCACAGCAGCTCATGGCTTATCCGTTCCCCTTTGGCCTCCCACAGGTCTAACACTTGTCTTTTCCATGGATGGGCCGGACAGCTTCTTGTCCCACTCCTGTGGATCCTACTAGCAATGTCACTGGGATCACAGGAGCGATGGCCTTTTCTCTAGGGTTAAGTGCACCTGCTAAACAGTAATGCTGAGAGGTAGATTTAAGGAGATAGTTTCCCATAAACCAGCTAATGGAAAGCAGTGGTTTAGAAAGTTTGTAGATGTCTCCTCATCACTGGGGAAGCATAAAGCAGGGGATGGGCAAAGCCTACATTTCTCACTGAAATATGCAGTCTTAAGCAGTTGTTATTGGTCCTAGTTCCAGGTGCTCAAAGAGACAACTGAAGGGAATGCAAAGCTCTCAACGACCTCATGTTCATGTATGAATTTCATGGGATTTAGCATTGTAGCAGAAACTGTAAGCAGTTTCTACTGAATGTCCGCAAGTTGCCTTTACCAAAGGCAGATTTGGAGATTTTACCCCAAAACATCAGAAGGAAATTCTGTGACTTAGAGAGGGTCCCCTACTAAATTTAAAGTCTCATCAGAGCGCAATAATGGGAGCCACATAAAAAAAAAAATCTCTAACATTTCAGGAAGGAAATAACAGTATATTTTCCCTTTGTCTTATTCTCTGAAATGATAAACATTTGGAAAATGACTGGAATATCTGACTAAGAATGAAAAATGTTGGTCTGCTTTATTAATGAAAAATGTTTTAAAATCCATTGGATAAATGTAGTAATTTTTAATTAATGAAAATGGCCTGTCAAGTTAATAAACTTCTATGTGATTTTCTTCCATTAAGAAATATTATAAATACAGAAAATTTTCCTGTCAGCTAGTTCTTTCCAGCAGACGGCTATCTCAGCTCTCCTCTGTGATAAGCAAATATGGCAGTTGGTCATGAGTTTAGAAATCTTCTAGAGAAGCTATATGGAGAATAACAGTAATGCAGCATTCAGAAATTGTCCCAAGGTTTTCAAAAAAGAAAGCAAACTTTTGGAAATAACAACATAAAAAGCTGTAATGAAAGGTTCATCCTAGGAGAAAACTGAGAAAACTGGCATATATTCACACCATATTGCTCACTTTTGGCCAGCAAAGCTGTTTTTATTGTTAATTTATATTAAAAATGAATGATTTTTTTTCCTAGCCTCCTTCAAAAAGTGTATCCAAAAAAGGGAAAAGCTTAAGAATGTATATCAATAGTAGATAGTTATGAATCAAATACACACACCAATCTGTTAAATAAGAAAGTGTCAGTCTGGCTAGCTTCATTTCAGTGAAATACTTTACTAATTAAATTTCCAAGTATAAAAGTTTTTGAAGCCGGTATAACAATAACAAATTCTATGTGCTGTTTACATATCATCATTGGGACACAGAATATGATATGCTTCAGTCAATAATTTCTTTTTCTCTCATATTTCAAAATTATATTGCTGATAAGAAGAAATAATTTGATCTTTAAAAAAAAATTATTAGTTACAACAGGTCAATTAGGATGTACAATTTTTTTCCATATAGCAATAATAAGGTAACCTAATCTGCCTTTTAACAAGTATTCTTGAGGTTCTATCAAAACTGGTATTTTAAAGCTCATAAGATTGCTTTGCTAAAAATTGCTCCATTCAAGTTACCAAACAAAAAGCTATGCAAATATAATGAAAAAAATGATTATCCACCCTGCCATCATTACAGGAAGTCAATTATTGGTTGGACCAAAGGAGTTTTGAAATGAAGTAATTAAATTTGAGGTTGTGTGACATTGCTGTCATTTCAGTGAGCTCCTCCTACACTTCCCTGTCACCAATTTATGCAGAGAGTAAAAGTTAAATGAGTGTATATTTTCTGTTAATATATCAAATTATTTTATATATGAGCTGCTCTCAGATGATTTTACAGTGCTTTCTTGGCAACAGATCATATTTTCAACTTTTCCATTAGAAATGTCTATTGAAATTTGCCTTAAACACACAAAGATAACTAACAGCACAATTTCTGTTTTTGCCTCTCCTCTGAAAAGTTCAATAAATGAAGCATGAGCTCCTGAGAAAGAAAATAATAAAAAAAGATAAAAGATTTTACTACGTTTCTGTTCCAACAGATTTTTGTTGAAAACAATATGGTTTTCCTGAAATTCACAGGAGAGTGTTACGAAGAGAGGAAAAAAAAAAAAGGTGTGATGCTTATCACACCTTCAACAAACCAATTTCTAACAGATTAAAAGAAGTAGAAGATATCACTAGCACCTTAAGAAAATATTTCATGGTCATGTTGTGTATTCAACATCCTATTTAGTGATCCATTGAGAAATCTACTGGGAACCCTTGGGTGATGGTGGCTAGGCTCCCTGGCCCCTCATGAAGAGGCAATTTGGGCTCCCAGGTGCCTCAGTTCCCAACCATTCGATGCCTGAAAGTGAGCTGAAATTGCAGATTAAACAGTCATTGGTCTTTGTCATCCACTTACAGGTCTCTGGGAAATCAAAACTATCAACTCCTACTGTTTGCAGGTGCATAATACTTACTGCTTTTCCCACATGTGCAGCATATGCCTACAAATTCTTACTGTTTGCCTGAAAGAAGAGGCATTAGCACAGAACAGTTGGAAGGACATGTTTGTAGTGAAGGTGCCAGTGGATTCAAAAGAGATGAACATCCATTTGGAAACAAGAAGGAAAAAAAGTGTGGGGGTTTTGGTCATTTTAAACCAGTTTCTGCTTTTAGGTTTATTAACATAAAACTGCAGTGACTCAGGTGACTTCAATGGAGTTAATTCAGATTTTCAGTTCTCTCCAATTATTATGAACATAAAAATCACAGATCATAGGTATGGTAAGTAACTCAAGATATCATGATGACCATTTCCCACTCAAAATCAGGATCTGTTACATCAAAACAGGGTTTTGTTTTGTTATGCTTTGCATTGTCTTGTTCATTTTTGCTTTTTTTTGTTTTGTTTTGTTTTTAAAGTTGTAAGGATTTAAATTGAATATGTTTCCTTGGTGTTCATTTCCAGTCATTCTGTGTTTGTTGAATCTAATTACAATCTCCCTTCCTCCATTTCAGCTGGCTATTCTCTGTTCTTCCCACACATGACAAGAAAAAGAGTTTATTCTGTTCTTCTTTTTAACTAGTTTATAGACATTTGCAGACCGATGCTTTTGAGGTGTCTTCGTCAATCAGATTTTCCAGATGTCTGCTCTTTTTTACTATTTAGGCTCACTATAGTTGATTCATATCTTCCTGAAATGCAGCATCCAAACCCAGAATGCTTTGGGAAGCAGCAGCATTTTGCAAGTATTTATCTTCTCTTTCGTAACAGTGTGACACAGCTGACCTATGTGCAGCTTTATGATACTTATGTCTTCTGAATAGCCATAGTTATTTGAATAGCCATCCTCCATCATCACTTTGAATCCTTATACATTCAAGGTATTTTGAATTTCAATGCCCATTTTTCAGGCTGTAGCTCCAATTAAAACATTTTCAATTATTATCCTGTGTACATGCAGCCACTCCATCGTGGAGTCATTTGTAAATTTAGTAATCTTATTCTCTATTTTTCGTTCAGAAATGAAAATCCAAATCTTACCAGACACTGGATAGATCTTTGTGAAATCTTATGCAATATATTTCTTCTACTTAACCCTATATTTTCTAATAATTTTAAAATTAAAATAAACATATTTCTAAATAGTTCAAATAAGTAATTTACAATTAATTTATCAAAGTAGTATTTGATAGAAAATTTGCTCTTTCCTTATTATGTAACTGCTTAATCATATTTTAGGTATTGGGTCAAATTTCTCCCTTACCATGTTGTTCTACTATTGTGGTTACATCAATGAGCTTACTACATGTGGATCATAAAACCTGACAAGTTATCTGGTGCCAAATGTATTTTTATAACTTACACATTTTTTTTGTACTTTTATAATAAAACTTTTTCTCTTCATGTATTGCTTTTCATCACTGGCTCAGCCACCACATAAAAGAATTTAATCACGTCTCTTTGCAGATGAGAAAGCTGAAGCACCCAAGAGATTTGCTCCATCTCATAGGTGAAACAAAGATATAAACTCTGTTTCCTGAAATGAAGTCTCAGCCAGTGTCTGTGCATAATGAATATAGTAAGAATTTCTGGGTGTGCTTTTCCACAGTAATGTAATTTCTGCTGACAAAAAAGATTTAAAGATTCATTAACTTACCATTCAAAGTTTTCCCATTTTGTCATTAGCATTGAAAAAGTCAAAACAAAACAATTCCCCAAACACTGCCCTTATTTTTTTCCCTTTGTTTTGGATAAAGTGTTGTTAGCAAGCAGTTTTCAGAGTCCTTGGGAACCTCAAATATCCCAGTTAGGTTTTGGTACTTCTCTGATTGTATAATTTTTGCATAATTTTTTTCATTTTGCACATTCATTTCTAACGATATACTTTGGTCATTAAACCAAGCCACACATGCTAAGTTAGACTCTACCGTCATCTCCTCTTCTTGCTTGTGCTAGAGACATACATTTACACTCTACTAGTGCTTCTGCTCACTTTTTTACCTTCACTATGAATATTCTGATGACCCATGCAACTCTAGTTGTGCATTCAGTATTGCCTTTCCTTATTGTTTTATGCTTTGAAAAAGTTTGCATATTACATATGTCAGTGAGACTATTTAGACTGAAAAATAAGTGAAGATATTCAGTAGCATCATATGTTGCACTGGCTGGACTTAATTTGTTTTCCTGGTCTGGCTTACAGTGGTGTTGGCTGAAGCAAAGGTGTTTTCCTATTATCCTAAGTGGAAGGCAAGTCAGGATGGAAAGAACACTTTTTTCCCCCTCAAGAGAGTTCCAGCACAGCTTGCTTCTTACTTCCTTGTGTACTTGAGCTGTTTCCCTGGAGGCCTGTCTTTATTGAAACATGATGCTAACATCGTAGTTTTCTCCTTCTGGCCTATGTATGAAAAAAACCGTCTGTACTCTTCAACCACATTCTTGTTAACAGCACACTGACATTTTTGTCTTTGGTTTTGCTTATATCAGCCACATTGCTCTGGGTGTTATCGCAGCCTTTTTGCCCTTGAAAATTAGACCGAAGAACGTTTCTTTCCCATGTATTCTGCAGCTGTAACTGTGAAGTGAGGAGAGGAAAGAATACAGCTTTTGTTCAAAATCAAAAGTAACAAGTTGAAACAGCTGAATGGATGATCTCAGTTTTTCAAATAACAGATTTCTCCTGGCTTTACTTACATGGAAGACTTGTGTAGGTACTGAGATGTTGTAAAGACATCAATGGGTCTGCTGAAGGAAAAAGGAAATACATTATATGATTCATAAAATACAATTTGGGTGTGTTTAGTAGAACAAATAAACTGATCTTTCTGTTGAAATTGCATGGATGACACATAAACTATGTATCCTGCTCTACTTCTCAGATGAAATATGGATTTGATAAATTGGGTTGTACTGGAACTGAGGGAATTCTTATTTCACTTAAATTAAAAAGCATTCAGAAATAAATTTCCCTGATTCTCATACAAATATGAACCAAATACATCTTGTCTTTTCTCCTGCCCACCCAGTTTCTGGGCAACCTTCTTGTAGATTTGAACATCCTTTGGAAGTCCGAGATAAAGAGATCTGCCCCCAGAACTGCTTAAAATGTAGTGCTAATTTACATATAATCCATGAGTTTTAAAGGGGCAATTTTAATGCTGGAAATTGCACCTCAGAAGCTTATGGTGTGGCCCTCCTAATCTCTACTTGCACTCCAAGGTAGTTTTCTCTCAATTAATTTATTTTTATAAGCAGAAAGAGGAGAGAGTGAAAAGATGGAGGAGGACCAGTCTTGGGTTCTGGAAGACACTTTGAAAATGGAATTGATTTACTTTAAAATAATACCCTTGTTCCACTGTGGTTTTCACTCTCTCCCTTACATGCTCCTAAGCTCTCTGCTCCTCATACAGAGCAAATGAATACAGAACAGGATTCATTTTCTTTTTTTAATTACAGTAGTAAGTTCCAAGAGATTCTAGACACCATCTAAAACTCCCTTTGAAGCCAGTTAAGAAAACAGGTCCTCACCATTTCTTAAAACTTAATGCTTTGATAGAATAGAAAACAAACAGGAATTGTCTGACTGCAATTAATACAGAACAAAAATAGGAAAACAGGACATATTTTGGTTTTCTTTCCTTTTTACATGCTTTGTTGCTGACAATACTTCTACATACTTTGGAACCACTTAAGGCACTCTCTGTGCCTTAAGAGAGGATTTGAGTTTAGTTAATATATGAAGAGATTTTAAGGTGCAATAACTGATCTTTGCCTTTGGGTTACCTACATATTAGTTTTATTTAGGATGTTTCTCCTTGTTGGTTTTTGCTGGTCTCTGGAGCTGAAAGATCTGGGTCGCTAGCCAGACCTCTGGGGAAAGCTCACTGCACCTGAATGGGAATCTGCCTCAGCAGACACCAACTTTTTCCCAGTTCCCATTTTCACACAGTGAATATGTACCAAGCATCTGTGAGACTTTTATGTTCTTCTGAAGCATCCTCAGTGTCAAGGTCCTTGATGTGCTGTTGCTGGAATATGCCATATCTGAGCTGCAGTGTATTGCAGGGCTACCCAGCTGGTGTCTGATAAGGCTGGACCAACCCCCGTGTAGCTCTGCTTGCTGCCTAAGCTGTTTTCTGCCATCACATAATACAAAAGAATGTCTGCTGTCCGAGTCTGGCATAAATGGCTGTAAAGAGTCAAGGTCTTGTCAAGAAGTTGGACAGATGTGGTATATTATGCTTAGTGCAAAGTTTTCATTAAGCTCATATGACTTTTCTCTTGATTATTTTTAATACTACCCAGTGTTGCTTTGTGGTTTACAGGTGTATATTATTCTGTAAATGGTAATTCTTAAGTATTCATATGCATCCCCCTGAAACTTGTTAAGAATCTTTCCACCATCTATAAAGTGAAGAAAAGAACCATTTTATCAGCTGCCAGTAGCATTTCATTTTCTGGTGACAAATCTTTATTAGGAGGCTGAAATACCTTTTGAATAAAGTACTGATCTGAAACTCTGAAAAACATATTCCATTACCAGGATCAGTTACAGACTTCCTCTGTGATCCTGGACTTCACATTTACTCTGCAGTCTCTACAAAACTGAAGCAGTGCTTCCTGTCCCCAAACTGGTGTTAGGAGGATATATATTTATATTTACATGGATTGAGAAAGCATGACAAAAGGGAAGAGAAGGAAGAGAGGAAGGAAGAAAGGAGGAGACCTATTCATGGCTCCATAGGATGCTGTTATCTCGTGTTTCCTTATATGCAGAATAGAAGTAATTTTTGAACAAATCTGTTTCTTGCTCATTGCAGTGTACAGTAGTATCCTTTCCACATAACACAGGACAAAGTATTAATAAGACTCCTCCTTTCTTCCTAATAACTGTTGAAAGGTTTTCAAAATAGTCACCTGCATTTTTTGTGCTGCTTAAATACTTAATCCCCACACCAACTCATGTTGTTAAAAAAATGTTTACACATGAGGCAAATGGTTCTTTAGAAAGCATCAGCTATACATATCAGTAGTCTTGATTAGGTTCTATCTTCCTATAAACAAGGCAATGATGTCTTGGTTTTTTACACTTATACTATAAAAAAGTTGAGTTTGACCATCAGAGTGGTAATTCCTCTGCACAGAATAACTTTCAAGTGTATGTATACAGCAGAGGAGGAGCTCCAAATTGGAATGACCAATGTAAAATCATTGTGTATGCTTATAGTCTGCAAATTTCATATTTGTAGTCTCAGGGATATGGTGTGCCTTGTTGTCTAACACATGCTTGAGCATTCATGGGCTTTCTTCTACGAGCATGTCCTGGTACCTGCAGCAGGTGAAAGGCTGAACAAAAGGTCAAGATCTAGCTCTGCAAGTGTCCTCTTGTAAAGTTTCATGCTTATTTCAGTGAGAAATGTGGGTCAATAAAGTACATCAAGCCATAAATACTCTAACACATTTTAGCCATCCTGACAGAATGCATTTTTTAGACATTCCCCTAAGTACCTGCAGTCAGATCAGATTGGTTTATCTTTGTGTAAATTCTGTATGGTCCTTCATGGAATAAGAATGAGCATTCATGCAAAGGCTGTAATATCCCATTCTCTCTCTGCACTTCTCAAACTGCAGAAATCCCAAGCCTACACCTTCTGGAAAAGCTCCAAACCAATTCCCAATGTATGCCCTCAAGCATTTGTGGTGCAGACAATGCAGGCAAGGACAGCTGGGGCACTCAGGGGAACCCAAGAACATGAATGCAGATAGGAATCTTCCCCTGTGTAATGGTTATGTACTTCCAAAATGTTAAAAGTCACTACCTTTACAATGTGAATACTTTTGGAAAGCATTTTCTATCACAAAGGAAATAGAATGAAAGTTACTGTATTGCCTGCCTTATTAACTGGAGCTTCCACAGATCAGAAGAAGATAGCAGTATGTAATGTCATGGACAGAAAGATGGGAAATGCAGAATTCCTGTTTTGGACTACTGTTTTTATTATAGTGTTGACAACTCATCGGGATGGGATAAACATGTATTAAATCTGTGGGTGAACACACAGATTTCTACTTACAGTCAGGAGACTTTAAAAGGAAAGGCAGTTTGCTCCTGCTGCTGTTTGCCTCTTGCATGCTCGGGTGAATAGTTGCTGTTAGAATCAATATCAATTACCCATCTTAAACATTTTTGCTGCTACTGTGAGCAGCTTAGGAGGGATTTTAGCAGTAAAACTGAAGGTCTTCTATGGACAGAGTAATTTGCAACAGACCAGAAGACTGTTTGGGGCTTTTTATTTGAATCATCTTGATTTGGGGCACTAGAACTTAGCACAGTGGTAGTAGTGATGGTTGGAAGATGGATCTTGTCTTTGTCTAGAAGGATTTTAAAGCTTGATGGGTATCCCTACTAGGTTGCAACTTCGAATTTATATTTCTGTTTATCCTTTTTAAATTAAAAGGCTTTAAATTACAAATCTTATAAAACACATACATTTACACTGTGTGTGGTGTTCTCATGGTCTAAAAACACAGGGTACAGTCATCTGCTCATTCACCCCCGAGAATTGGCAAGTGCTGAACCGGGGTTATGGTCACTGATGCTTTCCCATTTCAGGGACAGAGAATGGCAGGATTTTAGGAAGTAGCTCAGGAAGGCACCCCACAAATCTAACATATTCACCCTACCACTTAAATGACAAATTGTTGCTGGTTCACAAGCTTTTGGGAATTAACACCTGTCTCTCCACTTTTTCTGAAATGTCTGTATGGCAAATGTAAGTTCCCTGATGGTAGTTTTTGCTTTACTTAGCTACTTTTTCCACTTCCTTAGAAATAGCCAGGGGATATTATTAAGCTAAACAGTTTGAGGTCTTGGACCTGAGTGCTAGCTCACAATTATCACTTCTGTGAAATTAACATTCTCCTTGGCACCTTTGGCATGTGACAATAAGCAAACTCAAATCTTAGGACCAGTTTTATTCAATATTTTTATCAATGATCTGGATGCAGGAGTTGAATACACCATTAGCAAGTTTACTGATGATAGCAAACTGGGAGGTGCTGTTGAGTCTCTTGAGGGACCAGAGGCCTTGCAAAGGGATCTAGATAGATTGGCGCATTGAGCAATCATCAATGGCATGAAGTTTAATGAGCAAAATGCTGGATTCTGCACCTGGGGCAGAGTAATGATGTATAAATCGGGAGAGGAGTGGCTGGAGAGCAGTCCTGCAGAAAGGGATCAGTGGGTGATGGTTGACAGCAGGCTCAGTATGAGTCAGCAGCCAAGAGGGCAAACCGCATCCTGGGGTGCACCAAACACAGTACAACCAGACGGTCAAATGAGGTGATTGTCCTGCTGTATTCAGCATTGGTGCAGCCTCACTTCAAGTGCTCTGTGCAGTTCTGGGCCCCAGAATTTAAGAAGGATGTGAAGGTCCTTGAATGTGCCCAGAGGAGAGCAACAAAGCTGGTGAAAAGATTGGAAGGAATGTCCCATGAGCAGCAGCTGAGGACTTTGGGCTTACCTAGTTTGGAGAAAAGGAGGCTGAGGGGTGACCTCCTTCCTATCTACAGCTTCCTGAGGAGGGGAAGTGGAGAGGGAGGTGCTGATCTCTTCTCCCCAGTATCCTTTGGTAGGATGCATAGGAATGGTTCAAAGCTGCGCCAGGGGATGTTTAGACCGGACATTAGGAAACATTTCTTTACCAAAAGGGTGGTCAAACACTGGAACAGGCTTCCTGGAGAGGTGGTCGATGTCCCAAGCCTCTCAGTGTGTAAGAGGCGTTTGGACAATGCCCTTAATAACATGCTTTAGCTTTTAGTCAGCCCTGAATTTCCCCATGCAATGCTACAGGCTTGGGGAAGTGTGGCTGGAAAGCTGCCTGGTGGAAAAAGACCTGGGGATACTGGTTGACAGCCGGCTGAATATGAGCTAGCAGTGTGCCCAGGTGGCCAAGAAGGCCAATGGCATCCGGGCTTGTATCAGGAATAGTGTGGCCAGCAGGAGTAGGGAAGTGATCGTGACCCTGTGCTCGGTGCTGGTGAGGCCGCACCTTGAATACTGTGTTCAGTTTTGGGCCCCTCACTACAAGAAAGATGTTGCCTTGCTGGAACATGTCCAGAGGAGAGCCACAAAGCTGGTGAGGGGTCTGGAGCACAAGTCTTACGAGGAGCGGCTGAGGAAGCTGGGGTTGTTTAGTCTGGAGAAGAGGAGGCTGAGGGGAGACCTGGTCACCCTCTACAACTGCCTGACAGGAGGCTGTAGCGAGGTGGGGTTCAGCCTCTTCTCCCTGGTAACAGATGATAGGACGAGGGGGAATGGTCTGAAGTTGCACCAGGGCAGGTTTAGGTTAGACATTAGGAAAAATTTCTTCACGGAAAGGGTTGTCAGGCTCTGGGATGGGCTGCCCAGGGAGGTGGTCGAGTCCCCATCCCTGGAGGTATTTAAAAGACGGGTAGATGAGGTGCTTGGGGACATGGTGGGATATCAGGGTTAGGTTAACAGTTGGACTTGATGATCTTAAAGGTTTTTTCCAACCTAGACGATTCTATGATTCTATTCTATGATTCTATGAATTTGTCAGGCAGATGGACTGGATGATTGTTGTAAGTCCCTTCCAACTGAAATATTCTATTCTATTCTATTCTATTCTATTCTATTCTATTCTATTCTGTTCTGTTCTGTTCTGTTCTCTTTGCTGTCTGGACATAGGATGCCAGGGCCTAGCATGGGTGAGAGACCATCACAACCATCAGTTCTGACAGACTTCTCTAGGAAGAAAAGAGACTTTAACTGTATGGATGTGAGCTGTGCCAGGCCTTATAGCCCCAGACCCAGAGAAAGATCCCTTGGCCATTCTACAAATGAATATAGATATAGCTGTGAGGTTGGCAGAACGGTGAGAGGAAAATCACAGCTCTACAAATCTGCATTGTCCAGCTTAGCAGTTAATAAATTGAACACAAGAAAAAATTAAATTATAAGGAGCCAGAAAGAAAATTATATGAAGAGCACATAAACATCTCTGACTAGAAAGAATAGTAAACATGAACTATAGATGCAGATAATATTAAACTGATCTGCCATGTAAACAGTAATGAAAATGAATTGTAGCAGCTGTTGGTCCTGGGTGTTCCCTACACAGCTAAGCCAAATTTTAACTGAGTATTGGTTTACAGTCCAAGTACAAAGGATAACAGTTAAGTTTCAGTAATACAAGAGGTTAGAAAACATAGCTTTTCATCTCCTGAATATTTAGTAAAGGGTGCATTACTTTCCCTCCCAAAAGTAGGGTGAAAAGTAAAAGGGTTAAAAATTTATAGAGAAAGAAAGTTCGTGTGTGTGGGGACGGCACTAATCAAATTATTTCACATAGATAATCATAAAATATTTTATTTTTTATGTCAATAATGTCTTTCTTTAATATTTTTTACTAAACTTATGTTCAAAATGAAAAGTTATTGTCCATAAGAAAGCTGATTTGTCTGTTGATTTTCAGTTGAAACTTTTTTCCTCAATTAAAACATCTCTCATAATTTCCTACCAAAATATGCATTTCCATGACGTAATTTTTTTGCAGATAATTGTTTGGCCTACAATGTCCTAGCCAACTCTGCTAAAGCTCCTTGACTCAGTGCTACTGAAAGCTCAGTTTCAGCCAGAGTCAAGGCCAAATTAAGTCTCTTGACAAGAGTCTTTGTCAGATTACTACAGCTTTTTAGCATTGGCTAGATTTACAGTTATTTGAAAATCACCCTTTTCTCATGATATCTCAACATTTCTTCTTATTATCTTGGTCAGATAGGGAAGCTACTGCACCCTTAAAGGTCCTGCAGGAGTTGTACATTTTTCCAGTTCTTCATAACACAAATTTAAGTTTCTGACACTAGATATGCTTTTCTTTGCTAACTTCTAGGGAACACGTGAAGTAAGTAGTCACAGTTATTCCAGGGACTTGTGAACATACAGTTAAAAAGCACTTTTGTAGAGAGAAAACAGGGATGAGAGAGACCATATAGTTGTTTCTCTGTACCAACTCTGTCAGGCTGTCTACATAATAGCTTTCAGTTTTGTCTGATTTCTGTCTACTTGTTAACTGCATGTAAGCAAAAAAAAAAAATTAAAAAAATAATTTTGAACATGAATCTTTGAATGTTGGAGAAGTTTGCATTTGATGACAATCCAGCTATGATATCATTTTCTAATGAAATTCAGAAGATTCAGAGAAAAATTTCTCCAGATAGAATCTATTGGTAGCTCAACAATACCCAACAGATATAGCTACTTATCTTTTGACAATGCAAGGAGGTTTGAATATTGACTTTTTTTTTCCATTTGCATTCGTAAATTGAATAGATTATCAGCAAGAGGTTTCGGTTGAATATGAGGAAAAACTTCTTTACTTTGAGGGTGACAGAGCACTGGAACAGGCTGCCCAGGGGGGTTGTGGAGTCTCCTTCTCTGGAGATATTCAAAGCCTGCCTGGACAAAGTCCTGTGTAACATGCTCTAGGAGAACCTGCTTTAGCAGGGGGGTTGGACTACGTGATCTCCCAAGGTCCCTTCCAACCGTTGCGATTCTGTGATTCTGTGAATTCTGTATATAGTCATGGCAAACATTTTACATTTAAGCAGAAACACGCAGCTATATTTTTGCTGTCTATATGACAGATAATGTAACTCTTCTTTATTTTCAGTTCATTGTGTGGTTACCGTATGTTTGGTAAAGAGATTGCGGCTGGACAGCAGGAAGGCTTAGTGCTAGAAGGTCCTGGAGATGTAACCCATGCACACGTGGCATTTTTTCCTGCTTCCTATATTCAGGGTAAAGTGACATCTTTTGGAGAGCGGGTGAAATTGCTCATGTGCCCTCAGGGAAGCCACGTGCTGACCTAGGAAAAATATTTGAAGTGAAGTGCGCCAAGCAGAGAAAAGCAGTGGAGGAGTCCATAGCATAAGCAAAGTGGATGCTGAGAGAAGCAAGGGGCAGGAAATTAGGGCTCTGAGGCGGTGGAAAGCAGGAGTATTTTCTAGGGGCACCAAAAAGACTGCATTATGCTTGCTGCACCTAAGGAAACACCGGCTTTGGATGGACTGAGTGTAACACTAGGGGAGATGAAATGATCTTCAGTTACATAGTCAATATAGGGGAGATTTCCTTTCATCCTGTCTAATACAGCAGATCTAAGTTGCTTCTGTTATAAAGGTTCTAGTTTCTGTTGGAAAAGAGTGGAATAAAAAGTATGTGGCTGGTGTGTTCTGGACCTTCCCGATCCAATTCAAAGCTAACTAAGTCTAATCATAGTTAGCAAGAGCTGACATTTTAGGTCATTCAAATGAAACGGACTTTTCCTCAGCCAGGGTTTTTCTTTGCTTTGAGCTCTTGTTAGAAACAAATTAACTTTAAACATTAGTAAATCTTTTCCTCTCTGCTTTTAATCCAACCCCATGACGCTTATGGGAGAATCTGGCCTTTGTTCTCCGTTGTTCTGGCAACAGAAAACATATAAGCAAAAGGAGTAAACCCACATCACAAAATCTTCAAAATTCAAGTAGTCATATTTATGTGCAATTAATTTTTACACAAGTAGTGCTATATTGCACAACAGAGGAAATGCTCAAAACAACTTTTCCATCATGCATATTTAAAAGTTGCTGTAGCTTGAACCAGTACTCCGCTTCTGTTTTTGTTAGTAAATTGGATAAAGAATTGCATATAGTAACTGTCTAAAGCAATTTTAGGCCTTAATATTTGAGATGGATTCAGTCTTTACGTAGAAAATACCACAGAGAAATCTGAAAGGAACTCTGCACACCTATGCACATCTATTTACTTGGAGTAAACAACAAATTCTCATGTCTCAGAATCCCTTGATAACCTTGTTTATTGCTCTGCTAGGTCATTTGATGTAAATAATCACTCACACAATTTCTCCTTACTGAGATTGCTAGTAGCTAGTAGGCTTGAAGCTGTGGGCAGGAAGAATGGATGAAGCATCTGGTCCCTTGTCCCTCATAAGACTCTCAAATCAAAAAATTCTTGCTATATTTAAAGAGCCTGATGGATTGCCACTGTGCATTTGGATCAAAATAAATACTTTCATTCAAGGAGCATTTTTTTCCTATTAAAACATTTGTGTCTCAACTTCAGAATATCGGTTACTGGGGTACATTGCTATCATTTCAAGTTTCCATGTTTTTTTCCACTTCTGCTCTGTGAGGGATTTGCACTGCAGATGTAGGGTCTTCAGGGTACGTTGCCATATATTTGTGGTCCCTCTTCATTGAGGACTTTCAGAAGTGCCTCTATGTCATTTTGGAACTTATGAACATCAAGCACAGATGGAAAGTAAAGCAGCATCTACACTTCGGACCTGTACATCGCTGTTCTCCAAATGTCCAACCTGGTGGCCTTGGGGCAATCTATTAGTAAAATGCTACTTTTAATCTAGAAAAAGGGAACATCTTTGATAGCTGATTTGAACAGAAATATGAAATGTTTTCAGGTATATCAAAAAGCTTGAGAATAACATGGAGGATAGATTTTTCTTTGAATGAGGACAGTAGATTAACCTAAATGAGTCCCTAAATTATGGTTTATTTAAATATTTATTGCAAGGAAATAGCAATATCATGTTTGGATATCAAGTCCCCCCAAAATTAACAGGAGTGTTCTTATATGGATATATGCTTAGGAGGCAAAGAGAAAGCAGTGGAATTTTCAGTACTGCTGATGACTTGCACAGTATGACAAAGAGTTTGTCCTGAAAACTTCTAAATTAAACTTACTTACTAGGAAATTTTCCTATAGTATAAAGGAATAAAAAATAATTTCTATCCTATTAAAGAAGTAGAACTCAGACTATTGTGAACAATCACAAATAACTTTCAGCAGCCTTATATATCACTTTTTAAAAGAGATGAAGTTCCACTAGGTAAAAATGAAAGCTAGAAAGTGTGCAAAGAGACCTCAATCTGTTCTCTAAGTGGTAGCTGCACTCTAGATTCCTGATCAAATTGGTAGTTGCATTTGCTGGGTTTTTTCAGATTTTTCTTCTCCAGTCTGCTTTATGTTCTGTGAGGTAGATGTTCACTAAATATTTTGTAAGAATAGCTTAAGCAAGTTCTTCTACCCATTTTAATGTGGAAATTATATCTAATCTGCATATAAGTGAAAACATAACACATAACGAACCATATAAAATGGCCAACTTTTGCTTTTGTCTTTTGACTCAACCACTGTTTTGGTTCCTATTTGTACTGTATCCCAAGGGTGTCATTGACAATTATAATTTCTGCCTGTTTTCACACTCTAATTTTTAGTACAACATCAGAGAACAATGTAAACATTGCATTTAGGTTTTGGCAACAGAAAATAATTACAGGACATGTCATAAGTCAAGTGTCGAAAAATATGGTAGTGGTGCCACAAAAATAAACTTGTTAGTTTGTTGATTTTTTGGAGGGTTTTTTTTTTTCCCACAGAAATGACTGAAACACAGGGTAGAGATAGCTAAGCAAACTTTCAACTAGCATTTTTGGCTGCTGGTTGCAGTCTAACCATGACTGTATGAAATTTAGTCAAAAAACAGTTTGATTCATGAATCAGATCAGATCATTTGTGGCCCTGCCAGTCACAGGATATGCCATGGATAGGCTAACTGAAAATAAGCTAAAATAAGATCTTCTCTATATTTTCTACATTATAAGCACTAACAGTATTGTTGTGTAGACTCGCTTCATGCCATAAATTAAAATGAGGAAGGTTTTGACTATGTGATCTGCTTCATCCCACAGATGCTAGAAATGTACCTCTCTCTTGGGAGATACCACGTTTTACTCAGGTTGTACGCAGTTGTTTCCATGGTCCTTCTGCAGCTGTTAAGGTTTGAACCTCAATCATCTAACAAGTGTCAGGAGACAAATATGATATCTTGGAAATTACTTAAAAAGACAAACTTACAGACAGTCTAAAATATATGCAGGCACCAACAGCACAATTTGAAAGTCCTGTGAGAATGGATTTTGCATTTATGTGGGGGTTTTCTTTTTGAGTTCTGTGAGAAAACAAATACTGATGAAGAACACACCTATATATTTTTTAAAGACATATTGCAGTGTCCTGAAAGACCATTTCATATCTCTGGTACCCAAAAGGAAATTCTGACATGGAAATATCAGTCTGCATTCTTTATCCAGAGAAATTAAAAATACAAGAGGGAGGCAGCAATCTTAATGAAACAGAAAATTCAGAAAATATATTCAGCAATTCAGCAATGTTTGATTTCTGTTTGTCATGACATTGAAGCATGCTTGTCCAAAGTGCTGTGCTGCCTCACAGATGTTGCAGAACACTTGCCGTGGGGCTGTGTTCTCCTTTAGAAGCTGAATCCTTCCATCACTAGGTAGGAACGGTACACCCATGACACACTGGTGGTTCAGGCAGAAGAAAAAATATGAGTCATCTGGTGAGATACAGACAACTAAAGAAGTTTATTATAAAAGTAAGATAATAGCAAAATTCCTAAATGACACCTTCCTTAATTTATCGTAATGTGGTCTATCTATTCCCTGTAACTTTGCGTTCAGATCTCAACTACTCCCAAACAAAGCCCAGACTCCTCAAGGTACAGACAGGCTTCATATGGCTAACATTTCACTTCACCCCAGGAAAGCCAGGATCAGCTATTTTCAGAAACAAAGCCTGTAAAATTAGTTATTGGAGCATAGCTGAACGTTTGCCAGGTGTTCATGTCTGACTTGAGCAATTTGGCTTCGGATCTGGATGGGAGCACAGCCCGGACCATTAGCTGCAAACTGCAACTAGCAGAAAGCAGGGAGGTCACCCAAGAGGTGACTACAGCCCCAGAGGAAACAGGACTGATGCTTTTGCATTTATGTCTTGCAAATATAGATCACCTCAGTGTCACAGTGGGAGATCCTTTGAGAAGCCCCAGCACTGAGTGAAGATGCACTGCATCAGCCGCAGCTTGCACGAGTATTCCAGTCAGCAGCATGGCACAGAGGGGTTCATGTCAATCTACCTAAAACAAAGCAGTGTTACTTAGAAGGACACACAATTGTTAGTATATACAATCTCATTTTCTTCAATGTAAATTGCAGGTTGTTTATGCTCTCTTTAAACATGACTTTGGAAAGAATCTGGGGTATAATTTCTGCCCCCTTCTCCTGCCCAAGAAGCACATAAATATTTTGGTAAAAAAATCCAAAGACCATGTGTGTTGCTTTGTGATAGTGTGTGGGTTTTGTTTATAACTCCAATAAAAGTTATATATTTTTTGTTGTTGATAGTCCATGCTAGTAAAAGGGACATGACTAGGCAGCAGGGAGGATGGTTGCCTTTTTGTTTCACCTTGGCGTGGAGGAAAAGGAGACTACATGCTCCCTGGGGAGGAGCTGCATCTCATCACAGTGATAAAATTGGACTTGAATGCTCCTTTTTTTAAGCTCTATTTCCCCCTTGTTATTCTTGTTTTGAATGTGTAAGAAATTGGAGGTGTACTCTTTTTAGCTTGATGTTGTGAATTTCCTGCCAATGTCTTGTAGGCTAAGAGCAGTTCATGAAGCAGTGAATGAGAAACATTGGTCTAGTGGCAAACGGAATGTAAAGAAAATTGATTTACAACCTTTTCACTGCTGCTTAGATGCCATGTGGCCATGGTCCAGTCTCTCCATCTCCCTGTGAATCTTTTTCCTTTAATTTTGTCCTCTCGCCTTCTTGTTCATACATTTAGTAAACTGCTTATGGCTCCTATTGTGATTCTATGATGCTGAACAGGATTCACCTCTGATCTCAATTAGGACACCTGGGCACTACTCTAATACACCCAGTAGTGTGTGTCACTTGCAAGATGAAGTGTGTAGTTTTGCAGTCTAGCCTGGTAGTAGCTGGCATAATAAAGAAAAATGGCCATACTCTGTACAGCAAACGGTTTTTAGCACTAGCGCATAAGATGACAAGTAATCCAGACAGGCATTAGTATGGGCCATTTGTAAGTGATGGACAGTAGTGAAGTTTCAGTAGTGCCATAACAATTTTATGAAAGCCATTACAATGCATTATGGTATTGATCTGCATCGAAAAACTCAGCAAGATTCTTTAAAAGAATGACATCCCTATATTTTTATTCACATTTCCAACAAATAGTTCTACAATACTTCCTGAATTTATCCTTTATCATTTTACTAGTGACTCTGGATAGAGACTGATGATTTTTACGAATCTTCAACAATGATTTTGCTCTGGGTAAGGAGACAGATGTAGAAATATTTTTAAAGGTTTGAGTGTCAAGAAATATCTGAAATGAAATCATAATCCCTTGAAACTTCTCCTGTTTTCTTCAATGTGGTAAGGATTTTGTCTTGTGCTAGGAATACAAGTGGAAAATCTCTGGTAATTCAGATAGGTTAGTCATTCAGGGGTAGATCCACAGAAAATACAGAGTATGATTAAGAGTTGATTACATCCAGTATGTAGAAACTCAAAGCCTTTCTTCAGCTGTTGACTTCTGTTTTAGCATTTTGAAAAATTACAGTGCACTACATGTCTAATATCTTTTGAGGGAGGAAAGGGAGAGAATTAATGGCTTCAGGCCAAATCCATGCCATGGAAAGCAGTGCTCTGCACAGGTGCTCACACTTTGCCTAAACCACTTAGGCTGGAGTGTAGTAATAGAAAGCCTAACAATGTCTAACAAAACCTAAAAGTTAATGAAAAATCAATGGTCCTCTGACCATGTGTAACACATCAAAGCTCACCTGTTTGAAAAGATACTTCAGAGATAAATTAATTAATGAAAGGTTAATTCCGCCTTGTAAATGAATAGATACATAACATGGAATTTAGTGCAAGATCTCGAGCTTAGCATTAGGAGAAAAAATAACTAAAAAAAGATTCATAGCAACTTGAAATGAAGAAGGTATTCCAACATTTTATATACATTTTCCTTAAACTCTCAGTAGGGGGATGAGTAGTGCATTCAGTAAGGTTTATTAACCCCATGGATAAGATGTTCAAGAAGAAAGAGAACACAGTAAATAAATTAGTAAAATAATACAATAATAAATTATAAATAATTTATATACATAAATAATATATAAAAAGAAATAAAAATACAATTATAAAATTAGTAAGAAAAATAAAATAAAAAAATTTGTTACCTATTATAGGGTCTATTCTATGCGATTTAGGTGAATTGAGAGGATAGTCTACCTTCTGATGTTCATAACAGAATATATTTATTTTTATGGTTTAATATAAAATTGAATGAATGTGTTTCCTCCTTCTTTCCACCCTCACCCCACCCAAACTCAGGAAACTTTCTTTGGTTGTTGCAACATGTACATTTGGACATAGTGAGAGGAAAATTTCAGAATATATCATTAGTCAGGGGCAGCATATTACTGTATTGCCTAGAAGCAAACTGGTGAAAAACATAGCAATGGAAGTCACAGTACATTTACTTAGTGTCTATTTACTCCAGGAAATACATTACTTCTAGTAGCAGATTACTTGTCCCTTCATGTTTACTTATTTCTGATATCTGATACTATACAAGGAAACTAATTTTTTGCATATTTCTCATTGCCATTTCTTTATTCCCCTCCAGTGCAAATGGGAAGAACAAGAGTGTCTCCAAAGAGATTTCTCTACATCTCTTCTGTCCTATATTATGCCTTGCAGATAACCAAACTGGCAGGGAATTAAAAGCTTTCTATATTTCTTTACTCCCTAGAGTATATGGAAGAAAAGAGACAATCTTGCCTTTAAAAGATGACAACATTGTATGCATTTTCTAAACCACCTAGAGGATTCCACAGCAGGCATATACCAGAGACTAATGCAGAATTAAAAATGTCTTAAGTTCTTTACATTAAGAAGTTATAATTTTAATCTAACCCTAAGGATCCTGCCCCTAGTTATGGCTATAGAATTTTTAAAGGAATAGTTACACTGCAAAACCAGTAGATGATATTCCTTTTATTATTTAAAGCTTGGTTTACTGCAGTTTTAACACAGTATCTGTCTTCTATTTTCATTTTACAGTACAAGAGCTGCAACATAACAGAATATCAGTAAATACCAGGGCTTTTATGGGCATACATTATTTTTACAATATTGTACTTTTAATGTATGATACCTTTTTTTTCTCTAATCTCTTTTTTTCAGAGAACCACATACTGCTATACATACTAAGTAATGTATACATATTAAGTAATGTGCAGTGCTTAAAAATGAGACAGTAAGCATTCAGCTAATTGTTGCCTCTTGAATACTTTAGAATCCATTAATTGTAAACAGTCCTGTGTAACAAAGTTAGAAGAAATACTTTATTGGCCAGTGTCCAGCATACAGCACTGGAGGATTATTTCTATGCATAAAGGCAACATAAAATGATGTCTCAGTTTGAGAGTAATACATTACTCTTTTTGCTATCATAGGAAAAACAGTCCTCTCCTCACCCACTGCACCAAATATTTTTATGCATTCAGATTATTTTGAAAGTCTTGAGTTAGCTTTTGTTCCTGCTGGTATTGTACATGTTACTCTCTCTAGCTGACACTTCCTTTCTTTATTGGTAAACCATGAAAAATAATCATAAAATCTAACAGGAGTATGAAACTGTCTCATCTTCTTGATGAGTTTCAGTACCCTGCAATGAGGCTGTATAAAACTTACTTCCTTATTAAGTGGGCATATGATATCTACATTGCACCAAAGGATGGTCTGGGCTCAAACAGGCAGACTGTCTGCTGCCTTTCCATAAATTTGGTGGGTTCTTTGTAGGGGAAAAGCAAGAGGGATCTAAGAAATATTTTTAATGTGATTTTTCAGATATAAGCACTACAACTCTTTGGCAGTTAAGAATAACAAATAAAAATATTCTACCTCAGCATATCAAGCTTATCATTTGCACATTAAATGAGAAATGATCTATGTGTCTGCATCCCTAAAGCTGGATACCAGCAGTACTCCAGGAAGGAAAGGATCACACAAATGTATCTCCCACAGGTAACATTAAACTTTTTTTCCCCTTATTTTAAGGCAAGACTCCTTATTTTAGGGAACGATCCCTCAATCTTCCAATGCGCTTTCTAAAAGAGTAGCCTTTGGTTAAAATCATGATTCTACTATATAAAACTCTGTCCTTAGGACAGTCACAATAATCACATGCACGATGTTCTTGATGGCAAATATAACCTTTTATAGAGTCATTAAATATTTGTTTTAGTTTAACTCCAAGTAATACAATAAACCAAAGTAAAGATTGGTTTAACTGGGGCAGTAGATGCAGAGGATTAAGTCACCATGTCATCAGGTCAGATGGTGTGGTAGTGATACATGGAGTAGAAGCCAAACATGCTAGTTTGTACATGCTATTCATACTGACCTGTACTGAATTTGTATCTGTTCTGATTTAGAAGATTTGTTACACTTTGTCTAGGATGATTGCTAATAATGTATTTAACTCTTCAGTCTGATGCTGACTGAAGAGTAAGTAGGGGAATAAGGACACATACCTCTGTGAGAATAAGGCTACATGGGTGTAGACTGTAATTTCAGCACTCTTACACAGTGTGGCAGATAACAGTTCAAACCTCTGTATGTTTCTCACACTTTATATTAGTGTCCTATAATGTAAAGGACATTTCATTTTTCTTTTGGGGAAAAAATATTCACTTAGCAACAACATTCAGAATTAGAAATAATAAATGCAAGGAAAAAAAACACCAAGCAAAGATTTCTGGAGGATCTGAAAGTACTTATCTCAATACATCAACCTTGCCACTCTACTTGTCAAGGTTAGAATAATGCTTCTAAGTGTATCACAGAATCACAGAATCGCAAGGGTTGGAAGGGACCTCGTGAGATCGTCTAGTCCAACCCTCCTGCTAAAGCAGGTTCTCCTAGACCATGTTACCCAGGACTTCATCCAGGCGAGCTTTGAATATCTCCAGAGAAGGAGACTCCACAACCCCCCTGGGCAGCCTGTGCTTCTGTGTAGGCAGAAGATTTCTTGTCTTGCTGTGGTTGCATTTCTTGGCAATTCCACTAGGAATGCCCAGCACTGGAGACAGGGAACTAGTTCAGATGAACTATTGACCTGATCCAGTATGGAATACATATCTGTACACTCCCCACAGACTCTTTCCTTTGTAGCAATAACTTCACATCTTTTTTATAGCCCCAGATATGCTTATTTGGAGTTTGTATGATATAAATTCTTCAAAACTTTAGAGTAGACAAAGATATAGTTGATATGGAGAAGACTTTGTAAGAAAAGTGGAGTAAACATGACTAAGTTTCCTAGGCATTAGCATATTTGTATTAAAAAAAAAAAAACAGACTAAGAATTGCTGAGTTGCTTATTTGACTTCTGCCTCTTAATATCCTTAGATCAAAATATGGCAAAAAAAACCCCCAACCCCTCTTTAAAATTGTACTAATTAATGCTCTTTTCCATTTTTATGTGCACCAATGCAAAATAAGTAGATTGTATAACAAGGTCAAATGAAAGGATTGTCTCAGTTTTTTGTCCTTTCAAAACCATTTTTTGTGCTACGTTTTATCAAGAATTTCCACCATAATCCCTGACACAATTTCTATTTCCTGCTAAGCCTTTATTTCATGCTTGGATTGTCTTTTCTTACATGATACAACCATAACTTCATTAGCAGAGACCCAGCCCTACTCTGGTTATCTGTAACACTGTTATTAAGGTGATCTACTGTTTCAATCATCATGCAACTAATCTGCACTTACTTATCAAGTTCAGGTTGCTTTGATTTTTGTACTTGGACTGGTATTTGGTGCATCATACATGTGACTTAGAACTCAGTCCTGTAAATCATCCTGAGAAGATGGGATACCAGGAGCGGAATTCAACTCTTCAGCCATTACTTCTCTCTGTATCTGATGCAGAAATAACAATATTCACACTGAAATTATCTACTATGCAAGGTTCTCTTTGCAGTTAAATTTTCCTCCCAAATTTTAGCAGGACTTATAGCCATTGGAAATTGAGTTGGCTTTTGTTTATTTGTTTGTTTGTTTGTTTGTTTTTCCTGCTTGTTTGTTTGTGGCTTTTTTAAAATTAACTAATACACATAACCTCTAAACCATTGTATTCTAAGAAACAACTTTTTGCTCCTCGCCCCTCCCTCCTCTGCGTAGAAAAATTGCCAGTCACGAAGACCACTTACACAAGGACTTTTTTGCAATGACTTTGATTTCCTTCAAAAAGCAAATTCTTTTTAGACTCAGTAATTCAGACCCTTGGTATTCAAGCTGTTCTCTCTCATTCTTCCCCCACCTTTCTTCCCCCCCTTGCTTCTCTCTTGATTTAAACCTGTGGACAAAGATCTCACAGATTTCTTTGTCACCTCCTGAGTCTAATTATGAGAGTGAAGGTATTTCTTTTCATCTGCCAGTGTAGACAGCCATTTTCCAAAATTTCCTCTAGAGGTCAATGAAAACCCTTTCCTTTACTGAAGTAGAAATCAAAGACTGTTATGCAGCTGGCTAGCCTGGTCTTTTATTATGTGAAGTACTCACTTATCACTATTCATAATTTTTGTATTGCACAATATGACATACAATGTGATAATGCATGAGACATTCATCTTTTTGCATTTTTTTTCCCTCGTAAAATGCTTACCCTGATGCCTTTATGCGAAATGATAAATGTTATCAAATACGATGACATGGAAAAATACTGTAACTGATTTTAATTTAAAAACACATCTCCAATTTCTCTGCTATACTCTTAAACTCTCTATGTGTTTTTAATTATGCTTAGTGATGCAGTATTCTTTAGTCCACAGATTCTGTAATGTATATTTCTACAGTTAGGCTGGCTCACTGAGGGAAGATGACCCATTTAAGAAAAAGAAAACAAATGGGGGAAAAAATAAAAAAAAGCTTTGAGCAAATCTTTCTAGTGAAACATTTTGCTACACTTTTACTTCATGATTAACGTCAAGTTCAGAAGTGGTTATATTAACATACCCTAAATGAAACTCAGAAAAAAATCTCTAAGTTATATGCATAAAGGGCTTCTAGCACAGCTCTTTGGGTAAAGCAACTTAGATACTGCTTAGTTCACTTTTTCAGACTGAAGGGAGAATTTGAAAATATTTTCCTGCAGATTTTTCATTTTCCACATCACTTCCTGTATTTTGGTGCTCCTTTTGGTGGCCTGTAGGTTGATTTATTAATTTGGTGTGTAAAAGCTGAGGAAAAGTGTTTACTGTGCATCTGTCCAGTAGCTCAGACTTAAAGTGTCACTGATGGATATTTATGCCTCTATGCGAGCCCATAGGAACAAGACTTGTTATACAGGCTTTGATGTCAGCTTTAGGGACAAACCCAGCAAAGGACTCAGCCCAAAACATTTTTCTATTTATTACATGAATGTGTTTCTGTATATGTGATCATATGTGCACGCACAACCCTTCATATTTGCCTTCCGGGTGGCAATGAAAGAGGAGGATGCAGAACCCCACTGTATTGACAGAGGGCTGCTGAAATCTTATTGCATGACCCCTGCGTGGTTGGTACCAGGCGTAACAGAGGCACTTTGTATAGACAGATCACAGCCCATGCCTGTCACTGTGCAGCAAAGAGAGCTGGCAAGTTACTTAATCTACAATTCTTGACACCAGTTTGTAGATCAGTGACCTAAAAGATTGCAGTACTGAGAGAACTGTTATGGTCTGTTGTGCACTAAATCTAGCTGAAAAATTCATGACATTCTCAATTACATAAATAAGTGTGTACCTACATCAAGTGTCTTTTAACAAGATGAAACCATTCCTAAGTTTTTCAAAGTGGAAAAATCAATTCTTCTAGATTAAGACAATAATTTGAGAAGTTATAACATATCTTAGTATTATGTGAGCTGAAGAATTTTCTTGCAATAGGGCATTTTTTTGTCTCATCACCTTGAGAAGAGGCTTCTTTTTAGTTTAAGTATTTTAACATATTCCATTATTAAATGGCATTTTATTAAACAATATTTGCTGAGTTGACGTGCTTTTCAATTAATAATCTGAAAGGACTTTACAATTTTAATTTGGCTTCTAAGTCATGCTTGTGATCTCAAGAATCATTTGGTGGACTTGGCAGTATTAGGTTCGCAGTTCAATTTTCCAGCCTAAATGATTCTATGATTCTGTGATTCTAATAAGTCTATTTTTAAAATTAATAAATCAAATGTTTCCCTAGTTGGAAAATGGTTTTATTTTTCTAGGATTTTTTTTTTTTAACTGAAAAATGAAAATACCCACACCTTTTGTTAAGGTTATTGTGAAACATAAAAAACAATGAAGCAAAAAAAAAAAAGGGAATAATGGTTTGTTGCTTTGAGGGTTTGAAATACAGATAGTGCAGATCTCCATTTTCTCCCACCAAAGTGACAGAGGGCAAGTAGTAGTCTTACCAAGTTTAATTTTGAAAGAGATTTCACAGCACTAGAATGCTCCTAAAATAAATGTACTATAGAGCATGAAAACTTCATGATCAGCAGTAGGTGGGTTCCCCAAATAGACTAATTTTTTCCATGACATGGTACCTGTTGCTGAACAAAAACTGCAGAGAGATTATGTGGCTTTGGTATACATGGAGGCTGAATACTGTTTGATCAGTTAACAGAACTTAACTTTTTCTGCTTCTGGTTGCTTTTATGTGATCCATTATAATAAAAAGGTTTTCTGATGTATCTGAAGTCAAGTTCAATCACTGTGGCATTGCAGTATCTGTGAAAGCGTAGTCTTTTCCATTTACAGGCACACATAGCAAGTACATGCAGAGATAAGTAAAAGAGACTATCCTTTCTAAATACATGCTTGTATGGGAAAATAAAAGAAAATGGCATGGGAGACAAGCCTAAGGATTCAAAGCAAGAAATCGTCTGTGCTGCAATGAGCTGGGATTTCACAAGATACCAGTGTAAGAGAATTTGCTGTAATAAAATACCTGATTACCACACTGCAGTCATAGATTTTCCTCCATGAAGTAAAGAAGCAACTTGCTGAGGTGCTGCGAAGAAATATACGTGCTCCCTATAGACTTTCTTGCTGTGTGCTGTTGAAATGTCTGAGCACCAAATAGTATGCTCTTACAGTATTGGACAGATGCAACAGCTCAAGTTCTGGACTATTATAGCCATGTCAGCACAGCCCTGCAAAGCCTGAGCTCAATAGTCCTGGCCTAGTTCTTCATAGACACTCACATCAATCCAGCTCACTTTGCATTTGCACCAAAGCTGCTGCCATGCAGACTGCCTTGCATATCTGTACCATGCTTCCAAACATTTCTGGTTTAATTTGTAGAGAGACAGTGGTATATAGTGGTCTGTAAGATTGAAATTGCTATTGGCATATTGTAAATATTTTACTTAAGCTTAAAATTATTTGGATCTACAGTGCTAATGGAAAATAATTAATATATAGGTTTGGTGCAAGCCTCTGATTCTCGATTTGTTCACACAGACCAGCTGAGTATCTCTGCACATGCAGAGTCAGCACACCCCAGGGTGCAACATAACATTTGCCTTCTGCGTTTTCCACTCTTTTGTGGCTGAGACGCAGCTACTGCAGCAGTCTCAATGAAAAAATATTGGAGAGATGCTGATATGCCCAGCATGCAATTTCTTTCTGTACTGTTCTGGACAGAAAGCTGTACTTTCCCCAGTCCCTTCGACACACAGAGCAATGAAGGATGATATTGACAAACAGGCACTGTGCTCGAGATTGAAAGCACTATCCAGACGGCAGAAATAGCTTCGCATAGGCAGAAAAATAGTGAGTCTCCTAGCCCTAAATGAAACATTGATCATAAGTGGCTTATATTGATCCCCTTCTGATGCCAAGAAGTCCACAAGCTCACAGAGCTGGAATAAATATGTACTTTACTGCAAGTGATTCCTTCTTCACGTGGCTTAAATGGTGATTTGCATTCAGGCAAGCTTTGAATGCTTCTAAGAGCCATCGCTCTGCACAGTGCCTGTGCATTGCAGATCTTTCTCCCCTCTGCCTGGGTGACTTCAGCCTTTTCTTGGCTTCTTTGAAATTCAGGATGATATAAAGAAGAAGTGTGGAATCAGAACAGGATCCCACTGTGAACTGGGTTCCAGTATGTGAAGAAAGACCTTGCTCTTCCCTCCTAGGAATAATGGAGTAGCAGCAATGTGTTTGTGTCTCTGATATTCCCTTATGAGTTATTCCATTGAGCACAGTTCAACACTGTTATTTCAAAATAGAGTCATAGTTATTTATCTGTGACTACAGGAATGACCCTGAGCAAGAATAAGCATTTTCATTACACATCCACCCCCAAGAAGTTTTCCAGCCTCCCTCAATTGTTAAAAATAAATCAGAACTCTGCTGGGTCTCAAAAGACCTTTCTAGAAACAGGAAAGTGTTGTCTGCACACAGACCCTTTTAGTACGGGAAATCTGAGGAGTGCCACTGTGTGATGAAAAGTACTAGGATGAGATTTTATTTCTGTTGTTAACCTGAGTAACTAATACAATCAAACTCTCAAGAAGCATCTGTGCTTAGTCAAAAAACAGAACACCACACATACATATGAACTAAAGGTAGTTTGGCTTTCTTCTTTTTTTTTGTGTAAAAATAAACAATGCCTTTGAAGACAGCAGAGTGATACAGATTTACCCCTGCTGACAGTGTGCCCTCATGTGAATAGACTCTATTTGGCACGCCATGGGTATGTGTAAATTGAAGGACCCAGGAACATTTTCCTGTTCTCAGAATGGATACACGCACCTGCTGTTTCTGGCTTGCACATCAGGATCAGACTTGTGTGTGTACACATACTACTTCCTTCAGGAGAAAGGCAGGCAGGGAGCATGGGTCAGGCTAAAACATACAATTTCTTTTATGTTCAGAAGGGTGTCTAGTCTGGATTATTAAGAGATCAGGATGCTGTATAACAGAGTGGAACATACCTTGTTATAACTGGTATGATGGCCACCTGCACTTTCTTTGGAGCTTAGAAGTTACCTGAAAATTTCTTTTTGTACAAATAAAGCTACAATATAATATGACAGTGAAGCAGCCCACAAAAAAAACCCCAAAAACCAAACACCAAACACCCAACCAAACTCCAGCCGTGTTTTTTGCAGACATTGGTTGATTAAGTGAATATGAAAAGTTAACCTGGTTGAGTTCCTGAGACAGATGTCATAATAGATAGGTATGTATCTTCAAGTTAAAACTCTGTATTCTTGATTAAAGATGTACTAGCCATCATATGGCTCAGTAGCTACACAACATCATCATCCTAGAAAGTCAGTAAGGCATTCATGCTAGAAATGGTCTCACAGCAGGGGAAACAGCAAGGGTATGTTGTTCTGGAATAACTGCCACAGCATCGCCTTCAGCAATAGAGAGAGCACAGGCTTTGCTGCTCTAGGTCACTCCCCACAATGTGTTACAACAGATGTTTTGTTACTCCATAGTGAAAAAAAAAATGATAAGAGGACAATTTTTGCAAGAATTGCCTTCTCTAGCTTTGAAAGCAAACCAGTTTTAGAAAAGGGAGCCTGAAAACTTGCAACAAGGCAAAACAGCTGCCACGTTGAAGAACTAACAACAAATCAAGTCAAATGTGCTCTACATCCTTACTGCTAATAATATGACTGCTGAGGAAACACATGTACAACAGCCATGGAACTAAACTTTGCTAATTCATTCAGCAGAAATGCTTTATTCTTTGTCAGGGTGGGGTTTTGGGGCCAGTAGCATGACAAAGAGGCTGATGGAAGACAGATGTGTTGACAGAAGGGCTCTATATCAGCCATTTTGAAATGCTATTTCTGCATTTTGGAGGACAGAATCCTCAAGCAGCTTCAGTGTTTATGGATAATTTACAAAGAAATGGAGTTTAGATCATCAAGCCAGAGAACAGAACTAATACTGAGAGTCTTCAAAGAAGCCATATAGTATGATTAGGAAAATAAAAGCTTCAGATCCCTTGAAACATAAAGCAGGCACTAGCATTCAGTCACAGAAACTCACTTCTCAACTGGGTGCACCAAACAGGTTTAAACAGATCACTCTCTGTGAGTAAACAGTCAACTAGGGCATAAGGGTAAATTAAAAATATTCATTATTAATGAAGGCAAAAGTAGAAATACATCATTAAACTGATTATAATTAATACAATGCAATATTTGTCCCAGAATTGCTGCTAATGTTTTTTCCTTTTTTATTATTCCAAATAATGCTGGCATATCTCACTGCAGTGAGTACAGAAGATGTTTTGACTTTGTAGACATTAGTTTAGCCTTCTAACCAGTGTAACTAATGACAGATTTTGGTATGACTCTACACTGCTTATGCTGTTTTATTCTGTTCCAGTTAGTTTATTCAGAAGCATTTTGGGGGCCAACAGAAATAACAAGCTCATTTTTGAAACTTTAAAAGCTTCTAGCATTACAGAGAATGAATTGGTTTCTCTTACTTCTTGTGATCTTCATTAATTATGTTCAATATATTTTAGTTGCAAACAGAGTAAGTAGAATCTCTGCAAAGCTTTTCCTGTATGCATTTGAACAAAAGCAAATAAATACATGGGCTGATCAGCAGAATCTGCTGAAGCTGTTTTTACAGTCTGCATGCTGCTGAAGCAGTGTGGAGGGGGCTGAGTTCAGAGCAAACAATTCTAATGGTATAGTTTTATGCCTGGAATTCTGTTCAAAGTAAAAAAATTAGTAGTGCATCTAATCTGAACACCTATATGAGAAAAGCCATAGAATTTCATCAAGTTATTTCTTAAGTTCATAATTTACTAAGGGGAATAGGTTAGACCCTTATTAAAGGCTCATTCACATGAATAGGTATATGTATAATGAATCCAGTGAAGCTCTTCGTATATTGAATTATTTGTGTGAAGAAGTTTTGGAACTCTTTCTCCATGAATGCACTGCACCCCACTGAGAGATGCTCCCTATTCACAGGGGAGCCACTGTTGACGCACACTGGAGACTTGGCAGTTCCATTTTGACGCCTGTCTCTCTGCAATTCGCAAGATATTGTGGTTGCTGAAGACCACTTTGAGCTTAGGGAAACCAATTCACATAGTTTTACCTTATTACTTAAGTACAGACGGTGTCTTTTCTATTTGACCAATGGAAATTTTAAAAGTAGGAGTAAAATAATTAACCAATAGTAGATGACAAGATGAAGAAGTGCTCAAAGATGTCTGTTTTGTGGATGGTTTCAATGCATCTTTTAATTTTCACATTTGTTGCCTAGAAACTATAAAGTCAAGCACATTATTATTGCTTATATAAATAAATCTTCTAGACTAATTCTTGCCTTCTTCATGCCATGCTAGAAGCATCCTGAAAATCATTAAATGGTTCACATAATGTGAATGTGACATCTACATGACACAGAACAGCTGTAATGCCTGTTCCAAAACAGATTGGCTGAGCATTGTTACCTTGTACTGGGTCTGCCTGGGATGGAGTTAACTTTTTACATAGCAGTCTGTAAGGTGCTATGTTCTGGGTTGGACATCAAACAATGCTGATGACACACCAATGCTTTGGTCAGTGTTGAGCAGTGCTCACATAGCATGAAGGTTTTCTCCCCATTCTGCCCCCTCCTCCCCCCAGCAAGTAGGGTGGGTGTGGGCAAGAGACTGGGAGGTGACAAGGCTGGGACAGCTGACTCAAATTAACCAAAAGGACATTTTATACCATATGACATCATAATCAGCAATAAGAACTGGGGTAGAGGAAGAACAAGAGCGTGGAAGGGTTGGGTTTGAAGGTGGTGGCTGTTTAAACACTGGCTGAACTTCAGTCTGCCTGTGGGAGGTGGTGAGCAATTTCATTTGCTTTGCTTGTTTTTTGGCTTTTATTGTTGTTCTTTCTCCATCCTGCTGGGGATGGGAGTAAAAGAGTGGCTGTGTGGGTAGCTGCTGCTGGGGTAAACCCACAACATACATGTAACATGAAAAAAAATGTGCTGGTGGTGTGTGTGTGTGTTTGTGTGTGTGTGTACCAGAGAAAGGAAGGAGGAATGGAATCCTATTTTTCTGATATAAAACAAGCAAGCAGGGTTCCTAGATCTGGAGGTAGTGAAAGGTAGAAAAGGTGGTGAAAAAGCACATTCTGTCTTTTGTCTGCAAGAAAAATTTATGTTCAGTTCATTACTGGACACTTTGATTCCTATGCTTCTTGAAGGTCTCTTTTTTACTATAGATTTTTTTTTCCTAGCATATTATTAGAATTCCCTTGGAATTTGGCTAGTCTAAACAATTGTAGCCCTAAAAGAGCCAAAGTATGAATGTGTTCACCTTACTGTATCTTTTTTTCTTCTAGTTAATTCATATTATTAATAGATGCTATATTTTCTTCCTTTTTTTTTATTACTGAGGGATGCACATTCCCATATATATCTTGATAAAAACCATGTAGCCTTAATTTGAAATCCTTAGTATAAATTATTACATGAAATACTGTGCATTTGAGTAAAATGGTCACAATACTTCTATTGTCAAAGAGAAATAATTCACGGAACATTTAAAAGACTCAAAAGCAGAAAAGTAACCCAGAGTTAAGTTCCTGGGAGTCAGATAATTCCATGCTTACTCCCCTTGAATTGTTTCTTAACTCTAGTATTAAAGATCTACTCAATATGAAAAAGGTATTAGAGCATCTGGCCACACAATTATTTTTTATAAAATTTTAATCATACCACTTGTTTTATTTCAAGATTCAGCAAACTCTGAACATTAGATTTTAAAGAATAGATTATTTTATTTCTTACTTGATCTAAATTGGAATTATATTATGCCCTAGGAAAAATTGAAATATAGCTTCCCTCCATCCTCCCCCCAGCCTCCAACTCTCTTATTGCACAGCTTGTTAAAGAATGTACTGACAAACAATAAACTTTACTTTTCCCAGGTCCCCCTAGGCAAATTCATGTCTGTGCAGTCCTTGAAGAGGCACATGTTGGTGGTACATGGTGTTACACCATCCTGCTTTAGGGGGGAAATGGCTGCTTTCAGGATGCCTGCAGGATCCCAGCAAGAGATGCTGCCTCGTGCCAAGGCAAGATACAGAGAGTCAGCTGTCCCCGCTGCGTTTCTCCAAACATGGCAAAGCAGGCTGCCTCTTGCAAATGCAGAAGATCCCTGGCAGACACAAGCTCAACAGACACCAGGAGGCCCTGCCTTTCCCAGCACAAATATCACAGTCTTGATGCTGCACCTCTTTCCTATTATCAGATGTGAAATCGGGCTTTGCCCATACACCTTTTCCCCCACTGACGTATTGTAGCTGCGGTAGCTGCACATGCATTTCTTTTCCCCTTTCCCTCATCCCACCACACACCTTTTGCTGTGCAATGAATAAACAACATTTGAAAGATTAATAACAGAATAATTAATTGTAAATGTTAGAGCTTGCCTTTGCAAATGCATCACTTTCAGCTTAGTTGCTAAATTTTCCTTCACAAACAAAAAGTTATATAATGAGATTATTAAGTTTATATTCAGCTGGTTCTAGTGATCATATTTTCTGGCACAAAAAATTAAAGCTTTGGCTTGTCATAACCATCAATGAGAAAGGCTTTTATTTTAATTAGTGCTGTTGCATCTTGTCTACATCTACATATTTATTCTTGGGGATATGTGATCATTAAATACATCTGAACTGAAACTTAATGATCATTCTCCAAAACAGATTTTTAAATTTGACTGAATATTGTGTTTTCCTGAGAAACAGAAATATCAAAATGTATACCTGTGACAATCTGCTGGTATACCAGTACTACTTATATCAGTCTTTGCTTGAAGAATATTGACACATGTGAGAAGAAAGGCATAAGAAAGAGTAAGCAGTAGCCAAGCTGTCTTGTATTCTATTTCATTGCACATCTATTAGCATATTTTACAAGCATCAAAACCAAGATGAGTACAGCATAAAGCTATAGATCTACCAAAGTGCAAAGTACAGCATAAAACTGTATATCTATCAAAGTGTAAAGTAAGGTGATAGTGTCATTACTTTATTTGGGAATTATTCATTGGAAAATCACATTTGTGCTGCCTGTCACATAATCAGGCAATGCCTACTGGCTTTCTACCTCCATGAGCCCCTCAGATTCATCTAGACAAAAGCATTATGTTCTCCAATGGCATTTCACAATACATCTCTTCTTTGAGTGTGATTTGAAATCATTGAAGACAATTAAGTAACATAATCACTTACAGTAATGTGATGTCAATTAGATCTTGGCAAGGTAGAAAATGTAGTGATACTAGATATGTCAAGAAGATGAGAACAAAACACAACCCAGATTTACAGAAATTAAAAAAATAAGGTCATCCACTGATCACAATTTGTAATGCAAAAATTATGTAATGCAAATAAAATGCCTACCTGTTGTCACCCACAGACAGACACACCTTAACCTTAGCACTGTACAGCAATTTTATTCCAAGTTACTTGACTCATATTCACAAAAATTATCCTATTTATATTACAGGCATATGTATTTCCACTGATCTCAATGGGACGCTCTCCTAAGCATGATAAATCACACAGCTGTACTTACTCATCACAATTTTTAATTAACCAGATTTTCATAATTTATTTTTCATTAATTAATTAAATTAATGAGATTAAAAAATTCTGAAGGATGTACACAATCTTAAATTAGACATTAATGGCAATTAAAGATTATAGATTAGAACAGGCAAAGTCATACAAATGTTTCTAACAAAGGATATGAAACTAAAGTAGTAACAAATTAAACTGATAAATCAAATTAGTATTATCTCACAGCGAAACATTTTATCTATACTAATCTCTTCTCTGGAAGGTGATTTTATTATCAGCACAGAACATTAACTCTTAATAAAGGCCTTATCAATCTACTGATCGGGATTTATTTTGATCAAAATATGGTACAATATATGGTAGTCACAGGTATTTCTAAACTAAGAAATTTTGACAGATTTGTTACTGAAATAGAAAGTCAAATTTTCCATCTAGGTCATGATAATTCATAAAAATATACCTTTTTTCAAAAAGGAGTGTCAGTGTAAAACCTTGCCTTGCAAAAGACAATGACATTGGCTGAGTTCAGGTTTTCAGCCATGCTTTAAAAGCAGTATGACAAGAGTCACAGACAACTGCATTGTGTGTTTTCTGCTACATTTGTCATATTTTTATTATTTCTTCCCCGTACCCGGACCTTCTTCCTCAGTTTTAATGTGAATTCCACCTGCTCTACCTTCCTCTCCTCATATACAAGGGGGGGGAAAGATCCAGCAATTCTGCTATTTCTGCTTCTCCTCAAGCTGTCAGAAGTAAAAGTTGGCTATGAAGTCTCTTACAAACTTGAATTCTCCCAGTGGGACTTTATGTTATCAAGGCCTTGCATGGTATATGTGTTGAAGAGAAAGATGTTACCTAGCTACCTCTGTCATGCAGGGCTCACTTTTATGTCCCACTTACTAAGTGGAACATCTGTGAGGAAAAAAAGTTTGGGAAACCCTGCTTCAGAAGACAGTTAGGCAAGCTGAAGAAATGGTTCCAAATAAGTACAATGCAATTCAGAAAAGGAAAGACACAAAATGTTATGCTTGCCTTAGTTAAGTTGAAGGATGGAGTGAGTAGGCAGCAGCTCTGTTGAAAAGTGTTTCTTAAATACTGTGGATGTGAGCCTCTGTGGGAGTCTGTGAAAGCAGTGGGATGCACCCTTTTCCTTGGTGATGCCTTAGCAGAGGTATTAAGTCCAGTTCTGTGTACCTTCCCATAAGAAATATAAGGAGCAGTATGGGAGACAGAATTAATAAATTACTTCTGAGAAAAAGTGAAAGCTCTGGGTTTTTGAAGTATAGATCAGTAAAGAATTAAATATTCCACATAAAAGAATGGGGGAATAATCTATTATCAGGGTTCACTGGGAATGAAAGGAGAAGTCAGGAATGCAATGCAGAGCAGAAGATATTCATATTTCTACTATAAAACACTAAAATAGATTGCTTACAAGGGTTATCAACTTTAGAAGGTTGTTTAAGAACAGTTACACAAACAGGTGTTAGAAAAGGACTAGGCATAACTTGCCTTGCCTGGGGATAGGTGCAGGGGTTATATCAAGTCTTGCCATCGCTACTGGCTGTTTTTTATGATCTCTAAGAAGAAAAGGCCAAGGCCAAATGAATTAATGAGTAAACTAAATGTAGGTCAGGTATAGGGTTTTTTTTACCTCAGTCTGGAAGTTAAGGTACGTGGATATTTTGGAAATGAAATCCTTAAAGGCCTTTAGAAATACCTGGAGAGAAATAGTAGAAGAAACCATTAATGTAGTTGTACTTAGGACATGCAGTAACTGTGCAAGAAAGAAGTAGGTAAACCCAACCCTTAGGAAGCTCAGTTATCAGTGAAATGGGAATTGCCAGTCTCTAAGTGCTCTTCTCAAGAGGAGTCTCAGACTCTTATGGAGATAATCAACTGAAGTTATGAATGTAGCTCACATACATGAATGTTTATTAGCCTCCAGTATGGACATGGTCATTCATTAGTAAAATGAATCTAAATTGGGTTTAGTTAATTTTTGAGGGAGAAAAGAAAAGCATATTAACTTGAAGCCTTAGCTGCTTTGACATAGCCTTCCTGGGCCTTTCTGCTTAAGGAAGTCTTGCGTATGAAACGAATGCTCAGCTGAGAACAGAAAGAGACTGCTGGCTACTCTACCTGAGATAGTAGGGAAAGACTGCTGTGAGGTACCTGCATTTTTTGGTTTCCATGTAGGACCATTTGGCAAGAAAGGGGAAGAAGAGACAGAAGAGACAGAGAAATTTCTTATTGAAGATTTTTGTCAGATTTCTTCTTTTGACATCAGTAGATTCAGGATTAATTATATTAAAATAAAAGCAAACAGACTATGCTAAACTCCCCTGCCAAAACCACAGAAATGATTTTCTCTTTTCTTTTCTTTTCTTTTCTTTTCTTTTCTTTTCTTTTCTTTTCTTTTCTTTTCTTTTCTTTTCTTTTCTTTTCTTTTCTTTTCTTTTCTTTTCTTTTCTTTTCTTTTCTTTTCTTTTCTTTCTTTTCTTTTTCTTTTCTTTTTTTCTCTTTTCTTTTTTCTTTTCTTTTTTATTTTCTTTTTTTTCTTTTCTTTTTCTTTTCTTTTCTTTTCCATATAGCTAGTATTAGTACTAATCCAGAAATACAAAAAAAATAGAAAAAGTATAACTTGAGGCAATCCATCTGTTAATATGATTCACCTAAAAGAAAAAAAAAAAAGAAAAATATAAAAGTGTGGCAGGCATGAAAAGAGGAAGAAGTGAAGAAAATGAGAATTCCATTCTTCCACTCTGTCTTGAAGTGTTGTTTTTTTTCTCTCTACAAAGTCCATTATCTTATACTGCATTAAAATAATTGAGAATATTCATAAATACTAACCTTGCTCCTTCAGTAAGAAGCTCCCCCAAATGTGTTACGGGCCACAAAATTTAGGATTCTGCTTGAATTAACCTCTAATGAAGCTAATATGATTCAGTGATTACAGAGAGAGTATGGGGATTTTAACCCAAAAATTAACCTTTGTGAATAGACTGTGTGAGTCATTCCAGTAGACATGTGTAACTAAACATTAACAGACTATCTTTTCTATTAAAACACTAGTGGGAGATAAATAACTAATGGTTAGGGCACCTACTTTTTTAGTCCTGGTACCACAGTCCAAGGTATTGTAGTTCATAATACATATGGACTGTGTACAAAGTCCTAGGTGGCCGTTTGGTACAGTTGATGATTACACTGTGCCTTGTAATTCAAACTGGAGAAAGGTTTTTTTTATATGTTGTCGTTGTAGAGTTTGTATTTTTTTTTAATATTTTACACAAAAGGTTCTGATTCATTTTAAGTAGATTGCAATACAAATGTTTATTCCCAGATGTCCTGGTTTCGGCTGGGATAGAGTTAATTTTCTTCATAGTAGCTAGCATAGTGCTGTGGTTTGGATTTAGTACTACAAGAATGTTGATAACACACTGATGTTTTTAGTTGTTGTCAAGTAGTGCTTAGACTACTCAAGGGCTTTTTGAGCTTCTCCTGCTTGGCCAGGTGCATAACAAGCTGGGAGGGAGCACAGCTAGGACAGCTAACCCAAACTGACCAAAGAGCTATTCCATACCATACAATGTCATGCTCAGGGGGAGTTTGTCAGTTGGTTGCGGGGAGAGTCATTGCAGCTCAGGGAGTGACCGTGGCTCGGGGAGTGATCACTGCTCGGGACGGGCTGGGCATCGGTCAGTGGGTGGTGAGCAATTGCATTGTGCATCATTTGTTTTGTATATTCTGTATATTCTGTTACCATTCTCATTATTACTATTATCATTATTTTCTCTTATTAAACTGTCTCTATCTCAGCCACGGCTCTAACCTTTTTTTTCCTTCCCGATTCTCCCCCCCACCCCACTGAGGGAGGGGAGAGTGAGTGAGTGGCTGCGTTGTGCTTAGTTGCCAGCTGTGTTAAACCACGACACCAGAATAGATTAATTGTACTGCAGGGCAAATAGGTCTTGAGAAGCCAAACTCTTCATGGGCTGAGGGAAAGGGAGATGCACCAGTTCTGCCTGTGCTGGGCTTGGTGTCAGCTGAGATGTGCCAGCAGTCACAGGATGGGTCAAGAACAATGTTAAATGCATCCTTTGTCCACCAATCCCCTTGTTTACTACAAAAGTTGGAATTTCTAATAAAGATTCTCTACAGCACACAAAAACCTCCAATAGGCACTGAAGTGGTCCCCTCCAAGCATTCCTGCAAGAGCTCCGTTAGCTGACTTTGGAGGCACTCTTCCATGGCCCTGAATTTTGATGCCTGCTTTCTAGCAATGATTTGGTGGTGGTTTTTCTGCCATTCTTTGTTTCTTCTGCATAGGCTTCATGTTTGTGTAGTTGCTTTCCTTTCATTGATTTTGCTGTAGAGCAAAGTCTGTGTTTACATTTCTGCAGATATACACATGCACACATAAAAATCAAAACCCATAGAAAAAATGAAATTGCAATAAAGAAAAAGCAATCACTTTCTAGGGAAAATGTCTATCTACACAGTGAGATCAGCTTTTCAAGGAAAAACAATAGATTTATTTTTCTGTTAACCACAGTTAATTGAGAATAAGTATTTTATAGGTTCATTGCTGATAAAGTTAGAGACAAAGAAAAAATATGTGTGCAATCAACTCCTAATTCTCCAAATTGCTGTGGAAAATATTGTTGATGTGGGAAGATTTGGCTCACATTTTTGCAATGCTGGAGAAATGATGGCATGTATACTAATATTTATTTCCATTGCTAAAGGTGATAACATAGGGTAGAAATTACACATTTTAATTTTTATTCTTTATTTTAATGACAAAGCAACACAGAAAACCAAAAAAAAACCAGTTTAAAAAGAATACTATTAAAATTATCATGGTTGTTTTTCATATAAATTAAAATCTTATTAACACCATGGTCTCTGTCAAAGCTTGTATCTCTCTGTGTAATGGTTGACTATTGTTGAACATGTTCGTTATTTTGAGAATTAATATTTTGTCCAGAGTATTTCAACCAGTACTGTTAAAATTATTAGCTTTCTATTAAAATATGACATTATAAAATACACATGCAAATCAGAAACACAGTCTGAACACTTTATAAGTGATTAAAATCAAATACATTCTTAAAATAGTGCCCATGTAGTAGCTTGAAATATTATTCTGAGGGAAGAAGAAAGCTAAAACATGCTCCCAAGAAAGAACAAACATGAATTATTGGTACAAAAGAGGCCTCACTTAAATTGTAAAAATTGAATAATCTCTTCAGAGCAGAGGCATTTATGATAGCCTTGCCTACTACTAACCATAATGGATCTTGGATAAAAGTTGCTTCTGAGTGCTTTTGTGACATAAATGTTAAGGAAATGATAACACTATATCTTTACAGACTAAAAAAGTCACTTTACAAGTGAAAGTTTTGCTTCTAGAAGTCTTTAGTAGGTAGAGTGACTCATTCCAAAAATAAAAAAAATAGAAAATTAGAATAATTCAATAAGTTATACTGATTTATATCATGTGCATGTCAAGCCCCTTCCAGACATATACAAAAGAATTTTTGCACAGAAGCAAGTTATTTATTCCTTGTGTTTTCATTTGAATTTCATTTAATTTTGAATGACTATGTGCCAGCTCATTCAGAAGTCCATATTTTATTGAACTTGATTATAGACCACTGAAGAGACCTGAGATGGATTCCCAGCCAGTCCTTGCCTTGTCGCTGCAGGAGACAGCTACCTTGCTTCCTTTTCCTCTTCTCTGGCCCCTGTCTGATTCCCTTCTTGACCACAGCTTCTTTTTCTACTTCCTCCCACCCTCCTTGGTGCCTGCTTCCTATTCCTGGACATATTAAGGGTATTTGTATTGAAAAAGAGATAGGGAAAAAATGGATTCTTAGGGAGCTAGTTAATTAGAAGCTCCTCTGTTCACTATAAGTAAATTAATTCAGCTACAGCCATTCTTTTTTACCTTGAAAAGTGTATTGCTAATTGGAGAATAGAGTATAAAAATAAAATAGCATGTTAGGTTTAAATGTGTAGATAAGATATCAGCATTGTTTTGTAACCAGGCATTTTTATAATCCACCTGGAAGGTTAAGCTGTAATAATAATTTAGCTATGGTCTCAGGGTTAAAACTGTTGAGATAGATTTCTTGTAAGTGTAAATTAGTTATTATTCCATTCATGGAACATTCTTATGTGCTGACTATATATGGGTAATAATGGTTGGAATATGAATATAGGTATAAAGTAGATAAAATAAGGGGTAGAATTCTATTTAAAGATTTTGTGTGCATGTGTGTGCCATTTCCTCTGGCTCTTATTTATTGTATTGGCTAACATGTTAAGTTAAAAACACAAAGAAGTGCTTCATAACAAAGTAAAGCAAGTATGACTCATCACTGTTTTCTGCATCGATAAAAACTCTTTTGAGTTTGACAAATAATGATGACTTATAACTCATCATTTTTTTCCTGGATTAACTGTAACTCTCTATAAAAGGTTGTACAGTGACTAATCAAAGAAAAAACAACAAACAAACCAAAATAAATCAAAATAATAAATGTTTTTAATTTATCTAAGCTGAATTAATCTGACCCACAGCCCAATTTCTGGCTCCATTTTTCACTGCAGGATCTTGTTCATGTTGACTGAATGCAGGGAGGGGGGATAATAGGAGCACAGGAAAGTTGGGATCACTGTTTCTGGGTCTGATACTTAGCTTACTAATTGGTAGATTGTAGGATCAAGTTACAGGAAAAGTCGTGCTCTTTTTTGCAGTTCTGTAATGGAAAGTGCTTGATTGCTGTGTGGAAATGATGCATGCATGGATGGACCATTTTTAGGTACCGTACTGGCAAGAACCACGACCAGTCCCAATAGTTACACCAGAGAATTCTTTACAAGATTCTAACTAACCCACCATGGCCATTGCCACCCTAAAGTTTTGTAAACACACAGAAATGTTCTGATAATGACAGAATCACTTTGCTGTAACTGCCAAAATATAGACAAACAAATAAAACTTTAGGCAAATATTAATTTCAGCAAGAGAAATGCATGCATAATAAAGTTATAATCTGACAAGTATGTATTATAATGGAAAATCTTATAATAGATTTCACTGTTTTCATTGACTTCAATGATAATTGGTCTTGTATATGCAATGTATTTTACCACAATGTCTATCATTATATATCAGCAAATGGTCAGCTCTGTGCTACCAATCACCTACACACACTGCACGCTCATCTGGTCTTGCTGTATTTCTTCCTGTTCTGGTTTTGAAAACATGAAAAATTAGTCTAACAATTAATGTAGTCATGTTTCTTATAGCATGATTATTCATGTGATTTATGTTATTCACTTGTGTAAGTAATTGAAAATCTGGAACTTAAAACTGCAAGAAAAGTGTCTTCATGCTGGAAATGAGACTGTACAGCCTTTTTTCTCAAAGTCCACCAAGAACAAAATTGTACCAGTGGTACTTGTTATGAAGTCACTTTCACTAACCTTAATTTTTCCCTTGCACCTACATGTCATCTTTCATCTTCTACATAGGTTGTATGCATTTGTGTACAAGAATTTTCCTTTCTGCAGTCAACACAGTGGGACCCTGGGCCATACCTAGGGATTCTGTATGTTATGCTTTGTTCTATATAGCACAAATAATGAGTGAAATAAAACTGAATGCTAAGCATTGCTTACCCAAAAAACTTGGGGGTTTATGAAGGCAGAACTTTTTTTAATCAAAACATAGAAATTTTTCTGCTTTCAGATACTACCACTGATGTCTGAGGCAGAAGCAAGAACTGACTCTTGCTACATGGTTTTTTTACAGGTATGAGTAAGCTGACGATTTTAATCTAGTTGTTATCTGTCCCTGTCATACAAACCCACTGTGTGCCTTGCACACAACATATTGTCCATACACAATACATAATGTTATACATTGTCTGACAACATTTAATTAAACTTGTAACATAGTCAGTTGGATAAGTGGCATTCATTTTGATCACAAAAAATACTGAGCCAAGTCCTCAGATATTGTCTGTAAGCCCACAGGTTTCAGCAGAAGTATGCTGACACACACCAAAGAACCTGGCCCATAATGCTAAATGCTACATTTTTGTGCCATGTAACTGGCTATTTCACAGCTAAGTAGTGTTTCATGTTATGGCCTAATTATAAAGGAAGGATAGATATTTCAAGCTCATGACATTTTGGTGAAATACCTGCATTAGACTACATAGTAGATGAAACCACTGAGATTAATAGGTTATACAGGAGCTGACAGGAATTCTTGCCCTGGCTGGCACTCTCACAGAGTGTGGTATGACCTCTTTTTCTGGGAAAAACTCACTGTCAAAAGTCTCTCACCGAGCTGGTAGGTGCAATTCAGCCATCCATAAAGTAGTTGTAGAGGGACTAGCAGTGCTCAAGTCTCCTGTGCTCTGTTCCCTTGCTTAGCTAGATGCTCACCTGCAAGTAGGGTATAAGAGGATTTAGTGATGGTTTGTATCTTTTCCCTCATTCTGAAGAGTCCTTAGGAGAAAATCTGGACCATGACATGAATACTGCAGAGCTCAATTATCAGCAAAGTTTTGCCCCCAAAGCTGTGTTTTAAAATTGGGTTTTGAGTTGGTAGCTTTCAGGTTTCATTTGAAAAAATCCAAATGATATGTGTAATATCTTATTAATGCACAGGGAAAATTTAATTCTCGATTATGGTTTTCCTCATGTCTGTTTTACAGATGACTGAAACATAAATTAACTTCCTTTTCTTTGCTGGTACTTTTATATAGTTCAGAATACACTTTCCACCCCAAGAAAGGTACCTCTACAGCTTTGTTCTACAAAGAATGCATGTGTTTAAAAATTAACAAAGATTTCAGGTGCCAAGAATATGTTCTGCCTCAGTACATTAGTCTGTTAGATATCTTTTACAGAAAAGCCTGAAAACTGAAGAAAAACACGCATGCAAAGAGCTTTGTTCCTTGGATATTAGCTGTAGAGAGATGTGAACTTGTTCAGAATAACTCAGCAAGATTGCACAAGTACAGCATCAGAGACAATAGATGGCAGTCTTAATCCATGGTGTTGAAAGTACCACAGAAACATCAGTATCTCTTGCCCCTCACCCAACAAGTCATAGCTATCTTTCAGCAGTTTGTAGGTCAATGTACAAACATATTTGAAAAGTTCATTTTGAAGCTCTTTTCCTTCTACAAGCCAGTCTTGATTTACATCCGCCCTGCTATTCCTATAAATGGATATCAAGGTGAGGACTGACAGCTTCAGGAAGTGGACAGTTTCCTTGCATTTAGCTCAGGAGGACACTGCAGGATTGTTGCAGTGTGAATATAGAATATTTGGCACTGTGGATATCCAGCCTGATGAGCAAATCCTTGGTCCCTACATACATAAGCACACTGCAAACCTTTCTGGATAGATTTGCCCTGCACAGTTCACAGAAAGAGAGAGAAGCCATGCATCTTGTCTCCCTTGCCCCTTGCCTGGACAGCATTGCCTGTTGATAAGGTCATACAGGAGGGCATCTCTGCCTTCCTTCCCTCAAGCCAAAGCACTTATGTAAACTGACCAAAATTAATTTTGCTATAGGCTATAACAACTTTGTCTATTTTCTCTCATCAAGTGCTGACTAAAGGATGAGTCCCCGGGACACCTATGGCTGAATGGTGATTTTCTTTCCCTGTTCGTATGCAGAGAAAGGCTAGGGGTTTCTTCACTCCTGTGAAACAATACTGAGAAATAAAATCCTGAAGGAACTTTCTTTCTTCCCCTGCGCTTTTACAGGAGATAACATGCTTAGAAATCTTATACGGTATTGCTAAGGGGCTTAATTAGTTAATAAATCAAACAAATCACTGCTACTACAAGCAGCCACAAGCTTAATCTCCCACTGGTAGTTTGCTCTGCTATCCTCTGTGAGTAGAGCCATAGAGCCACTGGTACAACTTCCTTGTGCTTTCTGAAGTGTGTCCTGCAGTTTGGTCCCAGAGCATTTTTGTTACTAGTTAAGAAAACATTGAAACACAACATGCCTTGTTATCATAGCCAAACTCTGGAGAATGGTATAGGTCTACACAATTCTTGCCAGAAGTGTCTCACTGTCCTCATATATTGATGTATCTTACACTAGAGTCTGTGTTGACAAGCATTGTCATAGATGCTGGATGGATGGGGAAAATTCTTCTAACCACTGAAAGAGAATAGAATTTTATATCCAAAATTCCAATATGCTTGGTTATTATTTACAGGAGCTTCCTATAAAATACAGCCAAGGCACTTCTGGTGACAGAATTGTTACAGAATAATACAACCTAGGTTGCTGTTGGCAAATAAAGAGGTTCTAGAAGAATTATAAGAGGAAAAAAGACATTTATACAAGGTTGTTAACGGTAGTTGCCCTTGCTAACCAAACCTGCTGAAAGCTGTGTAAGAAAAGGGGAAAGAATAAAAAGTGATTTAGGGCATTTCAGGGTTTGATTTAATTTTCCTGTGGCACTACAGACTGGCTTGTTAGGCTGAATTTGCAGTTTCCTCTGTTTTGTTATACCAATTGGTAAATTGCTATTTGTAGACATTTCTTTAATAGGTCATTCATAAAATGAACAAATATCTGACAAACTGGATTCTTCCTTGGTTTTCCGAATACAGTTTGATCTTTGCTGTGTCTAAGCTTGTAAGAGATTCTGCACAATGTCCCCACCCAAGATTTCAGACCCACTATAACTTAGAGAACCTATTCTTTGAATGTAATGTGGTCACTGAAAGGAGGGCATAGCACTGTGATAAATTTTTCCCTGTAGGAAACAGGTGGAAAGCCATTGAGAACACTGAGTTCAAGCAAGCAATGTTGAATGCATTGAAAAATAATTTTTTACTTTCCCTTTGACAGGCCTTATAGGATACTTGCTGCATCAAATACCTGAGCACTTTAAATAATCTGGCACTCAAATGCTTCAAAGTAGGTGAAGGATCATTTTGTGATGAGATTTGAGAGCACATGAGATTTGAGTGCAGGATATGAGACTATGCTCACAAAAGTCTGTGGAAAAATAACTTTGCTTCTCTTGTTACTGGAACAATTCCAAAATGTGGCATGCATAGCACATGCTGTTTGGATGACTGTACAGCAGTCTTATAACCTGTTGCCTAAGCATTTTTTCAATGTCTGTAGAACATATTATTTTGCCAATCTCTGGTTGTGAAAACCAACAATTTTTCATTATTCTGTTATGTTTTATGTTTTATATATAAACAACAACAACAACTTGCACTCATGTATTCATATGTGCTGGTTTGTAGGTACCTCAGGTTTCATTATAGTGCACATGGTAGGAGTAACTTTATTCCGGAAATACAACTGGGGAGTGAGTACCTGGTTTCAAGCCTATGACAAATCAGTGATTAACATGTATCTCTCTAGATGGTGATACCTGCTGTGTCATGTAGAAAACCTTGTTTGTCACACTGTTGGCATTATATTAGGAATGTATTTCTATACACCACCATTTTTCAGTCAGCAGATTTAACAAAAATCTCCTGACTTTCTTCCTTCTACAGTTGGATGGTATGGCACAAGCTGGATGTAATTTATTTCCATTGAAATATGTCTTTAACTTTTAATATACAAACTTTGATTTTCATAAATTAATCAGCTGGTAACGAAGTCTTCTGGATAGCACTGCAGAACAGATACCAAAAGACAAGAACAACAACAAACCCAAACAACCCCCCCAACATAATGAAAAAGGAAAGAAAGGCAGCAAGGAGCAGTACAAACCAACAAGAGACAACAGAGGGAGAATGATCTCCAGACCATGAGAAGGGTGTACACCCAGCTGTGTTGTTCCATAAAGTGCAGAATCTCCCTGTTCCCCAGAAATCATATCTCTCTATTTTTATGTCTTCTTTGCATGTCTCTAATTCCTAGAAAAATAAAGATAGGACAGGATCTGGATAAAGCATAGGATTATTTCTGGCCATGATGGACAATACTAATATCTTTCAAGGAAGCTATATGATGGACCGTTATTTCTAACAACTGAACTGATGTAGAGTTCTGAATAATGAAAAGACCCCAACTCTAAAATCAACACTATTTTGTGAATAATTTACAAACAATTAAGAGACAAATTAGTCGACTCTGTGTGCGTACCCTGAATTGTTCACCCAGCTCTCCCTGTTCATCTGCACACTTAGTATTAAAGTCTGATTAGTTTCATAAGCATAATTCTTAATCAGAGAGTTTGGTTAACTGAAATCCAGTAAAGAGCTGCTTGGAATTTTTCAGAAAAACATTTTTATCATGGAAAATACCAGTTACTGAAATAAAATACCAGTCTTATGTGGAAAGAGATCATTTTAATGAAACATTCATATGGAGAATCTTCTCAGGTTCAGGACAAAAGTTTTACTCAACAGAAATGGAGATAGATAGATAGATAGATAGATAGATAGAGGAAAGTGAGAATGAGCCCTGAACAATGTAAAGCAGGGATTTTGCCTATGAATCTCCCACATGTCAAAGCCACCAGTTGATTTATCACTCTGAATGGACTATTAAATTTTAAACAGAAAGTAATAATTTGATTGACTCTGTTACATCCATCATTGAAAGGTAATGATACACTGTCTGGTCACAAACTGCAAGTGACCAAAAAAAAATTATATAGCTGATTGGTCAATTTGGAGGGGAGGGGGGCAATTACTAGTTAAAACAACCAAAATAATTAAACCACCCCTGAATGTGTTACTAAAATTATCGTATCAATATCACATTACTAATCAAAATGAAAGGCAAAAAGTTCATTATTACAAATCAAAGACTTAGTTGATTCCACCCATGGCTAATAAAAATTAAAGGCTAGCTACATTTATATATTTTCCAGTGTCCTGGTTTCGGCTGGGATAGAGTTAATTTTCTTCACAGAAGCTAGCATAGTGCTGTGCTTTGGATTCAGTGCTAGAAGAATGTTGATAACACGCTGATGTTTTTAGTTGTTGCCAAGCAGTGCTCAGACTGCTCAAGGACTTTTTGAGCTTCTCCTGCTCGGCCAGGTGCATAACAAGCTGGGAGTACAGCACAGCTAGGACCCAAACTGCCCAAAGAGCTATTCCATACCATAGAACATCATGCTCGGGGGGGGGTTGGTCGGGTGGATCGGTCGATCGCGGGCAGAGTGGTCGCAGCTCGGGCTGTGTGACCGTGGCTCGGGGGGAGTGATCGCGGCTCGGGACGGGCTGGGCATCGGTCAGCGGGTGGTGAGCAATTGCATTGTGCATCACTTGTTTTATATATTCTGTATATTTTCTTACCATTATTATTATTATTATTATTATTATTATTATTATTATTATTCTCTCTTATTAAACTGTCTCTATCTCAACCCACGGGTCTTACTTTTTTTTTTTTTCCTTTTCCTCCGATTCTCTCTCCCATCCCACTGAGGGAAGGGGGGGAGTGAGCGAGCAGCTGTGTGGTGCTTAGTTGCCAGCCGGGTTAAAGCACGACATCCAGGCATGTTAAAAAATATAATGTCCTGCTTTTTCAGGAATAGCAAGTTTCTGTAGCTGTTGAGTATCTCCCAAGGTTGTGTGGGTTTTATAACTTTACTGGACTTCTCTACACCCTAGTCTCACCAGAAAACATTCTGTTTTATGAGCTACACTTACTCTGAAATCTGGAAAAAAATACGATCTGGATGATAGCGTGGTCTGCACTACGTTGTTTATGAGAACGTCCTTCCAGCAAGCTCTTCTATGTCAGCATGAAAATGGAAATAACATTTCTTTTCTGTCCTTGAGACATAGATCAAACAATATTGTCAGAAGAGACATTTCTCTGTCAAACATTCCTTTGATCCCGCTCGAGACTGTGCTGCTGAGCTTGTGTATCCTTCGGATCAGAGAATGTACCTCACTATGTTTTGTTAAACTGCTCTGTCTATAGGTTTTGGTGCTGCAACCGTGACAATTATTTAGTAACAGTGTACAAGGAGAAAGTGGGCTTGTTGCTGTACTGTTCCAGAAGGTTTTGTGTTTTTTCTTGAGCTTTTTCAAGATATTCTTTTGTTTGTTTGTTTTTCTCAAGGAAGAAATCTAGTTATTGGATAATTTTCAGGACTTAGTTCTATTTGTAGTTAGTAAAGCCCCTTTCGCCCCACCCCCCCTTTATTTTTCCCTCAAATGAGACTTGTTTATTGAGAAGTTAACAATCAGAACAGGAAAAGTATTTCCATTCCTTTCAGTAACAGGAACTATATGCCTATGTCTTGCAGCAGCTTAAGATAGAGAGGTACAATGCGTTATTCACAAAATAGAATACATTTTTATATTGGTTTCACCATAGTCACACAATTTCTGTTTGCTTTTTGCCACATCACTATTAACATAAGTAAGTAAGTGTGACAAGCAAATAATACAGATCAGTGCTACTGATGGGATTGTACAGTGAGAACAAAAGCAATACTGTTTGTTAAGCAAAATAAAACAGCAATTTTAGTGATAGACTAAACTGTTTGACCTTCAAGATTTCAGTTAATATATGGCAGAAGTTAGCTGATAAGGAATGTTTTCAGTAAGTACATAATACTTCTGTGTGTGTACTTATGTTTCTTTTCCAACTATTGGATGTTGGTAAGTGGTTACATATGGATGGTATACAGGCTGTGCTGTGTCCTGGGATCCTGATGATCCCAACTGGGAAACTGGGCAGAGGGTGTGCGCCTGCCTCCCAGAACTCTTGCTGACATCTTGTGGTTACCTGTCCTGGTGGGTGGGACCTGAGGAAGAGGTCTGCAAGGAAGGAAGGAGGACCATTGGCAGATTTTGTCATGAAGTGGAAGTAGGATGCAGCCGTATGATGACCCTGAGCCATGGGAGCTCAGTGGTCCTCTGTCTAGGTAACACCTTCAAGCAGATGCCTTTGTAAGGTGTATAAGTCACACTTTTCTTACTTGAGAATGCTGAAATTTTTCCAATAGCTTTATATCTTCCAAAGATTTTTGATACATGTTACAACTGGGAAGGGATACAACTGCATTTCCCCAGAGTAACAAGCAGTTGAAAAATCTTTTGAGACATTTGCCACTTTCAGCACTTTAGATCCCTAAGAGACAATTTTTAGTCTGGAAAGCACACATAATGCAATTACCTGAATCATAGCAATCTCTTCGATGACATCTGCCCAATTCTAGCTGTCAGATGTTTTAATGAAATAACAAAGCAGTAGGGACACAGAGTACTTTTTTTTCTTGTAACAGTGACAAAACAAAAATCTGCTTTAATTTGTAACTCAAACCATGTTTTTTGTCTTGGACCAGAGCTGACAACTAAAACTAGAGATTCAGCTGCAATGCAGATGTATCAGTAGAATGACTCCAAGGAAGTCTATAGGTTTTCTCTAGCGTGCAAGGATTTCTCTAGTGATGAAATTTTCCAGCTGTGTAGCTCAGACTGGGTAGCCCTGCTGAATATGGCTGGAGGCTTGTTCCTCACTGATGGATGCTGCAAGAACACTGGCTGATAGTCTTGTACTCAGTAATGATTTTGTGTATTAGCCCTTGCAATATAACAGTTCTTTTTTTTTTTTTCAGAGAAAAATGTATTCTTGGGGATTATTTTTTCTTCTCAAGGAAGGCAAAGGAATCCACTGTGGTCTCAGTTTACTTGCTTTTTTAAAATTTTTGTTTGGAAGGAAAATGGATGAAAAAAGGAGGGTGGGATATTGTCTGCCTTGTTTCAGAGACATAGAAAACTTCTGTTTTCCTTAAGCAGTTCATGTTCAGTCTGTTCCTATCGAAACTGTATAACTGTGCTAATGTGATCTCGTAAGTAACTTCTTTTTTAAAGAAGAAATATAATTCAATTTAATTTTTTTCTTAATCTTTTTGCCACATTTTTTAGCCAATGTTTCTGGCATTTGGCTTATGAAACTAAATATGCAATCTCAAATTGCTTTCCAAAACCAGATAACTTCATTTTTGCTTCTCAGTTATTGGCATGAGACATTATTTATTGAGTGTTTACTTTTTCAATTGTTCTATTTCAAATTTGGAGAAAACAGTGTTAACTAGTGTTGCTGCAAGGGCCTGCAGGTCTGATCTAGTATACTACATACTACTCCTCTCTGAAAATATTTGTAGTCCTTTTGAAGAAAATTCCTTCCTAGAATGCTTGGATTTATTTGCAGTGATGTTTTCCTTGAAACTATGGATTTGTTCAGTGTTTCTAGCTATTGCTTTTGACCACCCTATATAAGCAATGACTACTGGGGAGAATGTTATTTTCTGTGTCTAAGGTCAGTAAGAGGTTGTTGATAGAGATTCTGAGCTCTTTTTGGGGGTCAGCAGAGAAGCCTATTAGTCTTCTTCATGCTATACCACCCTGGAAGGTATGTCCTTAACTATCCTTGCAGAATTGACTGCTACTGCCAACATGCATTCGAAATACTCTACTTGAGCCAGGTCAAGCCATTGCCAAAATAGATAACAGTCTTTTACAGGCAGAAATCTGTGTCCTTTGCTTTTGCCAGACAATAATGATTGGCACTGTGGCTCTGCACAAACAGGCTCATGCCTGCTGCCTGCATAGGCAGCCCCCATGAGGTGGCCAGCAGCGGAGGAGCACAGTGTCAGCATGGGGGTGCAAGTGGGTGCAGGTGGGCATTATGGTTAGGCAATGACAAGGAAGGATTTCGGAGACTGGAGTTGCCAGGAAAAGATGTCAACTCAAAAGTGGGAATCATGGGGGAAGAAAGAAAGGAGGTCTTCAGAGGGAGGAGTGATCTGTGGGAGGGAAGAAAAGTACATTTTCATCCAAAATCTCCAGGAGGCTCTCATCTCTCTCCAAAATTTTCCATTCTCCCAAACTAGCTGCTGTTCCAGCTATAATAACTGCCCCCCCCCCCCACACCCCACTCCAGTAGAAACTTCAGTTCAGTTTCATTGTCTTATTCTGCTCCACCACCAGAACTGAATTTTGCCTACACAGTTTACAAACCTTGAACTGACAATAAATATGACTTTCAAGCAATTGTATCAGCAAACCTTGTTCAGTTTTGGTACTGCCATCTGGTTTAAAACTAATCTTTTACAGTAATATTTAAGTTAGAATTTCTGATTGTTTAGACTGTTATTGAAGTCACCATATCTATATTTGTGCATATTCATATTTGTACAAACAGTGAGCTTTATCTTCAAACAGGGATGCCCATAGTCCCTGTTGTAACATTTTGTAGGTCATTGGAAAACTTCTCATTCAGTTTCTGCAAACACATCGGTATCTATGGAGTTTTCATATCAAATAACAAACTGGATATCTTTTATAATTGTAAGCAAATTTTGTTTCCCATAAATCTGTTGAAATGTGGAAGGCACAAATAAACCTGTCTTTTGAAAGAGCATTATCTACAGAAGGTGATACATTAGTCTTCCAGCTCAAATTGAGTGCCATGACACTGGTTGTCCTCACTCTTATTAATAAACTTCTAACAAAGTTGTCTTCAAATGCTATCCAGACATCTGTTGTTTGTTTAATTGAGTCTAAATATGATAACTCATTATTTGAAATTGCTAGTAAAAAAAACTTATTTTCTTGTAATATTTTTTAACCATAGTAATTGTTCTAACAAGTTGGTTCTCTCACTATACAAAAAGTTCTAATTTGTTGTGTAGTAGTGGGATAACACTTTGGAATCACATGGAACTGGAAAATATGTCATATCTCCTCCATCAATTGTTCAAATAACTTCAGATAGTGTCTAGTTACTAAGACAGACTTTCTCATTTGCATGTAAAAAGAGCTCATAATCCAGTTAGCCACCAGATTGCTTTCTTAAACACTGTGGTATTTAGTCTATTTTAAGCTGTATTAGCCCATTCAGAAATAAATTTAACATATGAAGCTAATCACTTTAAAGGTTTTAGCCACTGAGATTTTCATGTCTCTTACTTTAATTGCTTATTTAATTTATCTTGGAGTGTTTATCATGCTCACATATGGGCCTCTCAACTAGTAAATGTGACAGTAATCCAACTGTTTAAGTAGTGGGTATTGGTTGTTAACATTTGAACACTAACTTATATTTAATCAGCTGTCTTATAATCTTAGTCAATATAGATGTTACTGTGATTTACTAAATCAGAAATACATTAATGACAGTATAATGAAAATACAACATAATCAAATCATGCAATATATTAGGATGACTTTCTGTTCTTAAATACAGGTGAGCTGTTCTTACAGAACTAAGTGGACAGAATTTGGCTGCAGGGATTGAAAAGATTTTTATCTTTATTGAATCTATATTTGGCACCTTGAGCACCATGACCAGTTTTGCAGTTAGCTCCTTTGTGCCACCTACTGGTTTCTTCGCTATTCCATGCAGTAACATTATACAATAGCTGTTTTCTCACAGTGAAACTACTTCTGTGCCTTTAAGATGTTTACCATAAATTTGGGCAGCATTTATTACTTAATTGTTAATCTAGGGTTACATATATATATAGATGCCATTAAACTGGCATTCACAGGACAATGAATAGCAGGGGGGAGCAACACTGAGCAAAGAATGACCAGCTTCTGGTCAACTTCATATTTTCTCTGACTGTAAAGAAAGTTTTGTAGTCTTTATGTCTTGATAATGTCTTTTGGGGGTGATTGCTTTACTGAGTATGCTATAAACTGGTCAGAGGAAGGACCTTTAATTGTAGTTAACACCTGTATGTTTGTACAATGACAAGAACACAGAAATGGTGATCTTTTTGGTGTGGTTCAGACATTACAGCTGTCACAGAAACATTTAGTGGAAGTTTATTATCCTTATAATTAAGATATTTATGAAATTATTTGTTTCCAGGTTTGAATATTGAAAACTGCAGGCCAGCTATTCTCAGGCTTGCTGGAACATACTTGTTTGCTAAGTATAAAGTCATACATTTACCTGCATACTTTGGGGTTTGAACCCTGAAAAAGCTTTTATGATTTTTTTTACCACTGTTTTCTGCTGTGCTGTACTGTCTAGAAGGATGTGAGAAATTGATTGTTCATTATGTTCTTTTGAAGAACTCAGCCAGTTTTCTTTTTTTTACAGTTATGGCTTCAGCCTGTTAAAAAAGATTACTGAGATTGGGATACACACATGCACACTACTTAGCGACTAATTCCTACTTACTGCAAACTCACTTCTGTTACTTAAAACTCTGGCTTATGTCTGCAGATAGTTCAGTTTCTTTAGCTATTCTCTTTATGCATAAAAGTTTTCAAATTCCTATGTTGTCCTGCCTCAAACCATCCTATTGTAATTTCAGATGCTTTCTGTCAGTTACTTTAAGCTGGCAATCCACTTTAAGGCAGTTCTTCTGATTTTTTATTTTTTTTTCACAACGGTAGACAGAAATTTATTTCAGAATACTTTTTTGTATATAAGAATTTTAAATAATTAGGAAACTCTCATTCAGCTCCTTAATTTACTCATTTCAGGTAAATGTTTCTTATTGTTAAATATGGCCTTCTTTTTGCCTTGTTCTCTTTAGTTTGCTTTCTTTGGATATAGAGGAATACTTTGAAGGAACATAGGAAACACAAGTCCAACTTATATCTCCTTTGTCTGTGGGAAGAGATTTTCTCACACAACATTTGTTGGAGCTTTTTGGAGTAGAATCAAGATTAGTTGTCTCTTCCCTTTCTGAAGAAAAGAGGGTGTCTTATCATATACCGGAAAAACTAAGTGGATAAGTTTCCTATACATATATTTCTGATTCTTTTCCTTATCAGCATCCTGCTCTTTTTTTTTTTTCTGTTGTTATTTTTTTTTATTTGTGGTTTTTTTTTTTTTTATTTTGCCTGTTGTGGATTTCCTCAATTTCTGTCAGGACTTCTTAATTTTGCTTCCTCCTAAGATGAGAAATCTTGGGTCCTTAATGTTCCTTGACAACAGTCTTCATGACTCAATGTATTCCTCAGAAATTCTACACTAATGTCAAGCTGTGTTCACTTTCATAAAAATGAAAGTCTCCTACAACACTAAAACCTCCACAGCCATATCAAACCATTAAAAAGACTTGCCAGTTTTTCTCACAAGGTCTTTATCCACATATTTTCTTGGGAAAGCTCACTGGAATTCTTTGAACTGATCCAAGCTCAATTCTACTTATATTGCTAATTATTCTGTTTTATAATGTGCCTGTCCATTAATTAGAATGCCTCTTAGTAAATCCTAAGCTACTACTTTAGTAACATCTTGAAGATTCGAAGACTTGGAAAACCAGTTCTGAATCTAACCAGATGAGAAAATATATATTTTATAAGTAGAAAGGTTCTACTTACACTTTTCTTTTTTTTTTTTTTAAAAACCACTGTGAAGGATTACTTCTCATTCGTATCCCTTTTTTAATATATTATCAGTATAGTCTGAAATGAAATTTGGGCACTGGACTTAAACACAATAGATGGATTTATAATCTGACTTGATTCTTAGCAAATCACATAATTCTTCCATGCTTTGGTTCCTGATCTGTAAAGGGACTTTTAATACTTCTGTGTTTAGAAGTATATTGTGAGGATAAATTCATGAACACTAAGAAGTGTTCATAAACAAGGAAATGAAAAATTTGCAAATGGATAGTGTGAAGGATGTGGATGACAGGAAAAACTTCTAAAGTGATGAAATTAGTACCTGATGTATAACAGCAGCTTCATACAGAATGACCAGAACATGCTTTCCAATTGGAAAGATAAGCATAGCAGGCACCTGTTTATATACAGTTATGATAATTGCAATTCTTTGTTTTAAGATGAGGGCATATCAGACATTTTTATCCCACAGGTAAGACAACTTTTGAATGTTAAGTGTCTGTAGCTTTAAAACTTTAATAGGATTTGACTTGATGCATAACAGCAAGGTTATACAAGCTCAACCATCCTCTTATATGACTATTGTTATTAAAAAGAACACAGAATTTATGTTAGAGTATTTTTTAGATTTACCAGTTACCAGAGCAGAACAAACCATTTTCTGTGGGTTACAAATGAAAACTATTTATCTTCTCCCTTGTATCTAAAACATATTACACAGCTCATGAGACACAAATGGGGAGATGCTTTTGATAAAATTTTCCTGAGATTTTCTCTGTGCAAAAATAAATAAATAAAGGAAGAAAAGAACATAGAAAGAAAGAAGAGGAAGGGAAGGTTATAAAAATAATTCATTTTGTAAGAGAGATAAAAATTAACAATTCTGAGTTTTACAACTGGCAAAAATTATACAGAGTGAGGGTTAACTGGCAAAACACCAATATGTTACACTGAACACAATAATAATGAATTCTAGGAGATCAGAATCCATGTTTTTAAAATGCAGTCCTTTTTCCTCCCCTATATTTATCGGTATATATATATATGCTGGTAAAATATTATTTCACTTAAAGATAAATCTGTAATAGATATGAAGCAAATGGTAAATATAGGCTAGAAAGTTAGAAGAACTGGGAGAAATATATGGGACTAGCAAATTAAGAGCATATTAGAAGCTTCATAGCTCTGCAAGAGAGGGGAGGTCAAATGCTTCCAGTGAGTAAAACAAAGAAAAGATGCAAGTACTGTAGAAAAAGAAAGAATAGTATAGAAGGATAGGGAGGGAAGGAGGTGATAGAAGTGCTCGAAGAGCCTGAGCCACTTTGGCAACCAAAAAAATGGTAAAATTTCCCAGGCTATATCCCGTCATCCTATAGAATCCAAATTAATAGCTGGCTTTTACCACTTTCAATGCCATTTTTATGAGCAGTGTACTAAAGCTACCTAGGCAAAGGGGAGTTGCTACCCCTACTGTTTCACACTGTAGCCACTATTATCAAGGCTGGGTTCTGTGGGTCATGGACCTGCAGCTGCTCTTAGGTTTGCTAGTGGCTGCATGCATATCTGGAGGTCTCTGAATGGCAGAGTCTCACTTTCTCCAGTATTTCCTCAAATTCTATTCCAAATGCAGACATGAGGCTCTCATCCTCGAAATACAAGTGCCAATTTGCTCCTCACAAAAGCTAATGTGATGATTCACCTACTAGGCAAAGTTCAGGTGCTCATTTTTGTACATTTAAGTCAAAGCCATTGAGTAAACAAAAAAAAAAGTTAGTTGAGCAGAGTTTGTATCACCTCATAGTGCCTGGAGAAGGAATTACAGCAATAATAGGTTTATTTTTAGTTCATGTGGCAGAGGGCTGAATGTCTGAAACAGGTTGTAGTGGATGTTTTTCTTATTCTGTTGGAGTTCAGCTGTGTTTTGATGCAGATAACATTTTTTTTTATGTTGTTTGGTGCAAAGAATTTAAACAAATTCAGGGAACTTGGGAGATGGAGAACATAGTCGTTAAACACAGGATTTAGAGTCAGGAGAACTGACTTGTGTTCCTAACTCATAATTGAATTTCTGTGCATGACTTCCCTTAGCCTCTGCTATCCTTCTTTATAAAAATTAAAAAGTGCTTTGAAATCCTTTGCTTGATGCATAGCTGTGTCATCAACAACCTGTGTCTGAGTTTCTTCATATTACATGTGCACTGTAAGCATGAACAACTTAATACTTGTAGAAAGTCACATGTCCATGGCTGCATTTTGAAAACTGTTGAGATACATATTTTTGAGCTGATATTCAAGCCTAAAAATAGCCATATAAAAATCTACAGATAAAGTTCAATAAGGGGAATTCTCTGATTTACTTTATTGCAACTACTGTAATTTAGGTAACCACAGTAATTTTTTAAATAATTCCATCCACCAACTGTACTCATATTTCAGATATTTACAGTTTCAGTGCTCTCTGACAGGATGAAAATGGTTCATGTAGGCAGTTGATTGTTACAGACAAAAAGCAGCTTTCCCCAGACTGCCTGCATTAATTCAATATATTTTTCATTAGTGAAAACAAACAGAAGCTAGAGTTTGAGATGACAGTTTTTTTGGTACTCATGGGCATTGCCAGTGCTCAAAAGGAGGACAAAAAAATTCAGTACTCTCAAATTGAAACAGAAAAAAACAATAAAACAGTTGCCTGGAAACTGTGTAAGACTAGTCCCTTGGTTATCTAAATAGGGTAAAAGACAAGAAGTCCATACTACTCAGAAGCTTCATTGCAAATGTCTGTATTCTAATATCTGATTAAAGAGAGACCTGACATTTTTTTCCATTCTTATTTTCTTTTTATTTTTCTCTAAGTCTTTTGCTTACAGGGCTATGCTGGTAAGCCTGCTGATCTGATTCTAATTCTTAATGGACCACACTCCTTATTAAAAACCCCTTTATTTATATTGCATGCTCAGTGTAGTTACCAGAACAGTGCAGATTGTAATTTCCATGCTGGATATCCCTACAGTTATATCTTTTACTTTAGGTCTTCCTTGAGAATGTGTGAAGTCCCTCTGTCTGCATTTAGTCCTGGTTCACTTGTGAAACTCCAGCTCTTCTTTGCAGCTGGGCTGATCTCTTGGAATCATTTGGGCTCAACACTTCTTGCAAATTAAGTGTTTATAGTGCAGCATAATGAAAGCTGCATCTGTGGAGAGAAGTGAGTATCTTGGGAGTTATGGATCTCATCCTGGGGCAGCTAATTGCATTTCTGTTCTCTTTGAGCTTGTCTACATGAAGAAATTTTAGCAGTTATGTTTACAAAGTGCTGCAAGAACAGCTTCCTTGGAAGACACTCTGGTTTATCCAGTAAAACGGCTTTACTCAGTTTAACTGAAACACCTTCTCATATAACATAAATCAACTGATAAATTCACTTCTGAAATAATCTGTACAAGAGATGCTGTCCTCTTCTGAGCAAATTCTGTTAGATGTGCCAGTTAATTGAGTCAGTTCTCATTCTCACTTTGGGATTTACTTAGCATCATCCTACTGTACACAAAGCTAGCGATATATTTATTAATGAGCGATAATGCTCAAGACAAATGTAGCTTCCTAATTTTATATTAAATTTTAATGTTTCTATATTCTGCAAGCCCTAGTTTACAACTTGTAATAACAAGTCTTTAGCTCATGATTAAAACTCTCAAGTACAGTGTTAAAAATCTTTTTTTTTCCCCCCTTCATGTTGAGTGCCAAATATAGGTAATATCTTTCCAGAAAATATGTATCTAGGCACAGCATATAGCAGCACCATGAGGGTTATTAAGGACCTTGTCTCTCCATTAATAATGATTTCAAAATTAACAGGATGACTAAGACCTTGCTCAGTCCCTTAAGTCTTCAGTGTTCCAGAGATAGTTAGCCATAAATCCTTTTTCCTTTGGAGTACAGTGGTTTTGGCTTAATCTGATGAAAAATACTATTGCTATCCAGTCTGACACAAGCCAAAAACCACACTGTTCTCAAGATAGTGGTTACTTGAGTAATCAAATAGTTTGAAAATGTCCTACAGCTAGGTATATCAGTGAATTCCACAAAGGGTTAGTATTTGTAAGAAATTTAACAATTATTCTGATAAAGAATATCCTGCATTTAATCATGTAACTAAGCTCTATTTCCCTGTCAAAGTTACTAAAAATTAATCTTCAATACAAAGGATAGTTGGACAAAGTCATTACTTAACATGGAATAAAATAGTTCACTAAAAAATTCTCTGTAAAGCAGCAAAAACTCCTTTTAGAAAACAAATTAATATCCAGTTGTTTTCTCTGTGGTTTCGCTAGCTTTTTTCTGAGGTTGATATCACAGAAATTCAGAAGTTCAGCACTGAGTGCTCCAGCATGTAGTTTTTTGATGTTCACATTCAAGCAACTGTTGTGGGAAACCTTATGCTTCTGGATAGCCTTATTATCTCAAATACACATAACAGTTTTAGGCAAATAAGGCTTGTGGAGGAGATGATCAGGTGGTGCAAATATGCTGGTTTCCTATGAGCTCTTAGTGTCTACCAGAAGATAGGAAGGCAATGCCACATGAAAAGAAAGAGGCAAATTGCACTGCTTTTAGTAGCCTAGGGATGTAGTATATTCAAAACCAGGTATTTTTTTCCTAGTGCTGACTGGCCATTGATAAAACTTCAGTTGCATTTTCTGTCTGTTACCACTGTATCTTCATACCTATTACTGTTCTTCAAAAATATTTCTCCACTGGTACTACATGTGGTTTATTTCCGTATTATACTGTCTTTAAGGAGTTAAAGTTTATACACACAGGAAGAAATTTACATTCACTGATTACTCACATTTAAATGGACTCTCATTTTATCATCACTTATTTACCCATCATTTTCATACCTCTTCAGTATTGTTATTTTTTGTATTTGATCACAATACTTCAACTGTGATTGGCTAAACTGTTATTAATATACTCTTAAGTCCCATTTCCAAGTGACTAAAAATGTTTAATATGCAGAAGCTGATGACCCTGTTGCATTCCCATCACATGTTTTACCACAGTCTGAAATGATTACATATTACTTCTGTTGCTTACAACACAAATCTGATTAGTTGTAGTACTTGCAATCACAGCCCTTTCTGCAACATGTGTAACTTCATTATTAACACAATAGAGTATTCTTCATTTGGTGTGAGTGGCAAGGTTTTGATAGTGGGGAAGGCGTTCGTCCATTCTAATCACTGACTTGGTTTTTAGATCAAAAAAGTTTTTAGTTCATGCCATTAAGCAATGTGCATCATGTTACACAGTTATTTAGTTCTGGCAGTTCCCAGTTTTGAAGGACTTTACCTTTCTACCTTTCTCTTCTTTTATGGAGGTATTGCATATAAACATTGTTTCATTATTAGTGTGTTTATTCACTTATGTTTTCTTCCTCCATTTCTCTGTTTCTTATTTTTTTTCTCTCAAGAAAAGTGATTGCTGCGATTGAGTGATACAAGAAGCTGTTATTGAGGGAGGCAATTTTGCTTCAGCTCATTTAAAAATAGAAGGAGTTCATGGTATGTAATCATAAGTTGCATGTAGTAAGCTCCAGCACCAAACACAAATCAATACATTCTAATCAGTTCTATTGGCCCCTTTTGAAAAGCTATTCATGATGTCTGTAAATACTGAGTGGCTGAAAATAAATTACAGCTATGTTATCTCACCGAGATAATACACAGAACAAAGAGGCTCTTAAATGCAAAAGCAAAATTGAGATTGCTATGTGGGTTGTTTACAGTGTATTTTTATTTAAAGATCTTACAGAAATTTAAGATCAGGGAAAAAAATCCCTTGCTTCCAAGGGCCTTCATGAAATGTTTTAAGTATCACACATTCACAGGTGTACAGATGTTCTGTTCATGTTGCCTAACAATTCATCTACTTTTTTTAAGGTCGAAGAAATTATTTGTCACTTACCCTCAGAAAGCAGCTATGAAAGATTACTTTTAAATGTGGAATGCTGATGAATATATGCATATTTCACAATCTTCTTTACGTATCTGAAACTCAAGGAACTTTTGAATATCACTATGAGAATCAGAAAGATGTTCCTCTCAATTTCTAATCAACTCAAGGAATTATGAATTCATGCACAACACCTAAAATATATATTCATAATCTCCATACATATTCATAACTGTAGCAGGAGCTACAGAGGAGCTTTTAGACCTAGATTAAAATTAGTAATGAACACCTTCCTTCTGGCATGAGAAAATTAAAATGCTCCAAAAAAAAATGTTAGTCAGCTTTAGAGGAGGGAAATTTCTTCCTGAATTAAGATTGGGAAATCATGTTAGTCCTTAGGCACATAAATAAATAAAATTGAGGGGGAGGAGGGGTAGAATGGGGATGCAGAATCCAAAACAGTGATGCAACAAAACTGCTTGTCTTTTTCACTGTTTGGACATTAACTGATAGCAAAGACACCAAAAATAAAAACCCTTAAAAATCTGAAATAAACTTTATTTTGCAAATTATAAAATAAGATAAGATATTTTCTTCCAATACACAAACTTTCATAGTATTTTCCAAACACATTTCACATTTATGAAAGCAAGGGCTTGTATTTCCTTTTCAGGATCAATTGACAGGAAATGGTATTAGGAAGTTCACTTCTTGATATGGAAGTCTGAAAAAACACAAGTTTATCACTGTAAAAATGATTCGTAACTTCTGTAAATTGTGGATGTGCGTTTATGGATTGAGAATTGTCCTTTGTTGTTTCCAGGAGTTCTGGCCCTAAAGTCTTGAATGCTTCAGCAGAGATTGCTCCTTTAAGCGTCTTATGTGTTCTTGTCCTTCACAATGAGATTGTAAATTCTGTAGTGGCTTTGCTATCTAAGGTGTCCTTAAATATCCTTTCTAGAAGAAAAATAAACCTCAAATTTGTAGTAGTAGTCAAATGCTGACTGATTTCTACCATCTTACCTTGATGAAGCTTTGGTATTTTTCTGTGTTATTTTAAAGAGCTCACAAACCAAGGACAAAATTCCCCAAAATTATCTGAAGAAGCTGAAGTATATGGCAAAGTTCTCGATAGGACTATTGGAAAATAATTTCATACCATGTTCTGATTTTACTAGAAAAATTGAAGAAATAAAACTAACCTTGGAAAGAGCCTTTGTTAGAAAGCCTTTACTGGTAAGCTAGAATTTTATATTATTGCACAGGTCAGAAAACAATGTGTCATACAAATAAAAATATACAACAATTAACTCTAAAAATGAATGATGAAAGTAATGCAATTCATCAAGATTTTAGGAAGTACTTCAAAAAGAAGGGTCATTTATTTTTGTATGTTATATCAATCTTCTTTATAACTCTGGTTATGTGGCCTATCAAACTCAGTCTACTGTATATTAATATACTGTTCATATAACCCTCAGAAACAAAAAGGACCATAATTCAATTTCTACCTTGAATAAAAAGCCCCAGTAACTGTCATGTTCTGATCAGTTCTTTAGCTGTATTTTGTTCTTTCTGTATTTATTTTTTTTTTACCTTTAAATTCTTACCTTCATTAAAATCTATATTCAATAATAAAACCTACTTTCTAGTAAATTCTTAATAAGCTACCACAAATCTTCACTGATTTTTGTCAGAGATGTTTTTATACTAAAAAAATAAAATAATGTTATAAAGACACTGCTTCACTTGCATGTTATATCATGTATGTAAAGGAAGGAATATAGGCAAACTTGGGGGGATCATTTATCTTTCGGAAGTTCAGATTATTTTTTTTTTCAGATTAACTATAGGGTGATCAATAACTTTTTTTTTATACAGATATACAGGCAGTTGCTTTCATTCTGGATAACAAAAGCAGTCAAATCAATTTTTCAGTTTTACACCTCCAAGAAATAAGCAAACATGGGCATATGCACTTAGCAAAGAAGGGGTGTGAAATCGTTTACACTGTTATAATTCTCTTTTCAGTATGCTTTGACTTGTTATTCCCTGTAATGCACACTTGCTTTCAGAAGCATTAAAATACTGCATAATGTAAAAGCAAGGTTATCTTAAACACATTTAAACAGCTGAAATGTATAATGAAACTAAGACAAACTAATTATTTTAGTTATTGCACTACAACTGGGAAGTTTATACCTAGGATTTTCATGATATATTTCTACTTTCAATGCATTGTTTAGTTGTTAAGTAGATAATGCTGTGCAGAAAATCTAAAGAATGTAAACCCTCTCAAAGCCACATCTGGAATAAGGCTTGTGTGAAACTACTGATGACAATAAGACAGCACCAGAAAGAGTAGAATAGAAAGGTGCAAGGAGTTTTTAACTGCCTTTTTGTCCTCCTTTGTGACTTTGTGCTAAAGAGTTATCATCTTTGCATAAAGAAACACCAGGGCTTTGACTATGACTATTACACAAAAAGAAAATGGAAGCTCTATAGCTTTGTTTGTGTTTTGTTTCCTTACTGTGAACAAGGGGGAATGGGGATTTCTGAACATTTCCTGACACAAAAAAGGTGAAGAATAGCTTTTGTTAAAATGCTGTATTTAATCTCTTGAATTGCACAAATAAGCTAGTTAGTACTACAAAACCAATATTTAGTTCTTTGTTTTTACAAGCATTAACAAAAAAATGTTACACCAGGCAGAGCACAGAGAGGTATTTTCTTAAAAAAAAAAAAAAAAGAAAAAAAGAAGAGGTCAATTAACTTAAGGATGTGTAGCTAAATAAAGGCCTTAAAAAACCTGAGGTCTCTCTATTCTGTTTGTATTCTCATGGTTTCTTTATAGATATGTTGGAAAATATATTCAGGTTGCAAAAAAATATAGGAAAATTTATTTTCACTGAAGTCAGCAGTCAGCATTAATGTAAATATATCTTCATTTCAGACAAAAATAATTTTTGCTTCATTTTCAGGTCACATTCATTATGAATCATGAAAATCCTCTGGGAATAAAATTATGCATTTGAAAATACGAGTATAATTTGAGGTTAGTTATGTTTTATTTCTTTCTAATGCAGAAGGCAGCAGAAAGTGAGATTGTTCTTCTTAGGAAAGTGAATGATGAAGAAAGATTTGCAATAAAATTTCCTGTTTGTAGAAAAAAATTGTTCCTTCTGTGGCAGTACTATTCAGAAGATATTGAACAAAATATACATATCCATATAACAAAATGCACAAATATATTACTTTTTTTTTCCAACTTGGACAACATCTGTGACCAGATGGTATTAAACTGTAGTGTACATGGAGGTATATCATTTTATATAATACAAATTATTTTATTCCAAAGAAGGACCTGGGGGTCTTAGTTGACAGCTGTCTAAATATGAGACATCAGTGATTGTCCCCCTGTATTGGCACTGGTGAGGCCACACCTCAAATACTGTGTTCAGAAAGACTGAGGTGCTGAAACATGTCCAGAGGGGAGCAACAAATCTGGTGAAGGGTCTGGAGCACAAGTCTGATGAGGAGCAGCTGAGGAAACTGGGGTTGTTTAGCCTGGAGGAAAAGGAGGCTGAGGGGAGACCTTATTTCCCTCTACAACTGTCTGAAAGGAGGGTGTAGGTCTCTTCTCCCAAGTAACAAGCGATAAGACAAGGGGAAATGGCCTCAAGTTGTGCTGGGGGAGGTTTAGACTGGATATTAGGAAAAATTTCTTCACAGAAAGGGTTGTCAGGCACTGGAATGGGCTGCCCAGGGAAGTGCCTGAGTCCCCATCCCTGGAGGTATTTAAAATGCATGTAGATGTGGTGCTTAGGGACATGGTTTAGTGGTGGACTTGGCAGTGCTACGTTAATGGTTAAACTCAATGATCTTGAGGGTCTTTTCCAACCCAAAAAATTCTGTGATTCTATGACTCTATAAAGAAAAAGGAAAACATAAGAATTGGGCTCAGAGTTGCTGTGCATTCTTACAGAATGCGCAACTATTGCCTTAATACTTTCAGGTGAAAGAAAACAAGATGATTTATTAATTTATTTTATATAGAACATATTCCAAAATTTAATTAATTAACATATGTATTGATACAATTATATAAAACAGGACATTTTGCAGAAGTGGGTGTGGATTCAAACTTTGATTATAACCTTTTACTGAGTAAATGTTATGAAAAATATGTTACCTATCAAAATATTATTTAATTTCAAACAATATACTTGTTTTTTCAGTACTTGTATAAGATTCCCCCCTTGATTGCTCCTTGATGTCATTTTTCTCTACTATAATATTTCCAGAGGACATTTTGACAGCTTTGGGTAAGAGTGAGCAACATCTGACAGGTAAAATTGCCTGGAATATTTCGAACTACACAGCTTGCTTTAGACAGTAAAAGCCTATCATCTTCCATATAAAACACACACAGGTGGGTGTTTATAATTCTTATATAAATATACAAATGTACACATATAAGTGTATTTTTTGGTCCATCAAATACTAGATCTGGACAATTTTCATCTTCCTTGTGGTGAACAGAAAGTAAACAAAGAATGGGCACCCCTGTGTGAAACTGAGGTGAAAAGTGGGAGTGACCCTTGAGAAACTAACCTCAAATACATATCAGCTAGTTATAGTTGCGAAGTTATTTGTACATGTGTTTTGTCGTTTCAACCACACTTGACTATTTCTATTCCTTTTATCAAGCTTTAAGACAAACACTTAGGAATTGAAATTAAGATAAAATATCTCCGTTCTGAAGAACTTCTTTTCCCTAACATGCACTTCTCACTCAGGCTTCTTAAGGATCAGCTAAAGCAGGTTACTGAAGAAAACAGAAATCCTGGAACTTTCATAAGTCCTGTTTATAATGATAGAGAGTGGCACTACACGACCATTTACCCATGAGAGGAACAGTGCCACTGATTGGATTAGAGCAGGAGAGACTAATGCATTTATGTCCTTAAGGTTTAGATAAAAAATGAATCTTTCACCTCTGCGAGTGAGCACAACCAGCAATTCAAAAGCATTATATGTGTGGGGTAGTTTGCAGGATCTGTTCTATTTGTCACTGGAATTGGCTGTAGAGCATTTGGCAGAGTCTGAGTTGTTTCAGCCCTGGATCATTATCCCAAAGTCCCCTTCTGCGCTTAAACTTTAAAAGTAGTTTGGGGGCATCTAAAAAGAAAGAGGAAATCATAACACATTTCTGCAGTTTACAGCAATGCCATTACTTATTACTTCTGAAAACAGCTGCTACTTACAGTTGCATAAGACTTCAGTACTGTGAGATTCACAGTATCATCTATGAAAAATCTCCCAAGATTAAGGACTGGGGTTGTTTAGCCTGGAGAAGAGGAGGCTGAAGGGAGACCTGATCGACCTCTACAACTACCTGAAAGGAGGCTGTAGTGAGGTGGGGTCGGCCTCTTCTCCCTGGTAACAGATGACAGGACGAGGGGGAGTGGTTTGAAGCTGCACCAAGGCAGGTTTAGGCTAGACATTAGGAAAAATTTCTTCACCGAAAGGGTTGTCAGGCTCTGGAATGGGCTGCCCAGGGAGGTGGTCGAGTCCTCATCCCTGGAGGTATTTAAAAGAAGGATAGATGAGGTGCTTAGGTTTAGTGGTGGGATGGCAGGGTTAGGTTAAAGGTTGGACTCAATGATCTTAAAGGTCTTTTCCAACCAAAGTGATTCTATGACTCTATGAGTCTATGACCATCATAATAATAATAAAAACATTAATTCCTATGATCTTTATTTTATTTGGAGAGCTTTATGTATGAATGTCTCAGTTATCTTCATTTATTAGTGTCAATTTATTTTTTCCCAATCATTTTTTCTCTCTTGCTATCTTCAGAAAAATACAGTATGACCTTTTTTGTGACTATTTCTGAAAATGATTATTTTTTTTTAAAGTTTTTCTGATACCTTTACAAAAATTCTACTGTATTTTGGTTGTCGTGCAGTTTTTTAAATAATCTTGTTTTCTGGTTCCCTAGATGCAATGAGGGTTCATGAAGAATACAGATGAACTCATAGGACAGGTTCTCATGATTTCTTCCCAAGTCTGTGTAAACAGATTATTCCTATCTAAGTATACTCTCTGACCTACTGTAGTCTTGATTAAATTTTTGTGCTTGATTAGAGCATTTTTTCTTATTAAATAGCAACAGCATAAGATCATTGAACACATCAATATTATAATAAAAATGTAGTTTAATTTCCATTCTAGACTAGTAATCAGTCTTATTGCACCCTTTGTTATGAGTGGTATACTTTGTATATTTTTAGCTACTTTGGCTGTTACTTTAATTAATGGATTTCTTGTATTTTTGTTCTTTTATTTTTTTTACCAAATGCACTAAACCTGATATTAGGACAGCAAACTCCAGAACTATATGGAATAGACCACAGCTTCTGTCTTTGTGGAATTATGAAAAATATCCATCAATGTCAAAAGTCCCCTTCCAGCTCTCTCCTCCCAGAACCTGACACTAAGAAATGTGTTTAATTTCTAACTTACATTTTATTTACCGGTATCTATTTTCCTAGTTTGAAGCAATTAAATTAAAATAATTAGTTTCATTAGGTGCTAAAAGACTAATATCAACAGTGTTTTTGTGGGTATTGATTTCTTAAAAGATGTCTGTTTACTGAATAGCAGAAATTCTATGTGAATGCAAAAAAATAAATTTGACATGAAAATCTAGAATTTGAAGGACTACAAAATATAAACCAAAGTTGTTTAAATCTTACCATTGTGCCAGTAACTTGCCTTGAAGCCTAGGAACAGATCCTAATTTGTTTAATTTTTTGTAAGCCATCCTTTAACAGTGCCATGCATTCTTTGCTTTTTCAGAGGGACTGGTAGATGCTGAGCACTTCAGAAATCCAGTCTGTTAAGAAAATCTTTTTGTATTGTAACCCTCCCTCCCTGGACCATGGTAGGCAATTTCTACCATGTACAAAGTGACTTTGCAAGCTGGACATATACTGTCTAAGACTACAAAGCAAGTATTTTTTGGTAATACACAGAGTAGATAGCTATTACACTAATATGCTCACCATCCCCAATGAGACATTGAATGAGTCTCTGCTGGCCCAGCAAGCATCGGCTGGGTGAGGATGGGTTAGCCTCCAATGTCCTCAGGCACAGGCAGACCCTCCATGTTACTGAGATGCCATCTTTCAATTCCCTTTATCCTTTATGCCTTATACTTGTTCATGTTGGCATTTTTTCCTTGAGCAGCTAAATATCAGTGTCTTGATAAGGGTATTTATTGTCTGGGTTTTTATATATTTTGGCTTTGTTGGCTTTAGCCTAAGTGTGTCCAGGTCATGTAGGTCTCAGATCACAAGCACCTGAAACCCTCAGCTGCCAGTTGCAGTATTTTGTTCAAACAGGAGATGCTATGGATGAGGTGGATTATGTGTTTATAGAGATTTAAAGTCTCAAATCCTTGCTGACAGCTGTAAAATACATTTTGGCCAATAATTCCATTTAAAAATATTCTGAGTTCCCCAATAATTTTTCTTGTGCAAAAACTGCAAATCCAGCAAAGGGCTTATATGTTGCCCACCTACAAACAAATTAATAATCAGTGATCTTCTGGATGGGACGTTTACTCATCTTTGTCCTTACACTATAGTTTTAGAAAGATGGTTATTACTGTTTGCTTAGGCTGTATCTATACTAGTAAAACAGACATGTTTGGGACCGCTTTCTTGCACTACAGACAAGTGGCATGGAGTGGTCTGTGTCCATGCGGCTAAATTCTTTGATCCTCCAAAATAGTGTGACCATACCTGAACTCCTTAATGGAAAGAGCTTGTGGTGCCCAGCCCATGCTACTTGCAGAGCTGTGGCTGGGGGGGTGTTAGTGATCTCAGGCCAAAACTGCTAGGAATGGATCTAACCATTTTCCAGAAGAGATGACTGCCTTCCAGAACCCTTCAGTGTTCCACAGCACTGCCTATGCACTTAATATCTAACTAATCTGCATTATGACTTTGTGTGTGATAGAAAGGACTTGATTTCAGTTATTTCAATGCAAATATTTGACGTCTTATTTTTGCAAGAGTTAAAGATACACCAGGAGAAAACGCACCATTCAGATAACTTTTTTTTTCTTTTTTTATATCTTATCTTTTTATCTTATAATATTCTATTGAATTATTTATTGTACTCTTTGGTAATATGAACAAATTTATAATAAAAGTATGAAAACCGAAAGGAAATCCTGGCCAAGGTTAGCCCAGCTTTCCATAATGTATGTTAAAAATCAGTAAATATGCCTCTTACCATTAGGTCCCAGATATAAATCATTAATTGTTATTAAATGTTGTTTATTGTTTTCATACATATCCCCAAAAAATTAAAAGAGTAACATTCTCACTTAATATTGGAGAATGATATTCACATGCACTTCATACACACAAAACCTTAAAATTACCATGCAAAGGAAATGAAAGAGGGGCTTTGGTGAGCTTGAGTATCATTAGTAATAGATGGGTTGTAGGCTAACTGATAGCAAGACTACCTCTACCAAGAAGAGGTGTTAAGGCTGTGGGACTAAAATCCTTGAACAGGGTGTTCGCTTCTTTTGAAAAGGACTCTGGGCAAAAGGAGCACTGCTGGGTTCATGGCAGTCTTTCCATTCCAGGGAAGGATTGTTCCTTTGAAGGAACAAATCCTCTAGATTCCAAGAAACCTGATCAGCCCTGCCTACAATAGTCCCAAAGCAAAATATTGTGTGTTTTGTTTCTTATCTAAAACAGTTTTGGCTTTTTCCCCCTGCATGGAAGAATCACATTTGTGACTAGATATACTTAGGAGTAGGAGGAAGAGACGGACATGAAATTGTGCCCCACAAACCTGTGCCCCTCACGTACGAAAATTCTAAAAAAGGGATTAAGATTGCTTAATATTTGTGGGGGTTTTTTAACAGAAAATTATTACTTTGTAGTATAACTGTGTGTATGAAACAATAAAATAGATTATTGATAGCTTTCTAGTACTTCTGCAATTTTTTATCTTTCTTTGGACATCATTACATAAATGACCTATAACACTGTTTCAGGGAAGCAGACTGAAGTTACAGTAATGACTTAGCCCCTTTTTTGTCAGTTCCTAGTTCATCATTGCAAACAAGTAACAAGAAGATAACAGGAGTCTTTGAATGTCTTTTAGGCTCTAATTATAGTTTAATGTGCTTTTTCAGTCTTCTCAGATTTGCTTAAAATGTTGTTCTTGTTGGAAATAAATCCTTTAACAGCTGAAATCTGTTCTTCCTTTAAAAGAGATTGGGTAACTTATATGGCTCAAGTGATTAGGAGTAACATTTATTATACTCCTACTATAAATCACACACCATTTTTCCAAGAAAGGAAAGAGGATGAAGAAAAAGCAAAGCTTCCTTTGTATTATTCCTGTGCCTAGAATGACTGTGCAGCTGCAACAGAGAAATGAACAAGAAGCAGATAATTAATGTTTTCAGCTTTTTTATATATATATATTTGGCATGTATTGGATTTTTACCTAATCACTTTAACATGTGCTAATCAGACTTTGTTATTGGAGGCTCACTGGTGGCAGCTGCTCATGCACAAGACTGAGAACACAGCAGCCACTTAACTCTAGTCTAGTTCTTTTTCTCTTCCATGCACATCTATCTTCCTGCTGCTTTTGGACTAAGATCTGGCTCCATGTCAAAACAATGTTGTGAGACCTGATTATCTCTGCGTTTAAAATTATTTTGCTATATAAATTGTAGGATTTCTGTTTGCACAGAAGTCCAGTGCTACATTTTCTGCTATGGATGACTACCTTTCCTTAAAGGAGAGTGAGGCAGCTCACCAGGGACCATTTGCAACAGACACTTAGGGGTGTACCGTGTGTGCCAGCCCCACTCTTACATCTCCAGGTGCAGGAGATGCAATCCCTACCACAGAGCAATTTCCCCTACCAGTGTTTGCCAGAGCAAAGTGCTTTCCTATCGCTCCTTTTCTTCAGGTACACTTTTGAAATCTCGTTTGGAAATAGCAGAGAGCTGGAGGAAGAGAGGTCCCCAACCCAGATTTATTCTACTTGAAAGCTCCTCCTAGTTTTGTCTTTTAGAATAATAATTCTGTCATCTGCAGCAGGAGAGATAAGGGGAATTGAGCCATCTGGTCCAGTGGGTCACTGAAGATCTTTTAAGAAATCCCTGCTGTTATTTTGTGCATATGTTGGTTCAGCTCTGTCTAACATGACATGTAAGGCACTAATTAGCTGGTTCCTTCTCACTTGCCCAAATCATCATTATATTAGTCTTGTTGCTATTGTGATAAGTGTGAACAAGAACTAATAAATATTTTGAATGTAAGAGATTCCTATCCATTTACAAAGCAAATTATACTGAAATTTGAATAGCCCTGGGCATGGACTATTCTTTCATTTACATTCAAACTTTCTAATGAAACATCCCTGATATCTTACTGACTATGTGACAAGTCAAAAATTCTGGTCACAGCTAGCATATCCTGCTGATATTACACTTTAGTACCTCCAACAGCCTAGCAAGTCCTAAGCAAATATAAATTTGCTTTTAGTATCTACTGTCATTTTGCCTCCTAGTTACACTTAGTTACAGAACCAAGAAAATGAGCTGTTAAATATTCTGACATTAAAACTGGATTTCCTTCCCTCCCCGCATCCCCTCAGCCCAGCAATAGCCCCCTGTTTCCTGAGCAGGGAGTTTCACCAGGGAAGATGCAGGCAGTTGTGAGAGTGTGGGTCTGCATTACTGGAGTGAACAGCTCCTGCCTACAGTTTTAGCAAGGAAGCGGGCAGCAAAGCTAGAGAACTACTGCAAGCTAAGATAACTCTCTGTGTTTTTCACAATTTATTTATTTGCTTGTTTGTTTAATTTGGACCCGTTTCCCAAGCAAGTCCATCATGTGCTCCAGTAATCTGTTGAGCTGGCACAACTGACTGGCACTCTCTCTGAGATTGTTTCCTCTGAATTGCAGCCTGTACCTTGCTGACATCATCCAGGAAGAAAAGTGGTAGTTTATCCCAGCCTATTCTCTGCTTCAATCCAGCCACGCTCATCAGTCAAAATTGAAGGAAGCCTAGTGGGGCACACATTTTGCTTAACTGAACAGGCCTTCATGCACTTCTGCAGAAAGAGGCAGTATTAAATCCAAGGGCTTTCCTTGTTTATTAATGATGGGTATCTGGTGGTATATTTGCTACAGACCCTGAAGGAATTTCTTGTGACTCGAACGTGCTGCACTGACTGTTGTAGAAGCTTAACTGTAAGCTATGAGATCAGTTGTGCTGGGCAGTCTCAGAAGTGGAGAGTGATTGAGAAGAGTGATTGAGAAGAAAACATGTCAAAAAAGTTGGTGTTTTAGCAGCTGTAAAAGAATTGGGAACCAGGTCTGCCTCAATGTAAGCTGAGGATACCAAAACCTGATAAGCTGAGAGCATGCACAAATGACTTGGTGTTTGGCTTCTTTGGTGAGCCACCAGGTTGTCTCAAGTCTCATTGTTATGAATAAAAGTTCTGATTTTTGTCCTTGCTCATGTATGAACACACTGGAGACTTTCTTCTCAAAGACTGTCAGCCTTTAGATACTTTTTATTAACTGATAATACAGATAGGTAATACTAAACAAAGCAATTGCATTTATTTATTTAACCATAACACACTAGATTTTTCATGGCAGATAAAAGGTTATCCTTAAGCATTTTTTAAATATAACAATAAAAAAAAAGTTACTTTAACATCTGCAACAACATCATTGATTCTACATCCTCCTAGATGATTACTGTTTACATTGTTAGAGTACCCAGTTGTTGTTTTTAGGGTCTCTCAGTGGTTCTTAACAAATCTTAAAGCTTTGCTTGTTTAGTATATAAGGGTAACGTCTTCCTAAGGCACAGAGACCTTATTGGTCTAGAGAAACAAAAATTACAGAACTGGACCAACATAATGGTGCACTTCAACATCTTCTATGGATATGTCTGTGTGCATGTGAAGGAAGAGATAGTGAGAGAAAAGAGTTATGTTAACGAATTCCTAAAATGATTTAGAAATCATATTTCAATTTGTGGTGAACCCACAAAGTGTTCTGGCAAAATTGTCTCAGATTTAATTTTGTTTTGTTGATATAAGGGTTATCTCCAAATCTCCTAAATGCCTCTGTTTTCATTTTTTATATTTATGTCTTACGAGAAGAATAATTAAGAAATTTCAGCAAACTGCTTCTCTTTAACTTCTTAAGTGGAGTCTTTATTCTTACTATACTAAACCAGACTGTACTGAAGTAGACTGTTGTATTGGGTTTGTGTGACAAGGTTTTTGTAGCAGGAGGGCTACAGGGGTGGCTTCCATGAGGAGACACCAGAAGTTTCCTCCCTGTCCAACAGAGCCAGTTTCATCTGGCTCCAAGGCAAATCCACTGCTGGCCAAGGCTGAGCCCATCAGTGACAGTGGTAGCTTCTCTGTGATAACACATTTAAGAAGGGAAAAAAACTGCTGCTCAAAAGCAGCAGAGAAGGACGAGTGAGAGTATGTGAGAGAAACAGCCCTGCAGACACCAAGGTCAGTGTAGAAGGAGGGGGAGGAGCTGCTCCAGGTGTCTGAGCAGAAAGTCCCCTGCAGCCCCTGGTGAAGACCATGGTGAGGCAGGCTATCCCCCTGCAGCCCATGGAGGTCCATGGTGGAGCAGATCTCCACCTGCAGCCCAGGGAGGACCCCACACAAGAACAGGTGAATGCCCAAAAGAGGCTGTGACCCCATGAGAAGCCCGCACTGGAGCAGATTTGCTTGCAGGACATGTGATCCTGTGGGGCACCCATGCTGGAGAAGTCTGTTCCTGAAGGACTACACCCCATGGAAGTTAATAGAAGACTGTCTCCTGTAGGAGGGACCCCATGCTAGAGCAGGGAAAGAGTGTGAGGAGGAAGGAGCATTGATGAACTAACTGCAACCCCCATTCCCCATCCCCCTGCTCTGCTTGGGTGGAGCAGGTAGAAAAATTGGGAGTTAAATTGAGCCTGGGAAGAAGGGATGGGGGCAGGGGGGGGGAAGGTGTTTTAAGATTTGTTTTTATTTGTCATTACCTTACATTGATTTGCTTGGTAATAAATTAAATTAATTTCCCCGAGTGGATTCTGTTTTGCCCATGATCGTAATTGGTGAGTGATGTCTCCCTGTCCTCCTCATTATATTTTTTCTCCCCTGTCCAGCTGAGGAGCAGTGATGGAGCGGCTTTGGTGAGCACCTGGCATCCAGCCAAGGTCAATCAACCACAACTATATCCAGATTTATTATATTATTCCCTTATTGCATAAAGGCAAATTCTCTTTGTTGTCATCTAGGTTTTGAGTTTCTTATTAAGCAGTGTGTTCCTCTTCTCCAGTTACAACTTTATAGTTCTTCTAATTTCATATCTAGCCTGTTTTCCTTGCTGCTCCATACCAGTGACTTTTTTTTCTAGAACAGGCATTTTTACAGTTCCCTGGGTTCCTCATGGGCCCTCAGGTTATCATGGCCGTGTGCCCAATTTTATCTTCTTGAACACCATTCTCCCTAAACACTGTGTCACTGTAGATAAGGTAGAGAAAAGACAAAAAAAATGTGAAACAGGCAAACCAACCTAAATGGAAAACTTCTATATGCAGTGTGCCCTGCTAAACAACAGCAGGCTATACTGGTTGGCAGCAGTCTTAGATGTGAGACTAATAAAGGCAGGGTGGTTGACAAATTTTGCAGAAGAAGAAAGGAAATGAAATTCCATGAGAGAAACCAGCTGGCTCTCTGTTCTTGTCATGACACTGTGGCACTGTCCTTCAGCACAGTCCTAGCTGTGATAACAGAGGTGTGACGTGCTGATAAAGGACTTGTATGAAAATACCCCTCAGGCTAACTAGAAATACAGAATTGTGAAACAAAACTTAGGAAAACCTGCTTAGTTAAAGAAACTAATAAAGTGTACACTAACGTAATCTTCTTGTGTCAATAATTCTCCTGGTTCCCACATTTCAGGTATTTGAAATGTTTTTGGTAACTTTGACTTTTCACGTTGTAGGAAGAAGACACACAAACTTGGAGGGTGTAATATCTCTTTTATATCTGTATATTTGTTCAAATAAGCAGATTGCCTTTCTGTCCTAGCAGAGGCAATGAGTCTTGCATAGGTCTTCTAGAACCAGAAAACATTACACTGAAGAAATAGCATCTGTGATTCTGAAGGACTCAGTTTGACTGCCAGTCTTCTGTTAGTATAAGCTGTTTTTTTTTTTAAAATCTCCTCAAATGGTTTTGCCTTCTTGTGTTCAGAATGCAGATGCCAAAACACTTTGATGAACACTTCTACCTAATTACAGTATTTGCATTATAGTACATTTATTATTTGAAACCCAATTTGCTGATTGCTGGTATCAACTTTTGTTACTAGTTTTTATATGAAATGGAAGCATTCAACTCTGTTTAAGTGAGTAGAAGAGCCTTTTGCTGTTTAATAGAGAGGACAAACTTAAATTAATTTACAGACAGCTCTTCTTTTGTAACTTTTAAATAATTTATTAATTGTTCATCAAAAGTGAATACATTTGAGGAGAGTAATTTACAGTGACAAGATATGTAACGTAGTATCAATGCCCATATAAACTTTCAATAGCTAACATCCTGTCCATTACTGGAATAAGAGATAATAGAGGAAAAAAAGAAAGAATAAAACCTTGAAATCTTTGGAAAAGAGCTATAAACTGATTCAGTCTCCGTCTGAAATGTTTATGGGATTAACAGCTTCATATTGACTTTAGTCCTCTATTTTGTTATTTTTAGAACTCAACTCTATGATGTCATATCATTTTTTATAACAAAATGTAAACATATGCATCACTGTGTGCCATTTAAACAATACTGAAATAACCTTATATTTACACGACTTTCTAGAGTCTTTCACATAGACTGAAAATTGTTCAATCTTTCTGTTCAGAGCTGTGACCATAGAAAAGTATGACCAGTTGATCTTATTTTTTTTCTCAGAAAAGGTGAGATAAGCTAAGTCATTTCCTTTCAAATAAATGCAAAGCAAAGTCATTCACTGAAGATATCTACACAATTATTAATACCTTGTTTGTTATAGATGACCTCAAGTTCATGGAAAGACTTGCTAATAAAAAACTGAAAAAAATTTCTTTCAGCTACTTCACTATCACTGTGCTAACTATTTAAATGACAGTCATAAAAGAGAACTGATGAATTGTTGGTAAAAAGTATATTACCTCCTCTCTTTAAGGGAAAAATAAAATTGCGTTTACTACAAAGAGTAGAAAGGCATTGAAATGTTTTCCTGAATTGTGTTCTCTGATGATTAGACTTCCTTAAAATGTGTGTTCTGTTTCCCATATACCCATTTATTTAGTAGAGTTGTTATTCATGCATCTACTACATTCTGAATGTAGTCCATAAAGAACAAAGATATTCAGGATTAAAAACTTTGGCATGAAAATGACATTATCAGCTACTAGGGAATTCAGATATTCAATACTTATTGCCTTCTGGATCTGATCTAACCCACACAGAAGCCTATGGAATTGCTACCTCTGATTTCAGTGATGTTTTAGATTATATTCTGAGTTTAAAAGGAAGAGATGAATCTGTCCTAATGACTGTCACATGTGCGGGAAGAATTTTAACATAAAGCAAACTTGGGTTTTTGCATAGAGGCAGTTTAGGATTTCCTTTTACAAAGTTTCATAGACTGCTAAGACAGAAAGAAATGTAATGTCATATTAGGTTTATATAAGTACTGGCCATTTTGGGAAAGTTAATACTCAGCCATTGGCTTCCCATTTAGAAGGGAATTCCTCCATGTTTTTAATGTTGAAAGGGTAATTAATTTAGTTTTAATTTAAAGTTTATGTTAATTTAATATTTCAGGAAAAACATCAAACCAAAAATATGCATCTTCCTAAAGATTGTACTGCCTTAATAAATTGTCTATTTAACAATGCAATTTTAGGCATAAGCTTGTAATTCCAATAGAGAATGTTAAGAAAGTTCATTTGTTCTGGAAGTTTGAGATTTTTTTCTGTTTTGAAATGAGGAAAAAAAAATACTATTTATAAGAAAGAACATCATAGAAACAGTATGAGTTCCAAATGACTACAGACAAATTTTCCTCATTGTATTTAAGGCCTATTTATTTCTATGATAAATTATTTAGTCTGTCTGTTGGATGTAAAGAGAAAAGGAACTGCTGGATGGATTTAATGATAAATTTACCCCTATGTGCTTAGTTGTTTTCATATTGCAGTGAAGTTAGATGAAAAGCATATGTGGTACAGTAATGGGTTGAGCATCTGCCGCCTTGTCAATCAGGCTTGTAGATGTTTAATTATGTCTACATGTATAACCTTTTAAAATATTTGACTGATGCACATTGTTAAAAGGTTATACAACCATTTAGTAGAAGATTTGGCATATGTATGGGCATAACACCAATTCAAAATCTAGTTAAATTTTCTCAGAAAGATCTGGACAATCCTCAGAAAAATCCATCAGTTTTAATGGAAGTGAGGTTCAGACACACTAATGCATGTGCCAGTGTACTCTGCATGAATCACTGAGGATGTCCTCTATAGATACTGATAGTCTTTTTTACAGGGTTTGGTTTTGTGGGTGGAAAGTACTTGAGCTTCTCTTGTCAAAATGAAATTTTGCACATAAAAAAATGTGTAATAAAGCCTTTGCTTAGAAATACATTGCAGAATTTTGGGGTAGGCTATTGAAAGTATTAGAGTAAAACAAGCAAACATTTATGAAGTCCAATTTCAATACATTGATGAAAGTAACAGGGAAGAAAATAAATGCAAAAATAAGCATTTGATTTCAACATTTGAAACTCATAAAGCTTTACATTTCTGTACAACAAAAGAACTCACACTGTTAGCTTTACAGAATAGAACAGGGAGATTAATCGTCAGCAATTTACCTTAAATTACACACGCAATTGAAAGCACAGTTATGAATAGAGCTAAGATGTTCTGAGGAGTAATCCCTTGGCCAAGCTAGCATTAACACACTTTATTATCTACCTGGAGGCATCAACTGATAAATCTTTCTAATGACAGAGTAGTAAGTGGGAGCCCAGATGGGAGAAGTCTTTATCACTTTTATCACTTCTATTGCTTTTATCACTTTTGTTACTTTAAGGCTGCTTTCCTCTAGGGTGAGAGTCATCAGAATCCGAAGTCCTGGGAACCTGAGAAAACTGAGAAAAACAGATGCATTACAATACCACCACTGTGCTGTCTTGTGGTTGTGATGGAGGCACTTGCAATGCCAACTGTGTAGTGATGGTGGCTGGCTGCTTATTTTTTTTTATGGTCTCAAGCTTCATATCCAGGAACTTCTATTACTTTTCATCTGCATCCTTCAGTCTGCAAATCTATTGCACACTCTCCCTCAAAGAAAGCAAACCAACTAAAAGTTTAACTGTTTGGTGCAGATACAATATAGTGATAGAAACTCTTCACTTTGAGTATTATGCTTTCCTCTACTTTTACTATTAATGATATTGCATAAGTCTCGTGGTTTAACCCGGCTGGCAACTAAGCACCACGCAGCCGCTCGCTCACTCCCCCCCCTCCCTCAGTGGGATGGGGGAGAGAATCGGGAAGGGGAAAAAGGTTAGAGCCGAGGGCTGAGATAAAGACAGTTTAATAAGAGAAAATAATAATAATAGTAATAATGAGAATGATAACAAAATATACAGAATATACAAAACGAATGATGCACAATGCAATTGCTCACCACCTGCCGACCGATGCCCAGCCCGTCCCGAGCAGCGATCAGTACCCGAGCAGCGATCACTCCCCCCGCGACCGACCGACCCACCAAACCCCCCCCCCCGAGCATGACGTTCTATGGTATGGAATAGCTCTTTGGACAGTTTGGGTCCTAGCTGTGCTGTACTCCCAGCTTGTTATGCACCTGGCCGAGCAGGAGAAGCTCAAAAAGTCCTTGAGCAGTCTGAGCACTACTTGGCAACAACTAAAAACATCAGCGTGTTATCAACATTCTTCTAGCACTGAATCCAAAGCACAGCACTATGCTAGCTTCTGTGAAGAAAATTAACTCTATCCCAGCTGAAACCAGGACAATAAGGTTTTATATAACCAGAAATAACACACTTAGCTCCTAGTACAGAAAACAAGTAAAATATTTGGTACAAAACTCAGTTGCTATTACTTTCAATTTTAAAACTTCCAGTTATTCTTTTTTTTAAGTTTCTGGGTGAAATATAATTTTAACATGTACTTCTGATTCTGTGATGCAAGATCCTGCCTCCTCATTTGGCGCTGCAATGTTTTGAATTTAGCTTCTTAAGCCTGGAGATAGTACATATCATAGACAGAAAATGTTTTGTTAAGATAAATATGCTTGATATGCAAGGAATAAGCATTAAATAAACATTTAGATTATTCCAGGAAGGTATTAATATGTCTAATCATCTAATGCTACTTAACTTTTAATTTGTTATAATTTCTATCATATTAAAGTAACTTTAACCTCTCCAACTGCTATTGAATATATATCTCTTTTGGTAAAAGACAGTGATAATTAATAGCATTTATTGAATAAAACAAGAGAAAAGTAGAGACTTCTGCCTGTTCTACGTTAAAATAGAAATGGATAACAATAACAAAAAATGTAATGGCTGAAAAATAAATGGCATTAATGGTCTTATCTAAGAATGCATAACAGTAAATACCCCTGTTCACCTTATTCCTTTTCTAATAAAGAAAATCTATTAAACAAACAGATTAGAACTAGAAAAAACAAAGAAACACACCAAAAATGTTCACTTGGTTAGTTTCCATTAAAAAGATAAAACTGCACTTTAAGTTAAGCACATGAAGAGAAATCTAAACTAAGTTACTAGAAATGTTCATTTGATAAACATCAGTAGAGCAATTTAAATCAGAGATTTGTCTGTCTTGTTAGTGAAAACCAAATAACATTTCCTCCCTCCAAACTGTTTGGAGTAAAAAAAATAAAAGCCTGAACTATCTTATTTTTCAATGGCTACCTCTCTTAGTGCTTGCTAATCATATAAAAAATTGCAAAACTTGGGAACAGTTTGTGACCCATTATTTTTTAATGGATTAGCTCATGAAGCATAAGGTAAAAGGATGATTTACACTCAACAAGGTATTTAAATTCCTATATATGATTAATTTACAGTAATAGGTCTGTAGATCTGTGTCTAAACCCATAGGATCAGAAATGCTAATACCCTTGCCAGTGCTAACTAACACATCTCTTCTCAGAATGTGCTACTGAGTTCCAGATCACATTGGTTTTGTTCAGTTTGCTTTCAAGGGAGTCTACTAGGAAACATTGGAAATTACTCTTAGAGAAGCATTTTAGTTAAGTGTAACAAAGTTGAATGTTTTTCATAACTTTTTTGCTTTGTTTCTGCCCTTTCTCTTTGTTTCTCTTAATTTTCTTCTGCAAGTTGTAGACCTAATGAGTATGAAATCAAAAAAACCTTGGATCATGTTGTTCCATCTTAAAACAAGCCTGTTAAAGTTGTTTTGTAACTTGAGATAAACAAAAAACGCAATGCTGTGCAGTTATTGAAAGATTAAGGTTTAGACCATTAAAACAGAACCCTGAAGATTTATCATTTCCCATTGGGTGCATTAAATATCACTTTGTTAATGCATTAATCATGTCCCTAGCTACTGGCATGATTAAATTCTTCCCCATTGTCCCTTATAACTCTTAAAACTTTTCAGTGGGAGAGAATGCATTCCAAAATTTATAACCTGAATGGGAAGACAAAGCTTCTGCATTTAAGCCACTCTATGTGTAGTCTGAGATATTGGCAGACTGAGATAATGTCAGCAACTAAACATGAAGGGTAAGAGTGCTTGTGTGTGTCAGTGAGAGAGAGAGAGGAATAATTTATGTTTAACTTTTTTTTTTTTTTTCAAAGAGTGCATCCACGGGATCCAAAGCTTATAGGAAGTACCAGTAGAGCAGAAAAACACATTTATACAAACAACAGATATATAGCATCCTTTTTAAGCTACTTAGTGTTTTCCTGAAGATATTCAGAAGTAAGTGACTGGTAATCATATAATCAAGGATCAGGGTCAGTGAGTTGTCAGACACATGGAAATTATTGGTTTTCCCCCTAGGATTGAGCATGCCTGTTCAACAGTACAGCTGTGGCTCACGAACTGGTTCTCTGAAAACTATCAATGTTTGACCTTTAAAAATGTATTTTATCTTTAAGTATTTTGTATTTGACAGTGTTCTGGAGATGTTTTTTAAAAGGTACATGGACTGATGTCTAGGAGGTGGAAAGTAGGTGAGGTTCCCACAGTGACTTGCAGGACTAGTCAGTGACTTGGGTGGATGTTTTCATTATTTGCATTTAAAGGAATAAATATAATGACAAGTTTAACTTCCATTTCTATAGCTAGAAATCATTTCTCCATCAGCCTGCAGAACAACACAGATATTTGGGAGTTCAGTTAAAAACTTCTGCATTTGATAACTCCATTTCTAGCAAACTGATGGTAATAGATGATAGTCCACTGCCTGTTTATGTGGTTAAGAACTACAGTACACCTTTTGGACCTGAAGACTTGAAGTCTTACAAAATCATGTTAAACTTATTAGCTCAGTGGAAGAGTTAAAAGCTTTGTCAGAACTTTGCTAAATTACAAGGAATTAATCTAGACTATGTAAGTGCCTAAAATTCTGTTTCATTTGGTTTTAATTCTAGAAAGCTATATAACAAAGATGTGGGGAGGATACAAACAAAATAAACAAAATATGGCAGAGAATACAGAATTAGAAGCAAAAAGGAGAAAGATTAGGACATATATAGGTACATCAGTCTTCCATTAATACGTGGAAAAGTGTGTTTCAGTCCTATCTTTTGTTCAGATTTTCTGAGAGATATTGCGTCCATTTTTGAGTGTTTCAGTCCCATTTCCACTAGAGGGCTATTGAAGGATTGTTGACACCTAGTTGAAACACACAGGCAAGCTATATTTGAGCAAGGGTGGTAGAAAGGTATGAGGGGAAAGCAATACATGGGAGAATGGATGTGCGGGTGTGAAGGGACAGAAAGCATTGCAGAGAAGATATGACAGCAGCTACTCCTCATGAGTTGAGAAATGAGAAGCAATGGAAGAAATAGATACTGAAATAGCTAATTATTTATGCAGGAAAACAATGTAATTAACCAGTGTAAACCAGTGAACCAGTCGATAGAACAATGGATGACCTAAACAAACACATAATCAAAGATTAAGGTAAACACACAGACAATTCAGAGTATATAAATCACAGACTATATTAGCTAATTAATTAGTCAGGTAGTAGATACATTAGGTGGATGATCAATAAATTAATCTATTCATTAAGCAATAAGTTAGTTAGAGATCCATACAATTAAATAAACAGAAAATGCTGAGTTCAAAGAAAAATATCTGAAGCAGTCAGACAGTTAGAAGCAGGCTAAAGAGTGAGTTAAAATGCCAAGAATGGATACAACCATCCAGGAAAGGAAGGTCAATGTAAAAGATGCATGGCACTGGTGGGTGGTATGGACAGGATGCCAGCTTCAGCAACCATGCAGGTGAACTCTTTCTGACTGGAGAGCATTGCTGCTGCTGCGATCACTGACAGTAACAGGCCATGTCTAGAAATAAGAAGCCACAGCCTTCTTTCTAGGACATTTGTGGGTGCTTAGAGCAAATTCTAAACTTTTGGTGCAGAACAGTAACCACCTGGGATGCAGTTTGTTTAGTAACACATGGTTTTGACAGGAGTAAATATATGACATGATCGGAGGGAGCTTGCCGTGAACTGATGAACAGTGATTTGACTACTTCAGTATGAATGTTCTGTAACATTACATTTTAAATGTGGAAGAGATTTTTAGAGTTTTCTTCCAACCCTAATACCTATGAAAAGTTTAGTATTCTACTTTGTATTCCAATAAAGTAAAGAGAAGTTGATAGGACTTGCCCTTTCTTGAGCACTTTACTTTCATGCACCACTGCTTTTCCCATTGTGCGTATAAAATTTCTTCAAATGTACCAAGCACTGAAGGCATGTGCTGGTTGATTTAAAATTTAACCAGTTTAAGTCATGATATATTTGAACATTTTTTTTCTGAAAAGAGCCAAAATTCAAATGCATTTGCTTTTGTGGTACTTTAGTCATACTAAGCAACAAAAAGCCTGGTAAGCAGCTCAATAATCTCTGTAGGGATAGTAACAGTTTTAAAAGACAAAGTAGTCAGAATAGTTCTTGCCTGTCTTTCAGGTTTATCAAATGAATTCTTAACATCAAGTAAAGATGCACCTTTAAAAGAATAAAGAACTTGATGCTTTCTTCACTAAAGCCTCAGTAGCAGATAATCAGGACTTTCTCAGATGAAGACATTTATATTTCATCATAGTAAAATTGACTGTACTGGTAGGTCTCTTAAGAATACTGAAGCACAAAGTTTGTAACAGGAATTAATGAGTTAATGGCAAATTCCCGTGATTCTTCCCAGCTTTGAACCATTCTTCGATGGGACCTCTCACACCCCATCTGTCTACTCAGTTCCTTCTCAAAAAGGAGTCCTTTAAATTGTGCACAGATAAGAGATTTTGAATAACCTCTGTGCATTTCATTTTTTTGTCTAGGTTGTACAGATCTCTTACTGAAACTTTGTGAAGTGGAACATCTGAAGGAGGTGAATGCTTTTTGGAGACAGAGTAACACATGAAATGGATGCTCTGTTATGTAATCTTCAAAATTAAAATATAAAATTTTATTATATTAAACAGAGAGTTCCATTATTTGGTTTAATGGCTTAAAAAGATTAAAGTGTTTCAATGCAATCTCAGGAAATACAATGTTTTGGCATTCTAGACAGATGACCGTAAGATAGGTAGATAGTTCAACTTTATAGTACAATAAAGTATAGCTGTATAAGACATACCAATAAAAGCCTTATTTACTTACTGTGACCCCATATGACCATGAGTAATCTCATCATCTGCTTTGTATGCAACAAACTAGGTGTTTGGCAGTTTCTGTGCATGTTGCTTTTGACTGAGAAAAGGTAATGTCTTCCTCTGAATGAGCTAAACAGTACACTTTTTTCCTTTTCTGATGTTGCATACTTATTTGAGAGGGAAGCTAAATGTCACTTCCCTCTTTATGAGATTTAAATGTTTCTAACTTTGCTCACAGAAACAGAGCTTACTAGGACAAGATATGGTTTTACAATTGGGAAGTTTCATAGTTAGCAGTAAAACCACTAATTAGTAAAAACACTAATTAGAATAGAATAGAACAGTAATTAGTAAACCCACTTTACTGCTTTACCATTAGTAAAACCACGAATAATTTTCTGTAGCATTATAGCTTCTTATAAACTTAACTATGGTAGCTGGGATAACGTTCAGGGCAAGAAACAGTGAGAGCTCTGGTGACACTACATAAAACACTTCAGTGAATAGATTATCCAAAAGAGATTTAATTCAAGAGAAAGGAATATCAAAATCTAAACATCTAGTCAATGAAACGGTACTCTGTTTTGGTGTCAGAGAACAGAAGGAAGTTATGAGTGGTTGTGATAGAAATGAGAATTTTCCCCTTTATACTCAAACAGTTCTTAACTAATTTTTCAGCAGATAAGATGCCAGCATTGTATAAACATGTATCTATTTGGTTTAGTTAAACTAAAACAAAACAAAACAACAACATTGCTTTGTAAAGACTATCTCTGCTTCTATCATTCACTCTGATCTTTCTGGAGGAAAGCTTCTGAGAAAGCTGTGGATAAGCAACTCTAGAGTCCTTTCATTTTGCTTTAGATCTGGCCATGAAATAAAAATTAATTTGCTCATGCTGATTGAAGATTTCTCGTATTATAGTAGAATGCCAGATAATCATGCTGATTCTCTTACATCTGTCAACAGCTTTTTGGAGTTCATTAACCAGGAACTTTTGTGGAGACAACTTTCATCTTTGGAGGGGGTGAACTGACGCTGGCTTGCATGTCACTGCTTTTTCTTCTCTGTGGAGCTGCAGTTGGCAATGTTACTCAGTTGGTCTCTCACGCTCAAGGATTTCACAGTTCCTTTTCTTTGGTGCCTCCTGTGAGAGATGACAGGGTTTAGGCCAGCCAAAGATCACTCTCCAGCCCACAGACTGTGAATCAGTAATGGCTGGAGACTGCATTAAGAGGACATATATCCAGAGGCCCATGGTTTCCTCAAAATGAACCTTTTTGCCAGGCCTATTCAGGCAGAGTGCTTGCAATCTGCCCATGTGTTGGGGACATGTGAGAGACACAGAGCACAGCAGCAGGGATCACTTTTTCAGGGCAGGATAGACGGTTCCTTTGAATTTGTTGGAGCTGTAGCCATCTTGCTGAGAACTGGTAAGAGAAATGTTGAAAGTGACAACTCCTTCCAAATGATTCAAGGTATAATCACCTTGTTCAGTCCTTGTACCATCATACATTTCCAAATGCAACATTTGTTTCTGTTCTTGTCTGTGATCTTTATCACCTCATTTCATCTAATGTTTTATGACTGTTTGTTGGTTTTCACTAGACGTTTCCAAACTTGCCTTTGGTTTTATAAAAATCACTTTATCTCCAGGCACTTTTCAAAGCCATTTGAAATTACCTTTTTCTAAAGGTGTGGGGTTTGGGGTTTTTTTCCCTAATATTTTGATTAAATAAATACACTGTTGAAACTTGAAGTAATTTTATGCTGGAACAAAGCACGAAATCACAAATAGGTTCTGTTATGCATTGCTCCCAAATGCACTAGTATAACTAGCTAACCTTGACAGAAATCTGTCTTTATTGGTTTTAGCCATAGAGTTTTTTAAATCTCCCTGTACATGTAGATTCTTTGGGAATACTATTACCTCATTATTTACTTGTAAAAGATGGATGCATTCCCATGCAATTATTTCTTTGGTTTTAGTTTTAATACCACATTCAGTGAATCATGTTGAATGCCATGAGACACACTTCAGAGAATTCAAAGCTAGAATGACATTTTTTTAAACTGTGGGTGCAAAAAGTGTTGAGAATCACAAAATACCACATAAAGTAAGAAATTCTTGGTTTATATCAACAAGACCTGGCAGATACAGTATGTAAAATAGCTTATGAAAATCTATAAGTATGTTGCAGGGTGTTCCCCTGGGAATATTATTGGTTAATTTTTTTTCATTAATAGCATTCTGCTGGAAGATACAATGGATGTTGATGCAATATCTCCCATTTCCTCCATTCCAGCAGGTATTGAGGGAATGTAAAGACCAGAGGCAAAATATTTCACATCCTCTTTTTCCTCCTGTCAGAACTGTTTTCCTCTAAACCTTATGAATACAAAGGAAATAAATGCAGAAGCTTCATGTGAAAGTCTGCAGAAACCTTTGCACATTTGAACAGCGAGGGAGGAATGCAGGGAGTCTCATTTCACTTTTTTCATAGACACTGGGATAAATGCACTGTCACTATAAAATGTAAATCTTTCCATGGAAAAACAGTTTTCCAAAAATGATGTTTACCAGGCAGGTCTCTTACACATGTTGCGTAGTCTGAAGATGTTGTTTGCTTTTGGTTTTGGTCAAATGCAGGGCAGTTGCAAGCATTCATTTTACATTTCTGAGGCTATTTTTTATGGTTATTTTCTAGCCAGCTAGTATAAGACAAGGTCATTTTCCTTCTGAATGTAACACCTCCCCTGTCACGTGAGCATTCTCATTGCGTGCAGTCAGCAACATATACCTATATAAAACATGCGTTATGTAAATTATTGTCATTCAGGAATATCTCTGAATTTAACATTAAAATAGTCTTTTTTGATGTGTTTTCTCTCTGTGTTATAGTAAAGAAGAAAAATTTCTTCCATCATGCCATATTAAATGAGCAAGTGCCTTAAAATAGGAAAAAGTCTAAATGGTTACCAAAGTTAGTGCCATCTTGTGTACTGCAGAGAGAGCTTCAAAAGGCTGTAAGACAATAACTAATAGTCTGAAGCACTGCATTACTACAGCATTGTAGTTTTAGTTAGTTTTCTCATTTTTTCTTGCATGGGAAATAAATGTGTTTTAGAAATAGAAAGAAAACCTCTATTAATGTAAGAAGGCACTCCCGCTTTTGTCATTCTCATTTAAAGATAATAAAAACCAAGAGGGAGATTTTTGAAGATATCAATGTTTATTACCTTTTGCAGTACTGATGTTTCTATTACAGGTAGGAGTGTATTACTAACATTATAAAAGATAGTGATTCATTCCCATTCAAAATAACTTAAATTATTTGTTACCTATCACAAGGCAAATAAATTGAAGCTGAAATACTAGAGCCACTTTGGTTTCAAAAATGTCATTATAATGATTAGCAGGAATGGAGAGGAGACAAAATAAGCTAACTTGCTAACGAAAAAAGGCTGAATGGAATATCACTGATCTATATGGATATATTGTTATGGAAAATTTTTAAGCAAAGAAAATATGTTGACAAAGTAACAAACAAGCATAAATTTTCAGTGAATAAATTTATGTTGGAAATTAAAGGAAGTTTCTAGCAATCGGTGGAGTGAGGATCTGGAACAGCCTGGGGAAATTCAGAGCTGCAGGAGCTAGAAACCTAGCTGATTTTAAGATACAGCTCCATATATTCTGTAGGTGACTACAAGAGCTATCTATATGTAATAAGCAGGGTGTTCAATTCATAGGGCCAATTTTATACATTGCCTCTTTGACTTAAGTTTGCTTGTTTTCTTTTTGACTCATTCACCAGAAAAAAAAAAAAAGAAAGAAATGAAGATGCTAAAAAGATAATTTTCTTTAAATTAAAAGACAAGATGTTAATAGTTCCAACTAAGTGTTCTCAGCAGGAAGCTTTGTAACTAGAACTTTCATTGTTGAAGAAGCATTTTAAATATTCAGGCTACTAGGTTAAGTGAGTAAGCCAAGACTGCAGAAATTCTTTTGGAGTGATGGTTTACGGTCAATAATATGCATACCAGCAGATATTTACTGCCAGGAGTATCTAAGAGGCACTCTTTCATCCCTCTTTTTATTTTCCTATAATCTGGAGCACAAACAAAATGCACTTATCAGCAATGTCTTAATATTAGAACTTAATTTTTTTATTTATTTGTATCTCTGTAAAAATCTAGATTCGGGAATGAAAAATAGATACTTTATTTTAAATTTTCACTACAAATTTTAAAATTTTAAAATCAGTCAGCTCAAGATTGAGACATACCACGCCGAAGCTGCAGTACAATTGTCCCTGTTACAAGGAAATTATAAATGTCAGTGATGTCAAGTAAAAGTCAGGAAACTGAAGGACAAACATAGATTCATATACTGTATTATCATTAGGCAACTAGTTTTATTACATGCTATACCGTGTATAAAAATGTAAATAATTTTGTCACTTTTAAGTGCTTCTTTTGTATTTCATTATCTTGATGCAGTAAATTAATTATCTGTTGTGTAAAAATGTTTATTTTTAATCACATTTAATCTGCTCTCCATTATTTTTACCGGATATCATCTATTTCTTCTTTATTAAAAAACTCAAATCCAGCTAACTTTATTCCTGCCATTTATATGCTATTACATGTCACCTTCTATTATTTTCATTTGATTGTTCTTCAAAATCTATTTCCAGGACAGTTTTCAATTCAGTTCCTTTTAGCAGTTGGGCTGTTCTAGAAAAAGATTCCACCTGTTTAAAATAAAGGGAGGCATACTCCAAACTCCTCTCTGTCAGTCAAAACCATTTTAGCCAAAGTTTTAAAGAAATTAAATAAAATTCCAAAAGTTGCCTCATCTGATAGAGCTCATGGGATGTGATCTTCAAGCTCCATCTGAGGTCCTTACATGTCTGCATCCTGAGATTTTTCCTAGTGGTTTCTGACTTCAAACTAGGGATGAGGTGTATATGTATCAGATCAACAAGTCTGTGACTGTGTATGTGGGAGGGATGTAGATATACTATATCAGTATACCTACATGTGTTTGTAAAATCAGGAATATTTCTTGTAGGCTTTAATTTCTTCTGAACATACTCCAAAAAGTAAACATGTAGGTAGCACCAATTACGTTCTACATAGCAGATAAAAGTAAAAAACCAGCTTCTTTTAAGTAATCACATAATTATAAGCATGTCTTATTTTGTTGGTATAGGCTTTACAGTTTCTTGAAGTTTTCTTAAATCAAGTATAAGAGTTAAAAAAAAAAATGTCTAGGGACATATGGCTTATTTAAGCCTCACATATATAAAAGCCTATGATATAATTTTGATGTTTGATGCTAGTTCATTTTTGGCTAAGTTCTCCAAAAATATTCACTATGTTTTCCAAAAGAAGTTATTCCTTTATACGTCCTGCATGCATGAATTTCTTCCATTGCTCTGGCAGTACAATTTGGGTCCTATGGATAGTATCAACCTTCAAAATATCAAAGTCCACTTTGTGTAAGAAACTGGTGATCTTCATGGGCAATAGTCAATTTGTGGTTCCCAAGGTTCAGACTTATAGTATCTTTCATTAGATGAGTATGTGCTTTTACCTATTTGAGCATAGCCAGGTAAGGTCTTATGTTAGTTTGGATGTACCTTCTTTTCTAACTGAGTACACGTGAGCTTGCACCTTCCTTTTTTTTTTTTTTCTGGAGGCTCCACTATTATTCTTACAACAGCGGTCACATCTCCAGCTAATTTTTTTTTTAAAATAATTGAAATGAAGATTTAGTAGTGGTTTTCATCCCTTTTATGCATCCTTTCTATTTCACATAATCTGAGGAGCATGTAGAGGAATCATATGAATGTGTGGTCTTTGTGAAATAGGCCACTTCAGTTATTACTGGTTTATTCTATATGAGTTGGTAATTAATTTTTTTTTTTTGGTAATACATACTATTTTCCTCCTTTCAAAACTGATGGCAATGATCTAAGTCTTCATTAGAATCACTAAGAACAAAGATTTTAGTTTCTGATGGGGTTCTGTTCTAATCCTGCAGATACTATTTATGTATATTTTAGATATTCTTTATGTATATATAATATTTTCATTGTATGTATGAGCCACCATGAACCCTTTTAAATGGATTTGAACTGACCCAGCCTATTATAATTTGATCACATTCTTATGTTCAGGCAAAAATTTGAGTAAGATTAGTTTTACACATCAGAATATATAGGGTTTTTTTTTTTCCACTGAATGAGATTGGGATGCATAGTATCCCATAGAATCATAGAATGTTTTGGGTTGGAAGGGACCCCTAGAGGTCATCTAGTCCAACCCCCCTGCAGTGAGCAGGGACACCGCTAACTAGATCAGGTTGCTCAGAGCCCCATCCAACCTGGCCTTGAGGGTTTCCGGGGATGGGGCCTCCACCACCTCTCTGGGCAACCCGTTCCAGTGTTTCACCACCCTCGTTGTAAAGAATTTCCTCCTTATATCCAGTCTAAATCTACCCTGGTTTAGTTTAAAACCATTACCCCTTGTCCTCTCACAGCTGGCCCTACTAAAAAGATTATCCCCATCTTTCCTATAGGCCCCCTTTAGATACTGAAAGGCTGTAACCAGGTCTCCTCGCAGCCTTCTCTTCTCCAGGCTGAACAAGCCCAACTCCCTCAGCCTGTCCTCATAAGAGAGGTGCTCCAGCCCTCGGATCATTTTAGTAGCCCTCCTCTGGACCCGCTCCAACAGTTCCATGTCCTTCTTGTGCTGAGGGCTCCAGAGCTGGACGCATCCCAGAACAATGTATTTTCACTGCTTGGTGGCAATGTGCTTTTGCGCCATCGAACTTTGGGATTTGAATTGAAAATTCAAGTGTGGATCATTTTTTTCTTAGCATTCCAGAAAACATTTTTATTCCTTTTAAACCAATGTTCCAGAATACCAAACCTGAATATGTCCTTTCACTTGGAAGCTCAATTCTGCTCTGTTAATCCAATGGTAAAGCAGCAGGCTTAGAGGGCTTTAGGTCTGCGCTCTTTTGTTACTTTCAATAAATGTCCAGTATGATGCAGTGATTCTGTTTTCATTTTCTAAATTGGTCAATTGAGTTTTATTGCTGTAGCACAACCTGCTCAAACAAAAGCTAGCAAAACTTTCCAATCCTAAATTTTCCCATTTGTGTCTCTCTCCAGACTTACTAGCTTCTGTCTTTTTACCACTCAGGCTTTGTCACTTGAATGAATAATTATGAACCTTTTTTCATGCTCCACTGAAGTATTAGATTTGTTCTGTAGCTGTTGTAGGAAATGTTTGTGCAGACTTGTTGGTCTTTTGGCCCCTTGCGTGTGTTTGATCATCTCTTTAATTTAGTCATAGAAAGGAGACCCTGCTGTATAGGGAGGATAGGCAGCTTTTGATCTTGACAGTCAACTTTCTGGTCTCTTCTCTTTTATGGCTTGCACAGTTGTACTCCTGCAGAGGAATCAAAATAAATGAATTTCAGAAAAAAACCCTCTAAATCAGGAGCATTGATACTAGACTACAAGGTTTCTAAAAGAAAACTTTAATAAATCAAAGACTTGTAACCCAGGAGTACAATTCAGTATAGGTTGATTTCTTTAAGAGCTCTTCATAGGCAAAGATTTCTTTTGGACTCAACCTGCTTTGTTGGGTGTAACAGCTCATGAGTACCAAGTACTCTAGAGGTCTTTGGTAAATGCTTCTTCATAGACAAATTCTCTCTGCTTCCCAAACATTACTCTTAAATTAAACAAGGTATGCTTGTTTGAAAGGTTGTATCTACACATGTTTCTCAGAAGGTAAAGTTGAAGTGGCATACGGGGTACATTACAATTGGCTTTGACATAGTGAATATTTCCTTGAATTCTTGCCATACTCTTTCCAGTATTTCCACTTCATGTTAGATTCTGTTAGGGAAATACTTATTTAGGTTTGCATTTTTTCTTTTTTAAAGACATAATGCAGGTTCTAAAAAGACTCACTCAAAGTGGATGTTAAGAGAACACATTGTTATCCTTGAAATACAAAAATAATGTTAAATTAGTATTTGAAATCTAAATCTTTGTCATCTTCATTGGTATGCTCATAATATTTTATGTTACTCTTGAGAAACTCAAAGCAGCTACAGGAACAACCTATGTTATTTCAATAAAACATGTACTTACAGAACAATACAAAATGTTTAAAAATTTGAATCCCTGATAACTTGAATTCATGACACTGAGATTGAGTAAATTGGCACAACAGATTATTTTCAAAAATCAGTATTTGGTATCCTAGTAGGTTTTTTCCTTCCTCTAGTTTTCATAATCATCTGTTCCTGGAGGATGATACAGCTTAATCTTTATGTGGCTGCTCTCCCCTGCTGCTCTTAATGGTTGCATCAAACTGACCTGTAGATGAATGTTGTGCTAGTCCACTTCTTCCAGAGTGTAAATTAGAAAACTGTGCATCTTCTCTGGGCTTCAACTGTTCATGTCTCCAGGTTTCCTTTCCATGCAAGCAGGATGCATAGGAAAATTGGAAGGAGTCATGATACGGATGAGGCACATGTGGATGTGGAAGTCCCTCTTGGGGAAGACCCTCTGCCCCAACCTACTCAGAAATTATGTTGTTGAGAACAAAGGGAGGTAAGCCTTCCAGAGAATGGTTACCTAACTCAAGGAATGTGTCATCCTTTGAACAGATGTTTTACAAAGATATTTTTTTCATTGCGTTTGTTTAATATGGGTTATAACAGGATTTGTGAGCTACCTTTTACATGTAAGACATGGGCATGGGAACTGTGCTCTTACCGGGGTTGCTGTACTCAACTGAGTTGAGGAAGTGCAAACTAGTTTTTTTTACTTTTGCTGTACACTGACATGAAGCAATAATTTGAATAATCAGATTTACAGTGTTTTGTAAGTGTGTGTTCATTCTGAGTCAAAGAGATTTGTTTTATTTGTGTCATTGCAAAGCAAAGTTTAAGTCTTACCCTGAAATTTTTGTATTCATGAAAGTTCCTTTAGGGTAGTGCCTACATTACCACTACATAATGTTCACACTACAGAAGGTGGGTGTATGGCAAAGATGTCTCTGTCTCTAGCTTCCTTGAAAGGTACCAAGGAATCAAACTGACCCAAGAATACCAGCAAAGAGATGGTATCTCTGTGGGCTCGGTCTTGATGCCACTTTAAGCTCTGGATTGTCCAGTTATCTGGAGTGGGTCTGATAATTTTCTCACAAAACTTTATTGAAAAGGAAATTTAGCATTAGCTTCCTTTCAAACTCTTCCAGACCCTCCTTGACTCCCCTTTAGCAAGGAAATGACATCTCTGTAAATCCTTCATCTGCAAGGAATGTCATCTGAGCATTTCTTTAACTAAGCAATCTGGAATGGACTCATTACATCCTCCTTTACTCTGTACACTCATGCAATGGCCATGCTCCATCAGGCATACAAAGCTCCTCCGTTTTCAGTAATATAGACTTTATGCACAGTTTAGTGGAATTTGTAAAGCAAATTCTCTCTCCCACAGTAGCTGTTCATCATTCAGTCATATTATCCATAGCTTTAATTATTTATAACCCACTAGGATTTGTTCTTTGAGGATAGGTGCTTTAACAGAGCTGTGTCCACTTAATTAAATAAACTAATACACTTAATAATAATACACTTTATGGAGAAATTGAGGCTACAGGATAGCAGGATAAAACATATTTCTTATAAAATGTGGGTTAAGAGTTTTACCCATAACATGGATTATTTCTGTAAAAAGTCTTTAGAGATATGCCTGTGGTGAAAAAAAAAAAAGCTAATTATATTGATTTTAACTGCAGCTTGTTATTATTAAAAAACTACATGACAGTCAAGTTCATGCTTTTGAAGAAATGTGTTCTCCCCTCTAAAAGAAGTGATCTGATTTAGCAATTAGATCATTTGGCTGCTAGAATCCGCTGGTTTCCCAAACCAGACCCTAGCGGTCCAAGATGATTAAAAAGTCTATTTAAAATATAATCATTGATCACAAATCAATCACATGCACTATTGGATAGCAAAATAAGCTTTTGAATGTAAAAAGAAAATTATGTAAATTTGGAAAGTAATGATGAGAATAGTTCTAATGTAGAAAAGCTTCAAATAGTTTTTATATCAGTAAAAGATTGTATAATTTCAGAATTATCTGAGGATCACTATGACTTCTGGACATTGATTAGATTGCAGACCATGGTCTAGGAGTTGCTGGTCTAACAGATTAAACTACTTTTAAAATAAATTTTTACTTATGTAAAAGGCGACAGTTTTCTTGAGAATAGTAGTGTTATCACTGAAAGTGCAAAGAACTTACAGGCACTTTGCAGCAGGGTGAAGACTAAAAAATTTGAAGATCTTTTAGTTACATCTATGGAAAAGACAATATATTCTTCATTAAGCTGTAATTTAATGAGGCTAGAATATAGGGATATTTGATAGAATTCTACAGCTTAGAAAATATAATGTTGATGTTATCCCTGAAATTTTATGAAACATATTCTGCAGCCAGAATGCCATATTTCTAGGTGTTGTGCCATTTAATTATTTGAACATAGCAAAAAGTATAGCAGTTTTGCCCACTTATTTGTGTTTCTAGTCATTCTCCATTAATATTACATAAACTAGAAAATATAGTAATTTTCACTGAAGAAAGGAAATATTATGTTTGGGGATTTTATATTTTGTTTCAGAAAAAGACTGAAAAAGAGCCAAATTCCTTCAGAGTATTTCTGCCTCTTAAAGTAGATGTCATTGTTGATAAAGCCAGTAGGCATATTGCTTATATGTAGAAATTTCACAGATAACTATCCACTTCCTTGTTAAAAAAGGAATCTAAAACTAGCTTCTGATTTTAAAAATTAAATAAGTTTTGCTTATTTAACATTGTCCAAAAAGTCTGCATGCCAGCGATTTTTCTTAGTGTCATTTAAAAAATACTAAAGATTTTGAATATTAAGTTGGTTCTTTAATACACAGATTAAGAAGTCCAATATTTAGCAGCTCATTTTTGACAGCCATGACATGGAAACCACCAGACATGATGAATACATTACTCTGACCAGACCACGACAAATTACCAAGTTAAATTAGTTTAAGTATTGGTAATTGAAACTTACCTATTTTCTTTAATATTATAAAGTTATAAGACTTACAATAAAAAAGATTGGGCAGCTGTGCAGTACCAGTTGAAAATGCTCTGAGAACAGTTTGTGTATACGTAGATATTATTGCAACTTTGCTCAGAAAAGTTTTTGTTTTCTTGTTAAGTGATACCTGCATTTTTAATACTATTTTGAATTTAACAAATTTCAGCAAGAATAGTTATTTTTGTTTAAATTCTCTGAAGAAAAGTTGTACTTCTGACACAGAGTGAAAACTTAAATATTTTAGCTACAAACCCCTCCACTGAGAATTGTAACTTTCCTGGGATATGTGTGTCTTGTAGAATATTTCCTTGTCAGTTTTCCAAAAGAATAAGCCTCAATTTCAGAGAAACACTCCTGAGGTATGCATGGCTCCATTTGCTGCCTGCCTGTTGACTGAAGGATAGTTTAGGACCATTCTCCAGATGGTTCTCTAAGGAGCTGGGAAAGGAGATCTCCACAGGGTGCAGGCAGTTAACCCAGCACACCATATTACATTGAAATGCAGACTGACATGCTGTCACCTATGGTGTGGCTTCTTCATCAACAGCTACAGCCTACATCAAATTAGCTGTATGTCTACTACTGCTAATAAAGATACTGCTAAGTGAGATTTCATCAGATTTCATGCATGACAGAAAGGGAGTTCAGGTGCTGCTACTGCTTCTGGTGTGCTGGTGCTAGTCCTTCATAATGTTAGGTCAGGACCTTCTTTTCTGATGTTTTCACAGAATCACAGAATCGCAAGGGTTGGAAGGGACCTCGTGAGATCGTCTAGTCCAACCCTCCTGCTAAAGCAGGTTCTCCTAGAGCATGTTACACAGGACTTCATCCAGGTGGGCTTTGAATATCTCCAGAGAAGCAGACCCCACAACCCCCCTGGGCAGCCTGTTCCAGTGCTCAGTCACCCTCAGAGTAAAGAAGTTCCTCCTCATGTTCAACTGAAACCTCTTATGTCTCAGTTTGTACCCATTGCCCCTTGTCCTGTCGCTGGACACCACTGCAAAGAGACTGGTTCCATCCTTGTGATTTCTGCCCTTAAGATATTTGTATGTGTTGATGAGGTCCCCTCTCAGTCTTCTCTTCTTCAGGCTGAACAAGCCCAACTCCCTCAGCCTTTCCTCATAGGGGAGATGTTCGAGTCCCTTTATCATCCTAGTTGCTCTCTTCTGGACTCTTTCTAGGAGTTCCTCATCCTTCTTGAACTGGGGAGCCCAGAGCTGGACACAGTACTCCAGGTGGGGTCTCACCAGGGCAGAGGAGAGGGGGAGGATTATCTCCCTTGACCTGCTGGCCACACCCCTCTTAATGCACCCCAGGATGCCATTGGCCTTCTTGGCAACAAGGGCACACTGCTGGCTCATGGTCAACTTCTCATCCACCAAGACTCCCAGGTCCCTCTCGGCAGAGCTGCTTTCCAGCAGGTCATCCCCCAGTCTGTACTGGTGCATGGGGTTTGACCTCCCCAGGTGCAGCACTCAGCACTTGCCTTGTTGAATTTCATCATGTTCCTCTCCGCCCAACTCTCCAGCCTGTCCAGGTCCTGCTGAATGGCAGCACAGCCCTCTGGCATATCAGCCACTCCTCCCAGTTTTGTGTCATCAGCGAACTTGCTGATGGTACACTCTGTCCCCTTGTCCAGGTCATTGATGAACAAGTTGAACAAGACTGGGCCGAGTACTGAGCCCTGGGGAACTCCACTAGCTACAGGCCTCCAACTGGACTCTGCCCTGCCGATCAGAACCCTCTGAGCTCTGCCATGCAGCCAGTTCCCAATCCACCTCACTGTCCACTCATCCAACCCATACTTCTTGAGCTTCCCTATGAGGATGTTATGGGAGACAGTGTCAAAAGCCTTGCTGAAGTCAAGGTAGACAACATCCACCACTTTCCCTTCATCTACCCAGCCGGTCATGCCATCATAGAAGGCTATCAGTTGGTCCATTCCCCTTGGTGAATCGGGACTCCTGATTAACTTCTTTTCCTCTACTTGCTTGGAGAGGACACCCAGAATGAGTTGTTCCACACCTTTCCAGGGACAGAGGTGAGACTAACTGGCCTGTAGTTCCCTGGTCCTCCTTCTTGCCCTTTTTGAAGACTGGAGTGACATTGGCTATCTTCCAGTCCTCAGGCACCTCTCCTTTCTCCACGACCTTTCATAGATGATGGAAAGTGGCTCAGCAATGTCGTCTGCCATTTCCTTCAGCACTCACGGGTGCATTCCATCGGGGCCCATGGACTTGTGGGTGTCCAGCTTCATTAAAAGATCCCTAACCTGGTCCACATCGACAGAGGGAAAGTCATCCTTTCTCCAAGCTTGCTCGCTTACCTGCCAGGACTGGGGAGCCTGAGGGTCAGCCTTGGCAGTAAAGACTGAAGCAAAGGAGGCATTCAGTAGCTCCGCCTTCTCTGTATCTTCTGTCACCAGGGCACCCATTTCATTCAGCAGCAGTCCCACATTACCCCTGGTCTTCCATTTGCTGCTGATATACTTGAAGAAGCCCTTCTTGTTATCCTTGATGTCCTTTGCCAAACTGAGTTCCAGGTGAACCTTGGCCTTTCTAGTTGCTTCCCTACATGCTCTGGCAGCGTTCCTGTATGCCTCCCAAGTGGCCTGACCCTCTTTACATATTCCATGGAGCTTACTCTTTTCTTTGAGTTTCACTAGAAGCTCCTTGTTCATCCATGCAGGCCTCTTGCCTCGTTTACTTGATTTCCTACTCACAGGGATGCACTGATCCTGGGCACGGAGGAAGAGCTGCTTAAACAGCAGCCAGCTCTCTTGGACTCCCCTACCTTCAAGAGCCATAGCCCATGGAATTCTTCCAAGCAGGTCCTTGAAGAGGCCAAAGTTAGCTCTCCTGAAGTCCAATGTGGTAGTCCTACTTGTTGTTCTGCTTCCCCCTCTCAGAATCCGGAACTCCATCATCTCGTGGTCACTGCAGCCAAGCCTGCCCCCTACCTTCACATCCTCAACCAGTTCTTCTCTATTTGCCAGCACAAGGTCCAGTAGCACTCCGCTTCTTGTTGGCTCCTCCACCACCTGGGTCAAAAAGTTATCGTCTATGTTCTGCAGGAACCTCCTGGACTGTGCGCACCTTGCCGTGTGGTCCTTCCAGTTGATATCAGGCTAGTTGAAGTCTCCCATGAGAACCAGGGCCTGCGATTGCAAGGCTGCATTTAGCTGTCTATAGAAGGCCTCGTCTACTTCCTCGTCCTGATTAGGTGGTCTATAGTAAACACCCACCACAGTGTCACCCATGCTGGCCTGCCCCTTAATTTTTACACACAAGCTTTCAACTTATTCTTCATCCACTCCGGGTAGAGTTCTATACATTCCAGTTGCTCCTTTACATAAAGAGCGACTCCACTGCCTCGCCTCGTAGGCCTGTCTTTCCTGAAAAGCACATAGCCATCGATGGCAGCATTCCATTCATCTCTCAACTTTCTTATACCACCAGTCACATTTTATAAGCTCCTAAGTAATATACAAAACTAATTTCTTCTATCCATTCAGGGCTTCATAACACTAATCACAGACTTTTGACCCTCACTTCAAAAGTCTTAAGGTAACCTTCAGACCTGCTTCAATCTAGTTTGTGTTATCATTAAAATAAGTTGAATAAAACCAATACATTTTTGTTCACAAGGTATGTTATTCACTGATTCCTCCCTACCAACTTATCTGGCTAGATATTTCAGGAGGAAATTTGCAGTTTCTGTTATGTTATAACAATTTTCAGGAAACTTTCACAGAAGATGACCTTTTTCCCCAACTTAATTTCCCACTTAGTACTACAAGACACTTAAATACAATGTTCTGCTAAAAGCTGAAGAGTATGGATATGGATTTTCAATTGTCATGGCTTCCAGGAAATGTAATTTCATTCTCTTTTATCTGTATCTACCTCTGTGAGGCCACACCTGTTTAAGCTATATCTTCTATGATGCAACTGCTAGACTTGAACCAAAGTTTCCTGAAAGCACGGTATCTAATGGTAGTACTTTCCTGTATCTTTTGGAATGGAATGGAATGGAATATAATAGAATAAAATAGAACAGAACAGAACAGAATACAATAGAATTTTTCTGGTTGGAAGGGACCTACAATGATCATCTAGTCCAACTGCCAATTTAGCTTCCATTTCATCTTATACTGCTCTCTATTTAATAGCAAGTTTGTTTTTTATACATGTATATATATGTATCTAATTATGTGAAATAGTATATGTATATGTATACATTGTGGAATGATGTCCTGGTTCATTTAAACATATAGGTTCGTACTCAAATACTCTTGATTTAGCATTAAAAATATGGGATAAAATGTAAAAAGGACCTCAAATGCTTAATTTTCATGCATGGATGAATGAACTATATATGATCATTAAAGCTACAATAGCTCTGGATATGGAGAAGTGGATATGAACAAACAAACAGCAGTGCTCATAATTTTCATGAGTAAACTCATGTCAAGACTCTTTCAGAAATGCATGAAGCCCTGAGACATCCCCCATATCCATGCAAAGTTGTGGTTTCCTATACAGATTGTGGAGAACAAGTGGTACCTACAAGAAGATTGATTTAAGGGCCCTACACATTTTATCTGCATATATGCTAATGTTATTAAATTATATCTCAATATCTCTAAATGGATTATGACATACCTTATGAGTGTATTTGTATTATTTTGTAAATTCCTTGAATAAAAATTGATCCTCAATAAAAATGTGAACAATATTTTCCTCTGAACATTGAGGTTCAGAAGAAAACATTGTAAACCTGCAGGTCATCGATCTTCTTAATAGAGACTGTTCTTTGGAGTGATACAAGTGTCTTAATAAATTGCAAATGCATATAGTTAAGTTAAATAAAATATTTCCAGTGTGCAGTAATCTGGCTGTAAACAGTACCCTATTCTTATAAATCAGCCCTAATATCCATGGCATTTTCATTAATGTGCTTATAATAAATATAGTAAGGGAGACATAAACACATTAATAATACACGTTACATTTAATAGATTTTGCCCTTGGAAATTCTTATCTGGCTCCTACAAAAGTCAATAGAAAACCTGCAGTTGAATGCATTTGAAGAAAGCTTGAGCTGATGTATGAATGAGCACATTCAGCATAAAAGAGTTAAACTGCTGAACTATTGCTCTTCCTACACTTCACTGTCTTTTGTTTCGATATCGTGACAGATGAATTCTTGTTGCAGGTGCTTAGTAAAACTAACAGGAATAATATAATTTTTAATCCAGATGTGATACCTAATGAAGTATTCTTTTTTAAATTACATAAATAGTAAGATTTTACTTCTTCGTATGCTTCAGAGTTATACACTAATAACTGATGGAAAATGTCTATATTAAGTTACTTTGAGCAACTTAAAGCAGCTATAGGGGTGTCTGTCCAGGTCAAAAAAACCCCCTATATTTATTTTAGCACAAACTCTGAATTAATTTTTTACTTAGTTTTCTATGAAAGCTTAAAAGTTTCTTTTTGCAAGCCACAATCTCTACAGGTGCACACGCACACACATGGTTTAGCAGAACATACTAAATTTTCATAAGGATATTGCCTAACCTCCAGCATTTATTTCTACAACATTCTACTTTTTGTAAGAACTGTTAAATACATTTCTTAATAGGAATGTGTACAATTAGACAAGGTGGATTAAAGGTTATAGTTGTTAAGAGCTTCTTAGATGTTCAGTGAGTGTTGAGGTATTTTACAAAAATTGCATGGAAATTGCTGCCATTACCATGTCTTCATCAAGCCCACTAAGGGACATTTTAATCATATCTGCTTTTCTCTTCAGAAAGGCTTATTGCAACCAGCAGCAATGTGACAAGGAGAAATTTCAAAAAGAAAATGTGTTTCTTCTGAAAAGAAAATGAGAGCTGGAAACCTGAATAAAAGGCAAACCTTTTTTTTTTTTTTTCCCTGGAGGAAACTAGAGGAGCAAATAAGAACTCAAGACTTGACTCTAAACTCTAAATTGTACTTTTCTGAACCACATTTATGTTTATCTTGCTCTCTGGAAGCAGACAGAAAGATACTCTTGGCCTCACTGATAACTGCCTGAAGTAAGGAAACACAGTATAATATAATTTGTTTCATACCTCAGTGACCTTGAATAAAATGATAGACTACATAAATGTAATGTAAATTTATTCCAGTGTCTGACACCTACTAACTCAAGTTTACTGGAAGGGGGAATCATGTAAAATAATACCCTTTGCTATCACAAGGTAAGAAGGAGAAACATGTTGAAGGAAGAACACCTGAGGAGTTTTGGTGTCAAGTATTAGATGACAACACCAGCAACAGAGCTGGAAGCGAACACAAAGAACATGGACATCATAATAGGCCAACAGAAATGTAACAGCTTACACCAATTGTTTGCATATGATTTCAAAGCATGCTAGAGAGCTTTTCCTGCAGAAAGGAATATATTTGCTTATTTTTACAATGTGCAATTGTTTTAGTAAGCACAAGCTCTCTCAGAAATTAACTTTGCAGCAAAATCATGCTAAAGGTGTATTAAAACATACTAATAAGTTTATCTTGCCCAAACAAACAAAAAATAGGTACATTTGAGAGGAAAATCATTGTCATTTAGAGTAAGAGAGGGTGAGGGGATAAAGTACTTATGAGCATTGGCAAAAACAATGATAAGAAAAGAAGCCATTTAAAAATAAGTTACATATTCACTTGCAATGGATATACATTTAAGCTTCTGTAAATCATGACTTGAACTGCATCTTAAAGGAAATACTGTATCAGTAGGAAGAGCCTTGCAAGAGCACAGAAAAATGCAGCAGTGACCCAACCTGAGCTGACTTTGGTGTCTAATAACTCAACATAAAACACCACCTCTCCTCTCCTGAGCACCCACCGGAAGAGATGGAACCAAAGTCATTGACTGAATGGACTCCAGACATTTTATGGACATTTTACAGAGGTGGCCCACAGACAGAGGGAACAATAGCTATGTACATATCAAAAAATGGGGAGGGAGAAGGTGTTTAAAGAGGATGTACTGGATAGTGTAAGACCCACTAGTGAGCACAGTGTAAATGGTATGAAATAAGGGGTGGAGTTTGTACCGGGTTTGTCTGTGTTGGAATTAATTTTCTTCATAGCAAACCGTATGGGGCTGTGTTTTGGATTTGTGACTAAAACACACCAATGGTTGACAACACACTGATGTTTTAGCTATTGTTGAATAGCATTTGCACAGCATCAAGGCATTTTCCATTTCTTATGCTGCCCCCACAACAAGGTAGGTGGTGGTGCGAAAGATGTTGGAAGGGGACACAGGCAGGACAGCTGACCACAGGGATGTTCCATGACATAAGACCTTGTGAGCAGAATTAAAAGCTCAGGGAAATGAGGAGGAAGGGGAGATGTTTGGGGTTATGGCATTTGTCTTCCCAATAACCATCGTGCTTGCTGAGGCCTTGTTTTCTGGGTAGCAGTAAACACCTGTCTTCTGATGGGAAGTAGCAAATGAATGCCTTATTTTGCTTTGCTTGCACATGCTGTGGGGCTTTTTGTCATGTATTAAACTGTCTTTATCTTGACACACAAGATTTTCTTCCTTTTGCCCTTCTGATTCTCTCCCTTATCCTGCTGAGGGAGGAGAGGAGGGGGTGAGCAGGCGACTGGGTGGAGCTTAGCTGCTAGCCAGGGTTGACACACCATATCACTGTGAATACATTGTTAACTCAACTTTTAAGTGTGGAGAATTGTTTTCATAAATCTTCCATAAACCCAGAAGCTTTAATACTTTGGTATAGTATTTATTTCCAGGAAATCTGCAGTATTGTTGAGTGGGCTTGGGAGGGAGAGGCATTGTATGTTTCTCTTCCAGATGTGCTACCTGTTATAGAAAGAAAATATTCTTTGTGCCATTAAACTTATTGTTTTAATTATCATTATTTTTCCTCACTTACTGCAGTTGTTAAACTGATGCTGAGAGTAATTTTCCAATCCCTTTAAAGGTGACCTAGGGTTATGATAGAAAATATATTCAATTATCGCTTTTTATATACACTGTACAAGGAGGCATCCGAATTTTAATGCTGACACAGAAAACATGCTGCTGCAGCAATAAACAAGCTCCAGCTTAAATGAAGTAATGAAGTCAAGTGTCATATGTCAATATTGACACTATTTCTGAAAGAGCATTTTGACCTTAAAATTATCAGACAAGACAAACAATAACAATCTGCATTATTAAAGGAATAAGAGAAAATGGAAGAAAGCAGGTGGAGATATAGTGGGCTTTACAGAGAAAAATAAAACAAAAAATGTGATGTTAATATGAGATATTAATGCTAGACCTCTGTGGTTACTATTCATACAGTGTGCATTTACCTTCTGCAGGTTTTGCCATTCTACTAATTGCTATGGGGCATCACTGTATATTGAACATAATATGGAAGTGGAAATTTGATACTCTTGAGTGATGCTGAAATTACTGTGAGAGGCCTAAACGTATTACATTTCCATTTCTGAAGTAATTTTTTAATTGATATATTCTTTAAACTGATATGGAAAAAAAAGTCTTTGTTAGAAGAAATATAGATTATATGAAAGCATTATGTATGTCAAAAGTATTCATCCAATCCAGGAAATTTCTTTCTCTAGAAAAATTCTTCTATCCCACAAAAATATCCAGCTGTGTAAATAGGCTGATGATCTATGCAGCTGTATCATTTGGTTTTGCCTCAATATGATGAATTACTATACTTATCATCTGTCTATACAATAGTTCAATTAAAAAGGAAAACAATTCTGTCATAACATCTGAATTTGTGTAAAATGTAGTGATTTTGTTTACTTGTTTAAATTCAGAAAATAGCTTATTGATGTTGGTCTAGATGTAAATCTTATCAATAAGAAGAAACAAATACACCAAAGTCAGACCAAAAGATTGAATTACCTTGCTAAACTGCATCTCCCTCTCTACTGCTAAATCCATATCAGAGCACATAATTTTAATACAATATACATTGTGCAAATGCTGTTTATGGAAAATGAAAATGTGCATCACTGTTTTTATTCATAAAATATCAGTGAGCTTGTTTGTAATGTTACTGCATATTGTTAGAGACTGAAAAATAGGGAAAAATACCACATAAAAGGTAAAAGGTGTTCCTAAATAAATTGAGTATTCTCACATTTCTAAATCTGCATACATTTACCTTATGGTGAAAATTATAACACGAGAACAGTAGTCTAACCCAATATCTCTAAGACAGCAATGAAAAAAATAGCAATAGAATATAGTGTATATCAATAATTCCCCAGAAATGTCTTTGTCTTTAATCCCAAATGGATTATTCTGTACAAATTTGTCCAGCCAAATAAAAACTTCTAATTTCTGAGCCAAATAAAAGCTTCTAATTTCTATAGCTCTTTGAGGATAGGAGTTCCAAAGCTGTAGAAATACTGCTATTTTTGCTTTGAATTTCCTGCCTGTTAGTTTCATTTGTGTCATTTGAGATTCTGCATAAGAAGAAAGCCATTCTTCGTGCCATCCAAGATTTAGTGCACCTCTCTGAGCGGAGCAAAACTGTGCTCTGCCAGTGTATACTCTCCTCCGAGAAAAATTCATTACAATCCTGTTTGTTACTTTTTACCTACAATTATTCCACATTAGGTCTTTCCTTCTTTTCCTCTGGCAACTTCCTTTTGGTAGGTCTGTTCGTGAGGGATGCTGCTGAGTGTTTGCAGGAACCTGCCACAGAAGCAACCACCCAGACCCTGCCCCCCTCACCCCAACAGCATGCCTCTCCATGGGTAGTGTGGCATTCCTACCTTTTTCTAAGCCTGTTTTTTCCTTTCACAAGTCATATTTATCCCACTGATTGTTACTTCTATTCTTTATAGCATCTGCCCATAGTTTACTAGCACTGACATCTGAGTTGTTCCTATTTCCCTAGATGTTTCCTCAAACCCGTTTTCAATAATGATGTCATTATAGGGAAATCATACTGACATTTTTCCTCATTAAGCCTGCTATTTCAGGGCATCTAAGTTACTTGCTGACATGATTACTGTGTTATTACAGCAAATAATGGTTATATTATTAAAAAAATTACAATCTAAAGTATACAGAGTATCTACAATACATAACTGTAAGACTGATTTAATATGTTTCATCTCTCCTCTAATACCATGATCTTTTCTAATGTTCATGGTAAGTTTGTACCCTGTTATTTCTGTTTCACACTCACTGCAAAATCTTGGTGGGTGATTGTTCCTCCCATTTAATTTTTGACTTCTAGTTTTTGTGTAGAAGAATTCAGCTAGAACCCTGTTTTTAAGCAAGTCTTGCCATACTTGGGCGTGCTGGTGGATGAAAAGCTGGACATGAGCTGGCAATGTGCACTGGCAGCCCAGAAGGCCAACCGTACCCTGGGCTGCATCAGGAGAAGCGTGGCCAGCAGGTCGAGGGAGGTGATTCTGCCCCTCTACTCTGCTCTGGTGAGACCTCACCTGGAGTATTGTGTCCAACTCTGGAGCCCTCAGCACAAGAAGGACATGGAACTGTTGGAGCGGGTCCAGAGGAGGGCTACTAAAATGATCCGAGGGATGGAGCACCTCTCTTATGAGGACAGGCTGAGGGAGTTGGGCTTGTTCAGCCTGGAGAAGAGAAGGCTGCGGGGAGACCTGATTACGGCCTTTCAGTATCTAAAGGGGGCCTATAGGAAAGATGGGGAAAATCTTTTTAGTAGGGCCAGCTGTGAGAGGACAAGGGGTAATGGTTTTAAACTAAACCAGGGTAGGTTTAGACTGGATATAAGGAAGAAATTCTTTACAATGAGGGTGGTAAAACACTGGAACAGGTTGCCCAGAGAGGTGGTGGAGGCCCCATCCCTGGAAACATTCAAGGACAGGTTGGATGGGGCTCTGAGCAACCTGATCTAGTTAGTGGTGTCCCTGCTCACTGCAGGGGGGTTGGACTAGATGACCTCTACGGGTCCCTTCCAACCCAAAACATTCTATGATTCTATGATTCTATACCTTCTCCTCTTGAACTGAAGAAATGCTCGTCTGACCCAGGAAGGTGGAATGTGTTTCAGCCTGAACTTTGTCTATGTGACCAAACCCTTTCAATGTAGACATTGGTCAAGCAAAATTCTTTAATGTATATAACTTTTAATAGCTTAGTAATGCCAAGTGGGCTTAGACGTCTTTTTGAAGTGTCTTCTGTATTTGCTTGGTCAAGAACAGTTGTGACTTGTTCCCTACTTTAAAATGAGAGTAATAGTATTTCCAATCTCACCAGGCTTTTATGTCGCAGTGAATGTATGAATGTTTAATGCACTTGGATGCTCTAGTAAAATCCTCTCACCTTCTTGCTGCAAATAACATGACTTGGAAAATATAATTTGCTAATTAATTAAAATTATACTTCCCTTAGGAAATTCTTATAATAAATCTTCCTTGATGCCATTATGTGGCAAAAAGTGCCAATCTCTTACTTATAATTTTTTACTTCATTAAGGGAAAGAGTCATAAAATATACGGTCAGAGTGAGAGATTGGAAGGCATTTCTGGATGTAAATATGTCCAGTACACTGATTGTCTAAAATCTCTGTACTGGTTTTGTCTGTGATAGAGTTAATTTTCTTCAGAGTAGCTCATATGGTGTTATGTTTTGGTTTTGTGACCAAAACAGTGTTGATAACACACCGATGTTTCAGCTATGGCTGAACAGTACTTACAAAGCTTTTTTGTTTTTCATACCACCCCACCAGTCAGTAGGCTGAGGGGTGCACAAGAATTTGGGAGGGGACACATATGATATCTCATATCATATGATGTCATGCTCAGCGATAAAAGTTGGGGAAATAAGAAGGAAGGGGGATGGATGGACATTGGGAGTTACTGTTTGTAGTGACACATACGTTCAGAGTGATGGCGTTTGTCTTCCCAAGTCATTGTTACACGTGATGGAGCCCTGCTTTCCTGGAGATGGCTGAACACCTGCCTGCCCGTGGGAAGCCGTGAATGAATTCCTTGCTTTGCTTTGCTTGCGCACACAGCTTTTGCTTTACCTATTAAACTGTCTTTACCTCAACCCATGAGTTTTCGCATTCTTGCCTTTCCAATTCTCTCCCTCATCCCCCCTGGGGGGGGAATGAATGAACGACTGTGTGGGGCTGAGCTGTCTGCCGAGGTTAAACAACAACAATCTGGAAGAAAGCAAGGAACAGAGATACAAATTTTTACTACTTCTTCGACATCACAGTGTGCCTATAGGATGTACAAAACTCAGCAAGAAATGGATTTATAGTGTTTTGGCAGCAGTTATCCTGCTGAAATAGCGAGAAAACAGGCTCTGATATTTTTTAAAGACACATTTTATTTGTCATCCACTATATGGCTTATAGGATTCACACAGGATTGTGATAGTGTTGTGGTTTAACCCAGCAGGCAGCTAACCACCACACAGACATTCGCTCACTCCCCTGCAGTGGGATGGGGGAGAGAATCAAAAATAAAAAAAGGTAAAACTTGTGGGTTGAGCTAAAGACAATTTGATAGGACAGAAAAGAAAGGGAAAATAATGTTAATGACAAAAACATATACAAATAAGTGATGCATAATGCAATTGCTCACTATCTGCTGACTGATGCCCAGCCAGTTCCCAAGCAGCAGACCCCTGGCCAGTTTTTCCCCTCGTTTATACACTGAGCATGATGTCATATGGTGTGGAATGTCCCTTTGGTCAGTTGGGGTCAGCTGTCCCAGACATGTCCCCTCCCAACTTCTTGTGCAGCCCCAGCCTCCTCACTGGTGGGGTGGTGTGAGAAGCAGGAAAAAGGCCTTGATTCTGTGGAACCACTGCTCAGCAGTAACTAAAATCTCAGTGTGTTATCAACATTATTCTCATCCTGAAACCAAAACAGAGCACTATGCCAGCTATTAGAAAGAAAATTAACTCTATCCCAGCGAAAACCAGGACAGATAGTTTGCTTTCCAGGAAAGCCATAAGCACTGTTACAATCTTGCTTATGAGAAAAGTGGAAAATACTGGTGGAATCAAATGACAAAGGTTAGTCCCAAATCTTTTTGGTTTTTAATCTATACTCACTCAGAGCTAATCAAAAGTTCAGATCTATCCCAGTGAGACACATAAACTGAAAGTAAAATTGGGAATAAAAAAGGAATTTGAAATGTAATTTAAACTTGTTCAGATCCTATATTTTACAATAGAGCGTCTTCAGATGCTCAGTATTTTAGATGATGAGTCTTTTTTTTTTAATGATAGAGCTTTGAAGTTTAGATAAAAGATTCACTCCTGAGGAACAGGCTTTCTTCTCTTCATGAACTACACAGCACTGGACGTTTTACAAAGTGTAGCTTCTTTATAAATGACAGCAATGAAAGCTAAAGTCCTTTTCTTGAAGAAAAATAATAATTTGCATCCATGATAAAAGCAAATGTGATCACTAGTCATATGATTTGAGGCATATTCAGCAGATATAAGGAATTGTTAAGTCTGTTGTATTAAGAACTGATTGACCTCATTTTGAACACTACAGAGTTTTGATCGGCTGTTTTCAAGAATGATTAACTCTTACTGAAACAATAAATTGCTTTAAGGACACCAAGAGAAAGAGCATATATAATAAAAGCAGAGTTAGGCAGGCATGCTTTAATTAGTCCAGTATGTTGCAGAGTAACTTGATTATCATGTATAGATAGGTACAGTGGGGCATAGTAAGAATGGGATGCAAACCCCAGGGAGGAAGAAGACCAAAGTTATGCTGGCACAAAAAGAGGTGGATAGAATTCTGTTTGGACATTAGAAGGAAAACCGTAGAAAGCAAAGCAGTATGTTTCTGTAGATTTAACCAAACCAGAAGGTCACGGAAGAGAATAAAAGAAAAATTCTTCACAAGCTACAGTGCTTCAGGAAAAGACTGGTCCAGCATAGGTCCTTCATGGGCCACAGTTCCTGCCCGAAAAGCTGCTCCTGCATGGGATAGTCTCCATGGGCTGCAGCTAATGTCAGGAACCTGCTTCAGTGAGAGTTCTCGCATGCCTCAGCTTCCTTCAAGAAATATCCATTTTCTCGAGCAAGGGGTCCTTCACGGGCCGCAGTGTGCATACGTGCTCCACCCTGGTCCTCTCCATGGGCTGCAGGGGATTCTCTGCTCCTGTGCCTGGAGCGTCTCCTCCCCCTTCTTCTTCTATCTCCTTGATGTCCACAGGGTTGTTTCTCACAGTTTTTTCCTCACACCTCACTACTGTGCAGAGTTTTGCCCTTTCTTAAATGTTTTCCCAGAGGTGCCAACATCTTGGCTGACAGGCTCAGCTGCATCCTGCAGTGAGTCTGTTGTAGCTGGCTGGCATGGGGCGGCCCTTGGCCTCCTCTCACGGAAGCCAGCTCTGACACCCTCTGTTGACAGCTCTTTGAAACCTACACCCAAAACCTAAGTATATCTCTTTTTTTTCCTAAATAATCTTGTACATTTATTCTTAAAATATGTGTTTCTTACTGATGTATTCATATCATAGTATAGATAAAGTATGTCTGCAGGGTAACTGCTACACTTGAAGCCAGGATGAAGGTGTCTGTTACATATGGACCCACTACTGATGTTCAGAAAATATCTCAGTTTGATTTGAACAATGTAGAAGTTTTTCTGAGAAAGGAAGCCTGGGATGTAAATTGGAGAGAGAAATAGATCTAAATTCTGTCAAAATTAGTATGATTAGTACCTGTCTGGGCAAATTTGTCGTTGGATAAATTTTATAATCAAATAAGACAACACTGATGGATGTGTGGATGAATCTTCTAATGTGCCTGTGAATTTGAAAAGAATTCAATGTTAATTTTAAAGCAAATCTTATCACTAAGGAAGATCTGTTTTGAACAACGTGAAATGGAAACTAATTAAAACACATTTTATATGAGACAATTTCAGTATTAATTAGTTTTGATTTTTAAGTTAGTGGACTGCAGTTTTAGCAGGTAGGAGTGTTGGGCAATTTTTACTTTATAAACAGTATGTGTTTATCATGTTTCCTGCTGATGGCATACTGCCAGCTACTACAGAAGCAGACCCTGTGTTACTACACAGATAACAGTAATGATCCTACCAAAGATGTGGTGCATCTTGCAGGTTCAGTCCTGCCACCTTTGCTTGCATGAGTTCACAGTGTGACCAGTTTTTCAATAGAGTAAAGATGTATTGAGAACTGCCTTATATCAGTCACTCTCTTAAAGGCCAGCAATATCACTGAGCCACAGTGGCTGCTTATTTACATGGTAACAAGCTTGTCTTCCAAAGCTAAGTAGCTAGTGTCAAACATGTAATTTGTGTCTTCTGAATCCTCTCTTTGCCCCTCGCCATTGAATCTAAATGTTTCCTTTACATGAACAGGCTGCTGTTTTTCAAGTCAGATTCCTTTATTCAAACAATGCAAAGCGAACCTTATTCCTAGGAAATCAGTTCGTAGTTATAGGTCAACAATTCCACAGCATTACTGTATTCTGAATAGCTAAAATTATTCCACTGCATTCTAATATTTAATGGTATATGAAAGTAAAAAGCTCTATTATCTCCCACTGGAGAATAACCTGCTCTCAGAAAATGGATGAATGCTAATGCTGGGGAAAATCTGTCTAACAGTTCAAATACTTCTACTAGCTTGTATTGTTGTACACTTCATGTACAGGTCGCATTTCTACAGTTTCTTTTCTTGACTACCTACTAAAGCATTTTCATGCAGTGAGTTCAGCAGGAAAAGGTGAATGTTTAATAAATGTAGTATGTAGAGCGGGATAGTTGATCTTTTAAGACTTTGTGCTAAGACTAATTATTGCACAGCTCAGATGCTTCACATTGTCTCTTTTTAAACATTAGTTTAAGAAATTCAATATTCTAAAATGAATCATAGTGTTTATGAAATATGGTTAATATATTGGATCAGGTATTCAGATGGTCTGTGTTGACACAGCTGAACTGGGGTCTAGGTAGTACAGTAGTTTAAAATATGCCAGTTGAAGTTTATAAAAGAAAAAAGTATTGGCTGTCATACCTTTGTCTATAAATTAGTCCTTTTCTAGAATAAAGATATCAACCCATTCAGACCATTTGATTCTTTTTTACAGATTGCATCCAGATTTTGTTCTCTAGATCACTGACTTAGCACTTCCACTCTTGTAGTGTACAATTGACAATGTAAAGGTTAAAAAAAATTGGGTTTTGATAAAGTCCTTGGCAAAACATGGTATGAAGTATTAATGGAAATGAAAAATTGTTCGGTTTAGCTCCACACAACCAGGACTGTATAAACTCCCTTTGGCCAGTGATTATTAACTTTTTTTGAGTGCACAGACTTATCAAAACCATCTTTATTAGAGATTTGAAGTGAAGTCATGAGGTGCATGTACTCCAAATACTGTCTCTTTTACATATGGCTGTCTTCAGCTGTCAGGGCCTTGTGGGCACAAGCAGACCTTAACTGCCCTGACGATCCTCACCTGGTGCCTTCATCCAGGCTCCACTTCAGCTCAGATTTGAGCATCTGGCCCTTTCAAGAGTTTTCTTGTGAGTATACCTATCCTCATTCCTATCACCAGGATATATACTGGATATATATTGGACCTATACTGTGATGGCCTAGTCTCCAAATGTCTCTTTGGTCCTGTCCCTTGTGCAGTAGCCTCGGCCCCAGACTGCTCTCTGGACTTGATCTTGCATCTCACTGATGGAAAGATCAGAAGCAAACAAACTGCAGACCACACCTATGTATTGGTTATGTTGTGTGAATCAATGAATTTGAGCTTGGGATTGATATTAAAAGGCAGACATATTGAATATACTATAATGAAAGATTTTTTTATTTTTGCAGTGTTTTTTTCTCCAGTTTTTTTCTTGCCTGTGTTTCTTATCCATAATTGTCTTCTCATTTTAATGCACCTCTAAGTAGTGCTTTACCCATGTATAGCAATTGCACCTGTATAAGATTTTTTTGACCTTAATTTTTGGAACTCTTATTTATTTTTCTCTTGTTATCTTTAAAAGCATATATTAAAAAGAAGAAACAGGGATATATTATTTAATTCTGCAATTATAATCTGAAAGTGAAATTTATCATGTAGGGATATCGAACACAGAAAAGACTATAGGAGACTTTTCCTTGGTTTAGTGGACTTTCATTAGGCTCTTTGTAGAATTTGGCATATAAAATTATACTTTAAGTGCATCTTGATACTGACACAGAAACATAAAGATACCTTTATATAAGTAGACTATACATATGTGCTCAGGTAACACCCTTTGTGAGGTAAGACTTTATGTTATCTACCTGTGTATTGCTTAGAAGAAAATAAGGGACAAATCAGTTCTGTTTTGAAATATATAGTGATATTAAATAGAATCATAGAATCACAGAATAGTTTAGGTTGGAAAAGACCTTTAAGATCACCAAGTCCAACCATTAACCTAACCCTGCCATTCCAACACTAAACCCTGTCCCTAAGCACTTTGTCTACCTGTCTTTTAAATACTCCCAGGGATGGGGACTTGACCACTTCCTTGGGAAGCCCGTTCCAGTGTCTGACAACCCTTTCATTGAAAAAATTTTTCCTATTACCCAACCTAAACCTGCCCTGGTGTAACTTCAGACCATTTCCCCTCACCCTATCACCCGTTACCTGGGATAAGAGACCAACACCCACCTCACTACAGCCTCCTTTCAGGTAGTTGTAGAGGGTGATAAGGTCTCCCCTCAGCCTTCTCTTCTCCAGACTAAACAACCCCAGTTCCCTCAGTCACTCCTCTTAAGACTTGTGTTCCAGACCCCTCACCAGCTTTGTGGCTCTCCTCTGGACATGTTCCAGCAATGCAATGTCTTTCTTGTAGTGAGGGGCCCAAAACCGAACACAGTATTCGAGGTGCAGCCTCACCAGTGCCAAGTACAGGGGCACGATCACTTCTCTGTACAATTCATATTGCCAGAAATATCACAACATTTAAAAATGTTTTGCTCTTGGTATTTATAATTCATTACTTTGAATACACACAATAATAACATTTATTTTATTTCATTTTAAAGGTTTACTTCTGCAAAAGGAAACAAAATGTAAGTACATGCATTTAGAGAAACCTTGAAGTAAGTGATAAATGAAAGACATGAAGTTCAGGATTTTTTTTAAAGACCTTTTCATTGTTACCAAGGTGTTTTGGCACTATCTTCATTCCGCTGCATCATTCTAGCAGGCTGGCATCAACAACAGAATAAACCAAGAAATATGCATGGGAGAATAAATCAAAGCTGAAGTATCCCATACAGTATCCTTGAAACACTTTTAATTGGAGAACCAGGGTGAAAAAGATATTCTGATACTCATTTCAATTTTTATGAAGTTTAAATGTGCTGGGATACTATTCTTAAAATTTGGATTATCTGATCAAAAGAGGTAGGTGGGTTTAATAAATTTTTGTTTAAGACAAATACTTTTGAAGTATGACTGAAGTTTTATGCTAAAACAAAGTGAGAAGATTATATTTGCTATGGTAATATGTAGATCTAGAAGAGGCAAACAGTGATTAGCAATCTTAATTTTTTTAATTTATGGTAGTCATTTGTCAAGACTGAAAATCACGAGATGACATTACTTTCTAGATTAGCCTTTCTATTTGTTTTAATAAATTGTCCTAAGCTAAACACAGTCAGAATTGACTGCTGCTTGTGCTAGATGTTGTATTGGTCATCAGACAGTGTATCAATATTCCTCATTTCAAAGCTTTGTCATCAGATTTGCTTTGTTCTTTTTCCAGGCACTGAGAATTCATGTATAGACACTTTTCCTATGTTCCCCTCATTACAGAAGGTGCTAACACTCATGGTTGCTAAGGGCTAAGGCAAAATACTTGATAAACAGTTTTAGCATGTAAATGTAATTTGATGTTATTTTGTAGGATAAGCTAACAACCTCAATTCTGATGCTGAGAAGATCTGAGCAACAAGAGAGACTTAGAACTTATTGAAAAGCGGTCTGCCCATAACAACCATATAGTTTATTTATTGATGTTTTGCTTGTATGCACAAGTGGTAAGTTGCTTAGTGGTTAAGTATGGGCTATAAAAGATGCAGATAGTCATCTTGTCCTAAGTTTCCTGTTGCCATGATCAGACTGTTATCAGAACCAGAAGTGCTTTTCAGAGATCATTTGTAGTTTGTCTGTATCACACATCAGCAAATATATCCCTTCATAAAGTGCGTTGCTATGCTGTGCAAAACATGAGCATAATGAATGCACCACAAATCAAAAATGTGTTTTTCACAGAAAAATACTATTTATAAACTTCCAAGAACAATTTCTTCATACTAATTTTTTTAAAAATTATGAATGTGACTGCCTAGTTTAATTGCAAGTTTGTGATGAGCCTTGCTGGTGATTAGCTTGTAGGAATGATTATCCTTACAGGTGAAAATACACACATTTATTTAAAATTAGAAGCATTTTAAAATACTGTATAAAAAACCTTGTATACACTGAGTATCTAAAATCCTTCCCGTTAAAAATGTAAATGAGGGAAATTAAAGCAGAATCATTCTACTGATATGGTAGTGTTCAAGAATTTTAATTGTCCATATATTTTAGTGTAAAGTTTGTATTAAATTCCTGTGATAAAATACAACACTGAAATACTAAAGGCTCATCTTGCAATTACTTAATGATATTAAAAATGTTTCACACTAACAAATTCAAAACATGATAGAGAGGAGCGATCATCCTGTGTAACATTTAAGTCTGCATATACAAACTCAACCCATGCTGGGGTTATTTACAAGGCTAGAGTACTGTGAAACCATTCATCCTTCAGAAATCACCAACAAAGGTGCAGCTCTCCTTTGGAACCACTTCTAGCTAACAATATTTTCTTGTACTATATTTTTTTTAGACTGTGGAAACAAGGGAAGTTCTTTTATTTCTGCTGTCACATATAATACTGTTGTAAAATGACAAAGCATTCCACTTTTATGTCATAAGGCTTGCTATATTTTTATTTGACAGTCAGAGAAGCATTTTATTGATGATCTCATGAAATATCAGTTTGCATTCATTCCATTAAAGCCAAGCATTGAAACTTCATCAAAGTAATGTAAAAGAAAGATTTTTATACCATCATTTTTGTCACTAGTGTAGCTCCGAACACATAATCCATAAAAAAAACCCTAAATACTGGGTGAAATGGTAAGGGGTTTTGTAATTCAATCTAGCAATTCACATTTTGTATTTCTTCATGGCCCAGGAAAGACATGGACATGTTAATTTTCTAAAGCAGTGCTACTCTTGACAAACACAAAAGACAGCTTAGAACAAGAGAATCCAGCAAAACTTTTCTTGGACTATTTCTTTTCGCAGTACCCTAAAAACACTGCCCAGCACTGTCACCACTGTACTCCATTGCCTTCAAATTATCTTCTGCAATAATAAGCAGAATACAAGTTTTTAAGTACACTGAAAAGTTTTTAAACCTGTACATTCACAAACACTGATGCATTCTCCTGTGGTAGTGTGCACTGGATAAAGGTCTTCATAGGAAGACAACAATTTAATTTGCAGTCGTTACATTTTAATTTCATCACAGATTTTGGTGTGCCTTTCATGCATTTTTCCACAGCATTCCCTTATATATTTTTAAGAACTGAATTGATAAAACTATAGGTATATTAGTTTATATTAGCAGATCAATAAGCAAGAGTTCCTAAGTATGTATATTGTTATTATCTGTATAGCAGACTATTATTATCTATTTGATGGATTAATGTGTATGTGAGAGAGAGCAAGAGGAGGGGGAGGAATGAAGAAACTCATGTTTCATGTACATGAAAATCCTAACACAATTAATGCACAATTCTATCACTAGCTAACAAATTTAGATAAACCTTTCACTACTGTTAAACTGAGAGAATATGTCCATGAAAGGTGAGACCTCATAAAATAGAAAAGGAGACCATCACTGTTGATGAGAGTGCATAAATCTTTCATATCAGGCTTTCATTTTGAGACAATGATGAACTTTTTGCTGAGATGTCAAACTCTTTTGTCATAGCCTGGCAGAGGGAGAGAACAACAACCTGTCTCCAGCAGACTGAGCAGCTCCAGCAGTTTAACTCCCAAAATTTTAGTGAGAGAAAGATATTAAAGTTTTTATAGAACAAGTTGGAGCAATGTGTGAGTTTTATGCTAGGTACAGGAAGCTAGGTGTAGGTGTGGAGATATCTATTAGATAACATTGCACAAAAAGAAAGGGGGTTGTGCAGCTGAGATGTACATGTATATAGGACAGATGATGGAGTAAGATTTTCATGGCGCCATGGAGGTCAGTGTTCCCCAATTTTTCCTAGAGGTAATGCAAGTGTAGGGTAGGAAAACCAGGCTAGATTGTGCACAGAAATCCTCTATAGAGCACGTGATCTCGATCACACTCATCTGCTTGTTTTCAGTTTCCTCCAGTCTCAGAGATCTTCTTTAAATGGTAGGCGAGTCCATCAGGTATCACTGAAGGAGTATATTGCAATGACTCTATGATGGCTTGCAGATGTCATTCAAGACTAGTGAAGCCTGGTGGAGTTTAAAAGTATACGTGCTTTTCTCTCCTCCTTAATCCCACTTTCTTTGATGGCATGCCTTTCCCTTGTTACATGTATGCAGTTAGGTTGTTGGTGTAAAACAAAATAAAGGTGTCCTCCAGACATTGCGTATTCTTGATTATTTTTCCCCGTTTTTTTCAGTCTATATTCAGCATAATGCTTTGTGGGAAGAAATGGATGGATCTTCTCTTTGATTTCCATGAGAGAGGACTGTTGAGATAACGGATAAGAAAGTAGTCAAATATGTATGGACTAATTTTGCTGGAGGGGGCTGAATGTCATCTTCATTGGTCATTTATTGGCTGCACTTCATGCAACTGGAACAGTAGTGTATTCCTCTGTAAGCATATTCAGAGATGCCTCTTTTGAATTCTGAGGAAGAATATAGAATATGAGATCATTTTTACAGTTTGGAGCCTCTCAGCAATTTCCAGAGATTCTCAGGCCCATCTGAAACTCCAGTTTCACTTGAACTGAGCTCCAGTTCAAGGAGTTATCCCTATAACTCATCTCTTACTGGCTACTGTCAAGACAGGATATTGGGTTGCCTGGACCTTTGGCTTGGTTTGTTATAAACATGTTTATACCTTGAAACCATTGATGTGGTCTTGCTGTTTACTGTACGTGTGTTACAATATGCGTACTCTAGGATAGCTACTGTTTGTACATGTTTGGCTATAGGTAATATGTACTCCCTGTAAGATATATGATCTACCTAAAATATTAGGTACTAACTAAACAAAACTTTGACAGGCTATTAACTCAAAATGTACTTTTTATTTCTCTATTTTATTTTCCCTAATATTCATTTTCTGAGCTATAATATATTGCATGTTTCGTATTACACATTTTAGTCATTCAATACAAGGAGTGTCACATGAGAAAAACACAAACAGAAAAAGATTAAAGCTGAATACAAGTTCCCAAAAATTGTCTGTGACGCTTTCTACACTTTTCTCATTATTACGTAGCTTCACATAGCCAATTACCTACACAAATTATTTTTTTGCAGAATTGTTATGTTAACTAAATTTTATTAGGCCATTAATATTAATTAGCAGTGGGCACGCACTTTTCTTATTTAATTTTCTTTTTTATTATTATAAAATCAGAAATATGCTAAAGCATAGATTAGTCTTTTATTTGTGTTAGTAACTTCCAAATTATCTTAAAGATAATACATTTGTATGTAATATACCCAAAGTATTAAAAAAAATTATATGAGTGTTCTGGGTAAAGCAATCACATTAAAAATGCTGTATTTGTATTTTCTACAAGCTGCAGACTCATATGCAGAACAGTGTAGGTTAAACATTTATGTACCAGGAAAAGAAAATAAGATCTAGCAATTAGCTTGACCTGATGGTCTCAGTGTAATGTAAATCAGAAGCAACTCTGTTAAAATCAGTAATGCTATGATAAAATAAAAGTGATAAAGAGGTCACAATGACACTGCATGGTCTCTGTGTGTTTGTTGTTTTTTCAGGTCTGGACATTTGTTTGGGGTTTTTTTAAGGGGTGTTTTTTTGGTTTTTTTTGTTTCTATTGTCGGCCATATAAAAGAAATGAAAATTCCTACAGATTTTTTTCCATCTCTACCTTCTTCCTGATTTGCATAAAAAACCTGTTATTTTACCATATCTAAAACTTACTTTCAGGCTGAGACCTGCTTATTATTTCTCTATACATTCCACTTAAATGCCCATTTGATTTGTTATGCTCAATTTCAGAATGGTGTTTTGTAACACAAGATTTCTTTTTCAAACTTCCAGTCATACTACATGAAGTATTATGTTTGCACTATGAAGTACTATATTTGCACTATGAAGTTCTGATACACTTGCTTTCATCAGGTTGTCATAGTCAAAAAATTCTGTCCACAGTGAAATTTATTTCTAGAATATTGGATGAATGTGCTGGTGTTGGAAGGTGGGGTGTGATACTTTTCATTAGAAAGGGTTTTTCCCTAAGGAAATAAAAAAAAGAACAGAAGATCTAACTGGAAAGTCTCCATTATTTTAAGCCTGATTTTACAAACTGATCTCTGACTTGCAGACCTCAAGATTCTCAGTCACTAGCTTGGAGGAGCCTCCTTAATTCATTTTTTGGCCCTTCCTTATCTCACTGCTATAAAGAGCAGATAACATCATAGTACTTGCCAGCATCTTTATCCCCAGATGTGGGCTCATAACTGAATGATAAAATGAACGAGGTTCTCACTTTTTTCCTCTTATTCTCTAGTGTAGAAGTCACACAGCAGTTTAGCCCTTTGTGATTTACTAGTTTGATAGCTAAATAAACATGGAAGAGATGCAATCTGGCATCTTCAAGATGTTATGTCACTGATTTTTTAACTTAAAACCAGAAGAATTTTCCTTATGAAGTGCAAAGTTAATTCAGTCTTTGGCCTCAGCATTGTGTCTGTTTTGTACTTTTAAATGGATTATGTGCCAAGAGTTTTTTACTGACCGCCCTACTTGCTTTCACACCTATTTTCTGCTTCACCACTAGCAGGAGATAGTATTTGGACCAGCTAGGTTAATAATACGTGTGCAGCCATTAGGTTAAGTCCTGAAAAATCAGAAGAAACACTCACGTTAAAATGTGCACAGACTAATATGAAATATGGAGGATGTCACATAAAAAAGTCTGCTGTTAAATAATCCTAATTCACAGCTGGACAGTTATTATGGCAAATAACAACAGCACTAAGTCACTCTGAAAACATTAGGAAAGATCCATGCCTCCTATTCTTGTGACAATTAATCAATGTGAATTGAAAAAAAATTTTAAGGTCCAATTCTATGGGTATTTCCCATGGAATACTGTTCATAAGAACCCTTGCCCAATAGGTCTTTGTGTAATCATATTGAAAGCCTTTAAAACACTGAAGCACTAGTATTTCTGCAGCATGCCACTGTGCTACTAAGCTCGGTAGGTCTGAATTTAAAACATATAAATAAATAAAAAATAAACACATGCTGTAGTGTATGATAGCCAGTGGTAACCAGGGCAATGAATGAGTCTGTTATGCTCAAACTAAAAGCACGAGCACATTAGATACTGCACTAGGTACCTACACTAAGATAAAAAGCCCTATCGCAGGAACTGGCTTTATTTCTAGAGCTTGTTAAACTGGTGGCTCAAATGGGCAATGAAGTCTTTTCAATTTTTAGATAACTTCCAAGTTCTTTGCAAAGTGTTCTGAGAAAAGAGCACTAAGTGAAAACTGGTATTTTAGAAGACAGTTTTTGCTGGAATAAACTTTAATCACATCAGAAATATGTCACATTTTATATCCTCTTTTGTTCTTGCAGCACAACTGAGAAAATAATAAAAGAGGAGAGAAAAGGAGAATGAGTCTCTGTGATCGTACTGGAAGATAATTCTAGGTCAAAAAACAGCTAAATAACTGTGAACGGGATTTGGGGGTTGGGGAAAGTGTTTTACTGCATACAACTGATTGCCTGAACTGTGCAGGCATGAAGTACTGAAATATCCACCCTCAATATTATTTTGATAAAGTAAGAAAAAGGCAGAAAAGCTCATATAGTGTTTGGACAATAGCTAGCATAGAACTACCTGAAGCAGTTGCTTTGGATGAAAACTGCAGTCAATCCATTTCAGGAAGAACTTTCTGATGTTTTAACACTATATCAGAGATCATTTGGGCATGGCATTAATCAAAATGGAGTGGGCACCACCAGTTAGGTATAGAACTATGAGGTTTCCTGTGCACGTACAGTGAGTCATTAATGGAGTTTTATTTGACCCTGCCAACCACTCAATCTGTGTGTGCCCTAATACAGCTCATAACAAAGGACATTTCATGTGATTTATTTAAACCATTGCCTATTTAGGAACATCTCCTATTATGTTATTACAGCCCATATTTTAGAGAAAGGAACCCTATTCCTAGGGGGAGCAAACTGGTAGATAAGATTTGCCTTGAGATGCCCTTGATAATATCCAAGCCCTGCAACTTTTATATTTCATCAATCTTTACTGATTACCCATTTTTATCTAGCAGTCTCAGCTATCACAATTGTTTAAAACTTGTGTCATTACTTGTACCAGTGTAAAGGAGGGAGGAGGATGCAATGAATCCATGAAAAGGCAGACTAGGTAACTTTAATCTCTGGTTAAGCCACTAGTGCAACTGCTAAATTTCATCAGAAACAGAAGGGAAAGAAAATAATTTTCTTCTGCTGTGAGGTATAGGGTATTTATTTTCTCTCTGAAAAATTAATAAACAGGAGAAAGAATCACTTCAGGTGTGTGTTTTGAGGTGTTTATTTTGCTAATTCCCCTCCCGGCTTCCTCAGTTAGAATGATCATCAGGAATAGGTGAGTACTTTGTTAGCTTTGAGGGCTCCAGTAACTTCATTTTCTTTTCCTTCTGTTATCAGAAGAAGAATCTTTTTATTTCAACACCTCTCAACTACTTCTTCCTCCTTCTCTATTCTAACCCCTTCTTCCCTCCAATTAATTCTGAATAAGTCAATCCTGTGAAATTTCACTTATAAAGAAGCTTGAATCCATTAGAATCCATTAAAAGTAAAACCTTCAGAGGTTTCTCATCAGATCATCCTTTTTCAACAAAGAGATAAGGCTAGTTAGAGCATGCACTTTCATGGGACATGATTTATTTCCTAAAAATTAATATTTCATATTGATAGTTTCAAATGAGTTGATCAGACATTTTCATTTAATATTTGTTAATCCTTTCACCTGAAGTCAAATTGCACCTCTCTTCTCTTTTTTTTTTTTGTCTTTTCTTGTGACAGCAGGGATAATTACTAAAGCTTAAATGAGAAACTTCATGGAAAACTAAGGTAAACATCTTTTGGATCTATATCAATATGTAAAAATATAATACGCCTTCAGTTCTAATATTTTTCTAGTACCAATCACAAAAGAGAAGAATGGAAATGATGTAATTAATCTTCACAGCTTGCTGCAAATAAGAATCTATTTTCCCTCTTTTTTTGTCATTATTTTTTTTTTTTTTTCTGGCAAATGGTCAGTTAAAATCTCCACTTGCTACTCTACAGAGCCATGATTGTCACTGTACCAACATATGCAGATGGTAATTGCTGTTTCATTTGCTGGCTGTATGTCAATAAAAGTTAAGACTGTTCCACAGAGGTAGCACAAAGCTTTTTAATAAGTCAGCAGTTTTGAGCCTACAAAAACCCTCTACAATCTAAATGTAAAGTAATCTAAATGAAAAGTAACTGCAAAATTTGTTACAAGTTTCTGGTACATAACAGTTTTAATATCCAAATAAATCCCCTCATTAAAAACCAGGTATTTTATGCATTCTATAGAACACACGAAAATTTAAATGTAAACATAAATAATTATTAATATCAATAATTCAAATTTAAATTTAGGTTCTATTTTTTGTACGGAACTATTGAATTATTATTGGAAATTATGAATATTTTATTAAAAATTATCAGAAGAGGCCATTTCATAAAGTAAGATTTTATTGCCACTGGACGTTGTGCAGGGCAAAAGTATAACTGGATTCAAAAAGGGAAGACACAAGGCTAGCTGTTAAACGCAATCATCTAAATGCTACTTAATGAGTGATTGGCAGAAGCTGTAAGAGTATTCTAAAGGGCTGCTCTATAATTGAGCTCATTCCTAAATATCTGCTAGTGGCAGCTGGTGCTTCATTGCCTAAATGTAACCTGTGAGCATTATCAGGGATTTATGTCTGACTAGATTTAGTCTGCTCCCAAGTATGGAATATTCTTCGAAACTTGAGGTTCAAAGTGCCTGAAGGAAACTTTTCCCACAGACCTTTGTTTTCATGACTGTGGGTCCTGTGAAGGCCACCTATAGAAATTCCAGAATGACCTTTTACCACCTACCTAATGCCAATGATTTTAGCACTGCGACAAGGACTCACAAGTCTGGTTTCAGTTCCTGCTCATGTTTCTCCCTCATTTCTCTTCCTCCTTATTCTGTTCCTGTTAATTTCCAAGTGATGCCATGATACCTGCTGCCTAAACTGCCTCTGAATTTGTCATTGGTGTAAAGAAAGACAGTGCAAGGGAAAATGGCGGGCTTAATCTTGCAGCTGCAGCGGCCACTATGTGAGGACAGCCCAAAGGCTGCTCTGGCCCTCTCAGATTGTTTTTAGTTTCACAACTTTTTTGTAGTCTTTGTTGCTGCAACTGCTTAGCTCCAGCTCAGCTGGAAGGTCTAGGCCTGATAAACAAATGTGGACTGATGGCCCAGCACTTCCTTTGTGATGCTGCACAACCAACACTGGCTCCAAAATTTTTGTATGTGAAAGGATAAAATCATGAGTTGTTGGCTGATGCCTTAATGTTGTCATGTTTATGTCAAACTTTGGGAACATAAATCTGTGTCCAAGAGAGTGACCATTGCATAATGTAACCTCATATCTCCTGATTCTCACCAGGAATGGCTTACTGGTATGGTGAGGGTAGGTCCACCAAGGGCAAAGCTGCAATTAAGGTTACCAAGGCTATTCTTGACATTGTCTTTCTTTGTGGAGAGCAAGTGGGAGACATATATTAAAAATATCCAGACCTTGTGCTCTGGACCCCTGAACTAGGCAGGGGTGGCTAATGGGTACCCTGTTCCTTTCTAGTGCCTTCACTACAGTTTTGTAAACCATGTAAACCCTCATGTGATACACAAGCCTCAACGTAACAAGCAGAAGGATTTGTGAACATCTTATCAGGCTTCCCCAAAGGATTCATCCTATCCATATTTACCACATCTCTGACCTCAGACTCACAGAGCCCTTGAACAAAGAAGGTAACGTATGATGTAGGGGTACCTGCCTACATTGCAGGGCACATGCATGTCCTTATCCCACTGGGTCATGACGCAGCACTCTGAAAATGAACAAAACCTGGTTTAACTGTACTCTAATATTAAAAAAAAAAAAGTATCTTGATTCCACAAAAATATTTTAGTAGAGAGTAAAGGGACCTCTGCACACGCTTAGCATTTAGCAGTTTCTTAAAATAACTTTTGATACAATGTTCTCTGCAAATGTCACTGAAGTACAATGCAATGTTGCACAGAGACAGATAAGCTATTTCTGACAGAGTTCACTCAGATTTCAGAAGCAGTATCACATTTACATATTGCTCTTCTTTAAAGAGTAGTTCTTATGTATATTAGGAGCCACTAGCAAACTGGCAAAACAAGTTCTTCTCTCTTACATTTTGGATGGTACAACTTGGATGAGATCTAACTTGTCACCAATACTTGGAACAGTCTTGGTTGAAAGTGTAACTCCATGAAAAAACAATTAGATTTTTGCTTATTCCTTTCTTACAAATGGAATCATTATCTTCTAAACAATTCTTTTTTAAAACTTTCTATAAACAACAGCTTCGTAAACTTTTTTTCTGATATCCCTCTTATTTGTAGTGAAATTACTCATGACAGAAGATACTATTCTTTAGTTCATATTTTAACTATGTTGATCTCCACTTGGGCTTTGGAATGAAAAATTCTGGGGTTTTTGCCTCATGAAAAATGTGATTTTTTAAGAACAGATAAAAACCTGGAGATTATTCATGATAAATATTTATTCACTGAAGTCTAATGCAAAATCCAAGAATGACCTAGAGAATTTAGAGACACGGTGTTCAAATGCCATTTTCCAACCTTCTAAAAAGAAAGACAATGAAAGATATGCTGTGTTCAGACAGAGGTGAAAGTATTTTTTAATCTTTTTGGTCTTTCTCTTTGAACAAGATTATTTTTATCTTAGCTGGCATCTAAAATAGTTTTAGCGTCTTCTCAAGATTTTAGGAGTCTCATTCTGTGTTACTGAAATCAATGTCAAAATATTCATTGACTTCCATAGAAATAAGACTTGTGTCACATCTGTATTAATTCCTCTATGATTATAGTTTTCATCTTCCTTCTCCCTTCATCTCCTGTGTCCAACATGTTCCAAGTCAAGAAGATAATTTTGGTTTGTTTGTTTAAAGGAATTACGATTAAAAATGCAAGTAAATGTAAAATTATTTCCTTTTGGACATCTAGAGGGAAATTCATTCCTGTGCAGAGCATCACCAGATTTATGCACTACTTAGCATAAAGTTTAAGCAGTATGTGAGTGATACAGACATCTTGAGCTGTACCTCTACACAGAGAAGAATTGCATTCTTATGGAATTAGTGTTTCAATATTAAATCTATTTTAAAATGCTATGGAAACAAAAAAATATATATAGGTCATAAGATGGACTTGACTGGTCTCCTTTGAAAGTATGATAAAAAAAGTTAAAATACATTTAACCTTATTTTCATTTTCCTGTGTCATTCTAGTAATAGAAATCTTACCCAAATTCCTCACAATTTATTAGTGTGAAATAAAACAGCTTTGTAAAACTCTATACATTTTTTTCTTTGTACGTATACATATATATATAAAAAAATACAGAGTCTTAGTGCACTTCTCTATGGAAACAAACTTTAAATAGCCTTTCTTTGAGTGTAAGAGCTGGTCTCCATCAAACCAACCTGAACTGGATTTAACAAAAGAACAGAAGGCTCAAAGATAACTACGTTCCTGGAAGTATGAAGAAGTAAATGGATGCATGGATGCACTGGGGGAAAAGACACAGCAATGGCCCCATGTGAGCTTTCACCATATTAGACATGAAATGATCCAAATGGAAGAAAATACTCAACCACGAGTGAAGCTCTGTAAAGCTCTGAGACCCTCTTAGTTATCAAAATAATCAACCATGAGATATAAAAAGTAAGAATAATTAACTCTGATGAGCCTTTTTGTTTTTTCCATTAGCAACATGATGAAGGTGGTGACATGATAGTTTAGTAATTGAGCAGGTAACTCCAGTAAGTTTTAGCAAAGCTGCATTTGAGAGAGGCTGTCAGGCTAAGTAATTGAAATAGAAACTGGAGGCACACCATCTCTTTCAGGGCTAAGTATATAAAATCTTATTTTTATGTCGACTTTAGTCTTTCGTTACACTTTCTGAGGAAATAGTAATTGTTGGAGTTTTTTCTTCTATTTTCCTTTTTTTTTCCTTTTTATTGCTCTCTCTTTATTAATGCATACTCAGAGATTAACTGTCAAAGTTTAAAAAAGAAGAAAAATAGGCTCCCAAACAGCTCATTATTTCATAAACATTGATTAGACCTGTGAGAATGCAAGTGCTACTGGTGATCTTACTAAGCAAGTTTATTTCCTATTGACATAATTTCCTATTCAGAAAAACTTACAGTATATTCAATTTTTTTTCTGTAACACGAGGTACTGATTTTGGCCAGGCATAGCTTTTAATACTTCACAGTGCTATGCTATGCTATGCTATGCTATGCTATGCTATGCTATGCTATGCTATGCCATGCTATGCTATGCTATGCTATGCCTGAAGCTATTCAAACTGGTGTTCTCTAATGTAGATATCTATAGATGTTTGTAGATCCTCATTATTGTTCTATAGATTCTCTGCAAATGGGTCTTTATTGACATGAAAGTCCAGGCAAGACCTTAATAGTTTGGGGTATGACTGTGATTCACTATGAGTTTACGTATCAGGGTAGGTATGTAGCTCTGCAATCATGTAACACTTTGTGTGTTTGTTCAATTTTTAAAAGAGTATGAGTTTTCAAGCCTTTTCTATATAAATTCTATTTAACTAATTGTTCTCATCATGTATACAGACCATTTTTTTTAACTACGGTAGTTTTGAACTCCAGTCCTGTCTTCTAACATTAAAAAAATATATATTTCCCAGTTTTTTATCTTCTGAAAATATAAAAAATAGCTATACCATCTTCCAGATCATTAAGGGGAGAAAAGTGAAGTGACCATGCATCTAGAATAAATCACCTTGGAAGCCTATTTGATAGCATCCTCCATTTTTACAGTGAACAACCCATGACTGTTCTCTGAATACATTTTACCAATGAATTTAACATCTCCTTGGTAGTAATTCACTTACAGTGGTCTAAGCAGGTACATTTCTAACTAATCTGTGCTATCTTCACCTATGCTTACAAACAGAAATACGATTATTTTTATTAAAATATTTCTGGGAAATAAAATTATTCCCCAAAATATGACTGCCCTCTTTTAAGCTTATTGAAAACTAGCATCATGTGTTCCTGTTCCTTATCTTTTCATATCTTTCTGCATTGTCCTCAGTGGCTCTAAGTTTTCATCAGCCACTTCTGCGACTACTAGGTCCAGCCATATGTGTGACGCATCTGACTTGTCTGCATACTAGCTAGCCTGTCCTTTTCTCACTCAGCGGTATCACTGATGGTAACCCTGTTAGCTGTATGTCAGTAGTTGACCTTTTTAGTGAAGACTTGATTCAAAAGGCATCAGCATTTTGGTTTTTTGGAGTTATCTGTTATTTTCCATTGCAATGATGGATGTATGGATCTTTTTCTTGGTATTTCTCATACTTTCAGTACTCTGTTTTCATAATAGATGTTAAACTAGTTAAATTCTTCCATTATCACCAAGTGCTTTTCTCTATATGAATCACATACTTACAAACAGCCCTATCTGCCTGAACCTTCTTGGTATACAGTAGATCACAGATCATCACGATAATAACAGGTCCATTTTGTTTTTCTCAGTCATGACCCAGAAACAATGTTGATAGTTGGACCAAGGGGAGGCATTATCTACAGTATAACTTTTCCTACACAGTCCCACCATAATTTCAGAATAAATTCTATGTTTCTGTATAAATATTCTAGTTGGAATCATTCAGTCAGTTTTTTATTATAACAGTTAATTTATAGTCCCAATCTCCTATTAATACTTCTAGGTTGGTCTATTAATACTGCTAGGTCTCAATTTTATTTTCAGTAATTAGCAGATCAACTTTCAAATAATCTGAGGAATTCCTTCTTTTTCACCCCTATTCAAATTTTAACTTTGTGTTTCTACTTTTTCCAGACCTTTGTTGAGGATATTGCTGTTTACATCTACTTGAGGACCTCTGTTGTTTTAAAGGACAACTTTAACACATCATCCAATATGGCCATACATTTGTCTTTATGAAGTTTCTGCATTGTCTCTGAGTAGCAGGACAGTGAGCTTCCTTCCAGCTTCTCCAAAGAGTCCGTTGTGACGATAGGGCCAGAGTACTCACATGGAGGAATAATTGGTTGGTAAGTAGCCATGTTTGTACATTTATTTACAAATAAGAATAAAATCTGCAGAAGGAAGGAAAGAATCCATAGAATCATAGAATTGTTTTGGTTGGAAAAGACCTTTAAGATCACCAAGTCCAACTGTTAACCTAGCACTACCAAGTCCACCACTAAACCATGTCCCTAAGCACCACACCTAGATGTCTTTTAAATACTACTTGTGCTCCTGACCCCTTAACCAGTCATCCCAAGGCCCTGAAGTCTTTCTTGATTGCCCTCAGACTTCTAGGTACAACTTCATTAATGCCTACCCTAAAAATCAGTAACGGATAGTAATCTGAGGGCCATACTATGGTAGGAAGCTTTCTCTTCACGTCTTTAACCCAGGCCCCAGGGAGTAGCAGACTTCCCTAAGAAGTGGGTCTGGCCTAAATACTGGGCCTTCTGTTCCCCTCAGAAGAGTCTTCTATAACAGTGACCTGTCTGTGTTTCTGTATGGAAGCAGTTTTGGCACAGGGTGCAGGCCAACTTAACTGCGGCTACACCTCCAAGCTAGATGAACCATTGTCCTTGTTATTGTTTGGTTCCACTTGCAGAGGCTCATACCTATTGTACAAGGGCACCTGGTTCGGTGGGGCGCTCACAGAGGAGAGGCGCCTGCTGTGCCAGGCAGGAACTTCTTGCCATTGCCCCCTATCCATTAAGTCACCACATTCAGCCAGGCAGAGAGTGGATAAGGAATCTCCTATATCGTGCATCCTGTCTGCCTGTTGGGCCTGTCCCAGGGAATGTAGGGTGCTATTCCTGTAGTCTGTCACTCTCTCTCAGATACCTGATACTCCTCAACCTACTCACCTCCTCCTGGAGGTCTGTCATTAGGTGGAGGAGTTCCTCTACCTGGGCATACCTCCCACAGGTTTGCTCACTGATGCTGTCTGGTACTGGCATAAGAGTAGGGCACAGCCTGCAGCCTGGCACCTGGGGTCTGTCTGGGAAGCTGTGCCAGCTGTGGTGGGTGCAGAGCTTAGAGAGGCCATGGCTTTCTGACACATAGATACCATTGCTCCCTGGTCGAGCTGGCAGACCTTCAGTGTCCTTCCAGCCCGCCCTTCTACATGAACTGCCATGCAAACTGCCATGCCATGCCCTTGCTGCCATGTCACGTCCTGTTTGCCTGCCCTGTTCGTGATAATCTTGGTTGCCAGTGCTCCCTAAGGGCTTCTTTTATATGTGAGGGTGCTTGGCTGCTGCTGCTCCTGGCCCTGCACAGGTCTTATCAGCCAATGTTGTGCAAGATGTGGGCTCCTGGAAGCTCTCTTGGCTCTCTCTGAGGCACCCCCAGTTTGGGAAAGCCCCCTGTGCACTGTGCTAGAGCACTCTGCTGCTGATAGTGCCAGCCTTGGAGCTGCTTGCCTTGGCAACTCATGCTTGAAGAACACCTTCATTGTTACTCCATCACCTATGCAAAAATAACATGACTGATTTTAGAATCTGGCAGAAAGGGGATTTTCAGCTGTTTGAGAATTGTGGCACTGAACAAGCCCTACTGAAGCTCTTGTATTCAGAGCATGTGATAGCAAGCTATGACTACTTGTGTGATCAGAGCTCCTGACAGGGAAAGGAGTGAGGAGAGCTCTCCTCAACTCTGCCTGGGGTCTCTGAGAACACTAGAAACCTTGAATTAGTCCTATATATTGGTGATATTGTGGTGATATTCTATTCATCTTTTAAAGCCTGGGGTTTTTTTCAGTAAAATATCTAATGTCTTTACAAATCATAACCAATACATAGGAGCTTATAAACTGGTTGAAGAAAATATGGATACTGTTTTTAGCGAAGTATAAATATAGGACCCAAAGCCTCAGGGGCGTTAGTGGTTTTGTGCAGTGTGAAGGTGAAAGGAGAGTGCTGGACACAGCACAAAGAGGATTTTATTTCTCAAAAAGCAGATGCCAGGCACACGTGATATAACAGATGTGGGTACCCATGAAAGAACTTACACAGTTGGACAGGTCCAGACTTAGCTCTTGAATTAGTCACAAATGGCCTAACAACATCTAATATTTTTTTTGCCGGAGAACAGGCTGTTAGAAGCAGGCAATGGTTTAGAATATGGAAGTTATTTTTGCTTCCAGGCAGTTGGGGGAGCTACATTGAGAGGGGTGGGGGTGGGAAAAGATGCCATCAGTAGCTCTGACAGGTAGTGTGAACTCATTGGTGATGAAGCACCATGCTGTGGAAGGTGGAGAGAGCAGGATTATAACCATGAGCCCAACTACCATGAGCTAGACAAGACAGACTCATAGTAAGGGTAACACCTATAAGTTTTCTCCCCATGCTCCATACAAGTGCTAAGAGCAAAGTAGGAGCCACTGTGTACCACCCTCTAGCATGTGTAGCATCAGCACAGACTTTGTAGAAGGTAACTTCTGCTCCCTATTGCTAGTCGACAAGACTTGTCAACAGCATAAGTAGCCATCATGCTGCTCGCTTTTGCGTAGACTCAGTGAAACTTGTCAGTTAGCCATCTCGCAGAGGGCAGACTGGAAATTTGTACCAGAGTATTGCTGAGGCAAAAATGTTAAGAGGACTTTCATGGTTGGTAGCAAAGAACGTGAATAACTGCATCCTGAGACAAAAAGGCAGGATGGATTCAGTAAATTACAGAAGACTATGCCCTAACATGTAGCCACCTGGTTCAAGCCGCTTGGTTCAGTGAACCTAAGACTGAAATCCAGTGCAGCCATGACATACAATTTAAAATCAGACCACCTGTCCATCAATACATCTGTCTCCATGTTCCTCATCAAACTATGTATTTTATTTTTTCTTCTTCTAAGGTTCTTCTGGCAACTGCCCCTTTATTTTAGGCACATGTTTCAACTTAATCCATTTCAGTGTTGAACTGGTGTACTGAAAGACACCTTAAATGAGAAATCCTATTCAGTAAGTCATTTAAGTAGTTGGTTTTTTTAAATGTATTTCCACAAATTTTAGTGGGAGACAATAACTAACCTGCAGCAGTATTTACGCTTTCTTTGATACTTACTCAACTGAGTCCCAGACAACATCTTTTCCTTAGTATTCTGTCCTTTTTTTTCTTCATGCATTATCCTGCTCCTCCTTGCTCTTACTGCTTTCGTCTTTCCCTTCCTTTGAAGTCTAGCATATGCTTCTCTCTTTTATATGTTGATTTACTTATTTACATCCACACATTTTTATTTCCCCCATATCTTCTTTTATGGTGCTGTGATGAAAAGGTAATTTATTGAATTTGTCTGAAAAATCTATTCAAAGAAAGGTAAAATGGAAGAAGTCATCAAACACCTTCCAGACAAGTCTTTCTCTGAAATGATGAGATTATAAAGCTCTTCCTTTCCTTAGTTTTAAATTGTTTATGAAATGGTATGTTTGATGTTATTTACCCTCACCCCTCTGTGGTATGTAGGGTAACTGAAGAAAGTGTAAATTTTTCACTTTTGCCAGTGTACTGGCAAACATAGGAGTTGCTGAGGCACAATATAACCTTTCTTGGCCTATAATACTCTGTTAAATGAGCATTTAGTATATTATCAATATTCTTGTGTGGGGAGAGGGGCCTGGAGAGAGGGAGAGGACTCGAGCCTGGGGAAGGAGGAGAGGTATGTTTTCCCTAAGTGTGTAAATGTTTGCTTCTTTTTTTGTTGTTGTTGGTTTTGTTTCCCAATACCCAAAAGAGTAATTAGATATTTATATTAAATGGCAGGAAATTAATTTCCCCAAGTCAAGTCTGTTTTGCCTGTCACAGTAACCATTAAGAGATCTTCCTGTCTATCTCTACCCATGAGTTTTCTCACTATCATTCTTCCTTATGTTCTTCCCCATGTTCTTCCTCATCCCGGGGAGGGGTGTGTGTGAGCTAGTGAATGTGTGGGTGCATGGCTGCCAGCCAGGGCCAGCCCACTATATTATGCAATGAATGGTTTAACAGTCCCAGAAATGTCACGCAAAATGATGACATAACTTATTACTAAGCACCTGCATTTTTGTATCCTGTGCCATGAAATATTTTCCTTTTTTTATGTTTCTTGATAGCATATAAACACTATTATCTAGAAAATTAAAATCTGCTCTGCGTTTTTCAGCTAATGTTTTCTGCTCCTATCGTTACATTGTGTACATTTTTGATAAGATGCTGTCTAGGTTCACAGAAGCATTTGGAGGAAATAAAGAATGATCTCTTATACTGATGAAATATTCATTACCCCTGAATACCCTTGCTTTGGTCGTCTGTATCTCAATTAGCACATTATGTGGGAGATGATTTAAGATACACTTTTGTGCAGTAAGTAATTATAAATGATTAAAGTAGATGACAGCAAAATTCATAAGGGTCACACAGTGCTGGCAGAAACAATTGCCAACTTCTTGTCAGATATTCTTTTTTCAAGCTGTCTCATTAAGGTTTTTCTGCCTTCCAACACCTCTCTCTCATAGTTTATAATAAACAGTGGTGAACCTATGAATCCAAATTCTCTGGGCCTGAATATACCTTCAAGTATTGAAAGATGGCACTAAAGGTCAAAACTGGAAATTTTCAAGCATTTTATAAAATTATGCGTCCAACCTTTCTTTGAAGTGAACTGGGAATTGTGGCTGGGAGCATGTTTTATCAAATGACAATGAAATATATGGCCCTAGATTGCTTCAGCAGCTTTGAAATTCCAGGACATAAGGGACATTGCTCTTTTATGGAGCACTGATATTAAGTATTGCATGTGGTCAACAGTTATTGCATTGTCATAGGAAACACAGGCAGGTTTTGTGTATTTCCCTTTTCTAGAATAGATTTACAAACAGTTTTCAAATATTTCTTAAACTTGGGCTTAACAATTTATGGGTGTTGCTGCAGAAGTTAAGGCCCAGGATGGCCTTCAAGGGGAAGCACAAGTAAGATGCAAGCTTGAGAAGAAAATTTCAAGAGACTCTCTTCTTCCCACATACCCTTATATTTACTTGACCTTTCAGACGAAGGAAGAAGTGATGCCTATCATGATCACATAAAGGAAGAAGTGATCTCTATACAGTGACAAGAAGTGGAGTGATCCAGGAAATGGACTGCATTAACTGGCCCAAGTCTTTCCATTGCATCTATGATATGCATTAAGACTTTTTCTCCGAACAATTTCTTAATTCTTTTTAAAAATAAGAAACAAATGTTTTCCATAGTCAATGATCATAAGGGGAAAAAAAATTGTCTCTTTTCTTCCTGGGAGGATTGCCTAGATTAGGGGGAAGAATAAAATAAACCTCCCAGTGTTTATCAGACCTCCCTTCAGTTTCAAAGCAGGAATCAGAAATGTTGAATATCTCAGTAAAATAGAAATGTCAAGCCTAAGATGAGTTCTGAAGGACAGAAAAAGGTAAAGATCCCTCTTAAATACCATGGCACTACTAGTTCATTAAGTTGGGACTAGAATTGTTAACTGTTTTGTCAACTGGTACTGAGAAGGAATTATACTGAAACAGCACTTTGATATACTCAGTGGGTGCAAAGATTTAAATACCACCTTTTTGTACCTAATGAGAATTAGATATTGAACAAAATGTCTCAAAATGTCAGTCAGTAGAGCATGTGCTGTTGAGAATTTTTTCAGGAGGCAACTAAAGAGACAGATTCATTGTTCTTATACTATAGAAAAGACCTCTTTAGATGGTCTTTAAGGAGATATAATAAGAAAATGTGGTGAAATAAACATTGAGGAATCATCAGTTTCCTCTGTCATATTAGGGGATGATCCAAATTATAGAATTCTAGTCCAAGAATTAGGAACCCCTTCCCTGTCATCGTATTCCTCTGCAATCAGTCTTTCTGTGGTTTAATTTCTTACATATATATAATGGCAGCAATAGCAGAACTGATTAGAGAAGGTATTTCTGTGCTACAATGTTTGTGATTTCAATAGATATTTTCCCATTATTAATTGTAATGATGAATTAAATATTTTTATAAAATAATATTGCTAGATGAAAACTGGTTTGAGCTAACTGAAATGTTGCATTTTAATATATTCTACCTGTTTTGGTTTTATTTGATCATTCTGTAAAAAGGGTTAATAACAGCCCATTGATCCATTAAACATCAAAGTTAAAAGTAATAAAACCTCTAATGTGTTGAAACCATTTTCCCCTGCAAATTAAATTACATCAAACCCTGTACAATTTTAACACACATGAAAAAAATGGTGAACAATATTTGCCACTTTTAACAAAACAGTCTCAGGCTACTGACAACATTTCCCTCTTTCATAATACCAAAAATACCAGAGTAGATTGAGAATTGTTCAGATCTTAGACTAACAGAGTCATATAAACACTTAGGCCTGAGAGGCAATAAAAAAAGAAGGGATATGAACCTGAAGAAAAGTGTGGGAAGGATTGAAAAATGAAAGAAAAAATGCATCTGGAGAAAGAAGCAAGTTACAGAAAGAAAGAGCCAAGAGAAAGTAACTGAAAAAAAAGACAATGTGAGGAGGAAAAGACCTAATGTCTCTTCTCCTTTGTAACATGGAGGCTGGGAGTTTGAGGAACTGTATTGTTCCTTGGTAAATGAACAGAGTAGCCAGCTGGGCATACACAAGGGTTTACAATGTTCAATGAAATGAGATGTTACTCTCCTGAAGCAAGCAGGAACAGATCGGAAACTTAAAATCACTAGGCATGAAGGTAAATCTGGAGATCATCTAATCCAACCCCTCTGCTCAGAGCAGGGTCAGCCACAATGGGTTGCTTAGGGTTGTGACCAGTTGAGTTTTTAATATCTGCAATGATGGAGACTCAGAAACTGTTGGGGAATCTGTTCCAGGGTTTAAGTTTAAATGGGATCTTCTGTACCTCAGTTTATGCTCATTGTCTCCTGTATCACTGGATACCACTGAGAGCAGTCCGTCTCTTTCTTTTTTACTCTCTGCCATGAGATATTTATATGCCTTAGTAATATCCTCCTGAGCCTTCTCTGCTCCAGGATGAACAGTTCCAGCTCTCTCAGCCTCTTCTTGCAAAAGATATTTCAAAAGCTTAATCATCTTTGTGGCCCTTTGCTGGACTCGCTATAGTATGTCCCTGTCTTTCCTGTACTGGGGAGCCCAACATTTGACCCCACACACCAGGTGTGCCTCACTGCTGCAGATCAGAGGGAAAGGATCACCTCCATTGATCTGTTGGCTACATTGTCTAATGCAGCCCAGGATGCTGCTGGCCTTGTTGCCACAGGGTACATTGGGGATCACGGGCAACTTAGGGTACACCTAAACCCCCAGATACTTCTCTGAAAACTGCTTTTGAGACATTTAGTTCCCAACATGTACTGGTACATAGAGTTATTGCCCCCCAGGTACAGGACTTTGCCTTCCCCTTTGTTGAACTTTATGAGATTTCTGTTGGCCCATTTCTCCAGCCTGACAAGACCTCTCTAAAGGGCAGAATGACCATCTGTCCTGTAAACCCCTCCTCCCAGTTCTGTATTGTCTGCAGGCTTGCTGAAGGTGCACTCTGTCTCATCATCTAGGTTGTTAGCGCAGTCATTGAGCACTATTTGAACCGTATCCACCCATGGGATACACCACTGGGGACCAGCCTCCAATTGGACTTCATGCCATTGGCCACAATGCTTTAACCCCAAGATGTCAGCCTGTTTTCAGTTCACCTCACTGTCCCCTTATCTAGTCCATATTTCATCAGTTTGTCTATGAGGATATTATGGGAGATAATGTCAAAAGCCTTATTAAAGTCAAGATTAACAACATCCACTTCCTTTTCAGCTGAGCTATTTTTTTCATTGTAGAAGGTTATCAGGTTGGTTAGCATGATTTCCTCTTCATAAATCTATACTAACTGTACCTAATCACCTTCTTGTCCTTCCTACCTGTTTGGAAATAATTGCCAGGACTATTTCCTCTAGGATCAAGGTGAGGCTAACTTGCCTGTAGTTCCCTGGATCCTCCTTCTTGCCATTCTTGAAGATAGAGATGACTTTTTTTTTTTTTTCCAGTTGCTAAGAGCTTTGAAATATGATTGACAGTGACCTCACAATGATAACCACCAGCTCCCTCAGCAGTCATGGGATCATCCTGTCAGATCCCAGGCACTGGGTACATCCAGATTGTTTAAGTATTCCTTATCCTGATCTTCTACTGAGGGTAAGTTTTCCTTGCTCCAGACTTTCCCTTGGATCTAAGGTGTCTAAGATTTCTGAAGGCCAGTCTTACTAGTAAAGACTGAGACAAATAAAACATCGAGTACCCTTTCTGTGTACTTTGTCACCAGTTCCCCTGCCCCATTCAGCAGTGGGCCCACACTTTGCCAAGTCTGTTGACCTGCATATATCCCTTATGAGATTCAACTCTAGGTGCTCACACAGTATCCTTGTACATGCAAGCAGCCTTCTACCATCTTAGGTATGTTCTACATGGGGATGGACCATCCTTGGGCTTGGAGCAGGTGATCATGGACCATATTATATAGGATCTTTCCAAACGTGTCCCTGAACAAGCCGAAATCCAGTCTCCTGAAGTCCAGGGTTATGATAATACTTTTTGGTTTTTTCCCTCCTTTCAGCATCTTGAACCCTACCATCCCATGGACACTGAAATCACGACTGCCAACCCTAACCCTCAATCCCCAGACAGTTCTTTCTTGTTCCTAATTATAAGATACAGCAGAGCATCTCCCCTTAAGAGCTCCTTAAGGACCTGTGTCCAGAAGCTGTCATCAATACAGTCCTGAAAACTTCTGGTTTGCCTGTGCCCTGCTGTGTTGCCTCTCTAGCAGATATCAGGGTGGTTCAAGTGCCACACAAGGACAAGGGCTTGCAAATGTAAGAATTTCTCCAGTTATCTGAAGAAGGCCATATCTGCATCTTCTTCCTGATTAAGCAGTCAGTAACAGATGCCCACCAGTCTTGTTTACATTGGCTTGTCCTCTAATCCTGATCCCTCAAGTCTCTGCTCTCATCACTCCCTGGGTGCATTCCCACTGCTCTCTCACATAAAGGATGACTTCCTGTCATTCCTAAAACACCTGTACCCATCCACTGACAGTACTCTACTTGCCAGAGCTACCTGTGATGACAATGATATGGTATATATAACATATAAAAAACCACAAAAACTTTCTGATGAACAATGAATTATCTTTGCAGAGTAAAACAAGGCAGCTGCATGCAATCTCTCATGAAGGACTGCAGTAATGATAATATTAGGAGTGTTATTAAATGTTTTTAATACTACAAAATGTAGTCTTGGTTAAAGGACAGCAGAAAGCACCCATTTCCAAATGCAAAAAATGGGGGACATTCAATGTGGTATTTGTTTTGGGGTGTTTTACAATATGATAACTCTAAATGAGCGCACTTTATGTCTGCTTATGAAAATGACAGTAGACCACTTGTGAAAAACTTCTGGGATACAAGCAGAAACCAGACCTAGTGGCTTGCACAATGAGTTACAGTGTTGATTCACACATGAACAATATATACAACAATCATAATTTCACACTTCCTCTTGGTTAAACAGATTCTAATGCTAGAGCATTTTGTATCATAGTGTTTTTTTTATTAATCACCTCTGTTTCGCTCTTCCCTCTGTCAAGGGGTGTAAATGATTTCCTCAGCACTTGTTTGCTGTGATGAATAATTGTATCTAGTTAATAAAAAGTTTTCTCTTAGTTCACCTCTCTGTATTGCTCTGCCTTACTCCCGTACCTAATTTCTGCTAAGACTGATAAGTGCAAAGTACTAATGTGTAAGTAGTACATAATCATAGAGGGTTATTATTCTGGATGAATAATGCATAAGTCTAACAGCAATGTTCTGTTATTATCTGGGTGTGATTAAAAGTGAATAACTGTTAGGAAGCTTTGCAGTTGCCAAATTAGATATCTATAGGTTTTTATTGTGCTTGCTTGTTTTCAACTCTAATTGTTTTTGTTGCTTTTCATTGGCATATATTTAAATATACCAATATTAAATACAGAAGAGAAATAATGAAGGATTTTATTTCAACAAAACAATATAAATTAACAGGAGCTAAATAAAAAAATTATCAAATGCCCAATCCCCCAGCTTAAAACAATGATTAAATTCATTTTGCAAAATCTGACTAGTAACAGCAGGAAGAATATATTGTATCTCGTTTCCTCATTCTTCTCCACTTTATGTTTTTCATTAGTGTAAATACACTTACTGATTTAGCAGTGGAATTCAGAAAGGCTTTTTTTCATTAAATAGACAGACCAGAAACAAGATACTTGACTGGTGTAATTAATGGAATTTTATCAGCCAATTCTCAGCCCAGAACAACCTGAAGATCTCTCATATGGGAAAATACAACTTCAGTCCTTTCTTCATTCTTTTCCAAAATCCTGAGTGACTGATGCACCAGCTCCTTTTTCTTTTTACCCTCAAAATATTGATATGAATGAAAAGGAGACACAATGAGTAAAGCCAAACTTTTATTGTCACCAGAGAATGATGAGTGGTCCAGATTTAATTAGAAGAAAGAAAACAGAAATTAATACTGAATAAAGTCTCAATAATAGTAACAACACGTTTAAAATTGTTTGCAAGCCTTTTCCTGGTGTTACTCTCATCCTTCCAGTGCTCCTCTGAGCCCTCATCTCTGTCACTTCAGTCTGGTAGTGACAATGGCAGGTGAGATCTACGGTGAGATGTCAGCATCTGGAGTCCCCTTTCAAGTCCTTCACCATGAGGAATATGATGCTCATGTTGGTGGTTTCTTCTTCTTTGCTCCTTCTTCCTTCCTTCTTTCTTTCTTTCACACACCTTTGAATCTGGCGTTATTGTTCTATCTTTTCTAACTCACTTTTATCCCTTGCTCTTTCTCCAGTGGTCTGCAGCTCTGTATTATATTCAAATTTTTTCATGTTAGGTTCTACATTTTTTGTCCTCTTGTTTCCTCTACAAACAGGTTTTCCCAGCTTCAGGTCTGCATTTTTTTTAACCGGCCATGGGTGAGTTGTTTATAGCAGGGGGAAGAGGGAGGAGCACAGGCTGTGCCCCAGCTGTTATGATGTGATGCCTGTACTCTTCTACATGTATCCTGTGTCCTCACTTCTCAAGGTCTCTGTGCTACTGGGTTACAGGGTTCCTCACAACATCTCTCTACTTTTTACAATTATATAATCACTGAAGCAGGAAACTGAATTTTGACATAGTTCAGGAAATATTTGTAATTTCCTTAATTCCCATTGGCTATTCTGTAATAGTACAAAGTCTCTGATTTGAACCCAAATCTTTGCCCTTAAGCTATGAAACTTTTATTGATGAAAATTTCCTATAAACTGGTGTATGGCTCTAAAATGCTTTGGCCACAATGAATCTCCATTATTTGGAGGCAATTTTTGATTAAAAATACCATTGTGTGACTTTGAAGTATTATTCATGTTAAAGTGCATGGTACTAGCTGTAAGAAACTTGTAACAGTAGCCCACTATTCTGGGAAGAAACCTATAGACATAGGAATTACTGCAAAAATTCATATGAATGAATACTGTTGTCAGAAATCCATTTCATTATTATTCATCTGTAGTAATTTGTACTTGTCAGTACTGTGTTGCAGTATTATTTCTGATTTTGCTTTTCACCATCTCTTTTACAGAACCTTCCAATCAAGTTACAGGTGGGGAGGTATTGTACTTGTTATTTGGAATACAACATATAACAGTATCAGACACTAAACAGAAATAGTGAATGAATTTGTTTAAATAAACAAAGGAAATGAACCTGGCAGTAATTACAGACACAGTCTGATTACTGATATATTATTTAGAAAGCTTCTATTAAATATAAGGCTTAATATTCTAGGACCAACAAAAAAGATTATCTTAACTACTTTTGATCTGGCCATAATATTTAGAAAGATAAAAATTCTGAGCTGATCAAATGAATATCCATCCTGTGAAAAATTCATATCCTTTAAAACTTGTTTTGCTTTAAGCAAGGACAAGAAGTCAAAAAGTCAGTTATAACAAAATGAAAATTTTAAAGCAGTTCATTAAGAAGCCATCACAGTGTGTTGGGATTTTTGAAATATTTCCCTTGGTTTTAATGAGCTTGAAACACTTTAATTCATTGAGGAGAAAATATTTCCTTTTAGATACCACATAACACGACGTTAGAAGTTCTGTAATTTCATTAAAACATGCTTGACTTGATTTACCAATGAAGCTTTTATTAGTTTGCCTGGATTGAAAGGATTATTTTGTTTGTGGTGCCACAAACTGGAATAAGTTTGCTTATTTATGGCTTAAAGGAACATTTACACAGGAGTAAAGATGTCTCACCACAACATGAAGATATCCATTATCAATCAGAAATGTGGTAATTAGGAAGGTGGCAAACATGGAATTATTGCAATAACTAGAAGGGAAGGTTGTGGGCTTCTGGGGGCTTTGTTAAGAACTGGCTGCCTGTATAGACTTTTAGGAGGGGATTTTTAGCCCTCTAGCTATGGATCTTATATGCAGTTCTAGCTGGCTAATACACGCTGACTTGTTTCAGAAAGTTGTCTAGTTGCTGCAAAAATATCCTGGTTCAATAGCCACTAGAGAATTGAAGTTTCCATAGGAATTCAATTTTTTGGGGGATTTGGGGACTACTGCAAGTAAGTTTCATGAGCACTAGGGATGCAGCCAGAAACTTAGTCTCATGTTCGTGTGATGCTGTGCTACTCAGCCTGTGAAACAAGGGACATGAAGGTCTAATGCTAATGATAAGTTAATTCCAAGGAATCTATGGAAAAGTTAAATTTATGACAGTACTCTGGGAAATTCTAACGCCACCATTTATATTACAATTAACCCTTTCTGGCCCATCTAGTGGGCTAAAATAAACCAGGGGATGTTAGTTAATAGTAGGAATACATTGATGGTTTTTGTCTTTTTTTTAAAATATAGAAATATGTAGAGATTTGTAATCTTGAGAAGGACATCCCCTAAAATTACCCATTAATATCTCCATAGGCAGAAGGACTCCACTCTGATTAAAACTGAGGACATGGAGACACTGTTTGTTATAGATTTTCTGTACATGTCCACAGGGGTGTGATCCTGCTTGGTAGATTCAATGGTACAGACCTGGGCCCTAGATAAGTAGATGAACCTTTAAGCTGCATTACATTGTGCCTTCCTCTTCCTATGCCTGAACAGCCTCCTATATCTCTTAAGCTTTCATGTGTGATAGATTTATTTAGCTCATAAAGTTCATGAACTTTCACAATTCATAATTCGTGTTTCATAATTTATCGTAGAAATAAAGTTTCCACTACTGTTGAACACTTTGAAATGTTGTCACTTAAAGGTCACCTTTACAAGTAAGTACTCTTTTATTTGAGGAAAGACTTTTAACAAAACAGGATTTTTTTTTTCAGTTTGATAATTCTCATCACAATACTTCAAACTTCAGAGAATTCTTAAAAGGAAAAGCAGCGTAGCTAGAGCAAGTGAGATATGCCTGAAATCAGTATTGATCTGCATCTAAAGTCTTCTCTGGATGTTTATGAAAGGTTACGAATGCAAAGTGTTAAAGACTGCTGATCTCCAAGAGTATGTTTTTACATTGCCAGATAAGAAAGCCATATATTTTATCTCAGTTTACAGGATCTGCACCTTTCAGAATATATACCACTTTGAGATGTGTTTTTCTATTCTCTTCTTCCCACCGAGTCTAGAGGAATATACAAAATGATAGTAAGCAGGCTGAATTATTTTCTTCCATGTTTTTCCATGTTTTGGAAAAACACCAAAGCTGTTAAAATTTAAACAGAAATGTGGATTTCTATCACGGAAGATGAATGAATGATTCTTTCAAGGCTGAAAATGTAGCGCTAAACCTGAACTCTTGACTGTGTGACAGGAAGGGTTTGAGTGATGCTATCCAAGAAATAAGTTTTTTGAGAAATCCTCTCAGCAAGAACAAGACAGTTCAAATAAAAGAACAGAAAGTGCACTAAGTGCCTACTTTACTATTACCTATGCAAAAAGCAGCAATAGTGTGTTCCTGTATCCCACAACGGCAAGTCTCTGCCCTTACAGTTCATGTCTGCTGCTGAGGTAGATTTAGCTCAGTAGCTCTCAGCTGGTGAGACATTAGAGCTGCTGCATGGCATGCACAGGGAGGACCTGTGTCTCTGCTTATCAGCTTGGGCTGTAGCACAGCATTTCTGCAGCAAGTCGGGGAAGTGCGAGCAGCTGGTGGGAACCTCAAAGGGAAGATGAGACAGTGCTGGGAGAGGGAATGAAGGGCTAGACAAGGAAAAGGGGAAAATAGTTCAGTAACTACTAAAAACCTGGAAACCACTAAGGTGTTTTTTCATTGTTTGAATACGGGGGAAAAATGCGTTATTTGCACGACAGTACTCCTAGTTCCAGAAAGCTGAAAATATATGTGTCCTTCTTGAAGCAGATTTTCAACTTACTGATATCATCATTGTGATCATTTTCTCAATATGCTTTTTAATGACTGCTCCTCAGTGTTGTTTTTCCAGTACCTTATGAGGCACTGGAAAAGATTCTTCCTCTTTGGCCCTTCATCTCTTATCCATTTACAGCAAAGAGTATAATGTTGCAATATAGTAGCAATACTAGCACGGAAAATTGTGGAAATGCATTTTTAGGTGCTATAAGTTATATATGGACAAATCTGCCTTAACTATAATTACCTGACTGATAAATATGTTAGGACCTAGATGCTCTATGCTTTCTTTTATTCTGATGGAGACAGAAGGTGCTCCAGACCTTGTGAGGTATCAAATAATTCCACGATTAAATTATTTTATTTGGTGCTTATTTAATAGATGAATTTAGAACTAAGATACCTAAGCCTTAGATGGATTCCTGTACTCAGGTAAAGACCCACAAAATTCAGTACCTCTGCATAAAGTTTCAGCTGTGAACTAAGTAGCATTCAGTTCTGCAAAACAGGAATCTTGGACTTTTCCTTGGTATTGTATCTCTTGCTCTACCCCTAAAATGTAAGGTACTGATTCCTTGGATATATTTTTACAAGCTTTCAAAATGGAAATAATATTCTGATCAAGGAGCAAAAACCAAGTAGGACAAGGGTAAGGCATATTTCTCATTCTTTTTTCCCCTCTGAGTTCTTTGGATTGCTAGCAAAACAAGCAAGCAATACATTTCACTGTCAATCATTTGAAAAAGAAATTACTTTTCCTTGCATCTTTTCAAGACCTTTCAGTATGTATGCCCAGCTGCTTTTCTTTATTACGTGCTTGTTCAAAATATGCTGAACTTTTTGAAACAGCTTTTGGTAGGAGCACAAAGGGCATAAAAACAACAGCTTGTTGAATTTTTATTTTGAAATATGTTATACATGTAGAACAATAGTAAAATAGCATGGATAAGTTTTGAAATGCATGGATGGCAAAGAAACTTTTAAAAAAAATGCCTTTTCCAGTCTTTTTGATTTATGAGCCTGGGTTTCTGGTACATGCCAAGAACAGTAGCTAACTGAGATGTTCTAAGCACTTAATCACCTGTCTTTCAAATATGGCTGTAGTACTACAAGGCAGAGTGGCCTTTGATACCAGTAAGGTCTGACAGTAAGACAGTGGCTGAGTTACTTAACTCTCCAGGGAATTTAAGCTCTGGAGCATTATAACCAGATATGAGGAGATGTCAGAACACAGGTCTTACATGAAGTTTATGAAGATCAGGTAGATAGTGCTTGCAGTGCATGTGTTGTCCATTTTAGAGTCCCAGGAAAAAACACTGAATTTTATTTATCTTTTCACTGTGTACAATTTTATTATATGTCAACACATAAGAACCAATAAAAATAATTATGGACAGAATACATTAAAATTAAAAAAGAAAGAAAGAAAAAAGACATACTGGAGGGATTGATTATCCATTACTATTTTTGTTCATCTGGAACAAAATGATTGATTCAGAAAATTAATCTACTTGTACTCTTAACACTTATTAGGCCACACTCATTTGAATTAATGAAAACAAAATAAGTAGAAAAAGTAGCTTTTAGAATTCTGAACTACATTTCCAGAAGGTTTTTCTCTTCATAAAGTAAATTTTATAGAGTTTTAAAAACATCTTCTAATGCAATGATTTTAATTAATGTAGATTAATCTTGAAGACAAAATCCATTCTAGTATCTTAGAAACAGAAAGACCATATACTAATTTGTAAATTGCTAGAAAAAGATCTAATCCAAATTCTTCAACCAGAAAATAAAACATCTTAGAAAACCACAATAGGAAAATCCAAGATATAATTTACAAAAATGTTTTTTTATCCTGCATCAGGACAGCCTTTTTGCATGATGAAAGGTTGGAACAATGTTGTGAAACATTTGAGATAATAGATTAACATTCCTATTCCCATTAATCTTCATATTTTTGATAATTTTTCCCAAAATAATGTTGGTTTTGACACAGCAGTGACAAATGTTTAAAGCAATGTTTCTACAAACATCCTTAAAAGAGTACAGCTTCTGTTTTAACAGTGTCTCACTGAATTTCTATGACAGTGCCTTACACTGATCTTTCAATTTATATACCTGAAAGCCGGCAAAAAATACAACTTGATCTTAAAAAACTTAGATAATTCCAAAGAAACTTGCTGCCTAAAAAAATGTAATTTTCTGAACAAAACAACATACAGTAGCTCAAATTTATCCAATCTTAATTTCACATGAGGCTTCAGATGAAATTATTAAATCAAAATGGAGGAGAATATGATATAGTTTAAGAAGGGTGAGATGGATAAGGCAGATTTATAAGCCAACTAAAGTGGTTTCACCACAAGACAAAGGACATTAATTGTACTGAAAGATGAATAAAGATGGAGAGTTTTATAAGTGGAGTACCACAGACTGCTCTTCAACTGTATTTAATATTTTCGTTAACAAATTTGGCACACGAGCTGAAAGGAGAACTTAGCAAATGACAAAAAATTATTAAAGTAATTCAGGAAGAAGAGAATAAAATTCATCAAGTAGAAGTCATAGAGACCAATAATGATTTTTTTTCATGTACAGCAGTGTGCGCTTTAGCTGGAAGTGACAGGAGAAAAGAGATGTGGTTATGTAAGTCACAGAGCATGGGATTCATCTGCACCTTTTTAATTAATTGATGACAAGAAAGACTGATTATACTGCTTGTTAGATGGTGCCAGTGCAGACATATTGGCTCTATCTTTCCATATAAAGTTGTATAAAAGTTCCTGATAACTCAGAGCTAGCTTGGGCATCTTTATGTCATTCTCTCACACAAAATAACTTTAACTAAGGAGGAATGTGACTGCAGCTCACATATAGAATTGTAGTGCATCTAGCAGAGAATAGTGAAATTACATTATTGGCATGAGAGGAAATGGATCACTTTTACTGTTAAAAATTTAGACTTGAAATTGGAAGACAAACAAGATTTTTTGAATAAGCATATCAAGGACAAGAAATTGAATAGTTTGAAGATGGATCCTGGCATTTATGAGCAGATGCTGAGCTCAGTGAAATAAAAGAAAATTTCTAGTCCTCTACTTTTCTATTACATTGGATCTGGAATTTCCATGAGACAATATGATATCATTTGAATCACATTACATTGAGTACTGTAGAAACAGAAAATAACTGAGTTTGAAAGGGACCTCAGGAAATCATCTAGTTCAGCCTCAAAGAAAGACTAATTTCAAAGTCAGACTGGGTTCCTCAGGGTCTTGCCTGATTTAGTTCTGAAAATTGCCAAAGATGGAGACCCTATGACCTTTCTAAGCAACTTGCACCCATGCTTAACCCCTCTATGTGATTTTTAAAAATTTACTTTATTTTTAATGTCCAAGGTATTTCTCTTCCTTCAATTTGTGAGAGCACTTCTTGCACTTTTGGTGAGCACCACTGAGAAACATAGGTCTTCACCTTCTACATAACTCCCCTTTAAATAGTGGAAGATAGCAATTAGATTTCTGCCCTTAACCCTCTTTTCTCAAAACTAAACAAGAGCCAACTTCTTTGATCTATTTACACTCACCCATGTGCTCCTGCCACACCCTAAGCATCTTGGTGATCTTCCACTGGACTCACTCCAGTTTGTCAAGGTCATTCTTTTACGTATGAACGGAGAACCAGATGGTTTTATAGATGTAGTCTCCTGAGTGCAAATTGAAGGTGAAGAATAACTTCTGTGATGTGCTAGCTTTTCCCCGCTCCACCCCATTCCCACCCCTCCAAAAAAAAGCTTCAAAAATGATGCTTTTAAGCTATTGACTGGATTTTAGTTTTGTCATAATTTTTGAGCTTTTGACTCTATGGAAAGTTTTATTTTTCAGTTACTTTAAAATAAAATATTTTATAATATTATGATAAAATTATTATATGACATGATAAAAATAATAAATACTCTAACAAAGTAATATAATGATGTAGAAATATTCCATAAAACTCTAAAAAGTTTAAGAAATCTAGCAACACGTGGATTCTGAAAAGAAAATTCACACTTATTTCTTTGGAAAACTAATTACTTAGAGAAAAAAAAAAGTCACCTACTTGTTTTGAGGAGTTACTGGTGACACCAGCAACCAAAGATCAACTGTAATGCAGCAGACAACAGTATTATAATTAAAAATAACCGGAAATTATATCTGATGTATAACCAGAGAAAATAAGATACTTAATAAATGCAAGATACTGCATCTAGGTGGCAATAATCATAACAGGTAATATCTAAAGATGTAATGGATCAGAAGCAGAATGTGTGTTAAGAGAGATGATGAATACTAGTGACAACTGCTTTGATGACATTTGCAGGAGAAGTTTTGGGTTCTGTTTACTTTAATTTAAAAAAAAAAAAGGGCTTATTTTTCAACTTAGTGTAATCACAACACCATATTTTAAATGCTCTGTTCCTGCTGTATACTTGTAAATGTGGTTAATGCTATATAATGGCAACAGTCACTGTAGTGATGTGCAGACAAGACGGTGCCCTGAGAATGCACATGTGGGTCTGCAAGTCTGAAATTTAAGACGGAAGCATTCAGCAGACAATGCCAAACATATCTTACAAATTACCATTTGTAAGCTTATTACAGCTGTTCAAGGTAAAGCAATATTCCAGTCTGAATACGGCATCAGTAGTACATCACAACTGCTCTGGGAAAATGCCACTTATGTGATAGAACTATTTTAATGTCATCAGTTTTACCAGTCTTCTCTTTTACATGTACTCTCTTGCCTTCTACCTAACTGTGCATATTTTGTAATTAGGTGTAAAGATATTTAGCAGTCACTAGTATGACTGCATGGGCTGAAACAGATAAGAAATACCCATTATGATTCATTATTTTATCTATAAAACATTATCAATCAATTTGGGAACAAAGGGTAATTATTTTTCATATTAAAATTGAAATAAATGTGCTAGTTCAATTTCATTTACAATTTAAATAATTTTATTTGCAGAATTCACAGAAATCCCATCTTTCTGATATTTAATTATTCCCTGATATAAAGAGAGCAGAACTGCTTCCGCAAAATAAAACAATCCTTAGTGACAATACAAATCAAAGACTTGACCTGAATTTGAATTTTTTCATAGGTAAGGAAACTTGGATTTAGAGTTCTGAATCTGGACAGAAGAATGCTAGAAATTGTAACCCTGGCATCCAAGTTAGGCTCATCTGTGATAACAACCATCTTTTGAAAATGTTGAGCAAATTAATCTTTTGCAGGAGATCACAGAATACGAGTAAATTAAGAGGATAGATGGAAGAAATCCTTCGTCATGATATTACAGAGTGAAGTAACACAGCAGTCCCAAAACTACTTTGATGATCAAATTACTCTTGGTGCCTTCATTATCTAAATGATAGAAGTGTCACACTCTTCCTTCTTTTCTCCTTGGATTAGGCCTTCAAGAAGACTAAGACATTGCTCTGACACCGTGCTGTACTTCCAGGTAGAATAGACTTTCACATAGCTTTTAGCTGTCTTCACTAATATGAGTTTGTTGACAAAATAGCATGAATTTAGAAATTAAAGGTTTCGGCCTATTCAACTCAGATAACTGCCCAGAGTAATCTGAAAAGAAGAGGACTCTTTGGAAGTATAAGATTAGAAATGACCAGAAAACACACTAAATAAATACACTTTAAACAGAATAAGTGTCCCTCAAAGAAGTTTTATGTTTTCTTAGATGTGTAAATTGTAAACTAAATTAGAATTTCTTTGGTTCATGGAAGGCAGAAAAAGCAAACACTATGTTATCTTTTTATATATTATCTTGAAAAATAAAAGAAATATCAGTTACAGCAATCTAGAAAGAAATTATTGCAGAGAGGCCACAAACATTCACCAAACTAAGGAAACAATTCAGTTTCAATGCCATAAACCCCATTGCAAAACAATTAATTGTTCCTCATTTTTAATCCATTTAAATAAAAAAAATGCATTGACTTAACATAAATGAAAAAAAAAAAGTATATGCCTGAAAATTCCATTATACCTTGAAATACCAAATCTGTACATGTACTAGTAGTCTGAGTAACTTCTACAGCAATAGGTAAAAGATAAAAGAAAAAAAAAAAAATTCTTCCCCAAAATAAGCTAGCACAAATAGCCAGTAATGGAAACCAAAAAAAGAAACAAGATGGAAACTTATAATTCTGATACTGTTGTACAACCTTGGTTCACGTAGAGGCACTTCAGAGTACAGATAAGGCTCTTTCTAACAGCTGGGTCCCTCTGCATCCATTTATGTTGTTGGCCCCTGATTTAATAGCAACAGTCTTTTACTGTTCTTTTGCCCCTGCTGAATACATGAGCTTTCATTTAATCCAGGGCACGCTTGCACTCAGGTCTTTCTCAACCAGTACCAAAGAAGTTCCTTCCCAAGTCTTTTACAACTGTATTTTTTCACCTGTGGCTCATTTTGAAGATATAGTGTATATTAGCATCTAAACTACAGAAGAGTTTTATTCATTTATTTACAAAATAAGTATAAAGTATTTAATGTCCCCTTTAAAATTACTCACATAAGCTGTGTTTTCATTTCATTGAGGAGATAAGGTTGCCCTTAAGAAGACTTGATGACTCTGAAAATGGAAGCATCATACCATTAATTTAGGAACCAACATGAAAGAGCTAGTGACTGTAGTAATAAACATAAGATACAAAGTCTCCCTTAAAAGAAAGCAAGATAAAAATGGGGAAGAAAGTGATTCTCCAATCACTTACTGAAGCTGTACATAGTAAGAACCTATTCTTTTCTCTCACTTTCTTTTAATATGGTGGATATAAATATGTAGGAAAAAAAATGTACCTGGTCACGATACTTTTCGAGTCTGAATTCAAAACCAATTCATTGTTACAGTCTTTCAATTCAGTGAAGACATATAAAACATAATTTTCAGTTTTCCAGACAATGAAGGTGATGGTTATCTGTATTGGGTGCAGGTGCCCAGGGTCTGGCAGGGGGGCTGCGGGGCGGCCCCTGTGAGGAGGGGCGGGGGCTGCCCCGTGCCGGACACAGCGGTTCCAGCCATCTCCAATGGCCCCACCGCAGGGCAGGGCTGGGCCCGCAGCCACCATGGCGGCGCCTCGGGGAGGGCCTGGGGCAGGGAGGGCAAAACGCTGCCTGGCAGCCAGGGGTGAGGGGGAAAAATTGTGAGAAACAGCCCTGTGAGCCCCGAGGGGAGAGGAGGAGGAGGAGGTGCTCCAGGCGCTGGAGCAGAGATTCCCCTGCAGCCTGTGGAGAAGATCACGGTGGAGAAGGTTAACACACCACATTATCTCTTACCGCCCTTCTTCAGCTGCAGTCAGAAATCATGGCTATATAGGTTTTATGTTCCTTCCTATCTAAATATAATCAAATCTAATTGCAGAATAGCATTTGTATCACATACTGTGGGCTTGCATGACATTTTACATGTGAGATTCTTGCCTCGCAGAATGGTCTTTTCAGTTATTAGTTAAAGTTATTGCAGGATTTGCAGCCTTTTAGTATTTGCATGTTTTTATCTAAATAATGTTTTGTTCAAAACATATAAGTAGCTCCTAAAGTAGAAATCAGCATCCACAACCTCCTTATTTTTAGTTGTGTATAATGTCCAGAGTTGTATCTTCTCTAGTCCTTTCTTTCTAGATGAACAAATCTTCAGTTTTGGTCCTTTAGCCCAAAACAGGACATGAGAGAGACAAATGTCATTACCAGTAGGTTAAGGAGGACACGAAACCCAGGTTTCTCATGTTGTAGATGAATTCACTACTCACTGAACTCTGTCCTGAGTATTTGTAAAATCAGTACAAAACCTGTGGCTTGTTACCAGCAATGTTATTACTGTATTTAATGGTTTACATGGCTATAGTAGTTGGTGGAATACTTAATATTAAGATCCCAGCTCCTCTTGAGCATATGTCAAACTGCTAAACTCTGACAAAGTGGTAGCAATTTTGATCATTTGCAGAAGCAGAATTTTGGGTCCTTGGAGCAATAATTGCTTAAATTTTTGGTACCTATGCATTTATAGGAGTCAGGGATTATAAGAATGACTGTCTATGGCTGAGATGCTGCCTAAATTTAACTTGATCACCACTTTAGCTGGTAAATTTTAGTGCCCCCCCCCCCCAATTTACCTATGTGTATCTATCCCTGTATGCATGCATATTATTTGTTTACCCAAATATCAGCAAATGTTTGCAGAAGCCTGACACAGTTTTTTCATGACAAAGTCACTTTCTTTAATTTTATCCAACTGCTGTAACCAAGAAGTTGCACATTATTATAAACTAAGGTTTTAGTTTGGTCCTGGTGGAGAAAGAGTAGTTCTACAGTCTCTGGCATACTAATTTCTGCAAGCTGTTGTTAAAACATCCAGTTAACTAAGCCTGTCATCGAGATTGCCTTTTATTGTTAAATAAGTAGTTTATAATGTGCAAGGTTAAGGTGCCTTGTACTTTAACCTAGACTTGAAAGGTGGCATATAATAGCAGTTCTAATGATGCTCTTTACAAATCCTGACTAATCTAAATTGAGGTCGCCTCTGGAGTGAGCTCTCTTCCACCTACATCAGGATTAGAATATAAGAATATGTACACACAAGTATATGAACTAGTTGATATGCTGTAAACTCCTACTTAATTTGGTCTCTTGGTAACTTGGTAACTCATACCACACTACTGTTTGCCATATATTATATCCTTTCACAAGTTAATAAAAATTCCATCAGAATGAGAGATTTGTTTGGAAGTCATTAATTCAGCTGTATTTTTCTGCTGTGTTTGTTAATATTATTGGAGCACTAGAAGTTTATATAGAATGATGAGTCATGCATTTATGTTAGGGAATGTTCAGATACCAGCCTTTTCCTTTTTAATCAGGTCTTATTAAGGATGTTACTCAGAGTCACAGAATCACAGAATCATAGAATCATAGAATGGTTTGGGTTGGAAGGGACCTTAAAGATCATATCGTTCCAACCCCCTTGCCATGGGAGGGACATCTTTCACTAGATCACATTGCTCAAAAGCTCTATCCAACCTGACCTTGAACACTTCCAAGGAGGAGGTATCCACAACTTCTGAGGGCAACCTATTCCAGTGTCTCACCACTCTTATTGTAAAAAATTTCTGCCTAATGCCCAACCTAAATCTACCCTCTTCCAGTTTAAAACCATTGCCCCTTGTCTTGTCACTACAGACCCTGGCAAATAGTCTTTCCCCATGTTTCTCATAAGTCCCCTTTAAGTATTGAAAGGCCACAATAAAGTGTCCCAGGAGCCTTCTCTTCTCCAGGCTGAACAATCCCAACTCTCTTCAGAGGAGACGTGTTCCAGCCCTCTGATTATTTTTGTGTCCATCCTCTGGACCTGCTCCAACAGGTCCATGTCTTTCTTTTGGCTGGGGACCCCAGAGCTGGATGCAGTACTCCAGGTGACATCTCAGAAGAGCAGAGTAGAGGAGGAGAATCACCTCCCTCTACCTGCTGGCCATACTTCTTTTTATGCCACTCAGAATACAATTGGCTTTCTGGGCTGCAAGCACACATTACTGGCTCATGTCTAATTTTTTGTCAACCAGTATTCCTAAGACCTGTTCTGCAGGTCTGCTCTCAATCCATTCATCCCTCAATCTGTATTGATACTGGGGATTGCCCAGACCCAGGTGCAGGTTTGTGGTGGTGTACTCCCCCCTTGTCTCTGACTCCCCCTCCTTTGACCTCTTTCAAGTGATAACCACCAGTGGCGGTGGTGATAGATGTGTCTGGTCGTGAAGGATGCACCCACTGGATGTGGGGGGAGACAGATAACAATGCAATAGCCAAGGGCTATTGTGGAATGTGCCCATCTAAGCACAGTGGTCAGTATGCAAATATGACTATGAGCCAATTATCTTACCCCCATAAATAGTGAGCAGCCCAAGAGCCCTTTGAGCTCTCCTGCACGGCAGCAGGCTGCATGCCAGGATCTCCCCTTGAGCAGGGACGCCTCTCAAGGTTACTCCTTGAGGTTGAGAGATTCCTTACCACGACAGGTTCTCGGTAAGTGACTAACAGCATGCTAATTTGGAAATCTTAGCTAAGTGACATAAAGGATTAGTTGTGCATATATAATCCTTTAGACATAAACCGTTGACCAAGTCTGGGACTAGGATTGGATCCAGCCACACCTAGACTCCTCTCTGAGGGAGTTTAGAAAGCAAGGGGATCTTTTCTGAACCTCATGACTCAACAGGAGGGTCTCCCTGACAGTTTTGTCTGACCCTGCCTCTATGCAGTAAATAACAAAGTGTACAGTGCCATCGAATCTCATAAACTATTGTCGCACTTACCACCGACCTTTGTTAACTCACTGTTTTACACCAATAAACCACATTATTTTTGCCTCCCTCTCACTCCATCCACGACAAGGTTGTTGCACTTGGCCTTGTTGAACACCATGAGGTTTGCACGGTCCCACTCCTCAAGCCTGCAAGGTCCCTCTGGATGGCACCCCTTCCCTCTATGGAATTAACTGCACCACTCAGCTTGGTATCATCTGCAGAGTTGCTGAGGGTGCACTCAATCCCACTGTCAATGTCATTGATGAAGATAATATATAGTATTGGTCCCAGTACAGACCCTGAAGGACACCTCTCCTTACTGTTTTCCACTTAGACATTGAGCCATTGACTATCACTCTTTGGATGCATCCATCCAGACAGTTCCTTATCTATCAAATAGTCTATCCTTCAAATTCATATATTTCCCATTAAGAGACAAGAATATTATGCGGCACTTTGAACAAAGGCCTTACAGAGTCAATGTAGATGACATTTGCAGCTTTTCCCTTGTCCACTGCTGAAGTTACTCCATTGTAGAAGGCCACGAGATTAGTCAGGCACAATTGCTCCTTGGTGAAGCCATGTTGGAAGTCTCTAATCACTCCCTGTTTTCCATATGTTTGGGCATGTCTTCCAGAAGGATCTGTTCCATGATCTTGAGGACACAGAGGTGAGGCTGACTGAATGAGGCTGATCAGTTATAAATAAAATGTAATAAATAGACAGTATAGAATATTGCAGACCACACTGCCCTGAGTTTTTTGTTGGGTTTTTTTGGGTTTTTTTGCTAGCTATGTGTAGACTTAGGCTATTTGTATTACTGTATATTTTGTTTGGGTATATGTTCTTCTTCCCTGCCTTCTTGATGTGAAAACAGAAATTCTGAACCACAGTCCTCTGATTCAAATGGGGTGTATGGAAAATATATCAGGAACAGATCACAAAGCATTTGATACGAAACATGCAGTTAATCTGAATGATGTGACCAAGAATTCTTTAGGAAAACACTGAAACCACTATTTACTGTATCTGAAAAATTGCTTTGCATATAGGAGTTTTCCAATTTATTCATGGGCAACAGCTCCAGTGTCAGTAAAATTAGATTAAGAATAAAAATGCCTTTATTGCCTACTTATATGACTGAATGTTATTATTCATACTGTAGGTAAGAAATAGCAAGAACTATTGCAAAATAAATTTAAAATTATGTATTTTTCAGATGGATATATTGCAAAGCTGTTTTCAGTTGCTATCAAGAGTACAGGGAATCAATTCAACTTCATATTATCACTATAAAAAGGAGAATTAAATAAAATGTGCCTTTGTGAACCTTGCCTCTTGATAGTAGCTTCACGTTAATGAGTTTATTAGCTTAAGTGCCTTTAACATTTTGGAGTAGTACTGCCATTAAAACAAACTCAGAGCTGTAAGTGCCCAGAGATTTTATCAGTGGGAAGAGCTTTCTAAAAGTTATCATCTTAATGATTGTAGTCATTTCGTGGGAGTGAAGAGAAGGGTGAAAATATGAATAGCAATTGTTAATTATATGGTTATTTTATAAATAGGAAAAAAGAAAGGAAAAAACTTAGTTATGAAGAAATAAGAAATATTTGGCATCCAATAAAAATGTTCTTTCAAATCCTTCACTTAATTATATTAGTGTGTGGGATTTGCACAAAGTCTGATCACTTTAAACAATGAAAACAAATGTGACAGGTAAGATATGCTCAATCGACAGTTTATTAAGCCAACTTAAGAGTAGAAACAATTGTAAAGCATAGGTCTAATGGCTGCAGCTTGTTCATAGCACAGGAATCAATTTCATTCCAACATTTGTAGCAAAGAAATTAATTCCATGATTCTAAATTAATTTGTCAATTCCATTCTTCATTGAGAAAGATAAACTTGGTAGAAACATCAAGAGATGGAGAACATATTAGACAAAAGACTGATTCAAAAGAATTGTTCCAGATAAATATGTTTGTTAAAAGTGATGCAATTCATATGTGTGTTCAGCTTCTTCAGGTTCCAGAAATATCAAGATGGATGGTGCCATGTGCATTTGGTAAGCACAGACTGCCTGGAATAACCAGTATTTCATTTAATGATGTGAGAAGAGCTTTGCCTGAAAAATTAACACAAACAACTCCTTGGCTATGAATACTGGGGCTTCGGAGAACTGGTATTCTAAAGGCAGATATTTTCACAGCTATACCTGCAAGTTCATACTAATGAAAGGCTGGATTTCCACAGGGGCAGGTAACTGTCAGTGCTTCTGAAATGAGAAAAACAGATAACCCAGGAAAAAACAAACAAACAAACAAACAAACCACTAAATGACAAATTCTTTGCATCCTGGAATCACAGGCTAAAAAGCGTCAGGTGTGGAGCAATGCAATCTGCATGGCAAAACAGGGCTAATCACATTCTGTTAGCAGATTTTAGGCAGGTTAATGAACTGTCATTCATCATCAGTCAAAGGAGTATTCTATAGAAACTCTACAGTTTAAGGATTTGGGTGAGGTGAAGATCAGAGGTCCTGAGTTTTAGTAGAGAAGACCTATGAACACCTGTTCGCCTGTGTCCCTAGGCAATTAAGGGTTGAGAAGGCAACTTTAAAATAAGGTGAGTGTGATGAGAATAAAATTTGCCTAATAAAGGTAAAATTTTCAGCAGTACTAAGCTGCTTGCTCTAAAAATAACCATTCAAATTTTTGGTAATGTCAAGAAATCCCTGACAGTGATGGCCCTGTAGTAAAACTTGAGCCCTTTTTTTTCCCAAAGCAGGATTATTTGCATCTACACTTTATTCATGAATGGGGCTGAATTGATTGGGCCTGTGAGTGGTGCCACCTGATTGCGAACAAAATCAGGGAGGTAACCCAGCAGTTTCTGCAGAAGGAACTTTTGCTGTTTATTCTCTTGAGAACGCAAGAATGGATTACAGGGACTGGGAAGCAGCTGTGTAGGTCTAAGTCATATGTTTGCAAATCAGAAACTGGTTGTGTTAATAAGGCAAAAAGTAGTTGAAGGATGGTATGTTCTCTTCAACTGTTTTGACTGTGTCCTTGCAAGTTTACCAGAGATATGAGATATGATTCTATATAATGAAAATAGTTACCCAAATTGTTGTGTGTGATTGATAATAACTATACTTGTATGCAGAATTCCTGAAGCTACTTCAAATTACTTTGGCAAAAGACATAAGAAGGATGTTCCAAAGTCAGTCCCTGGGAGTAGAACTAGGGAGATCATAGCAATGTGGGGAGGAAGTTAGATGTGAGCTGAAATGAAAACTTCTGTTAAACACTCTGGGGGCTCCAATGACTAACTGTAAGACTGTAGAATTGTGAGTTCTTGATGGAGTTGAACTGCAGATTTTTCTTCCAGTACTAGGGGGGCGGGGGGCGTGGAAACCAGCCAACCCAAACTCAACCATCCTACATATTCTGATTTTTGGAAGAACATGGTGAAAATCGAACATGTGTTTGAAAGAGACTTGTACTATTGCTTATTTTTAAATCTGATAGACTGATGTACTTTATAGACATTTCTCTTGTTCTGTGTGGTAATGCAAAAAAATATTATCCTTCCAGAGAAGAGATGTTCGAGGGCATAGGTGGATTTCATGTGTGTGTGTGTGTATGTGTGGATAGTTCTATACTGTCTTTGAACCTGTAGTATTGCTGTTTGTTATCTCTAAATTTTAAAGTCTCTGCAGGAGTTCAGTTTATTTTTTAAAATGTTCAAAATGCTTACATAGATATAGTAAAAAGAAACACATATGTCAGAAGCAAAAGGTTTTCTATTATTTCTTGTACAATCATAATGGTTTCTCTGTGCTCACTATTTTCTGTGGACAAGTAATGGCTTACTGAGCTTTGTTTTTAGGTATTACAGAAAAATAATGATCTCTTGTATGTTAAATTGATAAACAAAAAGTCTTACTCACATGGATGGACTCTGATCACTAAGAGATTATCTTCTGATATAGCAGGAGGATCTGTTTTTTTTTAATTCTTATGAATAGCACAATAATATCATTTCTGTACTGGTAAAAATACTAATTATATCAGTCAGTTTAGGCAATGTGTATTCAAAAGCTGATGAAAGGGGAAAATCAATTACTTGGGATGATGATTAAGGCAACTATGGTAAATGAGAAAATCACACCTATGCTTAGAGGCATAATTTTATGGTTGTGGCTTTGAAAATTTCTGCATGTAAGAAGACTGAAAAGTCAGTTTGCAACAACATTGCTCTAGTCAAATAGATGTATTGATCAATGTTTTTAGTGTTGGGTAAAAGCAATTTGGCCACCCCCCTATACGTGTATGTAATTATTTCTTCTTCACTTCAAAGTTCTCAGTATGCTCTACCCTATGATAGTTCTTGCTCTTCCCTTGGGTCTGTTAGCTCTGGCAAAACTTTGAATGCATTTTTTTAGGAATTCAGGGAGAAGGTACCTTTTAATTCTGCCTTGGCTAAAGGTCTAATTTTTCTAAGTCATGACTTAGAAGTGATGCTGGAAGGGAGCTAGGGAGGTCTCCAGTCCAATAGGGTTGGCTCTGGGGTTAGACCAGGCTGCTCAGGGCATCGTCCAGTGACATCCTGGAAAAACTGCAGAGGCCTGAAGGACCTTTCTGGGCAATCTGTTGCACTGCTTGCCTGCCCTTGTGGGATTTCTTCCCTATATTTAATCTGAACTTTCTTATACCAATTTATGTCCATTGTCTGTCATTCCCCTGCCATGCACAATTGTGCAGATCCTGTTTCTGTCTTCCTGATGATTTCCCCATAGCTACAGACAGAAGGATCAAAGCCATCTCTTCTCCAGGCTGAACAGGCCCAGATTCCTCAGCCTTTCCCTGAAGAAGTCGTCCTCCAACTCCCAACCAACTTGTTGCAGTTAATCAATATTTTTTCTTGCACAGGGGCCAAAAACTGGACAAAGTATTCTAGATGGGACCAAAGGCATGCAGAGTAAAGGAAAATAATCACCTCTGTTAATCTACTGGCTACACCTTTGCTGACAGCTAGCTAAGAGCTAGCTTTCACCTCTGCTGGCATGCATTACTGGTTCCTGTTTAGCTTCCTGTCTGACAGGGCCCCTATCTATTTTTCACAGATCTTCTCTCTAGCAATCTGCCCCAGCTTTGTACCATTGCAGAGGGTTAATTCATTCCAGGTACAGGTCTTTTCAGTTTTCCTTGTTGAACTTCATTGCCTTTTTAAACCAGCCTGCCTAAGGACTTTTGAAGGATAGCTCTGCCCTTGAGCATATTGACTATACTTCCTATTTTGTAACACAAAGCTTGATGAGGTGCATTTGGTCTTGATCAGGTCACTCATAAAGATATTACACCTGTTAGGTCTCAGAGGAGATCCCTGAGGAACACCACTTGTAATCAACCTTATAAGGTAGAGTATGGTCCATTTACTCCTACCCTTTAAAACCCATGAATCAGCCATGTTTTTTCACCCACCCAGACAGTAACATCAATGTTTCTTCCACAGAATCCTTGTATTCATGTTGAAAGTTAAGGTAGGCAATGACCACTACTCTGCCCTAATACAAAAACCTAGTCATTTCATCACAGAGAGTAATCAAGCTGGCCAAGCACAGTTTACTTTTGACAAGCCCATGATAGTTATTCAAAATCACCTTCTCCTCTAGGAAACCAGAAATGTTTTCCATGAGGGTGTGTTCTTTCACTTTTTTTCAGGCTGATCTGGCAAGCCTGATCAGCCTGTATTTCCTTGCATTATTCCTTTTGTCCTTTTTAAAGATTTGTGAAACCCATGTCTTTTCTCAGTCATTGAGACCTTTCAAAGGTGATAGAGACCAATCTTGCATTACCATCAGCCAGCTTTCTCAGCACTCTCAGAAGGATCCCAACCTGTCTTGGACTTGAATGGTCTGAGATTTCTCAAGAAATCCCTGCTTAATCTTCTTGCAGTACTGGTACAAGTAGAATTGGTAAAATGAGAGTAGCTATTTATGACACAAAATTGTTAAAAGTTGTTGTAAGTTTATTTTATACTTAAAACCTATTAAAACTGATAACATTACTATAGTTCTGTATCTTGATTTTGTACTACTGTTGTGGTTTAACCCAGCTGGCAACTAAGCACCACGAAGCCGCTCGCTCACCCCGCCCCCTCCTCAGTGGGATGGGGGAGAGAATCAGGAAGGAAAAAAAAGTTAGAGCCGTGGGCTGAGATAAAGACAGTTTAATAAGGGAAAATAATAATAATAGTAACAATGAGAATGGTAACAGAATATACAGAATATACAAAACGAACGATGCACAACGCAATTGCTCACCACCCGCTGACCAATGCCCAGCCCATCCCGAGCCGCGATCACTCCACGAGCCGCAATCAGTCCCCGAGCCACGATCACTCTCCCCGCAAGTGACCCACTAACTCCCCCTGAGCATGATGTTATATGGTATGGAATAGCTCTTTGGTCAGTTTGGGTTAGCTCTCCTAGCTATGCTCCCTCCCAGCTTGTTACGCACCTGGCCAAGCAGGAGAAGCTCAAAAAGTCCTTGAGTAGTCTGAGCACTACTTGGCAACAACTAAAAACATCAGTGTGTTATCAACATTCTTGTAGTACTAAATCCAAAACACAGCACTATGCTAGCTACTATGAAGAAAATTAACTTTATCCTAGCCGAAACCAGGACATTATCCACCCCTTATTCTATACCATTTACGTCCTACCCTTACAATACATTCCAATTAATCACCACCACCTTCCCATTTTTAAAAAAATATACACACAGATAGCATTCCCTTAGTCTATGGACCATCCTTCTAAAATGTCCATTGGGTTCATCTAGTCCATGGTTTTGGGCTTCATCTGTTGTAACAGTCTTTCAGGGCAGGAGAGATGGAGTCTGGTGTTGGGTTGTTGCTTGCTGAAGTCAGTTCTGGTTCCATCCGCTGCACTTCCTCAGTTTCTTCAAAATTCATTCTTCTTAATCTGGGCGATTCTTACCACTATACCATTGATAGGATATACAGTAATAGTAAAAATTATGACATACTGTATTATATAACAATTAACATCATACAATTCAGTTCATTGGCTATTTTCACCCAAAATCAAATCCCTTTGAGGTACGCATCGGACTTCCCCATCCTTCCACATCACCCACCAAGTGGATCCAGGTCCTTGAGCAAAAGCAATCCCATGGATGGGTTTGCCTTTACCTGAGGCAGGAGTAACCCAGACTGTCTTCCCCAGCATATTTTTTACATGCACTACAGGGACTTTATCCCCTTCTACAGTACGTAAGAGGTTTGATTGGGCAGGGCCAGCTCGGTTGGCAGATCCTCTAGTGTTGACTAACCAGGTAGCTTTTGCTAAATGTGTATCCCAATGTTTGAATGTTCCACCACCCATTGCTTTCAGTGTAGTTTTTAACAGTCCATTGTATCGTTCAGTTTTCCCAGAGGCTGGTGTATGATAGGGGATGTGATAGACCCACTTGATGCCATGATAGACATGCCCATTTGTCTATGAGGTTGTTTCGGAAATGAGTTCCATTGTCTGGCTCAATTCTTTCTGGGGTGCCATGTCACCACAAGACTTGTTTTTCAAGGCCTAGGATAGTGTTCCGGGCAGTGGCATGGGGCACAGGGTATGTTTCCAGCCATCTGGTGGTCGCTTCAACCATGGTGAGCACATAGCGCTTACCATGGTGGGTTTGTGGGAGTGTGATATAATCAATCTGCCAGGCCTCTCCATATTTGTATTTCAGCCACCGTCCTCCATACCAAAGAGGCTTTAACCACTTGGCTTGTTTAATTGCAGCGCATGTTTCATATTCATGGATAACCTGTGCAATAGCGTCCATAGTTAAGTCCACCCCTCGATCACGAGCCCATCTGTATGTTGCATCTCTTCCTTGATGGCCTGAGGTGTCATGGGCCCACTGAGCTAGAAATAATTCACCCTTATGTTGCCAGTCCAGATCCACCTGAGCCACTTCAATCTTAGCAGCCTGATCTGCCTGCTGGTTGTTTCGACATTCTTCAGAGGCCCAGCTCTTGGGTATGTGAACATCTTCGTGACGTACCTTTAAAACCAAGTTCTCTACCCAGGCAGCAATATCTTGCCACAGTGCAGCTGCCCAAATGGGTTTGCCTCTGTGCTGCCAGTCGCTCTGCTTCCATTACTGCAACCACCCCCACAGGGCATTTGCCACCATCCATGGGTCAGTATAGAGATAGAGCACTGGCCATTTTTCTCTTCCAGCAATATCTAAAGCCAGCTGGATGTCTTTCACCTCTGCAAACTGACTCGATTCACCTTCTCCTTCAGCAGCCTCTGCAACTTGTCTAATATGACTCCATACAGCAGCTTTCCACCTCCGATGCTTTCCCACAAGACAACAGGACCCATCAGTGAACAGGGCATATTGCTTCTAATTTTCTGGCAGTTTATTGTACAATGGAGCTTCTTCAGCACACACTGCCTCCTCCTCTGGTGATATTAGAGTGCAATTATATTTTACAGCATGAAAGAAGTTTGGGTTTTGGGGGTTTTTGTTGGTTTTTTTTTGAAATATGAAAACCCAGATGTTTCCAATCAAAGTCAAGGAGCCTGAAAAAAAGATTCATTTCAACTGTAGTATGAACTCTAATTCAGCAGCATTATACAATGTGAGCCTGTTTAACATGTGTGTGCTACCTCAGATTGTTGCATGTTTTATTCATTTTCGTGAAAGTTGCAAGGTGCCACAGTCAACCTACACAGCAGTCAGGTTCTAGGTTGCTTTTTAGACATGAGATAACTCATTCTGAAAGCAGGGTGTTGCTCTAGCACCTCTTTCAGTGGTGTCAAAGGATACTACTGAGGTGAAAATATTTTTCCCAATTATGTACCTGTTTAATTCAAGTATTCAGTCAATGGGAAAGGAGTTGTTTACTTCTCTTTTTCTACTTCTTTTAACCTTCTGGTACTGTTGTTGGCACAAGATTGTCAGCTAGATTGAGATGCATTCAGAAATGTTCTACTTGCTTTCAGGTTGATAGTTACTTTCACAGGTTGTAAAAAAAAATCCCAACCAACCACCAACAACAAAAAAAACCTCTAAGAAAAGGTGAAAAATTCCTTTAAAATAATAGTTGTGCAGCTGGCATTTTCTTTGCAAAATGGTGCAAATTCTGAGAATTGTTTCCTTTCTTCTTTATACTCTGCCTCCTTCCATATGCAGTGCTGCACTTCTAACATTTGTCACAGCATGGGATCATTATGTATTGCTCCTGCTGTCCTCATTTCCCTTGAAGTTCATCTTCAACACTTTCATTTGGATTCTTTCATGTCCATACTAGTAGAACTGGTCCCCTTTATATACTACAACTGTGGCTTCATTGAATTCTTACTGTTTTGGGACAATGTTTCTATCACCACCTGCCCAGCCCTAATTTTGTTCTAGCATCTAATTGTAATCTAATCTAGTATCAGACTCTCAGCCTGGCAAACCACATGGTTAAGTTCATGTTTCTAAGCTTTGAGTGTTTCTTTCAACCTTTTTTTGTTTAAAAACCTATTACTTGTATTTCAGCTTTATGTGGCATATATAAGACTACATCTGTTTAATTTCATGTGTTACAAGCACAGATTTTTTTTTTTTTTAATTAAATGATGTGTTGCATTTGCATGGCAAAGCTTTGGTAGCAGAGAGTGGCTACAGAGGTGGCTTCTGTGAGAAGCTGCTAGAATTTTTCCCTGTATCCAGTAGAACCAATCCCAGCCAGCTCCAAGGAAGACTCATTGCTGGCCAAGGCCATCAGCAATGGTGGTAGCACCTCTGGGATAATATATTTCAGAAGGGAAAAAAACCCTAAAAACCTGCTGTGGAATAGTAGTGATGTGCGGACACAGACTCCACAATCCGTAAGATTGTAAAGTAGGCATGTTTATTCAGCGCTGGGCAGCACGGGGGGTAGTCCCACCAAAGTCGTGCGCACCTCCACACGGCAACTTGTCCTGTTTATATGTAGCAAAGTGTTACATATGCATGAAGTTTCCCAATACGCCTATATATATGCATAACCTGTCCCCGCTTTGTATTAAAATTAGTTTCATGAGGTCATTTCTATAAGTCCCTCCTGACTGCGCTTACTCAGTGCCTCCTTGTGGTGGTCGTCGGGGGTCGTGGGGATGAAGGCTGATGGCTCCTCTTCGTCACCACTAGTAACCCCTTGTTCTTGTACAGACTCAGTTGCTTCTTTGCTCTTGCCCAAACTGCAGGGTGTTCTTATCAAGAACTGTCCTTCGTAAGGAGCCGCAAATCTTCCTGCGTCAGTTAGTTCGCACAATAGTTAGCAAAACATTTGAGCACTATCTATCAATTTGATTCTCTGGGCTATGCAGCAATCTAGACAATTATTACGAAGCATCTTATCTACTAAGCTTCCCTTAACCCCTTCTCTCAGTAGCTGGAGAAACAGAGGAGTGAGAGGATGTGAGAGAAACAGCCCTGCAGACACCAAGGTCAGTGAAGGAGGAGGTGCTCCAGGTGCTGGAGCAGAGATTCCCCTGCAGCCCCTGGCAAAGACCACGGTGAGGCAGGCTGTCCCCCTGCAGCCCATGGAGGTCCAAGGGGCTGGGTCGGATGCCTGAATGAGGTTGTGACCCTGTAGAGAGCCCACTCTGGAGCAGGCTCCTGGCAAGAGCTGGGGATCAGTGGAGAGAGGAGCCCACACTGGAGCAGGTTTTCTGGCAGGACTGGTGACCCCACAGGGGACCACACTGGACCAGTCTGTTCCTGAAGGACTGCACCTCATAGAAAGGATAGACCCAAGTCGGAGCAGTTTGTGAAGAACTGTAGCCTACACGAAGGACTCGTACTGGAGAAGTCTCCTGTGAGAGGGGCCCCATGATGGAGCAGGGGAAGACTGTACGGAGTCCTCTCCCTGAGGAGGAAGGAACAGCAGAGACAATGTGTGATGAACTGATTGCAACCCCATTCCCTGTCCAACTGTGCCGCTTCTGGGGGGAGGAGGAAGAGAAAATTGAGAGTAAAGTTAAGCCCAGGAAGAAGGGATGGGTAAGGGAGAAGGTGTTTTAAGATTCAGGGCTTTATTTTATTCTCTCCTACTCTGATTTGAATTTTGGTAGGAAATTAAACTAATTGCCCCAAGTCAAGTCTTTTTTGCTCATGGTGGAAACTGGCAAATGATCTCTCCCTGTCCTTATCTCGACCCATGAGTCTTTTGATATATTTTCTCTCCACTGTCCAGCTGAGGAGGGGAGTGATAGACCTGCTTGGTGGCACCTGGTGTCCAGCCAAGCTCAACCCATCATGAATGACAATCAACTGACCTCAAATGCATGAAAAGCAACAGCTGGTGAAAAGAAGAATATTGGACTTCTTTTCCTGTGGCATGAATAATTGCTTGTAGGTTCAGAGACAGTGTAGCTTAAACTTCTGTTGGAGCACCCAACTAACTCCTCTGTGTTAACTTTGACTTTCTGTTGGTGGCTTGTTTAACATGATAGTCACTTTGCACTCAGAATTAGAGGTCTGTGATTTATTCAGTGTTTATATTTTGATCTATCAGTATTCCTTGGTCTGTAATTCTGTGCAACGCAGTTGATTCCAGCTTTTTCATCTCACCTGCCAAACTGTCACAACCCAATCAGAACTTTTCCTCCCTTCTTCATGGACTGCCTCTCACGAGCATTTGAGATTATGTTCTAACATTATGTTTGTGATGTCTTTCTTACATTCTTATGTCTACTGTGTTCAACTTGGCTGTTGTGGCAGAGGATCTAAGTTGTTCTGGAATTGTGTGCTCTGTCTGCTGCATAAATATTTTAAATCAGCATTTTTTCCCCAGATTTCCTATAAGATTATTCCATCTGTTACAGCAGTCATATGCTAAATAGGGTATGGATGACAAGGATATACAACTGTGATTCTTTCATATACTTTGATAACAAATTTAGATGAGATGACAAGTACAATAAAACAAATGCAGATTAAGCAGAGTTTATAGTGAAAATGGTCTAATAAGCTTGCTACTATCACAAAAATAAAACTGGGAAAATAACAAATCCTTAATGATAACTTTTAATGTGCTTCTACAGACAGTACTATCTTAATATAATGGTAAATAATGGAAAGTGCTTTTTGGTTTGGAAAAAAATTACAGCTGCTCAGAAGGAATTGGAGATTTCTGATGAATTTGGTAAGTAGTTGTTTCCAGTAATAAAACCTTGTGGTGGCTTTTGGTAGCCCACTGAGAATACATATACACATCTATCTTTTTATCATTGTGATAAAATGTCAGCAAGAAAAAAAAATGCATGCAACCTTAAACAGTCATTAGAGATGGCTATTCTCAATATACAAAAGGCAACAATGTTCATATGGTTAACATCAGCATTAGTAATCCAAGACCAGTTTCTCACTGAAATGTTAACAGCTTTTCAAGGGGGGAAAAGAAGAGGTTTGGTTTTGTTTTGTTTTTTAATGTTCCCAGAGACTGAGCATGTTGCTGATGAATCTAAATAGACATGAGTGTAAACCACAATATTTTTGCTTCCTCTGCTCTCATGAAGCATGCAATTACAGTGTGATATCTAAAGGTACTTGCATCTGTATTTATGGAAAGACTAATCAATCTGATCCAGGTGTGTTTTCCTTTTGCATGACAGTGAAGTTTCTGCATATTTACTTCTCCCAGTAAAACACAATTCCATTAACTGTAGTAGCTGTCAATTGCTTTATCCATTCAGTAGAGGCTTATGTGCAGTAACTATAGTTCAGACAATAGCTTGAATGTCTGAATAAGTATCAGCAAAGAGGAAAAAAGAAAAACAACCCAACAACAAAGAGTATGCAAAAGTATGTGTTGACTGACTTTATTCAATATGTAATCAGCAGTGATTTGAATTCTTATTTCCTACAGCAGCTTTGTTTGCTCCAACAGTCCTATTCTAGATCTTCAATTAACTTCCAAACTGTTTTAATACTGTCTGTCACTGGTCTCAGAAGAACTGTTGGAATAAATAAGCAGAGAAACTGCCCCTTCACTCACAATTCTGCCCTTGGGCTAGTGGATAAAGATATTGGTAGTATAGCTGGTACGCTACAGAACACTTTTCTCTATATAGTTAAATATTCTCTGATGGATCTGGCTTGAAAACTGTTTTCCAGGCTTGGGGAGAAAAAAAAAAAAAAAAAATCTGATTGGCTCTTAGAGCTGATACAAATTATTGTTTGCATGCAATGCATAAAGAACCAGTGGCTTCTGTTACAAATAACAAAACAAAGCTAAGCAGAGAGAGAAGACAAATGGCTGACTACTTTTCTATGGAACTATAGGAATTGGTTTAAGTTTGGTCATTCTAAGTTAGTGAAAGAAAAAGCTTTCTGGAAAGAGAAGTCAAGATACATCCACCTCTGTGCAAATCAAAACAGTTTGCGGTATCTCTTCACTGCAACCATCGCAGACATAGTATTCTTTTATTCACATCATAATCTCCATTTCATTATGTTTGTTTTATGCACACATGACAGAAAGAGGCAGGAATTCTTTAGTACAATATACTCTGAAGGCAGAGGGACGTATTTGTTGCTCTGTATTCAAGTAATATCTATTTCAGTGTTTCCACAATTGTCTGTACATTAAAATCGCTAAAACAATTTTGTGAACTGTTATATTCCCTAATAGTATAAACTTCCATTATGAATTAAGATAAAAAAATTGACTTCTTTTACAGATACAAAAAGCAATCAAGTCTTTTTTTTCCCCTTTTTTTAGTGTTTTTTAAAGAGAGATAATCAAGCTCTTCTATGCATTCCCCTTAAAATATTGTACAAGTGTAACAGATTTGGTTAATCATAAAGTAATTCAGGAAAATAACAACTTCTTAGAAGTAAGGAGTATCTGGTGGTTTGGTTTGGGATTTTTTTTTTTTTTAATATGGCATGCATGACTTTTGTGAAGAAAATGGAATAATCTTAATGTAAGGTCATATAGAAAACAGATTTATTATTCCTATCAAAAAATAATCCAAAACAGTCTCCTATCTTAAGCCTTGACTTATTTCTCTTTTACTTTTGTTTTGCTGTAAAACATACAGAGAAGTAGCTAACATCCTTCCTTTCCATGTTTACACACAAATAAAACAAATATGGAACTGCTACTTAAAATAGAAATGTCTTTCCTGCAAGATCAGCTTTGGTCTTTGAATATAAATACTAAAAGTTTTGATAAGTGATCATATGGCTTCTTATGTCATATCTCAAGTACTTTCAAGTATTCATATTTCAAGTACAGAAAATATCTGCTGGTACTGAAATATAATTTGGTTGCTAAACAGTGTTCAACCAGTTAAGGTTATTGTCAGTCAATTCTAATTGTCTGTATATTGTTTGATATTTGAAAATGTTAAAGAAATATTTTTCCAAAAGTCTGATGAAAACTCTTTGAATGGAATATGACAAGATGGAAAGAATTAGCAGCTCGGAGGCTTCAGTTCTTTTAGTGGATTTCCTTGGATTGCTTAGAAATTATCTAGTTTTAAAAAGGTTAATTTTCTTATTTCTGATTATGTAGACTTCACAAGGTGCTGAACTTCCTTTTGACTTCCTAAAAACTTACTTAAAACACTTCTAGCGTTTCAAACTTCATAGCATTAGTGCCTGCAGCAGTAACTGAAGATAAAATCTGTAAGATATAATTGTTTGAAAAACTTGGTATAATTAAGTTACATATATCTGGAGTCCAGCCTTCAATATACTGTTTTGACTGATTGATATTTCAGAGTTTAAATACAACTTTAGAATCTACAATGAAAGTAAACTTTGATTAACTCCCTTGGGTTGAAAACTGCTGGAAAAAAGAGAAGAGAATAGAGCTAAGAGTAATCTCCAGATCAATCCAACAGCCCTTTGAATCCAAGTATTCTGTGAGTAAAGAATAGGAAAAATATCTTTACTTTTGTGTTATCAGAACTGCGCTTTGTCAAAAAACTTGGACAAAATACATGCAGAGTTCTTATTTTAAGTATTGTGAAGGGAAGATAGTATGGGGTGTTTGGTTATTTTTTTAAAAAAAAAATTCATAGCAAAGCTGAAAAGTGCCAGGAGTAGGGGAAAATACAAAACACAAGATGGAGCAAACAAGGGGTCAGGAAGAGATCAGATACTCAGAAAAAAACCTACTGCTTTCTGCCAGTTTCTCCTTTTGTTATTGTTGGCACAGCTTTTTTGGCTTCATTTTACAGTTTCTCTTCCAAACCTGGAAGGTTTAAAGGAAAAGAAAAACTTGAAATGTCTTCAGTGGCATCAGTGAAGGAGCTGTCAAGGAAGTTCCCCTCAAACCAGAAGCAAGTGCTGAAATGCTGTTCTCGGCTTTGGTCTTGGATTTGTGCCTTTCTGACAGAATTTTTGTCAGTGCTATTTTATGGAAGATGAGTTTGAAAAAGGTGTCTAGATATAGCCTACCCCTGAACTAAGAAAGTTCTATTGGTTTGGCATAGTGTACTACCAAAGATTGATAGAGGAGAGGGATACTTGGGTCAGCTTATTTTGTGGGCTTCAGCGCATAACTGGATATTCTCTTATATAATGTCTTGAAAATTTCTTGTACTGTAACACTTGCAAAAGAACCAGTCCCACCCTTGCAATGTCTCTTTAAGCCTGCTTGCATGCAATCTCTTCTCATGCAGTCTTCGCTGTCTGTCTAGTTTGGAAGCTTTTCCTAAATTTAAGTATCCTTGGCTGCTGTTATATTTGTCCACTGAAGAAATGGAGATGATTCCTTTCAATTTTTCAGTAATTCTTTGTGTATTTAGAGACTGTTGAATCCCCTGGTCTCATCTTCCTCCCCCTCATTTTCTAGGCTTTAGCTACTAAATAAAGAATACATTTACACTTATGTATTTACACTGAATTTACATAAAGTATTTGACTAGATATTATCATAGAAAGCATGCTAACAAATACAGTAAACCAAGAGATTGTACCAGTAAACAGATTAAATAATTTTCCTTCAATGAAACAAAAACTTTTTCCTTTGAAATTAAAACACGCATTGCTAAGTGTTTTAAACATTTAGGTATTTAAAATGGCATATATACTATGAATAGAAAAAGAAAAATAATCAGAATGTTTGACAGTAGGACTGAAATTGGTTTATGGGAGTGGTAAAGAAAAAACCCACTACGTAAAATATATAGCTGCTTATTGGAATTTAAAAGCTATTTATTTTGTGTTTTGTAGCAGGAAAAAAATGTGTTTTCCTAGGAACATATACACAGGAAATTGATAAAACCACCAAGCTTATTTCACAACTCAACTGTAAGCACATGTACATCAAGAACAAAAACTAAGTGAATCGCCTCAAAAAGCAGCTCAGAGCACTGTGTTGGTATGTACTGGGTTTTTTACAGATGAGGAAAAAGCATGTTTCTGTGAATGAAGGATAAACTACCTCAGTTTATACAAAATATGTGAAACTTTTTTTTTGATAGAGCAGCCTCTTTAATTTTGTTGGTTGGTTTCGTGTTTGGATTTTTTTTGGGAAAACCCCCCAATTCTTCTAGCTAAAATCTCAATTTCAAAATACCCTTAGTCAAACTGTATGCTGAGTATTTGATAAGGATGTTTTTCTTCACTCATAGTGAATTCTTAAATATTGTAATCTTTGATTCTGTAATAACGGAGTAACTAAAATTTTGGATCTGTTGGAGTTAATGGGAAACTCTTTCTAAAGCGGGAAAAAACCCCAAACCACTACTATGTATATTTTATTTTCTTGAGGAATCCTTCAGTATTTCCATCCTACATGTGGGCTGGGAGATAGAGTTAATCCCTCCAGCCCCTTACTGCACATATTTGTTCAAGTAAGTTTTTAAAATTAATTTCCCTTTCAAAGTTGTGATGAATATGAGAATTCATTGATGACTGAGATCTTGTAGTTATTAAAGGCTGTTCTGAAGATTTTTAGGATCATCAGAACTCTACTTATGCAGCTGTACCAGTTCTGGCTGGGATGGAGTTAACTTTCTTCATAGCAGACTGTATGGCACAGTGTTCTGCATTTGTGAACAGAATAGTGTTGATAACACACTGATTTTATTTTTTGCTGTTGCTGAGCAGTGCTTGCACAGTGTCAATGTTTCCTCTTTTTTCCCATTCTGACCCTGCAGTGAATAGGCTGGGGGTGGTCAAGTAGTCCAAAGGGGACACAGCCAGAACTGGCCAAAGGGATATTCCAAACCCTGTGATGTCACATTTAGAAATAAAAACTCTGGGATAGAAGGATGAAAGAGGAATTCATGGTTATAGCATTTGTCTTCCCAACCATTAGCATGTGTTGAGGCCCTGCTTTCCAGGAAGTGGCTGGACAACCTCCTGCCAATTAGAAGTAGTGAATGAATTCCTCTTTTTGCTTTGCTTGTTTGTGCAGCTTTTGCTTCACTCAGTGGACTGTCTTTATCTTGATCCACAAGACTTTTTGTCTTCTTTCTATTTTCTTCCCATCCCACAGCAGAGGAGAGTAAGCAAACAGCTGTGTGGTGCTTAGCTGCTGGCTGTAGTCAACCCACTACAATCCTTTTTGGCCTCCCAAGTGGGACTACTACAGATTGATTGATTCTTACTGATCACTCCTCAGCTATCAGGCTGACAAATCACCTCATGGGTGGGAACCAGGGAGCTGCAGTTGCTGAGATATTGCTGCCAGTACACTGTCACTGTAGAAATTGGCACTTGTTGTTCTTTGACACGAAGCAACCCCACAACAGAAGGATTATCTGAGAGGCTGAGCAAGGTAGACAGGTGTTTAATCTTCTTTGTATCCTCAATGGCTACACCAGAGGCCCATCACTATCCTCTTGTGTCATGAAGGTATTTTTTCTGAGGTAGCCTATGTGAAGTATACACAGTGCCTCCAGGATGGTCACAATAGGATGCCTCTGCCACTTCTGCACTCAGCCTTACCCCATCGTCCAACCCAGACAACAGATGCCCTAGTCATTAAAGGGTATAAGAGATAAGCAAGTAATATGTAAACATAAAATGTTTTTCATAAATCGTGATTATTGTCTTACACATTATGGAGTTTAGCTACTTCAGAGAAGAAGAAAATGACAGGAGAAAAGTAGTAAGAAAATGCTTATATTTTCAGAACAAGAACAAAATCAAAGTTTTAAAAGGCATTACAAGCTTGTAGTAAGGGACTGAAACAATATCAAGAAGGCCTTGAAAAATCCTACTGTTTTTGAATGGCTTTAAAAATTTAAAAAGTCCTTCTTTTGTGTTAATTTGGGGGAGAAACATGGACAGTTTTTCTCAAGCTGCCAGAGAAATGGTTGCTAATTTTATTAGCCTACTTCTAAGCTGCATGTGGGTGTTCTTATAAGTATTTAAGTGCAGGAAAGGAAACTTCAAACAGTTCTTCTCTCTTCCCCTGCAGTTATTTAAGTTGAAGAGCTAACTCTGTTGCTGATTATTTGTCTGTTGCAGTCCTTTTTAGACAGGTGGAACAGACTCAATAAAAAATTTCTCAATCTGTCTGAAAAGACATCATAATGTAGCTTGAAAATTAGATTATTTAGGTTCAAATTAGAGGGTCTGGATGTTGTGAATACCTATGTCTAAGTGGAGGATCCATACCTGTCTTTCATCCTTGGTTCCCTAACCCTGAGCTCTTAAGCAAAAGTATAATTTTAATTATGGGTGCTGGGGGGAGAGGGGGGGAGAAGGGGGAACATATAAAACCAAAAAACCTCAAACCTTCCCCCCCCCCCCCCTTTTTTTTCCTTTTCTTCCCTAGCAGGAAGAATGTAATGAATTAGGATTCAATTCGTGATTTGCTTCTGGAAAGATCAAAACTGTTCTGGCAGAAAAGTCACTCTGGTTGACTTATGGAGCTTATTAAAAAATTTACAATTCTCTTGAGATTTATTTTTTGGTTTACATTGAGTGTTGTGAAGTGATTTTATTTTTTTTTTTTTTTTAAAAAAAACTTACTGAGGTTATGAATATGCTAAATCTTCCACTTTCTGGTTTGAGCTCAAAGAAAGTTCAGAACTATTTTTCAAAAGTAGTGTGTGTGTTTTGATCATACTCTTCTAGCTGTTGGTGACATACAGCAATTTCTCTACCTTGATGAGAAAATTATGTAGACCTTGCATCCAGCAGGTTTAAATTTCATGCTTGATATTTAGCATGAATGCATAAGTAAAAAATGTTTTTAAAATATAAAGTAGTTGTTTCCTTAAATGGAATGTTTGCTTTCCTTTTCCATCTTTGGGTTTTCCTTTCCCTTTAACTTATTGAGTCCATAGAGTGCTTCATACCAAACCTTGTCAGTTTGCTGCTTGAAGTTTTACACTGGTTATAGCCTGCTGAACATCATTAGTTTTCCTGGCATTTATTTCTGAAAGCTGTGGATATACAACTTGGATCAATATGTGTGTAAAGAGCTTTAAAAGTTTCTATTAAGAGGTTGCAGATAGAAACTGGGATTAATTCTTAAACTTATTTCATGCAGGTCTTTGAAAGTTCCAATAGGTGACAGGAGTTATCTACTAAACATCCAAACAGGACACATCAGAAATTGAAAACTTCTAGAAGACACTAACCAGTCCACTGATACATTAACTGTTTACTTAGACAAACATTTAACTTCTTCAGAGTAAAAGATTAAACATAAAAATCTTCATAATTTGAAAGACACATATTTTGGATGTTCTTCCAAGCAAGATGGCTTAAGCAAAGGAGGTTATAGGTAACACTATATGACCCCTTCAAAGATAAGCAAGAAAATTGGTGCATAGTCCTTTCATTATGAGAAGATCAGTGCCCATCCTTTCAGCTGCTTAGGTGTTTTATAATGCAGGAGTATAAGGCTGAGCCAATGTAGCTTCCTGAAAAACAGGTTGAGTTAGATTAGTGTGATGCATTAATGTATCTATAAGGTTAAAGGCTGGTGCTAGTTTGTTCCCAATAGCTGAAGACTTCAGCACATAAGGTTGGCACCTGCCTGAAAAACTGAACATTTTGGAAAGACTACTTTCAGGAAAATCAAAGAACACACTAAGGACAGTTAAGCCAGCAACTGTCTGTCCTTAAGACAGAAATTCAGACCCATAAGGATGGAAAAAACCCACAAAATTTTGAAAGAGGAATGCATGTGAATGTGTGATAGCACTCAGTATGAATTGCTCCTGGACAGCCTTTAATAATGCAATAATTCACTGGTACGTGTCAACAATAGAATTTATTCAGAGCAAACTAGAAGAAAAAGAGAATTAACACGGTTAAAGTAACTGCAGCCTTAAGAGAATGATTTAATAGAAATGTGAAAGCCAAGCTTATGTTACTGGTCAAATTGAAATTCTTAATTTAAACGCAATATGAAATCTGTAGGTTTGAAATTGTCCATTTGAAATCCAAATTTTAAATTTTCATTTGTGAATATTGAGAGTTTTAAAAGGATAACTAATGATTAGAAGAGCAAGGAATAAAATACATTTGATATCTCTTTGTTTTAACTGAAATGCTGTTTGACTTGGCAATAAGATGGAAGTTGCTGGAATGCATGACCTCAGTAAGATGCTGGAGGATAAAATGAGTTGGGCTGTTGGGCAGCTGAAGAGGAAGGGGGACAAGCAAAACCATCACGGTCTCAAATATAATTCAGACAGGGAAAACATGTCATAAGGTGAACCAAGCCAGACTCTACAACTCTACAGCTGAAGTGTCGTTAATGCCCTAAACTAGAAACTGAACTGTAGGAAGGATTCAGATTTCCATATGGAAGAGGGGGAGGGGTGTTTAGTATAGGAATGAAAATTAAGGGGAGATGAAAATAATTTTGGAGAATTTTTTTTTTAAAAGAAAAGTAGACTTGGGAACAAATTCCCAGTGGGAGGTAATGGCAGTCTTATTTCTGATTCTTAAAATTAAACTGGTTGCTAGAGTATTTGCTCTGGCAAGCAGTTTTACATTAGTACATGAAATGGCAGCACTTGACTGAATGATGCTGCATTGAGTTCATAAATATGCCTTGTGATTTCTGTGTGTGTTTGAGGTAACTTTAAATTATCTGTTAAATATTGTTAAAACAGTTAATATATTGTGGTATGTAGCTTTAACACCACTGGAACTTGTGGGTATTGTGAGTATTATCAAAATTTAGATAGCAAGTGTATCTATCTAAGTGGTTTACTTGTGGTATGAATATGTAACTAACAAGTTGAGGAACTCTGGCCAGTTTGCAAACCACATGAAGAATGTTAGCAAAGCTTCTTCATTTCTGAGTCTGAGTGTAGCTCTAGAAAGATCTCTTTTCCTGTCTAGTGAGGTATTCTTCTTTAAGAAATACAAAACCATACATGAGCATATATGTCCTGAGACCATGGATAAATGTCAAAAGTGAATGCAAATTTAAAGTGGTTGGTAGTAGGAATAAAAAGTACAGTGGCCTTCCGCTCCCTCTGTATAGCTAGTTGGAGCACTGGTGTGACAGTGAGTGCCCTGCTCTGCGTAGCTCTAACTGGCATCTCAGCTCATGGTTGTTTTATTAGTCTGAGGACTTAGATGGGGGTGTTGTCAGGAATCGCCCCTGATGACTGCAAAGATCCCTCTGAGCCTCCAGGGACAGCAGTGTCCTGGGGGTGCATTCTGCTGAGCTTCCTGGTACCTGCAATTGGGCGAGAAAAGAACATACCACATTTTTTCAAAAGCTTAGGGGAGGGCTGAATTTTGCACGCCTGGAGTCTCTAAATCTTTACATCCTGATGACACCAAAACAGGAGTAGAAACTGCTGAATGGAGAAGTAATCATGTTGGTTTTGTCATCAAACATGACTGAATTAATGGGCTACTACTAGTAGTCTTAGTTCTTATCCTGTCTATAGGACCTGACTGAAGGAAGGGAAGATTACACTAGATTTATTAGGGGGAGTAGAAATGAACAATAAACCTCCATTATTCAGAGAAATAAAAATGCTTTGCAAACTTTGGGTAATTTCCTCAGAATATAACTTGGAGGGAAGCAAAAATGTTAATACTTTTTAAATGAAACTGACATTTTGAAATGGTTTCACTTCACATCCTTGCAAAACATTTAAAACTACTCTGAAAAGCCTGAAACACTATAATAAAGAGAGGTACCCAGCCTTGGGATGGAGGGAGGGAGAAATGGAGGCAGTTCTTCTTCTGTGTATAATTTACTAAGGATTTGTTTCATCTGAAACCAAATGTGATATATGAGGAGGAAAACCCAGCAGATTTTATAACTTGAAATATCTACCCTTGAAAACATTTCATAAAAAGCTAATCTGACCTCTGTTGTGGTCTATATTTTTGCTGAATGTTAATAAAAACACCGAAAAAAAATGATTATATGGATGACAAAATAACTTTCCCTTTATTACTAAAAAGTAAATTATTAGCTCTAACTTTTGCACTGTTGCTTCTATTGTAGTATAACTTTGTTATGGTGTTTCTCTTTTTATTTCACTGAAGCTGAAATATTTTGAGGACAGAACTTTAAATAGTAGTCTTTTTTTTATGCACAGAGGCTTCACTTGCATGTTAGTACACTCTTTTCTGTAATTTCTTTTCATGTATTTAAATTGGCATTAGCATACTATTTTTTAAATATTTTACATAGTATTTCATATTGACTAGTTCACACACAGTCTGGTGAGCTTTAGGAGATGCATGTCCACAAATTAAGCTCATGTTTGCTGTCAGTGAAGAGGGGAGAGGAAGAAAGAAAGAAATGGCCTAGTTCTTTTCTCCTGAGGCTACAAAGCAAGTTGATAGCAAAACTGGGATTAATGTAGTCCCAGTGCAGGGCTGTCCATAAGGCCTCTTTAAATTGTGTTGCTGCTTAGTAACTTAATTTTAAACATCTATTCAAAATGTGTCACAACTAAATCCAAGACCACTCACTGTTTCCTATCAACTCTGCTGATCCTTTGCACATTAAATAAATATGCTGTCACTGTAAAACATTCCCTTTTGAGGGAGGAAGAAATTGAGTTGCGTATTTTCTTATGCAGCTGAAAAAAAAAAGAAAAAAAGTCAAAACAAAATTAAACTGCTTTATGAGGACACTTACATAATATTAATAATTACATAAGTCATGGGAGTGATATTTAAGTATTATACCTACAGATACACGTAGGACACTGGATTTTCTTTCCTACTAGCATCAACACTGATTCAGGCATAAAAGTCAAGGGTTTGTTTCCAGGAAATTTGTCACAGACAAGAAAGTAATTCTGATCTATCTTTTCTGAGTACCTCATTTGCCTGATGTGTGTATGTTAAATATGTTAATAACCATGTAAGATTTATTTTTCAGGAATAGAGCAGGACAATCCAAAATTATTTATAATATACAGACAGAAATGCCATGAAAAATTATTTGAAGAGAAGAACAGAAAATTAATAAGGTACACAAAAATGAGAGTGTGTAGACAATAATTAATGTGGTAATTCTTGCCTTTTCAAATTTATTAAATTAATTCCTGGAGTTACCTTAAAAAAATCATTATAAATCAAATGACAAAGGAGCATAGCAAAATTAACAAGAGCTGTTCATGCATAAACAGCTTGTGTGGGCATTCTTGTTGAACAACTTTGGGATAGTCAAGCCGATTTAATTCTGACCTTTGACTTCTAGCAATAATCAGTAAGGGAAGGTACTTATAATACTGCTTTCGGGTTTTTATTATTCAGTGTGTCTTCTGTCCTCTTGTTTCGGAAATACAGAACAGTAGTTCTTGGTGTAAATTATGTTTAACAATTAGAAATGGACTCTTGTGTTGGAAAACATGAGCAAAAGGACATGACAATTCTAAGAAAAGCAAATGTTAAGTAATGTGGTCTGCCTACCCCTCAAACAGCTATATAGCCAGCTGCAGATTTAATGTCTGTTTATTGAACTAGTCAGGTTGATACATTTTCTGACACATGTAGCTTTTACTATTCACTGTTTCTTCTGTATTTGTGTGTCATTGTTTTGATACTCTAACAGTCTTTTTTTTTTCCCTTGTCAAAGGGGATTCAAGGAAATGGGTTGAGATAATAATCATGTTAGTTAATGAGCTGAAAATATTGAAAACCTTGACATTACTTTTGACAGCTATAGAATGAAAAGAACATCTTTGTCTCCTTTGTTATAGGCTTCCTGCGAGGTATTTTGCTGAAGTACGCTCCGCATTGTTTGTGATCCATATAGAATTACAGTATGAAGTTTTTACATGCAGACTTATTTCATATACAGTAAGATAAATGATAAATTGGTATAAATAATTGCTCTGGTCCTGTAAAATAAATGTGATATACAGTTTTCTGGATGGATAAAGTAATCAGTATTCTTCAATACATAATATAACTTACATAGGAATTAATTTCAGAGCAGAATAATCTAAACACCACCAAAATCATAAAAACCTATGGGTTTGGGAGAGTATTGGGTTATGTCCCCTGAAAAAAAATGATAACATGGACTTGAAGATTGCTAGGATCATATTCTAGGGCAATAACAGTATAAAATCTCCCATCTTGGACAGGCTCAAGAGCTGTCTGGGCATGGTCCTACGCAACTGGCTCTAGATGGAATAAAAATTATTCAAGTCTCTTGTGTTTTTGTCTGTGTTAGCATGCATTTAAAAAGCAGGACAGAAGCCATTGGAAGTTTTTAGGATTTTGTCCTATAAATTTGTTTATACATTCTTGTGCTCAACAACTTTGTCATCCAATTGTGGTGTTTGTACTTTGAAAACCTTTGTCTTCGGCCTCTTACCACCCCCCTCCAACCTAGAGTGGAAATGATCAGCTGGGCAGTGGAAACATGATTCTTCTACAGCATTCAGCACAGAGCACTTTTATGCACTGCAGCTTTAAGGAAACTGATTCCAGTATGCTCACAGAAGGAGGCTAAAGTTTCTGCAAAGTATTACATTTGCTAACTTTTTTTTATTGCTCTGTATTCCTTTCTCATATTGTCTGTGTTTCCTGAGGCTCTGATCCATACAAGTTCTTGCATGTCCTGTCAGAATCAGTTTATTGCATTTCAGATGTGCATTCAGCTTGAAAACTACAATGCATATGTGTTTACTGTAAAGACAGAAATAAATGTTTAGCTGATATTGCAATCAGTTGAGTAAAGACAGTTGTGTGGTGAATACTTCAGATCATCATCTTTCAGTCTTATTCAACATTTGAAAACATGTTTATTTCTTGATATACTCAGTGCCAGCATCTTTACTTCCTTTAAAAACAAATTGAAAATATAGCTTTTAAACACCTGAGTACATTTAAAAAAAAAAATCTTTGGGCCTTTTAAAATTTTGATTATGCAAAAAGGATCTGAACATGTAAGTAACTTCTGAAAAAAAAATGTCAAATTTCCATGTTTTGCTTTATGTAAAAATTTAATGATTGGTTCTTGCAGTGGGCAAAGTAGCCCACAATATGAGGATGACTTCCTATGAGTGCTGGTGTTGTCCTTTCGAGAACTTGCTTTGGGTGAGAACATCACTCTAGTTCTTATTCCACATTGGGCAACTTCACTTCTGCAACAGATTCTTCTTGTGTTTTTGCCTCAGCTTTAGGACATAACTTCTCACCAAAGCCAGAAGAAAAGTCGAGCAGCTCATGGTCTTACGGTTGCTCGTCTGTTGTCTGGGATGACTGTTTCTTGCAGCTGTGCTTGTGTCAAAGGCACAACCAAACCAGATAGCACCTGCGTGGCTGATATGGTCCCTGAAAATAGAACAGAAGTTCTATTCTCACTACTACATCAGTCATGTTAAGCTTCGCTATTTGAAGTATGATATAGTCCTCTCTCTTCTTGAATGTTATTCATGTTCATATCTTATGAATGTAGACCTTATAGAAGAGGTTTTGTGCATTATAAACCATATAAAAATAAAATAATTTACCTCACTTTCTATATGCAGCTTCTGTAATTGTGGAGATGAATGAATGTGGCTTCTCAAATGTAATTATTTTTCTCTTTAATGTTCAATTTGTATAGATTACTTTTTCATCACTTTCCATTTGTATTCAGACAGTTGTCCCTGTGTATGTTTTTTAGATGAGTACTTGCTTTTATCTTCAACCAAAGGCAATAAGACTCTACAGCAACTGAGTAGAACTATTCAATAGTGTGGAAGAAAATAATAAATTATAGCTGAGACATTATCTTCTTCCTGTCTTAAAATGTATGTTTTATTTTTTTAATGCCTAATATGAAGAACCGATCTGTGCAAACATCTTCAGTCACAGAGGTCACTGGGAAAGCAAATCTTGTAAAGGTGCTCTTTTTTGGTATGGAGTCACGTTCTCCGAAAATATTGGCAGTGTTGTGGGGATTACCTCTCTAAGTACATACAGTGCAGTGATAGTTCATTCTCCACACCTTGTCGTTTTCAGTCTTTGGGAAAATAATAAAGGTATCAAGTGACATATTGACATTTTCAGTCCAGTTCTTATTATGTATAACTATCTCTACAAATCCAGGTATGGACCCTGTAGGAAAGATTAATTCCATGGTATCAGTATAGGTAACTGAGAGGGTAAATCCACTGAGTTCTTCTCTTAGCTTATAGGCAAGGCCTGTTATTTCTACATAACTCGTTTTTTCCATAGCTCATCTTGGCAGTCTTCATAATTCATTCTAGTAAGTTACTTCCTTTGCAGTTTTTTCCAGTGAAATTCTAACTTTTGGGATTCTTAGGTAGGTCATGAACTGATACTGAAACTATGTCGGAGAAAAACCTGAAAAAAACCTATTTTTTCTTTAAGAACATTTCTATGAAAACAATAGCAGATCTCTTTTATCATAGTGAAACTGAAATGTCTGTATTTATAGAATTTTAAGGTAAATGATGCTTGAAGACCAGAATTGTACATTTATACTGTACATATCAGTAAATTACTGCAAGTGCAATAAGTCCCATCATATATTTTTCTTGCACTTAGGAATATAAAAAAATTATGGAAACTGTGGAGGATTAATTGTGTACCGGGAGAAAATACAGTAGTTGCTAAAAGGGTCAAGCAATGTGTCCATCCACTCTGTATTCTTTATTCTGTAATTTGACAGAAATTACTCAAATTACATAATAAAAGTATGATATACAATTTTAAGCAATATATAATCTCTTATGTTAAAATGATGGTGAAGAGATACACTGATAAGAGATACAACAATTATTTATGTCATCTAGAACCTTTGAAATAGGACCTTGAATCCTATACATCGAATTAAGCAGTGGTAAGACTAGCAAAGCATTTTGTGCTTGTGAGTGTCTTTTAGATAAAAATTAGCCTTTAATCAGAATTCTTGTAATTCTTTTTCAGTCATGTCTGATGTACTAATAAAAAATAAATTTTCTCTGAATTATGACTCGTAAGAAAGAGTCAACCTTTTTATCTTTGAGATAGTTTAGTCAATCAAAACTAAGTTTTTCTTTAAAGCCAAGCAGTCAAGCTCAATCAGTCTGGAATTACATCATGTTTAATGCATTAGTGAAGCCATAGTAATATTCAGGGCCTTCACACTGTAGACTGTCTTTCACAACATAATCTATTTTTTTTTCTGTTGCTGCTTCCTACTTCCCTTCCAACACAAGAAATAACAACAGAGGAGACAAACTCTATTTTTCAATAACATCTAAGCACAAAAATCTTGAGATGACATCAAATTATGCAAATATATAATAAAAAATAACTCTTGTAAGATAGTTTTCCAATCAATGAATAGAACAAAGATTCAAAATTCCTTGAAGTCCAATTTTACTTTCTTCAATAAAAGTGTCAGGGAAAGTTACATACTAGTTCTTCATATGGGCAAGAGATACAGAGGACTGACCTCAAGTTTTGCATGTTTTAATGTTATTTCTAGTAAACCAGAACTATCTTATCTAGGGTACTGAAAATATTTGGCTGTTTCATTTAAAGCTGCTCTAGCTGTATGAAAATGAAAATACATTAGTTATTTAGATTTCATTATTGTTTTATGAACAAGAATAAATTAGTCTTTATATGTGAGAGTAGGTAGTCTAAAAGCATCTCTTTGGAGCTTTCTTCCTTTTCTGCAGAAAAAAAAAAATTGGAACTTAACAGTTTGCCTTGCAATGAGTGAAAACTATCTGGAGTATAAACCCCTTTTTCACAGATTAAAATTCTAATTCTCTGCTTTCAGTATCAACAGAAGGTGAAATATCAGTTCAGCAAGTAAATGCTGTGTTTGCCTAAACCTACAGTTTTCTATCTCGGAAGCATTCTGGATGGCTTTTCAAACAGAAAAACTGTATAAATAATGGAAGCAAAAATTGTATGAGTTGCAACACTTAGGAAATTATATCTCTGCCTGGGTCTGAGAAAAGTGTCAACCAGAATCAAAGCTTTTTGCCAAGTCAGAAGTATGCAGCAACTGCTCTTTGTGCAGCCAAAATCATATTCAGAAGTTAAAACTTGGTTTCAAGTATGCTTCATGAGCAGCTCATTGGATTATCCTCTTGTTCCTTGCAAGTTCTTGAAAATTCTGTAGAGGTCTGTCAAATTAAACTTTCAAGTCTATTCCACCTGCTGGCAGAACACCTGGAAATGGATGTTAAGCTTATCTGGGTTTATGGGGGTCTTTCTCAGTGACTGATTAAACTGTTGAATCAAAATGATGATGGGGTGCAGAGGAACTCTGCAAATCCTCCCTCTGTATCCAAATGAATATAGTTGCCCTTAAGTTAGAGATAAGCACACTGCTTCTTAGAAGATTAAAGGATCTGTCATTCCGATTCTGTGTTTAAAAATTGTAGGACATATGGAATTGATATTGCTCTAAGTGATGCATAGTGACTGATTGGTGGTAGAGTCTGTTTTAATATATTCCACTCTTAAACATGGTACACCTCTACCCAAAGTATTTTGTTGTCAGTTTTGATAAGTGTTGTACTGTGCTATGGCTACAAGCAGAACTCTGTGGCCATTGGCAAAGCCAGCAGGGAGGATAAGGCTGTATTCCTACTAAAGTCAAAGAAGTTGGTGGCTGTACTGCTAATTATTCACTACATCGTGAGCTGAAAGCACAATTTCAGTAAGGATAATTTGCAATATTTGGAGAAAGGAGCTTGTTTCTTTTGGATGTTTGGGGATACTGGAGGGGGGTCTGTGTAAAGGAAACAATCAACTCCTGTTTTATTTGAGCCTGTGAAGGTATGAAAGTCTAAAGGGTGTTCTGAGGGTAGAAACATCCAGGTGTATGCTATGTGAGAAACTGAAAAGGATTGAGAAAAATTGTGCTTTGCTGAGATGACAACACGCAGTTCACATGAGACACCAATGGATATGACAAATCTTTAAATACCTGAAAGAGTGGGATTCTTTATAGTTGTCCATGCACACATTACACATTCACAAACTTGAAGTCCCTAAATAATATTAAACAAGACAGGAACTTTTCTGATTTCATCATCTAATAGATATAGCCCTCTTTTTAAAGTTATAGCGGGATGCAATTTTATCTATATATTAATATTATTGAATGCTGAAATCAGGGAAGGCACACAGAGGTCCAAGATTTGTTCTTCATTAAGCAATGGTTACATAAGAATATAGTAAGAAACAATTGCTTCGCATGATGGTTTAAAACATAAATTATATAAACAACTTAAGGTTAAATGCACACGTTGTTCCTCTGAATATCCATGGAAACAAATTCCATATTTGAATAGAAATTCTGATAAAAACACTTTAAGGTTGTTGAAGGATTCTGTTTCCATATTTTGTCATTTTCATGGAGAAGTGAACAATAGATTAAAATAAACAAATACTAGTTGATAAAGCTAGAAAGGCTCAGAATGTGACATATATCTAATTTTACATACAATGCTGAGAAGATAGTAATATTAGAGTATGGTTATTAGAATCAAAGACTAAAGGATAAATATAAAAAAAAATCAGAATAGAATTTTCTGATGCTGTACTTTAAAAGCTGAAAGCATGTGAATTTTTAAAACGAAACTCTTGAAAGTAATAGTAATAAACATTGTGAACTTCCATGGTTTGGGATTATCTGTGCAATACTTAGTGTATGCTAACTTTTCTATTTCAATCAAAATGCGACTGATTATGCGTGAAGGTAAATTACTGCAGTTGTCTAAACAAAACAGACGAGTATCTTTCAACTTAAATTACTGTCATTCCAGGAACTATCTCACTTCTTTTGCAGACTGTGAAAACTCTTTTATCATTGTATATATTTAGTAAGTGGACCCTAACTGGAGGAGAAAAAGTTTCCTAGGCCTTTTACACAGTGCATATCTCTTCATAGTAGCATTCTCCTGAGGAATGATCATCATCATAAATCGTTTTCTCTGTTCACCTGTTGGCATTTTTTTCATCAATGTGGGGACTTCTTCATTGGCTGCTGTCTTCCTAACTTTCCACTAGGTGACAGAAGGGAAAAGGGACACCATTTTGGTTTTGGTGGCTGCTAAGCAAAACAGTTGAGCCTTCAAATGACTGCTAAGGCTCTAAATATTGCAATTTAACAATCTAGGGTAAACTCAGTCTTGCAATATCCATTTTTTCAACGGCAATAATAAAACAAAACATGTATTTCTCGGCTAATTGCCATGTCATGTGAAGCCTGCTAGAAGGCTGGTGATACTAAGCAGTAGAGTGCAGAAACAAACTAGAGAAGACAGGATTTCTTTCTCTGTTCTTTACTTTGATAGCAGTGACACCATACCAGGTATCTCTGGAAAATTTAGTCTATTTGTGGTATTACTCTATCTGTTCCTTACAAATGAATGATTCTGTGATAATGTAAGTAAGAGAAAAAAAAACATAGTGAGAGGACCTTATTTATATATCAGGACAGATTGAAAAAATATTTGCCTGGGAAAAGATTTGTGAAGACTTTTATGACGTTTCATAACAGGGTTGGGTTTTTTTAATCATTCATTAAAAAGTCATTGTATCGAATATTTAAACTGGACTGGATTTTTTTTCACCCTGTTTATTGAATATGACTTACCCTTGAAATACCAGAACATTAACCTTGAATAACCAGAACAAGAATAAAATTTCACCAAATTCAATTATAATTTCCAACCTCCTTCAGTAGCAATGAAGATAATTTTTGCATATATCACTGTGCTTCAGACCTCATCTTTGTCATATAATCCAAATATCCTAACCATGAGTTTCATTTTGTTTTCATGGGAATGTATTAACCAATGGAGAGCTAAAGTGCATTGCAATTAAGTCCCCCTTGATAAAAGCATTTGGTGTAATTAGAACACTTCATTGATTGGGAATTGCTTTACAGATCATAGGGTTGTTATTTTTAAAATTTTAATTAGGTAAACCTGCACACAGCATGGCTCTTTCAGTCTGAGATTAGATTCTGTGTTTATGTCAAAATAACTGTACGATGAGCGTGAATAGGAGTCAGGGAGAAGATCTGTAACCTTAACTAAGTGAGGTGAAGTGTTAAATTATTATTTTACTTTATACTATGATCATTTTCCCATTTATTAATATCAGAACCCAGAACTGACACTTTATTTCCTTCATATGAAGCATTAAGTCACAGTAAAAACTGTGTTTAATAATTTAGTGTAGTTGCTAATAAATATGCACATTATTTTTTTTTTTTAATTCTTTGGAGACTCCATTACCTTTTAACAATTCCAAGCCAATCATATTTACAGTGAATCAATAACTCTTTTTCAGCTGGGAAAAATGAATGCACTGTGTGTGTTTTTATCAGTGTATGTGTGATCAATATCTTTATTCATGTGGGTTTTTGTCTGTGGAAATGTGTTTCGATCTGTGAATATAAATCCCCCTCCAGCGTGCTTGTGAAATGTCAATTGATCTTGGAGAAGGAAACTTATGGGTATAAATATCAGTATAATTGATCTATAATGTAGATATGTATCTCCAGCAGTAAGTAATATGGTTGTACTCATGCCAATGCTTGGTGCATGAATATTCTTTTAGTGCAGCATTAAGGAATCAGCAGTTGATTTAGCTAGGTATGTTTACATTTTACAAAGCTATAGATGGAAGTCAAAGCAATATAATTAATTCCTGAACTGTTTTTTGAACACTGAATCATCACTACTGGCTGTAGTAACACCACAGTTATAAATTACCAACACCAAAAAATGTAAAGGCTAAAGAAAATCCTAGATGAGCTATTAAGATCTGTCTTTGTAAGTCAATGATTATAAATATACCTCTTTCACATTACCTTGGTTTCAACATGTCCTGGTTCTAACACAGTTACCTCTTCAGAAATATCCACATAAATAATCCCTGCTAAAGTATTCTCCAGCTATAAATTTTGTATTCAAATAGAGAGTATGGAAGGGTGTTTTGCAATATACTTTCAACACACGTGTATGAAATCATGGAACACCTTCATGTTCTTGCAGTCCTATGAAGTTATAAATCTATGTTCGTTCATTATACATGCCTATTTCCTACAAACTATAAGAGTACTCCTTAACTTTATCTTGAAATCTAGTCAGTTAAACTAGTAAAACTGTTGAAGGTATGTGTGGAAGGAATCATTGTTGTCAGCTGTAGATTAAATGACAGCTGCAAGCTTTTGATCAGTGATTTCAGTGTCAATGTTGCAATAAGCTACTGGGTATTTAATGATAAATTAACTCTTTTATAGTTTAAGGACAGTGGTCCTTCACAGAATTGTTACTCTTTTTGTCTTAGCATCATAGAGTCATTTAGATTGAAAAGGACCCTTAAGATCATTGGGTCCCACCATAAACATAATACTGCCAACTCCACAACTAAACCATGTCCCTAAGTGCTACATCTACACATCTTTTAAATACCTCTGTTAGGCATGATGCTTTCCTGCCTGCCCATGGGAAGCAGTGAATAAATTCCTTGTTTTCCTTTGCTTGCACACACAGCTTTTCCTTTACCTATTAAACTGCCTTTATCTCAACCCATGAGTTTTCTCATTTTTGCCCTTCCGATTCTCTCCCCCATCCCATTGTGGGGGGACTGAGTCAGCAGCTGGTGCTTAGTTGCTGGCCAGGGCTAAACGGCAACACCACACTATTTCTGGCCTTCTTGGCCACCTGGGCACACTGCTGGCTCATATTCAGCCACCCATCAACCAGCACCCCCAAGCCCTTTTCCTCTGGGCAGCTTTCCAGCCACTCTTTTCTCTACCTGTAACGTTGCATGGGGTTGTTGTGACCCAAGTGCAGGATCCAGTACTGAGCCTTGTTGAACCTCATACAGTTGGCCTCAGCCCATTGGTCCAGCCTGTCCAGATCCCTCTGTAGAGCCCTCCTCCCCTCAAGCAGATTGATACTCCTGCCCAGCTTGTGTTGTCTGCAGACTTACTGAGAGAGCACTCGATTCCCTCGTCCAGATCATTGATAAGGATGTTAAACAGAACTGACCCCAATACTGAGCTTGGGAAACACTGGTTGTGACTGGCTGCCAACTGGATTTAATTCCATTCAGCACAATACTTTGGGCCTGGACACAAATATATAAGATATAATCTTCCGATTTGTGGGATAAGTAGTTGGTTTTGTTAGAACAAAACTTATTACTCGTATCTTCTACCAAGAAAGTATGTTTTGTCTGCCCTGCCCTTTCTTTCCAAATTTTTTGGGTCAGGAAGTGCTATGTCATAAGGTGCTTTACAAACTGGTACCTTTAATAAGCTACCAACTTTAATTCTAAATTTAAGTTGCATTAATGTAATAATTATCTTTTTCTTCATTAAAAATACAAATCCTCCCTCCCCCAAACTTTTTCTAGATTTTCCAAGGAATGCAATGAAAATTCAGAGATAGTGGGAGATGAAATCGCATTTCAAGTATTCAGTGTCTCTTTTTCAACTCTCTTATTGTTAGATATTTATTGGTCAGAAGGCCATGAAACCCACCATCTGTTCTTCTACTATCAGACATAAAACATACTTCACAATGCTTACTACAAATATTTTTTCTCTGTCTCCAAACCCAGGATTTTTTCCCATTTTATTCAAAGTATCTGATTTTTTAAAACTTATGTCTAGTAGCTAAAGTGCACATAAAATCCCATCCCACATCCATACCATGTTCAGTTCTCTAACAAAGCTTATTAATATGTAAGTATTTTTAAGTCCTTTAATGATTTAACTCTTTCAGACATCTTTGAATGTGTGACTTGACTTTTTTCTTCACTGTAGGCTCTGAATATATTCACTGTGATTAGGCTTCTGCTTGTTTTTCTTAGTGTTAAAAACTGATGCAATTTGTCTGTTTATCATTAATATTTTAAGGAGCTCATAATCTCTTATTTCAGAATTCATGCCGTCAGTGCACACTTCTTAAATGAAAGAGTATTTTAATCATTTCAGAACAGTTAACTTCCTAGACATTCTTTCACTCAATTAGCAAAAGCATCACATAAATCATAATACAACTTGTGTCTCTTTTACAGTTAACAATGTCTGTTGACTTTTAGTTTATTGTGTTGTAAATCTCCATTTTTCAAAATTCAGTGGTGTTTTCAAGCTCCATCTCTCCCCAGAAAAAAAGTACAAACATCCAAGAGTCTAGCTTTGAAATAAGACTTGGGGACACCTCTAACTCTTTTCTGGAAGAATGAAGGACTCCTTCCCCAAACAGAACATGTCAGCGCATTTAGTAGTTTTTATCTAGAAAGAGCCCAGTGACAAACTTGCTTATTTTTTCTCAAGAATGAGTAGTACTTTCTGAAAGATATATATATATATATGTAAATCTTCAGAAAGTGTAGAGAAAATTAGAAAACATTAACAAATTTTAAGACAACCCAGCACCAGCAATATGTCACTTTGAAAAGAAGGATAAATGGATCTTATAGCATACAATGAGGTGAATTTGGCTGAAAGCAGAAAAAAATCTTTACTTTCACTCTACTCACTCTCACAGCTTTGTCAGGTATGTTATGCAAGCTAAAGCTGATATACTATGTAGCAAAGCATGTGTTTGCTAAGATTTCTTAATGAGGATTAAGTAAGTTAAAACTAAGATTTTCTTTTTCATCTGAATACTACTTGGCAGTACTGACAGTAATCACATGCCTTGTATGCCTCCAGGGAACCCTTCCAGATTTACTATAGAGAGTATGTGGTAAGCAAAGTGTGATGCATTAGACCGATTTCTTTTTTTATATGCATGTTCACTTGTGTGTGTCAATGATTATAATTTTCAGATGGGCAAAAAATTTCTCCTTTAAGAAAATATATAAAAGTATATTTTGCATGTACATCTAGTTATCTGATCTGACTTGTGTTATAAAAATAAATCCAATCTTTTCCACCATCAAGGAACTTGTACCTGGTGTTTTTATATGATGATTCTCTGCAATTTCAGTGTACGTTTACAGATTTGAATTTGTTGTACCTGAAAAGCCATTAATTTGTGACTACTTTATTTTAAGTACTCTCAAGAACTTTCTGCTTTTATTGCTCAAAACAATATAAACTGATCTGTACTGGAAATTCTGGCCATACATCTGAAAGATGAGTTCCCATAGTCTGACCAACCTTCTATTCTAATAATTTTTTTCCCTTTCTCTTTCTGGCTTATTACACTTTATACTATCTTTTGCATCATAGCAATTCAGTAATATATTCAGGTGTATAGCAAATCCTCATCAAAGACCTCATTTTTAATCCATTAACTTCTTTCTCATGGTTTTTCTAACATGAGCGCTGCTGAGTATCTAACTGTTTCTTTCCATCTGGGAAATTTTTCATTCCTTGAATTCAAGCTTAAACTGTAGTGGCTTTATCTCTACACAATACATTTTTTTAAAAGCTCACTTGTTACAGTCTGCATGTGTTCAGGCTTGTGATAAATAGTCTATCACTGGTTAGACTGGCAACACCTCTGCCCATAGGGTTTTTTTCTAATCACTTACATCAATTCTGAAGAAGATAGTTAACTTCAGAGCTCATCGGTTGCCTCATCAGTTATCAGCATCATTAATTAAATGTCTTTTGGGGCTTATCTGTGAAAGATTTTAGTGTCAAAGTTTCTGTTTAGAAAATAAATCCTAGCCTCTGGGTGTGAAATCAAGCCTCATTTGATAATGACAAAGTATCAGCAGAAATTAATTTAGTTTGCAGAGTTGTTAAGACAAATTTAGGAAATAGTTACCAGTATATTCATGTCCGGTGGTTGTTCTAAGGGTTTGGGTATTTGGGGAGTGGGGATGAGGGGAGGGCATGGTGAGGAGAGAATTGGAGGGGATTTTGCAGTGGTATGATTTGTGTGACTTTGGGGTTTTGTGGGTTGTTTTGTACTTTAAGGGAAAAATTTTCTTCTACACTGCCTTAAAAATTTTTTCTTACAGATGAACTTTGCATTATGGCATGGTGATCCACAAGTAGTGACTGTTGGATGAATAATAAATTTTAGTCTATATTTTTACCTATCAGTCATGTCTTAACATAGATATGCTAAAGTACAGATTATTTGTGTATACTTTGTTTTGTTCTCCATATTGAACTATGCATTCAAATGTTTGCTAATCCACCTGATCTTCCATTCAAAATCTAATCCCCAAGTTAATGAACTAGTTCTCCTCTGACAAAATGGTTCTTTCCAACTCTGTCTTTTTAATCAAGCCCAGGTAGTGAGAAAAGAGAAGAGACATAAAGGAGGAAAAGAGAAGGATGTTAGGAAGAGCGTGGTGGGCTGGCATTGGCTGAATGCCAGCTGCCCACCAAGCTGATCTATCACTCCCCTCTTCAGCAGGACATGGAGAGGAGAAAATAAGGTGGAAAAAAACTTGTGAGTGAAGATAAAGGCAGTTTTATAAAGCAAAAGCAAAGGATATGTGCAGAAGCAATGGAAAACAAAATATTTATTCTCTACTTCCCATCATCAGGCAATGTCCAGCCACAGCCTGGGAAGCAGGGCTTCAGTACATGTCGCAGTTGCTCTGGAAGATAAATGTCATAATAAAAAATTCCCTCCCTCCTCCTCCTTTCTTTTAGCTTTTATTGCTGAGCAGATATCATATGGTATGGAATATCCCTTTGGTCAATTTGGGTCAGCTGCCCTGGCTGACCCCTCTCAAGATTTTGCCCACCCCCAGCCTACTGGGTGAGCGGGGGGAATGTTAAGGAGACAGCCTTGATACTGTGGGAACATTGCTCAGCAGTAGCCAAAATACCAGTGTGTTATCAATGCTTTTCTAGCTACCAATACAATACACAGCACTATGAGGGCTGCTATGGGGAAAATTAACTTCATCTCAGCAAGACCCAATACAAAGAGTTATCCCACTTCATGTGGGAGAGCACTAAGGCAGAGTTAATGCTTAGGAGTATATAGAAACCTAAAGATGAATTTGCATGAAAGTGTCACTTTTGTATAGATCTCATATTATGCAATTTTGTAGAACACAATTAAAATGTCTTGATTGTTTTAATGGCCACTGAACACTGAAGAAATTTCAGCCAAGGGTGAGAAAATCATAACATAGAAGTTCACAGCCTCAAACCTTGGTACTGTCTGAAGCTATTGTAGCAGAAACTACTAGGCACTAATATTAATTTCAGGTTCTAGGATTTTGTTCCTGCACAGGAACATCAGAAGAGTCCCAAATCTCTAGAAATAGTGTTGAACAAAATTATTATACAGAGAATATACTTACAACCTTGAAGGTTGTCCTGAATATGCAAGCAGAAGAGGTCCATGATTAAAACTAAGTGTGACAGTCTAGCAGACCCATTCTGATTTTTAATATATTTCTTTAAAGCTCCTCTTATTCACGCTAAGTAAAGAAGCTTCCCGTGTCAACCTCTCTGGCTGGTACAGACTCCATATTTTTGTATATAAATATTTTTGCCTTGTATTTTGGATGTGAGATTGCAAACTTGAGTTGATAGCAATTATTTCAATGGTTTTACCATTTGTATATGCTAGATCCAGTATTTTTGCTGAGGCTTTGAGGCTGACAGCTTGAGACAGGGTGAAAACTGACTTGCATTTTTTGTTGCAACCCTTCAGGAGATCATATGAAAATGATAAACCTCCTTCAACGGTGTCTATAACTCACCACTGAAGCTAGTGTGAAAGTAGTAAATGATGAGGAAAACAGGTACTGGGTAAGAAGCTGACCTAGTGGTGGACATCTCCATAGTAACAAACTTGCCAGAGTTTCTGAAGAAGACTCATTCAATCCCACCCCCAAAAGACTAAAATGTGTTTTAAAAAATCTCTTGCTGATAGTGAAAGCTTGCTGGAATATGGCATTACAGTGAAGTGACTCTAATGCGCAGCAAGAAGTGTATGAGAAGTAAACTATTGTGCTGTGTGTTGTGGGGAAAAAGAAAGAGATTAGAGGTCTTCACCTATGCCCATTTTAACAGTAAGTATGTATATAGTAAGTATACAGTAAGTAAGTACAAATATAAGTAAGTATATAACAATAAGTATATAACGGTAAGTAAGTAAGTATACAGTAAGTATTTTAATCTATTTGAAAGAAGTCAATTTCAATACAAATTTGCATGCAAGAGATCATGTTCACAAGGATTCAAACTGCATTTTTTAGAGGAGGTGTTTGTGGATTGGAATTGATATTTAACTGTGGTAAGGTGCACACATTTTCTGAAACGAACCTGAAACATTTTTTTGTTTGATATATCCTCATAATCTAACATAAAACTGCAAATTGTTGTTGTGAGAATCAGACATGCAAGTGATTTGGCCCCTGAACCAAAAAAAATTAATAAAAGCAACAACATGGAGTCATGTGAGAATAAGGATTAATTTTATGTTTGTCAAAAACTAGAACCTTGGGGATAGGAGGAAGGAAGTGGGAGTTAAATACTTTTTTTTTCCCCCTAGACTTTCTGGTTAAAAAGGTGCTTCACCAGGATCAGAAAAAAGTAGTTGTGAAATTAGTAAAGATTAGTAAGGGATGTTGATTTATATGGTCTTTAGGCATGAAACATACAGATTCAAAGACTTGTTATGAATTGAGAAAAGACAGGAATGGATCCTGGTATGTGTCTCAGGTAACTTCTCAAAGTCACAGAAGCTCATAGGCGACTGGGGATGGGAGGGCTATTTGCTGTGCTATCCCTTTTATAAAAGTTACATGGAAGGTATCAAACTTATTTAATGCAAACAAACATTAAGATAACTGTTTCTTTTAGGGAAATATGTGAATTGGGGTGAGGGGATGGTATACATATAAAATGTTTTCCTTTCCTTCAGTTTAGTCATAATTCACCATTTTGACACAATTCATTAGATAGTCTGTTCCAACCATACCTACAACTTTTACAAAAAAAAAGCTACTTCAGGAAAAATATTGTCCAGCTTTATTCAGATTTTAATTAAAAAAATAAAGCATATAATCTCTGTGCACAGGATCACTCTACTATTTTCAGCAATGCAAGTAACACACAGCCTAATGTTATTGCAGCTTCTGTTTCTCAGTGTAAAATTTCTGTAGGACTCCTTTTCATACCAACCTTGCAAAGGGTTTTTTTTTCCAGAGGGAAGTGGAGCAAGTCAAATGACAGAAAAGAACAGTCTTAGCTTTCACAAAACAGAAGTGTCCATTTTTGTACTGGACTCGTGCCCAGGGTCTGGCAGGGGGGCTGCGGGGTGGCCCCTGTGAGGAGGGGCGGGGGCTGCCCCGTGCCGGACACAGCCGGTTCCAGCCGGCTCCAACGGCCCCACCGCAGGGCAGGGCTGGGCCCGCAGCCACCATGGCGGCGCCTCCGGGAGGGCCTGGGGCAGGGAGGGCAGAAAACACTGGACAAAGAGAGAGGAATGGGGGGGGGGGGGGGGGGGGGAAGTGTGAGAAACAGCCCTGCGAGCCCTGAGGGGAGGAGAGGAGGAGGAGGTACTCCATGCATCCAAGCAGGGATCCCCTGCAGCCCCCGCAGAGACCACGCTGGAGCAGGTTTATCCTGAAGGACTGCAGCACATGGGAAGGACCCACACTGGAGCAGGGGAAAAGTACAAGAAGTGGCTGGAAGGAACTGTCATGGACTGACCACATTCCCCATCCCCCTCCAGGGCTTGGAGGGGAGGAGATAGAGGAGTCAGGAATGAACAAGTGAAGTTGAGCCCGGGAAGAGGAAGGGTGCAGTTATTTTTATTTTTATTTGGCAATAAATTAAATTTCCCTAGTTCAAGCCTATTTTACCTGTAGTGGTTACCTCCTTGTGTAGTGGTTATCTGTAGTGTAAGTTATCTCCCTGTTTTTATCTCAGCCCACAGGCTTTTTCATCTTATTTTCTCCCTCTGTCCTGTTTGAGGAGGGGGAGCGAGAGAGCAGCTGGGTGGGAGCCAGCCAGCCCACATTAGCCCACCACAGAGGCTGGTTGGTCTCTCAGTTTGGGTGGTGTTTTCTCTGAGGTTTCCTAGCAGGGAAAAAATTAAATACATTTATGAATAGATTATGTAACAGTATGACATTATGAGTATCACTTTTTGTTTCATAAAATATAGAGGCTTTTGGCCAGGTGTTGTGTTGTTGACTTGTAGTGCCCACTAATCCTTGCAGTTAAAGAGTAGGCAAATGCTGGCAGTCTAGGATGCTGGTAGGAAGAAATCAGAATAAGAAAGGATGTCAGCACTGTGATGTTTGGAGTGCCATCTGTAATCTTTCTGACTAACCGGACATTATAAAGACATGTCTTCATTAGAAACATGTCACTGTGTCATTGTCAATAAAAGCAATTTCAAAAAAATCCCCATGTATAATTTGAAGGTACATAGTGAAAAATTTTAGAAAAAAACCTTTATGTTTTCAAATGCTAACCTACTTTTATTTAAATTCTCACAAAAATATGGCTTTATAACTTCATTGCTATGTGAAAATGAAATAAGCATTTAATATTTTCGACTCAACTAGGACTAAAGTGAAAACATTTTTAGTTAAATTATTTCACTTCTTTACTATAGGAAATTGAAAAAAAACCAAGGAATTTAAATAACTGATTGGTAAACAATTTTGTTGTGTTTAGTTACAACAAATCTGCTTTAGTTCTGATGAATTCTGCATGGAAGATATGTTTCAAAACTTATTGTTAAAGGAAATTAATTCCCAGGTTTGACCTGCCTTTATAAGAATGTAACTCCTGTTTCCTCCTCCCTCTGCTCCCCTTCTCACTCTCAAAGTCTGGACCCAAGTCTCTTTTCTGTTTTTCAATAGATATTTAATTAAAGAGATGTTACTTCTGTCCTAGTGTTCTTCAGAAGTTTTCTGATAAACCAAAAAGAATACATAGAGTAAGCTGAGTGATTGCAATGTGATTCTTCTTGAAGCTACTGCTTTCATCATGAATGTCACTCTGCAAAATTGCTGCAATCATACAGAACCCTCTTGAAAAGGTAATATGAAAAGTTCTTCATGTTAGCGACTAGAGAAGAAGAAAACTCAAAAACCCAAAGTCATCCAAAAATTGCAAAGTTCAAAAAAATACTATGCAAAGAAGTCAAAAGGTTAAGTTCAACAATTTCATATTGACTTCATTTGATTGCCCCTTTGACCTGGAACATGAGTATAATATCTCTAAGGACTTAGATATTACTACCTCTGTTTGCATTGGATGCTTTGAAAAATCCTGACAAAAGGTTATAGCAATAGTGGCCTAGAAATAAGTAGCTTTTAAAAAACCCCATGGTATGTATTTATTTGTTAAATCAGTGGGAAAAATATCACATTTCTTGTGAGACTCTAAAAGTATTGAAAGAAACCACTCAAATAAAAGTCTTAAATGCCTTTTGCTCCTGTCATGTCATGAACAAGGAGGCAGGAAAGACTTATCTGTTGCTTTTTGAGACCACAGTATACTAAATCAGGTTCTTTTTTAATATCTTGTTTCTTCTCTTATGTTATGCTTTTCTCTCTACAAAACATGAGGGGTGTTTGTAGTAGGAGGAAACTCTTGCTAGGTTCACAAGGATCATCCAATAAGCCTGTTGGCTTTGAAAGAGGTTTTATTACATGCCAGAGCTTACATCTGATTTTAGCTACTTTGGAGCTGTGGAACAGGGGTTTTTTTGAGGAAAGAACTGACAAACTGATTACGTTCTCTATTTCTACAAGCTTATGGGCCCTCAGTCTATTTTTCTGCCTCCTTTTTTTTCAGAGTAGAAGTGACACATAAAATCATGAAGGGTTTTTCTGTGGTTTTGTTGGCAGGGGAAACAGAGAGAGAGAAAAGAGTGTTAAAGTATGCCCAAAGAACTGCAAAAAAGAACATAGAAAATTTTGATTTTCTAGACTTTGCCTGTAAACCCTTGCATTACATTGCATTTAACTATTCCCTCTAATATCTAGACATACAAACAAATGCAGATAGAGAAAAAGAAAAAAACAATTTATTCCCCTTCTCACAACATTACTGATCTAATCAGCAGCTGTTTCACATATGAGTGTGTTTCACACAACTCAAACATTTCATACTCCGTAGTCAGCTCTGAACTGGTTACTGCTATTGGGAAAATAATTTTAGGATTTAACAGTTCTGTGAAAAATCCAGTTCAGTGCTAAGTCACAATAAAAAAGTCACAATTTTTAGACTTATGAGGCAAAGATAAGAAAACAAAAAATATACTGTGTTACTGTATTAATTCTCTGTGGGAAAATCTAACCAGATCAGGATTTCCTAGGCTGGCAAAGTGATGCCTGAGAGGGTGAGGACTTAATAATCATGAACTGATAGGATGAATGAGGAACACCCACTGTTTCTTCCCATACAAGAAATGAGAAAAAAGAAACTAGCGACTGACAGACCCAAGCAGATGTTGAGTTGCTTTGCTCTGTGTAGCAAAGATGAGCAACTTGGAGCCAGAGTATAGTAGGCGTGGACTGAAAAAAGCTGGTGGTCAAATTTATAGAAGAAAAGTCATAGAATCATAGAATCACCTCGGTTGGAAAAGACCTTTAAGATCATCGAGTCCAACCGTTAACCTAGCACTGCCATCCCACCACTAAACCATGTCCTTAAGCACCTCATCTATCCTTCTTTTGAATACCTCCAGGGATGAGGACTCCACCACCTCCCTGGGCAGCCCATTCCAGAGCCTGACAACCCTCTTGGTGAAGAAGTTTTTCCTAATGTCTAGCCTAAACCTGCCCTGGCGCAGCTTCAAGCCATTCCCCCTCGCCCTATCATCTGTTACCAGGGAGAAGAGGCCGACCCCCACAAGTCCAACATGTCTACTAAACAGGAGTCCAGAAACAGGCCTTATGTTTCTCTAAGCTTGCTCCATTCTCCTTATACCTTTGAGGCACCCACTGATGGTCTCTGTCCCCATCCCAAAGACAGCGAGCCCTTGCCTGACTCAGTTCGTCTGTTCATGCATCTGTAGCAAGAAACTGCTCCAAGGTCCTGTAGTTTTGTCATTATTCTAGGGGAAGGTTATCCCTGCTTTTCTAGATGTATAAGAATTTCAGTTTTACCTTTTATGTCTTTAGGCCTATTTTACATATGTACTTAGGCCTTTTGCAGACAAAGGCTTTGAAATGTGATGCTAAAGCATCAAGAAAGAAAAATACATAGACATTTGAATGCTTGGAGATTTTTGTTTCTTTGAAGATCTCGAGATTTCTTACTGCTTATTGGAAATATTCAGAAAGGCTAATGTAGTCCTATAGAGCAGCTGAGCACTGCTCACATTTGGGATTTGATTAGTATATCTGCACTCTCATGAAAACTAATGGGGTGTGTATATATATAAATACCTCATGCAAGATGTCTGCCTACAGTAGGTAATGTGAATTGCCCTGTAAAAAGCTCTGTACAGAGCCCCTTATAACTTCTCATCAGAATTAATATTCTTCTTTTTCTAAATGGGAGCTCAGGGTTGGGAGCTTCCTATCCCCATGTTTGTGAGGCATCTTACAGCTACCTGTAAGACTGTTACAGGATGCAGGCTGATGCTATATATGTTCCCTTGACCTTAGATCGATGCTGAAAATAAAATGCAGAGCATGCAATCAAGACTGTCCTGTTAGACTGTCCTGATTGCTACAAAAGCAACAAGACCCAGGCTTTGGAGTGCAGACTGCATGAGCCCCAGGCTCTTAGAGATCACAGCTAGTGCAGAAAGAGCAAGAACATGAGTAAGAGCAATGGGGTATTGCTCTTGAAAGACTGTGATTATTATCTGGTGCAGAGGAGTAGCCAGCAGGATGCCAGTGATAAAAGGGCTGGCAGTAGTGTTATGACAAAGACTTGTGGATGTCATGGGGGTGATCAAACAAGAGACAGCTGTGCTGGTAAGATTGTGGGTATTGTTCACAGGATATGAAAGAAAACACACAATTACAAACAAGGTAATTAATTAGTACAGCTAAGCAATTTTTTGGGGGGGTTGTGCAAGAGTAAGCAAATGGTTTTAGCATTCAAAGACCATGACTGTTTTTGAGGTGTAGGAGGTACAATGGTGGTGATATAAGGGCTTATATAGTATATAAACTATATACATTATGTATCATATAAACCAAAATGGTGCCCCCCGTGTATGTAGAGGAAGGATCTTCCTGGTCTGATGTACTTCTGGGTAAATGTGGGCAGGGGGTGGTGGTGGTGGGCAGAAGGGGAGGAGAGGTCAGACAGTCACATCAGATCATGTGACTGGAAAAAGGGGAGTCACTTCCAGGGCAAATGGCCCTTGAGGCTACTGGGAGGGGGCAGAATTTTTGCCAGAATCTGAGGAGTGGGGCACCAGTCACTTCTTATCTGGTAGATCAGTGGTACCTATACAACTAACACTTCCCAGGCAAGGGTGTAAAAGAGACGGTGGTCTACCTAGAAGAGCTGCTACAGCTACCTCTTGTTGGGGGTTGGAACTGAGGTGAGTGAAGTTACAACAGATCACATCAAAAGCTGTCATCTGAATACTCATGGGTGAACCGGCTTCTGTTTTAACAAAATACTTGTTTTCTATATTAATTGATATATCACATAGTTTTGTAGATTTACTCTTTTGCAGTTATTGGGGTGTAAGGAGCAATGTGGTCATGACAGGTGTATGCTATTTTTTGTTTGAACTTTGAAGGTAATAGTTCAATAGTCGTAAATCTTCACTGAGTGAATATCAATAAAGATATTTGATGGTTAAGGAATGTTTCATGAACACATATGCCATTGTGGAGATGAGAATTCATTTCTAGTGATCAGTACAAAGACCTTTACCACCTTGAACTTTGATTTTAACCATGTAGGCTAGTGTCGCTTAGGGGTTTCAGTAACTGCTGCCCTAAAGCAGGAATAATGTAAGAAAGTGAAAAAGAACAAGATGAACTTATGTATTTCCTTCAGTAAAAATGTCTTGGCTCTTACTTTGTTTTTCATGAAGACAACAAAAGAGGAATACTTTGATGTTCTTTGGAAAGAAGAATTAGGTGGGGATGTGAGAAAAGTTGCAAGATGCAGAAAGATCAGTTACAAAGAATGCAGAACAGCAGAGGAGTAAGTCAGACATGCCTTCCTATAAGCAGTATTTTGATATATGCAGACACTAATATGTAATGGTTGGGTTTCTTGTTTTGTTTTTGTTTGGGTTTTTTTTTCCGTGATTGAAGGTGTATATTCTTTCTTTGTAAAAAGGCAATGTGTATTTGGTGCCCCAAGAAGTAACATATAGAAGCGTGTAACTAACAGTTTGTCCTTAGTTAAATGACTGGCAGGCTGATGCAGTAAGATACATGCATCCACCACTTGTTTGTCTGCTGTGGATACTTAGTGGCATGGCCTGCTGCAGTAGGTTTAGATTTGTGAGGATTAGGACCAAGATTTTGTCAAGACAAGATTTACTTCTGAATTTGATTGCACCACAGAAATGTATAGCTTTGTAATAGTATCATGCTAGATTTTGCATAGGAGAAAAGGAGCCAAGCTATTATTTCAGTTTAACTCTGCCAGAGTTTTTGCTTCTCAAATGTAAAAAATGATCTGGGTGGTAGGTTGGGTCTACTGTAACTAAATTTTACATCATTGGGAGAAAAACTGGCGTGTGTGTGTTTGAATAAGGATGACAAGTTTAAGTATTTGAAATAAAAGGTTGTTAACCAAGGTGCAGTAAGGTAGCCTTTGCCTCCATTTCTTTTAATGTTAAAGCCATTGAGTATGGCATATGCATAACAATATGCATACCAACAATGTTCTACTGGCATTATTGTATCATGCAAAATACAGATGATAGGATAGTATGAGGACTTTAAAGGTTATTATGCATATTGTGCAAACCATCTCGGGAGATTTGGGAAAGCCGAGTGGTGAACAAGTGCTCTAATGAGAAATCTTTTGTCGTGTCACAATACCAGTCTTGCAAATCTGTTTGTCTGCATGTCAAGACCTTTATAGAAATGAAAGAAGAGAGCTCAGGATAGTCTCTTGCCTTTCACTAGGTCATTTGCACAAAGATACTTCTCAATAACATGAAAATTTTCTGTCGGCGTGTTACTTCTGAGGGTCTCAAATATTCTCTCTTACTGCTAGGAATTAATAAACAAGTTCACATTTTTTTGAATAAATTGCCATTTCCAATTTGGCAGCTGGTTTCCTAGGTTTACTTATTTTTATAAGCAACTTTTGCACAAAGGATATTACACAGCTTTTGGGGGGTTTTGTTTGTTTATTTGGGGTTTTTGTAGTGATGTTAGTGCTTAGCTCTGCACTTTGTCTTCTGAAGGCTTGTCAGTATCTCAGGTGCTATTAACAGCCAGCCATCCCTGAACTTTCTTCTCTCTTTAACAAAGTGTTTGTATTCCTTTATCGGAAAAATTCTGATGGTTTCATAGATGCCCAAAACCTCTGGCAATGTACTGACCATCAGATAAGGTCAAATAAGTACTAAGGGGAAACTTCAATAGTATGTCTTAACTTTTGTCAGAACACATCCTTACTGACAGAAACTAAATGCAGGAAAAATAAAGGGAGGTGAAGCTAGTCTATGAGAAGTGAAATCTTATAAAAATATCGGTGGAAGAACCTTTATTCTTAACATGTATTCACATCAAAACCCAACTTACTTTCTTTTAAGATGTTAGTATTGACAAGGCTCTATCTTCCCCCTGTGTAGCTATTCCTTCTCCTAATACATGGAACTACACTCCTAGAGTCCCTCATAAACTCTGTAGGGGAATATAAGTTTTCAGATGTAGATCTGTGATCAGAATTTTCCATTAATATCCTAAACAGCTTCATGCAGCTTTTGAGGGTTTTTTGGATTACGTTCTGAGGCAACTCACCCTCTGTACATGTGCTATTAGGAGGAATCTGCATGATGAGGGTTTGGGGGTTGTCTCCACAGGGTGGAACCAAAATGCTACTAATAATTGGAGTGTTGCTAATGGGATTGATATTATGAGGCTGCCAATGTCCTTTATGGAATTTTGCCAGTAAATGCAGCAAGAAGAGGCAAAGAGAGAGAGATAAAGATATGTAATTTTTAAAAGCATAATTTAAAGTCCCTATATATTATGATAATTATCTTTTTTTTTATTTTAAGTCAATCATGACCACTATCAGGATGTCTTTTATTGTTAAGGGAAAATACGATTAGAATAACATATCTTCTTCCACAGATATGGAAAAATACATGCAATATAGAAAAACACGTTCAGTTTCTAATGGGATGAGTGGAAACAGTTCTGAAATTAGATGGCAGTGCTCTTTTGCTCCAGAACAGCTTAAGCACGTTTCACAGTGAAGGTCATAAAAGTATATTGACATATTGTGAAAGCCTATTAACGTAAGCCAAGACAAATAGTACTAACTGTAGCTGATGATAAAATATATAGGAAAATCTTGTGGTCTATCCTTATAAACAGTATTTTTTTGTAAAACAGGTGCATTCTGAGCTCATGCAAACCAGTGTGTGACTGACTAAACCCATAGGGGTGGAACGTGACCTGCTGAATAAACCCCTATAATGGAAGAAGTCTCAGAGGAGATGGGCAAGGGATGCCCATGAAGCTCAGAGAATAATGCAGGGTGTGACTGACCACTGCTGTTGCAAAGAAACTGACTTTGTCTTACCACAAAGGGGACCAGAGTATGGCCTTTGTCTGAGATAAATGGTTATCAACAGTTGAGCTATCAGCTGGTGGTGTACCTGTAGGGGTAGAGACAACTGCTTGAATTTTTAGAAATAAAAGAATGACAATTTATGGCTCTTGGGTTTTATTAAAGCAAACCCATATGCTTCCTGCAGTAATGTGATCAGAGGGATAACTGACAAAGTACAGTTTTACAAGGCCTGTCTCATCTTCCTGCCTGCAATATGGTTCATATGAATTAAGGTACATCTTTGCCTTTTCACTTATTAATATACATGACGTTTTGCAATTTATTAGATGATTTACATTCAAGTTTTGCAGCTCAAGATCACTTTAAAAAGGAAGGATTATAGTCTATATTTGAAAGATGTGAGGTTTTCGCTACATGCATTGTTATACATAATGTTCAGTTAGCTACAATGCTGAGCAAAATGCTTTTGGAGCTTCCTGTTGCTGCAGGGTCCCCTATAAGAATATGCCTGCCAGCAAATATTGAATTTGTCCAGTACTGTTATGTCAATAGCACTTTTACAAGCAACTGCACACAACACATATGGATTTTCTATGCCTGTGAAAATGTTCATATGTGTGCATTCATATAGATATTAATTTACATATTTTACATATATATTCGTGAAATTTCATATAGAGCTCCATCTTATGATTTCTAGATTTCTACAATCTCACCTAAAAGAAAATAAATATGATGTAGCGAAGGGAAATGATTCTATTAGTACTAAAGAATTTCCAGTTATAAATGCCTTGCAAAATATTTCACATTTGCTGTACAAGATTCTCCTTGTGGAAGGAGTTAAGGGAAGTGATGATACAGAAGTGATGGGAAGTTGTACGGTTTTCCCTGTTACATGTTGTTCCTGTATAACAAACAAGTGGAATTATGCTCCAGCTAGAAAAGTTGTAAGTGTTTTTAAGTGTTTTTAGACTGAAAAAAGTTCTCCTATATAGGTCTTCCTATAAAAAGAACTGGACTTGCTATTTTATTGCATAGTTGTTCATTTTGAAGTTTATATAGTCTCCACAGAATAGGCAATAGTAGTAAAAACAACCAAATAACACTCCCTGCCGTTTCTTGTTAGAAAATTAAGCAGCTGTAATTCTGAACATGAAGTGGGAATAATGTGACCATTTTGCAGATGTTTCATGACCTTAATCACATTAACTGAGTCAGTTCTTTTTCCCTAGTATGAGATGATGGTAATGGATGGCTCCATAAAACTTTCAGGGACAGGTACAAGAAGGTGATTTGGGGCAGGAAAAATATTTTCCCTCATCCTGGCAATGTCAAAAGCAAGACATGAGTAGCAGAGAAGTTGAGGATAATGGGTAACTATTTTACTGGTCCATAGAATCTTGGTTTCTGTGGCATTTGAAGGATGCTAGAAACTACAGGGGTTTAATGACCTTAGGGAACTTTCCATGGCCATTAAATCAGAGAAATCACATGGGGAGGGAATGACTTCAGTGCTGCTGATGGAAATTTTTATAGGCACCTTGCTGTTTCCCATGATGGGGAAAGATGGTATAAACTAATGACAGGCAAAAGGTCAAATACTTCAGAGTGCATAGGCACCCAACTGATCAGATGTTGGAAGTTTACCCAAGCTTTTTGGAATATTTTTGGTTTTGCAAAATTGTTTTACTATCATAAACAGTAGCATTTTTTTTTTGTTTTCCTTTTTTTTTTTTTTTTTTTTAAGATGTGTCTGTTATTTACCTATCAAAAGTGTATTATTTAATGCTATTGCAATATTTTCAATTCAAATTCCAGCCTGAGTTCAGAAATATAAAATTTATTAGAAATAATAAATTCTTTTTTTACCATGAATATGTTTTTGGGGGATTTTTCTTAGAATTCTGGTCATATACTGCAGGATAGTAACACTTCTAATACCCACAAACTGCGCTCACTGTTCTTAGAACATCTGAAATCACTGCAGTTTAAACAGAGTTTGTTTCCTTTGAATTTCATACTTATCCTGTGTGAGTTGAATTACCTGTTGTAAAATAGAGACAAGCTGACACTATTGCACCAGAATCAATTTCTAGCTTGAATAATTAAGTAGGTTATAGTATATCCTTGCTTAATGGCCTGATCTTCAGAACTATTTTGTACATCCATAAACCCACTGTAATAAATAAAGCCCATGCAGTCAATGTGTGAAATCTGAGCTTCACTCTGGAAAAAATTGGCTAACTTCAGTAAGATCATATTTTCATCCAAAAGGATTATTTGCAAGACCTTAGTGTACTTAATACTTAATGAACTTACAGTAGAGAAATACAGGATTTGCTGTAGTGCTTCTACAAGGAGATGATCATGTTGTTTCCTTGCTGAAAAATGTGTTTTAGAACTCTTCCTGTGAGGTAGTGTTTTTTTGCAAATACACATTATTTATACTTACAGAACTTACAGAAAGTGGGTATCTGGGGCCAAAATTATTACAAATAATATTTGTAACAAATACTCTTATTTTAACTTGAGAGATACCTACAGTGAGAAAGTAGGATTACTTGAGAACAGTTTAGCAGTCTAACATGAATACCTTGGAACCGTTACTGTCCAAGAGTGGATAAAATCACAAAAGTAGTCATGTAAACAAGCTAAAACTATGCTGCATTTTTGTCCCTATGGGGAATAAATGCCACTAGTAACAAATACTTCGTTTGGCTAAAAAACAAATCTTGTATTCATTATGCAAATGTACATGTTCCAGAAGGTCATGGTGATGGGGAAGATGAATGTGGATAAATGTGAAACTCCACAGGAAAGAAGGAAACAAAATTCCAGTTTCAAACAATTAAAGGTATGTTAAAACAACACATAGAAACTGTTGTCTAGTGGCAATATGAAATAGTAGGTATTAGTTTTAGAAAGTCTAAAAGGATTTTAAAACTCTAATACACATCAACCCCCCCAAATGCCCAACACACTGAAGCTAGTAAGTTATCTTTCCCAGAGAAAATTACACTTCAGATCTCATAGAGGCGTGATTATTATGAGGTTTTCTACTTCTGGCTGTCAAAATTTGCTCATCTTTGTCATCAGGTGGATACCAGAAATGTTTTTTATATTATTCAGGAAAATTCTGTTACATTTAAAAGAGATAAATCCCCTGGTTTAAGATCAGAACTTTAAGAAATTCAGAGCACTACTTCCATGTATAACAAAATTCTTAAAATGGTTAGTTTACAACAAAGAACGAACTACCCCATGCACCAGTATATGCTGCGGACTGACTGGCTGAAAAGCAGCTTTGCAGGAAAGGAGCTGGAATTCCTGGTGGGCACAAGGTTGAAAATGAGCCAGAAATGTGCCCTTGCTGCAAAGAAGGCTAATGGTGTCCTGGGCTGCATTAGGAGGAGTGTTGCCAGCAGGTGAAGGGAGGTGATCCTTCCCCTCTGCTCTGCACTGGTGAGGTCACACCTGGAGTGCAGTGTCCACTGCTGGGCTCCCCAGTACACAGCAAATATGGACTTACTGGAAAGGGTCCAGTGACGGGCCACTGAGATGATGAAAGGACTGCAGTATCTCACCGATGAGGAAAGGCTGAGAGAGCTGGAACCATTTAGCCTAGAGAAGGGAATACTTGCAGGGGATCTTATCAATGTATATGAACACCTGAAGGGAGGATGCAGAAAGGATGGAACCAGGCTCTTTTCAGTGGTGCCCAGTGACAGGACAAGAGGCAGTGGGCACCAACAGAAAAACAGGAGGTTCACTCTAAACATCAGGAAACACTTTTTTACTGTGAGGGTGACTGAGCACTGGGACAGGTTACCCAGGGAACTTGTGGAGTCTCGATCCTTGGAAATATTCAAAAGCCATCTGAACATTGTATTGGACAACTCTAGGCACTAAGTTGGCCCTGCTTGAGCAGGGTGCTTGGACCAGAGGACCTTCAGAGGTCCCTTCCAACCTCAACCATTCTATGTCTATTGTATGTCTAACCAGAAATAAAATGTGACATAGCTGTAGTTTCAATGCTGAGCTGTCTAACAGCTTTTAAAAGGTGAGTAGTAGAGTGGTGTGTAGTAATGCACATGGAGCTTTATTAAAGTTAATTTATTTCTGCTGTACCTTCAGAGTTAGTAGCATGGTAGCACTTGGAAAAGAGAATAATAAAAGCAGAGAAATTTAGCAAAAAATTGCATCTAAATACTCAAATATGGAAAAAAGAGGGGTTTTTATTACATCCTATAAGACAAGGTAGCCATCAATTGAGTTTTACTCATCCTTCGTGGAAATCAAAGTGAGCCCTGAAGATAAAATTAAATATTTAAACCTTAGAAAAACTATATTCAAACACTAAAGTGTGAAGTAAGGCAGAAATTCTGACAGAAGAATAGAAGACAATAGGATATCCTACGGATTCTCAGAGGAATAGTAGCTTGCTTCCATACTCAGTGTGTTTATGCCAAAGTGTTTCTCTATGTCATTCTGTTGGTCACATTTAGTTCCTTGCGTCTTCTCTCTTCACAGAACTTGGTTCACCCAAGTAAGGAGTCGGGAAATCAGATTAGCACAGAGGAAAACTGAGCTGTATTCCTAAGAAGAGATTCGGAAGAGTATGAGAAACATGTTCCTTAGCATTTAAAAAAGTAACAAATTAAATAGGCCTCTAACTTAATCTGCATTTTTAAAAAAGTTTTATATACTTAATAAACAGTGTCAGGGACCAACATGTTTGACTTGCAGTCAATGATTTATGGCATCACTTCAGAAAGAATATGTATGTAAAATTTGTTTTGTTAGCAATTTAAAACTGAGATTGCCAGAAATGGATTTGGTATTCCTGGAATGAGTTTTAATCCTTTCTGTGCTTTCTTTTCAATAAGTACTTCTTCATTTAGCACTGCCATTCATTTTATTCAGATAAGCTCATCTTTGGTTTAGTTACAAATTGAGCAGAAATACCCATTGTCTTTGGTAAGAACGGATATTCTAGATAAGACTGCAGCACTGAATGAATCAGCAACATTTCAGTACATTGATAAAATAATATCAAAATAGAAAATCTTTTGTTAATAAAGGTATTTATACAGTTCCACAGGTTCTCTTGGCTAGTCTATTTCATAGTGTGGTTTCCTACTTTCTATTAGGCAGCTAGACTTGAAAGTATGTTGAGAATGTTTCTGCTTAAAGCAAGCCTAACCTGAGCGACTTCTCTGCAATCATTTACATTCACCCTATGTTATATGGCATTTTGCATGCTAATTTTAACTGTGGATATGTGAGAAAAGTGAGTTGCCTATATATAACAATTGGCAGCCTCTCACTGTCAATACATTTCTGTCACAGGGGCCAACAGCTCTCCTTGGATACCCTTGCAGAGATAGCAGTGTGTGCATGCAGAGGAATAATTTGATCCTCTCTATCAGTTCTGGTATCAATTTTTGCTATGAGTGGTACAGGGGTGTCATGGTAGGATCCCAAATTTATTTTCTAGCTCATGCATGATTAGCAGTGGTAGACTGCATGTCAAGTGTGCTGAAAGTGCAGTCATTACTTGCATCGATCATATTTTAAACAGAAGGAATCTAATTTGATTTTCAGGTCCCAGTTTGACTTTTCAAGGCTGATGGCTGAGCCAGGAGGAAGAGGGAACCTTTTGGGTTGTTAGCTTAGAAAATAAACTTAAAAGGGGAAGGGACAAACATCACCTGCTTTCTAAGACTTTTTTATTATTATTATTTTTAAATAATAATGTAATAAGAAGACTGCATGTTTCAACTTAATTTGCAGATGGGTTTAAATTTGCCTATAAAATGTCTGGTCTGAATCTCATTGCGTAATAAAACCTAATAATCATTTGTGTCTGGTTCTGTCCTTAGTAATTGTGAAACTCTGTGTGGTCTCTTAGACCTATTTGCTTTTTTGTATTAGCTGTTTAGTTTTATGAATTACAGCAGCATCATATTACAGCAGGTCCTACTGTGCTAGATAGCATACAAACGCAAAGCAAGGGACAATGCCCTCCCCAAGACCTTACAATTTAAATAGATTAAAAGATTAATAGGAGCACACAGATGTGAAGTGTCTTGCACAAGGTTATTCATCAGGCCAATAGCAAAACCAGAATTAAACTGGTCCCTGTGTCCCAATCTAGCACCCTGTTGATTGCACCACAGTGCCTCTGGAAGTTAATTTGAAGTAATATTTTCAATTTATGCATGCAAATTGCTTTAAAGCCTAATTGTCATAGTCTAAAAGGCAGCTTGGTGAGAATAAAACCCCCTTGATGAGGGAAATTGAGTCATACCTAAGGCAAGGCTTACTTTTTTTCTTTTTATCATCATTCATCATACTTTGACAAGAGGATGCTTTGAATACAGTAGACAGCCTTTAAAGTCAACCCTTCATGGCACAAGAGAAGGAAAGAGGAGTTTCTATTCCCAAGTTACCTGTTCAGTTATGAAATTTTAGTCCAGGAAGTTTTATTGCTGCTTGAGTAACATCAGTCTCACTGGGTCACCAGGAAAAGCCCACTTCCAGATGGGAGTATCAAGGACACTGTGCCCTGCTGCTGTGGTCCTATACCCTGTGGGGGGCTGTGCAAGTTTTCTGAGGAAGAAAAGACCTAATCACCAAAGAGAGGGGCAGTCTTATGAAGAAGTTTTCCAACAGGAAGTATTTCATAAATGTTGAGTCTCGTGATTGTTCAGCTAAGATCTTGGTCAGGAACATTTCAAATTAAAATTTAGGCCTAACTCAAGTTAAGTCTCAACATAGGCAATATGCTAATCTCATACAGCACTGGACACGTTTTTTTAACGTACTTGAGTAATAAAAAAAGCAGATCCCCAAACCTACATTTTGTCTCTGTGTCTGTGGAACCTATTTTTGTTTCTTTCTGTTGGACTATTACAAGAACACATTACAATCAAGCAAATATTGCATGAATCATGCAGACTGTGGTTTGCTACTGATTGACTATGTGCATTATAAGACATAATGTTCAGATTTTCTCTGCTTCTGTAAGCCATAAAAGTAACTGTAATCTGTTCTTCACAGATGAAGACAATTGTAAGAACTTATTTAAAGCATTCTTATCAGGAACATGCTCTCTTCCTACCTTTCTAACTCAGTGGAAGCTTGAAGTTTAGATTTGGAATTTGAAAATTTTAGCCACTGTCTGTGAGTGATAATTGATTTTTTCTTGTGGAAAAAACTCGGCTATTTTGCATGTCTTTACAGTGCACACACTGCTTAATTTTTGCAATTGTTCTAGTTAACTGTTTCATCACCTTTCCCCAAGTGTAAGGATTGTATACCACAGCCTCTCAGCAAACTGTGAAGAAAACAAGATTTACTTTTTCCTTTGTTTGAGCACAGAATCAAACAAGACACATGTTGCATTCTCTTTAGCTAGAGAGGGTAGTGATAGCAAAACTGAAGGAAATGCTCTAAATAAAACCATGTTCTTTAAAAAGATTCAGTATTATATGTCCAATACTGTATAACTAGTTTGAATGGGATATCCAAGCTATGTAATGATGAATATTTTTGAAGCATTTGAGGTATTCTATAAAGACTTTCCATTACCTGTTTTTTTTCTGAGAAAATTTTGATAATTTCAACTTTGAAGAGCTGTAACAGGAAAATAAAATAGAAGGAACATCTTTAACCATCTGAGCAATAGAAAGAGGCATTGACCAAATCAAGAAAAATGGACATTTAAAAATTATTAAATAGTTTGTACTACCTTCAGACCAAGAACTATTTTCATAAATTAGTCGACACATTTTTGACTAATAAATGCCTCACTCTTTGTATTCTAGCTACTCTCAATGGTTAGGAGCCTTCCTGACTAAAATGCTGTACACATTTGCCAAAATGTAGTTCTGTATTAGAAATTCTGATGGTGGAAGACAATATGCAATCCCATGGAAATCTAGAAAAAGTGGTGTAATTGAATAGCATACATAAGATATACATATATAAAAGGTTATCAGTATCAATATATTTAATCAAGTTGGTAAGAAGACTTACATGAATAGTTCAGATACCTTTGCAAGTTAATATTTAATAGGCACCGATAGGCTGATCTTTGTGATAGAGTAATTTTATGAGACCTATTAAAAATAGTGACTTTACATTTGTGTGCTGCCACTGTGCTTTATGGCATGCTATGTAAAGGCATGCCACTTATGAGAAAGGGCTACAATTGCAAATTCTTCCTTGTTACATTGGCTGGTTAACTGTCTACCTTCCGGTCTCCCTGTTTGTTAGAAATGGGTCTCTCTGTTGCCTTAGTCTGACATTTAAGAGTAAGGAAAGAACAAAAATTTCAGTCATGTCTTAAACCTTATCACACTGGAGAGTGACTTCACTGAAAATTGTAGCAGGCATTATATTAAATCTGACAAGGGCACAATCTCTTGTACTGTTGTTTTTATTGTTACCTACCTTTTATGCACTTTTTTTTTTTTTTCTTTTTGGCCTTTCCTACAATGGATAGGATTTAGTTAAATGATCGGAGTTGGACACATCCTAGTTTGCTTGCTTTCTTAACCTGAAAGCATTACACAATTTAAAAAAAAAATACTTGTAGACCATCTTTGTGCTCTCTAGCCTCTCGAATATTTAAATAATTTCTCAGCTTGGAGTCTGAGGTTTTCCTGAATTTAAATGCAGCTGTCTCTTCGCTCTCACTATTTCAATATTAGTTTGCTCTATTTCCCTGACCATATACATATTTCTTCTGTCTGTTTCAAATCCATTTCTTTCATTACTTAGTATTAGTATGTATTGCAATTCTATGATCCTTAGCCATAAAAATTTGTCTAAAAAAAATGTGCATTAAGAAAATATGTATGTTTTTCCTTTCCCTGATATACCTTCCCAGTCTTTATTTTTTGTTTTTCTCCTTTGATTCTTCTGGGTCCAAATATATTATTCAAGGAATATGTTGTAAAGAATAGCTTTTCATAAAATAAACATTCTAGAATGTTCTACAGCTTATAAATGCTGAAGTTCATTATGTGAAAGATAGCCCTTGTTCTCCAGGAATTTTGATTGGAATACTCGTGGTTTTCTACTTTGGAAACCTTGAAACATCATATGCAATTATTTTCAGCATTAAAACCAGCTTCACACTAGTCTATTCTCTTTAACAGCATTAGACTATTTTGTAGGAGAGTTGAAGGTCTCTTGACAAGGTCACAGTAGGACCTTTCTGGTTTGCTTTGAACTGTACCTCTGATGAGGGATAATGGAGGGAGGAGCACTGGGGGTAAAACTGTGAAAGCCAGTGACTTGGAAATGGTAGCCGGTATCTTACCCTTTTTGGGTGATTCATCGTTGTGTTTAAGGTGAAACATAAGGCTGTGGTTCTGCATTTTTTTTAATTTCATCTTTCAGACATAACTTTCAACAAACAGCTGCTATTCTGCCCATTGTGGAAGGTACAGTTATGGATGATAACTGTGCTGCTTTTATCCATATTCAGATGTCAGTCATAATTTGTTCACTGACTGCTAACAGGAAACGTCCTGCTAAAGTATCAGGTTAATGAAGCTTTTATGCTAATGGAAATGATGAATGGGAGACAAATTTTAGAAGAGCTAATATGATATCCTAACCAGAATTAGTTTCCATGGCCTCATATAGCCCTGTAACATTATCATCCTATGATACAGTAGGAGGGAAAGGGTGTTTAGATCCAGCAATGAATGCCAGTATGAAACTATAAGAGGTAAAATACAGTCCCACTACCTGCTGAGAACAGAGAGAGAAAGACTAGAAAAATAAGACATCCTTTGTCCTATATTTGTTCCCTGTAGAGTTCCCTGAAAGTCTGTAATCTGCGATTCACAGGGGGCTTGTGAGCAACCAAAAGATAGAGCTTTGAACAATTATATGGAGAAAAAAAAGTAGGAGAAAAATTCTGTTGCTTTATTCATATACTTTAGGTAGGTTGAAAACTTCTGGAAATAAATCCCATACTAAAAGCCAAACACATTTGAAATGGCTTTTCCCTGGGATGATGTTAGACCAGCCTGAAGCAACCCACCTAAATGGATACTCAGTTATTCTCATTTGCCTGCTTATGTTTGCAAAAATGTTCAAATTCATGATTGCAGCATGGATATTGACCTTTACTGAAAATTTGATCAAACGTGTTTATTTTTATTGTGAAGTTTTAATTATGATGTTTTTGTATATTTTTTAAATCTGTTTTAGTACAGAATGTTGTGTTCGTGGCAATATTCTGGTTAAATTCCCAATATTTGTTCCTGAAATTGGCAAGTAATATTTGTGCACATCTGCAGAAAGGTACAGTTTATGAAAAACAACTGTTTGGAGAAAGTGAGGTGCTTTTTTAGAGGTATGTCTCAAAGATTTTGCTAAGTGAAATTAAATTCAAATTCTTAATGCAATAATGTGGGGAAATTGCTGTATGGAAAATGATAAAGTTGCATGTCAAAATACCCTGGAATTGTTTACCTTTTAGTTTATAAATGCTTCTGAAACCTCATTAAATTTTTCATTATTGTTTTGGATTTCCCATAATTTTTAAAAGGTGTATTAGGTACAGATTTTTTATGTATAAAGCTAATTTTGTTATTTATTTTCCTCAGCAAAAGATGTGAGAATGTTTCTTCTACTTGTGTTGACCACTGTGATGACAACTGTTACTGAAATTCACTAATAGGCCCACAGTGTTAGGTTTGGGGTTTTTTTTGGAGGGGGGTTATTGCTTTGTCTTTCTATATAAAGACAAAATTGTGACTGAATAATTCTTCTCACTCATGTTCTAATAGTGAAGGTAATTCTTACTCTTACAGAGGTAATTTTCTTAACAGTTGCAGAAAACAACAGACCAAAAACTCAGAAAGTTTATCAGTGTTTTTTTTTTCATTTTCTTCCTTCAGAGAGCAGAGCAGAGTAGTGAAGAGCTGCTGGATTTTATATGAGCATATGGCAATGCACCAGTGAGGAAAGGCTGGAACGGTAGGTTTTAAAGAGTAAGAATCTCCAATTGCTTTAGCTGTATACACCTTTCTCATGGCATGTGGTGCTGCATGTGTTTCTATGGGATTGGTCTCTGCTATTTTTGTTGTTTTTTTAAAAGGATATTATCACTACCTTAACAAATCAATTAGTCTTAAATATAAGCACCTAATGATATTAGTGGCACAGCTTAGACAGTGGATATTTGAGGCAGGATAGATGAAATGTAATTATGCAAATTTTGAAAATGAAATATTACTTTTTATTGAAAAATTGATGTTACTCCATTTTTGAACATTTTTGAAGCTATCATGTTTTCACAAGATTTTAAGTACTTCTTTTTCTCTACCCTGAGAAAACAAAATGTTACAAAATGTAGGGAAATGGATAACGGTGCCAAACCCCAACATGCCTGTGTTAATCAGATATCACAATACACAAATCTCTAAAGAAAAAAAATTAGAACTTGGATTTGTGAAATTGCTGCTATACGTAAAGCTACTCACACAAGAAAGTAACTGAAGAATTTGATGTGTTTATTAAACAAATCTGTTGCATTATGTCTCCATGCTTGTAAGTACTCTGAAAAGTCTCTGAACTGGAAAAGAGAGAAATTTTACTGATTGAGTAGAAAGAACAAAATAAGATTAACTTTTTCAAATATGCTCTTTGAATGTAGCACATAGTCTTTTATTTATATATAAAATATTTTTTAATCTGTTCTAATCCAGTTTGGTTTTCCAAAATAAAGCCTGCCTCTATGGAAATTCATCCTGTTTTGACAGAAGAGGGCAGTGTTTCTTTATAATTGTACGTGGAAAATATGCATATTATTTTAAAGATCAGTCTCTAGAGAGTATTTTGAGCCAATGAATTTAAATGTAATAAATGCCCTCTGAATATGCTACTTAGTAAAAATAACAGGCAATGAAAAAGTAGACATTATGGTTACTTAATTGTTGTGAGCACTGAATTGTACTGACCCAAGGAACAACATGTAACCTTTAACATACTACCTAGATAATTGATTTTTATGTAATGTTCAAAGATTAAATCTATGAAACATCATCTTAGGTTGAAAATGGTAAAATGGTAAAAATTAAGCCTAATACTACTGCTTTATGGAGTGTATTAAGCATATTAGTATCAATAAAATATCTTTGCAGGAATTCAATATATGAATCGGCACTGATAGTCTCACACTTCAGGAGCTGTCCATGCTGCTGTAGTGTCACCCTTTATAGAGCAGGCAAACTGAAAAAAATACATTCACAGTTTAGGAAGGGAATTAAGCACATCTTTTACTTTAAAGGCTCTGACTTAGTCCCAGCTGACTTCAAGTTAAATACTTGTTTTATTGGACTTTTAAGATAGGGATGTGTGCTAAGTCTGGGCCTACATGATTGACATATTTCTATATCCTGAGTGGTTTTCTCTATTTCTGTCTGAAATAAGGTAAGACAGGGGCAGGTTTCTCCCTTTCCTCCTCACTCATACCAAATCCTTGTCCTAAAGTTCTTCCTTCCCTGTATTAATACTTTATCCCTGTTCTCTGAGAATTTGAATTTAGCAGGGGATGGATGAACCTGACAGCTCTTCTGTGGAGGGTACCGAGTTACTCCGTATCCAAGAAGATAAGGTTTGTTTGTATGGACATAGGGAACCAAGTTTCTCCAGTGCTTAATGCAAGCGATTGTGTAAACAAGTACTGAAATTCAGTCTACTCAGGGCCAGTGGTGGAAGTGATGTGCTCTCTTATTTCCACAGACTCATAATATTGCTGTCAGCCTTGTTAGCATCTTGTCCGAAGTAAATCTTAATCACAGAAGAGTCCTAGGAAGAAAATGACTGTGCAGAGAACAAAGAACAAGTTTAATTAAATCATTTATTAATGAAAAACAAAAGAAAGGAATTGAAGAAGGGAAAAAGGTGTTTAGAAGTTATTTTTCTTTTCTTGGTTTCATTTTACAAGTCTGTTTCCTTTCCTTCTCTGCTTATTTCTCCAAACAGTCTTGATTAAATTCAGTGCTTGGGGAAAGTGACTTCTGAATCCAGACACGTTTTCATGGAAAAACAGTAGCACAGAAAGTGGTGGCACAAGAGTCTGTCAGTCTGCTCCAACTGTGGGAAAAAATCCTGCCATAGTCTTCAGCTTTTCCTTCCTCTGTATCTCACAGAAATACCAGGTGTAAGCTGTGGCTTACTTGAAACAGGAGACAGTCTATCAAGCCTGTTCATGTGAGCTACCAGAAGTCCTCGCATTTAGTAGGACATGAATTTTGTGTAGCAATAATGTGAATGCATTGGGAAGCAATGAGCTGAGTGAGAAACTCCACGTCTTATTGACAATTGCCTGAACAAGCCTTTTATAAAGCCTGGCATCATTGTCAGGGCTGTGGCAGGAGCCTGCCAAAGACAGTGAAGAGAGATATTGGCCTCTTGTTCTTTAAATGGTCCAATATCTTCTGTAGCAACTGCTGTTATGTTTTAGATATTTGTAGGTGTGAAATGACTCTTTATAGTAAGACTGCACAGCAAAAACCTTTTTCCTTAAGCCTATATATCTAAAACAAAATTTCTGGGAGATATAGATTGCCCTAAGATTTTTGATTGATACTTATCCTGTGAATGTCAACATTCTCAGTTACTGTAGGGCTCATCAAAATGCCAGGAAAGGGGATAATATGATCTGATTAAGGAAAACATTTTAAAATATAATTAATCAACTTTGGAATAAATTTCTAAAGCACTGGCATTTGATATGTTCTTATGCTAAGGATACAAGAGATCACCTACAAGATGAGATACGCTATTCCTGGGTATCAGTTCTGAATGCGCTGGGAAATAAAAGTAAAGTGTTCTTTTTCTTAGTCATAAGGCCTTTGTTTATAGTAATTTACTTGTTTGATTGCTTGGGTTTTTTTGTATTTTCTGTTCATATTATTTCTTTTTTTTGCATTCATACACTGTGTGACTAAAATGGGAAAGTACTTTCAGCAATCTTCTGCGTTTTTTATTTTGAAACAAAGCTACAAAATTATTACTGATTTTTTTCTTCATAAATTCCTTAAGAAAAATTCTTGGCTTTTTAGGGCTGCTATCCAAGATGATCTTAACTTTGCTTCTGCATATGAGTCTAAACTGAAGAATTTAGAATTTTTATGTTTGCAAATAAACCTAGAAAATAATCTGTCCACAGTGGCAAAAAGAGTGAAATGAGCCTAAAATTTTGAAGAAGGCTGAATATTGAGGAATTAAAAACATGTTATTAACTATTCAACATATTCTGTATTTGTCCTTGCCTAAGGTGAATTCAGTACTGACTTCAGTTTTTCATAAATATAGGAGGAACATCTTGAACTGGACATAGTTTTAACAGCAAATTAAAAGTACATCACCTCAATCTTATGAGAAGATGGGTATTTTAACAAGGCATAGGTTGCCTTCAGTGTGCCATTTTTTACTCCCTCCTCACACACCTTAGAATCATAGAATCGTTTAGGTTGGAAAAGACCTTTAAGATCATCAAGTCCAACTGTTAACCTAACCCTGCCATCCCACCACTAAACCATGTCCCTAAACACCTCGTTGACCCATCTTTTAAACTTCTCCAGGGACAGGGACTTGATCACTTCCCTGGCAATGTCTGGCAGGGTGTTATGTTCATGAAAACATAATTAGCCTGATTTAGAATAAGATTTCAGGACAATTTGTGTGTCATGATTTCGAGAGAAAGAAAGATCATAGCTTTCCAGAGATGGGTTGCAGGGTGTTTGTTTATTTATTTTTTAGCTGATAAGAGAAATCTGTTATGGATTAATACATTAGTCTATTTTTATTGAAAAAAAAATTAAGCACCATATTTTTATTTTCAAATGTTTTATTTCTTGTTAATTAAGAAATTAAAGATTAATTAAATTTATTACACTGTAATACCTTTTCCTTTGATTGCAACATTTTGTGAAGATTTTTAAACAAGATTGAAAGCTAGGATGCTGTGTGCTTTCAACCACTTTAAATTCTTTTTCTCTGTCTTCTAATTTCACTGCATTTTAAGCAACTTGCTCAAAAAGAAAGGATGTGCAAAAATTACTGTTTCTTCCCTGTCTTATACTTGAGTTGAAGATGTTACATGGTCTTCAACTCCTTGCTGTAACTGAAGCCAAAAAGTGCTGTAATGATAATAAATTGAATTACATTATCAAAAAATATAAGATGGAAGGTCAGACATTTTCTTCTTTCTTATAAAGTTTATATGATTGCAATTAAATTCATTGTATTTTTTAATGCAGTTACATTTATAGCTGTATTTTTTTCTCTCCATGATTTAAGGGAAATAATTAGTACAGTGACAAGTAGAACTTGAAATAAATTATTTAATCTGGTCAGGATATTAATTTTTGAAATGTTAATACAATTGCTCCTTGAACGACTAAAGATTTCCTAATGTTCTTAGAATTATGGAGTTGATTTTAATGTGAGGGATATTTTAAACAAGTTTTTCATTCTCTTATCAAGATTTATATAGGGTTTTTTTTTCCCCTCCATATTTTCTGGTGATAGCCTCATCCAGATACTAAATGTGAAGCAGATATGTGCAATTTCAGTTGTAGTAGACAATGCAATTTATAGAAATTTGGCTGACAGAGATCAGTGTGAATACCATTTGCAAAAGATTTCTTTCCTCCTTGACCTTTGTCCGGGATTATTAGGGATTACTCTCAACCTACCAAAGGCTAGGTCTGTGACACAATATCTGACAGATAAAGAATGAGAATGACAGAGGAAAAAACCCTAAAAGATGGTGTCTTTTACTCATTCATATTAGCATTTTTTAGTTATAATTATTTTCCAAACTAAGTATTCATTTGTCATTGTTATTGTATACAATTAATTGTTATGTAGGTGAAGTCCACTGTGAAAAATAAGGAAGTCTGCAGGAAATGGTAGTCCCAAATGTATATACTCAAAACTAATTTGAAAAGTATGGATACAGTCATAATGACTTTAGCTCATGCTTCCATTTGACTGAATCAGTTCAATAATGAAGTGACCTGCTATGAGTTTGAAAATTAAATCTGGATACATGTAAGTAATTTCTTGTCTGTTACAAACTGAGTCTGTGCCTCATAAAAATCATTGCAGTACTACTTTTCTTCCACTTCTAAAAAATGTGCATAAGTTGTGAAGGATTCATTGGTTAAAACTTTCAAACAGACTTCAAGATGTCAATTTTTACACTCACTGTGTTGAATAGTATGTGGCTGAAAAAACTGGAATGTAAAGAACTGGAATTTATGACCAGTTTTGTTGGGTGTAGATTCTATTATCCTTTTCTGGATGACAAATAAAATCAAAATATCTTTGATACTATCAATATTGCACATCAAACAGCGAACAACATGAAACATCCATATTTTAACTGCAGCTGTTTATATCTGGATGTATTTATTAGCAATATTTCAGGGTAGTTGACAATTAAAATGGAAAATATGTAATACCTTGAACAAAAATGCACAATGTAATCTTGATATGTTAACACTAAGAAGTTGTGGCTGAAGGAGTTCTGCAATTCTGTTTTGTTGTTGTCAATTACAATTTGATGTTGTCCTGTAAAAAGAGTGTAAAACAGCTTTTGCAGGTTTGTAGAATAGGGTGTTGTAACCATTTGTAAGGGTTTGTTGCACTGTTTCGGGGGTAGAAAAGAATGAACTGATTTCAGATATAATATATTATAAAAATATTGAAGCATCCATGCATATAACCTGAAATAATGTATTAGTACTTGCATCCTTTTGCTTTGGGCACTAGAATAAGATACAGCTGATATTTTCTATTAGAAAAAAAAAATCTTAACTCTACAAATAAGTTGCACTTGTACATTATTTTAGTCCAGCTTTTATTGCTGGGAAAAGGTTAACATCCTTCCTTCTCCTTTTGACTCTGGGGTATTAAACCCTGAAGCCTGCTGCCATGAACCTGCTGCTTGAAGAAAAACCTCCACTGGGACATTGCTAAATCAAACTGTGGCCATCTTTTATGCAATTTGTTTGTTTGTTTCTATTCATGCTGTCATTATCTGGAATGCCTTTCTCATGCTGTGGTAGGTTGGATTTTTTTTTGCTGTACCAATTATAAACACCTGCACCTGGAATTTCTATGCCATGGCAAAAAACATTTTTTCCTTGGATTTCTGCTTTGTTCAGCATTGCTACAGTATAAATAACTCTAACTTTCTTTTGTATACTGGAGAGATATAGATAGACATATATAGATCTATATCTATATCTAAAGAAGAGGATATAGTCTTGTTTCTTATCATAGAATTATTTAGGTTGGGAAAGACCCTTAAGATCATAGAGTCCAACTGTTAACCTAACACAGCCAAGTCCACCATTGAACGATGTCCCTAAGCAACACATTTACAAGTCTTTTAAACACCTCCCAGAATGGTGACCCAACCAGTTCCCTGGGCAGCCTGTTCAATGATTGGTAACACTTTCAGTGAAGAAATTTTTCCTAATATCCAATCTAAACCTCCCCTGGTGCAACTTGAGGCCACTTCCTCTCGTCCTATTGCTTGTTACTTGGCAGAAGAGACCGACACCTACCTGGCTACAGCCTCCTTTCAGGTAGTTGTAGAGAGCCATAAGGTCTCCCCTCAGCCTCCTCTTCTCCAGGCTGAACAATCTCAGCTCTCTCAGCTGCCCTAGACCCTTCACCAGCTTTGTTGCCCTTCTCTGGACACACTCCAGCACCTCAGTGTCTTTCTTGTAGTGAGAGACCCAGAACTGAACACTGGATTCAAGGCGCGGCCTCACTAGTGCTGAGTACAGGGGCACGATCACTTCCCTACTCCTGCTGGCCACACTATTCCTGATACAAGACAGGATGCCGTTGACCTTCTTGGCCACCTGGGCACACTGCTGGCTCACATTCAGTTGGCTGTCGACCAACAACCCCAGGTCCTTTTCCTCAAGGCAACTTTCCATCCACTCTTCAGCAAACCTGTAGCGTTCATGGTGTGGTTGTGACACAAGTGCAGGACCTGGCACTGAGCCTTGTTGAACCTCATAAAATTTGCCTTAGCCCATCAATCCAGCCTGTCCAGGTCCCTCTGTAGAGCCTTTCTACCCTCAAGCAGATCAACACTCCTGCACAACTTGGTATCATCTGAAAACTTACTGAGGGTGCACTCAATCCCTTCATCCAGATCATTGATAAAGATATTAAACAGAACTGGCCCCAAAACAGAGCCTTGGGGAACACCAGTTGTGATTGGCTTTTAACTCCATTCACCACAATTCTTTTGGCCTGTCCAACCATCCAGTACCCCTCCTGCCCCACTCCTTATTTCTCTGAGAATTGAAAACATCTCATTGGCTTACTCACCAACTGTGTCAGGAAGTTATTTTCCATGCACTCCAGGAACCTCCTACACTCTTTCCACTGTATTGTATTTCCAGCACACATTTGGTAAGTTTAAGTCCCTGTGCTGGTTTTGGCTGGGATAGAATTATTTTTCTTCACAGTAGCTAGTATGGGGCTGTTTTGGATTTGTGCTGGAAGCAGTGTTGATAACACAGGTTTCAGCTACTGCTCAGCAGTGCTTACACAGAATCAAGACCTTCTCTGCTTCTCACACCGCCCCACCAGTGAACAGGTTGGGGGTGCACAAGAAGCTGGGAGGGGACACAGTCAGGACAGCTGACCCCACTGACCAAAGAGATATTCCATACCATATGATATCAGGCTCAGCCATAAAGACTGGGGGAAGAAGAAGGAAGGGGAGGACATTTGGAGCAATGGTATTTTGTCTTCCCAAGTAACCCTTAGACTTGATGGAGCCCTGCTTTCCTGGAAATGGCGGAACACCTGCTTGCCAATAGGAAGTAGTGAATGAATTCCTTGTTTTACTTTGCTTGTGTGTGCAGCTTTTGCTTTACTTATTAAACTGTCTTTATCTCAACCCATGAATTTTCTCACTTTCACTCTTCTGATTCTCCCCCCTTCCCACCAGGGTGGAGTGAATGAGTGGCTGTGTGGTGCTTAGTTGCCAGCTGGGGTTAAACCATGGCAGTTGCCCATGAGAACAAGGGCTAGTGATCATGAGACTTCTCCCAGCTGCTATTTCATCTCTCGCTTCATCGTGGTTGGCTGGTCTATATGAGACTCCCACCATGATATCTGCCTTGTTGGCCTTCCTTAGATTATTACCCATAAATGCTCAACCCTTTCATCACCATTGTCAAGCTCTAGGTAGTCAAACCAGCCCCTAACTTACAGGGCTACCCCATCCTCTCTCCTTCCTTGCCTTTGCCTTCTGGAGAGTTTATAGCCATCCACTGCAGCACTCCAGTTTTGTGAAGCATTCCACCATGTCTATGTGATTGCAACTGTGTCATAATTTTCCAGCTGCACAATGGCTTCCAACTCCTCCTGTTTGTTGCCCACGCTGCCTACACTGGTGTAGATGCACTTCAGTTGGGCTATTGATCCTGTCACCTTTTTTGGGGGAGAAACCCTAATTCTTATGTGACTGTTCTCCAGTGCTTCCATGGTTTCTAACACATTGACAACACTTGTGTCTTTACTGCCCATTGGTGCCCAAACAACATTCTAAATTTTCAAATATGCTTAAAATACCTCTCTCTTCTTATAAACTGTATTTTTTTACATTTAGTTTGTTTTTCCATAAGCATTCCTTTGGTGACTGTGAATAAGAAAGTTTTTATATTTCATGCACAAAAGATCAAATTATAGTCCAAGGCACTCCAAAGAAATTATTCACTGAAATATTTGTTGTGATATAAGTAGGATAACAACTAAGCAACTTAGAGAGTTATTCAATGTTGGTCCTTGTTCGGTCAAGTTTTATATTCTTTTAAAAATGATTTTTAATTTTGTTGTTGTAATTGCTAAGATCTTCCATTCTGCAAATCTTGTTTATAACAAAGTCACAGAACAGCTCAGTCTCCTCACGAGCCATTGTTGAATGACCAGTAGTTAAATCCATAGTACTCTACAACTCACAATATGCAATTCTGGCATCTTACTGATATTTGCATATCCTTTATTATTTCAAATGCTCCTGTTGTTACTATGAAAGAAGTGAAATATCAGCTTGACAAAACTGTTCTAAGTGAAATGTCAGTGTTCTAACTCCTTCACTCAAACAATTTTTCACCTTATCATGGTGATTTTCCTGTCCTCCTCTGTTCCCCACCAGAAACTGAGTACTGCTGCTTAATCATCCACTTTTTTTTTTCCAAAATAGAATAAAATAAAATAAATGTGTTTTCTAAGTACTCTTAACTTTAATTAGCAACTTCCTGATTTGTTTGATGCACACTCATTCTGTCTATATGTGCCTTTCCTTCTTTGGCCCTCTGTCTAATGCTGATTGCTATTTTTTTTGTAAAAGCAATAGCGAGTTTTGAATAATTATAAGATTCTGAATTGGTATTAGTAGAAAATTTGCATAATGTTTTTTTTTGTTAAAATGCTGAATAAATATTTTGCTCTTGGAATGCAGGGGATTTGTAGTGAACAACCTGTATAGGCTTTTTCTAATCTAAAGAATCTTAGTGGGTTTTGCAAAGGAACTTCTGGTCTTCTCTTTTTTTTTAAGCATAAAACAAGTCAATGTTTTCTTAATGTTTTCATCTCTCATGCTTTCCATGAAAACAAATGCTATTGAAACAATATTTATGAACATAAGCTTATAAAACACATTATCAGTGAGAAAAAATTGCACAAAAATACTCAGAGTATCAAAATACATAAAAATATCTCAATCAAAAATATTATATATGACCTCTTAGTACCTGATATTCTGTTTACTAAGTCCCACTATTGTAACCTTTTCGTTCAGCAACAGTAAAAAAACCCCTTTGACAGCATAGTGTAGTGATTGTCTTTCTGTCTTTCATGTATCTTCTCTTCACAATAATCTTTCTTTTTCTGAAAAAGAAAAAAAAACAACCATGTATTCCATTGGAAATGTTGTGCAATAACAAAAGGAGAATGCACTGTGTATAGGTCTTACTCAAAGGTATTGAAACTGATGGATACCATTCTTTTGGTTTCAGTATCTTCTGATTTAAGTATATATTTTATCAAGGGGAAAATGCACAAATGAGATTTGACTTCGGCAATCAGTAAAAGTCCTGAATTTGAGTAGCAAGATATGCTTTTGGTGAATATGTGTTTTGGTTTGGTTTTTGCCCAGGAACAATCTGTATCCTGTGCTGGAGTTTAGAACTTGCATCACTTAATTGTCTTTGCTATAGGTAGGAATCCTATTGGATTAACTGGAGGGAGACCAGATTAATCTTAATTTGTAGGTTGGTTTTTTTTGTTGTTGTTGTTTGCTTGGGTTTGTTTTTGGTTTTGGTTTTGGTTTTTATGTTTGGGGTTTTTTTAAGTCTTAAAGCTTCCTACTCCAGAAATGTATTTACCCTGGCTGGGTTTTAGCCAAAATCGATGTCCATCTGTTTTCCACTGATTAGCACTCAGAACTGGGTCTTGGCCACAACTCTTAATGGCATCAATGTCTATGTTACTAATTCAGAGCAGGATGGTCATCTAACTGAGCTGCTGAGGTTTCTTTGGCTTTTTGTATCCATGGTGTAGTGCATTGTATCCTGCTATCCCAAAGAAATTAAAAATTTTCAGAAAATATCCTTCATTCATACCATTTCCTTTCAGTTCCTGAGTGTGTTATGTGAATGCACAATTATCTTCAAATGAGTAAGATGATAAAATTATACATACAGTTTGTAATGTTTAGTTCAAAGTTGGCCTATTCTTGCAATCTAAGCATCATTGGTTATACTTTATTATTCCGAATGCGTACAAATATAGTGATTATTTGTACAGGAGCCAGTTTGTTCTCTGAAAGCCCATTCTCATGTCTGGCAAAATACTTGGATATTCTTTCTTCATAATTATAGTGGTCATTACCAACCTTTCAATGCAGGGGAATCAATAGCTTAATATGCAGTGCATTGATTACTGTTAATGTTTTGCAGGAGAGCTGATAAGGAATTAATAGTTCTTAGTGGAATCTTCTGATTCATTGAAACTCTTCATGGGAAATAATCAATTTTAGTTAATTTCCTATCTCAAAAATGGTGAAAGAAGTTTCTAAATTATTATCCAAAGGAAAAAGTGTTTGGTTTTTTTTTTTTAAATAACTAGGAAAAGTATTTCTTTATAAGACTGATTTGGAAAAAACAAATCTGAAGTGTTCTACCTGAAACTATCAGTATCTTTTGTGTTTTGGCTTTTTTTCATGACTGCTTCTGAGGGAGTTTTGTTTGTTTGTTTGTTTGTTTGTTTTACTGAAAGAGTAATATATATTAACTTACATATATATGTGGACTGCAGGAAAACAGTGAAATGTGGTTTTCAGACTTACTTGACAAATTTCTCAATGTATGCCATGTTTGTCCTTACTAGTACTGTTAATGATTGGACATAACCTTTAGTGGATTTCTGCATAGGCACACACTTGCTGTCTATGGATATTATTATCCTTCAGTATATTTTGCACTGTTGAAGGGGAAGCTTAGTGCTATACTTTTCTTCATACTAGAACACTGACATTTGAAAAGATGAGAAATGCCTTTAAACATGAATTCAATCAAAAATTTAGGTATTAATATCTTGCAAAATCCCTCAGTTCTACAGGAATTTAAATAGGACACAATTTCTTACTTTTTTTAATAACAGCAATAACATGATGGTGTGAAAATGGTGTATCCAAGAAATAACTTACAACCAATTTTATTGGCATTTTGTACTTAGGGTCTGTATTTTCAGAAGATGAATCCATAAACCACCTTTTTCTAAACCTGCAAGTATTTTATATACAGATGATCACATCCTGTGCCCTCTGCCACCCACCCCTCCACATGCCCCATCTGGAATAATGAAAAGCTCTATTCCTCTTAATTCTAAACCCATTTATTCTGAAGTGATTAATTCTAACTATAATGATAGTTCCCATCCAGTTTTGCTTGGGGTGTTTTGTTTGCATACTGTGTCCAATAGTGTTAGAAATATAAGACTTTCCAAGTAGACTGGATGCTTTCAGGTATATAACATGTGATTCATGGAAATGAAAATTTTCTGGTTGATTTGATTTTGATTTTTTTGTTTATCTTTTCCTCTACCCCTCTGTTGATTTCTGCTGTCTTCGTCTACTTACTGTTACCATTTCTTCAACCTAGCAAAGTAGCTGAGCATACTGAATAAACTTCAGATTTTGCTGAATTGAATGTTATCTGTACTTTCACAGCACCTTCAAGCTTTACTACATCTCCAAAAGTCATGAATTTATTTTTTTTTGTTCCTTAACCACAGCAAAAAGCTTTTTGGATGTTTGCCTTTATTCCACTTTGATTTCTGACAAATCCTGGTTTTCTTAGCTTTCCAAATGCAAATATCTCTTTCTTGCAAGGACTGTTGTTCCCACCCTTTGAATGCAGCTTTAGATTTTACTGCTGTTTACCACTTCTTGTTTTTTTCTTGATTTTACTGATATTTTTCAGTTCCATCACCAATATTTGCTTAGCTCCCATGCTTCTCAGTTTTATTTCCTCTTCTCTCTTTTGTATGTTAGTCTACTGAACCTTGCCTGCCTGTTTTCATAGAAATGTTTTACCACCTAGGGATCTCTCCATATTTTTTCTTTGAAAACATAGGTACAAAAGAAAAACCAAACCAAACCAAAAAACCTACCCTGAACCTACTTACTTCTGTAAAATTAATGACAAATATTAATTTTTCTTTAGTTTTTCAGTTTATGTTCTGCAGCAGCATACAAGATCACTTCACATGAAATGATCTCTTTGAGCTATATTCACAGACTCTACACTATCCTTTTAAAGAGCCTTTTAAATTTGCAGATCACTGGCTCTGCTCACAGGAGGTTTGTCATCTGCTTCTGTTTGAGTTTTTTTTTGCTGCCTCTTCATTAGTTTTCTGTGCTTATTGAATGTGGTCCTTGCACCAGAGATAGCAGTCTTCTGTGTCTGGAAAGCGTCTATGAGACGGTGTATAAGTAAGAATACCATTTTATGTTTAGTCAGTACTTAACATAATAAGGATCCTGTAAGAACCTTCCAGGTGCTATAATGCAATACTAACACACAAAAGTTTTTTGTTGTACCAAGGAAAGAGAAGTCTTATGGAAACCACTATGAGATACAGAAAAATCTTTCCTCTTCCTGTAGAAATGGTTTGTGAACATTATTCCTTTTAAAAAGCAAATCATGTGTGATAGAGGTCAGCCATGAAGACAGTGGCTTTGTGAGGAAAAATCCAGCTTATCGCTCTTACACTTAATTTTCTGATTATTTACTTTCAAAAAGCAAAATGGTTGAATAACAATTAAGCAAACCTGTCCAGTTTCTTCTAGAGTGAAAAGAAAATTAACTTTTCTTCAGCAATGAATGTACAGGCAACTTGAACATTGCTTATTTACTAAAAGCCTGTGAAATATTGTATATGTATAAACTCATATACATTTGCATTTTATAAACATTCAGCCAGTCTTGTCAAGGCATAAACAGTGATTGACATTTTACTTCCAAGTATATGCGAATTGTTCTTAAACTGAGGAAGAAGATAAATGAGCCAGATCTTCTACTGATGTAAATCAAACAGCCTAATTGACTGCAATGACACTATGTCAACTTAAATCATGAGGGGATCAGGATGATTTAAGCTTCAAAAGTACATCGGAAAAATTGTCATTTTGTAAATATTGGCCAAAACCATCTGTAATTGTATTGGTTTCAAGGGAAGATACCGTGCTTCTGGAAAAAAAAACCAGAATTAGTTTGGTGTTATGCCAGTATTAAGCCTCTTTGATAAGCAATACAGACATCCCATCTGCTTTACTTATACTGAAGTCACTTGGTTATCAGTTTCTTACAAGCTACACAGAAGGCTCCTGTGGTGTTGGCCTCTGGGATTCAGGAGCCCATGAGTCAGACAGAGGCCTCTGGACCCTGCTTTCTTCCTCTATCCTCTACCCTCATTTGTGCTACGCAACAGACAATGCTGTGGCAGAAAAAGAACATTTTCTGCAACATTCAACTGATGAAATAGTGCTGCGGGTAAAACTTTACTGCTCAATTTTAAAGTGCACATCACATTCTTGAGAAAAGGGCACTCAAATGAGGAAGTATGGAACCAGGTGAGAAAAGTCATTAAGTACTTGCTTTGAACAATTTAAAGACACAACTGATGAGGTTTTTTGAGCATATCATCCTGATTATAAAGAGAGACTTTGTTTAGTTGAGAACTTGTAAAAATTGCGAAATTCTGTGAAATCTTTTTTCAGTGGGAAGGACAGTGACAGTAGAATTTTAACAGTGAATTTCATAAATGTTTTATTTAAACAAATGTCAACAAGAGAAAAAAACTTGTTCTCTCATATCTGTCTATCAAGTGAGACATCACTTTGATACTTTCTGTTATGAACAAGCATTTAGAGGGGTCACTGTTAATTTTGAATATTTAAATGAGTTACAAGACATGCTCTGGCCACTCAAGTTATTAAAAGAATGGAAGGAAGAAATAATGTCTAAGCATTACTAACAAGTCTATTTTATCTTTAATTACATCAGTCCCATACTCTATAAAATTTCCTATTTCACCTCTCAATAGTTATGAACATGAACTTAAGTGAAACCTGTGTAGTCTTTTGAGTAATTAATGCATACTCTGCATGTTTCAATTTCAGTTCTATCAGCAAAACAATTGGCTTAACATTTTTGCCCCTTATTCCTCTTCTAACCCTGTTACGGGCACTAGTGTGACCAAGAAATGATTTTTTTTTTAAATGATATTGAAGAAAAGATGAAAGAATGTGATGGGTTTGGCTGGGATAGAGTTAGTTTTCTTCACAGTAGCTAGTATCCCCATACTATGTTTTGGATTTGTGCTGGAAACTGTTGATAATACAGGGATGTTTTTATTTTTGCTGAGTATTTCTTACACAGAATCAAGGCATTTTCTGCTTCTCACACTGCCCAACTAGTGAGTAGGATGGAGGTGTGCAAGAAGTTGGGAGGGGAAACATCTGGGACAGCTGACCCCAACTGACCATATGATATCATGCTCAGGAGGAAGAAGGAGGAAGTGGGGGGCATTTGGAGCGATGGCATTTGTGTTCCCAAGTCACCGTTACGCGTGATGGAGCCCCGCTTTCCTGGAGGTGGCTGAACACCTGCCTGCCCATGGGAAGTGGTGAATGAATTCCTTGCTTTGCTTTGCTTGTGTGCGTGGCTTTTGCTTTCCCTATTAAACTGCCTTTATCTCAACCCATGAATTTTCTCACTTTCACCCTTCTGATTCTCCCCCCCATCCCACCGGGGTGGAATGGATGAGAAGCTCTGTGGTGCTTAGTTGCCAGCTGGGGTTAAACCATGATAAATAAATTGCATACTTTTATTTCAATTCAAATTATAAAAAGGGATAAGTTTGTTTCAAAATTTTTAGAAGAACCCATTATTTTTATTCTATTCCAATATTCTCTGTATTCTCCTAGCTGCGTTAAAATCCAGATTTTTCATTATCCGTTGATCTCTATCTGGAATGTCTCTATAAGCATGACACTGCTTTCTCCCAGTAATTACACTGTCACAAGCTGTTATTTTCCACTCTTTTTCTGTAACTCTTTGTAGGAGGAGGCTTGCTGGAGAAGCAGCAAGCAGGTGACTGATACAGGACACATCGCAATCATAGCTGAAAGCTAAGAGTGGAACTGGACAGTCCTAATAAAATCATTAATTAGGTTATGAATGCAGTTTCCTGCTAGGTAATAGGGTGTAAATTAAAAGTCAAATTGAAAAAACTGAACATTCATCTTAGTTTTTTAATGATTCCCAGAAGGGAATATGATTCAATAAGGTAACTTCATAGTAGGTCATCACCCAGTGGCTGTAGGATGCTCCCATACAGGTCTGCCCCACTGGCTGGATGTGGCTTGCTGAGGGCTCAGGATCCAGCCCCAGGCTTGGTGCCTGTGGGCGTGCACTCTAGGAAATGTAGAGTCTGCCTGTTTCTCGGTTTTTACTCTCTCTTTGCCATTCCTATTTGTCTAGACTCAGCTCCTCCTCTCTACCAGCTTCTTGTCTCAATCCAGTACCTATTTATCACACTTTCTGATTATGCCTCTCTTTCCTTCTTATTCCATTTTATAATCTGTTTCTGCTCTTGATGGCTTCTTCTCTGTCACTTCTGCTTGTTTCTCTTCCATACTGAAGTGTAACTCCCCTCCCCTGCCCCTCCATTACCCCAGTCTTTTTGCCAAGACAGTTGCTCTATGTAGTCCAAATCTCTTAGTTCCATGTCTGATAGCTCTACCATCCCCTTCATTCATCTGTGGCTCCTTATACTGTCTTACTTTCTCCTGCTTTCCAGTTCTTGGTCTTAGGCTTTATTTTTCAGATGCTTTTGGTACTCTCATATTTACTCTCTGTGATAGCCCTCTTCATCATCCTTCACATATGTCTGTGGTGCTAGTTTTTTGTCTCTGTATTTGAGTTGCTTCTTCCACGCATGTCTGAGAAATACTTGGTGGTTCATTTCTAGAGATTGACTTAAAACAGCTGTGGTGGGTTGGCCAGGTACCTACCAAAGCTGCTCTCAGCTGGACAGGGAAGAGAGAATATAATGAAAGTCTCATGCGTTGAAATAAGGACAGGGAGACATCACTCACCAATTACCATCACAGACAAAAAAACCTCGACTCAGGGAAAATTAATTTATTACTGATAACCAGAGTAAGGTAATGAGAAAATAAAAATGAAATCTTAAAACAACTTCCACCCATCCCTCCCTTCTTCCTGGACTTAAATTTACTAGTGATTTTCTCTACTTCCTCCCCGCAGAAGCACAAGGGGATGGGGAATGGGGGTTGCAGTCAGTTCATCACACATTATCTCTGCTGCTCCTTCCTTCTCAGGGGGAGGAATCCACACATTCTTCACCTGCTCCACTGTGGCTTCCCTCTCACAGGAGACAGTCCTCCATGAATTTCTCCACATACGTCCTTCCCATGAGCTGCAGTTCTTCACAAATTGCTCCAGCGTGGGGTCCTTTCTACACAGCACAGCCCTTCAGGAACAACGCTCCGGGGGAGCCTGCTTCAGCGTGGTCTTCCCACGGGGTCACAGCTTCCTTCAGGCATCCACCTGCTCTGGCATGGGGTCCTCCCCAGGCTGCAGGTGAATGTCAGCTCCACTGTGGACCTCCATGGACAGCAGGAGGACATCCTGCTGCACCATGGTCGTCACCAGGGGCTGCAGGGGAATCTCTTCTCCGGCACCTGGAGCACCTCCTCCAACTCCTCCTTCTTCACTGACCTTGGTGTCTGCAGGGCTGTTTTCTTTCACATAGTCTCACTCCTCTCTTCTGACTGCTGCTGGTGGTGTGCAGGTTTCCCACACACACACACTTCTTAAATGTGTTATCCCAGAGGCACAGCCACCAGTGCTGATGGGCTTGCCCTTGGCCAGTGGCAGGTCCGTCTTGGAGCTGTCTCCAAAGGAGACTCCACAGCCCCCCTGGGCAGCCTGTCCCAGTGCTCTGTCACCCTCAAAGTAAAGAAGTTCTTCCTCATATTCAACTGAAACCTCTTATGCTTCAATTTGTGCCCATTGCCCCTTGTCCTGTCACTGGGCACCACTGAGAAGAGTCTGGCTCTGTCCTCATGACATCCACCCTTAAGATATTTGTATGTGTTGTTGACATCCCCTCTCAGTCTTCTCTTCTTCAGGCCAAACAAGCCCATCTCTCTCAGCCTTTCCTCATAGGAGAGATGCTCCAGTCCTCTAATCATCTTTGTTGCCCTCCTCTGGACTCCCTCTAGATGTTCTTCGTCTTTCTTGAACTGAGGAGCCCAGAACTGGATGCAGTACTCCAGGTGCAGTCTCACCAGGGCAGAGGAGAGGGGGAGGATTATCTCCCTTGACCTGCTGGCCACACTCCTCTTAATGCACCCCAGGATGCCATTGGCCTTCTTGGCAACAAGGGCACACTGCTGGCTCATGGTCAACTTGTCGTCCACCAGAACTCCCAGGTCCCTCTTGGCAGAGCTGCTTTCCAGCAGGTCATCCCCCAGCCTGTACTGGTGCATGGGGTTCAACCTCCCCAGGTCCCCCTCATCAGGTTCCTCTCCGCCCAACTCTCCAGCCTGTCCAGGTCCTGCTGAATGGCAGCGCAGCCTTCCGGTGTATCAGCCACTCCTCCCAGTTTTGTGTCATCAGCAAACTGCTGATGGTACACTCTGTCCCCTCATCCAGGTCATTGATGAATAAGTTGAACAAGACCGGGACGAGTACTGAGCCCTGGGGAACTCCACTAGCTACAGGCCTCCAACTAGATTCTGCACCACCGATCAGAACCCTCTGAGCTCTGCCATGCAGCCAGTTCCCAATTCACCTCACTGTCCACTCATCCAGCCCACACTTCCTGAGCTTCCCTGTGAGGATGTTATGGGAGACAGTGTCAAAAGCCTTGCTGAAGTCAAGGTAGACAACATCCACTGCTCTCCCCTTGTCTACCCAGCTGGTCATGCCATCATAGAAGGCTATCAGATTGGTCAGGCATGATTTCCCCTTGGTGATTCCAATATAAAACTTAATAGTTTAAGTTCGGCACCATTATTAGCAACTGAAAACAGGATATTCTAACAAAGGTTGGTGGAAAATCATATTAAGATGCATGGGTACTTGTCTATTTATACTATGTTCTATTTAGCCTCTTGGCTTTAGTGTGATTACAGGACAGTAACAGGGACTAAAACAGAAACAACTTTGGGGCTTATGGGTGGGGAGTTCTGAGAGCAGTGGCCAATCAGAACATAACAAATGGCATAATCATTGTTTGTAACGATCGTATAATGCTTATATAAATTCATGCATTCTGGCTGATAATAGCCTTCAGCTAGAATACATGGATTTGCATTCTGAATAGTTACAGAGAAATTGGCTTATTGGCTGAGACAATTCTATACCCATATAATGAAGAATAATGCATTTTCTTGTAGACAGCACAAAACTAATTTGTAATACAGAAGGATTTTAAAAATGTGAGCATCTAAAAATAGTACACTTGGCCTACAGCCAGCATTCCTCCTAATATATTTTGACTGAGTACTAATCCTGTTATTAAAGATTAGCTTCTGTCAGAATGAAGACTCCATAGAAATACAGCTGATCCTACTTATAAGGAACTTTGCTGAAGTGAAACTTATTATAGAAGAATGGAAAGTCTGGGAATAATTTGTGTGTTTCACTACCCTCATTGTAAAGAATTTCTTCCTTATATCCAGTCTAAACCTACCCTGCTTCAGTTTAAAACCATTACCCCTTGTCCTGTCACAGCTGGCCCTACTGAAAAGATTTTCCCCATCTTTCCTATAGGCCCCCTTTAGGTACTGAAAGGCCGCAATCAGGTCTCCCCGCAGCCTTCTCTTCTCCAGGCTGAACAACCCCAACTCTCTCAGTGTGTCCTCATAAGAGATAAGATCCATGGTCCTTGCAAGACAAAACTGAAATGGAATAGTTAGTATTATATGACCATAACATTCTATCTTCTGCTTTCAGTTGTGTGGATGTAAGAAGCCTGAAGTGCTTTAATAGCTTTGATTCCCTGGTACACTAATTTATCTTTTTTACTGAGAATTTGTAACAAGATTTTTTCTAAAGCAAACAGGAATATTATTTTATGATATGAATTGCTAATAATTAAATATCAGATAGTTTAATTTTACTTCTTTTAATTCTAAAAATAGAACATAAAAGATTCAAAAGGCTTGAAAAATTCTAAACATATTTGAGAATGATAAATTCATCCCCAAGTAGTCAAAATCCTGGCTTATCAAAACAGTCAAATGAGATAAGGAAAACTCTGACAAACCTGTATATGAATAAATATCTCTCACTTTTCTGGTATTACTGAGTAGTGCTGTCATAGCTATCTGTCTTTCTTACATTTTAAATTCTTATCAAATCTTGTTAAAAAAAAATGTAAAAAAAATTTCAAAACTTTTCTTTGATAAACTGGAAGTGTTGATCAAATATGATGGGACATGTACATGTAAAACAAATTTACTAATTTTGGAAAAATACTGAATGTCAGGATATGTTGAAGGAAATGTTTGGGTTTTTTCCCTTTTTTAACTTGATACAAAATACTTGAAATTTATTTTTGCCGTTGATGAATTTACCCATCCTCAACAGTCACGATGATTAATGAATAGGACTCTGAGTTATCCGTTGAGCTTCTAAAAGAATAGAGAAATGTGTTGGAGTTTTGTGGAAGTATTAACTATTCAAGTAGATTGGTTGTTTATCTGTCTGAAGCTATTTCTGTGTGCAACTTCATGTCATCTTGCTTGCTACTGGGCCCTTACCAGTAATAAATAGAATAAGTGAGCCTAATTTTTTGAAGACTTTTTACATTAGTAATAGATCAACATGTGAATAGCTGCATGGACTCCTGGGAATTTAATGTTAGATAAATTTAAGGGGAAAAAAATCATTTGGGAAAATGTCACTTAGTTAAATGGCTGAAGTAAAGGTTTTCACTAAAGTTACATTTATTTTCCACTTTCTTTGACATTGTGACTTCATTTTGAGGGAGAACTAGGTAACTTATTGTGAGAGGCCAGTGGGCAAGTAATACGACATACTAGAGAGAATCAAATTCAGAAATGAATAGCTTAATGGTTAAGAACAATCATTATCTGTCAAAAGTCTATAGCTTAGGAGATTAAATAGACTGTTGTCTCTCACTTAAAAGACCATAAAAATTGTATATAGGCATTTTCACCTAATGGCTATAGGACCAAGAGTTCCCAAATTAGACTTATTTCCATTTCAATCACTGAAACACGATGCATGACTTCACTTGGATTAGAAGTCTAATGGGACAAAGTCAAAGGTTCAGCCTTTGATTTTATGGCGGTTACTCAAGTAGATCTCTTTTATGTTTTAAGGTGGAAGCTATTTTCTGGATATATTAGTGCAGCTCACATATACAAATGGGATTTATGTGCTCATATACGTGCACATATATATATATATAAATGCACACATGAAAACAATAGGGTTACACACAGGTAGATAACAATAATTTATGAGTAGGAGAAAGAGAAGATTTTATTTGCTTTAAAGAGGTATCTATTAAACTCCTAAAGTTAGTCACAATATGGGCAGACCTGCCACTGGCTAAAACTGAGCCCATCAGCAACACTGGTGGAACTTCTGTTATAATGTATTTAAGAAAGGGTGAAAAATTCTGTGCAGCAGCTGTGAGAGAGGAGTGAGAATTTGTGAGAGAATCAACCTTGCAGACACCAAGGTCAGTGGAGAAGGAAGGGGAGGAGGTGCTCCAGGTGCTGGAGCAGAGATTCCCCTGCAGCCCATGTAGAAGACGACCATGATGCAGGTTGTTCCCCTGCAGCCCATGGAGGACCACAATGGAGGAGAAGTCCACCCTGCAGCCCATGGATGACTCCACTCTAGAGCAGATAGACATGCACTGAAGGAAGCTTCAGCCTATGGAGAGCCTTCATGGGAGCAGACACCTGCAGGAACTGTGGCCTGTGGGAGCCCATGCAGGAGCAGTCTGTTCCTGAAGGACTTACTCCTTGGAAAGGACCCATGCTGGAACAGTCCATGAAGGATTGCCTCCTGTGGGAAGGACTCCCCCAAACTGGAGCAAGGGAAGAATGTGGGGTATATAGTTATAATGCCAGCTGATACACATACACATATTTTTACATTACAGGGAAAGAGCTCCACTCATCTCAGATCCATGTGATGAGGAGAATTCCAGCATTCAGTCAACTTTCTGGCAGCCCACAATGATGTTCAAATATCTGCTTTTCTTCTTCAGTTCCAAGTGTTGATGAAGTGAAAAAATTACATGTTCTTATCATGATACTGATTCCTTCTGTTAATTTGTGTCTAGGCATGTCTTATAAGTTTTAAATTGCAATGCTAATGTGTTGGGTTTAGCATTATTTGTTTCCCCTTGTATAATTTATAAATTAAAAAATTAATTCTCAGCATTATTTCAGTTTCTTTACTCAAGTACAATAGAATAAAACAGAACAGAACAGAATAGGATAGAATATTTCAGAGTAGGTTTATAATTGTGTCTGTTCTGTCTTAAACAGTTAAGTAAGTGAAGAATGAAGTTTTCCATTATTTCTTTTCAGAAGATATAATTTCATTAATATATTTTGTAAATATAGATGAAATTTTACCTCTTTGTATGTTAAAGTTGTGAAGTGCTAATAATGGAAGCTATTAGGGAGCAGAGTCTTCATTTATGCAGTTTAGTTTGCTATTTGCTACATACATTATGATTTAACTTTTCTCTTACAAACACTATAAATGTAACAGGATCATTTAGAAACATGACGACATGCTTCCCATCAGTCTAAATTAATGTTTTTTCTTTATTCCTACAAAAGCAAAACATTGTCCATTGGTGTCTCAGGACATGAATCTCAATGGCTTGTATGGGGAGATTATCCCAAGTTATGTCTCCTTGATATTTCGACAAACTGATTTTCTACTCTGAGAGGGAGCCCCAAAACTACAGGATATTCAGCATTTTGCAACTGCCTCTCTTTTGAAGTGTCTTTATTCAAGAATTATCATTCTTGGAAATGACATTCAGCTAAATTAATGATCTTTCAGGAAACACTAAACAACGTGGGCATGACTGGTTACTGTATTTATTTATATGCAATAATTTTTTGTGATATCTTGGCAAAGTTAGATTGCATCTCACTAAAAAAATAAGTACAATATTTGTCATACTGTAAAAAGGTGAAGAGTTCTGCTATGATTATTAGGCACATTATTGATAGATCATGGTCTAGGCCATGCTGGCCTAGAATGTGAATGCCTTTTTACTGTAGATCATGAAATTGTCCAGTCTTGAGCTACACTTTCAATACATGTAAATTTATTTACATTTAAATGTATGTTTCCATATGTATATACAGAATTGAAAATTTCAAGTCCTATTTCAAACAGTCAGTTGGAACTAGATTATAAAAAGTCAGTGTGAGGATTCAGACTGAGGGTTACTGTGCTGTTTTGATTAGTACTTTGAGAAATGTGTTGGAGAGAACATGCTGGGGAAGATAGTTAAAACTGTCATAGATGAGAAGAATAACTAGAGTGTAGTGATGTGAACCTACAAATAAAGATTATAACCACCAGAGACATGGTGAATCTTGTCACTGCTGCTGGTAGTTTGTATTAATTTCTGTGTTGTTTAGGGCTTTTGCTTGCTTGCTTTCTTTTGTTTGCTTTACTCATGTGTTTCCCAAATAACATGTAAAGCTAGTCTTTGCTATTTGTCATCATCTTGGCAAAAACAGAGCTCACAAGGAAAAAATAATCTAGTTGTTAATTCTCAGTTGCTTCTGCCAGAGTAGAAATCACACTGATTTCTTCAAGGAAAAGGAAAGGAACCCAAATCCTTTTCCTGGCAGCATACCCTATTTTTGTGCTATATTTGCAACTCTACACTGATAATTGGGAAGTCTTCTGTTAGACAGCAGCCTTTGAGGGCAAATTTTTCTTGAATGCCAAAAAGCAAGTGAACAGGTGGGAGAAGCCAGGGTGACACAAACAAAAACAGGAAAAGGATTAGAAAGAAGTTACATTTTGAAAAAGAAAAAAAGCCATATTTCTAAGCTCTCTGCTATGAACCTTGCCACATATTTGACAGGTATTTTTTCTTTTTTTAAATCCTTGAAAAGTCCAATCAAGTACAGTAAAAAGATTGGCAATATTTAGTCATACTGTATGTTTGGGTTTTAGGCAAAGGCTGATCAGTAATGGCTTATTCAGAGCAGGACTTGCAGACAGCACCTTCAGAATGTATCAGGAGGTTAAATACTTTCTCATTCCAGTCATTTACTGCTCTCTGATTTGATTTGTTAAGCATACGGCATTTTCTATTATCATAAGTAATATGGATGAAGTTTTTTTTCTAAGTTTCTATTTTTTATAGTTTTTTAAAAAAATTTCTTTACTCCGTTAAATTTCAAGTTTTAAGTGTATACTACAAAGTGTGAATCTTAATTTGTATGGAAAGTTCACAGAAGTTTTCACGCTTGCAGCTGCTTTTAAAATGCAGTTAATTATCAGCATAAATGTCAAACATTTCCTTTGCTTTGTTCTCATATGTCTTCGTGTCTTGTATCCTTTTGGAAAGCTTGTGTCTAGTACATACATTTGAAGTATTAAGTACAAGAGATATAGACTGATCTATCACCCATAATCACCTTTGCAGAATCTTACAAAGTGAAATCAGGTCACATCCATTTGGTTCCTGACACATTAGACACTGTTGCTTTGATAACCTAGCCCTTCACAATTTTGTTATTACTACATGTAGCAGGTATATTTCTTTTTTTCCTTCAGAAAAAGACAAAATCTTACAAACAGTTCAGAAAATTAAATTATGTCCACCTATAGTCAGAAGAAGCAGGGTCCTTTATGGCTGTAAGCATTCCTAGTTGTGTATCTTATAAGATGCAGTTGAGCAGGGAAGTGTAACTTAAATTCAAAGCTTTGTTAGTGACAAAGTTTTCAATTATATGTGTCGGATTTAGAAGGTTGTGTTGCTGATTCAGCAACAGTTATCTGATATGATGACATAAGTATTAAATAGAAATTCATTGCATTTTATGGTTTGTTATATCATAATCAGATTAATTATAAAGAAAACTGAAATAAAAAATGATGACAAAACTGTCACGGGCTGATGATTTGCGTTCAGGCACAATATTTTAACTTTATGCCCGTAAAATATGTGAATCTCCTGAAGAATACTGTCTTCTGGTTTTTTGTTTTATTTGGTTGGTTGGTTGGTTGGTTGGTTGGGGTTTTTTATTAGCCTCTTAGTATTTCAGTTTCAGTTCTTTCTACTTGGATGTCCCAGAATGCTATTTTGTAAGACAGAAGAAAAAAGAACCATTTTTTTAGTTCTAAAAGTAGTTGACTGACTGACTGACTTTAAGCAGTAGACAATCTATATAGCAGCTGGAGCAGGGAAATGAAATGCTGGAGAAAAATTGCCAATAGACAAAAAGCTGTATCAGGAGAATGAGCAGTGTCTGCTACCTAGTACATCAGTTATGTTTTTTGGAGGTATATGAATTCAACAGTCCAAAGTTAGCATTTTACTTGGTAATTATCATTTGAACCAGGGGTGGCTGGCTTGCTTCTTAATGGCTGTTGTTTATTTGATTGGATTTCAGTCCGGGGTCAGCATCATGTCATCTAATTTGGTCCGTTGTCCACACCAGAAAATGGGTAGTAGAGTATGGATGTTCCCTTATTGGGAATGTTCTGAAAAATAGTCAGAAAACCATTCCAGGACCCAGAAAGAAAAAGTGATACTGCCATTATTTGTGCTACGCCTGTTAAGCCAATTTTTTAGATAAGGAGAGCCTTAATTCTCCAGAGTTTCAGAAGAATAATTATCACAAATACTTAAACCTAACTGGAAAGAGCATAAGAACACAAAAAATGGAACTTTCCCATGTTACAATGAAATCAAATAATTATAAACTGTAATTATAGTTCATAAGTATCATTCTCAAATAATATCAAATGTTTCACAATTCACATCTGTAGATGAGGTTTTCTATCCAAACTCATTTCCATATAATATGCAATACTTTTTACTTCTGCTTTAGTTACCCTGGTCTACAGCAGAAGAGAAACCAAAAGGCTAAGTGAAAATTGTGATTCTATTCAGAAGCACAAGTAGGGCAAAGGATTCTTTATTTCATACTTCTTATGAAGTGATCTTCTGGCTTATTCAGATGCATTATATCAACCAAATATGACTTTTTAAAAAGTTCTTATGATAGATCAAAAAGAAAGAGAGAAAGATCAGGAAAATGAACACGAAAAACATTTTAGAATTATGCATTGAAAAGATATTTCTGGACTTTCTGAGCAGAAAATGCCCTTTAATGAAACAAAAAAACCAAACACTGATTGGCAGTCACTTGAAGACACTGTGGTGGATTTAACTCGTGTGAAAATTCTTTGCTACAGTGTGAAGGATTTGGAAATACTGCTGCAGGAGCAATAGAGCATTTTCATTGCCCCATTCTAAAATAAGGAGTTCAACCTTTATGAGTTAACTGTTAGAAATTAAACTCTTCAGGCATACTAGGTATGAAGGTATTGCTAATGCCAAAATGTAATCCTATAATGAAGTAAAAGTTGCACTTGAAAGGCATCATCTTTTGTAGAAAAAAAAGGTTTATATTCCACTATAAATGTGAATTATTAAAATTAAGTATTTAGAAATGATCATAATCATAGGGAAGTAAACTGAGCTTCAGTGAGAATTGCTTCTGAATTTTAACTTGTTTCTTAGAAACAGGACTGTATTATCTTCTTCATCTCTAGTTTAATTAGGTAAGGTTCCATTCAAATTGATATTTGTTCGAAGTGTGTCTGTATATCCCAAGTAATAATGACTAGCAGAAAATGTGTGATGCTTTTTAATATTGCATAGTCTCATATTAAAAATTAAATTTCCATAATAAGGATGTTGGGTTATAAAAGGGCATAAGAGATGTTAGAGCTAAAAGATTACTTAAGATTAAAAAACGCAAAGTGCCTGTACCTAGAAGCTTTTGATATGGGCAAATATAGCAATTTATTGAAGGATTATTATTTCAAGAAACCAAAAAAAGTTTATAGGAAAAAAAGTTCGAATTCAGACTGTCTGCACAAGGAGAAGTTGCCTGAAGAATAAATATGTTTGCTAAAGCAAAGCATGTACATAAAATATTCATTAAGATTAAAAGCTTCTGGAGAAGCATCCTAAACATCAAAAGAAAAAGGAGAAGCAAGGAAAACAACTCCACAGAAACAAAAGATAATGGGGAATTTCAAGGGAAAAGTGTAAAATCAAAATATACCCTTGCTGGTATTATTTTTTTTTTTTTTTTCTCTTGAAGTGTTTCAGTTTAATCTTTTTCCTCAGTGTAAATGATAGTAGAGTGGTTTTTTAGGTGTATTCAATGAAATCTCTCTGATCCATTGACATCACAATCCACACACAATAATGACTGTTTTCTTCTAGCATCTCAGCAAACTTTTAATGGAAAAGATCTATAATGAGGTTTTATATTTCTAGGCTTCATTACTTTTTATGAAGGAAAGCAAAGTGAACTTACTGGAGTAGAAAGATAAAAAAAAAGTCTTAAACAGTTACAAGTAAGTAATAACTACAGAAATAACACAATTCAGTGTGTACAATGGCTTTTTTTTTTAACTTGAACTTATGTGCTAGTTCAAAATATGTATGTTTCCTTGTACATGTACATGTACTTTTGATAGTGTTCACAAAGTATGTTTTCACACTTTTGGAATCTACAAATTATCTGATATTTCTCATGCAATCAGTTCTAATTCTTAGGAGCAACATCATTCAGCTATTTGGTCAGGACTCTCAGTTTTCTGGATCAGCTGCTGAAGTCTTCAAAATTCTAAAGAGACTGTAAACTCAGGGGTCTCCCAAAACTAATTATACTGGTAGCTCTATGCTCAATAGCCAGTGAAGGAGCCTTCTTGGCAAGGCAGTCTATGAAAGCAATGCTTGCATTCTAGAAAAAGTACATTGCAGGCAAGCATTTTGTTAGAATATATGAAGGTGAGATTTTAACAAAATTATTTTTTATTGGAAAGTACTTTATATGTTTTAACTATTTAATAAATGGATCAATGAATTTAGTGGAACAACTCATGCCCATGTTTGTAGCACTGAGATCAAGTATGATGAATTTCAGTATCACTTTGAAAATTATCCTTCTATTGCATACCAAATAGTGTTCAATAAAGCATAATTCTGAGTTTATATCAAGCCAAGTCAGTAATGTAAGAAAAAAAAAATTTTTAAAAGGGTTAATGTGTTGCTTAAGAGCTCAAAAAACAAACAAACAAACCCAAACAGATGAAAGATGGGGGGTGGGTATGTGTGTGTGTGTCTTTTTTCTTCACTTACTGAACAATATAGCAAGGATAGATCTGGTACATGAACAAATCCAAGAGCTGAACTTCAAATATAAGCTACGTTTCAGTGAAGCTTTAGATGGTGATGTTTTAATAAGAATTTTTGAAATCCTAACTGACAACTGAAAACCAGACTGACATTCCCTTCCTTTACAAACAATTTATTGACATTTAGGAATGGGTATAGGTTGTGGAAGTTTGCAATGTACAAGTAAGAAAACACAGTTTAACAATCCAGGAAACTAATTTGAAATAACTTACTACAATTTTCTTTATAAAAAGCAAACTTCCTTGCAGGGAAAATAAGACTTCTGGTTGCAAAAAACAGGTTCTGAGAAGTTGCATATTACACTAAAAATTTTTACAAAATTGTGACTTTTTTAATAGCCTCTCTCTTCTCTGCTACTTCAACTTCAGTTTTCATGTGCACCTCTAAACTTTGCAAGCCAAGAGTATTTTTTAATTCTTTGCTGTCCAGATTTTAACACAGCCTATATAATTGTATAACGCTTTAAAATATCTTAAAAATGGAAGGTTGACAATAAGAATAAAATTCCTTTGGATTAAGTAACTTCTATGTAACGGAGAATCTTTCTTACTGCACTATTACATACACATGATGGAATAATACTTCTTTTTTTATTTCTTTGCTTTGTAAGAAGAAAACTCTTGTATGGGATTAGTTTCTTAAAAATGTTATCATTCCCGATAAAGGTGTGCTATTGGTATTCCACTAACTAAAAGAACAGAGTTATAGTTCAATATCTTCATTCCTTCATCCTGTTGTGCTACTGCTGAACCTGGCAACAAAGGTACTAGTTAACCTCACTTCTTTTGGTTCATTATATGCCTATGCTACATGAATAACAAATAGTGATACAGAAAAATAATAATGATGCACTTTAAAAGCTATTTAAGCTTCTCTAAGGACATTCACCCTGTAAATTAGAAAGTTTTTTTCATGAAACCTATAAATGTCAAAATCAATTCCTATGCTAAAATACTGGTCCCTTGAAATTACAACAGTTATTTAGGTCATATATTACCCTGTATTTGAATATTTTTCACCAGTTGGAATTCCTGCCCAGATAAATTGTACTCTATTTGGAACGATTCTTCAGCCACATACTTGCTCCCCTCCCCCCTGCCTTTTTTTTTTTTTCTGGTGGTCCAATGTTTTACATTAGATTTTTGTTTTTGTCTAAACACAATTGCCAAAAGGAAAATTACATGAGTTGAAGCATGTCAGTTCCATTATGTGTAGCCTGTAACATCCCAGAACCCATCTGTCCTATGCCCTGTGGCACATATTGCATTTTATGTCTCCAGGAACTACAAACAGGCACCAGTGTAGTTTACTGGCTAATGTTCTTACACTGAACTGTGCTCTGATTAGAGCTGAAGCCTGTGAACCTGTCAAATACAACGTCAGTTCCTATCATTGTCTCATGAGCAATAAGGTAGTGCTTTGATTGACCTGCATAGTTGCCAACTGCATGATGCTATGCGGGGTTTTTTTCCTTTTTTCCTTTTTTTTTTTCTTTTTTTTTTTTTTTTTTTCTCCTCTGAGCTTGGAATGAGTTCACAGCCATCAATCAATATATACATGTCAAACTCTTCATCTGAAAAGTCTAGTATTAATAATTTTGTTGAACCAGTTGTGGTCTGAGCCAAATATGATGTGGTTGTATCCAGTTTGTTTCTCATTCAATTTAAGAGAGAAGTGTTTATGTTGCAATCTTCTGTTCCATGATTTGTATCCATCATATAAAGAATTCAGTCAAGTACTTCATTTTTGTGAAATGATAAAGAGCCTCCTAAGAAGACTCTTACTTTTTTCATTTAGTTCTTGTTGGGGCTTTTTTTTTTCCTTACGTAGTGGGATTTTTCAGGATGAACTGGAAACAAATTAACAGAAGTATGGTTTTAAAGCTGTTCTCTGTTGAATCTGCCTAGAATGCTTTGAAATATTTTACAGTGAATCAATGGTCCTGGTCTTCCACTGGTTGACACTGCTTTGGGTGTTTCCATCAACTCCAAAGGTTCCTTGGTCAAAACATTAAGTGTTTTGGTACTTTCATGGTAGGGAGTGATGTTTTGAAATGCCATGAGTTAGCCCAGATGATGCATTTAAATTTTTTGAATCCTATTTATGGCAAAAATCATGTTAGAGTCCTGCCAACCGCAGCAGTTGCAGTTCTCAGTGTGCCACTTCCAGGACTTAAAACAATGAAAAACAGTTATCCTTGGCTATTCTTAAGAGACTTCCTTGGGAGGCAGAACTCTTAGCCTTGCTGTCTCATCAAAGGCAGATAATTCAAAAAACAGAGGAAGTACAGAGTATCTCAATATACAGGATTCACTTCAGGGTAGCCTCGAAGTGTACCTTGTTATGTGAGAAGCTCAAATAGTTACTAACCTACTTGAAAAACATTAATTTTTAAAGAAACGTGGGGATGTCTGTGCATCAAAATCTGGAACTATTCAAGAGAAAAATGAAATTTGTTAGGATACAGAAAAAACATTTTTTTCAAAAGTAGTGCTTTTTAACTGGACAGCAATAATATTATTGATAATATTCACCAATCTGATCTTGAAAGAATAATCTAGTTTAAATAATGGTTATGGTCGGAATAGCGACATCATAGGCAACATGAACAATCTACTTTTCATTGGAGTAGGCAAGAAACCGGAACTAAGTACTAACGTATTTCTCCTAACAATCCCAACTTACATAGTACGTGAGAAAAACATGGTATTTTTGTGTTTTTCTCAACTCCAGACTTCTGAAGCCTCTTCCTGGTTTGCTGGTCTCTTTTTTTTTTTGGGGGGGTGGGGTGGGGTGGGGTAGGGGGGTGGGATTTTTTTTGTCTTATCAGGACAACAAAAGTTTCTGGCATCATTAAAATTCTAAACTCAGATTAACAATTATTTTATCAGTCTGCACCTTAAGTTTTCAAAACTTTTAGGACCTGAAATGGAAAAAAAATAGTCAGAAATAGCTCAGTAGTTAGTGAGTAAGATAGGTTTATTATTTTATGATTTGTTTATTACAAGATTGTCACCTACAAGAAAGCAGTATAGTTGATCTTGCTGGCTAGTTGTATGTCCTTTGTCAAAATGTTCCTCTCAGAGATAGAGTGGTTCATCCAAGATGGGATATTATTAGACTATAAAATTCCTGTGAAAGGCAGGGCACCTCAACACCTTTCCAGATCGGTTCTTGAGGTGCAATTCAGCACACCAGCTTGCTGGCATACAGGTAGCTCTGAACCAGAGTCCACAAGTCCCCATTCCTGCTCTTGAGATTGAGGAAGTGGGAGAGTTTTGAGGGAGGAGCATGTATTTGCATCATCTTCAATGCTGTAATTAAGCTTTGTATTATCAGTAACCGTGGTGTATATACAGCTGCTTCTATACAGGTTTTCCAAGTAGTTTGACTTGTTCTCTTTCTAGCTTCCTGAAATTTTAAAGAATACATCTGGGTAGTTCAGTTTATAGAAAAGGTTTTAAATAGCTTTGTTGTTGTTCAGTTTTTAATGTCCTCCTCTCACGCAAACAAAGAGCTTTTGATTATTTGGGTAGTTTTGTGTTTGGGATTTTTTGTGTGTTTGGGTTTTGTTTGTTTGTTTCATTAATAAAAAGGTTTATTCTATTCCAACAGCAAGCTGAATTTCAGTTGAAGGCGTATTGTCCAGAACTGCCCTGATTTGAAGGTTTTAAGAGAAAGGGAACCTACATTTCTTGAATAGCTTAAATATTTTCTCAATCAAATTGCTTTTGTTCTTCATCTTTCTTTTTTCTTCTGTTGGTGGTCCCTTTCACGTATAACAAAATTGCTGTGGCTAAATACCTTTTAACATGAAGCAGAAATCTTTCTGCTCTATTACCTTTTACAAAAGTATCTTAGGATGTGAACTGTAGACCATTTGGTTTGTGTTTGCATGTGATTTAAGGCACCTCTCCATGGCAGTGTGACTGCAATTGGTTTTTACTCTTCTTGGAAAAGATGCAGAGACTGTATCTACAAGCAAAAAGATATCGCTTTGTGTTTCTATCCATCTTTGCTGGGGTTTTTTGTTTTGCAAGAAGCATGGAGGTTTCCAGTAGAATGCATGTGTGTTATCTAGAGCTGTGCCTGATGGTATAAATACCATAATTTCAGAGATGACAAAGTAAGTAATCCTGGCTATGTTCTCTCTGTACAGAGCTTATTCTTTCACATCTACCCCTTCCTCAAATGAAAGCAGGCTGTGAAACACAATTGAAGTGGAAAGCGCTCATACAGTCCTACCTCTGGCAGTCATCATCTTAGCAATCACACAGCTTGCTCAAACTACTGGAGGTGGATAACATGTCCAGAAAAGAGAAGCAGTTGGGGATATTCTTCCTGGGCCTTGTATTTTTTGCATGAAAAAAAGATAAAGGTACTTTTCAGCAGTAAATCTGTTTTCTATTCCACAGAAATTTAGCCTATTTTCTGTACTATAGGGGCTGATGTTGCAGTTATCTGGACCAGAGGGGTTGGACCCAAAACACATGGAGAAAAAGACAGAACAGCCACAAAGCTGTTACCTGATCTCTAACATATTGCATTGGGCAGTGCAGGGAGAGAATAGAGAGAAATTCACTGTGTCCCCCAATAAATCTGCATTTGCCTTAAGACTAATATATATTCCAGAAATAATTAAACTTTAAATATCTAGAGATGGAGTTTATCTTGATATTCTACGTTTTTAACATCAACCACAATGAAGGCCTGCCAACTGCTTTTAAGCACGTATATGTTTAGATGATACTAATGTACCACAACAGAATTTCAATGCCCAACATTAATTTATTTCAGCGCATATAAAAAACCTCAGAGATTTCTTCTAAGAACACTGTAAAAGCTTTATTTTAATGAGTGTTTTAAATGCTTAGTAGATACGATTTCTGTTTTGTTTTATTTCTCTCTTCAAACTTGCTAGAAAAAACAGAAAAGGAAAGAGCATGGCAAAGAAGGAAAAGTGTAGGGAAAACCTGAAATGAAAGTAATATGTTCCTTTGGACTAGCCATTTATATCTTGTGAGGAACTGCTGATCTGTTTAGTTTCCATTAACTGCAAGGTGAGAAAATTATATTTTTTGGATGAAATTTAAGACAAATGGAAAAAAAAAAAAGATTTTATGAATTAGATGCCAAAACACTACGTTAAATTTTGTAGACTTAAATCTCCCTGATTTTGTCTCCACATATTTAACTCCTAAAAACCAGGAATTGAGTCCTTACATTCTCCTGGCTTCTTTAGGTTTTTTGTTGGGTTTTTTTTTCTTTTTTTTAATATGACTTGCATAAAGGCTTTTTTGAGGGTTGCTGGAATTTGAGCAGTTTTTGTAAAGACAACCATCTTCCACAAAAGCTTCTTTTTGGATACTCAGAAAATGTTAGTTTATGTCTTGACCTTGAGGTTTCCTGTGTCACCTTGAACAAATCATGCATGCTTCTGTATGCCGTAGTGTCTTTTGAAATATGTTAAGTACTAGCCTGTCTTGCCAGAAGGATTTAATGTCAGATCTACGAAGGCTGTGTGACTCGCATAACACGCTAAAAAAGGTCAGAAAGAGCAAGATGAAAGGTGGGTAGAGAAGGACTAGAATAATGCTTCCAACAAGAAAGAATGACTCAAAGCTTGACTGGAACACCACTGTAACTTTAGGAATGAACAAAGAGCTTTGCTGGGTGCTAAAGACAAAAAATTCAGTCCTTGCAGATCATCTTTTCAAGAAATAGAAACTCCTGTTCCAATCAGTTTAGAGGTTTAGATGCTGCAGTGTGTGCTGTGTGGGGCTACTGCATTGCTCTTCATCCAAGAGGTCTGCTTCCTCTCCAAGTACAATAAGACAGGTAGAGTTATTTGGGGGCTTTAGAAAACTTGTGGTGTCTCAAGCTTTTTGCTAGTCTGCATTCATAGCTCTGGGTAAGTCAGGTAATCCTCTTGTGATTTGCTTTTCCCTGCAGGGACAATGGTGATTAATTATGGAACTCAGGCTCCTGAAGATCGGGCTTTTAAAATTCTGGCTCTAGACAAGTCTTGAGTGTGATACTGGTCAGATAACTTGCTCTCAATTTATAGAAATGATGATAATTTCTCACTATTGGTCTTTATAAGCTCTTCCAATTATTTGGCAAAGTTTTGGACTTTCCTTACTATATGTTTTGTTGTTGTTTCAGGGCTTTTTTCATTATGCCTCAATATGGGTGTTTCTATGTGCATTCTATTTCTACAGCTGTCACTCAATAGGAATAGACTATACAGTAAAATAAGGCAAGTTCAGTACAGAAGAAGAAGAGTTCCAGAACAGTGGAATCTCAGCGTATAATGGGAAAAAAGGTAGGACACTGAAAAACTTAATATTTCTGAAGAATGCTTGAGCAAAAACGTAAAATGGACTTTTATCTACAGTATTTAGATAGAGCACACGCATCTTCAAAGTAAATGACAAGTATACTTTCTAAAAGTTGTCATAACATATTTAAAATCTTTGTTCTTATTAAAGTAGTAAGTGCTTGATTTTTTAAAAATAAATTGTTCTGGAAGTCTCTTTAAACATTCAGACATAATTATTAATTTTGTCATTTAAATGTATTTTTTGCTAGACAGCTATACTGGGCTTCTAGAATAAAAGTTGTATAAGTTATAAGCCTGTCTGGGAAATGTATTAAGCATTCATTATGATGAAAACATTAAAATAATCTTTAGGATGTCTAGAAAATACATTTCTGACAGCCTTCACTGTACTTTCATGGAAAATGCTAGTCAAGCAAGTGATCCTTAAATCTAATGAAAATTAAATTTTAAAATAGTTACATTTGATTGCTGATTTATTTACATAAATACCAATAAGGTTTACTATCCATATGTTTTATGTGTACTAAAAGGGAAAATATTTGATTCTTTAAAAATGTTCTCAGATGCTGCTTTTTTTTTAATATGAAAATGATCAAGAATGTTATTTTATATATTTAGAGACTATTTTGCCTCTTCGTAAGAATGCAAAAGTTTTCCTGTCTGTCATGGTTTAACCCGTCTGGCAACTAAGCACCACGCAGCCACTCGCTCACTCCCCCTCCTCCCTCAGTGGGATGGGGGAGAGAATTGGGAAGGAGAAAAAGGTTAGAGCCGAGGGCTGAGATAAAGACAGTTTAATAAGAGAAAATAATAATAATAGTAATAATGAGAATGATAACAAAATATACAGAATATACAAAACGAATGATGCACAATGCAATTGCTCACCACCCGCCGACCGATGCCCAGCCCGTCCCAAGCAGCAATCACTCCCTGAGCCGTGATCAGTACCCGAGCAGTGATCAGTACCCAAACAGTGATCACTCTCCCCGCGACCGACCGACCGACTAAACCCCCCCGAGCATGACGTTCTATGGTATGGAATAGCTGTTTGGACAGTTTGGGTCCTAGCTGTGCTGTACTCCCAGCTTGTTATGCACCTGGCCGAGCAGGAGAAGCTCAAAAAGTCCTTGAGCAGTCTGAGCACTACTTGGCAACAACTAAAAACATCAGCGTGTTATCAACATTCTTCTAGTACTAAATCCAAAGCACAGCACTATGCTAGCTTCTGTGAAGAAAATTAACTCTATCCCAGCCGAAACCAGGACACTGTCCCAGGAATTGTTATGAAAAGTCTCGCTCTCCGCAACCTTGAAACCTCCTGTTTGCTGTTAATCTGAATAATATTTTGTAATATTTCAGAAATATTGTATTCAAATCTGAAAGTAGGCCTAAATGTTTAATTTTAAGCCTAAGTCATGCCTAACTTCTGAGGTTTAAAAACTATAATTATGATGGTACACTTTTCTCCAAACATCTTAACATTTACAAAGTCCTAAAGTAATGTCAACTATATGAAAAGGTTAGGAAAAGAAAGACATTCTTCTGAAGTGACAAATTTGTAAAAAACTCCCTTCATGTTCAATTGAGAGAAGATGCCTTCTTTGTTTTAAAGAAAAATGGTGCCAGTTGAATACTTTATTCTTGCATTCCTAATTAGACATGTTGTTCTGGTTTTGGCTGGGATAGAGTTGATTTTCCTCCTAGTGGCTGTCATAGTGCTGTGTTTTGGGTTTAGTATGGGAATAAGGCTGATAACACACTGATGTTTTAGTTGTTGGTCAGCAGTGCTTACAGTAGCCAAGTTTTCAGCTTCTCATACCCTGCCAACAAGAAAACTGGGATGGGGCACAGCCAGGACAGCTGACCCAAACTGGCTAAAGGCCTATCCCATACCATATGATGTCATGCTCATTATATAAACTGCAGGGAAATGTCCAGGGTGGCGTGACCGCTGCTTGGGAACTGTCTGGGCATCGGTCGGTGGGTGATGAGCAACTGCATTGTGCATCACTTATTTTAGATATTTTATTATTATTAGTTGTTATTATTATTATTATTACTACTACTACTACTATTACTATTACTATTATTACTATCCCTTCCTTTTCTGTCCTATTAAACTGTCTTTATCTCAACCCACAGGTTTTACTTTTTTTTCCCCCCAATTCTCTACCCCATCCCACTGGATGGGGGTGGGGACTGAGTGAACGGCTCTGGGTTGTTTAGCTATTTTAGATTAATTAATATAGAACTGATTTGACATGTCCACAGAGCTAACTGAAGTCTACAGTCCTTGTCTCCTGACAGATTTTCATCTATGTGCATTTTACTGCGAATGATAGATATATTAAATGTCTTTTTTTCCAGTCTAATGTCACAGACACACAATACTTGTGTATTGCCTAGCTACTCCACTGGCTGCCACATCTATTAACTAACATTTTCACTCATGTCTGAAGCATGACAGTTGTGACTTCAATGACTGTCAGATAAAATGACAGATTTAATCAAGGCTAGTCCCAAATAAAACATATATTTCTATACATTAATGATACAGCCATTTCTTTGAAAGGGAAACAATGTCCCCTAAAAAATGTGGCACAGTCTTTGGATCACAAAACAGTTTTGAAATTTTGTAGGCAAATGCTGCTAGGACACATTGCTGACCACAGCAGTGGTTATGACCCCCGTAAGCCTAATTGTTCTACATGACACAGTCAGAAACTGAGGGCTGGGCAATTAAATGGCCACAGATGTTTTTTTCAGGCTGAAACACCTGATTCCCACTTGATCCAGCATCAAAAAAGTAGGTACCCACCTACACTCTGAACTGATGAGGGCAAGTGCTTATTCTGTAGCACTTGCAGAATTCGAGTGGAAAAACGGTAATCAGAAACTGAATGTGTGTTTTAAAAATCTCATGAATGTTAAAAGTGATGTTTTGCTCTTAAAGGATGACTACTGTCTAGAGTCTAGTGCAAAAAAGTTAGTCATGAACTAATGCAATACTAATGTTGGCCTTCATATATGCTTCCACAGACATTACCCTAGTCTACTTTGGTCCTATTTTCCTATCTTAATATGAGTCATACTGTTTATCAACTTCATTCTTTTTACATGTAAATTTCTTTTAAATGTGGATAGATAGGGATAGCTTGTGAAAAATGCTCTGAAAGGATTTTAACATTTGAACTGTCACTTTGATGGTTAGTGTCTTTAACTGTTGTAAAAGACAGCAAAACAATCCATATTTTAGGATCCCATTATTTGGGAGTTGTAGTGCATATGGTTTAAGCTATTAGGATAAGCTGATACCTAACAAAAAACAAAAAACAAGGTCCTATGTAAATACAAAGTCAGATGCAATGAAAGATGTGTAGGTATATAAACTAGACAGGTAAAAATTGGAGTGATGCTTTTTTATCTTAATTATATAGTTTCACATATGCTTTTTCTTTAATACTTTTATTGCTAGAACCCTATTTGCCTCAAAACCTAGTTCTAGTAATTTGACTTATATACCCATTTGGTAGGTGGCAGATCTTTCTTCACACACAAGACAGGAGATAAGCAAAAAGCACTTTGGACTATCTTTTGTTGATACTTCTTTCTTTGGGATACTTTAAAGAGATGCCTATTTGAACCAACAATCTGGAGAGAGAATTATATCAGGAATACTATTCAAGGAGAACTTAGACACCCTTTGAAACTTAATGGTGTCAGAGTCTCAGCAATAAGAGGTGAGGAATGAAATATCTGCAGTAAATGGAAAAATGGAACAGTTAAATGCCTCACAAACTGAGAAAGTGTATGTTATATTTCACCAAGCTTCATAAAGACTATTTGCCAAATCATCTTTTTGATACAGGTATACTGAGAAATATTTCTCCTAAAAATTTTGGGGGGTTAAATTATTTTCATTTTTTTGCAGATTATCTGAAAAGCTATGAAAACTTTGGAAACAGCTGCACCTCACCTGAAAGAAATCAATTTACAATTTATAAAAAGACAAAGCCCTTTTTTTTTTTCTGTCACAAGCAGCATTTTTCTTTGAATTAAAAAACATCCTGAATTGAAATTCTTAATAGACATTTTCCATCAAATATTTTAGTTGAACAAGGATCACAGAAAATGGGATTTTTTATAGGACAAAATAAGATTTTACCCCTTTTTGATTTTCCACTAACAAAACCAAAACTAAGTAATTGATCTACATTAAAATCTACATACTAGTGGGCTGCACAAAACTGTTCTTTTCTGAGCCAGTTCAACAAGACTGATTCTGAAGACAGTTCTGAAGATTCTTTTATGTGTTCTGTTGTGGGAACAAGTACAGAATCTGCAGATGTGGCAGCTGAGCTGGACACCAGAGATATCCTTTGTCTCATTGGCCACAAGCCATGGGAGAAGTAAAACAAGAGCTAAGTGAGAAAAGCAAAGTCAATGCTACAACCAATGGACTTTGCGAGATGAACTTTGCTTCCATATAAGGCTTGGACTCAGCACTTGCCAGCTAGCTAGGTGATAAGAGAAAAGCAGTGGCTTTGTTTTGTGATCAGTATAAAAGGATGTAAAGCATTAAATAAAGCGATTCCGATTCTGCTTGTGCATGAACTCGGAGTCCATGCCTTCATTGCCACATTCTGTCCCACATGTTAAATCAAATTCAGTTTTTCACTAGACTGACTGCCTTCTCTAGCGCGGTCTCTTCTTGGATCAGGCTGTTTAATATATTTTAGCATTAACATGAGAATGGGAAATTGTTGTTGAAATTTTCTGAAAATTGGAAATTCTGTTTTTGATTTCCTCTACAGCATTGCATCTAATACCCTTTTTGACAATAAAATTTAGGCTATATACCTTTAAAATTTTAAATTACTTAAAATCTACTGCTGTTATCTATAAAAAGAAAGAATGCATGCCTTAACCTTTGCTTTTTTCTCAAGACATCTTTCCAAATATTCATTGTATTTTCAAAAGTATTATAGCTGAATTTAACAGTGAGCAGTGACTTACACATCTAAAGATTTTTGCAGCTTACAATCAGAAAAAAAAGTTATTTTTCTTTTCCTGTCAAGTCTGGTGAAATACATTCCATTACAATGAAATACAAATGTGTTTCATTGCCAAAATAATTTGTTAATGTGGTCAGGATAGAAGGATCTATAGATGGCTTCAAACACATGAAAATCTGACTCTGGATCTTCAGTGTAATGCAATAGAAAGACTGAAACATCCTTTAAATTTCAGTAGCTGCCCCAAAGACATGCTTTATAATCAATATTTTCTATTGAGTATATAGTTTGGAAAGCCACAGAGCAGCCAGGCAAAAATTATTCTTTCATCGCTGCCATCTGACAGGAGTGTTTTGCACTTGGTGTGTGTGAGTAAATTAGCACCCACCTTGTTTTCAAAAGGACTGTCAGAGTACCATCATCTTGGCATTCTCATCAGAGAAGATGCTATCAAGGATTCTAGGACTGCATTTCTCCGTACAAATTATTAACTTGTTTTTTATTTTGTAAAGGTTTAAGACTTTTTTTCTCAAGACTCAAGTATAGTTTCTTTTCAAAACCCCAGGATACTGGAAAACTGCAACTCCCTTCCCTCCCAACCCTCAAACTTTTGATAGACACCTAAAACCTTTATGAGCTTTGGAAAACACAAATAACTGGGTCATATTTGTTTTGTTCCTGTCTTCCTGAAATGTTGCTTTTTAGCCTTTTTTTTTTTTCCTTCAGATATGTTTCCTGCTTTTTGTTGCATCCCAGCATCCTCTTTCTTTATTCACTCTTGCAATTCAGGGTTTTTCTTCTTTTCCCAACTGTGAACCCTTTTTCTAACTTCTGATTCTTCTCCCTTCAGAGCTGCATCCCCTTTTCCCTTTCCCATTTAGTAATGTGAGAAAGGGAGCTGTAGTGTTTCCAACATATGCTTCTGCCACATGCTTGAGAATCTTGTTATGGGAGTGAAATTCAAGTTGCTGATCACATCATGTTTGTTTTTAAGGATTCCTTAATAAAATGAAATCAAAATGAAAAATTTTATATTCTTAATATGGAGTAGTATTAGTAGTTCACTAGTTGATGGTCCATGCAGTTGAACATAGGAAAAGGTTTTGTTTCATGCATATAACATACGTATTTATTCTTTCTGTTTCTGGAAAGTAAACACTTCTTGAATCACACACACACACATTATCTCATTTAACTAGACAAGAAATAAACCTCCAGTGGAAATGCCGTCAAGATACTGTAATTGGGGAAATGAAATGCTGTGTAGAAAGACATATTCTGATAGTCTTTCTTGACAAAGCATGTACCATCAGTAGTAATATTTCAGTATAAATTGAAGGAAGTGTATATTTTCAGCGTAATTTCAAATGAATAATGATGCTGAGTGCTGAAGAACTGCACAACCTCTCTCATTTTAAGATTAAGAAAGACTACTCTTTTATACTTGTTCTTACTTCTATACACATTTTTAAAAAAAGCTTTATGGGAAGAAAACTTCAATTAATCCTTAGTTTTCTATTTAACTCAAGAGCATTTCCTGCAGAATATCCCCTGGAGAAATATCTGGGTTCCCTATAAGCATTTGATAAAGGGAGTGATTGAGCATATGTAGCAATAAGGAAATGATGCTATTACAGTTTCAGCAATCTCTTTCCCAGATACTTGCAGAAATAATGACATCTTCCTATTCTTGGCAAAGAAAGACATGTACTATAACCAGTTCAGACTAACAGAATTTATTTTTTGAGATTATCCACTCAATTAGATGCTGGTGACTGTCCCTCTAATTGAATATGCAGTTTGTTTTATAGTACCTAGAAAAGTGCAGCCAAAGTAGATCAATAAGATTTTGTACTTTCCAGTTCAAGTCCCTGATCTATTACACACCTGTACAGACATCATCTTATTTTTGTATACGACATTTCAGAGGCTGCATATTCATAAAGATAAGCACAGGGGAAAAAATTGCTGAATCAAAATCTAATTTCAGATAAGAAATATGCCATACCTGTAATTTTACTAATAGCAATAAATCATCAGGTGGTAGATAAAAATCTGGTAAACTGTAAGAAAAATTATTTTTCCCAGCAATCTATTATAAGTGGTGGTTTTGGATAATTAATAGGGCTTGACTTCTTTGTAATGTAAGTGTCCCTCAGTATTAGGTTCCATTAAAGGTAGTACTGAATAAATATTCATGGCAGTTTCTACTCTTTGAGATAGGGTCACTTAGACAGAGTGTTCTATTAAAAGTACATTTAATTTACTTGTAGCTGTCACCCAGTAGGTATGAGAATTGATACTTTGACCAGTAGCCTTTGTCAGCATTCATGGGGAGAGGTCGTGAAAAATCTATTGGTCAAAATGTCAATTAGCTTGCCTAATGGATTATACCTGTGAGTGTTGCAGCCCTATCTTTAAGTAAACGGATGGTCTATCTCAACAAGAGGCCACTTTCATGAATATTTTATTGAATGTTCTAATTGAAGTAAATTACCAAATTATACTGTACATATAAAGTGATGCATTTGAGGTTCCCAGAAAGCAGTCAATGGGATATAATAGTGGATTATATACAGAAAGATATATTCGTTAATGTTATTAACAAAAAAAAGGAAGAAAAAAAAGAAGGTTATTATAAAAACAGGTGACAAAATGATTATATGTTTCCTAGAAGTGAGACTAGGGATTTGCCTATAGTTCTGGCTCTGTAACAAGGTGAAGAACCCCAAGTCAATGACTAACAAGCTAACACAGGTACTAGAAGTTGTTTTGATATGTGGAAGTCAATGAAATGGCTTTGGTGTTTCTTACCTTACCTGGGAGTTCAAACATACCCTTAAAGTGGTGGGGATAGGGCACCCAACACTCAGGCTTTAAAGCACAAAGGGAACAACTATTCCAGAGTGCATATCCTGGCAAGCTGATGTTGAAAAGATTATTTTTCAGTTTTACATGTGTCACTAATTTGCCCTTGCAGCTGTAAAAAAAGGATAGCATTATAATTATTCTATACATGGAAGCACACTAGCCTATTGGTTTTTATGGAGGTTATTTTCACCTTAAAATATATCAGTGGAGCTTAGATAAACTCATGGTAAAGCAAGAATGGATAGGAGTAAAACAGAAAGGCTAGCATACTCTCTTCCTAAACAAGGTAATAACTATCAGTGAGCTTATTTCTCCTTCCTTTTCTTAGTCGAGAAGGGGGAAAAGATACAAAAATGAACACTGTGAGGCTTAGTGGTATTTAGGTACTGCAGGGGCATTCCTGACATGTCTGAAACCGAAGTAAACAATTCTTTCTTGAAATTCCCCCTTCGTAAGTAAAGGTTGTTCATTCTAGAAATGTAAAACCTCACTCCAAATCTTACCAGTTTGTATAAAAGACCTTTACTGAAAGATGTGTTGTAGTCATGCAGTAGATGATAGCAATACCATCACACATCAGGAGGTAAGAGGGACAAGAACACATACCAAAGTCAAAGAGGAAAGGTGGAGACTGCAGAATCTCTGTTTAAGGGGTATTCTGCTGCAACTTAAGCCGATCGACAGGAGGGATGCAAACTCCAGCATGCTGGCCCAGCTGGCAAGCTCAGTCTCAGACTGTTGTAAACATGGTAAGTAAGACTGAATGAGCTTGTCATCAAAGCATTTTTTCAAGGGTTCTCATTTGAAGGATTGGACAAGGCAGTCTGAGACAAAAGAGAAATTTCTATTTGGTTAAGCTTGGTAAGACCATTGAACAATAGGACTTCTGGAAAGATAAAATAATCTCTAGCCAAAATAAGCTAACTTAGATTTTAAGCTCCTTAGATCCCCAAAATGTAAGTTTTCTCTGCCAAGGTGTGAGAGGAGAACAGCAAAATCACTTTTTGTGACAAAATTACTTGAAGAAACCTATCATTCTTTTAAATTATTTTGAACTTCTTTTTAACTGGAAGAAGTATTTCCCAATTGTGAAATCAAAATTAATTGAATGCTATGCTTATTGTATGTTAAATACCATTGCCATGCTTTTTCCTGAAAGGAGGAGTAATGTAGCTAAAGCTTAATCAGATAAAGTAAAGAATTTTTATGTATGGAGAGTGGCCTGGAGAATGGCATCCAAGTCCTTGTATAAGTTGGAAGAATAATTACAACATATATTGTTCTGCATTCAGGGAGATAAAAAAGGAGAGAGAAGTATAACCAGTTCTGCAGCCATGGTGAAGAATAAAAATAGAGAGGTCAGTTCATTAATATGGCTGTACTCATCTTTCTGAACCATTTTATCTAAAATACTTCTTTGAACTTTGACTTTGAGAAGTATAATGTGGTTTCAAAAACAGGAGCTGTAAGAAAAAATTAGTATTCCAATTAGTAGATATCGGTAGCTGTGTTGGATGATTTATAGCTATTAATAGTTCTGTTGGCTACTGACCACTATAATAGTACAATTTATAGTAATTTCATATGCCAGGACTTGTGACTGTTCTATAAGTAATCTGTCTTTCTGAAAAAAGCAATGGTCATTTAATTTATCACAGTGTAATAAATTATTTTTCAGCCATGTTTACCGAGAACACTACTTGGATGATATTTCAAAAGATAAAACATATATCAGAATGATTGCTTGCTTATAGTAATCTAGTTTATTCTCTATTTCTGGTGTCAGATTAAGTTTCTTATCTTTGCAAATGGAACAGAACATTTTGGAAACAATTCTGCAGTTACAGATGGACAAAAGATGTTCAAAATGTATTGTTTGTCTGAACTTCTGGAAAATAAAAATTACAAAAAGATCCAATTTCTGTCAGCCTTACAGTAGTTACTTTAAAAAATGCAAAGCTGAAAATATCTGATATAAAGTCTACACGTAAAATTTATTACTCCACTCATATTGAACTTAAGTTCAGTGTACTATAATCAAAACAATTGTGGCATCAGATGTGTAGGCTTTCTCTTCTCTCATTACTGTTCCTTTTTATATTTTTAGGAATGAAGTGCCTGTGGTCACACTGTCTGTTTCTTCCACTGTCCTGCTTCTCCTCCCAGTAACTTTTTTGATCAGTTTCTTTCAGATATGTCTGAGGGCTAGGAATCTTGGAGATAACTCATTTCCTCTATGTTTTATGAGAATAGATAGCCAGGCAGAAGAAGGAAACCCTTTAGGTGTTCCCTCTGAAAGCTCTCACAAGTGACAAGACTCAGAACACAGATGGATAAGTGTATTTATAAAAGAACCAATCATGAAAAAAGTTTCAATCAGAGCTTGAGCTAGAATCAAGAATCACAAATGTTTACAAAGTGGTTTCCATCGTGTGTGGATGAAAGGTGGGCTTGCCATGTAAAAGGCAGGAAAACCAAGAAGAAGTTTAGAGTCAGCAATGGGATAATTTCTATGACTACAAGTGTCAAAGGATATCCAAAGCATTCTCAAATATTTTACCCAGAGACAAAATATGAAAAAAAGTCACAACAAATAACTAGTCCATTCTATAATGTTACTACTTCAAGTAGTTCCAAACATTTAATGTACCTGTACTACCCAGTGTGCTCAGAAAAATTGGAGAGCCAGAGTTGTAAACAGTCAGTGTCCAAGCCCAAAGATAAAATCTCTGATCTTGTACTCCTTTTCTTCAAAGCACGTCTCACAATTGCCCAGAAGAACTGTAATGATATCTTCAGATATTATAACTACTTTATACAGAAAGATGTCTATTTCTGCCTGAGGAGAAAGAGCTATTTCAACAATTGTATAGCATTTGATTTATTGTTTTTAATACATTTATTGATATGAATTCTGTATTAATATTTTCATCTCTTTGGCATTTACTACCTCTCTGGTATTACATTTTACATAGTGTCTTGTAAAGAATTTAGAGGTGGCAATAGCAAAGGTAGCAGCAAAATGTTTTTAGTGATAAGAATGTGACAATCACTGCTTTTCCACAGAAACCATAGTTTCATGAATCAAATTTCTATTAAAAACAACCTTTTAGGATGTGGGGGAACAAAACAAGAAAAAAACCAACTCTTTTGTACTCTGATGCATTATAAGCCTTACTATACAGAACGAATAAAAGAATCAAAACTTGAGACATTTGTTCAGGTGGATGCTTCAAAATATAAATTTATACTTGAATAGGCTTTAGCCTGAAGTTTTTAGTAGCCAAGTTAAAAGAAATGGATTTTTAAATGTCTTTAGTAAGTGAAAGAAGACCTGTTGATATTTTTGCAATACGATATGGCAATATGTTATCCCCTTAATAAAAATCAGAGATAAATTTGCATCTATTTATATTTTTATGCCAATTATTCATATATATTTTCTTTATAAATGGAAATATTTGGGGAGTAAAAGTAGAAATCCTAGCTGAGCACTTACTTACATTTATAATTTATAAAACCAAGGAAAAGATCTGAAAAAAACAATTAATGTCAAATTTGAAACAGAAAGTAAACATGATTAAGAATTAGCAGTTGCCTAAGAACATAATCAAAGGGTATATAAAATAGTAGAAGAAAGAATGTGCATTGTTATAGATAGAAATGGAAACTGTAACTCAAAAGATTTTTCATTATTATCAAAGCAAAGAATTAATCACAGAGGAAATTAGAACTCTGGTGGATGAGATGGAAGATGGGATTGGAGAGGATGGTGAAATTATTAAAGTATTAAATTAATACTTGCTTAATATAGTTACAAAGTCTAACACTAATGGATCAATAGCTGACAATAGCTTCATGCTTAATTCTGTGCATGTGCAGTCAGGCTTGTTTTCTCTTCCCATCTCAGTATAGTTAGATTTGTAAGTAAGTTAGATCTGAATCTTGTTAATTATTTTTTAAACTTCAGAAACACAAATGGAGATAGGCCCTTTCTACCACAGCGATACTCATTAAATTTGTATCATGTCTATTTCATGCACATAGTTTTTTGACATCCCTAGAGAAAATATTTTAAAACACAGTGCTGCTGTTAACTTCAGCACACTATAAAGGAAAGTAGATACAGAGGATTGCAGTGAAAAATATTTCCTTGCTCTCAGGGTTTTTTTTTTACAAAGTGTAAACAAACAAATGGTTTTCTCTGTATTAAAAAATGCTGAAGTCAGAGAGTAGACTCTCCACCAGTTTCAGCTGCCCTTGATAGGACTACTGAAAATATAAGCCAGAGAAAGTAATTGAAATAACTGAAATAGCTTTTTTTTAAAAAAAAAGTCTTCTCAGTAACAAGCCAATAAATGAAGTTTATACTAAGTTGATGTTTAAAAATATTAAGCTTATTTGGAACACTAATTATACAGTCAGTTACTTAGTTGGGAAATGGCTATTGAAATTGCATTTCAGAGAATTAGTACATCTAATATGGAAATTATCACATCTCATGTCTTCTGTAAAGATTTCATTGCTTGTATTCTACATAGACAATGGGAAGGGCAGTTACAGTCCTTCTATACTGTCAGAAATAATAAAGCAGATCTAAGTATGCTAGGATTTCATCTTTCACAGACTAGAATTTTAATCAGTCTAATATATGTGTAACTAAGGAACTATTTCGGGGTTTTTCTTAGCTAATTTTAGAAATATATCTTCATTCATCAGTCAGATCAGCCATTTAGACCTTAAACAGTCCAATCAAATTATAATTAACCTTTCAAACTGAACATGGGACTAATAGAACCTAATTCACAGGTCTGGCAATACAGCGTGGGACCTGAAAGGATCCGATCCTTTGCAAATAAATGCAGGGAGGGCTTCAGCCCTGTCCTTGCTACCATGGTCTCTCTTCCCTCCTTGTAGAGGCCTTCTTTATCCTGAGTAGCTGTGTGTAAAGTCCAATGTGCAATTTGATTCCCCTTCTGCTCCAGAAGACCTTGACCTTGGCAGCAAACCCACCTGGAGTTTCAGCAGTGCTCCTGTGCCACTTACCATAAGGAGAGAGAGATTCAAGGTCAGCAAAAGATGAACCTTTGCATGGAGGTTCACAGCCTTTAGTGATAATGACAGGCTCACTGAAAGAGGGAAAAAGGTGCATTCCATGGGATGTTTTCCAGTGTTGATAGTGAGGTTATTTTTTTGTTTGTTTGTTTGTTGGGGGTTTTGGCCTTTTGTTTCAGTTTTACTTTGCATTCCTTAACTTTCTTAATTGCTTATTATATAAAGATATTCCCTTATTATGAGTTTTTTTACTGAAGAAGTGATTGGTTTACATATCAGTACTAATGTCCTTTTAATATTTGCAGATACTTCTATCTCTCAGGTAAAATATTTATTCCGAAATTTCCCACATACATAGTGATTATTACACTTCCCTAGCAATTTTAACAGCTCTTTTCTGAGACATTGAACACAGCATATTAACAGGTATACCAGAAGTATGGAGAGAGGACATACACTCCACTCTGTGACACTTCTACTCTGATGCCTCCCATTTAGCAACTTCTTTGTATTCCTACACAGCAATGTGTATCTAACCAAACTAACTGTCCTCCAAAAACCCACTACCACCAAACAAAAAAATCCCAACCTTTCCTCATATGCCTATAGAGACATGATACTCTAATTATTAAAGCAAGCATGTGAGTATCACCTGAAACTTTTCATTGAATGTACTGAATTCATGTACCCTTCACTTCCAGGTTTCAGAAGTCATTGTTCCTTTTGATGTGCTTTTACTTTATATGTTTTAGCAAAGGAACAAGTTGTGGTTTGCTCACTGCCAAAATCATTGGTCACCCTCTGTGCTTTAAGTGAAATATAGGTGGTTTAATTTAATACCCTGTTAATAAATATTTAACTGTCTTTGTTCTATTCCTCAAACCATAAAAAGCCCCGAACAATCCACCAAGTCATAATAACAAAAAAATGTTTATCTTTGCTTCAGCCATATATATAAATGAGAAAACAAAGCATGAATAGTGCGGTCTGTGGATCCATCCACATACCTTATGTAGCATGACTATGCAGCATCCCCCCAAATGATGCATGCTTGCATGGATACAGAGAAATGTCTGCTCCAACCCTTAGGGTAATGGCTCAAAGTTAGAACACGTGTATGTGTGGTTATATTTGGCATTGCTGGGGTCAGGCATCAGGCTGTGGCAGGTCCCAGGGGGTGGCTGGGCAGCCCTTGGCCTGAGTGGGGCTGAGCTGGGTTTACCAGGTGCCCCATGGCCAAGCGCCCATTGCGCAGCCTGCCTGAGCTCCAGCTCTGTGAGTGCCACCTGGGAAAGGCTGACAGCCTCATGTGATCCCTGCTGGACAAACAGCCCCTGGGGATATTGGGGGGCTGCAGGGAAGCTTTCACCCCTTCCCTGGGAGCAGGCAGGGCCCAGGGGGTGAAGGCCCTACCCTCACAGTCCCGCTGTGGCCTATGACCACAGCCTCATCAATAGCCTGTGCCCAGCCCTGTCCCTGGTGGGACATGGGCCTACTGCAACACCTCGCATCCATCCCTCGTTCCTGGCAGGAACCCCCAGATGATCCCTGGCCCTGGCCTCACTCTCTGGCTCTGCCTGCCATGCACAGGAGTTGGAAGGTGAGGGCAGGACCCTGCGTGGACCAGGGTCACCCTGGCTCCTGGCTCCTCCCATAGGAACTCCATCCTACCACGATCCCTGTCAGTACCAAGGAGGAGGAAGTAGATGCAAGATTTAGAGCATAACATCCTCCATCCACTTTGGTGGCCTAAATTCAGCCACACTGCTGCTCTGTGGTGGCTGACAGGAGGAGGTTTGGAGGGCTGGACCAGGCATGCCACATGCAGCCAGGGCTGTCACTGTGATCAGCTGCAGTCACATGAACCTTCTCCTATGCAATAGTCGAGCACTTATGAGGTCACCTAAACATGTGTATGCCTCTTGCTGCTATTAGATTTAGAGGAAATTTGGGGTCTGTGTTCAGGTTCAAAATATATTGTGTGTGTATCTTGTGATGATAGATGCAGGATTTTGTCTGTATTTCTATATTTCTAATTTCTTCCCTGAAAAGGAAGAAGAGTGATCCTGGCAGGGAAGGGAGTTGTACTTATGAGGATTGCATGGGAAATGACAGGATGACAGGATTGCACAGGGAAAAGAAGACACAGAGGGGACTGTAGTGGAAGGGAAGGTAGTAGGGATGAGGTTGAAGAGGGTTTCAGCTCTGTCTGAGCATAGGGTGGACCTCTGCCTGTATTGAGTCAAGAACACCTTTCACTTAGAGGAAATAAAAAACCAACAAAAACCAGTATGTACATAGTCAAAGACAATAGCAAAGTGTCAAGAAATGAAAACTGAAATAAAATTGCAAAACTGATCCTAATCTTGATCTTTTGTAATTCTGAAATGCTTGACCTTCATTTTCATGTAACTTTTTTCTATAAAAAAGGATAATGTTAGAATTTTTATCTTAAGGAAAAAAAGGGTTCCCTCAGAATATGTTTCAGAATAATTTGTCTACATGCCAATCACACTCTGACAAAGATGAAACTCATATTTATTACTGTGGCATATTTGATGCAAAAGAACCTTTCCAGCAGATGGGAGTTAACAACCAGTGCAGACCCATCTGGCTTAGTAATGAGCTGTTAATTGGAGAATACTTAGAATCATAGAATAATAGAATCATTTAGGTTGGAAAAGACCTTTAAGATCATCAAGTCCAACCATTAACCTAACACTGCCATTCCACCACTAAACCATGTCCCTAAGCACCTCATCTACCCATCTTTTAAGTAACCCCAGGGATGGAGAATCAACCAATTCCCTGGGCAGCCTGTTCCGATGCTTGACAACCCTGTCAGTGAAAAAATTTTTCCTAATGTCTAATCTAAACCTCCCCTAGCACAATTTGAGGCCATTTCATCTCGTCCTATCGACTGTTATGTGGGAGAAGAGACCAACACCTACCTGGGTACAACCTCCTTTCAGGCAGTTGTAGAGGGCAATAGGGTTTCCCCTCAGCCTCTTCTTCTCCAGGCTGAACAACCCCAGTTCCCTCAGCTGCTCCTCATCAGCGGCTCATGTGCTCCAGACCCTTCACCAGCTTCGTTGCCTTTCCCTGGACACACTCCAGCAACGCAACGTCTTTCTTGTAGTGAGGGGCCCAAAACTGAACACAGTACTTGGGATGTGGCCTCACCAGTGCTGAGTATAGAGGCACGATCACTTCCCTGCTCCTGCTGGCCACGCTATTCCTGATACAAGCCAGGATGCTATTGGCCTTCTTGGACACCTGGGCACACTACTGGCTCATATTGAGCCGGCTGTCAACCAGTACCCCCAGGCCTTTTTCTGCCAGCCAGCTTTCCAGCAACTCTTCCCCAAGCCTGTAGAGTTGCATGGGTTTGTTGTGACCCAAGTGCAGGACCCGGTACTTGGCCTTGTTGAACCTCATACAGCTGGCCTCAGCCCATCAATCCAGCCTGTCCAGGTCCCTCTACAGAGCCCTCCTCCCCTCAAGCAGATCAACACTCCCGCCCAATTTGGTGTCATCTGCACTTAAAGGAGAGGTAAGGGTATCTTCACATCCGGAGTGAATTGGGACAAGAAATCTGAGCCTTTTTGGCTTAGTCATCAAGCGGTGCAAATAGGTATAGCACCACAAAAGTTTGAGCAACCATGTCACACTTGTTTAAGTGAATCAGATGGTTGTGTCCTGTGTACTCATGCCTAGATGCTTGTATAACCTTGACAGTTAAAGGGCTTAGAAACATCTGAGTTTATTGAAATGGCATACAGTATCTAAGGGCATCTCTGTGCTGCACCATCAAGCTTTTCAAATATACAACTAAACTAACATTAGTTCAATATGTATTATGATGTACAGTGTAATGTAATGAAGATACTGCTACTGGACTCGGGTCAGTGTAAATTCCAGTCCAATGACTGTGATCAATTGCTCATATGCAGTCATGTATTGTCATGGCTGTGTTTATTCAGCACCCGGAATACCTCTACCCTGCATTCCAAGATTTTTGCATTATTGACAGTGCCAGATGATGTATTTTTTTTTCCAGATTAATTACTGTGATATTAAATGTATTTTGCACAAAAGAATTTCTTTAGTATTTTGTTCAGCGAGCAATATTTTATACCTGGATTGGTCCGACCACAATTATATCAGAAGACTGGTCAGTTGGTGACCATTTTAGTGTGAGGAAGTGAAGAACTAAAACTCTGAGCAATCTGCATGAAAGGAGTAGAACTATTGCAAAAAGATGCTGAATTTTTAAGTTTGGGTTACAAAAACTTGCTTCAGATTCATCTGAGGAGATGTGATAGTCCTAAATCACTAGCCAAGGCTACAGAAGGCTTATAGAGTCAAGAAAATGAGCTGTATGAATAGCCCTTACTCAGGTGAATAGAGTGTCAGAACATTAAGTGATGCTTACATCACTGACTGGTATGTGGAAAACAGTAAATAAAGTTAATGACTCCCAAAGGAAGTCAAGCTCATTAGAAATGAGAGTGCAGAAGCATCCAGCACCATGCAAGGCCTAATCTCCAAAAAGACAGCTCTGCTATATTGAAGAGCTTTTGTTTTAAAAACTGATTCCAGAACTTAACTATTAGTGTGAGTAAGGAAATAAAGGGTTACATGCTTAGCTGCTTTCAGGTAGTCTATGTTGATCAGGTCTATTTTCATTAATAAATCTGTTTACACTAAGAGGGAATTTCAGGGACATAACTCCACACATTGATTATGAAATTTTTTACTAAAATGATTGTTTTGAAACTCTTAAGATTGGGCTAATCCTGTCCTTGATATTTCATATATAGTGCAAGTTTTGTCAAGATGGCAAGAATGTTACTAGAATTGAACTTTTCATATCCTCTCTGTCCTCACCTTTATCACAAAAGCCTCTATCATTTTTTACTCCTAGACATAGCTGATGATTAGTTTGGTAGCTGCAGGCTTGGATTACATTTGCTAATTTAAATCCACAGACAGGATGAGTCTTTAAAGGTCTCTGTCAGCTCTTGAGCCATCTGATACTGTAACAAAACAGGTATCAGACTTGTTACCTGCTCTAGTAAACATGATGGACAGATAACTTCTTGAAACTTGGGACAGATACCTTCTGTAAATAAATTAAGGTGAACTTGTGATATATTCATTTAAGGAAGAATGACATATAGGTCAGTGCTAAAAAATATCCTGAATCTTTTCAGAAAAGTATCTTGGTAGAGAAATCTCTCTTTTAATCCTTTATGAGATTGACTATGGAGCAAAAGTGAAAATATGGAATTCATTATCAAAATAAACAACAGGTGTTCTGGATCATTTTCCATAAGAAATTTATTTAGAAAGACTTAGATGATGGAAAAATGAAAGGAAAATTATATGGTCCAATTAAGCACAAATGAAATGAGGTTATGTGGTTTACTACTTAGCATTTTAAAAACCTCCCTTTTTAAGTAGATAAAGACTTAGTAACTTGGCATTTTCTTGAAAAAGTAGTCAGATGGGAACTGTCTTTGAAATTTGCAACATATTTGAATAGTCAAAAGTAATTGGACTCCATTATAACATCTAGTGCCTGCTGAGTGAGTCATTAGCATTCTCATAGTTCAAGTATATGCAGATAAAATTATGATGAGCTAGCAAAAGCACCAACTCAATATTAATCCAGCCTTTAGACAAATATTGTAATAGGATTTGCACATTTAAGGGGCAAATTATCCTCTCAGTGTGTGCTCTATATATCTAGGGTATTAATATTGATGTGCATTGAAAGAAAAATACATCCATAATCACAATTACATTTAAGATTCAAATCCATATAGGACATGAAATTATAAAAATATTCATATTTTCCCCATAGTTCTCAGAATGTGAAATGAAGATCTATTTTTTCTTATATACTCTTTCAGATGACTGAATAATGGCCAAGAAAGTTTTGCGGGATTTTGTTTGGTTTTATTATTGCCTCTCTCCATCTGCATGCATAACTTATCTTCCTTTAATGTCAGTGCTGATTTACATTAATTACATATCTTAATCTTTATGTAGTAGATACACAGCTGAAATATACTACTGGTACATAAGGCTGCTGAAAATAATTCTGTACTGTGCAGTCACTGCCTCTGAGCTAGGTATCCTTACAAAATGGTAACCTTAACTGGCCAAGGAGCTAGCTCCTCTCCATTTCTAGCTCTCATGCTTTCTCCATGGACTTGTAAGAGGGAAGGCTAGTGAGTTTGACAGAAATAATTATCTTACAGAAAGACACCGCTGGGTGAACTGCAGAATGGGCAAAGCATACTCTATTTTCATTTGGTGCTGCAGAGGTCATTCAGCCTGCAATGTCAATACATGTCTGTCAGCCAGTCCATCAGGTAGGCTATTGAGCCAATTCAGGACTGCCTGAGCATGTGGCCTCTATTTCTTTACCCCTGCTAGTGGCTCTGCTATTGATTCCTGTAATAGTGAAGGGATTTAGTATTTGTCTTGCATCTCCTAAGGGAGGGAAAGACTTGCATTCCCTTAGGATCAAAGAAAAGAGAAGCTTAGGCATTTCTCTTTCTCTAGATAGAAATCTCTGTATCTTAAATAATGTTCTTTCCATTATGTGTGCACCTCTGCAATAAAACCTCAGTAACTTGATCACTGGCATAGTTTGTGCCTCAATGTAAAGTTGTTCTGCACAGAAAGAGTGAACAGATTTTTATACACAGATATGTATTTAAATTTATAACTATTCTTTTCTGAGACAGATTTTTTGTAAATATGCTTCTACCTATATTTGGAAGTTAAAAGCATGGTTTGATATATAAGAAAAATTTCTTCTTTCACCAACATTTCATATACAGAATATTGAAAATAACCTATGAAAACTGAGCCTTTAATGTGTGCTTTCTATCTCTGAATGAGGTGTCAATATTCTTACAGATGTTGTGAAAATGAAAATTTTATTATCTTTTGCTACTCTATGCTTGTAGAAGGGCTTTAGAGAGAGAAAAAAAAAATCAATCACTTGTCTCCTTGAAGCCTGAGCATAGATAAGCTAAAGAGGACAAATAACTAGAGTTTCTCTCTTCCCACAAAGCGAAGATTGAAAGATTTAGGGAACACGGAATTTTCACCCAGCTCTATGAGATCCTGCTGGTTTGCTTGCTAGGAAGATTATCTCATTTTACTTGTGTAAAAGTAGAATTCATTGACTGCTAAATCTCTAGTGATTTGTATTTGGCCGCTATGAGTATAGATACAAAACTGAGCCTGAGACCGTTGGGACTAGTGGCTTTACTGTAGTTTCACAAATCTGAGGGTTGAGTGACCTGCAGGTCACTACCGGAGGGTGAAGTGCAAAAGGTATAAGAAAGGCAGCCTGCAACGTGATTACTAGCTTGAGCAGCAGCTCCTCTTCAGTTAGCATTATTCATAATACAGAGAACTTCCCAAAATACTTTGTACTATGTTTTTTACCTAAAAAATATTACTCTGCATCTTTTCACTAATGAAAATAAAGGAGGAAAAAATGGTAATAGACACATATTTTAAAATTTTAAACTGTAGAAGAAAAATCCATAAGTGGAAAAAAAATTTCATGGTATATTGGGTGTCCATGTCCAGGTGCTGTTGGGGGGGCAGCAGGGCGGCCCCTGTGAGGAGGGGCGGGGGCTGCCCTGTGCCGGACACAGACGGTTCCAGCCGGCTCCAACGGCCCCACTGCAGGGCAGGGCTGGGCCCGCAGCCACCATGGCGGCGCCTCGGGGAGGGCCTGGGGCAGGGAGGGCAAAATGCTGCATGACAGTGAAGAGTCACAGAAAGTTTGAGGTTGGAAGGAGCCTCTGGAGGTCTTCTGGGCCAAGCACCCTGCTGAAACCAGTTGCTCAGGACCATGTCCAGAAGGCTTTTGAATGTATTCAGGGATGGAGACATTGCAAACTCCTTGGGCAACCTGTCCCAGTGCTCAGTCATCCACACAATAAAAAAGTGTTTCCCTATGTTCAGATGGAAACTCCCATGCTTCAGTTTGTGCCCACTGCCTCTTGTCCTGTCACTGGGCACCTGAAATGCCTGATTGCATCCTTTTTGCACCCACCCTTCAGGTATTTATATACCTTGGTAAGATACACACTCACCCCTCCACTCCTGAGCCTTCTCTAGTCAAGGCTAAAGAGTCACAAGGTCTTTAATCACAGGAAAGATGGTACAGTCCCTTACTCATTTTTGTGGCCCTTCGTTGGACTCTCTCCAGTATGCCCATGTCTCTCCTCCAATGAGGAACCCAGAACAGGACACAGAACTCCAGGTGTGGTCTCACCAGTGCTGGTTAGATAGGGAGGATCACCTCCCTCAACCTGTTGGCAACAGTACTCCTAATGAAGCCCAGGATACCATTAGCCTCCTTTGTAGCAAGGACACATTTCTGGCTCATGATCTAGCTGTTGGCCACTAGGGCCCCCAGGGCCTTTTTGCCAAGCTGCTTTCTAGCTGGGTGGCCCCAGCATACATTAGTGCTTGAGATTGTTCCTTCCCAGGTGCGGGATGTTGACCTTCCCCTTGTTGAACTACTCTGCATTAGCTTTAGCTCGTTATTCAATGTCCCCTATACCTTCTTACTGGGAGAGGAGATGACAAAATGCTGCCATGAATTTAAACTTTCTACTTCCTTCTGACTTCTGTTTGGAGGCAGCCACAGTATGGATGCAAAGACAGCAGGGTTTCAAGCAGCATATGTTCCTGCTCACACACTGGAAGTGTAACAGGAGGATCAACACTGAAATGGAGCTATTTTTTTCCTCCATACCAAAGTCTGTAACCATCTGCCTTCTGAGTTTCAGTAAATTAATTTCAATAGTATCCTGGGGAGAAATTGTCTTACTTGTCACGTTGTCTTACTGTGACCCCCCGCCTGGCTTGCTAATTTGCAGAAGCAGAGGGAGTCTGTCTCCTAGGACTCATGGAAAAAATCATTAAGTGGCATGACGAGATACCAACCAAAACCACTATCCTTTTTCTTCCTAAGGAAACAAGGCTTATGTGAGCAGTGGAAACTGAAGACAAGCAAAACACAGACATGGACTATGCTTGGTAATAGCCAACCTGCAAGCTTGCAGGTGCACAGGTCCCTACCCTCCCCAGCACCAACCTTCTCTCACACTGGTGGGGCTCTAGGGTGCCTCCTATTTTAGCAGATGCTCTGTGCTAAACATGCCATCTTCCTTTGCATGGGTTCTGGCATACTTGTGAAACGCATCTTCTTATCCTACCTGGTCAGGGTAACTGATTTCAGTCAGATTCCCCATAAAAGTGTCCTTCTAGACAACCAGAATACCATACTCAGGGTATATAGCAGAAATACATTGATCTCTTACTGGAGGGTATTTTTTTAATTATAATTGACTATACTTCTTTCTACTAATTTGTCATAACACATATTTAAAGGAATGATTTATCTCAATATCTTAACAAAGAAGTAACTGTTTTATGATTGCTAGCTAATATGAACTATCTTTGATGTTAATATAAAGAGTTGATCAAGCTGTGGAGAATGAAAATCAAATTCTTGAAAATTCATTGTTGATTTGTTCTTTTTATTCTGTTTGCGTTTCAGATTTCTTCAGTGGGATTAGTATTACTTTAAATAAAGAGGTTTAAAAACTTCCTGCAAGTTTGAGGTAATAGCTAGGATAAAGTGATTCATTTTACCCTTGGAAAACAGGTTTTTTTTAAAATATAAATCAAGACAATCTTTGTGATTGGGCTGGAATAAAAAGCCATTATTTTAAATTTTGCAGATAAAAATGTTACATTAGTTTTAATTTCATACCTCTATAGAGCATTTTAGCTGCCTTATAGAGCATTTTTAGCTGCTGAGAAAACAAAGACGACCATAATAATCTTAAATGTACTGCAGCAATATTAAAAATGAACCTTTCTACATATTTAACTCTGTAACCAAACATACTAGATGCTATTTTGAAATAAAATAATAGGTTCTTTGGGCATTTAATTAACTGTTAGAATGTAAGTACTTGTTTAATTTTTATATTAATATTATCAATATTCTAATCATTTAGTTAAATATGTCATTTTTATTTTCAAATGCCTTTTAAAATTAATTTTACAGGAAAAGGTTTCACTAGGTGATTTCATAATATTTTCTAGAATGTTTTGGATATAGAGTTAAAGGCCTAAAAACGTCTCTTCTAAAATCCCCTCAGTATTTAAGCATGCAATAGTTGAGAATTAAAAATATGACAAGTTCCAAGTGAAACTTCATTAAATGATATTGTGCTGCAGGAAGAAATGGTAAATGTTAAAAACTTGTTAACCTGTTGTCAAAGTTCAAAAATACAGGTTTAAATCTTTGTGATGTAGACTCCCTGTGCCTCAAGCTATGCATTTCCAAGGCAGACAACAAAGGGAAAATAATAATTAAAAAAAACCCCAGATTTAATTTTCTTTGAACTTAATCTATATGCAATAATAATTATATTCTTTGGTAAAGGGAATTTTTAAGCTGTTGTTGACCAAATAAAAAAAAAAAAAAAAAAAAAGCATTAAGAAACATGTAAGCAATTTGAATTTGATGAATATGTGGTTGTAAAGTCGTTGTGATTATGGAACAAAATATTAAGTGGTGAAAAGAAAAAATGGATGAGCATCATACAAACCAAAAGTCTCTTTTGACTTTCAAACAGAATTCTGATAGACCAATTTTTTAAAGTTATGATACATCTTCTTTGCAGAGAAGTCAGTAACTCTTAAATGACGGTTTAAACCCATCAGTAGAGAGACATGATGTGTAATTTTTATTTTTTCATTGTCAAATGTGAAGAAACACAATACACGGCATCATAGTGGTAAACTAGTACAGAAAGCCCATGTGACTCTACGTTGGTTGTTTATTGTTTATAAATTTCTGGGGATTTAGAAAAAATTGGAATTATAGGATCCTATAATGTTTCAAATGATATCTGTAAAGAGCATGAGAGGCAACTATTTACAGGCAGTACCTACTTTACACTAGACTCTGAGCCTAAATACTCAGACAACTTTGAAAGCCTTCCTACTATCTTCAACATTTATAAGAACTAAACACTGTGACTTCTTTTTCACCAGCAACTCCACATAGGTTAGCATAGTTTTCACACCATTTAGTCCATCATATGACAATATTGTCCGAAGGAAGCAAAAGAAGTAGAAAAATATAGTAATTAATTTTAAAGAAAAAATTCTCTATGATTATATTCAAACAAAATTGCCTTCTCTTCAACGCATCATTTCCTTCAGACTCCTGCATTGCTGACTAACTCCTCCTTTACTTCCTACAAGATTTTACAAGAGTTCTTGCCCTTCTGAAACTTTTGCCACATTTGGAGACTTATGATTATTTCCACCATGTTCATTGTGTTGGAATGTAATTTTTAAGAGGTGCAAAATAAAAAATTTCCCTCAATTCTGGAAACCTGAAAGCTGTATTTGTGGATCAGAACTTTATTTTCTATAACAAAATAGATGTGTGTTGCAACTAGAACATGTAGCAGGAATGAATACAGTGGAGTGAAGACAGAGAAAAAGTATGAAATAGTATAAATCATTCTCTATAACAGTTAGAAGAATAAAGTATCTTTCTCATGTTCTCATTAATTGTTTTGGCTTTACCTTAAAAGAGTGAAAGGTCTTATAAAAGATATAAAATGTTAATATAATAAGTGATATTTTCATGTTCTGAGGTATCTGGGAGAGAAAACTTGTCATAAATAGTACATTTTTCTTTCTTGTGCTTTGTTTCTGATAAAATAGCCATTTAATTCACATGGGAAATGAAGTAGTTATGTAAATAATAGACAAGAGTAGATCAAAACAAGTAAGAAAAAATAAAATATTACAAAATGTGATCTGCATAAAAGCACAAAGTTGTGTTGATGGGAGATATTTTAAATAACCAGTACAGACCAACTATTACACTTTCTAAAATATTTTAAAAATTCATGACTGCAGGGACACTGTAAATGATATAATTAACCCAGTATAAGCCTGATAAAATAATTAGAAAAAAATATCAACTGTTATGCAATTCTAAGCAATGTATCTATGGTCTAACATGATTTGTAGCCTGCTGGAGTTCAGGCTTTCTTTCTAAGTAGGATCACAGAGAAAATCAGACTGAATTTTCTGTATGCTAAACCAGCTTTTTATCCATCACTGTTATCTTTCTGTTTTTGAATAAAGCATTGTCTGTGTTTTGCTGTAAATGCCAGGCTTCAAGAATTGATTGTTCTTTTGTTGCTTTTTATTGCCTTGATACTGCAGGGCTTTGTAACTCTGAATCTATTTCAAGTGCTAAAATAATATTGAAGCTTTGCTTATTTTTTTAGAGGACTTTACAAAAATAGGAGTGATTTGAGGGCATAACAGTGGAACACATCTAAAAGTATTTCTCCAAAGAGTTTGCCTGACTGAGAGATTAAGGGTATTATATTCTTAGAGTGCTTTTTTTTCCCCTCCCCACCCCTCCCTTCGCCCTTACCCCAGTCTTTCCCAAGACTAAAACTCAAAGAAAGTCTAAAAAAGTGGATATACATAAATACTTTTCAAAATTCATGTAACTGTTTGCAGAGTTCCTCCAGATAAATACTGATTTCTGTCACTTCAAAGAAGTAACTTTTAAAAGTACTGAGTTTACAGTAAAGGATGAAAAAGGATTAAATTACCTTTTTATATTATTAGACAAATATAAACAAATTTTTCAATAATTTGTGTGCTAAAAATTATTTTGAATAAAAACCCTAACCATATTAAGTTCAAATCCATCTAGTATTGTCTGTCAAAAAGGAAAAAAAAATACAAACCAAGGAAAAGATTTCTTTTTGAGTTTTAATATTTCATAAATTAATATGTTGGGTTTTAATTTCAGAATAAGATTTGGTCTTTGAAATTCAATTGCAAAAATGAAAATTAAATCTATTAGAAACAAGACCTTGAAATATTGCTTTTCATGTCAAAATATTCCATATTCACCAGCTGAAACCTTTATATCTCTTTTCTGAATCAGTCACTGAATCCAAAATTAGGTGTTCATATAGTTCCGTTGCTTATAAGCATTTGATAACATGATCATTTACTGGCAGGATTTCTGTCTTAAAGATATATGAAAGTGTCTATCACTGTGGACTGTGTCAATACCTAATTTCAATTTTCTGTTTTAAAACATGAAGAAATACTTATGTCTCCATGTGGCATAATAAAGAATGAAAAGATGGTTTAAACCATCTACAATTCCCTCATTCCAGTTCTACAATTTGCTTTCAGTTGTAACTTCCCCTATGTGTTTTCATGGTACTTTTAAAGAAAGAACTGTATAGCCAAGTCTCTCAGCTTAGGCTGAAGTGATTTAGATGCCTTTGTTTATGTGTGCAAAGCTCATGATTCCAGAAAGAGCTGTCCTGCATTTCCTTAATGTTCATTTCATCCGACTTGGTCAAAGATTTAGAGACAAGGTGTGGGAAAAAGTACAGAATCTGCAGTTGTGGCAGCTGAGCTGGACACCAGAGATATCCTTTGTCTCATTGGCCACAAGCCATGGGAGAAGTAAAACAAGAGCTAAGTGAGAAAAGCAAAGTCAATGCTACAACCAATGGACTTTGCGAGATGAACTTTGCTTCCATATAAGGCTTGGACTCAGCACTTGCCAACTAGCTAGGTGATAAGAGAAAAGCAGTGGCTTTGTTTTGTGATCAGTATAAAAGGATGTAAAGCATTAAATAAAGTGATTCCAATTCTGATTCCCATTCTGCCTGTGCATGAACGCGGAGTCCGTGCCTTCATTGCAACAAGGCATTCCTTTTTCCATGGTGTCCTTAAATCATGGGGACTGCTGGGTGCCTTGAGGTGGGAGTTGTAGCATCTTTCAGAGAGAAAGGCCTAAAGTTGTTCTAAAAGTGAGCTGCCAATGTTGATTCTTTTTAAAGTTGAAGTGCTTGTAAGAAAGATCCTCTGGGAGACCTACACCTGCAATCTTCCACTTGAAGTTACATGCGTTTTTTCAAGGGACAGAACCCCTTAGGCTACATAAAAACCTTCTGGGTAAGGTGCACGCCAACGGGTTCTCACAAGTAGGTGCGCTGCACTATATTAAAAAAAACAGGTTTTGTTTGTACCATAGAAATGCAAAGGAGGGTGACTAGATTGCTCTGTTGGTAGCTGGATAGTTGCAAGTGAGACAAACCCAATGTGAGGCTGTACCAGGCAAAAGCACAGGAGTTCCATGGGGCCAAGATAGCTGAGAAGTTGATAAGGGAGCCACAACAGTACTGCTCAGCCTGTGACCCCCCAACCCTCACTGTTCACCCAGCTCCCATGAGGACGAACTGGTGAGTGAGGGTGCTGGGGTCGTCTTCTGCACTCCTGGGTTCAGTGACAGGGCAGGAGTGCCCTCAAGGGCATCTACTCTTTCTTCAAAACAGCTCTGTTTCCCATCACTGTGGGCAGGACAATTAGTATGTTTCTGGTGAAGAGCCTAAGCGGGATAGAGACTGTAAACTGCATTTAGTAGAGATACCATGAGCACCCTCCTTCCCTAAGTGCATACACTTTCCTCTTTCTTGGTACTTCAAAATGAGAACAACAGCTTAGCAGAAAGTGTGAGTCTGTGGGCATGTGTTAGTTATATCATGTGTGCAACTATTCTATTCAGGGCTTTCTGTGGATATAGGCAGACAAATCCCTACACCTTTGATCTCCGGCCACACAAAAGAAACACACTTGGTTTTTGTGGGGTGTTTATTTCCATTCTATTTTTTTATTTTAGGTATTAATCAAGAAAGTTTATAAGATATTTGCCTGTATTTTACTGAAATATTATCCACTCTATGTAAGGTTGGTAACTGATCCTTAACTAGATTCATTAGCTAAAAGGAATGTTTTAAGATCTGAGAAAATATGTGGAGAACTTATAGGGAAACTTGAGCTTGGCAGCCATTTTTAATGTTGACTCATTTATTTCTTTAAGGGCACTCTGAAACTGAGAATAAATGAGGAAATGATAACCTGTGACTAAGTTTTCAAATTTCCAATGCTTATATAACTACATAAATCGGGTAAATGTTACACTATTTTGCAGCAAAAATTTGGGTTTTTTTGAAAGCAATTATTTTTGTCTAATATCACACTCTGTGTATGTACTAGTGAGCATTTACTGAGGTAAGCAAGTGATTGATTAATATAATTACTCGATCCTTAGTTCAACTTTAAATAAGTAATAAATTCAGATTTGAATTCCTATTAGTATACTAATGCTTTTAAAAAATGGTTCAGGCCCTTAATTAGAATACATTAAACAAGTAACAGCAATTATTAACTAATTGTCTGTACACATTCCTAAATTGTGCAGTTTTTTGTCTTGAAACCTCACTAATATGTAGCATACTTTCCTTTTCTTTATGTGTTACTAAAATTAAAATCTTCTCAAATACATTCAGAAAAATAAAAGAAAAGGTGCACTAATAAGATTGCTATTACATATTTACAGCATCTTAAGTTAGCTATATAAGTGAAAGTCTTTTTTAAAGCATATATCCAAATGATTGGTCATTTTGTCATGGAAAAGGTCTCTGTGGGCAATGCTTTTCCTTTCTCATTTTCCTTAATTACTTTTTTGCTTTAGAAGGTTTGAATCATTCAAGGAACTACATTTAAAACGCAGATTTGCTTTTGTCCCCACATGACATTCGTTGAGCATTTCCTTCAGTATTGGGCATTTTCTGTAAGTTTCCTTGAGAGAAGGGGTACATTCACATAATGAACAAATTATGAGTCATTAAAGTTTTAAGCTGTAGCAATGAGCAAAAGGGAGAGGGAATAGACCTTGTTGCAAGGTAATAGACATATGTTGAATCATAGAAATATTGATTGGAAGGAATTTCTGGAGACCATCTGGTCCAGCCTCCTGCCTGAAGCAAGACTATCATCCATACTACAATGTGGTGCCCTCTTCCAGGATTACACTATCATCTCCTCCATTAAATATGTTTTTCCTAACTTCCAGTCTGAACCTCTCCAGCCACAACTTGTGGCCATTTCCCCTTGTTGTTTTATTTGTTCCTGCTGAGAAGAGTTTGTCTCCATCTTTGTAATACCAGTAGCAGCAAGCTGCTACTAGATTGCCCCTTAGCCCAAGTCCAGCTTTCTCAGCAGGACATGTGCTGAATCCCTCTGGCAATCCCAATAGTCTGCTGAAGGACCCCTGTTAGTTTCTCAACATTCATTTTGAACTGTTGTTGACCCAAAGCAGTATTCCAGATGCAGATTCACCAGTACCTAGTAGAAGGCGATAGTATTTTCCCTAGATCTGCTGGTGGTGTAATGTAGCCCAGGATTCAGCCTGTCCTACTTGTGACAGGAGCACACAGCTGGCTCATATTCAGCTTGGCATTCACTGTAATCTCCAGGTCCCATTAATCAGGGCTGCTATCTGGCCAGTCAGTTCCCAGGCACAGGGTTATTCTCTCCCTTTTGCACGTCTCACTGCTGAGCTTCATCACAGTAGTTCAGTCCTCAAATTTACCACAGTCCCTGTAAACTGAAGCTCTGCTGTCTCTTCTCAGTCATCGCCCACAATTTAGTGTTGTCTGGGGGTGCATTGCCATCATCCAGGTCATTGATGAAGATACAGAACAAGGTGGGCCCCAATGCCATCCTCTGGAGTACTCTGCTCATTGCCACCTGCTAGCTGAACATTAAGATTTTGGTTACGACCACTAAGTCCAGGGATCCAGCCAGATTCCAGTGCAGCTGGTAGTCTGTGCTTCTTCATATTCCAAAGAAGAACACTACAGGACATGAAGACTTACCTGGATTCAGGGTGTGTCATATGCACTGTACATTCCTCATCCACAGCTAGTCAGTAACCACTGCTGTCGCCATATCCACAGAGGCAGACACAAGTATTTCTGGCCACTCCTGTTTGTAAGGTCATGTGGTAGCTGTATCACTGACCTAAAACAGGGTAAAACTCTGCAGAAAAGTAGGTGTCTTATAGGCTAGATCAGTTCACTACTCTCTTTCCCATACAGTACTTCAGTAGTGTTACCAAAAGATCAAGTATTTCATGACTAGAAGTATGAAAAATAAAACTATACCACAAATCACTGGTTTCTCAGAAGAATTATACATGGAATGATCTACTTGCCCATTTGGCTAATATTTTGACCTATGTTTTCATGTGGCTTCCTTGAACATTGTGGATGGAGGGGAATGAGCTCCATATATCCTTTGCACACATGCAAGAACACAGACTGTATTCTGAGTAAAAGTCATTAAAATTATTGATTACACTATAAACTATTTTGGAATACCAGAGTTTTATAATTGTAATTTATCATCATAAAATGCCTGACTATTAGCCAGACCTCACTCAGCTAGGATCCCTGTCCAAACTGCAGAAGAAGTCATATTCCCTTTCCTAAAGCAGCTTATTATTAAAAGGAAAGATTGAAGAGCGAGAAGCCACAAAAATGGAAGTATATTATCTGGAAGGTAATAGGGAAAAGTCTTATGCCACAGTCTTCTGTCTGAGAAAAATGACATCTCCTTTGTCTTGGAATATATGTAGCTTCACAGATGACATTTTGGCTTCTATTGACACACACACAAACATGCACAAAGGAAAAAAAAGGTGTGGAGGGGAAAGGTTTAATTCACTCAAGCAGGTTTAACTGAAAAGCTTTAAAATAGTTAAGTGTACTTCTGAGTGTTGTGGCTTCCTGCCAAACCCATAAAAGAAGGTTGTGATATTTTCTTTCTGTCCATATAAAAATGAGGTATTGAATGTTTGACCTTGCTTGTTCTCATTTTGTTCAGAACTTTTGATTTTGAAAAAAGAGCTATGACTAAAAAAAAAAATTAAAAAAAAATCTGAAAATCACAAGAAGGAACATTTTAATGCAGCATATTTCTAAATTTTTTTTATTTACAATTTTTCTCAGTCTAATGTATAATTTTTATTGTTTTGGAGTGTTAGACATTAAAACCAACTACAATGAAAATGGAGGGAATAAAAAAACCAAGGGAATTGAAATACATTTATGCCTTGTGCAAAAGCAAAATTTTAAAAGAAACAATATTTCACTACCTTCTCCATACACACATATTCCTTTCTAGAGATTTTTAATTGAGTGATCAGGCAGTCAGCTTGACACATTTCACGTGCATTTTACAATATATCTTCAACTGTTTTTAAATACATAATTGATTTTTTTTGAGATCTGTTTTAGCTCACATCAATTGTTTCTATTTTACTATATTATATAGTGATATGTGCATAAATGTTTATTAATTTTTCAATAGCTTTGTTTGTCTGACCTTGTATCATTTGCATAAGGTCCCTGTAGCTCTGCTCAAAATCCTTACAACACGGGTTGGAGACCCTTGAGTTGGTCTTCAAAATGGAGATAAATTCTCCTAGGTGGTGAGCGAGCAATGAGTTATAAGTGGGAAAAGGACTGCTGAAAATCTATTGACCTTGGCCTGTATTCAAATGACAGCTCTCTTTATTGACCATACATTTTTCAAAGACATAAGTGCTCTCCCATTTTTCAAAGTTCCAAGTCCCATGAACCTTAAACCAGGCTGTCCTGGTTTCAGCTGGGATAGAGTTAATTTTCTTCACAGAAGCTAGCATAGTGCTGTGCTTTGGATTCAGTGCTAGAAGAATGTTGATAACACGCTGATGTTTTTAGTTGTTGCCAAGCAGTGCTCAGATTGCTCAAGGACTTTTTGAGCTTCTCCTGCTCGGCCAGGTGCATAACAAGCTGGGAGTACAGCACAGCTAGGACCCAAACTGTCCAAACAGCTATTCCATACCATAGAACGTCATGCTCGGGGGGGGTTAGTCAGTTGGGTCGGTCGAGTCGGTTGGTCGGTCGCGGGCAGAGTGGTCGCAGCTTGGGCTGTGTGATCGCGGCCCGGGGGGAGTGATCGCTGCTCGGGACGGGCTGGGCATCGGTCAGCGGGTGGTGAGCAATTGCATTGTGCATCACTTGTTTTATATATTCTGTATATTTTCTTACCACTATTATTATTATTATTGTTATTCTTCTCTCTTATTAAACTGTCTCTATCTCAACACACGGGTCTTACTTTTGTTTTTTCCTTTTCTCCGATTCTCTCCCCCATCCCACTGAGGGAGGGGGGGGAGTGAGCGAGTGGCTGCGTGGTGCTTAGTTGCCAGCCGGGTTAAACCACGACAGTCCTATTTTGGCGCCCAACGTGGGGCCCGAAGGGTTGAGATAACGACAGATCTGAACATTTCTAAAACGCATTTGTGATAAGCATTCGTTATATTAGTCTAATAGTCGCTGATCGCAATGTTGTTTTATTTGCTCTCAGAGTTGCTGTCCTTGTTCATGGAGTTCTTTTATATATCACCTTACCTGCTGTATGCACTCCCTGTGCTGCTGGTTGTCACTTTTCGCAAGTGGATTAAAGCTACTGTTCTGCTGTACTGTATAATACTGGCTTATGCTATGATAAAACTATTGATCATCAGATTAAGCTCATATTTTTACTCAGTATTGCTGTCACCTCTGTATTTTGGGAACCATCTATTGGGAATTATGAATAATTATACATTTTACTTTTTATCCTCGGAGAGCCAGCCTGTGGGGGAGTCACCTTACTCCATCTTCCCCTTCTTCTCTGAGCTAATTAAAACAGTTCTTGAGAATGTTGAATATCCTTGGGATGTTCCAACTAGCATGGCCCTGTTGCTAGGTCTCCTGAATATAGTTCAGCTTTTACTCAGGGTTAGACTCCTACGTAAATTATATACCATCCAAAGATTGATTCCTGCAGCAGGCCCTGCAGCTACTCCAACCCCTGTGACACCCACTGTAGCTCCTCCAACTGCAGACACAGGCACTGCAGCTACTCCAACCCCTGCAACACCCACTGTAGCTACTCCAGCTGTGGACGTAGGCACTGCAGCTACTCCAACCCCAGTGACACCCACTGTAGCTCCTCCAACTGCAGACACAGGCACTGCAGCTACTCCAGCCCCTGCAACACCCGCTGTAACTACTCCAGCTGTGGACGTAGGCACTGCAGCTACTCCAACCCCAGTGACACCCACTGTAGCTCCTCCAGCCGTAGCCACAGGCACCGCTGCTACTCCAACCCCTACAACCTGCACTGCAGCTACTCAAACCCCAGCAACAGGCATTGCAGCTGAAGCAGGGAGCGAACCTGTGCCGGTATCAGTTGCCCCCATACACAAGAAGAAATCTTGGAAGCGAAAGTCAACTCGTTTAGAAAGGGAGGATGAATCAGGGCCATCACAAAAGGAGGAGGAAGAGGAAGAGCTCATAAATGAGACAGAAACTACACGGTCTCTATCCTTGGGTGAGCTGCGAGATATGAGAAAAGATTTCAGCTGTCGTGCAGGAGAGCATCTTGTCACCTGGTTGCTCCGATGCTGGGATAATGGGGCCAGTAGCCTGGAACTGGAGGGTAAAGAAGCCAAACAGCTGGGATCCCTTTCTAGGGAAGGCGGCATTGAAAAGCGATTGGAAAAGGGACACAAGTCCTAGCCTCTGGAGGCGACTACTGTCAGCCATGAAGGAAAGATATCCCTTCAAGGAAGATGTCATACATCGCCCAGGCAAATGGACCACCGTGGAGAAAGGCATCCAGTACCTGAGGGAATTGGCTGTCCTGGAAGTGATTTATAGTGTCCTGGACAATGATCAGCTGCCTAAAGATCCAGATAGTGTCCAGTGCACACGACCCATGTGGCGGAAGTCGTTACGGAGCGCACCAACATCATATGCCAACACATGGGCAATGCTGAACTGGGAAGCTGGACAGGGCCAACAGTGGATGAAATGGCTAGCCAGCTCCGGGAATACAAAGAAAGTATCTCTTCTTCCCTCGTCTCTGCTGTGGAGAAACTGTCCCAAAAGGTTGAACGACTCGAAAAGCGTATACCCTACACCTCTCCTGTACAGACCAGTATCTCAGCCATTAGAAGTAAGCGCCCTTCTGCTCAAGGAAAAGAATATCGAGGGTACACACCACGGGGCACTCTATGGTTTTACCTGCGTGACCATGGAGAGGACATGAGGAAATGGGATGGAAAACCTACCTCGACCCTAGAGGCACGAGTACACAAGTTGCAAAGAAAAACAAGCACAAAAGGGGGCTCTTCCAAGAAACTTCTTGCTCCAATTTCCAAAGACGGGGTAGATCGTCATTTTTTCAGACAGAATAGAAGAGCTGATCTTAATTCTGATTGTGATGAAGGAACTTCTGACTCATATACACAAACCATGAGCAACAGTGATCAGAATTAGAGGGGCCCTGCCTCCAGCCAGGTGGAGGAAAGGGACAACCGGGTCTACTGGACTGTGTGGATTCGATGGCCTGGCACGTCAGACCCACAGAAGTATAGAGCTCTAGTAGACACCGGTGCACAGTGTACTCTAATGCCATCAAGCCATATAGGGGCAGAATCCATTTGTATTTCTGGAGTGACAGGGGGATCTCAAGAGCTGACAGTATTGGAGGCCGAAGTGAGCCTAACCGGGAATGAGTGGCAAAAGCACCGCATTGTGACTGGCCCAGATGCTCCATGCATCCTTGGCATAGACTACCTCAGGAGAGGGTATTTAAAGGACCCAAAAGGGTACCGTTGGGCTTTTGGTATAGCTGCGTTGGAGGCAGAAGAAATTAAGCAGCTGTCTACCTTGCCTGGTCTCTCAAAGGACCCTTCGGTTGTGAGGTTGCTGAGTGTTGAAGACCAACAAGTGCCGGTTGCCACCACAACAGTGCACAGGCGGCAATATCGCACCAACCGAGACTCCCTGATTCCCATCCATAAGTTGATTCATCGACTGGAGAGCCAAGGAATGATCAGCAAGACTCGCTCACCCTTTAACAGTCCCATATGGCCAGTGAGAAAGTCTGATGGAGAGTGGAGACTGACAGTAGACTATCGTGGCCTGAATGAAGTTACGCCACCACTGAGTGCTGCCATGCCGGACATGTTAGAACTTCAATATGAACTGGAGTCAAAGGCAGCCAAGTGGTATGCCACAATTGATACTGCAAATGCTTTCTTTTCAATCCCTTTGGCAGCAGAGTGCAGGCCACAGTTTGCTTTCACTTGGAGGGGCATCCAGTACACCTGGAATCGACTGCCCCAGGGGTGGAAACACAGCCCTACCATTTGCCATGGACTGATCCAGACAGCACTGGAACAGGGTAAGGCTCCAGAGCACCTGCAATACATTGATGGACATCATTGTGTGGGGCAATGCAGCAGAAGAAGTTTTTGAGAAAGGGAAGAAAATAGTCCAAATCCTTCTGAAAGCCGGTTTTGCCATAAAACAAAGCAAGGTCAAGGGACCTGCACAGGAGATCCAGTTTTTAGGAATCAAATGGCAAGATGGACGTCGTCAGATTCCAATGGATGTGATCAACAAAATAACAGCCATGTCTCCACCAACTAGCAAAAAGGAAACACAAGCTTTCTTGGGCGTTGTGGGTTTTTGGAGAATGCATATTCCAAATTATAGCCAGATTGTAAGCCCTCTCTACCAAGTGACCCGGAAGAAGGATGATTTCAAATGGGGCCCTGAACAACGACAAGCCTTTGAACAAATTAAACGGGAGATAGTGCATGCAGTCGCCCTTGGACCAGTCCGGGCAGGGCAAGATGTAAAGAATGTGCTCTACACCGCAGCCGGGGAGAATGGCCCTACCTGGAGCCTCTGGCAGAAAGCACCAGGGGAGACTCGAGGCCGACCCCTAGGCTTTTGGAGTCGGGGATACAGAGGATCTGAAGCCAACTATACTCCAACTGAAAAAGAGATATTGGCAGCATATGAAGGGGTTCGAGCTGCTTCAGAAGTGATTGGTACTGAAGCACAGCTCCTTCTGGCACCCCGACTGCCGGTGCTGGGCTGGATGTTCAAAGGGAAGGTCCCCTCTACACATCATGCAACTGATGCTACGTGGAGTAAGTGGGTCGCACTGATTACACAACGGGCTCGAATAGGAAACCTCAGTCGCCCAGGAATCTTGGAAGTGATCACGGACTGGCCAGAAGGCAAAGATTTTGGAGTATCACCAGAGGAGGAGGTGGTGCGTGCTGAAGAGGCCCCACTGTACAATAAATTGCCAGAAAATGAGAAGCAATATGCTTTGTTCACTGATGGATCCTGTCGTCTTGTGGGAAAGCATCGAAGGTGGAAGGCTGCTGTATGGAGTCCTACAAGACAAGTCGCAGAGACTGCTGAAGGAGAAGGTGAATCAAGTCAATTTGCAGAGGTGAAAGCCATCCAGCTGGCTTTAGATATTGCTGAAAGAGAAAAATGGCCAGTGCTCTATCTCTATACTGACTCATGGATGGTGGCAAATGCCCTGTGGGGGTGGTTGCAGCAATGGAAGCAGAGCAACTGGCAGCGCAGGGGCAAACCCATCTGGGCAGCCGCATTGTGGCAAGATATTGCTGCCCGGGTAGAGAACCTGGTTGTAAAGGTACGTCATGTAGATGCTCATGTACCCAAGAGTCGGGCCTCGGAAGAACATCAAAACAACCAGCAGGCAGATCAGGCTGCTAAGATTGAAGTGGCTCAGGTAGATCTGGACTGGCAACATAAGGGTGAATTGTTTCTAGCTCGGTGGGCCCATGACACCTCAGGCCATCAAGGAAGAGATGCAACATACAGATGGGCTCGTGATCGAGGGGTGGACTTAACTATGGACGCTATTGCACAGGTTATCCATGAATGTGAAACATGTGCTGCGATCAAACAAGCCAAGCGGTTAAAGCCTCTCTGGTATGGAGGACAGTGGCTGAAATACAAATATGGGGAGGCTTGGCAGATTGATTATATCACACTCCCACAAACCCGCCATGGCAAGCGCTATGTGCTCACCATGGTGGAAGCGACCACCGGATGGCTGGAAACATATCCCGTGCCCCATACCACCGCCCGAAACACTATCCTAGGCCTTGAAAAACAAGTCCTGTGGCAACATGGCACCCCAGAAAGAATTGAGTCAGACAATGGAACTCATTTCCGAAACAGCCTCATAGACAAATGGGCCAAAGAGCATGGCATTGAGTGGGTCTATCACATCCCCTATCATGCACCAGCCTCTGGGAAAATTGAACGATACAATGGACTGTTAAAAACTACACTGAAAGCAATGGGTGGTGGAACATTCAAACATTGGGATACACATTTAGCAAAAGCTACCTGGTTAGTCAACACTAGAGGATCTGCCAACCGAGCTGGCCCTGCCCAATCAAACCTCTTACGTACTGTAGAAGGGGATAAAGTCCCTGTAGTGCATGTAAAAAATATGCTGGGGAAGACAGTCTGGGTTACTCCTGCCTCAGGTAAAGGCAAACCCATCCGTGGGATTGCTTTTGCTCAAGGACCTGGCTCTATTTGGTGGGTGATGCGGAAGGATGGGGAAGTCCGATGTGTACCTCAAAGGGATTTGATTTTGGGTGAAAATAGCCAATGAACTGAATTGTATAATGTTAATTGCTGTGTAATATAATATGTCATCATTTTTACTATTGCTGTATATTCTACCAATGGTATAGCAGTAGGAATCACCCAGATTAAGAAGAATGAATTTTGAAGAAACTGAGGAAGTGCAGCGGATGGAACCAGAACTGACTTCAGCAAGCAAAAACCCAACACCAGACCCCATCTCTCCTGCCCTGAAAGACTGTTACGACAGATGGAGCCCAAAACCGTGGACTAGATGAACCCAATGGACATTTTAGAGGGATGGTCCAGAGACTAAGGGAATGATATCTGTGTATGTACCAAAAAGATGAGAAAATGGTGGTGATTAATTGGAATGTATTGTAAGGGTAGGACCTAAGCATGACGTAAATGGTATAGAATAAGGGGTGGAATGTCCTGGTTTCAGCTGGGATAGAGTTAATTTTCTTCACAGAAGCTAGCATAGTGCTGTGCTTTGGATTCAGTGCTAGAAGAATGTTGATAACACGCTGATGTTTTTAGTTGTTGCCAAGTAGTGCTCAGACTGCTCAAAGACCTTTTGAGCTTCTCCTGCTCGGCCAGGTGCATAACAAGCTGGGAGTACAGCACAGCTAGGACCCAAACTGACCAAAGAGCTATTCCATACCATAAAACGTCATGCTCGGGGGGGGGGTTAGTCAGTTGGGTCGGTCGAGTCGGTCGGTCGGTCGCGGGCAGAGTGGTCGCAGCTTGGGCTGTGTGATCGCGGCCCGGGGGGAGTGATCGCTGCTCGGGACGGGCTGGGCATCGGTCAGCGGGTGGTGAGCAATTGCATTGTGCATCACTTGTTTTATATATTCTGTATATTTTCTTACCACTATTATTATTATTATTGTTATTCTTCTCTCTTATTAAACTGTCTCTATCTCAACACACGGGTCTTACTTTTGTTTTTTCCTTTTCTCCGATTCTCTCCCCCATCCCACTGAGGGAGGGGGGGGAGTGAGCGAGCGGCTGCGTGGTGCTTAGTTGCCAGCCGGGTTAAACCATGACACAGGCTCAGACATCTAAGTGCTTTGAGAACTTTTGAAAATTTGAACTTAAGATCCTCCATTTTATCCACCATGCCATACAAATATTAATAACAGATTTACACCTGAAATGGGTTATAAATGGATCCATCTTTGTTCAAATGAATGTTAGACTTTATACCAAATAAGCTATAGAGAAGGTTTTTTAAGTATATAGTAGGTTGAGGAAATCCTGTTTTGTACAAGGAAGAGCATAAGACTGTTCAGTGAGTTAGTATATGCTCTGTATGCATGTGTGAGAGACTCAGCAAAGCCATATCTTGATACCAAGTTTCCTCTATTACAGATGAACTTTAAACCACTGTATGATAGAGCTACCTAATCTAAGGACCAGTTAATATTATTTAAACAAAATAGAACAGTCCAAAACCCAGAGGAAAAGCTTACTCCCAAGTGTTCATCTGATGGCTTACTGGGATACAGGAAATATGACTTAATTTTTAAAAAATTATTTTCAAGATATAATTTAAAATATTATTTCTGTAAGTATAGGTGAGTGTCATAATTGTCTAGATAACAAATATCTTTTCTCTTTTGAAATTTTATTTTGCTTAAATTTTTTTTCTGATTTTTCTGATGAAAACTACCTTTTTTGTCAGAAAAAATGTTAAGTTTTGTGAACCAGAAATTGCAGGGGTTTTACTGTACTGTCTAATACAAATTTCATGTTTTCAAACAGCCAATATAAATTTTAAAGTTTTTTTCCTTATTTTATTTATCTTTAACTACAAGAATTTTTTAAACTATAAGACAAATTTAAACTATATACTATTAATCAACTAAAAAGTTAATTCATAGAACCATAGAATATTTTGGGTTGGAAGGGACCCCTAGAGGTCATCAAATCCAACCCTCCTCCAGTGAGCAGGGACACTGCTAACTAGATCAGGTTCCTCAGACACCCATCCAACCTGGCCTTGAATGTTTCTAGGGATGGGGCCTCCACTACCTCTCTGGGCAACCCGTTCCAGTGTTTCACCACCCTCATTGTAAAGAATTTCTTCCTTATATCCAGTCTAAACCTACCCTGGTTTAGTTTAAAACCATTACCCCTTGTCCTGTCACAGCTGGCCCTACTAAAAAGATTGTCCCTGTCTTTCCTATAGGCTCCCTTTAAGTACTGACTGTAGATTCATTAGCTAGAGTAAGTATAAACTGGTTTGTGTAATCAGGTTTTTTTCAGCTCATCTTTTGCTTATTGCACTGCTCTTTTGTAGTTCTCATGCACCAGCAAACCTATTTTGTGTTCTAATCTTAACCTGCCATGAGTAATTTAAATAAAAATGTTTTATTTAATAAAACATTAAATCCTTCGGTGTTAGATCCAGCTAAGCTGTTGACATATATAACCCACACACTTTTAAGAAGAATTTCCTTTGCTGTAAACAGAACTTAATCAGTTACCAAGTTACATATGTCTGTGGCTCAGTGTAGGGGCAGATGATTGCTTAATGTATTCTCTAACCTAGCATATTTTTGGTTTTATGGGATATTTGGGCCTAAAAGTACAGAATGAGATCTATGGAACAGAGCAGAAACTGAAGACCTGTTTGAATCTATCATGAGACCATACTTTAGCTCTCTTATAGTGGAAAAAAAAATAATGCTATAAATCAAGTTAGTCTTGCTGTTAATTATTTAGTCTTTTTCCCCCTTTTTAATTATTTAGTTTCTAATTTGTCTACCCTCAATATATTTGTGTTCAGTCTGTGCAATCATCATGATTACAGTAGTATTATATAGACCAGGAGTAACTGTAGATATATTACCTTAATTTTTTCTTCTCAATATTATTTATAATTTTCTTACCCACCATTGGGGTGAGGGGGGTGTTATTACTGATGCCATCTTAATAATTTTAAACTTAGTGTCTAAATAAAAGAAGGATAAAAAGTTGGAATATCAACTACATACAGATTGAGCTAAATGGTCTAGTATAAAATGCCCCACAGAATGTAATATACATTTGAATTTTAAGATGAAAACAACAGACATAATGGAACATCTGAGTATGTGAAAAAGTACTGGTTTTTTCAATAATGTAAACTTAAATCCCACTTCTATGAACACCTGTTCTGGATGTTGTTTCCAGTTTAATGAGTTTAGGGAGGCTTGTATCTCTGAACTGAGAGTAGCTCTATCATTTTGACATTTAATTTTGTTTGTCTTTTATAAGTGTCTTATAAAAAAAGAGAATCATTTAGCATCTGTTATGTTATCTACTAACATCTGTCTCGGTTAGCCATTGTTAAATATATACACAATACATTAAAATTCAGTTGATTTTTTTTCTCTTAAATCACTAATTGATTTAATTATTGGTGCAAAGTTCTTACCATAACAATTGCTCATTGGAGATTTAATGAGTTCTCACATTTAGACTGGATTTACCAAGGGATCCGTCTTTTACTTCCACAAATATGAGGAAATATCTAATAGCTTGTCCTTTGTCTTGCTTGTGCCTATTTAAAACCCTTCATTTTTCGCTTCCCAGTGTTTCCATATAACCATTCCAGTAAATGAAATATACAATAGGGTACATTGATGCATTATTAAAAAAAAAATATATTGGGGGACAGTGGCAGCCTTTTTTAAGAAATTATGAGAAAATGTTAGGATAACTGAGAAGAGTTAGTACAAATGCTATCCTAGTGCAACATAAGACAACATAAAGATGCACAAGTACATTCTGCTTAAGCAACTTCAGGATTAAATAGTTACACACATGCATGACCATGCTGAATTCATGAGTACAATAGTTGTATCGTGAATTGTCAAAGCTGGAGTCAATGAAGTTCTTGGGAATAAGATTACACTCCTTATGCTGATTGAACTTAAAGATACTCATAAACATCTTTTTATCCAATTGTCACTAGGAAAATGTTGGGTGGAAATATATCATCATTGGTGATGAAAGAACATCTAAATAAGTGTTCAGATGCACAGCAATCCGAACTATCCAACTTCTTGGCAAGAAGACATACAGAAAAAAACTGAGGGAAACCCCAGTAATTTTACATTCATCCAATCCTAGTTTTACATTAGTCCAATGTTTTGAAAATCAATATATGTTTTCTATATGCGTTATATAATAAGACCATATATCAGTTAATTGCCAAAAAGTATCTGTTTCTAATAAATAAACCAACCTCAGTCTTGGAGAACATTAATTTGTTAGTCCAATGAAATCTGTGTGAAATATTCCCAGCAAGTATATAGTCAAGTGATATTTTGAGGGTTTTTAATATAATATGGAAAATTTGTTTCATTTTCTTTCTAGGAATAGTTATTATATGTACTTTGTTACATACTGTGGTGGGTTAAACCTGGCTCGATGCCAGGTGCCCACCAAAGCTGTTCTATCACTCCCCCTCCTCAGCTGGACAGGGGAGAGAAAATATAATGAAAAACTCGTGGGTCAAGACAAAGACAAGGAGATCACTCACCAATTACCGTCACGCGCAAACCAGACTCAATTTGGGAAAATTAGTTTAGTTTATTATCAATCAAATCAGAGTAGGCTAACGAAAAATAAAAACTAAATCTAAAACACGTTCCACCCACCCATCCCTTCTTCCCGGGCTTAACTTCACAACTGATTTTTTTCTACCTCCTCCCATCCAGCGGCACAGGGACGGGGAGTGGGGTTGCGTCAGTTCATTGTCCCCCCCCCCGGGGGCCCAGTCCTTCAGGAACAGACTGCTCCAGAGTGGGTCCTTCATGGGGTCACAAGCCTTGCCAGAAAACCTGCTCCAGTGTGGGCTTCTCTTTTCATGGGTTCACATGTCCTTCCAGGAGCCTGCTCCAGCATGGGGTCACAGCCTCCTTCAGGCATCCACCTGCTTTGGCGTGGGGTCCTCCCCGTCTGCAGGTGGATCTCTGCTCCACCATGGGCCTCCATGGGCTTCAGGGGGACAGCCTGCCGCACCATGGTCTTCACCAGGGTCTGCAGGGGAATCTCTACTCTGGTGCCTGGAACACCTCCTCCAATTCCTCCTTCTTCACTGGCCTTGGTGTCTGCAGGGCTGTCTCTCTCACATATTCTCAATCCTCTCTTCTGACTGCTGCTGGTGGTGTTCAGGTTTCCCCCCACACACACACTTCTTAAATGTGTTATCCCAGAGGCACTGCCACCAGCACTGTTGGGCTCGGCCTTGGCCAGCGGCGAGTCCAGAAAGCTGACTGGCATTGCCTCTATTGGACATGGGAGAAGCTTTTGGCAGCTTCTAAGAGAAGCCATGCAAACCCAATACACATATTTAACATAATAACTGTTCTGTGTGTCATCATTCAGTTAACAGATGTTGTTGCTTGGGAAAGTTAATAAATTTCACAGTAATTTTTTAAAAAGAGGTACACCAACATACATTCAACAATTTATTTACAGATAAATCTTATTTTTAATGAAATGTTTGTTACACAAGTATATTTGTTCAATAGTTTATGTAGGCATTCTGTACTGGTAGGTGTTTGGCATAGTATAGACGGGTCTGGTTTTTAAAATGCATTTGCTAAATTCTACTGCTTTGTCCCTATTTGTCCTGGTTTCAGCTGGGATAGAGTTAATTTTCTTCACAGAAGCTAGCATAGTGCTGTGCTTTGGATTTAGTGCTAGAAGAATGTTGATAACACGCTGATGTTTTTAGTTGTTGCCAAGTAGTGCTCAGACTGCTCAAGGACTTTTTGAGCTTCTCCTGCTCGGCCAGGTGCATAACAAGCTGGGAGTACAGCACAGCTAGGACCCAAACTGTCCAAACAGCTATTCCATACCATAGAACGTCATGCCCGGGGGGGTTGGTGGGTCGGTCGGTCGCTCGGGTACTGATCGCTGCTCGGGACGGGCTGGGCATCGGTTGGCGGGTGGTGAGCAATTGCATTGTGCATCATTCGTTTTGTATATTCTGTATATTTTGTTATCATTCTCATTATTACTATTATTATTATTTTCTCCTATTAAACTGTCTTTATCTCAGCCCTCGGCTCTAACCTTTTTTCTCCTTCCCGATTCTCTCCCCCATCCCACTGAGGGAGGGGGGGGAGTGAGCGAGCGGCTGCGTGGTGCTTAGTTGCCAGCCGGGTTAAACCACGACAGTCCTTTTTGGAGCCCAACGTGGGGCCTGAAGGGCTTGAGATAACGACAGAGTAACCGGAGTATATTAAGGAATTTATATCTGTTAAATAGTTGTGGGTTGCAATTTGATTCATTTGTTCTTGATCTTAGCTTATCCGATCTGCACCATGCTCCCTCCTTTGCTGTACTTGTTAAAAGTTGGTGTTGGTTTTTGCAGTTTGTTATGCTCTGCGGTGACCAGACATGTTTTGCTTGGGAAACTTGTTATTAAAACAATGACCTTGAGCTTTATCTGGTATTTGGGTTTCATGTCGAAGTCTGTACTGCACTTTGGGTACCACCTTGCGGGGAATATTAGCAATTATACATGGGACTCTGAAAAGTTTGTTCTGGAGGAAATACAGAATGGCACTTTTTCTGCCTTCTTTGATGATGTTTCCTCCTTCACTACAATAACTTTTCAGTATCTTGAACATCCTTGGATAGTTAAGGTATATCTATTGATATCTATTTGGAATATTGTTTCAGTTTTGTCTCAAAGTTTGTAAGCAACTTAATAATACCATCCAGATGTCTGCCCCAGGGCTGGATAGTTATGAGTGGAAGGGTATTTGGGGTAGTATGGGTAAATGCCTAGAACGATGGGCACCTCCAATGTTTTGGAAATTCACTCCTGAACAAGTGCAGAATCCTGAAAAACTAGTAGAGTATTTGGAAAAGGTATGCTGTCACCCTGGCAATTCTAGGCAAACACAAATCACTGCAATGTGCTGGGGCCTGGCCCATGCTTACCGAACCCTGTTCAACATGATTCAACACATCCAAAGGGAACAGAAAGTCTCTGGATCTGATGATAAGGCCACAGCCACTGCAGCTACTCCAACCCCGGCCACAGCCACTGCAGCTACTCCAACCCCAGTGATATGCACTGTGGCTACTCCAACGAACCAACCCGTGCCAGTATCAGTCGCCCCTATACAAAAGAAGAAATCTTGGAAGCGAAAGTCAACTCGTTTAGAAAGGGAGGATGAAAAAGCGGGGCCATCACAAGGGGAGGAGGAAGAGCTCATAAACGAGACAGAAACCACCAGATCCCTATCCTTGAGTGAGCTGCGAGATATCCGAAAAGATTTCAGCCGTCGTCCAGGTGAGCTCATTGTCACCTGGCTACTCCGATGCTGGGATAATGGGGCCAACAGCCTGGAACTGGAGGGTAAGGAAGCCAAGCAACTAGGATCCCTTTCTAGGGAAGGGGGCATTGACAAAGCAATTGGAAAAGGGACACAAATCCTCAGCCTCTGGAGGCGTCTACTGTCAGCCATGAAGGAAAGATACCCCTTCAAGGAAGATGTCATATGTCGCCCAGGTAAATGGAACACTGTGGAGAAAGGCATCCAGTACCTGAGGGAATTGGCTGTCCTGGAGGTGATTTATAGTGACCTGGACAATGACCAGCTGCCCAAAGATCCAGATAGTGTCCAGTGCACACGACCCATGTGGCGGAAGTTGTTACGTAGCGCACCAACATCATTTGCAAACACATGGGCAATGATGAGCTGGGAAACTGGACGGGGACCAACAGTGGATGAAGTGGCTGGCCAGCTCCAGGAATATGAAGAAAATATCTCTTCCCCCTTTGTTTCGGCTGTGGAGAAACTGTCCTGGAAGTTTGAACGACTCGAAAAGCGTATACCCTACTCCCCTCCTGTACAGACCAGTATCTCAGCCATCAGAAGTAAGCGCCCTTCTGCTCAAGAAAAAGAATATCGAGGGTACACACCACGGGGCACTCTATGGTTTTACCTGCGTGACCATGGAGAGGACATGAGGAAATGGGACAGAAAACCTACCTCGGTCCTAGAGTCACGGGTACGTGAGTTGCAAAGAAAAACAAACACAAAAGGGGGCTCTTCCAAGAAACTTGTTGCTCCAATTTCCAGAGACTGGGACGACGGTAGTTTTTTCAGACAAAATAGAAGGGCTGATCTTAATTCTGATTGTGATGAAGGAACTTCTGACTCATACATACAAACCATGAGCAACAGTGACCAGGATTAGAGGGGCCCTGCCTCCAGCCAGGTGGAGGAAAGGGACAACAGGCTTTACTGGACTGTGTGGATTCGATGGCCTGGCATGTCAGACCCACAGAAGTATAGAGCTTTAGTAGACACTGGTGCACAGTGTACTCTAATGCCATCAAGCCATATAGGGGCAGAATCCATTTGTATTTCTGGAGTGACAGGGGGATCTCAAGAGCTGACAGTATTGGAGGCCGAAGTGAGCCTAACTGGGAATGAGTGGCAAAAGCACCCCATTGTGACTGGGCCAGATGCTCCGTGCATCCTGGGCATAGACTACCTCAGGAGAGGGTATTTCAAGGACCCAAAAGGGTACCGTTGGGCTTTTGGTATAGCTGCATTGGAGGCAGAAGAAATTAAGCAGCTGTCTACCTTTCCTGGTCTCTCAAAGGACCCTTCTGTTGTGGGGTTGCTGAGTTGAAGAACAACATGTGCCGATTGCCACCACAACAGTGCACAGGCGGCAATATCGCACCAATCGAGACTCCCTGATTCCCATCCATAAGCTGATTCGTCGACTGGAGAGCCAAGGAGTGATCAGCAAGACTCGATCACCCTTTAACAGTCCCATATGGCCAGTGAGAAAGTCTGATGGAGAGTGGAGACTGACAGTAGACTATCGTGGCCTGAATGAAGTTACGCCACCGCTGAGTGCTGCCGTGCCAGACATGCTAGAACTTCAATACGAACTGGAGTCAAAGGCAGCCAAGTGGTATGCCACAATTGATATTGCAAATGCTTTCTTTTCAATCCCTTTGGCAGCAGAGTGCAGGCCACAGTTTGCTTTCACTTGGAGGGGCATCCAGTACACCTGGAATCGACTGCCCCAGGGGTGGAAACACAGCCCTACCATTTGCCATGGACTGATCCAGACAGCACTGGAACAGGGTAATGCTCCAGAACATCTGCAATATATTGATGACATCATTGTGTGGGGCAATGCAGCAGAAGACGTTTTTGAGAAAGGGAAGAAAATAGTCCAAATTCTTCTGAAAGCCGGTTTCACTATAAAACAAAGTAAAGTCAAAGGACCTGCACAGGAGATCCAGTTTTTAGGAATCAAATGGCAAGATGGACGTCGTCAGATTCCAATGGATGTGATCAACAAAATAACAGCCATGTCTCCACCAACTAGCAAAAAGGAAACACAAGCTTTCTTGGGCGTTGTGGGTTTTTGGAGAATGCATATTCCAAATTATAGCCAGATTGTAAGCCCTCTCTACCAAGTGACCCGGAAGAAGGATGATTTCAAATGGGGCCCTGAACAACGACAAGCCTTTGAACAAATTAAACGGGAGATAGTGCATGCAGTCGCCCTTGGACCAGTCCGGGCAGGGCAAGATGTAAAGAATGTGCTCTACACCGCAGCCGGGGAGAATGGCCCTACCTGGAGCCTCTGGCAGAAAGCACCAGGGGAGACTCGAGGCCGACCCCTAGGCTTTTGGAGTCGGGGATACAGAGGATCTGAAGCCAACTATACTCCAACTGAAAAAGAGATATTGGCAGCATATGAAGGGGTTCGAGCTGCTTCAGAAGTGATTGGTACTGAAGCACAGCTCCTCCTGGCACCCCGACTGCTGGTGCTGGGCTGGATGTTCAAAGGGAAGATCCCCTCTACACATCATGCAACTGATGCTACGTGGAGTAAGTGGGTCGCACTGATTACACAACGGGCTCGAATAGGAAACCTCAGTCGCCCAGGAATCTTGGAAGTGATCATGGACTGGCCAGAAGGCAAAGATTTTGGAGTATCACCAGAGGAGGAGGTGGTGCGTGCTGAAGAAGCTCCATTGTACAATAAACTGCCAGAAAATGAGAAGCAATATGCCCTGTTCACTGATGGGTCCTGTCGTCTTGTGGGAAAGCATCGGAGGTGGAAGGCTGCTGTATGGAGTCCTACAAGACAAGTTGCAGAGACTGCTGAAGGAGAAGGTGAATCAAGTCAGTTTGCAGAGGTGAAAGCCATCCAGCTGGCTTTAGATATTGCTGAAAGAGAAAAATGGCCAGTGCTCTATCTCTATACTGACTCATGGATGGTGGCAAATGCCCTGTGGGGGTGGTTGCAGCAATGGAAGCAGAGCAACTGGCAGCGCAGGGGCAAACCCATCTGGGCAGCCGCATTGTGGCAAGATATTGCTGCCCGGGTAGAGAACCTGGTTGTAAAGGTACGTCATGTAGATGCTCATGTACCCAAGAGTCGGGCCTCGGAAGAACATCAAAACAACCAGCAGGCAGATCAGGCTGCTAAGATTGAAGTGGCTCAGGTGGATCTGGACTGGCAACATAAGGGTGAATTGTTTCTAGCTCGGTGGGCCCATGATACCTCAGGCCATCAAGGAAGAGATGCAACATATAGATGGGCTCGTGATCGAGGGGTGGACTTAACTATGGACGCTATTGCACAGGTTATCCATGAATGTGAAACATGTGCTGCGATCAAACAAGCCAAGCGGTTAAAGCCTCTCTGGTATGGAGGACGGTGGCTGAAATACAAATATGGAGAGGCTTGGCAGATTGATTATATCACACTCCCACAAACCCGCCATGGCAAGCGCTATGTGCTCACCACGGTGGAAGCGACCACCGGATGGTTGGAAACATATCCCGTGCCTCATGCCACCGCCCGGAACACTATCCTAGGCCTTGAAAAACAAGTCCTATGGCGACATAGCACTCCAGAAAGAATTGAGTCAGACAACGGAACACATTTCCGAAACAGCCTCATAGACAAATGGGCCAAAGAGCATGGCATTGAGTGGGTCTATCACATCCCCTATCATGCACCAGCCTCTGGGAAAATTGAATGATACAATGGACTGTTAAAGACTACACTGAAAGCAATGGGTGGTGGAACATTCAAACATTGGGATACACATTTAGCAAAAGCTACCTGGTTAGTCAACACTAGAGGATCTGCCAACCAAGCTGGCCCTGCCCAATCAACCCTCTTACATACTGTAGAAGGGGATAAAGTCCCTGTAGTGCATGTAAAAAATATGCTGGGGAAGACAGTCTGGGTTACTCCTGCCTCAGGTAAAGGCAAACCCATCCGTGGGATTGCTTTTGCTCAAGGACCTGGCTCTATTTGGTGGGTGATGCGGAAGGATGGGGAAGTCCGATGTGTACCTCAAAGGGATTTGATTTTGGGTGAAAATAGCCAATGAACTGAATTGTATAATGTTAATTGCTGTGTAATATAATATGTCATCATTTTTACTATTGCTGTATATTCTACCAATGGTATAGCAGTAGGAATCACCCAGATTAAGAAGAATGAATTTTGAAGAAACTGAGGAAGTGCAGCGGATGGAACCAGAACTGACTTCAGCAAGCAAAAACCCAACACCAGACCCCATCTCTCCTGCCCTGAAAGACTGTTACGACAGATGGAGCCCAAAACCGTGGACTAGATGAACCCAATGGACATTTTAGAGGGATGGTCCAGAGACTAAGGGAATGATATCTGTGTATGTACCAAAAAGATGAGAAAATGGTGGTGATTAATTGGAATGTATTGTAAGGGTAGGACCTAAGCATGACGTAAATGGTATAGAATAAGGGGTGGAATGTCCTGGTTTCAGCTGGGATAGAGTTAATTTTCTTCACAGAAGCTAGCATAGTGCTGTGCTTTGGATTCAGTGCTAGAAGAATGTTGATAACACGCTGATGTTTTTAGTTGTTGCCAAGTAGTGCTCAGACTGTTCAAGGACTTTTCGAGCTTCTCCTGCTCGGCCAGGTGCATAACAAGCTGGGAGTACAGCACAGCTAGGACCCAAACTGTCCAAAGAGCTATTCCATACCATATAACGTCATGCCCGGGGGGGTTTGGTGGGTCGGTCGGTCGCTCGGGTACTGATCGCTGCTCGGGACGGGCTGGGCATCGGTCGGCGGGTGGTGAGCAATTGCATTGTGCATCATTCGTTTTGTATATTCTGTATATTTTGTTATCATTCTCATTATTACTATTATTATTATTTTCTCTTATTAAACTGTCTTTATCTCAGCCCTCGGCTCTAACCTTTTTTCTCCTTCCCGATTCTCTCCCCCATCCCACTGAGGGAGGGGGGGGAGTGAGCGAGCGGCTGCGTGGTGCTTAGTTGCCAGCCAGGTTAAACCACGACATTAGTAAGGGCAGAGAAGCATACAAAAATAAAAAAAACAATGGACTTCAAGGAAGGACAGTGCAGTAAATCAGAAAAATAGTAGAAAAAGACCTGCGGGAAATAAATGTAACCTCTTCTATGGTTTTTCATTGCAGCACACAAGGACAAGCTCAGTTCCACTAGATTCAGCATGACTACTTCAATTTGAGCCCCAATTCACCTGCCCAGAAAGAGTCAGTCATCAGTCAGTGTTCAGTGATCCAGGTCCTCTCCTCTGTGCTATTTTTGGCTGGGATAGAGTTAATTTTCTTCACAGTAGCTAGTATGGGTCTATGTTTTGGATTTGTGCCACCGATGGGTGGACTGTTGGTGGATAAGGAATTGGTTGGATGGTCGCATCCAGAGGGTAGTGGTCAACTGCTCGATGTCCAGATGGAGACCAGCGATGACTAGTGTCCCTCAGGGGTCCGTACTAGGACCAGTGCTGTTTAACGTTTTCATCAATGACTTAGACAGCGAGATCGAGTGCACCCTCAGCAAGTTTGCAGATGACACCAAGCTGAGTGGTGTGGTTGACACACCAGAAGGACGGGATGTCATCCAGAGAGACCTGGACAGGCTGGAGAGGTGGGCCTGTGTGAACCTCATGAGGTTCAGTAAGGCCAAGTGCAAGGTCATGCACCTGGGTCGGGGTAACCCCCAGTATCAATACAGGCTGGGGGAAGAAAGGATTTAGAGCAGGCATGCCGAGAGGGACTTGGGGGTTCTGATGGACGAAAAGCTGGACATGAGCCAGCAATGTGCACTGGCGGCCCAGAAGGCCAAGCATACCCTGGGCTGCATCAGGAGAAGCGTGGCCAATAGGTTGAGGGAAGTGATTGTGCCCCTCTACTCTGCTCTGGTGAGACCTCACCTAGAGTACTGCGTCCAGCTCTGGAGCCCTCAGCACAAGAAGGACATGGAACTGTTGGAGCGGGTCCAGAGGAGGGCTACTAAAATGATCCGAGGGCTGGAGCACCTCTCTTATGAGGACAGGCTGAGAGAGTTGGGCTTGTTCAGCCTGGAGAAAAGAAGGCTGTGGGGAGACCTGATTACGGCCTTTCAATACCTAAAGGGGGCCTATAGGAAAGATGGGGAAAATCTCTTTAGTAGGGCCAGCTGTGACAGGACAAGGGGTAATGGTTTTAAACTAAACCAGGGTAGGTTTAGACTGGATGTAAGGAAGAAATTCTTTACAATGAGGGTAGTGAAACACCGGAACAGGTTGCCCAGAGAGGTAGTGGAGGCCCCATCCCCGGAAACCCTCAAGGCCAGGTTGGATAGGTGTCTGAGGAACCTGATCTAGTTAGCAGTGTCCCTGCTCACTGCAGGGGAGTTGGACTAGATGACCTCTCGGGGTCCCTTCCAACCCAAAACATTCTATGATTCTATGAAACAGCGTTGATAATACAGGGATGTTTTCGTTACTGGTCAGCAGCGCTTAGACAGAGTCAAGGCCTTTCCTGGTTCTCACCACACCCACCAGAAAGTAGGCTGGGGCTGCACAAAAAGCTGGGAGGGGACACAGCTGGGACAGCTGACCCCAACTGACCAAAGGGGTATTGCAGACCATATGACATCATGCTCAGCATAAAAAGCTGGGGGAAAAGAAGGAAGTGGGGGACATCTGAAGTTATGGCATTTGTTTTCCCAAGTAACCATTACACATGATGGATACTTCCTTTCCTGGAGATGCCCATGGGAAGCAGAGAATTAATTCCTTATTTTGCTTTGCTTGTGCGCACGGCATTTGCTTTACTTACTGAATTGTCTTTATCTCAGCCCATGAGTTTTCTCATTTTTACTCTTCCAATTCTCTCCCCCATACCCCCACGGGGGGAGTGAGTGAGCACTTGTGTGGTGCTTAGTTGCAGCTGGCCTTAAGCCATGACATCCTCAAAAACAACTAATCAAGCCATCTAATGTATTAGATGAAAATATTAATGAGAAGCATTAAAAGAATGTATTGGGTTTGTGTGGCAAGGTTTTGCAGGGGGCAGTTACAGGAGCGGCTTCTGTGGGAAGCTGCCAGAAGCTTTCCCTGTGTCTGCCGCTGGCCAAGGCCAAGCCAATCACTGACAGTGGTAGCACCTCTGTGATAACACATTTAAGAAGGAAAAAAACCTGCTGCAGAACAGTAGGCAGAGAGAGAGGAGTGAGAGGATGTGAGAGAAAACAGCCCTGCAGACACCAAGGTCAAGGAGGATGAAGGGGCAGGAGGTGCTCCAGGTGGTGGAGCAGAGATTCCCCTGCAGCCTGTGGTGAAGATCATGGTGAGGCAGGTAGTCCCTCTGCAGCCCACAGGGGAGCAGATATCTGCCTGCAGCCCAGGGAGAACCCCATGCCACAAGCAGGTGGATGCCCAAAGGAGGCTGTGACCCTGTAGGAAGCCTGCATTGGTGCAAGTTCCTGCCAGGGCCTGTGGACCCATGAAAAGAGGAGCCCACACTGCAGCAGGTTTGCTGGTTGGTCTTGTGACTCCATGGGGGACCCATGCTGGAGTGGTCTGTTTCTGAAGGACCGCACCCTATGGAAAGGATGGACCCATGCTGGAGCAGTTCATGAAGAACTGTAGCCTGTAGGAAGGACTCACACTGGAGAAGATTGTGGAGGACTGTCTCCTGTGGGAGGGACCACACCGGGAGCAAGGAAGAGTGTGAGGAGTCCTCCCCTGCTGAGGAGGAAGGAGTAGCAGAGACAACGTGTGATGAACTGACCCCGACCCCTATTCCTTGTCCCACTGTGCAGCTTGGGGGGGAAGGAGGAAGAGAAAATTGAGAGTAAACTTAAGCCTGGGAAAAAGGGAGGGGTGGGGGGAAGGTGTTTTAAGATTCAGGGGTTTGATTGGTAAAAAACCTAAACTGATTTCACCAAACTGAGTCTGTTTTGCCAATGATAACTGGCAAAATGATCTCCCCTTGTCCTTATCTCAACCCATGAGCCTTTCAATATATTTTTTTCTGCCCTGTCCTGTTGAAGAGGGGAGTGATAGAGCAGCTTTGGTGGGCACCTGGCATCCAGCCAGGGTCAATCCATTACAAAGAAATACACATATATGGAAGGTCTGAGGACAGCTTGTCCTGTTTTGGAGTTGGGAAGGATGATATTGTTTCCTGTTGTGCCTTCTAGCTATACTTGCCATATTTTTTCAAATTAAATTATTGAAGAGAAAGAAAAATATAGAAGCAATCCTGAAGTAAATGTTCTGCTTAAAAAAAAAAAAAAAAAGTCTTCATAATGTCCTCCTCAACTTAGCAAGAATATTGTGGTAGATATCTGACTTCTTATATTTAAAGATTCTAAGCTAACATTTTATTAACATATGCAATATCCATTTCTTACAGTTCTTTTACATTAACTGAATAGATCCATGTTTAGCTCCTTAGTGATCACGTATTTGCATTTATCTTTTAATATTTTATCATCTATAGAGCTTTGCTGAGAATTTCATTTTATCTAAATCTTTTGGAAGCGAAATCTTAGCTATCCCTAATGCTTAGAGGCAATTACACAAACATGTAGTCTTATGGCTGCTAAGGAGATTACACATGAGAACTACTTAAAATGCATGATAAAATAATCTGTCACTAAACAATAATCCATACATTGTTGCATAGACATTCAACAGGGAAAGGATCTAACCACACTCCTAAAATTATGCAAATGGCAGAAACAATAACTGAAGATGCATACAAAAATAAGTCTTTCCAATTTTAGAATGAGCCTCACAAGTTAACTCATTGTTTTTGGAACTAAACTTCTCTGGAGTTGGTTGTCTGGTAAGCATTGATAAGTTGCTGTCACCAATTTCAGATAAGAAATGATGTTACTGTGTACATTGTCTTAGGCTCTTTGCTATAACCCCCTTAAAATGACAACACATACACAGGCAATTAGTTCTTTCAGAAAATTTCCTTTTTTTTTTTTTTAACTCTTCAAAAGGTCTGCTTATTAAGTAGTAATCAGCAAGTAAACCAGTAGATGCTTATTTAGTCAAAAGAAACCACTGAAAAAAAGAAGCATGGACAACAGTTGGACAAAGCTCAGCAGCTTTCAGATAAGCAGACCCAGCTGAGGAAAACAGAGAGAATGAGCTCTACAGAAGATATAAGAAGGTGAAGTTTTATGGTTCCATACTGAAAGCTACATCAGTAAAACCTACATCCCAATCCTGCGACTTGTTTTCATGACAAAGCTTATAATGAGAAAGGCAAATGGTAAACATGAATCAATTTACATGGTTAGGAAGAAACAAAGTTTATTTATTCCCCTAGCTTTCATGCTGTTCCTTGGATGGCATACAGTCACTCAGGAATTTTAACTTAATTGCATGGCCTAGCTTGTGTGAAGTTGTCTACAAATATTTGCAGGATCCAGGGACAAAATCATATGCAAAATTATTGAAAAAATGTAAGTATACATATTTGAATTAGTTTCATAAGTGAGGAGTACATATGGGGTTTTTGAAGAGGGAATTTTTTTGGAGGGAGGGTCTTTTTTCCAGATTGTAGTTTCCTAATTCTAATAGGACTTCAAAAACTGACACTGGAATATGATTACTATGGATCCTGTTTATTATTTCAAAGTCATGTGGTTATTTTAAAACATGCTTCACATTAAGGAATTTGAAAACCAAAGCAGTAATGAACTACAAGTTACAGAATTAGGTTTGTTTTTTTTTTTTCTTTGCCTATGTGGGGATGATGGATAGCCTTATTTCTTTCGACTTTGTTGTTCACTGTGTCTCTTAGAATAAATGCTGAAGACCATAATAAATTCACATCATATTTTCAGAACCTCTGCCTGAGACTGAAGGTCATTTGGATGTGAGACTACCAACAATTTCCAGAAAGGCACTCTCTCTCTCTTGTCTGGATGCCAATTAAACTGAAATATATCAATTAGTTTATGTAGAATATGGATCCATGTTAATCTCATACAGAAACAAACATTTACTTTCTGATATATAGCTTTATGAAAGGAGTCAGTTCACACTGGATAAATATTTTTCATACTCATCTTACACTGTTCCTTTCTTTGGCATGGCACTATATTAACCTTTTAGTCTTATCAGTGAACTTCAAAATTGTTGCATCCATTAATAGCAAATAAAACCATTTGTCCTTCACTGGCAAGGTAATAATGCCGAATCACCTTGAATTCATGAATGGACTACCTTCTTACAACTCAGGCATAAGTCTGGATTATTCATTATACATAGTGAAATGTACTTGTTTATGAAATCCTAACATGATATCTGACACTATGCTACACTGTGGAAGTCCTTACCTTGCCCTAATTTTAAGGAATAATCCTTTAGGTTGAAATGTCAAGGAAATACACCTGATCTAAGAAGAAAAGTGTTCTAAAAGAATAAGTAATTATAAAATAAAACTTTATTGCAATATTAAAAAAACCAACCAAACAAATCCAGACATGTGAAGGTAGACAGTATGTTCACCAACTACATTAGTTACTGTTTAAAAACAAAATGAAGAAAAGACTTTTAGAGTCATAACATCTCCAGTGCTCACACACTCATCATTCTCAACACAAGAACATTCTTACCAGGTATGCATTAACTTTTTCTACTGAAAGTTCCTAATTACATGCTTTGCCAAAGGTGTAATGAAGTAGATTTTCTAATTTTAGATAGTCTATAGACTCATAGCAAGACATACATGTGGGATATGATGTGAGATATGAGAGAGGATTTTAATTGCTTTAGACGTAAGAGCTGCAATCATGATTTTGGCAATCTCAATGCTATATACACAATCGTGGCATGAGGTTCTGGAAGGTGGGGGATACAACTTGGAAAGATCTATGCATTATGAGTCTTTCTGTGCTTATATTAAAAAGTCAGATAGGCATCTGTACCTGATTTACAATGCTGTTAAGTCAACCTTCTGCACAGCTCTTGGCTCTTAGTTCCCTTTATGAAACATGATCTGTGTATCAGTCTGACAAAAAAAACACTGTTACAAGAGGTTTTGACCCATCTCAATTCGGTGTCAAAGAGCTGGAATCAAAAATAAAGAAACAAATAAGTAAATAAAATGCAGTCAGCTCTTATCAATTTACGTACATATGTGGTTTTAAGCATGTACCTATTCTGAATCTCTCAGTGACTGAATAGGCTTGTGATAGACAAGCCTTGAGATTGTAGATCAATAAGCAAATTCATCATTATTACAAACAAGCAGAAAAAAAATAATTAAGAATATGGGAAATGCCTAAACATGATGATAAAATATCAGTTAATCTTATTAAACCCACCCATGACTTTCCAGTTACTTTAACTTTTCATTCAGATGTTGCAAGGTCCAGAAAGGGAATTTGAAAGATTGGTTATGTATGACTCAGAGTAAGCAGCCATAGGTGCTAAACCAGAATCTTTGGTTTAAAAATACAGAAACAAACTCTATAAATCTCTCTTATTTTCTGTATTTCCCCTCATTCTGTTATTATAATTTTCTAATATATTTCAGAGTATGTTTCTCATAAAAAATACACACACACACCATTTATATATGCTCATACAATCACAATGTTAATATTTTTTTATGGGTAGTCAAAATTATGCATCTTGCAGCCCACTCATCTCTACCAGATCACTCTTGAAGCATGATGTTTCACATTACAGGCAACTTCAAAGACCAGCTAACCTTGTGATAAGGAGTATTTTCTCTTTGGTTTGTTCTTCAAATTATTCTGGAATATTTCTTTTGCCTCTTTGTTTTCACTTTGCTGAAAGGGATTTTTGTTTCTGCTGAACATATTTCCTATAGAAGTATCTGTCTTCTGGAAGGAAAGAGAGATAAGGGGAACAGGTTTTGGCTATGTTTTTTGCCTTTTCTTTCCAGTTTCCTCATATTTGGAAAACTAAAACGTTGAAAAAGAAAAGGAAAAAAAAAGAAAAAAAAAGGGTGCTGGTGTTTATTCCTCTAACAATAACAGCTTGTCCTCTCCACAGTAGTTCTAGTAAGTAAATAAAGCTACAAAAAAAATTAATAAACCTCAAGCAGCTTCATTCAAGACTGTCTCTAATTGAATTTTTAGCTCAATTTTTGCAGCTGCTGCACTCTTCCTGAGCTGCTCAACTAGTGAAAAGAGACTGTAAAAATTAGGAAAATTGATCACTTAAATGAGGGGTTCTGTCCATGCCCATTTGTAGTTCTCTGTCTGTGGGAACAATCAGTGTACCTAGGAGGAAGGGTAACAGAGAATAATTTTGCAGTTAATATATTTAACACATATATTTTGTTATCACACTGAAAAAAAATATTCTAAATCACATAAATAAAACCGATGACTATCCATGGGATTGATTCTGTAATGGAGACCTGAAATGCATATTTCCATACACAGCATGGATAATTATTTCAGACTGTACCAGTCTCCATGCTAGTAGAGGAGTTCAAGCAAGGAGTTGTTACTGAAGACAGGACTGCGTCCTGTGAGGTCACTTGCAGAATATGCTGAACTGACAACTAAGCAGTAGACTGAAGTTTGCAATTTATTCTACTAGGCCTTGAGGTCAGGGAAGACATGTATTTTTTTCTCACTGCATAATCTCATTACATCCTTCTAGTCCTCTTGAGTTGCCTGCCCCTTCTTCCAAAGGTGATAAACACTCCTTTTTATCCTGAGCTCCAGCCAAATCTCTCTGTTCAGCCAGATGGTTTTCTTCCCTGACGGCCCATCTTTTGGCACATGGGGACAGCCTGTTCCTGTGCCTTTAAGATTTCCTTCTTGAAGAATGTCCAGCCTTCCTGGACCTCTTTGCCCTTCAGGACTGCCTCTGTCAACCAGGCTCTTAAACAGGCCCAGAATCAGCCCTCTGGAAGTCCAAGGTGGCAATTCTGTTGACCACCCTCCTTACTTCTCCAAGAATCAAGAATTCTATCATTTTGTGATTGCTGTGCTCCTGGCATCCTCCAACCATCACATCACCCACAAAACCTTCTCTGTGAACAAGAGGTCTGGCGGGGCACCTTCCCTAGGTGGCTCACCCATCAGCTGTGTCAGGTGAATGAAGAAACGTAAATCTCTAAATCATCTTAGAATAACTTCAGAATAGAAAACAAATAAGAGAAGTAAAAGATGAATATAAATGTAAAAAGATATGTGGGTGTCATAGGGCTGTGAACTATGAGTCAGAATGGTTGGTAGACAAAATTTTATCTCTTTGAGGACTCACATATATGGGTAATTCTCTTGTAACCTTCCTTCTAAACTTCTTGAATGGAAGTCCATATAAAATGTATAATTTTGGCTTTTTTTTTTTTTTTCCTGAGGATAACTACAAGTAATTCTTGCACTGGGCTGCAGTAATCATCTTATCTTAAACAGCACTTAGGTATTTCTGCTTGTATTCTTTTCTAGCGTTCCCTTTAAAAAACATTTTAAAAGTTGTGCATTGAAATACAACTCTTTTAGTAGAGACATTCTTGGCAGTAAAGTTTACTTGGCAGTAAGTAAAATTTGTATGGAGATATCTTTGCACAGAGATTCATTTTATTAGTTACCCAAACACAAGGAGACCTCTATAGTAAAACTGTTCGTACACAATATTCAATGTATACCTGTAGTATTTGTGAAGGATATCTAAGAGTTATCAGGAATGGCTGGCTACAAAAGAGCTTAATTGCACCATGAAAGGGCACTGCAAGAGCAGGACCAGCCCAAACATACTGTATGAGTTGCCATCACCATCCAAACACATCAACTCTCTGAGTGAGTTGCCAACTTTACCTTGACCCAAAGGACTCTACATAGTCATCCATGACATGACGATTTTCAAGCCTCTATTTCTAGAGATTATCACAAGGGTTGTAAAGAATGGGTTCTTGCCTTCTCTATGATTTTTTTTTCACTGACATTTTTTTCACTTGTCAACAAAAAAAAAAAAAAAAAAAAAAAAAAAAAATCAGTTGCAATTCAGTTAGGGGAAAAATTAACTAAGTGTATAATAAATGGTGCAATAAACAAAAATGCAACAGAAAAATAATTTTGTTACTTAAATATTTGTATAGTGGTAACTAGTTATTAGCTTGCATTCTTTTGAAGATAGAAAATAGAAAAATACAATTCTGGAAATTAAGGTTTTGCAGGGTTTTTTTGGTGTTAAATGATTACTTTAATCCACATAATATTTTTTGTTTCATTTATAGTTGAACAAAAAAAAAAGTACCTAGATTTGTTCTCCATATGATAGATTAATTTATATAAAAGATTTGATTAATAGGTCTGGATGCCTAGAAATACTGGACACTATTTCCATACCATACATAGGTACTTCATAGCCAATTTCCATAGAGCATTTTGCTTGATGGCAATCACAAGCTGACAAATGACTCACTGTATGGTTTTATCTTCTGATGTCAATTTGGTTCGGTTGCAATTGTGAATAGCATATATCTTGAAGATGGGTCTCATGAAGGGTTTATGCAAAACTGCTGTTTCTTAGTATCATGGTAAGGTCAGCAATGAATATATGCATAGACTCCTGAAATGCATTTTAAAGGTATTGTATGAGCAGGAAGCCTCTGTTACATAAATCTTATTATTGCAGCTTGAATCAAGCAAAAACTACTAGAGTTTCTGCAGGACTCTCACAAAAGAGAGTATTTTGGCATATATTATAGAACTTGGCAATTGATATTTTATTTAGGATTTTAACAGCATAACTAAGTTTTGGTTTTGGACAATGACTAATGATTCTGAATTTTTTTAAAATATATTGTGTCCTCTATAATGCATCAGTTTGCTTTGACCTCAACTGGCTTGTCACAGGGGGCAGTTTATAAATATTCTGTGGCAGTCTGTAATAAAATAGATGTGAAAGCATCTGCATAATTTCTGAGACACTGGGCTACCTAGGATAATTTTAGGACATTTGTTAAAGAAAAATTCTCCATTTATAGGTGTTTTAAAATTCATTTTTCTTTTCTTCATTGAAAACCCAATGTGTTCTATAATAAAGCTTCTGTTCAACACTGAAAAATAACACTATGGCAGTGATAGGTCCCTAAGGTCAGCTCTGTTGGATAGATGTAGGTCATTGTTTCTCATGAAAGAGAATAATTTCTAGAATTCTATTTGGTTTTAGAAGTTAAAAAAATTTTCTGTGATGAATGTCTTAGTTTGCAATCTTTCTCCTTCACATGAACCAATGCTTTAAATGTATAAAAGATGTAAACAGTTTAAAGAAAAAAAAAACAATTCTCCAATCTCATGGAAATCATATTGTCTGCAAAAACTCCAGGGAAAACTTTTGGCTGCATTTTCAAAGGACATTGACTTGCTTTTATTTCTTCTGAGTGCAATTGTGGCCCTTCCTCCATTCAGGTACAGGTGAACCCAGTTTTATAGCATAACTTTAAAGCACCTTTAGACAATATATTCACAGGTACCAGAATCAACAGCAGTTTGTTTTCTTCTGCTTACCTGTGACACCAATGGTTTTAATTTCTGCTTCACAGTCCTTAGAGATATGGGGCAGGGAGGAGGGAAGGAATTAAGAGCAAGAAAGGGCATTCAGACAGTTGTCATAACCATTGAAAGTATTATTAAAACCTAATGAACATCTTCACCTCCTACAACTCACTTCCACTTTGTTCTGTAAAACCCTCAATTTTTTTTACAGGAGTGAGAGGGTTTTTTCTTTTTACATTATTATATATTATGCAATATTATATATAATCTTGTCTTCTTATATATTAAAAATTATTAAAAACAACAACAACAAAAAGACAGAGGCTCTGGCTCAAAGGGACATTGTACGTTGAGATCCAATAAGCCCAATGCAGGGTTGTTGCATTTAATTTTCTGCTCATTTCCTTTTTCATGATAAACCCAGTGAAAAGTATATCAGTGGTGCTTAATAGTTATTTTGTTTCCAAGACAAAGACTGCAACAGGCCCTACCATAATTAGATACCAGGCTTATTTTTAAAAACAGGAAGAAAAAGCTACATAACAGTTGTTAAACATTAGAAAGTGAACTGTTGGTCTGCAACCTGCATAGCACATTCTGGCAACAAACAACATCAGCAAATATTTTCACATTCCCATACACACAAAATTGAAGTCATTGACTTAAAGTTAATGTTGCTTGAATTCAATTCCTATCAACAGCCTTGGCAAAAAGTAAGGAAAATCAAAGTGTGAAGCTAGTCTGACTCCAAGCTTTGTTTTATTCTAGGCAACTGAACACTGCAAACAGCGGTAAAAAGGGTAAAGTAAAAAAAGAAAAACTCACTTGTTTCTCCCCTTACCTGTTTCTCCTTACTTTTGCCAGGTGGAGCTTGGTAACACAGGTCTAGGTTAACATACTATTGATTTACTAAGCAAGGTACAGATAGCTTTCATAGACAGGCAAGTATCAACATTTTACTTCCAACTCAATAAACTGGAACCAAAGTTAGAACAGTGTGAGAAATTTAACGTTTAGCTTACTATGTGTAATGAGTAAGATTGGTGAGCTCAAGTGCTTAAAGCAATTACAGGCAACATTGAAATGAACAGTATAAAAATTAAGTCTTTTTTTCATTGCCAATTTTCATCATTGTTTCTGACCTCTTCTGAGAATAACCTTTCCTGCAAACATCCTTTTAAAGGGAAAATGTGGATAACTACTCCCTGAGCATATGCACCAACATCACCTCACTAAGAAAACAAGAATGACTGCAGTGTTCCATGTCAGGGAAAAGGGTTGTCACCTGAGTTCAGCATAAAAAGAAAGCGACACCACCTTGTAGGCAGAGGTCACTGCAGTTAGGAAACCCAAACTGCTTCAACACAGGTGGCCACTCATAGATTATAACAACCTATCCTCTACTGCAAGGCTGCAATCAAATTCCAACTGCTTCCAGACTTTCAGATCTCCTATCCCAACAGTGCAGGTTCTTGCACTCACATAGGAAAATATATTTGTGTGTCAAATGTGCAAAAACTTCTCTGAGAATTAAAAAGAAGAAATTAACTTGTACAAACAGTGCGATCTTTTCTTGTGCTTCAAAGAACTATCAATCATCAATTATTAGTGAAGTCTTTAATTTAAAAATAATAACCCTGAAATCCAAAGAGATGATCTCAGCAGATGCTGTGTATCTGAACATTCAAGAAAACTAAAAAGTTGTAATCTCCATGGCAATAAACACATATTTTAAATTAATGCATGATACACATTTTCTGTTATTTCAAATATGCTACTCTACTAGTCTAGGGGTATATACCAAAGAATAAAGCTCACCAACTGAAGAAATACAAAGTGACTTCTGAAGGAACTTATACTAGCATAGTTGTTCCACAATATCAACTCTTTGAGCTGGAAAAGATTTTTAAAGATAGAGAGGAGATCATTTTATATCAGCTGCAGTACCCAAGTTCCATCAATATATGAAAGTTAAAGAAAATTTTCTATGAGAAAATAAATTTGGAGCCAAATCCTTCTGACAAATGACAAAAAGGAAAAAATTATTTATGTTTTACACAGACATTAATTCTCATTTAATAAAAATCGGTTACTTTAAGTAATTTTAAATTACTTTTTTCCATATTAGTCTTTCTCTTCTTTCAAAATTTCTCCAACATGTCTTAAATTAGTTCAACCCAACTCAGTTTTTAACTATACTTTCCATTATGACAGATTGTTTCCAAAGACAACCCTTTACTTTGCATAGGCCTCATGTTAAAAATAGTGCTTAGATTTTCAACATAACATCATATCTTAGGACTTCAATAAATATAAAACCATATCTATTTGCTGCAATATTCGGTTGAGGTCTCATTTCTTCATATGATCTGGCTCCTCTAAATCAGAAGGTAAGCTGTTTCAAAAATTTGTGATGCTTAACTGCCGAAGCAAAAAGTGTTGACCTGCGTAGTTCTTTCTACTCTACATAGAATTTTAAGGCCTTTAAAACTGGCTTTCCATATTATAATTAAGAAAATAATCTAAAAGTTTTTTGACAGAATATTAGAATAATCTCAGAAAAGAATAAGGTATGGTCTCAGAACAAAATCTGTTCAGGATAAATGTGGTTTTATCGTCATGATTTTTGATTCTATGAAGACAAGCATATAGAGTCAGGAGTCTTCATTTTCTGCTCTTGCTCCCTTGTGAGAAGGTAAGCATAAATCAGATCCCATTTTAGAGTTTATGAGCCTGTCTCCATTTTGTTTAACATGTTCTTCTGGCATCCTTTTTTGCTAAGAAGGTTTTGGTTTTTGTTTTTGTTTTTGTAAACGTACTGTAAGTATTTATTTAATGTAACCTATTACACATTTTGACATCCTGCATGTGCCCCCTTTTGGTTACAAAAGTGTTTACTAGTAGTTGTTTCATGTTGAAGTTTTGGCATACTACTATGAACAGGTGTGACTGTTGTGATAAAGTTGGGAGGTTAAAGTGATACTCGTTCCAACACAAAAAGGGCTCTTGTGGAGTTGAAGGCTGCCAAGTAACTGAACTGGCATTTGTAGCCTAGTTAACTGTCATATCACCTTGTGAGCCGGAATGATGCCATCTAAGCAGATGGTTTTAATGCATATTGATGGCCAATGATTATGTATGTACAACAGTTGGGGATGTTGAATGTTTCACTCTCTTCAGCCAGGAGGATCAATCCATCCAGTGTTTTCATGCATAAGATTAAGAGGATAAGTTTTCCCTTATGCTTCATCTCACAGATACTCTGGATTAATCTCTTTGCCACTGTGTGCTTTTCCAGGCAGGTTGGCAAGCCAATGTTATCCACTGGCATCCCGGTTAAGCACACCAGCTAGTAATAAAGCATGTCTACTATATTAATCAAAAAATATTGGCCTTCCCAAGAGTACTAATTTGAATTACAGGAGTAAGAATGAGTCTGAAAGGCAAACAAATACTGGTTTATTTCAGATTTCCACAAGATGCTCATAAATTAAGCAAAACCACAGCCTGTTCACAGAGAACATTCTAGTTTAAATTAATTTCAGTACAGTGGAATGTCACAAGTGAGAACTACAAAAGAAAGTGGCAATAATATAATCAGTCATAAATTTAAAAAGATCATATTGTAAAGATCAGCTTGTGATTTTGCTGACAAGTCTTGGTGATGCATACATATATGTGCTTGTACTAATACTCATTTTTGTCTCATAAGTGAGACTGAAGATATGTTATTCAGAAAGATCTGAAAACTAAAGGAAAGCTACTGAAGTCAGGGACATCTGAAAGACAGGTAGCAGAGAGGGTCCAGCAGCATATAGAACAGTTTTTGAGTTTCACAGACCAATATAATTTTTGGTAGTACACAGGAAATTACTTCCTTTGGCAGCTCTTTACAGAAGCAAGTATGACTGATGTTATCGATATTTGAAGAGAAGGGAAGAAATATAAAAGGAAAACGGAACGTGACCAAGAAAGCTATCGTACTCTGCATTATGTCTGCATTCAAGAGCTTGCAATAATATTAAAGGTGAGCCATAAAGAATTGGGAAAAACAGTGCTGTAACTTCAAAAAAATGGTAGGCAAAAAAAGTGCCATTTAGACTTGATAAGAATATCATTAATATTACTGAGATAAGCATTTAAAGGATCAAAACTAAAGAGCACATATCTACAATTTGTTAGCAGGGGAAAAGAGAAGCAAATTTTAGAAGGATGCAATGGGCTTTGCTTACTATTTGTCTCCAATGAGGAAAGGAAAAGACAAGACAATATCATGTCTGTTTTGTGTTTTAAAGGCAAGAATGATTAAACATCACAGCAAAGAATAAAGGTAGTCAATAAGGTTTCAAGAAGAACATTAGATCTGTTTTCACTATGTTGACATTCTGAGACTGTGAGAGTGACACTGAAGACAAAATATGAGATTGGACATTAGGAATATGAAAGATTGATACATTTCAGATTAATTTGCTCAGAAGTGGAGTTTAAATCCATATAAGCAAGTGGGCTCATTCAGGGAGGACTTGCAGAATGAAAGGAGACAGTAAATAATTGATATAAAGATAAAAAAGAGAATTAGAGAAAGACAGAATAATAAAATTCCAGAGAGTACAGGATACGAGTGAGGAAAAAGTAGTGATTTTATCGAAAACAGAGAAAATTAGAATTGATTATAGTCTTAGAAGTTTGCATGGAAAGAAGACTTTTGAGACACTGACAAGATAAGTTTTGATGACATAAACAAAGAGATAAATTTGCCTTGATCATTAAACAGTGAGTCCTTTATAATTAGCCAGTAATATCAGTAATCTCAGAAGACACTTTTCCTTGACTTTTTTGGCTGGATGAATAGTAACTGTAAAAAAGTAACAAATATTTTGAAAGTATATATAATGTGACTAAGTGATGGTTTAATTGCTCTGAAAAACAGGAAACAATATTACCCAAAAGTAATTGACAACGTATCAATGAACCAAGAAGGAAACAAGGAGACCAGAAAAAAACAGCTTTTCTTTTCTTTTTTTTTCCCCCATATCAAGTTAAGTAAGTAATTTTATGCATCTCAATGAGAAATATTACTTGGATTCAATTTGCTCAATTTGCAAACATGAATAAATTTAAGCAAAATGGATTTCTCTGACAACTGAGGTGAGGAAATTAAGTAAGAACTTTCAATAAAATATTTGAAGGGTAATATACCATTACAGTGTAGAGTCATAATGATCAGCATCAGTTACATATAGTGATCAACACAGATAAGTTCAATAGGTAGTCACATTGAAAAGACAAAATTTTGTTTTCATTTTGTAGAAAGAGTTGGAACACTGAGACTTAAAAGGCAAAAGTATGTAGCTTTTCATTATGACTTTCTTATCTCCTTTTTAAAAACTCACTTGATACTGGCTCTGGAAATGGACAATAATTTTTTTCAGTTTCAGTATAATGGGTAAATTAGTCAAACAAGGGAAGTACACAGTTAGAAGATACAAAATAATAATCCAAAGAAAAATAGTAATGGGTGATTTGACTAAGAATAATATAGATATGATAAAGAAGTGTAAGAAAAAGTATGAAGTATCTAGGGCATATACTGAGTTATCAAATGTATCTGAAAAGCCATAGAACAATAAAGAGAATACTAGAATAGCAAATATATAGATGTTGAGGGTTTTGTCTTGGGTTTTGTTGTTTTGTTTTGTTTTTTTTAACAAGGAAATAACATCCTAGAAGATATTTCATTTTGTTCATATTCAACTTTCCAGAAAATTTCCTATTACACTGTTATTGGGTATCTCCGTAGATGCAGTTTTTATTATTGTCATCACTAGTATTCTTGCTTTTATTCAGGCTAATTTTGATTTGATGATCACGTGACATCACAGGAAAAATGGAAAATGGAAGTCACATATGAAGAGATTTCCCAAAACTTATTAAGGGAAACACACAGCAAAGCCTTATTTGCACATGAAGTTTATACCAAAAGCATGGGCAGCTCAGCTGGTCTACAGGATTTGAAATTGCAGAATATAATTCCTGCCAGCATCTACCTCTTCCTCAAACTAACAAGTAAAATTATTTTGGGTTTTTTTTCTGTAGAATGTAAACCTACAGTTTTTCTACTACTGTATAATTAAGCACGAAAGGAAACAATTGACTAAAATTTGCACATTTTTTCACATAATTCCTTCTATAATACTGCCTTTGAATCTTTCATATCTTCCAAGATCTAGTAAATTCAACAATCGTAAGATTTAGGCTTTGAAATTTAAACACTGAATCTATTAGAGTCTTCGGAATGGAGAACTCTTAAAATAAGGGAACAAATCATAAGCAATTCTGAAAAATTACACACTTCATATTTTATATATGGAAAAAAAAGTTCCCTCTTTCATCTCCATCTCTGCCTTAAGTAAGTTGGTCTGAGACACCAGCTCTGTTAAAGCATTCTTCCAAGGCCATAGTCATAAAACCATGACAGTGGAATATATGCCCTCTTTCATATTCATGCTAGATTACTTTCCTTCCACATCCTCATTCCACTTCCAGAATTGATAGTCTCATTTCTTTGACATCATATGGTATTACCAGGGGTGTAGAGACATGGAATATGGAGAAGAACTTCTCCTTTATTTTTGCTTCTAGACTCTGCATTGTTTAAATTTATTTTTAAACCTTTCACAATATGTCTGCATAAAGAGACGAAGTAGATATCAGTCCTATGTAGACTCAAAATAATACGAAGAGGAGGAATTATGGCTTGTAAATTTACAAGTAACAGCAAAGCAAAGTGAAGAACATGTTGGCTTTCTCACATTCATGTCATATTTTAAGACGACAGACACCCTAGATTATTCTGAGAACATGAAGTCCCACAGAACACAGTCTGATCACAGTTCTCTGTTTTAAACCCAAATAAAACTCCCAAATAATATTCTTAAATCCTTGCCTCACCACATCAATTTCTTTACTTGTGGGACAAGAGGAAGAAGAATTGGTTTAAGAGTGCTTTCTTTATGTTTGTAGTCACTTTGAGGTTACTATCAGGTCTAAAATAACTCATGCTCAGGAAGGCATCTCTGACTGATGAAATTTCCATTCCGGGACATAACACAGTCATATTTTCCTGATCATATCTGCTGCATTGGGGGGTGGGTGAGGAGTGAGATGAGAGAGAGAGAATGGCGAGACAGTGCAGGGTCTTTTCTCGATCTCAGTGAAAGAGTCCTAAAAACAAATGGCTTAATAAAACAGCTGGTTTAATAAGACAGAATAAGAGGAATACAGAAAGTAAATCTTTTGTCTTCAGATGCTGGGGACCTTCCATTCATGGAGCATCAGATGGACTCCAGACAGATGCTTCCCAAACTGAGAGGCACAGATTCTGTCTGTGAAGAGAAGTTCCCCCTTTTTGATTATTCAAGCTATTACATATTATATTTCTTTAAAAAAACACAGCTCTATTCAGAAAGGTAGTGCACATGAGAAATTTTTGTTGCAACTCCATGCACAAGTGGAAGCTGCCTTCAGGCTCCTCTAATACAGTGAGCTGACTGAGTTTATAGAATCGTAGAATCATAGAATCATTTGGTTGGAAAAGACCTTTAAGATCAGAGTCCAACCATACCTATCAACTACTATACCATGTCTCTATGCACCTCATCTACCCATCTTTTAAATACCTCCAGGGATGGGGACTCGACCACTTCCCTGAGTAGCCTGTTCCAGTGCCTGATAACCCTTTCAGTGAAGAAATTTTTCCTAATATCCAATCTAAACCTCCCCTGGCACAACTTGAGGCCACTTCCTCTTGTCCTATTGCTTGTTACTTGACAGAAGAGACCAACACTCACCTTGTTACAGATTCCTTTCAGGTAGTTGTAGAGGGCGATAAGGTCTCCTCTCAGCCTCCTCTTCTCTAAGCTAAACAACCCCAGTCCCCTCAGCCTCTACTCATGAGACTTGTTCTCCACATCCTGCACCAGCTTCATTGCCCTTCTCTGGACATGCTCCGGTGCCTCAATTCTTTCTTGCAGTGAGGGGCCCAAAACTGAACACAGTATTCAAGGTGCAGCCTCACCAATGCCAAGTACAGGGGAAGGATGACTTCCCTGGTCCTGCTGGCCACACTATTTCTGACACAAGCCAGGATGCCATTGGCCTTCTCGGCCACCTGGGCACACTGCTGGCTCATATTCAGTCAGTTGTTTATCAGTATCCCTAGATCCCTCTCTGCCAAGCAGTTTTCCGGCCACTCATCCCCAAGCCTGTAGCACTGCATAGGGTTGTTGTGACCTGAGTGCAGGACCTGGCACTTGGCCTTGTTTAACCTCATACAATTGGCCTCATCCCATCAATGCAGCCTGCCCAGGTCCCTCTGTAGAGCCTTCCTACCCTCAATCCCATCAACACTTCCAGCCAGCTTAGTGACTGCATCCCACTTGCATCCATCTGCAAACTTGCTGAGGGTACACTCAATCCCTTCATCCAGATCACTGATGAAGATGTTAAACAGAACTGTCCCCAGCATTGAGCCCTGGGGAACACCACTTGTGACTGGCCTCTAACTGGATTTAACTCCATCCAGCACCACCTTTATGGCCCAGCCATCCAGCCAGTTTTTTACCCAGCAAAGATTATGCATGTCCAGGCCATGGGCAGCCAGTTTCTCCAGGAGAATGTTGTGGGAAATGGTGTCAAAGACTTTACTAAAATCCAGGTAGATAACATCCACAGCCTTTCCCTCATCCACTAAGTGGGTCACCTGAGAAGGATATCACATTAGTCAAGCAGGATCTGCCTTTCATAAACCCATGTTGACTTGGCCTGATCATGTGGTTGTCCTGGACATGGTGTGTGATGGCACTTAAGATGATCTGCTCCATAACCTTCCCTGGCACTGATGTCAGACTGACAGGCCTGTAGTTCCCCAGATCCTCCTTCCAGCCCTTCTTGTAGATGGACATCACATTTGCTAACCTCCAGTCAAGCTGAACTTCCCCAGTCATCCAGGACTGCTGACAGATGATGGAAAGGGGCTTGACAAGCACCTCCCCCAGTTCCCTCAGTACCCTTGGGTGGACCCTGTCTGGCCCCATGGACTTGTGTATGACTAATTGGCCAAGCAGATCACTAACCATTTTCTCTTGGATCATGGGACCTTTGTTCTGCTCCCCATCCCTGCCTTCTGGTTCAGGGGCTGGGTACCCAGAGAACAGCTGATCTTATTATTGAAGACTAAAGCAAAGAAGGCATTAAGTACCTCACCCATATTCTCATCCTCTGTCACCATGGTTCCTCCTGCATCCAGTAAATAATGGAGATTCTCCCTGGCTCTCCTTCTGTTGTTAATATATGTATAGAAATATTTTTTTATTATCTTTCACAGAATTGGCCAATTAAAGTTCTAGTTGGGCTTTATCCCTTCTAATTTTCTCTCTGCATGACCTCACAACATCCTTGTAGTCCTCCTGAGATGCCTGCTCCTTCTACCAAAGCTCGTAGATTTTCCTCTTTTTTCTGAGATCCAGCCAAAGCTCTCTGTTCAGGCCGGGCAGCTTTTCTTCCCGTGGGCACATCTTTCAGCACATGGGGATGGCCTGCTCTTGAATCTTGAGGCTTTCCTTCATGAAGTGTGACCAGCCTTCTTGGGCTCCTTTGCCCTTTAGGACTGCCTCTCAAGGGGATTTGTCAACCAGTCTTCTGAACAGTCCAAAGTCTACCCTCCAGAAGTCCCAGGTGGCAGTTCTGCTGACCCCCCTCCTTACTTCACCAAGAATCGAGAATTCTGTCACGTCATGATCACTGTACCCCAGGCATCCTCCAACCATCACATCACTCACAAGGCCTTCTCTGTTGGCAGATAATAGGTCCAGTGGGGTGCCTTCCCAGTTGTGTCAGGAAGTTGTCTTCCACACACTCCAGGAACCTCCTAGACTATTTTGTTTCTGTTGTATTGTAGTTTGAGCAGACATCTGGTAAGTTGAATTCCCCCACAAGAACAAGGGCTAGTAATCGTGAGACTTCTCCTGGTTGCTTGTAGAATATTTCACCTGTCTCTTCTTCCTGGTTGGGTGGTCTATAACGGACTCCCACCATGATATCTGCCTTGTTGGCCTTTCCCCTGGCTTCTACCCATAAGCACTCAGCCCTATCATCACCATCATTGAGCTCAAGGCAATCAAAACACTCTAACATACAGGGCTACCCCACCACCTCTCCTTCCTTGAATATTCTTTCTGAAGACTTTATAGCCATCCATGGCAACACTCCAGTTATGTGGGTTGTCCCACCACATTTCTGTGATGGCAACTATATCATAGTTTTCCTACTGCACGATGGCTTCTAATTCGTCCTTTTTGTTGCCCATGCTGCACTTCAGTTGGGCTAATGATCCCACCACTCAGAATAGAGGGGAGGATTTATCCTGCAGCCAAGGAGTCTGTGCAGCACAACACAGCCTGAAGGCCATGCTGGACATATAGCACAACAGACCACTGCATTCCACTTCTCCATCCACATACAGTTTACCTTTCTCTAAAATATATGTTACAGATTATATTAGTAACATACAGGTTTCTCAAGCCCTGAGTACAAAACCCAAAAAAGCAGGCATGACCTGTTAAAGATCACTAACTCCTCGAATACAACATGTTTTGCAAGACTCCCAATGCACCATAGTACTACACTGTACAATTAATGTTGATAGAAATAATTATTAAGATACGTAGATGTGTATAATACACATACAGACACAGAAAATCTCCTAGTATACCACAGAAAATATAGCAAAGAAAAAGTTCCAGCCATTTAAAAAAAAATGTACACCTGCTAAGATCTATTCATTTTTCCTAAGTTTCTGGTCATACCCTCCCAGCTTCAGTAGAACACACATTTGTTTTTATCCATCAGTGAGTTGTGAGTGTATTGTGAAAAATCTCTAGTAAAATAACTTCCTATTTATTCCTCCATTTCTCACTAGGATGGCTTGAGAGGGTTTTTGATTAAAAAATGTTATTCCCCCATAGATTTCTGATATGGATACTATCAGAATAAGTCAGTAATAAAAAAAAAAATGATACAAACATCTCAAGGTCAGACCATGCAGAGGACAGGGCAAGAAGAGGTGAGGTTCAATCTGTTCTTAGCAGTTGTTTATCCACCAATATCTGAGAGGCGTAAGGACAGTTTTACCCTAGCAGCTAAAACAATACCTATATAGGTCAAAACTTCCCTGGTAGAAGGAGAGGTCTTGTGAATCATTTATACGGGAACTCCTGAGTATAAGGTATATAATAAAAGCAAGTTGTTTGTATCAGGTTAAGAGCTCCATGTGAGAGCTGCTCTGTAACTAAAGACAGAAGCTTGGATATACTCATATTCAAATAAATGTCTGAGACAAGGAGAACTTTGCATAGTCCAAATGTTTTTTTCAAGAAATAAGATGAGCTGTGTCATGTGGTCCTCAATGACAGGAAGAAGGTGAGGTTTTAAGCAGTGCAATGAGGGAGGATGAGTATTGGCTATATAGGGTAGGGCTTGTTTGTTTGCTTGCTTTGAGGAAACATCAGAATTTTAATTTCTTCAAGGTTAAACTGAAGTCAGGAACATCTAAAAGACAGTATCAGAGAGAGGATAAAATACAAGGTGGAGTGGAAGACGAGGCAGTACTAGAACCCTTCATTCTTAAAGAGAAAAATATTGTCTTTTCTCAGAGGAAACAAGAACAGTTCAGCTTTTCCTCATTTCAGGTATTAAAATTCAGCAGGATTCTTGCTTCTGAAGCTGTTTAGGTTTTGAGCTTGCATTTATCTGCTTGCAGTCTGAACCATTTTTTCTTTTGACATATTTACACATTTTTCATGACAAGTAAATAATATTTATATTTATTTAGCACTGAAGCAATTATGTGATATGGGCTGATAAATACTAAAAGAATATTTATCAAAACAGGAATGAAAGTTAGTAGGTTTGGGTTTGTGTCAGCACAAATTATTTATTCTCTTTACAATAAATATTTTTGTCCCTGACACCTGGGAAATCAGACCCAGCCACACATCAATAGTCTGAATAGGATTTCTAAGGAGGAAAAAACCCATTCTGTCTCTCTGATTAATATTCACCAAGCAGCAAATGGACCATTTTGGACAATATTAAAATCTTTCTTTGTAAAATTTAAATATGTGTAGATACTACTTTGTCCTTTAGAAAAAAATTGTTCAATAATTCTAGTTTACATCTTAAGGAAGGTAGGTCTTATTTCTCTTATAAATCAAACTAAACATCATCCCTCATATAAAGATGACGGAAGATCAGACACAGTTGTGGATTTAACACTTACTTATTTTTCTTAAAAAGGCCGGATTTCTGTAAGAACTTTTAATTAGGTTTTGAAGCTTTCATATCAACTGGCATGAAGACATAGCTGATGTAATTAACTCTGATTTAGGTATGTTAGGAGTAGTGACAAAGTACATGATGCAAGTAAATCAGTCATGAATCCTTAATACACTAAGCCACCATGACATTCCATTAAGACATAAAGAACAGTTAGAAGAGTCTTACCTGCTATAAAGATTTGATTTGCCAAATAAGTGTGATAACTGCTTTTTAGTAGGCAGATAACATTAAAGTATTTTTCTAAACTTTCTTTTAGGGAAAAAAACCTAGCAAACAAAAAAACTCTTTGTTTTTCACAAATCCAAGAGAAAAGACTTAAACTCTGCTTTATAGGAGGACAAAAGAAGTTGATCTCTACTGTGCTTTCAGGTTTTTCACTCCATTAATTTTCTGTGTCAGGAATGTGTAGCATTTAGAAATATTTTTCTTTTCTTTTTAATTGAAATACAAAGTACTATCTTATGTACTCTTAATAGGATTAAAGGGTTCATTGTTCCCTCCTGCCTAGCTGGCAACTGTACAGATGTACATTAATTAGCTGTGTGTCAGTGTTTGTGTCTTCCACAGGTTCCGCTTTGTTTACTTGGCTGGGTATTCTGTGTTTTGAAGTTGGGGGGTGGGGGGAACTAGTTCACATGTAATATTCAGTTTTTACTGTAAGCCTTAAAAGTCACAAATAGGTTTAAAATTGTTACTTCAAATTCCAATCATTTTCCTTAAATCAATAATTCCATGCAAGTAAACAAGGCTTTATGCAATGTATAGGTATGTTTTATACATGCAAATAAAGAGATGGATGGCTATATATATTTGTGGTTCCATTGTTGTAGCTATGATGGTATAAGGACTATCAATCTGTTAAAGCTGACAATTTTCCCATTTTTAGGGTTTTCTCTTTATATATACTGATCTTAATTACTTAATTTTGATCAAAGGCATCTAAAGAGGTGAATATAAGAAGGGCCACAATCTCACAATGTATCCTTTCTTTAAAAGTAGCCATAAACAGGTATAAAAGGAAAATTAAGAATAGACTGAACGTGTATCATAATTTCTCTTAGTATCTCTAGGGTCCATGTAGTTTCAGCTTAAAAATTGAAATTTAAATTTCATTGACAACTCAGGATCAGGTTTCAGAATCAAACCAAAACTCAAATACCTATTTATATACACATTTCCCAATTTTTTCTACAGTTGCTCTTTTGGATGTCTTATTTTATATGTACTTAATATATGACTATTGAAAATGGGGGCTGATGACAGAAAGTGCTAAGCAACATGGCCACATTTCTGAAAACAATTTGGTAACTCTATAAATAAAAATAAGCATATTCTTACTTATCTTTATATTTGGGAATAGGTGGAGTGCTTAGAGTTCGCCTCTTGGGGGAATTCATTATTTCCCAACCAAAACAAGACATTTTGTACCTAGAATTTTAAGGTGAATCTCTCCAAGTTTATGTATTTGTTTTGTTTGATAATATTGGAGGATTTGTTGAGAAAGAAAGAAATTAAGCATGGGAAGTTATTCTATATCAGCTTTAGAAATCTCTGCTTCAGAAATCATCCCTCAAAAGACTGGAATCAGTCGGGATAAAATACTCCTTGAAAACTAGTCACATACTTCCCATTTTTGTTTTTTTCTGTTTGTTTTCCCCATTTTCATTATCTACTTTTGCCTCCTATTTTTCCCTGGGGTTTTTATTGTTTAATTTCTACTCCATTCAGCTCACTCCCATCCATAATCAGTGCTCAACATTTCTGTTTACTTTCCTACTCCCATATGGTCTGAGTTATGTGTTTCATTTTAGCCATGGTGAGCAATCCCCTTTGAAGGCAGTGCTCATAAAATTAAGCATTGGTTTAGATCTCTGCAGGCCTTGCAGGATTACAAAAAAATTGCAGAAGATCTAGCCTGACCCTGGTAGGAGATTAATACCTGTTCAGCCTAATCCTGGACCTTCAGGAAGGGGTCTTTCAAGAATGGTAGATCTACAATTGTTTATATTTTTGTCCTAATGAGGAATTATTTTTGTAAAGATTTATCCTTACAAGTACCTCAAGAGAAAATAATACAAAGCAACATATAAAGAAGATTACTTAAACTACATTAATTGCATGACAAATTCAGAATGCATGACAAATTCAGAATGAAAGTGTTCTTTACCTACTGTAGTTTTGGTAATTCAGGAGTGAACAATGATACTAGTATTAAAGCATGTCTCCATGAAGAGGCATAGAGAAGTCATAGAATCATAGAATCATAGAATCGTCTAGGTTGGAAAAGATCTTTAAGATCATCAAGTCCAACCTTTAACCTAACCCTGCCATCCCACCACTAAACCATGTCCCTAAGAACCTCATCTACCCATCTTTTAAATACCTCCAGGGATGGGGACTCGACCACCTCCCTGGGCAGCCCATTCCAGAGCCTGACAACCCTTTCAGTGAAGAAATTTTTCCTAATGTCTAACCTAAACCTGCCCTCGTGCAACTTCAAACCATTCCCCCTCGTCCTGTCATCCGTTACCAGGGAGAAGAGGCTGACCCCCACCTCTCTACAGCCTCCTGTCAGGCAGTTGTAGAGGGCGATCAGGTCTCCCCTCAGCCTCCTCTTCTCCAGACTAAACAACCCCAGTTCCCTCAGCCGTTCCTCATATGACTTGTGTTCCAGACCCCTCACCAGTTTTGTTGCTCTCCTCTGGACATGTTCCAGCAAGGCAACATCTTTCCTGTAGTGAGGGGCCCAAAACTGAGCACAGTATTCAAGGTGCGACCTCACCAGCACCGAGTACAGGGGCACAATCACTTCCCTGCTCCTGCTGCTCACACTATTCCTGATACAAGCCAGGATGCCATTGGCCTTCTTGGCCACCTGGGCACACTGCTGGCTCATATTCAGATGGCTGTCAACCAACACCCCCAGGTCTTTTTCCACTAGGCAGCTTTCCAGCCACTCTTCCCCAAGTCTGTAGCATTGCGTGGGGTTGTTGTGACCAAAGTGCAGGAGCTGGTACTTGGCCTTGTTGAACCTCATACAGTTGGCCTCGGCCCATCGATCCAGCCTGTCCAGGTCCTTCTGCAGACCCCTCCTCCCCTCGAGCAGATCAACACTACCGCCCAGTTTGGTGTTATCTGCAAATTTACTGAGGCCACACTCAATCCCCTTGTCCAGGTCATTGATAAAGATATTAAACAAGACTGGAAGAGCAGCCGAAAGGTGCTGATTTGTTTTTTTACAAGTCTGAACCTCATCAAAATGGTTGTCTGACCAGAGGAAAGCACTCTCATTCATTTATTGTGTCTCACAGCTGTATTGAAGAGAAGGAAACACTTCTCTTTGGCAGAATGATTTGGTGGTATAGAAATACACAAGGTGCACAGTGTAGCTTCAGTTTCACTGCTGTAAGCCAGGATCTAAAGGAGGAGGCTGAAGAGATGATGATGATGAAGCAGTGGCAGCACAGAGCTCAGTGCAGGAAGCCAGTTTCTGCAGTCTACAACAAACCTGTGTTATATGACTGCATAGTTATCTCTACACAAGCTAGTTTAAAGCTTATACACATGTATATATGCATGTAAATATTGCAGCCACAGTGCATGGAAATCAGCCTTTGCACTTAAATGAGGTGATAGTTACTAGGGAAAGACCAGTTTGTTGTGGTCTCCTTATATGCATATGCTGTCTGGAGATTAAAATCACACATACATATATTCATATAGCTTAGTATATTCAGTAATGCTTTATATAGAAAGATATGAATACCAAAGTAAATGTATCCAATCAGTTATAGAAGGAATTGATTTGAGTCAGGTTTAATGGAGTTTCCTTTTCACTCTCTATGTTAGTGTCTGAATTGACTTTTGAAGAAATGGTTTTTACTCCATGTCCTGAACAAGAAAAGATGACCTTTAGAAAAGACAGTCAGTGTATACTGAAGCATTATATGATAAATGGTGTGATGTATGGGCCCAGGTCATTAAGGCCTGCTAGTGCCCTCAGGGCCCTGACAGCATGATGTATCAGTGAATCTCCCCTGTGCTTACTTTACTGCGGTGGCTTAGTGCTAAAAGAAAGTTGAATGCTTTAAAAACAGTATCTTCAACTACTGACTCCTTACAGATGCAGTCCTAATCCTGTTTAATTTGTGTAGTTTACTAACTATATCTCTGAGCTGTTTTTCTAATCCAAACATTACATTTCTCATACAGTTACAGGCACACAGGTCTCAACAGGATCAAAGCCCATGGTTAATTCATGAAATAGAGCTACATTTCAATGACATTTCTTATTTTGGTTTATTCCCTGCATAATCTTTGACAATATTTTTTTAACCTTGAATTCTACAAACAAAAGTGCATACATATACTTCTATTATTTGTATTAATTTGTTTCATTAAAAGTTTGTATTTTATTCCTATCTCTCTCTAACATTCTAGTCTTCTGAATTACTAATGTCTTTTCAGTCTTTCCCTCTCTTACCTGTCTGTGGTGTTTCAAGCTAGACTGACATCAGTTTTGGTATCTATTTTAAAAATTAGACAGTGGCTAAAAAAGGAAAATTAGAAAAGCACAACATTTCATTTAGTTTAATGTTATCTCTTTATAAAATTCAACATTTTCTGTCAAAATAAGATACCAAAGAGAATGAATGCAACAGAGAAAGGATTTTAAAAAAACCCAAAACCAACAACAAAGCAAAAATGTTGTCACTGAAACACTAATAACTGAATTTGCAAGAGACCACTTCTGAGTATATTGCCATGTATATGCTGATTCTATTATATGTACATAACAATAACATAGTCTAATTCACACACACATTCTTTTGCAAACATATGTCCGTTCATACCAGAAATTATACGAATTAATGCCAAAGTTCAGTACTTGCATCTTTAGTGTTGTGATTCACCTGAAGGATCACTTTATTATCTTCTATTTCTTCAAATTTCCAGTCACATCTAAATTAATCTTCTACATGTATAAATTAAATTATGCTCAAACTTTTTCAATTCTTTTACTAGTGCTTTATGTCACAGTAAAATCTGACCACACAGTTCATGGCAATAAATAATAAAGGAAATTCCAATTCTATTTGACAGAAACATTCCTGAAATAAGAGAGGAGTAGAGGTATCTGCAAGAACTGTGTTGCCTCCTCACAGATAAACAGTGAAGAAACAAGTTTGAAATTCACTTTGGTTTTTATACTACTGGATTCGTTTGCAACATTTTCTCAATTTCCCAATATTAAAGTATTCACACTTTTTTTTGAGATTGCAATACAAACATATAAAGTTGCAACATACAGCTTTGTAATGAATTGAAAAAAAGAAAGAAAAATGGAATAGGTCTAAAACCATAAGACCCTGCTGAGGGGAAAGGGAGAAAGGAATGAAAGGTAGCTCTAACAGACATGCTATTTTTTCGAGGCAAGGAGAGTAGTATGAATAGCACTATGTCCCCCTCAAAAAAGAACAAAGATAGACAAATGAAAATTAAATGTGTGTAGGTGATTTAACTTGAATGATTTGCCAACCAAAGAAGTAGGAAAAGAATATAAAGAATGTATTAAACAAGTAAGCTAGACATAAAAGCTGGAACCAATGAAATAGTCTTCTAATTTGCATTATCATATCTGAAGAAATACCACATGATCTAAAGGAAATTATTTATTCCATGTCAAATCATAAACATAACAGACATTAGTATCAATTTGTTCTATCTAGTTCCATTTTTTTACTTGACCCATGTTTTGTGCAGAAGCTAAATACATTTATCTCATCCATAATAATAATAGATCCTTTTCTTCATTATTCATATAAAAAATTTAGTTCTAAAAAGTTATAATTTTAACAATAATTTGTGGTCAAGAAATTAACAGGCTAATAATGCTTACTGTAATAATTCTTGTCATCAGTTTTGAATTTCTTGATTTTTAGTTTTACTAAGGATCTTCTTGGATCTTCTTGTTCTACACGTGAGAAAGAGCTACTAGGAGTAGGCAAGTGAAATTCACTATACTCTTGTGCTATCTCATTCTTTCATGGCATTAATTATTAAAAAAAAAACCCAAGCCAACAACTAAATAACTTTGTCAGTGTCTTTTCCATGCTTCCCCCCAACGCTCCCCAAAGTTGATTGCCTGCATTCATTCCAATTCTATTTGTTTTGAGAAGGGCCACTGAGAATTCAGATAACATTGTGTAATAGAAGATTTTCTGTTGGTTTTTTTTTTCTGTAACAGTATAACAGTACTTCTTTCTTCTTCTTCTTGTCTTTACAGAAACTAGCAACTTCACTCTTTGATCGTGAACAGCCTACTGAATTAAGAACTGTTTTTATTAAACAGCATATTATGTCACTGAGTGCTTTTCCCTGAACAGCTACTGTTAATTTACAGTTTAATATGTTGTATGAGTTGTTGAAATTGTCTTGCAACGTGGATTACTTTGCACTTGACTAGTACTGGATTAATCTGCCTTCATGTTGACAAACAATAAGTAATGCAAGTAAATATGTCTCAGAGTACACAAAAAAAAGATTTGCAGTGTTAGAATATGCTATGAGTACAGCCACTTTTCTGGTAATAACCATACCCTAAAGACTACTTTACAAGTGTTTGCATCTACTGAGCTATAAAGGCATTGCAGAAAAACTGTAATCTTTTAAAATTATTATTGGCCACATAAGTAAAAATGTATTGGAACTGAAACACAAGCAAAGTAAACAACTGTTTATAAGAATAAACTGTCTGACAAAACCCATAAAATTCTTCTGATTTCCTAGAATCGATGGTATTTTCTTATTCAACATGTTTAGCTTATCTAATTAATAACAATGCATGCACATCTACAAACAACTATAAGTATATAATGCATGAGATTTATATATACTCTTAGATATACATGTAGATATATGTTGTTGGGGGAGGTAGAATTAGGATGAATAACACAATTGGGTTTTCCCCTATGAAAAAATCTCTGAGAATGATCTCCTAATTATTTCTCAAACCTTATACCATGCATTTTCCCCTTAAGTTCTACTTACAGTTAGATACAACTTTCAAAGCTTTAGAGCTAAAGTCTGTACAGTAATGATTCCTGGAGATAAGGCTTTAGTTAAACAAGCAACTCAGAGGTGAAAATTATAGAAGTTTAGTCCTACACCACCTCAGGAGTTATTTGGCTTCACAACTTACTGACGCTTTCTCGTTAAAGAAGTCAAGCTGCCACTGAAGCAATCTATCATCACATAGAACTACATGTAGAAAGAGTGATGAATACAGAAATTACTACATTGTTAACATGTTAATCTGAATGTTTTAAGGACTACAATTATTTTAAAAAGCTGAACTGTTCTTCTAAGAAAACAAAATAAAAATATATATTTCTATACATTTCTAATATATAGATATATGTTTCCAAGGGGAGTAAGGAGGCTTCAGTGACTCACTTGGGCTGAGAAGTTTGGTATATGATCTTATGTTACATAGGATAATTTCAGCTTTACAATAAAAAGATGTGCACAGATTTTTTTTCTTTTTTTAAAATCACATTTCTGGAATGCAAAGTTAACTGTATGTTTTTTTGAATCAAGGTCTTAGTATTTTATTTTTTTCCCCCAAGCATTTTTTAACAAAGCAATAGGTTTTGATAGTTATTAACTCAGTTCTGAGGAATTTGCCCTCTATTCTTTGCCTGAGTGATACCTGTGACAACTAAAGAAGCCCATTCAGAACTCATTGTAGACTTTTTCTTTAGATTGTATGAATATCCTTCAGACATAGTGTAAGAGACATAGTGCAACAATTCAGAATGCATCAGAAAGAAACAATTCAGAATGCATCAGAATGCATTAACAGAGAAGACTGAGAAACCACAGGGATGTGGTGCGGGTGGTGAAAATAAGCCAAAAGATGAGACAGTGAAACTAACAGTTTGAACTGAGGGAGCATTCCTTCTCCACAGTCTATCTGGTGATTCTCGTATGCCCCATGAGAATAACCAGCTTCTCACCATTGAGCACCTAGGATAGTTACATCCTATACCTGTGCCAAATTTTCAGTGCTTCAGAGGATGATGAGTGATCTCCCACCCTCCTTCCTATTGAAGTTATATTGTATATCAAGAAGGAAGAAAAAAATTTCCTGAAGCATAGAATTGGTGTAATACAGGTATGATGTAAACATGCATGATTAACAAACATAGATAGATAGAAGGTTTTTCATTAGTTGCAGGATCACAGTCAGATGCATCATGGCACAGGAAAATTCAGTAAATAACTTTTGTATTAAAGTTATCCTCTTTTGCTGTGTTTATATGTAAGTGAATGTTACTGGTGTTGGAGAGAATCTGATTGCCACATGTAATGACATTCACCAATGATTTCTATAGCCACAAAGAAAACTTAGTGTAATGTTGTTCTTTCTCTAAATCACCATTAATTCAGAAAATCTCATTAGTTTTTCCTGCTTAGAAATAGTATCTCATGGGAAAAAAAAAAAAAAAAAAAAAAAAAAAAAAAAAAAAAGAAAGAGTTTAAGAAACTATTGAAGGAATATACATTTTTTATCATACACATATTTTCAATGCATATGCTTTGCAAAATAAGAATGCCTAGCAAATTATATACTCAGTAATAACTGTCAAATGTCCCTAGTACTTATTTTAAGACTAAGGGGATGTACTAATGTTAAATGTGTTTTTGGTTCTGAGCAAATCATTCTTCTCTTCTGACAGAGTAATACTATTAGAGTAATATGCCCCTGATGCCTAAGCTGCATCTAAACGAACACTGCTTATTACTGTCAAGCAAAGCAGTAGTCAAATATATATAATTTGTTTCAGCTCTGTCATCTAACACAGTATGGAATACAAAGTTAGTGTCTAATGTGGAAAATATAAATCAGACTATAAATAACTTCTAAAAAAGCAAGCATAATAAAAGTAATTTATGTATTGAACAAGTACAGAACTTGTGTTAATATCACAGTGCTGTTAAGCAAAAAAAAGAGAATCTAATTACATGGAAATATGCCATTTGCAGATAAATTTCTTCAGCTTTTTTGTGTGAAGTTTGCAGAGGGAAAAACAAAGCTGGCATAGAGACTTTGTATGTCAAAACCTTGCCATAATCTGTTTGTGTGCTGGTAGAATCATCAAAGTCCTAGCATCAATAAAATACAAAAATCACATTTCCATTGATTTTTGTGGTGTACGATTTCACCTATCTATCTGAACACAGTCTTATAAACTATCCCTGAAGAGGAAACCTGGCTTACATATTTACTGATTTATCACCTGTGGTTATGGGTTTTTCACAGAATCACAGAATGGCTGAGGATGGAAGAGACTTCTGGAGGTCTTCTGGTACAAGCCCTGCTGAAGGGACCATGCCTAGACGGTTTTTGAATACCTCTATGAAGGGAGACTCCGCAACCTCCTTGGGCAATCTGTGCCAGTGTTCAGTCATCCTCACAGTGAAAACCTGTTTTTTGGAAACTCCCATGGTTCAGTTTGTGCCTATTGCCTCTTGTCACTGAACACCACTGAAAAGAGCCTGGCTACTTCCTCTTTGCACCCACCCTTCAGGAGTTTATATACATTGATAAGATCCCTTCTGAGCCTTCTCTTCTCTAGCTGAACACTCCCAGCTCTGTCAGCCTTTCCTCAGAAGTGAGATTCTCCAGTTCCTTCTTCATCTCAGTGGCCCTTGGTTGGACTGTTGCCAGTATGTCCATGTCTCTCTTTTACTGGGGAGCCCAGAACTGGACGCAGCACACCAGGTGTGGGCTCACTAGTGCTGAGTAGAGGATCACCTCCCTCCACCTTCTGGCAACACTCCTCCTAATGCAGCCCAGGATACCATTAGCCTACTTTGCAGCAAGGGGACATTGCTGGCTCATGCTCAACCTGGTGCTCACCGAGACCCCCAGTTCCTTTTCTACCAAGCTTTTTTCTAGTTGGGTGACTCACGGTATATATTAATGCATGATCCTCTTCAGTTCTGGCAGTGAAAATATTAGCTAACATGGCCATAGCCTGCAGGTCTGAAGATATCAGGATCAAAAAAGACAGCAGTTGCAGTGATGGGGAAATGATGCCTTCTTCCAACTCCTGAGGACTGAAGAACAAGATTGGGAATCTCCAAAGTTGGAGAAGACCCTGGGGGAAGAGAAGCCCCATCTGCAGCACAGGACCATAAGCTACTCAACACTTTCTCTGAGATAAAATACCTACCTGGGCTTTAGGTAATCTGTAATCTCTGCTTTAGACACCTGGAGAGCGTGGGGCTGTCATACTGGTTCTCAGATGTCCAGGTGGGAAGCCAGACTTTAGTGCCAAGGTAGCCAGGTTGCAGGCTAACCTTAGTAATAAAGTCCCAATGTACACCCAGTTTTAGTTTGCAGATGCTCTGGAGTCCCTGCCAAGCAACAAAAGCTCACCTGCATTTTCAAAAACTGATGTGTTTCTATGAACCATTTCAGCTTCTAATTGTTTTGTCACAGTATTCTTGACCAGCTCCAGTTATTTTGATAAAATTTGCCCATCCACTGTTGACATTTAAACAAGTTTGATATTCATCTATAACTACTAGCTTTTGAATATTCACCGACTATACATTTGAGAAGTTTAATAGATATTCCTTTATGACATTGCCCATCATAATTATTGCATTGCACTTTGTAATTATATCTTATAAATGTGATTGCATGTATTTACACTAATTACACAATTACAGATAATTTCATGAATTATGGAAACACATAAAGAGTGACTAAGCTTTACTGAAAGAAAAGAAATAAGTAAATCTGCAAAATACAAATGTCCTTAAGAAAGCATTGAAAAAGTGAAAGGATTCTACCCAAAGCTTGTAAATTAAGCATTTCCTTCCAAAATACCTTAGTATATGCCAAAAATTATAGTAGCTGAATTCATGGTTAAGGTAAACATAAATTTACTGTACTTACTAAATCTATTGCAAGTTCTTCTAGACAGAGTCTTCTTGCAGTCATATGCTCTGTTATGAAGAAATATAAATACATGGTCAGGCAGACTGTTTAATTCTGTGAAAATGTCATTGAAACTATATGTATACTTATGTTCTAAGCACATATACAGGAACTAAGATGAAAATTACTACTTCAAACCTTTAAAAGAAAGCATAGAGTTTATCATCATATGATGCAAATTGCAAATTCTCTATCCACTTGCATCTCCTGTAGTCAGTTGAATCTTTTCACAACAAACCAGAAGAGGGTGAAAAATATGGCCAAAATTATCATGGTCATATATCTTATACAGTGAAAGTGACAACAACATCTATAGGGACAAATACTGCCATGAAAGCTTTTAAACTGGAAAAGAATGTGTTCGCTGAAATAACAAGAAAACACTAAACAATCAAGTAGTTCATCTCCTTTCTGAACTGATTAAGAAAGTAGCATGATGAAAATCAAAGAAGACCTTTCTCTTCTTTTCATGCACTTGTCTTGTATCAAAAAAAGTGAGTTGATTAAAGATAAAAGACCACATAATGGCAAAAGTATAACATATAAACCTACTGTCCTCCAACTGGACTTCAGGATATAAATGGATTTAAGTAAATTGAGCCCAGATTTTGTAAGTATTTAGGCATCTGCTTAATTTTTTTTATTTGTAGTTATATTACTGTATTTATACTGCAAGATGTCTAGCAGAAATGCTTAAATCTACTCCTGATAACACAGTTTTCCTTTTACTATATTGTAACATTAACTTATATGAATTTATTTGCTAATAAATATATCTCACAGAAATGTAACAGAAATCATTAGAATTTCCACATTTTGCAAATGCATTAAGTAAGCATGAACATAGACATTACAGAAGCCTAGCAGGTAGATAATAATTAATGAAGTTATTACAGATAGTTCATTTTTGATAATGTGCTCAGCTTATAACAGCATCAAAAGAAGGTGGCTTCACTTCATATTTAAATTTTATGTGCCACAGAAAAAGTACAAAAATACAAAAGTAGAGTAACACATTAGTGAGCCAGATCCTATGTGTATAACATACATTTTTTTATATGACTAATGGATTTTTATGGTGATGCAAAGCCGAAAATATAATAACAACATACTCCATAAGCATGTCGCTAAACAGCATGCAGAAAACAAAATTTCGAATCCTTGTAAAGATATTAGAGCACTGTGTGGTTGCTAATGGTATGCTTACAGAAAAACATTTGAAAACTTCTTCTTTAGTATTTTAATGAGTTGTCACCACACTTCACAGCTTTCTGCATAGGAGAAGCAAGGACAGGTCAGGAAAAGTATTACAGATGTACTGAAAAGCACCTGTAGGGCGTAGCACAAATGGTGTCAGGAAAGCTTTAAAACTGGAAGAAGGAAAAAAAGTCATCAGTGAAGCAACAAGGAAACTTATAGGTGAAACACTACACTAGCAAAGAAACAAATCAAATTTGCAACAGGAATGAATGGAAATTCACTAAAAAAATGTCCGGAGACACTAATCCAGAAAAAGAAAAGTTCTTTGGTGTTGCCAGTTCATCTACTAATGCATGTCAAGCCTACTAATGCATAACCTTGAAGGACTCAAGTAATTAGCTGTACCAAATAATCAAGTCACTAAGCCTGACCAGTGCGTCCACTTCTGTTCCTTCACTCTATGCAATTATTTCAGTTTTTTAAGATCACAGCTTTGTAGCTTAACTTAAATTGCCACTGCAGTCACCCCACACTGATTTATTATTCCAGGAAGCCTTGATTCTACGTGATTTGTTAACAACTTCAGTCAATTTAGTAGTAAGGCTTAAGTAACAAACACATATGGCCTATTTTAAATAAGTCATCTTAATGGATTATATCAAATAGTTTTCCTAACATCATCTGAAAATGAAATTAGCAGTTGGAAATAATTGCTTTCTAAAGAAATATTTATTTAACTGTAGAGATTAACAACAAAATCTTTAATTGATATCTGATTTTTTCATTCATATCTTCCCATTATTGGCTTGAGTCTCAGGACCATAAACTGTGACTGTGCAATAGGACTTCAAGAAGGGATGGCATAAGAGGCCTTAGACAGCTTACAGTTAGTCAGTGGAAAGAATATTTTCCTTATCTCATGCTGAAATAAACACGGATTTTACTATCAACACTCATGTGAGATTAATCAGATGTATAATTCTGTGGCCAACAGAGTTTAGCTGTGAAGAAGAGTCCAAGTAATCCAGCATTCAAAAATAACAGGTTTAAATTTCCATATGTGCTGAAATAGTAGGAATTTATGAATACGGGCTAAGGAGATGGAGGACAACACGATGGTAATGAACAAACAGAAAGGCATTACAAAAGCTTTTAAGATCTTCATAACCAATAGGTTTTTGTTGGCTCTCAGAAGAGCTGCAGAAGCAGAATAATGGTGTTCACCAGAGTATCATGGCATTATCTTCAAATATGAATGTCTTACAGCAGAAAACAGAAAAATAAAATATTGTTTGGTTCAAATTTAGCCTGACTTTAATAAATCATCAGCACTGTTGGCTGGGAATTCTCTAATGAAACATTTTTCTACTTGTAAAGTGCTTCTATTCTCTAAATAATTCTTTCACTATAATGTATTGGCTTAAATTATCTTCTGACAGAACAAACAGGGGTTTGAGACAACACTGCCTATTAGATTTTTGCCCCAAACTCTCTTGCTTACCTCCCAGCTCCCACCCTTGATTCTTCTGACTGTATGATTGCTGCTGAATTAGGAGCCCTGGGGCTTCACAAGTCATGGCTTGAGTCAATCACATACTGAAGTCAGCTCTAGGCCAACAGTCATATACAGGCTCTTGACTGATACGTAGATAGATAAATAAATTCCAGTTCAACAGTCACCCCTGGTGTATGGTTGGACTGCCTCAGGGTTGCCCTTGTTTCACTTCAGCTAATGAGCTCACTGTGACTGTTCACAAGTCTTTTCAGTGCTAGGCGTCAATAGGAGGCCAGAACCAAACAAGTCTCAGTAGAAGCCACTAATCAGTCCTAGGGAGAATGTTTCACTTTGGAAGTGTGCAAAATATTGTATAGGATCATCTGTCAAAGATTTAAAATTCTGTCATTCCTTCCCAAATTCAGTAAAACGAAAGTCTGAAAACATTAAAAATACTGTGCAAAAGACTCTCAATTTCCTGGAAACATCTAAGTGTTATTCCAGTGTGATAGATGAAACAAAAAAAAAAAAAAGAAAAACAAAACCCAAAAGATAGCAAAGAAAACCCAACCATCCACCACCCCCACCATATATAAACAGGATTCTAAGCCTGAAATACAAATAGAAGAAGTAATCAAGACTTAATATCACACTGAAATACAAACACTGGGGCAAGGAACTAGAAATAATACTGCCAGACTCCAGAAACACAAAGAATGAATGTCTTTGCTCCTAGTGATGCTCTTGCCAGATATTCCATATTTCTGGTACAGAAATGTAAAGTGTCTAATCCTGCATTCATGTTATATTTGCAGTCAGTTCACTACTGTTACAACTCACAATCTTTATAAAAATGCCTTTTGAGAGAGTTTATTCATGTGTGCAAGAAGGGAGGACTGATAAAACATCTTCACTTCCCTAGTATAAATGGGGAAGAGATAGCATTTGGCATTACTCCTTTGGAAGAACAAAACCAAATGAAGCATAATGTTTTACTAAAGTGAATATCATGACAGGGCTGGAGGATCAACTCATATTGCAAACTAATGCTTGCTGTGTGAAGGACTGGCTGAATGGCAGGGCTGAAAGGGCTGTAATGAATGGGGTTACATCTGGCTGGCAACTGGTCACCAGGCATGTTCCTCAGGGTTCAATTCTAGGGCCAGTTCTGTACAATATATTTAACAACAATCTGGATGCAGGAGTTGAATGCACCATTAGCAAGTTTGTTGAGGATACCAAACTGGGAGGTGCTATTGACTCTCCTGAGGGCAAGACACCTTTCAGAGGGATCTAGAGAGATTGGAGCATTGGGATATGATTAATGGGATGAAATTTAATGAGTCCAGATGCCAGATTCTGCACCTAGGATGGAGTAATGCCAGGCAAAAATATAAACTGGGAGAGGAGTGGCTGGAGAGTAGCCCTGCAGAAAAGGATCTGGGGGGGGCTGGTCAACAGCAGGCTCAATATGAGTCAGAAGGGAGCCCTGGCAGCCAAGAGGGCAAACTAGGGTGCATCAAACACAGTACAACCACTGGTCAAGAGAGGTGATTGTCCCACTGTATTCAGCATTGGTGCAGCCTCACCTTGAATACTGTGTGCAGTTCTGGGGCCCACAGAAGGATGTGAAGGTCCTTGAATGCATCCAGAGGAGGGCAACAAAGCTGGTGAAAGGGTGGGAAGGCAGAAGATAAGAGTATTTCTTAATAATGTTGTATTTTCAGAGTGTGAACTGCTGAATTCTGGGGCAGGTTGGCATCATATAGTGCACATTACAGAATCTTGACACAAAAGGCACAAGTCAGGGAAATAATCTGACCAAAGCATAGGTGTGGGATCACTGATAGCTAATGGAAAGTCAATCCTTTTGTCCTTTCTATTACAAGAAAGACAACAACATATAAAATGAAACAGATTACACCTGAAGCAGTATGTCCTAAACATAAAAAGCAGGTCACAGCATACACCAGAGAACTAAAAATATGATCCTCTCCATCTCAACCTTTTCCTAGTAACAGTAAAAGATTAGAGTAGTGAATGAAAGAGATTCCTCCGTCTAATATTCACTGACAGAAACAAGAACAAAACACTGCTCAGCTGTGAAGTATTATTTGTAGCAAACACAAAAGAAGTGAAAAAAGATATATGAAAGGCTTGGCTACAGATATTAGCAGTGTTACAGATTATATTGCAGTAGCATTGCTTTGGCCATACAGTCTAGCACTACAGGCAAGACTAGGTTTATCGGGAGATGTAATAGCTCTTATTAAACCAGATGGTATAATTGAAAAAAGAAGCAGACAGGCCTGAGAAGTTCTGTGCTATTTTTAATCATACCAGTTGGAGTCTGATGAAAGAACCTTTCTCTCTATAGAGTCTTGTCTTGGGAAACTATTAGTCCACCAACTACAAACACATGGAGAATTGTTTCTGAAACCTATCTCCTCCCATGTGATCCTAGAACTTGAGCGTATTTGAAAAATATTCCTGGTTATTGAATTACCATGTCCCTATATAGATCTGAAACATGGTAACTAGCTTTTTAGAAATGGAATTCCAGTATCTTTCGGCACAGGTTCTAAAAGTACAAAGAAAGGTATATAAAGAATGTGGCTTTGATGAACGCATGCATAGGGCAGGTTTTATCTGAATGTACACATAGAAGTTCCCTCTGCTCTTTGCAAAGTTCTTTAAACTCAAATGGAGAACAATGTTGCTGACCTGCCTTAACTCTTTTATCACACCTGTATTCAGAAGCAGGCATATTTAATACCAGAGGTATTTGCCACCACAGAAACATAAGAGGTTCTTGAAGCTGCTCTGAAGCAGAAGCTGTAGAATATATTAGTAGATAAAGCAGATAAAAGAAGCCTCAAGTTATGCAAATCAGTAGTGAAATTACTCTTTAAAATTGAATGCATGCTTTGGAACTATGCAAAAGTGATTATATACTATTTTACAGATTGAAAATTAAGAAAATGCATATATAATCCTAATAATAGTTAACTCTGGGCCATAAATAGTATTTATATAATATTAACTGAAGGAGAAATAGGTCACTAAATTAAAAATTATCAAGCAAGTACAGAAATGGTTGCTTTGAAACAGACATCATGTAAAATAGCAGGCTGTCAAGAGACAAATTGTTGATAGCATTTCAGGATGTGGCAATAAAATGATAGCATAGCCAAAGCTCATATATAACTTCCAAATTGAGTTATTCAATTATTGATGCAAAAATGGTCACTGTCAGTTTATTTTTCCCTCAGCTGTCACTCTCTCAACAGAGGTAAGGACAAGGGAGATTGACCTCTGCTATCTTTATGACTCTTCAAGTGGTAGGAGGATGTTACGAAAGAATAATTACAATGTTTTGCACAAATAATTCAATTAAGGAATTAAATACTCCTGTTTATTTTCCATAGAAAAATATACAGAGGACTAGTACTGTGGTCTATTTCAGATATTTGATGGAAATAACAGGGAGTGCGGGTGGGGGGAATATCTACCTCATTCTTTGTAACTTCTCCTTTTAATCAGTATTTAAAACTTCACATATTGTTCAAATAATGTGCATTATCTAATTCTGTCCCATTCAGGCAAACTTCTCTTCACGTGATTAAGACATGGAAGTCAGGTCCATTATACCTGAAGTTTACATACAGTCATGGCTTTGGCATTGTCTCATAAAGTTTTTGAAACGAAGGTTTAAAAAATGAAACACTGATTCCAATGACCTATGTTCAGTATAGAACTGATCAATGACTCAATCAGAGTAGAAAGAATTCAGCAGAAAGGACCCAGTGCATATGAAATTCATTGCCTTGCTGGATCAATATCTGAACCATCTGTTGAAGTCCTGTACTGGTAGATAGAAATTGCAAGTTATTATAATCTGAGGGCTATTTGATGAATGATAGGGAGCTGAAAGAAAATCTCAGTTCTCAGTAGCTCTGTTACAAGTGTCTATATAGCTAAAGTCATCATCACAATTGGCATTTCTACGGCTATTCCAAGACAGACATTAGCTAAGAATGAAATATACCGATGCTGGAGGCTGTTAGTTGCAGCAGATAGTTTTTCCTTTAAAATTTCTGTGTCACTGTGATTAACATGGCTTATCCCTGATCAATCTAGTATGAAATGATTGATGCCAAATTAGGTATTAAGACATCTAAATCTACTTGTTCTTAATGTTTTACTCTCACAAGGTGATCCTTATGTGAACAAAAAGAAAAATAAATCAGATATAGCATGGAAAATCACTGGTAATTTCTATCTATGATGTAACTTCCTAGGGAGAAAAACAATAATTTTCAGAGTGATTTCTGAATATGAAATTTGCTCATACAAGCTATATAATGTTCCCTATGAAAGATCTTCAAAAGCACTTATGAAACTGGCACTAATACCAACTGTTGACTGTCAGATTATACAATATGCATATTTTTTTGTCACTTAAAAATATTTATGCCATGTGATTTTATTACACAGTGAATCATTGCCTGATTTCCACAAAGTTAAAATATTGCAGCAAAAAAGCATTCATACTTTTCTCTGCAAATCCAGGGAAAGGATAACAATGATGGCAGCAAATATGTCCAACACCATATGAATATTATTTACCTAGATTGAAAATGGTATGAATTTCAGCCATTTGATGTTTAGTACATTAAAAATTTATGAGAATATATGTATGATTGTATTAAATAGGCCATCAGAAACTATTTCATCCATGACCTGTGGTAGTTTATACTGTCTTCTGATGCTCAGGTTTTCTGAAAACTGTGAATACCAACAGCAGTTGCAGAAAGATTGGTTGCACATTAGCTAATCGTATAGGTTTCAAGACACCATAGGAAACCATGAGACTTTTAGAATGGATTACAAAGATTATAGTTGAGTATGGTAAAAAAATCCAAACAAACAAACAAACAAAAGAGTATTTCAAACACTGTATAAATTGTGCATTTCATACAAATCTGTCAGAAATCCCATTAGATGATATATATCCTGTTGAAATATGGTTAGGAAATACCAAATAAAATGAAACTGTTGGATCTGTCAAATCTTCAAGACATCCTAAGACACGGTAGGTTTTCAAATTCAGAATCCTTGGGGAACAATGTTCACATTGCTGAGGACTGCTATGGAGAACACCTTTGTAGTAGCTTTTCTGTTCAGAGTTCCAAACCAATTCAGATATTTAAAAAGAACTAAAACAGACTTGGGAAAAAAAGCATACAATTAAAGGATGACAACATGAGACCTATAAAAATATATCAGGATTCTGCTTTTTTTAGTAGTTATGAAAGGAGGAGAAATAAAAGTGGAACTAAAGCACCTTTCATTCAGAAATAAACCTTCTTCACCAAAATTTGGATAACAACAAGATATTTGCAGGTGTTAACAGCTAAACAGCTAATAGTTGGCTATGTAATACAGTTTGGATGAGGGAGTTTGCTAAAAAAATGTGCAGATGTCTGGAATACACATTCATCTTTTGTTTTTATGAGATTAGGTGGATGGGAGGGTGCAACACAGCTCAGGTAATACCAAATTATACAACTAAAATGAGAATATAAAATAAGGTAACACAGAGGAAAATATTCTGAATTCTAGAAGACTGAAGATATTTGAACATCTAATATATTGCCAGGCACTAGAAGTGTCAGATTCAACACTATATGGCTATTGTCGACTTTGGAGAGGTGTTCCTTAATATTTTATATTTCAAAAGGTAACACGATTCACATATTATCTTATTAAACCCCACAGTTCTAGTACAACTTCTACCCCTAAAAAGGAAATCACACAGGAAAGCCTCCCTTATGTTATTGTAAATCTCAGCCATCATGAGCATCTTAGTTCAGAATTACCCCAATAGAGGCTCTGCTGAGAGCTTAAAAAAATAAAAGTTTTCAGATGTCTCTCATTTTTCTAAGCCACCGTCTCTTCTGCTTTGGAATTGTTGGGGTATCCCATACTGGTAATCTAAGTCTTGGCTAATTTGCCAGTTCTGATTTTTCTTTGATGAAGTTATAAATAGGAATTGAATTTAACACTCTAAACACTCTGGCTCTAAACTGAAAATACTGGGAAGTAGTATAGATGACCTTGTAAACATCAGCTTAGTAAATCTTTCAATTTTAATTTCTGTTTAAACAATGAATTATGTTCTCTGATTATACTGGTAAGCCTGTCTCCATACTTTGCCAAAGTGTTTCAAAACTTGCTATGGCAAATGTTGTTTCATGAAAAAAACCCAACCAAACAAAATAATCATGATGCCTATAACTCCAAAGAATCAGCCTCAGCAGAGATTATAGAATGCATAAACCATCTTGGTACAAAAGATGGTTACTAAGCCACTACTAAAGGCTTTATTATTTCTGGAAAACCTCAAGCAACATTTATTCCTGAAGGGACAGAATATTCCTGATTATTTTCTCCTATTTCCTCTCCCATTTAAAGTTGCCTTCTGATCATAAGGAAGCCAATAGCAAAAATCCTGACTGCAAACTGTTTAGTCCTACTGCTTAATCTACTCATAAGCAGAAAAAATATTTAAAAAGCAAGAATAAAAAATTCTGAACATGCAAGGTAATTTTTAATCTAACTGGTAGAACAGTAATAAGCATAAGAGTCTAATCTACACACCACTTAAAACTGTAAATTGATTAGACAGAATTAAAGATGTACAAAACTCTTAAACAACACAGTTTAAAATAAGTAAGAAATGAACAGATGATAGAAATGTGAAACATAAAGAGAACAATATACAGACTAAACGTCAAGAAGCACTTCTAAACGCAGTCGGCTAACATCCCTTTGGATAGGCTAAAGGGCAAAGGTATTGAGAGAAACGCAGCAATGCAATCAAGTAGGAATCAGAAGGAAATGATGCATCAGAATGGATAAACTTCAGTAGACTAAATAGCACTCATGCCCAATCATTTTTCCAACATTATGAATTGGAAATGCAAAAAAAAAAAAAAAACACAACAAAAAAGGCAAACCCATCTTCACAAATTCCAGAATTATGGATTTCTTTTGCATATTATGTCACTAAAAGAAATTGGTTTTGCTGATTAACTTTCAAATGTCTTTAAAAGATGCAAATGCTGACTTTGAAAGCAAAAGTGTGTGCTGCAACAAAAAATGAAATTACAGTATATATAAATAGGAGTGCAAGGAAAGGGAGAATGTTCATGAAGTTCCAGGTTGTGCAACATATAAAGCACTATGTATGCTAGCATGCAATACATATAAACACATCGAATTTTTAGACAGTCATTTTACTCTAAAATTCCTTTTTCTCTAAAACTGTCTAAGGCTTTCAGGGAGAATAAAGTACAAAATTCCCTCCAGAACATATGGTATCTTGGTGTTGTTGCTATCAGTTACTGAATGGAACCACTGAGATGAACTGTCTTTTGAAATTATTCTCTATGCAGTTTCATTTTCCAACTACTCTCAATGAATTTGTATATATGCCATAATAGTCTCAGATTTGATTGTGTAATGATTGTAGAAATATGCTAGTTTTATCCCCACTTCATGACTTTGTGCTTTAAAGTATGATTTTTGAATAAAGTGGTACTTCATTCCTAATTTTAGCTGCCAATAATTATTGCTGTTGCACTAGCTTCTGCAATAGAACTCACATTCAATTTTAAATGAAGTTTAAGTTTTAATGACAAGGATATTTCAATTTGCATTGGCTTTAATGCTACAATCACACGTGGTCAGCAATTTTCACTGGAAAAAATAAAATCAGAAAGAGAAAAAATATCTCTAGAAAAATTATGTCCAGCAAAATTAATTAAAAAGTTTCCATTAACAATATGTAATGGTAGTAATTAATAATTAGTCAGTTTCATCTTATGTAGATATCATCTTATGAAGAACCTAACATAGTTTCTTCCAATTCAATAAAACGACTTGAACCTGATTTCATTATTGTTATAGATGTTATTATTAAATCACTATAGTTATCAAATTGAGGACTTTTAATCAAAACCTTTTAAAAACTTTCAGTATAAGTACCTTTTATTTATCAGTAAAATATATAACTTTCCACTTTTTATACCTGCGGACACTGCTCCTGGATGCTTTGTTGGACTGCAATGGTTTGAAAACTGAAATTACTACTGTAGCTCAGAAATGAAAGACCAACTCTTCCAGTCTGGAAAGGATCTCATAAATAGAGAAAAATTAAGTCCTTGTCCACATAGAGGAACTCTAATAAAAAGTGACATGACTTCCAACTACCTTGCAAATATGTACACAGCCCCACAGGAATTGCTTTGACAAAAAAAAAAATAAAAAATCTGTAGCATTTTCTTAAAAAAAAAAAACACAGTAAGATTAAACCCAGACAAATTAGTAAATAGTAATGTACATGACATTTTAATTTGAAGATAAACTAATTACATACTTTGGCACTCTTTATTTTTAACTATTCCGAAAGGAAGAATTTCACTGACTACCTTTATTTTTCTTTTACAGTGGTTGATATTGTATATTCCTTTATAACTTCATTTTAAATACATGCTTCTCTGAATAAAGAACAGACTTTTATAAAGTACTTTGTCTACTTACTGTTTAACATTGATTCCATTATTTTTCTTCTATTTCCTTTCTTCTAATTAATTTTGTAAAGAAATATACCAAACATGTTTTATAGCTCCTAGAAAATGTACAAAACTAAATTTTAACTGATAGTAGTTTTTGGATATACTCAATGCCTAAGCATTCACAAAATTAATATGAATTAATCATTACCTAGAGACATGGATCTACAGACTCAGTACATAAAAATACATTCAGTCTGTAAAGCCATTCACGAGAAAATTATGAAATGCTGATTCACAGTTTTTATCTAATTTGGCTCCTCTTTTACATCCCTTCCTGCAAAATGAGGAATCAAAATTATAGTCACTAAGTTTTCAACAGTATAATGTAAAGATAATCATACACACACAAAAGGACAGAGTTGCTCACTCAATACAAAACCTGCCATTTTCTCAGTTTCAAGTTCTTTAGTTTGCGACTTTCATTATAAACATTGAATGAAGGTTTCCTATACCAACTCTTCCATTATTTTGTTATGGAAAATGTAACATATTCAACATAACACTTTTCAAAACAACAAAAAGCCTGGACCCATTTCACGACTGGATCCCAAATGTCCATTCTTTAGCTACCAGAATGGCTATCAGAGGCAGTGAAAGAATTTGCTATAGAAAGCAATGGGTTAGATCAAGAGGTCCTATGATTTAAGATATATGGGATGATCATAAAGATGTGGTCCTGTTTGGTCAATGAAGTAGAGGAAAAGGGATTTTTCTTGTCCCAGCACAGAGAAAAAAAAGAGTTACAGAAGGAAATCATGGCTAAAGTAGAAGTTGTGAGGAGAATTACATCTGAAATTTCCTCAGTACTCTTACAGAAAATGGTGTAGCTTTTTCAAGGCAGCACTTCCTTCCAGTGCTGCACAACATATACTGAAATCCAAAACTGCTCAAGCAATTTATTTTACTTTTTAGCAAAAGCCCACTAAATCTAAGAATTAAAAAATTATTTTGGCAACTTCATTGTCTTTTTCCCTGGAAAGAAAGAAAAGAGCGTTTTTGAATGCAGTGAACTCAGGTTAGATGATTTTTAATTTCATGGAACACAGAAAAAGTAATTTTATGTCAGAGATTTGCTTCTGATAAATATAAGACACCAACACAAACAAGGTGGTAATATTCTTTAACAATACAATTCAAATAATAATAAGATGAAGTTGTAGTAAAACTATGTTACAAGTAAATACTAGCTCTTTCTACATTACTTTGCCACCAAGATTGATTAAGCATAGTATTATTTTAAAAAGATGAAATGCTAATTTGTATTGTCAGGCAAACTTCTATTGTTTTGAAATTTCTTTGCAAATTATTTACAAATGTCTAACAACTAGAGGTTGAAGTTATGCTAGTATAATAATTTTCTATCTTATTCATGCAGAAGACAATTATTAATGACTTCCATTACTACAGTTAAAATGCATAAAGTCAGTCTTATTTATGAATTTGAATGTACTCATTTTCCAAGTTTAAATTATCACATATAAAAGTGAGACATGATTTAAAATTTAACAGAAATAATTCTTAAGAGTATTCATATTTTAAATTGCAAGAGCATTATATTATTGCAGAGACAATAAATGCTTTCTAAACACCTGCTTATTATATTTTTATCTCTGTCTCATTAATCCAAATGTGGGAACAGTGTTAATTTTTTTTTTTTTACAATAAATCTTCGGTTACTGTATGAGATCTTTTCTAGTTCTTCATCTTGAACATTATGTCTATTACCTGAAGCATGTGTTTCTGTACATCGTCAGAAACCTCAACATTACATATTAAGCCACCACTCTAATAGCACCCAAAGTATTTTTTTCCAGGATAGGGGAAAACTGTGTATAGCATTCTCAATTTAACTCGATCCAGTTTAGTGAAGCTGTTCTTTTTCAAATCTGAAAGAAGACAACCTTGCTGACTGAGTTTCTGAAGTCAAGCAGCCTTTTCTGTTTTCCCAATGTGTCACAAAGAGAATAGAATTTGTATTTGTCTGTAACTGGTTTTAATATTGACTGTAATGAGTCAATATTTTCTCTGAACAACTTTCAGATTCTTGACTAGTTGAACTTTGAATCAGAATTTTGGGCCCCAATGTCTAGCTCATGCTAGATGACATATATCTACAAATGATGCAAAATGAACAAGAATATTCTGAAGTATAATTTAGGTATTTTAATAAATTTTGAAGGAAGAAGAATTGACATATTTCTACACAACTATGAAAACTGAAATCAAGATGCATACTGAAAAAGTTCTTTTTCTCATTAGTCTGATTTTTAAGAAAACATGTATGCAAATGTGGACTTTTCTAAATTTGATTTGTTGGATTTTTTTGTGTAGTAAATTAAAACCATATGTAATTCATATTCATATGTCCTAAGAAAACTGAAGAAAAAATAAAAGGAAGATTTTTTTAACCAAATCTACTTTCAGAAAGAAATATAATATTGCTAAGTTTAGTTTTGGCTGTCCCAGGGTGCCTAAGAATTCATTGCAGTCAAAAGGATAACCTTTAATCCCAGTGCTTAAAGTAAATTCAGTCCTCTGTGTGGAACATGCCAAATATGTTACAGGGTTTTTTATATAACTGTTCTGCATTCTCAATATGACCTTTCAGTATTAAGTATATATGACTATTTTTTAAGTTTACTTTCCAAAAATATTATTTTCAAGAATGATCTATATGAACCTTATTCATATACTTAAATTTGGCACTTAGTCCTATTTAGTGTTGAACACCAAATGATCTCAAACATAAGTGACTTTGGAGATCAGTTCTCCATTTATTCCCCATTGGAAATTGTTCTCACTCTGTGAAAAATTAAAACATGCATAGTGCAAATAGTGAACATAACATTCGTCTTCCTACATTACTATTTAACAGCCTGCCACATGTTTTGAAGATATAAAAACTGCTTTTACAGAGTAATGGTTCAGATGTTGCAAAAATTTCTAGGTAAGTCCTTTAGCATCTTTTTCTCTCATTTGCAAATAACCATGTCTGGTTCCATGCTTAAGGGGAAAAATAAAAATGAAGTTGGTGAGCACTTTAAATATTATATAGATACTTACTAATAAAAGAATGGTAGAATCAAATATGTTGCCTAAATTACGATTTCAAAGGATGTTTTTAATTAAGAACTATATTACTTGTATTTTATGGCTGTTAATGTTTTTCAAGGTTATTTGAAACTTACTAGTTATCATAGCAACTCAACTTTCACAAACTCTGGCCTAATTTTAGGTATTAGGAGTCTGGCATGGAATCAATGTAAACAAAGAGCAGTATCAGGGAATGACTCAGGTTCAAAATTCCAAACACAAAGGTCTGAATTCTCAGGAAACATTTGACTTTTACAAAATTAAAAATGTAAGGCAAAGATAGCATTGCATTGCCTTGCCATTTGATTTTGGTATCATCACAGGCTGTTCTGAGTCTTATTTCAGGAAGTCTGTTTTTTTCTGCAACTAAAAGCACTGAATCAAGAATGCAAACCTTAAAAAGAAAGAAAGAATATTCACAAATCAAAGCAAAACATGCATTTTTTTAATATGTAAGGGGACTGAAACAAACACCACAGCATTTAAAACTTAAATAGGAAATCACAGCTGGTTATTACATCTCAAGTGTTATAATAACCGTGAGTATAAATCAGTACCTCTCTTTAGAGAAAATAAAAACTAAAAAACTTTAAAAAATGCATCTTCTACTGCCCACATCTTCTCCCTCTCTTTTTAATACCAGAAGGCCACTTTTAAAGGAGATTTTGTTATGTATTTATTTCATTAACTGGACTTTATAAAGTGACACCTTTTCAACATAAGAACAGACAATTGCTTATGATAAACAATGAAATTTTGCTTTTTCATAATACAATGTCATTTCTTTGAAATTCTAACTTGGCCTCTATTTTATTCATAAATATACCTTTTATCAACAGTTCACCTCTTTCCTTCATTTATTTTCACTCCTTTGTGCTAGTCAGCAAGGTTGTTGGGTGAATTATTCTTAAATGAACAGTTGTTTGATTTTACATTTAAGCATTTCACTGCTATTTTCCTGTCCCAAAGAAGATTTAAGTGATCTAGCTACCTTGTAAGTTCAACTCAGAACAGAGAAAGAAATTAATTAGACCAATACTGTGATAGGCAATATCATGCTGTGCTAAACTAAAAGAGCCCTTAGAAGCAATTAATAAAAGTCACAACCAGATTGAGTGCACAAAGAATCATGAATTTGTTTATATATTTTTATGAGAAGCACTGAATGAGTGGATGCATTCAGCTATACATACATAGCTATATCATAACTGGAAAAAAAAATATATCTTGAAGTTACTGATTGCTGAGTCAAAATATTAGCAATGAATTAAGTCATCCTCAGCTATATCCAACTGAATTTTGGGTATATGCAAAGTAGTTGTTTGGGTAAACCCAACTAGTTTAAAATGGACATATAACTCATTGCAGTATTTAGAGATTTCTACAGACAGACAATTAATCAAACAGAAATCTAACTTACATTTCTTAAAACATTATCCTAGCAGAATAAAGTGCATCTTAATGCAAAACAAAGACAGGTTTATATTTTTCACAAGTGTTTATGTATTCTGTAAGAAAGAAACACTTTACTGCTTAGTATTTCGACTCAAGATCTGCATTGACAAATTAAAAGATGCATAAACGTTAGCCTGGTCAGTACATACTGGTTACATCAATCCTGTATGAACAAAAGAATCACCACCATTCACAAGAAATAAAACCTCACAGATGCATTAAATGTCCTAATCAAAAGAGCAGTCTTGTCTTCTCCCATAACACATAGATCATTTCAGGTTATTTTTGTTGTTGTTTCTAGGAAAGCAGCACCAGGAATCCTAGGAAAAAGTGGTTGTCACTGTGCTCACCAGCCCACCCATCCAGAAAACATCTGTAAATAGACAGCTGAGAGAGACGAAGAGGAAAAGGCAGTCTCTGGCTGGCTATGCTCCTATCACATTCATGTGAAACACTGTGAAAGGCACCAATGAGAAAACTGATTCAGAAGTAAGGAGAAGATCTTAAATTTCTCTCGATGATTTATAACAAAACACTGACATACTTCCTATCTGAACAAAAGCACTGAATTGCTGTATACTTTTTAAATAAGCATCTGATATAACCCTTTATGATGAAACAAATGGCTTCAAATCACTGGAGGAATTGAAGTGAGGGTACCACTTCAATTATCTTATGTCTACTACACTGTCAGTTGCTTTTTCTTTGGATCAGCCCAAGAAAACAGGGCTTTGACAAGAACTAAGTAAGCATTGCAATTAATTTCATATTAGTAAAAAACCCCTTTGCTTTATTTTAGGTCCCTGGTAAATTACTAGAGACAGAACTAAACCACAGGTAAGTGTTACATATGCTGGGGTAAATGCACAGGTTTTGATGAACAGCCAAAATTTAGAAAAACATGCATCCTAGTGCACAGAACTGAAGTCCACCAGTTTTTTAATTTAACTCAAACACTTAAATAAACAGCATATCTACACTATTATAATCTAGGTAGGACTCTTCTGCTAATTTAAGCTCATCTGTAACATTCCTGGTTTGCACCCATTCCCTGGGACTGTATTATGTGTGGTTTTCCTTCTGAGTGTGCAATGGCCATCCATTATATGATAAAGCAACAATAAACATGGGAAAAACCAATGACCCTTAGCAAATTTAGAAGCAAGGCACTCAGATGAGCATATACTTTGTCCTTAATTAGATGTATTCCTGGAGTAATACAGCTACAAGGAAAAATTTCTTATTTATAGCAGAAAGTAACTACGAGGTAAGGTGATATACAGAAGCAAGAAGACAAAAGACAAAGAAAGACAAAAGAAACAGACAAAGACACATTTAAGGTAAGCTCTGAAGAGAGCACATCAGCTCATCAGGAGGGAATGATTTTGGATAGATCAGGGACATCAGATGAAAGGATCAAAATATATTAAAAATTTAAAGAAGGCAAAAAATTTTATTTCCAAACTTTTTTCCAGTCGGGTGTTTTCCGAGACAGAGTTCTTTCAAAAAAAGACATGATAAATGCGGGAATTAAACAATTTCATAATGTACATAGCAAATTAGAAATACAAATTTTTAAAACACTTGTGATATGTCACCATTCTCAAGCCAGAATGACAAATGTATACCTTTAACTATATATTGTGAAACATCAAAGAGAAACTTGAATGTCAGGAGTGCTGAAATAGTGTCGTGGTTTAACCCGGCTGGCAACTAAGCACCACGCAGCCGCTCGCTCACTCCCCCCCCCCCCTCAGTGGGATGGGGGAGAGAATCGGGAAGGGGAAAAAGGTTAGAGCCGAGGGCTGAGATAAAGACAGTTTAATAAGAGAAAATAATAATAATAGTAATAATGAGAATGATAACAAAATATACAGAATATACAAAACGAATGATGCACAATGCAATTGCTCACCACCCGCCGACCGATGCCCAGCCCGTCCCAAGCAGCGATCAGTACCCGAGCGACCGACCGACCCACCAAACCCCCCCGGGCATGACGTTATATGGTATGGAATAGCTCTTTGGACAGTTTGGGTCCTAGCTGTGCTGTACTCCCAGCTTGTTATGCACCTGGCCGAGCAGGAGAAGCTCAAAAAGTCCTTGAACAGTCTGAGCACTACTTGGCAACAACTAAAAACATCAGCGTGTTATCAACATTCTTCTAGCACTAAATCCAAAGCACAGCACTATGCTAGCTTCTGTGAAGAAAATTAACTCTATCCCAGCTGAAACCAGGACATCATCCACCCCTTATTCTATACCATTTACGTCACGCTTAGGTCCTACCGTTACAATACATTCCAATTAATCACCACCACCTTCCCATTTTGATATATATATACAGATAGCATTCCCTTAGTCTATGGACCATCCCTCTAAAATGTCCATTGGGTTCATCTAGTCCACGGTTTTGGGCTTCATCTGTTGTAACAGTCTTCCAGCGCAGGAGAATTGGGGTCCGGTGTTGGGTTGTCGCATGCTGAAGTCAGTTCTGGCTCCATCCACTGCACTTCCTCAGTTTCTTCAATATTCATTCTTCTTAATCTGGGCGATTCTTACTGCTATACCATTGATAGAATATACAGCAATAATAAAAATGACATATATTATACAGCAATTAACATCATACAATTCAATTCATTGGCTATTTTCACCCAAAATCAAATCCCTTTGAGGTACACATCGGACTTCCCCATCCTTCCGCATCACCCACCAAGTAGAGCCAGGTCCTTGAGCAAAAGCAATCCCATGGATGGGTTTGCCTTTACCTGAGGCAGGAGTAACCCAGACTGTCTTCCCCAGCATATTTTTTACATGCACTACAGGGACTTTATCCCCTTCTACAGTATGTAAGAGGGTTGATTGGGCAGGGCCAGCTTGGTTGGCAGATCCTCTAGTGTTGACTAACCAGGTAGCTTTTGCTAAATGTGTATCCCAATGTTTGAATGTTCCACCACCCATTGCTTTCAGTGTAGTCTTTAACAGTCCATTGTATCGTTCAATTTTCCCAGAGGCTGGTGCATGATAGGGGATGTGATAGACCCACTCAATGCCATGCTCTTTGGCCCATTTGTCTATGAGGCTCTTTCGGAAATGTGTTCCGTTGTCTGACTCAATTCTTTCTGGAGTGCTATGTCGCCATAGGACTTGTTTTTCAAGGCCTAGGATAGCGTTCCGGGCAGTGGCATGAGGCACGGGATATGTTTCCAACCATCCGGTGGTCGCTTCCACCATGGTGAGCACATAGCGCTTGCCATGGCGGGTTTGTGGGAGTGTGATATAATCAATCTGCCAAGCCTCTCCATATTTGTATTTCAGCCACCGTCCTCCATACCAGAGAGGCTTTAACCGCTTGGCTTGTTTGATCGCAGCACATGTTTCACATTCATGGATAACCTGTGCAATAGCGTCCATAGTTAAGTCCACCCCTCGATCACGAGCCCATCTGTATGTTGCATCTCTTCCTTGATGGCCTGAGGTGTCATGGGCCCACCGAGCTAGAAACAATTCACCCTTATGTTGCCAGTCCAGATCCACCTGAGCCACTTCAATCTTAGCAGCCTGATCTGCCTGCTGGTTGTTTTGATGTTCTTCAGAGGCCCGACTCTTGGGTACATGAGCATCTACATGATGTACCTTTACAACCAGGTTCTCTACCCGGGCAGCAATATCTTGCCACAATGCGGCTGCCCAAATGGGTTTGCCCCTGCGCTGCCAGTTGCTCTGCTTCCATTGCTGCAACCACCCCCACAGGGCATTTGCCACCATCCATGAGTCAGTATAGAGATAGAGCACTGGCCATTTTTCTCTTTCAGCAATATCTAAAGCCAGCTGGATGGCTTTCACCTCTGCAAACTGACTTGATTCACCTTCTCCTTCAGCAGTCTCTGCAACTTGTCTTGTAGGACTCCATACAGCAGCCTTCCACCTTCGATGCTTTCCCACAAGACGACAGGACCCATCAGTGAACAGGGCATATTGCTTGTCATTTTCTGGCAGTTTATTGTACAATGGAGCTTCTTCAGCACGCACCACCTCTTCCTCTGGCGATATTCCAAAATCTTTGCCTTCTGGCCAGTCCATGATCACTTCCAAGATTCCTGGGCGACTGAGGTTTCCTATTCGAGCCCGTTGTGTAATCAGTGCAACCCACTTACTCCACGTAGCATCAGTTGCATGATGTGTAGAGGGGACCTTCCCTTTGAACATCCAGCCCAGCACCGGCAGTCGGGGTGCCAGGAGGAGCTGTGCTTCAGTACCAATCACTTCTGAAGCAGCTCGAACCCCTTCATATGCTGCCAATATCTCTTTTTCAGTTGGAGTATAGTTGGCTTCAGATCCTCTGTATCCCCGACTCCAAAAGCCTAGGGGTCGGCCTCGAGTCTCCCCTGGTGCTTTCTGCCAGAGGCTCCAGGTAGGGCCATTCTCCCCGGCTGCGGTGTAGAGCACATTCTTTACATCTTGCCCTGCCCGGACTGGTCCAAGGGCGACTGCATGCACTATCTCCCGTTTAATTTGTTCAAAGGCTTGTCGTTGTTCAGGGCCCCATTTGAAATCATCCTTCTTCCGGGTCACTTGGTAGAGAGGGCTTACAATCTGGCTATAATTTGGAATATGCATTCTCCAAAAACCCACAATGCCCAAGAAAGCTTGTGTTTCCTTTTTGCTAGTTGGTGGAGACATGGCTGTTATTTTGTTGATCACATCCATTGGAATCTGACGACGTCCATCTTGCCATTTGATTCCTAAAAACTGGATCTCCTGTGCAGGTCCTTTGACTTTACTTTGTTTTATAGCGAAACCGGCTTTCAGAAGAATTTGGACTATTTTCTTCCCTTTCTCAAAAACGTCTTCTGCTGCATTGCCCCACACAATGATGTCATCAATATATTGCAGATGTTCTGGAGCATTACCCTGTTCCAGTGCTGTCTGGATCAGTCCATGGCAAATGGTAGGGCTGTGTTTCCACCCCTGGGGCAGTCGATTCCAGGTGTACTGGATGCCCCTCCAAGTGAAAGCAAACTGTGGCCTGCACTCTGCTGCCAAAGGGATTGAAAAGAAAGCATTTGCAATATCAATTGTGGCATACCACTTGGCTGCCTTTGACTCCAGTTCGTATTGAAGTTCTAACATGTCTGGCACGGCAGCACTCAGCGGTGGCGTAACTTCATTCAGGCCACGATAGTCTACTGTCAGTCTCCACTCTCTATCAGACTTTCTCACTGGCCATATGGGACTGTTAAAGGGTGAGTGAGTCTTGCTGATCACTCCTTGGCTCTCCAGTCGATGAATCAACTTATGGATGGGAATCAGGGAGTCTCGATTGGTGCGATATTGCCGCCTGTGCACTGTTGTGGTGGCAATCGGCACTTGTTGTTCTTCAACACTCAGCAACCCCACAACAGAAGGGTCCTTTGAGAGACCAGGCAAGGTAGACATCTGCTTAATTTCTTCTGCCTCCAATGCAGCTATACCAAAAGCCCAACGGTACCCTTTTGGGTCCTTGAAATACCCTCTCCTGAGGTAGTCTATGCCCAGGATGCACGGAGCATCTGGCCCAGTCACAATGGGGTGCTTTTGCCACTCATTCCCAGTTAGGCTCACTTCGGCCTCCAATACTGTCAGCTCTTGAGATCCCCCTGTCACTCCAGAAATACAAATGGATTCTGCCCCTATATGGCTTGATGGCATTAGAGTACACTGTGCACCGGTGTCTACTAAAGCTCTATACTTCTGTGGGTCTGACATGCCAGGCCATCGAATCCACACAGTCCAGTAAAGCCTGTTGTCCCTTTCCTCCACCTGGCTGGAGGCAGGGCCCCTCTAATCCTGGTCACTGTTGCTCATGGTTTGTATGTATGAGTCAGAAGTTCCTTCATCACAATCAGAATTAAGATCAGCCCTTCTATTTTGTCTGAAAAAACTACCGTCGTCCCAGTCTCTGGAAATTGGAGCAACAAGTTTCTTGGAAGAGCCCCCTTTTGTGTTTGTTTTTCTTTGCAACTCACGTACCCGTGACTCTAGGACCGAGGTAGGTTTTCCGTCCCATTTCCTCATGTCCTCTCCATGGTCACGCAGGTAAAACCATAGAGTGCCCCGTGGTGTGTACCCTCGATATTCTTTTTCTTGAGCAGAAGGGCGCTTACTTCTGATGGCTGAGATACTGGTCTGTACAGGAGGGGAGTAGGGCATACGCTTTTCGAGTCGTTCAAACTTCCAGGACAGTTTCTCCACAGCCGAAACAAAGGGGGAAGAGATACTTTCTTCATATTCCTGGAGCTGGCCAGCCACTTCATCCACTGTTGGTCCCCGTCCAGTTTCCCAGCTCATCATTGCCCATGTGTTTGCAAATGATGTTGGTGCGCTACGTAACAACTTCCGCCACATGGGTCGTGTGCACTGGACACTATCTGGATCTTTGGGCAGCTGGTCATTGTCCAGGTCACTATAAATCACCTCCAGGACAGCCAATTCCCTCAGGTACTGGATGCCTTTCTCCACAGTGTTCCATTTACCTGGGCGACATATGACATCTTCCTTGAAGGGGTATCTTTCCTTTAGACGCCTCCAGAGGCTGAGGATTTGTGTCCCTTTTCCAATTGCTTTGTCAATGCCCCCTTCCCTAGAAAGGGATCCTAGTTGCTTGGCTTCCTTACCCTCCAGTTCCAGGCTGTTGGCCCCATTATCCCAGCATCGGAGTAGCCAGGTGACAATGAGCTCACCTGGACGACGGCTGAAATCTTTTCGGATATCTCGCAGCTCACTCAAGGATAGGGATCTGGTGGTTTCTGTCTCGTTTATGAGCTCTTCCTCCTCCCCTTGTGATGGCCCCGCTTTTTCATCCTCCCTTTCTAAACGAGTTGACTTTCGCTTCCAAGATTTCTTCTTTTGTATAGGGGCGACTGATACTGGCACGGGTTGGTTCGTTGGAGTAGCCGCAGTGCATATCACTGGGGTTGGAGTAGCTGCAGTGGCTGTGGCCGGGGTTGGAGTAGCTGCAGTGGCTATGGCCTTATCATCAGATCCAGAGACTTTCTGTTCCCTTTGGATGTGTTGAATCATGTTGAACAGGGTTCGGTAAGCATGGGCCAGGCCCCAGCACATTGCAGTGATTTGTGTTTGCCTAGAATTGCCAGGGTGACAGCATACCTTTTCCAAATACTCTACTAGTTTTTCAGGATTCTGCACTTGTTCAGGAGTGAATTTCCAAAACATTGGAGGTGCCCATCGTTCTAGGCATTTACCCATACTACCCCAAATACCCTTCCACTCATAACTATCCAGCCCTGGGGCAGACATCTGGATGGTATTATTAAGTTGCTTACAAACTTTGGACAAAACTGAAACAATATTCCAAATAGATATCAATAGATATACCTTAACTATCCAAGGATGTTCAAGATACTGAAAAGTTATTGTAGTGAAGGAGGAAACATCATCAAAGAAGGCAGAAAAAGTGCCATTCTGTATTTCCTCCAGAACAAACTTTTCAGAGTCCCATGTATAATTGCTAATATTCCCCGCAAGGTGGTACCCAAAGTGCAGTACAGACTTCGACATGAAACCCAAATACCAGATAAAGCTCAAGGTCATTGTTTTAATAACAAGTTTCCCAAGCAAAACATGTCTGGTCACCGCAGAGCATAACAAACTGCAAAAACCAACACCAACTTTTAACAAGTACAGCAAAGGAGGGAGCATGGTGCAGATCGGATAAGCTAAGATCAAGAACAAATGAATCAAATTGCAACCCACAACTATTTAACAGATATAAATTCCTTAATATACTCCGGTTACTCTGTCGTTATCTCAAGCCCTTCAGGCCCCACGTTGGGCTCCAAAAAGGACTGTCGTGGTTTAACCCGGCTGGCAACTAAGCACCACGCAGCCGCTCGCTCACTCCCCCCCCCTCCCTCAGTGGGATGGGGGAGAGAATCGGGAAGGGGAAAAAAGGTTAGAGCCGAGGGCTGAGATAAAGACAGTTTAATAAGAGAAAATAATAATAATAGTAATAATGAGAATGATAACAAAATATACAGAATATACAAAACGAATGATGCACAATGCAATTGCTCACCACCCGCCGACCGATGCCCAGCCCGTCCCGAGCAGCGATCAGTACCCGAGCAGCGATCACTCTGCCCGCGACCGACCGACCCACCAAACCCCCCCGGGCATGACGTTCTATGGTATGGAATAGCTCTTTGGACAGTTTGGGTCCTAGCTGTGCTGTACTCCCAGCTTGTTATGCACCTGGCCGAGCAGGAGAAGCTCAAAAAGTCCTTGAGCAGTCTGAGCACTGCTTGGCAACAACTAAAAACATCAGCGTGTTATCAACATTCTTCTAGTACTAAATCCAAAGCACAGCACTATGCTAGCTTCTGTGAAGAAAATTAACTCTATCCCAGCCGAAACCAGGGCAGTGTTTTGTGTTATTTCATACACATTCTCACTCAGTGCATTCCACATTCTCTTTCTTGCTAGAGAGACTTTTGTCTTGAAGCACTTCTCTTTTTCATCAGTTTTTACATTAAAATTTTTATTAATAAGATATAAGAAATGGCTTGGCTGTTCTGTATTCCTCTACTTATTGATATCTGGACAGTTAAAATCTTCTTTATCCTCCAAATTCTGTGCTTCAAATTTTTCTGACCATTTCTCACAATGACAAAGTCCTTTTCATCTCTGTCTATCTTGGTTTCTATCACAGATCACAGCATTGTAGCAACTAGTCAGTTTTCAGTCTCCCTACATAATTTGAACCACAAAGTAAATATGTGTCTTTGGTTTTTAATGAAACTCTTGTCTCCCCTTTCTGTCCTTCATGAAAAATTGCTGCACTTTAAAATTAATAATCTAGTCATGTTTTGATCCTGATAAATTTGTTGGGCAAATTAAGTAGCAGTTTTGATGACAATTTTTCTCTTTCATCTCCTGTTTTTTTTTCCTATATTTTTTGCATTAGTATGTGGTCCTGATTTGGTTTGTATTTGTATACAGATATATAAAATTTAAGCAAATTAATTCACCATGCTGATTCATATTCATATTGCAAGTAATTCTGTCTCCTCTTTTTTTAAATCCCTATATAAATTAAATTTTTTTTTGTGCTTACCTGGGAGTTTTTCTCACCTGTTCTGGTCATGATTACACCAAAGGTATGTCTGAAGAAGCTCTTCTACCACCCTGAAAGTTCCTTAGTTGCTTTGCCTGTTTCCAGCTACACAAAACATTCTAGAATGAAAAAATGACAAACCAGTGTAATCTGAAAGCTGGCTGAGAAGTTTCAGGCCTAAATTTTCAAAAGTGCTCAATGAATTTAAGACTCCCACTATAGTTTAAAGGTCAGTAGGGTTGGAGGACTGAACTTTCCACTGTGTCACAAAAAATCATGATAGCATCACCTCTTGGCAAGATTTTAAGGTGATTCAGCAGTCAAATATTTTTTATAGTATTTTTATATGTCTGAAAGTGTGTATTTTCTGTAATGATTGTTAAGGCTCATGAAAGTCATCTTTTTTCCTTACACAGGTATAGGCGAAAGCTCTCATAGGCAACAACTAGAACACTTATCTGAGGACAAGTCAAAACATTGAGTCTGCAGTGGTGTGTGTGCAGATGACAAATAATGATCTTCTGAAATCATGTTGCTGAAACCACTATAGCATGATTTGCAAGAGAAAGTAAGTTATGTTCTTTCTAAATGTCTCTGTTGGGTGCAGGTGTTGGCAGCAGGGGGGCTGAAGGAATGGCCTCTGTGAGGAAAGACCAGGGATGCTGGTTCCAAACACTTCCAACAGACTGACAACAGGACACAGCTGAGCCATCAACCATGAGTGGGGTGCCTCTGGGGAAAGCATATGTAAGGAAGGGAAAAAAAAGCCACTGGGCAGAGCAGTGGTGGGGAACAAAAGAAGAGTGAGAAACAGCAGAGAGGACACCAAAGTAGACATGCACTGCAACAGATATTCCCTGCAGCCATGGGAAGACCTCAAGCTGGGGAAGATTTTTTTCCTGAAGGGCTGCAGCCCATGGAGAGGACCATGTTGGAGCAGGGGAAAAGTGTGAGGAGGAAGAAGTAGCAGAGAGAAACCATTATGTAGTGACTATAATCCCTCCCATTCCACCGAGCCACTCAGATGTGGGACAGAAGAGTCAAGAGTAAAGGAGTGAAGCTGAGCATGGAAAAGAGGGGAGGAAAGGTGTTTAAATGCTTATCTTCTTGTTTCTCATGACCCAAATCTATTTTAATTGTCAATAAACTAATTTTCCCCAAGTCAAGTCTGTTAGGCCCACAATGATAGTTGGTAAACAGTCTCTGTCTCTCTCATCTTCTCACTGTGTTCTCTGCCCCTGCCTCACTGAAGCGAGGGAATGCATGAGTGGCTGGATGGACATTTGGCTGTTTGCCAAAGTTAACTCACCACCACATCATCTGTATTTTCAGTCAAAGATTCTCCTTCACTATAACTTGCTGGTTTATAGAGCTTTTCTGGGCTATTACTTAGATGCCATGTTACTTCACTAAACTGTCTGCACATTAGTGATGGGTGAAATGATATAATATATAAAAGCTATTTCATGGACAAGCAAGCTATGTCATTTAGTCCACTTTTGTCTGTGTAAGTACTTCCTAGTCTTTCTGTGGACTGAAAGGGGGTAGTTTAGCCATCTTTCATTACTTTCAGAGTTGCTGCCATGTTCTCCTTAGAGTTGGAGGTAAAAGTTTCCTTTGTTATGACCACTGAGCAATGCTAGTGGCCAAAGGTTCCAAATCATGTAATTCTTAGGTAAAATAAAATAGAAATTAAATACTAAGAAGAGAAAAAGAGCATGTGTTTTAAAATTTGCCAGTTTAATATTCAATCCATCATAAAATTCTGAAAGACGGCAAAACAGATATAAATGCGCTTTTATCTTGCTTTTATCCTGGACAGTCTTTCTTCCATTTATTTTTTAAACTTAGTCATTATCCTAACAGGAAGACAAATATTGTTTCCTTACTTTTTAAGTATTTTATTTTTTATAAATGAAAGTGTAGTTACTATCTTGGATCATGTTGCTTATCCTTCATTTGTAGGTCCCTTTTAGTATCTTACCCTTGCAACACAGAGTCATGTGGAAGACAGACAACCCAGTTAATAGCAAATGTCCAGGTTAGAGAAAAGGATACAGTGTATTGCTGATTCTGTTTTTGACCTGACAAGCTGTACAAAGCAACAACTTTTGTATGGACTAATTTGGGCTAACTCTACAAAGGACCTTAAACCAGCCTAGATGTTTCAGCCTGTAGCTTGTGCACACCTGGATAGTGGAGTAGAAATCATAGCCTAGGGTCCCAAGGATATCCAAGTGATCTTCCAGACTGAAGATGCAAATAATTGCTTCATAGATTCACACCTTAATCATTTCCTTTAGAACACAGGAGGAGGAGAAGAGTACCAAGGTCTACCTTTATAGAGAAGTCTAAAAGATCCCTACCCCAAGAAAAATACCTATGCTTTACTCTGTGCTTTGCCTGATTCTTCCTGTCACTTTCTCTCTCTTCTACCATCTATTGGAGAAATGCTCAAATCAATAGATGAAAGGGAAGGGGAAGGTCAGGCTCTCAAGCAGTTGTTGAGGCTTTGCTTGAAGAAGTGCTTCAGTTGGGCCTTACTATGCAGAGACTTGGGACTGGGCTTGGCAACTTCATAGTTTCTGTCAGAGTAACTGGCAAACATTGGAGTTGTTCCTCTGACAAGCTCCACTGCCTACTTACCTTTTGTGTCTCATTATGCCCTAAATGAACTATTGCTGATGTCCGATTCATTCCTTCCAGAGAAATATTGCGGGTATTATGGTAGGTGGTATGGCTAGGAACATATTCCTGTGTGAGATGTGAGGTACCATGGTTGGAAGAGATGCTGCTCTTACACAGGGGTAGGTTTTGTCACTTGGCAGAAAGAAATTCAACTTTCACAAGTAAAATACAGGGAAAGGGTGATGTTGCAAAGGGAAGAGATATCTACAAGGAAAATAAATGTATTTAAAGGATCAAGAAACCTAGCTGGATACGTGCTATATAGGAGACTCTCTTTTCCATCAGGAAGTCTGAAAAAAAAGTAAAAACAGGGATGAAGAAGGGACAAAACTCTTAAGTCTAGTTTAGATAAACCAATCCAAAACTGCATGAAGAAACTTTTGTGTGTATGTGTGTGTGTGTTGTTTTATATTAGGTTGCTTACATAATTTTTTACTGTGGTTTCTCTGATCTATGGTTTCAAATATACTGTTCAGCTTTAACTCATTCAAGTTTCAGCAGAGAGGGGCCTTAGAATAATGTAACTTTTTTCAGCTGTCTTAATTAACTGCAAGTTTATGGAGACTGCTCTTCCAGTGTATATCTTGCATAACTCCATAACAAGTCCAAGGAGTGATAGTGATTTACACAGCAAAGGTCATAATTCATCAGTTTTGTTACAGTGGCTTGAAATAAAAAGGAAAATATTCAATCTGATTGTAAAATTATTTATCACAGTATTTTTTTCAAAAACAGGAAATGTGAAAAGCAGCACAGTAAGAAAAAATATGTTTACTGTTATTGTTAACCACAATATGTCAGGATTATCATTTGCTTTTAAAAATCCAATTTAACAAAAGGAACATTCAAAAATTGACTGCAACTGAAAATGTGAAATATGGTCAGTGAGACGGGAATGTAAGACTTCATATCTCATGCATCACCAGCATCCAGCAAACTGATGTTTTATAGCATGCACATTTGCATAGGACTGTTGAACTTGAATGTGCCAAGAGTTTTTCTTACGCCATTTACAGTCCTTACTTTAACAGTACAGTACATTAAACTAACACTAGTGGAAAAATGATAGCTGTTACAATGCTTCTGAGAAACTGCTCAGCTTTATGTTCTCTGGACACCTACAAAAAATTGCATCCAATCACATTCTCAAAGAAGAAAAAACATTTATACATAAGGAGGCATGCAAACCTGATGTGGCTTTCTGTGCCTGATCTTTTTTTTTTTTTTCTTAAAGTTATTTGATTTTAAAGCAGTGATATATATTTTTCCTCTTTGTGTTTAAAGAAATTATAATTCACATGAGACAAAAAATATCTAATTCAATTTTGACATGTTTCATCATAGTGTTTTGGATGATATAATGCATCACTGTTGCAGAACATAGACTTATATCTCTACAGTGTGTCAGAAAAAATAATAAGTACCTTTAATGTCTGAAATACCTGGATACAGGTTTGCCCACCACCTAGCATCATCTAGTTTTATAACAAGTTTTGTCTTTGCTCCAGCTCTTGTAGAATCTAAAAGTAGAGAGAGTTCGTATATAGAATTTTATTGCTGCAAGTCATACTTTTAAAATGGTTTCTTTGTGTGCTTTTTATAAACATGGCATGCTGGAGTCTAATATCTCAAAAGAAATCACTTCCAGGTTTGAGATAATAACACCATAATTCAGTAATAAAGATACGTATTCAAAGGCAAAGGTAGTAGTCTGGAAAACTGTACTATCTTCTACTAAATCACTGCTGAATGATATTTATGCTGTGATGTTTGTTTTACCTGCCTTTATCTTGATCCTTGATTTTTCTTGTTTCTGCTCCTGTGATTCTCTCCCCCGTCTTGCTGGTAGGGGAGCGAGCGAGAGTCTGGGTTGGACTCAGTTGCCAGGTGGGGTCAGCCCACCACATGGTGTCGGTCTTTCCTCCTCTTTCCTTCTCTGGAAATGTGCTGTTCTTCACAGAACCTACCCATTCACTGCTCATTTCCACTGTCTTTACCGCTCTTACCTGTAAGTCACCACTGCACCTTTCCATTACATCACAAAGTGACTTCTGTTCTTTGAAAAAAGAGAGGTTAAATTAACTAAATTTGTGACTAATTCTCCCTTGCTGAGATTTATTCTCTTATGACCAGGATTATAAGGTCATCATTGCAAAGGGTGGAGATGGCACCATTTCCGTTATTTGTGTCTTTGTATAACATATATAACTTTCCATGTTTTTTTTTTACTCTCTTTATTCTATTCATTGTATTATGCAGTATATGAGCAGTAAAGGTAATTGTTTATACTATGACACATTTGATACTCTGTGGTATGGAGTGAGAGGATATAACCTTGTGATGGTGTTTCAGTTTAACGCACTTTGGAGATCAGTGCCTGCAATGAAAAGGGGTTTGGCCAGGTCTTCTTTGCAAAGACCTATTTTTTTTCTTTTTTTTTGTAACCGAGTTTGTGCTTTTATATCCCTATGTTGATACAGGACTTTCTGTGTAAAACTAGAATGGATTTAAAAATTCCATATTGAGGACCTGCTAATAATTCATGTTTGAAAATAGAAGTTGAGGTAGAATCTTAGTTTAGGAAAGATCCCAAAGTGCATTACATAATGGATAATTTCAAAATTACATTGTTCTTACTAGCAAAAGACATAAATTAACAACAACAACAAAAAGGATGGACAGAGAAAACTTTGTATTTTCTAACTTATTTAGTTATTCTTAGTTCTTATTGTTGCATTGCATGGAACAGCAAGTGCTACACACTGAAGATGGAGACTGTCATACATCACAAAATATCTGACCATATGTCATGCAAGTTGTAAACTTATTCATGGCAAGGCCTGTTTGTGTCCCTTTCACAATAAAAAATTATTTATTACATGAAAGCAATATGAAAATGATGTCAAAAAGAGACTGAAAAAAAAAATATGTGGAATTGTTTGTGAGTTGGGATTTCATTTGAAAATGTTTATTTAGAACAATAATGTCCTAATGACATTTTTTGGGAACAAAAATCTTCAATGCTTGAAAGAGCAGCCTTAAAAATAAGATGAGTGGATTATGAAGGGAGAGGCAGAGAGCATAGGTTCATGGATTTTTTTCTGTATCTTAAGGGGGTGAAAAAAGACTGCCACCATAAGGTCTGTTTCTTTAACTTTCAAGGAAAAATGTCAAGCTCAACTTAGATAGTAAGCATAAATGCTAAGCGTTAACTCATTTGGTTCTGACTGTAGTATTCCTAAGTAGGCAAATATATTGGGATTTGCTGTAGAACAACAGTTGGTATGTACCATAAACAAGAGAATAAGGGTAAGCCTGTAGTGATTCATGACGGTCTCTTAGAAGAGGAGCTTTGGAAGAGTATTTGTAAGAGGTGGAGATAATTCACAGAGATAACACTGGGAAGATAACAATAGTGTTTTATTCACATGCTACACTCACATTTCATATTTCTGATGCTACAAGGTTATAAACTAGGAGCCATGTGGTTTATTTTCTTGGATGCATTATTTGACTTTTATCAATTAATTAAATAAAATAGACATTAAAGTGCTTATTCAAACAGTGCATTCATGAAATTACTGGGCCTCATCCATCATGGTTCTTACTGTGAGTTACAGCTGATACTTCAAGTCAAGTTTTTCTCTTCTACTGCTGTGACCTAAATAGCTTGCTGCAATTTCAGATTGCTTTTTTCAAGGCTATTGTATTTGTATCTCTGTGCCCCTATAGACCACACTTCTATTTCCTCCCTTCCCTACTGATTGACCTTCACATAATGTAGTTCAACAGAGATTAGAATTTGCCTGGGGACTTTATTTTGCTATTACTCAGTTAACAACTCTGTTTTGTTGGGGAGATTAAATCCCTTACCACTGATTTCTTTCTCAGTTAGCTTCTTGTTCTAGATGGTAAGATCCCACTCACCTTGCAGGCTATTGTAGTGACATGTCAGATTCAAATGGCTCCTTGCATTATCATTTACAGGTGTGTCCTTTTTCAAGTTTTGGGTGATGACTGTAATCTAGTACAAACTGCTACTATGCAAATTAAGTGAGTTGACAATGGTGCATATCTTCAATATCACAGGAATTTTATTCATAAACAGGAATCTTTATGCATTATTTTCCTTTTTTTTTTCTTGAGACAGTTAGTTATATGGTAAACTGCTTATCTCAGTCATTCCTCTGTCTCCTTGAGTGTCATGCAGCCGGGTCGGGGTAACCTCCAGTATCAGTACAGGCTGGGGGAAGAAAGGATCGAGAGCAGCCCTGCTGAGAGGGACTTGGAGGTGCTGGTGGATGAAAAGCTGGACATGAGCCAGCAATGTGCGCTGGCGGCCCAGAAGGCCAACCGTACTCTGGGCTGCATCAGGAGAAGCGTGGACAGCAGGTCAGGGGAGGTGATTCTGCCCCTCTACTCTGCTCTGGTGAGACCTCACCTAGAGTACTGCGTCCAGCTCTGGAGCCCTCAGCACAAGAAGGACATGGAACTGTTGGAGCGGGTCCAGAGGAGGGCTACTAAAATGATCCGAGGGCTGGAGCACCTCTCTTATGAGGACAGGCTGAGAGAGTTGGGCTTGTTCAGCCTGGAGAAAAGAAGGCTGTGGGGAGACCTGATTACGGCCTTTCAATACCTAAAGGGGGCCTATAGGAAAGATGGGGAAAATCTTTTTAGTAGGGCCAGCTGTGACAGGACAAGGGGTAATGGTTTTAAACTAAACCAGGGTAGGTTTAGACTGGATGTAAGGAAGAAATTCTTTACAATGAGGGTAGTGAAACACCGGAACAGGTTGCCCAGAGAGGTAGTGGAGGCCCCATCCCCGGAAACCCTCAAGGCCAGGTTGGATGGGGCTCTGAGCAACCTGATCTAGTTAGCGGTGTCCCTGCTCACTGCAGGGGAGTTGGACTAGATGACCTCTAGGGGTCCCTTCCAACCCAAAACATTCTATGATTCTATGTGTTGCTCTAAATTAAGACTGTACCATTTTCACCTGTGGTTTGTAAGACTGCTGCAGTCTTTCTGCATTTCACTATACCGTGATAGTTCTGTCAGTGAGAGCATTATTGTTTTGTCTTGCTCACTGTGACTTGTCGCATTGCCGGTCTTCATTTTCATTTTTATTGTTTGTTCCACTGATTAGGAAATGACTTATCTTTAGGTGAGGGAATGACACTATGTAGATATTGGTTATGATATGTTAAGGACAAAGTCTTAGAAAGAGTATTGAAAAGTGTGTTTGTGACAGTTTCAGAAATTCAAAATACATTCCTTAGTTTATCTAGAAACATATTTTTGTGCTTTTTATAAACAGCCATCCATGATTATCCTGTATTTTTAACAGCAGTTATCTTCATAAAAATAGCTATAATTGAAACCTGTTTTCTCTGCTATGCTAGTACATATATGTATGGCTGTGATGGAATTAACTGTCTTCATAGAAGCATGCAGTCCTCATGGACTTCCTCAGAGCAGTGCTGAATTATCCGCTGCCTTGACTGTCAGAGCTAAAATAGTCATTTGCCCATTGCTTGTTTTTAAATGGTCTGACAATCAGTTAGCATTTACTGTTAAGAAAATATTGTCTTACCTGTTGCTTCTAAAATGTCCTTGATAGATAAAGCAAAATTTTGGTGTCCTAAAAAGCAACAGGGAAAGGAATTGTGGAACTACTGATTCATTTTTTGCTGACAAATAGCCTCATATTTTCATCATTAATTATTATATGTCCAGAATAATAAAATTTGTGTCTTTTATTTTTGTGGTACTATCTCAAAATATTTTTAATGCATAGTAGCGACATGAACATGATAGAGTTATAAGAAATTAAATAAAATCATCTTACCTCCATTAAGACAGGTATATGCAATAATTAATAAATTGGAAAATATTTACCTCCTAAGCCTATGTTCAAGCACTTATAAATAACCTTTTCAAAAGTGTTGGCATGAACTGTCCTAGCTACAAGTACTGTTGTGATTTAACCTGGCAGGCAGCTGAACACTACACAGCCACTTGCTCACTCTCCCACTCCCTCAGCAGGATGAGGGAGAGAATTGGAAAAAAAGTAAAACCCATGGGTTGAGATAAAGAAAGTTTGATAAAAGAAAATAATAACAATAACAACAATAATAATGGTAATAGAATATACAGAATATACAAAACGAGTGATACACAATGCAATTGCTCACCACCCGCTGACCAATGCCCAGCCTGAGCAGCAATCACTCTCCCCCCGACTAACTCCCCCCAAGCATGGCATCATATGGTCTGGAATATCCCTTTGGCCAGTTGGGGTCAGCTGTCCCGGCTGTGCCCCCTCCCAGATTCTTGTGCACCTGGCAGAGCAGGGGAAGCTGAAAACATCCTTGACTGGTGTAAGCACTGCTCAGCAACAACTAAAACATCAGGGCATTATCAACATGCTTTTCGTCCTAAATCCCAAGCACTATGCCAGCTACTAGGAAGAAAATTATCTCTGTCCCAGTCAAAACCAGGACAGTACAAAGTCATTCCTGCTCATTCACCTTATGCCTGGCAATTGATTTTGTGGCATATGTAAAACTGAGGAAAAAGACTTTATGTTCTTTTCTAGTGAGTGATTATTTAGAAAAGTTTCATTATATTGCTGATCAGACACCACTTAACACTAATTGAGATGGACCTTAATCATGCTTGGCTCTGAGTGATTTCTGAACATAGATTATCATGAATATAATATCCACTGAAACATTGCTAGAATGGAAGAACAGAGAAAGGTTCATCATAGTCAAAGTAGTTTCTATATAGTAACAGAGAAGGTTAAAGGAAGCTTCATACTATGTCTGTAAGCAACTGATGAATTATGTTGATGGCAGAAAGGAGGGAGTCTTTATTTTCAGCAACAACTGGTTCTAAAGCAGATATTTTTCATAGTTACAGTAAGAAGATAATACAGAAATATCTAATGTATCTATTTTATTATAGAAAATGGATTTTACATAAAATGAGATGTGAAAAAATAATTTTAAAATATAAAGTTCAAAAAAGGTGAAAATAGAATTTGCGTGATCTAATTCTCAGAATTATTGAAAGCTGTATCTCTGACAGGAGACCAGATGGTAATTGAAACCTAGAATGAGAGAATCTACAGTGTCTTTAGAAACCCCAGAATTGGTCCCATGCAAAGCAACTGAAATTAGTCAGGCAAAGTAATTCAGTCTTACCCTCCCTTGTTCTGCAACTTGTAATGTGATCTGGTTCTAGAATTACAAAGAAGAATCCAGCAGCAGGGACATAGAGCACAAAAGCACAGATGCCACACGTTAAAAGTGCAAAAATTAACATGTGGCAAGCAATAAAGCAGAAAATCCAACCAAGGCTCACTCTGTGCGGTGCCTGTGTGCGAACCCAGTGTTGTTACTTGAGGTAAGTGACTTCATGTCAACCCATGTTGTTCAAAATTAGAAGCATTTTGTGTGGTGTAACTAGCCTTCCTTCCCAGATGCTATGATGATCATTAACAATTAATGTTAGCACAGTTAAAACATGCATAACAATCTTATTAATTGAATTGAATATTCAGTGATGCTCAGAGGTGCTTTTTGCAGTTGCATATAGTGTTGCTCTGGTTGGATTCGTCAGCATCGCTAATACATACACGGTAGGCTCTGTCTGTTTCTTCCTACTGCCTGAGACAATACAATAGAAACCATATAGATTTATGAAACAGATCTTCCATATAAGATCTTTTTTTTTAATTCAGCTGTAATTATTTCATTTTATTTGTCTTTAGTCGGTGTAAATTAAGCTGTGTAAATTCAGCAATTTAACAAAAAGCTCACTTAAGGAGAATTCTTTTGTTCTCTGCCTTCAGTGGGAAATGTCACCTGCTTCCCATGTTTGGGAAGCATTTTTCTTTTCCTCAGATCAGTATTTTTTGACATAACCAAAAAACTGTAATGGTTTCCTTATTGTTGCCATAAATCTGGTTCTTTTAAAATATTTCTGGTTCTTCTGCTATGTTTATGGGGGGGGGGGGTTGTTGTTTGTTTGTTTTTTTTTTATCCCAAATTCTTCTTTATCTTCTTTATCTTTTTACAGTTTATGACCTAAGAATCAACTTTCTGTTGACTCAATTTGTTGCCAAAATGTTGCAGAGATTAGTGACTAGTTACTTTCACTCAGGAAGGTTTCGGGCAGAAAACTGCAACAGACTGATACAGCTGAAGTCTAAGCTGATGCCTAGAGCAGATGAATTCCTTTGGAACAATGAATGCTGGCATCTCTGCTGAAACCTGAAATGCATACAACAAATTACTGCAGTTTTACTAACTAATGATGATGCAGAGTCACATGCCCCAAGGAAGATGGGAAATCTGGCAATGCTTTTGGTGCCAATTTACTGTTTGTTGAAAAAAATCCAGTAGTTGCTGCTTAGTAGGGTGTGTATTTCTTAGCCCCTACATATCCAGCTTAGCACCCCTTACACTCTGTATTTTAAACAAGAACAGAACTCTAGAACTGTACTTTTGAATGTTTAGATCTTTTTCCCCAGGTTGACAACAAGTGACGTATCTAGAGATTTATGTGGCACTACACCTACTGCAGAACAGCAATACCATTCTCTGGTATATTTTTTTTTCCAGATTTTTCAGCTGCAGAAGCAGTATCAGCAGTAAACATTTTTCTTCTACCACAGCATGAGCAGAAATCGTGTGCCACCTGTTGTGTGCATCATCATTTCTTCTCAACACAGAATATTTGTTGTTTTTTTTCAATTGCCTGTCATAACTTTTAACTAGCTGATTAAATTTCCTAGAGCTTTTTTTTTTTTTTTTTTTTTTTTTTTTTTTTCACTTATCCTTGCATATTGCCTTATTGGCTTTTTTTGTTGTAATTTTTAAAATAGATATGTGTGTTTATATACATATTTATGCATACATACAAATATTCTGCATATGCAAGGGAAAATGGACCTTCCATGGCATAACCTGAAGTAAAATATTAGAGGAGAGCACTCCATAAAATGGAGTCCTGCTTGTACTACTGATACATTCAAAGTGAACAGGAAGATGGTGGCAGCAAATGGACAATATTATCTGCAATATTCAGACAACAAACACAACAATTCTGTGACCACAACAGCATGTAAAAGTAAACGAAATAAGATAGATGAAATGTGAGCATGAATGCAGCAGTTCCAATTTTGTTAATTAGTCCGTATTCATGCTTCAGTGATGCTGCAATTATGCTACCTCATCCTTGTGTAGGCCTATTGTGCAAATGCTGTCATTATGCTCCTAGTAGCGTATAAAGCAGAGCATGATATGAGCCACCTACAGAGATGTCATTACAATTGTGTCAATTCAACAGTATGTTTCTTAAAATTTATAATTATGTCTTCACTGAGAAGCGATTTGTGAACTTATTACTAGTCTTTTTGAGGTTAACTTGGTAATTTCTTTTATGTTATATTAAACACCTGCCTCTAAAGTTTAGATAATTGTGTACACCTAGTTATAATGTTTTAAAATAAGAAACAAAGTCTATACCTACTTTTTAATAATTGTATAGGTTTCAGGATTTATTTTTTTTAATTTCCAATAAATTACACTAGATATTTAGAAATACTAGAAGAACAAGGAAATATTATTTAATCTATGGCATTAAGTTTGCCAAATGAAGGGATTCTTCATTACAATATGTTTTTACGGCAGCAAGTCTTATGTCTTTCAGTAGGAAAAGATCACATCCTAAAATTCTGGGAAAAAAACCACCCAAACCACCTTTTCCTAAGAAAAGTTGTATATTTAAAGATTGCATTTCAGATACAGGCGTAGTAAACTCTGAATGAAACATTTGGCTGTGATACTCTCTCATGGGGACTGAATCCAGAACCTCTAGATGAAAATTAGTTTCTTCAGCTTGAATTACAGAAGTAGATATGCCACTTAAAAGGTGGTGGCAGTTTTAGAAATGCTTTATTCACTTACGTGTGCTCTTTTGTTAGCATGTTGTTTATACAAAACAGAAATTACCAGAATTATCACCATAGTCACAGTCTACATCTCCCAGTTTATCAAAGAATATGTTGTATTTCAAATCACTTGTAAATGTCAATGCCCTTCTTGGTGGGAATAGTCAGTATTTCTTTCAGCTAAAAAAGCAGAATTACAGTTTGGGTTTGGTTTTTTTGGGGGGGGATAGCAGATGCAAAGTATTTCAGATGCATCTTTCTGCAGATGTTCACTATCCAGTTTGTATCTACAACACAAATGAGGTCTAGAAAACTTTGAAATTAACCCTTAATTCAACCTTTGTTTTATAAAATTTAAGTAGAATTTCAGTTTTATAACATGTCTGGCTAATTAGTAATTTGAGCAAAGCTATAGCTGAATATTTATTCGGGAGTTCAGAAGCATTTAATGACCCTTGGATACAACACTTTTCATATACTTGCATCTAATTTAAGTCCAGTTGGTTTGAAGAGCAATACTGGGTTTATTCCTTCTTTCAAATTATTCCATTCAAAACATGTTTTGCATGAGATCATTTGTTCTCTTTGAAACACATAAATACCTGCATACAGGTGTTTTGTTTAATAATTTTATTCTAGTAAATTAAAACCCCTCAGGATTATCCATTAAAAGAGAGGGGTCAACCCATTTCAAGAACATTGAATCATAATTAGTTCTTTCCAAGCTGTAAACTGTAAAGCAGATGTACAATCTCTCAGCATCACCTAGATTCAACATTTTATCAAAATGCAAAGATTACTAAATATTGAAAGAAAAGGAAGTTGCCTTGGGAAAGTGAATTCATAGAAATAGCTGCAAGTTTCCAAATGTGTCAACCCTTATCCAGCTTAAAACACTGATGAATCATATTACAAGAAAATCCTCTAATCTCTGCAAACTATATAATAATAACACAAAGATAAGATGTGAGGATGAAAAAAAGAAATTATATGACTAGGAGCATTCAAGAATAAATTAACCTAGAAGGAAAACTGGGGAATCTAAGGTGGTAGTTGTTCTTTCCAGCTGAATTTTTAAAATGTGTCTTGTATTTCATAGAGAACTGCAGCTCAGCAGAAAATAGTTCCTTGGGTGTACCATTGCTTGGGGCTTTTTTGTCTTGGCATTTTTTGTAATGGTTGGAAAAAGACAAACATTTGATACTTTTACACTTAAGTGAAGAATACAAGAGTGGACGAAAGAGAAAAAAAATCTATGAAATGTGACATGAAAACATTCAAAGTATCTCTTTCCTTTTTAAAATTTGAGAAATGTCTGAATCTGATTACATTTTGGTTTTGCTGAAGATATCAGTAAAGGTGAATAGGCAGATAACCACTGTGTATAGATACCCAAATATATTATACTCTAAATATAGATTCTTATAGGCAACTCTTTGTAACATTTGATTTCACCTAGCTATGTACCAATAAGAGTAATTACTTTGCTATGTTGGAATTTTATTAATTGAAAATAAAAATATTTCCTTCTTATGTCCAAAACTTTTTGCAAGCACCAGAAGTATGGAATATACTGTTTAAACACAGTTTCTAGTATTTAAGTAATCAGGGATCAACTATTTTGTGTAATAATGCTACAAAAATGATGAATAACAAGTAGAAAAAATATTCAAATGTATTTAGGGCTTCATTTCTAAAGCATTTTTTATTAATCATCCTTAAAAAGACGTCTACCATCATGCCCAGAAAGACTTGACTGTTATCCAGATAGAAAAGTTTTGACTATCTTGACCCTTAGCACTCTATAACTATTTACAAGGCAGAGAAAGGAATAGTAATCAAAGGTAATCACACAGTCTCATCTAATTTTGCTGGATGTGTTTAGAAAATACTAGTTCTTAGCTCTTTCCTAATGTGGCCTTCCCTAATGTTTGTTTTCACTTGTGTTTGCTGTACCAGAGATCTAGATTTCCCCTCTCCCCCCCCTAGATTTGAGGGGGAGGGAAAAAAAAAAAATAAAGTGCAGGGGGTGGGGTGTTGTGGTTCAACCCTTGCCAGCAACTCAGCACCACGCAGCTGCTCTCTCACTCCCGCCTCACAGTGGGATGGGGGAGAGAATCGAAAGGGTGAAGGTGAGAAAACTCATGGGTTGAGATAAAGACAGTTCAATAGGGAGAGCAAAAGCCACGTGCTCAAGCAAAGCAAAGCAAGGAATAAACTCACTCTTTCCCATGGGCAGGCAGGTGCTCAGCCATCTCCAGGAAAGCAGGGCTCCGTCACGTGTAACAGTGACTTGGGAAAACAAATGCCATCACTCTGAATGTCCCCTCTTCCCTCTTCTTGATCCAGCTTATATACTGAGCATGACATCATATGGTCTGGAATAGCCCTTTGGCCAGTTGGGGTCAGCTGTCCTGGCTGTGCCCCTTCCCAGCTTCTTGTGCACCTGGCAGAGCTGAGAGCTGAGAAGTCCTTGACTGGTCTAAGCACTACCCAGCAACAAATAAAATATCAGGGTGTTATCAACATTCTTCTAGTACTAAATCCAAAACATAAAATGCCAGCTACTCAGAAGAAAATAAACTCTGTCCCAGCCAAAACCAGGACAGGGGGGCAGGCAAACTATTCTCACTTCTGTGTGAGAGTTTTTGATCCACATATATAGAGTCTAGAAGAATAGGTATATAGAGTCTAGAAGAATAGGTATATAGAGTCTAGAAGAATAGGAGCAGACTAACATGAGGTTTCAGCATGTACCAGTCACAGAAGCATTGTTTCTAGAACAAAAGCACCCTTCTGTGCCTTTAAAGGCAACCATGGGTAGAATAGGTGTATATGCATATTTGATTAAGTCTAAGAATATATCTGTATATTTATGTGTATCTTAAACTATGCTGCTAGGTATTAATGGATCTATCCAGCAAGATGTCTCTGGGCTGGTTTACTGTTGTGCAAGACCTCTTACCTGTTCCCTCAGATTCTCTGAAGAAACTCTATTGTCAGTAATTCTTTACATTTGGGATCTGGATTCTTTCAGTGCTGTGTGTATTCATAGAGCTAAAAAGCACAGCATACACATGATTATTTACTACTGATTTTGGGGGAAAAAAAAGTTTTATTTTCTCATCCCCTCCATAATGAAGTATGTGAACACGTTTTTTTCTGTTAAAACCAAAGTACTAAAATGCGTTGTTTACTTGAATGTCGCTCTTTCTTCATTTCATGAAGAAAGAAGGCAATGAGCCACTTGGGGAAAAATATCTAGAGATGTAAACTGCCAGAAAATATCTTTAAATCAATTGTAAATGTCTTTCTAAAGAAGAAATTCTAGCACCTCCAGATATGTGTGCTTGATATACAAATTAAATTATTAAAATCTGTTAATTGTTCCAGATACAGGTATGTTTCTACTGACTCATGCCAATATATATAGTTTAGAATTTCAAAGGTAAAAATTAAATACTAATCATGAAGAGCAAATATTACATAGAGACCAATACTGTAATTTTAGTTCTATCCTAAAAAGTAGCCATCACAAATTTCAGTGCTGGTTCCAGACAAAGAGATTATAGATCAAAACTTCTTCTATAATGACTGGAAAAACTCACATATTACTACTGCCCATCCCAAACTAGCTTTAACTGGTACACTAAGGTTAGTTAAAGAGCCTCTGTTACTGCCCACTGCTATAGTGAAACAAAGTACAGGACGCATCATTTTTGCTTTGCCAAATAGTTTTGTAGCCAAGACAGTAGAAAAAAACCTCAGGAAAACCCCACTCTCTTGAAAGGTTGATAAATTCTGCTTTTTCAGTATTGTTCAATTCATTATGGATCAATATTGACCTACATTTAAGTTCTCAACTCCATCACAGTGTGCAGAAATAGTTTCTTCTGACTTTGCTGATATAAATGTTCTCTCCTACTACTGGCAAGTACCTTCATTCAAGAAATTATGACTAGACAGATATTTTGAAGTAATGCCAATCAGCTAATTGGACATAACTTGCTGCAGCATAAAACACTGACTCCTTGCTTTTCAACCTGTCAGCTACACTTCATACCACCCACAGAAATCCATCCAGAGGCTGGACTAGCCCTCTTGGTTCTAGCTGTAGGAAAAATGCCAGGTCAGAATACAGTAGTGAGTACAAAGATGAAGAGGTGAGCAGTTCCTCAAGGGGGCACATGCGGAGTCACAGTTTATGAAGCTGGGGGATGAGGCCCAAGGGATCCTCTCGGGAAATTGACGTAGCTGGGGCAAATGAGCAGCTACAATGGGGATCTTCATCCTCAGGATATCACCAGGTGGCTGGAGGTAGAGAAGCTGAGGTGGGAGGCATGGCTTTACCCGAACATCTGTGTTCCCTGACACACAGCTGGGACTGTAATCATGCTAATACTTTTATACTACCAGCAACTGAGCACACTCATTTAGGAGCTTGAGTTCATTTCCAAAGGTGAAAGTGTACAATGAATATGAAGGAATTAGCCCAAGAACAGAAAGAAATTTCAACCTGGTTCTCTTTCTTGAAGGTGAAGACATTAAAAATATCCATCAAGAAATGTTAATGATTTTGTCAAATAAAAATAATGTTTTATATTTTCAAAGCACAAGGGAATTTTATATGCCATTAAGGAATTGTACAGACAAATAGCTCATAATCACCATTAATTATTAAATAGTCCAGTAGAATCAAGAATGAAAATGGGATTTCTAATAAAATAAATGATAGGCAGTTGAAGGATGTTTTGGTGCTCAAAGTATTGATTATTTGTTAAAAGATGTTTTATTAATGTTAATGCTAACCAAACAGTTATGCAAAACCCTAGAAACGCAGAGGAAATGACAATCAACATTGATAACGCAAAGAAAAAATCATTGTTTTTCTGCTATTACAGATTTCCTACCTTGAGACAACGTTGGTTAAAGAGATACAAAAAATGTAAGTATTTTAATGAAAATAGATTCTGGAAAAAACAAAACAAAACAAAACACATTCTAGGTGTCTTTGACATAAAGTTAAAAATACAAAGAAGAAACTATTCAAAATATTCAGCTTAAGCATGGTAGTTACATGTAAGCTCTTTCTTCAACAGGACATCTTCTTAAAATGTATCTTTACTAAACGACAACTGTGAAAAAATAACCCTTCATTTTGTCAAGTCAGAGAAAAAGGACAAGCATTTGAGACATTCTAAAACATGCTTTTAGAATGATTTTATAAATCTGGTTTTATGATCTTGAGATAACATCTAGAGTATGTGTTTATGTACAGCAGTCTGTACACTGTTTCTGAGGCAACAAAGGATGTGATTCAGTTGCAACAGAACAGATCTAAATACAGCTTCTAGTGTTGAGTTCTCTCACTATACACATTTTTAATATATATTTGAAACCTGCTCTTCATTCAATCAAAGTTGGAAGCTTTCTTAGTTTCTTTCTTACTCTAGCTTCATCTAGAAAGAGGCAATCCTGGCTTTGAATTAATTTAACAGATATTTACCACTTTCTTCCAGTTTGTCCTTTGATATATTAGTTCTATGCAGCTGATAAAGCCCCAGATTTGTCTTCAGCAAAACAATATTAAGAATAAACACTAAACAGTAATTTTATGTAACATTCAAATATTTGCCATACAAACCCCAAAACCATTAAATTCTCCCATTTTAATGTTTATCACCACTTATCAACTTCAGCCTGAATTCTCTTTTGACTGCAAAAACTTCATTGACATTAATTAAGTGAAAAATGGTAGGAAGCAAGATATTTCATAGAGTTTAATTTGATTTCCTATAAGTTAATTAAGGTTATTGATTAAATCTCAGTCTTGAGCAAAATTCGTATCAATAGGCTTGAGTACATGTCCTGGTTTCAGCTGGGATAGAGTTAATTTTTCTTCACAGAAGCTAGCATAGTGCTGTGCTTTGGATTTAGTACTAGAAGAATGTTGAATAACACGCTGATGTTTTTAGTTGTTGCCAAGTAGTGCTCAGACTGTTCAAGGACTTTTTGAGCTTCTCCTGCTCGGCCAGGTGCATAACAAGCTGGGAGTACAGCACAGCTAGGACCCAAACTGTCCAAAGAGCTATTCCATACCATATAACGTCATGCTCGGGGGGGGTTAGTCGATCGGTCGGTTGGTCGCGGGCAGAGTGGTCGCAGCTCGGGCTGTGTGATCGCGGCTCGGGGGGAGTGATCGCGACTCGGGACAGGCTGGGCATCGGTCAGTGGGTGGTGAGCAATTGCATTGTGCTTCACTTGTTTTATATATTCTGTATATTTTCTTACCATTATTATTATTATTATTGTTATTCTTCTCTCTTATTAAACTGTCTCTATCTCAACCCACGGGTCTTACTTTTTTTTCCTTTTCTCCAATTCTCTCCCCCATCCCACTGAGGGAGGGGGGGGAGTGAGCGAGCGTGGTGCTTAGTTGCCAGCCGGGTTAAACCATGACAGTACATTCATGTGAAAGTGTATTCTTTGCAAGTAAGAGATGGGGAACTGAGCACTGTTACTGTAAGGCCTGAAGGATTCATATTAATTAACTTTCTGAAGGGTGTATCTCTATAAAAAAATGGTAAAATATATTTGATAAATATAATAATACTAAAGTCTTAAGGTAAAAAAAAAATTGTTGTTCATAAATCACATTAGAAGGATTTAGAATTCTGAGGAAGGAAGGAGAACAAGGAAGTTAAATATACTGCCCTAATAGCTCCAGGTGGTTCACACCATGTAAATTCTTTCTAAAGTCTAATGAAGGAAACTTTGCCCTTAATTCTTCACATAATCATGATGTTATTTTGTCATGTACTAGTAATATGTACGGTGCAGTATTACATAGTTACTATCTAATTACATAAATCAATATTCTCCAGGGTTAAATTTATTCTTCTGCATTTGTTAAATAAAACCTATTCTGTCTAAACTAAATGCATTTGAAAATATTTTTATTCCTGCTTTAAACTTATCATCTTCTTGTAAGAAATAGTTTATCACTTCTTTTTCAAATGTTAGAGTATATTCCTCAACCTTCCACTCACCTACAAATGTTTTTCTTCTTTTGGACTCTTTCCTATCATTTTGCAAAAATCTGAAATAATTTGTCTTAGATTGTGACGTGGTTTGATAAACACTAACTTGATATATGACACTTAACATCATTAGTCTATATTGCAATTGTTTTTTCTAAATTTCATCATGGTCTACTTCATAAATCAGCTCCACTGAAAGCAATTTGTTGTCCTGAAAAACAACCTCCCATTGACCTATATTTTCTCACATTAACCGTGCATTCATCTAATGCATGTCAAAACTGCTCCCCATGTGTTTTGCAAATGATTTGCAATAGTTAAAATGTAAAATTGTAATCCTAGTTAAATACTCCTTGAATGACAATAGAGATGTCTCCAAAGGGAATTTTTTTTTTTTTAATCTTCCACTACTAGCAATGGAAATCCATGCTAATTCTTTAATTAAGAGTAATTGTCATGTGAAGGAACCTTTAAACTACAGAAAATAACTTGTAGAACTTGATAGTGTAGGCATATTACCTGTACAATATACGTAAAACCAAAAATTCTTCCACCGTCTAGTGTAGGAAAGCTGCTACATAATTGTATATTTATAAAATTCAAGAGAAATAAAGTACCTTGAATGTACCTGTAATTTGATGTGTTTTCCAAAATTATATCTCTTTCTTGCTCTGTGACGTTTTCTTTGCTGTATATTATATTTTTCTAAATAGATATCTCTACCATAAGGTATAGGCAGAAAAATCCAAACTTTCTTTGAATTTTGTAAGGGGACATATACATATAATATATATAAAATATGATACAGAACATAAAAGAATCATACATAAGAATAATTTACAACTATATATATATATACACACACAGAGAATTATATATGCTTTTTTGTGGGTTACTTCAAATATGTAACACAAATGTATATATCAGGCAATATCAGAGCCATGAGGGTACCAGCAGTCCTGTGTTACCTTAAATAGCCTAATCTGGGACCACCTTCAATCTCCTCCTCCCAATAACACAGGAGCCCTGTTTCAGCTTCGGCCTCGTAGACCTGTCTTTCCAGCTGGACCTACTGTGTCACTTTGCATGTGTGGTGATCACCATGTGGCTGTGGGGGGGATCCTGCTTTCTGTCACTAACCTGTGCTTGGGTACTGGTGGTGCAAGCATGGACCATGCCAGTAGTGCTGCCACCCTCATCTGGCTCACTGCACTTCACTCTTGCCGTGTTTCTTCAATTAATGCATTCATCGTATTGCATTGGGTATATAGTGATATTTGTCCTGCACAGTATTTCAATGCATGAGATACAGCTGGTTATGTTCTGAGCCATGCTGAACAGGATTTAGGTGTGGATTTTAACGTCTCTGTTTTCATGTTGATTTTTCCACTGTGATCATTGGATTTTCTATTATTTCGTCTCGTGTAAGAGTTTGAACTGAATTTCTGGTTAAATAAATGAAAAGACAAAATAAGAAAATGGTCCCTAACAGAAAAGTCTCCTCAACTTATGACAAGACTGTTCTGAATTGGAAGTTCAGATTTTGACTATTTAAAGAACTTGTGTTTCAGAAAGGTTGTCACTTAGCCTATCAGACTTCTTTTGGGACTTTACACTTTTTAAGGCCTATTTCTCTGCATATCTGTAGTTACGATAATGAACTTATTTCACATTTGATTCTTTTTCATGCTGGTTACCAGCCATCTCTGATGTTGTGGTGTAGATGTCTGAAAAAAAATGTACAAGTGCTTAAAAAGTGTGATAGATGTGCAAACACCAAGGAAGCAAAAAAAAAGGTAGCATAAAGATTGAGAGATGTTATAGATGCTTCTATGTCTTTTGATATGATCCTGTTTTCCTAAACTAATTTTTGAATGATATAGGACAAAGATCAGGTATCAGATATTAAAAGTCAAAAAACCTAATCAATTATGGTTGTATCATTTAATTAAATATATATTGATAAAAGATATTTCTTTAACAAAAACAAGCTTGATTTTGAATTATATGATGTCCTGCACTTTTCCCAAAATAAATAAAATAAAATGTAAACCATGGATTTAAGAATGAAATCACCATTTCAGATCTTCAGCATGGTTTCATGAAATAACATTTTGTGATTGTTCTGTGTGTGTTTGTCTCTCCAAATGTGTTTTAACCTTCTCAGCCACTTTCTGCCAAGTAAGGCAGAAAAGAATAGATCTGAAATATGTCAAATTTCTTCAGATGTGATAAAATGGGATGTAGTTGAGAGACTTTGGGTAGTGTCTCTGATATAAGAAAGAGCTACATATAAACTCATACCTCTGGAACCATTAAAGAAACCTGGAGCATTCAGCTTCAGGAGACAAATCTATACCTTCAGGTGCATATGGAGAACTTTTCCAAGCCAATTTTTGAAAACATAATTCACTAGACTGCTGCTTGATTTACTCCATGCAGCAAACTATTTCAAGCTCCTGTAGACTAGCAAATATATTTTCTCCATTGCTCTTGGCATACTGTGGCAGGTCTCAGGGGGTGGCTGCATTGTCCTTGGCCTGATCAGGGCTGATCAAGTTTTAAAAGGTGCCTCATGTCCAAGTACCCATTGCCCAGCCTGTCTGAGCTTCAACTCAGTGAGTGCTGCTGAGGGAAGGGACTGTCAGCCCCAGGCAGTGCCTGCCAGACAAATGGCCCCAGGGCACACTGGGAGGCTCTGAGGCAACTTTCACTCCTTCATTGGCACCAAGGGGAAGGAAGCAGGTGGGGATGGAAAAGTGTATAAAGAGAAATCCAAGTGACCGAGAAGGAAGGGACACACACCATGAATTCGTACTGTTCCTGGTGAAGACCTCAAGATGTTGGTGAGTTACTGTGAGAGCTCCCACCTCTCTCCTTGAGGAATACTGGCCCTGTCAACCTTGGGACCTAGAGGGACTTCAGAAGGTTGAACACACCACCAGAGAAAATTGGTAGAGATTAGAATGTTTCTGTGTGACCATTTTAAGGAATTTATTAATGAGTCTCTTCTGTAGAATTTGCACAAGTAACTACTACAACTGGGCTAATAATCATTGCGTTCTGATTAGATTGGTAAAACCTTATGTAGATTCTTATCTACATGTATGTATACATATAAAGATATATATATATATGGTTTGTTTCCTTCTTGCCCATAACAATATATTGAGTACAATACTTCCATTAATTGAAGGTCATAGAAGCACTTCTGGTCTTAAACAAAACAATAGCATTACTTCCTTTGATTCATCCCAGTGAACTAGCAAGAACTGTTTGTATAGAACCATAGACCTGTACAGGTTTCCAAACAGGTTGGAAAGGACCTCTGGAAGTAATATACTCCAACTGTGCTTGAAGCAGGTTGCTCAGGTACTTATCCAGTCATCCTGACTATCTCCAAGGATGGAGATTTCGAAGCCTCTCTGGACAACCTGTGCTACTGTATTACTCCCTTTCAGAGTGAAAAATTTTGTATAATCTTTAATCAAGAGCAATAATTTTTAGTGAAAAACTATTGTTTAAAATTTATATTTTCCTCTCTTCCCCCCTCCCCCTTTAAACTGTTTGAGGATTTGGAGAGAAAGCAAGGGGATGCAAAGGAGAATGAAAGAAAGTAGAACGTCAAGAGAGTAATAGTGTACTCTGAGCCTTTCCTCTGGCTATACTCTTGCTAGTATATCTCAATATGCAGCTGGCCTTCTTCCTTATAGAAGCACACCATGGGCTTATGTTCAAGCTGTTGTCCACTAAGACAAGGTCTATTTTTTTTCACAGAAGCTTTCTATTGAGTTGGTCTCTAGCCAGATGCCAGACTTGCATTTGCATTTGGTGAACATCGTAAGTTCTCTGTTAGCCTAAATCTCCATTGAACGCCATTGAACCGTGCCCTCCCTCCACATTGATATTGTCTGTAGACTTTCAAGAACTGCACTTTGTCTTTATAGAAGACATTAAATAGTACTGGCTGCAGCAGTATTAATTGTTGACAGACACCACTAGTAGCCAACTGGACTTTATAACGCCATCAAAACCCTTTGAACATGTGGTGCAGCCAATTTTCCATCCAACTTGTAGTCTACTGCAACAGTTCACACTTCACCAATTTCTCTATAAGGATGCTACAGTATACCACAACAAAAGTCTTGCTAATGTCAAGGTAAACAATTTCCTCTGATCTCCCCTGATCCATAGAGCCAGTCATCTCATTGTAGAAGGCTGTCAGGTGGGCGAGGCACAGTTTGTCCTTGGTAAATCCATGCTGTCTGTTCCCAGTCCCCTTCTGGTGGCTTGAAAAGGCTTCTTAGGATTTTAACCATAACCTTCCCAGGGAATGACGTGAGACTGACCAGTCTATAGTTCTCCAAATCCTCTTCTTGCCCCTTGAAGATGGGTTTCATTTTTACCTTTTTCCAGACATCAGGGAACTCCCCAAATTTCCATGATCTTTCAAAGATGATAAAGAGAAATGCCTTATAATAACATTGCCCAGCTCCCCCACCACTCTCAAATGCATCCCATCTGGTCTCAGGCTTGTGTATGTCCAATTTGCTTAAGTGTTCCCTACCTCTATCCTCTTTCACAGTAGGTAATGTTCACTTTCATGACTTTGCTTCTAGGTTCAAGACTGATAATCTTGAGGTCAAACCTTTCCAGGAAAATGTTACTCAGATTACAAAAAACCCTTAGCTGTCTCTTAAGTAGACCAGAGAAGTCATAAGTAACAGTGGATCTCTCTGATATATCTTTTCTGTGTTCCATTTAAAACTACAAAATAATTGTTTGAGTGAACAGTATCACATTATATGCGCAACTACATTGTGGTGAAAATGCATAACAAAGCAATTAGAGCAATTTTGCACTGTATCAGGTATGTAAGCTGTCAAAATATTTTAAATGTTTGATATTAAACAAATACAGATATTCTGTAATTGTTATTAAATAATATTAACAATATTTTTTCTGCACTGGACATCAGAGAGAGCATTTTCTTTAAGAACTGCTTCTCCTCCAAACTCTAAAAATGTCTGCTGTGTCTTTATAAATGAGTTATACCTGAGCATTCATGACAGAGGATTTGTGCATGAAAGATCTCAAGTCTTACAGAGAGAGGTCTGAATTCACTCATCCACTCACTTGTTTGGCAAGGTTGTTTCAGAATTGTTGTGAAAATGCAAATTCTAATTGACCTATGATCAGATGTTTTTCTTTGTGAGTCACAGTTATTTTGCCAATGGAAAAATTGAAATGCATTGATTAATTTTTTTTTTAAAGAACTGATTTTTTTCCTGCTTTCTTGTTAAAAATAGTGTAATTCAACTAAAATGATTCAAACTTACTCTCATTTGCATTAACTTACAGCTAGGATATTAGGTGAATTCTGTAGCACATTATAGAGACTCCACTGAATATTCCCTTCCATGAGGAGACATCCTTATAAACAAAGTGTTCTCAGTGAGATTTTTCTGATTCACTCATTGGCGGATGTATTTTTAGGCAATTTTATTTTATTGTAATAGAAAACAACTGGGAAAACATGGTTGAAAATATTTCAGACTAAATATTGAATAGCAGTTAGTAAAATTTGTGGGAGAATAATTAAATAACGGAGTATTATTGACCAAAAATCTTGATGGATCTCTATTCACAGAGAATGTATTTTTTATTTTGAAGATCAGTAATGAGCTGAATAGTATCAAAAGAGGATACTCATTACACTTGAGACCTTCTCCACAGTACTACACACTATGTTGCACAAGTTAGAATGACTTAAAAAAGATAACTTTTTAAACTGTAATTTTGATGCAGTCATTACAAAGATTTCTTTACACATGCATAGTTTTTAGCCTCACAGTAATGACTAACTGAAAAATAAACATTGAAAGTTCAATTGATTGATTGTTTTCCTTCTTGCCCATTTAGATACAGTAGTGAATAAATAACTGTAGTGCTTATTAGCATTCTTTCTTCCTTTTATCAGAAAAAAAGTTGATGTTTTGAAAGCAATCTAGCAAGAATATATTTTTGTTTATTTCTTTTTTTTTTTTCATTGTTTACTTCTCTTGACAATGAATCTGATTTACGTTATGATTGTTGGTTTGTATGAAAGATATCCTTATTATAATAATACTTACTTATCTAGTACTTTCCATCTGAAGATCTCAAGTGGTTTACAAAGGAGATGAATATCATTATCCCTATTTTACATAGAGACATATTTCTGTAACAACTATTTAGCTCTAGAAAATTGCATAAAGGATGTTTTTAGATTGCTTATTAGAAGGTTGACAAAGAGAAAGAAGAGCAGAATAATGAATAACAAATATATTCTGTTACTGCCAGACTGAAAAGGAATTTGTTTTACTAAGACTTGGGAAGCCTCCCAGGACTAATAGAGACCTGAGGAATTGGAAGTTAAAAGGTTTCTAATTTACACATTGAAACATCAACTCAGAGCATTCCGTAAGGAAACAAACAAAATGACTGAAACCAGCCAAATATATGGACATGGGCAAATTTACCTAGATGGACTTGTTACCCCAAAACAAAACCAACAGGAAAAGTTTTTAAATTGACCTCTGTGAATTTAGCCCAGAATAAATCTAATGCAAATACATATGATCATAGCACGCAAATAAACCATGGTGAAGAATAATCCAGTCTCTCAACTTTTCTCCCTCTCCCAGACCAGTTTGCTGAGTGGAATGAAAGCTGCTGGGAGTATTTCTCTTAGCTTGTAAGATAAAGCAATGATTAAAAACTATGGATCTTGTCATTTAACTCTCATTAAATACTAACAAGATTCTAATTGGCTTAAAGCACAGGTCTATAGGAAAATGAGAACAGTCTGACAAAGGGCTGAATTTTGCTGCGAGTCAGCACTCCTACAGCCTCTCATGACCATATCTAATTTACTTATGAGAACTGGATCAGGAAATGTTTTTCCTGCTACACGTCTCTTCAGACTGCTGCAACAATAGAGGGAATTTCATATGAGGAAAACATAGCCTGGTATAAGTTTTGAGAGCCAGTTCCTCAGGTTTTGACTGCTTGGACAGTCTAAGATGGTCTTTATTGCTAACAAAGTGAAATGTATCAGTAGAATAACCCTGCAGTGCATGAGTCCAAAGGGAGTCAAAAAGGCAATGGTGTTGGCTTGAGGCATACGAGTGCTGAAGAAAAAGGTTTTGCTTCTACAAGTAGAATCTCTGCTTAAAACCAGGAAAAACTAAGCAGAGGTATAAAGTCACAGTGCATGATTAGCCTCCAAGCTGACAGGATGCACTATAACTAGTGAATGGAAATCACACTATATAAGTTAATTAGTTGTTACTAATCTTCTGCAGTTACATTTGCGCCTTTCTGTATTGGCTTCTCAGCACCTTAGAAACTCAGCTCTGTGTGTGACAGAACTGAGACACTACATGTTTAGAAACTAAATTCAAACTAAATTCTTGGGTCTGCTTGCTGTGAGGAATTAAAGTTTCTAGTTGCATTGTTACAGAGATATTTCTGTTTAAAAATAATTTCAGGGAAATAATACATGTTCTTTATCTCTCCTTGAAAGCTTTTGAGTGCTCAAGAGAGAGGAGAAAATTAATTCTGAACAAAGTAAAAAATGGACTTGTCTGCTGTATAACTAAGCTTCTTTACTTATCAGCCTGCATTTCTGTGCTTCTCTGTACTTCATGTTCAAGACAAAAATAAAATCTGCTTCCAGGTGTGCCAAATACCAGTCTAATAGTTTCAACTCCATTAAATTTCTCACCACAAAGAAATTCATACTAAATTCTATGAGGTGAAAGATACTCTTTCCTTAGAGCAGAAATTTTAGCCTTAGGTCTTTACAGTTTTGTCTTGGAGCTGGGCTCTCTTTCCAGGTGTTTATTAACAAATTGCATATATATACGTTTGAAAGAAAAACATAAAATCACACTTTGATAAAATCCATAGCTTTCTCATGCTGAAAAACTGAAAAATATCACAGAAATATTTATAAAACAAGTGAAGTAAACAACAACATCTTCTGAAATTATGCTTAGGAATTTCTTAAGATTATGACAAGAACTTTTAAGGACTAATCTCTAAAGCCACATAACACTTAGATGTAAAAAAAAAAAGTGGTCAAGAAATTTACTAGTTTAAATTAGTGAAATGTTGTACATAACATAATTTTATGGCATTATATGGTTTTTCTCAATGACTCTTTTTTCGTTTCTTTTTAAATTTCAAGGGTATTTTTAAGAACAATCAATTACAAATTGAGTTCTGAGAGTTCACAAACATTTGTCCTGTTCTGATATCAAAAATCCTGCTCTCATAAACTGTTTAAACTCTGGGACAAATGTTTTATAGGAAAAATGCTAGTGTGAAACTTTTCATTTTCTATTTTTAGCTACAAATTAATTTGTAGCAAGCTGATTGCTGACTTTCATTTTCAATGAAAGTGTGTAAGATTCTTATAAGCAGAAAAGCAAAATTCTGAAAAGGAAAATGAAGCATAAGAACATAATCACAAATGAGTACATGCATCAGGAACTGCCTTAGAAAATTATGTTCCACCACAGTGGGAAAATGTTGGACAATCTAAACCCCAAATATTTACTTTCCTATTTGTAATAACCTAGAGAGGAGATACAATGTGTCAGAAAAAGTTTTGTAGATGTGTTTATTTTCTTCCATAGCATTTAAAAAGAATTATCATGAGAAAAATATTCTTCCTTATGTGCTACTCAGAGCCTTATTTTGCCCTTCTGATTCATGCAGCACAATAATGTATCCAGTACTCCCAATTAAATTTGGGGGATTTTGTAGAGCAAGTTCATTGCAGATTCTGTCCTGGTTTTAGTGACTTTCTGTTCTTGTTAACTATTTATAATATTGATCAAGAAAAAAAGGAACAGTGAAAAATAGCAATTGACTAAGACTGCAAATTCTTTCAGAAAGAGGCTATCTTAAATCACATTTCATTGAAGCCAGGTTAAGATAAAATGTGAATTCATTCATCGTATCTGAAGCAGTCAACACAATTACAAATTGAGTTATATGGTTGAAGAAATCGAAGAAATCATGTCACCTTGTAGAATAAGATTACATCAGGAAAGTCTCTTTCCCTCATACAGCCATGTTGTTATTTCCGTCTAGATGATCCTATAGGTTTCAGACATTTCTCATGCTATCTCTGCTCTTCCAGGATCACATTAGCCAAGTTCCTCTTGTGGGATGGGGGGAGAGAATACGCTGGTGTAACCTTAAAGCCAGAATTCACTCTGTTCTTCCTCTGTGTTAGGGACTCTCATGTTAGGCTCTTCATTAACATTAAAGTTGTTCTGTACATATGCAAACTTCTCTTTGTATATACTAGAAATCATCTCTTGCATTTAACTTGTTTGTAAACAATTCCTTGCCTAATGTAATGTAAAACTCTCCTCCCTTCCTTTGTCGGCTACCTGACATTCTGAGGAATGAACCTTTCACTGTCCTCACACTGTGTCAGTCTTTATATTAAAAGCATGTGAAATAAATAACTAAACAGGTTTATTGTGTGTGTCTCATTATGGGCTCTTAAGTGAGACTAGACATGAAAATAATCACTTTGGGGTGAAAGTGATTTATGTCACTGAGGTTTCTTTCAGATTGCCCTCCAAACTAATTAGCGTTGAGTAGATATTTTTCTCCAATTAAATTTCTGGATCAAAAAGAACATGGGACATTTGGAAGCTATGCTGAACACAAACAATGCGGCTAATCAGAAAAAAAGAGTAATTGGTTTGTAAAAATGTATAAAAGGTGCAGGGAGAGCACAGCATGAATTTAATTGCAGGCCAGAACTTAAACATATGAAACAATCATTATTCTGATCAAACATAGTAAGTGTTCAGTATATTGGCATGACCCATAATACCTGGGCACATAGGTAGCCCATACTGTACGGGGTAACAGATTTGCTTGATCCATTTAGGAGCTGCCTCACAGGAAAAGAGCTCTTTGGAGCTGAGTCTCTCTACCCCTTTCTATGAAGTTCGATTTTCTCCACGTTACTGTTTGTGCCTTTTACCTCAGAGGAATACCTATGCACCACCTTCGTTTGAATTTCCGAACTACAGCTTGATCCACCCACAGTGAAGACCCTAACTGACTCTGGACAAATTTGTCTTCAGGAAAGGTTCTTTTACCTTCATTTTCAGGAAATGAGCTGTGCCATGCAATGACTGCCTTTTTTTCCGGTGTCTTGCATGCCAGCTCATTCAGCCTTCTTCAAAGTCTGCAACTATCCTACAAAATTAAACAGGACCTGAACCTAGGCTTGTGTGCTGGCACACAGATAAGTACACTGTTTAACACTAACATGTTACCAGATTTTGGCTTGATGCCATTCAGTATTCTCCCCAAAACCGAATAGGTTTATAAGCCCTCTTTACTGACCACTTTATGCATTCATCTTACTCCTGAGTTTACAACAAGGGCAGGGGTAACACTGACCATGGCTGGGAAGGGGTATTCCTTTTATGTTCTGTTGTAGCACCAGTGGGATTTTCCATCAGGTCAAGAGGTTTGAATATATCAACTATTGCTATCTTTCTCAATACAGAGGATGTAAAATTGAACTGTGAAATAGAAGTCTAATAGAGATTTAAAAGGCAAAATCCTTGCAGATTTCCCCCTTTATACATTTCTATTTCTCAAACTGTCTTTTCCGTGTCTCTAAAACTCTGTGTTGCTAGGGGCAATGGAAAGTAAAATCAATATGTTCAAGCTTTTAGAGTAGAGTTGCTAAAATGTTGTCTATATTTTAAAGAAAACTGCATTTTAAGCATATTTCAACTTGTCATATGCTGGTCCCTGAATTGCTGTAATTGTCTAAAGTAGCTTATGATTTATTGAATCTCATACTGACGGAAACTATCTTTCCACATATACGCACACTCATATATACCATATTATAAATGTGCATTTTGTAAAATAAAATGATAAATTTAGATTATTCAACCTGACAACTATCATTGCCTAGTGAAACTGAATGTCATACTAGGAGTTGTATAATAAGCCTATCATATTTTTCTAGATGGAACAAATGGTGTATTTTCAGGTGTATTTGAAAGGCATGTTTTGGGGGGGAAAGAATAACTCAAAAGTAAGTGGGCTACATGAGTGTTAATATAAGAACAAATATGGACACAAGAGACTGGAAACAAAGACAAAATTTACCCTAGTGAAATCATGCTAAGGAAAACATGGAAACATAGCTTCTTCTTAGTTTTAATATTAATCTTATATAGTGTTGAAATTGTAAAAGTTTATTTTTTTATTTCAGCTGGAAACATGAATCCTTTGTTCCAGGGGTAACTCTAAGGCACGTCACCTGGCACAATACATCTACTAGAGTTTGTGTGGAGATTTATGTGGAGAAGAACTGCAGTTCTGTGTCCTGTTTCTCCTAATGATGATACAGATGTGTGCCCTTTAGGAAGGCTGAGAAAACCAACATACAGGAGCAGATTGTGCTGGTTGTGAAACACTCAGAAGTATTTCCATGCCAAGGGAAAGCAAGATAGCCAGTCAAACCATCTTTCAGTGTATGTGATAATTCTGAGACAGAGGGTGATATTCAGTCCCTTTTCAAACACACATCTCAGTTTATGCTGGGGAAGAAGTCTGGTTCATAATCAGCAGAATCAATTTATCTTGGATTAAAATCCAAAGAGAAAGAGAAAGCCAGAAATCAAAATTCCAAAGCACTGATTAGTAACTTCTTTTGCAAAGGAAGTTTGAGCAAATTGGGGTTGTTCAGCCTGGAGAGAAGAAGCTTCTGGGGAGACCTTATCACAGCCATCCAATATGTAAAGGGGGCTTATAAGATGGGGACAGACCTTTCAGTAAGGCCTGTTATGATAGGACAAGGGGTAATGGATTTAAACTAAAAGAGGGTAGATTCAGACTAGATATGAGGAAGAGGTTTTTTACAATGAGGGTGGTGAAACACTGGTACAGGTCATGCAGAGAGGTGGTAGATGCCCCATCCCTGGAAACATTCAAGGCCAGGTTGGACAGGGCTCTGAGCAACTGGATCTAGTTGAAGGTGTTGCACCTCATTGCAGGGTGGTTGGGTTAGATGACCTTTAAAGGTCCCTTCCAACCCAAACCATTCTATGATTCTATGATCTGCACTTATTATGAAGGTCAACAATTGTAGACTTAGGAGGAGAACAGAACACAAAGGAGCTAAAAAGGAGGAAAAAAATTTCATGGAAACTGGCAGTGCGCATTTTTAAATGCATGTTTGTTTGCATAGGAAGGTTTTGGTAGCAGGGGGGCTACAGGGGTGGCTTATGTGAGGAGATGCCAGAAGCTTTCCCTGTCTGCCAAGGCTAAGCCCATCAGCAACAGTGGTAGTGCCTCTGTGATAACATATTTAAGAAGAAAAAAATGTGTTGGGGAACAGTAGCCAGAGAGAGGAGTGAGAGTATGTGAGAGAAAACAGCCCTCCAGACACCTACGTCAGTGAAGAAGGCAGGGGAGGAGGTGCTCCAGGCACTGGAGCAGAGATTCCCCTGCACCCCGTGGTGAAGACCATGGTGAGGCAGGCTGTCCCCCTGCAGCCTATACAGGTTAAGGTGGAGCATATATCCACCTGCAGCCCATGGAGGACCCCACAAGCAGAGCAGGTGGATGCCTGAAGGAGTCTGTGACTCAGTGGGAAGCCTGCCCTGGAGCAGGTTCCTGGCAGGACCTGTGGACCCGTGGGGAGAGGAGCCCAGGCTGCAGCAGGTTTGCTGGCTGGTCTTGTGACTCCATGGGGGGCCCATGCTGGAGCAGTCTTCTCCTGAAGGAATGTGCCTGGTGGAAGGGACAGTTCATGAAGAAGCCCGTGGGAAAGACTCACATTGGAGAAGTTTGTGGAAGACTGTCTCCTGTGGGAGGGACCCGGTGGAGCAGGGGAAGAGAGTGAGGAGAAAGGAGTGGCAGAAATAAGGTGTGATGAACTGACAGCTCCCCTCATTACTCATGCCCCTGAGAGTTTGAGGGAGAGGAGGTACAGAAAATCAGGAGTGGAGTTGAGCCTGGGAAGAATGGAGGGATGTGGGGAAGGTGTTTTAGATTTGTTTTTATTTCTTATTATCCTACTCTGATTTTTGATTAAGTAAATTAATTTCCCCAAGTTTAGTCTGTTTTGCCTCTGACAGTAATTGTTGAGTCATCTCCTGTCCTTATCTCAACCCACAGCTTTTTGTCATATTTTCCTCCTTCCATCCCATTGAAGAGAGGGAGTGATAGAGCTGCTTGGTGGGTACCTGGCACCCAGCCGAGGTCAATCCACCACAGTCCTTTTTTGGCACCCAACATGAAGGAATTCATGTGGGGTATGAGGAATTCGAAATAAGGATGGTAACTGAGTGAGGTAACGGGTAAAACATGGACTGAACATTCTAGAAAGCAAGGAGTGGAATGTTTGTGTGGACTTTTTTTTCGTAATTGTGGTAAAAGGATGAGAGGTGGAGTGTGTGTAAACTGTCCACTTTTGCCAGTGTGGTCATGATGTTATTTTGACTTCGGTATGGAGAATTCTTTTTGTTGATTTAAGTGAAGTTTTTGAAGATTGTAGGTTGTGTGATGAATATGTATTTTAATGATAATTCTTAAATATGTGATTCCCCTAGGAAGGGGTGGAATGGAGGAGAAAGTCATCATAATAGACATCAGAATATTGCCAATATCTTGATCACACAAATTATGGAAAGAAGTATAAAAATCACCTGAATCTGAAGACCTCAGTGAATAGTTTTCATAACAATAATAGTAGTAATAGTAATAATAATTTTCAATTTAAAGACATTTAAATAAAAGAGTTGGAATTCTAGGTATAAATTTTGCAATGAGTTTGTTGTTAGTTTCTTACACTTTCCCCTGGTTCATTGTCATGCAACTAACAGAGTAATTATAGAATTTTTCCTACAGTGAATGCTGCATTATCCATTGCAAAATATTGTGCTATTGCAGTATGAAATGTGAATAGAAAATTACTTTTTCTGCAAAATTAAGCTTACATCTTAAAATTTCAGCAGGGAGCAACTGTTTTGTAAATAAGATGTAGCTGGTCTTTAATATTTAGTTCTTACTGCAATAGTGGCAGGAACCTAACTGACAAAACATCGACTCCCTGCTGCCGTTATGTATTCTTAATTCAGATTCCCTGGCAGAAGCAGCACAGGGGACTGATGATTCATTAGCAATAAAAAGAGTTGAATGTTCATGGACTACTACTGATTTGAACAGTTTCTAATTTACTACCCTTCATCCAAAGAATCTCAGAAAGGTGCAAGCAAAAATGTACCTGTAGTTAGACCAGGTGAGTTTATTTCTAATTATAATATTCTCTCAACATGCAGATGTGCACAGCAGACCATTTGAACTGCTGTATAAAAAAAAATGTAAAATGAAAAAAAATAAATAATTAAATATGAAAAGAAATAATGGATGAGGCTAGAATTAGGTTTTCTTGCTACTTAACGAAAACTTTACCACTATACTGTACTGCAAAAAAGTACTTTCAAATTATGTCCCCAAAGTTAATAGGGACTCAGTACAAAATACAACCTAGTCCTTCAGCCTCTCATAATTAATTCAGACTTGGCCAGATTGTCAAGTGAACATAACATTATCAACTTGTAATAGTTTCTATGTGAAGAGGAGGATGCATACAAACCCTCTAGCATTTCATGAAAGAATAGCAGTGATTGTGTTTGTAGTGATTGTAGTGACTCCTATTCCTGTAGTCTTAAGAGCTGAACAAGGTTCTAGGCTGGTCAACATTGGCCAAGTGGTCTTGCCTGGACAGTGAATGTGCAGAACTTCACTGAAGACAGCATTTTGCAGCTATATTGGTAATCCATTCTGGTCACAGTAGTTTCCATGTTGCACAGAGTCTCTCCAGGGACACTGGCACACACCAGCCCCAGTAAATGAAAAGATAACAGGAATTCAACTGTTTTCATGTTTGCCACAGGATGTACTCAATGCAGAATGAAGGACTGGTAATTTCATCTTTAATTTCTTTTTTTATGATTTCAAAATTACTGATGAACAGGTTACCCCAGGTGAACCTGAGCTGCAAAGTCTTTCTTTAGTCAAAAGGAACAAACCTTCCCTTGTTGTATGGTAGTTGTTCATTTTTACTCTGACGTTGATGTATGAGTGACAGTTATTACAGGTCTATTTTTTACACTGCACAGAATGAATCTGGCACTAGGCACTTATGTTTCTGCCATTAAATAACGTGCACAGAAATATTTTAAATCTCAAATGAAATCCCAGAAGATGATGGCAATACATTAACTGTGTGGTCTACCTGAAGGCTCTCCAGATCAGACCTGAGCACAGTTATTCAGCTTTTGTGTCTCAGGGACCATTTACCCCATGGCTATTTGACCTATGTAGCAAAACAGGAATTAAAACTGCTGCCTGGGCAAAGCATCATTTGAGAGCCAAAGACTAACTGCAATATCATTTGAGAGCCGAAGACTAACTGCAATATCAGTGAGTGAAAATTACTTTTATAAGACTGAAATTTGGAAATCATGGATGGGTTATCTGTTTTAATGAAAACAAGGCAGGTTTCTGTAACAAACTTGTGACCTTGTACTATTTGCTATTGATGTGGTCTGTACCATTGACCTTTTATTACAATATAAATATCACTCAAAACTGTAATACAATCAGAAATCAGTTTATGAGGTAGATAATCTCTTTAAATGGTAACTAGAAGGCAGGTTATAGTTCATCAAGGTGTATAGTACTTACTAGAAGCCGGGTATTGAGAGAAATTAGGCAGATAAAACTTATCATTGCAGGCTATGACATCATTGCATAACAGCAGTAAAACAAAAAAGCATTTTAATGAGTTTCTGTTTGCAGAAGTGAAGACAAACAAAAACCCCTGGTATCATATTTCTAGTCACTTTAAATGAACACCAAAATTGGCTTGAGTACTTATTCAGAAGTTTGAGAATAAAATTTGTAAATACTTTCCTAGGTGTACTTAGCAAGCTGAATTTCCTCCCCACATCCAGCGCTTTGAATGGATGACCAAAGGATATTTGTTACGTAAAATAGAGTGCAGCAAGTAGAAAAATTAAACTGTACTGTAAAATTTAATAATTGCTTTGTAAACCTGTGGCTTTCAACAGCCTTTCTAGCTGCCTCAGATAACGTACAAAAAGCAGGAAGTTTGCTTTTTTGTGGTGCAACCAAAACACTATCTTGTTTTATTCAGACCAACGTACAAGTACTGTTATCTTCAATCCAAGTTTGAAAAAATTTCTCTGAGTTTTCTTATTTATGCTAATAAATACTTTCAGTGAGGTATTAGCAAAAGATGAAGTAGAAAAGTTACTGCCTCTAGCAAATAAGAGATATAGATAAACATACCTTTTACCACCCTCAAAGTGAAGGGTCAGATGGTGGTGGGTTGAAAAAAATGTTTATGTGCAATAGAATCATATTCTTTCATAATCCCTGAGTTTTGTATCTAGAGCATGAATTATTTCTGGTTTCTGAACCTGCCTTTTGAAGGCATGTTGTAGGTTTTCCTTGTGAATCAGGATATAGAAAACAGGGATGGAAAAATAATTTGTGAAATTTAATTCTCCAGCCAAGACTGTATGTTCTACATTCATTGAAAGAATCATTTAGGGTTTGCAGTGGTGTTTGATTTCACCTATTATGAGAGACCTTTAGGTGCTGGGCTGCTGCATGGCATTCAGGGCTGATGGACCCATTAGTTTTCATTGGTCTTGTGATCATAGTTCTCCTGACAGTGAAAATTAAAATTGTGGTCCCTGTGGTTCATACCAGTAAGTTCTCAGGTTCCTCTGAGAGGAAGGAAGGTCAGGTAGAGGATAATGATTTTGTCAATCTCCTTCTGGTATTTACTTGTAACTCAGTAACTGGAAGACCTTGAGATCTGCTGGTAAGTGGCAAAATTAAATGTTATTGACCAGAAATGAGAAGTTATTATAACTATATTTTGGAAGATATTATTGGACTATATGTTATTTTTGTATTGAAAAAAGTATATGACTTTCAATTAATTATTAAAAACAGCTCACATATTATTATATTTTGCCCTCTGCAGTTGCCTCATAAAGTCTTTAATCTATTCTTCACAGTTACAAATAGCTGGTAGTCTTCTGGAAAATACTTTTCATTTATAGGAACTTGTAAATATTGGGCTCTTTCTCTGTAAGATAAATGTGTGGATTTCTGCCAAAGTATTTTATCTATATGTCTTACAATTAAGGTTTTTAATGAGGCTCCAAGAATGCAATGTAGTAATCATAAGGTACTGGGAAATATTATACTGAGTCTAGGAGCAACAACCAGAGAAGATTTTTAATGTGCCATTAAGTAGTAAACTCACAGCTGCATGATAGTGTCTAAGTAACTGTTGAGCATAATCATTTAAAAATATGTCCAGAATAACAGAAAATATGTATAAAAGTAAGGAAAGGTCAGTGGTTTACATTTTCTAATTACATTTTATTCACATTAAAACTGTTCTTTAGAAAAAGTAGTTAACATACTGTTTAGTCAAAGGGAAAAATTATTATTAAGTGTTTAAAGGAGAGGAGAATGATTGTGTGGGTACAACAGTTTCTAATGCTGACTGGAGTGTTATGGTAGTACTAATCAGTAAGTAGCATCAAAAACACATTACATAGCAAACAGAAAGAGGTAAAGAACAGAGCACTCTACACACAATGCAATAATACTAATGCTCAATTTCCGTTTGTAATCATATAAAAATCTTCTAGGAGAATAAACCACAATGAAATACTAAGTGATGTTTTCCACTCCTAAAAAAAAGAAAAGGAAGGCAGTGTAGAAACATAAACTCATAAATCCAGAAAAATCTGAACTCAGAATTGCTTATATTTTTTTCCATCTTGTAAAAGGGGTGGCTTTTCTGGGTTCAGATAAACATTCAAAGACTATTGGCGGGCCATACACTAACAAAATGTGTTATCCAAAAATATTGTGAAGAGGTGTCTCGTAGCTATAAACTGGTTGAAGAGAAATCCTAGGTTTTTTCCAGTCCTGATGAGATAGAAATGGATGAGAGACATAATATTACAAGCTTTTCACATTTCTAGTCTCTGATTGTGAAGGCAACACTTAATACACAAGAGCTTTTTTCACAGGAACACAGTCTATCGGCTGTGCACAAATTTAGTATGAGACATGAGGATTGGAGAAGCAGACAAAATGCTTTGACCTGTTTTGCAACACATATGCATATTCTGTTATTTGCAGTTCAGAGTTACTTTATAATGAGAAGATGATGTTAGCAGTCAGCAAAATATTTAAAAATGTCTGAATAATATGAATCAAGGGAGAACAATAAAAGCTGAATCTTGGACTATTCCCATATGGTTAAAAATGAACACATACATAAATACTTAGCGATTTGATAGACAAGTCAGGACTATACAAAATTGGTGAGAAAACTGTTGAACAATGAAATGAGGAGTTTCAGCCTGAAGAATTTATATTTGAGGGGAATATCTAATACAGCTTCTCTTTTCAGTTATACCATAGTCTGAGATACAAGCTTGAATGATCTGTTTATTTCTTGAGATTCTATTTCTGCCTGTTTTTAAACTTTCATATATTTGCACTTAATAAGGGCGGTTTTAAAATGAAAGATATTTGAACATTTCTTGATGAATTTTTTTCCCCATATTTCTATTCTTGCACTTTTTTTATGTAACTATGTATTGTTATTTTCTTCATCTGAAGAACTTCAAGTTTGGTTAAGTTCTGTTTAGCTCTGTTGACGATGTATTGTATTACTCCTTTAGTTCATTTCAAGGAGACAATTTCTTATATATATATATTATATTTAAAAGTGGCTGTCACTGATTTTTATTTTTTATAAATATTTTGCCACTGTATGTTCTGTTTCTGCACAAACATAATTCTGATAGATCAGATTTTTCCTTCCAACCCCAAGATTGTTTTTTTCATAGTGACTTTTGGGGTATGTGTCCATAGGAAACAATTTTTTTCTTTTTATCTGGTTTTGATATCTTCGAGTATATGCAAAAGGGGGAAGAGGGTCTTTGCCCAGGAGCTTGCGGGTCTCATTGACAGGGCTTTAAACTAGATGTGAAGGGGGAAGGGGAACCTATTGGGCTTGCCAGTGACAGGCTAGGGGATGAAACGCAAGGGTTAGAGGGACTGGGGGCTAGTATGAGCCTTCAACCTGTTGCCCAGCAGTGTGCCAGGGGCACTGCAGAGAAGTTGATGTCTGGCAGAGGTGAGCCGGAGGCTCCTGAGGTAGTAGGAGCCAACAAGGAAAAGCCTGTGAAACACCTCAAGGGAAACGAGGGGTGTTCTGCTATGAAGGTGACGAGGCCGACAGCTCAGATGAAATGCCTCTATACAAATGCACGCAGAATGGGAAACAAACAAGAGGAGTTGGAAGCTATCGTGCTGCTAGAAAGCTACGACCTGATCGCCATTACGGAAACTTGGTGGGATGAATCCCACGACTGGAATGTAGCTATTGATGGCTACAGGCTGTTCAGAAGGGACAGGCGAGGAAGGAGGGGCGGAGGCGTTGCCCTTTACATCAAGAAATCATTAGAGTGTGAAGAGCTGGCCCTGAAGAATAGCCACGAGCAGGTTGAAAGCTTATGGGTAAGAGTCAGAGAGAGAGGCAACAAAGGGAAGCTGGTGGTTGGTGTCTACTACAGACCACCAGATCAAGAGGAGCCGACTGACGAAGTATTCTTCCTCCAACTCCGGGAGGCTTCGTGCTCGCAGGCTCTCGTCCTGCTGAGGGACTTCAACCACCCTGACAACTGCTGGAAAACCAACACGGCAAGCTGTAGGCAATCCAGCAGGTTTCTCGAATGCATTGAGGACAACTTCTTAAGCCAGGTAATAGACACCCCTACCCGAGGGGATGCGATACTGGACCTGGTGGTCACCAATGCAAGCAAGCTCGTCAGAAATGTCAAGATTGGAGGCAGCTTGGGTTGCAGTGATCATGTGCTGGTAGAGCTCACGCTCCACAGGGAAATGGGAAGAATGAAGAGTATAGTCAGGACCCTGAATTTTAGAAAAGCAAATTTCCAGCTCCTCAAGGAGATAGTCGGAAGGACTCCCTGGGAAACGGTCCTCAGGGACAGGGGAACAGAACAGAGCTGGCAGATTTTTAAGGATGTGATCCACAGAGCGCAAGAGCTCTCGATCCCCAGGTGTAAGAAATCGGGCAAAGAAGGGAAGAGACCGGCATGGCTGAGACGAGAGATGCTGGTCAAACTAAGGAGGAAGAGGGAACTGCACAGGCAGTGGAAGCAGGGACAGGCATCCTGGGAAGAGTATAGGAACGCGGTCCGGTTGTGTAGGAATGGGGTCAGGAAGGACAAGGTGCAGCTGGAGCTAAACTTGGCTAGGGATGCAAAGAATAACAAGAAGGGTTTCTACAGGTATATCAGCTGGAAAAGGATGGTTAAAGAAAGCGTACCCCCACTGATGAGCGAGACAGGCAAGCTGGTAACAGCAGATGAGAAGAAGGCTGAGGTACTCAACAACATTTTTGCCTCAGTCTTCACTGGGAACCTCGCTCCTCACCCCACCTGAGTTGATGGATGGCGTGAGGGGGACCGGGAGGACAAAACCCCTCCCGCTGTAGGAGAAGATCAGGTTCGTGACCACCTGAGGAACCTGAACACACATAAGTCCATCTGACCTGATGAGATGCATCCCAGAGTCCTGAGGGAATTGGCCGATGTGGTCGCCAAGCCACTCTCCATGATATTTGAAAAGTCATGGCAGTCAGGTGAAGTCCCTGATGACTGGAAAAAGGGAAACATTGTGCCCATTTTCAAAAAGGGTAGAAAGGAAGACCCTGGGAACTACCGACCTGTCAGCCTCACCTCTGTGCCTGGGAAGATCATGGAACAGATCCTCCTAGAAGCTATGCTAAGGCACATAGAGGCCAGGGAGATAATTCAAGATAGCCAGCATGGCTTTGCCAAGGGAAAGTCCTGCCTGACAAACCTAGTGTCTTTCTATGATGGTGTGACAGCATCAGTGGACAAGGGAAAACCAATGGATGTCATCTATCTGGACTTCTGCAAAGCCTTTGACATGGTCCCCCACAACATCCTTCTCTCTAAATTGGAGAGCTATGGATTTGATGGGTGGACTGTTCGGTGGATAAGGAATAGGTTGGATGGTTGCATCCGGAGGGTAGTGGTCAACGGCTCGATGTCCGGATGGAGACTGGTGACGAGTGGTGTCCCTCAGGGGTCCGTACTGGGACCGGTGCTGTTTAATATATTCATCAATGACTTAGACAACGAGATTGAATGCACCCTCAGCAAGTTTGCAGATGACACCAAACTGAGTGGTGCGGTTGACACACCAGAAGGATGGGGTGTCATCCAGAGAGACATGGACAGGCTGGAGAGGTGGGCCTGTGTGAACCTCATGAGGTTCAACAAGGCCAAGAGCAAGGTCCTGCACCTGGGTCGGGGTAACCCCCAGTATCAGTACAGGCTGGGGGAAGAAAGGATCGAGAGCAGCCCTGCCGAGAGGGACTTGGGCGTGCTGGTGGATGAAAAGCTGGACATGAGCCGCGCTGGCGGCCCAGAAGGCCAACCCTACCCTGGGCTGCATCAGGAGAAGCGTGGCCAGCAGGGCGAGGGAGGTGATTCTGCCCCTCTACTCTGCTATGGTGAGACCTCACCTGGAGTACTGCGTCCAGCTCTGGAGCCCTCAGCACAAGAAGGACATGGAACTGTTGGAGCGGGTCCAGAGGAGGGCTACTAAAATGATCCAAGGGCTGGAGCACCTCTCCTATGAGGACAGGCTGAGAGAGTTGGGCTTGTTGAGTCTGGAGAAGAGAAGGCTGCGGGGAGACCTGATTACGGCCTTTCAGTACTTAAAGGGAGCCTATAGGAAAGATGGGGAAAATCTTTTTAGTAGGGCCAGCTGTGACAGGACAAGGGGTAATGGTTTTAAACTAAACCAGGGTAGGTTTAGACTGGATATAAGGAGGAAATTCTTTACAATGAGGATGGTGAAACACTGGAAGGGGTTGCCCAGAGAGGTGGTGGAGGCCCCATCCCTGGGAACATTCAAGGCCTGGTTGGATGGGGCTCTGAGCAACCTGATCTAGTTAGTGGTGTCCCTGCTCACTGCAGGGGGGTTGGACTAGATGACCTCTAGGGGTCCCTTCCAACCCAAAACATTCTATGATTCTATGAATTAGCATCTAAAGCAGTGAAGCTCATTGTTATTTAAAAATTTCAAACCAAAAGTTATACATGTGTATGCTTTCTTCTTCTTTCTGGGTTCCCTTATATAATGAGATGAGGAGAAGTAAAGCCTTGCTGCAGATAAGCATGCATTTTTTTCCCTTTATTTATATATAAAGGGGCAAAACAGCCTTTTTTATTCTTAATCATTTTTGGAATATGAATGATGACATCCTTGCTTTTGAGAAAAATGGACAAAGCTACATAAAATGGATTTAGACAAACAAACAGCAAATACTGTGGTAAACAAGCTCCAAAGGATTAAAAGTATAAATTTCCAACCTGTGAGTGAAGTGCCTGTGGAGATGGGTGCATTCAAATTAAAAAGCAGTGACATCAGCTGTGACCCTAATCCTTCACCTAAGGCCCCTGAAGAAACCACAGCTAGGGAAAAATATTTAGCTCTGTCTTTTGTTTTTTTCCCCCTTATTTTGAAGTCTTGTCCCTAGTGGCAGTGTTACCTTTCTCTGTGTGGGAATATGATGTCCTGTGTAAATTTTGAGATACTCAGTTTCCTGGTCACACTGGACACGATACCTTTCTATAGGCAAAACAAAGTTCTGTGAGTCCATCATTGCTGAAACAATGTCTGTGAAAGGAAAATGTTTTATTGTGGGTAGAAGAAAGTGTATAGAGCATGGGAGATCAGGACAGAGTTACATCTAGCTGTACATTCCCACTAGCCATTTTCAGCCCACTGTGTGCAGCCAGCATGTACACTCGGTTTAGATCTTACAATATAACATCAACAGTGAAGGGCTGTCGAAGACAAAGTCAATCTTACTAACCTTTACAATACATTGCTTGTTTCTTCCTATGCTGGCTATTAAAGGGATTTGCTCTGCCTGGATAGTTTCTACAGGCATAGGCTGTAAGAACCGCTTGTAGTCATCCAAAAGGAAGCCAGCAGAACACATACAGTGACATGAGATCTTTTCCTTCTACCTAATTTCAGCCAGGCTAAATTAATAGAGGCAACTTTTAACACCATCATTTTGTTGCCATTTGCAATATTTTATGGTGATAAGCAGTGTTATTATAACTGATAAAAATGAGGGGGAAGTAGGACTCTTCTAAAATGTATTGGAATACTCTAACCCACTATGTAGTCTTTGTGTATGCAGGGTGGGGGAATGTTCTGCTTTATCAAAAATTTCTTCTTGTGTTATTTCTGGATATTCAACCTTTATGTATGTTAAATTATGCCCTTGAATTTACAGAAATGCAAATGCAGTAAAGTTCTTTATATAAAATTACAAATGTGAAATATGCAAACTTGGTGAAGTTTTTTAGTTTTCCAAGTAATAGGTATTGCAACCAGACATTTTCCATATTCAGACCTTCAGCTGGCTGCCTCTGTCTGACACCAGTAGCAGCTGCCACTGTAAATAGGATGGGGTGCCCAGACAGATTTTATGTGGGTTTGCTTAGTTCTCTCCTATAGAAAGCTCCTCAAAAAAGACCAAAAGTCTTTTAAAATTAATTAGAATAGTTAAGCTTTTTAAAACTCAGAGTGACAAAGTCTGACATGAATAAGGGAGATGTGGGTTTATATATAGGACTCCTCTAGTTCTGTCTGCCCTTGAAGGCAAATCGTTGCTTCTTGATTTGGTTTCAGTCAACTGAATAGGTTCCCACATCACAGTGAAATCTTTGCAGTCTCCTTCTCTTAAGGAAGCTCTGGCAGTACCTCCATTAGTTTATCAGTTTAGATCAGTAGTGCATTTTTGGAGCAAATCTCCCATTGTCCTCACTTACTGTGTTCTGTTTTGCTTTATGAAGATGAGTGGAGGGGTGAGCTGTGTTCAAAAAGCTGAAGTTTACTCTTTCTCCTGTGTTTTTTTGTGTCAATAGATTGTGGAGATGAAAAAAATTATTCAGACAAAAGAGTTGATCATGACAACAATTTGAAGAGTAGCTATCAATTATATAGCAACATCGTACAGATCAGCAATTTTTCTAATTACGTTTTTTCATGACACAACTGGATTTTACACGTTACGAAAAGCATTAAAACAGTTCAATGAGAACAAATATAAAAGTCTGGGAATTTGAAACACATGCTGACCTTGACTTTGACCATTTTTCACCAGTAGAGAGAATTCAATTAATTTTCACATCAATTCTTCAATTAATTTGCTTGAGGCATGCTTGTGCTTCTATTTAACTGGTTTTTAAAAGCATTTCTGTCTCTGAGTTTATCAAGCACAAGAGTTCATGGAAAGTCAAATTGTAAGTTCACTCTCTCAAATCCAACATGAAGGAATGCATATTTTTAAAAGTACTTTTCATAGCAATTGACAATGTATATCTGTTAAAAAGAATTATACTCTTGTGGTCATGCCAATGATATATTTATTTCACATAAAATCATTGCATATTTCAAACTTTCTATCATATTCTCTCTAATTTTTAAGAACTAAATGTAGTATAAGATTTCCGTACCAAATAATACTGCACTCTCAGAATCAGTCTAAATCAAAGTCACCCTTTGCATGTCACACATTTTCTCCTCTTATATTCAAATTTTAAATTTTTTTTTTTTTTTTTTTTTTTATTTTTAAGACGTTAAGTGTATGTGTTTATTTTTCAAATTAAAATGTGTGTATTTTCCAGGGTGTCAGGAAAATTTCTGCACTTACAAATTTAAAATTTTTATATGGCTTGCTTTGAGTTTAATGCAAAAATATTAAAATTGTGTTAGGGAAGAAAGAGTTCTTTCAAGCTTAGGAAATGCCTGATTTAAGACAGCATGTTCAATGTCAACCTGCTTGGTTTTGCATATAATAATTGTCTCTGAAGCATGGCAAGTATTTGGATGATGAAGGAAAAAGGACTACATCTACAGGTAAGATTTTTCTTTGAAGAACTTTGTAATTTCATCGTTTTTTGAAATAAAAATGTTACTTACTTCACTCTACCTTTCAAAAAAGACTAAGCATCAGGATAGAAGAAGATGAGTGAAAAAAATCAGGGAAAATTTAGATGAGACCACTTTGGTTTTTATGACTAAATCATCAGCATGAGAAGAAAAGAAAATTTTTCCCCCCATTTCATTTACCATAAGTTTCCTGAATAAATTTTATGCATCTTGGACTAGCCGGTCCCCAAAATTGCTGAACACTGTGTTCTACTTATGATGATCAATGTGGAATTATCGAATGCTTCATTGTTGGAAGGGACCTTTAAAGGTCGTCTAGCCCAACCACCCAGCAATGAGCAGAGACATCTTCAACAAGATCAGTTTCCTCAGAGCACCATCCAACCTGACCTTGAATGTTTCCAGGAATGAAACATCTACCACCTCTCTGGTCAACCTGTGCCATTGTTTCACCAACCTCAACATAAAAAAAATTCTTCATTATATCTAATCTGAAATGACCTTCTTTCAGTTTAAAACCGTTGCCTTTTGTCCTGTCACTCCAGGCCCTACTAAAAGGTCTGTCCCCATCTTTCTTATAAGGCCCCTTTACATATTGAATGGCTACAGTAAGGTTTCCCTGGACCCTTCTCCTATCTAGGCTGAACAACCCCAACTCTCTCAGCCTGTCCTCATAAGAGAGGTGTTCCATCCCTCTGACCATTTCTGTGGACCTCCTCCAGACCCGCTCCAACAGGTCTATGTCTTTCCTGTACTGAATTTTTATGGAAGAGCTTTTGTAACATCAAGACTGTAGGAAAAACAATAACCTGAGATGAACATCAACAAAGACAAGAAAAGAGGACAGGAAAAAACCTGAAATCTGAATGAGGTTTTGTTATGACTAGAAGAGCATTTCTTGATTTTATTTTACCTTATTCTCTGGTCATTAATTTGTGAACTGCACTAGGCTGTATATTTCACTTCAGAGTAGAAGGATAACATAAATCATTTAATCTCTCTGTGTCAAAACATATTTATTATAAAATAGTGGCACATAGAAAAACAAACAAGTACAAACAAACAAACAAACACACCCAAAACCACCACCAATAACAGGTTTTCAGAAAGAAAAAAAAAAAACAAGAACAAGTACATATGATGTAATTCATCGCAGGAAAGTGTAGGGAGTGCCAGGGTCCCTGAATAAACCCTTTATAGGGTAACATTGACTGCAGCCTTGAAAATTGTAGGGCAACCTGCGAGCAAGTGGGCAGGATGATGACAGATGGCACTGACTGGTTTCAGGGAATAGGAAGAAATCCAAAATTAGTGGAGTCGGGTCTTCAGAATGAGATGAGGGCATGAATTACCTCACATTATGATATACCAAAGGAATGACTAATGTTGACAAGGCAAGAAAGGAAAACAAAAGACATTTAAGTGGAAAGACATCTGCTTATAGTTGTGTGTATGGGGTGGTTGTGTTTTTTGTTTAAATGTCACACAGATGGCCACAGACAGTGAGAGAAGAAAAGCAAGTGGCAAAATGAAGCCGTTATTTGTCTGAGTCAATAATTTTGATAGCAAGGTTTCTATCAAGTGTGATTATACAGGAAAAAGTAAGTAGAAAAGATAGGGTTGAAATTATTATTTTTATTATGTGTAATGCAGTAGAGATTACAGCTCCTTTGTGCCAGATCCTGAACATGAAGGAACATGTAATCTGTCATGAAGAGATTATAACACAAACAGAAAAGACAGGCCTAATGTTGAAGAAAAGTAAAAAGGTAGAGAGATACACAAGTAACAAAGTAATCTGAACAAAGCTGTAGAAGTCCTGTGTAACTGAATACTACATTTTGAATCCCAGACCAGCCTGTTACTCTGAAGACTTAAGCACTTCTCTAAATGAGGTCTAAGAAAAAGAGTTAAAGGGAAATAGTATAGCAGGGATGTACACATTTATTTATTTCCTTATTTAGTTATTATTTATTTTACCTCTGGAGTGATAAGTTACAATATTATTGTGTTATGCTAGATTTTATGTGCTGTGGCTGCATGTCATATTTGCATGCTCTTAGTATATTCAAAACCTTATATTTCTTCCTTCCATAATGCACAGATAAAATATTTCAGTTCTCTGGTATAAAAGAGGGTATGTTAGAAGCACTGACATTGCTAACTACTTTCAGATGAGATGTGGAGATTTGTCTTTTTGACTGAAGGTGTGGTTAGTGTAGCTAAAACTAAAACCACTGCTTTTGCAGCTGCCTATTTGCAAGAGCCATATTCCTTTCTGACAAGTACTTGTTTTGAACAGCTGAGGTTACAGACCATGTTAGTAATAACTTTCCTGACATATACACCAGATTCCTTCTTTCCATTTCTTCAATTTCTTTTTAATTTTTAGTCATTCCTTCACTCTTTCCCCAGCTGCCCTTTTCCCTCCATTTCACCACCCTTGTCTGACTGTACAAAGAGATGCCTGCAGATGTCCATTCACCCTGATGGTGTCCTGAGTTGATCATAAATATCACTGTTGGTGTTGAACAATGTTTAATCATCTGTTTCCTTGGGGCCATTTATTTGCCTGGATGCAGAACTGACATGTGCAGTTTCCAGATCAGAAATACCTTGCATTTGGCAAACTTAACTTATAGCTATAGAAAAAAAACCCATGTCTATTCATACTTGCCTATGAAGATGCCTTTGTTGTTTGATGTGCTTCAAGTGTAACTGAAGCTCTTCAGGGTGAAAGAAGAAATTGGCAAATTTTACTAGTTCACTGAATTCCTCATTTAAATTTGCACTTTTGAAGCACTAATTTTAAAAAAGTTTATTGTCTTAAATACACCTGCATTAATAATCAGAGCATATTCACCAAATCCTGATCATGCAAATTTTTGGTAGACAGAATCATCTTAGAGACACTGAAGAATCTGGATAGGCAGCAGGGTTTGAAAGCTTAGTATTAAGAAAAATCGTTGTTCATTGCAATTTGGCAGCTTCCAGAGGTGAGACACGGTTTTGACAAATTCACTTCTTAAATGGGATTTGTAGATTGAAGGATGGAAAGCCCTCTTTTATCATTTTCAGCCCTTCAAAATATATAAAGGCAGAAGAAAGCAGTGGTGATGGGGAGACAGTATTCAGAAATGAGCAGAGTCATTTGAGAAGGTCTACCATTACAATTATAGGAACAGGCTAGAGAGAAACCTGAGGCTAGACCCAATACGTGACTATTAGGCAAGAAATTTGGGCTTTCCTTGCATTTTTGCAGGAGGATGCTGGGGGCAATCAAATGAGATCTAAAACTTGCAACATGCTAATCAGGAGCCAGGGGCCTGCCCTTCAGAAGAGTGCAGATGACTTGGTGCTAGTTGGATTGACACACTGAGTGCTCAGGGCCTGGGTGATCATTCTGCCTATCAGGTTTATAAGGTGGAGATGGAAAGGGTCTCTCCTAGTAATAAATATCTACAAACCTGCTTCTGAGAAAGATCTCAGAATCATAAAGTCATAGAACACCAGGTTGTAAGGGACCTCAGGGATCATCTGGTCCAACCTTTCTGGGCAAGAGCACAGTCTAAACAAGGTGGCCCAACACCCTGTTCAGCTGTGTCTTGAAAGTGTCCAGTGTGGCACAGTCAACCACTCCCCTGGGGAGATTATTCCAATGGTTGACTGTTCTCATTGTGAAAAATTTTCCTCTCATGTTCAATTGGAATCTTCTCAGCAATAATTTGTACCCATTACCCCCTGTCTTTTCCATGTGAATCCTTGTAAAAAGGCAGTCTCCATCTTCTTTGCAGCCACCCTTTAAATACTGGTAGATGGTGAGGAGATCACCTCTGAGCCTCCTTTTCTCAAGGCTGAACAATCCCTGTTTTCTCAGTCTTTCCTCATATGGCAGGCTTCCCAGGCCTTTGATCATCTTGGTCGCCCTTCTCTGGACCCCCTCCAGCTTATCCACATCTTTTTTTGTATAGTGGGGATCAGGACTGCACACAGTATTCCAAGTGTAGCCTGACAAGCGCTGAGTAGAGTGGGATAATGGCTTCTTTATCTCTGCTGGTGATGCCCTTTGTGATGCAACCCAGCATCATATTGGCCTTCTTGGCCACAGCAGCACACTGCTCACTCATATTGAGCTTGTTGTCCATCAGGACCCACAGGTCCCTTTCCACAGAGCTGCTCCCCAGCCAGGTGCATCCCAGACTGTGCTGTAACCCTAGATTGTGTTTTCCCAGGTGCAAGACCTTACACTTGTCTGTGTTGAACTTCATAAGGTTCTTGTTAGCCCACTCTTTCAACCTATCCAGATCTTCCTGCAGGGTGGCTCTCTGTTCTGGAGTGTCTACTTCCTGACTCAATTTGGTGTCATCTGCAGACTTCATCAGCAGGCTACACTTGATCACACCGTACAGATCATCATGAATCCAGTCGTGGATCTCCACAGCTTCTCAAGGTGCATGAGTAATTTCATTGGGGAGGAGAGGGAGAAATGAAAATCCCTAATATATGTTATGGAGAAGGTGTAATTGGACTTTTATAAAATAATAAGGAAGAAAGAGACACTTTTTAGTTGCCTCACACTGAGACCTCCCAAAGCAATACTGAAGTAGTAGACTGAAGACATTTTCCTATATACCGCTTTCAAAACGATACAACTGAGACACAAAGAGCACAGCTTTCACTGAGCCAGGGAGTCATCCAGATTCAGTACAATTTTTGAATCCTGATGGTTTTGTCACCTGGGAGAGAGGAGATTTGGCTTACAGTCTTAATCTCTCAGCAAAAAGCATTGCATTTGGCAATGTTTTATTAAACCAGAGATGTCTAAATGAAACATTTCTGTCTCGATAAGATAATTACTATTCACCCCCTCAGTAGGAGAATTAGCTTTGATTTTGTTTCTGTGGGCTAGTCATGGCCTGGAATACCAACAAGATTAAGTCCTTCAGAGACCTGCCTTATGGATCCCAGTCAGGGATTGCAACAGACGTGTTGAAGTGCTTAGGTTTTTTAAGCCTCTGATATTGTGTTTGTTTAGAGGGATACATCTGAGAAGTAATGCTTCATTTTCACAGTTTTGTGCAAGTGCTGTAATCATTTGGTTCCTTCTATGGGGTCTTCCCATAGAAGTTCAGGAGTAAATACTGAATCTGGTCTAAGCCACAGCTACTTTAATTTTTTAATAGAAGTGTTTGGGTGCTGTCAGATTCTCCCTCTTTTCTCAGAAACAAAACAGTAGTTAAGTGAAATACCTAAACTAGCAAATGGAAGCTTATCATTTTAGAATATTTTTTTTGTGAATTTCTTTGGTTCCTCTAAATAATTTAAAATTAAAATCTGTGTTAAAATTTGTTCAAAATTTAACTGAAATGTTAATAACCTATATAATCTATATAACAAAGCTAAATGGAATAGCAATTTAGACATACAATTATATCTAAAATATAAGGAAAATGAAATACTCTAACTTATGTTGTAAGATAAAAAGGAAATACATTCTAATACATAAAAAAATGCTTCATATCACACTCAGTAGGTGAGTCTTTTTATCAGTGCCCTGAAAGCAAGGATGTCATTGTGAAACAAACTGGCAGAGCAGGCTGGATTTCACCCAAGACAGTGGACTTAATAAGTGCTGTCACCCATTCCATTGGTATTAGTACAATCCATTTTGAAAGACTGCAGTCCATGAAAACATGACCTTTCCAAAACTATGAAGTTGACTGATGGGGCTGAAGTTTTTTTCATGATTCTGAGTGCAAATATCAGATGAATTTTCTACTGAGGGAAAAAAAAAGAAAAAAAAGTTTTCCAAACTATTTTAAAGTGATTTGACAGATTCCACACATTAGCATGTCAGTCACACAGGCAGACACAGGTGTATAAAATTTCCATATCTTGAACAGATATATCCCACAAAATTAATACTGCAGAATATTTCAGGTATGGTGTCATGGTTTAACCCCAGCCAGCAACTCAGCACCATGCAGCCGCTTGTTCACTCTCCCCACAGCGGGATGGGGGAGAGAATTGGAAGGGTAAAAGTGAGAAGGCTTGTGGGTTGAGATAAAGACAGTTTAATTGGTAAAACAAAAGCTGTGTGCACAGGCAAAATAAAGCAAGGAATTCATTCACTGCTTCCTATGGGCAGGCTAGTGCTCAGCCATCCCCAGGAAAGCAGGGCTCTATCATACGTAACAGTGACTTGGGAAGACAAACGCCATCACTCCAAATGTCCTCTCCCCCCACCCTTCCTACTTCTTCCCATAGCTTTATATAGTGAGCATGACGTCATATGGCATGGAATAGCCCTTTGGTCAGTTGGGGTCAGCTGTCCTGACTGTGCCCCCTCCCAGCTTCTTCTGCACCTGGCAGAGCACAGGAAGCTGAAAAGTCCTTGACTGGTGTAAGCACTGCTTAGCAACAACTAAACCACCAGTGAATTATCAGCATTCTTCTTATACTAAACCCAAACCACAGCACTATGCCAGATACTAGGAAGAAAACAAACACTGTCCCAGCCAGAATCAGGACATACAGATTGTCTGGTTATTACATATATGCCCTGTTAATGCATGAAACTCATATACTGGTTCATTTGGGGTGCTTGTCAGCATCAATGATAGTTTAACAAATGTAACATTATTTTTAGTATCTTCCAAAATTATTTATGCTTTATGCATTCATATAGCTTTTTACATTTTAACATTATTTGTAACATACAGTAGAAAAACATTTTAATATTCATTTATTTTTTAAAAATGTTTTTAGAAAGGATCCAGCCTCATTAAGTACATAAAATGCTGAAACAAATGACCTAGAAAGACTTGTTTGATGCAAGATTAGGCCCTGATTTTTCCCTGAATAGGGAACATGTGAGGTAAGTGTTTTCATTCCCCTTCTTAGAGACAACTTCTGGTAATATCTACCCTAACCTGTATTTTTCCTACCAGTGTCTAAATGGATATCAGTGGATTGATATGAATATTGAAGTTGACTTCTTAACTTTGAGTGTTGTCTTTGGGCCAAAGCTGTGTCATGTATAGTGAGCAGCACCCTGTCACAATCTTCCATTGCCCTGTATCTTTTCTTACTTTTCCAGACTTTAAACTCAATCTGGCACTTCATTGCAGGCATATTGTGTCCTCTTTTGGGCTTCTTTCCAAAATAAGTAAGTTAAGTGGTGTTAGACCAAAACTGGGCAAATGCTTAGATGCATATTTTTTGCCTACTGACTATAGTTTCTTGGTCTTGGTCCAAGTTGCATACAAACAGAAAGGGTTAGAGCCAAAAAAATAAATGCAAGCATTTGAGTACTTTGTTTTGTTTAATATACAGGGTTTATTCCTTAACTTTAATTAAACTTTTCCTGCTTATATGGTATTTGAGGTTCATATTAAGAGAGTGAATTTGTTCATTGAAAAAGAATGTGTTGCGTGGGGGTTTTCTAGGTTTTGTGTTTGGAGGTGTAAGTCTGTAATAAATTCACCCATATTCTGTTCCTTTGAGGATTTTTTAAAAAATATGTATATATCTGTTCTGACTACTTTTTTACTGGAAAATATTTCCTGGAATTTAAGATGCAGTTGGAACTATAATCAGTTCTGATTTTACAGACAACATAAAGCTGAACATCGGTTTTGTTGCATTGTTTCTTAACTTGTAAATACATCTGAATATACTCTACATGCTTTTACCTCTCTGAGTGTCTTTTTTGTCCTCTTTTAGTAATCCTACAGATTCAAATCAAAACATCTCTGAAGCCCTGATACTCAGGTTTTTGTATTCAGAATATAATTGTTTTCCCTGGACATTCACCAAAAGATACAATCTTTATTTGAGGGTTGCATTGCAAATCATGTTTGAACTTGTACAGAAAACTAGAAGAAAGAATATTAGTAGTATTTTATCTCTCCTCTTTGTGATTTTATTTTCTAATTTTTCTTACAACTTGGATTCCCCAACTGGGATGTTTTAATTACTCTCCTTTTTATGTAGATGTCTACTTCTGACTGTTGCATCCTCCACCAATCTCTGCAAACACAGAAAAAGAAGGGGAAAACCATCAAAACATAGCCAGATAGTGGAAAAGCAGAAAGATGGTTAGATATGACATCTGATCCAAAATATATGCAGCAAAGACAAGCCAGGAGACTACATGTTGTGGGAGCGACAAGGGGCAGAGTACCACTGCTGCCTTAGGAAACTGTATCCACAGGTGGGAGAGCAACATCCATGGGATGCCGGGGTAGTACCTGGTGGGTGCAGTGATAGAAAGAACTGCCATGACTGGTTAGCAATTTCCAATCATTACAGTCTGTTTGGTCACTTCATCAGAATAAATGGCAATAGTGCAACAGATCATTTTTGGTGGGAAAAATCTATAGGGTAGAACCAGAGAAGATATATGAATCCTATTCTCTCCAGTGGGAGAGTGAGGGTAGTAGGAGAGTGGGAAAGAAGAAACTTGCTGATCCATATTACTTGGCACAGACTTTTCAAAGAATTTAGCAACCAGCCTTTCTTATTTCCTAAGTAGTATAGGTTATGTAGATTACATAGAAAATTTCCTAAAAAGAAAGTGGCAAAAAGTTGGATAACTCAAAATGGAAAGAAAAAAATTAGGTAAGGTCCTATGTAACTTTTGTTCTTTTAAAACAGTTTTCCTCTCAACTGCTTTCTTTCTTTTAAGGTCTATTTGTTAGTTACCTTGCAGCCATTACCAATATTTTGTGGCAAGTGTTTTAACTGACTTGAATTTCCTGTAGGAATCTCCTCTGTAATAATCCTCTCCACTGGTTATTCTGCTGTCATTAGCATGTCACTGAGAAGAGCATACAGAAGGTCTTTCCCAAATGCCCAGTGAGAAGCTGTGAATCTTCAATGGCATCTGGCAGGCAGATGCTACAATTTGGTCCATCTGACCTGTGGCAGATGAGAGGCTAGAGTCCTGCCTGTGTTATTTGTTTGTCTTAGGCAGGTCTATTAGTTCCTGAAAACTTCTGCCAAGTTAATAAACCAAAAGAAAAATTTGATAATAGCCAGACAAGGCAATTTATAACATACCAATTTCACAAGGAGCAAAAAACCTGACTCCTTCTTAAGCAATCCATATTCTGTCACAACCTCTTTGTCAAATTAGCCGTAATCAAAGTTCTCTTAGGTCCTGTAGCTGTACTTGTGTGACATTTTTCTTAACTTTTGCATTACTGCTGAGCACAGATGTTTATTAAAATCCTCTTTCTGTTAAAGGCTACTGCAAAATTCCTGTTAATTCACACAAATTTGGAGTGATGTCTTTAATGAATGTGGATGGAATATTTTCCAGTGCCTAACATTTGCTAAATTCAGAAGAGAGGCAAGGTAATCAAATGGTCATGGGCCCTTAGGTGTCGTTGGCATAGCTACTGCATACTATTTATGTCTCAAAAATTTTCAGACTTTGAAGTTGCACAGGGCTCATGACAATGACTTGGATGTGCAGGTTATTTCCTGCCTCCTAGAACTTCCTTAATGTTTCAGTTAGGAAGAAGAAGGGAAGGATTTTCCCGTATATGTATTTTATTTGTTCTGTTTGTCTATACACTGTTATTGGAAGAAGCAATAAATAGTTTAATTGCAGTCACACTCATCTGCTTGACAACAGAATCAAGTGTAGGACCCATGGAGGGGATATATTATGCACAACAAAAGGAGGAGGAGAAGGAGGTAGAAGAAAACAACTCATGGCACATGGGATATGGGCAGATTTTTGGCTGATCTCATCCAGTGGACATTGCTGTACACGGCTGCCCACTGCTTCTTGTGCCATGGGGAGTCTGAAACTGATGCCTGGGGAGCTCAAGGCAAACCAAGCCCTTGCCCTCCTGACTGCATTTCCCTGGGGCAATCCCAGGGAGGTGGATACCACGCTCTGCAAGTGAGGTACCCTCTGCACAGGGAACAAGCACCATGAGTGCAGACCAGGGCTCTGGCTGCTCTGGCGGCATCACCAGCGTGAGGCTCAGGCATGAGCCAAGGCAGAGCAGTGTCTCCAAGAGCTGGAGGCACAGCTAAGGCAGGCATGGGAGAAATGAGCATCCTGCACCCCCTCAACCACCACTGAGAAACATCTCTTTCAAAGCACTGCACTCACACCAGCACAGCAGGAACAGACATCCTGCCGTGGTGAGGCCCCAGCCCACCACCGGAATACATCATCACCCACCCAGCAGTGTCAAGAAGGCATCAGGAGCTGGAAAAGCTTTATTAAAAGCACACTCACTGCCTAATCCTCTCTGTCCTTGCCTATTTTTTCATTTATGTTTTGTCTTGTTTAGACAATGAAACACAGAGTACATTCTTATATTGGTTCTGTGCCTACCACATTGTAAACATGGCCAAAATTTAAGATGACGATTTCTCCACTACTTTCAGTATAATCTTTTAACAAACAGTGTCAGTATTAAATCTGAGAGGAATATCATTTGTTCAGTATTGTAAGCATGCAATAGTGCCTCAGTGTTCATAGAGCAGTTACCTGTGAATATCAGTCCAGTAAACAGAATGACAGAAGTATTTTAAATTTTATTGAGTTGCTACTGTAATTCAGATGCTTTAAACTACAAATAATTTGTAAAACTGATCCCATTTAACTAAGAAATTTTAAGTATAAACTACTTCAGGAGAAGCAGTCTTTAATAAAGTTAGTATCTGCAGCTTCACACTAATATTTTTTTTTTAACCATGGTTTTTCTCTGTTTATGAAGACCAATACAAATATTTTCTAGTTTATTTTCTTAAAAATTTTAGGACAATAGACAATAATTAGAACTAGCGTGCTGATAATATATCCATTGCTGGTTGAAGAGATAAAGGTAATAATTTTTATTTAACTTCAATAGCAGTTAAATAATAATTCTTTTTTAAAATGAATCTTTCCAGTCTCTGTCAAATAAAACTCTCTACAATTCAATCTATAAATTGAAAAATAATCTTACTTAGTCATTGAAATGGCTGAACAGAATATTTATTTTGGTAGATAGAAATGGAATAATGACACAATACTTAAGTACTACTGTGCAAATATTAATTAATCCCATTGACATGCAATTATTGCCCTAAAATATTTTTTTTTTCCTGAAGAAATTGCTGATCAGTGTTTCAGAAACATCTATGCATTGACACTGGTCTTAAACTGGATTAGTCACCACAACAAACAGCTGATAGCTTTGGAAGTTTGGGCTGCAGTACTAATAATAGGGATAGCAATAACAAAAATGCTATTGGTTGCTACAGATCCAAATTGTGATTTCATGATGCAATCACCCAGTAAGGTCTGAGAACATCTTGTTACTTCAAATGTTGTAGAATCTGTCTCTTGGTTAGATTGTGCCCTATCTATATAGGCATCTGGCTCATAGCAAACCTGTAATGTTGTAGATTCCCCTACCAGTTTCTCAAGGAAATATGTGTGAAATCAGTGACAGGCTCAGAGTTATGATTTAGTTTAGGCACTACTGATGAAGACATGGTTATTGTGTCTTTGTGAAATTGGCTTGGCCCCTTCCCTAGGCTAGAGTTGGGAGATCCAGAACTGAGACATCAGCAAGAAAAACATCCTGAGCTTCTAAATTACATGGAGAAGTGTCACCAATGTGGTAGGAAATGAGGGGAGGGAAGACTGTGAAGGGGTCAAGTGTGGTAAAGTTTGCAAGTTTGTCCAAAAGTGTGTGTTTTAGCATGAGTAAACCACTTCCTGTTATCTCTAAAAATTAAGTGTAAAAGCAGGTGACTCATCATATATTCCTTGCATTTCGCAAAGGTCCCAACTGAACTTATATAGTTACATTATTTATCATACAAGGTAGAACAAGTATTTGTTTTTCCAAAACAGAGCTACCACAAGACTTCTGCGTGCTGTTACTGTAGTCTCCTCTAAAGCCCCAGGCAGACTGATGACAAATACTTCTGATCTGGAGTGGCAAATTCATTAAAATCAAGGTTGATTGTTTCTGCTCTGGAAATCATCTGTGTTTCTATGTGTGTATCTATGTAAGTATATACATGAGATTTGTATATATAGTTTCCAATATACAAATCCCTATCCTGATAGTTTAAGGTAGCTGAGGAGCTAGATAACTGTGCTGGGAAAAGTCAGTGTTTAAAACAGATTGAGTAGTTTCCTAAATGCCTTCCCCCTTGGGCTAGTTTGTATCTACCCCTCCACAGGTAAAAAATGAGAAATTTTGAGGCCAATTTAACACAAAATTCTCTTGATATATCACAATTATAGAAACATCTGTGCTAAATAACATAGTGTAAATCCAGTGGGAATTTTCATAATATTAAGTAGGTCTAAAAGTTCCCATTTCTATCTTGATCAGTTTAAAATATACAAAAAAAAAATCCCATAAAAAATAAAAATGAAATCCCCAAACCCATAAAAATTTGCATCTGTAACCAGAAAGATCAAGACATTTAAATTTTCTGAGTAAATGCTATACATTAAGCTAAAACAAATGTTCTTACATTGGGTTTTTAAGGAACATATTATAACAGCTGTTCTACAAAATTTGTTTAATATGTTGTCTTTCTACAATTATATCCATTTCAAAGGTAGGTTTCGGGCAAATATAAGATAATGGTCATGTGACACGATATAAGAAATTTTAAACAATCACTCATTGAAAAGATTACATTCCTAAAAATTATTTGATTTTCTGAACATTTTGCTTCAGAAATGGACATTCTTTCAACGTGGTTTATGAAGAAATAATTTTATTAATATCACTAACTATGCCATTTCTCACTGAAATGGTTCTCTAAGGAGCATTCCCAAGACCAGTGCCCAGGATTATGAGGTTCACGCAGCTGACATAAGCTTGCCCCAGAGATCTCACCTGCCGTCTTATTAGGCAGTGGGATGGATACTCGTTTCTCCAGTGTAGCATGTATTTCACTATCATAAGGGTACTTGTACTGCATGAAGGTGGCCACCAAGACACATGGATGCAGGGCTTTCCTGAAGCCTGAGGTGGGCTCTCACTTGCCAGGTGAAGTTTTCTGCTCCAGAAGACACCTGCTTAGCTGTCCCTGAAATCTCTAAGTGATACAGTAACTTTGGTCTCAAGCCCTGCCCCCAGGACACCCCTGAATTACACAGTAGATGTAGGCAATGTGAATAGGTGTCTCCATGAAGGAAGAAGAAAGGAATTAACCAATCTCTAGGCTTGGTTAGCTATCGCAAAGTGGAACAGACCCCGTTACCAACAACTTATTTCAGATCTACTATACTTGGGAAGGTTGTACAGGGGAGACTTAACAACAACAGTGCTGAGAGTTATGTCTGGAAATGTAATGGCAAGATTGCCAGCATCATCTGGAAATGAGAAAATGTTTTCAGGAATATCGAATTTGCTGTCTTCTTTGTGCCGAAGTGGAAACCTATTTTATGAGTAAAATAAACCTATCAGTTTATGAAACTGATGAAGATAACCTGTGCTATCACGGTTAGTGCCTATAAATTCATGAGGATTTTTTTCAAGTATTCTAAGTGTTCTAAAATGCAACATAATAAATCATTGTTATGTATATGACATAGTTACACCAGGAGAAAAGGAATACAGTCTTAGTTCTTGACATAAACCTGTATGAAATGTGTATGTCCTTAAAGATCCAAAGCAATGGATATTTTGTTCTACATTTTTGTTTTTTAGGAAAAAAGCAACCCATAGCTTAGGTCCCCAAAAGTGATTTGACACAGTTTACCTTTGAAATATGTTCTTTTGCTGAAGTATTTTACACAATATGAAATCCTGAAATACTGGCTAGATTTTTTTCCTTTTATGAAGCATTATTCAAAGTGCCAGAATTTTCTAAAACTGGAAGGTCTTAATTTCATTATCTCTGCTTGCAGTGGAATGTTAGGTGAGAGACATTGTCGGGTTTTTATTTTTATAACTGAAAGGACAATTTGCTGCAGGGGTCTTTCAAAGAGGAGCTTGATTGGAGTACAGTTATATAGATTATTGTATGTCATATTATTATCAATCAATCTTTTGAGGAACCTTGACGTTTCTGATGTCAGTGGGGGTTTTTTGAAGGTACAGAGAACAGTTCATTAGAAGACAAAGAGATCTCATATTCCTGACACTAAATCTGTTTTTCAGAAATCAAAGATTGGGTATGATAAAAAGAAAACTATGTTAAGTAGGAAGGGGTGTAATAGAAAATATAAGTAGGTGTGTAAACCGTATTCTATTTCCTAAATCTACATATTAGCAGGATGCATGCGCTTTACAGGTTTCATTTCACAGTTGATTTTCTGATAGGAGCAAAATCTACAGAGTCTGGTGTTGGGGACCTGGTATTCTTGGATCTGCCCTTCTATGAGCATTTGCCCAGGTTTTGTTCTATCATTTTCTCTCTGTTCCCTTTTTCTCCCTCTCTGCTTTACAGTTTGTAAGTTCCTTGGTGCTCTATTTCTTTGTGTCTGTTCAGTACATATACTCAGATCATTGTCTGGACTCTTAAATGTACTTGTAACATGATAATTGAAACACAATTTTCTGATAACCTCAGTGAACCATAGTGAATTCTGTGTAATATATATATGAAAGTAAAAGGTTTCATGCAAATTACAATTACTGCTGTTAATAGATGTTGTCTTTATACCAGCACATTTTGTTTTCACCGACAATAATTTTAATGATAATACTGACATACCAATTTAGGGAAAATACTTCTGAACTGTCTTCACGTAGTACCAGAACATATTCCTAGTGATGGGGTCTATCGGACACCATGGATCTGTACAGGTCTGAAAAAAGAAGCTACTACTAAAGCTTTTTATAGGCAAGTACACTAAAAAAAATTACATGTTTAAAATTCTAGACTTTGTATTTTGGTCAATGCAATGCTATAAATGTATTTAATGAAGAAGTTGCATAAGGTATAAACCCTCACAGACATATGTGCCTGAAGCAACTCAGCTGGGCAATTACAATTCTTTCATTTCAGATTGCCTTTCTGACTTTGAATACTGTAGCTGTAATTCAGTTTTCCACTGAGCTGGTTTAGCTTTCCCTCTTTCAATGAAGCAAGAGTTCTCTAACTGAAATCAGAATTTGTCTCACTTCTGCAGAGAAATAGGGGCAAACCCCATGCCTGATATTGAAAACAAAAAAACCCACCCTGTCTGAGCCTAATGGATTGTTAGTATTGGTTAAGAACACTTCAGCCTTGTGAAAATAATTTTTGTGTATTACTCCTAATGCTGCCAAGGTAAGTGTTGTCTTGGGTCACTGTCATCTAATCACCAATCAGCTGTTCCAGTCTGAGCTAAAATTGTGCAAATGCATCAAAGAAGAAAAAAATCAAAAAGAGAGTGTAAGCATTTTTGATTATTATATTTTTTTACCTGATAGGATCATTAAATGGGGTTTTTTTGTTGAAATCAAAATATGTAAGTGAGGATTCTGGAACATATTAGGCTCAGTCAAGTGCAGAGAAATTCTACTTATGTGTGATATGACCAGAGGATATTTTGTGTGGATCTCTGATAGAATTTTTTGGTGTAGATTTTTTTGACAGTGGTTATATATAGGACAGGAAGCAAATAAATTGTAGTTATTTGAGCAGTAAAACTTACATCTGCCTTTACTGACTGAAATAATTTTTTAACTTCTTTGTGGGAACTGAAGTATGGCAATATTTCAGAAATAGAGTTAGAATAGGGATCAGTTGCAAAATATAGCTAAATATAAATGTTATGCTTTATGGCTGGTGTTCATAAAGCCAGTTAGAATAGACAGTCACTCAGCTCACTGGTTAAATTCAGGATTTTGTGGAACTATTTTCCTATTAGCTTTGAAAATCCCAAACTATAGATTTCACCATTTCTCACACTGATAACACAGATCTTCAGTTCTTGACATGAGTAGCAGAGTTATTTTGCAATTTTTTTTCTGGTAAGATTTCAGGTAATATAAATATATGTAAAGAAAATAATTTAAAATTAATACAAAAGTTTGAATGAATGTTGTAAATTAATAAAGTGCCTTCCATCATGTATTAATCTTGAAAAACTAAAATCTTGCTTATATGTAGAAAAACTGACAACATTCCTTAATCTGCAATTAAATGTCAGGTACTAAGTTTGAATTAGAAAGGTTATACTACATAAGAACACCAATGAATTAACATTCCTTTGGACCTAACCATATAGTTTAAGAAGGAATTTATCACTATATTATTAATGAAAATTACTAAATTGGAACTAACTTTATGTTATCTTTTTGAAGTACCATGGCAGCTTTTTGCAACCTGTTACCATACAACCTTGCTGAAAGGGACCTGGGGGTCCTGGTGGACAGCAAGCTGAAAATGAATCAGCAGCGCGCTGCTGCAGCAACAATGGCAAATCAGATCCTGGGATCCATGCACAGGGCTGTTACTAGCAGAGACAGAGGCTTGATTATCCTCCTCTATTCAGCACTTGTCAGGCTGCACCTGGAGTACTATGTCCAGTTCTGGTTCCTACAATTCAAAAAAGACACAGACAGACTGGAGAGGGTCCAAAGGAGAGCCACAAAGATGATCAAAGGGCTGGAGAGCCTACCCATGAGGAAAGACTAAGGGTGTTAGGTCTCTGGAGAATACAAGGGTCAGCAAGACCCCGTCACAGGCTTCCAGTACCTAAAGAGAGGCTAAAAAGAGGACAGAGGCTCTCTCTTCACAAGGACCCACATGGAGAGGACAATGGACAATGGGTTCAAGTTGCACCAGGAGAGTTTTCATCTTGATATGAGAAAGAAAGTTTTTACAATGAGAACAATCATTCACTGGAACAATCTCTCCTGGGACACGGTAGAATCCCCATCACCAGAGGTTTTCAAGATGTCACTGGACAGGATGCTAGATAAGCTCATCTAGGGTCCCTTTTCCACAAAATGTTGGACCATGTGGTCCTTCGAAGTCCCTTCCAACCTGGGCTTTTCTATGATTCTATGATTTTATGACTTGGTAAATTAATAAGAAACAATACCTTCATTTATAACTATTTTTATGGGATCACTCTGAAAGAATAAGAAAATACAGGGCAGGGAGTGGGAAGGAGATGATGAGGCATAAAGAAGTCAAATGGCTGGAGCACAGTCAAGAATAAAAATATATAAAAACAGCCTGGATGCAATTCTGTATCTTGATATTAAGAATAACAGGAGGAAATAAGCCTGAGTCCCTCTTCTTCCTTTTCCTTTCCTTCCTCAAGCCCAAACAAACTTTCCCGTCTCTAATAGTTTCCCAAAGCGCTAGGAAAAAGGCAAATGATAAACTGATGATAGAAGATGGAAACTGTTGCAGCCTTTTCCAGGGTTAAGGAATAAATATGGGGTTACTGAGTGGTGATTCCTGACTGCAGAGCAGTAGGCTAAGCCATGGGCACAGAACTGAGATGCTGAAGATGAGAATCTAAGACAAGGAGTAGATGTTCTGAAGCAATGATCAAAAACTTTGATGAGTTGTCCTGGTTTCAGCTGGGATAGAGTTAATTTTCTTCCTAGTAGCTGGCATAGTGCTGTGGTTTGGATTTAGGATGAGAAGAATGTTCATAACACAGTGCCGGTTTAGTTGTTGCTGAGCAGTGCTTACAACAGTCAAGGACTTCTCAGCTTCCCCTGCTCTGCCAAGTGCACAAGAAGCCGGGAGGGGGCACAGCCAGGACAGCTGACCCCAACTGGCCAAAGGGCTATTCCATACCATATGACGTCATGCTCAGTATATGAAATGGGGGGAGTTGGCCAGGGGGCAGTGACCGCTGCTCAGGAACTGCTTGGGCAGTGGTCAGTGAGTGGTGAGCAATTGCATTGTGCATAATTTGTTTTGAACATTCTTTTATTATTATTATCATCATTATTATTATCCCTTCTTTTTCTGTCCTATTAAACTGTCTTTATTTCAACCCACAAATTGAACTTTTTTTTTTTCTCAATTCTCTCCCCCAATCCCACTGGGGGAGCAGAGGGCAGTGAGCAAATGGCTGTGTGGTGTTTAGTTGTCTGTCTGCCAGGTTAAACTACAACATGAGTACTGAATAGGAATTTGAATTCAAGCCAGAGAAGCCTGGAATTGTTCTCCCATTGTGTGAACCTTTTGGCATGGGATAGGGCTATGAAGCTGCTGGACTAAGCCTAGGACCTGGATGAGGGTCTGGCACTGTAGTGACAACAGTTGATGCACTACATCCTGCAGTTGCATCTGTGGAGCAAATGACCTGACTTGCAGAGGTAAACAGTACTTCTCACAAATTTCTCTGCACATACTCCACCTCTGGACCCTTTCCTTTAAGTGTTTATAATCCTGCCCAGGTTATTATGTGCATTCTGTAGTAAAACCTGTTTAGAAACAGAAGGTCTGGCTGCCTTACTTCACTACAACGTTAGAAATAGTGGGAGTCTTTATCCATGTTCACTGCATTTTGGGCAGCACGAAGAGGGGCTGGCTTCAGCGCCCCACAAAACTCCTCACTGAATTTAGCTTTTGCCATGTTGCCTCTTCTTCAGCCAGAAAAAAACAGATGTTTAGATTTCATAAGAGAAAATATATGTCTCTCATCTATACACAAGTGACAAAGTCCTTGCTGCTTCCCTTTTTGTTTTGGTTTTTTAGAGGGTGGGGGTGTGTGGTGTGTGTGTGTGTGTGTGTGTGTGTGTGTGTTCTAGTGTTAGTGGATAATAGGAAGCCAGACATAGAGGGCTATGTATGCCATCTTCATGCCAGTGGTTTTGTTTTGTACTTCATGTCCTGCCCCTGTTCACATGTATCTCTTACTTTTGCAGTATAATTAGTCTGAAATAAATTTATTTAAAGTTAGGTTAAACCACAGGAGAGATATTTATTGGAGATTTAATATTAGAAAACCAAAAGCTTGGCTTAGTGATTTAACTTTAGAGTAATCACTCCTTTCTAGGGGGGATTAAAATTAATGACTTCATAATAGCTACATTTTATAATTCACAGATGTAGCTCCCATGTTATTCAGGAAGACTTGCAATACAAAAATCAAGATCATATTAGTGATCAAGTAGAAAGAACTTTAGACTAATCTTTCAAGTCCTTCATGAAAACAGCTTTCGCTGTCAAATCTTTCCAATTTTATATTCGATAGCAAAACTCTCACAACTTCATTAGGGTAGGTGTTCCTTGTAATGGGAGTGTTTCATGCAGAAGGCTGATAGACTTGTTGAGTTCATCAGCGTAAATTGCAAACTTCAAACCAGTCATTTTTCCAAACATGAAGCAGAAAAATGGACTAAACAATCTTCAAATTTGTTGTGCTGTTGAGACACTGAGTAATGCTGCAGCAACAAGTGAGAAATTTAGAATGGGATGCAACAATATATGCTGTCTCATGGAATATGAATCCTGCATAAGGAATACAATTATTAAGCCATTTCAAAAAAAATGACAGGTAAAGTGTGAATTGGAAGAACATAGTGAAAAAATGACAGGCTAGTTTTTACAGAAAGGCTTGATTCTACATTTAAATGTGAAGTGCTACCTATAGTAAGGATGCAGGATGTTCAGACCAATGAGATGGAGGCAACATCACATTCTCCACTCTCACTGTAGAGGGTAAAGAACTTTGTAATGGTTGAAGAAAACCCAGGTTTTGTAAAACGTTTCTGTGCAATGGCTCTGGAGCTCTAAGAAAGACCAAAAGACTGAATTCAGCTTAATGCAGTGGACTACAGACAGTAGGTGAGTTATACTTTTAATTCATGAAAAGTGTTGTGAATCTTCTTATACTCCTTAATTTTATAGAGCAGTCAACAGTATAATGGATAAAATCATAGAAGAAAGGACCAAATGTTAATAAACAAGAAATTACTTTTTATGTGAGTTATTATACCTTAATACTGTAACATCAAAGGATCTTCCAGACATGCATTAACCAATGTGCTTAACATAGTCACATGGGGATTGCATTCTCTCTCTCTCTCTCTGGAATAAACTGTACGTACATGACATTTTCAGGCTTAGGCATGTTTGTTTGTTTGTTTGATGGTTCTTCAAATTCCTTCCATGGACAGAAATGACGAAAAAGGGCTGTCTTCTGCAGAGACTGCCTTTAACTTAGCTTTGAAACATTGCATTCGTATTTTATTTTCCTTTATTTCTCTTTATGTAATATACTTAACCTCTTAGTATTTGTGTCCATCTCACATTTAAAAAATGTCAGGTAGCATTCTTGCACATCCAGGACAAAGCACACTTTGTTTGCATTGTGTATCCCTATGTTAGTTTTCTAACAAATAGACCTGTTAGTGCAGCTAAATCTGGTACCCAAAGTAAAATCTCTCCCAAAGTAAAATCACCAAAACAGAAAGTTTGACTTTGAGCTCAGAAAGTCAAATTACCAAGATAGATTTACCTGTGTGTGAAGATAAGTTGTTGTGTTCAAGGTCTCAGTGTAACCTGTAATATGCACTCTAGTTTACCTATGAAATTAATATATGTATTTATGGTGAATATAAATTAAGACATGACATCTGAATATAGTCACATCTGGGGAAAACTGCTGGCTTACCTTTATCTCTAAAAATAAATATGCAAGATGTTTTTTTAATATAACTTCATAGTGAGATGCAAAGGCACATAAAGCTATTTGTTTGTAGATATGAGGGATTAATTACAATTAAATGCACACTAAATAATTCTGCCTATAGTAAAAAAAAAATTATATATATATATGCATATTTCTACACTGTATCAGTCAAAGTGTTTAGAACTAAATTTCTCATTCTTTATTATAGCTTTAATATTAAGGGCTACCAGGAATATCTTGGCATGAGCTTCATTGGTGGTCATTTCCTCAGCATGAAACAGTGATTGCCCATTCATATTTCACTGCAAAATTACTTATAATGTAGATGCAAATCCATTATATAAACAAACAAGTTGCTGAAACCCTTATCCACATTTTTTCTTCTGAATACTGTAGGAATTACTTACAAATGGGAACTTATCCATCAAATTTAATGTTTGAGTTCTCTGATAACATGAGGTGTTAAAGCCATCTAGCATTTTAAATACTAATAAAGGGCATGTGTAAATGAGTCAGAGGTGAGAGTTTTCTGCATTTTTCTTGTTACTTATGCCGCATATTAAGTGGGGGAAAATGGTTAATGTTCACACTGAAAGAATTCCAAATTGTTCTGAGCGCAGTTACTCTAGATTAGTTCCATTTGGAATCTATTTAAGGCAAGTACAGATGAATAAAGTAGATAGCTAGCATTGAGGGGGAAAAAAAGACCAAACACTAACTATGCTTGTTCTTTGAAGGAAATTCTACAAAAAAAAATTTAAAAGGGAGCAGAAAAGAAGTTATATATAACAGGACACAAATGGTAAAGATAAGATAAATTAGCCAGTACAATAGAAAGTGTTTTGCCCTTTAAGCTCTCAAACCATTACAGGGGAATTCATCTAAGACTAACTGTTAAGCACTGTAAAAGTGCTTTGTAAAGTGGAATCCAGCAGCTTGTAAGGAATTCATGTAAAATTTTGGGCCAGCTACTTTGGATTAAAAAAAAAAAAAAGTAAAATTTCACCAAAATAAAGAGAGTTAATAGTTTCTTTAAAACTAATGTTACCAGCAAAGAAATTAGAATGTACTTCCAAACTAGAAAGAATAAGGGCAAAGAATTCAATTTTCATGGACCTAGATGGGCTTGCTTTTTCCACAAAATATGATGGCATGAAAAAAAAGCACTAGTGATCTGAATAAAAGCATTGCATGACAAAGTCATGAAGCTTAAAATGTGTATACAGGTGTATTTATTTTTAAGTGATCTGGTTTTTCTTACTTTATTGTGAGCTTCTGTTGACTTTGGCATTTCCTAGAACATGCATGTGAAAGGTTAATTTTTAGAGGAAAGGTAGTGTGTCCTCAGAGTATACTTGTAATACTTTGAAGAGCAGTCCCTAGCTCCATAACACATTTTTCTTGTGACTAGCTACTTAAGTGCGTCTAAAATACAGTTCCCCTTATGACTCTGAAGTCAGGATTGTGGCTTATCTTGACCATCATGTTTTGCAGCTAGGTTGTCTATAACTGCCTGTACATTGCAGTATATTCACACACTGTCTATATATGTCCATCCTGCAATGACTCAAAGCCTTTTCTGTAAAATGAAAAATAAAAGTATAACCTCATTATCTTTCTTTCACCCACTGTATCATGTTTCTTCGGTTTCTTTTCTTTATTTTTCTTCAATTTTAACAACATAGCAAGAATATATCCCTTCCACCAGAGAAAAATCAACAGAAATAAGCATAAGTATTCCAGAACACAGGAAAAGTGCTTTGATTTGAATTTAAAAGAAGGCAGTAGGATCTGCCTTGGTTGGAGAGTCAAACTGTTGCCCACAAATGAGAATAACCCCTACTACTTAAACATTGCTTTATAAGCAGTGACAAATTAAAACTTTCCTTTAAGAGTGGCATGTTTTCTCTGTTGTGAATTGCAAAGAGAATTCCATAGCAGCTACACTCACTGGGAAGCTGCCAGCTTTTCTCTGTGCCCTATAGAGTTGAAAGAGCAAGAAAATGAAGTTGTTCCAAGCTTGATTTGGAGATGAGCTACTTATTTTACAGGGAAAAAAAAGTACTGGAGCCCAATTTAAAAGAGTCTATTATTCTGTGAATGAAATCAGAGTTCAGTGGTAGGACTGCTTTAAGAGCCCTAAAATTGATTATATTAATTTTTAATTTGATCCCAATGGTTATATTATTTTTTTTTATTTCATCCTAATAAAACACACAGTGAAAACTCCTAACCTCTTATTCCATGCTTGAGAAAGGTCAAAGATGAAAAAAGAGAGGTAAAGGATAATCAGAAAATATGGCAGATGAAAAATAAGAGAAGCAATTAAATACAATACTTAATAACCTGCTTGGCTGGGAATACTGCTCTCAGTGGAAATACTGCTCTCAGTGGAAATACAGCATTTTGCTCCTCTTTCTGCTCTACCTCCCTATGCAAGAGAATGTATTTTAATTTCTCTGCCCTGACAGCCAAATCTTTCAGGTCAAAGCTGTCAGTCAAAGACGGAAGGTAATGAAGTGAACAGTGGGAGGAGGAGGGAAAATAGAGAAGCAAGGCTGCAAGCACTGTGAGATTGCCTAGTGCTCAGAAAGGGAAAGTAAGGAGTTTGAAAAATATTTGTTTGGAAGATAGCTATTTCTAGCAGCAAGGTGTTTAGCCTAAAGGCGTTCATTAAAATTACAGCAGTGGATGAGATAAGTAGAACCAGAAGAAACCGAAGTTTATGACAGTGTCCAGACCTCCAGTCACAAACTAAACAAGACACAGGTAAAGTGGTCACAAATGTTAAATTAAAGAGTTGGAGCATGGAAGTACCTCTTTTTTGACTGTATTTCTGAAGTCAGTTTGGATTGGCTGTAGAAGATGGAAACCACTCTTTAAAGAATTAAGCCAATAAAATGACTCGATTTTAGAGATGAAGATACTGAATCAGGTTCTTTGTAAGGCACTTATGGATTAGGGCAAAAGATTTTCTAAAGGGACTGAGTGCAAGAATAATTTGTAGGCCAGAAAAGGTACAAGATCAGGTGGATGTTAGAAAGAGTGTTAAGAGCGGGAGTACGTGAAGCAAGAGCAGAAACATACAGGCGTCCTTCATGTTTGCCACTTTTATTACCTATTGAGTGATTTGTGCCTTTTGTATATCATCCCAGAATTTCATGAAATAAAGAGCTTATGAGCCAAAGATCAGGTTATTATGAACAGAAATGAAAAAAAATTAAAGAAACCAAACTGAATCTGACTGCCTCTACCCTGTGTTGAATACTGTGTACCAATGTGTCACTAAGATAAGGGAAAAGGATTTAAGAAAAATGAAATGTCCTTCGGTTTTGTGCACTTCCATCCACCAACAGACAGTAAGACAAGAGTGAAGAGGATGGGGGAAAGTTCAGAGTAAAACTCATGTGAGATCATGTACCTGACAAATACATGTAAGGCAAACATTTCTTGAAGTTCCCTAGGGAGTCAGGAAAATCAATGACCAGAGTTATTTGATGTTTGAGAGTCCTAGTGTGATCAACCTGCCAGCAGTCTTTGGTAGGTACACAGACACTCAACATCTGTGCACGCTGATTAAGCTGAAGGGGATCATGGTTGCAGGCCAGCAGGTTGCCTATAAGGATGCCAGTCCCATACAGAGCAAAATGCCAAGATATGTACTCACAGTGTGACTTCTCCTACTGCCATTCAGAGTGAAAGAGCTGAAACAACAAAGAGGAGTGGTCAAGACCACTTACAGGCCTCCTTATGGGAGGATCACAGGGTGACATGTGCTCTCTGCTACTGGAAAAGAAGCAAACAAAAAGAAGGTGGCCTGTCACAAACAGGAACTCTTTTGGCAGCCAGAATTTAAGCTTGAGAACAGACACAAATGGATGTTTTTTATAGCCCCTTTTTCCACATCTTCACAGTCTTGTGGGAGAGGAGACAAAAGGAGATAATAAAATATCTGGGTAAAGTCTGTTTTATACCAAATAATCATTTTCTAATCCATCATAACAATGGCTTATGTATTACAAATGTTTTGTTTATTCCAGCTAAAGAGAGGGACAAGCGTAGGCACAGGCTATTAGAACATCTGCTGCAGAAATCTGAGCAACCTGATGCTTCACAGAGGAAATGACTGAAGAACAGCTCCACAGGGGATGGTTTGGGTGGTTGTCAAGGTGATGTCACTCTGCTTCTCTAAATCTGTGCTTTTAAAAAGCAGTGGGATTGTTGGAATGGGGCTCCCTCCAGGCAGAGCCCGATCTAATATGAGGCTGCTTTTTTATCAGCTTTATAGCAGTCCATAGCACCTCTGCACTTCTAAGGATAAGGACTATGATTGGTGCAGGGTATGGAAACACTAAATTCAGAGAGATAATTGCTCCATTATGAGTCCAGTAATATAAAGAAATATATGTGTTGGTGGTGACTCCTAAAAACAGTGACAATGAAAGCAAAAAAATTGAATAGTTTCAATGAATAGACAAAGTTGATAATAACAGTCTCCAGATTTTCTAGGCTTTTGTTTCTTCTTAAATTGGCACTGTGCTTAGTTTTGTTATCACTAAAATAAGGAAGGCTAAATTAGAGCTTTAGTATAGCTAAGGATATAAAAATCAAGGTAGTATGCATTGTCTGAGATATTAAAGCACTCTTGTATATGACTGAAGGATGCTGTCTCCTTGCAAGCTTTACCTCTGGAATCTATTTATGGGCTACTCTTTCACTTTTGCTTTTCTTGATAGTAACGAGAATGTGATATATCTCTCTTGAGGGACAGGCTATATAGTTCAGGAGTTTTGCTCTGTATTAAGTATGGATTTCTCTATTTTCATAAATGTGGCTCAGATATATGTAGCTCTATAACATGCTGTTGCTGGCAGTGGAAATCAAGCTATGGTATTCCTCCATTCCTTATTTAATCATGTAATTTCCTTTCTATACTTCAGAGAAAGCCAGCAAGGCATCCAGGAGCAAGAACCAGACAGAAGTAGGACATCAATCAAACAATTTAATGAAATACTTAGTGGAGTTGGAAAAGTAAAACCCATAGATGTTTAGGAAATTGACCTTAGTAACAGCCACCAGGGAGACATATGCCATATTTATATGCACATTAACAAGGCACTGTAAATCCATTGGGGCATAGACCACATACAACTCCAGCAGTCTGGTAAAGCATCTGTTCTTTGAACACTGCGCTGTGTATTGTTTTGTAGTGCCACGGCCGATTGATGTGTGCTGACAAATATGACATATAACAAATGGGCCACAGCGTTACTTTAGGAAACAGATGTGAGCTGGGCAGTGGAAGGGGTGTGCACCCAGGAAGCCTGTCCCAGGAGTCAGATTCTCTGCATGGCAGTGACAGCAAAGAGATGAGTTTTTATCTCAGTATTGTTTTTATTAAATATCACTATAAAATTAACACCAAGAAAAGTGTTTGGGAGGAGGATCCTTTTTGTACAATCCTGCAAAGAGCCACAGCATGAAAAATGCCTGTGGCTCATACACACTCTTAATAATAGAATAATTATTGTGCCAATGTAAATAAAATGTTAAATAAACTGTCTCACACCTTCCTCCCCTAGCTCCAACCCAAACTGTTACCCCTCAAATCAACATTCAGCAACCGATGTTCAGCTGTGACATCAGATCCATCTGGCTGACTTTTGTTTCTCACAGGTTACTGGTCATGGACTAATTATCTTGTTCACTGAGGCCAGAAGAAGCTGATCCCGATGTTAACAAGGGTCAGATAGCAGGCAAGTGCTCAGACCTCCAAATCTACCAGCAGTTGTGTTTTCCTCCAAGCCAGGCACGGTGCGATGGGCAGGTTCCCACAGGCAACACGTGGGCATGGGTATGCTGGCTCTGCCTCACCCTGCATGGGTGGTGTAGTGAGAATTCCTGCACTGCCTTCAGCAGGTAGCAATAAATAGGTTTTCCCTGTCAGTTTTCTATAAAGCAGATTAAATTTATTTTTTGTCTATTGTTAGATGCTGCTCTCTGTGCTCTCACAGTTCTGTTCACACTGCCTTTTTTCCAACTAACACTAATTCTTATGAAAAACAAAAAAAGTGTCGTGGTAGCTGTTTCACCATTGGCCTGTGCTTTTTGTGTTAACACGAAGTGAACACAACTTGCTACCTGATCCTATTAAGTATTTTAGATTTCCTTTCCACTGCTCTAAATGACAATGCAGAAGGCAGCAACGCTGAACTGAGCAAATAGGAGAAATGAAAGATGCATTTTACTTACTCTTTCATTAAAAAAATAAAATCAGTGGAGATGAGAGGCATGACCTCCTTTAATTAATACATGTGAAACTCATTTTAATCTTTGGATTTCCATGATGGTAGCTGGTTTTGCCCATCTGGGCATAAGGAATATGCTCCTTATCTCTTCTGCTGAAGCCATGCTCCTAGCAATAAAAAATTAAAGATTACATTTGCAGTGCACAAAATAGAACCCTACAGTGTCTTCTCATAAGCTAGCTGTGGAGTACAAAACTGATATAACTTCTTTACAGCTCTTCATGTGACCAGTGGTTAGACCAGAGTTGGTGTTCCTCTCACACAGTTGTATCGTGATCTCTGAGCTGTGCCACTGCCCTGTGGTTCATTCACCCTTCCAGACCCATACATAAGAGAATCACTTCTTAACAGTTTTATTCCCCTAAGCAGGCAGAAGCAACTCACTGTTCAAACCTCTTTATTTTCAGTCCTAAATATTCTTCTCAGCTGTTAAAAATCATAACCTTGAAAATACAAGCAATAATTATTCCTTTGTCTCTCTGTGGACCTGTAAGTTTAATTCCTCTCTTCCCAGTACACATATAAGCATGTGTGCAAATGCAGATGTGTGCAAGCACGCACATGCACACACATACATCCCCACTTCCACCTCCCCATCCTGGCGTATCTCTATTAAAAACACAAGTGCATCTCCATTGCTAGTTAAGGCAACACTCAAATTTGCAAAGGACTATGGACTTATTTACTTGTTTTACTTGCTGACAAGTTTTGGAAAAGTGTTCTTGCTGTACCTTCTCTTTTTGCCTTATCTGCCTCTGGAGTTATTTTCTATGACTTAAATGAATCTTTGTCCTGAGGATTATATACAGTGAAGGTCACACATGATCATAATTGTATACATGACTTTCAATGTTAATGCATCCCTTCATAACAGATTTTAAAATGAGTTAGTAAGCCGTCAGCAGGATTCTTCACCAGAATGGCTATAAACAGTGCTAAACTAAAGTTATATCACATGAAATGAATCACCTTTGGGTGGGGAAAAACGTGGCATAAATTGAGAATAACTAAACAAATGTTTTCCATTGTGCGTGGATCAGAGTGTTTTTACAATCTGGAAGTTTTCAGTAAGTGCATGAGTTGCTCCCCATCAGTATGCTGTGACTAACCATGCAGAATAAAGTACATAAGCCATAAAATTTTATTTACTTAAAACCAACAATCTCTACATCTTTTAGTTGCAGTTCTAATTAGACTTGGAAAATATTTTTCTGGCAGTTTTGGACAAAGTTTAGTAAAGCAGCATTTCACAGCACAGGAAAGATAGAAGCTCAGGAATTTGAAACCAGCAGGTGAAGCCAACTCTTTATTTATATGTTCCATATAATGCAAAACTACCCCAGAAAACTTCATTGAAAATATTGAAAGCTAGATGATCTTCAGCAGCTTTGGGGTAATTTCAGTTACTGACTATAAAGGCTTTTGTATCAAGTCCTTCGTTTTCATTACTCAGATTCAGATGCAAACTGCATGACCTGAAACTTTATCATAACACTTTCATGTGTATTTTGAAGTATTTAATTAAGTTTTCAATTAATCATTATTTGAATATTGGCCCTCCTGCTGCTGAAATATATTTGATTAAGAATTAGGCCACATTTAAACCTACATTAGTAAACGTACATTAAGCTTTTAATAAAAGCAAACTCCACAAGCGTCACATTCAGGCCCTGCACATGAGATGAAAAGGAATCCTCAGATTATGCTTCTCTATTTAGGACAACTCCATTTCAATTTAGTTAAATTCAATTATAGTTGTGTTGAATCTAGGTGCATAATAATCCATGCAAAATGAGCTGAGTTCAAGGAACAGTCTTTCTTCTTTGCATGTATTGTATATTCCTTCATATGCATACTAAATTATATAGAATGAATTCTAATAAGGTATTGTTTCTAACAAAGAGTAATCTACATAATTTACACTGGAGTTTTGATCTTTGCAGCTACAGTATCTCTTCTCTTAATATTGACAAGCTTTGCAATCAAATATCTCACATGTATGGGAATATCTTAAAATTTGAGGTACCAATTTCCCTCTTTAAGAACATTCATAAAGAAGAGATACAAGAAAGAACAAAAACAATGCTTATTTTCAGATAGCCCTTACAATAATGTGAGAATAATTGCCTGAACCTATTGTATGAAAAACAGTCACAGTTTTGCCAGTCAAGTAAGAAGGAAAAAGGATAAAATTAAGAAACATACTTCTGGTAGGGAAATTTCCAGAGCTGATCTAGAAGGTTATTAGTACTTGAAGATAAAAGCCAAAGATTTTTCTGGGTTTCATATAATTTTAGTGTTTTCCTACTCTTTTATTTTTTTTCCTTATAGCATTCTTTTTACAAAATTACATGTAATTAAAATTTAAATATTTAAATGTTGCCAACCATCTAGCTAAGTGGAATTCTGAAAAAGCTAGTGTGGCCCTAGAAGAGCACAAAGATATATACTGTGGTGGCACAGCCCTCCCACCCCCCCACCTGCCCCTGGACCACTCTGAGATCTCAGTAGTGGGCCCCATGCTTTGGGAAAAGCCCCCATTGTGCTGTTACCTTGGTTGCAAGTGGAGCAGCTTGGGGCTGGGGTGGTCAGGCACCCCCTGGACATGCCTGGGCCGTCTGCTGCCTGAATTGTACACCAGAATGGCTCAGCGCAAATTGTGGCCAGAATGGAAAATAGTGACCAAATCCAATCATCTCGAGATCCTATAAATAGTGATCTAAAAGGGACACCTTTTGGAGCTCTCCAGGACCACAGTGGGCTGTGTGACCCAGTGTCTTCCCCCTGAGCTGGAATGTCTCTCAGGGTAGATTTTGCAAAGATTGAAAAATTGTCCGTCCATGATTTTGCGCAGACTCAAGGGCCTGATTTCGTGAGGTTCAATTGTCACTGAAATCGGGAAAAATAAACCTCGTAACACCAATGTAGTGTTAAAAGGCAGGCATTCTTTATTCACAGCACCGGATACATGGTGGATCGCTCCACCTAACGTGCATACCTGGCACCTGTTTCAGTCAGGTTATATAAATCAAATATATACATATTCATGACATTCATACATAATCAATAACATTCTCTCTAATAATTGGTACAAATTCTCTCGCTTCCTATGTAAATTACTGCGCAAACTCAGTTGTTCACTTCTATTGTTCCCTTTTGAGTAGGTGGTATCATTTGGGTAGGTGGTCAATGAGTCAGTGGTCGCGATCTCCCCCTGCTGGAATTACCTCTTACCTACTCGACTCTCAGTCTTGGCAGTCCTAGCCAACTTTCTCGGTCCACTACACGAAATTACCTTCCGTCTTCTTCTTTTGACGGGTGCCCGTTGTCTATAGTTTCAGCTACATTAATAATTACCTTAAGACTACTCTCATCGTCCTGAACTTATTGTTCAGTTGGGTAGGGCTGTACAGAAGAGAACATAGCAGCATTCGTGGTTGCATTTTGTAGTTAACTGATTTGATCCCATCACCCTAATGCTGAAAAATAAGATACATAACAATTTCATCATCATTTTGGTTACACACTGACTGTCTGTGTGTGTGTACAATTTGATTTAAACACCATCTGTGTGTGCAACCCTGCTGTAAGTTTCAGGTGACCCTTGCCATTCTTGAAAGTTTAACTAAGTCACTATTTTTAATATAATAAATTTCATTGAATTGCTCTGTTAAATTGGCTGATGCTTAAGTGCTGTTAAGAATTACACAACCTAATTTTGTGATCTATCTCAAAATAACAAATCCTAAATTGGTGCTAAACCAAAGCTATGTAAAAGATTGTTTACTATATAGACCCACATGGATCTTCATCAGGCCAATAGAGAGGGATGTGTCCAACTTACTAACCATGGTGGCATTTGCAAAGGAGAAGACAAGTGGTATTTTGTAGACGAGTTATTAGAAAGAGTTCTGTTATGCTGTTTTCAACCAGTTTGGCACAAAATAAGTTTGAAGTGTTTCTCATATAAGAGTAAGACCTGTTCTACCATAACAGGGTGTTGGACTACCTGGGAAATGGTGTACAAGGACAAAATACATTTTTTCCACAATGTCTGATACGGATTCATAGAATGATGTAGTTTGAAAGGGACTTCTGAAGGTCCTCTGGTGCACCCCCTCTGCCCCAGCTGGCCTGCTGTGATGGTTGAAAGAGGTTTCTCAGGGCCTTCTTCGCATCAGTTCTGAAAATCTCCAAGGATGGAGACTCCAAAACCTGCCCAGGAGTCTGTGCATCATTTCGTTGTGTGTCTCCGAAAGGAATTTGGCTCAGTCTTCCTTATCATCACCCATTAGGTAGTTGAAGACTGTTGTACCAAATGCAGTTTGCAGTGAGGTACTGGGTAATTCATCGTATTCATCAAGGATCTGAACATTGCAGAGTATTCACATTGCTTATTAGAGTTTCCAGTCTTATTGCTTACATTTAAAGATAGTTTAAGAAAAAGGAAAAAGTGAAGAAGAAAATGTAATCCATTAATAAGGCAAATGGACAAAAAGAAACTCTCTGTTTATATATGCTCTAGCTCATCTTTTCATTCCCTGAGGCTTTTCTCATTAATATAACATAGTTAGTCTGTTCAGGACACTAGATAGATAAATTGTGAGTATCATTGACAAAACTGGAAGGACAGCGACTGCTAGGGTGACTATGTGATTATTGTTCTGTGAATATGAAAAAATGTCGATCCCTTTAATTTTTTATTTTTTTATCTTCCAGAGTATGTTTTTCAACACACCGAGATATTATTCTCAATTTTATGAAAAAGAAGGAATATATCCAGGATATTAAATGAACTGTAAAATAACTTTGGTACCTTTTAACTGGTGGTTCCTATGTTAATATTAATTAATACTCATTTTCTAAAGAGTATCAGCTTTTGCCTTGGGCTAAGGAGTGGTAAGTCTCCCAATACCCTTGTGTAAGTGCTGGGAAATTACACAATTTGAATTCTTAAAGATTTTGTATGTTGTCACAATCTAATGCCTGTAGGAGATTCACGATCACTTTTTTTATTTGTTTGTTTGTTTCATAATATTTATGTTAGTATGTAAGTGAGCATTCAAAGTGAAATCAGAATCCACTAAGTGAATGTATTTGAATGTTGTAACGTTAAGATACCCACATAAACAATTGTAATGTGGGACTTTAGGACCTTAGTATTTTGTGGATAGACAGTGCAGTTTTTTGGTTCTTATTTAACCCTGATTACCCTTATAGCTCAAGGTATTACCCGTACTGATTATCATAAATATATTCTTTTAGGTAGAAAAGTAATGTTTTAAGAAAAAAACTAAGTTATGAAATATTTGTGGTTGTTAAGACATCTCCTGGACCCTGAAACACTTAAATGCAGATTCATAGTATAAGCATATAATGCTACACCTTGCTTTATTCATTCTTAAAGAGCGAAATTGTCCAAGATTTTCTGCAAAATCCTTTAAATGCAAGTTCATTATTTGTGCAGGGTATAAGATATGAGAAGGTGCTATCTTTACTACTGAAAATCTTGGATCAGAAGAAATTTGAATTTTACATTATTTAGCATCTGTTTGTATTCTAGTAGTCAGACATGCCATGGTCAGAAGGGTGTGGATACTGCTCATTCTCTTCCCTGTCTCCTAAGAAGGAAGTAGAAGCCAGTCATGCCAAGATACTTTTTCAGTGATAGATAAACCACAGTAAAGTAAAATGGAAACTTTGGTTAAAAAAAACCCCAAAACAAAAACCCCCTAATTTTATAATTGTATTGGTGGACTGAAATAGCATGTGTGTAGTGAGAAATGAAGTCAGTGAAAATAGATCTGGGTTATCTATTCTGTTGAACTGAAATTTAAGAGATGAACAGTTTGGGCTCAGAAAAGAAAAAATTCCCAAGGCTAAAGTTGGAACTGACCTGTATGTCAGCTGGTCAGAATAAACATGCAGTTTATTTTTGTCCAGTTATCTTATTAAAAGATCAGCCTTATGTCTTTTTTTTTTTTTTTTAAAGTATCTTTAAATGTAGCACAATATTCCCACTCTCAGAAATTGGAAACAAAGTGGTAGTTCCTTTTCTGCCTGGTGGTGTTTGAAGCTGAACATACTCTGTGCTGGGTGTTCTGCTGACATTATTTTACCTTGTGTTAATCTTGAAGCATTCTCTGAGGTAGTATCAGGACCCTAACCTTCCTCATTAATAAACATTTTCATTCTGAATAATTTTCTATGAAATTAACAATGTCATGTTGGGAAACTTTAAAGGCCTTGTTGGATATAATTTTATTTCATTTCTTTATAATTATGAAAAGACAGGACACTGGAGTGTGAACCAGAACAGGCTGCACTGCAACCTCCAGATGGACATTTTGCTGCTTTTTTTTTCTACTGACCAGCAGGATGCAGGTCTGCTAGTTTGGCTGGTTTATGACAAGCATCCTTATTGCATTTATAGGATTTTCTGAAGTGGCACTTGGCTTGTTCTAGCTCAGTTTTTGTTTGCCTAGTTTTTAGTTTGATTACTGAACTGAAAAAATAATTTACACAGTCCTTCTGATAGAAGGACATATTCCCACAGTTAGTTGCACATATCCCCCTACAGCAATACAAAACCAATATGCACTCTGATAATGTGATAAAAAGTTGTTTCCTTATGTTTAAACACAATATTCTCTATTTCAGTTTGGATTTCAGGAAATTTGTGCCCATTGCCTCTCTTCCTGTTACTGGGAACCACTGAGAAGAGCCTAGCTCCCTTGTTCTACTCTCCCCATCAGGTATTTATAGAAATTGATAAGATCCTCCTGAGACTTCTCTTCTCCAGGCTGAACAGTCCCAGCTCTCTCAGCCTTTCCCTACATGAGAGATGCTCCAGTCCCTTCATTATCTTCCTGGCCCTTCACTGGACTCACTCTGGTATGTCCCTGCCTCTCTTCTATTGGGGAGCCAAGAACTTGACACATTTAGGCCACAGGTGAGGTCTCAAAGACCCACCTGTTCTTTTGGTTTTCCCACCAAAGGAGTAAACAGATACCTGATGGTTGAACCAGAGACATCAAAAAGCTTGGGGGGTGGGGGGGTGGGAGGTAGGGAGAGAGGCAATCCTACTTATACTGGCTAATCAGTGGGATTTTTTTTTTGATGACTGAACACCTTGAATGAAGGATATTTATCTATTCTTCCATAAACACACTGAAGCATTCACATGCACACACTCCTACATTTGATTAAAGCTCAGGTTAGAACTTTAATACACTGAAATGAATTAATGCAAGAAGTGAGCTTGTATATTGTGGTATAAAGTATTTCTAAGTAGTAAGTTTTCCCTCAGGAATAAATTGAAAGTACTGGATTATATAAAAGAGATAAAACACCCTGAGGGTCATGAAAGAGAATAGGAAGATTTTCCTTAATGTAAGGATGGAAGAGCAGTTTCAAATACAGGTGTCTGTTTTTTTCACGTAAATGACAGCTTGTATTCCACTCTTTTACTCTTCAAAACTACTGATCAAACTGTGGAGTATTAAATTTGATCTGTCTGTAGGATTCTGAATCTGCTGCATTGGTTGTGCTGTATAGCAGGATACACATTGAGAATGCACAGATGCAGACACTGTAGATCAGATAGAAAACGATCTAAATATTAGATGTGTTTTAGTAGCCAAAAGGTTACCTTCTCAGCAGGGAAGCCTGCTGGATTATCAGCGTCTTCAGCAGCAGAGGACATGCTTCCCTGCTGAGTATATGCCAGATGGTCTTCTGTGCTTGTGGTAGATCCACCAAACCCTTGCTACGAGAAGTTTTATTTCCCTATGTGATATCTAGGTTACAATGGGCTTCAGAGTCAGATCATCCACAGCTTGAGTTTAAGTGATCTGTCTGTGCTTTCTGTCAGCAGCGTGCTAGGGGCTTAAGTCTGAATAAAAGGTGTGGCAAAAAACAGTGGTTAGATGTTGCTCCTTATGCTCTCCTTCTGCTAAAACAGGCTTTTTATCTCAGCCTGTTGTTTGAGTCACAAATAAATGTGTGACAATTGGCCAGAATGTATGTACATACATCTGTTCTGTTTGCTGCAGGCCTTCTATAATATCAGTTTAATTTAGTGAACAGCTTGAGGCATTTGATTAAACGTCTGATACTTTTATGTTCACATGCCAGATAGCTGAAATTTTTTGGTGGGAATTCTAAAGGTACTAGTATTATTTTGTGTGATACTACTGACTTGTAATGAAAGGTAGAACTCTAATACACATATGTGCTCTATGTTGTCATAGCATAAACCATTTAGTCTTAAAGTTACTAAGAAAACAGTTAACCGATCAATGAACTGATGGTGATAGAAAATTTTCCTTTTGAAGTGTGGATGAGGTGACAAATTTTTGTATCGAATAGGTCTGCAAGAAAATAGAGGATTGAACAAGTTTTGTTTGTCACAGATAACTGTTTCTCTTTCAGACCTGGAGCACCATACTGTGATTGCAGGACCCTGGCTGGGCTACATCAAGATGAAGGTTTATCCAGTTGGAAGCACTGTGATAAACAGGCGTAGGGTACACTAAGCTGTATATTCAGTCGTGCAGATGTACTGTGGAAGTCAGAAGATGGCAGTCTTCACTCACTGTTGAAATTGCTGCATAGCTAACCCCAGCACTTGAAAAGTGAAGAATAAAATGAATATGCATCTTCCTCTGTATTTTTAGTTGTGAGATTTTAATTTGAAGTGCATCTTGATAGTGCAAAAATGACAGCTTTTTTTTTTCCCCAGAAATCATTCATGATGACGGCAACTAAAACTTTCGTTAATATTCTCTGATTCAAACAAGAACAAAAAACATTTTTTAGTGTAAAGGAAGTTCTAAAAACTGTCTAAAACATCTAAAAAAAGGCATAGGTGAGCATAGACAAACATGTGTTCAAAAGGAGGATTGACAGAGGCTGCTCAGCAATTGTGTATGCCTGGAGGCACCTAAACCTCAGAGTCTGATTGCATTCTCCTTCTGTTCATGTCAAAAATCTCCTCATGTAAGCAGCAAAGAACTTCATACCTTTTCAAGCCACACTGGGATCCAGGAATTAGAAAGAAATGGGTCACCATTCCCGGAAGGCTTGATCCAATAGGTGAATGTTGAACATGCCTGTTATGCACAGTAGAACCTGTAATGTCAGCTGCCTGTTATATCTTACTGATCAGTGCATATCCATAGGCAAATTTAGCCTTAAGTCACCCTGACACTGAAGAGAATGGAGCTTTTATCTTACCCATCCCAGGATGCAAAAAAGCAAGATGGTGCAAGCAACTCTACGCATCCTGGTTAAGGCACTCCATCGTCAAGAGAAATTTTTCTTCTGGGCTCCTCTCGTAAGAAACCAAAATGTCTTCTTACTTTAGGAAGTTCTAATTGTAATGAAGCAAAATGCCTAAATTTCTTGCAACAAACTTTAGGAAGTAAGGAATCACCCTACCACTGGGGGCCTTATCCAGTAAGACATAGACACAGTCATTGTCTCACTCTCCTTCTGGCACAGAAATTTTGAATGCTTTCTTTGCAGGCAGCAAGGTGCCTCTTGTTCTTGCATAGTTGATAATCTCTCTTATAATGCAAAGTTATTAATGGGAAGGGAACAGAATTTGGATGCCTTGTATTTTGGGTGACTCCCCTGACCTTCAGGCTACTGTAGCCTCCTGTTTCCTCTTACCATCCCACCAAACCTTTGTCAGTTATATATAAAAAAAACTTAATGTTTTATGAATGGGCTGAAAGTTTGAACACTCGGGGACTATGTGGGTCCTTTGCAGCAGACACATTGTGTGCGTGCACTAGTGATTTAGTGATGGAGGGTTCCTTTTTTGTGCATTTTTGTGTATGTACCGGGAATCTCATGGTAGCCCCTTGAGGACACCGTGGATGAGCTTTAAACTTCCTTCTTGGTGGAACCAAGGTTGAAGGGATGCTTGACTTCATCAATCACAAAGGGGGCATATCAGAGACTGTCGCTTATGGAAGGGAAGTTAATCCCTTCCGCAACTTCCACAGCCCTCCAAGCATGCACCATGCATGCCTAGGTTCATCTGTCCAAGCTTCACTGCTGGTTAAGACATGATGTGGATGTGCAGTCCTCGGATCAGAGTGAGCCACAACACATTCAGCTTTGGTCCTTCCCTCTTGTGCCTCACCTATCATTAACATACAAGGACCTGTTCTAAAAATGGTTGGTTTTCAGGTCTTTTTTAAAAAATGTTTTTGTCTCAGCCAGCATGCTTCTTATCCATCATATGGAACATTTTATTTTCTCATTACTGACATACCTAAGTGCAAGCAGATAGTATACAGCCAAGCTCTTGTCTTTGTATTCCTATCTGGCATCCAGGTATTAAAAAACTTAGGTTTAAAAGGGTTTAAATTTGAAAATGTTTGTGATTCTCGTCCTCGTTCATATGAACCAAATAGCAATATCTTTATTTTTAAGTTGTAACTCCAGTTCTGTAAAGATTTGATTAGGAGCTTAGCTGTAAATACAGGAAGACTTCTTATGTGTTAATTTAAATAGGCCTTCTGAACATATTTAGCTAAACTTTTAGGCCTTCCTCAAGCTTACAGCCACCAGTTTGCACTCTTAGAAATAATACATCAGATGAATAGCTATTGAAATTCTGCTCCATTGACTTCAGCAGAGACACGCTAATTTTAATCAACCAAAATCCCAGATGTCAGATGATACAAGCTGGTGGTTTTTTTAATCAGTTTAATATTAAATATCAAAAATTTTAAAATTAAAAAAAATTTACTTATGGTAATATTTTGATTATTAAAAGTACCTATGGTAACTAATAATAGCACTATGGTTCTTATATAGACTTAACTTTGCTTGCAAATGAAACTGGACAGATAATAACTTTAGGTTTGAGCAAATTTGAAGTTAGGAAAGCAATACTTTTTTGACAATTCTGTTAAGGCTTAATAGCAACATCAAAAACATTGTACCTAATGCTCTGTTCAAAGAGAGTTACAGTGGCTCACTTGTAAAAAATTGGAAGCAAGGTTCCTCACTAATTTTTTTATTTTTTTTTAATCCATCTTGCACACAAAGAATCCAGAAAAAATATAAAGGAATTCTTTTATTTGTCATGCAAATATTATTTTATAAAAAACTGAAGTAATTTAGCAATGAAACACAAAAGTAACATTTTAAACCAGAAAATTAGTAGCATAAAGGGAAAAAAAAGAATATCCAGTGGAAAATTAATGTTTATGTATATTTTTAATTTTTTTAATATGTTTTATTGCAAACAGAATATTTTCTATTAAAAAAACCCCAACACATTGAAGATTGATTTTAGTTACTACCCAAATTAAATATTTATCCCTTCACATGAGTGAACTAATGTTCCTGGACGAGTAGCTATCAGCCACAGAAAATATTTTGTTCCATAAAAAAGTTTCACTTTAGTATTTAAAACCCAGGCCTCTAATTCCTTATTTTGTATTGATTTTTCATAAAGTAAACAGAGTGTCTAAACAAAAAGTCACTTTGAACAGAAGAATGAAAAGTTTCATTTAGACAAGTTGAGAACTTGAAAAGCCTCCCACTCACCTTAATAAACAGCTGAAAGCTTTTCACATAAATTTTTCCTTTGACAAAATATAATTCAAAAAAATGTTGAACAAAGCTCACACAGTGGAAATTATCATTTTTATGCAACTGCAGAATGTATAGATAGATATTATATGAGTGCTTAAGTAAATCATTTTAATGTTGATGTCACATCTTTATAATATATATCTCCGATGAGCTTATTGAACATGGGATTGGTTGTTTCTGTGCTTTTTTGTGGTTTGTCTTTTATGGTTCAGCTATGCTTTTATGTTTCAACACTTGCACATCTAGCTCATCATTTATCTAGTTCAAAAGTCAGAGGTTTAAGTCTCATTCCTCTGAGGATGACCACTTTTGAGTGAAAGTATACCTTGAAATATGAGGAATTGGCACCCTCAGACAAATTTTTTTTCTGACGTCTACCAGTGGCTATTTCATAATAGATGAACAGGTAGCTTTATTGCCCTGCAGAGCTGAGTTAGCTGCTTTGCTAAGATAAAATATTTTCCAATTTGTTTTTTTTCTCACCTCTAAAACCAAAGTACACTTTTAAAGTTGGGTAAGTTCCATTAAGTATTAATCTTCCAGTTTTGCCCTCTTATTATTAGGAAAAGTATATCTTCTTGTCTGATTCTGCTATCATCTGAAGCACCCTTGTTATACAGCTTGACTCAAGTATGTTGAGGAAGCTTGGAGCATGCCTAAGTCAAGACAAGAGTGCAACTGTTGATTAAAAGTGGTAAAATCATTCATCATTGTGGATGCCCATCAAACACCCAGAAGACTATTTCTGCCACCAGCCACAAAATGGTGCTGTTTTAGGGTCAGAGAAAGATGTAGAAGGAATTACTGAGTCACCTTTGAAGGTTTTTATACTATGGAGAAGAGTCGGACAATCACACCAAATCTTGTGGGGAAAATATATGTGATGACCCTCCAAAACCTAATATTCTTTAAGTAGTGACATTTTACACTGGGAGTTATCCCTCTTGCTTTAATATTGTCTTGTTTAAAAGAGCTAGTGTGTGTATAAATAACTACTTTAACTTGAAAAGATCCATGCCTTCTCAGCTCATGCACAGAAACTCCAATCCAGAATACCTTGAAACAGGTAGCACCATGTCCTGCCTGACATTTCCTCCACCACTTTATGAATTTTTGGAATTAAGCTTGAGTTTAAAAACTTGCAATGAATAATTTGGGGGACTTTTTTAAAATTAAAAAAATTAATCTAAGGTGATTTTAAGATTTTTTTTTCCATGCCTAACATTTTCTGAATTGAATACCTCTGTTATGTGATATTTTTCTGTTTAGAATTTTTATTTCTGATTTGAATCAGTTATGGATATGTAACATCACATTTTCAGAATTTGTTTCCTATAGTTATATTACAGAACTTTTAAGAGTTCATTTATGCGACTACATTACCAGTGAATTTATTTCTCAAAATGATTTTCAGATACTTACAATAACTGCATTTATTGTATTTGTATTTTTTTATTGTTGAAAGTAAGCTGTACCCAGATAAGAGAATTAGGTTTTCCATTAAATAATTTTCTTTTTTTTTTTTTTGAGAGATATATTCCACTACAAAATTCCCCATTATACTAAATTTGCCTGATTAGGTAGTCTGGTACCATATTGATAAACAGTGCTTAAACACAGTAATCGGTCTGAGATTAGGGAGACTGATTACCAGTTCATTGCTAGGGTTTTATGCTGGTGAAATTCTACTGATGTAATTACTTTGTTTAGAAGTGGTGTGTGTGTAGTAAGTGTTCAAGAGATGTAAATTCCAAGGTTGTTACTCCCTTTGAATTATTAGTTTATCCTTTGAAACCTCTCTGCAAAATATTCTTGTCTAATTTCAGAGAATGCCTAAGTACAGAAATCTAAATTCAGAGAATGCCAGTTCTTTTTCTAGGTGAAACTCAACTGAAAGACTAGTCTGCCAAGGACTCTGACACTTTCCATGTCACTTAAGCCCACTGAGTAAGTTGAGATGGAAACTGTGTGGAGGAACTGGTCTCAATTTCACATAGTGAGGAGGGACGTTTTTAGGTTGTCTATGTATTTAACAGAAGAGAAAATGGGAGTTTTCATTTATAAAAGGTTTTAACTGGGCTGATACTGTCCAGCAAGACCCATTCATTTTAATGAATGCTTCATGAAAGCTGCTCTTGCAATTCTTTCTGAGCTTCTCTTAGCAGGTATTTTTTTATAAATTTATACATATTTTTATGCACATTGATTTTAAAAGTCCCACTTACCCCAATTCCTTATTTGAGAAGGAAATTTTTGTCTAAATGCATTCCTCCAATGATAAACATGACATGACAGAGTAGGCAGAAGAAGGAGAAACACAGCTTTTCTTACTCATCTATATAAGAAATGGCTATATAATTCCTACAAGCTGATTTGCAGGTAAGTCTTCATTGAGATGACCTGGTCCTACACGGCAGGTCCGAAATCCTTATTGTAAATTGTAAATTTGACCTACAGAAGTCCCATAGACACCAAATGGACAGGTGAAGGACTTCCAGAAATGGCTCACAAGTTAATGACTTTCTGCAGTATCAATGCCTGCATTGGTAAAACTCACATGCCGTGTTACACAATGTAGGCACAAAGGCGAGCCGTGAACTCTTTAGTGTCCAAAGTTAGGTCAAAGGGCACATCTCTGAGTAAGAACAGCAGTGAAACTCCAAGCTGCAGAAGGGCAGAGATTGTTGCTATATTCAGCAGAAAAAATTATCAAGTTCTAAGTAACATTTGACAAAAATTCTACCAATCATCTCAGGCAACATATACAGAGAAAGAAAGGTCAATAGACTAACATAAAATTTGTCTTGTATTTGTGACAAAAGAGTAAAGCACTCATTATAATTGCAATAGTTTTGTATCAATGTTGACAGATCTTAGCTTTTTTCCAATGAAAATACCTTTGAAATTACCTGCCACTACATAATATCTTCTTTGATTGCTTTTAATTTCAGAATTTATATAACTTTTTCTCCCAAGTGATTTAGAGCATGATTTAAAGGATTAAGCACAACTGTGTAGTAAGTACAGTAAGTCCACAATTCTCCCATTCAGATTTTCCTGTATTGTATCTTGATATCTTTTAAATGCACTGGTGCTAAAACCACAGCAGCAAAAATTCCTCTGTCTTTCTAAACAAATGGGATCCCCAAGGCAAAGAGATTTCTGTCTTCAGGTAGCTGTCCTACCTCTTGTCCATGCAGTCAACTAGCTAAATTTAGCCACCATTTGGTGGCATGCCAAAAAGGAGCTTGCCTTACCTACTGCAGCTAGAAGGGCTGTAGATCTTAGTATAATAGATAAGAAACAATTTTTCCAGTCCACCTCTCCTCTCAATATTTTAAATTCTCCTCCCTTCTGGTGTGTTGGGGAGAAACTGAAAGTTGTTGTTTAAAGTTGTTTACAGAAGCTTTTTGTATCCTGGCAAGTTTAGTGAGGACAAGGAGAGACAGCGATCAGTTGACCAGGCTTCTTTCTTACAGAGTGGTCAACAGCTTAATGGAGAGGTCCGTCCCCCATGATGCAGGGAGTGCCTACACAAAGACCTGGCCATTGTCATTTAGTTGTGGGAAAGGGTTTTCCACTTTGTAGAAATAATTAAATCCCATTTGAAAACAGGACATAAACCTACATTTTCCTGACACTCTGAAGTTGTCTAATTTCTTGGCTAGAGTGTCAGTCTCTTTCTGCCCTAGTAGGCATTTCATCAGTTACATAATACTCTCAAAAAACAGGTAATTTGAATAATGAAATGTGTGCCCTACTACTAGGCCACTCTGGCCTTTTAATCAGTAATTTCAGCATCTCAGTTTCCTCATTAATTGCCTTTTTAAGTTAGGAAACTCTGAAAAAGTGTGTGTATGAAAAAATGGTTGTTTTCCTCTCAAAAAAGCCTACACCAAAAAACCCTCAATGCCTCTAAAATTACGGCAAAAATATGTGTTCTTAGTCATATTAAATTTGAGAAATTCCACTCATCTTAAGAAGTTCTATTCTCTAGATGCACACTGCAGAAACTCAGTATAAGTTTGCTAGCAATTTGCCTTTACTGATTTGATTTTCTGACTATTACAACTTTGTATAGCTAAATAATTTTTGTTTGTTTTCTTGCTTGCTTCTTGGTGTTAAACACTGTGAACTGTATGCAAGTAATACTTTGTAGCTGACGGGTATGTATATCATCAGTTCTCCAGTTAGATTAGTACACAAGGCATATAAGTAATATGAAAGAGAGGCATACTTGCAAATAAAGTTCCCTTTCCAAAGCAAAGCAAACTATCCCTTATTCAAAACTAAACCACAATCAACAAAGCTAAATATGTATTTTAGAATCATAGAATTGTAGATTAGTATTATTTAGTACTACATAGTACAATTTAGTACTATATAAAACTTGGAAAAATTACTGAGACACCACCCCACCCCCCACATTTATCAAAGTAAGGAACATTTAATCTTGATTACTTTGACACAGGTAACCAAACAAAATCCAAGAAGACAAAAATTATTTCATTTGATATCTGGTCCACTTAAAATAAATGAGAGTATTTGGAGACAACACACAATTTCTACTAAAATTATGAGAAGAAATTATGAAGTTATATGTATATGTAGTTGCATATGTTTGTACATGTTTCACAAAGACAAAATAACTATTGGCATATCAGCATAAGTTAATAATATGAGAATAACAAGATAAACATGCAAAAGAAGATATGTGGTAGTTCAGTCCACTCTCACTATCTAATTCTGCCTCTTCCATGCCTTGGTCTCTATAAAACTGAAGTCTTTATTAATGTGATCACCCACTTCTTCTAAAACAATGCAAGACATGACACAACTATTAACAAACAGATACTTATTCAAATATGGGCTGTCTTTTACTTCACCTCCTTTTATCCAACTGTTGTGCAATGCTGAGCTCTGTAAAGGAAAACAGAAGTAACATTTTACTAGCTTTAAGAGTTATGACTACTAAGGTGGGAAATGACCAGAGATTGTTGGCCACATTAATTTTTTTTTGTTTACTATTCATGCGCTATTGAATGTATTTTTATCTTTTTCCCTTTCCACTGACTCTAATTTGTTGTTTGAAACAGAAAATCCAGCTATGTGATCAACATTTTTCTGGCACATTTTCCTGTAGTTTAGGGCACGTGAATTTAATCCTCTTATCAAGATAGATACAACAATACCCATTAACAATGTATTAATTTAATATACTTCCAAATATCTGTCTGCTCAATGAAAAACCTTGGTAGATACTGTGTTTATTCAAAATGGTGCTAAAAGATACAGTCACATTCCAAAGTCTGTAATGAAATAAGATACATTTAATTCTTTTGCAAGAACAGTGTTTGAAATTCTTCTTGTGCCTTGAGATAATTACAAATATCTTCTTCAATGATACAGAAAGATTCATCTTTTTAAAATATTTTTTTTTCTATCCTGTCTCTTTCAAAACTGCCTTTCATACATCAGCTATTTACAGCATTTAGGTGCTACTTCTTAAAACATAGAAGGAGAAGAAAGAACATTAGGATATATAAGCTGATTGAATTTCATGGATTTTTTAGGTTGCATTTTCAGTGCAGGTCTCTCTTGCTACTTAAATGATCAACAGCACTCTTGATGATGTGCAAAAATAAAGTTAATATTGTTATGCAGACTCCCCAAGTTCTTGGAACTTAATAAACATTAGTAAGATGAGCTCAGATGATTTTGTTCACTAGGGTGTAGGAAGAAGTGTGAAGAAGATATGGTACATGGACAAGCCAAGTAATAAGCCAAATCCAAGTCGCCTTCACTAGAAACATATGTCGTCTTGCCAAAGCCTGATTTATAAAGGGAAAGGCTTAAATAAATTAAATACACTGACAACATTAAGTGTTGACATTTTAAAATATTATTTGAATTAATCTGTGAACCTTCTATGAAAAGATGTAACTCTGAATGCTGTATTATAGTACTAACTGATATCAGTTATGTATTTCCTGAAAAAAATCATGGAACATCCACACTTCCAAGGACAATAATGTGTAATAGCTGCTAAGCTGTTATTTATTTGCATACATCTTTCAGTCTTTGCATTAATGTGCAATAGCATATTTGATAAAAAAATTGTATGTCTCTTTTCTTTGTGCTGAATAGAGATGTTTCATTTTCTTGAAGAATATACTTTTTTTTTTTTATGCTACTCATCTCATCTGTCTAGTATTTTGTAGAAATGTGATGTAAGACATAAACTGTTTCAGCTGGGAATGTTTGGGGCTTTGACTTCAACCAATGAGGTCACCTTAACTTCAAGAATAATCTCTAGTTTACATCTAAACTGTGCAATTCAGTTGCAAAATAACTTTTTACCTGCTGTGATCACTGTAGAATGTTTCATTTTAACACTGTTACCCAATAACATTCTTCATAACATGAGATGTAGCTAAAAGGACACCATTTTACTGGTGAAACTAAAATCTTCAGTATTTCAGCTTTAAGCAACAAGAAGGCTTATCTTGTCTCATCAATATTCTTGTTCTCTCCAAAATTGTTAAGATAATGAGGCTGAACTAATAAAGATCCTATTTAACATCATGGTAATACTGTCTGCGTTGAAAGTGGGATAATGGTTGCTATTTATAAACATGTACATATGGTTTTCAGTGCCACCATTCTATTAAAACAATAACCTATAATACCAGCATCTAAACAGTCTTTAAGTTGTATTTATTTGCATATGTAATAATAGCAATAATAATACTATATGCTGGAATTATGCAAAAAAATGGGTTTTGAAAATGAAATTTTTGACAGCACACTTTGAATAATTTCATGCTGAACCTTCTATCTTGAAAGTTAATAGGAGTTTAAACATTAATGACATAATAGTGAGTTTGTTCTGCAAGCTCATTTAGCTCCATTTGCTATTCTGCACACTAGATAAGGAAGTAGTGGGGAATGTAGAAGGAAGGTCTGCTGCACAAAGCAGAGACAGGTCAAAGTAAAGAAAAAGGGTATAAGTGCCCATGCATATGTCCAGAAAGGTTAAGACATTCTCCTACCCTCAAGTATTTGCAGAATGAGCTGCCCCTGTATAAATTTGAGGCTTACAATTCTAGATAGGGTAACAGGTTTTCCCACTCAAATGAAGGCACCAAAAAAAAAAAAAAAAATCTAGTGCTTCCTGGACCCACCTGAGAAGATGCAGTTTTCAAAGTGAATCATATTTAGGGTTTTTCCTTCTCAGCTCTTTCAAATAATAGTAAAAATTTGTCATGGAAATAGCCCCATAAATTAATATGGCAAATCAATACTGTTTCTCATGGTAATGTCAATCCACAATCAACATTGTGCAAATCTGTTCTCTGTAATGCTTTTAAGTACATTTTAATTTCATCAATAAATAGCAGAAGCAGCAGCTGTAAATTATACCACTACTGAGTCCAGATGCTGAAACTTTAAAGCTAATGACACTATTGAGGACATACAGGTCAAAAATAGTATAGAAATGTTTTAAATTGGTTCACAATATATTCTCTGTAATATCATTTGGGCATCTGCCCCAGTGCCAGCTCTCAGTCAAGATGCCTGCAGTAGCAGCAGTGAGAATTGTAACTTCCCTGTTTTATCTCTTCTGCTAAAGTCTTCTCAATCTGCATTTGTACATGGTCAGGGCTCTATCTATTGCTTTAAATTTACTTATCTTTAATATGTACACAGTAAATCTAGACTAGAACAGAATTGAGAAAAAAATCACAAAACAAAACAACAAAAAACCCCAAAAACTAGGGAGACAACTTCAGTTTGTATAAATTTATTGTAGCTTTTCTGAAGCTAAAGAAATTACAACTATTGTAGTATTCTGTCTATCCTTATAAAATCATAGAATAGAATCATAGAATCATTTAGGTTGGAAAAGACCTTTAAGATCATCAAGTCCAACCATTAACCTAACACTACCATCCCACCACTAAACCATGTCCCTAAGCATCTCATCTACCCGTCTTTTAAATACCTCCAGGGATGGGGACTCGACCACCTCCCTGGGCAGTCCGTTCCAGAGCCTGACAACCCTCTCGGTGAAGAAGTTTTTCCTAATGTCTAACCTAAACCTGCCCTGGTAGGACTTCAGACCATTCCCCCTCGTCCTATCACCCGTTACCAGGGAGAAGAGGCTGACCCCCACCTCACTACAGTCTCCTTTCAGGTAGTTGTAGAGGGCGATAAGGTCTCCCTCCCCTCAGCCTCCTCTTCTCCAGACTAAACAACCCCAGTTCCCTCAGCCGTTCCTCGTATGACTTGTGTTCCAGACTCCTCACCAGCTTTGTGGGTCTCCTCTGGACATGTTCCAGCAAGGCAACATCTTTCTTGGAGTGAGGGGCCCAAAACTGAACACCGTATTCGAGGTGCGGCCTCACCAGCACCGAGTACAGGGGCATGATCACTTCCCTACTCCTGCTGGCCACACTATTCCTGATACAAGCCAGGATGCCATTGGCCTTCTTGGCCACCTGGGCACACTGCTGGCTCATATTCAGCCAGCTGTCAACCAACACCCCCAGGTCTTTTTCCACTAGGCAGCTTTCCAGCCACTCTTCCCCAAGTCTGTAGCATTGCATGGGGTTGTTGTGACCCAAGTGCAGGACCCGGCACTTGGCCTTGTTGAACCTCATACAGTTGGCCTCGGCCCATCGATCCAGCCTGTCCAGGTCCTTCTGCAGAGCCCTCCTCCCCTCCAGCAGATCAACACTCCCACCCAGTTTGGTGTCATCTGCAAATTTACTGAGGGCATACTCAATCCCCTTGTCCAGGTCATTGATAAAGATATTAAACAAGACTGGCCCTATAACTGAGCCCTGGGGGACACCGCCTGTGACCGGCCGCCAACTGGGTTTAGCTCCATTCACCACGACTCTCTGGGCTCGGCCATCCAGCCAGTTTTTAACCCAGCGAAGAGTACATCCATCTAGGCCATGAACTGCCAGCATCTTCAGGAGAATGCTATGGGAGACTGTGTCAAAGGCTTTGCTGAACTCCAGGTATACAAGAAGTTGGCTGAGGGGACTGTGTGAAACATCAGAAAGGGAAGGGCTAGAGAATTCTGAAAACATAAGATGACTTATTATAAATGTAGTTTATGAAACATTATTGCAAGGACATCACAGTAAAATATAAACTGGTATAGTAAAGACTCTGAATCTGTTGTATCTAATGACTTCAGTGATAAATTCCTCACTATTTCCAGAAAAGAATATTTAAAACAAGCTATACAGAAGAAATTCCATTGCAGAATTTGATCAGAATAATTACTATAATTCTACTGACCTGTTTAAAACGCATAACAAGGAGTATTGCTAGAATGGAATAATAATTCACAAACAATAATAGAAGTCACAAATACAGCTTGCCGATCACCTCCAAAAAGAAGTCAGAGCTGAATTCTGTGACTATATTCAAATAAAAATAAGGGCTATTCCCAAAATCTTCATTTATTTTGTTTCACGCTAATTATCTGAAGACAGATGAATTTGTTTTTTCTCATTATGGCCTTTTTTGACCTTAAATTTGCTGTTATTTTAGTTTTTCTTTTTTTTTTTTTTTTTTTTTTTAATTAAAGATTTATTTCCATGTTTTTCAGTCTATATGGAATAGCTAATTTTCTGTAAAATTCTTGGTTTTCTAATCTCTGGTGCTTTTCTACTTGTTCTGGTGTTTTCCACTGTCTTGCCCTCACACTTTTTGTCTCACAATTCCAATCCCATGCTTATTTTCCAGTTATTCAGAGTGTATCCCAGAATAAATTCACAGACTGCTTCTAAGGGATTTATAGCAGAAGATTTGAAGTAACAATTTAAATCACAGTGAGTAGACCAGAAAAAAATCAAGTTAATCTGAAAGACATTTATATCATGGTCTCCTATATCATTATATTAATCTTTTCGGCTATTATTATTTTTTCACAATTAACCCAAGACCTTCAGCAAACACAGATTGAGAAAATCAAGACAGTTTAATGCTGACTGCAATACAGCTGAAGTGTCCAGATACATAGTAATTTCTGTTTTATTTTCATAATAATACTTATGCATGTTTCTACCATGTACATTTAATTTTAAATTTCAAAGGAAAAAGATGTGTTAATAGAATAACAAGGGGGAAAATCCATTTATAAATTATCTCAGCCAGTAGTAAGCAACAGATTAAAATCATGGCAAGACGATTAACTGCTAAATGATTGTTGCAGCAAATGTACATGTCTAGGTAATGTAATAAATGGTGTAATTTACATTTTCATGCCAATTCATGTTTGAGCTTTGTAAGTTAAAACACTCTTCAGTCCAAGATATATTACTCAGATATGAAATTATTATTTATTTTTAGGGTGAATGGAGAGCTAAAACATGTAGATTCTTCACTCTTGTATAAAGAAACGCAAGATTTTGGATATCATACAATAATCTCATCAAGAGCCCTTTAGGAAACCCCCATTCTGATTCTTCCATTGTTCCTATTGCTGCAACAACTTTCAGAAAATTATATATTTCTGAATATTTCAAGGTCACTGAAATAGTCACAAGGCCAGTTTCTCCTCTGCTGAACCATTGGCTTCCTCATCTTTAGCTTTAATTAATTAGATGCCCTAACCTATTAATGGTTGCATTATCTAGACATGGAAAATACTTATTCCCTTCAGGTCTGTTTTGCTGCTGCCTACATAACCCTTCTGGCTGGAAAGGAAGAACTGATTTTTACAACGAGATCGACAAAGCAAAAAGCTATGCCCGCCCATCAACTCCCTCTGCTGATGTCATGGAGTGTAGAGATGTCTTCAGCTTTCCATCCTGGGCACTGCAAACAGTGCTGACAGGATGGCATGGACTTCAGCACAGCCTCTAACAGCTCCCTCCGGCTTGTCTGCATAGTCTTCAACCATGCATCAAACCACAGCACGACCACATGCTAAGCCGCTGGCCCATCATTTTCATACTGGGACAGTGCCACCTTTCAGTCTCAAAGCTAGACCCACCCACTCTCCTGCTACGGTTGTCTGAGCTACAATCAATGTAGCAAACAGCACTGTGTGTGGCTGTGGGACCTCCACCACAGCACTCTCACTCTGCTGGGGAAGTGGAGCACTGAAGGTTAGATTGCACTTGCAGAGCGATACTGCTCCTGTTCTGTGACTAGGAGGAGGAAGAGAGCCTCAGTCTCATTTCTTTGATACATCTCATGTTTTACCATCTGTGTGATAGGGGCTTATGTGTCTGATAAAGTATTCAGAGCTGAGCATCTTCCTCTGTCTGTAAATTATTGTTGAGCAGGGACACGTATTTCAGTGTTGCACAGTGAGCTGTAGAGACTTTCAATGCAGAAAAGTGCATCTTGGTCTCCAGAAGTGCCTCAGTTCTACAACCACCATCTTATTTTACCATTTCCTTTTCTCACTAACATTTCTTACCATTTTTCTCACCTTGTCTCTTGAAATTTTATGTTTACTAGTGCCATTTCTTAGCTTTTATTTTGAGGTCCTACATGCTAAATAAATCTATTTTTAGTATAGGGACACACTGTTATAAAGTTTGCAGCATGTGTCTGCATTCATGTGAGATTCCAGTTGTCTTCAAAATCCTGTATGTCTTCTTTCTGAATATCGTTGCTTAATTTTAGTGTCCTTCAGTTCAGCACATATAATAATGTTTTAGAGTCAAATTACAGTTATCTACTCATATACAGAAAATGTTTGTGATCTCAATGGTTTTTAAGAAAAAGAGAACATTGCAGGAGAAAAGACAGCAGGGATTGAAAATTTGAAAAAATAACAAAATCCACTTAACCAATAAAAAGACAGATATTGTTTTCAAGTAAGAGAAAAAAAAAGTTCTTTATAATTAAGCATAAGAGAACCCATTACTATCTTTTTCCCCCTTTTATACAAGATTTTTACTTTAGAGCAGTAAAGTCCTGTAGAGTATTCCAGAAAGTAAAATATAGTATGTAACTGTGCGGCCACAATTTACAGTTTTAATTTACTGAAGATCGAAAGAAGCTTATCAGCTGAAAATCAATATGGAGCTGAATTTAAGCTTTTGTAGCTTGGGACTTCTAAAGTATGTTGAAGATGTGCCATAAAAATGTGAACGCTTGCCTAAATAATTTATCTGATAGCTGTTTCTTTATGTTCTTTTAAGTATGGATGTCTAAATAGGACCAACAACTGCATTTGTATTACGCATTTTTAACAACACTTCTAAAATGTTTTGCACACAACCCCAGATAAGACAAACAATACATATCCTTAATTTTACTGGCTAGTCCAAAATTTATTGTATGCATGTGTCTTTTTAGAACCAGGTCTGACGTTTAGAGATAGCAAATTCAGATTACAAAACTGAGCTGAATTCGAGACATATTTACAGCGAATGATTTGACTGGACTCTGTGGAACTCCAGGGTGAATGCCCATAGTGCTGTATCCATGGTCAAATGCATCTATATAATATCTCAACAATGTGAAGGGACTGCATATTGTGACAAAACACCATGAAGGGCATGTAGTGCAAGGGTGTCGGCACCCCTAATCCTACATGTCAAAAAATACGTATAGCAGAGTAACGTGTCACACATCTTGGCAAGAAGGCATGTGGAGGGCAGACTAACCAGAGAGATAACACAGAAAGCTCAGAGGTTCCACTTCTACTCGGGGGGTGGGGTGCTAGGTTAGTCATACAACTGATTGTCAGCACAACCTCCACTGATTGTCAGCACAACCTCCTATAGTGAGTTTTCACAGCATCATTTCCTTCCACAGATGGAAATTTATGTATGCAAGCACAGCTTTGGTGCTGCTCGCATGGCACATCTCAGCAACAGCAGCCATGTTCGTGTTTCACCTGTTCCCTGGATGCGTGCAACACAAAAGTTGTTCCAGCTAATATTTTTTTAGGAATCATATTACAAACTGTTATAGTCACGGTAGTTGTAAATAAATTTAAACTCAGTTCCAGGACTGAGTTTAAATGTGGACCTCCCATGGATTTCTATTGAGTCAGGAAATTATTCCAAAGGGCAAGGTGTTTTGGAAGGGTCCTTAGTTAGGTTTTATTGTTATCTTATGCAATATGCCTTGCAGAAGCACAAGACTGTTTTTCAGCTTTAACATTAGTATTTAGAATTTATAGTCAGAAGACTGGCTGAATGAAGGCTGCTCTTTAAAAGTTTTCTTTAATACTTGTTAATTGTTCAAGAGTGTAATTTTTAGCCTGTCTAGAATGATTGTATGGCAGTGGTTTATATGAGTGATGAAATGAGAGTAATGCAAGAAATTTCATGAATACTTTATGCTGTTGAGCACAGACAGGAATTTCTTATCTCCCTTTGAAAATCCTAGCTTTTTGATCAAATAGCTTGAATCATCTCTGTAATAGCACATACTTTCTAACAATTTAGATGATAAGCTCTCCGGTGAAGAGGCAATCTTTTCATCCCACGTGTGTGCAGGGTCTAGCACAATGAGACCCTAGGCTTTAATTTATGCTAAGTTCTATTCAGAGCAAATAATTATTAAAATAATGTGTAGCACACTTCTGTGAATTTGGATAGGAGAGAATAATAAATGTCTAACAAAAAAATAGCAGTATGCTAAAAATGTTTTGTGTACTATCAAAGACAAAACCCCTGACTTTTCTACATGTACTATATGCCCTGCAGTGGTGTTAGTGATCTCATTTTTTTGTGGGTATGCTGTACTGCCTTTAAAGAATCACAGTGATGCCAGAGAGAGAAAGAAATTACTTTGAAGTTACTCACAGCCCTCGTGGGTAATGCCCAATATAGCCAACCTCCCACCCTTATGAGAAGAGTGAGTACAAGGAACGTACGATGGGAGGTGCATTCAGGCTCTGTGGCAGTGAGGTGGGGTGACACAGATCCTTCTCATACTATCTGTAAGAAGGGAAATGTTAGGGAATAAGAGCAGAATGCCAAGGCTTGGCCAGTAGCTACACTAGCAAGGTAACATGAAAAATTACAAGGCATTAAGTGGTGGGTTGACCCTGGCTGGATGCCAGGTGCCCACCAAAGCTGCTCTATCACTTCCCCTCCTCAGCTGACAGAAGGCTCGTGGATCGAGGTAAGGACAGGGAGCGATCACTCACCAATTACTGTCACAGGCAAAACCGACTCAACTCAGGGAAATTAGTTTAATGTATTACAAATCAAAACAGAGTAGGATAATGAGAAATAAAAACAAATCTTAAAACACCTTCCCCACACCCCTTCCTTCTTCCCAGGTTCAATTTCACTCCTGATTTTCTCTACCTCCTCCCCCTCAAGGTGGGGATGGGGGGCGTCAGTCTTGGGGCCCCCCGGCCCCCACAATTCCTGCCAGCAAACCTGGTGCAGTGTGGGCTCCTCTGTCCACAGGTGCACAGCTCTTGCCAGGAACCTGCTCCAGTGCAGGCTTCCCATGGGGTCACAGCCTCCTTTGGGCATCCACCTGCCCTGGTGTAGGGTCCTCCACAGGCTGCAGGTCGAGATCTGCTCCACTGTGGGTATCCATGGGCTGCAGGGGGACAGCCTGCCTCACCATGGGCTGCACCAGGGGCTGCAGGGGAATCTCTGCTCAGACACCTGGAGTAGCTCCTCCTCTCCTTCTGCACTGACCTTGGTGTCTGAAGCACTGTTTTCTCTCACATATTCTCACTCCTCCCTCTCTTCTGCTTTTGCACAGATTTTTTTTCCCTTCTTAAATGTGTTATACCAGAGGTGCTACCACCTTGTCTGATGGGCTCAGCCTTGGCCTGTAGCAGGTCTGTCTTGGAGATGACTGGCATCAGCTCTATCAGACACAGGGAAAGCTTCTAGTGGCTTCTCACAGAAGGCACCCCTGTAGCATCCCCCTCTACCAAAACCTTGCCATGCAAACCCAATGCATATTACAAAGAGCAAAGAGGAGTAATGCATATGCAGCAGGTGGCCAGCCTTGACCAATGACTACAACAACAAGACAGCAATATGAAAAATGGCAGAAATGATAAAATGTAGAACACCACAAGGTGGTGGAGCTCAAGATCCAAAGAGGAGGGCTCAGGAATATAAGGCATAGCAAAACTTGGGATTGAGGTTAATCCTTGTTTGTGCTTGATCCCTTTGGAGAAAGAATAAACTTGCTGCTTCCAAGATAACCATATCTTATGTCCATGGCGAGGAAGGATGTGATGTCTCTTTCTATGAAGAAGGAATATTCAGAGAGCTCTTCCTAACAGCAACAGAGGACCACTTGGTAGGTACTACCTCACAGCACCACCCCACCTCTTCCCCTTCTAAAGAGAGATCTCCATTCATTTTTGATAGTTTCTGATTCTAATGGAACTATAAATGCATAAGGACAATCTATTTTCTCTATTTTATTTCTAGGCATACCTAAAATTTCTAGCATCACAGCAATGTTAGAGTTCTGGTAGATATCTTCAATGAATATTACATAATTCCTCATCTTGTCAATGACTGAAAAGAGTACAAAAATCACCCCAAAATCTGAGGATAACATTTCAGTTGCATTTATCAAGATTGTTACATATATATTTGTATGTTTAAATCTCAAACAAAATAACATTTCTTTATATTAATGTTATTAATAAAGATGCACTACATTTTTATAGTGCTAGTTCAATTGTCTGATTATGACATGTTTTGTGATAACAAAGTAACGTTATTCTAGAACACCACTGTATTTAGTACAGGCAACTCTAGAAGTAGAACAAAAGATTTGCTTGTTTGTGTTGAGTACAAGAAATCCTTGAGGTTGTCCAGGTAAATGTTTTGTGACCACCCAAACATCACGTTTTTGTTCAGAGAAGTTATGTTACATATTAACTCCAGAAGATTTATACTGTAAAATACTTAGCAGAACTAATAAGAGAGATTTTTATAGCAGGAGGTTTTTTTCCTTTCTCCCTACAGCATTAACACTGCTGGAAAGTATGCTTCTCTCCTCAAATTTTATTTAAGATTCAGTTATGTTTTATGTCTTAGCTAATGACTGCTGTATACTTGTCTTCAGGGAAGTTTTATAGAAGACTATTCTTTGTTTTGCACTTACCAATCTAAATTAGAAAACCCTCTTCTGTGGTTAATTTTTTTTGAAATCTTAATGTTTACTTAAGTTAAAATATGAAATTTTCAGAATTACTTCTCTTTAGCTTGCATAAATCTGCCTCTGTTCTGTTTCTCTTTTATTTTCTCTTCTTCCCACAGCTTATTTCAGAGTTTTCATTAAGTATGTCATTGTTCTGAAAAATATGCTTTTATTAACAAGTTGGCTTCAATCTATACAGTTATGCTCTAATCTAAATATGTACAGTTTGGGCTCTATTCAGAAAATTAAATTTCATAGTTCCATTAAATCATACTTCATTCAGATGAGACTAGAATTTTCATAGCAGATGAATCTGAAAATATTGAAAGCAGCTAGCTGAGTGTTGGATAGGTAACATGAATTTCAAAAGTGTTGTCAAATATTCTTTTCTGGAGATACATACTTTGGAATGGTGTGGATTTACTCACAGAAATGCTGTTAAATTTTCATTAGGAAAATGAATCCTCATTTGAAGGTTTTGGCAACTATTAGTTTACTGGATCTTTCATTTTGAGAGGATTAACAAGCTTTATGTTACATTGTGATAGAAGATATTGTACTAGACAATGATATAAAAGAAATCAGCATTTACAGTACAAAGACGTCCCTCATTTTAGTTTTGCATTCTTGTATTTCTGTTGGCCTTGGGAGAGCTGTTTATATTTTACAGTGCTGCGAATGAAACCAGAATGTGTCAACAGTTTAATCATAAATATACCAATTCACATTTCTTGGTGTAAGTATTGCCAGAGGTATATTGTATGGCAGAAGAGCATAGCATGTTTTCACTTCACAGCCAATAAGAGTCCAAGAGGCCAGGGAGGAACAAGAGATAGCGAGCAGATATCATTTTTAATTGGAATTCCCTGAGAAAACATTGTTTTCCCATAAAGTGATTTCATGAGGACAAGACCTTTCCTGTTATTTTAGGGTCTGTAAATAACCAACCTGTTTTCTACAGTTCAGTTATCCAATAACAAACATTGTGGGTATGGGTTTCTTGGTTTGGTTGGGTTTGGGGTTTGAGGAGGGAGGGTACTATGGGTTTTTCTCTACCTTTGACGTATAAAGTTTTGGATTTTGTTTTGTGAAACATTTCCATTTGTAGATTTTCAACAAAAGTCTCATGTTTTAGAGAAAAAAAAAAAAAGCAGATTCCTTAGAACCTTAGTCTTCCTGTTTGTATAAGATGCTGTATCCTCTCTCCAGCACATGGTCAAGTATCAGGACAGGGGGAGGAAACCTATAGAATCCAACTTCAAGGAAATTTTCAGCCAAGTCCATAGTCCCTATATGTATAGATGGAATGCTTTGGAGAAATCTTTCAAAGAAATTGCAGAGAAATTTAGCAGGTTAGAAGGAACTTATGCTATTCAGTTTTTAAATGACTGTGGCACTTGATGAGCAAGAAATTGTTTTTTTAAAAAATCCTTCTTAAGTATATTGACATGAAATTTTTGTAAGTATTGTTTCCATGCATTCTAACATAATGAACAAACATCAACTCCTTGTAGTTATCGTAACATAAACACAAACACATCTTTTGTATTGCTAACATTAATTTTCCCTGGGATTTTAGATTTTTAACTGCTTTATCTTTTCCAATTTCAAATTCAGGAGTACATAGTAATGTTGGGGTTAGATTCAGCATCCAGATTAATTTCTGTCATCAGGGGCTGTTTTGACATGTTTATTGATCCTGGACACATAGGTAACAAGTGGGGTAAGAGTTATGCTAGTGACCTCATCTACTTACAGATAACTGTTCTCTTTTATTTTAATTTTGAAAGAAGGATCAGAAAGGGAAAATGTCTTGACAAAATATTATCAATTGAATATTTCTGTAGACCTTGCTATATCTGTAAACTGTGAAGTATCTTATCACAGTCTGAGTACAAACCTTGTGATTTTCAAATTGAGTATACAAAACTCTCTACAGTTCAGTGGTTAATTTGAAAACCACACAGCTGGAAGTTTTGGCTGTTCTCAGCAGCCTCTAGACCAGCATTTCTGTGCTCTTCAGCACAGATGGGATCCCCAAGACCCTGATCGGACAAGGGGTTATAAAGTACTTCATGAAATTTATGAAGAGTTGCATAGGAAAATGCCAGCAATGCATGGCTGAAAACCATCTGAAGTTTCTTTTCTTTTCTTCTTAATACTTGGAAATTAAAGCAATATTAAAAATCAAGTAATGTGTAGGGGCTTATATTACATAAAAATATGTTAGTAAAAAGATGGAATTTTGAATCAGTACATTTAATTATTTATGGAATCAAAACAGCCTAGATTGATTTTTCAATAATGTATTAACTTACCTGCACGCCAAGAAGAGAAAATGGGCCATTCTTCTGTGAAGAAAGCCTATATTCAGTAAGTCTTAGATATAACCTTTTATGTTACAGAATACATTTTAATTAATAAAATCCAAACATATTGTGTGTGTGCATTCCATATAACAAATGTGGAAATTAGAGGCACTTTGTTATGTTGTAGGTTTTTTTTTTCTTTTTTCTCCACTAACTGAAAGCTCTAAAATTCATGAGGTTGTAAACTCTACCTTATAGAATATAGTTGTCAGATCATGTTAATCTAGTTCACTAATGTAAAACTGTAAATTCATAACGTCACATTTGAGCTTTATTTTTGCATCATAATATGGTACTACAGAAAAAGAAAATAATTTCTTCAATTGCCTGTAGATTTCCTTATGGTTTACTTGAGCCTTTTTAAGAGATTAGTTGTAGAAAAAACCTGGATTCCAATATCCCAAATATCCAAAAGCCAATATTGCATCCATCAAATCATAAGCAGCTTAATGCAGTGGAATTTATAGAAAGGTGGCATACAGTTTTAATTTTCATTCCTTATTTTTGAACTTTGAGTTTGCACACCTGCTACAAAAATCTAATATGATGTGTGAGCCTCCTTCTCTTTATATGCCCTAGGAGACCACAGGTCTGTTAATACTGTGTTTGCCATAGATAAACTTGTTTGTTATCATTTGAGAGGACTTCATTTCAGGGAATTTAGGCCTAGATTAGGCAGGTAGATTAGATTAGGGATAGATCAGGTACCTGATTTCAGATGAAACTGGTTGACCAGGTTACTTCTGTGGTTATTACACATGAACACAAGGTCATCCCATTTTAAAATAAGTGCTCAGGCTAGCTAGGATATTTTTTAATCAGAATTTGCCTTTTTCAGTACTAACTGTAGTCAGCAGACTTTCAGGTTATTAAAATTAAGCAAGAGATCTGTCTTTTTCCTCTTCACAATTTCCCGAGATAAGAGAAAACATGGCTCTTCAGGGCCTAGTTGTTTTCTTTGCTTTATTATTCATTAAAATGTGATGATATAAGTAGCCTAGCTTGAAACCTATTCTGGTTCTAGATCTAAGCTTCCCCCCTATCATTGTTTTTATTTTATTATTTTTATTTGCTGTATTGCAGCAGGATTTGTTAAAAAGAAATGTCTGTGCTGCCAACCTGGAATTAAGACCTGATAAATTTGCAGGTACCTCAAGAGTCAAATGTAAATTCCATGTATCTTGAGAGATTTAGGAGAATTTAGGATTTATAAACAATGCTGAGTTATTCTACTGTTTGTCTCTTTTCAGAATGCTCACTGTGATGCTTCACAGTCTTCCAAAATGCTGCAACCTCAGGCCATTCCTTTACAATAAGAAATGAGTTACATTAAGGTTCCTTGGAAGAGATTTCTGACAGGGTCACCTTGGTCCTATGGCGGAATTCCAGCCTATTTTAATGATGTGTCAGAAGGGACATATGCTGTTATTCACTTATTCTCTGTGTGACAAATATCTGATATTATCAGAGAAACCCAAAGTACATGGTTCTAGGACATCATATGTAATTATGGTCATTCTGGAAGCTGTCCTACACATTTGTACACAAGGAAATAGAAAACTTAAAACTGAAGCTCTTGATGTGTTCTGCAATATGCTGTGATTTAAATCATTGTAATTATATAATAGAAACTACTTTTTTCTGTGTTATTTAAAAAAAATATTCAGTGTTGTTCTTGAGGAAGAAAGTTATATGCCATTAAAAATTTAGATGACCTCTGCACAAGGAAAATTGACCAATTATTGATTGAACAACAACCCAAAATTTGTAAAATTCCTTTAATTTTGTTTCTATAAATGGTGATAATAATGTCTTTGTACCAACAATCTAGTTGGCAATAGAGTTTAGCTTAGAGTTTATCTAATGTTTAAGTCCTTTGTTAGTGTTATTTGTTCAGAAAAATATTTTAAAACCTTATTATAAGATGTATCATGCCTTTTCATAAATAAATGAATATCTGAAATGTTGCTAGACAGTTTATAATGTTTAATCTCTTAGATGAATTGTCAGTGACCTTCACACATGGTTTATTTTTCTGCACTTCAGCTTAAAATCAAAATGTCAAGTTCTGGAGTAGCTTCTGAGCTACCTCAGTCAGAGAATGTTAAGCAGCTGAATTGATTTATTTATAAACTACAGAAATGCTGTTCATCAGAATGAGGGGTTATTTTGTTAACCATATGTAGATCTGGTTTTCTAAGTTATTTTTAGCCTCTAATACTTTTCTAAATGAATTTACTCTCAACAGCCCAAAGACAAGGTTGCATTTCAAATGTGGTGAGAAGGAGAAAATAACATAGTATATGCAGGTTCTTGAGCTTTGTACTATCAGTACAATTAATACTGTCTTCAGACTGCAATATGTTGCTTACTGGTGTTATGGAAAGTGATGCCTTTAAAAATTTTGTCCACTACATATGGCTAAATTGTCAATTTGTGGCCATGGCTCTCTAGTGATTTATATCAGCTACAACTCTATCCATATTGTTAGGTATTTAGATTTATGAGACACACAGAATGCTTCCAAGGCCCAGTGCAACTCAACTCATCATTAAATACATACCTCCTATTAAAATCACTTGCAATCTCTCCATCTGCTTTTTTTAACCTCTCACACTCTGGGCGTCACGTGAAGTAAAACCCTTCTTGGATGTTTGAATACACAGTATCAAAGCATTATTTTTTTTTTTAATTAAGCAGGACAACAGACTCTAAACACATAGATAACCACTGCACAAAATGTTTGTATGGGGGAGAGAAGTAGCTAAGAATCCACTGCTTAATCTTAGCCCTTGATTCAGAAAAAGACCGTTCTTATCCAAATACACACATTTAATGAACTTGACATGACATATTTTCCTTCTCATTTTTCATTTTACTCTCTTCCCACCTCTCATTCCCACCCACAATTTCATCCCTCCTCACTCAGGCACTGTATCTGTCTCACTCCATGTCTGAATTCCACACAGCATTTGTTGTCTCTACCTGTCTGCCTCCAGCAGCATCTGGAGTGTTGCTGAGACAGGATTTACTACTAAGGTAGAGAAACGATAGTGACTACAGAGCATTTTGGAGAGTGTCAGTGTCTATTCATTAACATGATAAGATTCACATTTAAATAAGAAGAAATTAAAGTCACAGCATGTTTCTAAAATCTTCACTCATACCTGGATGGTTTATCTGTGATGACCTGCAGTCAACCTTTACTCTGAAACAGCTCTAATCCAGCAGGATTTTTTAGCTCAGGCATGTTTGTGAGTAAATGCACTTCTCTTTCAAGGACTAGCAGAGTAATGCTGCCCACTTTCCAGCTGCCCACAGAAGTGAGGATGTGCCTGGGTCTCTGCTATCTCCAGACAGCTTGTCTCTGTCCTACATTTTCTAGGGCTTTCACCTGAGAGGGTATATTTTGGGCAGTGGTGTTGAGTTGGCTTCACACTGTGTCCATCAAGCTGGATGCCTTGCTGTGGTGTGTCCCAGCAGAGAGACTCTTGGAAACAAGCATTAGGGAGCGTGAGAGCCCTCCATTGGCCGCAGGGAGACTGCCTGCTTCACCGTGGTGTCCTCCAGGGGCTGCAGGGGAATCCCTGCTCAGACACCTGGAACACCTCCTCCCTCTCCTCCTTCTCTCACCTTGGTGCTCGCAGGGCTGTTTCTCACACATTTTTCCTCACTGCTCACCAGTGGGCAGCGTTTTGCCCTCCCTGCCCCAGGCCCTCCCCGAGGTGCCGCCATGGTGGCTGCGGGCCCAGCCCTGCCCTGCGGTGGGGCCGTTGGAGCCGGCTGGAACCGGCTGTGTCCGGCACGGGGCAGCCCCCGCCCCTCCACACAGGGGCTGCCCCGCAGCCCCCCTGCCAGACCCTGGGCACAGTAAAATGATAGATAAAGTAGAAAGCAGCATATTTATATTATTTTATGCTGTTAAAATAAAATCAGTCATTTGAAGAGGAAGGCAGTTAGGCAACTTAAAGAAGATACATCTAAGAAGTGTTACGCAGCACTGGATGAGGACCTGACTAGGATGAATGAGACTCTTTCCCAGCGTTCCAAGTATGACAGTGAATTAACAGTCATGACAGGCTGATGTTATGTTACCAATCATCTGTCCAGCAGTATAATTTTCTAATTCAGTTGGCTTTTTCTGTGCTACTGAAAAGAATAAAAAATATTCCAAATCTATTTACACTTGGGAAGTTTACAGTCAGCGGTATATTGTAGAAAAAGGCTTGAGCAACGTTTACCAGTTCAAAGTTCTGTGCCCATCTTCAAAATCATACACAGACGGGAGAGAAAGTAACCTCAGGAGGTCGTGTAGCCCCATTTCCTGCATGTCAGTAAGCCCAGAGGTGTCTGACTAACCTGGATGGCCTCCAGTGGTGGAGGGTTGCCTGACAAGTTCCCATGTGACAAGTCCCTGTGACCTCCAGCTGAAAGGAGAACTGTCCCTTCTCTCATGGCGGCACAGTGCCACCCATGAAGCTGCAAGAGGCTGACATCATCAGCTCATTGCCTTTGCCACAAACTGACATGTCATATTCAAGGTTTCTGAGATTAAACTATTTTTCCTGCTTACAAATCTTAAGACTCATAGTTGGCAGAGTCACTACAGCTATAGTATCTTGTCAGTTATGCTGACATTTTTCGAAGAGTTAAAGGACTGTGTCTTATATGTCATTAATAAACAAACACTGAGGATAAACAGCGTGTAAGTGACTTAGCAATTTGACTTAATGGAGTGATATTGTACTGTGGTTGTAGCCTTTGCATGAAATTAATGACAATGTAGGAAGAAAAAAACTGGAGAGACATGTAGTGACCTCCATCAAACACTCTCTAAATTTTAGTGTTCATACAACATGAGCAAGTTAGAGATTTTCAATCTGCAAATTTGAGACCAGGATTACTTAGCATAATTCAAACACAATATTCTCCACTTTTATTTATCTATTTGTTGTGTCTCTTTCTGTGTACTTTGCCCACTCTTTTTCTTGTCAGACTGATAAATTGGATCTTGATTTCCTCTCTTCACCCTTGCTTGAACCAGTTCCAAATGAATAAATCCCTAATCAGGCACCAACGATCAGCAGATTGATGTTCCTGCAACAGCCTACACAGAATAAAGTTCCTAGTCAAGGAATTACAGAAAGGTCTAACACAACTGTATACCAAAAGTAAATATTGCTTACATTGCCTGGTCTGAAAGCTGATTATGCTTGACATGAATTCAAGATAGTTGCAAAGGTCTTGTTATGATACTGGAGATTATAGAACTGCTCTGACACATGCCAGAACATATAAAAATACATATAAAATAGTAAAGTTCCTTTGGCTATTGGGAAAGTCCAGCTCACAAATGGACGTACCTGAATAATGCCTTTGGAATGCTTTGTCAGCAAAATATATCAGTTTGAGTAAAGTCTCCATTGTCTTTACAGTGCGCATTTGTTTCTCCCTTTGATGGATGATGGTTTATGGATCAAAAATATGAATCCACACATTTTCTTATTGCCTTCTAATAACAGGGTATATAAAGGTCGCAATAAGTTCAAAATGAGCTCATAATAACAGGGCAACTTGCAGGTCATGCAGATAATTATTAAAGAGGTTCATCTTGAATTTCTAAAACTGCTGCAACTGCAAATGGTGACATTGCTATGCTTGGAAGAAACTTCATAAGGTCACAGTCATTCTAGCATACACATTGTATGTATTGTTTAAGAATGAGCTAAGTTCTTTTATCATAGATTATAATGCTTCTCAATAAAGCAAGACCAAGATGATTGTTGATCTTTGCTTGACTGAGTTAATGAAAGTAAATCTGATAATGATTTGCTGAAATTACCCCCTGAATGTACACTGCTGTATTGCTCGCCTATTGATAACTCACATTGCCTCAGTGCTATAGAAGTTTTTATGGCTAATGATATAGTAAAGTTGTAGCTAAATTTATATTTATGTGAAGACGGCCACTGATATCTATTATTATAATCATTTGACATATGTATGAGATATAAGTACATTAGATAAAAAATAGGTACTTATTTTATTACAACTATTGGAACATAAGTTATGCACAAACTAGCTCACACCTTGGTTAATGGTAGTGTTATTGCACAATGTACCACAATGAATAGAAGATAAGGGTCAACAGAAGTCTATGGCATTTCAGTGTCACTTACCACAACAATATTTGGCAGGATTCCTTTAATATTATTTCACATGCTCTGTGCCTTTGCATATCACAATGCCTGACACATTCTATGTTCTTAATCCAGTGAGAGAGGAATTAGATATCCCTTTATGGTTAGCAATGGTAATTAAAAATTGCCAATATTAAAACTAGTACGCAGACTACTTCTTAATATAGCTTCTTGGAAGTAAATGTTTGTGAGGCTTTCTATGGAAATGTAAATGTCTTCTGGTAAAAAAAAAAAAAAGGTCAAAAATGAAAATTTTGTTGGTGAAATTGTTCTTGAATTTTTCACCTCTTTTCCTGAAAAGGTCCAAAATATGTTTAACAGTCAATAAGCGTGTAGGTTTGAGTGGCTGGTTGTAAGAGTGAGACTGAATATAGGGTAATGAAATGTAGTTGTGGGAAAAGAATGACCTCACAAAGTGCCAGAAAGTTGTCATGGGGAAGAGCATAAGTGCACAAAAGAAAAGCAATGAAGAACAGAGTTTGGAAAAAAAGTAGAGTTTTTTCTACTATTGGTCCAAATCGAACCTTCTAGGGTTCCTCAGCAGTAGGAATACATACTTCAAAACAAAAATGAACGTATCATAGCCAGGATGAAAAGTAAGGCTAACAAGTCTCAAATCCCCTTTAATGCCAACCCATTAAAAAGTTCATTGTTAATTGCAGTAAAAAAACTGATGAGGCTGACAGTTCTTTATCAAAACCAACAAATCTGATACAATTTGCAACAGGTAAATAATTTTCTTCAGAAATAGCTAAAAATGTCTTTGATAAAGAAAGAAACATTTTTCAGTACACTGTTCACAAGATTATAATGTCCCCTCTAGTAAAACAGTAGAGGCAGTATTATTTTATAAAAATTTAAAAGGAAGGATTTCCTTCTCTTGATGTACCACACAAGACTTTTTAAAGTATAATTTTCCTCAGTCTTACTAATTATTTTCAGATGTCTTCAGAGGACAAAGCAATTATAATAATAGATGGTGTAATTACATGTTCATTGACTATATAATAAGATTGCAGCTTAGACAAATTTGAGCTATATACAGTTTCTACTGTACGAAGGCTATTAAATTGAGTTGCTCTTCTGCTGGAAATTTGTCTTCCTAATTTGATGGTTCCAAATGTATAAAATGCTCAGATATTAATTCATCTTAAACTATATTGATTGTTGATGTTTACATTAATATCAATTAGACTTTAAAATATTTTATTGTATAATATTGATTAAATAGTCTTTTTAAGGTTGCATCTGTGATTTAAATGTTCCTGTGATCTTTGTATTCATTATATAAAACCACTAAACCTGTTGTAAAAAGAAGTAAACCAGTTGTCATCTTTGATAAATCTGTATGTTTTAATTTTTATATATGCCCAAATATTCTACAGAATATGTCTTCTATATATGAAATTCAATTTTCCTAATATTGTTATTTAAAATTTTAAAATACATTTTTAAAGAAGTAACACAAACATAAAGTGTTCACCAAACACTAGTATCAAAATGGCTATCAGAGGTAATCTATGTTACTGTAAAACTATCTGTGTAGATCTGTACATAAAAGCAAAGTAATGTCTGTGCTCTTAAAATCCACATGTTTTGCTTTCTTAAAAAATCATGGAGATGTAATGACTCTTCTCCAGTGTCTAAATGATATTAAAAATAAATTCAATGTGCCAGTAAGAACCTTTATCCATGAACCAATCTAAAAGCCAGATGGAAACCTTAAGATTGAATTATTACCTCCAAAAATTTCCTCTTCTGCTGTATAAAGTAACTTACAAAATGTAGGTGTTATGATGGTTGACATCACTATTCTACTGGAAAATTTATATATGTACTCTATTAATAATATTATACAACTTTATATCACATTGTGAATTCTTCCCTTGATTTTGCAGGATCTCACAGCAAAGTTAAATCCTTTTTTCAGCATCTTTCCTTTAGAAAACTTTTCTCATAGTAATAATTCAAAGTATGCAGTCCTTGAACGACAGCTGTAAATTGCACTAATAGGTCTTAGCTAAAATACCAGACAAAAGCTTAAATTATAAATAGGTAAGAGTAATGCATATTGTGCATTTTTCACTTTCCTTAATACACATTTACTGCTGTAAGTAGCTATTAACTTCAGTTTCTCATTTATAAATGGCCTGTGTAGTCTGAACATGAGAAAAACATTCTCTAGGATATTTGTCTGTAAGCAAAAGTTCTATTTGGTGTGCATGTTTATTTAAACAATACACTAATAGCAGTCTCCTGGCTGTGCAAAACAAAAGTCAATTATTTTATTCTGTTAAAAATACACAGATGTGTAAAAAATAAAAATAATGATTCCCAGACCTTTAGAAATGAGTTTTTATGTGGTCCCGGTTTCTGTACTCAGACTCTGAAATACAAAGCTGTCTCAAATACCAGTATAGCACACAAGCAATAGATAAGTAGATCCTGAAATACAAATTTATAATTATGAGGTTCAGATTGTAATTATTTTGCTAATAACAAAATGCCTCTTTCCTCTTTCACCTAATTTGGATCTTTAAAAGTGATTACAAAAATGTGCTCAATAGAAAGCATTCTACCTCTGTAGATTAAATATAACCTTTATGAAGTGCTTTATAATTTTAACTATAGTGTTGTTTATCTGAAATTTGCTGTGTTTTAATGCAGCAATATGGACTTGTCTTCCAGTTTCATTTGTCATGGAATGAGTTTTTTTGCAGTACAGAGAATAAAGTGTGGTTAAAAGGTACAAATGTTTCTGAATATCTGAGACACCCATACAATGCCAACATAGTCATTGAAAGAAGGATAATATTCTAGGGTGTGGTCAGTGGGGTCAGTTGAAACTTAACATGCCTGATGAAATAAGGCTGGTGTTTAGAAAGCAAGAAATAATTCCGTGGAAAAGATGGATTGCTTTATTTTATTAATATTGGAAACATGAAACTGGAGCTTTCCGTGGCAAAACAGATGCAAAGTAGCAAAGCTGAAGCTCGCTCTTTGGCTACAAAACACTCTACCTTTTCCCCCTTTTACTTTTTGACTAAACTAAAAATGCTGTGAGTGCAGATTAGATATTGATTACTGAAATAGTTCAAGTTAAGATGTTTTATTTGCTGCTAGAACAGCAAATTCAGGATTTTTTATTTCTCTAAAATTGTCTAGGTTAAGGTGGAGTGTCTGGTCCTAAAATAGCTTGCCAAGTTGTACTAATCCATTACCTGTCCCTCACAAAAAAGAAAACCCTAATTCATCTTCTTGTTGCCATAGAATGTGAGATATTGAACAACCACCACTCTTACTCTAGGAGTAGAATACCTTGGCAGTACTTTTTAAGACCGGGTCAGTTATCTTATTTCATTGAAATTGTTTTAACCTGATTGGCATTTAAAAATAATATAGCTCTTAATGATTGCTTTTTTGAGGTTTTATATTCTTTCAGGATGTGTTTTAAATATCTTGTATGTGCCACTGTTTAATTTGCACTATAACATAGGTTCTATGAAGTGGACAGCAGAGTCGTTTTCTCATTGAAAAAAACTGCTCACTTCATTAATCCAACAGGAAGGTAGGGAAGCAGAATTAATATCAATGAGATGGCATTCTAAGATGTAAAATTGGGAGTGAAGAGCTTTTTGTCAGTCCCCTTCTCCCAGAATGATCCTGGGTTTTGGATGACAAAGACAGGTATTGCAGTCCTTCCACCAAATGATAAAGATGGTAATGACTGATTGGCTCAGGTGCAAACAGCATTAGATTTAGAAGAGGACTTCATGGTGTCAGAGACAGATATTCTTGGCAGTCTGGATAGTACAGACATACAAAGAACGCTGAGCTTGTGAAGTCTCTGCTGTCCTTTATTTGGCTTTCTGGGATGGGTTTTACATCCTAATTGACTGCATCTCATCCCCATGTAACTTGCAGTGGCTGAGATAAGATCTTTCACTTTGGTTCTTCATGACATTCTCATAAAGATCTCTCTGTTTAAGTAAAAGGGATTGCAGGTCTTGGTATTAATCTTAAAGTATGGAGTACCAACCAGTCAGCCTCACCTCTGTGCCCTTAAGATCATGGAACAGATCCTCCTGAAAGATGTGTCCAAACATATGGAAGGTTATTAGAGACAGCCAACATAGCTTCACCAAGGGCAAATCATGCCTGACTAATCTAGTGACCTTCTACGATGGAGTCATTGCATCAGTGGACAAGGGAAGAGCTGTGTGTCATATATCTTGACTTCTGTAAGGTTTTGATGCAGTCCCACACACCATTCTTGCTGCTAAATCAGAGAGATATGGGTTTGGTGGACGAACTGTTAGATGGATAATGAATTGGCTGGATGGCTGCATCCAAAGAGTGATAATCAAGGGCTCAATGTCCAAGTGGAAAACAGTAATATGTCATGTCTCTCAAGGGTCCTTACTGGGACCAATAATATTTAATATCTTCATCAGTGACATAGTGGGATTGAGGGCACCCTCAGCAAGTTTACAGATGACACTAAGATGAGTGGTGCAGTTGATTTGCTAGAAGGAAGGGATGCCATCCAGAAGACCTTGACATGCTGGAGGAGTGGGCCTGTGCAAACCTCATGAAGTTCAACAAGGCCAAGTGCAAAGGTCCTGCACAATGGTTGGGGCAATCCCCAGTGTCAATACAGACTAGAGTATGAATTGATTGAGAGTTGGCTGGTGAAGAAGGACTTGGTGGACAAAAAATTGAATATGACCTGGCAATGTGCACTTACAGCCCAGAAAGCCAGCCTGGGCTGCATAAAAATAAGCATGTCCAGCAGGTTGAGGGACATGATTTTCCCCACCTACTCCATTCTTCTGAGACCCCACCTGGAGTCCAGCTCTGGAGTCCTCAGCACAGGAAAGACCTGTTGGAGCAGGTCCAGAGGAGGGGCACAAAAATAGTCAGAGGGATGGAATACCTCTCCTGTGAAGAAAGACTGAGAGAGTTGGGGTTGTTCAGCCTGGAGAAGCGAAATCTCTGGGGAGACCTCATTGCAGCCTTTCAATATTTAAAAGGGGCTAATAAGAAAGACGGAGAGAGACTTTTTACCAAAGCCTGTAGTGACAGGACAAGGGGCAATGTTTTTAAACTGAAAGAGGGTAAGTTTAGATTGGACATTAAGAAGAAATCTTTATAGTAAGGGTGGTGAGACACTGGAACAGGTTGCCCAGAGAAGTTGTGGATGCCCTATCCCTGGAAGTGTTCAAGGCCAGGCTGAATGGAGCTTTGAGCAACCTGATCTAGTTGCAGATGTTCCTGCCTATGGCAGGAGGGTTGGAACATCTTAACTGTTCTCTGGGGAGAAGCACAAGTCACTCACTTGGCCAGTGAGGCCTCCTGATGGCTATTGTGAGCAGTGAAATTGAGGATGCCAGATTCAAGAACAAAGTGGAGAACAGCACTTGCTGCATAAGTAGCTTCCTTGACATATCTCACAAAAAGTCACCTCATGAGAGGTTTTCTCAAGTATTCGAGGCACAATCCATTCTTGTATCTATAACTCATTGCAGAGTGGCATATTTGACTCAAGTGCTGAGGGTGTCTCCTAGAAGGACGTCTCACAGTGCATCAGTGCCAAAGAATCCCGCAAAGCTGAGTTGGAGGAGGATATGTATCTGCCTGACTGTCTGTCTGTGAAGATCTGCAAGGGCAGAAGTAATACGTCAGAATTAGAAAAGCTGTTGCTTGATTTCACAAATTCTTGTCTATTTTGTGTCCCTCTCACTCATTGTTGACCCCTTTTTTAACATTAATTCTTGTAGGGTTTTGTCTTAACTTCTTCACTAGTGGAAGTGGTGAAAATGTAAAAAAAAATAAAAATTTTTAAAATTTTTGAACAGTGTTAGGAAAAGATGTCATATCTGACACATTATGTATCAGTAGATATGTTGATTGGTGCAAATTTCAAGTAAGACTGATTTTTACTTTTTGTATTATTTCAGATTATAACTGCATTTTTACTGAAAACTCACTGAATCTGTCCCCTTACAGAATATTCAGGAATTTTGCTTTAGTAAGTCTCACTAGATAAGACCAGTTATGGGTATGATTAATAACTTGAGGGGCTAACTGGTCAAGTAGTTCTTATATTCTACATTTTACAACATTTATTTTTTGTCATGAGTTTTTTAAAATTGAAATAACTTTACAGCTTTTCACAGAGGTCACATAATGAGGACTACCAGATAATTAATGTGAAAGTTTTAGTAAACAAATATATTTTTATATGACTTGTAGGATGCTGATTCCCCTGAAGTATTGTTATGGATAATAGTGGCTTCTTTCTGCTGACAAAATAAGCTCCACATATGTGTACACTTTGGAGGTCTCAGTTTCACTTTAACCTATTGACATTCACAACAAGTAACATGACTGTTGAGGGAAAAAAACACACTGACAAAACTATGAGAATGTGGGAATTTAGTTTGACTGTTTTTTAAAACAAGTCAAACTTATTAGCCTTGGATTATTGTTTAATGACAAATGAGAAATACAAATAAACAAATGTGGCAATGAGAAAAAAATTAATTAAAAAATATTTCACAGTAAACCAATTTAGACAATGTAATTTGGAACCATTACCTAACATAATTTATATGAAGGATAGGTGGTGTCAAAGATAGAGAATATCATGAAGATTTTTCTGTGAAGTAGTAATATTGTTAGAATACATTAAGTGGGAACTTATTTTATTCATGTTTCTTGTGTTATGTAAAAGAAGTAGAAAAAACCCTTAAAAAGCATGGTGTGTTAACACTTCCATTAATCGCCTTATAAATTTTAACTTAAAGATATTCTGAAAAAATAGTCTGTAAAAAACTCCATGTGGCATAAAAGACCAGAAAATATCAGGCACTTAAATCCTGTGTATGGCAATACTGCATAAGTGAGATTGCACATCTTACGCAGAAACATAAATGCTAGTTTTACTGTGCATCATTCTCAGAGTCTAGCTCTACTTTATCACATCTAAATTGAGATCTGATAGTTTAAGCCCAGCTAACTGAACGTGATGATGACAACATCATTTCCATGTGTGCTAGTATGTCACACACATCTTCTGGCAGGTCAGAGTGAACACACCATATGTATGGAGCTAAGAATTCACTGTTAGTCCAAGTAATGTTTCAACTCTCTCTAACAGTCCTTCAGTCCTTCTTATTCTACTAAGAAAAGCTTCAGTAACAATACAGTTGAAATCACTACTGAGCCTCAGCAAATCTTCCCAGTACCTATAGGTTGTCTCTGGTACTGTGGTCCAATATTCCTGTGGCCTGAGGCTGAGGCTGATGTTTCCATCTCTTACAGAAAGACTTAGGAGGGATGAGCACATCATCCCCATGGTCACCATGCTGAGCTCTCACTGGAAGGAGTGTTCTGCTGGAGGTGGGGTCCATTCCTCCTCAGTCCTGGGGTCCTTTTGGCTTTCTTTTCATATATTTTCCTTTAAATTCATACATCCCTGCCTGTTCCTTTTCCCCTAGCTCCAAGGGAATGGGTAAAAACTTCCCCACTGCCCTCATGCTCCCAGGAGCTCTTTGTCTGGCAGGCACTGCCTGGGGCTGTCAGCCCCTCCCCCAGCAACACTCACGGAGCTGGAGCTCAGGCAGGCTGGGCAATGGGCACTTGGCCATGTAAACCCATCCCAGCCCCGCTCAGGCCAAGGGCAGCCCAGCCACTCCTTGGGACCTAACACAGCCTGCTCCTAGCAGTGACAAACATAATCATATTTACTGGGCCACAACTATCAAAGCTGATATGACTTAACCTAATTAGACTTAGCTATATCTTTGATCTATGGAATTACAGAAGTTAAAATATTTGCAATTATCAACAGTACGTGTTTAGCTTGTTATGAATGATTTTAATTAGTCCAAACATTTGAAAATATATAAAGCTTTTGATTAATGGCAAATATTGAATATCTATTTTTACATTTCTGTTGAGAGGAAGCTGGAAGAGCAATTTACATATTTATATAGACTTGCAGCTTCACAGCCTCATTTAAATTTTTACTCAAAAATTATAGGCTGACCCCTATTTATTTCTTTCAAGGCATGTTTGACGATGATGGTAAGAAGAGAGGAAAAATACAAAAATGAAGCGTCCAAATGGTGAAAGGTGGATTTGTTAATAATTACATCTCCTGGGACACGCACGTGCTATGTAAATAAGGGGAGTTTAAGTATTTTATATACAACATTTGCAAGTATAAGTATATTTTATTAATGATCCAGAATTCTTGCTCCAAGAGTTTTACCTAGGGTCTAACAAATTTTAGTCTAGGTTTCATTCCTAAAAAAATAGAGCATACTCATGTATCTCTCAGTAGATCCTGACATTAAAGGCTTTGAAACCACACTAGAGTTTTGCTTTCTTAATCTTCATATCAGCCAAACTTTTTTTTATAGAATTTTGCATGGCATCCGGTTGGATTTTTTGGAATGCTATCTTCTGAGACTGAATTGGGTGAAAAAGGTATTTTAAGGGAGTAGCAAAAGGCAGATTCTGTAATAACTTACATGCTAGAACAGTATGTTTCCAGCTACATTATGCTGTTACTGTGTACCTTCTATAGAATCATAGAATCATTTAGGTTGGAAAAGACCTTTGAGATCATCAAGTCCAACCATTAACCTAACCCTGCCATCCCATGACTAAACCGTGTCCCTAAGCACCTTGTCTACCTGGCTTTTAAATGCCTCCAGGGATGGGGACTCAACAATTTCCCTGGGCAGCCCATTGCAATGCTTGACAACACTTTCTGTAAAGGAATTTTTCTTGATGCCCTGGCACAACTTGAGGCCATTTCCTCTCATCCTATTGCCCGTTACCTGGGAGAATAGACCAACACCAATGTTTTTGGTCTCATTTCTACTTCCATTAATTCAAGCTGTAACTTTTCTGCCTACCTTGTTAATAACGCAGCTGCATGAAAGAAAAATGAAGAAAAAAAAATTTGTTTTCTCTTACACCTTTTTGTTTGTTTCCAGGCATTAAATAATAATTTCCTGGTAACAAAATGACTGCAGTATTTACAAACATTCAGAACAGATAGTAGAAATCCTGCTCTCAGTCTGGAAAGCAATTAATTGAAAGGGAAATACTAGCAGAGCTCTCCAGACATGTATTTTATCAAGTATGTTACATCACTGGAAATAATAGAGGGACTGACTTAGTTGTCTTCTCTCAGATCTAAGGAGTACTAGTATTAGGAGAGTGGCTATTTCCCTCCTAGTCCTTTTGTTTTCATTCAGTTTGTTTGGTTTTGGTTTTGTGGTTTGTTTTTTTTTTAACTATGAAAAAAAAGTCAACAGTTCATTTACTTGTGAACATGGTTGTCAGGAACCCAAACAAGGTGGAGGTAGGATGAAGTCACCTGCCCTTGCAGATTAGAAAGTCTCCTGCCTGTTTGCCTTGCCTTGGTAGCTAACAAATGATCTCTGTAGAGATATTAAGACATATTGATGGAAATAAATCTCCCTCTTGTAGCTGAGGACACATCATGACGTCTGGATGTCCTCATTTTGGCTTGGATAGGGTTAATTTTCTTCATAGTAGCTGGCATAGTGCTGTGTTTTGGATTTAGTACTAGAATAATGTTGATAACTCACTGATGTTTTAGTTGTTTCTAAGTAGTGCTTACACCAGCCAAGGCCATTTTCAACTTCCCATGCTCTGTCAAGTGCACCAGAAGCTGGGAGGGGTCACAGCCAGGACAGATGACCCCAACTGGCCAAAAGGGCTATTCCAGACCATGTGGCATCATGCTCAGTATATGAACTGAGGTAAGCTGGCCAGGGGACATCAATCACTGCTTGGGATGGGTTGGGCATCTGGTGGTGAGCAATTACATTGTGCATCACTTACTTTGTATATTCTTCTTCTTCTTCTTCTTCTTCTTCTTCTTCTTCTTCTTCTTCTTCTTCCTCCTCCTCCTCCTCCTATTATTATTATTATTATTATTACTATTTTCCACTGCTGTTTTATTAAACTCTCTTTATCTCAACCAGCAGGTTTTACTTTTTTTTTTGGATTCTCTCCCTCTCCCTGTGTGGTGTTTAGCTGCCTGCAGGGCTAAACCACAACACTGGAGGATTTGTAAAATGGATTGGCCTTCCTATCTCATTTCTCTTCTGATTCCATCCAGGTTAAAGGAGGATGGAGCCAAGACTTTTTGACATAGATTGTAGCTTATATATATTCTTTTGAAAAGTAGAACACTGTCATCTCTCTTTCTGTTTTTTTCAATGGACTTGTTTTCCCAGGTGCCTACAGTTCAACCTTGGTTAGGTGGCTTTATTGTGCAAACCACATTCCTCTGCAGTGGTAAGATTGTAATCTGTCTTAATTAATATTTTCATGCACTTTCTCCACTTTTCACAGATGTGCTTACATTACAGACAATTTCTGAATTTCTTATAGCATACTTGTCTCTGTACAAACCTGTTGTATCCTAAATACTTGAGATTTGCCTCTTAAAATGAGAGGAAGAAGTGCTCTCACAGTGACAGGTGACATGAACTGTTATTCAGGTGATTTTTAAGGCACACAGCCACAATCTTCCATCAGAGATACACAGAGGAAATGAGCTGGTGTGGGAACAGCTGTGGTGTCTGCAAACATGATATAACTGGAATAGTTAGGTGAAGCATGTTCAGTACTCTTCTGTATGGTGAAAGTGAGGTAAAACAAGCCTGACCCGAGGATGCTTTACACTGGGAAAGACAAATTCTGGCCTCCTCAGAGTATCTAAAGTTGCGCTCACCATTGCTGCATTGTGACAGGGTGGTATACTCAGAATTTTTCATGCTGCTACATAGCTTACCTCACTGAGTTGGTGAGCAATTCTGTTACAACTCATGTTAATTATATATCCATATGTTGAGCCAATTTTAAAATGGTTATTACATCTTACTCATCACTGTCTTGCATTTGTCTTCAAAATGTTGTGCAAACTCCTAAAAAAGCAAACAACTATAAAATTTCTGTAGTTCAATTAAAACAAAATACTCTATGCATGATAAATTTGATAAAGTTTCTTGATGTTGAGAGGAAAGGAGCTTCTGATACTTCTTACATCCATCACTGTGAAAGACTTGTGAGCAGCTTTATGACAGGATAATTAAGATCATGGTCTGAATGTGCCTTTGCAGATAATCTCAGAAACTACATGTAGCATTTAGAAAGATTCAGTCCACAGGAAAACTTATGCAGTTCTTCCTTTTAGATATTTACTATTTATTTATTTACCCCACCCTTCCTATGACATTTGGGAGTAATGAAAAAGGAATAGCATATATTTCTTAAAGTAGTCAATGACACACATGGTTTATTCAACACACAGAAAATGTTGCTTGACAGCTTTGCGTGTAAATGTTGTAGCTTTATATGAAGAAACTGTATGAATTCAGACAAGTATTTATAGTTTATTTTCAAAACAACTCCATAACATAAGGAAGTATCAGTAATCATTTTATAGATGGAAACTAAAGCACAGAGTGTTAGATAGAATAATGGTTGTTTATGTACTTTATACCAAGATGTCACTGGGTAGAAGCCATTTTTTGATCCCGGTTTATGATTATTCAGGACAGCATAAGCCCTGGGTTGCAGAGCTGTACACTTTTTGTGCTTTCTGTGGCTGAATATGTAGGAAATTATTTATTTATGATGTTTTGCTAGTCTTGCAGTTAGGACACCTTCCATGGAACTGAGATACAGAGTTGATTTGGAGGAACAAGCTTAGAACAGCCAAAAATATTTTTGGATTTTCAAAACCTAATTTTTTTCAAAATCTCATTTCAAGAAAAAAAACAAAATAAACCCCACCAACTTTAATATTAACATTTTCAGGCATAGTACGTAATTTTCATTAAATCGAATTTGCTGATTAGGAAAGATGTTTTGGTCAAATTATTTTGTCTACATCTAGATCAGCAGGCACATATAGCATATAAAATGAGTAGCGATTGCTCCATCAAAGTCCCTTACAATTGACTTCATGATGTGCTGGTTTTCATGCAAACACATGTCTTAGGGCTTTATATCTTGATTTGGATTCTTACATAACAATCACTTGAATTATTCGTTCTATTTAAGGAGGCCAAATGATAACTCTTTCTCAAAGTTGAGTATAAATCATAACATATTCTCAGGATCATTCAACTTCAGGTGGAACACTGCAAGCTTGATGTTGCCTTTAAAAATTTTGTCCTGTCTGAATGCATTCATTTACTGTCTTCTCATTTTCTCATTTTCTCATTTTCTCATTGTCCTCTAGCCCTGAATTCATTATCTCAGTGAGTACTCTCCTGCATTTGTTTCCTTTCATCCATGTCAAAAATATTAGTTATACTTCCTGCTACAGGTCATACTTCCTTTGATTTAAATTCATTTTGGCACTTACCTCTTCTTTGTTTGGCCTCTAACAATTTTAAGTTGTTGTGCACAATTTCATGTGAGGTTAAGTCCTGCCGGGCACCACTGGTTATTTAATTTTTCATTCAGCATCAAGCTTTCCACTGTACTGTTGCAAATATTCAACCCTTTCTTATGAGTCAGAACATTATAACACAAAGGCCCTCTACTTGATGGATAAAATATTGTATTTATAAAATATTATATTTATAGTATTTTTCTGGAACTCAAACAAAATTAATTCCGTATACTAATGTATCATAATGAATAAATTGCAATTCTTGGAGATTTAGGTGGTGTTTGTAGTTGTGGGATAAGTTTTCCTCTAAATTTGTTTGAATAGAAGTAGCATTTCTGTTCTATTGTTTCTTTCAACAGAGGTGACAATAGTCAACAGTCTTGCTATTTGCATATAGATTATCTCATACCAGAAACAAAAGCTGTTACAGAGGATAAGTTCTCTCTCCCACAGTACAATATCCCTTTAACATCTACATTTATAATAGCCACACTCAGAGCACTTTATGTAAGTGAAGGAGGAGGAGGAAGAAGTAAAACTTGACAATTTGTATCAGTAAAACTGTTAAGAAGAAAAAGATTGGTTTCCAAATTAAATGTCTGTATGTTTTCTTTCTGATATAAAGAATTGGAAATAAACCTCCATCTGTTCCTCTTAATGATTATTATAAGAAAATAAGAAGATAGCAGAGAATTAAGATATTTAGAACAATTTTCTTGGTTTTATAGAAAGTACAATTTTTATAAACAACATTTATGACTCTGAACCCTTAAGATGGGTCTTCTCTTTCTTACAGTGCAGCCCCATCCAGGGCAGGAACGTCAATATCAATGGCCTGTGAACATTTTAATGTTGTTTTTTTCCTACGGTTCACCTAAAGCCCTAATGTAGAAAAGCAATTCATAATGTGCTTAAGCCCTACTGAATTCAACGAGATTTATACATGGCCTTTAAGAGAAGAACATGTCTAAGTGCATAACTGAGTTAGAGCTTCAGACCAAGTCAGCATTGCATGGGCTATGCCTCTGCGGTTGTTCTCTGAGGGTGCCAAGACAGGAGACAGCACAGTTTTTCAGAATAGCAAATGATATTTTTCACTGCTGTCAAGGCAGACTCCTTTCAGCGTTACTTACCTGGATACTGATTACGTTCTCATTCAAATTGTTCCTGGGAACTAGGCAAGTTCTCCCTGTCGTCCAGGAACCCCCTACTCCTGTGGTTCAGTGCCTCAGCGTGCTCTAGAAGATATTCCAGGCTATTCATCAAGAAGAATTTGATTTTGTCTGGCTTTAGAATAATATTTAACTGGTCACTTAATAGGAAGCTCAGACTATAAGTCCAAAATTTTTTCTTCCTACTAGCTAGCAGCTGAACTGTTAAATGCCAGGAAAGCACTTCAACACTATCATTAATCTTTCTTCAAGCTGTATTTTGAAAGGAAGCAGGCAAAATTGCATGTTTGAAAGGTAAATGTGGTCACTTGGTAACCCAAGACAATCATCCATGTCACAGCAAGGACCACTGAAAGGACGCTACCTAGCTTGTTAACTCTCTAGGCTTGGAGTGGAGGTTGGATGGGAGAAAAAGGAGGGAAAGAGGTCTGTGCACTTCAGGTATGTGATTCTTATGCTTATGTTGTTCCCTGAGTAGCACAGTAAATTTAGAAAAAAAACCAACCAAAACCCAAAAAACAACCCACTGCACGTATGGCCTTTCCTGCAAAAGTATATTCTCTTTTGTGTCATATCATTGTCAGGCTACAGCACATAGTTGTCTAGATTATGCCACGTGACATCCTGGAAAGGCTGTCACCAGCCCCTGAATGTGTTCTCCAGCATGTGTTGGGTGCAGTGTGTATGCAGCAATCCTGAGAGAACCTCCCAGAGCTGGGCATACTCAGCAATGAGCCTCTAGCATACCACTGCTTCCCAAGGAGTATTTTTGGCTTTCAATACATAAGATTTTACTGTGAAATGTTCTTCACTATGTAGTCAAGTGTGCTGGACCTTTTTCTCATAAATCTATCTCATAAAATTACAGCTCCCTTTGACTACAGTGCTAGTATCATTTAGGTGCTGAGCACTCTCAGCTCCTACCTGCACAGACCTGTAGTATCAAGTGTCCTTAAATCCAATCAGTTTCATTTAGTTTAAACATAATAATCTTTTGGCTGCCCATATAACTACTTCATTAAGTAGGAAAATTATTTTTATCATCTGAAGATTTTCTTGTATCATTTGTCTGAGATGTATGTTACAGGGAAAATGTTTTAATGGAAAAAAAATACCTTAATATAGCCTAATATCTTTGTACTACATGCTCTTGGACAAGCAAAACTAGAGCTATATATCTCTAAGTCTCATTGGCTGTAAGAATTTTTAATTTTTTCTAGCTTACTGGGTCAGACTCTCAGGTCTTTTTTAAAGTTGGCAAAGAGTTGCGAACTCTGTGTTTTTAAAAGGAAATTTTACTTCCTACCACAGTTACCTGTAGGCAGTATGTTTACCTTGGGTGTTCTATGGTTATTTTATTGCTTAAGGCTACATTTGCTATCCAGATACTTTAATGTTCATAAACTAAAGCTGTCAGGACTATTCTCTTAATTGGGTAAGTTGTTCTGTCTCAGACAGAGACATATACAACTTTCACTGAAGTTTGATGATCTTCTATCTTTGCTGCCAATAACCTTGTCTGGAAATGTTTAAGAAGTAAGCTCAGCTCTTCAAAGTGAACTGAATAGGCACCAGTTGCTCACTCCTGTAAGCAAAGTGAACTTTCATGTCCCATTAGAAAACAGTAGTATTTGCACCCATGTAAGAAGTGCCCCTCCGCAATGCCTCTGCTTGTCTCTGGGAGCCTTATGCCAGACAGCTGAGAAAAGGCAGGGTGGGTGAGCTTAGTTGTGGCAAGCAGTTGTCCACAGTAAATGACATGCTAAGACACCTGCAGCCTTTGAACTTTTTAGTTTTAGCCCAGTCTGAGCTTTCAAAAGATTGCAATGGAGTTTTTGCTAGCAGAAGGAACAGTGAATTGAGCCTGTGCCTCTTTTTCAGTGCTTCTCTAGTTCTTCTGTGTAAGATTTGATTGACATCAGAGTCAGATGAGTAGTTGGAAGACAGCAATTTCTCTTGCCATTATAGCAATCTGATGCAACCATTGTTATCAAGGGCAGCAGTGATTACAGTGTAATTGTTCCATGTTTCAGGTGGCTCCAGTTGCCTGCCAAAAATGTTCAAAAACCTTTTCTCCATAATCCTTGCATAAATGACAGTTCAAATATCACCATTACCTTTATGGCCACAGTAGTGCATTATTTCTGGGAAAAAAAAAAATAAACAAAGTGATGATGCTGAGTGTTCGAGCCTTCTTGAAGGCAAAATATTAGTCACTGAAATAGTTCTCTTTCTTAACAAATTAATTATCATCGGTCAACAGGTAGGTGAAAAATAATATTGAGGATGTTCCTAACACTAAATTTGGGAGAAACCATAATGGGAGTGACTTTCTAGTTATCACTTTGTTTCTGTTATGTTCCCATGCTGCTCTAGATTTCAATAAGTTTTCAAGGTCATGCCTCAATATGGTCATTAAAAAAATTGTTAGCACTCCCATGCAAGTTATTCCTATTTGAACTTTTCATAGGAAACATTGATTTATGCAAAGTATTTGTAATTATTCTCAGATATAAAGAGTATCCAGAGGCAAATTTACCTCTCTACCAACATAACATAACATAGCATAACATAACCTCTTTCCCAAAGCAAAATCCAGGTTTTATAGGAACACCATTAAAAACAATTGGCAAAGAACATTTTTAAAAATATTGCAAAATTAGGAGAGGAAATTGGTATACATGACATGTAAGGAACAATAAAAAATTGAGCTACAATCTATTTCTAAGAGAATTATGCAATAAAAAGGTGTTTACTTGGATATTGGAGATTGGGAAGACAAATAATTTTTTGCAGTTAAAAAGCCTAGTGGCATTATTTTGGAGAATAGAGAGGAGATTAATAGGAATTCATTTCCTATTTCAAATCATTATATAGCTACCAGCATCTTCATAACAGTATAGAGCACAGGAACAGCTTAAAATCTAAAATTAGCTAAATTGTCCTCAGACAAAGTGATGTTTTAAATAGCAGGTTAATAACAGTAGTAGAAATAATTAATGGCTTTAAAGACATAGCAGAGAGTAAAGCTGTTGGTCCAGATGGATTCTTCAAAGAAATTTCTAAGTCACTAGCTCTGAACTATACATACTTTTAAACAGGCTATCTAATACTTTGCTATCTAAAATTATATGACGTTATTAAAATTATATGCATTAGGAAGGACTGCAACGCTGACAAACAGGTCAGCCAAATAGCTTTCTTGTCAATATGCAATTTTTGTAAGGCTTCTAATAAACCTGAAAAAAATGTTCATTTTTTAAATGTTTACATTCCTAAACAGAATGAAAAGAAAACAAAACAAAAAATACTTGCAGTAGTCTCTGCTGAAATTGTGATGAAGTCAAAAGCATCTTCAGACATATCTTCTACTTGCCTAAAAAAAATCAGGAAATTAACTGATAGATTGAAACTATCTATTGCTGCACCTGAAAATGTTTCTACTTCTGTACAAGTAACCCTCAGGATATAACTTCCTTCCAGGAAACTGACCTGCTGTTGCCCTGTATTCTGGGAAATGGAATTATATTTTTTCCCCTTATCCCATCTGCCTTCTACAACACTTACATTCCACAACCAATGCAGACAAAGGGCTAATTTGCTTTTGTCTTTCTAATGGTCTGTTTTCACCTACTCGTTTTGTGTTCTACAACAGACTATTTTTTTAAGCAGAAACACACCTCAGTGTCATCCTTTGTTTCAATTTTTCTTCTATGATTGTGACCAGAAACCCTCTAAATTTTTGCATAGTTCTACAAAACTTTGGGTTCTCCTGTAGTTAAATTGTACTTGGAAGCACAGAACACAGTGGGACATCCTAAGTGCCAGCAGTGGTGGTGCCTTAAATAGGTAAGCACATCTCTTTTTTTAAGCGATATGGAGAAGCTCCTCCATTGAGTAAGTTTAAAGGATAAAGGCCTACATTTTCACTTCTGGGTGTCTAAACTCAGGTATTTAATTTTATGTTTAAAAGTCTCTAAATACAGTTTCTATGCCTATAAATATACCCAGACATTTAGGCATGTATATATAGAGATGTGCATTCACATACATACGTGCACATATATACAAACATACATATCTATTTATGATATATATATTTCTACACACACATATATGCATGCATATGAATATTTCTGTGTTTTCAGTCCTAGCATATTTATGACATATTAATAAATAGATCAGGGTAAGTTTTAGTACCGATTTTATATAAAAGAAAATTTTTTAATTTAAATAGCTTACAATTTATGTGCTAGAAAAACTTGTAATAGTAATAATGACAATAATTATTTAACTTCCTCTTTGTTACCTTCATTTTCCTTTGGTTCCCACCTCCCCTGGAAAGTCTATGAGGTACTATAACTTGACAATTCTATGTAAACATGGTTTTTCAGTGATATTTCTGCTGTATCTCTCAAAGATCAAAGAAACCTTAAGTTCTTCTTCAGTATGATATGTATTTTAGAAAGAAAATAGCAAGTAAAATAAAAGATCATTCCTAGGCGTACTCTCATCCTTAACTTTCAGCTGCCTCTTCAGATCAGACATCTTCAGGTGTCTTCCTCAAACACCACAGAGATTTTGAAGTTGTTTACATAATGATAGAATGGTTGAGGTTGAAAGGGACCTCAGGAGGTCTTCTTTTCCAACTCCCCTGCTCAAGCAGGGTCACCTAGAGCAGGTTGCCCCAGGACCATGTCCAGATGGCTTTTAAATATCTCCAAGGATGCTCTACAACCTCTCTGAGAAATGTGCTCCAGTGCTCAGTCATCCTCATGGTAAAAAAGTGTTTCCTTATATTAAGGTGGAACATTCCTTGTTTTATTTTGTGCCCATTATGTCTTGCCCTGTCACTGGACACCAGTGAAAAGAGCCTGGCTACTTCTAAACCATCTCTTCAGGTATTTAAATACATTGATAAAATCCCCCTCCACTCCATACTCCCCCACATTCCCCAGAGGTGTTACAACTTTTTCAGCCTTTCTTCATAGGAGAAATGCTCCAGTTCCCTAGTCATCTTGGTGTCCCTTCACTTGACTCACTTCAGTATGTCCATGTGTCTCTTGTAGTGGGGAGGCCAGAACTGAAAACAGTACTCCAGGTGCGGCCTCACCAGTGCTGAATAGATGGGAAGGATCACCTTCCTTGACCTGTTGGCAACACTCCTCCTAATGCAGCTTAGGATATCATTAGCCTTCTTTGCTGACTCATGTTCAACCTGGTGTCCACCAAGGCCTTTTCTGCAGAGCTGCCTTCTGGCTGGGTGGCCCCCAGCATATATTGGTGCATGAAGTTTTTCTTCCCCATGTGCAGGAATTTTCAATTCCCCCTTGTTGAACTTCATGAGGTTCCTCCCTCCCCCACCTCCTTCCAGCCTGTCAAGATCCCTCTGGGTGGAAGCATAACTTTCTGGTCTATCAGTCTCTCCTCTCAGTTTTGCATCATCAGCAAAGTTGCTGAGCATAAACTCTGCCCAACTATCCGGATCATTAATGAATATGTTAAACGGGATCAGACCCAGTACTGATCCCTGTGTTACTCTGCTAGTTACTGGCCTCTGGCTAGACCTCATGCCACTGATCACCACCCTCTTGACCTGGCCATTCAGCCAGTTTTCAGTCCACCTCACTGTCTGCTCATCCAGTGCATACATCACCAGCTTCTCCATGAGGATCTTAAGGGATGCAATGTCAACGCCTTACTGAAGTCGAGGTAAACAATATCCACAGCTCTCCCCTCTTGTACCAAACCAATCATTTAATCATAGAAGGTTATCACGTTGGTCAAACATAACACCTCCTTGTGAATCCATGCTGACCACTCCCAGTAACTGTTTCCTTCATGTGCATGGAAATAGTTCCCAGGATTAGTCGCTCTATCTCAGTCTCCTTCTCAGGGACTGAGGTGAGGCTGACTGGCCTGTAGTTTACTGGGCCCTCCTTTCTGCCCTTTTTTGAAGATAGGAGTAACATTTGCACTCTTCCCATTCTCAGGCACCTCTCCCAGTCACCATGACTGTTCAAAGATTATAAAATATGGTGTCACAATGACATCAACCAACTCCCTCAGCACTTTTTGTTACATCCCATCAGCCCCTTGAGCTTAAGTACTTCCTTAAGTATTCCCTGACCTAATCGTCTTCCACAAATCGTACATTTTCCCTGAGCCAGACTTTCTCCCTTGTCTCTGGAGCCCAGGATTCCTGAAGGCTGATCTTGCTATTAAAGATTTGTGTGAAGAAGACATTCAATACCTCAGCCTTTTCAATACCATGCGTCACCAGGTCCCATGCCTCATTCAGTGGTGGGCCCATATTTTCCCTAGTTTTCCTTTTGCCACCTATGTACTGATAGAAGCCCTTCCTTTGCATTTGACTTCCTTTGCCAGACTCAGTCCCAGGTGGGCTTTGTCTTTCTTAATCCCCTGTCTGCATGCTCAGAAACGATCTCTGTATTCCTCCCAGGTTACTTGTCCATGTTTTCACCTGCTCTATGCTTCCTTTTTATAGACTCATAGAATGTTTTGGGTTGGAAGGGACCCCGAGAGGTCACCTAGTCCAACCCCCTGCAGTGAGCAGGGACACCGCTAACTAGATCAGGTTCCTCAGAGCCCCATCCAACCTGGCCTTGAATGTTTCCAGGGATGGGGCCTCCACTACCTCTCTGGGCAACCCGTTCCGGTGTTACACTACCCTCATTGTAAAGAATTTCCTCCTTAGATCCAGTCTAAACCTACCCTGTTTTAGTTTAAAACCATTACCCCTTGTCCTGACACAGCTGGCCCTACTAAAAAGATTTTCCCCATCTTTCCCATAGGCTCCCTTTAAGTACTGAAAGGCCGTAATCTGGTCTCCCCGCAGCCTTCTCTTCTCCAGGCTGAACAAGCCCAACTCTCTCAGCCTGTCCTCATAGCAGAGGTGCTCCAGCCCTTGGATCATTTTACTAGCCCTCCTCTGGACCCCACTCCAACAGTTCCATGTCCTTCTTGTGCTGAGGGCTCCAGAGTTGGACGCAATACTCCAGGTGAGGTCTCACCAGAGCAGAGTAGAGGGGCAGAATCACTTCCCTCAACCTATTGGCCACGCTTCTCCTGATGCAGCCCAGGGTATGGTTGGCCTTCTGGGCCGCCAGCGCACATTGCTGGCTCATGTCCAGCTTTTCATCCACCAGCACCCCCGAGTCCTTCTCGGCAGGGCTGCTCTCCATCCTTTCTTCCCCCAGCCTGTATTGATACTGGGGGTTACCCCGACCCAGGTGTAGGACCTTGCACTTGGCCTTGTTGAACCTCATGAGGTTCACACAGGCCCACCTCTCCAGCCTGTCCAGGTCTCTCTGGATGACATCCCAGCCTTCTGGTGTGTCAACCGCACCACTCAGCTTGGTGTCATCTTCAAACTTGCTGAGGGTGCACTCGATCTCACTGTCTAAGTCATTGATGAATATATTAAACAGCACAGGTCCCAGTATGGACCCCTGAGGGACACCACTCGTCACTGGTCTCCATCCAGACATCGAGCCATTGACCATTACCCTCTGGATGTGACCATCCTTATCCACCGAACAGTCCGCCCATCAAATCCATAGCTCTCCAATTTAGAGAGAAGGATGTTGTGGGGGACCATGTCAAAGGCTTTGCAGAAATCCAGATAGATGACATCCATTGGTTTTCCCTTGTCCACTGATGTCACACCATCACACAAAGCCACTAGGTTTGTCAGGCAGGACTTGCCCTTGGTGAAACCATGCTGGCTATCTTGAATTGCCTCCCTGGCCTCCATGTGCCTTAGCATAGCTTCTAGGAGGATCTGTTCCATGATCTTCCCAGGCACAGAGGTGAGGCTGACAGGTCGGTAGTTCCCGGGGTCTTCCTTTCTACCCTTTTTGAAAATGGGCACAATGTTTCCCTTTTTCCAGTCACCAGGGACTTCACCTGACTGCCGTGACTTTTCAAATGCTATAGAGAGTGGCTTGGCAACTACATCAATCAATTCCCTCAAGACTCTAGGGTACATCTCATCAGGTCCCATGGACTTATGCATGTTCATGTTCCTCAGGTGGTCATGAACCTGATATTCTCTTACAGTGGGAGGGGTTTTACCCTCCTTGTCCCCCTCATGAGGTCCATGGACTCAGGAGGGGTGAGGAGAGAGGTTGCCAGTGAAGACTGAGGCAAAAAGTGTTGACTACCTCAGCCTTCTCTTCCTCTGCTGTTACCAGTTTGCCGGTCTCGCTCATCAGCGGGCGTACGTTTTCTTTAATCATCCTTTTCTGTCTTTAACCATCCTTTTCTGTCTGACATACCTGTAGAAACCCTTCTTGTTATTCTTTGCATTCCTTTTTATGTTTGAGTTTGGCCAGGAGCTCCTTGTTCATCCATGCAGGCCTCCAGGATTTTTTGCCTGACTTCCTCTTTGTTGGTATGTATTGCTCCTGAGCTTGGAGGAGGTCATCCTTGAATATCAAGCAGCTTGCTTGGGCTCCTCTTCACTCCAGGGCTTTATTTGATGGTACTCTTCCAAGCTGATCCTGAAAGAAGTCAAAGTTGTCTCTCCTGAAGTCCAGGGATGAGATCTAACTTTTTGCCTTGTTCCCTACTCTCAGGATCTTCAATTCCTCCATCTCATGGTCTTTTCAGCCAAGGCTGCCTTCTACCTTCACATCCTCTACAAGCCTTTCCATTCCTTGTTAGCTTCTTTGTCACGTACCAGGAAGTTGTCATCAGTGTGCTCCTGAAACCTCATGGATTCCTTCTGCCCTTCTGTGCTGTCTTCCAGCAGATGTCAGGGTGATTCAAGTCACTCATGAGGTGAAAAGTCTGCAGATGTATGGCTTCTCCCAGTTGTCTGAAGGCCTCATATGCTTCTTCCTCCTAAATATGCAGTCTGTAGCAAACACCCACCACAGCATCACTCACATTGATTTGCCCTCTAATTCTGACCCATCAGCTCTCAGATGTCTCATCGCCTGCCCCAAGGCAGAACTCTGTGCAATCCTGCTGTTCTCTCACATAAAGAGCAACTTGCCATCTCCACCTTCCTGGCCTGTCCTTCCTAAACAGCCTGTAGCCATCTACTTCAGTATATCATCTACCCCACCATATTTCTGTAAACCCAATGGGACCATAACCTTGTAGCTGCACATAGACATGTAATTTCTCCTGTGTGTTCCCTGTGTGGCATCCATGAGCACTTCAGGGGTGTGCTCAGTTGTGCTGAATTCCTAGAAAAGTTACGAAGGCTTTCCCCATAATAGTTGCTCATGGTTATAGAATCATAGAATCATAGGATTGCTTTGGCTGGAAAAGACCCTTAAGATCATCAAGTGCAACCATTAACCTAACCCTGACATCCCACCACTAAACCATGTCCCTAAGCACCTCATCTACCCGTCTTTTAAATACCTCCAGGGATGGGGACTTGACCACTTCCCTGGGCAGCCCATTCCAGTGCCTGACAACCCTTTCGGTGAAGAAGTTTTTCCTAATGTCTAACCTAAACCTGCCCTGGTGCAACTTCACCCATTTCCCCTTGTCCTATTGTCTGTTATCAGGCAGAAGAGACCAATCCCCACCTCACTACAGCCTCCTTTCAGGTAGTTATAGAGGGTGATAAGGTCTCCCCTCAGCCTCCTCTTCTCCAGGCTAAACAACCCCAGTTCCCTCAGCTGCTCCTCTTAAGACTTGTGTTCCAGACCCCTCACCAGCTTTGTTGCCCTTTTCTGGACATGCTCTAGCAGCGCAATGTCTTTCCTGTCGTGAGAAGCCCAAAACTGAACACAGTATTCAAGGTACGGCCTCACCAGCACTAAGTACAGGGGTATGATTACTTCCCTACTCCTGCTGGCCACACTATTCCTGATACAAGCCCGGATGCCATTGGCCCTCCTTGGCCACCTGGGCACACTTCTGGTTCATATTCAGCCAGCTGTCAACCAACACCCCCAGGTCTTTTTCCACCAGGCAGCTTTCCAGCCACTCTTCCCCAAGCCTGTAGCATTGCATGGGGTTGTTGTGACCCAAAGTGCAGGACCCGGCACTTGGCCTCGTTGAACCTCATACAGTTGGTCTCAACCCATCGATCCAGCCTGTCCAGCTCCCTCTGCAGAGCCCTCCTCCCTTTGAGCAGATAGACACTCCTGCCCAGCTTGGTGTCATCTGGTTCTGTTGTATTAACAATGTGCTTCATGGTAATTTTCAAAAGTAATAAGTCTATCACAATTATTATGTTTTTCAACAAGGGACATATGTTGTTTCTCTGATACAAGGCATGGAATACGGATCACACCTACTATTCGATTTATGGTCTTAAGTGTCATACTTGTTTTATTCTGTGTTGTTTTGGTTTTTCCTCACCTAATTTTTATTTCCCTTTCCTGTCAGGAGCAATATCTCTTGATGCAAACTAGATTAGATTAACAGGTGTTCTCCTTCTCGGCATTGTCAGGCTTTGTGTTCTGGTAAAGTGAAAAGGGAAATGGTATATAAGGCAGTCTTTGGTCTGCTAACAGAGCACTAGACAAAGATTTCCTCTAGTCCTTCGGGGACTAGTGGAATTATCCTTCTTTTCCCCATTATCATTGCCAAGGTCAGCTCGTGTTCCTGATTGTGTGATGTAAAAGTTATAAAGATATGTAGGCCCTTCCTCTCTCCCATTCACACTGGTTTCATTCAGCTCTGAAGCAGTGACTTCTGAGCTAGCATCCCATAAGCTAGTGCTAGAATGATAAGTGTGGCTGTGTGAATTCTGAGTCCAACAACGTGGTAGTTTGCAAGGGGACAATTCACGAATTCTTGCACTGCAATCCATTGCTTCATGTAAACAAGCAAAGCATTGCTTGCAGAAAATGTGCATTCATTTTTTTCATTGCCTCTGAACAGATCTATCCGCAGATTTGCATGAGCAGTCTTGTTCACAAAAAGTTAGAAAGGGTGAAAAAAATCAACTTAGCACAGTAGTACTTGCTTATATATCTTGAGTGTATGAGAAAACCTAAAATTATCTTAGGTTTTTGTAGCATTTTAGGTCCCATATTTTTAACTTGAAAAGGTGATACCCACATTTAATGAGATTAAAAAAAACCAAAACCAACAAACCCAAACAAATCCAAACAATAAAATTTATTTTTTTCTTCCTTTTTAAACTGAAGAAATTGGAAGTATATTCATATAAGGCAAAAAAAAAAAAAAAGCTGTAATTAAGTCCGCCATCTCCCCACAAACATATTCTGATAATTCCAAGAAGCAATTTCTCTGAGGGCTACAGAGCACTGAAATAGCAATTGTACACATTCAGGTTTTAACAACCTGAAGTAAAAGACTGAACAATTTGCCAATTCATCTAATTAACACTGTTGATTCAGATTCAATTAGGATTTCCTGGGGGCAGGGGAAGTATTCCACAGGTTGCTTGAGTTCACTGTTCGTCACCTCTGATAACTCTTCTTGAAATAATAGCAGGAAAATGTCCTCCAGAAATAATTTGGATGGAAATAAAGCCTAGACAGGAGTAGGTTTGTTGAATGTCAAACTTGTCGGAAGGGGAAGCCAGCCCGGATTAATGATGAAATCTCAATATGAGTATGGTCGTTCTCCTTTATTGCACAGCTAACAAAAGCATATATAGGCAGAAAACCATAACATACACACATGCCACGCTGTGATTGGTAGAACACCGTTATACACACGCCTACATCACTACTGTGACTGGGACGGGTCATCTGTCCAGCAGAGGGGCTTCACCTTCTCTTCCCGTCATAGTTCTGCCCACATCCGCTTAAGAGCAGGGGCTGTCAAATGGGACTAAATCATGCCCATTCTCACTCAGACACTCCTCTACACAAACTATGTAAAACAATCAGTCTGCAATAACTGAATTTCTCTGAAAAAAAAAAAATACTAAAAGTCATCTTGGCCAATGTTAGGACTGAAGGGATAGGAGTGGGTTAGAGCACTGGTAAACTAGTATAAGAAAAAACACCTCAAGCCATCTTATATAAAATCTGAAGTTAAAGCTAATGTAAAATGTAACGGTTCACTTTGCTTTCTGTGTGACACTTAGGGTTTTGTATCTGGTGTAATTATATCTTGGATAATAAATACTTTTCACAATGTTTAAAACCTTTTTTTTCCCCTAACTCTACTGCTTCATTCAGATGGAGTGAAGGTTTTGAGCATCTCAGAGTTATGAACTTGAAGGCTAAGCTTTTTCCAGAATAATTTGGTGTGCATTTTTATGGTGTCATTTAGACCTTAAGATAAATCTGACAGACAAGAGTTATAATTATCAATCTGCAAGAGTGCGATTCCTTTGAAGAGTATATTCATGGCTTCTGATTCAATTAGAATAAATCATAATGAAAACATTATACAACCCCAGAGCATGAAGATTAAAAATACATCCTCTAGTTCATATGTAATTGTTCCCAAAACCCCTCAGACTAGAATAAAATAAGTTAATCAAACCCAGAAAAACAAGAAAATATGTCACAAATTATTATTCAACAGTTGACTATCACTGAGGGGGGGTGAAAAAAAAAGAAACCATTTCACTTGACTCTCATTTCTGCACACATCTATTTTCCTTTGACCTGGTCATTAGGTTAGAAAAAAAAGATTTCAGAGATAAGGAGGGCCTTTAAAAATCACTACTTTTCTTCATGAGATCAAAGATTTGTTGCTTTTCTTTAAGTGGTGTTTTGTATCACTCTGTCTTTTCTTTATTGGCAGAGTTTCACAATGCCATTGCTGAAATGGACGACGGAGTGATGTTTTCTCATTCCTGAAGCAGTGTAACAGATTAGAAATAACTACTAGTTATAGATATTTTCCTTTTGAGAATGAATTCCTGTTTGTGAGATTCCAAATTGTCTATCCTGCAGCAAATTAGTAGTGTTGCATTTTATACAGTATGGAAAAATCACCATCTTCTCTACAAAGGAATCAGAACATGGGTAGAATGCAGTCTCACATATATGAAAGACCCACTTAATTAAATTTTGTGAATTCTACAAGTGGCTAGTCAGCTTTTCATCAGGGTATTATTAGCTGTAAATGTGTCTGGAAATCTATGCAGCTCAGGAATAAGTGCCTGAACAAGCACCAAACAGAAATCAGTCACAAAGGCATGTAGATTGCCGGCAATGGGCGTATGTGCTCACACACTAGAATTATCTCAGAAGATGACAGCATTGTAGAATTTTAAGGAAAAATGGCAAAATATCATTTTTTGGTAGAAAGATTTCAGGACATTTATTCTTCAGGTGGATTTTTGTTTCATTTTATGAATTAATTTCTAAGAATAAACATCCCCCCACCCACTAACACTCTTCTCTCCCAAGAAATAAAGAAAAAATCAAACAATATTTTTTCCTTTGTTTTTCAATATGTATGGGTAATAAATAATGAACACAAGTTTTCCATATGCTAAAATTCTGCACTTCCACAAGAAGGTAAATTTTCTGCAACATTTTCATTTTTCCCCACCATTGTTTGGTACTATAGGCTGATGCACTCCACTGAAGAGGTGATTTTTCAGAAGTAGTTGGTAAGTGCTGGACAACCCATTCATTTTTTTGTACTTTTGAATATGCCTACCTCACCTGATAAAATAATTTGCGGTCTTCATTTCGTATAATTTAGATTTTTTGAGAAATATGTCATACCATGAAAGCTAAATTGGTCCATGTGGTTACAGCACAAGAACAGCCACCAATTTATTGCTTGTGTCTAACTGGAAAAAGATGAGCACGTTAGGTTTAGTAGGGCAGTGCATATTACTAGGGTTAACTTATTTATCTGGCATAGGCACATATTTAAAGGAAAACAATGGACTGGCATGGTTTTACTTGTTTTAATGACAATATTTTAAATGTGCAGGTGTGGAAAAGCAGCTATCTTTATCCATCCACTTTCCACCACTTAACCCTCAACCTCAATAATTTATTTTAAGCAAGATATCAGAAATGGGTAGAGGTCTCATTGATATTAAGTTTTAACATTTTTTGGGTATAGAAGTGGCCCAAGAGAGATGATCCTGTATGTTGTCACATATTTGCTCAACTAAGGCAAAGCTTGTGGCAGGAATTCGCTTTTTATGAGACTAGAAAGAATCCACACCAGCAGAGCTCTTTAATGTATCCCTGCTGCAAGGAACTCATCAGTCAGGGCTCACAAATCAACCCTGAGACACAAATCTATAGGAAACCAGGCTTCATTAGTTCTGGTGCTTGAGAAACTGCTTGGCTTGCAAAAGAGCTCTAATAAAGCCTGCTTGTATCTTCAGTCTTTTAATGAAGTTTCTTTTTGGGTACGTATATTTCATAAACATACAAGATTAAAGAATTTTAACTATTGACAGACCGTATTCATTATGATGTTATTGTTAGAACTTTCATAATTTTAACTATTTATCATCATAATCTGGTTTGTATCGTTTTACCTTTAAAAGCTTCACACTGCTTGAATCTTCTTATCACAGTGCTGTCTGGTTTTTCTCATAACAGAACCCTAGTCATAGAAATGTTCCCACAGCTTCTTCACTTTATATGCTCATTAAAGTATTAGAAGTGAGTCTTCTCACATACATAAGGCTGAGTCCATCCTAAAGCCTTTGAAAGATTGAGGCCCTTGTATTCCTAAATAAACATTGATAATGTGATGTTAAGACAGGATACCATTCTCTATTACAAACACTAAAGATAGTTTAATAAAACAGCAGAGGATAAGGATAATAATAATAACAATAGAGTATACAGAATATACAAAGCAAGTGATGCACAATGCAATTGCTCACCACCCATTGACTGATGCCTAGCCAGTCCCCGAGCAGTGATCACTGCCCCCTGGACAACTCCCCCCCCAGTTTATATACTGAGCATGACGTCATATGGCATGGAATTGCCAGTTTGGCCAGTTTGAAACAACTGTCTTGGCTGTGCCCCCTCCCAGCTTCTTGTGCACTTGGCAGAGCAGGGGAAGCTGAAAAAGTCCTTGACTGGTGTAAGCACTACTTAGCAACAACTAAAACATCAGTGAGTTATCAACTTTCTTCTAGTAATAAATCCAAAACACAGCTACTAGGAAGAAAATTAACTCTATCCCAGCTGAAACCAGAACAAACCCAAAGGACAGTAAAAAGTAAATTTATAATTAGATTGGCACATATCTTATGTGTCCCCAGCTGAAGATATGTTGCATTTTAAATTAAAGGTGGGGTTTATTTGGGGCTTAATACCTTTAAATTAATAAATCTTCTCCTTAATGCACTTCTAAAATGACACACTAAATCATTGAAAGTAAACATTGTTTTGCTCCTCCTGACTAGAACAAGGTTTAGAATATTTTAGATATAATTCTATCTAAAATAAATAATTGGATCCTAATCAATATCTTCAGCATATTAAATGAAAGTATAAAAAAGCAAACCACCCTATTTCCAAGCATCCTGTGGAAACAAATGTGTTTCACGTGGGTGGATTAATAACTGAACTGCCCTTTTGGCCTTTATCAGGCACATGGCCACACCCATAGTGGGAAGGGAGCAGGCTACACATTCAACTAACCCCAAGGACACCCAAGACAGAGGAGGAAGAAACTCCCCTTAGGAACGTCACATGGTTCCCAGTCAAGAACTCGGGAAGCTGATGACTTGTAGACTTCCCCTGCCCTATTTTTCTAAAAAGAAGAGTGAAACTGTTGAGATTAGCACCCAAAGGGCATTGGAACACCAGAGAAAAGGGGTAGATGATAGGGAGGGGGTTTTCTCTAACAGTTTTAGCCATACTACTAATGAGGCTTTTCTGCATTAATTAGATAATTTGGACTCTTAGACTCTTAAAACAATACCTGAACAAACAATGAGTTCTTGGCTCCATATACATGGCGTGTTCCCCTTTTGCCATTTATAAGACTGAGAAACAGGAGCAGAATTTTATGCAGTGTTCAAGAAATGTATCAAGGCTTTATATAGCAGCAAAACGAGACCATCTGTCTTGTTCTCAATATCCTTCCTGATGATACCCAACATTTTGTTGGCTCTTTTGGCTGCCACTGAACACTGAGGGGATTATTTCAGAAAGCTGATAGATCACTTTCCAGAGCTGAGACTGCCAGTTCTGAGTTCAGCATCACACAGACATGGTTTAGATTATTTTTGCTACATGTGTTACCTCATTTGCCAACTTTTTGCTCCCACATTCCATTCCGTAAGATCCTTCTGTCATTTGTCACCATTGGTTTGGCATTTAAGTACCTGGAGGAGCTTAATCATCTGTAGACATGGTGATTACATTGTGCATTGCCTTCTCCAGGTGTTTTTATAAAGCTATTGAATAAAACCAGGTCCAAAACTGATCCACTAGTGATCAACTCTGACTTGTTCTTATTATAATATTTTATCATTAAGACTATTCTTCTTATTCTTAAGGAGTTTTCTGTCTGTAAAAAAGAGATAGATCTCCTACAAAGCAAGCAACTTTTCTTCAGTCCATGGTGGCTCAGTTTCCTGATGATTTTTAGTCTAGAACTTTGTCAAGGGTTTTTGAAAATCCAAATGTGTTGTGTCTACCTGATGCTCCTTATCCATATGTTTACTGAAGTCTCCTATGATGCCAGCAGGCTAGCGAGGCAGGATTTCGATTAGAAAAGCCAGGCTGTCTGTTTCTCAAAAGATTTTCTCCACAACCTCAATGATCATAGTCCTGGTTTACAAACCCCTCCATCTGACAAGAGGTTCACCAACTTGCAGTTCCCAGGACACTCTATAAGATCCATGGAGAACCTACTCTATGGAGATCCTGTAGAGTATCCTGGTATCCTATAGAGTTTCTCTTGTCTAGATGGGAGTTACAAAGGCAGCCTAGCAGAACTCTGACACCATGACCGTGTACAATGCAGATGCAGTTGGCTGGAAGTTCTCTGGATGCACTTTTGAATTTTTCCAGAGTGCAGGTGTTAATGTCATCCAGCCCTGTTGCTTTATTGAGATCCATCTTGCTTTTTGAGTTAATGATAATTATGAAAAATACAAATAAGAACTCTTTTGCTGAAACTATGATTTTACATTCTTAGTGGATTATTCAGAAAGGTTGTGGATATTAAAATAAAAGTTAAGATTTTAACTGCTATGCTGTTGCTTATTCTGTTAAAAAAATCTGGGAAGCCTCTAGCAGCTTTGTCATATTTCTGTCCTACAGTACCTAGTTAATGCACCAAGAATGTATAATTGCAGAAAGTAGGTTCTATAGATTTTATTTCAATACTGTTTTTTAAATGATCTAAAAAAATTACAGGCTGTGGTCTATGTAAAGAAAATAATACTGAAAATTTGTCAGTTTTCTAGGACATGGTTTTCCATCTGAATACACTGATTTGGAAGCAGCAAAACTGATCATGTGAATATACCAGTTTTGTAAAATCTTATTTTTTCAGTGTTTTAAAGGAAATAGCTAGAAATACCTTTAATATTATTTTCAAAACAACTTTCTCGTTTTGTAATGCAGTTTGCAATATGATTGGAAAAATAAAAGTGTAAAAGAGTCCCAAAATACTTTCCTCTAAAAATTCCATTCTTCAGAAATTTCTATAGGATTAAACTGAAATAATAGTTTCTCATATGAAAAAATCCTGATTCCTACACTGTTCAGCTACTAGGTAAATCAAAATATAGTATTATTCTGCCCTTTTACTACATCTTTTTTTTCTCTTATTTTCTCCAAGCTTTATAAAAATACCCTGAGAGTGATTTCTTTCAAGGGTCATCAGCTCTGGACACTGTCATGGAACTTGCAACAATTTATTTCATATGAAGATTGGCATTACACCAGCCATTAGTTTCCCATCTATAAGGCAATCTTATTGGATAAAATGCTGTAAGGCTTGCAGAAAATCTTCAAACTCAAAAATTCAACAGAAAATGCTTTGGTGGTATCTACAGGAAACTGCTTTGAATAATGCATCAAACATCAAATTAATTGAACTGCAAACATATACTAATATACAAGTGAATAGAACATGTTTTAAAGTATAAATAACAGTGCAACTCTAGTGGCAGGAGCATGATTTTAATAGCACAAAGGTCAGGGGTTCAAACTGTGGAACAAATACATGATGCATCTGTGTGATTAGTAACACAGAAAAACAGGACTCTAACATCATCCAGGGTAACAGCCAGTGAACACCCAAGGAAAGCACACATCTGATGAAAGGTTATATCTTTTATCTAGGAGACAAAAGAATAAACTACGATCATAACTGGAAGCGAGCTTTTATTGTCCCTATGGAATTTTGTCTGGTAAGATTGAGGAGAGACAGAATGAACCAAATCCAATATATGTAAGGCAAATTTAATGAGGTCACCCTTCAGAGGGTTTTGTGGCTTTTTCAAGGAGAAAACTGCTGGTGGTATAAAAGATTCCTTTTTCTGCCCTGTTCCTCCCAAGAGAAACTTCAGAGTCAAATGTAGTTGGAATTGGTTAATGAGGCTTTAAAGCCTGTAATTTTGGAAGATTCTCTAGTTTACTAATTTCTCAGCTCCTAAAATAAAGCCAAGCATTTTTAATGGTCTACCTACTTCATAGATGATCAAAAGGAATAAGGGTGGATATTGCATTAAAAAAGATAGAAAAGCAGACATTTGTTAAGGAGAAAGGTTTAAAGATAATTGCCCTAATTCTTGCCCCACTGAAAATGGCAATATTCCAAAATGAGAACACAAGTTCCATGTAATGATGAAATACATTTCATGATGTCATCTTTGAACTTAGCTTTAAATTAAAATACTTAGACCATCTTCCCCTTCTCTTTTCTCTAAGGAATACCTAACTGGGTAGATTACCAATACTTTATGACATGCAGGGAATCAAATGAGACATTAAGAATGGTATGAGAAGGAGAAGTTATGTAAATCCATTAATCTGTGAATATTTTTTTTACCTCTCTACTACTATAGAAAAACAGTGGGAACAGGTCTTGAAAATGTTTCCTTGATGAAGTTAATGGAGTTGTGTGGGAAAGAAATAATAATAAAAAAATCTTTAAATACATTGTGCCCCAGAGTTCAGTGTGGCTCTGCATTGAACAACAAAGAGTGATAAAGTATTTGTCTGTCCTAAATGCTATCTTGGTGCTCATTAGCATTTGTATATTACTGGTGAGAAAATATGAGAGATTTGGATGCTTTGGTTAGCCACGTGTTTGTTAGTGTCACATGAAAAAAAAAAAATCAGGTTTTCCACTGTGTCAGCAGTATCCAAAAAGGTAAAGATTAGCCGAAGTTTTTTGCTAGAACTAGAGCAAAAGATTTGTCATTTATGAGTGGTCTGTAGTTAGGTTGTGAGTTTGGTAGTTCTTTTTAAAGAAAAGGTCATATTTCTATTTTTATTCTGTACCCTAGAGAGTTGTAAATTGGTGCAGCAATGAGACTGGAAACCTTGATGTTCAAAGGCTTGTGTATATAGCAGGAATGTGAAGATGACATGAAGAAATATCAATTCTCTATTCGAAATGTCTGACTCGTCTGAAGAACATGTATGAGAGAAGTCATCAGAGGAACCAGTTTGCAAATCCTTATTTAAAGTCTTTTAAAAGCCTTACAGAAATCAGTGTTTTATTGGCTGACTACACACCTTCAGCTTTAAAAAAATGTACTAGATAATAACTTTGAAAAAGCATCTCACCAAAAATTTGGTGTAGGGTGCTGCATCTTCTCTGGCTTTCGGTTCTCTCCCTCCCCAGAAACACAGAAGTGATTTTCCTGTGTCATAAGTTCTGCTCTGATATTTTTGATCCCTAAATTGAGCAAATCAAATCAAGCCATTAATTGTTTATTCATATTCATGTATAAATTATCTAGAAATGCTTATGCATTTTTCTGATTGCATCTGTGTGATCTCAATGGGAATCCCAGTGTGTGAGACTTCTTCAGCTTCAGTTCCTACCTAAGTATTCTTTCTGATATGAGCATAACTAGGAGCTATTAAATGTATGCCATTTCCAATTTACTGTGAGTGTCCAAACATCTATTTTAATGGACAGGTTTTATTTTCATTCTTGTTCCTGTGTGGGTTTTTTAAGTCACATTCTTGCAAGACCCTTCATATTACCATATATGCACATTAATGTATTACTGATACCTATTTCATAAAATGGAGCTAAGGATTATAAAACAGCATCTTATTCTCTTTTGCTAACATCATCTAAACATCACTAATCATATCAAGATTTACTGAGATACTTAAAATCTCTCAGGAGCAACAAAGCTGTAATTTGGCAAAATGTCCTACCAGAAAACAGATTTCTTTCTTTCATAATAACAAATTTCATCCTGATTCTTTCCCCTTATGAAAAAAAAAATTTTTGTCTCAGAACAATTTATGCCTTAAACACAGAAATACTGAGACAAAGATTTTCCAGTAAAATGAACCTAATCAGTTTCAGCAGGATAAGCACGATGTGGACCACTTGGAAAAAGGAACACTTTGGAAGCTAATTGCTACTGACTTTATCTTGCAAATCTTTCTCAATAAAATTTCTTACAGGGGTTGAAGAGTTTTAAAAGCTAAACAGCATTGATTTGTTGTTTTATTGGCCTTTTAAACCCCTGAGATATTTCCTTGCATTCTGGTAGGATGAAAAAAAAAAGAATAGTGTGCAGAGGTAGGAAAGCAAAAACAAAGCTAGGAGATATGCATAATAATGTGAAACAAAAATATAAGCACAAATAGTCTTTAAGTAATTAAAATGGAGAAGGATTGCCTTATTTGCGTGCCAAATTTATTTCCTTCTTATAAGTACAAACTGAAGCCATAAATACCTTTGTGTCTGCTGTGCTCTGCTGGTTTTGGCTGGGATAGAGTTAATTTTCTTCATTGCAGCTAGTATGTGGCTATGTTTTGGATTTGTGATTAAAACAGTGTTGATAATACAGGGATATTTAGCCATTGCTGAGCAGTGCTTACACAAAGTCAAGGTCTTTTCCACTCCTCACACCAGCCCACAAGCAAGTAGGCTGGGGGCGCACAAGAAGTTGTGAGGGGACACAGCTGGGACAGCTGACCCCAACTGACCAAAGGGATATTCCATACCATATGACATCATGCTCATCTGGGCAATAGGAAGGAAGGGGGACATGTTTGGAGTGATGGCGTTTGTCTTCCCAAGTCACCATTATGTGTGGTGGAGCCCTGCTTTCCTGGTGGTGGCTGAACACCTGCCTGCCCATGGGAAGCAGTGAATAAATTCTTTGTTTGGCTTTGCTTATGTACACGGGGTTTGCTTTCCCTATTAAACCATCTTTATCTCAACCCACGAGCTTTCTCACTTTTACCCTTCTGATTCTCTCCCCCATCCCACCAGGGAGGAGTGAGCGTCTGGCTGCATGGTGCTGAGTTGCTGGCTAGGGTTAAACCACAATATGTGCATTATGCATGGATTTTGGAAGTGACATTGCAAAGACTTTTCGGTCCACCAGCAGATGCACTTTGAATTCCTGTTTCCACTCTTCTGTAATTGAGACAGGATTTTGACATTGGACTTTTGATGGAATAAGTAGAAAACAATAATTTAGGTACTTCTGACTGAGCACAAACAGCATTTTGCACTCATTGAAGTGTCCCTTTTCAATATCATTTGTTCAGGCATGAGGCTAAGATGATAAGACTTTGCAGAAAAGATTGCGATTCTGTGTACACAAAGTTCTGCTCTGACTAGTTCTAAATGAGTCTGAAGCACAAAAACTAACGGCAACACAGGACACTGCATAAATTGCCTGTGTGTCCAGTCACATTTCATTTCCTTTTACATGGCGGTGAGGGACAGACTCTTTTTCACTTTCCAGAAAAGGAAAAGCAATGTGTGGATTCTGCTCTTCCAAGCATCAGCAATAGTATTTTTCTCCATTTAAGATGACATTGTAGCAACGGGGGTTCTCTCTCCCCCTCTAACCATACGTACTACCCAGAGATGAAAATGTTTGTTGCATTTTTCTGTTACTGAATTTTTATATCTCATAATCAAGTGTAACACAATATGGCAACTCAGAAATATGATTCTATATATTAAATGTATAAAATCAATGCTACTGAAGATCTGATGACAGCTTTCTGCATTTAATTTTGTAATGAATATTTATCAGATATTATCTCAAGTAATGCAGTGGTGCTTTTGGTTTGTAATGAAGGACACATTACAGTTCCTCTGACATTCCTCACAGAGTAGCTTGCTAATTATTTTTATACATTTTAATATTAACAAGAAGGGTCTTGAAAGAGAAGATAAATTGCAACTTTCCTGACAGTGGGTGTTGTAAGAGATTAGCAATACAGTTTTCCCTTATTGCAAGAGTACTGTGCAGAGTCTACATACTTTACTTTTCCAAATTAAGTTTTTTCATTCTTTTTTTTTTACTTTCTTTTGGTCTGGTTAAAGAAAGTATGCTAAGTAAATTGTTCAGCACACGTGGGGCACCTAGTTGTCTAAATTTTCAAAAATGATCCCAACAAGCCCTTAAAAATAATATTTGGCACCTTCTTATCTTCCGGAATAGAAACTGTTTTCAAAGAGTTATTGTATGTTGGTATTAAGTCAGTCACTTCATATTTATTTAAGCTCTCTAAATTGTTTAGAATGTCATGTTCTGTTGCATTATAATAATTCTATTTTTTATTACACCAGTTTTGGATATACCTCACTTCTACTAACCTAGCCCTACTTTTATTGACCTGATGTATCACATAAAGGAACAGAGAGACTTCTGAGAAGAGCAGGGAACAGATACACAGGCAGCTCAGCAGGGAGATAGAAAGATGATATTTTCTAGGGAGGAACAGGGACTGTCCAAATTTTTCAGCAACCTGGAAAGTAACTGAGCTGATAATTTGAAACTAAGCCTGAAAGAAAAGATCTATTTGTGAGTACACAGAGGGTAGGGATATATTTCTTTATAATGTCTTTTATACCGTAAAAATCTTCTGTAAAAAAAAAAAAAAAAAAAAAAAAAAAAAAAAGTTGTTTCAAATGATTGGTTCAAAGTTGATTGTCCAGTAAAACTGACTTTACAGATCAAAGGCATTTTGGGACTTAGTTAGACCCATCTCAAATCTCTGGTTAATGTAGGCTGCACCAAATGAACCTTGAAGAACTGCATGGAGCTTGATTCATACTGGAAAAATAGTATGTTTCTACATAATCATGAGGAACAAATGCGGCTTAGACAAGTCTCTCTGGCTCAATAAAAATATTACCAGACATGACTCCTCCTTTCATTACCTTGGAATTACATGACTGAAACACCTAGGTGCAGAGAGCTACCAGTGTGCAGAGAACACTGCTTGGCAGCTGCTGTGAGGGACACATGGCTGCAGCTTCAGCAGGATGTCCCACAGCCATGAGTCTCCAGAATCATCCTGGGGCTTGAGTCCTCCTGGAGAATGTCATGGTTTGGTATTATTTACCAGAACTTCAGATCAAAAAGTACATGTGAGTCAAAGTAAATAAGTCTTAGCAGTTTAGGGGACCTGGTAAAGACATTACTTACACTTGTGTTTATAGGAAAAGAAATATCTTTCATTAATGATGTGCAAGATTAGATATAACCAGGAGAAAAAGAGGACCAGGCTCAGGAAAGGAGATGGAGCAGTCGTTGGATATGCATCAGTTTGTATGGATGCATGTTTATGTATGCAGAAACCAATCTTCGAAGGTCTGCATGCAGAGAAGAGATTTTAATGTTGTTTTCCTGTTTAAAATAAGTTTCATTTTCAAGTTATTATTTCCTATATACAAATTACTCATCTAGTAACTGGAAAAGGTGGGATGATGAAGAACTGATTTTATTTCATTATGTTCTCAGCAATGTCTCATTTGGTTTTTGTCTGGTTTCCAGTGCAATTAGAAGTCTGGATTATCTAGAAAATATTTTACTTGTTTCTTGGATATTACTTCTGCTTGGTCCTTCACTACATCTAGAGACATTGAAGAAATCATGGTGGCAAAAGTATTTCCAATTTTTGGAAGTTATTTCTTTTGATTCTCTTTAAAATATATCCAGAAGAACTACCCATTTTATACAAGAAGTAATGTACAGTTTTAGGTGTTGTGTAGGACAGGAAAATTGTATCACCTTAATGCAACAACTTAAGAAGAAAGTATACCTGCATCGAATGTTAGCAACCTTTAGTTATTTTTTTTGTTGTTGCTAAAGGAAATTATAAAATGAAACATTGGAATTTATAAATGACAAACATATTTTAATTACTTATAATTTGTAAATAAATGCTTTCACATAGTTTTGAATTATATTTTGATATATAAAATATTGGATTGTTCATGTTTCAGGTGTTTGAATTAAATTATATAATTTAAAAAAAGCTGTCTATCTTTTTGAAGAACAAAACCATAAAAATTCTTATTATAAAGAATGAGAATATTTAAAATTATGAGGACAGAAGAATTATTCATGTCTTTTTGTTATTAACTCTTACTGGGGAGTAGTGCTTGGCCATCACAAAACTCAGAATATATTGACAACTTAAACTGACAGCAACTAACAATTTTTAAAAAGAAAATTTTTTAAAAATTAAAAAAAAATTTAAGAACTCTTTTCAACCTGAATTTCCTTTTAACTTACTTTAGCAATAAATTCTCCTGAGAGACATTAAATAATAATTACTGTGTATGTTCTTATCCTGTCATAACATTACAAAATGAAAATGCATTTCACTGTCTCACTTGAAGAATTTCTTCAATGTCTTTATTCTCTGATGAAGACTATTTCTTTCCTTTATTCATTTTTTCTACTGAAAATCTTAATTTCAAATAGAACAGCTTATTGAATAAATTACTAAGCAACCTAAGATGGATGTTACAACATTGCTGATAGTAAAAAGTGTTAAGAAGGTATTTTAATTTTTTTGCCAGACTCCAGTTTTATTTTAAAGGTTTTCAGCATGACTTTTTGTATAGACATGCAAAGTATTAGAATCATAGAAGCATTTAGGTTGGAAAAGACCCTTAAGATAGTTGACTCCATCCATAAACTTAACACTGCCAAATCCACCATTAAACCATGTCACTAAGTGCCACATCTACAAGTCTTTTAAATATCTTCAGGGACGGTAACTCAGCCATCTTAACATAATGGACTTCCTTTATTTGGAATGAAAATGACCCATAGCATAAAATTACCTTTGGAGCTAAAACCACTTCTTGATATAGAGATAAGCTGTATTTTTCCAATAACAAAGGCGATTCATCATTTTCTATTATATGAGTGCTTTCCAGTTCCTACAGTTAGTCAAATCATAACTCTTTGGCTGAATTTTTCACACCTTTAATTTCCCGCTTGATGTTTGCCCTAGCTTGAATTTTTTTTTGAAAGATGAATTAAAAAAATAACAATGAAAAAACCAACTTTTTCCTAGAATCAGATTAAAGGAACATATGCTGTTTTGTTCCTATTAAAAACTCAATTCTTTGGAGAATTTTTAACTTCTGTGCTTTGAAGCAGGGACTTATGATTTAATTGGAAGGTGGACAGCTGCTTTTTACCAGCTTTGCTCTGCCAAATTGTCTTTTGGAGGGCATTAGTATCAACGGCTGGACACAGCATCTATAGTGGAAATTAGGATGTATAGTAACAAACAGGCTGAACTAGGCTAAAGAGCCATGAAGACTGGGAGAGGAAAATATTAATACAAAAAAAAATATAGATCTTGTAAGACTCAATCATGGGAGCAATACCCAGGGAGGAGGTGATAAGGTGGAAGAAGAGTGGGAGAAGTTCAGCCTAAAGAGAGATACAGACCAGTTGTTTCCAGTTACAAAAATCAAACAAGCAAACAAGAAAACCCTTAAAACCCCAAACAAAACAAAAACCACCCAAACAGAAATTAACTCCATAATTGCCATATGTCTGCTGACAGCAAACATCTGCAGAACAGTCAACATACATCTTATCTTTTGTGAGCTCAGAAACATGCTATCGTGAGTAATACCTTTAAGTCTAGTTGGGCAGGTGGTTTGTACTGTGCAGCTAAACCCTGATGCTAGTTGTTAGGTTCTATAAGCTACTTATTTCTTAAGACACATTTAAAAAATTTAAATACTACAAGAGAATAATTGCAAGTCAATCAACTTAAGACTCAGTGAAGAACCTTTTCCGAATGTCCAGTTTGAGCTTCCTCTGATGCAGCTTAATTCCATTTCCTTGTGTCTTGACGCTGGTCACCAGAGAGATCAGCACCTCCCCATCCGCTACTCCCCTTGAGGAAGTTGTAGACTGCAATGAGGTCACCCCTTAGCCCTCTCCAAGCTGAACAAACCAAGTCACCCCAGCTGCTCCCTGTAAGTTTTGCCCTTAAGACCTTTCACTATATTGATCACCATCTTCTGTACACACTACTCCTTGGTTTTTTCATATGTATTTATACTGTAATGCCACAGTCCATGTTTTAAAAATGAGCACCAGGAATCTTGAAAAAAAAAAAGTGTTTTCAGAAGAACTAAATGCAAAGGTGGACAGAAGACAGAAGGTAAGAAGTTTTAAGTATAAAGTATTAAACTGAGGACAGAATATTGTGGGAATGGCGGGGGGTAAAGAAAGAATAGACACAAATTTGGATATGCAAGGTTTAAAAGGCAAGTGCAATAATTGGACCCATCCTCAGTGCCTTTAAAAGCAGATTTTAATCAGACAGGTGCAAAGTTGGAAACAAGTTTCAGAACAGTTAAATTGGCCCATACCAGTGTCCAATCTATCCATGGCAGAATGGAAGGCAATGTGGGCTGCAGACTTGGCTGAGGTGTCAACAGATTTCTTGCTGACAGGCCACACCAACAACAATGTATGTCTACTTTTTGTTCAGATGCACTTCTGATTAGCATATACATTGTATTTTCTGAGAAACAGAGCAGGGTAATGTGACTATATCATGGTGCTTAGAGCTGAAAGAAGAGGGAACTGTCATATCTAATAATACAATGTAAAGAAATTGAGTACTCCATCTCCAGATGGAATATTAACCTAGCATTTATATTTCTTAAGTCAAGAATAGCTGTCAAATTCAAGCTTCACTTGATCACGTTGCCTTGAATGAATGAATGAAGTCTTGTACAAAATGTTTGATGCTATATTACCTAAGAGGTCACATGAAATATTCAGAAAGTTTTGTTCCCCTGACACCTAGATCACTATGGTAATTTGCAAGTAATACTCAGATTAAACATTTGAGAAATACTCTTCTGGACTGGAGAACAGGTATAAATATGGTTTATTAAATCCTCAGACTGACTTTTTTTTCGGTCTTGTTTCCTCAAACTGAACCCAAGAACAGCACACTGGTTTGAAATGCGATTCCATCTAGCCCAGTGTTCTACCTCCAGCTGCAGCCGTCAGCAGAAACTTTGAAAAGTCTGAAAACAGATCAAGTATCTGCATCTACAGGTTGCATCTATGCAACCTGTATATTTTGACAAGTTTCTCAAAGATGCTGCTACCTGTTCTGTGAAAAAACATCCTTGTATTTGTATAGAAATTCCTATTAGTTTCTTTTCGTGGTCCTTTTTTCTTCTACTAGAAGGAGGGAACAGTGGATTATTTTAGCTCTTCCTGATTTTGTAGATCTTGATTATATCCAACTAAATCTTTTCTTTCCAAGCTGAGGAGCTTTGGATACTCAAATTATTCTCATATGGAATCCATTTCATACTTGAGTTTTTCTCTGAACATATTACAGTTTTCATCTATCTCTTTTGAAATGAATTCATGTATTTTGTACTGTTATTTTATGTATTAATCTTTAAACCTCACCAATGAAAAAATTCAATGTTTGCAGAGCATTACTGAATCTGAAAGCTTTGTGAGCAGATAGTAAGAAATGTGAGAGTTCCCTGTTTACAAGAATATCCCTTTAAGAACACAAGGATCAATTTGCAATGTGTTGAGCTAGCAGGTCAGGTAAATACTCAGGGAGTATTAAAGCATTTTATTGCTAATATTGCTGGAAGGGGCACAGAACTCAGAGATGGTCAGAAGAGCATGAATCCAGCAAATCTAGTTAGAAAATTCCTATTTATTTTAACGGATCCAAGATGCATCCTTGCTTTTCAAGAGGAAAAAAAAAAAAGCCTGTAAATGATATTTTTATTTTTCTGGTACATTTGAAAATATTTAAATTATTCCAGATGCTATAAAATTTTGGTCTCAATATAGAAATAAAGAATGATGTCAATTTTTGCACTTAAGTTCAAATCTTATAGGCAATATGAAGAAAGGCTGCAATTTCAGCTGTAAACAAAGCTGTAAACAAAGATTTTAACCCAATTGTTGCAAAAGTAATAATTTTTCTTTTTTTTCTTTTTATTCTATTAATCTTCAGTTTAAAATCTTTCATTAATATATTTCCAGATTAGATCGTACTTATCTATTCAAAAACATTCCTTACTATATTCTGGCATTCAGAATGTAGCAGAACTTTTAATATTAAAAATTAATTTTCTGCTTACACCAAAACATAGCTTTGTATAATCTTATTCTACCTTCTTATCAGATTCTAGGCAGGTTTTTTTGTCCACTTTGATTTCTTGAAATCTCCTTCACAGCTTAGAAAAATAAGAAGCACATAAGCTTCATTTTCAAGTTATTACACTTTTTTTTCTGACACTAAAAATAGTTTTTATGATTGTCGCTCCAAGACAGACAAATGTATGCATTTGGCTACCAGCACAATATTTTAGTCTCAGGGATGACTTAACAATGCCAAAGCATGCTTTTTATGTACTCTCACCCATGAAAAGCTTGAATTAATGAATAGATGTTTGTTCTGCATGAAATTGACTTTATAGTGAATATTTTAACTTTCAGAAAGCTTTCTCTACACAAATGACAGACTTAAACAATTATTCTCATTTGTGCATAATCAATGTTAAAAGACATTTTATTTAGTTGAAAGCTCTTCCTCTCCTTTGCCTTTTGGGGGTAAAAAGGAGGAAGTTTTTCAAATAGCATCCATCTAAACTTCATATGACAAACTGAAGAACATCTATATTTTGATTAATAATCAAAGCAAAAGAAAGCAATTTTTCCTTGGCAACTTGAAATTTCTTCATGTAGAAGACTAGGACTGTAACTTCAGAGCAAAAGGGTCTTATAGGAGCTATAGTTCATTTTACTTTGTTTTCTTTAATGGAGGAAAAGAATATTCCTTTTATCTGTGTTTGAATAGAGCTATCTTTGTAGCACTCTGTTCTGTTTTCAAAGAAGACTTATTGGTTGATGGCTCTGAGACACAATATCAAAAAAATCATTTGTTATTCTCTCTCACTTAGGACATTATATTACAAAGAAAATCACTTGCAGTAATCCTATGCACACACAGTTCTTCAAAGTGATATTTAGATAAAAATCCTGAAAATTAGAACAGTGGGGCAATGTATTAGCACTCATAAAACAAAGCAAAGACTTTGTTCATCAGTGTTATTTATCAGCTGCCTAAAATATATAGTAAATATATTTACTATTAGCTACAAAGAAACCCCGACTTACAAGAGCTTAAGAAGCAGACTTGCATTGCCATAAAGTTTATTAAATTCCATTTTGTTTGGAACCTTAACATAACATTTTTATATTTACTGTAATAACCAATTTTAAATTTTTCTTGTAATTCTTTAGCTAATAATTAGCCATTAATCTATCAGCCTCTTATTGAACTACTTCTATACTGGACAGTGGTAGCTTTTGTGCTCCAGTGGAAACATGGAACTGGTTAGATAAGAAGAAAAAAGTATACTAGTTGCAATTAAAAAGATGTCTTCAATCCCCATGTACAGAAACATCTATTTCTGAAAATATGAAAAAAAAATATTTTCACAGAATACTAGTTTAAGGGTTTCTGAAATTATTATTCCACTACTGAAAACATTCCTAGGTTTCTTTGTGTAGCTGGAAAATAAACAATAGGTTCATTTCTAGGATTAGTCAATTGATAGAATATCAAATCCTATATAAAAGTAAAGATTATGTCACAGTGCAGCCTGTTGTACTGCTCACATAAAAACGTATGGAATGTCAGGAAGTGCAATTCTGCTAATCAGGTTCAAAACCATTCTACACTATTTGAATATTCACCACTTTTCTGCACAATGAATTTTTCATTTTGTATGATAAATTAGACATACTTTCATAATATGACAAAATTTTATTTCTAGTTCCTTACACTTGCTGTTGAATTAAAAGCAGATTAGATAAAGCATAAACATGCCTTGTCTAAACTTGGCAAAGTTATAGCAAGAGTGTTATTTTTGACCTTAGTGACTTTTCAGAGGTTGTTTTGGTACTGATGAATGAGTTGCTAGTGATATACTGAAGAATGACCTAAAGAAAGTGATTGAGTACATGAATTATTTTTCATGGAAAAAGCAGATGGATCAAGAAACAATGTGTGAATTCTGCAATACAGGTAAGTATCTGTTAGTCCTGGCACACATGTTCACTACTTCTTGATAGTGAGATTATATACGTGATTCTATATGTATTGTATATTTGTAGGCTAGTTCTGGCATTGTCCTGACCCAAGATTTTAATGAAAGCCAGTATTTCCAGTGGCTAAGAGAATACAGAGCTGCAATACTCCTACAGCAATGTGTCTGTCATTCCTCCATCTATTAGACAGCAAGATAACATATCAATTCCTGTAGTCACTTTTTACAGAAATTATTAAATATTTTTAAAATTAATATGTAGAATTTAGTTCATATCTGAAGTATAGTAAGAAACTCTTGGCATTGGTTTCAGTTGAAATTAGTCTGAATAGGGCTGTGAATACTTTCTTGTGTAACTCTGCCAGTATAAAGTATAAATTCAGTGTCATCTAGACACAGAAAACAGGATTTCCAAAATGATTCCTCTGTTCGCTAACTTGTACTGCTGTCAAATATTGTGGGTATCTGTCCATCATGTTGCTCCCACCTCCTCAGGTAAACCTCTCTGGTTAAGTGCCTATACTTTCAGAATAGTTCCATCTACAGTAGTCCAAGAGTGTTGGGGACAAAGGTGTCCCCTAATTCCTATTGCTTGCTACCAGCTAGATACTATAAACAGGGAGTAAAGTGTCTTTGATATGCAGAGGTCTGAAAACTCCAGGGCTTAGAAACTTGATCTTTTTTTTCCAAAAAACTGCAGAACAATCAGACTTTATTTTAAGACACAGCAAAGTCCCATCCTACTCAATAACATACTGTGTGTAGCCCTCTCCAGCAGTATGGTAAATCTCAGTAAATCCCTCTTGTCTCTTGGGACAACTCCGTAGTCACTGGAGTAAAGAGTAGACAGCTGTAGGCACACTCAGTTTCTATTACTGACACTGTTTTACATGGCAGCAAATACCTAGGGATTCACTGGGATGAGAATTCACTGGGATTCAGCCAGAGAACAACTCTCTCTAACATAAGTTAGGGCAGTCACAGGAGGAAAAGTCGCTGTAGTTTCTGTTACACATCCAAAAGACTATTGTGTGTTTTATCTGGGGAATGTTTCATACAAAAATTATTAAAAAGTATGCAAAAAGATCTTGAAGGAGGAGGAACTTTTAAAACTTTTTCTTTTTTTTTTAAGGCTAAAGCTGTAAAAATTTGATTCATTCTATTTTTAAGAATTCCAGATGAAGCATATACATGATACTTTAAAGACAGTTATGAAGGCTACTTTACTTAGTTAAACTTCTATGTAATACTTAAACCATTGTTTATAAAACTTTTAGCAGCTGTGAAAAAGAAAGTAACATCCAGCTTCCTGTGTGGAACCACAAAACTTTAACAGAGCAAAGTGGACCCCAGCCATTCCATTTGAGAATAGTGACCAGAAACTTCTGTTAATAGAGTGAGAAACTGGAAATGACAAATGGAGGAAATAAGTTTATGAGGAGTAGCTTCCTATAAGCACATGTAGTGCACGGCTGACTGACCAAACATTTTGTCAAGATGCCTCTCCTTGTGAAAATTCAAACTGGATGATATTTCAAGAAAAATTACAGTCCTGGAAACCTGGACTGGGGGCTTGTAGAAGTTCCTCAAGTAAATAAAAACAGATCTTCCAGGACTGTCTGACTGGATGCTGGAGCTCCAAAGAACCAGTCAGGCCATCAGCCTACTAATACTATGGGAAAATATTGTGTGGCATTTCAGATTTTCAATATAAGAACAATTGTCATCTGTCCTAATTCAGTAGGTGTCATTCTACCTAGCAGCAGCCCAAAGTGATCTCATGTAACATTTGTAGATCCAAGAGATGAGTGGATGTATATTCCATGTAATCTGAAAAAGAACCAGTGCTAGGTTTCAAGATTAAACCTGCTGGCTTTTTTTTTTGGACTGAACAGTAAGATTTATTATTCTTTCTGTGACAGGTGCAAAAGAAACTCTTTTGAGATGTCACACTCACTGATTTTGCCATGAACAATGTGTATATCAATACACAGGGAGTTTTATAGATGCACAAAATGTAGCTGTGTTGCTTAGAAAATGCTACCTTAAGTGCAGAGGAAAAGGAAGCATTTAGAAAGTAAGGTCATACTGCCTTTGGGTTGACAATATAGAAATAGGCAAGGATTACAAATGATCATTTTTTTCTCCTCACATGCCTGAGTCTAGGAAACATGTGATGCTACAAAAATCATTTAACTCAAAGAAAGAAAGGAGCAATGCTTGTAGCATCAAAACACAATGTAGTAGCAGTAAAAATGAAATTTAAAAGTACTGGCAGAATGGCATTTGTCTGGACAAAATGAAATACAGTGTTCATACAGTGATACCTCAAACTGCAGAGTAACAAATTATATGAGCAAGTCTCCTTTCCAGATGCTAAGGAACCAAATATTTTCAGCTGAGAAAACATATCAAGCAAAGAGATTTTCTGTGGATATTTACTTTCCTTTCTAGCAGAAAAGTGGAGAAGCTCCCTCGTCTGCAATGGAGTTAAAATCAAGGAAGTAGGTTGCTGTTCCATTTTCTGCATGTGAAAAACAGCCTAAGCAGTTCTCTGTCAGCCACAGAGGTACATTTTATAGGCATCTGTTCTGACCTCTGCAGCATAGGGAGTATGACTATGCTATCTTCACCCCCACTACCTCAGTGTGGGCCTAAAACATTTATATATTCAAATGAAGTATCTGCTCTAGCTCACCTATTTGCTTTAATCTTATCCATGCTTCACTTGAGCGGCATGCCCTGCTAACCCCTTGTCCCCAGTATTGCACACAGTTTTATTCCTAACTTGTGAGCACTCTTGCTTCACCCAGCATGGTTGCCCTCATGCAGGGTCTGCTTTTGAGTTGAAGTAATGAGTGTGAGGTCACTGCCTTGAATTGCGAGCAAGAGGCACTCTATACCTCTTATCAGGTGCTTGCAGAGATCACACAAGCTCAAGCAAGTCACTCTCCCCTTTCTGCCACACCTGAACTATGAGTTTTCTTCTGGGTTGGCCAACCCCAAATAGGTACGTGTTATGCATTCAGCATGCTCACATGAGCTCACAGCACTGAGCAATGAAGAGATGTGATTCAGGTTTAAACCTGAGCCTCCATGTTGACACTAGGCATGTCATTTATATATTCCTTTGCACTACAGTGAGTTTTGACTTTAAGTAGAGTTTGCTCTATTTATGGTACATTTTAATTAAGATATAGGTAGAACAGCACCATAAGCAGAATAAATTGCCTTACCTCAGGAAAATATTTAGGAAATACCATCAGAGAGATAGCAGGTGTTAAACTTTAATATATTATTTTACTGCTTTCTCTGGTTGATCAGGAGAGAGTTGGCAGGATTTGTGTGAAAAATATGAGGAAAATTTTGAATTATTTCCTGACTTTGCTTTCCCCCCCCCCCAGAAAAAAAAAAAAGCAATACTTGCTGTTGAAGATAGAGTGGTCTTGCTCTCTGTCAGACACCAGCATTCTCTGAATCTCTTGAATGGGGTATAGCTACTAGCCGCAATTGCTCTCCCTACAGAAAACAACTCACCCTATTTAAAAGAAGGTCCTTTCCATTCTGTAGTAAGACTCTGAATTAATATGGCAGTTATGAATTTAGAAGTGTGGGGGTTTTTTGAGCTGTGGAAGAGCAAGTGCAATCATCTGATTTTTAAATCTTTACTGGATATGCAGCAAAATCTATCTAATTTAAATAGGCACTAATCTTAAACATACTTTAAATTTGTCCTACATTTATAGTTTTAAAATTGGTTTCTGCCCCATCTAAATAAAAGGTGTGGAAAAAAAGTGATAAAAATAAGAGTCTCTCTGACTCTGTGGGTATAACTCATGTATTCATCACCGGGCTTTAAAGGATATATTTTTCAAAAGGTGCGTAAGAACGCCTTTCTTGCTCTTATGATTTTCTTTCTTCACTCCTCAGACAGTTAAAGATAAAAAAGAGTAGACAGAGAAGAAGAGAGACATGGAATAGTCTGATATTACCAAGGCTCTGTCTGCTTTTTTTTTGGCCTCAGTGCTGGGACACGGAAAGCACAGTACCTCAGATCTATTTTTAAGAACAGAGAGGACTTAGACAAAGCCTCCCCCATGTGTGGTTCCTTTGAATCCCTTTTGAAAGTTTGGTGCAGCTGTAAGGTGAACTCTATGGCAGGAGACTTTCTGATACAATCATTGATTTCTTAATTGCCTTAGAAGTGCTAAGAAAATGTTATATTTTGTGTATATCCCTTTCTAGAATTGGAAAAGGTATACATGAGTTCTTTGACTGAAACACTAAGCTGACTCTTCTTGGAGTTAACCCTTTTGTTATTTATTTAACCATAAGGGACATTGGCTTAAAAGATAATCTTCAGTCTCCTCATTCCATGTGCAGACACTCCTGGATGGGAACTTAAAAACATTATTAATCAATACCTAATTACAGGTTGTTTTTTTTTTTTTTATTAAAGGGACTGATACTTCCTCCTTTGGGCAACCTTGGAAGCCATTTCTCACTTATGATTACAGACAATGACTTTCTTCCCCAATAGGTGTCATAAATTCAAATACATTGAATGTGAGACATTCAGGTAACTTTAGAATAAGTGCCATGCAACTATTTTAGGTAAGATGCTACTCACATTATAGTTATTAAATATTGACTGAAAATTTGATAGCATCTGTATCATGATTTTCAGTAACCACTGCAGTCTTCAGTGTTGGAAGACATGGTATTGCAATATATTACTACAAAAACCATCTTCAAAGCCAATATAAAGGATTTGACATGTATTCAGAAATTTCTTCTTTAATCTAAATCTTCAGCTTTCAGTGAGAAAATTTCAGGTGCAGTTTCCCCATCATATTATTTTTTATATTTTTTCATCTTTTGTTATGTATTTTAATTTTCCACTGCAAGAAAATAAAAAGCAATAACAACAAAAACTACACAGCAGGAATATCTGCTTAAGTGTACCTGAACCTGAGGTTCAAGACAGTGGGTTGTCTTTGAGTATATTTGAATTGATGAAGATTTGGGTGGGTTTCTTTCTATCATATACAGAAAGTATATGAAGAGTTATTCAGAAAAAGATGATATAGTTTTAATATAATCCTTATTTCTCTTTTTGTGGTATTTCTGAAGTTTTATTCATGGCAGCAATTGGAACCTGAACCCCACTTCTTTTCGTATTAGCTTCCACTATTATTTTGGGGGGGATGGGGGGGATGGGATGTGTCTGTAAAAAGAAGGAGGAGGGGAGGAGGGAATAATGCATAGTAGTTCAAAAAGTCTATAATTTATGTGGAAAAAAATAAACCCGTTGTTTCCAAATTTTATTTATGGAAAAATAGTTGTGAATGTTAACTCTTGGAACCAGTTAAGGAATAGCTTTATAAAAAATATTTCATGTGGGTCCTTTAGGAATATCTCTAGGAAGGGTGTCATGGTTTAACCCGGCTGGCAACTAAGCACCACAGAGCCGCTCGCTCACTCCCCCCCCTCCCTCAGTGGGATGGGGGAGAGAATCAGAGAAAAAGGAGAAAAAAAAAAAGTAAGACCCGTGGGTTGAGATAGAGACAGTTTAATAAGAGAGAATAATAATAATAATAATAATGGTAAGAGAATATACAGAATATATAAAACAAGTGATGCACAATGCAATTGCTCACCACCCGCTGACCGATACCCAGCCCGTCCCAAGCCACGATCACTCCCCCCGAGCCGCGATCACACAGCCCGAGCTGCGACCACTCTGCCCGCAACCGACCGATCGACCCGACCGACCCAACTAACCCCCCCCCCGAGCATGACGTTTATGGTATGGAATAGCTCTTTGGTCAGTTTGGGTCCTAGCTGTGCTGTACTCCCAGCTTGTTATGCACCTGGCCGAGCAGGAGAAGCTCAAAAAGTCCTTGAGCAGTCTGAGCACTACTTGGCAACAACTAAAAACATCAGTGTGTTATCAACATTCTTCCAGTACTAAATCCAAAGCACAGCACTATGCTAGCTTCTGTGAAGAAAAAATTAACTCTATCCCAGACGAAACCAGGACAAAGGGTTTCAGTTATTCAGAACATCTTATTTATATGTGTTTCAACCCAAATCTTCTTAAATTCACAGTGTTAATTTCTTTCTTACAAGCCAGGCTCCAGCTAGCTCCTGCATGGCTTAAAGAGGCAAGGGTATGACAGTCTTGGTACTTCTCTAGTCCTTTTCTTCAGATAATTGTTAATTCAAAAACTTTTTATAGACCAGTACCTGGATAGAGGATCCATCTTGTCAGGGAAAATAAAGTATTCCGTGCTCTTCAAATAATTTATACCAAATTAGTCAATATTTTAATTAAAATATATTGAATAATGAATATTGAGCTGCTACTAAGTACATCCATAGATTCAAAAAATCGTAATAAATTTAACTAATAAAGAAACTTCAGTGGAAAAGAAACCTCTTCTGAGGCATTCTCTGAGAAGAAAAAGAAACCAAATTAATTCAATAAGGTATTTCTCAATTTATTCAATTCACTTGGAAGGCCAAGGTTTCTAAAAATTATTTGCCTTTTAGATGATTCAGTGTGAAAAACTTTTATCCCATGAAAATCATGTTCATTTTAATTTTATATCTTCTGTCCAGAAACCTAGTTAATGGAATATTAGTTGCATTTTCAAATCGTATCTGTCTCTCTAGGTTACCCATCTATCATTCCTGTACACTAATAAGAAAAAGAAAAGGCAGGTAATTAATAGATTTTGGACATTATCAAAAAAAAGGAAATATTTTCGAGACAATACAGTTGCATTAAATAGGCTCATATGCTTCTTCAAAACAAAGCGCGACGAGCAAACTCGCACCCTCAACTAGAAGGTATCAAGTAAAAACCCTTGTCTTCCTAGGAGAAAGGAAAGCTTTCTCTTTTCTTAATGTGCAGAAAAACATGCAATATAAATGCAAATTCTGTTACAATTCACAGGTTAGGTTTTTCTTTTTCTCCTTTGAGTGGCTCATAATCAACAGCACAGTCCAGTTTCTGAGCTTGGCATTCTAACGCAGGACAAGACACTGACTGCACCTGAGCAGCTACAGCACAGTTCAAGGGTTTGTTTATTTGGTGAGAGTCTCAGCTACGGCACTTATTGCCAGGTTCATGATCTTGACAAAGCTGAACAAGAAGATAACATTTGTAGGAGCTGTGGGTGCTAGAGGGAAATCAAATAAAAGTTAATAAGTGATGCACACCTCTGAAAAATATGATTACATTTTGAAGATCTGCTGTTGTTCCTGCTGCTGCAATCAAATCTCAACTTAAGGCAGTAAAAGCTGAATCAACAAAATGTTGTATTGTAATGGTATAAAATGCATGCATGCGTCATATACACATTTAGAGGAAAGACATCTTATAAATCTGTAAGCTAGGTTTTAGTTTTCACAATTTTTTTGGTTTCTGTTTCTGTCTGCAACTGTTTCTTCTTCATGAAATTAAACATGCATGCAAGTGTTTAAACAGGTGACATAAACTGAGAGTTTAGTAAATAATGATGTTCATTTACTTCCTTTCTGATACTCACATTGCTTGTAAAATAGACTCTAGTTTATCTTTGGAGGTTATGAGAGATTGAGTTGTACTTGTTGCTTTCATAACTCTCTAGATGTGTCATTCTTGCCGTGTCACTAACTGAACAAAGCTTTGAGATCTTCAGTATTAGCAAAAATATCTTGGGAAATTGTAAGACATTTTAAGAAATCCAGTGCCTCTGGCACTATGTACGCATTCTGTTTTCTGTTTTTCAAAAGCCCATCGGTAGTAAACTCAGCATACATTGGGAACTAATGGCAACAGCCGCTTTGAGAGGACACCAGTATGTTTAAATAGGAGATTATATTGGTTTAGAAATATCTGGTGATATTGTTTTGTCATTTAAGTAAAATATTTTCTCTACTGTCATAATGTCCTAGCCTGTCATGGAGTTGCATAGCAATGGTTAAAATACACTGACATATTTTGTTCTGAGTGAGAATATATTATTGGTAGGAGAAGTGGCTTCTATTTGCTTTCAAATTTTTCATCAATAGGTAGTTAAAAGATATGTATAAAACACGGTTGTCTTCATACTTTCAAGGAGTAAATCGTCACTTTACGCATATAACAGTATGCTTGTCTACAGCAATGGAAGTATTATAAGGAAAAAGCATTGCCTTTAATAATGTCTCATGAAGAATTGTCACTTGAAATTGATACAAAATTATTATTAAGCTGCTATTGAGAGATTATTTTGTATCTATTGTGAGTTACATTAATTTGCAGTTCTTAATAGAAAGATAAATGACTTAACAGAGCCTTGAATTATTAAGTTCTCTCTTCCAGAGCATTTGAAACTCCAACAGCTGATGCAAGCTCCACAGCAATAGTAGGAATTGTGCCTGTGTTAGCATCCAAGAACACAGGTCTCACATTCATTTACAGGACCCATTTTTGAGTGACACTGAAAAATGTGTTGAATCCAATATTTGGAGTTCATTTGTATGCTTACTTTTATATGAGATTCCTCATAGAGATTTCCTCAATCTCTAAAGCATGAACAATGATTCTTCAACAAAACACCAAGAAAAGAATTACTATCTTATGCTTTGAATAAAGCTACTGAAAGAAAAAGTGCTCAACTGTTTCATGTGACAGTGATACAGTGGTCTGCTCTTTCAGGTCAGATGTTTGAAATAAGCAAAATCATTTTGTCACTCTCAACATTTTCATAACCAAAGTATATTTTGAAGTGCAGTCTTGATGTTTGCTCTTCCTTTATGACTGCCACTAATCCTTTTTTTGTAAAACAATTGTCAACTCTCTCTTTCTGAGTCCTTGTGGAATAATTATTATGTTTTTGTAGTTCAGTTGACTAAATTCTCATTTGAAAATTTGATTTTTTTAACTAGATTTTTAGTGCATTTTTTTCATTCACAATCATTAAGTATATAAGCATATAAAAAATTTGACCATTTTACCAGAAATCCTGTCTGTGAGTTGCAGAAAAATGACATTGAAATACTCTACAATTTGGACAAGTTAGAATCACCAATGTTAACAGTGGTAGCTGATGACTATCTAATAAGAAAACTTTCTAAGGTGCCAAAAGAATGCACTGCAATCCCTGGCACATGTTGTTATAGCATCCATGTTGTGGCTATTGATTTTCCTAGCATGTCACTTTGACCATATTGACTTTGGTTTGTTTCTTTGAGGTTACCAAAGATGCTGCATTTGTTTTCATTTTCAAAGCACTTTACAAACTGCCCTCTAACAATCTGTCAAGTTATGAGTTATTTAAGTTCAACAAACCAACACAGTGTCAGTACCTGTTCATTTTTTAGCTCTTAGCCTATAATAAATAAAAACTTGATATTATTTTAAGTTCTTTACTAAAGCACAATTTTAAGATCTATAACAGAAGAATCCACCTAATCATCCCATAAAAGTGGATATTATTCACTTGCTAGATTTTCACCTTTCTCAGATATGTGATAAATAATGGAAATATCTGTAGGGATTTGTGAATATTCTTCCTAAAATTCCTCCTCCTAAATTGATGGCTGCAATTTATTGACAAACTAATTGGCTGTTTCTGAGCCTACTGTGTTCATCAGCAATTTTTGTTTCTCTGGAGTCCTGTATATTTTAACTCCCATTTTAAATTTAGCTTTTATGGGTTGTAGAGTAAAGAACATATTTTAATATTATTATCTACAAAATCTGGTTGTATAAGAACTTCATGTACAGTCCAGTTCAGTGAAAGGAGTGTTCAAGGATTCTCCCTCTTCTTTAATAACAAAAATGGTAATGATATTTAATTAATGATTTATTTTATTTGCATCAGTAGAATGGTTTATTTAATTCCAGTCACATCCCTGCCACATCATTGCTTTAAAGAAACGTTCTTAAGCAGTGTTGACAAAATATAATAGAGCATAATTTGGCTCATAAACAACCATAATAACTTAGGTACTAAAACCACAAGAACCTGAGTTTTTTAGGCTGTGCACTGGGCATGGATAAATGAGGAACTCCACACCAAGTTTTATAGACACCGTTATGGTCTTTCAGGCTTGTTTGGGATAGTTCTTTATGTCCTTGTTAATTTGCTCTCCATTCAGTATCAGCCGGTTTTGTATTTCCCTTTTGAGGTAACCCAACAAACTACATGATGGTTGTTAGAAGCAGAATATTTGTCTTCATACTGGGTAGATCTTAGAAAGAGTAATAAGCAGAGATACAGAATAAATAGAAAATTTCAGTATGGACTCATCAATCTTAACTTGCTCTCAAAATCTTGCAGTCTTTATAACAGTGTTCTTTAAAATGTTATTTTGAAGGGAAAAAAAAACTTGTTTGGTTCTTTCCTGAAAAAGACTGGTTTATAATAAAATAAATTGCTATTGCCTTGACAGATTTTGAAAGGCAAGCTTCAATAATATTATTGGTGGTTTTGCTGTGTTGGTCAGCTTCCTGATTTGGGGATTGTTTGTTGTTGGATGTTTTATTTTTATGATGACTTTCTGCTCATCACTATTAAATTGGAGATACACAATTTTATACTAATAACACCTTACCAATTAACTGTATTTTCTTCAGTCAATTCCAGTCAATTCAGGTTTGCACAACTCACGTTTGAAGTTGCTTTGTGGTTGCTTTTTTGAAATCTACGTTGCTACAGCAGCCAGTTTAGGGCAGGCTGGTTCCAAATTGTGGGAATATATGAGCTAAGACAAGGCTTCATCTTTTAAGAAATCTACTTCCAAACACACTTTATATCTTGAGTTGTGTGCTGCCCTGGAAGTCTACAATAAAGCACAAGTTGTATTTGCTGCCTTGCCACAACAGCATTGCAGGGACAGAAATCACAGATATAATTGCTAAACATAGACGATTACTAGCTGGCCTAGAGTGAACTTATTTGGTGGGTCCCTTGTGGCACCCTAAGGGAGGGTGTGTCTGAGGAAAGAAGGCGGCTGGCTTCTCTTTCAGACATTTCACTGAGGACCTGTAGACAAACTGTTGGGAAGTTATTTAATTTCTGCTGTATGGTTCTGAACCTGAACCTGCAAAGACAAATTCAGCAGGAGTCTTGTCATTCATTTAGCAGGAATCTCCATCTACTTTCAGTGTGCACACACACACAGAGGCCACGCACACTCTGGTCCCCAGCAGGTGATGTGATCTGGCATATGTCACTATGTCACTGCTTTCTTCCTTTACATGAGCAATGAAATTACAGGGCAGAGAGCTACATCATGGCTTTGCAGAGATCTTAGTGTTACCGGTAGACAAAATCTATTTCTCTACTCTAAAATGTGTCACAGTGGTCTATACCCTTGTGGCTCTGAGGCACCTTGTACAAGGTTATCTGTTAAGGTGATCTCAAATCTTATTCAGGTCAACAGGAATTTTTCTCTCTTGGGGAGCTCAGTTATGCTTAGCTGGATTTTTTTTTATTCCTTCTGAGTTCCCAAAGAAACATTTTACAGTTCCTCTGTACCTAAGAACAGTTTTAATTTACATATATGTGTATAAAAAAACCCAAACCACCACCTTCAGAATGTAATCCCATAGGGTATAAGGCTGTGTCAGTAAATTGAAATTCACACCTACTTAATTCTTCAAACAAATCAATAATAACTGTAAGAGTTCAATTATCTCTAATATTACAGAAAATAGACAAGAATTACTTTTGTAGACTTGAAGTAGATTTAAAATTTGTTAAATGCTTTATTCTGTTCTTTGAATTACATGTTTAATGGTACCATTTTAGAGTAAATGGAAATTTTTATACATTAAACAATTTTATTGAACCTGTACTCACATGGCCTAGTCTGGGTTAATATGGTTTGATAATATCTTACTATTGCTACTATTACAAAATTCAAGGGGAGCATTTTGTTTGGTTGCTGGAAAGATTTTCCCAACACTAACTTTGTTTCCAGAACATGTCTTAGACTTAACCTTCCTTTAAGATAAAGCTGATACATTCAATAAAATCATATTAGCAGGGGAAAAAAAAAAAAAAGTCTGCAGTGGGATGGACATTATCAAATAATTTTGGAAAAAAACAATAATTATCTTCTCCATGACTGGTGATCTCAAATGGATCTGGCTTAATCTTTTAGTTATGTGGTATACTAAGCATTATTCCTTACTTCTCAACTGAAGTTCATCTTCGACTTTCTTTCCCTATATGTGAAAGATGACAGTGACAGCTTGTTAACAAAAGTAAAAATCTTTTAAAGTTTAAGATACTCACAAATACTATTCCATATCACCTCTTCAGCACAGACTGCACTTAGTTTACAGAAAAGAGAATACACTGTAGATGGGGTTTGTGGGCAGAGTAATGGTCAACTAAGGAAACATGATTTAGTCCTGATTCTTAGGTCTCCTCCAATAATCAGACATCACCTAAATGTTGAATGAGAAATATGAAATTCAACAATTCATAAACCAGTTGCTGTGTGATATGTGTATTGCAAGCTTCATCTGTCATCTCAGAAGCTGGAGAGGTGAAGTTTGTTGTGCAGCCCCAGCTCTGATGAGCAAAAACATCAGCAGCTGTGGGAAGAGATTTTCTGGCTGGACCGGGGAGATGCACCTGGCATGCAGGGTGGGAACAGCAGAGATGCTCTGCTCTGTGTGAGCCGTCCAGGGCAATGGGCTGTCCAGGGCAATGGTCACAGCCAGCCAGCCAAAACCAACCTCCCTGCAGCCCAGGGAAAAACTGCAATGGGGAAGAGGAGTCTTGCTGAATATCTTCCTGTCCTTCTGTACCAGAGGAGTTCTGGCAGTAACTTTTATATTTTTGCTACGTGCTCCACGGTAAGCTATATGGAGCATGTCACTGTTCTCAGTGATTTAATGCATTTGAAAGTACCTCGTCATTTACTAAATAATCAGTAATTCAGATAACTTGGTTGGAAGTTAAAATATGTGTGATAATGTTCTAGTCTGAAGTATATACTGGGTTTTATTTTCTGTTTTCTCATAGTAGTTTTTCTTCCCTCACACAGTGATAAGCAATGATAAAATCCAATTATTAAGTTGGGAGCACTGTTGTAAGAGAAGATAAGAGTAGCTTGTTTCTAAATGTTTTATCCTTTTACCAGTAAATTGAATTTTGACAGTGAAAAATTGACATTTTATGAAATTGAGGTTTATCCAGATCTGATATGCTTACTGAAAGAGAGAGAAGAAATGCATTTAATGCATTAACTGTTGGATAGTTTATTTTCATTTAATATTTTTCAACAAACATTTATTTAATTGTGAGAGGTGGACAGCTAGTTTTTTGGGGGGGATTAACCTGTACTAAGGTTGCATTCTAAAGTTATATTTAACACTTTGAATATAAAGGAAATCCAAACAATGTATGTATGGATTAAAGCATGTATTATATATAACATAGTATGATCAAAATTATTTATGTTGAATTCATGCTAAAAGGCTGCATATGCAACTGTTAATTGTATAGTTCACCAATCTTTTAAAATTAAGGCAAATAGCAGAACCTTTTTATGTAGCCTTTAGTGCTAAACACTTTTATGGAATATTTAAAATTCATTATTCCATCTGGGGCTTATATGTGTTGTATAGTCACAGTCCACACAATACAAGAAGACAAAACAAAATTAGTGGTGGGTAAACCTCAACAGCTTCGGCAATTCAGTTTAAACTGCAAGGAAAAAAAAGCAAAAAAAAAAAAAAAAAAAAAGGAAAAGTCTGAATAGCTTCCAGGATCCAGTCTGATTATTCAAACCTTCTGGGTCTGAAAATCCTGGCAGCAAATACTGTGAGAACTGCCTGTGATGTTTTGGTGTCTTGTGTCCAGTCTTAGCTGGATGATGGCAGAACCAAGACACAAAGAATTTGCAACATAGATAAAAATAAAGTGGAAAAATAATCTGGCATTTTACAATTTACCAAGACAGAATAGTTTCCAAGTCAGTTCAAGTAGAGGGGAAAAAGGAAAAATGTACCTTTGTTTTAACCAGAATCATCCAGTTAGCTCACATGAAGATAAATTTGGGTTCTAATGTCTGCTAGTGCATTGCCATTTTCATCAAATGTCTACTTATACCTATGGAAAAAAAAAACAACACAGCAGGAGGATAGTTTTATATGCCTCTCATAATCTGAATGCAGCAGAATGTCCAGCAGCAGAGAAGCAATAATGGATTTTGCAATAGTTGAAATTTCAGCATCAGTTCATAAATTTGTCATGTCCTGATAATTTTATTTCATGCAGTTTATAGAGTATATAATACATATGCTTCAAAGCTAGGACATCTGTTGCAAATTTAAAAATGTGAGGTAGTTTGCCAAACTACCCAACAGAGACAGGAGCACACCTGCTCAAATAAGTTGGAAGCATTACAAATGTATGAACTTGACCTAGTCTTTATGAAACAGCAACACTGATTCCATAATGCTAAAAAAATAGACAAAATGTCAGCTATGTAATCTGCAATTTATTGATTGATGAACACATCTGCTGATTTAATATTCATAACCAGTGCCAACTAAATTATGCTTCTCTACAGAAGCCCATTCCAAAAATGGAAAGTTTATAAAAATCTCCTCATGTTTTGGGCTTCAAATAAAAATTCCAGTACTACATGGCACATCCCAATGAATTTGTTGGACAGGATGGTTTTTGTAGGCGAGAAAAATAGTGGGACAAGCTTAATGAACTAGAAAATATCAGCTGAAACCAACAGGACTCAGTGCTGGCTGAATTCCCACTGGATCAGGCTCTGTGTGAAGGGACAGCCACAGTGGGAATAGGATCTCATGTCTAATCTAGTCTCTCATAATGGGACCTCCATTATCTTCTCTAATGAAAGATGTGTCTATACAGTGTTTTGCAGGCAGATGTGAATTTGCCCTGCCAGTTTGCTAACCTGCCTGGAAGCTGTGTGTGTCAGACAATGAACCTCAACGAATGCACATTGTTTCTCATTGCAGCTTATTAGCTCAGATTTGACATTATCTAGTGTATCTACTTTGTTTCTGATTTGGAAGTGGCTGGCTTCCAACTGGCTTCAAGTGTGGGCAGTTGCCACCATGGTGTTCAATAGCACCTGAGATTGAAATGCAGTGTCAACATGCCTTCTTTCAGAATAAGAGATATGTGGTGTTACCATGAAAAATAAAGTTTGATGCTTTACTATCAGACGACTCAAACAGGAAAATACACAAGAAATTGTATTTGGGTGATGAACACAACACATGACAGGTATTTCCAAAGAAGAAAAGCTTTACAAAGATAGATTCTCAAGGAGGAAAAATCAGAACTTCTAGCAATATTCTTTTAGATTTGGAAGTGCGATGACAGGCATAACAAGACATTATAAAACAACATGCTCTTTCTTAAGTAGGAAAAAGACTATTGTTTCACTGAGTGCTGGCAAGCTGGGTTTCTGGTTCTTCTGCATGAACCTGATGGCTTGAAGATGGGGGTGATATTAAAGGAAAATACCTGATTCTTATGCAGAGCCCTGGATGAAAGGTCATAGATTTTTCTCTACCAAACAAATTTCTATGACAAATGTAGAGGGTATATGTAAGGACTCACAACTACACTTTGAAGATTTTCCTATTGATGAGCTAGGCCATGAGGATATGGCAATCCAGTGTACCATGCTTCTAAGGCAGTTCAGATCTCTGGGGAGGAATTCACAAGATGAGGCATTTGTGCAGCTTAGCTGGCACAACATCGCAAAGAGGCAGAACAATGTTTTGTTTAGCATGAAGTAAAAAAGAATAATATTCAGTAAAAATAATAAGTAACTTAATGGCACTGATAAGGCTTTGCAAAGCAGCAGAATAAATATAGCTCATCATTCCTACTGCTTGCCATTTTTCAATGTTGATATATATATATATGGGAATTTCAAGTAAAAGTAAAATCTTATGTTCCCAGAAGATTGCATCCTGCCTCCCTGTGCATAGAGCCAATGGCCAGTCATGCCACTCTGAGTTTGCAGATGCACACAAACACACACACACAAAAACCCCCAACTCTCCAGTCTGCAACCTGCATCTGGCCAACATCACATATAAAATATCTTTTTAATTTCCCTTTTTACTTCAAAAACATTCCAGTCTCATTCTGGAACAGAATGAGCAGATGGAATGATGCAGTACATAAAAGAAGTAGTAAACTCAGACAAAATAATCCAAGAAAATGATGAAAAGTTGGAAAGTGTCATAACTCAGAATTAGTCCTCAAGAGAACACTGGGGTTTATGAACACTAGGAAACTATAAAATATGGTCAACTTAAAGGGGGGAAAAAAAATCACAATTAAGGTCTTTCATAAACCTTTTAAAAAGTCCCTCTTTTTTCTATTCTTGATGCCCCTTTCATGAAAGATAAAATGTTTCAATCAGTTATCATAAGGTAATGTTGATTGTTGCTCATTTTACATTACCCAGTGGCTTCCAATCAGCCACTGTGTGTAGGATGTACGTATGAGAAAGAGGGAGGAATGGGGGCAATGCAGGGAGGCAAATGGACAAAAAGAGAGAAAAAAAAGATATTGTTGTATACGTGTCTATGGTAAGGGCAAGAAAGAAGGAACTAGAGCTTTTTGTTTACTTTTTTATTAAAGGAAAAGATCATGTTAACAAGCAGAGAATATTAGAAGAAGAAATCTTTCTTTGATCTGTGTCATGTGAATGCAGATTGGAATTCTCAGGGTGTGCAAATTTCTGCAGAAGAGGATAAAAATAAAAATTATTTTTCCTGTAATTCACCAGGTAGTAAGGAAGCAAGGTAAACAACAGGTTCATCTATTTCCAAAGATAGCTAGCAGTATAAGAAATATTCCCTGACATTAATGTTGTTGGTCATAAATGCAGTTCTAGTTTATTGTAAAATGTCTTCTAATATACCAGAGTCTGTCTATTTATAATTTCTTTGTGCTTTTACATTCCCTCTAAGAAACAACTTTGAGAAATGAGTGAATACTTTGGGTTTTGCCATTTCTGAAAGTAAGTTTATAGTGATATGAGGACTATATCTGTATTATATGTCAGTGTCAGATTTATTTTGCTTTATTCAGTCTAATCAGGGTATAATGATTGAAATATGAAAAACTGAAGAATATTGTCTTTACTGAACTAATGTTGCTGCTCCCTTATCATTGGGATTTCTTGATTTTAAGCAGCTACTCTTTTGTGACTATCAGTGTATTAGCACCATTTTTTTTGTCTCCTGTTTTTCTCTTGTAGTTCTACCAATTTGATTTCTAAGGCTTTCAATTTTTCAGGAATTGTTCACAAAAACCATTAAAGACAAGATTTCAATAAGCTCCTTTAATATAGAAGTCAGTTTTGAAACATTGCTGCTAGTTCTCTCTGCTCTAAAATCTTTATGCTTTCCTTTCCGGCTTTTTCAATTTTGTCCTCCTTTCTCAGACTCTTGAAGGAAGCAAAAATTTTTAAAGGGTTGAGTTCTTTCCCTAAAGAAAAAAATTAACCAAGTGGCTGGCTTCAAGTTCTAGTCACAAATTTTGTCTGTTTTGCAGGTTACAACCGTTTTTTTTCCTCATTTCTCTGATTCGTCACAGTTTTCACTGAAATCAGTTGTAAATACTGTTGCTGCAATTACATGATGCTTCTGCTCACCTGGGTTTTGATTTTCTTTGGTGATGGCTGCATAGAACCTTAGATCTGTTCAGTGCATGAATTTCATTTCTTGCTCTTAGTTTCAGTTAATGACTACATGAGAGTCTTTTAGTTACACTTCCATGCTCTTCGGACATCTGATGTGTGGTTACAAGCTCAAAACAGATGACCCATTTCTTATTGCTAGGTGTTTAAATTACATGGAAAAGCTTCTTTTATATTTTAAGTACTCCTGTCTTTTGAGATGTAAAATGTGCTCTGATGGTGAAATATTAAATCAGTAATCAACAAATTCAAATAATCTCTTACCTGTGAGACAGCAATAAAGTATTTTTTGTGTATTGGCTAGACAACTATAACAATTTTATGCACCATATTTCACACAAAACATCTTCCTTTGCACTTTGGCACTCTTAAGTAGTACAGCTACAAAAGTTAATATAACATAAAAGCTGAATGTAGCTGAATGAAGAGGAGAAAAGTAGTTTTCAGTTGAGAACTCAATATAAATTTGAATTTACTGCAGGATTTACTCAGTTGAGAGGGAGGAGACGTCAAGGACTTCCCATCTCCTTTCTCCTGTTGGGTGGTGACAATGGTATTGCATTTCTTGGCAGTACCAGGGCTCCCTCTGTGTGCAGAAACACCCCAAGCATTACTGAGAAAAAAAAGGGGACCACTAAAGCATCTCCCCAACTGAGACACTGGTCCAAGCCACCCCAGCATATGAGGCCCTTGCGGGGAACGGAAAGAGATGGTCCTATGTCCCTTTATGTGATGGACCCAAGTCTGGAGTAGATGGCTATTCAATGAGCAGTTTGAAAGAAATGCTCATAGTATGAGTGAAAATATCCTACCCGGTAAAATAACATCGTAAAATTGAGAGTAAATATGACACAAAAATAAATGGAAGATAGAAAGGTAAGCTGTCAAAAGTAGCTTGAATTAGCATAACTTGTTTCCCAGATTGTTACAGTTCCTTGACTACAGTGATAAAGGATGAGCTGCAGCTCTTACTTTCTACCTATTATGCTGACACTTGCATTTGTAGACATTTTTGAGACAGCCATTGGTGCAATGTCTGGGAGCCGTCCCATTTCTCAGCCTTTAACTCCACACTGCGGATTCAGACAGACTGAAGTTATCTTCATTAATGTAAATATGTTCTGCTCTTCACAGCAGAGTTGGTACTAGACTGAAATATGAACTGGAGAGAGAAAAGTACAATCAGGACTCACCACAATGTCAAGCTAATCAAGTTTACAGTCTTCCTCTGGTAAGAATGGAAAATAACTTTGGTGTGATCTAGACAAATCTTTTGTCAAGGCAGAGTTGTTCCCTGTTATTCGGTGATGTGTCCATGTATTAATAGGAACAGAATGGAAGAAAACAGCCAAGCAAATGATATGAGCCTTGTGCTTACCTCTACTGCAGATAGGCAATGTCCACTGAATATTATCAAAAAACATAATCCCCCACAGTTTGTATTTCTGAAGAACAGAACAGCCGTTGCTCAGCGGCATGGAGGATATGGAACATATTTTCTATCACTCAGGGCTTCTGAGCATCTTCAGATTCCTTATTAGTGCTTGTCTTACACAGAAGTGGATACTAAACCTGTGAAATACAGAGTGACGATGACATCATTTATTTGTTTGACATACTTTTAGTTCAGTTTAAAGTTGTTTCTAAATTTAGGTTTTGAACATTTAAACAAATCTTGTTAAAGGTATAAGATGCACTAATAAGCCTAAAATTTCAGCAGTGTCTTGATTTAATATCTAAATAGTCTAAGCATAGTATGGTATGAAGGGTACCTGATATGTTTTTGCTTTCTAGAGACACCTGCTGAGTTTACTTTGTTTAACTTTTAGTTTGAGAAAGAGCAATTGTTTGGTACCTTATCTTACAATGTCAAATGTTCTGTTATTATCTCAGTCATCTTCTCCATGTTTACAGCTAATGATTTTCTCTCACTCCCTCTCCTCAAGAGGACAGGGGGAGAAAATAAGATGAAAAAAATCGTGGATCAAGGTAAAGGGAGATTGCTTACCTATTACCACCACAGGCAAAACAGACTTGACTTGGGGAAGATTAATTTCATAGAATCATAGAATCATAGAATGTTTTGGGTTGGAAGGGACCCCTAGAGGTCATCTAGTCCAACCCCTCTGCAGTGAGCAGGGACACCGCTAACTAGATCAGGTTGCTCAGAGCCCCGTCCAACCTGGCCTTGAATGCTTCCAGGGATGGGGCCTCCACCACCTCTCTGGGCAACCTGTTCTAGTGTGTCACCACCCTCATTGTAAAGAATTTCTTCCTTATATCTAGTCTAAACCTACCCTGGTTTAGTCTAAATCCATTACCCCTTGTCCTGTCACAGCTGGCCCTACTAAAAAGATTTTCCCCATCTTTCCTATAGGTCCCCTTTAGGTATTGAAAGGCCGTAATCAGGTCTCCCCGCAGCCTTCTTTTCTCCAGGTTGAACATGTCTTTTTTTTTCCAATTTAAAATAGAGTAGAATGGTGAGAAACAAATACAAAACTGGAAAAATCTGCCCCCTTCTCCCACCCACCACCACCCCCCCAACACATTTTTCCCAGGTTCAACTTCACTTCTTCATCCCTGACTCTTCTACCTCCTCACTTTGCCCTGAGCAGTGCAGGGTGATGGGGAATGGGGATTGTGGTCAGTCCTACACACCTTTCCCCTGCTCTCCAGGTGTCCTTCCATGGCCTGCAGTCCTTCAGGATAAAAGTGCTCCATTGTGAGCCCTTCCCAGGGGCTGCAGTTCCCCAAGAACTCCTCCAGGGGTTCCTTCCAGGAATAATCACCTGCTCTGGTGTGGGGTCCCCCATGGGCTGCAGTGTTGATATCTGCTGCAGCTTGGGCTCTTCCATGGGATGCAGGGAAATACCAGTGTTGGTCTCTCCAGGGGCAGAGGGGAATCTTTGATCAGCTGCCTGGAACGCTTCTTCTTCCTCTCACCTTGGTGCTCACAGGGCTGTTTCTCACAGTTTTTTCCTCACTCTTAGGCAGCATTTTGCCCTTTCTTACACACAGTTTCCCAGAGGCACCACCATCTAATAAACTAATAAATATTAATAAACTAATGCTTACTTAACTTAAGGATTAGTTTATTAATGGCTAATGGAGGGGTTTTATAACCTCTACTGTTTACAATTTAAAGGGTCAAAAAAATCCTTTCAAAACTTCATTTGCTGGCTTGTATTGAAAACAATTCAAGTTATCTAAACATGCGAGGATTACTAGTCATTTGGTTGTTGATCACTAACCTTTTTTCCTTTTCTGTAATTATTTCAGTAAAGCTAGGTGCTCAGATGGCTTCACATGATTATAATTTTTTTGGCTTGCCATTAAGAACTTCAAGAGCTAGATAACTAGTGTTACCACTGCTTCATATAAGAAGAGATATATTGTTACTGATGTCTGAACAATATTTTGAACAGTCACAAAAATTAGGTAAATATAAACATCCCTCCAGGGCTAATATTTTTAATACCATCTCCTTAAGAATATTCCAGCATTCCATAAAGAAATGTCATTAAAGACTTTTAACCAAGATGCCAGGGTACCAGTTCAATCTAATGAATTACTTCTGTTTTTCAAAAGGCATCACAACATAACTGCTAGCTCACATTCACTATGCAATGTTTGCTAACCTTGTTACTCAGAATAATTTCTACCTCCCAGAACGTGAACACCTCCAGCATCTTCCTCTGGAGGAATTACTTTCTCCCAAAGAAAAAGAAACTGATGTAAGATTTCTGGTTTTCTTCATATGTATGTCGTATCAGAGTATTTCACTACTTTGGTTTAAGTTCACTGACATTTTTATAAGCAATTCTAAGAGCTATATATTTTCAGAATTTTTTTTTGTGACTTATGTGTACATGAAAGATTATATTAATTAAAATATATATAACCTTTTCTCTCTTCAGATTGCTATTCCTATCACTAGACAATGCTTGTGTATCTTCTCAAAACACTGCCCAAGTACAAGTTGCTTGGGACAGTGGACAGGTATAGTGAGTGATTACAATATATGCCAGCTACAAAATTGCCAATCCCAAACATGCATGAATCAGAATATCAGATTATTAATTTCGTGTAATACCAGGATTCTTTAAAAATTACCACTTTGTAGACATAATGATGAAGTAAATAAAAGTCCAGACTTTCACCAAAGTCTAAGTATAGGATTGGAAAAAAAATCCGCAGCAGCTTGATACACAGACAATACACTGATTTGGGGCTTAATTATGGAGGAATTTATTATAATTCAGTAACTGTTAATCAAGTATTATTCAATTTTTTTCTGATACATATGTTAATCTAAGTATCTTCTTTTACAGTCATCCTAGTAATGCAGCCCCAACACATTTTTTCAAACTATGTTATTTGTAATGTCTCCTTTCTATGCCTTGCAGCTGTCTGCAGGTCACTTTCAGGGTTTTGTTTGTTTGTTTTTTCAGGATAATTTGTTCCTGAAAATCTGAGCAGTCATTCCAAGAAACAATTCAAGACTATTCTAGTTCAGAGCAGCCTCTTTCCTCTTTACGGATCCTTCTGACTTATTTTCTCCCTGTGACTTTGAGTAGCCAATCTGAATGCCTGGAACTTATCCAGTCAGATTCGGACAAAGCTGGTTTGTCTTCAGAATCCCACCTTCCACATGAACCTGACAATAAAGGATTTTATCATTATTTTTGTTATAGCTTCTACAGTTTACAACACTGGAGGTAAGGAATGCCCTGAACTACTCCCTACACTGTTCCCTGAAGTATGGCAGAATGAGGCACCAGTAGACACTGATTTTGTTCTCAAGGAGCAAAGTGTACATTTTGACTTCAACGCATTTTCACTGAGAGCTGTCTAGAGCTCTGTCCAGTAGCTGTTAAAAAATGAATATTCTATTTGTCCACAATGGACAGGAATTATTTTGTCAGATGAGACACCAACAACTCCCAAGAATTCATTTAGAGAGATTTGTATGTATTTCTTATGAACAATCCTGTAATCTTGAAAAATGTCATTCTCCAGGTATTGTTTTATACCTTTTTGCACATCTGCCACATTAAGCTGAATAGATTCCTTTAAAGGAGTGTGCATTTTCTTACTGAATTAGATTGTTCCATCCACATGCTTAATTTAAATGATGGACACAATAGAGGATAAAATATGTTCCAACTTTTAGTCATAATAAGTTGATAGCCAGCAGATGCCTCACATGTGAAACCTTTAGGGATGTGTGTCAACAGGGATATGTCTGTATATTTGTAAATTCACGTGCCAAGTTACTTCAACATTATGTTGATTTGGAACATTCTGGAGAGACTTCACACCATTAAAGAAAATAAAAAAAGAAAACACACCTGGCAGTTTCGGACAGATGATTCAGATACCATATGTTTCATGCTATTTTAAAGAGAAATCACATCCATTTCCTTCAGACAATCACACTGAGATTTCACAAGCTAACACTTGCAAGGACCTAGAAATAGAAATATGCAAGGTGAATTTCACTTATAGTATATGTTGTATATCAAAATTTAGCTTAGAGTCAGGCATAAAGAAACTTCTTAACTACTTCACTGTAATGCCGCACCAGACATTAGAACTGAAATAAGAGATTATTTGATTTATGTTAGTGTATTTAGTGTATTTATGCCACAGAGTGCCATAAAAAAGCCACAATGACTCAGGCTGCAGCCCAAGGTGTTCTCATCTATTGCATGAAAATTGTTGGGGCATTTAAGAAAAAAAAAAAATCTCATAATGAACTTTTTGTGAAAATGGTTATAAATTGTGTACAGCAACATGGCAAATCACAAATTAATTTCCCACTGAAAACCAGTTAGATGAGGTCACAAACTGACTTAGTGATACATGAGGTTATATCTGTATATAAAAAAAACCTAAAATGAGTATTCAAAATGTTTATTTTTCGTAAATTAAAAGGGTAAAATTATGCAAGGGGTAAAATTATGCAAGAGGTAAAATGATGAAAGGTCAAAAAAGGATATTATTTCAAAGAATGATTTATAATCCATGTCTTCTACATTTCACAAAATTAATAGTTTGGACTGATGATATGATTTGAATCAAATAAATAGTTCTGAAGATTTTATGCATACTGTGCTAAAGAAAACAAAGAAAATAATTGTATAGACACTTCAATAGGAGTATAGATTACAACTGTTTTTATAGTTATATGACAGAGTCATGATTTTAAGGTATTAACTATTTTTAAGGATTATCATATTTAATCACATTAGTAAAATATAGTAAGCCAGTTCAGAGGTAGTTGTGGTTCCTAGGAGTCAAGCAGTCAGGTGTAAGTTATATGAAATCCTGTTCAGCTAACATGATCAAAGTTTTAACAAATATTAACTGAATCTTTTCTGTAAACTAGAGGTAGCTGAGCTATTTCTCCAAAATAGTTTTTAACCAATTTCATCCTTTATTTTTTCTGATCAAACTGATTCCTATGAATGTAACTACTGCTCATAATGACTTGAACAAATCTACTTTTGAATACAGATTGTTAGTTTATTCATTATTACTTCATTTCTTTTGTGTTTGATGTATTGAAATCATGTGGTCCTGTTTATGCTTGGCAATTTGCTGAAACATTTGAAATGACAATAAGTATTTATGAATAACAAATATCTCCATTTGCATATCAATGTTGTTATTTGTACAGAGTAGAGCTATTCTCCATATTCTTGGGGAAAAAAAACCCACTGTACCCATCAGTGTCTTGAGTATACATGCTAAATAATGAGGCATATAAATGACTCAGCAAGTACAGAAAACTGCATTACCCTTTAATTAACAACTGGTCTAGAAGCAGGTTAGGGGTGTATCTTCCCTCTTCTCCTTCCCACAGTTTCCTTTTCACCATCATTTCCATGTTTGAGACCAAGCACTTCAAAAAGGAGCAGAAACAGCCTGCTAAGATCAGATCAGAAATGGGCATTTCTGAGCCTTTTTGCAGTTCCCCCATCTCCCCTGCTTAGTTATCAAAGATGTCCCTTCTTAAGGGTTGCAGATAGGGGTGATAACTCAGACTGTCTGTGGAAGTGGAAACCCTGGGATCAGCGCTGTGCTGCAGAGAAGCAAGAATAAAAACTGTCTGTGAACTGTCTGTAATTTTAAATTCAGTATAACTCAATCAGAATTAACAGCTTCCAGCTCAACTTGCATGTACAGAAATAGAATGAATATTCACAGGTGTGAAATTATATTTTTGGTTATATCTTGCAAGTACTGCACTTAAGGACTAAGTAAAATAATGAGCTGCAGCGGGTTCACACTTGGGACCTGTTTTGCCTCCTGTAGTGTTGGATATTGATGGATATGATGTCTCACTGGAGAAGACAGAAAGGCTGGCTCATTTCTTAGCTGCAGGCTTCCTGAGGAAGAAGAAATTCTCATGAGATTATCCTTGCCTCATTCTACTCTATACCTAGGATAATCTTGCCAGAAAATCTTGCCTCTTATTTTTGTAATATATCCCTTTTATCATTATATCATTTACAGATGTGGTGGTTGACCCTGGCTGGGTGCCAGATGTCCACCTAAGATGCTCTATCAATCTGCCTCCTCAGATAGACAGGGGAGAGAAAATGTAACGGAAAGCTCGTGGGTTGAGATAAGGACAGGGAGAGATCACTCACCAATCACTGTCATGGGCAAAACAGACTCAACTTGGGGAAATTAATTTAATTTATTACCAATCAAATCAGAGCACGGTAATGAGAAATAAAACCTAAATCTTAAAACACCTTCCCCCCACCTCTCCCTTCTTCTCAGACTCAACTTCATCTCTCATTTTCTCTACCTCCTCCTCCCCAAGTGGCACAGGGGTACAGGGAGTGGGAGTTGCAGTCAGTTCATCACATATTGTCTCTGCTGCTCCTTCTTCCTCAGGAGGGGAGGATTCCTCACACTCTTTCCGTGCTCCAGCGTGGTCCGTAATGAACTTCTACAGCATGAGTCCTTCCCACAGGCTACAGTTTTTCATTAACTGCTCCAACATGGGTCCGTTCCGTGGGGTGCAGTACTTCAGGAGCAGACTGCTCCAGCATGGGTCCCCCACGGGGTCACAATTCCTGCCAGCAAACCTGCTCCAGCATGGGCTCCTCTTTCTACAGGTTCTGCCAGGATCCTGCTCCAGCGTGGTCTTCCCATGGGGTAACAGTCTCCTTCAGGCATCCACCTGCTCTGGCGTGGGATCCTCCATGGGCTGCAGGTGGAGATCTGCTCCATTGTTAACCTCCATGGGCTGCAGAGGGACAACCTGCCTCACCATGGGCTGCACCACAGGGGAATCTGCTGTCATGCCTGGAGCACCTCCTCTCCCTCCTTCTTCACCAGGCTTGGTGTCTGCAGGCCTGTTTCTCTCACATATTCTCACTCCTCTCTTCAGCTGCTATTGTTCCACCATAGGTTTTTTCCCCTTCTTAAATATGTTATAACAGATGCACTACCACTGCTGATGATTGGCTCAGCCTTGGCCATTGGTGGGTCCATCTTGGAGCTGGCTGGCATTGGCTTTATTGGACATTGCGGAAGCTTCCAGCACCTCCTCACAGAAGTCACCCCTTTAGCCCCCCTGCTACCAAAACTTTGCCACACAAACCCGATAGAGGGAGTGAAGGTATTTCTTCTCATCTATATAGTAGCTATGTAGATACTATAGTAGTAGTAGCATAGTAGCTATGAGGAAACAAAACCATACATGATATCTGTGGAATTCTGTCTTGGTAGATTATGAGGAATCTGTTTTGGCAACATACCTGCCACAATGTATTTTAAAGAACTCAGGTTCACACATGCTCAATCATTTACAGGGAGTGTCCATTGCAACAACCCTTTTATCCATATGTATATGTTGTCATATAGCAGAGAATGTAATTAAGATATATAAAGGAGATAGTCATAAGCTTTGAATGTTCATATTTCTTTACAAAGATTGTACAATTTCAAATGATGTGACTCTCACCTAAAGATCAATTTCATATTTAGTTGATGTTAAGGCTAAAATAGGACACATTATTTTAGAAATATGGTGTGAATAAAAGTTTGCCATGAGTGACTTCAAGCGTTTTTCAATTTACTCTACAAACAGTCATAGTAAAGTTCATAAGAGATGTTCTGTTTCTAGTAACCTTTACTTTTCATAAATCAGTCTAGAAATAAGGAAGTCTTCATACTGTTAATATGGATGCTTAGGATTTTGAAAAGGTTACTTCATAAATATTAAGCTTAGGAATCATGCAGTAGGTTGGCCTTCAGTACTATGGTTTTTTTATCATTGCTTTGAATAATGTCATTTATTTTGTATTAAAAGCAATTTAGCTCTATAATATTACTACTGTATAAAAAGGAACAGTATACATGTGCACATGTATATGTACACACACATGCACACTATGATATGTATGTAGCATATACACTAGTTAGCAACCTTGTCTTCATTTCAAAATGCAACATTCAAGGAACTATAAGGCAAAACCAGTCTAAATTTTAACAGTCCTTTTCACGAGCTGGAGACCGGACAAATACTTTTAAAAATGGAGAAAAACAGAAGCTGTGTAATAGTAGATTTGTTTTCTGGAGGACACTTATGGAGGAACTTGGACAATACATCCATTACCTTCATCCTATCTTCAAGAACCTTAATAGTTTGAAGTCATGAGCTGGTTCTCCAGTTAGGTGCAGTTTATTTTTCTTTTTACCCTTTCAAAAATGAAAGTTAATCCCAGTTCTAGAGCTTACTTTTTCCCATGTAACACCTTTTCCCTTTATAGATAAGCATCTTCTGATCTGATTGTTTCTAGATTGTTGGGGCTCTATTGCCAACCTAGTTTTTGAAGTTCTAGATTGGGAATTTTTGAGATCTTCAGATCTCAATGTCTCACTTCTTGAACAACGCCATTTTTCTGGAAGATGTTCTCTCTTGCCTGTTCTTTGTTCATCTTCAGTGGCTGCCTAGACATTTCCCATGTTAGAAAGATGAATTCCTACCAGTGAAGCTTTAATTTCTGTTATATTGGAGGAGTTTGCTCCTTTGCCCCAGCCAGGTCTCGCTGGCACTGCAGAAAGTTGAACCCTCTGTTACGCTGCTCAATTTCTTCTCTCATTTCTTAAGCCCAAGCGTTATGGGGTGAGCTAACTGAAGACCAGCCTTACTTCTTCAGTTTTTAAGGAGACAGAACAACAATTAAAACAATGAAACTCCTGTGATTCCAATGGACTGTGCAGGAATTAGTTTAAACCTGTGGGTGAGGAGTATAGAAGCACTATAGATAGTTTAAACTAAAATATTTAATTACAGGAATAAGCTAAGAATGCATGCAGAGTCACTCACTGCGGCTTAGCTGACAAGTGGTTTTTGAGTAACCTGTAGACATATGGATATTTTGGTTTGGAGTCCATCAGTTTGAGCTAAGTAAATACACAGAAACATACACATGGTTCAGCTGTTCTGGAAACACTTATTTTGAACAAAGTGCGGTTCTTTTCTGTTTAGTTTCTGTAAGTTGTTGTTAGTAATGAGTAAACATATTTCTGAAAAAATTATATTCTGGAACCAGGAGAGAAAAAATAAACTAATTTTTATACCAGAGTGGGTGGATTCATCTGTACATTTACAGTATTTGTACAGTAATATTGACAAGCCTAGAATGTTGGGCAAGATAACAGAAAAGTGGCTAAAATACGTAATCCTCTGTGAGAAAAAGTGATAGAAGAAGACGATAGAGATGTTGGGAATTACTGCAAATGGTAGAATATAAGTTACAATATGGTACAAATACTGTAACAGGCAATTACTGCATACAATAATTATTAGTGTCTTTTTTTCTACTAAAAGCACAGATAAACTAATGCAGTGATATCCAGCTACATAATGTTACAGATATCAAAAACAATATACAAAGAGTGTGAGAATAATAAAAAGTATAAATTTGTAAGTAAATAAAATAAATGCATACAGAGGGTTGCAATAAATTAGGTTCAATTTATAAAGTTGTAAAGGGGAGGTAAATCAAATTTGCATACTGCACAGGGCCAAATGTTGATATGCTACAGTCATCTGTATGGAATGTGGTTAATATCAAAACCACATAGGATAGCTTTAATTTATACAGTTAATAAATTAGAAAAATCTGAAGTTCTCTGAGACATTTAAGGTAATTTTTTTCTATACTTAATAATATGTTTGTATGCTTCTATTTATACCTATTATAAAACTGGGCATACAAATGTCAAAAAGGAAAAGACTATATTTTTTTTTAGATACATCCTAAATCTCGTTCTGTGCAATAGGCTTTGCATTTCTGATTTCAGAAATATACCATCCGATTTAATTTCATGGGTTTTTATTCAAATCTTTCTTGTCATTCAGCAGTTGCCACTCCTACTTTTAAAACGTGTTGCTTCCTGTCCAAGTGTCTGGTAAACAAGAAATTTTTCTTCCATCAATATATGATTAGATCTTGCTAAGCCTCGGCATGTTGGATGAGATTCTGAACCAATGTCTTCAGTGCTTAAAAAGTCGTCAAGCTTTGAGGCTGGGAGGCAAACTTTCTGCAGCAAACATGATCTGGAAGGCATATAAAAATTTAATAGATGTGTACATTAGCAGTCTGAACCTTTCACATAAATAAGACCCAGCTTCAGAAAACAGTGAGGATTATGTCACAAGTGTTAGTTGTCAAAAACTGGCATGCTTTTCTATCACTTTGAGAAAATAGAGAAACAATGAAGGTTCAGTACTACGTACAATGACTTCCATGGATTGGACAAGTAGCCAGCCTCAGACAGCAGCACACTAAATGGGGAGGTTCATGTATTGGTTTCCACAGGTTTATAAGAATGCAAATAAGTCCAGTGGTTCTGGAAAATGTATCTGTAACAAGGCACAGTTCAAGTGAAATACAAAGTGATGCAGAATATGCTATTAGATTTTACTTGCTAATTTATTGTCTTATGCATTCGTAAGAGGCAGTCAATATGTACATCCAAAATTTTGGACCTGTCTTAAAGATCTATTTATTACAGTCCATCTTCTTCAAAACTTGTACTGTACAGTAGAAATACTGACCCCTTTAATAATTTTCTATTTTTTGTAAGTAACAGAAAAGGCCTAGTAGGAACAGCAGAAAAGATGGAGACATTACCTTATGAAAGGTGATTGTCGTGCTTCTATAATGTAAGAGCAGAGCTGTCCAGCAGGCACAGCCAAGGCACCACCACTGTGGCTATCCAGCCCCAATAGTGTTTCAGAAAGCTCCCCTGGGAGCCCACACCAGATTCAAAATTCTTGTAAATCATAGAATCATAGGATCTTTTAGGCTGGAAAACACCTTTAAGAACATCAGGTCCAACTGTTAAATGCATTAGGTACCTTTGCTGTATAGACTTTTATGAGCAGTTTTGCATGTTAAGCCTAGTAACATGAAGATGTAGTAGACATAACTCATGTGTCAGACTGAGGGATTAACACAAGAGAAGGAAATGGGTTATATCTCATAAAAGAAAAAGGCATAAAACCGAATGGGCAAACATTGGCTATTGATACATTCGAGGTTGAAATCCATGAGAGAATTTCTGCAGCATCTTCACAGTTAGAGTCATCTTTCCTCTCTCTCTCACAGCTGCTGTAGAGAGACAGTCACATATAATAAGCTACTCCCTCTTTTCTGTTGCACCTGATGCCTCAGCAGGTACAGTCCTGGTGTGCTTCACCATTCAATGGCACTGTATACTCATGAGCTGCCAGGTGGCTTATCATCTTCAACTCGGTTAGTCTGTGTCCTGGTTTTGGCTGGGACAGAGTTAATTTTCTTCCTAGTAGCTGGCATAGTGCTGTAGTTTTGGATTTAGTACTAGAAGAATGTTGATAACACACTGATGGTTTAGTTGTTGCTGAGCAGTGCTGACACCAGTCAAATATTTTCAGCTTCCCCTGCTCTGTCAGGTGCCCAAGAAGCTGGGAGGGGGCACAGCCGGGACAGCTGACCCAAGCTGGCCAAAGGGCTATTCCAGACCATATGATGTCATGCTCAGTGTATAAGCTGGGGGAAGAAGGAGGAAGGGGGGAATGTTCAGAGCAATGGCGTTTGTCTTCCCAAGTAACCGTTACGCTTTCCTGGAGATAGCTGAACACCTGCCCACCCATGGGAATTAGTGAATGAATTCTTTGCTTTGCTTGCATACGTATGGCTTTTGCTTTCCCTATTAAATTGTTTTTATCTTAACCCACGAGTTTTCTCACTTTTACCCTTCTGATTCTCTCCCCCATCCCATTGTTGGGGAGAGAGTGAGCAGGTGTGTGGGTCTTAGTTGCCAGCCAGTGTTAAACCATGATAGTCTGGAAAAGGCACTTTTACGAATCTGTTAAACGAACAAGACAGATTTTAATCTTTATTGATCCAGGAAAACTGTACTGACTTGGGAAAAACTGCTTACCCATATTTTGATGAACTTATTTCTGACATAATGTTGCTAGTCAATGCAGCAAAGTACTCAGACTGCTGAGTTTCAAAGGCCAGTGGTCTTCATTTTGTCAGGTCTTTCAAAACACCTATGTTCTCATATAAAGCAAGGAAGAAAAGCTTGTGTTCAGAAGTCCAATTTCTGCACAGAAAAAGTCACTTTAATCCTCCAGATCAGCTTCAGATAGTTCAGGACTTCAGGCCTCACCACTATCTACTTAGGACCTCCTTAGGTCAGTCATTGTCCTTACTTCCCAGTAGACGAAGCTACCCATTTTGCTCATCCTGCTCTGTCTACCATAAAATTTCTGCAATTCTTTTCTTTCCCTCCCATGTAAAACCATTGTTTTCGTCCTGTCCTGGCCCAGCAAACAGCTTGATTAATTTATCAGTTCTGAAGAGAACTTAGGCCCAACTCTTTATGCTGTCATTTCATGACTAATAGTGTCAGCAAATGCAGGCTGTTGATATCCCTGCCATACATCTTTGCCTTGAGGCACTGGGACATTGAAACTTCAGTAGGGGTTTTGAAGAAGTGGAGATAAGAAGAGGCACAGGACTCGGACAAATACTTAGCCATTTTAAACTGGAGCTTTCAGGTGAACTACTTAAGAAAGTTATTACATGAAGTGGTGATCTTTGACATCAGGAGGCAGGGCTACAGTCTGGTTTTTGCAGAGTTCTCTTTTTGTAGGGGAAAAAAACAAGAACAAAAGAAAATCACCAAAACAAAACCAGACCTGTAAATCTTCTTACAAAACTTTGTGATTGTTTTTCCCCTCCTACACATTCTTTCATGTCTATATTAAATTATGAGGAATATACTTAATTGTAATATAAATTTCATAGCTATCCCTCCATTTTTACTGTTTTCCAATTTGGAATGCACATTAAAGCTAACAGCTTTAGTTCTCTCTCTCTGAGCTGTTTTGCATCTAACATAAAATTGAACCTGAAAGTACAAGAAGATCTGTCAAGTTTATTGTTTTTTCTTTGCTCCAGCTTGTGCCCATGTTAAATATAAAATGAGAATTGTCCAGGCTAAATATAAAATGAGAATTAAGATAATTTAATTCAAGGAAAAAATGCCAAGGAACTCGTAACAGTGTATTTGAGTAGTCTAAGAAAATAAATTAGTTGAAGTACTTTCTTCTCTTTTACTTCCTAGTATTTTCAAAGACTAATTTGTCAGCAGTAAAGATCAATATACCTTATTAAACAAATTTACTGATGAGAATGTCTGTGTTATATATGGTGGTATCTTTTAAAAAGCATGTTTATCTTTTATTGAAGTGAGAAGAGTTTTACCTCTCTTTATCCTAGCTGTTAGGCATATTCTCAATTATAACAAAGGGCCTTAAGTTGTTGTCAGTTATGATCTACAGTAATACCATAAGTCTTTCCAGTATTGATTAGTCTCACAGAGCTGGATTCAGCTTCAGTGGAAAAGTAAGCTGTGAAAGGAGTTAGGAGCAGTCTTGAAGATAATGCTGTAATTACTGTGTATATAATCAGATGCTGGATCCCTTTCAAATTTACTACAAAGTACCATATTAAAAAGGGGGAACATATGGACAAAAGAGTCTATTCACTGTCTTAAGTCTAGGATGAACACAAGTGTAATCATTGCTACAAATAATACTATATACCTCCAACATAGCAGCCAAATGTACAAGTATAAATCTTCATCAGTATATAGTTAGTCTTCAAAGTAAAGTAAATTATGTGGCTGTTTTGCCTATATATATATATATATATATAAAATTATTTTTTTTACTTCAGATTCTTTCTGTGCAAATTAGGTCATACCTGTACAGCATCCCAGTCAAAATTTCCAGATATCTATGTCTGGAGAACAATAACCTCTTCAATCTTACCTAATATTAGTCTAAATGTATTCTGCTATTAGATTGTTTTATTTGCCTTACAAGTTTTACATGTATTGGTGTCTATAATTAAGCAAAGCCTGTCTGGTCTTTCAATTCTCAAGCTAAGAGTAAACTGAAATGTAGAATCTGTCAGGTACAAAAACATATTAAACATCTTTGCAACCAGTTTGGTCCATATAGACAGCTGGAATCAACTCTCTACTTGCAGAAGTATATTAGGGTGCCCAGACCATCTGAGCAGATTCTCTTTGGGCGAAGGGGTGATGCTACGTTTTTTTACATTCAGAGTGCCTAAGAAAAAAATAAGTGAAGATGGCTAGGGAGAGAACAGAGCTGTTCGTTTTTACTATAGGCCAGTTAGTGGATTCCAATGGGAAGTAAAACACAATATTTTGTGGTTTAATGTAAAAAAACTTCAATCACAGGGCAGCTGAGAGACAGTGTTGTGATGCCTTCTCTTGCAAGTATGATGTAGCCCACTGTAAACGGCAATGTAGAAAACCCCAGTCTAACTGTATACCATGTATACCTTTCTGTAATGTTAACACCTCCTGCTTGTTGAATTATCATTACCACCAATGTAATAAATATTGAAATCGAATCCATCTTTTCAAATTGAAATACTAGATATGGCAGAATGCAAGCACATGCTGTGCATTGCTGGCACTCAAAGACCTGGTGACTGTATCAGTATTGGAACCCAAATGAGTGTCATAGAGCTTTGCAGGAAATAAAAAGAAAACTAAAAGCAGAAAAAAAGATTAGGACATTTCAACAGTTCCCAAATGCTATTTTTACTTCTGTAAGACAATCATTCTGGTGGCTGCCAGGTGCTGGATAGTTGTCCAAAAATCCTGCATTTTAATAGATACTCTGGAGGTCAGATCCCAAGCTGGTCTAAACCAGCAGCTCTCTAATGACATAGGCCATTTTTGCTAACAAATACCTGGGATGATATATGAGTCCTCAAAAACACATGAGTTTATAATTTTAAGAATTAAATTATTAATTATGCTTGAAATAAGCTTGGGAAACATTGTACTAAGCTTCCTGTACTAAGCCACTGAGGCGAAGGGTTCGGGAGCAGAGGATCGCACCGAGGGACCCTTTCTGAAGCAGCAAAACCGTGGCAAAACCCGTGGAGGCAAAAAGGCGAAAAAGCACAGGGAGAGAGAGGGGACCCCAACAACCTCCCCCCCCCTCCCGAGAGCGGGAAAGAGCGGGCTCCTGACGAGCGGCAGCTCTGGCTCAGCAGGGGTGGAGTCAGGGGTGATGGCGGCCTGACCCTCCTGGCGTATAAAAGCAGCCCCCAGGGAGCGCGAGCGACCCGGAGTGCGGCGAACAGAACGGGCAAAGAGGGCATGGCATGTCAGAAGGGCGTGGTGCAGCAGTTCGTGCGGGCAGGGCGCGTTCTCCCCTCCTAGCTCGGAGGGTCACTCGACTAGCACCCATAGACACCCAAAAGAGGAGCAAGCAATGGTTTCCACTCGTCTGAAAGCCGTTGCCAGAAGGAATGTGGTGACCCAGACGGAGTCCCGGCCTAAACAGAAACATGCGGCTGTCCAGGTCGCTGGCTGTAGGGAGCGCCTCAGCCTGTCAGCTGTACCAGAGAATGGTGAGGACAGGGGCTGTCTCAGGTGTGAGCAGGTGGATGATCTGCTCTGCCTGGTGGCAGAGCTGAAAGAGGAGGTGGAGAGATTAAGGAGCATTAGAGAATGCGAGATGGAGATAGACTGGTGGAGCCGCACCCTACCATCCCTCAGGCCACGGCAGCAGATAGAGGCTCCACAGGAAGCAGAGGATCCCCTGCCCTCTTGCCACCGGGCAGAAGTTGGGGACCCAAGAGATGGTGGGGAACGGAAAAAGGTCTCTGCTCGGGGCAGGAGGAGAATCCCCTCCCGGGCTCCTTCACCTTCCCAGCTGCCCTTGCATAACAGATATGGGACTCTGGAAGTCGAGGGCCAGGCAACTGAGGATGGGGATGAAGGCCCATCCAGGGGGTTGGCTAGGGAGAGTAGGTCACCCCTACCTATCAAGACCGACTGTACAAAGAAAAAAAGAAGGGTAATTGTTGTGGGCGATTCCCTTCTGAAGGGAACGGAGGGCCCGATACGCCGCCTGGACCCATCCCATAGGGAAGTCTGCTGCCTCCCTGGGGCCCGGATCAGGGACATTGCCAAGAGACTCCCTGGTCTGCTACAGCCCTCTGACTACTATCCACTATTGATTGTACAGGCAGGCAGCGATGAGATGCCAGAGAGAAGCCCCAAATCGATCAAAAGGGACTTCAGGGCACTAGGGAAAATGGTTGAAGGATCAGGAGCGCAGGTAGTGCTCTCCTCAATCCCATTAGTGTCAGGAGGGAACACGGAAAGGAATAGGAAAACTAGAGCGGTTAACATGTGGCTCAAAGGTTGGTGCCATCGGAAGGGCTTGGGGTTCTTTGACCATGGGGAGGTTTTCACGGCACCAGGCCTGTTGACAACAGATGGTGCCCAGCTCTCTCAGAGGGGGAAAAGGATCCTCGCTCATGAACTGGCAGGGCTTATTGAGAGGGCTTTAAACTAGGCCTGAAGGGGGGAGGGGATATAAACAGGCTCACTAGAGAGGAGCCTGGGGGTGTCACCCCATTGCTGGGGGTGAAACCGATAGCCCAGCTCAAGTGCATCTACACTACTGCACACAGCATGGGAAACAAACAGGAGGAACTGGAAGCCATTGTGCAGCAGGATGGCTATGATGTAGTCGCCATCACAGAAACGTGGTGGGATGCCTCCCATGACTGGAGTGCTGTGATGGATGGCTACAAACTCTTCAGAAGGGACAGGCAAGGAAGGAGAGGTGGCAGGGTGGCTCTGTATGTTAGGGAGTGTTTAGATGTACAGAGCTTGCCGCTTGTGGTGAGGCCGAATGCTTATGTATAAGGATGAGGGAGGAGGCCAACAGAAAAGATATCCTGTTGGGAGTCTGTTACAGACCACCCGACCAGGATGAGGATGTTGACGAAGTATTCTACAAGCAGCTGGCAGAAGTCTCTCAGTCGCGAGCTCTTGTTCTCATGGGGGACTTCAACTTCCCAGACATCTGCTGGAAATACAACACAGCAGAAAGGAAACAGTCCAGAAGGTTCCTGCAGTGTGTGGAAGATAACTTCCTGACACAGATGGTAAGTGAGCCTACCAGGGGAGGTGCCCTGCTTGACCTCCTATTCACTAACAGAGAAGGACTGGTGGGAGAGGTGGTGGTCGGAAATCATCTAGGCCTTAGTGATCATGAAATGGTAGAGTTTTTGATCTTTGGTGAGGTAAGGAAGGGGGTCAGCAACACTGCCACCATGGACTTCTGGAGGGCAGACTTTGACCTGCTCAGAACGCTGGTTGGGAGAGTCCCTTGGGAGATAGTCCTGAAGGGCAAAGGGGTCCAAGAAGGCTGGGTATTTTTCAAGGAAGAAGTCTTAAAGGCACAGGACCAGGCTGTCCCCATGTGCCGTAAGACAAATCGGCGGGGAAGACAACCGGCCTGGCTGGACAGAGGTCTACTACTGCAACTAAGAAAAAAAAGGACAGCTTACCAGCTCTGGAAGAAGGGGCAGGCAACCCAAGAAGAGTACAGGGATCTTGTCAGGTCATGCAGAGAGGAAATTAGAAAGGCAAAAGCCCAGCTGGAATTTAACCTGGCCACTGTTGTAAGGGATAATAAGAAAAGTTTTTATAAACTCTTATAAAAGTATTCAGAACTGAATTATGATGGATCTTAAATATTTATTGGCTAAATTAATTTCTTTCTCTTGAGATAACAGTACCTGAGTTTTACCTTTTTTATTAATTTGTATATGATGATCTTTGTGAAAGACTTGAGTTTTTCCACTGTATTTGTACTCTCTCGTGGAAAGAAGAGGGAGAAAATCAGCTAGATTATAAACTATGAGTTAGATGATTCATCCCTGGCTTTCTTAGAAATGGCATCTGAAATTAATCCCTTTACAATTGTCTTTACTGAGATTTAGACCCAGAAAACATATTCCTATTAAGACTGATGTTTGCATAGAGAGATATCATTGCCATATCTTCATTCTTCCATCAATAATCAGCTGTGCCCTATACCACACTCGTACCCACTCTATAACCTATTTTGAGGCCTTTGAATAAATTAGTTTTCCACTCCATCATCATCTTTCAAAACAAATCAATTTAAAGTTTTCCTACCTGTGACATGGGCTTCCCAGTTAATGCATTCCTAAGTCCTCATTAGATTAATTCTATGCATATCCCAAAAGGGGATTTCAGCTTTTACCCTGCTTTTTCTTTTGCCTGAAATAGGTCTTTATTCACACCAAGAATTTCTGCACTATCCTAGTCAAATAGTTACCTTCTCATGAAATAAATTAATTCTGATCTCTCCTCCTGCCTTTGAATTAGTGAATTGACAGCTCTTCTCAATTTTCACCACGTCTGTGACACACAGATACACAGCTGAAGACAGTAAACTGAGTTCCTCAATGGCATATAACAAAGAATTGTCAAAATGGAAATTTACTCCTGTATCTACTTTCATATACTAGTTTTTCACCACAAGTACACTACAGTGCCTCATGCACAGGACTGAATTTCTTTTCTTGAGAGTTTTTATTCCAACATGTTACTCACACCACTTCATCTAAGTATTTGAAGGATGCTTTTTCCTATGCCCACTGGTTTTAACTTTGGACTTTATTGAACGTTTTGTCAAAAAAACTGGGGGAAAAGAGGTGCTCACTAATAAGTAATCAGGTCAAATGCAAATTTGGTCATTATTTGATACAAGTATGTATTCCGGGTTACAAAGGAAAGCAAAATTCATTTTCTCTTTTCTTGGTGGCTAACTATGTTCCTCCCTGTCCTGGGTTCAGCTTGGAGAGAGTTAATTTTCTTCCTAGTAGCTGGCACAGTGCTGTGGTTTGGATTTAGTACTAGAATAATGTTGATAACGCACTGATGGTTTAGTTGTTACTAAGCAGTGCTTATACCAGTAAAGAAATTTTTCAGCTTCCCTGCTCTGCCAAGTGCACCAGAAGCTGGGAGGGGGCACAGCCAGGACAGCTGACCCCAACTGGCCAAAGGGCTATTCCATACCATATGACGTCATGCTCAGTATATAAACTGGGGGGAGTTAGCCAGGGGGAGAGCAATCGCTGCTCAGAACGGGCTCGGCATCAGTCAGTGGGTGGTGAGCAATTGCATTCTGCATCACTTGTTTGGTATATTCTGTATATTTTATTACCATTGTTATTATTATTGCTATTCTTTTCCTCTGCTATTTTATTAAACTGTCTTTATCTCAACCCACGTTTTATTTTTTTTCTGATTCTCTCTCCCATCCTACTGAGGGAGGTGGGGAGTGAGCGAGTGGCTGTGATGCTTAGTTGTCTGCCAGGTTAAACCACGACATTCCCTCATAACCATGCCTGTTAGCTCAAGGATTGTTTAAGAGCTGCTGCGGAGTTTACTATTTGCTTACTTTGCTTATGGGTGACAGCTAAAAATGTACAAGACATTCAGAATATGGCACTCAGGAACTGTGCAAGTTCATTCAAATGGAAACTTTAAACTAGGAATTTTTTCTTGTTATTTTAGCTAGAGATAGCTTTTCTAAAGCGAAAGTTTTCAAGAGGTCACCATGGTTACAGTGACACTATCACTAACACAGCTGGTGTATTGGGAGTTGTGTTGGGAATATAGCTAAAAGAGAGACAGAGACTGTGTCATGCTGAAATCTGAAAAGAGAGGAGTTCGGTTTTCTGGCACATTCATGAATCCCTGCTTTCACTTCATATATTACATTGCAATTGTTCTGTGTACTGGTGTGAAAGAAAAAAAGAAGCTAAAATACACAGTTCAGTTACAATTCTAAAGCAGTGAATGAGCACTAATGGCATGTCTATGATACACAACTCAGCACCATGTCAAAACTTGATTCTGAATATGCTGGCATAGCAACAAAACAAAACATGCTACCAATGCTGGTGGCAGAGTATCTGTACCAGCATGGCACATCACATGCTTCTTAATACATACTAATAGGCTCTGTCTGACAGAAGGATCTGTGCTGGCACATCTTTCTTGCTTCCAGAACTAGTTTATCTTCCCTGGAGCTATCTGTGCTCTGTGAAAGACACATCATAACATAACATCATCTTCCCACCACTCTTAGAAGGCAGCTGGAGCAGCCATAACTGAGGCAGACCATATTTCTGAATCTTTTACTTTTTCATCTTTTATATTTTTTATAAGCCCCTGAATTATAATTAAAATAGCATACACCAAACTCTACTTCAGAAGATAATATTTCTATATTCTTGCCACAAATTCATTCAGGTGATTGGGTTTCTTCCTTACAAAGCCATTCTCAATGAAAAAAACCCAATTTATATTGTATTTTGTGATAATCCTCTTTTCATAGTCATGCCCTAACAATGCCTACTAAAGTGCAGGCAAGAAAAGCATGTCAACTTCAATATTCTTGGATAGTTTAGGTGCAAGCTATATGTTGGGCAGCTTAGCCTTTTCAAGCCTGAGGTATGTGTGCTTATATGCTTAATGATGATTTGATCTTAGAAACCTTGATGTTGAAAACTGAAGCCATGTTTAATAACATGAAATGCTGTGCACAATACTAGCTTTGGAGCATTACCTCCATAGTGGCTTCACTGCTCATTTCCATCCCTTTGTTTTGCTCTTTCTTCATTTTATGTCACACACTGCCAACAGCATCCAAAAAATGATCTGAAGAAAATTAAACATCTACAAAAAAGGCAATTTTTGTTCCTTTTTTTGTTTTTTCAGCTGTCATTTTTCTCTAATCAGATTCATTGCCCAGCTATACAAATAGATGTGCTGTGGTGATGTTCAGTGTTTAGATGGCATGAACACTTGCAAAGAACAGGAATGTTTTAAATCAGTCTTTCTCCTAAACAGTTTGTATGCTGAAGTCACAGCCTAGGGGAAATTTGAAGACAGAAATCTCTGAATTTACATGGCTGAATCCATTTTGGGGCCTCTGTTTTCTTTATCCAATATGAGCATAATACTTCACATACAATCGCAGAAATATTCTGTGATGTCTCCAGCTTCAGTGATCATGTAGTCATCAGTATCACATCATAGCTACCTGTGATAGGCTGAGGAAAAAAATCCCACAAACCCACCTGAAAATAGTAAAACAAATAGTATTGATCATTCAGTCATTACTGATTCTCATTCTTCCCAGAGGACCATTGAAGTTGATAAGAATCTTAGACCATTTCTATTATGGGATGTTCCAAAGGCGGGGCGGGGGGGGGCGTTGGTGGGGGGGTTATGCAGAAAAACAAGGGGATGAATTCACATGAACTTGTCTCTGAAAAAAAGTAAAAATCAGAAGAAGAAATTTTTAACATGAATTATGAAAGCTGACACGAGATAAACTTATTGAAAGGAAGAAAGTCAAACATCTCTTACTTGAAACTCAAACTTTCTAAAGAGATTAGGATAGAGAAAAACCATCCCATAAAACTAAACACCAATTTTTTATTTCTTTTTACTTCAGTGAATTTGAAGCTCTCTCCTACCTCCATCGTACAGATATAGGGAAAAGGTCAAAAGAATTTAGATGCTGTGGCACTGCGGCACTTTCAATTTCCTTAGCATTCAGGTCAGTTTTTCCTCAGTGTCAATCAAAGACGAAGAGACTTGGAAGCTGATAGAAGTGGAAAAATACTTTCCAGCCTTAGGCATTTGTTTACTAATCATATGGTGTTACTCAGTGAAGTGATTCACTTTTAATGGGTTGCTTAGCTGTGTAGACCAAAGGAAAAGGAAAAAAAAAAAAAAAAGAACAGTTTGGATTATTCTTATCTCAGTGGCTCCATGTGAAATACTCGTTGACAGATCTTCAGCTGCTATAAAGTGTAATAATTACACTGAAATCAAAGGAATAATGTCCAATTACAGAGTGTCTAAGCCTATAATTATTTATCATTAATTTGGGTGAATCCATAAATAGGTACTATTAAGGGTATCAGTACATGTGATCTACAGTGACTTACAGTTAAACCATTTAGATGAAGAAGGAAATCTTAATTTCTGGGGATTGTGAGTGAATAGAATAAATGTGAGTGCCTTTCCAGACCAGCACTCTGATTTTTTGCTTTACATAATATTTAGATTGCTTCGATTAGCTTGTGATCTGGAGACTTAATGACCCATGACAAGCTTTAACTTCCACTTTATCCTATATGGACCCTGTAACAACATCCCAGGGCTTCCCACCTAGTGCAACCACCCAACAGCATGGTTTATGTGCAGCCCACCTGATGGGGAGTTGAGCAGACCAGGCCTGGCACCAAGAAACCACTTTTGTGTGGACAGACAGCTCATTCTGCACATGGACTAGTCCTGGGCTGGACACAATTGAAATGTCTGGGAGGTGTGTGTGTATAAGGTGAGGCTCACAGGTCTTCTCAGCGTTCAAGCCTCTTCCCAATTATTTTAACTGAAGCATTTTAACAATCAGACTTTCCATCTTTTTCCTCTGCAGGGTATATACCTATATTTGTCCTTTCTTGTCATAGTTATGGCTCATTATTGTACAATTAAAGTAGCATCTCCCTACCTTTTAAGCTACTCCCTATTATGTCTACCTCTGAATTTTATCTGTCTTTGTCTATACAAAGAAGTACTACAGACATTAGGCTGCCTAAATGAGTGTAGCATATTTTATGAATGCTTTGACATCAGGTTAAGTGCAATACCTATTTCATGAGCCAACTAAACAGAAGCTCTGGGCGAGCTAAAAGTTCAGACTAATCACATCCACATGTAATACTGTGTACACTTATATTAATCAATGTAATACCACCTGCACTAGAGAGACTGCAACATAATGCGTAGCCATGATCTTGTTAAAAAAAAAAAATCCTTCAATTCTCATTAACTGCCTCTCAGAGAGCAGAAAGGTATATACATTGTTATGTCTAATTACTTTGTGTACATCATATATATAGTAAGCATCACAGTGTGTTTTCAGGTTAGCAGAACTTTTAAAACACTTTTTTAAAATGTAAAGCTGCTAGATTTGATTTAAGCACAGATGGTAATACGGGGAATCTAATCAATCAATTTTGAAAAGTTGTGAAAATCACACCTTTTTTCTTTTTCAGGAGTAGGCTATATTTCTGCAGCTTCTGCTGAATAAGGGGTTCTGGCTTTGGAAACACTTCTGTCCTAAAATATTTGCTCTCATTGCCTCAACTCAAGCATATTTTTAGTTGTCAGAAAATATTTTTGCCTTGTTTGTCCCCTCCATGAAAAATTTAATCTTATTTTAAAACAAAAATTCAAAAGGAATTTTCAAATATTTTTTGAAGAAGAGTTGGAATTTTCAGTGGAAATAAATATTTTCCATTAAGTCAAAAAATCAACCACATGGTGCTAAATAATTTCAGTTAAAGGTTTGCCATGACTTGACCTTGATAAGAAATACAAACTGATAAATGAAGGGCAATATCTCATTCAACAGACAACAGAAATATTCATTTTAGTTTTGAGGAGTTACCCTTATCTTCCTTGTTTTCAGTCACAGAATACCTCCTGTCAACACCTTTAGTTCTCTTATTTCTGTTGGTTTTGTGATTAAATAAATGTCATCTGGAGAACATAGAGCTCTACTTCCCTTGCTTTTTCTAAGGTGTAAGAGCTTCCTTATTTCATTCAGTTTTCTTAACTGGACTGATGAAGTTCATATTTTCATAAGTGACATCTCACAGTTGTAGCTTGTGTTTGTTTTTTTTTCTTAAGCTCTGGTATCAGTGAGTTTAATGTATGTTTTTTAATAGACATTTATTTTCCTTCTTGGCCATTAGATAGTTGTGCTGTCAACATTGGCTTCATCATGAGTACAACTGATTACAGTTCATGGATAAACAATGAAAGGTCATTATTCAGTAAATGTTCACTATTAATGGGATGTACTGAATAGAACTTCTAATGATTATAAGGTAGCTTAGTAACATCTCAGTATAGTGGTGCTTCTTTTATAGCTAGAGGAAAAAGAACATTTGAAAAAATATGAGAACTTAAGCTTCTGTGGAACAGAAGGTCATCCTGTTTATGTAGAAAAATGGATAATTGAATAAATGAATTTTCTTGAATTAAAAGTTTGGATTTATAATAATACAGTATTATCAGAAATTAGCAATTATCTCTTCCTTGTCTTCCTATGAAACAAAAAAAACAAACTTAACCCCACAATGTGAAGTTTCTTTTTTTTTGTTAAGTCATTATATTTCACATATGTTTTGTTGATAGCTGCATGTAATTATCCAACAGTGTCTGAAAGCTACTGTACAGCTGCTCTGTTTTTTAGGATAATAGTCTGCATATGGTTGGTACTAGTTCCTTTCCATTTTTTTTTACCTCTGAATGCAGGGCATGGTCTGAAATCCATTAAAATAATTTAGGAAAGTTAATTATATAGATATAGATATGTTTTTTATTACCAAAAATTTAATGGAACATGTACTCCAATTCACAGAATGTAAAGTTTTAATGTAATGAGACAAATTATACTAAAAATAGAAACTGAAAAAGGGGGTGTGTCAAAATAGAAGCTTCCATAAAAAGCTCCAAATATTAAAATTGGTCCTGTTACAAATAGTTCCTTTCTCTCTGTATAGCTCTGTAAGAGCAAAGAGCTGATATTTGCATTCTGGGAGCAAACCAAAAGAAAGCTGAAGGGAAAAATTTCTGATTATATTTTAAATTTGAAGGTGCAACATGTTACGTATGACAGAATTCCAGAAGCTAACTCGAGTATACACTATCTTTCCAAATCGAAACATGTTTATTAATTCCATACTGTTTAAATGCCAGATAGATGCTTGTATTTGTTTAGATTCTCTGAATAAAGACTGCAATTTCTATTAGTGTCAACAAAAACCACACAATGACTATAAATCATGTAATGTAATTAAAACATTTGGATAGTATGATGCTGGTTTTTTTAATGACTACTAATAGTGACTTATTTAGTAAACTGAAATTGAGTTATAGTCATTAATAAAATCCAATATTTAGCACAATATTTTTTATTCAATCTTTAGCACTATTTTCTACACAACTAGATTCATTTTTGAATTAGATTTCACAGAAATGTTATGTACCTTTCTCATAACACTAGAAAGATTTTTGCATTGATAGCTGACATTCTGCTGTCTGGAGACTTAGTTCAAGAATATGACAATTTCATACCTTTGAAGCTCATACACCAATAAAGAAAAAAATGTGACAAGCAAGGTGGAAAATACTGATTATTGTAGAAATTCAATTTGAAAACTGGATTCCATAATATTGAGATTTAATATCTTTAGAAGAATGGGGTTTGGTTCAGAGAGGAAGCTTTGTATGATTTATTGAGCATTATTGATATTATTGTCTTGTGAAAACCAAATGGTCATTTAACTGCAACACTTTCCCTCTAGGAGTACTTAAAAAATGTTTTGTTACCTCAGATAAACAATTTTATACTATGTTCTATGAAAAAACGAGAAAACCATATCTTGCCCTATATTGCCAATCTAATATAAGCATCTATATTAGAAGAACTGTAGAAAACATACACTTCAACAGAAGACTCATGATTGAATTTATATGAGCAATTGAAACATTATAGAAAAAACAAGGACACTGAAAGGTTTTATTGTAAGGGATACAAAGGATTTTTGAGATTCAGAGATATTGTCCTAGCTAAAATGATCTAAAAATATTGGTCCTTATAAAAAAGTATATTAATTGCACGTTTGTAATGCTTGTACTTGCAGTGGAGAAGCACATTTTATGAGACTGTACTTCTATACAAAATGTTTGGAAAGAAGGATACTTTTATCTAATGAAGAGTGAAATTTGCACCTGCTTAACAGTTTCTTTACATTGAATTTGACTTTCCGTATTGTTGCTATATTAACTGTAAGAAATGTTTAATTCAATAGTGTGTTTCCATGCTCCTAACTTCAAAATCTGATTTAGGTGTGTTGGAACATATAAAGCAATTTCTTCTGCATTTTTTCACTGTAAAGTTACAAACAGTTAATTCAGTTACTCATGTTATTCATAGAGGGCACTGCACTGAAGCTGCCATTTCCTGATTTTGAGAAGCATTCACACTGTAGTAGGAAATAAAGCTTACTACTTCTATTTTCTGTGTCCTTGTAATTCAGGCACTGTAACACAGGCAGCCAGAACACAGGAAGCTACATGTGATGGATTAGCATGTCTTCATGGTCTGGAAACATAAGTATGTGATACTGTATGACAACAAACCCCTAAAATGAGGTGACCTGAGAGTTCCTTATGAAATCACATGTTCAAATTAGAATTAATTAACAAAACTTATTTAGAAGTTCAAATTATTTTATTTCAGTAAACTTTCAAAACTGCACTTTCTATAGCAATGTATTACTGGATCTTAATGCATAAAGATCATTCTTCCTTGGAGGGAAAGTGTCTGTCTTTGGATACACTCCTTGCAGAAGCATGATTTGATGTACATCTTCCTTACTGCAGCTTCAGTTGACAATTAAGCATAATTAAAAAAAAAATTCTCAATGAATATTGGGATTGAAAATGAAGCAATTGAATATTAGTAAATACAAGAATTCCCTTCCCCCCCTTCTCCCCCACGCATATCCACTATGACACATACTTCAATTGCGCTCTCACATCCTTCGTTTTCCACAGGACTCCCAAGCTACAGCAGGTCATATTCATTAGAGCTCCCTTCATTCCAGTCCATGGGATGGGAAACAAGGAAAATCCCTGCAGACATGAGCAAGCTGGTGTCCAGCTAGCACAGACTGGGATACATACTGAGTTCTCGCTAAGAGTCTCCAATATTATTAGTCTGGTTAGAGCCTGAAGTTATTTATACTGCAAGTGTAGAAATACGGACCGATTCTTTCGTGCAGATAGCAGAGAAAACAAACTTGTAAAAAGTCCTGCTGAGCACCTGCCATTGTTTGTGTTCAGTGGCTTTGTGAAGATGGCAAATGTGCAGTTGTATATTAAACTCTGATAAATATCTAATGATATAATGAAACTTGAAACTCTGTGAACAGCTATCAGTGTAAATATAGACATGTATGAATGTACATTTAGATAACTTTTAGCAGAAATGAAAAAGGCAAGCTTCTAGAAGCGCTCAACAAAACTACTTCTTACAAAGTTCAAATATCATTGACAGTCTCACAGTTTCTAGTCATGTGTGTAAGATCTATTTAATGATTGATATGAACAAAGCAATGCATTTTTTCATTTGAAAAGCATGAATATACTGTCTGAAAATTAAAAAAAAAAATCAATCTTAGATGTCTGAAATGGAAAACATCATATTTGTTTCGTATAGTTGTAATCATCTGAAAACAAAAGTTTATAATGGAAAGTGTCAAATAATCTTAACTGCCTTTAAAGCATTATTATTTAACTGCCTACAAAACTCTATTGACAACACATAGCTCTTTTTAGAAGCAACATTGGTTTAGAACACTGGAAGAGAAACAATGAACGCTTAAATAAAGTGCATAAACTTGTGTTATTAATCTCCTTTATTGTATGTTGTGTATGTCTATGTACATGTGGATCCTTGTAACATTATACAAAGCTGTTCTACAATCCCAAGATGACAAATATGCAGGAGATACAAAGCTGACATTTTACCACCTCCACAGTCTCAGTTTATCAGCCTCATACCATCTAGCTTCAGGTATGACCTGTAAAAAACAACTCTCCATCAAAAGTTTGTAGAGTAGGAAAAGAAGGTAGCTGAGCAGAGAGAAGTAAGAATGAAAAATGTACTATCTATGGATAAAAGGTAGAAAATGTAAGACAATTTTTGAAGGATTGTATTACATGCCTTGTGGTGTATCACCAAGGAAGAGTGGCTTACAGGGACATCTACTACCAAGGAAGAGAAGGGAAACTGAAAATTAGTTGTATGGAAATTTCCTAATCATACTGGGTTTTAACGAGGTCAATTACACATTTTATTGATGAGGCATCATATTAGTTAATAGTAATTACTTCAAATGAATACTGATAATTCCATTTTTCCATAGCTAAACATATTTTTATAACCATGAATATGCACAGCTGTTACTTTTTGTTGAAAATTTTAATACTAATGGGCCGTGTATATTAACAACTGGTTTCCTTTTAAGTGCTGAAATACAACACTTAATGCATGTGGCGGTGTGCTCCCCCCTTGTCTCTGACTCCCCCTCCTTTGACCCCTTTCAAGTGATAACCACCTGTGGCAGTGGTGATAGATGCATCTGGTCTGTGTCTGGTCCTGAAGGATGCACCCACTGGATGTGGGGGGAGACAGATAACAATGCAATAGCCAAGGGCTATTGTGGAATGTGCCCATCTAAGCACAGTGGTCAGTATGCAAATATGACTATGAGCCAATTATCTTACCCCCATAAATAGTGAGCAGCCCAAGAACCCTTTGAGCTCTCCTGCATGGCAGCGGGCTGCATGCCAGGATCTCCCCTTGAGCAGGGACGCTTCTCAAGGTTAATCCTCGAGGCTGAGAGATTCCTTACCACGACAGATTCTCGGTAAGTGACTAACAGCATGCTAACTTTGAAATCTTAGCTAAGTGACATAAAGGATTAATTGTGCATATATATTCCTTTAGACATAAACCGTTGACCAAGTCTGGGACTAGGATTGGATCCAGCCGCACCTAGACTCCTCTCTGAGGGAGTTTAGAAAGCAAGGGGATCTTTTCTGAACCTCATGACTCAACAGGAGGGTCTCCCTGACAGTTTTGTCTGACCCTGTCCTCTGTGCAGTAAATAACAAAGTGTACCTTGCCATCGAATCTCATAAACTATTGTTGCAGTTACCACTGAGCTTTGTTAACTCACTGTTTTACATCAATAAACTGTATTATTATTGCCTCCTTCTCACTCCATCTGCGACAATGCACTGTGCACAAATACTTCAAAAGTAATTTGTTGAAAGCCAAATGACATCTATTCCAGAGCTTTATATGACTTTTTGCAGTGTTGTATCATATGTATCTATATAGACACGTATACATATGTTGAAAACTTAGACAACAGCATTTTTATTATGAATATGAATTCTCTTATAATACTCAATGTAATTAATTAGACTAGATATAAGGAAGAAATTCTTTACAATGAGGGTGGTGACACACTAGAACAGGTTGCCCAGAGAGGTGGTGGAGGCCCCATCCCTGGAAGCATTCAAGGCCAGGTTGGACGGGGCTCTGAGCAACCTGATCTAGTTAGCGGTGTCCCTGCTCACTGCAGGGGGGTTGGACTAGAAGACCTCTAGGGGTCCCTTCCAACCCAAAACATTCTATGATTCTATGATTAAAATGAAACTTTGCAATTTGTGTGGTAGCCTCAGGAAACTAATTATAGCACATTTTTTTCTGCACTGAAAAGCTAACCTTTAGAAAAAATATATGACTTCTATAAAGAACAGGAACTAGTATGTTTTCCTTTCTTATTCAGAATTCCCATTAAAGTCAATACCAATAAAAAAAATGTGAATAGACAAAAAAGGTGATTAAAATAGAATGCAGGTGAATGTATTACTGTGTTGTTACTACTCAGCATGAAGTAGCTTGTACTTCTTCAAGTTCTTTTGTAACATCTTAGACTTGTCAAATTACTACAAAATAATCTTGCATTTAATTTACAAAAGCTCAAGCAGATATACTAACAAAGACTGTGATCAATTTTAGCAATGCTATGTTATGCTCATGAATCCTGAATAGCGTAAATTTACCAAACACAACAACAAATTATTTTGGGTTTTTTTCTGATTCTACCGGTAGCATAATTCTGCGATGTTCCTGCTGTGCTGTTGTTTCACTAGTGTGGAGTTCTCCTTTGAAAGACATACCAATGTAATGAAAACTGAAATACCTCATTACTGTTCCTTTGCTTTGGTACACTGTTGAAGACATACAGTGCAATGCTGCAGGGTGTCTTGTGTCTTACCTGAATGGTGCCTACACCACATGGTCTACACAGTCCATGGTGAAGACAGGCTGTGAAGGGGTGACAGCTACCCCAAAACACTGCCCAGACACATGAGTCCACAACTAAATAGATCTACTTAACTCTGAGTAGATTCATTTGGTATTAGCTAGAAAAAGAAGAAGTAACAGGCAAACACAATGTAATTGCTATTAGCTTCACACTTCTGCGGCACATTTGAGGTGGGAGAGCACACAATGACAGGGTAACAACTGCTAATTGGCCTTAGATATAGAAAAAGTCATGAGACCCCATAGCTTCTAGCCTGTACACGTCAGACAGTGGTGCTACGCAGCCTGTATCAGCTTGGCAAACTTCAGCATGCTGGATTGGGCAGGAGATGAGCAGCTCAAAGTGCCTGTTGACCTTAAAACTTCAAGGACATCTGGCCTATGAGCCAGGGTAGCTTGCCTGGTACTTTTTTCTTGAGAGGCCAAATGGATGTAGATCCTGAGTGCTATTTTCACTGCTTGTCTTTCTGAGAAGCACAGAATAGTTGTTTGGTATCTTATTGCCTAATATATTGAATATTTGCTTTTATTCTGATGATTCTACTTCTATTTTATGTTGCATTATAGCAGAAATTTTCACCATTTTGAAATAACTAAATCTGTGCAGGTCTAAGCAGCTTACATGTGAAAATTGTCCCACCAATATTGGTATTAAATGATGAGTCATTATCACTCATTAGTTTAATCACTCTAATAGTTTAATATTTTCTTTAAATGTGTCGTGGTTTAACCCAGCTGGCAACTCAGCACCACGCAGCCGCTCGCTCACTCCCCCCCCTCCCTCAGTGGGATGGGGGAGAGAATCGGAGAAAAGAAAAAAAAAAGTAAGACCCGTGGGTTGAGATAGAGACAGTTTAATAAGAGAGAAGAATAACAATAATAATAATAATAATAGTGGTAAGAAAATATACAGAATATATAAAACAAGTGATGCACAATGCAATTGCTCACCACCCGCTGACCGATGCCCAGCCCGTCCCGAGCAGCGATCACTCCCCCCAGGCCGCGATCACACAGCCCGAGCTGCGACCACTCTGCCCGCGACCGACCGACCGACTCGACCGACCCCACTGACTAACCCCCCCGAGCATGACGTTCTATGGTATGGAATAGCTCTTTGGACAGTTTGGGTCCTAGCTGTGCTGTACTCCCAGCTTGTTATGCACCTGGCCGAGCAGGAGAAGCTCAAAAAGTCCTTGAACAGTCTGAGCACTACTTGGCAACAACTAAAAACATCAGCGTGTTATCAACATTCTTCTAGCACTGAATCCAAAGCACAGCACTATGCTAGCTTCTGTGAAGAAAATTAACTCTATCCCAGCCGAAACCAGGACATTCCACCCCTTATTCTATACCATTTACGTCATGCTTAGGTCCTACCCTTACAATACATTCTAATTAATCACCACCATTTTGATATATATATATACACAGATATCATTCCCTTAGTCTGTGGACCATCCCTCTGAAATGTCCATTGGGTTCATTTAGTCCATGGTTTTGGGCTCCATCTGTCGTAACAGTCTTTCAGGGCAGGAGAGATGGGGTCTGGTGTTGGGTTGTTGCTTGCTGAAGTCAGTTCTGGTTCCATTCGCTGCACTTCCTCAGTTTCTTCAAAATTCATTCTTCATTAATCTGGGCGATCCTTACTGTTATACCATTGATATGACATATAGCAATAGTAAAAATGATGACATACTATATTACACAGCAATTAACATTATACAATTCAGTTCATTGGCTATTTTCACCCAAAATCAAATCCCTTTGAGGTACACATCGGACTTCCCCATCCTTCCGCATCACCCACCAAGTAGAGCCAGGTCCTTGAGCAAAAGCAATCCCACGGATGGGTTTGCCTTTACCTGAGGCAGGAGAAACCCAGACTGTCTTCCCCAGCATATTTTTTACATGCACTACAGGGACTTTATCCCCTTCTACAGTACGTAAGAGGTTTGATTGAGCAGGGCCAGCTCGGTTGGAAGATCCTCTAGTGTTGACTAACCAGGTAGCTTTTGCTAAATGTGTATCCCAATGTTTGAATGTTCCACCACCCATTGCTTTCAGTGTAGTTTTTAACAGTCCATTGTATCGTTCAATTTTCCCAGAGGCTGGTGCATGATAGGGGATGTGATAGACCCACTCAATGCCATGCTCTTTGGCCCATTTGTCTATGAGGCTGTTTCGGAAGTGAGTTCCATTGTCTGACTCAATTCTTTCTGGGGTGCCATGTCGCCACAGGACTTGTTTTTCAAGGCCTAGGATAGTGTTCCGGGCGGTGGCATGGGGCACGGGATATGTTTCCAGCCATCCGGTGGTCGCTTCCACCATGGTGAGCACATAGCGCTTGCCATGGCGGGTTTGTGGAAGTGTGATATAATCAATCTGCCAAGCCTCTCCATATTTGTATTTCAGCCACCGTCCTCCATACCAGAGAGGCTTTAACCGCTTGGCTTGTTTGATCGCAGCACATGTTTCACATTCATGGATAACCTGTGCAATAGCGTCCATAGTTAAGTCCACCCCTCGATCACGAGCCCATCTATATGTTGCATCTCTTCCTTGATGGCCTGAGGTGTCATGGGCCCACCGAGCTAGAAACAATTCACCCTTATGTTGCCAGTCCAGATCTACCTGAGCCACTTCAATCTTAGCAGCCTGATCTGCCTGCTGGTTGTTTTGATGTTCTTCAGAGGCCCGACTCTTGGGTACATGAGCATCTACATGACGTACCTTTACAACCAGGTTCTCCACCCGGGAAGCAATATCTTGCCACAATGCAGCTGCCCAGATGGGTTTGCCCCTGCGCTGCCAGTTGCTCTGCTTCCATTGCTGCAACCATCCCCACAAAGCATTTGCCACCATCCATGAGTCAGTATAGAGATAGAGCACTGGCCATTTTTCTCTTTCAGCAATATCTAAAGCCAGCTGGATGGCTTTCACCTCTGCAAATTGACTTGATTCACCTTCTCCTTCAGCAGTCTCTGCAACTTGTCTTGTAGGACTCCATACAGCAGCCTTCCACCTTCGATGCTTTCCCACAAGACGACAGGATCCATCAGTGAACAGAGCATATTGCTTCTCGTTTTCTGGCAATTTATTGTACAGTGGGGCCTCTTCAGCACGCATCACCTCCTCCTCTGGTGATACTCCAAAATCTTTGCCTTCTGGCCAGTCCGTGATCACTTCCAAGATTCCTGGGCGACTGAGGTTTCCTATTCGAGCCCGTTGTGTAATCAATGCGACCCATTTACTCCACGTAGCATCAGTTGCATGATGTGTAGAGGGGACCTTCCCTTTGAACATCCAGCCCAGCACCGGCAGTCGGGGTGCCAGGAGGAGCTGTGCTTCAGTACCAATCACTTCTGAAGCAGCTCGAACCCCTTCATATGCTGCCAATATCTCTTTTTCAGTTGGAGTATAGTTGGCTTCAGATCCTCTGTATCCCCGACTCCAAAAGCCTAGGGGTCGGCCTCGAGTCTCCCCTGGTGCTTTCTGCCAGAGGCTCCAGGTAGGGCCATTCTCCCCAGCTGCGGTGTAGAGCACATTCTTTACATCTTGCCCGGACCGGACCGGCCCAAGGGCTACTGCATGCACTATCTCCCGTTTAATTTGTTCAAAGGCTTGTCGTTGTTCAGGGCCCCATTTGAAATCGTTCTTCTTCCGGGTCACTTGGTAGAGAGGGCTTACAATCTGGCTGTAATTTGGAATATGCATTCTCCAAAAACCCACAACGCCCAAGAAAGCTTGTGTTTCCTTTTTGCTAGTTGGTGGAGACATGGCTGTTATTTTATTGATCACATCCATTGGAATCTGACGACGTCCATCTTGCCATTTGATTCCTAAAAACTGGATCTCCTGTGCAGGTCCCTTGACCTTGCTTTGTTTTATGGCAAAACCGGCCTTCAGAAGGATTTGGACTATTTTCTTCCCTTTCTCAAAAACTTCTTCTGCTGTATTGCCCCACACAATGATGTCATCAATGTATTGCAGGTGTTCTGGAGCATTACCCTGTTCCAGTGCTGTCTGGATCAGTCCATGGCAAATGGTAGGGCTGTGTTTCCACCCCTGGGGCAGTCGATTCCAGGTATACTGGATGCCCCTCCAAGTGAAAGCAAACTGTGGCCTGCACTCTGCTGCCAAAGGGATTGAAAAGAAAGCATTTGCAATATCAATTGTGGCATACCACTTGGCTGCCTTTGACTCCAGTTCGTATTGAAGTTCTAACATGTCTGGCACGGCAGCACTCAGTGGTGGCGTAACTTCATTCAGGCCACGATAGTCTACTGTCAGTCTCCACTCTCCATCAGACTTTCTCACTGGCCATATGGGACTGTTAAAGGGTGAGCGAGTCTTGCTGATCACTCCTTGGCTCTCCAGTCGACGAATCAGCTTATGGATGGGAATCAGGGAGTCTCGGTTGGTGCGATATTGCCGCCTGTGCACTGTTGTGGTGGCAATCGGCACTTGTTGGTCTTCAACACTCAGCAACCCCACAACCGAAGGGTCCTTTGAGAGACCAGGCAAGGTAGATAGCTGCTTAATTTCTTCTGCCTCCAATGCAGCTATACCAAAAGCCCACCGGTACCCTTTTGGGTCCTTGAAATACCCTCTCCTGAGGTAGTCTATGCCCAGGATGCACGGAGCATCTGGCCCAGTCACAATGCGGTGCTTTTGCCACTCATTCCCGGTTAGGCTCACTTCGGCCTCCAATACAGTCAGCTCTTGAGATCCCCCTGTCACTCCAGAAATACAAATGGATTCTGCCCCTATATGGCTTGATGGCATTAGAGTACACTGTGCACCGGTGTCTACTAGAGCTCTATACTTCTGTGGGTCTGACGTGCCAGGCCATCGAATCCACACAGTCCAGTAGACCCGGTTGTCCCTTTCCTCCACCTGGCTGGAGGCAGGGCCCCTCTAATTCTGATCACTGTTGCTCATGGTTTGTGTATATGAGTCAGAAGTTCCTTCATCACAATCAGAATTAAGATCAGCTCTTCTATTCTGTCTGAAAAAATGACAATCTACCCCGTCTTTGGAAATTGGAGCAACAAGTTTCTTGGAAGAGCCCCCTTTCGTGCTTGTTTTTCTTTGCAACTCGCGTACTCGTGCCTCTAGGGTCGAGGTAGGTTTTCCGTCCCACTTCCTCATGTCCTCTCCATGGTCACGCAGGTAAAACCATAGAGTGCCCCGTGGTGTGTACCCTCGATATTCTTTTCCTTGAGCAGAAGGGCGCTTACTTCTAATGGCTGAGATACTGGTCTGTACAGGAGGGGTGTAGGGTATACGCTTTTCGAGTCGTTCAACCTTTTGGGACAGTTTCTCTACAGCAGAGACAAGGGAAGAAGAGATACTTTCTTCGTATTCCCGGAGCTGGCTAGCCATTTCATCCACTGTTGGTCCCCGTCCAGCTTCCCAGTTCATTATTGCCCATGTGTTGGCATATGATGTTGGTGCGCTCCGTAACAACTTCCGCCACATGGGTCGTGTGCACTGGACACATGGATCTTTGGAAGGTTCCGGGGCCAAGGGGCCTTTTTCCTTCATGGCTGACAGTAGTCGCCTCCAGAGGCTGAGGACTTGTGTCCCTTTTCCAATCGCTTTGTCAATGCCACCTTCCCTAGAAAGGGATCCCAGCTGTTTGGCTTCCTTACCCTCCAGTTCCAGGCTACTGGCCCCATTATCCCAGCATCGGAGCAACCAGGTGACAAGATGCTCTCCTGCACGACGGCTGAAATCTTTTCTCATATCTCGCAGCTCACCCAAGGATAGAGACCGTGTAGTTTCTGTCTCATTTATGAGCTCTTCCTCTTCCTCCTCCTTTTGTGATGGCCCTGATTCATCCTCCCTTTCTAAACGAGTTGACTTTCGCTTCCAAGATTTCTTCTTGTGTATAGGGGCAACTGATACCGGCACAGGTTCGCTCCCTGCTTTGAATGCCTGTTTGGGGTTTACAGCCTGTGGCACGGCTGGAGAGCTACAGTGGGTGTCACGGGGTTGGAGTAGCTGCAGTGCCTAGTCCAGTGGAGTAGTTACAGCGGGTGTTGCAGGGGCTGGAGTACCAGCAGTGCCTGTGCCCACAGCTGGAGTAGCTACAGTGGGTGTCACAGGGGTTGAAGTAGCTGCAGTGCCTGTGTCTGCAGTTGGAGGAGTTACAGTGGGTGTCACTGAGGCTGGAGTAGCAGCAGTGCCTGCTGCAGGAATCAATCTTTGGATGGTATATAATTTACGTAGGAGTCTAACCCTGAGTAAAAGCTGAACTATATTCAGGAGACCTAGCAATAGGGCCATGCTAGTTGGAACATCCCAAGGATATTCAACATTCTCAAGAACTGTTGTAATTAGCTCAGAGAAGAAGGGGAAGATGGAGTAAGGTGACTCCCCCAAAGGCTGGCTCTCCGAGGATAAAAAGTAAAATGTATAATTATTCATAATTCCCAATAGATGGTTCCCAAAATACAGAGGTGACAGCAATACTGAGTACAAATATGAGCTTAATCTGATGATCAATAGTTTTATCATAGCATAAGCCAGTATTACACAGTACAGCAGAACAGTAGCTTTAATCCACTTGCGAAAAGTGACAACCAGCAGCACAGGGAGTGCATACAGCAGGTAAGGTGATATATAAAAGAACTCCATGAACAAGGACAGCAACTCTGAGAGCAAATAAAACAACATTGCGATCAGCGACTATTAGACTAATATAACGAATGCTTATCACAAATGCGTTTTAAAAATGTTCAGATCTGTCGTTATCTCAACCCTTCGGGCCCCACGTTGGGCGCCAAAATAGGACTGTCGTGGTTTAACCCAGCTGGCAACTCAGCACCACGCAGCCGCTCGCTCACTCCCCCCCCTCCCTCAGTGGGATGGGGAGAGAATCGGAGAAAAGAAAAAAAAAAGTAAGACCCGTGGGTTGAGATAGAGACAGTTTAATAAGAGAGAAGAATAACAATAATAATAATAATAATAGTGGTAAGAAAATATACAGAATATATAAAACAAGTGATGCACAATGCAATTGCTCACCACCCGCTGACCGATGCCCAGCCCGTCCCGAGCAGCGATCACTCCCCCCAGGCCGCGACACCAGCCCGAGCTGCGACCACTCTGCCCGCGACCGACCGACCGACTCGACCGACCCCACTGACTAACCCCCCCGAGCATGACGTTATATGGTATGGAATAGCTCTTTGGACAGTTTGGGTCCTAGCTGTGCTGTACTCCCAGCTTGTTATGCACCTGGCCGAGCAGGAGAAGCTCAAAAAGTCCTTGAACAGTCTGAGCACTACTTGGCAACAACTAAAAACATCAGCGTGTTATCAACATTCTTCTAGCACTGAATCCAAAGCACAGCACTATGCTAGCTTCTGTGAAGAAAATTAACTCTATCCCAGCCGAAACCAGGACAAAATGAAATTCAATTTAGTTATACACCACTTCTCAAGTTTCCTGCTTTTGTTGACAAACTCCACAACTTGAAACTGACAAAGTTCAGTTTCAAGTTGTGGAGTAGGACCTAGGATCAGGACCTCTAGCATCACTACCTCATTCTTCATCTAAGCAATAACCTCAAAATACCGCTTTCCATTACTTCCAGTGTCCAGAAAGAAAGCACAGACCAGCTTCTGTATGAAGAAGGAATCATTTGAGGTACTCATGAGTTGTTCTCACCTCATCTGAAACCAGGAAAAGTTTGATCCTGGTAGCAGGACTACACTGATGACCAAGGTCTTGCCAGCACAGAATCCTTGATGTCTTCCATAGATAAATTTGTTCAGCCAGTTGACATATGCAGGAGCACTATATAGTGCCATGTAATACCTATTTAGATGATTCTTCACAGGCCATTGATGCCTACTGCTACTGGATAGGATTGTCCATCTGAGAAAGGACTGGAGAATATCCTGATTGATGGCTTCTCTTCTCTAACATGTCTGTGAAGCAGCCCTTGTCTCTGCTCAGTGTGCCATTTGGATGAAACTGCAGTTATGAATGTCGTTCCTGACTTCTTCCTCTGCAGCCCTATTTCCTCTCTCTTGAAGGAGGTCTTTAGTGCTTGTCCCTGTCTGCATGCCTGTTGTACCTTTTGCCTTAGTTATCATCACACTGCATAGACCCCTGAGTTCCTGATCTTCAGACTTCAGGAAAATTCATGATCTCTGAAAAGATTTTTTTCTCTCTAATCTTGACTGAACACAACATAGGATTCCTCTGGTTCCTGACTTCATAACCTCCTTAGATTCAAGCAAATGTTTATGTTCAGCTGAGACCCAGTGAACGAGTACCTCAGCATGAGAGCAGGCCAGTGGATGTACGCAGGAAAGACTCCACGGTCCCCAGAAACTTTTCTTGTGCCATCCATTTTCAAGAAGTTACCTGTACAGCTTAAAAAAAAAACTTTTGGGCTTTTTTTTTTTGGTTGTTCTTTTTCAGTTGTTTGGGATTTCTTGATAGACACTGTTTTTCATACAGAACCACACATTCCAAGCAGTTTAGCAGGCTTTGGACTACCTCATCTGTGCAGGACTCCAAGAACCACATGGTGGCAGAATCAAGCCTATCTTATTAAAAGATCAATACAAGATTTCTTATTTCCATAGATTGATTGATGTCTTTAGTCCTAGTTTGATTCTGCTTGACTCCTGTCTTACCTATTTAGATTATTCTGGGTTGTTATTAGCTATGCGACTTCAAGTATTTGTGCCTTGAAAAAAGAGTACACAGTATTCTCTGAGGCCACTATACATTGCTGTCAAAGAAATAATTGTAGTGACAGTCCAGAAAAACAAAAGTTACCCATCCTTTGTTGACAGAGAAAAATGTTAACAGATACATTTTATAATATGAGACACTGGAAGCCAGGAATACAAGCAGAATTATTTATATTTGCTTTAAAGTCATTTAAATTGGCAAATAATTAAAAGTGGAAAAAATATATTTTAAAATATATAAATACCTGACAGATACACAGACAGTCCCTGTTTGAAATGTTGGTCTTTTTATTTCTGTATATCTTGATCATGTTTCAAAAGTGCTACTCCTTTGAGTTAATACTCCTGTTTACCATGGCCTCTTTTTTATGCCAACAGCAAATCACCATGAATATCAGACAAAAATTTTATATTCTGCCACAGCAAGATTAGAAATTAAAAAATACACTTCATGTATTCTTTTTTGTGGTATGTTGCATCTTTTATCTTGATATAAAAAAGGAATGAGAGTTATAGTGTTTATGTATTTGCAATAATATTTTGTAGTTACGAAATCTCTTAGGTGTGCCCCAACATAAGATGAACCTTAAAAACCATTTATAGTAATTCTGTACATATCATCCTTTAAACAAAATCTGCCTGGGGATCACTTCAGCTTGCACATCAAACTCATCTATACTCTGTGCACTACAGATTGGAAATCTTGCATTCAAGTAATGTTCTTGCTTACTTGAGTTATGTTGTTTAATTACTCCTAATGTAATGACCCTTTGATTCCAGATTCCTGGTTGATGAACTTAACTTTAATGTAAGTACAGGGTATTTATTATATAGAACCATTAAAAACAGTTAGCTCTTCCTTTGAGCTTCAAAAGATGTTTGGTTGTAATTATTTTTCCAAATATTTTTATACATGGAAAATAATAAATAAATTATACATAATCTGTATGTATTTGTATAACAGTATATAAAATATGCTATATATATACATGTATATACATTATAAACTGTATTATTAGATATTAATTTCTCATAAGTTAAGATCTAATGCTTTCCGCTTCCTTCTCAACCTCAATTCCTCCAACACAAATACACCTAGAATATTGTATGGGAGACGGTATCAGTATATTTAGAATGAAGTTATTTATACACTCATAATATATAATCATACTATCATTTATGTTGGAAAAGACCTTTAAGATTATCAAGTCCAACAATAAACCTAACACTGCCAAGTCGACAACTAAACCGTATCCCTAAACACCTCATCTACCCATCTTTTAAATACCTTCAGGGATGGTGACACAACCACTTCCCTGGGCAGCCCATTCCAATGCTTGACAACCCTTTCAGTGAAGACTTTTTCTCTAGACCCTTCAACAGCTTTGTTACCCTTCCTTGGGTGCGCCAGCATATATTTGTGTATACTTTATACACATACAAATAAATACAATTATATATAAACTGATACACACTACTGATATATTTGGCCAATAGTTCTTTGGAGAGCTAGAAGAGAACACCATGATTATATGCTCTGATATCTTTAATCAACTCTATTAGATATTTTGTATATCAAAATTATAAATTCCAGTGAGCTTTAGCATTTTTAACGGGGTGTGTCCAAAAGTAATACAAATGATGAGAAAATGTTCTCTATCCTTAGCTAAGTCATTCCCCTTGTCAATTTCTATCCTTCTTAAATAACTACATCTTATTGCTAGACAGATTTTTTTTTTTTAGCAAAAAATGCCAAATATTTATTCTCAGTATAGTCACATTTTTTTCCTAAGTAGAACACAGTGCCTCTCTTTTGGGCACTGAATTGACAAGAGGACCAAATTGCCAGGCGAGTGGGAATCACTTAAATATCTTTAAAAATTGGAGATACTCATATTAACTGGATTTAACTAGGAAAATTAACAGACTTCCTTTAGGAGGTATGGGGAAAAGAAATGGACTTTTTCTGAGGCAGAGTTAGACAGTATTTCTGAAGAAGAAATCACATGGCATGAGGACATGAGAAAGAGCTAACTGAATCATGAAATCCCTATTAGTCTTATTTTTTATGAAAGGCTAGTCCATGCAAGATTCATTAAAGAAGCAGTTAAAAAGCTGTTCCAGGCAGAAGTAGATTGCAGGTTTCTGAACACATGCAAATCCTGTCCCATTTATTGATGTGCATCTAGGCTAATTACTGGAGACTTCATCAAACTTTTGCTCACATCAGTGGCAAATCTACTTAATTTAGAAGAAATGCAGGCCTGGCTTATTTGAAGGAAGAACTGCTGTGGAAAGAATGACAAAGCCATGGAGATTCATCAAAGGACAGAACAATATCCACTACCAGTATTTATGAAGCAAACCATCAAGATGCATTTGCTAAGCAATTATTGACTTATTCACTCAGAATTTAGGATAAAGTGCTTTATAAATTGAAAGGAAAATGCTTTTACTTCTGCTAATCTCCTTCAGTGGAAGCCACTGGGCTTTGCCATTGACTTTCCATAACAGCAAAACCCATCTCTCTAAGCATCTCTGATGCCTAACGTTGCAAACATGTAAATTAATGAATGAGCATTTACAAAAGCCTTCAGTTACTAAGTGCATTCATCGAAATGCTGAATTCCCTTTGACTGACAGGTATGTACCCAGAAAAAATGACCGCCTTATTAAGCATTAGAGTATTTAATTAATTACTCTTGCAAATGTTTCAAAATGAAGTGCAAAGTGCACTATACTATTAAAACAAGCATAAGAGCAACTATGTTGGGTTTAATGAGTTTAAAAGGCATTTTGTGAGGATGCAGGCAGTCATTCATAATACCAAATCTAGATAAAATCAACTTAATGGATTTAATGACCTGTGAATAAATTGCAAAGGAAAGAAAGCTTGTAAGATTTGTCATACCTAATTCTGTTTTAAAAATATCTTTTATTTTCAGATTCTGTATTGAAGATGTTACCATTTACATGATGGGTTTTTTTTCCAAGGAGGATTTCACCATTTTGTGTCTCCAATACCCAAGGGACAGAGGACTTTAAACTTTTATATCTAAGTGTGTGCTATCATCTTGCTTAGGCTTTAGGGCTAATGCAGCTCCTAATTCTTAATGGAACAGTAACAAAATGAGCATTGGAGCCCCTGCTGAGCAAGTTAAAGGTATCTGAAATTTTAAGTAGCTATGAAAAGTGATTGCAAGTTTAAAGCCTGCTGTTTTCTCTTAAAATGCTGCAATAATGTGTAAATTAAGCTGCATAAGAAAGGGATAACTCTTAAGAAGCAGCTTGGGTTCTCTGTATATGGAGATGAATTGCTAAGTCATATTGGATAATTTTATATGGGAGAGAGAAGGGGAGAGAGAGACCAAAGGAGATGTCAATTATTTTATAGTGTTAACTTATTACAGGGTGATTTTGGCTATAATTTCTTATCTGATGGAAATGTACATCTCATTGTTAAATAGTACACATAAAAGTAAAACCAGTGATATACAGAGCTGCTTTCTATGTTTTCCTACAAGAAGCACACAGAGGATTGCATTAGAAGGCATCTGAGTCTTAAACTGGTCACTTCCATTCATTGCTTTGAAAGACCTGAGGGAATCCAAATACAAGCTGAGTAAGAGTTTTGCCTTTACTAGTTGCTTATAAGGATAGTCTGGAGGTTTGGGATTTTCCAGCCCTGTTTAACTAACTGACAAATAAAAAAACTATCTCAAACTCTCCACAAAAAAATGTAATCTAGTATTTTTTATTTCTTTATTTATATAGAGGTAACTTTTTTCAGTCACAGGTTATATTGCTGTTGGCTCTCTATGTCACTATGCTACTGTGGTCTATGAAGATTTGATCTAAGACTTTTCAGAATTCTGTGTAGCTATGTAAATTGGAGCAGAAACAATTCTTCAGCAAAGACATTGATTTAACTGCTTTCCTTTCACTTTGATATGGTTCATTGTTATTATCCTACTGCTGTATGATGTGGACTCCTGAGACTCATTTTGTACAGCAGGTAAGCAAATGCATAAGTGCAAGTGGTTTCCCTGAGTTCTATTTTTAAAAAAAATAAAATTAAAAGGATTAATTTTAATCTGTTCATATGCATTATATGCATATTAACTATAGCAACTACATCTGGTTTAAGGTTGATGTACTACACTTATATGTAGATATTACATTATATTGCTCACTAAAGCTCCTATGAAGTCAAAGTATAAAAGCTCCCAATGCTATGTTTTACAGGTTACTATGGTTTGGCTGTCTTTGAGTGCACACAGAGTTCTGACAACAATGCCATGCTCCCAAACCAGACATGTGGGATATATACAGACAAAACAAAAATTAGTAACATGGAAAGACACAGAAATGTGCTTGGTAAGATTTTAGTTGATTATGTTGTGTTTAAAAGTGAGAGATTTTGTTAGCGTATATTCAAGGGTTCAGAAACCTAAACTGTCATGTTAGGATTTATTTCCAAGACTGTATCTTAAGTTTTTTAAGAGAAACAAAAGGCACATAACTGGGAAATAAGGCTGTAACAAACTTGTGGGTGAAATCATAATATGTTGAACCCAATGAGAGAACTCTCACTAACTTCCCTATTACAAAAATTTTAAGCTGTAAGTTTGACCACAAAAGGGAGGAAGGTATTAGGAATGTCTTTTCAAGCTTCCTTTGAATTCAAAATTTTAAAAGTCACAAATGATACTTTTTAATAGGTTAATATCTGTTGCAAGTATATTAAAAGTGAGTCTTATGTGAGCAAATGACGGAACTGCTCTCATTTTTCTATCCAAGCCCTATCATAACTTTCTTTCATGGAGAAATTTTGTCTTTTACTTAGTTATCTTGTTGAAAAAAGGTCAGAATTACTGCAAGATTGTGTACAAGCAGGTCACAGATGTGATTTACGTAGAGGACACCTACGTTGGTCAGAATTATCTTTTGTTCTTTTCCTATCAGAAAAAAAAAACAAAACAACAAGCCACTTAATAATGTTCAGAGGAACACTGTGAAACAAAAAAAGGAATAAATATAAAATAGAGAACTGATACCCAGAAGGAGAAAGTAACTTATGCGGTATTACAGTTTTCTAAACCTGAGATTTCACTTGTCATTCCTGACTTCCTAACTCATATGTGGATAAACAAGTGTTACCAAAACTAGATAAGTGTTTGGAAGAGGTAACAGAAGGAAGAAATACGATAAAATATAGAGGAGGTAGAGTAAAAATACCTCTCATCTCTCCCTAACAAAAAAGCACCACAACCCAGGACTGAATAAAATGAGGAAAACAGAATGAAAATGTGATTGAAATGTCAGATAAGAAATTAGAAATAGGAAATGAGTGAATTAACATAGGAAGGAGTGATGAAAAAAAAAGTCAAGTGTCACTTCAACGGTTTTGTTGCAGAATGCGTATATATTATATATTTGTTCATTTTTGTTTCATTCTCATTAAGGATTTGATTTCAAGAATATAATTTATCCTCATTTTATTTTCTCCTTGTCATCATTTTTTCTTCCTTTTTTCCTGTCTTGAATCTTTTACAGAATTGCTATGATATTCCCCATTTTGGGAATCTGTATGCATAAAGCAATCTCTATAGCTAAGGCAGCTGCATTGGAACCTTTTCAAGAGGCTGATGCAAAGCTTTTAGATTACTCAGGTGGGTTTTTAATCTGATGTTCAAGTTTAAAATCAATGATAGGAATTAGAACTTGGAAGGCATGACTTTAAGTCCTATCCTATAGTCTTACTTCTTTTTCATATCTTTATAATAATAAAATTATTATTATTATTAATAATAATAATAATACATTTCATAAGAACACATACATCAGATGTTCATAATATGATGTATATTCAGTACTGTTAAAGTATAGTAATAATTAGTATAACTAAAGGCTTAAACTAGCTAGAAGTATCAGGATTTTTAAGGATACTGTATAATTGATTCTGATAAGGTCCATTTATCCAAATACCTTACCTAAGTCTTCTTTTGGACAATCATAACTAGTGTGTTTATTATCTATTCCTATTAAATTTTAATAGAAATCTAAAAAGGAAGTTATCAAAGAAATTGCTAGTGTTCTTTTGGTGGTTTTGTTTCTGTGATTTTTCTTCCTATACAATAAAAAAAATTGGCGTGATGACAGTGTAATATCTTATTTTTCTTTAATCAAGCTGATTATGTTAAAATGCAGTTTTTTTCATGAATAGATTTTCACATTTCATTGAACAGCTAGTCGTATTGATGAAAACAAATACAATTTGATTCCTCTCTCAAACAAACCTGAAGAAAAGTACCAATATTTTCACAAATATCTGTTACTTTTAAAGGCTTTCCTTCATTGACAGTCAGTCTTGTACATTTTCTTAAATGGGTTACTATGGCTGAAAATGCCTGTGAGGTACTCCAACATTAGTCTGATATGACAGTTAAAATATTGAAAAATAAAACTTTAAAAATGAGATTAGCCAAGGAAATTTTTTGGAAAAAAATAAAAAAATATTTTACAATTTTTTTTGTTTTTTAAAATCTATTTCAGATTCTTATCCATATTTAATAGAGGAAATATCACAGTTGAGATTAAAAGAAAAGTGTCCAGGAGGCAAAATGGAAATTCTGATTCATGGATAACTATGTCTAGAAAATCTTCCTCAAACATTTATGTGTGTCTGTGCTAGGTAAGGGTGAAACAACACTCTGAGCCACTCCACTAAGGAGAACATAGGATTTAAATTCTTGCTGTAATCAGTGTTTCTTGTTAATCTGCCCCTGCTTCATCTTCTCCCCATTCTCCACTGGGAATGCCAATGTTTTTGTTTGGTTCTTCCAGACCTGCCATTTTTCCAAGAATATTTGTATAAGTCTATGGTTAATGTATCATGGCCTCAGAACCACATTAACAGTGATTTAATTGCTTTTCAAACAGGGACTGATTCTTGTGCAGACATTTGGTCCAGCTCCATGCTTCTCTAAATTTTACTGATCCCCGTCTGGTAGAACCACAGGAGTAACTGTAAAATGTTTAGGGATGGTTCTTTGAGAGCTGATGGAAAATTCACCTCTGTCAGAGAATACAAGAAAGGGAGAAAATAATTACAGCAAATGAAATGAATGTGAATTGAAAGGGGTCCTTGCCAGACATTAAACTGAGTAAATAAAAATGAAAAAAATAAAGATAAGTTTTTACCAACTCATTTTATTTTGCAGTATATTTTTAACTATGTATTTAAACATGCAACACAGGTTATTTGAAGAAGTAGTTTAAGAAGCTCTAAAAGGAAAAAAATGTCATTGAGATAGTTTGTTTAAAAGTTAGGAGATATTTAAATGTGTAAGTGTTTAGGTAAGATAAGTAAGAGGGAAAGAAATCAGATTTAGCCCAAATCTAAATGCAATCCTTCAGTCTATAAATTTGGTTTAGGGTAGTTGATTATAATGGTGCAAGTAGATAAGACTGATAGAATCAGTAGCTAAAATGAATTTTCTGGTGTTTTGAATGATAATTCTGAAAAACATCAGTCTCCAAAAGAATGCAAAATATTCTGTCAAATATTTACTTGTCAGGCATGTGTTGCAATAGGGAACATGGGCCCTTCAACAGCTGAGAACAGTCTGTGGATCTAATTGCCATCTGGCAAAATTTCCAACATAGAAATAAATATTTAGATCCTTGCCTCTCAAGCAGAGTATGTCTAAAAAGAGGTGAATGACTGTGAATCAAGGTACAGGTGATTGTAGAGGTTCCCCCTGAGGGCAAGGCAGGGGGAGAGACGTGCAGAAATCTTTCGGAATGGAGCTAGTTTATTTGGCGGCAGGTGTGTGTTTCCTATTAACTGGGTACAGTTAACCTAATTTTTTAAACTGACAAGACATATTTAGAGATGTTACATCTGAGTGACTGTGCCACACATTGTTCTCACTGACAATAGGGTTGGTAGTATCAGTTAACACTGAACAACACAGCTCTCCATCCTTGGCTTTTTGTTGACTTCATACAATACCAGGTGAACTCAAGCTCTCTCAGGGTAATAAGAATTACTGTTCTCTCTATGTAAGATAACAGTGCCCTTGAGTTCTGGGATGAATGAGACCTAATTAACCTCTACTCATTGTTTCTTTGTCTTCTCTCAAGTATCCATCTGTGTGAATAAAACTTCATTAGTTTATACCTTTCTGTATAATAGTAAAACTTAGTTTGGGTAGCACGTTACTGGACCTTCTGACACTTATGTGCCTCTCACAGGCAAGATGAATTTAGATGGAGTTTCTCATACCTCTGTTTTCCCTAAAATGCCTTCTAAAGACTCGGCTGCCAACTGTTAAAAAGAAAAATTAAAGAGTGTCCCTAGCTTCTGCTTACAGCTTGTCTGCCCTTACACTGCCCATGGCAGTGAGTATGATGAGGAAATAATTGTTTAATTGATTTGCTTGTGTATGCAGCTTCTGGGTGATGGTGCACATCTGGCCATGGTACTTTTCTTATTTCATTTCTACAAAGAACACAACACAGCCTTCCGAGGTATGACAGAGGATAACTATGATCACTAAGATGCATTTGTCATCTTCAGCCACATCAAGTATAAAGTCATAGCACAGTCTAGTACAGCTCCAGGATAAGCAATTAACATCAATTAACATGTAGTGATACATACATTTTTTAAGTGGTATCTCTTCTACAGGTATATGCTGCAGCACATTACTTGGTGAAGTGCTGAAGCTGAATCTAGTATCATGTCATGCTACCTGTGTGATTCACTTGGACCATGCGCTCAAAGAAGGTGAGGAATAGACAGGAAATTTCTGGCATATTAGCCAAATGAAAAGTTTCTACTGCAACTTCTGGCTCATGGAGAAGTACTTTTAAAGACATAGTAGCTATGCTTTGTGATTCCTAACGTATGACAGCTCCTCAAACTTAGGAACCCATTATTTTACTGTATAACCTGTACCTGTCCCTGCCAAAAGACATGCATATCTAACATGGATGCTAACCCTAGCTGGAAGAGGGTGTGTTGACTGAAGGTGCAACACATGAAACTATTGATGACAACAGTAGTGAATGCCAAGAATTATTGTGAGTTTGGTGTCACTCTTTGAAAGAGTTGTTGACAGGGGCCATGGGTGGAGACTGCAAGACGTAATAGAACACTATGCCTTTCCTTGGAAGACTCACCTATGTGTGTCTTGGAGTGGAAAATAGTAGATTCTTGTTGGTATCCTCTTGTTCAAATATTGAACTAAGATCACTAAATGGGTTTGTGGTATATTGCCACGGTCAGTGATTGTAACTCAAAAGGATTGCCTTCAGCGTCCTCAATTTGAACCAACACTGGTCCCAAGATGTCTGGCAGCATAAAGAAGATTGTGTGCCTCCTAAAGCTGCTACGAAGTGTCATGGTTTAACCCCAGCTGGCAACTAAACACCACGCAGCTGCTCGCTCACTCTCCCACTGGGATGAAGGAGAGAACTGGGGAAAGAAAAAAGTGATATTCATGGGTTGAGATAAAGACAGTTATAGAGGACAGTAAAGGAAGGGATAGTAATCAAAATCATAATGACAAAAGAATATACAAAACAAGTGATGCACAATGCAATTGCTTACTACATGATGACCAATGCCCAGCCCATTCCCAAGCAGTAATCGCTGCTCCCTGTCCAACTCCCCCCAGCTTTATATACTGAGCATGATGTCATTTGGTCTGGAATACCCCTTTGGCCAGTTGGGGTCAGCTGTCCTGGCTGTACCCCCTTCCCAGCTTCTTGTGCACCTGGCAGAGCTGAGAGGTGAGAAGTCCTTGACTGGTGTAAGCACTACTTAGAAACAACTAAAACATCAGGGTGTTATCAACGTTATTCTCATACTAAATCCAAACCACAGTACTTTGCCAGCTACTAAGAAGAAAATTAACACTATTCCAGCTGAAGCCAGGACACAAGGTGATTGCATCTCTGAGAAATGCTCAGTCCTTTAATGGGACAACTGCTTCTATATGGCAGTCTGCTCAGAGACATAAGCTGCTCCTCTCTCGTACTGCCTCTGCACTGAGATCTGGAACATATCTGCTGGGAAAAAAGGACTTTAAAAATAAAAGCTAAGAACAAGTTGGGAAGTGAAGAAGGGCTTGTGAAAGGTCACAAGTAGATTCCAATTTTTTAGGAAATTTGAGAAAAGGTAATGGGCAAAGATGAACAAGTAGGTGATCAGAATGACAGAGAAATAGAGGTTTGTAAGGATCTGAGAGTTGCATACAAAGGGAGGATGCAACACTTGTACACTTTTGTGATATGAACCACCTGGAGGATTGGGGATCTCCTAAGGTTCACAGGGACAGCTGGTGATAAATGGATGATGTGGGGGTACTCGGCACATACTGAGGGGTTTTCTGGAATCCATACAGAAAGTTTCTTCCAAAAGTAATTTAGATCAAATGCACCAAAACCACGTTGAGACCAAAGAAACAGCAGAAAGCCACCAAAAGTCATAAGGGATTTCTCATCGAAAACAATTATTACTCTGAGTGAAGCTGCTAAGGTATGTGTACTCTGAAAGAAATAGAGACATGGAAGGAGAGCCCACAAAATGAATTGAAAATTTTGTTTGAGTTTAGAGTTCTAAAATAATTAGCTAAATTTTGAACTTATCTAAGTGTCCAGCTATTAATTTAACAGGAACTAATCCATATTAAAAACAAAATAAAATTAGGAAAATATCAAATATGGTGACTACTGTGTGAAATTAGAGAAGCAGCATGATCCAACGTGGAGTTAAAAAGGCCCTAATACAATAATTCCTCTTTGAATTACTGATGCTTTCAAGGTGGGAAAGGAGATAAGATTTTATGATTTGCATAAGAAAAGTTTATCTTCAAGACAAAAATAAAGGGAAATGAAAATATTATAGACTGTTTATTATATTCCAAGAATTATGCCCCTTTTTGTCTTCAAGACATGCCACCAGCTTTTTTGATTAACCAGCAAAAAATTTTCCAACTTCTGAAACAAATATCTTCCATGAAAGATAAAACTTGATTCCAAATACTCATTCTCTTTTTGTCTCTTCATATATACTGGTGAAAATGTATTCCTTTGCTAACTAGCAAGTAAGACATGAAACTAATTAGCTTCCAGCTAAAGTGAATAATTAAGAAACCTTGGTGACAATTAGTAACAATTGGTCGTAATGAATAATTCTCCATCTGTATTTCTTACTAATTAAACTTCATGAACAGAATATTAATATATAGCTGAAATAATGTTCATGTTGCAACTACAGAAGATGACCTGTATTCTCACTTGTATTAAGGTAATTTATCTGATATGCAATAGCTATTATCAGTTTATATTGGCATACATGTGAAGTATTCAATATGGCTGTTAAAAAAGGTGAGGTGCAAAAATAGCAGCATATGAATAGTATACATCAGTTCTGGCATGCAAAGATGGAGTTCTACTTTCCACTTAGTAATGCTACCACAGTCCAAATATGCTACTTTCACTCTGATTTTCTTTCACCCTTAGCAGATTTTGAGGGTAGTCAGATTGTGGAGATGGACTGGGGGAGGTGTGTGGGAGAGAGATCCTATTACTTTGTTCCTGGAGAAACATCATATTTCTTTATTCAGTAGTATCTTGATTCAGCAAAATATCTGACCATCTGTAAGAGGCATATGTAGTCCCTGAAGACAGAATTCCCTATTTTTTGGCTTTCTACTCTGATTTGGATTCATAAAAACTAACAGTTCTCTGCTGGGATATGGGGAAGCCAAGCAGTATTCAGGTCTTAAATTTTCCCACTCTCCAGAGGAAAAAAACACACGAAGTAATAGTTCACCAAATGAGCTGATATGTGATCTTTGGAAATACTAGCTTGGTCCTAAGAGTTGAAGGAAGGAGGCACAAACAGGCTGAAGAATGAAGGTGACCTTGTGTCACGATCCACTATTGGGTTGAACAATTTGGCAGAGGTTAAACCCCCTTGCTTTCCAACCGACCTCAGATAATTCTGGGAGGTTGGGGGCGGCTGGGCTTAACTTCTGATTAACTCCAATGTTTTATCGTGACTAGGTTCCTTTTACATTCTCGGGAACAGAATTAAGACTCAAAACGGAGTCAATCATAGAATCATAGAATCATAGAATCATAGAATCATAGAATCATAGAATCATAGAATCATAGAATCATAGAATCATAGAATGTTTTGGGTTGGAAGGGACCCCTAGAGGTCATCTAGTCCAACCCCCCTGCAGTGAGCGGGGGCACCACTAACTAGATCAGGTTGCTCAGAGCCCCATCCAACCAGGCCTTGAATGTTCCCAGGGATGGGGCCTCCACCACCTCTCTGGGCAACCTGTTCCAGTGTTTTACCACCCTCATTGTAAAGAATTTCTTCCTTCTTTCCAGTCTAAACCTACCCTGGTTTAGTTTAAAACCATTACCCCTTGTCCTCTCACAGCTGGCCCTACTAAAAAGATTTTCCCCATCTTTCCTATAGGCCCCCTTTAGATACTGAAAGGCCGTAATCAGGTCTCCCCGCAGCCTTCTCTTCTCCAGGCTGAACAAGCCCAACTCCCTCAGCCTGTCCTCATAAGAGAGGTGCTCCAGCCCTCGGATCATTTTTGTAGGGCTCTTCTGGACCCGCTCCAACAGTTCCATGTCCTTCTTGTGCTGAGGGCTCCAGAGTTGGACACAATACTCCAGGTGAGGTCTCACCAGAGCAGAGTAGAGGGGCAGAATCACCTCCCTCGACCTGCTGGCCACGCTTCTCCTGATGCAGCCCAGGGTACGGTTGGCCTTCTGGGCTGCCAGTGCACATTGCCGGCTCATGTCCAGCTTTTCATCCACCAGCACGCCCAAGTCCCTCTCGGCAGGGCTGCTCTCAATCCTTTCTTCCCCCAGCCTGTACTGATACTGGGGGTTACCCCGACCCAGGTGCAGGACCTTGCACTTGGCCTTGTTGAACCTCATGAGGTTCACACAGGCCCACCTCTCCAGCCTGTCCAGGTCTCTCTGGATGACATCCCGTCCTTCTGGTGTGTCAAGTGCCAAGTCACTTTATTTGGCCAACGACAAATGCGCGAGAGGAAAGCAGAGAAAGAGAGGAAAAGTGAGAAAGGGAAAGAGAGGGGGAGAAACAAACGGCACAGGAGCGTTGCGATAGCTACCACCACGGGTCTATGTCCTGTCTGTGCGGCCTGAGCAATCCACGCGGTCCATGCGGCTGGTGCGGCCCGAGCGGTCCAATGCGCCTGATGTATCTTCAAAACTGGTGGAGGGTAGATGTTCCTGGAAGCTCCCTTCTGGTCTCCGCTGGTTCCCCCTTTCATAGGGTTGTCTTTTTGCATAGTCGATGACTGTTTTGCATACCCACGCCTCCCACTCGGCAGTGGGGCGCATGCCCAGTACCGTCACTAGAGTATGCTCGAAGGTTCTAGGGGGTCCGAGCCCCCTCCCCATTGTCAGTCAACTCTGGGCCCGGGCACATGTGCAGAGGACGTGTACTCCAAGATAACAGGACACAGGTTCCTGTGGGGTGGGTCTCAATGGGCCGAAACTGCCCTACTCAATTGTCGTGGCGATTAGGTCATTCTGGTGGGGTGGGACTCAATGGGCTGAAACTGGTGATTAAACTGCCCTGCTCAGTTGCCGTGGTGATTAGGCTTCGATAGATAAGCTTGCCTGCCACCAATGTTGAGACAAGTTTCTAGTCCCTTACACCTTGCTGGCCTGCCTCCTAGTCAGCTGTTACATTTAATTCATGGGCATGGGACTTCACATTGCAATTCTGAAACAAGTCTTAAATCGAGTCTTGAATTATTTTAGATTTAGGAACTCCTTCCGCCTAACCCTTACTTTAGTTTCCAGAGTTTTATATTGGAATTGTTTCTGGATCTGTGTAGCTGGCTGGGTTACAATTGTTGCCACTAATCTGATCCTAATATAGTTTACTGTGCACCTATCAGGGAGGAGAATTTTATAACTGGTTGCGCATAAAAAATGCACATATTACATTTTTCACAGGTTGACAAGATTTTAATTACCTTTTGAGTAATGTTAATGTCCATCAAATAAACATAAATTTCCTGAATTACTTTAAAAAACAACCCCTTGGAAATGTTAAAGCCTTTGTAAGAATGTCAAGAGTACTCTACTGAATCTTAGGATAGCACCTGTTTTCAGAAGGGATGACAGGAAAGAGACACAGTTAATGGGTACACTTGAAGTCATGAATTTATGTGTGAAAAGCAAGTCAGCAAAAAGACAGCTAGAATTCAATGGCTACCGGTTTTATTCTGTTTATTCAAAGGAAATAATAGAATCATAGAATATTTTGGGTTGGAAGGGACCCCTAGAGGTCTTCTAGTCCAACCCCCCTGCAGTGAGCAGGGACACCGCTAACTAGATCGGGTTGCTCAGAGCCCCGTCCAACCTGGCCTTGAATGTTTCCAGGGATGGGGCCTCTACCACCCCTCTGGGCAACCCGTTCCAGTGTTTCACTACCCTCATTGTAAAGAATTTCTTCCTTATATCTAGTCTAACGATCTTATTCTGTTCCCCTCAGGGCAGGGAGGAACTGTGAAGTACAGCTGTTTAGAAATCCTTTCTTAAAAAGTAATGCTGTATAAGGTAAATGTACTTAAAAAGAACAAACAGAAAACTGAGCAGATTACTTTGTTTCTCTCCATCCCTGCAATTAAGAAGAAAGAAAAAAAAAAAAGAAAAGTTAAAAGACAGTTTTATTAGACTGCAACTTCATTGACTTACCTTATTTGAACAGTACTTCCATCGTACACAATAGTATTGCTGTCACTTACTTCCTGCTCTCATTTATACTGGAGACAATAGTAGGTCCTATTCCTTCTAGAGCTGGTTGTCTACAGAGGACTTGGATTTTCTTGGGAGAAGGGTTGGCAAAAAATGTGTTTAATGCTGAAACTTCACTGTTCTCTCCCACTCTCATCACAGCTGTAGAATTGCTATTGAGTCATTCTCTCTTCTGCATTCCAGAATTTATTATGCTGTCAACAAAACAACATATAACCTATATAAGTAAGAGTTAGGCCAGAAATTAATTAATATTTTGTAATTATAAATGTGAAGAAAAGATGGATTTTGATCTAAGATATAGGAATGACAATCTGGTTTCATTTCTTACTCCAGAATTATAGACATAGTAATTAGGACCACATACATGTAGATATTTAGGCACCAAATTCTGCAGATAGACACTGAGGCTTCAATCCTCAAGGATACTTAAATCCCACCTGAAGTTAGATGTAAACATTTAGAAGTTTTTGAAGGCCTAGGCCATATTTATATAGAAATGAATGGAAATTTATTTGTGTTCTCTCCTGAAATATCTTGTATCTTAACAAACAACACCTTTGGCTTCCTAAAGATTCTTAAATTCTTATAAGTTTTAACTCAGCTTCTTTCTGAAAAAATGAGGCAATGGTCCTTTAATCCATCCCTGTACTTCCAGCCTATCAATTAGGATGTAGCTTCATATTGCACAAGTCCATAGGCTTTTTTTTTTTTTTCCTAGTGGGGTTTATATTGGATTAACAACAATAATTCTGAATTTTGTCATGTACAAAGTTAGACAATTGTATGGTAAAAAGATGTATTCTTAATAATATGAAAACATGAGAAATGCAAAGTGGTACCAAAGCTGCAAAACGGTACTTGTTCAGTACTGAAATATGCATGTGGATGTGTGTGCCACATTTGTTTGAAAATATTGCTGTGGCAAACACAAATTACTTGTTACAAGGCTGCCCTGGTGCACCTCCGTTGACCTGCTCCTACCTGGTGGGTAGGATTGGCCCTGACTGCCCTGACATAGAAGGAGCCACTGGCTTCTATGGCACCTTGGCTTTTTTTTTTCTGCTTTTCTTGCTTCAACTTAGAAAGGGATGGCAGGCAGGTAGTAGATTAACTTCTTTCTTGGAGCACTAGGAAACTTGTGTGGCTGAGCAGCTGCAATATAATTTTTTCCACTGCTCGCTTTTTTGGCTATCACAAGCACTTCCATCCATGTTCTCTTTTATGCATAAAGTGGATTTATTAGGCAAGGACACTACTCCTCGATTCCTGATGTCTGCAGCAATCATATCTGTAATAAACTGTTAACTGAAAGTAGCTAGGCATTTCCACCACTTATTTCTCTAAATTTGTGTTATAAGCTTTTATACCCAATGTAATATGCAGTAAGATTTCCAGCTATCTCTGTTCTCTATTTTCAGTTCCTGCAGAAACCCTTCATCAATATGTTCCACCGCTTGCAGTGTTTCATTTATTCACTTTGCAGTTTCTTAGGCATATGTTCCTTACAGTATGCAGAACAATTATTAATCTCAGTAGGAACTCCGAGTCTACTGTAATTTTCATAATAGATACTAGCTTCATAGTTCCTTCATACTGCATTGCACTTGCTGGGGTGGAGGGTGGGGGAGGGGTGGCAGGAAACTTTTTAAAAGTTTCTTCAGTTAGAGGGAAAAAATGCCATCAGTGGACAGAGTTTAAGCCCCCGTCCCATAATAGTCACTCTGGAATACCAATAATAAAATTACAAATTGACAATGAGCTTGTATTAAAGTCTGCACATTTCATTCCCAAGATGATAGACTGGTTACAACTCTGGTGAAACATGCATGGTTCATTTTCATTAGCTTACCTAGCAGGCACTAAACAGAAACCTAGATAAAAGGACTACAGGCAACTGAGAAGAAAGTGAACAAATGTCCTTAAACCATATTATTCTCAAATCTGTTTGGGATTGCACCAAAAGTCTGAATGCACTCAGTGCACCTGAGTTCACTGAATGGTGACCGTGAAATAATAACTCCACATGCTGCCACAGTAGCACACTACTTTTCTTCTTTGAATCATATTAATGAAAAATATATGCTCTCAGTTTCTTCCTAGTCAATTGATTACACAATTGGCTTCATGGCCGGAGTGGTGATAGTCTTTGCATGGAGTTGAGAATGGGTCAAAGTAATATTTTAAAATGTAAGAAAATCAGTGCTGATTTAGTAAATTCTGCTAGAATTTCTGCAGAGCTTCACCTGCAAAGAAGCAACCAAGTTTTAAATTAATTAGTTTGTGTGTGATCATAATAATTTTGAACACAGAAATGTGCAGGCACAAAAAAAAGCCAAAGTTATTAGATTACAGCACAACATCTAGACCAATGAAAAGCTGAAGGTATAAAAATTATTGCTCACATAGCCTCATTTCTGTCATAATAGTCACTCTTAAGAAAGAGAATTACCTATGTGACAAAATGGAGGAACCGTGTTGGACAAAAAATCATTGCTTTTTTGATGGGCTGTATGCTTATTAATTATTACCAGATTAAAAAATTGAAGTAATATTGTTCTTCAGTAAAATGGTTAAGAATGGCCTTCATACAATATATCAAAGCAAACATGTGTTACACTATCTGAGAAAAATATACCTGAGAGTGCCTTAAAGCTATTGACGTAAACAGAATAACAGAGGCAATACTATTGTTCTTTAGTTGTGCCAATAATTTGCACTCCAGTTTACTAATATCAGTATGAAATGTCACCTTGTTTTTCTGATAGTAAGTTAATGTCATTCAGCTGAATGATGTAGAGAGCTACATTTGCTTTACGCATTTTACCACAAACCATGTCAACAGTGATTCTCAAAATAAATACAAAAAAAACCCCCAAATTAATGTATTTGAGGGGACTCAAAAAAATACTTAAGATCCTTCCTCTTGAGGGTATGCTCAAAGGCAGACTCCCATCTATAAGCTGAGTTTTAGTTGGTATCACCATGCTTTCATTGCTGAGACATTCAATAAGTAATTGGTGCTTATGGTGCTTAGCAGGTTATCCATATCATTTCTTCTAAAGCAGTATCACCATGACTGTATCAACTGGCTAATGTGAAGACCTCATGTGGCTTATATCTGATACTGCAAGAGCACGGGCTTCACAGGAGACTTGGGAAATTTAGAACACTTATTTGGGAAAGAAACTTAATGTCTAGGTTGAGCGGTAGGTATAGTGCATGTTGTTTTCACCCTACTGTCCTCTTACACCTGAAGGTGGAAGTTTCCTCTTCACTTTCTAGGTATGACTCCAATTAACTAATTATGATCATAGATTCATACACGTAACCAGAGATAGACTTGGAGCCTTAAATAATTTTTACTTCCCTTTTTATATTCTCCTTTAAGCTGTCATCACTGTTACTCTAAAATATTTGAAGTGATATGATATGTATAATTTCACAGCATTGGGAGACTCTGTTTTAGAAAAAAATGCATTTGGGAAAATTAACCTCAAACCATTCACACTCTATCAGTATTCAGGCAAGAGAAATATTATGCCAGGTGCTTTATTGCTGCTTTCTTTTTTTTTTTTTTTTTTAATTTTCCTAGTGTCGAACAAAAGACACAGGTCAGTAGTTTCAGGAAAAATGCATCATCGATGTGTTCCACAAATTATATTGTAAACCTTGTGTCAAAAGGGAACATGGAATAAGAGTCTACTGTCCTCTTAGTGACTGTAGATTTGCTAAGGCTGTGGAAGAGAAAGAGAGAAGGAAACTACTTGAGACAGATCCCACCAGAACTAGGCTCTGCTGAAGGAAAGGCTTAGGAGAACAGGTTTAAAACCAGGACCCCTGCAGGGGCCTGTGGTAAGGCCTGAGGATGAGTGAGAGTTGGGGAGATAAGGAGACTGAGACTACAACTGGCAGTCTCAGCCCCCCAAAAAGTGGAGTTGGAAAACAAAAGAAAATGGGAAAGTGGAATATGCAGAGCATTAAAATTAGATGAGAGAAGCCAGGAGGAAAGGAAGGCCAGTTTTGACAAGAAATAGGTGTGGAAGGAGGACTGAGTTTGCCCTCTCAAAGCACTGAGGAAACACTGAAGTTTGCATAAAGATTTGAGGTAGGAAGGATGAAGCCCAGGGGCATGGAGGACGGAAGCCAGGAAAAGAGAGGCTTAAGGGTAAACTGGATGCAACAAACAAATTTCTTTCTTCTGAGAGGCAAAAGGTGCTGGAACAGAAAGGCAAGTGTGAGAGACAGACTGCAGAGACAGTAGGAGAGGCAGCCGCTGGGACCCAGCCTCCTCTCCCCCACCTCTCCAGCGGGCCAGGCAGTGGTCCCAGGGGAAGGCAGGGTCCTTCCGGCTGGCGGGCACACCTGGCTTCAGGCAGCTGCAAGGGGGCAGGTAGGGAGAGGTCTTCCCTGGGGTTGCCGGCACGATGGCTGCTGCCAGCTCCAGCCTTGCTCCTCAGGTCAGCCATGCCACAGCCCTTGAATGTCAGCAAGTACAGTTCTTTGAGCCAAATAAAACCAGAAAAAAAGTTGTTCAAATGGTGATATTGACACAACAATGTCATTGCTTGCTAGCCTTCCAGTACCATTTCATTCTTCCAGCTCCTGTCCATTTTCCTCCTTTCTCCTCTCCTCTCCCCAGAGAATTGGGTGATTAGGCTGTGTGCTAAGCATTAAGGAACAATGTTGTTTGTTTGCAATTCTTATTAATTACTTAAAAATAATCGTACTAATAATACGCTTGTGGCAGAGAGAATTGGGAAGTTGGAATGATGAGAAGTGAATTTTGGGGTCTGGGGAAAGCAGAACAGGTGAAATCTGAGGTGGAAGACCTGGGCCCAAATGAACAACTGGTGGTTAAGGAAATCACATTAGTACCCTTACTTGGCTGTTGGTGCAGAGTCAGGAACTGATTTATAGCAATACAATAGAATTACTTTACGATTATATTTTTTCCCTAAGATATCTCTGCCATCCCTCTGCAGACAACAATATTTTTAAGATGCTTAAAAAGTATACACAGTTGCCATTTCTAGTTAACATGGTTACTGCTTAAAACATGTGTCAGTCTCCTCTTTCTTAATTTGGCTGTTTTCTTGACTTTGTTTTTGTTTTCTTGACTTTGTTTCTGTTACTGAAAACAAAGAAAGGCAATAAAGCTGGTGAGGGGTCTGGAGCACAAGTCTTATGAGGAGCAGCTGAGGGAACTGGGGTTGTTTAGCCTGGAGAAAAGGAGGCTGAGGGGAGACCTTATCCCCTCTACAACTGGCTGAAAGGAGGCTGTAGCCAGGTGGGGGTCATTCTCTTCCCCCAGGTAACAAGTGATATGAACAGGAGCAAATGGCCTCAAGTTGCACCAGGGCAGGTTTGGATTGGATATGAGGAAAAATTTATTTACTAAAAGGTTTGTCAAGCATTCGAATGGGCTGCCAAGGGAAGTGGTTGAGTCCCCATCCCTGGAGGTATTTAAAGGACATGTAGATGTGTAGATGTGGAGTTTAGGGATGTGGTTTAGTTGTGGACTTGGCAGTGTTAGGTTAACAGTTGGACTCGATGATCTTAGTTAGTGGTGTCCCTTCCAACCCAAAACATTCTATGATTCTATGATCTTAACAGTCCTTTCCAGCCTAAATGGTTCTATGGTTCTCCATTTCTGTACTGAAGTGAACAGAAGTTGGCAATATATGCTACTACTCGGTTTTGCTTAGGAAACTTTGTGTCTTGATTTCCATTTAAAAATTTTAACCCCCAGTTAAAAGTAGTGGCTGCCTCTTCACTATTGTTCCTGAGACATACAGCTATGAAAAAAACCAAAACAAAACAAAATATCCTTTAATAACTAAAGATTAGATTCCACAGAAATCAAGAGTTAAACACTTGAAGTACTAAACTAAGAGCTCAAAATGACACTGTAGCTTGACCACAGAACTATTATAAAATACATGGTCAAATGATTCAGATTCAACAAGGATATAAGAATATTTTAAAATTAAAAGGTTAATTTCCCAGAGTTTCATAGAAGCTAGAAAAATGTAAGGAGTAATTAGCAAAGTTTGCCATGAATCATGTTCTCTGGTATGTTAATATTTTGATTAATTCAGGACATGACTCATAGCTAGATTCAGTAAATCATGTATAGGAAAATGAAAAATCAGTGAGTTATAATTAGCTGGTATTCAAGAGAGTTCAGAATTCTGCAGAAGTTCTAAGACTATCAGAATAGAGACTTTTCAGGGTCCTCAAATTCTCTCCAGTTCAGCTATTAGGTACCCAACAAAATTAGGGAGAAATCTAGACTAACATATGAGGAAACGTATCAGGAACCAGCACTTTACAGAAAACTTATAATTGGACATGAAGTAAGGATAACATCATGGCATAACATATTCTCCAGACTTCCCTTATTGTTAGCTTAGCCAGTAAATAGAGCTGCAATAGCTGCATTTTGATCATAAGTAGCTGAAAATTAGAAAAGTCAGTGCAATTTTTCTCTGTTATGTAAATGTATAGACTTTGTCTACGTAACATAGCCAAATACAATTAGAACTACTTGTCCCTTGATTACGAAAAACACAGAATGAAATCCTGGCTGTATGAAAGTCAGTAGGACTTGCAATAATCTTGCAAAGCTGTGAAATATTACAGAGCTAGTCTATGACAGTTCAGCTATGATGCTGATACCACAACTTTTCATTGAATTTATCCTCTACATGTTTGGAAAACAGTAAACTAATATGTGAATATTGTGAAATGATCTTAAGTTAGACGTCATGACCGTATAGGGCTCCTATTTTAAATACTAAGAGCTGTTAGCATCACACAGTGAATTTCCTAGTACAGAAAAGGTCAACAAACCTATTTTCAAATTGATGTCAAAGTTTTTGTAGAACTCTTCACATTTTCTATACTCCTCAACACATGTGCACACTGAGGTGTTTTTCAGAAATTTCTGCCTTAATTTAGGGGTTTTTCTTTTTCTGGTTTAGGGTTCAGTAAGTCTGGCTTTCTCAGGCAATTTTCGGGTGCTTCCATCTTTTTGTCACAAAGAGATTGAAATTTGCAGAAAGTAAATTGAGAGTCCTTTCTGAGTACTGGCCTCAACAGACAGCCTTACCTGTCTTTCTCAAACTTCCCTGTGTCCTTCTTTTCAGCTTTTTATACTTCCCCTCTTTAGGAAGGACAAACATCCTAGAAACTTTTAATAGTCAAGTATTATTTGACAATTATTTCAGCCTAAAATACCTAAAAGTAGGGTAACTAAGGCAAGGAAAATTGAGAAGAACCACAAATAAACAGTAATATCTAGGGGGTATACAATTTATATATAAACACCAGTTAAAATAATTTTGTGTGTCTTTCAAGATTAGGGAAAAAATTATGAAAATAATTATTACTCACAACATGACTGAAGTGGTTTGCCCTATGGTATTGAACATTACTTCATGGTAAAACAATACATCAAGAAACAGCCAATTTAATTGAACTTAGATGTGCAAAGGGATGGCACAATATAATTTTTTGTCAATAATCAATGAATTATTTACTGTCTTGAAATTATTTGGTCCTGTTAAATCTGTCTGTGTCTTCCACACTGAATTTATAGCTAAAATACTGAACCTGGTCTTTCTCTGGAAGTCTGTCAAGTGCAAATATACTTTTTTATTTAAAAATATTTACTATTTGTATTAAAATCCTAGTTATGGGACAAGCTGCATGAATTCTCCTAGTAGCAGAAGTGCCTTGAAAAACAACTGAAAAAAAAAAAAAAAAAGTAGTAAAATTTTACTTCCGTTGCTTCAAATTTAAAACCAGAATAGCTATCCGGTGTTCTGAACCACAGTTAAATTGCTTTTGGAATTTCAGTATGTCCAGAAGCAAATTCCTACATGGCCTCACTGGACTTTTACTCAGCTCAAGCCTCAAGAAAATTCATAACTATCACAGCTGAGAAAAATATGCATTTTTAATTGAATATTCCCCAGTGTTTGAATGACATAGATGTTAGGCTATGATTTTTCTACTGTGATATATTAATTAACGTCCTGGTTGTGCATGCATGACTCTTTGGAAAAGCTTCAATAAACTATTCAGGTTATTTCCCATCCCCATAAATTTACATCAAGCCACATACTTTTATCTGTGATTTAAGTTACAATACCCAACATTTGAATAAGCATCTAAAGTTTCTTAAAAGTACATGTATGCACGTGTGTATACATATGCAAACTTATGCACACATACATTGATGTATCTTTCTATCTATATGCATAGTACAGGTAGTATCTCTTCTTTAACCACTTTCTTCCTGTCTAAGTGATAGCTTCAAGGGAAAAAATAAAACAAAACAACACACACACACCCCCCCATGAACAAGAATACATATTTTAAACAAGATTAAGGCTAAAAAGTACACTTTTTCATATAATACTTTAAATCACTGGGAAACTTGGGGTTTCATCTGCCTCATTAAGGAAAGGCAATATAGCAGCTCCTCAGTTGTATAGCTGAGATTAAATTAATGGACATATGCTGATATAAACCTGAAAATCTGGCCTAATATCTGTATAATAGCTTTAACAGATTGTAAAACATCACACATAAAAATACCACCAGTCTAGGGTCAAAAAATTATAGACTTACAGCAGCTTTATCCAGTCGCAGATATAGATGGCAAGAGAAAAAATATGAGTTTAAATGGTAAGCCACACCTTTATTTAACCTATACAAATATTCTGAGAGAACTGAAAATATAGGTATCAGTAAATGAGAAAGTTCTCGAGGGTGGTGACCTGAGAAAGCATCAGTTTCATTCCCAGGCTGACTTCCTGCATAACCTTGAACAACTTGGTTTTGTCTCTCTGATCTCTATGAGCACAAATGCTTTGCATTTACTAAGCCCAGAAACATCAGCTGACACTGTAATGGCAGGAGGCCTTCTTATCTTGTTCTTGGTTGCGTATACTGCACAATTACTCTAATCAAATCTAAGCATAACATAAAGTTGCAGAAGGTAAAATAATAGAATAATTTAGGTTAGAGAGGATCTTTAGAAATAATCTGTTTCATCCACCACCCCGAAACAGGGCCATTTTGAATACTGTTCACATTTCCACGTTAGATCAGGTTGCTTAGGACAACAGCTGACTTTTGAGTAACTCCAAGGATGGAGTTCCTACTGTCTCTTTGGGCACCTATTCAAGTGGTTGATTCTCACTGTGAAGATTTTTTTCCTTCTATTTAATAAGAATTTCCCTTGCTGCAACATGGGTCCAATGTCACTTGTCCTATCACTCTGAACTTCCAGAAGAGTCTGGCTCCATTTTAGTACAGCCCCTCACCAGGTAACTGAGGACATCTATCTGATCCCCTTTTAGCCTTCTGCAGGCTGAACAAGCCCACGTCTGTCAGGCTTTTCTTCTATGTCATGTGATCCAGCCCTATAACTATTTTAATGGCTTTCCACTACACAGTACTCTAGACACAGTCCTGTGTCAGAGAAAAATAATCACTTCTCTCATTCTGCGAGTTCTTTTTCTGCTGATGTATCCCAGTATCCTGTTTGCCTTCATCACTGCAAGTGTGTACTGCTAATGCAAATTTAATCCATTGTCTCAAGATCTACAGGCTTTGTCTGCAAAGCAGCTCCCCAGTCAGCAAGTCCCCACCTTGAATTGTCATTGCATGGGGTTATTCTTCCAGGTGGTGGACTTTGTGTTTGTGTTTGTTGGACTTCATAAGGTTCCTGAATACCCCAGCTCCAAGCTGTCAAAATTTTTCTGGTAGATTTACCCCTTACTGTATTCCACTTCCTCAAGATTAGTGTTTGTTTTTGAGGCTTCATTCTATCTTATTGTCCAGGACATTAATAGAGATATTAAACAGTATTGGCAGCAATATGAACCTTTAAGGGGTGCTACAAGTAATGAGCTGCCAACTGGACTTTAAAGAAATGACCACTAGTTCTACAGCCCAGTGGTCTAGTCTATTTTCTGCTTAGAATTTTGAAAGCCTTGCTTAGTTCAAGGTAAATTACATCCATTGCTATCCTCTCATGTGCAGAACTAGTCGTTTCACCACAAAAGGTAGTCATGTTGATTAGACCCAGTATGCCCTAGGTGAATTACATGTGGGCTATTTCCAATCACCTTCTTGTCTGCCATTTGTCTAGTTGCTGTTTCCAGGAGCATTTGGTCCTTAATCTTCCTGAAAACTGAGGTTAGGCTGGCTGTGGTTTGCCAGACCCCTCATTCTTGTCTTTTGAAGATGGGCACATTTATCATTTCTAGTCATCAGGCACTTCCCTCAGCCACCAGGACTTATCAAAGATAATAGAAATTGGTGTTGCAATGAAATCAACCAGCTCTCTCTACGTCCTTGTACACATTCAAGGCAGTTCTGTGAACTTGTGTCTCTGAATTGCTTAAGTGGTTCTTACCTTGACCATCCTCTATCATGGGCAGCACTTCATTCACCTGGATTCTGCCACTAGCCACAGACTGTAGCAGCTTTAGAGAAGATCCTGCTGCTAAATAGCAATGCAAAGGAAGTGCTGAGTACTTTCAGCCTTTTCCATGTCCTTTGTCACTGGGTTGCTCTCTTGTCCAGCAATAGACCCTTCCCTGTCCTTCCTTTTGCTGCTTCAATCTGCAGAAGATTTTCTTGTTGATTTTTCCCATCTGTAGGTCAGTAAATATGACTTTAATCATAGGCTTTGTGTTGGCCTGATAGTACAGGGTCTCAGAACTTGTGTAAACTGAGTTTTGAACAAGGGAAAGTTAGTAGATACCAAAGGAATCATCACGCACCATGGAAATGGGAGGTAGAATGCTATCTCACAAGTTTTATCATACTGCTGTAACCATGTGACAACTGCAAATGTAGATTATATACATTATTTTGTTTAAATATTTTATTACCTTATTAGTATTACAGGGAACTTTAAGATCACCTTGGTAAAAGCTTCTTGTGTCCCAGCAGCTGGTTCTTCTTTTCTTGAATAGCTTTCCATTTATTTGGGGCACACTGGTAATATTGAGAAGTCTCTTTTACCTGGAACATGATCTGCAAGTTAATATATGTGCATTTTCTCCATCAAATTTTGGCAGATGTGAATAACATTAGTGCAGTCTAGAAATAATGTTAGTGATAAAGTTATGTAGCAATATGTGTTAAATACATCGTAGATGAAAGTTCTTATTATAAGTACTACTTTAAATACTTAAAACCATTTTGGAGTTTGATGTATGTCACTGAAAGTTTTCTTGAAGCTTTGCTTTCTTTTTTCAGATGGATACATCTTTCTGCCAAACTTCTGATCTATTTTTAGAGTAGTGAATATGGTTGTTTCTAGTGACAGATATACAGTTATATAAGATGTTTATCCATGAATTTCTAAACATACTCTGTTATCCATGTAAGAGTGCATGCCCTCTTGCTGTAATCCTGCAGAAAGATTACAGGGAGGTAAGAAAAAGTAATCACATTTACCTTCTAGAGAGTCTAAATGATTCTTTTAGTCCAAAGAGGCAGATCAGAGAGAAAGAAAAAGTGACAATAAGCATAGTGTTAGTGTTGCATATACTGTAGAGGTCCAGTAAGAATGAAATTATCATAGGTTGTGTCTACAACTTCACTGTGATCTCAGATGCAGGAGGGTTTGATGGTGAAACTTGAACTCACACCAATGTGCTGTTGAAATACCCTTCAGGTACATAGCCAGAGTCAGAAACTCTTCATTTAGTGAAACAGATTTTGTCATAATGTGACAAAACTTCTTATGCTAAGACAGCTTCTTCTAGGTTTGTGATGTCTCTGCAACCTTTGATTGAATGTAGTGACAACCACAGCTTTGAGATGAACCTGCCAAAAACATCGTCTTATGCTGATTGACATTAAGAAGACTAAAGAGCTTTTAACTTTAAAGGAAACACGTTTTCTTAGAATATAGGCTATAATATTTAGCTAGTTATAGAGGTAAAACTCAAATAGAAAGTTCAAAACTGGGTCAGTTCATTCTGACTAGATCATAAAAGAAATTAAGAAGTCGTCTATATAAGATTCTTGTCCTGTGCATTGTGTCCTTGTGGAAAAGTCCTGGTTTCTAACCTTGGTTTCATTCAAGTCAGAGCCTCTTAGAGCTGTTGCAAACCCTTTTCCATTTCCTCTGGTTCACGAGACACTTTTCTTCCCGTAGCCCCAGAGGCTTGGTTGTCGGTCTCCTTCCCTGTTTGTTTCAAAAGTTTCTCCATCCTCAGATGAACTATAGACTACCAGCTCCCTCCTGCAAATCTCCTTTACCTGCCACATCCTTCGTTCTCTCCAAAATGTTATTTTCTTTGAGCAGGATCAAATTAGTCTGAAAGGCAGGAGAAATCTCCCTTTCTCCTGCAAGTTTCACCTGGTGCCACCAGTCTGTCGGCAGAAAAACTACCACATAGAGTGAAAAAACACAAATAGAACTGACATTGATTGCCATGATGGTCATCTCTGAGTGAGGAAGGGAGTGGAACAAATTGCTACAAGAAGCAACATTAGCATCTTTGTGAATAACTACCTAGTATTCACCAGTGTGCTCTGTCTGTGACTGCACACCTGGCAGGTAATGGAACTGTTGAGTAGCAAAAGGTTTGGCAGAACTTGTGTAGTAATAGATTTTAGTGTAAATGTAGATAATAACAATTTGTTGAATTCTTTTTTTGTATTTCTGCTGATTGAGTGGGAGATCAATGGAGACCCACTGATGATGAAAATAGGCAGGAAAATAGGCTTATATTTCTGTATCTGAGCTGCTTCATTTTTATTGGAAGAGTGGAATAAAGGAACGGAAAACATTTTTAAATTGGGGGTACATATAATATTTTTCCTGTAATTCATCGCTGTTCCTCTTTTTCATTTTCTATGGTACTTTGCTTCTGAAAAGGCTGTGATAGGTGTTCAGTAACATCTAAGGGACATTTGACATCTCCTTTTTTTCCTTTTTTTTTGTTTTCTTTTTTGTTATTCAAAAGTTGCATATGGTAACTAAAGAGAAAATGGTACACTGTTTTTTGACATTTCTCATGAAAGGAAAGAATGGGTTGTTGCAGAAAAAGATGAGTGAATATAAACAAAGGGAATCTGTAGTGGGAAATCAATTATCCATTCATTGCATAATGGAGAGGCAAGGTTATTCCTTTAAGTGCATCTTTTTAACAGTAAACACATTTCAAAAAATGAAATATTTGACACTTTTTTTTTGAGAGCTACTTTTATAGATATAATGGAAGTGATATTAAGAGTTTTACCATATTCATTGCTGCTGATGTTGTTTAACATATAATTATCACAGAGTCAATGATTATGTTTATTATATTACAATTTAGAATTCCCATGTTATCTATATGGAATATTATCTATAGATATGCACTGTGAAACTGTTAAGGGCAACTGTATTTAAAAAAAAATTAGCCATTAGTCATTTTTTCCATGTCGCTTAAATCTAGAGTCAGGCAGCAGGTGTTCTTTAAGGAAGAAAAATAAATCTGTAGTGTAAAATGGAGTATAGGAAATATTACATTCTGTTTTTATGTCAAGATTATGCAACATGAATTCACAGTGACAAATACTTTCTTACATAAAAAGTCCTAATGACTTCAGTGTGAACAGTCAGATGAGTAAATGACCATGAACATGAAAGAGAGTTACATAAGGTACACTTCTGCAATTATATTGCTCAGCTTGAAAAAGGACAATAAGCTTTCACAAACAACTAGCCCCTTGGCCAGAAATACAAAAGGTATATTCAGATACATCAGTATCCAAAAGGGATAGTATCTTAAACCATGTATCATAAAAATTTTAGGTAATAGTTTTAACAAGACAATGAACCGCTTATGGATAAGGCATATAATGAGTCTAAAACTGTCATAATATTTGTAGGTATATAGATACACTAATTACATTTCAATGCCTAAAACAGTAGATGCAATTATGGTTAACAACATGGTACAAAGTAGAGACTAGTTTGTCATGCAACTGTTCTGCAGCATGTGAACAGTTTCATATTCCAGTATTTTGATTACATTGTAATTCACAATAACAAAGGTGAAAAAAAAATCTAGATATGTGTACAAGGTAAATTTTGGGTTAAAGTGAGGGCAATCAATTGGTAGTTGTCCTGGTTTCAGCTAGTCCAGAGTTAATTTTCTTCCTAGTAGTTGGTATGGTGCTGTGTTTTGGATTTAGTACTAGAAGAATGTTGATAATACACTGATGGTTTAGTTGTTGCTGGGTAGTACTCAGACTGGCCAAGGACTTCTCAACTCTCAGCTCTGCCAGGTGCACCAGAATCTGGGAGGGGGCACAGCAGGGACAGCTGACCCCAACTGGCCAAAGCGATATTCCAGACCATATGACATCATGCTCAGTATATAAGCTGGGGGAAGAAGAAGGGGGGGGGGGGGGGGGGGGGGGGGAATGGATGTTGGGGGTGATGGCGTCTGTCTTCCCAAGTAACCATAATGCATGATGGAGCCCTGCTTTCCTGGGGATGGCTGAACACCTGCCTGCCCATGGGTAGTGATGATTGAATTACTTGCTTTGCTTTGCTTGCGTGTGCAGCCTTCCCTTTCCTTATTAAGCTGTCTTTATCTCAACCCACGAGTTTTCTCACTTTTACTTTTCTGATTCTCTCCCCCATCCCATTGTGGGGGGAGAGAGCGAGTGGCTGCGTGGTGCTTAGCTGCCAGCCAGAGTTAAACCACGACAGTCCTTTTTGGCACCCAACGTGGGGCTCGGAGGGTTTGAGATAATGACAGGTTTGATTGGAATGTGCTAGATCGAATTTATAGCTGCACAATGTGGGGCAGTAGTCTTACAGGTGAGAGATGCCAACATAAACATATTGAAAAATAAAATGGAATAAACCATATATACAAGTAATGAGAAAAATATTTCTTCTGTGCATGTAATCTTAAATGAAAAAAGTTGTATATGAAACATAGTATATAGAAAAGAACTACAAGAAAAACTTTCCTCAGTTTGGGAGGTCTTTTATCAAAGTTACTAACTGCAAAGGTCACTAGTAAAAGTACTGCAATACACTTTTTTTGAGAGATTGAACCAAGATTGTTGTCAGATACAATGCAAGGAAACGATGCACTTTGGTTTCTTCTTTCTCTCGTGAAAGAAATTCAAGAAGGCTTATTTCATCTAGGATACTTCTATATTTGCACTTGGTCTATATCAGTCATGATGACCGTGACTATGTTGTGCAATATTTTTTATTCTTCCCTTGCTCCAGTCTTTAGAAATGTACGTATTTGTCTCTATAACAGTAACTGGAGACAGATATAATTTAGTTTCAAATAAACATTCTGAAATAACAGTAAGATTTAGAAACTGAAATTGTAATGACATTAGATTCCAAATCTAACGAGACAATTTATAGTACATAGGGGATTTCTGTACCGTTCAGTAAAATTCTGGAAGCTGTTGATCATCCTTAACATTCATTAAAGTAACTAGGATGTTTGAAGTATTCTCACTATTCTTTGGGAAATTATCATTGCAGCACCAAATTATTAGTGCTAATTATTGCTTGTGAAGTGCTTTGGAATTCCAGATGAAGGTTGTTATGGGAAGGTAAGTGTTATAATTAAGATAGTGTGTAAAATATTTTCTTTGAAAATAAAAATTTTAGCTGTATTTGTCCCAATTTTGTTCCTTGGAGTATTTTCCAAATGTAATGGAAAGGAAATTTATGAGATTTGTTATAGCACTTTATCTTGTTAATTTTTTCCTTCTTCATTTTTGTTAGTCATTTATATCACTAGATTCTATTTTGTGTGGGTTGCTATGAAAACTTAAAAAAAATTTCAATGTAAAAGAAAACTTTCTAGATAAATTGTGAGGAACAGTACATGTCTAAGGTTTTGTTCATAGTTTTGTTCACAGATTTTCTTTCACACATTGAAGTGCAAGGTAATAGCCATCAAATCCTAAACAGAGGCAAACCTCAGTCTGAAATGTGATGTTTAGAAAAAAATATCATCAGGAGATATTTGAAAAACATTTATATATTATGTTTCAGGTGGTTTCAGCTGGGATAGTTTTGGTGGGTTTTATTTTTTCCTAGTAGCTGGTATAGTGCTGTGTTTTAGCTTTAGTATGAGAATAATGTTGATAACACACTGCTGTTTTAGCTGTTGCTAAATAGAGCCTAGACTAGTCAAAGACTTTTCAGCTTCTCATGCCCTGCCAGCAAGAATTTGTGCTGGCAGAGCCAGGACAGCTGACCTGAACTGTCATGATCAGTAAATAAACTGGGGAGAGTTTGCTGGGGGACAGCGGTAGTGAAGCTCCCTTCCACCCCTGGGCCACTCTGAGATCTCAGGATAAGCCCATTTTATCTACTGCCTGAATGGTACATCAGAACCACCCTGAGATCTCAGGATAAGCCCTGCATGCTTTGGGAAAAGCTCCCCCATTGTGTTGTTACCTTGGTTGCAAGTGGAGCAGCTTGGGCCTGGGGTGGTCAGGCACCCCCTGGACACGCCTGAGCCGTCTGCTGCCTGAATTGTACACCAGAATGGCTCAGCACAAATTGTGGTCAGAATGGAAAATAGTGACCAAAGCAAATAATCTCGAGATCCTATAAATAGTGATCCAAAAGGGAGACCATGCTGTAAATTTCGGGTGACCCTTGTCATTCTCGAATCTTTAAATAACTTGCTATTTTGTTTGTAACAAATACCATTGAATCATTCTGTTGAAGTGGCTGATACTTCAAAAATATTAACAAATCCTAAATTGCAACTAACCCAAAGCTGTGTAAAAAATATATTTGACAGTGCTATAAAGGATTGATTGCAAACCTAACCATTGACCAAATCTGGGACTAGGATTAGATCCAGCTGCACCTAGACTCCTCTTTGAGGAAAGAGTTTGGAAACAAGGGGTCCTTTCTGAAACTCATGACTCAACAGGAGAATCTCCCTGACAGTTTTATCTAAGGCTGTCCTCTATGAAGTAAATAATTGAGTATAACTTGCCATTGAATCTTATTAAACCACTGTCACGTTTACCATTGATATCAATAAAGCATATTTTTGCTGCTCCCTCACTCCATCCCTGGCAAATTGGTGTATTTGGCAGGGTCCTAAATCAATATTCATAACAAATTGGCATAGTTGACAGGGTTCTAAATCAGGATTTGTGACAGGGGCAGGGACTGCTGCTCGGGAACTGGCTGGGCATTGGTTGGCAGGGGGTGAGCAATTGCATTGCTCATCACCTGTTTTGTATATTCTATTATTGTTGTTGTTATTATTAGCCCTTCCTTTTCTGTCCTATTAAACTGTCTTTATCTCAATCCATGAATATTACTTTTTCCCCCCCAATTCTCTCCCCCATCCCACTGCGGGGGGGGAGACGGGGGGGAGGGGGAGAGTGAGCAAATGGCTGTGTGGTGTTTAGCTGCCTGCTGGGTTAAACCACAACAGTATAGGTTTTATTTATGTCCAACAATATTGTGGCTCTTTTCCTGATTTTGTGTAGCAAATACTTTACCATCACTCACCAATATATTTAAATTGTTATAAGTGTGATCTTATGCAAGTCATTCTGGAGTTGCATTGCATTCTTATATGTAAATAAAATGTAAAAATATAATAAATTATTATTTGCAATTGAGTTTGTATGTGTGTTTATTGTATCACTATCATATTGTTGAAGGCTGACTCAGAAGTTTAGAATGGTTTGATAAAGAATAATAAGAACATTTAATCATCTGTAATCAGAAAAATATAGTCAGAATTCTTAGAACAAGGGCATCCTGGAGCAAGTAGGCCTGGAAAAGACAGCTAATCAAAACATTATGAAAACATCCGAAACTTAGCAAGCAAGCCCAAGATCCATGCATCCTCAACTGAACTACCCTCATTATAATACTAAAAATCAAACCCTCAGGTCAAAGGACCCTTGCCCAGATGAAAACCCTTCCTTACAGAACATGTGTAGTACAAAAAAAGGATTTTGTAGCTTTAAATAAATGCGGGAACCAGTAAGAAACAAAAGTGATTAAGTGTGATTGTGAAAATAACTGATAACTGTTGCTCTGAGTATATAACATACTGCTGTGTGTTAACCGAGGTATGCTAGCTTTGTGGAGCTACCACCTAGCACCAAGCTCAGTGCAGAAATGAAATAAATAAGGAATGTCCCTCCTGAGTGTGTGACAATTGACTTATTGCACACCAGGCCACAAATCCGTTTTTTGGACAACATCTCAAATGAGACCAATGGCAATTTAGCCAGGCAATAAAATAAATTGCTCTCTGTAAGACATAAAAAAACCATAAATCACTTCTCAGAAGTTTATTTCAAATAATTTAACTGATTTAATTAACCCCAAAGTAAACACACTAATTAGGTACTAGTGAAAGAAAAATTGGGACATGCTGGGAAAATGAAAAGAGTGGCAAAGAGTGATTGAATGATCTTTAATCTTGTATTTCAAGGGAATGATCATGAATAAATATTGTATTTATAATTTTTTAGAAATATTTTAAAGTAGCTGTAACTCCCAGTAGAAAAGTTCATCTGGGTAATTATTTTGACTCCCTTCCTCTCCACAAGCCTCTCAAAATCCAGACAAAACAGAAAATAATAATTGACCAGTAATATAATAGAAGTCATGCAATGAAACATCTATTCATGGAAAAGGCTTTGCACACCAAAAAAATTTGAAATGTTGCAAGCTTGTTGCATGACATCCATCGATACATTCTAGGAACTCCTGAGAATACAGACAAAATTACTGATGGTCTCACATGCATCCAGTGCTGGTAAGCATGCACTTTTTAGCAATGAATTAAAGACTTTGTGTCTTAACTTGTAGGGAGTCAAGAAATTATGAAGGAGAAGGTTTCATGTCAGTACCATGCATATCAGCACCATTATCATCCCTGTTCACCCCATCACCATAACTTAATCATTCTTTCACCTTAACTAGAGGATAATATTTCAAAATTATTTTCCTGCTTTGTATGAAGCTTAAATACCTTGCAAAGCAGACATATGGTTTAGTTTTCATGGTGATTGAGTTCAGAGCAAATAGTATTCCCAATAAACCTATTTATTTGTAGGCAGTTCAACAAACTCTGTGTATGGACCTAACATGTATAAGAATTTCTTGCTGGAGAATAAACACTATTGGAGAATAAACACTATTGGAAAATAAACACTATTGAACTTTAAATGAGGGTTTATTTTTATATTCAGAAGTGCATGGCATCTACTGAGTTAGATCCTCATAAGAATAATGTATTTCCGCTAAACTTTCATTGAAGTATTGCTGATTTACTTTGATCAATTATCTTTAGCATTTGAGTTTCTTTGATCCTTTGTTCAAGATAATTAAACAGAAAAATTACCTTATGACATTTTTTATTTTTTTTTTAATAATCTTTCAGTACAAAACTGAAATTATAGTAACAGGCAATTTGGGGAAAACATTCTTAGTAATACCTGTGGTAATCCTAATTTTTGTATGCTTCTTTAAAGATTATTTTTTTTTAAGGACAAAAACTCTAGCTGACCTCTCTGACAAGAGATGCATTGCCTGCATGGAGGTGCCATTTAATGCATAAACATAAAAAAGAACATATTTTCTGAAGATCAGCCTTAATAGCCAAAGGAAAAATAAACAAGAATAATTTGTCATCTACATGTTTTTCTCATATATTTTTATGTTCTATGAGATTAAGGTTTTAGACTGTGGATGTAGAAGCAGTAGAGTGGTATGATTTGTTTAATTTCATTCACTGCCTTTTTGTGTTGAGGAAAACCAAACCCAAACACCAAATAAAAAAAAGTATCTCTGGAGTTGCAGAGGTAAATAGTTTTTAGGTTAAATTAAATTGGTAAAATTGTATTTGAGTAAAAATATAAATAAAAGGAAAAAAAACCAACGAGGAATGAAAATAAGGTGAAATAGCTTGCTATTTAGAGAAAGTGTAGAAGGATGGTGCTTCAATTCCTGCCTTTCCTTCAAGCCATGATAAAGGTAAAAGTTAAGTACTGTGGCAAAATTACTGCAGAAACCAAATGGAAAACACTTAAAGACTGACTTTTTTGTCAATTTTAACTTCCATAGTGTAAAATAAATTTAATCTCAACGTTTCAGACAATGTTGAACTAACCAGGAACTGAGCAACAAAGTAATTTAGGAAAATGGCTTAGAAACCAATTTTTTAAGCATATGCCAAGGTGATTTCTTAAAGGAAGAAGAAGAAGACACTTTGTTAGAAACTTTTTAAAGTTAAAAATTAAACTTAAAGACTGTCAGGTTTACCAACTTGTTTCATGAATAGTAAGCTTCATTTCTAGTTATCAAGTAATCATGACTGTTGTTACTTTAAAAAGTAAGAGAGAGAGAACAGAACACATTGTTTAGCTTAAAGGGTGAAATTCATCCTGTGCAGAAATGCAGCACAGAGAATATGAAAACCCTTAAATTTCATATAAGCACAGGTTCTTAAAAAAGTAGATCTTGCTTCAGCAGGTGCAACTGATCTCTGAAAAAATGTATCACTGCTTCCATGACCAGATCTATATCTGAAACAATCACCCTGATACAGGTATTAATTTGTCAAAACACATACATGTATAAGTGACCAAAAGATGAAGGCAAGTAAATTGAAGTTCTTCACTGGATTTGGTTGTTTGATTTTACTATATATATTACATATATAGAGATTACAAACAGATCCAAACGTTGCAAGGGTTTTGTTATTCTCCATCTCAGCTTACATTTTACCTAGCCTGACTTTCTTCCCCATAATGAAAAGAAAATGCAATACACAACTACCTTGGACCTTCCATGCACTAAAAAAGAATTCTGTAGTTTGTTTAAGAGCACCCATGCTTTAGATACGGCTGCTATATGTCATTTCCAGAAACAGCCATAGGGTAAACCAAGCATCAAATAGACTGTAAATCTTTTTCCTTTACACTGATATGCTACTTAGTGCAAGGTTGTATAGATGTCACAGGTTTTCTTTACTGAAATACTTTTGGAAAAACAGGTGTGACCCAATGCAGGTCTGCACAGCAAAGTGAATCAACAAGGATTGATTTGTTTGAAAATCCATTGAATTTAGAGTAAAACCATGCATTGTGGTAGTAGTAGGATGTAGTATTCTCCTTTCCCCCTGCCCCCCAACCCCCTTAAGCCCTTACCTCCCAAGAAACCCTTGCAAAACAATGTCAGATATCCAAGGACAAGTATTCAGAAGAGAGGAAACACCAGAGGAGTTGCATTATTATAGATATCATGTTTACATAGTCTCTTACTCAAAATGTCTTTCAGAACACGAAATAGATAGTCCTTATTGAATGAGTGATTTTATTCTTTTTTTTTTTAGCTTGTCATTTTATATGTCTGCCTGCATATTTTCCTGGATTTAGAAAGCCCTGCATGGAATAACGTTCTGTTATTTCCAAATGAGTTTCTTTCTCAGGTTGTTTTTTTGTTTCTTCTAAGGGCTTTATTAACTGGCATTAATATACTTATTTCCATAACAGGAATAGTATTGATTTTCTTGTGAAGGATAGATTAAGGTCAGAAAGTATCACTTTATTGAGATGACCATTTGAAAAGAATGTGGTTGGATATTTCAGATAGCTCAGTATTTTATAGCATATGTTCAGAACACAATAATATTGTATTAGTGATGTGCTCAGAAAATGTGAAAATCAGACTCTGTGCTATATCAACCTGGAAATCAGGAAAGAAGAAATAGAGCGCATGCTTATGATTCTTTGTTTTATCTTGCGAAGGGTCATCATCTTTAAAGGTTGTCTCATGTACCAATTATACTGTACAGTCAGCTAGAATTCAAACACTGATGGGACATGTCTTTCCACTGTTCTCTGATCAATACTTTCACAGTCCTTGTCATCTCCTGTTCTGGTTTCTCATCTTCCTTTTACTATTTAAATTCATGTCCTTCTGCCTAATAACCCAATCCCTCTTCCACAGTGTTTAGCTTTTTCCTTATCACTTTGCATTTAAGTGAAGAACCTCTCTTTTCTGTGCTGTCTGGTGCAGGGAGTATTGAGAATCCAGAACAGATGGCTTCCTTGCTACATTTTCCAATATTTAACACCACGGATGCTCATGATTTGTAAAACTATCTTGGAAATGGCTTTAAATTTACTTTGGACTTTTCAGGATATATGGGAGAAGTTTATGACAGAAAAAAAAAAAAAGGTAGAAAAGATTAATACTTGGCACTGCTCTGAAGAACTACTTTTGTTACGCCTGTCAACCTATGTCTTGGTCTGCTTTCCCAAATACTTTTCTGCCTCAAAGGGGGGTGGATTTTTTAGCAGATGCATATTTTACTCTTTAGGATTAAGGTATGTTTCAAGAAAAATGTGGAAGTGTAGACCAGCATAAATGTTATGAAATTGATGCATTGCTAAATAGGAGAAAGGGATAGAGCACAGTGCAAGAACACCCTTAAGTTTGTGCTGTGTAAACAAGCAAGCAAGCTAAGACATTTAAACAATTGCTTTATTCTGTCAGGATTTTATATTCGCAGGAAATGCCATATCAGGAATTCTTTACCTTTGTCAAAGGAATTACCAACATAAATTTGCATAGATTTCACAAGACTGATTTTTAATAACATTAGAAAATGCTTAGTTCTTATCTTATTTAAATGTTCAGTACAAATGAATTTGCATAACTCTTATATGAAGAAATAACACCCAGTTAAATAAAATTCATATCGCTTATATATTTTTTCAAACCTAATTTGATTAGACAACATTACCAATGTCAGGTAAATAAAGCCAAAAATGTTATGAAACTTTCTCTTAAAAAGAAGGACCAGATTCAGTCTGTCTTTTTCACATTATATAATTTATAATTCCTCAACTAATTCTTCTGCTTTCAGTGAGAATAAACACCAAGTAAGTACTACATCTAAAAAGAGTGGAAAGAATCTTGCTGTAGCTAATTTATTTCATTCTTATCCAGGTCTTGCAAAATACTAAGCAAAATTGGCATCCAGTCTAGTTGATGATGAAAAAATAGCTCATCTAATTCATTCTGAATTTATGAAATGCTATGGTCTATAAATGATGTTGTATCATTAGGTTAGCGTCTGCTCCGGGATTCATGGTATTTTGAAGAGGAATGATTAAGGACGTTATTAGTAAATCTACAAAGAACAGGACACACAGCATTTAAACATTACCCTATCATCTGTGCAACAAATGTTCAGCATCATTATGTTTCCACAATAGCAATTTGCTATTGCTCTGTGGGGTAAGCAATCAATACAGGCAGGCGATGCTTTTTATATCAATAGAAAGAGACTACAGCTTAGTCTGTTCCAGCCTTTGCAAAATCAATAAACATGTCTCTTTATATGGCAGACAATTAGTCTCAGTTGCAGATGAGAGTGACAAGGTATGGGCTATAATTAACACAGGAATGCCTTACAAAATGTTCATCCCTCTGTTTTTAAAATGTCATTCAACTTTTTACTGAGCATTAAATGTAAATATTGTTTATCAGTCCCTAATGCACAGAGAGCTGCCTAGAATCTTAATTCTTTCACAGCAAAATAACATCCTCTAAAAATGACATTGTCAGAGTTTTTATCAGAGTACACAAAGTGTGCTTAATACCTACCCATATCTGTGTATGGAGAATAACTTTATTTTTAAAACACAGAATAAACAGATTTCAAATCACACTCTGACCTCAGTAAGACAAAGTGCATATGAACAGTTCTGCGGAGAGTGGTTGCCATCAGAAACGGGTAATTTCCTCCTTCACATTGGCAAGTTGTACTTACTAATGCACTGAAGCAGTAGAGCCCTGTCGTGGTTTAACCTGGCTGGCAACTAAGCACCACGCAGCCGCTCGCTCACTCCCCCCCCCTCCCTCAGTGGGATGGGGGAGAGAATCGGGAAGGGGAAAAAGGTTAGAGCCGAGGGCTGAGATAAAGACAGTTTAATAAGAGAAAATAATAGTAATAATGAGAATGATAACAAAATATACAGAATATACAAAACGAATGATGCACAATGCAATTGCTCACCACCCGCTGACCGATGCCCAGCCCGTCCCGAGCAGCGATCAGTACCCGAGCAGCAATCACTCCCCCCGCGACCGACCGACCCACCAAACCCCCCCCCCGGGCATGACGTTATATGGTATGGAATAGCTCTTTGGACAGTTTGGGTCCTAGCTGTGCTGTACTCCCAGCTTGTTATGCACCTGGCTGAGCAGGAGAAGCTCAAAAAGTCCTTGAGCAATCTGAGCACTGCTTGGCAACAACTAAAAACATCAGCGTGTTATCAACATTCTTCTAGCACTAAATCCAAAGCACAGCACTATGCTAGCTTCTGTGAAGAAAATTAACTCTATCCCAGCTGAAACCAGGACAAGCCCGCCTATTCCTTTCCTCATTCTAGCTGTCCTCTAGTCAGTTCTAAGGAATCAGAAAGGAAAGTAATAGATCCATGAAGAGCTTATCAAAGCTATTGCCCATGAGTTATCACCCCCTGTAACAAACCACAGCATTTTCCTGAGTTTTCATTTAGAGCTGCAGTTCCAATAATGGTTAACTGGTAAAACACTAAAAATAGAATTTAATCATCATAGGCAGTGTAGTACTTTTCAGTCAGAAACATTCAATTGTGGATTTGAAAAAACAAGCAGCTAGATTACTTTTGTTTGCTTGTTTGCTTTATAGAATACTTAGTATTCAATACTTGTTCTCAAGTCCTGGTATAAATGGGTCACCCAGACCTTATATGTAGAAAAGTAATGGTGAATTCAGTAAAATTTGTGATCTCACCACTGTGTTCAGCTGACTTAATTAATGTCTTTTAAACCTCTAAAAGATGGTTAGTATGGAAATACAAAGTACTCTCTTGAAGCAAAACTTCATTGTTAATAACAACCTTCTGTGTGAAGGAAAAAAAAAAAAAGCAAGCACATCCAAGTACTTGCTTATGCAACTTTAATGTCAGATCCAATTAAATTAGTATTTGCATTTTTTACATTTTAAATACCATACTTAATGTTTAAACTTAATTTAATTAGAAACATGAGTCATGTTATAAGCAAGAACCTCAAAAGAATTGTTTTAAAAAATCACTATTTTTAAGAAGAGAGAAAGGTCAGAAGTACAAATTACTGACTGCATGTGTCCATATATGGATCTGTTGCTTCTGATTTTCTAGAATAGTTTTGTCCTTAGACTCCTGACAACCATTGCACCTTATCAATGAGTAGTTAAACAATAACATTATGATAGTACAGCTTTCAACTAGATCTATTTGAAATTTTTGTGATTATTTTTCTAAATATAACATTTTAATTGCTTTTTAAACTAGGTTTCATCTTATCTTCTAATATCTTTATCAACGCTAAAGAAGTTATCGTAATATTCTTTATCTGTTCTCCTTAGTCTTTTTTCTTTTTGCTTCTAACATTTTGCTATTTCTAATATCACACCCTCCACTCTTTTCTCTGATTTTTTAGATGCTATTCAGTAATAACCTAACTGCTTGGGATGACATTCACTGAATATTACTTCTCTTTTGACCTCTAACCACATTAATACTTAGTCTGTGGATCCTTGTGTGTCATGAACTTGTGAACGGAAGTCTTTTGCCTTGATGGTGTCTCAGTTTGCATACTGATCCAGCAAGTGCTGCATTCAGAGAGAGAAAAGGATTAAGTCCTCAAAGACTCAGTTCCTTACAGCTACAGACAGAGCAGTGGTTCTGTCCAACCCTTGAACTGGTCATAATTCATTAAGACATCTTTAATTCCTACCAGTTTCCCTGTAAAAGACTGAACAACCAGTGACTACAAGAGTCTATGAAAAATGAAATACAGAGGAAGCCTACTGCTTTAATGGTACAAAACTAGTTGACAAATAAATGACACCTCACATCTCCTCCAGAAGCAATTTAGAAGAGTGCTCTTTACTGACTTTTAGCCTATGGCTGTGAAACATCAAGAATCACAGAAGATTTAAAACATACTCATAGGTGTAATCTTTTGAGCTTTGGTAATAACCTAGCTATTCACTTCTTCTAACAAGTATTTCAAAGATCTGTCTAATTGATCAAGAACAGCTTTGCTTGGCATAGTATTTCTTCCTTTTTCTCCTTACAGTGAAGACAGGTTGGGCAGTACTGTTTTCATGTGTGCTTCTGTCACACTGTTGGATTGGGGAGTCTTCAGACTGCAGTCCACACCCATTCAGCCAAGAATTGATATGCACCCCCCTTGCATTTCTCTTTTCTTTATTGTATAAGAAACTGCTTCAATAGGAGAAAGCATCCTTTCATTTAAAGGTCCATAGATATGTTTCTCCTGTGCCACAAGGAAAAGGGGATTTACAGTATTTATTCCAAAGAAAAAAGGAGGATGATAACCTATTTTGGAATTAATTAGCAACCCCCCCAAAATACTTTTGAAGATGTGTGCCTGTGTCTCTCTCTAAAAAAAAGATGGTTGTATTGCTTGCATACTCCAAAGGGAAACTGAGAATAAAATCATTAGATGGTGAAAACTTCAGATGCTACTATAGAGATGGATTGATGCCATGTATATGATAAGATCTCCAGGACAAATTAGGGTATTATATAATTTTAATAGTCATAAAAACATATGATTTTAAAATGAGTCATTTCAAAGTTTTCTAATTAGGTGGTTTTGTTTTATTCTATTTTGTTCTTTCCCTATCCCAAAGAGTAACTTATTTAAAATAATATCTTAATATTTTTGTATATATTTAATAGGCCTAATCTCATTCTATAGATGAAGAGGTTGTTATGTCAGTAAGGCTTAGTCAGGCATAGAATCATAGAATCGTTTAAGTTGGAAAAGACCTGTAAGATGATCAAGTCCAACCGCTAGCCTAACCCTGACATTCCACCATGGCCCTAAACACCATGTCCACCCGTCTTCTAAATACCTTCAGGGATGGGGACTTTACTTCCCTGGGCAGCCTGTTCCAATGCATAACAACCCTTTTGGTGAAGAAATTTTTCCTCATATCCAATCTAAACCTCCCCTGGTGCAACTTGAAGCTGTTTCTTCTTGTCCTATCACTTGTAATTTGGGAAAAGAGACCAACACCCACCTCACTACAGTCCCCTTTCAGGCAGTTGTAGAGGGTGATAAGGTCTTCCCACAGCCTCCTTTTCTCCAGGCTAAACAGCATCAGTTCCCTCAGCCACTCCTCATAAGACTTGTGCTCCAGACCCCTCACCAGCTTTGTTGCTCTCCTCTGGACATGTTCCAGCAACGCAACACCTTTCCTGTAGTGAGGGGCTCAAAACTGAACACAGTATTCAAGGCGTGGACTCACCAGTGCAGAGTACCAGGGGCATGATCACTTCCCTACTCCTGCTGGCCACACTATTCCTGATATAAGCCAGGATGCCATTGGCCTCCTTGGCCACCTGGGCACACTGCTGGCTCATAGTCAGATGGCTGTCCACCAACATCCCCAGGTCTTTTCCTTCCAGGCAGCTTTCCAGACACTCTTCCCCAAGCCTGTAGCATTGCATGGGGTTGTTGTGACCCAAGTGCAGGACCCAATACTGAGCCTTGTTAAACCTCATACAGTTGGCCTTGGCCCATCAGTCCAGCCTGTCCAGATCCCTGTGTCTTCTTGGTGTCTTCTTAAAGGTACTGGGGGTACACTCAATCCCCCCATAGATAAAAGATATTAAACAGAAACAGGCCCAGTACTGAAACCTGGGGAACATTACTTGTGACTGGCTGCCAGATGGATTGAACTCAGTTCACCAACACTCTTTGGGCCAGGCCATCCAGACAGTTCTTTACATGGTGAAGAGTACGCCTGTCCAAGCCATGAGCAGCCAGTTTCTACAAGAGAATGCTGTGGGAAACAGTGTCAAAATGGGATAAGGTATTCAAGGCACATATCTTAAAATACTTTCAGACATGGAGTAGTCCAGAACTCCTGTTTGAGCTTATTGCCACTCCAATAAAACTGTTTCATTAATTCTCTGCTTCTTACCTAAAATAATTAGATTTTTTTGTGCTACCAAAGTAGCTCAGAGCTGTCTGAACCTGCAACAGAATCAGCCCCAATCCTTTCTCCTATTTCATTATTTGCTACTATTGCTGTCTCAACCTGCAACAGAATCAAACCCAATTCTTTTTTGTGTTTTCATTATTTGCTACTTTATAATTTAAAATAGTACCAGCTGTGCATGTCACTTGAAAATGAAATGAACATGATCCAATTAAGTTTGCACTACTGGGTGAAAGAAAGCTAAACTGAAAGGTAGGTGTTAACTGCTATCTCCAGATTTCAGACTGCTGCTACTTGATGCTTATGACCTAATTCTTTTATTGATGATACTAATTTAAAGTGAGTGACCAAGCATCCCACTGTGATCAGAAGAGTTGCACAGAGTAATCGAATGTGCAGCTACTCAAGTGATTTACTCCAAAAGACAAGTTAAGGCAGCTACCATGCACTTTTAAACAATATCATTCTTGATCTGCAGAGAGACAGTCTGCCAAAGTTTTAAATGTTTCTCTATGGAGCATTTTTAAGCTGTGCTTTGATTAAAATAAACTATGTGTTCATAACAGTACTTGCTTAGATCTGGAAATATATCCCATTATATTAATTCAGATATCTTTGTAATGTCACTTTTAGGAAAAACAGTCTGAAATTGTAAATGAGAATTTTTATAAGAGGTGTGTTTTAATTTTTGCTTTTTAAAATAACCTCAGGAAGATGGTGGCTTTTTCCTTTTTTGATTTGTTTAATGTGATGTAATTTTGTATTTACAACTTGAGTCAGATCCCAACCAAATGGTGGTGTCTCTCATTTTGAATCAATACAAACAAATAACAGGATATTAAAATATATGTCTAATTATAAGAACATGTTTAGTCCAATTAGACTTGGTAGATGGATTACATATTTAAAGATAGGAATGTATTTTCTAAATTAGGACCAAGTTTTTAAAAATAAATATATTTTAAGAATGTGTGAGTCATTGTCCCTAACACTTCAATCTCTCAGGTGCTGTGGAAGTTATATTAGAAATGAGTTAGTTAAGAAAAGCCCTTAGGTGATTTCAGGTTTTCCACAAAAACAATTATCTTAAGAATACAACATATATTTGCTGGGCTTGTCAGGCTTGCTGACACAGGTGAGCTTTATTACAATGTATATGTGTTAAAAGGGAGTAGGGAACTACAGAAATGTCTGTGAGACTCTGAAGAAAATTAGAGAGCCTGAAATAGGTGATTTCACAGTGTCATTGGAAAAGATCTAAATAGCTGTGAGACATTACTGAAGCTTTTCAAGGGCCAATGGAAAGACATACAGGGTGAGAAACACTTACAGAACCACAAGATTCAAGTGGTCTGGAGCACTGGAGCAATACCACTGAACTGGAGAGCTTTGCAGAGCTTTTTGAGGAGAGAATAAAAATAATTAACATTTTCCAAAAATTCCTTTAGGACCAGCTATGGGAGACCTATATGTTTCATGTGGGATAACTGAAGGACAGAAGTCTTCAGTTACTGAAAGAGAAATGTGAAACTATTTCATGATGTTTTGAAAACAGACTTGAAGAGCAGAATATTTTTGGAAATGCAAAAAATCCACTGAAAAATAAAATTATTTCCCATGACTCATTGTTTAATGTTCTCAATGCTCTCAGTTTTTGTCATTGTCCTGTATTTTATACCCAGTTTCTATTAGGCCAAGCTGATGCTTTCTGTTTGGTCTGAAATGTCTCTATAGTCTTCCCAAAGCCAAATTCTCTGTCTCCTGGGGACATTTTGAGAAAAGACTCATTGACATGCTCAGTTGTGGTCTTTCCAGCACTCTGCAGTGCAATTCCTAAAAAACCAGTTGGATGACTCAGCTCCTCCTAGCACTCCCTGATGAGCTTCATTAGCCAGTCAATACATACACTCTGAGGAAACATGGCAAAGAACACTCACATCTCTCAGGCATACCAAATATCAGAATCTCACCTTCACACCAGCCAACACAGGCATCTGGGCCATCATACACTCCTGTAAATAAGAGCAGGATGTTTCATAAGTCACCAGCATGCCAACACATTCCTCAGTCTTTTAGCTTCCAGAAACATAAGGTGCACTCACCTGAACAACTTGTTCTCCTCTCTTCTACTAACAAGATACTACAGTGCCCAAATCGTGTAGATATGTCAAAGCCTAAGACAATACCAAACAGTTGCAGAAGACCTTATTGGCACACATCACATCTTTGCACAAATCTGAAAAATGTGTAGAGAGAAGACCTTTGCCCATCTATCTTCTGAAAAGCAAAAAGAAGCCATTGGTTATCTGCACCATTTCCCAGAGTAGCCCTTTCATATTTAGCTATGATCTTCAAAGGAGAGACAAGATTGTGAAGCTTCTCTGGTCATATACAACCCTGACCATTTACTGGTGGAGGCAAACTATCCATGACAAGTAGATTATGTACTTTACCTTCACATCATTATTCATGTGATTACTAGCTCCTACTTTTTTCTTATGTACTTTCAGAGTTTGTATTTCAAGAAGGTGCTTGAAAAAGGTATCCTGGAACAACCCACTGCCTTTCAGCCATGAGGTCTTCTTCCCTCTCAGCCTCTTTCTAAGCTGCTTCCAGCCAGTAAGTACAAAATTTTGGACCTATATCTCCAATAGTTTCCTGACCTACTGGCTGCTTTGTGATTCTCTTGCCCCTTGCTTATTACTGTTCTGCTGACTTCTGTACTAGACTTTATCATGTAGATGGAATGATTCAGATATTTTCCATGATATTTCTTTTCCATGGAAAAAAGATAGACAGATAATTAAAAATGGTCAAACTCATTTAAAAAAAAAAAAAAGAAATTAGAAAAACAAAATTGTAAGTGCTGACACATTTTATGTTCCATACATCCAAACATCCTTATCTCCTTTAACTCCCCAGTGATTTCAGGAACTGCTGAAATGCTTCTCCATCTGCTTCTGAAATGCCTAAAGTTCATTTTTCACACTCTTTTCTACTTTCCTATTGCTCAACCAATGTTTTCTCCTCTCTCCTTTTAACAGAGGGCTGGAGGTTAGACTGAAATGCACCTTATATTTCATCTTGCTAATAGTCCAACCTGCACACTGTCAAGCAGCAAAGATGCACTCTGACAAATGTGTCCTTCCAAAATAGAACTGACCCTGGATAGAACTGCTAATTCCCTTTTTATATACTCCATAAGTCACAATGAAAAATCAATCCAATGTCATCATTGCATCATTAAAAAATGAGATACAATATCTCTGAAGTCTGAGGGAAAAAAGAGACTGAGGTTAAAATCACAAACTATAGCTATAATTTATGACTTAATTAAACTCTCCGTTGATATCCTTATTTGACAATACCTTTTTTGCTCTTAAATTGTCGCAGTGGGAATGAATCACAAGGGGTATGATTAACTGAATCTCAAGAGGCAGTAACCAATTAGATAGGAAATGAGAACAGATGTATTGAAGATTTCTAATGGTCTCAATTCCTTCTTTCTCTTTCAGCATCTTTGCAAGATGATGTCTATCTCAAAGCTGTAGAGAGTTTTGAGAAAAGGTCATTCAAGGAGCCTAATTACTGATTATTTTTTTTCTGAAAATGAAAGAGTTATGACATAGGTCATCATGATTCCTTGTATGATTTGGAATACTTGTTTTTGATAGCAAAGTCTTTGTCCTTTACAGAAAGAAAGAGGAGTACATATTACACAATAGTGCTACATACAGATTTGACAATGCAGCATTGTGCTTTGACAAAGGGGAAATCCTATACATACAAATTATCCAGATATGGATATTTTTACTAAAAAGGCCAATATAATATAATATTTTATAAATATAAAATGTATTTTATATTATACCTATGAAAATATATTTAAATTGAGGTCATAACTGGTTTTAAGTCTTATTTTGCCTTTTTCTTGCACCCAAAAGAAATGATTACATATTTTCGTTTGAATAAAAAATTCCCTTTTTGCCAGTGATTTCTGCTTTTCATGGGCAAACAGACTCAGACATCTTGTTAATCTTAATATGACAGATAAATTAAGAAGTAAGATAATTGCCTAAATTAATTCTTAGTGCCTTAAAGAATATGAAATGAAAGAGTTCTTCATCCCAAATTAAAAATAGCTTGTGTTGGGTCAGCTAACTTGTTACTAAATTACTAGAAATTCAGACCTAGCTTTGCATATCTGTATGTCTTAGTAATTTTTACTCATATATGTTTTGATTTAGGACTCATTTTTATCTGTGGAATACATTATACAAATGCAAAATATTAATACTGTAAATGTGGCAGCAATGCTTCTATGCTGATATAGAAATTTAAAAATGTGTGTCCATTCTTGTCTTTGCTCTTACTGTTATGCTAGTTTAATATAGAATGCATTCCAGAATCTGTGTCCTACAGAGAAAGGCCCTCCACCAAGTTAAGAACACTATGTGAGTTATGTCTGGAGAATAAAGGCTTTTTGCATGAACTGGCCCCAAATAGTAATTTTTAATCCAGTTGGGAATGGATTGAGTAGGATGCTGTCATAAATTTATCAAAGGCCTTACTTCCTAAAACTACTACACAAAAGTAACCATTAGCCAAGACATGTTCTGATAACTACACTTCATTGACCAATGTATATTTCTTAGTATTAACTTCATGTTAACATTTTCTATTAATTACATAAAAATATATAAGGCTACTAGGGGTGGCTTTGTTGTGCATAAAAATTATATGGTTTGGTGTGGATCTCTTAGCAATATGCAGAAATGCAGAAAAAAATATGTTGGCTAATTTTAAATATTGGACACTTTTTATGTTTTGAAATTTGACTTTATTAGAGAAATAAATAAAAGCAAGTCAAAATACAGATCTGGCATGATTATATGAATCTCTAATATGAAAAAGACCATAGGCAGTCTTTTAGTCACAACAATTATCATCTTACACAACTCTTAAACAATATCTTATAAGATACTTTTCATCTTGTTTTTCTGTTTTCTGGGTTTACATTTTAGGAAGAGAAGTGTCAAGCCTACAGTGGCCATTTTGTAGCTGTGTTTCCTGGGCAGTATCTTCCAGCTCTTCCCCAGATAACTGGTCTTTGACTGATTTCTTAGCTCATCATGTTCTTTATTTTCAGAGGGAAAAAACCCCAAATTTTAAAGGAGAAGACCAAGGTGTAGGTCTTATGTTTCTGAAATAAAGTTTGAGGGGGTTGAATGAGTAATTCACCAAAAGTCTCTCATGATTGAAGAGTTAAAGAATAGCAAGCAAGAATGTCTGAGCTGCAAATGGTATCATGGAAGGGCATTACTTTATAGCAGCTGCTGGCTGAAATGGGGAGGAGGAGGGAATGCCTACAAAATACTGGAAGCAGCCGATGCTCCAAAGCCATTCAGAACTTAAATCAGAGAGACTATTAAAAACATTACCAAGAGGTTTCCCTTTGCATGACCATGGAGCTTCATCCATCTGGCCTTTTAATTTGCTATAAAACGTAACTGAAGGATTGTGTATTTGACCGTGCTTTTTGAGCATTGCAGAATGTGTGAGAATTTACTGTGTTATTCAAAACATGTAAAGGGAGCACAAGGGAATAAGATATTTCCATTTAATGCCATAAACAAGAACACACAAGAGAAATGTCTTCGTTAGAAAGAAGTGAAAAGATTTTATCAACTTTTGATACACCTAACATAAATGCATCTAGAAGTTTACAAAAAGCATCTCAATCCCAGGTCAACATTCCTTCAACTGGAAATAAAAGAAAGAAAACAATTTTTTGTGAGAGACACCTCTATGCAAAATACTTCCTTTTATTTCTTGGCTGGTACTATTGCTTAACAATTCAATGTACTGTTTCATTGGTAGGTTGTTACCAGTATTTGAAACCTAGCATTTTTATTTGTTTGCTTTGTTTCTTTTCTCTCTCTGGTATTCCAAGTCATTTAACCTTGTTTTCTTATTTTTCTCCCCCAAAAACATTTATGCCTGAATTCCCTTGTTCTTTTAAACTGTTTCAATTCCTGTAAAATCCATCTGCCTCAGACCTTTCTCTGCTACATTAGAGAATGAAAATTAAAATAATGACTCACTGCCTGTAAAATTATTTTCATTTTATCACAAATTGTAGTACAGTCCCATAGAGCGTACAGCTTCAATGTAACCTCTGTGTTTTGTGCTCTGAATTTGGGATTTCAGCTAAATTAAAGCCTCCCCTTTAGTCAGAAACTGTGTATTAATCTGCAGGAAGATTCATTTACAGAACATAATACACTGCTGATCTCTTGGAAAATTCTGGTCCTTGGTCACTCCACCTCATGCCTGAAAAATGTAGATAAAAAAAGTAGTACCTGGCTTAGAGGCCTTTTAAAATTAGTTTATTTAAGGGTTTTTTTGCTATTTTTTTCTATATACTCATTAAGAGTTGTTTGGTTATTGCATTAGCAGGCTTTGGGAATCAACATGTAAATATAAATTTAGGAGCTACCTGTATTTAGGAGCAGACCAAAATAATGCTTTAATTCCATAAATTTTGGCAATACTAAACTAAATGAGACATCAGTTTGAACAATGTGTGATAAATAAAAGCAGACTTTGTTTCAATACAAAGAATCACATTTAAATATCATTCATGGTTTTTTTTCCCATTTCTGTTACAAAGAAAGCCATACCAAAAAAATAATTACTTACTTATTACATACTGGAACAGTGAACTGCTCCTTCCTAATTTTTGGGTCTACCTTTAAAGACTACAGAGTATTTCCTTACAATATGCACCATGTTGAAAGACAAGGTGACCAGAACCTCACAAATTACCCTTTTAGAAATTGAACAAGTGAGAACTAAACCATGGAATCAGCTCCAGTAATAGGTTTTTCAAAGTTGCTCCTCATTTTGTCCACCTTTACTTGGCAAGATTATTTTTACTTTTTATTTTGTTTTAATTTAGAGTAAGATTGTTTTTCTCCCGTACTCAAATTTCATTTCCTGATTCATTCTGCATGAAGCCAATCTATTCATTGCATAAATTGATCATACTGCATAATAAGGCAATAATTGTGTTCGACTATAGACGTTCAGATGAAAATTGTTTAATATTAAAGACTGATTTGTATCTGACTTTGCAATAGGATATTTTTTTGTTTCAATTTACTGTACCTAAAATAGCCTTAATAACCATTTTCCCCTTATTTCTTCAGTAAGATGAGGCCAGCTGCACTTTTCAATCTAATGATGCTGATCTTTATGTGAATCATTAATAAAAATTGCTGTTGGTGCAAGGTTTACTTTTCATCTAGCTTTAGAAAATGGAGAAGTAGCATTTTCTCAGCTCCTACATTTTCAGCTAAATAGGCCAATACAAATGAAACTTTAGGGTTTTCTACCATATGAATATGGTATTAATGACATTTAAATTATCTAAAGATTTTAGTCTGAACTTCAACTTGGATAGAAGCCTGATTATTTAGACATGCACTTCCTTCTGATGAGTGGAGCTACACAGATGAACAAGAAAAGAAATTGATGAATACAAGAATTTTCAAAGGGTCCATATTCTTATTGAGTAGTAGTAATATATAGGGCAAATATCAAATGGAAAGGAGGAGAGATTTCTGCGGCAGCATTGAACAGCAATGGTTTAGGACTCTGGAGGTCGGTGGAGAACTCTCCTTTGAAGACTTTTGATGAAAAAAGCTGCTTTTAACTTAATAAATACTAAAACAAGCAAACCAAACCAAAACAAAAAAAAACCCAAAACAACCCCAAAATTTTCTGAATTGGTGGCTGTGAGAAGTTTTAATTCTATTTTTAGTGTAACATTTCAAAGACCAGATCATAGAGCTGTCAACAAAGATACTCATAGTTTCTATGAAACCATTTTGGTAAGGACATTAGTATGAAGAGAGAGGGTAGAGATGATGAGAACAGTGATATCCCAAAGGAGTGCAACTGAGATAGAAATATTTCAACAGCAGAAAAGGTCTCAAACAGAATCAGTAATCTTCAAGCTATGTTCAAGTTGAACATAATTGTTGTCTGTTTAACCTGATTATATTAATTGATGAGATAATTTGAAACAAAAGGTGGTTACTACCTCGGGAGGAGAGGTGGATGACAAGAAAAGGTGATAAATCCTCATGGAAAACAAAGAGAATGACAGGTAATTATTATCCACAGACCAACAAGAAGTTTTCTGGAAAGGTATGGAAAACTGTAACATGTTTAGATTCTCAGTGATACATTAGGATACTTAGTCCTCAGGAGTCAAAGCTTTCATTTTGTGTTTCCACACAGATTTGTTTTTAACATAGGTACCTAGAGAACACAACTGTTAGAACCTTCAAATATTCTCATTTGTCTCTGACTGGTTCTAATCTTCACGGGCATACAAGAAGGTCAAAGATAATCTTAAACGATGTGGAAATGAGATTTTCTACACTGTGTAGCCTTTTGAGATTCAAGAAGTTATTTTCCTTATGTTTTTACCACTTTATTTTACTTCCTAGCTATTATAAAATTCCTTGAATAGAGAGACCTATTTAGGCAGTCTAGCAAGATGTTGGAGTTTCTATTTTTGTTTTTATTAAGTTGGCATTTTTTTCATGTTGTTGCCATGGTTTCCTTAACATTTTTCACTCTTCTGCAATCCTTGCTGATACTGTTCACAGCATATTTCTGAATTCTGCTCTAGTCAATGATATTCAAACAAGGTCACCAGCACACACAGTGTTGTTAATATTCACTTCATTCATTCAAATACCTCATTTACAATGTTCTTGATTCTTTTGCAGATTGTTATACTTTCTGCATCTGTGTTCAATAGTTACAGAGATAAAGTATGCAACCTTGGCATACATCTCTCTTGATGTTACACTGTTTAGCAGCTTCACAATCTGTTTGCATTGCTGCTTTCTCCCCATGTACACATTTTTTTCATTAGCTGCATATTTCATTTCACCATTATGTATTCAAAAATATGTATTAATCTGACATATTGGGTTTTAACAAGTTTTTTCAAAATAAACAAAACATTAATGAGCTTTTCTTTGAACTTCTAATACTTACATATACAATAATTTTGTTTCTTATGTCTAATTCTATGTTGAATCCAGACATACACTATAATGCTTGTCTCAGTGTCTTGATAAATACATGTGCAGAGGAGTTTTAACAATACTTTTTTAGTAAATTTTATAGTTTGAAGTTGTTTATCATCTTTGGCGAAGGAATAAAGACCAATTATTTGAATAAGTTTGTATATATGTTTTGTAAAATTTAATGATGTTTGTAGTTTACACTGAGGGAGTAAAATTTGTCAAGTTTTTAATAACATCCTGCCAACATATTCTTTTTGGTTGGTACCATCTAGCTTCTGCCTATATGCCATTTTGTAAGCACAAGAGCTTCACATCTGTAGCTTTATCTTCAGATTTATAAGCAACACAAATATCATTCAGATATTGGCTATTTATATAATAGCCCTTCATTTCAGAAGTTGCATAGCCATAGAGTCCACATTTACGTCATTAAAAGATGGGTTATAATTAGATATTTCAATATTTTTTATTTTAGTTTCCCCTTGTGCCTGCGCTGCTGTTGGATGTTATAAATTACTAATAATAGAGGACAGTCAGTGTGGACATTAAGACTACAGGCAGCTTTAGGGTCAAAGTCACCTTCTGACATTGATTTCTCCAAATAATGTGTACCGCTTTTCTGGACAAAATGAGATAGATGAGTGTGATGGCACTTCACTTTAAATCAATGTGTGCTAGATTAGCTACTTTAAACTAAATGATTTGGTGCCAGAGACAGTGTGCAGGTAGAAATGATCATTACAGTCATTGCTTTATGTAACTGTTGTGAAACAGAATGTCTTGGGTCATGCTTGCAAGTTCCTAGAAGTATTTATTACATGAGCTGCAGTTTAGTTCGAGGACAGGCTATCTGAAGAAACAGGTATCTTTGGAAGGATTAGTCTTCTGGGACCCAAAACTTGTAGTGACTTTCCATGTTTCACTCTTCCACTGAGAATACTGTGTGCTTTTGTTCTGTTCTTTTTTATTTTCTCTGTTAGGCTTGAGCCACAAAGAATGAACTTTGCTTTTTTCCTAGGTGCAGCATTAAAGTGACAACACCAAAATAAGGATGTGAGTATAGTGCAGATTACACTGTTTTGAAACTGTACCTGACTGTTCCAGCCTAGCAAGCTCAAGCCTCAGAAACAAGACATTTGGAGGTGACACTGAGCAGAGTTTCACCCTATCTCACCAGGCTTTATGACCTGCAGTGCAAATATACCCACACACTCTACTTTTGCTCACTACAAATGTCTCAGGTCTTAAAACTGGATGAGGAAATAGCATTGGCAGATACTTGTATAAAAAGTAGAACCTAAAATTTGCACTCTGATTGCTTGGTTCTTGTAGCAGGCTGCTGGCTCCATGATGCAGAACACTGAAATTTCTGCAGAAAGTCAGGTTGGTATTATTAAGGTATTGAGTTTATTTAGAAATAGAATAACAAAGCTACTTGCTTCATTTTAGATGTTTTTGCTACTATGTTTTACATTGTTCTCAATGTGACATACCATGGAATTTAAGTATTGGCTTTATAAAATTGTGCTATGAGAAAACAGTAGAAAAATTTAGAAGCTCACAAGGTCACAACAGTTGATTTTACCTCCTATGTGTATAGAATGTAAAAACCAAAAAAATATGTTTAGCAGATTAATTTGAATTTTTAAATTATTTTTCTCTGTGTGTACCTTCCATGTTTGTTTTTAGTGCATGCATTAGCAAAAAAGGTCACTGTCAGATCAAGAACTTTAGCCAGTAGGCTGTTTGCACAGAACAGATACAGTATATGTTGCTTAAACATGTATGCCAGGACTCTATCAAAGCAACACTAATTCTGAATTACTCAAAAAATTGCTCAGAGAAATGATCTGTTAAAATACTGGCATTTGTTATTTGATACAAATGGTTTAATAGTTTTCATCCATGTGGACTTCACTTGAGAACAAAAAAACTCTAGGTTATATTTTCACTTCAGGGTAATATGAAGAAAAGCTAATAGCTTTTTTTTATCACCATGTGGAAAATCACCTTTGAATATTTCAGCCTCTTCCTTCATGGTAAGAGCTACATGGCATACTCACATATCAGTTGATAATGATGCAGATGAATGGTTAGGGCATGACTGCAACAAGAATGTGAGGACTACTTCAAACAAGACCAGGGAGATAGGAAATGGGTAGCTATCCCAGGAATTGCTCTGACCCAGGGCCAAACAGACGAAAACAGGCCTGATCAGGTGTCTGCCACAGCTGCTATTGCTCCTACTGGGAAAAAAAAAAAAAAAACAAAAAACCAAACCACTGCAAGTACCGGGAAATGAGTATAGAAGGCAGGGGAGGACCAGTGTTGAGTGTCACAGGTGAGACAACATAAATCCAGGGTGGATCTGGATGCTAGAGCTTATTTAAGAACAAGGACAATGAGAGCTTTTACCCCGATTATTTCACACACCAGTCATTTGCTCCCCTGCAGCACTATGTTCCCTAGGTCTTGCCATCCCTTTACCACAGGGAGGTCACCACTGGACCAGGAAGGTCTCCAGAAAATCGGGTCTGTTCCTTCTGTGCTGCTGCTCATCATACCCATCTCGAGTGTTGCCAGCCATGGTCCCCAGGCACCCCTTGTTTTTTGTCTCCATACAGCTCCCTGATTTCCAGGGTCTTCCTCCACTTCCAGGATCAAGCCAAGATCGCCAGCTTTTGAAGATCATCTTCTTTCCAAGACCACTTCTTATGGGAATCCTTTTCAGAGCAAGTCCTTCTTTCCAAATCATTAATTCTCCTGTTTTCCCAATTTAAACAGTCTATATGCTGAAACACAACACATGATCAGCCTTTTAATTACTGGTTCTATCTTATGTTTCTTTATTAATTGGAGGACACAGGGCATGCCATGATAAAGTTTACAAACAGCCTATATGTGTTGCTGCCAGCAAGTACTAGTAAGTCAGAAGGATAGTGCCAAAATAAATGGTGCTATGTTTGTGTTTGTGTTTGTTTGTGTTTATTTTGAACCTAGTCCAATACTGTTGATTCAATATTAGAAACAGGTTGAAGGATGAGTAGCAGCATGACAAAGATGGTTGATGATACTAAATTATTAAGAATAGTCAGAAATAAAACAGACTGAAAGAGTTGAAAAAGAATCTCAGTCAAAAAAATGTTAGAAAATATTCAGTGTTGAAAACTGTAAATATGCATGGGGAATTGCAGTTCTAACTGTACATGCATTTTGATGGGCTTAAATGTTGCTTTTAGTCAGTCAGGTGAGAGATCTGGATCTGAACTTAGGAAAAGTCAGCTCAGTATTCACCTGAGGTCAAAAAGGCAAATTGTACATCAGGAGTTATTAAGAATAAAGAAAAAAACAGATAATATCACTGTGTTACTAATACTTCTGACTTGCTTTTTCTGACACACACACACATATGTGCATGAACATACACATTCCCAAGTTAAAAATAATCTTTAGAAAAAACCAGACATTTCTGGCACAGAGAACTATCTCTAGTCAATATATATTTTACTACTCTGTTTGAATGGTCACTGTTTTGTTACCCAGATGAAGCAAAAAGGGCCTTGACTGAAATAGGACTTCTACCAGCACTAAAGTAGCTGGAGAATCACCTTTGGAGCTGTAATTTGCCCCTACATAGAGGGGTGGGGGAAAAAAAATTAAATACAAAAAATAAATAAACTGGAGCCTCAGTGGTACCCATCCATCTTTTGTTTCCCTCATTCAGGAAATCTTCAATTTCTGGCACAGATTCTTGCCATTGTCTCTTTGTTTGGGCTTACCTGTCTTGCCTGTCTTCAGTTTTGCATAGTTCTTGTGCTTGGCCTCATTTATCTTCTTTACCATGTTTCCACTTGGCTACACCTGTTGCTTCAAATTCTGTGTTTCTCCCACCAGTTAAAAGTAGTATTTTAAGATGCACAACTGTGGAGGTGGACCACAGTATAAATATTCTTAGAACGAGCTATAACACCTAGAGGGTTTTTACTCACAATATTTATTTATGGACTTTGCTAAATGGGTGACAATATCAGTAAACACTGTAATATTCTCTGATTCTCTCCCTAACACTTTTGAGAAGCACATTCTGGATCAAGTATTTTTATTTTTTTTTGTGAGCTCTCTCCCATTCAAATATAGGCACTTCCCAATGATTAGTGTTACTGTAACTGGCATTTTAGTGAAACATTCATGAATTTTCTCTTTTTTCCTCAGAGTTTACCTTTTCTTCTTCACTAAGCAATGATAAACAACAATTTTGGAAAAGAACTTATATAACTCACTTTTAGATTTATACCTTACTTGAAAATAGTCCTATAAGAACTGTTAATGCAAGAAATGGAGTCTAAATAATAACCTTTCTAGGGCACAATTCATTAAAAAAATTAATTTGTTTTAAATCATGAGGTAAGGGGGCAGATTCCTTCTCTGCTATACAACATTTGTGTGACAATATTTTTCTGTGGAACTTGGTTTCCCATTTATAAAATAGTAAAAGTAGTTGATTACCTCATAGATATAAATATATATATATGAGACCTGGTGGTCATCAAATATTACAGCAATGATGTTCTTTAAAGAACTGACTGAAGTACAAGTTAGTGTTTTCTGGATTGTATCATTAGGGTTTCAGAGCCATTATAGTATTTCTAAGTACTAGAATAAATTAAAAAGAAATTAAGAAAGTGTTCTACAATGATATAGGAAAAGGAAGGTTAAGTGCCCATTTCTATAATGAGAAAAAAAAAATGAAGGTAACTACTAGTAGGATGAGAACATTTTCCTTTCTGTGCTACCTTTCAATTCACTTTTAAGCACATGTTAAATGAAAATCGATCATATGTATGTGGGTAGGGAGACGAGACTCAAATATAGGGTGCACCTACACTTATATGTGTATGAGTTTATAGATCTCAGATTGTACTCAAAAAAGACATTTTAGAAGTTGTCAGAAGAAATATACATGAAAATTTCATCAGCAGCTCAAGTCAGCATATGGCAGTCTGTCTGGCAAGTTAGTCATTTCCCATCATGATTCTGTGGCACATTAATAATGTCCTTTCCTTTTCACTACAGTCAGTAATATTCAAAACTGCTAGTACAGGTTCATAATTATTAAGTTTTTGATAACAGTTAACAAATGTACAGTGAGTATAGTGATAGATAAATAGCAAATCTGGTCTTTCCTCATCCACTTAATTAGCTTTCCCTTCACATGCCTTTTGCATAGTGTGCAGCACTAATTTGATTTTTGGGGGTATGTGTAATTTTTTGAGAGTGAAAAGGGTGTGAGATGTTTCAAAGTTATTTTTACATTGGAGATTCAACAGAAAAATAAATCTGCATGTGAGTTGTGATTTTCCCAGTGGGAAGTTGAGCCTGCTCTTTCCCAAGGAACTGCAGGCGTATTGTGAGATTGGTGTGGTGTGGCACATGGTTTGCATTACTTATTGGCAGTCTTCCTGAGCTGGAATTGTTATGCGGTACCAAGATATAACCTGCTGTCTTTATGTGCTGCTTTTCAGTAAAGGTAATGGCTTTAGGGCATAAATTACCTCATACTTGATTTTTCCGATAAAATTCTGCTTCAAATCTAGCCTCTTGGAAGCAGCGACCAGCAGCTCTCACAGTGCACTCTTCTGCCAGTGGTCAAGGTGACAGGGTTTGAGATGTTATGGATTTCCTCATCTCCTGAGACTTCATCCCTGAATCATAGAATCATAGAATCATAGAATGGTTTGGGTTGGAAGAGACCTTTAAAGGAGGAAATTCTTTACAACGAGGGTAGTGAAACACTGGAACGGGTTGCCCAGAGAGGTGGTGGAGGCCCCATCCCTGGGAAACATTCAAGGCCAGATTGGATGGGGCTCTGAGCAACCTGATCTAGTTAGTGGTGTCCCTGCTCACTGCAGGGGGGTTGGACTAGATGACCTCTAGGGGTCCCTTCCAACCCAAAACATTCTATGATTCTATGATTCTATCTAGTCCAACCCCCCTGAAATGAGCAGGGACATCTTCAACTAAGATCAGGTTGCCCAGAGCCCCATCCAGCCTGACCTTGAATGTTTTCAGGGATGGGGCATCTACCACCTCTCTGGGCAACCTGTTCCAGTGTTTCACTACCCTCATCATAAAAAAATTCTCTTTTAGTTTAAAACCATTACCCCTTGTCCCATCGCAACAGGCCCTGCTAAAAACTTTGTCTTTCTTACAAGCCCTCTATAAGTACTGAAAGGATGCAGTAAGGTCTCCTCACAGCCTTCTCTTCTCCAGGCCAAAGAAGCCCAACTCTCAGACCATCCTCACAGGGGATCATCTTCATGGCCCTCCTCAACTCACTCCAACAGGACTCCAGAGCTGGACACAGAACTCCAGGTGGGGTCTCACAGGAACAGAGTAAAGAGGCAGAATCACCTCCTTCAAGCTGCTGGCTTCTTTTGATGCAGCCAAGGTTACAGTTGGCTTTCTAGACTGTGAGTACACATTGCTGGTTTAAATCAAGCTTTTCACTCACCACTACCCCCAAGTCCTTCTCTGAAGGGCAGCTCTCATTCCCTTCATCCCCCAGCTTGTGCTGATACTGGGGTTTGCCCTGACTCAGGTGTAGGACCTTGCACTTGGCCTTGTTGAACCTCATGAGGTTCACACAGGCCCACTTCTCAAGCTTGTCCCTCTGAATGGTGGGATGCCTCAGATGTGTCAACCACACCACTCAGCTTGGTGTCATCTGCAAATTTGCTGAGGGTACACTTGATCCCACTGTTTATGTCACTGATGAAGTTACTAACCAGCATTGATCCCAATATGGGCCCTTGAGGGACACCACTTGTCACCAGTCTCCATCTGGACATTGAGCCATTGACCACTACCTTCTGGATGTGACCATCCAGCCAATTCCTCATCCACTGAATAGTCCATCCATCAAATCTGTACTTCTACAATTTAGAGAGAAGGATGTTGTGGGGGACCATGTCAAAGGCCTTACAGAAGTCCAAATAGGCAACATCTATAGCTCTTCCCTTGTCCACTGATGGAGTCACTCCATCACAGTGGGCCACTAGGATGGTCAGGCAAGTCTTGTCCTTGGTGAAGCCATACTGGCTGTCTCAAATCAACTCTCTGTCCTACATATACCTTAAATGCACAGATCTGTTCCATGATCTTCCCAAGCACAGAGGTGAGGCTGGCAGGTTGGTAGTTCCAAGGGCCCTCTTTTCTACCCCTTTTAAAAATGAGTGCAATGTTTCCCTTTTTCCAGTCCCCAGTGACTTCACCTGAATGCCATGATTTTTCAAATATCAGGGAGAGTGGCTTGGCAACTACTTCAGCCAATTCCCTCAGGACTCTGGGATGCATCTCGTCAGGTCCCATAGACTTATGTATGTTCAGGTTCCTCAGGTGCTCACAAACCTGGTCTTCTCTTACAGTGGGAGGGACTTTGCTCCCCCAGTTCCCATCTTGTAGTCCATCCACTCAAGAAGCGTGGGAAGAGAGGTTGCGAGTGAAGACTGAGGCAAAAAATTTGCTGAGTACCTCTGCCTTTTCCTCATCCATAGTTACCAGTTTGCTAATTGTGTTCATCAGGTGGAGTATGTTTTCCTTTGACCTTCCTTTTCTGGCTGACATACCTATAGAAGCTCTTCTCATTATTCTTTGTGTCTCCTGCCAAGTTCAGCTCCAGCCATGCCTTGGCCTTCCTGACCCTATCCCTACACAGCCAGGCAATGTAATACACAACCTTCTTTCCTTCTTGCCCTTTAGTTTGACCAACAGGTCTTGACTTAGACATGCTCGTCTCTTGCCTTCCTTTCCTGATTTCTTACACCTGGGGATCAAGAACTCTTGTACTCTATGGAAAGAATCCTTAAAGATCTGCCAGCTCTGTTCTGCTCTCTTGTCCCTGAGGATGGTTTCCCACGGAGTCCTATCGACTAATTACTTGAAGAGCTGGGAGTTTGCTTTCCTAAAATTCAGGGTCCTGACTTTACTCTTTGCCAGACCCACACCCCTCAAGACTGCAGACTCCACCAGTGCATGATCACTGTAGCCCAGGCTGACTCCAATGTTGATGTCTTGATTAGCTCACTTGTGTCGGTGACCATCAGGTCCGGTATCGCATCCCTTCTGGTGGGGCTATTAGCTGTTTTAAGAAGTTATCCCCTATGAAACTCCAAGAGTTTCATGGATTGCTTACAGCTCACTGTGCTACTTTTCCAGCAGATTTTGGGGTGGTTGAAGTCCCCCAGAAGAACGAGAACCTGTGAGCGCAATGCCTGTTGTAGCTGGAGTAAGAAGGCTTCGTCAATAGGCTTCCCTTGATCTGGCAGCCTGTAGTGAACACCAAACGACAAGGTTCTGTTTGTTGTCTTGGTCTTTAATTCTTACCCATATGCTTTCAACATGGTCATGGCTATTCTTCAGAGACAGATCTTCATAATCTATCCATTTCTTGACATAGAAGGCAACCCCTCTGTCCCTCCTTCCTCACTTGTCCCTTCTGAATAGCTTGTAGCCATCAATAGCCGCACTTCAACGATGGGATTCGTCCCACCAAGCTTCAGTAATGGCAACTAGGTCGTAGCTTTCTAGCAGCATGGTGGGTTCCAACTACTCTTGTTTGTTGCCCATGTTGCATGCATTGGTGTAGAGGCACTTCAGCTGGGCTTTTAGCCCTGTCACCTTAATTCCTTTGAGATATTTCACTGGTGTTCCCTTGTCAGCTCATATTACCTCAGGAGCCCTTGGCTTATCTCCATAAGACTTCAGGTGTGCTCCAGTGTACCCAGCATGTCTCAGAGCAACAGGCTGAGTGCCCTCACTAGCTCCCGGTCCCTCTAACCTTGGTGTGTCATCCCATGGCTTGTCATGAACAATCCTGGTATTATCGTTCTTCCCCTGACACTATAGCCTTCCCCCTTCATGTCTAGTTTAAAGCTGTGACAATCAGATCTGCTAGCTCATGAGCAAAGATCCTCTTGCCTCTTTGAGAAAGGTGAATCACATCTGGTTCCAGCAGGCCTGGTACTATGTAGATCATCCCACTATCAAAGAATCCCTAAAATTCTAGTGGTGACACCAACCATGGATCCATGTATTAGTAGACTGGGTCCATCTGTTTCTTCCAGTATTGCTGCCTGCAACTGGAAGGATAGAGGAAAAAATTACCTGTGCTCTGGGTTCTCTTACCAACCATTCCAAAGCCCTGAAGTCCCTTTTATTGGCCTTGGAGTACGTGTTGCAGTTTTAACCCCACCCACATGGAAGGGCAATAATGAGTAATAGTCCGAGGACCATACCAGCTAGGGAGTTTCCTAGTGATGTCCTTAACCCAGGCCCCAGGGAGGCAGCAGACTTCCCTAAGTGGAGGGTCTGTCAGGCATATTGGACCCTCTCTTCCCCTCAGAAAGGGAGTCACCTATAACTATAACCCATCTTTTCTTCCTTGTAAAGGTGGTCTTGACATGGGGGGTAGGCCTTTCTGACCTTGGTAATACCTCTGGTGTGGATGGACCATCATTGACATCATCTGTTGACTGACATTCCACATCTAGAGCCTTATACCTGTTGTACAGAGGCACCTGGAAAGGCAAGGTGTTTGCCTGTCACCCTGAGCTAGACTTGCCTCCATTAATGCCTTTCCTTTACACTACTGCCTTCAGCTTGGTGGGGGGAGGACACAGGATCCCCTCGATCTTGTGGTTTTTTCTGGTGGATGCTCCTGTTTCTGCCTCAGGGAGGGCAGATCATGGGTCCACCAGTTTCTCAGACTCCCTGATGCTCCTTAACCTTTCTACTTCCTCTCATAGCCCTGCGACCAGGCTGAGCAGATCGTCCACTTGGTCACACCTCCCACAATATTTCTCACTACTGCCATCCATTACCAGCGAAAGGCTCTGGCATGACCTGCAGCCTGAGGCCTGGATGGCTGCATGTTTTTATGAGACCTCTGTCTAATTAGCCACATAAGTTCTAGTGAGTGCAGAGGACATAGCTTTCTGCCAGGTGGATACCATAGCTTAGCTCTTTCTGGGAGGGTGATGAGCACCAATTGAATCCACTTTTTAAGTTAGTAAGGTGACAATGCCTTCCTGTGTGCCCTTCTGCCTAAACTGCTGCACAAACTGGCATGCTACACCCTAGCTGATGTGCTACACCCCTTTTGCCTGCTCTGGTCACAGTACTCCTGGTCACTATTTTTCCCTAGGTTGCTTTTCATAGGTGTGAATATGCAGAGTGGGGCAGACTTCTCTTTCTGCTGCCCTTGTTTCCTCTCATTCTATTGGGTTTTGTAAGAATTAGAGATGGTGCTAGTTCTTAGTCTCTACCACATCATGCTATAATTATCCTGAGTTTAAAAAAAAACCCAACCTTTTAAAAATATACATTAATATAAATTAATTGGATTTTCACAATTATGATGATTACCCATACTTTTTTTCAAAGTGTTAGGTTTAAAGTTAAAGGTTTTAAATGGGGTGTAATTTTCATGATGAAACATTTGCATCTTCCCTTCTTAATCATTAAACAGACACAGACCTTTCTAAGTTTCATCCCAGTTGCTAGACTATTAATTAATATCTTTGTAGTAGACCTATTCAAATTAAAGAACTTTGGATTTATACAAATATTTGGAAAAAGCTGTAAATTACAGTCTTTAGTAAATAAAACCAGTCTTATTTAACAACAGTAATTTATGAATAAAGTGATTATAACAGCTTTCTTTGCCATGTTTGTTTTTTCCAATTTACTATTCAACAATTCTTTCAATTCTTCAGATCTGCCTATAAAAGCTTCTCCATGTGACTAATTCTGTTTTGGAGGACAAGACTTGGACAACATGACAGGTCTTTTTGAATCAAGCATTCTCAACTAGATTCAATTTTTATAACATTGACAGTGAATTTTTTTTCTAATTTATGCATCTCTTTACAATTCCACTTCAAAACAAAGATTAAACAGTGATGTGGCAGTTAGATGAATAGATATGCCTTTAATTTTATAAAGGGGAATATAAGACAGTCAATAAAATAAAACTTTTAATAAATGACCTTTTAAGACTTTTCCTAAGTGTACTTGTACCAATATCATATTTTCCACCAATTTTTCAATTTAATTGCATTTGCTTTGACTATGTTTACACCTTTGTCTCTGCTTGCTGCAAATAATGAGCAAATAAGTTCACTGGCATGAATGCCAATATAAAATTTATTTTACCTGTGTACTGCCAAATATTTGTAGGAATAAACTATCATTCATATACAACATTGTTCACAGATGAAATCTCATTATAAGATTTTGGTTCATTAAATAAAATAAATAGATTTTATGACTGTGTTTAATCAAAACAGCTGGGCTTACAAAATACAAATGTTTAAAATTCGTTGCACTTTAAAAGCTACTGATCAGGAGTTTGTGCACACAATTTGTCAGACGACAAGGTAATGGCTCACATGTGAACTGGAGACCCAAATTAGTTTGTTTTTTCTTTTAATGAAATTCAACTGTGAAGTAAGTGTTTATTTACAGGAAGCATATAAATAGAATTAGACTATAATAATTTGTCATGAATTATTTGCCAACTTATGACTTATATGTTGGGTCACAGTTTCAGTAGGAAACAGTGGTTCATTATTTACATAAAAACTGTGGTAGGTCTAAAGAACAGCCTGTTATGCTGTGCCATGCATGAAAAAAAAAAAACCAAATTCAAAACACACAAAAAAATAGATTGTGTCACCATATTTTGCAAACCTGTTATACTTAAAAATTTTCTTAAAGCTCTGGCTTTAAGAATTAGACTATTAAATGAAAACTTTCATTCATTTGAAGAAAAAATACTGGTTTTGTTGCAAGAATAAAGCTCAGGACATGATATAAACCCAAGAAAATTAATAAATTTTAAAATCTTATTTTCTGAACCTGTAGATAAATATATCTTGTCTTGACAAATGGTTCATCCCTGATCTGGTCATTTGTTTTAAATATAATCTTTACTCAGAAGCTTAATCCACCTCACTATTTAGGACCTACTAGCATGAGTAAAAGTTTTTTGGTATGTTCCTTATTATTACAACTGTTTTTAAGAAAAAAAAAAAAATCAGCTCAAAGCCTTTAATCAAAGTATAGCAAAGGTCATTCTTTGCTTTAACAAGCGCAGTGTATGTGTGTGTCTGTCTTTATTTTAAGGAGATTCCTTTAAAGAACTCTTCATATTGGTGTAATAAGCTTCTGTTTATGGGCACTAGCCTAAGTCTTGATGATTATTCCAATTGAATGACAAGCATTTTCCTAGATCAAGATAAAACACAGAAGTTGGCACAGTAATGATTGACAATATGGTCACTTTATATGGTGTTAACCATCCTGGTTTCTGTAACATTCTTTTTACGAGAAGTGGATAAACAGGGAAAAAACAATGAGGAAGAGAACAGGATTTATTCAGAATTATTTGTGACACTGAACATCTGCAGAAAGCAGAGGAAGAAGCAGAGCTACTTAAATATAGCTGCAAAAATAAGGTTGGCTAAGAAAATTTAATTGCTACCCAAAGTTATTGTCCAGGACAGCTGCTGTCCTGATAAAAACCACGAAAAGATATTTGCTCCAGGTATCTGGCACCACATATGTATATCAAAGCCTGGCAATTGGTAACAAGGTTTCACTTAGTCTGTAGGATGAATGGCTTAATTAGTTCTGTGTAATTAATGCTTGATAGTTAGTAGTTAATCAATCGTTTAATTAATTAGCTTACAGCAGCAACTCTTTGAGCCTGAAAACCTTCACACCTTTAATTGCAAGAAAGGTGGTGTAGAGTCAAAGCCAGAGGTGTCAGGGACAACTTTGCAGCTGTAAGGAACAAGCCTTGCCTTTGCAATGGCCACTGGTCTCACCCAGTTTGTCCCTGTGGGTGCTGCTGCTATTCAGCTGTGAGAGCACTATTGAAGGCTGTGAAAGATAAGGAAGACTGAAAAAGTTCATGTCCATAGCTGCTTGGTAATTTGGGGGCCATATTTCCACTTCAGAACATCATAGGTCACAACTTCCAGGAATTAAAAACTGAGTTAAGATTTTCATCCTGGTGGATTTTCATCTGGGTGGAATTTTGGACATCAAAGTCAGTTCTGTGCAAAAAAAAAAAAAAAAAATAAATCAAAAAACCCCAACCAGTTATTGCTCCTTAATTCTCAGCCCTCACTTACTGTGGAGCCAGCTCTGCAATAAGTTATTCTAATTTATTCTAGCTGTTTTCCTTCCCTGAAGGCTGACAATAACTGATGCAGTAAACTTCAGTGGAACCATATGCTGTCAAACCATGAATTTCTCCATGAAATTGGCTTCTTTTAGCCAGAGTCTGTTTTGGGGAGGGAGGATGGGGGGAGGGGAAGTCCTGTTTTGACACTTTCACTTTGAAACTTCCTGAAGGCAAATGTAATTACTTTGTCTCAAAAATGAGGGTTTGAGCTTCTCTTAATCTGAAGTTGTAAAAAAACCTTTTAGCTTTCTGAATAAATGTAAGGTAAAAGATAGTAAATATTGTCAGTCCCCTCCTCCACAATCATTTATTGTAACTCTTTTTCCAGCATAAGAATGACAGAACAACTGTGAAAGCTTTGGACACAATTAATTTTTGTCTCATTTAACGAGTCCATTAACTGATATCAAATGATTCTCCAGCTAATGGTATCAAAGCACAAGATTTTTCTGTTGTTCTGCCTCTAGTTTAAATTGACTCTATCTGCATCCTGTTAAAATTTAGTTTCAGTGATCTTTCCTGTACTTAAAGTACGGCACAGCTGAATGCATGGGAAAGAAGCAGGTAGTGAGACAATTAAGTTACTTCCAAAATGAAAAAATCTATTAGTTTAACTTAAATGGGAATAGCCAGGTCAGCTGTACTGGAGGGATTTATCATTCTCCTAGAAATCATTTATTATTGGAATTTTTTATTCACACTGCGTAAGAATGATGTTAAATACTAATTTCTTAAAATGTCCTTCTTCATAAAAAATGAGGGGGCAGTAGTTAAGAAGGTTAAGTAATTATGATGAAATATATAAACTATTAATAATGAGCTATATAAACTATTAGATCTAAACTCAGAATGAACTCTCAGAATGAATAAGTCAATAAAAACAGCAGATTGCACTTTCTGAATTCACAGTTTAGGAGATAGAGAAGCTTTAGCAAAAGCCAAATTAAGCCCTTTGAAACACACCATGCTGGAATAAAAGTAAGAAAGAGATCCATTGCAGTCTGAAATCCTAACCCTTATTTTCCTTCCATCTTCTGCCTTTTCTTCCTCTCTTCACAGAAGGATTTCCATATGTAAAATATTTTGCCTTTAAGAATAATCTGAAGTTACAGTTCATCTTAACAGTTACATTCATATTGCAATTTCCACAAATAAGTAACTAAAAATCCCAAACCCTGCAGTTGGAGACATTGCTGCAAGAGACCTTCCTACTCACAGATGTTAATTTAGACATAATCCAGCCTGTCTGTGGGTTTGGTTCATTCTTTATGCATGTTCCCTTATGTAATTCAGTTTGCTAGATGAGAAGTCTTCTTAAGATTCCACACAGCTTCTTGTGTATGATATCATGCTTGTGTTGCTGGTGAGACAGCAATGGTAGTAAGCAACTGGCACCCAGATCATTAACATGGGTTGCTGTTTTGACTAGTGCCAGTAGCTTGGCTGGTAGCATGCACAAGTCTTTGATTTTTATTGCTGTAGTTATAAATAGAGATATAAATATACTATTATATATATTTCGTATTCTTTTCATACTGTATGAAAAAGATTATTATAAGTAAAATTACAAATAAGTCTTCAGTCTGAACATTTGATAAAATCTTTGCAGACAGGCTGCTTAAAGAAAAAGTCAGAGGACAGACTTAGGTCCTGGTTAGGGTCTTTGTCATCAAGAAGGTCCCTAAAAGCTTCTGTGCAAACCTCTTTAAGGTGATTGTTGATGACATGTTGAGAAGGATCCTGACCTAAAGGGGAATGTTAGAGCTTTCATGGCTGAAAATGGACAGAAGGAAGTTTGGGGGTTGGTTTGGTTTTTTGGGAGGGAGTGTTGGGGTGGCTTTTTTGTTGTGGTTTGTTTTTTTAAAACAGGTCCTTACTTGGTCATTTTAAGAATATTTTATAGAGCAGCTCTTGATTTTGAGTTAATAATAAAGGAATCTGTATTTGCATTTAATAATGATGGAATTTTCTGCCTACAGAGACTGCACTAAGTCAAAGATTGTAGATCTGCTGGCCTGCGACCTATTCTTTGTTAATCATTGTATACAGACTGTACACACTAGAGGATTTTCAATACATTACTGTTTTGATCCTGCTGCTAAGTGGTTTGGCCCCAACATCAGCTTAAAAAACAGAGGTCTGGGTCCAGCCATATCCTAATGGAAAGCTGGTTGAGCCAGTTGGTTTTGTTAACAGTGCAGCATCGGTTATTCTGCCCTTGTGGCAGCACGCCATCTCAGAGTGTCATGATTGATGATGAAGTCCCATGGAGCAAAGGAAAAGCTTGAACAGCTTTGCCGAAGATTAAAACAGCCTTTCAAGAAGGAAATAAGCATCTGAATCGAAACCAAAGTAAATGTGCATTATGCAGTTGTAATCCCTGTTCTCCTGTGTGGCTGAAAAATATAGACAATTTTGAGCTGTTCCAGTAAGGAGTTTGGCCTCTTACACACACACACTCTTGTTCCCACGCGGTACAATCTTTCAGAAGAAGAACCAGTATAGTCATAGTTAAATATTCAGCATTCAAGCAACACTCCTACAGGATCAGTTATATTAGACTGGCATCTGATGCATATGTCAAAACAGAGTGCCTAAAACTATTTCAAGAGGTGGTAAAAATGAGTTTGATTTCCAGGAGGCAGGCCAATGAATGCTTAAAAAAATGTGTCCGGTAAATCATAAAGTAACTGATGTTGGTTCTACAATGTGGGAAACTGCTATTAAACTGCACCTTCAAGTGTTGTTACCCATTTCTATCTCTACAGAAGTGATAGAGGGTATGTTATGTCTAAAAGGGAAAACATGTAGTGATTCTGTTTTGGACACAATTTTAAGGTATGGTTTTATCTTCACAGGAAGTTTTGGATTGTGCCTCAGGAAGTGTTCCCTATTTTGGAGCAATAATGGTATTCTGTATCACTATTCACTGTCTGTATGGCTTTTAGAGCACTTAAGGATTAACATTTAAAGAGAGACAATTTTTCAACCTTAAGTGTAACAGAATGTAACTATCTTATAACCAAAAGTTTCAGAAGTTTCCCTCCAAAAGTCCATGTTACCCCATGAAAGACATAGATGGTAAACCCCAAAATATCAAAATTATGTTTGCAAGATAAATCATTCCTAAGAACAGCTATGGGCTAAGAGTTATTCGTCAGTATAGAAAATTCTAAGCCCTCACTTGGGCCTCTGCCCTATTTATCGCATTTTGTTAAACCAGACAGCTTTGCTAGTGATGCATTCTTTGACAGACATGGTTCCTGTCAGACATGAGTACTGATCTACCCTTTTCTTTTATATGAGAGCAATGTTCTAGCTCTTTACCCATTTTCAGAAAAACTTAACAAAGAACTGAGAAAAGTATAGATTATTGCCTACCAGCATTTATTCAGTAGTGAAATTTCCTTTTTATGAGCTCAATTTTTCACTATTTATTATAGATTATTATTTATTTTCCTAACTACTTAATTCTTATCTTCCTAGTCCATTTATCATTTTGTATTTCATCATTGTTTTCATAACTAATTTAGATAACACTCTTTTGCAACGCTTTTCTTTGGAATACTACTACATTACCTGTACCTTAAGTCCATTACTTTCAATTGTTTAGACAGTAGCTGCTACATCAGTAGAAGATTTTTTGAGTTTCTTTCAGTGTTTCCTACAAGTTCAGTATTACTCAAGTAAAATAAGTCTTTTATGAAAAATTATTGCTGTAACATCAAATATTTTAATTTCCTTAAATGCCCATCTGACGTCCCCTTGTGGATTTTCTTGGAATTAAGAGGTATTCACAGACATATGCATTCTGATGGAATACACTGTTCACTTTGCAGAATGAGAAGAAAGCTATCAGCATCTGAGTGTCTCCTAAATACCTGTATTTATTTAATATAGCCATCTCTGTATCTTGCTAAAACCAAATGAGTGTCAGAAACATGGTAATAAGTAGAAGAGATATTTTGTTGATAAGCAGAAGAAAAGTTTTATCCAGGCAAAGGAAAAAACCCCAACATATTTACACTCAAATGTGTATACCTACAATATGCATATGCACACTCACATATATGTATAATAAGCAGATTTTGTGTGTGTGTGTACACAGAAAGAGAAGTACACAATACATATATATAGAGAGATGCATATATGTGTTTCTAATCTCATTTTCTATGGGAGAAAAAAGAATAGCTAACATGAGATTAGATCATTCATATTTATTCTAAAGATATAGACTATGTCCCTGTGAAATGACAGTTGACAGGAAATAATAGGGTGATATTTTGGTTCTGCAACCTGAAATGAGCTAAAAAATCTCTTTGGTAAAAGCTAAAATTTCTTTCAGAAACAAACTACTCTTATATTCCAGAGTTTCCAAAATTAAAGCAAGCTACATGGAATCTGACTGTAAAGAAGCAAAATAAATTTCAGCAAATGCGTAACAAAACCATGAGTTAGGAAGGAAAAAAAAAAAAAAATTGAAGCTTTTTATCCAAATCACAATTCAAAATAGCCATATCCTTAAAACTATGAGTTGTATTAATTAGGACATGCAAAAATTTCTCTAAACTGTAGTTGCATGTTACAATTGCTCTCTAATGTGGAAAATTCCTGTGCAGAGAAACTAAGAAACAGAACTATATAGGCACTGCTATTAATGCCTGTATGATATATTTGACCGGAAATTAATCCTGACTCCTGAACACAGAAAATGTCATGAAGATAATCTCCTATTAAAAGCATAAGATATTGGTTTTTTCTTAGCATGGATCCTTATCTCACAAACACAGCTGAAGACATTTCTTTCATTTAAGAAGACTGTTAAAAAAACTGGAAGAAGAAACTAGTACAGCACTCTCAAAATATTTGTTAGATAAGTTCTATTTGAAGTAAACGTCTGGGATTTTAATTTAGCAAAATTTCTACTTTAAAAGAAAGAAGTCTTGAAACCATATATTCCAACTTCCTTGAAGTCTTAGATGATTAAACATAATACAGGATTAGTTCAGTCATTTCTTCACCTAAGATATATATGTTTCAGTTTTCCTTTCCTGTGCCCACCAAAAAGGAAAGAAGTGGTTAGTTTATATTAATGTTCCTCTTCCTCTGCTTTTGTTGCTGCATTGGCTAACACTGAACAAATGAAACAGGCCTTAATAACACAATTTAAAGTCTCATCAAATTTTACATTATATAGAGTCAACTGAAACTATGTTTTTGGAAGCAAAGCAGTAATAATAATAATGAAAAAAACAGTAAAATTCTTGTTAGCTTAACATGTTTCATTCACATTTAACTTCGGACAAACCAAATACAGTCACAGTATTCTTTAGATATTGCATTTGTTTTCTTAGTACTTCATGTAAACTATCACTATGATGTAATCTCACCTGCCACACTTGTTGCACATGCATTAAAACTCTTTCAACCATTATCTCAGATTACTTTAAAATTTAGATTTCCAGTAAAGTGTTTCTATTACCAGCTATCAAAAGCTGTAATCTCAGTCTATGCAAAGAACTTGTGCAGCTGAAGGTTCATTCTGACTTCTCTGTCCTACTCCCAGGCACAGTCAGGGACGGACACATGCTGAAATGAATAATCCTTCTGTCTCATTATGGGCACCCATATGATCTTGTGCAGATGTAACTCTTCTTTTACTTCTACCCTTTGATTCCAGCCTTGCACAGATTTTTTGCTCCCTTTAATCTTGGCATTCTCTTCATTATCAGTCTTCATACCTGTTTTATATTTTTTTTCTTGAAGTATTTAACTTAATGTATAAGAAAGACCTTGAAAATATAAATTTTCAATTTTAAATTTGCTCATAAAGTATTCCTCAAAATCACTTTGAGACCAAGAGACTAGCAGAAGACTTTCAGACTCTATCTAAAGGTGAAAAGGAACATTGAAATAGTTCCTTCCACCTGGCAAGTTTAATTTGCATATTTATCACTTGATTTCAATATCATTTTATAAACTGTTCACTTTTTTTTGTATCAGAAGCCTTCCTAGGAGGATTTCTTTATAACCTTCTCTTAGGAACAACAGCGACAATGATATGTAGCTCAACGTGCATGGGAAGGTTCAGTGAGCACACTTAAGGGAAAAAAAAGTGTACCAAAGGTTCTCCTTTGAATCACTTAACAACTCCTTTCAAAAGGACCCCTACTTCTTATAATCATGTGCATTTTAAAAGTTTAATTTATGATAGCATAATTAATTAATACTATGGAGAGAAAGTTTGACGTCCTATTCAAGTGGTCCCTTGGTTGCATTAGATAGTCCAATGTGGACAAAGATGGATTGGAAATTCCTAATGATCTTGCTCAGTCCAACAAATTATAACCTAGGTTGTTAAAATCCATTGAATGGTCTCAGGTGCCACTGAAAATCATGATGTGGATAGGAATCTAGAGCAGGTACCTGCTCACTGCATTCAATAGCTATGAATGTCAGATGCTCACTTCATTGTAGGGATACTGTGACTGGAAAGTGAAGTCTTCATTTAAACTATAGAAAACACTCAGGATAATACAAGGTTTAGGATTTTACAAATATGTCTATAGGGAAATACCCAACTTTCAGGTAGCATATGTTCTAAGTGTTGTAAGAATTTTTTTTTTAAATTGTTACTTTATAGGATTTTTTCCATTGGTAAATAACACTGAAAAATATTTTCTGCTAAGTATATCTTGTTTTTTTAACTACTCTGGTGAATATGTGATGATTGACCCTGGCTGGATGCCAAGTGCCCACCAAAGCCACTCTATCACTCCCCTCCTCAGCTGGACAGGGGAGAGAAAATATAATGAAAGGCTTGTGGGTCAAGATAAGGACAGGGAGAGACCATTCGCTAGTTACCAACATGGGCAAAACAGATTCAACTTGGTGAAATTAGTTCAATTTATTACCAATCACATCACAAAGCAGGAGAGGATAAAAACCCCCTGAATCTTAAAAAAACGTCCCCCACTGCTCCCTTCTTCCCAGGCTCAACTTCACACCAGATTTTCTCTACCTCCTCCCCCCCGCCAAGCAGCACAGGGAGATTCAAAATTGGCATTTAGTCAGTTCATCACACATTGTCTCTGCCACTCCTTCCTCCTCAGGGGGAGGACTCCTCACACACTTCCATTCTCCAGTGTGGGGTCCCTCCCATAGGAGACAGTCCTCCATGAACTGCTCCAACATGAGTCCTTCCCACGGGCTGCAGTTTTTCACAAACTGCTCCAGCATGGGTCCATCCTTCCACAGGGTGCAGCCCTTCAGGAACAGACTGCTCCAGTGTGGGGGTTTCATGGGGTCACCAGCCCTGCCAGCAAACCTGCTCCAGTGTGGGCTCCTCTTTCCACAGGTCCTGCCAGGACCCTGCTCCAGCATGGGGGGGAGGCATCCACCTACTCTGGTTAGGGGTCTTCCCCAGGCTGTAGGTGGATATCTGCTCCATTGTGGACGTCCATGGGCTGCAGGGGGACAGCCTGCCTCACCATGGGCTGCACCACAGGCTGCAGGGGAATCCCTGCTCTGGCGCATGGAACACCTCTTCTCCCTCCTTCCTCAGTGACCTTGGTGTCTGCAGGGCTGTTTTCTCTCACATTCTCTCACTTCTCTCTCTCTCCAGCTACTGTTCCCCAGCAGATTTTTTTTTTCCATTCCTAAATGTGTTATCACAGATGTGCTACCACCATCTCTGATGGGCTTGGCCTTGGCCAGACGTGGGTTCACCTTGGAGCCAGCTGGCATTGGCTCTATCAGACACAGGGAAAGCTTTTAGTGGCTTCTCACAGAAGCCACCCCTGTAGCACCCCCCTCTACCAAACCTTGCCATGCAAACCCAATACAGAATATTATGTAGTATAACAAGATGTCTGTGTGATAGGAAGAACTGCCGGTGACAGGTCGTAACTGTGTATATAAACATTTATGTTAATGTATCAAGGCAGGGAGATAATTGTCAGTTAAATCCACTGCAAAAATCATTAATTATGATATAATTACATTAATGATTTTCTTTGAAAATAAAATTGGTTTTAAACCTTTTAAAAATAATATTGACTTTACAAACATTTTTACTTTAAAGCTTTAAAAATCAGTATTTTTTTGTTCTGCTTTCTCCCTCTCCTCTCTGCTTCCCCTGCATTATCTCCTGCTCCTTCTCCTTCATCTTGCAAGAAAGATGAGATGATGGTGCCTGTCTTGTGTTTCTACGAGGTAGAAAGTTAAGAATAGCACAATTATGCCACTCAAATAAGAACAACATCATAAGAGCACCACCATGTACCCTTTTTAAGGCATTACAAAGAACCTGTAACTTGGTTTTTCTGGAAAATAGTAGACAAAGGTGAACTAGTGATCATAATTTAACTAAGGCTAATATTAAAGTCTTTATAAATGAACTTGCAGCATAGAGCAGAACAGAGCAATAAAATCAAATTAATGCTGATATATTATGCTGCAATTTTGTGTGATCCATTTGCATTTCAGTGGAAAACTGGAAATAGGCATTATGAGGGATGCAATTAGATAAATTATAAATAAACACATATTTTTGTCTAAGGATTTCCTTTTGACAGCAAATTCTTTTTCTGCTTGAAAAAACAATACAAATGAAACAACACAAGGTTACTCCAGTAAAGGGGTATAGCAGATATTTCAGAGCTTGGTGATGATAACTCAATGTTAAAACCTAGCATTTGGATATGAGATAAATAACTATGCACACAAGAGTGGGATGAGCTGGGGATTTTTGCTTTTTTGCTTTTTTTAACCTACTCATTACAAATTACTGCTATAGCACCTTGGATGTGCAAAGCGCAACAGTGAAACACGCTGTCCATCCTTAACAGAAATCAAGTCTCATGTAGAAAAATTGGTGTGAAACATGAAGTATTTGTTTTCCACATGAATAAAGATAAGTGTTTCTATCACTCTGGAAGTCATTAAATCAAGCAGGTCCTACACTTATTCCCCATAGCTCTTGCTCAGTGATTCTCAGTGAATCACCCCCTAGGACAGCAATTTTATGTAGCACTCTCAAGAATTTCCTTGCTAGAATGGCATATGCACTTCCAAAAAGCAGAGAAACCCTCTCTTTATTCAGAGGTGTCAATGTAACTTATGTTTAAGAGAGGGACACTTGTGCCCATTTATTCATTCCAACTAACCTCAGTGAAAGCAGGATTTTGGCAGACCAGAGACAAATGAAAATTCAGGCTGTCTTATACTGCATTGCATACCAGGTATAGTATAAGAATACTGTCTAGAGTTGCCTCAGACTTTCACATTAATCAGTCTTCCTCTGTCAGGCTTTGTTGTCAATCCCATTTTTTGCCAACTGAAGCAAAACCTCACATATTAAATGTGGTTAGCAGACTGCCCTTTGATAAGGAAAAGTCCTAGGTCAATGAGCACCTTATTGTATGCTGTAGGAAACCTAAGAAGACAGCCTCTTGATTTAGGTTAAGTGATTTTATACTTACTGCTATTTTTAATAAAATGAGCATTGCTTCCACATTATAGATGTTTTACAGCAGGGTGGTATGCAAACCTACCTTTCACAGCCTTTGGACTGAGATTAAAATCTTGGTAACTGGACATTCATATGACACATGTCATTATGAGAACCAGTTCTCCACTGTATTTTTAGAATAGGGTTTAGTCATATGTATGTATGGTACATTTATATATTTATGTAAATATAAAAATTAAATTTTTATATGTATATATAATTTTTACATATCAGCTGAGCTGTATGTTTCAGTTGCTCTGTTATGTCAACTCTACAAAACTTCAAATGAAAATAACTTTATGATTTACATTTTTTGAATACAACATGACCTGAAACCATGACCCTAGAAGTTAATATCATTCTTTGACTCTATCCTTAAAAGTGCATTTAGCAGAATGCAATAATTTTGTTGCATATTAAATTAATCTCATGTATATGCTAACATTTTCAACTGCTGGAGAAAACCTCCATTATGTGAGACTATGAAAGAACGAATAACAAAGTAATATACTTTTTATTTTCTGGCAGAAATCATTGCCTTTTAAGTCATAGAGGAGTTCAGTTTGGAAAGAATCTCTGGAGGTCAACTTCTCTTATCTTCTGCACAAGGCAGGGCAGGCTTGAACAATTGCATTGTGCCCCAGGTTTCTGCATCGTTCAAGGTCACTAGCACACCAGAGGCAGCCAATGAAACCAGTGCAGGGCAGCTACTGCGGCATGTTACCACACTCCTGGTGCCAAAGCTATCAGTCATATGCAGTTTTAAGTGACATATCTGGGCTCCTTCGCACACCATCTAGCTCCTTTGCTCATCCAGTTTGAAGTTTTCCTGATCACTCCCTTCATGTTAGTTAAGCGGGAAGCCAAATGTGAGCCTGCTCCACCTCCTGCATGCACCATGAGATCAGTTATTTCGAAGGCAACTTCTCGTGAAGAAAGAAAGAAAGAAAGAAAGAAAGAAAAAGAAAGAAAGAAAGAAAGAAAAGAAAGAAGGAAGGAAAGAAAGAAGGAAGGAAAGAGAGAAAGACAAAGAAAGAGAGAAAGACAGACATCTGGTTCATTTGGAATGGGAAAGATTTTTTCAGGTAACTTGTCTCTTTTTGGACAGACTTTTCCACTAGATGGATGTGAATAACTTCTGTAACGTTTTTGTTGCTGGGCAACAGCCTAGGAGATATAAAAAGATGAGCCAATAAAAGCAAAGTTATAGTAGAAGCCAAACCAAAATTTGCATATTCCTTGTATAGTTCTTAAAAAATGCAGTGTAATTATGCAAATCTTCCTCATTCTGTTGGTTAAAATGTTTGTCAACCAATCAGAGTTAATGTGAGGAAGACAAAATATCCATATGGCATTTTTGTAAAGCATGATTATTTCAGTCAGAGTGCAGGGATCCCCTTTGTATAGCTCTGTTCCAGCTCTGCCTGGAGCTGGAAATTATCCTTCAGCTGTTTTCTCCTTGCAGCAGGGACATATGCTTGTGCCTGCCAGAGGGGAAAGCCCTTCCTCAGGCTTGGCATCAAGGCCCAACATAAGGCATTCACTGAAATCTGCAGTCCTCAGAAATATCTTGTAATACAAGCCATAAGATGCACTGGAATTGCCACCTTTTTTGGCTCCATTGCCTCTATAGAAATGGTGCATCCCAACCTTGTTCACATCACTTGATCTGCACCAGGAAGTCTTACTGTAAATAAAGACGGTACTTCTAAGCAAGTCAGTACTTATTATGGGAGTAGGTTACAGGTGTTGAAAGAAAAACTACCCTGGCCAAGCAGAAAAGCTGGATCCCATTCAAGTGATTTGGACTGTTTTACACAGTGTCCACCAGCCCTATATTTGAAATGTCTAAAGACAGACCAGCAGCTGAACATAGGTCTGCAAGATACAACTCATGCAAGCATGGTTTCTTGTCACCATTGAGCAACAGGTATATCCCTTCCACTGACAGTGCCAGTGAATGCAACACCAGTCTTCCAGACTGGACAAGAAATTGTAGAGCCTCCATGAACTGATTTTAAAATGCTGTTAACTTTCTGGAAGCATTTGTTTATATTTTTTAGGTTAATTAATAAGGAGACATTTAATTTCTCAAGCCTTTTTCTCTCAAATAATATTTGAAAAGCTACATCAATGTCATCTTTAGGAAATCTCACCCAGTTTTGCCACAACAGAGTTCCCCTAGTAAAAAGTATTTCACTGTACAGAATTAAAACCTGACTGTTATTAAAAACAAAAGATTCAGTCAGGCACCTCTCTTCCTAGCATTAGAAAAGATTATTGATTCCTGTCATTTTCTATTTGGGTTGTTGGTTTGTTGAATTGTACACACGTAGTCCATATGATTAAATTTTCACTGGCAGAAAATGAACTGAGCTTTCACTAAGAGAACACATTTGCGCTAATGTGAAACTTCCTGTTTAGATGTTATTCATTTAGTATATATTTCTTAATCACCCTCATCTTTCTCTTTCTATCCTTTATGGCAATGTTTGAAAAAAATGCACACCCTGGCATTTTACCTCTCCGCCTTCTTCACAGAATGTCCCTTACTGACACAATTGTTTCATGAGATTTTAAACCTAGTACCAAATCACAATAACCAATTTATTTTTCCACATTCCATATACAGTTTCACTTCTCCAGTCAATGTTTGCTGCCATTTTGGTCATTCCAGTAAATGTCCATAATTTAGAATGCTTGGGTTTTGCACAATGGCATTAATATAGACATAGAGAGAGTATCTCTACAGGATGAAATGCTGAAGTTCAGACAAAAGCAGAACAGCAACTGGCAACTGCACCTCCTAAAGGAAGTGAAGAGAAGATTATGTTGCCAGAGCATAATCTTTGGGCAGCATTACTGATAAAAGGAGAAGCTTTTAATGTGTTATACTGAGTGCTGATTAGGCATGTACACTTGGAAGAGAAAATAACCAGAAGACTAATTTGAATCAGACACTGAGGCTGTTTCTGTGACTGAAGGCAGTGCACAAAAATGAAAAGAGCGATGTGCTAGTTTTGGTTGGGATACAGTTAATTTTCTTTATAGTAGCTAGTATGTTGCTGTGTTTTGGATTTGCGCTGAAAACAGCATTGATAACACAGGGATGTTTTCTTTATTGCTGAGCTGTGCTTACACAGCATCAAGGCCTTTTCTGCTCTTCATGCCATCCCACCAGCAAGGGGGCTGGGGCTGCACAAGAAGCTGGGAGGGGGCACAGCTGGGGACAGCTGACCCCACTGACCAAAGGGCTATTCCATACCATATGACGTCATGCTCAGTATATAAGCTGGGGGAAGAAGGAGGAAGGGGGGGGGGACATTCAGAGTGATGACGTTTGTCTTCCCAAGTAACCGTTACACATGATAGAGCCCTGCTTTCCTGGAGATGGCTGAACACATGCCTGTCCATGGGAAGTAGGGAATGAATTCCTCGTTTCACTTTACTTGTGTGTGTGGCTTTTGCTTTCCCTATTAAACTGTCTTTATCTCAACCCATGAGTTTTCTCACTTTTATTCTTCTGATTCTCTCCCCCATCCCACCGTGGGGGGAGTGAGCGAGCGGCTGCGTGGTGCTGAGTTGCCGGCTGGGATTAAACCATGACAAGTCAGTAGACCTGTGAGATATGACTTGGAATCTGGGTTTGCTTCTTGGGTCAGGCATAGTGTGCTTGCATTGCAGTACTCAGAATTCAGGAGGCAAAGGGTTTTCAAATGCAGTAAAGTTGGAGTTCAAAGTGTAAATTAAAGTTCGGTACTGCCCTGAAAAGTAGCTAAGAAGCCTGGGTGAACATAGATATTACCCAATGCTTTGGGTAATTTTTCTTCATGTTAGTAGCAATGATTTTCTGGTACAGAGAATTTTTAAACAGGTGAGTAGATTATTTTGATCACTAACTCAGGGTGTTAATTAAACTGACTGCATGTATAATAAATAAATAGCCCGATGTTCATAAAAATTTTATGTCAAAAGTTAAGGACATTTTTTATTCAGACTGCAGTTTCATTGTATCCATTGCTGCTTAGATGAGGAAGTTGCAAAAACTACCTCATTAGCAAGGTCCCAGTATCATGTCTCACTAGGTCTTGCAGCAATTTTCTGGTATAAATTGTTATACTTATTTTAGACATGTACAAGACTGCTAGTGGCTACAGTATTGTTGTGTTCTCTGGGATCCCTTCATTCAGTTGTACAAATTCCCTGTTCATCAAGAAACAGCATCCAGTATCTTGATTCCTCAGCTGAAGGAGATCAACCTTGGAAATCTGGTAAGAGAACTGAAAAAGGAAATAGTGAAAGGTCAGCTTGTTCTTTGATCTGTGGTCTCAGATTCATTTTATACTGTCAGCAATGCAGCCAGCCAAGGTGGGCTGTGTGTTATAGCATATGGCTGGAACATGTTATCAAAACAGTTGAATCACACATTTACATGATTCCATGAACTTCAGTGGCAGTATGATTATACTTGAGGAAATAAAACATGCAAATGGGTTCATAGAAGGTGGCACTTATCTATGGTCAGAGGATTTGATGTCAAGCTGTATTGCGTTAAAAAGGTGTTTTGGTGGCAGTCTGTCCAGGCACATGTGATATAATATGGAAACAGTATACACTTTTTTGCTGATGGTAGGATCTGAAAAAGAATCGAGCAGACTTTAAAAACAGTCAAGGTGCAGAAACGTCTCAAGCAGGCTTGAAGAGCTAGATTTGGAGAAAGAGGGCAGGGACCTCTGGTTCTTAGGGGATAAGACAACCTTTCCTCTTACATCTTATGACTCCTAAATCAACCAAAGAATTTGGAGTCCTATTGCCATGAGACTGTATAAGATGCATGCATCCAAACACTCAACATGTCTGCATATAGATCTAGTTATGAATCAAAATTTTATTATAAGACTACTATTAAATACAGTTACTTTAACATGTGTCATCTTTTCAGCCATGTCACTGCTGAGTGACATTCACTTGTTCACAGCTTACTACTAGGATACTTAGCCAGAATGACAGGCTCTGGATTAGCTTCTGAGATAAATATAGAGTTTAACTACTAAAACATCTCACAAAATTCTAGGTGGGATTTGTCTTTAAAAAGTTGAGATAAAATAGCATGCAGCACAAATGATATATTGCTTGATGGAAATTTTCAAAATCTAGCAGTAAAACAGCTGTCAGATTCTGTTTTAAACTGCAGGGTTTATTCTCTTGCTCTAGAGACTTAAGGTTTTACATAACTTTTATCTCATCTAATGTCAGTCTAGTATGAGCTAGACTCCAGTAATTTTAGTGGTAAATTCTCTTAGCTTGCAAGTATTTTTCGGGGTTTTTGTGTTAGTCCATTTGTAGGGTTGTGCTTAATATGCACCATAATAAACTTCAGTTTATGTATCTTTCAGTCATGCTGGGAATGTATAAATAGGCAAAGGAAATATAACTCACTGAAAACCACATTCTGCTTAATGTCAACAACTGCTTAGTAGGCTGCTTTATGAGCTTATTTAAATCATGTATTGCAAGGTACAACAGAATTTTTCTGTGAGCTAAGTGGAACTGTCTAATTACTCTTCCTACGTGAGCGCAACAGAACTCCTTGGCATTCTTCAGAGTGCTTTTTCTTTGCAGTATTTGCATTAGAGTTGCCATGGACAGCAGTGTATGCTTGCTACCAGTAGTTAATCATCTTAATATTTTTAAGCCTCCCCTTAAACAGCAAATGATTCTATACAAGCAGCTCCACTCTTAACGGGTTAGAGTTTAAGGGTAAGCTACCAGGCAGTTTTGAAACAGAAAGTAAAATACCTTGTACCTTCTGCTAACTGAATATTCTGCTGCCTTGGTATTTAGTTGGCCTATTTTCCTAAATATCTCATGTTGATTGTAATCACTCATCTTAATTTTTCCCATATGTATAGAATAAGAAGAGAAGAATTTAAACTGCAGATGCTCCTACGCATTGTTTTATGACACCTAGTATAAAGATTGGAAAGCTTCTCAAAAAGGCACGTGTGGTTTGTACAATTTCTCTCTCTCTCTCTCTCCCCTTCTCTCACCTTACACACGTTCTGTATATACATGTGTATACACACCTATACACTCCAATGTATTTTATATGTCCATCAAAAAGTAGATGTTCAGGTAACATAAGCTAGTCCTTAAAAACCATAAATAAGTCTATTCCACGTAAATGAAGCCCATTAGTTGTAATGGCCTTAATGTTTTACACTGTCTAAAGTACTGTCCATCATTTAAGCAGTGAATTTATTTATAAGAAATGACAAATGGGATTTTTTCATGGAATTTGGGAATGACATAAGAATGTGTAATTTTTTTTTTACTAAATATTTTTCAAAATATTTTAAAACAGGTGTTCTTTTTCAAATGGTTTTGATTTATTAAGGAAAAAAAAAGGACACAATGTTTCTAATAATTTTTACTTTTCTAATACTTTTTAGTTACTTGTGTTTTACCTTTTCCCTACTAATTTTTAGGGGGAAAAAAAAAACCAAACAACAAACCCTGTTAGACAAAGGGATCTTTAGAGAATGTAAATAGAAATAAGGGAAAAGAAAGACTCACATCAGTCTTTTGCAAAAATATTGTTTCAGAATTTCACTTAAAAATTAAATCCTCTTTCAAAAAAGGTGAAAGGCTTCACTTCTGCATCATGAAAACTGTTTTTCCATCTTCAACCAACAGTATTTAACGTGTTCACAAAAATCAATACTGTAAGCCTGCACTGACAAGAAGCTGTGAGGATGTTCTTTTTCTTCAGTTTTAATGATGTATTATACTGAGCACTTTTACTTTAAAAAATCTTTAAGGAATATGTTTAAATCTAAACTTCTGGTTTCAATTACAGCAATGAAGCGGTATTTATTGATATTATAGCAGCATTTACTGAGGCACACAACCAGTGCCATGATGTCAGCAAACACTTCACTGCTAGAACTGAAATAAGTAACACTGCTTTACATACTTAAATTTAAGCATGTGCTTTAGTCAGAAAGCCCAGCCCCTGGGCATCATCTCTTGGTCCCCTCTGCTTGCTGCCTGCAAAATGTAAACCTGTAGCCCTGTAGCGCAGCATTGCCATTGCTAGGAACAGGCCATAAGCACTGTACTGAGTTTGCAAGGCCTCAGGACTGAGGTATGTCAGTCCTGCTCTGTATTAACTTTTCTTGACCTGCCTGCAGCTTCATTTTTCTTGGTTTAGCTGTGACAGCAGTTTCTCTAATTGGCCAGGTGTCCACGGCTAGATTGGCTCACTTTTGTTTGTATTTGTGTAATACAAGCACAGTTTTAAATAGATAGCAGCAACAAGCAGTTACTCTGTGCAGAATAAGATATTTACGACTAAGACAAAGACACAGTGTAGGGAAACAGAGCCCTGGTACAACGGCAGAGGACTTGCCAAGTGGTGTACAGAACACTGTGCAGAGGTGCACAGGCGTAGGATGGTCAGAGATGGGATGCAGGGTGACTCTGGAGACCCCACGTCCGTACAGAGCTCCCCCATGATCCCTCACAAAAATGCAGACCTGGACAAAATGGGGTTTTAGAAGCGACAAAGACAACACAGAAATAGTATTTAACATATATAAAAGGCACTGTATATGGTAAACCCAGATGAAACATGGAACTGCAGACCAGTGAAGAAGCAGAAAGGTATAAAGTATCTTACCAAACATAAAAAATAACCCAAAGTGAATCCTGGACCAAGGAAGAAACAGTGATAAACTTGAGCATCATAATCCTGCCAGAGAAGGACTCCAGATGATGAAGACTCTGTGTAACACACACCCCCTCTCAGCACCAACATGAATGCCCCCAACCTTAGGACCCAGAGGATCAGTGGGAGGGTGAGCATAGCTCCAGGAGAAGGAGTAGAAAGCGACATGCATATAACAATCTTAACTGCATTATTTTTTCTTTCTTTTTTCTGTAACAGTTATATCTAGACTCATAATTCTTGAATTATATTATTAAGATTTCTGTCATACTACCAATAAATGCTTTACTTTATATACATATTTTTATATATATAAAGTATGTTTCCTCTTTGCATATAAACAAAATTTTGAGCATGACAACAATGAAGTATTGGACTGTTTGTAGGAAATCTTGGTATTACCAGAACAAAAATTAGTGCTTTGCTGGACTGAAGGCAGTACATTCTGTGAGGCAGAATTCTCTCTTTAAAAGATAAATAACCTCAGGGCTATGTCAGCAAGCAAAATTCCTATTGATCTATTGTTTTCCTCAAGTGAAGATAACACTTAAAAGAATGCTCTCAAACCAAATTCGCATTGCAAACTTTTTCTGGAAAAGTTTGTTGATCTGGAGTGTGTGATGAAGTATGATTAACTACCAAATTAATAACACCAGGAAATAAAATATTGATACAGAATATACAGGAACAACTTTTTAACTTTTTTAAATTTTTAAAGACAGGATTCCAGTTAAGCCCTTTTCACATAGAGGAACGTCTGTATGTTGGATCCTGAAGATGATCTTCTCCCTAGACCCTCCTGAGAGACAAGCTTCTCTGCTTATCCTGTCAAAATGTTCACAAGCATCAAACTACTCCATTCTTATACCTGTAATAGTCTTAGGTCCCCACATCTTCCTTGGAGTCTGCAAATCACCCTACCTCCTGCTTCTCCAAATGTGAGAAGTAGGGGTGTTTGTAAGCCCTTGGTACATCAACAACATCATTCCCTTTCAGGTTCCAGTTTCCATCTTCCACAGTTCTTTAGTTTTTCCATGTTTTTTGTTTGCTCTTTCGCCTCATGTATTTATTTTATTCCCACTTCATTGTCTTATTTCTTTTTTTCTCACCTTCAGGATGAAACCTTTTCCTACTCCTAACTTCTGTTAGTCCTGTTTTGTTTTTTTTTTTCTGTTGGCAGACCTCTACAATTCTGCAGTTGCCTGTGCAGTTCTGCTTTCCTGTTCCATCCATTAAAAATTCTCCATGTTCAGACAGACCCACTCTGAAGTGTTATTCCAGAAACAACTGATGTGATTGCAACCTAAACATTTTCCTAATTCATGGATTATCAAGGCAGATCAAATTTCCTAGCTTTTGTAAGACCTGTTCATGAAATTATAGAATCATAGAATCATTTAGGTTGAAAAAGATGTGTAAGTTCATCAAGTCCAACCATAAACCTAATACTGCCAAGTCCACCACTAAACCATGTCCCCAAGTGCCACATCTACACATCTTTTCAATACCTGGGCAGCCCGTTCCAATGATTGACAACCCTTTTGGTGAAGAAATTTTTCCTCTTATCCAATCTAAACCTCCCCTGGTGCAACTTGAAGCTGTTTCTTCTTGTCCTATCACTTGTTACTTGGGAAAAGAGACCAACACCCACCTCACTACAATCCCCTTTCAGGCAGCTGTAGAGGGCGACAAGGTCTTCCCTCAGCCTCCTCTTCTCCAGACTAAACAACCCCAGTTCCCTCAGCCACTCCTCATAAGACTTGTGCTCCAGACCCCTCATCAGCTTTGTAGCTCTCCTCTGGACATGTTCCAGCAACACAATGTCCTTCTTGTAGCGAGGGGCCCAAAACTGAACACAGTACTTGAGGTGCGGCCTCACCAGTGTGGAGTACAGGGGCACGATCTTTTCCCTGCTCCTACTGGCCACGCTATTCCTGACATAAGCCAGGATGCCATTGGCCCTCCTTGGCCACCTGGGCACACTGCTGGCTCATATTCAGCCGGCTGTCAACCAGTACCCCGAGGTCTTTTTCTTCCAGGCAGCTTTCCAGCCACTCTTCCCCAAGCCTGTAGCGTTGCATGGGGTTGTTGTGACCCAAGTGCAGGACCCGGCACTGAGCCTTGTTGAACCTCATACAATTGGCCTCAGCCCATCAATCCAGCTTGTCCAGATCCCTCTGTAGAGACATTCTACTAATGATTAACTATATCAAATACTCAGATGGCAAATAAAAGAGATGATATCTTGTAGTGTGTAGTATACTACATACATAATCTACTAAAGCCCATGGGATACTGTTCTTTCCTCACACCCCTTAACTTCAGTAAACCTTACATGGGTCTAAATAAGAGGAATAAGGATCTTGTAGCAAACACATGTTCACCTTGAGGGTGTTGTGAGGGCACATCTCACTTTTATTGCTGTGAGTGGCCTAGCCTGGGACCCTGCCCATGGTCCCAGGAGCCCCAGTCAAGTTCAAGATCTGCAGGCTTGGCTTCCTGCAGGCTGGTTTCTAGTGGGTGGATCTCAGACCCCAGTTGTAGCCATGTCCCCAGCCTGCTTCCTACTGCCTCTGGCGGATCTCCCCCAGTCAGGCTCCAGCCATGGTCTGCCTCTTGTGGTGCCAAGGTCTGCCCAGGGACCCACTGCCTCCTGTGGCTCTGCCCACTAGAAGGGCTAAAAGGTGAGGGCAGGGCCCTGCCTGAGCCCGGGTGAACCCTGCCCACGCTGGCGTCAGACCCATCCTGCCGTGCTCCCTGGCAAATATTTCTGGTCAGGGCATCTGTTAATGGGAAACACCACCTTTTGTTGTGTTTGTTGTGTTCCTGCTTTCTCAGTCACTCCTGTCTTTTTTCCTCTTCTTGTCTTTGATCAGATTAATGGGTGTGGGAGTGAAAAGTGTACGCTTGAGTGTGAATTCTAGTATTGCTCTTAAAATACTTGGAGAGTATGTGGATCCCCAGATGAAATCAAGATGGGGCATAGCTCAATTTTCTTCGCTGTTTACCTCACAAATTAATATTTTATAGACAATGGTTTTTAGTGAAGCAAATCTCCAGTTATGGAGGAAATAATAACATTGTGATAGGGTTTTTTCATAAAAAATGAAGAAAGTTTAAGTTATATAACTTGTATTTCTTCCTAACTTATTCCTAATATAAAACAGATTTTTTAAATGTAATACAAATTAAATGTTCATCTAATGTTTATAAATGTTATTCCTGGAATGGATCAATGTTTACTTTGGTTTTAATTACTGAAAAATCAAGTGTTAACTGGAATGTGTTAATCCAGGCTTGCTTCAAGGATCTGTGACTTCAAACTCTCAGCCTTTTAAAACTTACTGCGAGATTTTCTGTACTGGTTGCGATGTACAGGCTCTTCTCCATGAGGTTTAGAATGTAACAAAATATTTTAAGATTGAGAACAAGAGGAGAGAGTAGTTTATAATGCAAACTGGCATGAGAGCAAGTAAGCATCTACTGATATGTGATGAAAAGGAGCCCCAGAGGTAGGCACATCTTCATATAAACTGTAGTCCAAGTACTCTGAGTTCCTCAATTTAGGGCTTCTCTGCCAGTGAGCTTTCAGGATCTTTTGTCCACAGAAAATCCAGAGCTTTTTTCTTGATTTTGGTGTGTAGTTTGTTAGAGTTTATTTGGTTGTTGGGGGTAAGAGGATGTCTAGATTTCAAAGACAGATGGTATTTTTAATCCACATAAAAATCTTTCCAAATTACCTGAACTTCCAAAATTGTAAGTCTGGACAACTCTAGGGAACCACTTTGCTCCTGAACATTCACTTACATTGTTGTACCTTTGCAAAATTGTGAAAAGGCTAGAAATAACCTTCCTCTACCACAAATTATCAATCTCAGCTACAGAAAAACTTCCCACAGAGCAGATACCTTGGTCACTCAGTCTTAGTAAGATTGTTGTATCGGTTTGTTTTTTTTTTTTGTTTATTCCACTTCAATAGAAAGCTTAAATTTTGGTGAGGAGGGATGTGTAATTCCAATATTTATGCAAAACATTGCATGATTTCTTTGAGGTTAAGAGTTACTAAGAAGATTAACCATGATGATAAAAGGTCCTGCTAATGATGCAAGGTAGTATCCTGTTATGAGGTTTCACCATTTCAGACTCTTTTGATGTTTAAGTATGAAACAAAATAAACTAATTTGAAGATAGTTGTGGACTGTGCCTTGGGTGTGGACTTGGGAGGTGGTAAACAGACTAGGACTTGGAGAACTTCTACATGGACCATCTTTGGAGTTGGTAATTCTGCTGCTTGCTGGCCAGAATCACTGGGACTGCAAAACAGCTCTTGCCATAAGAAGAAATGTGATGTAGTGCTAATTAAATGAATGAATGAAACATGCTATTCTAAGTTATCTAGCTATAAAATAAAAATAGCACAGCAGTATTCTCTTCCTTTCTCTTCTGTCATGCCACCATATTATCAACACCTAATTACTTCCTAATAGAGAGACTATGAAGCATTATGCCAAAAAAGCTGACAGATAAATACTCAAGTTTTATCTGTTATTTCTATTACAGTCGAATATTTTTTTTTCCTGCCATTAATATGTTCTGTGAATTTGTCGAGTGTTCTCTTTATTGGTGATTCTATCACTTCTGCTTACAAAGGACAACTTGCCATTTTCTCAAAGAACAGAGACTTGGACTATTAATTATTTTCTTATAGATTTACTGGACAAGAGTGGACTTTGAAGAGCATATGCCATAAATAAAGAGGATCAAAATTGTCTCCCGTGTTAGGTAAATTTAGAAAGTAACCAAAACCCAATTGCTCAATCATACAAGATCTCTGAAAGAAGAAAAAGCTGTATTTATTGTATAGTTTCAGGTTTTTGCCTGTCTGTATAAAAGATACAGGTACTCTGTGGGCAAAGGTTAATCATGATTTCACCCAACTGTGCAGATAGTTCAAATGCCACTGAATAACCCCTTGAGAGACTGTTCTCTATCAAAAACCTGAGTCTTTTCTGCCTTTCCCCAGATGTAGCTAACGATAGCAATAATACATGCACAGAACTAATTTATATATAAAAATAGCTAGTAATCACTAGCATTGCTAGTGATCATTGGAAAGAATAATAAACATCTGAAAGTGGAATAAAACCACAACTGGTCTATTTTTATGGTATTCTTTGCTATTCCTGTAAAATCCTCCCGAAATGATCTTGTGTGTATAAGACATCATACTAGATACTGGGTTTGGGCAAAACCAATGTAATAACAAAAGCAAAACAAATAAAAACCAACATCATCAGATAGAATTCAAAGTCATGTAGCCTTCTGTTACTTATATGTAAATCATAATTAATTATGTACATTCTTGAAATAAAACATATGTTTAATTGCATTGCAGGTTGAAAAATTACTCATGTAAAATCCTTATTGAAGAAAAATGTCCATTAATAATTGTATTATCTTTTTACTCTTGGTTGCCTACTTGTAATGACTGGACAGGGCAGGAGGGACAGGTTTAGAGAGTAATGCAATCTACTTGGTGACCAGTAACCCATACAACTCAAAAGTGATGTGAAGAAAGAGGAGATGTAACATTTGCAGGAAGTTGAAAAGGAAGATATTCACTGTTTTAAAGGGGGAGGGCTGTTGTGAGAAATAGGCAGTACTGTTGGAGAAGAGTAAGTATTTATGTAACAGGAATTTGCTTTTGAGCTGGAAGTGCCAGGTACTGTTTCATCTGCAGATGTTTTCTAAAACTGTGGGAGTGGGATTTCTTTCATTGAATGCTAGCCATCAAAATTAGACATCTGATATAAACTAGTCCTAGCTTCTCCTGTAGCCAGTGGAAAAAGAAAATATCTCCACCTGAAATTTTATCCTGACTCCTCCGCTAAAGGGAGGTGAGCTAAGTAATTTTCCAGAAGAGGTCCCAACTCCACCTTAGCAGAATAGAATCTAAATGGGTAATCTGGCCTCAACATGACAATTTTAGATGACTAAAACTGATTGAGATAGCTTCTACTGGTAGTGTTAAAGATATAAAACAAACAAACAAAAATAATTTCATTAAAACCCCACTATTTTCCACTCAATAAAGCAAATACAAGTAAGGGTTTGAAATCACAGGATCATTGACCTTTGAGACATCGACAAGTCTTTTCCCCTGTCCTAGGGCATGATAACATAGAAGATAACTTTCTTCCAGGGTATTTTCTAGTTTGTTCTTGAAGTTTTCCATGGATGAGGACCACTTAACTTACTTCCATAGTAGAAAATTATACATGGACATCCTGTCTTTATAGGTCTTCTTTCTTGCAGCAACCTTTTTAAGTCTTTGGAAGTCTATATCATGTCCATTCTCAGTATTTGTTTCTTTTGATTCAAAGACACAAAATAGGATATATTTAATTGAGGACCAATCATTCTTTTTTCTCACTGTTTCAATAGATTGACTCAAAACATGTCACGTGGCTAAAGTACGTAAGTGGAATTTGTTTATTCACAAGCCTTCCAATTGTTCCTCTCCTCAGCTTTCAACTATTTTAGTCATCTGTCAGTCACCAACTAGACAAGATTATTCTCTTTTAAGACATTGAGGTGTTCTTGATTCACCCTCAGCTTGCAATTCAACGATGCCTTTACTGGATAGCTGCTACCTACAAAGTTCTTGATTGCTGCACAAATTTGCCTGAGTGGCAGCACCTTGCCCTTTCCTCTGTTAAAGAACATCATGCATCTTTCATATCATATATCATAAATTTTTCAAGATCATTTTGAGTCTCAAATTCCCTCTCCTGTATTTGAGCAATCTCTTTCAAAGTGATGTAATTTGTGAGTTGAATAAGCACATTTCATCATTCTGGTTGTTAAAAAAAATACTGAAAACAACAAAAGTCTGATTCTGCTTGATAACCTTTCATTGTTAATAGCAAATCATTAAGAGTCCTTCAGATTTCCGATGAGTTCACAGCCCGGTACATTATTTTCAGCTAGACCATGCTTCCTCGTTTGCACATAAGAATGTCATGTGTCAAAAGCCTTACTAGCATGAAAAAATGACATTTGCTACTTCTTCTCTATCCACAATCTTATTCCTGTCAGAGAAGGAAATTGAATTGGTTGACTACTTTTTCCTTGACAAATCCATGTTAGCGGCTCTGTACTTCTTAATAGACATTTTTTCCACTTGGTCGTTCAGCTTCCAGTTTCTTAACTGGAACTGTCATGAGACCTCAGTTGTTTTCTAATTATCAGAGAGCTTTTTCACAGAAATGGTCTGGATTGCTTATTTTTTAAAGTAAAATAATATTGGGTTTTTTCCTAGGCTTTTTGGCAGCTAGAAAAATAATATGTAAGCAAACTTTCAGCTTACATTTGTTAGTGTATTATTTGACTACTGTCTGCAATGTACAGATGGTTGAACTTTACAGCAACCTATTTGGACTTTTTTTACTATTTAATTTTTTTTTACACTTAACATTATCTATAAACACAGTATATTTAATATGTGATTATAATATGGGATATTCTAACATGAACACTATGAGTAAAAATGTTTATCCCCATGAATTTGAGTTTTCAGGCAAAGCCATACATTTTTCATAGGCGTTATAATTTCTTTTAATTCCCAGGTGTGGCAATAACCACCAATTCTTAAAAAATAAAACAAAACTCAAAAAAAATCTAAATGTTTGCCCATTCTGATATGATAATCAATGGCTATCTAATTTTGAGATGTTTTCTTGAAAATGCTGTTGAAAAAGATGACCATTGATAAATGGTCTTTATTTCTAAAAGAAAGACGATTTAATTTATAAAATGAAAGTAAGAAGTATTTTGTCTTTTGTTCATACTGCACTGAATATCTGCATGATATTATAGCCTTCTGCTTATGGAGGATCACTGTACCACACACTATGTAATGATACAGCTCACACCAGGCAAGCTCAATGTCTGATGCAAAAATAAATTCATAATATTCAATAATCAGAGGGGAAAAAATGCCCTGAGAGCAAGGCATCTGATATTAACTTTATTTATAGTTTGCAATAAGTCATGCTGCAATATAAAAGAGATTCAATAACCTACTACAAAATGGAATTATGTGTTAAGGGTTTTTTCTCTTGTCCTTTGTTGAACATTTGTTCTAGTAAACTTAAACGAAGTTTTGCTGAAAAGTTTACCTTTGTATTCCAGGAATGTGAGAAAATTGCCCTTAAACAGGTGGCTTGGTCATTTGTGAGTATATTTAGTTAAAGCAGTCAGGCGGACTTTATTTTTGAATGTGAACCAGTTGATTGAGAGGGAGTCAGAAAATCTCAGACTTACTCTTATTGTGCCTATTAGCTGTCTAACAGTTGGCAAGGGACTTTTTTTTTTTTTTTTTTTTTTTGCATTGCATTGCTTTCTTTATGTTGCCTTCAAATATAAGATGGGAACATAAGAACAGTCCAAAGATCTACCTGGTATTGTGTTCTCCTGTTGACAATGGTCAAAACCAGATGCCATGGGAAGAGTATAAAAACAGGGCAAACATACAGTGACACTTCCCCGCACATTCCTTTAACTGCCAATAATTTATGGCTCAAAGGTTTTTTTCTTCTCTATGCCCAAAGATATCAGAAAGTATGTTTCTTGTTTCTCATGGTTCTTGTTTCATAATCACTTTCAGAAATCCTGATGAAATCAAATGAACAATGTTAGGTTTTATGCTTCTATATCCTTCTTGTCCATACTCTTATGTGAACAACATATAATTTCATTAATCAATTCCACAACCACTTTCTAATCCTACTTATTAGCATGGTGTGATATCCTTTATTAACAGTGCCCAAGATGGATTTTGCATTTACAGATTTATCTTCTCTCCGACTCTTAACGCTACCTGAAGAAAGGCTCTATTCCAGAATTTCTAGCCACTGATAGAGCTGCAAATATGAAATGCTGGGCTGCCAATAAATTGCAGTGAACTTTTTTTACAAATTGCAACTTAATTAGGAAGTTGGACTGATGCTCACATGGTGCCTGATGTCCCTATGGTAGATAAAACCTTTATTTTTAGATAAGATTGTAGTGTTAATCATTCTAGTCAGCTACTTCTTTAACTTTTGGGGGTTTTTACCAGATGCGTTTTGAGCAATTTGGCTCTTCAGGTATAACCAGATTTACAAAAAGATAGAAATAGATTTCACTGCACATTATGAAAGCATCTTTGAGAATATTTTCACAACCAAAAGTATGGGCTAAATATGACAAAAGTGTTCAGTCACCATTATTAAAGATTTTGCAGTATGATAAAACATTAGCTGCCCTGTGCTTTTTCACAGTCATTTTCTTTTTTGTCAGTTTTGAAGCCCCTTAATGTAGCAAAGTGCTTCAGTGGACTTACAATAAATGTTGCCAGCTGATGACCTTCCGAGAAGAAAGAAATCAAGAGCATGAAAAACCTCCTACAGTTTAACAAAAATTTATGATACAGAATTTTGTTTTTCAAAACAATTTTGATGGCTTTGTTGCTGACAATTTACGTTCACCTTCAACCACACATGAATATAGGAAGATTTTTTTTTTATTGAAATGTACAATATGATTTCAAATTTTTTGAAACAGCAGCAAATTACAGCATGTATTTTTGCTTGCTATACATTTGGGGAGCAACGCGACAAAATAAGGAGTTGGTATTGATTAAGTGTAATCAGTTCTGATGGGAGAATCAGTTAATGTATAACCTTTTCAAAAGTCAGCTTTAAGCTAACAGTGGCTAGAAGGTGAAGACAAAATATGATTACAGTATAAATGCTCAAATTTTATTTCCATCTAAGCTATTAATAAAGCCTTTAGAATTCATTTCCTGTTGTTTGTATTCTCTTCTTTTTATAATCCAATTTGATGGCAGCTTCAGGCCTTTCAGACATGGATACGTGACATCTGAGTGTCAGGTAAATGCCAGTGAAATCAATCTTCTATCTTTCCTATTAAAACTGTCTGATGTTGACAGTCTGTAGGCCTAATATTCAGTCAATAAAAAAATAAAGACATAACAGCTACAGACAGTGTTGTAATCACAAAGTACTCCAGTAATACAAATCAGGGATTACACACACCCCCCCCAAAAAAAAAATTAAAACATACTTTAGAATAATTAACTAAAATGCTTTTTTTGTGCTTTTCATATGCACTGGGAGAGTTAGAATTAATTTTTAAAGTATTTTTATCTCTAACCTTCAGGACTGGAAATGTCAGTAAGTGGGTTTTTGTGTAATCAAATGACTGGAGCACCTAAGTATAAATTAAGAGTGGTAGAATATGGGGAAAGCAAATGTTAACCATCCAAAAAATATTGAATTTATTAATTTTCTCCACATAGTGTCTTTCTTCTGAACAAAAGACTTTGAGAATGACTAACTGGAATTGATGAATAAAGACACTGTAAAATTCTTGTGTTACTTGCCCAGTTTGGATTTATAGGAAGTAGAGTCCTTTACATTTATTAGCTGCTTGGGCAGAGCTGGAAAATTATTTAAGATTTTTTTTTGTTTGTTTTGAGAAAATAAGTGCTGAAATTGATCCCCTCTTCCTGTTGTCACTGATTTAGAGTGATGCTCTTCCTGTAACTATTAATGTTCCAAATGAAACAATTTTCTGAGTTTCTGTCCAGCTCCAAGCACAAAGCAGGCAGTGACTCAAAGGAAAATGTGACCCGAGCCCAGCAGGGTCCAGGGTCTGAGGACATATATTGGGTTTGTGTGGCAAAGTTTTGGTAGCAGGGGGGCTACAGGGGTGGCTTCTGTGAGAAGCTGCTAGAAGCTTTCCCTGTGTCCACTGCTGGCCAAGGCCAAGCCAATCAGTGATGGTGGTATCGCCTCTGTGATAAGACATTTACGAAGGAAAAAAACCTGCTGCAGAACAGTAGCCAGAGAGAGAGAAGTGAGAGGATGTGAGAGAAAACAGCCCTGAAGACACGAACGTCAGTGAAGAAGGAGGGGGAAGAGGTGTTCCATGTGCCAGAGCAGAGATTCCCCTGCAGCCTCTGGTGAAGACCATGGTGAGGTAGGCTGTCCCCCTGCAGCCCATGGACACCCATGGTGGAGCAGATATCCACCTGTAGCCCAGGGAGGACTGCATGCTAGAGCAGGTGAATGCCTGAAGGAGTCTGTGGACCAGTGCAGAGAGGAGCCCACACTGGAGCAGGTTTGCTGGCAGGGCTAGTAACCCCATGAAGAACCCACACTGAAGTAGTCTGTTGCAAAGGACTATACCCCGTGGAAAGGATAGACCCATGCTGGAGCAGTTTGTGAAAAACTGTAGCCTGTGGGAAGGACTCACATTGGAGCAGTTCGTGGAGGGCTGTCTCCCATGGGAGGGACCCCATGCTGGAGCAGGAGAAGAGTGTGAGGAGTCCTCCCCCTGAGGAGGAAGGAGCAGCAGAGACAATCTGAGATGAACTGACTACAATGCCAATTCCACTGCTCGGTGGGGGGAGGAGGTAGAGAATTCAGGAGTAAAGTTAGGCCCAGGAAAAAAGGAGGGGTCAGGGGAAGGTTTTTTAAGATTCAGGGGGTTTTTACCCTCTCCTACTCTGATGCAATTGGTAATAAATTAAACTACTTTCACCAAGTTGAGTCTGTTTTGCCCATGATGGTAGGTGGTGAATGATCTCTCCCTGTCCTTATCTTGACCCACAAGCCTTTTGATATTTTTTTCTCTCCCCTTTCCTGTTGAAGAGGGGAGTGATAGAGTGGCTTTGGTGGACACTAGAGTCCAGCTATGGTCAACCCATCACAAGAAGAATATGCTCATAGCATAGAGGAGATGAGCATGACAGCCATGGGAATGTGTGGCTTGCTGTAAAATAAGTCTTATCAAGTAGTTTGAATATTAGTAGCGAATGACAACCTAGACCTTTATGTCACACGGGTTTATTTGCATTTGGGTTTGTACTTAATCCTTTGACACATACAGAAGGTGGAAGCAGGGAAAATGTATGTAGAAGGTGGAAGCATGGGCAGGTAACCTGTGAGGAATACAGAGACAGTGAGCATGCAGACAGGGGATTAGGAAAGACAAAGCCCATCTGGAGCTGAATCTGTCAAGGGATGTCAAAGACAACAATAATGGTTTATATAAGTACGCAGGTGACAGAAGGTAGATTAGGAAAAATGTGGGTACACATCTGAATGAGGCAGGGGACCTGCTTACACAGAACATGGTTAAGGCTGAGGTACTGAGTGTCTTCTTCACATCAGTCTTTACTAACAAGACCAGCCTTCAGGAATCCTATTCTTCAGAGTCCAGGGAAAAAGTTTGGAGCAAGGAATACATATCCTTGGTGGGAGCAGATAAGGTCACAGAATACTTAAGCAAACTGGACGTACATTAGTCCAAGGGTCTTGATGGGATGAGTGCTGAGGGAGCTGGTTGATGTCACTGCGAAGCCATCATTTGTGATAATCTTTGAATGATCATGGCAACTCGGAGAGGTGCCTGAAGACTGGAGGAAAGCAAATGTTCCTCCTGTCTTCAAAAAGGGCAGAATGGAGTGCTTGGGGAACTATAGACTGTTCAGCCTAACTTCGATACCTGGGAAGGTGATGGAGCGACTAATCCTAGGAACCATTTCCAGGCATGTTAAAAACAGTCCATTGGGAGTAGTCGGCATGGGTTCACCAAGAGGAAGTCATGCTTGACCAGCCTGGTAACCTTCAACTATGAAATGACTGGCTTGGTAGATGAGGAGAGAGCTGTGGATATTGTTTACCTTGACTTTGGTGAGACTTTTACATTGTCTCCCTTAAGATCCTCACAGAGAAGCTGGTGAAGTATGAGCTGGATGAGCAGTGAGCTGGACTGAAAACTGGCTAAATGGCCAGGCCCAGAGGGTGGTGATCAGTGGCATGAAGTCTAGCTAGAGGCCAGTAACCAGAGGTGTATCCCAGTGATCAACGCTAGCTCAGATCCTGTTTAACGTATTCATTAATGATCTGAATAGTGGGGCAGTTTACCCTCAGCAACTTTGCCAATGATGCAAAACTGAGAGGCGTGGTGATACACCAGGAAGTTATGCTGCCATCCAGAGGGACCTTGACAGGCTGGAGAAATAGAGTGGAAGAAACCTCATGAAGTTCAACAAGCACCAATATATGCTGGGGACTATACAGACAGAAAGCAGCTCTGCAGAAAAAGCCCTGGTGGTCCTGGTGGACATGAGGTCTAATGTGAGTCAGGAATGTGCCCTTGAGGAAAAGAAGGCTGATGGTATCCTGGATTGCATTAGGAGGATTGTCGCCAGCAGGTCAAGGGAGGTGATCCTTCCCCTCTACTCAGTACTGGTGAGACTACACTTGGAGTACTATGTCTAGTTCTAGGCTCCTGTGGCACTGTGCCCCCCAACGCAGACACACCTGACCTTTTCCAATACCCTGCTCAAGTGATAAGCACCTGTGGTGGTTGTGATAGGTGCATCTGGTCGTGATGGATGCATCCAGCTCAAAGTGGATTCAGGAGAGGCAAACTACAACAAAATAGCCAAGGGCTATTGTGCAAGGCACCCCCCTAATCACAGTGCTGGTCAATGTCTGACTCAAGCCAAATTTGGAAGAAACTTAACATCTCCAGTCGGTATGTAAATATGATTATGAGTTCAATCACCTCACCCCCATAAATAGTGAGCAGCCCGAGAGCCCTTTGAGCTCTCTTACACAGCAGCGGGCTGCACACCAGGATCTGTCCTTGAGTAGGGATGTCTCTCAAGGTTAATCCTCGAGGTTGAGGCTTTCCTTGCCACAACAGATTCTTAGTAAGTGACTAATAGTGTGCTAAACTTTGAAATTTTAGCTAAGTGATATAAAGGATTGATTGCACATATATAAACCTTTAGACATAAACTCTTGATCAAGTCTGGGACTAGGATTGGATCCAGCTACACCTAGACTCCCCTCTGGGGAAGGTGTTTAGAAAGCAAGGAGGTACTTTCTGAAACTCATGACTAAACAAGAGGGTCTCCCTGACAGTTTTGTCTGTCCCTGTCCTCTGTGCAGTAAATAACCAAGTGTACCTTGCCATCAAATCTTATAAACTATTGTCACATTTACCATTGAACTTTTTTAAACTCACTATTTCATATCAATGAACAGGTGTTTTTTTTTTCCTCCCTCTCACTCTATCCACAACAGCTCCCCAGTATAAGAGAGACATGGAGCTTCTGGAGAGAGTCAAGTGAAGGGCCACTAAGATGACCAAGGGACTGGAGCATCTCTCCTATGAAGAAAGGCTGAGAGAGCCGTGAGACCTCAGGTGGGGATCTTATCAATATATTTAAATACATGAAAAGCAGGTTTAGAAGGAGTTAGGTTCTTCTCACTGGTGTCCAGTGACAGGACAAGAGGCAATGAACATAAACTGAAACACAGGAGCCTCCATCTGAACATTTTTTTTACTGTGAGGCTGACTGAGCATTGGAGCCAATTTCTCAGGGAGGTTGTGGAAAATCCTTGGAGTTATTCAAAAGCTATTTGGACGTAATCATGGACAACCTGCTCTAGGCAACCCTTCTAAAGCAAGAGGATTGGACCGGATAACCTACAGAGGTTGCTTCCAACTTCAACCATTCTGTGATTCTGTGACTGACATGCAGACATTCACAGAGTAAGAAAAAACAGCTCCTTCCTTGAATATTATTCATTAGGGAGGATAAAAGAGTCTCACATTTCCTTTCCTCATGAGATGGAGAAGTGGGGCACTGAAGAAGTTACTGAGTTAGTATCTCAGTCTTCCTTCCATGTAAATGGAGATTAAGTTCTGGAGGCAGGTATCTGATGGTTTCTTTTGTCTCTCAGACATAACATTGACTTTACCCAAGGGTTGTTCTCTGAAATCCTTGCCCAAGGGATATAACCCTATTACCTTTGAGAGCAGTCAGGGCAGACTTTTTTTTTAAGTGTATATCTATATATACTACTCTTATTATTACTAAACCGTATTTACTACAGCAGTGTCAAAGTACTTGTCAACACTGAATTCTTCTGGTTCTAAGTAATATAAGTGCAGACCTGTTGACAATCCCTGGTGTGAACAATTTCTAATTTGCACAGCACTCTTGTAAAATTTACACCTACAAACAGTTGTACACCTTTCCCCCTTTCTCTTCACAAAGAATAATGAAGTTTTCAGTATATCTGAAGTATGCAGATAAAAATAATAAAAAAATTAGCTCTCTGGACCACAGAAATTAAAGTATTTAAAAATATATAGCACAATATTATATGAACACGTCTGTGCTTTCTGGATGAATATTGAATTTTGTGTTATCCTGGACTCAACAGTGGTGGAATATCTACAGCACTTCATTTGTGAATTTGTGACTACATTAGCTTTCCCCATACTAAGCAAGACAAACTATATTTTATTAATGGGTGAGATATTCAGTTCCAAATCCTTGAGTTGCAAGGTTCAAGCAATCTCATTTGAGCACAGACAAAAGCCTGATTTGACAAAAGCAAAAAGAATTTATATTTAGGCCTTTTGTGGGAAAACTATAAAGGTCATTTCTTCAAAGTTTGAGAAACCAACTCTCTATCTTGTAATTTGGTACTGATCCCAAGAACCACAGAGGTCTATTTGCCAAACACCAATTATATGTGCTAGAAGAAATGAGAAGATAATTTTATTAATTTTATTTTTAAGTTTTTTTTCATTTAGATGTCACTCCTCTCATCCACCCCAGACTAAAGAAGTCTTTCCACTGTGAAGAATCTAGTCAACTGTGGGGTGACATAACAAAGATTTCAGCAAAAAATCAATCTTGAAAATGCATATGAGCTTAAGTCATATAAGGTCAAACAGGATTAACACCAATTTCTGTGGAAATCAGTGCAAACATGTTGTATTAACCTAGAAAATATTACTGATAATATTCAGAGAAACACATGCAAATATTTTTTCCAAGTCTAAACAGCAATGTTTCCTATAAAATAATGTAAAACATAAAAGAAACCCTGGTTTTTTTCTTATAAAGTTTTACTATTATTGGTAAATAATCTTTGAGAATTCACAACAAGAACTATTATACTATAAACTAAATTTAACTGATTCAACATTTTGGGCCACAGGTGGACACTTAAGGTTGGTTTTTAATTTTTCCAATAACTGCTGTTCATGCCTGCAGCTTTCCCATGGGGAAAACAAGTCAAACTGTCTGTTTTTAATTCTTCTGCTAACAGCTAATTAAGGAATTAGAAGCTGGCTTGTGAATGTTGTCAGTCATGATCTCCATTCTCACTTTTAATTACAAAATTAATGTAGTACAAAAATCATGATTTTAAGTTTTAAATTATTATAAATAGCTAACCTACCATAGAATTATTTTTATTTCATTAAAAAACAAAACAAAACAAAACAAACCCAAAACAACAGAACAAAGAAATTTTGGAAATGTAATGACAGTAAATTCCTGAAAGGAGGCTATAGTGAGGTGGGGGTCGGCCTCTTCTCCCTGGTAACAGATGATAGGACAAGGGTAAATGGTCTGAAGTTGCGACAGGGCAGGTTCAGGTTAGACATTAGGAAAAATTTCTTCACAGAAAGGGTTGTCAGGCTCTGGAATGGGCTGCCCAGGGAGGTGGTCGAGTCCCCATCCCTGGAGGTATTTAAAAGGTGGGTAGATGAGGTGCTTAGGGACATGGTTTAGTGGTGGGATGGCAGGGTTAGGTTAACGGTTGGACTTGATGATCTTAAAGGTCTTTTCCAACCAAAGTGATTCTTTGATTCTAAATATTTTGTACAAAAACATAGTAAGAGTGAATATTTTGTATGACTTGACAGTGATAGTCCTGAACAATAATTCTTTTCATTCTTACGATGAAGTCAGGAGGTTACAATAAACAGATTTATCAGTGACTCAGTAAAAGAGCTGCAGTAGAAGCTGGATCTCTTGAAACAATATTTTATATTTACCTCCTTCTGAAGCTGCAGTTTCCTGACTGATGCTGAAAATATGGACTTCAGCATGAACATTAGAATATGGAGCAAACTTTTTGTCTTTTGTGTGTGAAGCCTAACTCCATGTAAGATAGACAGCATATCATACATGAGAAACAGTGAACTTTGCATTACTTCTATCAGATTCTAATATTGCAAAGTTCAATAATCTGAGTGCTAAAACCACATATGTCTTAATCTCTGCTCAACTATCAACCTATAGACTAAGGATACTTACTTTACTGACACTGAAACAGGCACCCCAAAGTTCTGCCTTTTTCCTTGCCTCTGTAATTCTTACTGTGTCCTCATCTGAACTCCAGAACTGATGAAGGATCAGGCTGGTATGCATGGCTAGAAGCTTATCCCACTTTTACCAAATGATAGCAGGGGTTTGACCTCTATTTTTTGTAGGAGCATGAAGCAGCCCTCAATCTAAAGTGAGTTCCAGGGATGGTACTGCAGAAGCAATATACTTTGCCTGGAATAATAAAAAACAAAGGAAGGTTGTTTTAACAACTGGGCAGGTGATTAGGGTACAGGGTGTCTCCTAGGACAGAAGAGACCTGATTGCAGCCTTTACTACACTGACTGCTTAATAAAAATAGCGCAAACATCAGAACAGCAGGATAAGCCTTCCAGTATACACCATTAATTAAATTTTTCTACAATGTATGCACAACTGCCTCTCCTGCACATTTTAAACATCTCAGATTTTCATGACTATATAATATCAAGTTCCAACCTGGAAGTGTTTTCATGAAGAACTCTATTACAATTTGGAATTATTCACTGTGGAATTACTGGAAAATGTGCAGTCGAGGCAACAGTGGAGGATTACTGGTCTCATAGTAAAGGCCAGTAAATGATCCATATTCTCTTGGATCATTTCTTTAGTATTCTTCCTATCTAATACATTCTCTAAAGTACCTTAGCTAGCACCAATGCTTTGCATTTTCACTGGGCTTTTTTACATTCACAGGAGGATTCAAAATGTTTTGAGGGACTTTTCAATTCTCTTGAGCCAGCATTTATATGTTGCAATGTTTATGCAAATCAGGAAGCAAGCAATCTTTTAGATAAATGACTTCACCTTCTTCTATTCCTTGTGTTATCTTAAGTGCTACAGATACATTGCATTTTTTGTACATATGGATATTTGTATAAGCTGAGCTGAATGTCTGGAGGCTGCAAGTAGTGATACAACCCAACTGGAAAAGTGTAATCAATGATTTGACTCCTGGTGCATGAAGTTAAGCACATGCATAAGACTTTGTAGGACTAAGGCTCAATACAAAAAACATTGATGAACTGCAATTTATGACCATTGGTTTCCTGTGAAGCACTTTTAAAGAAAAGGTAATTTAAGTTTTGTATCTTTCCTTAGCATTGTATAAAAAGTAAATGTTGTGTTTCTCAGCAAAGTTTGTTGTATAATTTACCAGTCAGGACAATGGGTGAAGTGTGAAAGAGACAACTGACATTTAAACTCATTACGCTATTTAAATGAAACTCGCAGGATTATGTACTACATTTTGTGGGGTTTAATTATTGTCTCAGTATAAAGGACCAAATAAGAATGTATTTTATGTCCTGAAGTCTAGTATTCTTAGGGAGAAATACTACTTTTCATGACTGTTATGGGAAAACCATCACACCTATTTCATTTTATAACATTCCAGACTTAAAGGAAAGAAAACAGACAAATCAGGTATTCCTAAATTCTGGGATAGGGCATATGAGTTGTATCTGTGCTATTAAAAAGTGGCATTCACAAAGGCCACTTCAATAGAGCATGTCACTCCACTCTCCTGCTTCTAGCCTCATGTTCATGCTCAGCTTTATGCTTTCTCACTTTTCTCCTGCAATACTCATTCCAATCACAGTCAATCATAGTCATCTGCAATTACATTATTTCCTTCTTTGTTCATCACCAGGCTTTCACAGAGTGCTGCTGTGGTACAGAAGTGATCCTGTTCTCCTGATCTGTTGGTTACCCAGAGTGACAACATGCCAGACATTCTATGTCTCTTATAGTAGTCATACCAAATTTTTCTATACTAAACCAATTGTCAACCAGGGATGAGGAAGAAAAGGTATGCCTGGATTTTGCTACATATACAGAGAAGATGTAACTGAGGAAGACTCAACTACACACACACACACAGAAAACACACAGGCATACTTACATGCATATGTATTTACAAAGACAGTGACTTTATCTCAGCCAATGTTTCAATAACTAGTGTCTTGAAGAGGCCTTTTCTTCTCCTACTTCCATTACAGAACCTCAAATATTTTTTTTTAAAATTCTAAGGAAGTTTCTCCCAAGCTGTATTTGAGAGTTTATGCTTATCCTGTTTCATTCCACACAGCTGAATCTCTGTTTTCTGTATTAGATGCAAAATGTTGTCCAGATTCAAATTAAATATAAGCAGAATCATATTGACTTTATTTAGACTTCACATATGAGGGAAGATTTTAATTTTAAATTCACATTGCAGTAATATTTATTACAAAATGTGTGGGTGAGTTTTTATGGTGAAATATGTTGGCTACATGTAAAAAAGTGGTCCAGTACCAAGGGTAAGGTAAGTATTTCAGGAAGCTGCATGAAAAGAGTCACAACTCTGAGGAAAAAAAAAACCCTGAATATTTCTGAATTTTCTCAAACTTAGTCTAGTTATCCTCTTCGGATTTACACATACAGCCCCCCGTCATATCTTCACATTTCTTTAACAATAGCTTGTTAAAATTGATAGAAGCAGCTAAGGTCAACTGTTAATGTTTAATAGCCTTAGACCATTAGATTTTCTTCCAAATTACACCATTTATCTTTCTAAATTCAGTCTACAAACTTTAGTGATAATAATACTAAATGTTTAGACACCACAAAAGCTTTGCCTTCATTAATCATCATCTTCTGAGAAACTATTAACTGTTATCCCCAATATTGCTTTGGAGATGCAGAAACAAAGTCCAGTGACTTGTCCAAAGCCTATGAGGTGGTAAGTCTCTCATATGAACTTCAGTGTCAAATAACCTCTTTCAGATTTAACTTTCTATGTATCTCTTGCTAGCACACATTATTTAGCAGATGAATTTATTTACAATAAAATGCAATTACTTGAATTACTATGTCATTCTTTAGCTATTCTGATTCACATAGCTGTGAATCACAGAGATGTAGATACACCTTATCTCCATCAGTGTTGTGCAAAACTCCTAATTAATGTATCCACTTGCTATTATTTCCTACGGTGATAATGGCTTCTGAATACAGCAGCACAGTGTGAGAATCCGCAACCAACCAGTACAATTTAAATGTCCTGCTAGCAAGAAAACAAAGCTTGTCACCACTGCAGAGACAGCTTGTATTTACAAGTCTTCCATTTGTGACACCTTATTTTGGAGAAAAATAGCTACTCAGAAACACATTATATTAAGTGGTACGTTGAAGAACCCAAAGTGGCAAGAGTTCAGGATGCTGGTTTTGACAAGAAGCTAAGCAGGCTGAGGGTCAATGAGACAAATGGGACTGAATTAGAGGCAACGTTATAAAATGGTCCAGAAGGCCCATTCAGTGACTGCACCTGACATGTTGCAGGAGGATCTACCCCAGCAGTGTTGCTAAATCTTTAAATTTTACTGCCTGTTCAATTATATTTTGAATCTTCCCAAAGACAAGTGGGACTTATGTCATTACCTCACAATCGCTTTTTTCTTACTTCCATTCAACTGAAGAAAAAACAGAAAATATGAAACCTATAGCAAAATACCTGTAAAGACACAAAAACCATCAGCAAACTCTCAAAGATACAAAATTCCTCCTTAGCTTAGATACACATAATCATATTTAAATTTGGTCATATTGGTACTGCCATACTAGTGTTTCAACACAAGGATTCAATTTGCAACAAGAGCTCTGGAACTGATCCTGTAATCAGAAAAGATTTTTATACTTCAGCCCTAATTATATATCTTCTAACTTAGTATTATAAATACATTTGAGTACTAAGGAATTTGGAATCCCGTTTCTTTTATCCTGCTTTTGCTGTTTTGGATTTGGGACTTTTTCAGTGCAGACCACTATCTTTGGTAATGAGCTTTAAAATGTAACTAGCCTGTGCAATTCTAATTAGGTGCTTCTTTTGGCCTTTCAGTAAAACAAGTAACCACATAAAGTAATGTATTCCAAAAGTTTGACTGGAGCATGTTCATGTGATATTTGTGTCCTTCAAAGAAATTCTCAGTCAAACCATTATTCTACATCAATGCAAACACACATTTTTTACTTCCTATATTCAGATGAGTCCTTTGGGCACATTATGCTTTGTCAGTAACTATATTCAATTCAATTCAAGGACTTAATATTTTATTGCTAAAAACAGGAGATGAAAAAGTGCTCTAAAAAAACCCCACACAGCTGCTACTACTTCATTACAAGCTCTACATAAATCTCTTCTAGATCAAGGATCATTGACCTGATAAACTGCAATATAGTTGATTGCACTTGCTTTCCATGTCGATGTCATGAAGATGCATTAATTAAGTAAATGTATTAAAGCTGCATTTCTCTGTTAAAAGGTAGATGGCTAGTGTGGGACTGACAAAGTAAGACTATTCGTATTTTTGTTAGGATTAAAACCACCTAATTCAGGAGATCATTCCTTGAATGATGCAGCTGAAGGTGTTCTGCTCACACTGGTACAAGTCCTGTGACCAAAAAGGTAGTCCTACTGAAGTCTGCACAAGTTATAGAGCTGGATGTCTAGCTCTGAATTAACAGGGTAGAAACAGGCCAACATTGAGCCAGATCGTGAATGGAGACATTGTTTTGTTTGGTGCTCATACTGTTTGTTAAAATTTGACAGTGATTTCCCCCATTTATGTCCTTCGGATTTGGTGGGGGGAAGTGGTTATTGTCGAGATCCTAGCCCTCGCCCCATGATTCTTTCACTCAAGGATCAAGTTTCTTCTGTGGACAGCAGGCATAGCACACAGAAATTGTCTTGCCATTGCTGCGCTTTGCATATTCGACAGCAGAGAGCCAGGAACAGTGGCAGCAGTTTGGGGAGAAAGCAATAACACCCAATAGATCTGTAGCCTGAGAGGCCTTTCCTGGATCCGCTCACCACAATAATACTCCTGCCTGGAGAAATTTTTACTTCTTCAAGACTGAAATTAAAGCTAGGAGCATAACCAACCCAATATCTATGACTAGTCCCACTATTTATTGCAAGTGAAAGAGCTTGTTCTTAGGCCTGTATATTTTCATCTGTAAAAGTAAGTTAAAGCTTTGTTTGAGTTTACCAAAGCAAGTGGAGTGATTATCAGGGAGACTTGAATATCTTGGATACAAAATAAGGATTATATAAGGTCAAATTATAAATAACAGTACTTAAAGAAGGTAATGTAATGTTTTTCCATGAAAACAAAACTTACTTTAAGCCAAAACAAAATTACAAGGCAAGCCTAAAATAAGAGTTTAAAATGCAGTTGTTCAAATAAAATCCTGAATTCTTCATTTATTTTCCATTTCTTATCCAATGATCTGTTAGCAAGTTAATTTGGCATAATTTTCATGAATAATTATTTACATAGAATTTTTATTAAAAAGCGAAAGTTAATTTGGGTGGCGGGAAGGAACCCTTGAATTTAGACAAAAAGCAGAATAATGCATACCTAGTAAAAGGTTAATCAGCCCCATATTTATCACAAGCAGATTGATTTAGTCTAGATGTCAAAATAGGGCTGAAAGACGAAATAGTGAAAATACTGTTACTAACCAAAAAAAGATATCAAATAAGTGCAAGCTGTGGTCAAGGCTGTGATACTTTTCACTATTTACTTAAAGGAGCTCAGTCCTTTAAATCAGAACACAATTAAACTAGCCTAAAATTAATAACTTAACACCTTTTATTAAAGGAATGTTTCCAGCAAAAAACAAAGGTCATACCAAGCATGTAGGGCAGTTGTAGTTGGGAGTCTGGGTTGAAAATAGGCTATTTAGCTTATTGCACAAAAAAATCATATATATAAAATTTCAGCAAGTAACATTTTGGAATGAATGTGACAATGAATATTAAATTTTAAATTCTTATTAAAAAAAAAAGAATTGTAATATCCGAATCTGATCATGGCCTCCATAAAGTGCATCTCAGGTGCAAAAAGGGGATAGGGAAAATTTATGGTAATAAATAATAATGAAGAAGCTTAGACAGAGCACTGAGATATTTTCTATGATAATTCACAAAAGGCAACAATAACTTGGCTAAAGCATATAAAGAATGTAGGGCTTCAGAAAGCAAGATATTAAGACAAAGGATGAGTGTACCATTGAAGAAACAATTGCAGTAGATGCAGAGGCCAGTATGGATAGCCTTATAAACATGAATTGTATGCAATAAAAGAAAGCTGCATTTTATTAAGCATTGAGAACAGAGTAAGCACCAACAGCAATGTTTTGCCTCGTGTGAGTATTTTAAATAAAAGAAAAATCTTGACTTGCCTGCTCAGTGAAAAGGGGATTCAGTACAAGCGAGTGGTATATAAAAACTATACTTTTATAAAAGAAGTAATTACAGTATTCATTATTTTAAGTGACTCAAATATTGTGAGTGACATCTGAAATGAACTGAGAAAATAGGAGATAGTAATGAGGTCAAAGACTAATGGAGAATAACTGCTGGAAAAAGGCAACATTCATTAATTATACAGTTCTGAGCCTGAGAAGCTCTCAGGTGCTTTCCTGACAGTGCCACGACGTTCAGACTCCTGTGCTGACTGTGTAGGCAACAGGCAGTCTGTCCTACAGCACTGTACCCCAGAGCATACAAACACCTTCACTTCCCCCATTTGTGTATCTTGCCTAGGACAGGTCAAGATCTCTGCTTTAGGCTCTCACATGCCCTCCAGACCTTAAATGTGTTTTCCTTGAGATGGGCCCTGTGAAGCAGGAGGTGCTATTGCCCCTTTCTACCTCCAAGGCAGTGGGATACTGAGGCTTATGGGACCTATTAGTATTAATGCATTTAGCTTCATACTCAGAGTAGCCATGTAGAGGCACTTGTCTTTCTCCCTTGACTATGTAGGGATTTTACATAAGTCTGTATCTTACTCCCAAGTTAGACACTTGTTACGATCTTAAATAAAGTGTGTCACCGGTCTTAAAAATTATACTAGATTTTTCAATGTTTTACTAGTCCCATGAACATGTGTCCAGTGCTTTCTGTGTCATCATTTAGACTATTAATAGTGATATGCAGGTTTACATAGTTTTCTACTATCAATGCCTCTATTTCTCTTTCTTTTGGAATGAAGTGTATTATTTATTCAGTATATTTCAATGTTGTCCACAGAAATTAAAAAAATTTTTAAAAGAGAAGATTAAAGTAACAATGAAAAGTGATTTCTCTTTGGGTTCCAAACTCGTTATTGTATAATAAATAACATTAAATTCTGTAAAATAAATAGCAGGAAAGAGTAGGGAAAAGGGTAAGAAAAGATGCTGGTAATCAAAGGAAGGTCTTCACAACATAATTCAGTGTCACTGAAGACAATAGAAGGACTGCAGACAGCAGAATGAAATTATTCATGTTTATAGGTATATATCTTAAGGGTCATTCATATGTGTGTAATTATTGTATTTATTTTTCTGAAAAATAGTGTGTTAAGATACTGTCAATTCCTTTTTAACAAGTTAAGGGATGTGACAGCTTATAAACTCAGAAATCTTGTGACATTATTTATTAACATTTACTAGTTCTTCTTAGTGTTTTTGGAACTATAATTTAAGTTACTGGGATATTTTATTTCAAAGATGACTTTTCATTATGTGGACCTGGTGGATTTTCATTTGTCCTTTAAGAACTTCTTTTTACTTTTGTCTAATTAACTTGATTTATTCTTACAGCACTGAAGCAAGCTTGTTAAGTCTTTTGTAATTGAAAAAAGAAAGCAACTTTTTCTTTTCTTTTTTTTTCTGTATTAAAAATTTGGCTGCTGTGACTATCTTGCTGCTCTGGAAAGGCTTCAGTTGAAGCCATGAAAGAAAACTCTTCAGGCTTGAAAGACTAATAGTCACAGCTATTGTGCCTGATCTGTCAAAGCAATATCTCAATGGTGCAAAAACTTCCATCTGCATCAGAAATCCATTACTCAGTGAACTTTAATGTCAGAATGAGCATAATGGGTGGATGAGCTTCTGTACTGCTTTGCCTGTTTTCTTTCCTTCCTATTATGTACATGATGATTAAAAATATTGACAAAGCATGAATGTTCACTTTAAAGAGTATATTCGCTAAAATTTTGGACCAAATCAACAGGCAATGCCAAATTTTTTGATACATTACTATTGGTAACTGCAATTAAAAGACAAAAAAGAAATTTAGAAGTCTTCCTCTTCTCCCCCTCACTGCCCAAGCACAATGATGACTCATGCTTCCCTGGAATTCTTCCAGGCTTGATTCTTCAGTGCTATGATGAGTAATCTTGATCCTCTATTGGATTCGGAAGAGTTTTGCCTTCAATGCAGAAGGAAATGAAATTATTTGTCCTAAAACCTTCCTGTCTCCTTGTTGTCCTTCTAAGGACCTTAGTAGTCTTAAGGTGCCTCCTCCTGCTCTTGAACTGCACAGGAAGCAGGGAACATGAAAATGCCCCCAGCCAACTCCCCCCAGTTTATATACTGAGCATGGTGACATCATATGGTATGGAATACCCCTTTGGTCAGTTTGGGTCAGCTGTCCTGGCTGTGCCCCCTTCCCAGCTCCTCACTGGCAGGGCATGAGAAGCTAAAACGTCCTTGACTAGTGTAAGCACTGCTCAGCAACAAGTAAAACAGCACTGTGTTATCAACATTCTTCTCATGCTAAATCCAAAACACCACACTATACTAGCTACTAGGAAAAATAAAAACAACCAACCTCTCTCCCAGCCAAAACAGGTCACATAACTATTTACTTTTAAGATAAATGGAAACAGTGTCTATCAGTGGCTGCAGTATTGCTCCATGTTAGAAAATTCTAATGTAAAACTTCTTTGGATCTCAAAAAGAAATGTAAGTTTGGACTACATTAAAATTGCAATTATACCTAGTGCATGATCTAGATCATGAATTTTTATTGATGTATTGTGAATAAACAGTGGTTGCGGCAAACTTTTGTACTTGTATCCACTAGACTTTGATATCATTTGTACAAATTCTACTGCACATTTTTCTCTCATGCACACTGATCTGGCATTTCACCCTTGTTATTTGTAAAATGTGACAGATTACTGATGTCACATCAATTTTTTTTCTTTCCTAATGGGGTGACTTAACCTGTAAAATGACGATGAGTCACTTTTTCTTTTTGCAAGTTATTAATGGATTTTTCTTATGAATAACAAAAAGTTGGTTATAGTATAGAAGTTTTCCGTTTTTTAGTGACCTTGCTTTGCTAAAATAATGTGGGGGTTTTTACATAATTTTGTTTTCCACATATATTTAAATGTGTCAAATGGGATGTAAGTTTTAATTTTGCCTCAAGTATTTTAACATTACAAAACATAATTTTAGAACTAAAAGAACAACCACAAAACTTTTAATCATGCTGTGTAAAGCTCTGCATCAGTAATGATTGTTGCTGAAAATGTCTACCTTACTAGAAAATTGGGGAAAATACCTTTATTATGTATTTGTTTTAATTGCCTTAAAAATTTTAATTTCTGTCTCTAAAGTTTGATGATCAAAATATTTGAAACGTCAGTGTATTTTTGTCAGTCTCCCTAAGTACCACACTTTGCATATAAAGAAATACACATGTATGCATATGCACCACTGATGCACCTGCACATATATTTACATACATAAGAGAAAACTGTTAAGGTTACAAGTAAAGTTATCTTTCAAAGTCGGACTTTTAATTGATTGCCATTTAAAATATTTTATTCTCATTAAATGTAGTAGAACAACTATAGCCTAAGTCTGTCCATAACTTTGAGTCTATAGGAAAAATCATCACTTTTAGTCATTATTAAGTCATTATTTAGGCATTCTTTCCTGTGTAATAAAAGTGCCAGATTCAGAGCTGTTGTGGGTAATGTATATTTTGCCTTCTGGTTGTGATGAACAAATACCATGCATAATTTGGTCATTAGCATTTCATATCAATTTTTTTGTGGTTTCTATCAGTTACATTGTTAGTACAGTAATTCTAGCTGCTTTAAAAATATAATTATTATGTATTTTACATAATTTAGCTGTTTGCATAGTATATAAATAGCTACTTCCTAAAAACATATGTGGCAAGAGGTAAACCATGGTTGTTTTGCACAATCAGAACTATTCAAGCTATATAGTAAATGCACCGTGGAAGGGTAGTTGACTGGATTTTATGCTGAGGCAATGCCAAGACAAAAGAAAGCAATCTGTATGCTACCACTGCATCAACGTTATTCTAACAAACATACATTGTGTGGTTAAATATTCAAATGCTGGAAAAGCGTTGAAATTATAGTTACAGATGCAGGTCATTTTATTCAGGAGCCAGCACTAGAAGGACTGACATTTCATATACACCAGAGTGAAGAGACCAAGTACTGATCCATAAAATCAGAGCAAATGAATTGGAATTGATGGACCCCAAAAGGTTCAGTGTTTCTGCCTTAACTCTTTCCAATGATTTTTGGCTTAGAAAGTGCACTGTCTTTAATAACTACTGTAAGTACAGTTGGATTTAAATTTTAATTGTTCTATCCATTTCATAGTTTCATGCTGTCAAATTCTGTTAGACTGTAGAGTTGATGATAAATCTAAACCATTCCTTTCTTGCTTTCAGACATACCCTCAAAGTCAATGGTTACTTACAAGCAGAAGGGACAAGATTGAGGTATTGAAGGTTATCATTTAGAGTACTTAAAAAACTGAAAATTTCCCATGGGACACACTTAAAATGAAATCTCCAATGCTCAAATTAGTGAATCCCATTCCCTTACCTGAGTATCAGATTCTGACATCAGTAACAGATATATAGCATGTCCAAACAAAAGTAACAAAGCTGGTGAAGGGTCTAAAGCACAAGTCTGATGAGGAGCAGCTTAGGGAACTCGTGGTGTTTAGTCTGGAGAAAAGCAGGCTGAGGGGAGGCCTTATCGCTCTCTAGAACTCCCTGAAAGGGGTTTGTAATGATGTGAGTGCTGGTCTCCTTTTCCAAGTAAGAAACAATAGAACAAGAAGAAATGGCCTCACATTGCACCAAGGGAGGTTTCGACTGGATATGAGGAAAAAATTTTTCACTGAAAGGGTTGTCAAGCATTGGAACGGGCTGCCCTGGGAAGTGATTGAGTCCCCATCACTGGACATGGATTAGTGGTGGACTTGGCAGTGTTAAGTTTGTGCCTGGACTCAATGAGCTTAAAGGTGTTTTCCAACCTAAATGATGATTTTATGATATATGCAGCAGATATCAATGTGTATATATACATATAAAAGTACGTACATATATACGTGTATGTGTACAAGTTTTACTAAACCATATAGTTGAAAACAAATGTGCTTTGAGTCAAACTAGACTTTGGTCAGGACAGTGTGAAAAGGTTCATTCAATCAAATTTATTAACTATAGTTAAATTTAATAATACTAAGCATATTTCTAAGTGAAACATTTAATTCAGGAAATGCCAAAATGGCATTTCTTTTTCCTAGTGAAACAAATTAAGAAATGTTTCATTGAATCTGAATGCATCCTGCTCAACCTGAATCTGCATTTTTCATGGAAAACAGGCTTTCCAAAATGTGTACAAAGCTTTACTGTATATCTCTAAGATATCACAGCCTCTCATATGTTGAATCAAATTTCTCTTCACATGTACATCCCTGGAAATAAAATTGTATCAGTGAGGCATAAATAGTGTGATGAATGTTTCCTTTAGACTAACAAGGTAAAAACCCCCACATGGTCTTTTAGACTAACCAGGTAAAAAAAGCACTTTGTGCACAAAACTTTTATTCTTTTTTTCATTTGAAACAACTAAATGTGATAGTGCAAAAATAATTTTTGCTAACTTTATCTGGTCTGTCCTCTGAGACTCAGAGAAAAAAAACCAGAAATCCAGATTTAGTGCCTCTGTATGCATAAATTCCCTGAAATAAGTGGGATGTCAGAGATTAGATGAGTATTTAATGGCTAACAGAGGACAAATTTTTCTCCAGTTCAATCATATGAATGAATAAACTGTATGTGCCAAATATTTTATTGCTATTGTATTCTCTTAACATAGAGTCTTTTTTCAACCCCACGCAATGCTACAGACTTGGGGAAGAGTGGCTGGAAAGCTGCCTGGAGGAAAAAGACCTGGGGGTACTGGTTGACAGCCATCTGAATATGAGCCAGCAGTGTGCCCAGGTGGCCAAGAAGGCCAATGGCATCCTGGCTTGTATCGGGAATAGTGTGGCCAGCAGGAGTAGGGAAGTAATTGTGCCCCTGTACTCCACACTGGTGAGGCTGTACCTTGAACGCCGTGTTCAGTTTTGGGCCCCTCACTACAAGAAGGATGTTGCGTTGCTGGAACATGTCCAGAGGAGAGCAACAAAGCTGGTGAGGGGTCTGGAGCACAAGTCTTACGAGGAGTGGCTGAGGGAACTGGATTTGTTTAGTCTGGAGAAAAGGAGGCTGAGGGGAGATGGGTGTTGGTCTTTTCTCCCAGGTAACGGGTGATAAGACGAGGGGAAATGGTCTGAAGTTGCGACAGGGCAGGTTTAGGTTAGACATTAGGAAAAACTTCTTCACGGAAAGGGTTGTCAGGCACTGGAACGGGCTGTCCAGGGAAGTGGTCAAGCCCCCATCCCTGAATGTTATTTAAAAGACAGGTAGATGAGGTGCTTAGGGACATGGTTTAGTGGTGGGATGGCAGGGTTATGTTAACAGTTGGTCTTCATGATCTTAAAGGTCTTTTCCAAATTAAATGATTCTATGATTCTGTGATTTTATATCTTGAGAAAGTGTAAAGTTTTTCAGTATTAATCTTTATTTTAAATTATAGAACCTGATACATGCTATTTGAGCAAATTTAAAATATGGAGTTTGGCACTATCCTGTGCCTCCATTCCATGCCTATTTTCTTTGTTTTTCCATCAGTACGTGTGATTCCAAGCAACACTCCCCAGTCTTTCTTGAAACTGAAAAACATATTTACTTCCTCCCCTGTTCAAAATAATTTATAATTTGAATGGCTTCTTTTGAATCTACAGTCTGAAAAATATGACATTAAATTATTTATTTTTACAAAATTTATAACTTTTACCATGTGTTCATAGATTAACTCAGTCAAAGTGGAAATTACATATTATTTCAATGGGTTATTCTTTACCTTCTTGTTTGTATTATAGTTTAATGCAAGATTGCAGGTAAAATACTGAATCTACAGGAAATTTGAAAGTGAAGGGAAAGATTTTCTTGTTAGCTACGTAAGAACTTCACACACTGTCTTCTCATCCGCAGATGAAACTAGGAAATAAATCTTTAGAGGATCATCATCACAGAATAACCCAAGTTGGAAAGGAACCTCAAAAGTTCTTCTGGTCCAACCTTTTGTGGGAAGGGAAACTTAGGTGAGATTTCCCAGCATCTTCTCCCATCACATCTTGAAAACCTGCAGTGATGGGGACTCTATCACATGCCTGGGGAGGCTGTTCCAGTGAATTACTGATTTCACTGTAAAAAATTTCTTTCTTATGTAAAAGCATTCCCAGTGCAACTTATACCCATTGCCCCTTGTCTTCTCCATGTGGCCCTTGTGAAGAGACAGCTTCTGTCCTCTTTGTAGTCACCTTTTAACTACTGGCATACTGTGATGAGTTCTACCCTGAGCCTTCTCTTCTCCAGGGAGAAAAGACATACCTCCTTCAGTCTTTCCTCACAGAGTAAATTCCCAGCTCTTTGATCATCATCATGGCCTTCCTTTGGACCCTCTCCAGTCCACATTAAATTATTACTGTTAGTAAAACTAACCTTTTTAAATCTCTAAAGCTTCTGAAATGAAGAATAAGGAAGAAAAATTGGTAGAAAATTTGCTTGAGAAAAAAAATGTCTATTTTATTTTTATTAAACTTGGGTACCTTATAAAGAATTTTAATGAATTGGGAATAAGTTTTTCTAGTAACATTGGGAAATTAGCAAAATAAATCCCTTAATAAAATGTTTCTTTCCATAAATCCATCATTTTCTGGTTAGAAAAAAAATTTATAAACTTCTTATTATATATGATTTATAATAAAAAAAAGACTAAAACAGAGCTTCCAATTCATATAAATGATTGGGGAAAAAAAAGAAATATTCACATTCCTTTTTACATTGAAAGGAATAAATGCACTTCAGGATAAATTGATTGTGCAGTATCCCATGAGAAGCCTAAGAGAAGCAAGAATTGAACCTGCATTTTAGTCTATGACCTTAACTGTAAAAATACATAGTCTTGAAACCATGTAATTATTAATACAAATGACAAGTTAATTACAACTATACTCTCCTCACTACAGTCATCCTTTTGTTTCTCCATTGAGAGGAAAAAAGCTAGTAGAGTCTCTCTGAGAATGTCATTCACTTTTATGGACTGTTATTTCCTCTGTGCCTTTTAAATCTAATTGTCAAACAGCTCAGAGTCTCTTTTGTTGAGAACCTCAAAAGCAGTTTGAATGACACTATCAAGGGCAGCAGCAGTTTAGCTGTTGGAGTCTATACTGTGCTGCACACTCATGACTAGAGACTAGACTGAGAAAACAAAGTGTATTCTCTTTCAAATAAACTCAGCTTTGATTTTACAAGTAATTCATTTCTTCTACATTCAGATACAGAAAACACAATTACACAGTGAGAGTTAATTGCTACACATGGTTTTCCTTTTATTTGAGTTGGTTTTGGATTGTGAATTACTGTGGATTATTTTGGGTAGAATGACCACAACATTGGGAAAAAGACATAGCTGGTATTACAGTGTGTCTAGGGGACATATTACAAAGCACCATAAGCAATAAGAAGTGACAAGAACAAGTACATATTCTTGTAACGTTATGATGGCTGACTCCAGTTGTTCTTTCTCTAGTGTATGTGATGTTCTGTACATATTATAGACTGGATAAGTGCACTGAACACCAAGGGGAGCACTTGATGACATTGTTTTACTGAGCAGAAATGGCTCAATACAATAAATTTCAAAAGACTGAGTATTAAATGATCAGGTTTCTGAAAGTCAGGATTCAACCAGCACTCGCTTCCTTATGGCTTCTGGTTTCTTCTCCTGCGTGTTTTAACTCCCTTCCAGCAGGATTGCCATCTTGGAGGAAAACCTTCATGTGCCTTGGGTGATGCTGGAGGCTATCATCCAGTTTTCAACTGCAGTAGTTCTTCCATCAGGTAAGGAGAAAAGATATGTCTTCTGGAGTGCTTCTGAACAAAACAAATCCCCAGAGGAGATCCTGTGGAAGAAATTGGCATTTCCAAAATTAGTTTTGGGAAGAACTTGCAAGGAGAACACAATGGCAACTAGAAGAGTTTGCACTGATGCAAATGGAGTCAGAAAATCTACTGCTCAGAGGATGATCAAAATATTCGGGGGGACAAAAATGTTAGAGGGGATTGTCTGAAGTTCAGCAAAAACTTGGATTATTTCAAGTTAACCTCTATAGAAAATGAAAGTAGTCTACATTAACTGCCTGAAACATTAGGCATGAAATCCTATCTGTTTGGCTTCAGTCATGGTTTGACTCTTGGTCTTTGCCTCGCACTCCATTACAGAGCTTTTACACTTATGGTCAATGTTATGGTCAATGTTTTGACTACATTATGATTTTAGTGGCAGTACTAGCTGTATCACATGGGTCACAGAAAGTGGTTGCTGGGAAGAAACTTTCCTCAGTGAGGCAACTTCTTTAAATCAGCCTCTGTGCCTGTGGCTTTATGTATAAATTATTAAAATTACAATCTAAGCAATCATGCAGTTTAGATATTTTTCAAAAGCCATTTTCATTTACCTCCTTAATTTCTTAAATAATATGACAGGGGGGTTAGGAAGATTCATCTTCGTATCTTTAAAGAAAAACTAAAACATATGCAGTGTTCCATTGTGCATTTCTTATTCAGGCAATATTTGGTCGGTTATCAGAATAAATACTAAAGGTTACACAAAAAAATGCAAAACAAAAAAAAACCAAAATTGAGCAGCAGGGTGGTTGTTGTTATTCCCATGTCCATTTATATTTAAGATTAACAGAACTATACAGATGTCCTTCATATTTAATGAGAAAATCAAGTTTGTTTTCCTATTTTTTATGGATGCACCTTTGTTGTAGATTAAGAATCTGCTCTGTAAATTATTTTTCATTTGTTTCTGAGATTCTTGTAAAAAAACACAGAAAATATACCATAAGTAAAAGTGGATTTGCCAGCTTTTAAAATCCGTACTCTTTTCCTCACTATTTTAAATAATATTGTGCTGCCCATCTAAACCTCTCAGTAAGATATGAGGTAATCATAACAAGTAAAGCACTTTATTTCCATAGCATTTTGGATTCATCAGAGCAAAACATTGATAAGCATTATTACAGCCATAAGCATATTGAGACTGGAAAAACATTTACCCAAACTAGCACACAATGTGTATGAGTTTTAACACAACCATTATTGTTGTCATTCCTATAGCAATATAATATTGCATTCTCTTATTAATTAATTTCCTATTCCAGACATATGAAATCTAACTTTATAAACTAAACAGCTTATGTGATATATAACTATAATTACATAAGCCTAAATAATTTATATATCTTTTCAATCAAATTTAATTCCTTTGCCAAAATTTCATCCAATAACTGGGCACAGAGAGGATGGTTTATGGCTTTGTTTATTTCTTTAGAAGCTAGGTTTTGTTTCTTCATTTTAAGGGACAGGGTAGGTTTGTAATATTTCTTATTTATTTCACTACTTCATTGACCAGAAGCTAATACCATTCTGGTTTTGCACTGCTTTTTTAATATTTTTAAAAATTACATAGTGTGTGTGTAACAACTTTTACATCAGACACTACAGACTTATTTCATCTGACTTATGTAGAGAAATGACTGAAATAGAAATCCCTGTCTGTTAAGATAACTAGTCATAATTAAAAATGTTGCTTTACTTCTTAAAAGCCTGTATGACCCATTTTCTTTTCCTGAGTTGTCTTTGAACTGGTTTGTTGTTTTGGTTTTTTTTGTTTTGTTTTTTAATTTTTAGCATCTGATACCATCTATCAAGTAATAATATAGGTTATAAGATTGAGATTACATTCTAAAATAAACCTTCAGAGATTTTTAAAAGAAAGCAGTCCCCTAATCCTTCCTCATGTTCCTTAACTTTTCCCCTCCATTTTAATTTGCAATATAAATATTCTGATCAGAACAAGCCAACACCTCTGAAAAAAAATTGCTTAACTACTGACTCACAGCCTAGTAAAAAATAATATTATTAAATGTATCTGACACTTTGAAAATATTTTAGAGTTATGAAACTTTTAAATAGTCAATTTAACTGAAATCTTACTGTTCCTGCTTATTTGACTATACAATCTACCTACAAAAATATTTATCTTGCATTCACTCAGAGGAAAACAAACATAAGTACCTAAAATACTATTTGCTTGCTTTTGAATAAAAAATTTCAGAAGAGTAAATCTACTTTGCCACAAAACAAAGTGACTTTTAAACTTTTCTGGTCTGATGTTTATTGGCAGTCAATTTGAATCCAGTTAATGTAACTGTACTATGCAATATAATATAAAAGGGTATTTCTGATATTTCATTTGGTTCAACACATAGTTTTGGCTATAAAGGATTATGCTTCCAGAGAAATAGAGAGTGAAATAATAGTATCAAATGGAGGGATTTAGAAAAGCAAAAATAAAGATATAGCTATAGATTTTGCTACATATGGAAAATATGTAAATTTACTGATTTTTTTAAGAGATATGAAATGTATCTGCAAAAAGTAAAGACACTGTAGAATGGAAAACTGTTTAGAAAATATGATTCCTTATTTCTACTGTTTGAAGAATGAATGACGTAGCTTTGTTACCTTTCTCCAGGAATTGCTGAGGTCTGCTTCTGCACATGCCTGTATGTGACTTCACCTTGACATTTAGCAGCTGAGATTTCTTAGCTAGCTTAAGCCTACATAGGAACCAGATTTTTCTTAATAAATATGAACTCATCTGAACAATTCGACCTAGGAACACACTTACTTAATACACAGGATACAGATTTAGTGTTTCACAAAATGCACTTTGTCGCTGGTTTCATCAGACAAGCAGAAACAGGAGTTTCCCACATCCTTTCACAGAACTGACTCATGATCTCAAAACTTAACCATAAGATACTGGGTTGCAAGTCCATCACCTCACAGTAGAGGAATAAAAACTCAGTTTTCTTATGTTACAATGTATTACAATCACTAGTAATTTGTTCTGCATGGAAGGGTAAAGGATGCCCTTTTAATGATGAGATATAACTATTGATCCAACCTAGATGAAAATCATGTAAATGTGACTTTATAAGCAAACAGTGAAGGTTGGGCAAGTTTCTCATCCTGGTTTGCTGGATTGTTACTGTTGGCAGTATAAAGTAAAATGCACCAACAGTTCTTGGAGCAAAAGCCTGAACTAAGGACTCATGGATCCCATGTGGTTGCCCAACCTGCCACCCAAGATAATATGCTAATGTTATACTTTTGTGAGAAAGCTGTATACCATAACTTCAACATCATTTTTTCTTCCTTTCCTTTTCATTACCCTTCTTATGCCACATTTTATAATGAAAGGCATTTTAAGTTTTATAATTAACTTTTACAGGATGACTATAAAACCCAACTAAACAACCAACCAACCAGAGTGGTTGGGCTACAGCACCTGAGGACAAGGTCTTCACACAGGAGCACAGATGAAGGCCCAGTTTGTTACTTAGCTGCTTCGTATATTGTATGAGGACTTAAACCAGCCCTCTACTCAGTGTCTGGTCATGTAGCATCCCAGCCTAGGAATCTAACTTTTTAACATGTTTTAAATGTTGCTTGAGCTTTCATATTCACCTCAAAACACCTTTTGGGAGGGGTGTCAGCCCCTGGCAGCTGAGGTATCGGTTACCTTGGGGTGTTTGCATGCACATCTGCTAAAATTGTTCTGTTTATGGAGTTTCTACTGAAGGATTATCCAAAATAATTCTTAACTGCTCAATCTTAAATAGAGTTTAAATGGTGCAAAAGGACTTGTACAATGGCCTCTGTTGTACAAAGGTAGATATTTATGGATTCAGATATAGTTTGTTCTGTGACAAGATTGTGTGCAAACCATGAGAGAAAATGGTTTAATCAGATTTGAATTTAATTTAAGCACATTTCTTAAATTATCTCTGAAATGGTTTATCTTAATGTTTTTCTTAAGATAATACATGTGGTGTATTTTGTACTGTTTTTCATTGCTGTTTTCTTTCCTTATCTTCTGGAATAAAGTGTTCTCACTAGAACAAACTTGAACCTTTTCCTCACAAGACACAACTTTGTCCTTTTGTTTATTACTAATGATCATTGCTTTTTCCAGAAAGTAGATGTCCAACAATTGTATTTCTGCAGTTCAAACATCTCAGATGAATATTTTATTAATACTACTAATAATATTTTAAATTACTGTCCATTGTCCTTAGGGACTAGACAAATCTAATGTAATAATAATTCTATTAATTTGCAGTAAATTTTGGTCACCTCTAAAATTTGTTCCAATCAAAAATTTTATAGGGACAAGGAGAACACTCTTATTGGCAAGTAATAAATCTACAAGTCACATTTGTCAAAAGTTTGATACATGTCTCTTGCAGGTATGGGAAACACTAGTAGTGCAAAGGGAGAATAAATTAAAGATCATGCAGACACAATATGCTAAAGGATTTAAACCCACCTGTTTTGAAAAGACCTAGCAAGGTGACAGTGAAAACCAGAATGAACTGAAATTACTAAGACAAAAATTATATAGGAATATTCCATCTATTCAAGAATACAAAATAGCTGCTTTCAGCCTTTTATCTAAGATAATTTCCACATGAAGCAACTTTAAGCAGAGGCTTACAGTCAGAAAATAATTTCTTCAGTGAAGACCTATCTGCTGTATCTGACATTCCTGACATTATATTGTGTCAATGTTATGTGAAACAACAACACATTACTCTTTCCTTCCTTCCTTCTATTAAAATATGTCAGTATGAAATTAAGCAAGAATTTTCTTCACTTGAGTAAATCATCATCTGAACTAAATCAGTTCAATATATTAGCCAGCTATAAAAACTCTAATATAATGAAGATCTTCAAGGAATCTGAGAATCATTGTGATCAAATGGAAGAGTAGAAACAAAAAAGTTGAATAGCCCAAAAGGAAAAGCAGGAGAAATAAGTGACAATAAATATGTAGCCTAAGGTCCATCATACATATAATATTGCCCTTTTTGAGCCGGGCACTTAAGGAAGAAGAATAAGGTGTAGGGTCTTCTATGAAGAAACCAAACATTAAGAATAGTCTGAAGGAAAAATTCATAAACTAGTTTGCTCTTCAATGCTCTTTTTGAATTAGAAATAAGTAATAATGTCTGAAAGAGAAGTAATTTGCTCTCTAAAAATATTCTAAAATAGAATTACAAGGAAATAAAATATAACCAAACTAAAACTGGGGTTTTTTTAAGATTATGTAAAAAAAAGATTAGGAATTTACATTGTTAGGTAGAGGATGAGAGATTGGGAGAAGACTCTGAGTTCAAAAGGCTGCCATTTCCAAATAAGGTCTTTGAACCATGGACCCTTCCTCTCCTCTTCTTTCTTTATCCCTTGACATAATCTGTGTGTGGGGAAGCAAGGGAATTGGGAAATGGAAGGGAGAAAGGGCAGAGGGAGGAGGGACAGAACAGCATCTTGGAAATGCTTTAAAGGAATTGTGATTAAGAAGTTGTTTATTTATCAGCAGTCCTAGATAACAGGGGAAGTCCCAGATGACTGGAGGTTGGCAAATGTGATGCCTATCTTCAAGAAGGGCCGGAAGGAGGATACGGGGAACTACAGACCCTTCAGCCTGACCTCGGTACCAGGGAAGATTATGGAGCGGCTCATCTTAAGTGTGCTCACCAGGTATATGGAGGACAATCAGGGGATCAGGCCCAGACAGCATGGGTTCAGGCTGTGGATGTTGTCTACCTGGACTTCAGCAAAGCCTTCGACACAGTCTCCCATAGCATTCTCCTAGAGAAGCTGGCAGTTCATGGCCTAGATGGGTGTACTCTCCACTGGGTAAAAAACTGACTGGATGGCCGAGCCCAGAGAGTCGTGGTGAATGGAGTTAATTCCAGTTGGTGGCCGGTCACAGGCGGTGTTCCCCAGGGTCGGTTCTAGGGCCGGTCTTGTTTAATATCTTTATCAATGACCTGGATGAGGGGATTGAGTGTGCTCTCAGTAAGTTTGCAGATGACACCAAATTGGGTGGGAGTGTCGATCTGCTCAAGGGGAGGAGGGCACTGCAGAGAGACCTGGATAGGCTGGATCGATGGGCCGAGGCCAACTGTATGAGGTTCAACAAGGCCAAGTACCGGGTCCTGCACTTTGGTCACAACAACCCCACGCAATGCTACAGACTTGGGGAAGAGTGGCTGGAAAGCTGCCTGGAGGAAAAAGACCTGGGGGTACTGGTTGACAGCCATCTGAATATGAGCCAGCAGTGTGCCCAGGTGGCCAAGAAGGCCAATGGCATCCTGGCTTGTATCGGGAATAGTGTGGCCAGCAGGAGTAGGGAAGTAATTGTGCCCCTGTACTCCACACTGGTGAGGCTGTACCTTGAACGCCGTGTTCAGTTTTGGGCCCCTCACTACAAGAAGGATGTTGCGTTGCTGGAACATGTCCAGAGGAGAGCAACAAAGCTGGTGAGGGGTCTGGAGCACAAGTCTTACGAGGAGTGGCTGAGGGAACTGGGGTTGTTTAGTCTGGAGAAAAGGAGGCTGAGGGGAGACCTTATCACCCTCTACAACTGCCTGACAGGAAGCTGTAGCGAGGTGAGTGTTGGTCTCTTCTCCCAGGCAACGGGTGATAAGATGAGGGGAAATGGTCTGGAGTTGCAACAGGGCAGGTTTAAGTTAGACATTAGGACAAATTTCTTCACAGAAGGGGTTGTCAGGAATGGGCTGCCCAGGGAAGTGGTCAAGCTCCCATCCCTGGAGGTATTTAAAAGAAGGATAGATGAGGTGCTTAGGGACATGGTTTAGTGGTGGGATGGCAGGGTTAGGTTAATGGTTGGTCTTGATGATCTTAAAGGTCTTTTCCAACCTAAACAATTCTATGATTCTAAGTTTCCAGTGCTAGTGGTTTCTAAAATCTGATCCATAAGTTTCTTCACTGGTTTGGTGAAATGAAATACTTCCTTTAGGTTTTTTTTATTGAATAGATCCATATATGTATGCTTTCATGAATTCTACCTCCTTTATCATCATACAGTGATTCTGAAGTGAAAGTTCTGAATGTTTAAACTACCACATTCTTTACTTCAAGATCAGACAGTATATTTATCCATTCTTGTACAATTTGTAGAATTCTTTATCTGTGTTAGTATTTTCTTCTCTGTGAAGCCTCTTTCTTTCAATTACCTTAATTTTGGTCTATTTTTCATTAATGTGAATTCATAGCTTGCTTTTGTATTCATCAAAGATGTTAGGCCAGCTGTCCAACTGTACCCTTCATCCTCTGTCTGCCTCCTTCTCCCACCTGTATGGTGGTTATAGTAATACAATGACCTACAAGGGATTTCTGAAGCTCAAAAATGTGATTGGAAGCGCAGCTGAATTCCTCAAAAAGGTACTATAGTTATATATGCAAGTGTTTTACTTTGAAGGTACCAGTCACTTTGAATCAAAATTATTCCTGGTCTTTTATGCATTTGAAGGTTCAGATGTCACTTTTCCCTTTGTTTCTTTTCTTCTTTATATCCATTGGGCTCAGTGGAATCAACTGGTAGAGACCTCTGTGATCAGCTTTTGTTGTCTGACAAAAACAATGCAAGAGTTGGAGCCATTGATCAAATCTCCTTCAATAAACTGTAATTTTGCAATTTATCAAATTGTTCCATTTTAAATCTACCTGCTACATAATAAAAGCAGCTTTGGAACCCCTTAAATTAAGAGCGGATCTCAAATCAGCATATGATGCCTTTGTTTCCTGAAGAAACCCCCTAGACCTTGCAGAATTCAGAAATGGTTACTTTTCTTTAAACATTGCACAGCTCGTGTATGGGCTTCTTTCATTTGCTTTCTCACAGGAGTAATCCTGTTAATACAATAAATGTAGTACATGGTTAGGTTACATAGTCACTATAGGTCCTATTTATTTTTTTAATGATGCAGTGAAATTAATAGGACTTTATTCAGTTAGAAAGCTCTCCATGATGAAATGCCACTACAGAACACAATTAACCCAACCAGGTTAATTACTTACTCCATTCTAGCAGTTTCTTCATTTTTTGGGGAGGGGGAAAAGGAGTCATAAAACAGCTTCCATTTTCAAGAAAAGGATGCAAGGTACCTAATTTGATCTTTGCATAGACCTCCTTATAAACACAGGGAAATTTAACAGTTTTTTATTGATAGCACACCTGTTCATTTTGAAAGGGTTCTGTGAATTGCAACAACATGAACTGACATAACACCATGCTGATAATTTAATTTTGTGAAGTAATACAGTCCTGTCTAGTTGTATGCAATCTGTTAACTTCACTTTATTTTTACACTGGGAGATGGAAAAGATTTCTGAATGAAGATTTATGATGCTCTTGCTCCTCATGTATTGTCTTTAGCCATTTCTACACCATCATAAAGTCAATGCGAGTGCCAGCAGCTTTGGAATTTTTAGATGAAAAAATTTACAGCTTGTCAACTGAAAAATTTATGTCAATCACTATTTTTGCACGACCTGTTATTTTGAAAGCATTAAAACTTGAGGGGTTCCCAGGTTCTTTTTTTTTTTCCTGAAGAAGAAATTAACAGCTACATAAAGCACTTCTGAAAATGCATGAGAGAGAACCCTCATACCTTGACCCTTGCATCTGCCTCAGCCTCTTGCACATACACAGCTGCTGCCTCTGCATTTTTACAAGAATGGCAGAAAATAAGACTAGCCAATACAGATAGAATACTTATGGGGAAAAAATACAATTGCTAACAATGTTTGTTTGCAGGTACTGGGAAAATTACATGCTTTTAGTGAACTACTTGAAGTAATGACTGTTCACAGTTCAGAACAGTTTTTACTAAATGAAGCATCTACTTTAACAGATATCAGTTTTACCAGAATGTTTTATAAAAAGATGGATCAAATGCACTGCAAGTTAAGGTAAGGAGAGGAGGTACTGGTATATGTACATATTATAGTTTCAATGTTAATATCACTACACTGACATAAATAGGTGACTACCCATTGAAAGGAGAAAATGCAACAGCAGAGTCCAGGAACAAGTGAGTCCTGTGGGCTGGGTGAAAAGGATGTACAGGGGCAGCAACAGAGCCCAGGCCTTGGTGGTTACAAGGACTACTCCAGAAAAGAGGTGTCTTGAAAGGATTTCTATTTCCCCTGTGAAGCTTAAGGAGAAAGTATTATTCTTTGCTAAACTTTTTCCTTCTTGTTTTTCTCCCAGCCTTCATCTAAGACAACTGAACTTGGATTCCCGTATCCCAAGAAAGAAGATGGCTGAGAGCATTGAATCTGGCACTGTCCTAACAGATCCAGGGTTGGACTCAGTAACTAAACTTCTTCTAATCTGAATTGGCCTAAAACAAAATTAACAATAAGATGGTGTTTGAACAGAAATTCCTAAGTGTTAGTCCATGGAAGACTACGCCAAATATCACTCCATTTTATATCTTAACATTACAACTAAGTAAATTTGACTAAGTAAAAATCACTGTGCTGATTTTCATATATTCTGCCAAAATATTTCCTTGTGCATGAAAATTTTATGACATCTGTACTGCCAGGTTTTTGTGGGCTTTCTGATAAAAATAGCTGGCCCTCTACTTCCTTTGTATACTTCTTTCTTTTTGACAGATAAGTTTTGCTATTTAATTTTTATGAACACCAGAAAGACATATAGAGACATTGTTATGAATGAGCTATCAGAAGACTTTGGTGCACTTAACCTCTGAGTTCAACATCTCAGTCCCACCCACAATTCAAGTTATTTCTCATCTTACAGTGTAAATATTTGCATTTTTCCTGCAATACTTCATTTTCAGGACCTCTTAGCCTTGTAAGACAAATTCTATAATTATATTTTGTAGTGAAAAGGAGCAGGCTAGGCTCCCGTTCACATCTATGTCACCTTCACACCAATCTTACAAGACCTGAAGATTATCATAATGGTGAAGAAGAACATTGGATAAGTTAACAGACTTTCTCTGTAATGCAAGTGATTATGATGTTTAGGGAAGGTGGAGGCAACACCATCCAGAAGTACATTCTCCAGACATATTAGTAAAGGTGGTCTGTCCCCCTTCCCTAAAGCAGAAGAGTTCTTTCAAAGCTGCATTGCTTCTGCTGTCTGAGGTAGAACAGCCTACCTGTGTCTCAGCAGGGTGAGTCCCAGATACCATATGGGAGCACCCGTAGCCATCCCACAGCAGTTCCTGTAGATGAAGGCACCTTCTCTCTGGATTCAAGTTCCATACTCAATGATTAAGTCTGACTTCAGATCAAGGGGTCAGAGTAGATTTTTTACAGAAGACCTGCTACTCCCTTCCCTAAAAGCTCAGACACATTGTGTCTCTCATATGACTGTGGTAGCTTAAAAAACAACCTGATAATGTGAAAATGTTCATTTAAAATATTTTCACTTTCAATATTTTAGATAAATAACAAGATATTTTTGTATGTTGTCCTGCTGGGCACCATGTTGCCATAAAGATTTCTCTTAGTGCCTAGCTTAGAACTCATTTTTCTTTCCCTTCCTGACTGAATAAAGTAAAAGCTGGCAAACAGTTGCTTCCAACAGAAATTGATAAAGTTGGACTCTGGACAGACACCGAGTGCTTTCACAATAATATGTATAGCTTCTGTGTGCTATAGAGAACATTTCTGAAGTGTACAGGTGCCTAAACACCACCAATATCCTTCTGCCATTTGATAAGATTAATATAGAGGGAATGATTATTCTCTAATCTTTTATATCCTGATAAAAGTTTGGACATTACAGTATCAGATATTGCACAAACATCAAATCATTTGGTATGAAATCCAAGAAAGAAGTAAGACTATCTTCATGACACTAATCTGACTGTAAGGCATTAAATGAGACTGATATAGAAGAAGCAAAAAGGTACTGCATAGTGAGGAAGAAATGCTCATGGGAACAAGGTTGGAGAGGAAAACTCTATGCCTCCCACAAGCCTGGCATGACGTCAAAACTCCTAAGCTTTAGACATGCTGAAGGAGATCGGACCACCCACAAAGTATCCATGAAAGCTGTCAGGCACACAAAAAAGCATTGGGTGATAGAAGGAACATGCTGAGATAGTCTGTTTTCTTCAGAAGCAATAAGGGAGGGGAAGTAGAACAGCAAAGGCAAACTCACAAAACCATGCAAGGAAATAATGAAATGAAGAACTGTAGATAAGGAGAAATATATAGAGAGATTATTATTCTTTGCTCCCTCTGCTATTTACCCTGTATAAAATAATATCTATACAATCATTTGTTCTGTAGCTTCTGTTTCTATGTTAGTACAAATTTACAGCATTAAAAGCTCCTGCAGAGAATTCCTCACAAATGTCAGATGCAATATTACAAGTCCCATTAGGTTTACAGGAAACAGAGACTCAGCCTTGAGGTACTGTACAACTGAATGAATTGCACTCTCATTCTGGATGGGAGAACTTTGGAATTTCAACAAAAAAATTCCAAACTGAAATAAATATAATAACTGGTGTCAACTGAATAAATGTCAGGTGAACCCTAACTATCAGGTTAGTCCTCATTTCTCAATAATATTTTAAGGATTTTAATAAGATTTAGATGAGTTTTCAATGGGAAATCACAGTGTATTCCACCTCAGTGCTCCCCCTGGTCCCAGCAAAATACCTTGTAGTTCTCCACCACTCAGCCCAAGTATTTGAACATGTAATGAAGCAGCACTTTAGAAATATCTGGGCCATAATGTATTGAGTGGACAATTCCTAGGTGTCTATGTTTCTTTTCTAACAAAGTGAAACAAATATTAATTTTGAAAGATTTCACGTCTGTCCATATTTTTTGTCAGTTCTGGGGAGTTTCACTTGTGCAGCATTCTGCACAAGTCCAGACCCTGAGAGCTGCTTGGGCTGGACAGACAGCCTCAGGAGGCCTCTAAGTCCGACCTCCTGCCCAAAGCTGGGCCAACTCTAGCATTAAACCAGGCTGCTCAGAACTTGAAAAGATGGGCTTGCATGACCTCTCTGGTCAACCAGCTCAAATGCTTCACTGCCCTCATGGTGGAAAAACTTTTCCATATATGTAGTCAGAATGTCCCTTGTTTTAATTTATGCCCATTTTTTTTGTCCTCCCACCCAGTATCATTGTAAAGAGTCTCTCTGGGTCTCCTTGTTACCCTCTTTGTAGGCACAGGCAGGCAGGCAGCTGTTCGACTTCCCAAAGTTCTCTCTTCTCCAGGCTTAACAAGTCCCAGGCCCTCAGCCTCTCCTAATAAGACAAGTGCTGCTTCCTCAAATATCTCGGTGGCCTTCCATTGAACTTGTCCCAGCTTGTCAATGACTTTCTTGTACTGAGGAGCCCAGATGTGAAGCACGCAGTGTGCTCAGTAGACAGGGGTAGTCCCTTCCCTCTACTAGCTGCTCATACAGCCCAGGACAGAGCTTCCTGTCTTGGCTGGCTCATATACCCCTTGCTGTTATCCCGGAGCCCCAGGGCCTTTTCAGCATAGCTGCTTCCCCACTGGTTAGTCCCCAGCCTGTGTTGCTAAAAATTGTTACTATTCCTTCCCAGATAGAGAATTTTTCATTTGTCTTTGTTGAATTTCATGAAGTTCATTCCTCCAGCCTGTCTAAGTCCATGGGACACTGCATTTTGGAAACATTTATTCTTACAAAACACAACTGCATAATTAAATTGTAATGCATATTAGAAGGCATTTTGCAAAAATAGTACTGCCAAAACCCTGAGGTTTATTGACTCCTTCAGTGCTTGGTGTTTAACCTGAAATTCGAACTCAGAAATGCTTACGCAGCTTATGAATATGCAAAAATCTCCTTTTTATTTCAATCAATTCTAAATCAATTTGTGTCACAGTCAAAAGTATATCTTAGAGACTGAGGAACGAGAACTATTTTTCTAAAAATCCTAGACAGTTTTATTAGAATTTATAATTTGGAGGAGAAATTGAGTTGGTCTATGATTTCTGAGTGTTTGAAATAAAGGTACAAGCTTTGGCTTAAACCAAAGCACACCGGTGTCAGTGGGTTTTGATTCAGTCTCACAGACTGCACAGCTGGCAAAACCAATATTTGAAACAGTCTCTCATCACCCTCTGGGAAGATAGAACTGTACAGAAAGCCAGAGGTGTGCCAAACAGCACTGATTTCTAAATCCAATTGTATCATCATTACTGTCTCTCTTAGACTTTATTAGCAATGTTTTAACAGATTTGCTTATGCTTTTGCTGTTAAGCACTTTTGCACAGCTGAAGTGTGAACATATGGCCAGAAGAGGTTTACTCAGCAAAGAGATAACAATGACACTTTACGCTCTTAGAATTTGACTGAGTACTTGTTACCTCCAGTTGTTCTGTTTTCCCTTTAAACAGAAAATATCCAAATCAAAATCAGTTTAATCTTCAAATTGGTGCAATGATTGATTTTCTGCCCATTGTTCAGGTCTGATCCCTGAAAAGCAATGGTGTATGATACTCACAGATTACGTATGTATTTGCTGTTTCCTGAGCTGGTTTGTCTCATTAAGAGATCCACACTCCTGCAAACACAGACAACTTTTAAGCTTGTATTCCTAATTGGTATTGAAGTTATATCTATGAGAGGAAGCATAAGATCTGAAGGACCTAAATTGGTAAACCAGTGGTCCAATGCTGCAAAAATAACATTTCTGATTGTACTGAGCATGTATCTATGCCACTGGCTCTCTCCATCTCTCTCCCTCTCCCCGCCTTTTATGTGCACACAGACACAGACACAGTTTTCTCTAGAAAAGATAACCCTTACAAGACTAATGTCAGCCACACTGTTTGGGAACAAATCCAGCAAATGGATGATGTTCAGTAAGGCCAAGTGCCGGGTCCTGCACTTTGGTCACAACCCCATGCAACATTACAGGCTTGGGGAAAAGTGGCTGGAAAGCTGCCTGGAAGAAAAGGACTGGGGGGTGTCGGTTGACAGCCGGCTGAATATGAGCCAGCAGTGTGCCCAGGTGGCCAAGAAGGCCAATGGCATCCTGGCTTGTATCAGGAATAGTGTGGCCAGCAGGACTAAGGAAGTGATCATCCCCCTGTACTCCACACTGGTGAGGCTGCACCCTGAATACTGTGTTCAGTTTTGGACCCCTCACTACAGGAAAGACATTGAGGTGCTGGAGCATGTCCAGAGGAGAGCCACAAAGCTGGTGAGGGGGAGACCTTATCACCCTCTACAACTACCTGAAAGGAGGGTGCAGTGAGGTGGGGGTTGGTCTCTTCTCCCAGGTAATGGGTGATAGGACCAGGGGAAATGGTCTGAAGTTGCGACAGGGCAGGTTTAAGCTGGATATTAGGAAAAAAATTTTCACTGAAAGGGTTGTCAAGCACTGGAATGGGCTGCCCAGGGAAGTGGTCGAGTCCCCATCCCTGGAGGTATTTAAGAGACAGGTAGATGAGGTGCTTAAGGACATGGTTTAGTGGTGGGATGGCAGGGTTAGGTTAACGGTTGGACTTGATGATCTTAAAGGTCTTTTCTAACCTAAATGATTCTATGATCAGTACTGATGTAATACAGTAAGTCCCACCCTACAGTAACATAAAATTAGACTAATTGAGGCTTAGGTCTCTACGTCTACCTTCATTATAATTTCATTCTTTGCACAATCCCAGAAATTCTCCTTGGTAAATCACTGTAACAGCAGATCTATCCTGTCTATAATGTAGTTCCCCCTGGGAAGCTTTTTTGACCCCAAATTTTATGTTCATTCATAACCTTTTAAAAATAAATGTTTGGGAAATTGTTAAAGAAATTTATATCCTAACATGTTCCTATTCTTTTGTTTTCAGTTGGTCTATCAGTGTTAAAGGAAAAGTGAACATTTTGACCTTACAAACTTCATTGCCATTTTCAGGAGTTCTCTTAATGTCCAACTACTGACTGAACATCTTATGCAATTCTCTAAATTTATCCTCTAGATAGAATAAGAAAGTAGAAAACAAATGATAGTTTGTAGCTCTGTGGAGTTATTTCCCCTATTTAAATGTAATTCTATGAATCCATCCTGAACACAATTAAATAAAACTACTAGATAACAGTAATGTGAATGTGACTTAATAAACGAAATTACTTTTATGCTTCTCAGTAATCACATTCAACTGAAAATTTTCAAATTATTTGAGTGGGGTGTTGTACAGCACATTTATCCGCAGCTCCCAAAATGATTCTGCTAGTTTAGCTATTAATTTAATAACTTAATATGTTTTAATTACGTTGCAATAAATCACATTTTCCTTGCAATGTTCTAAAGTTTTTTATTTAAAAAAAAGGATAAAAGAAAATGTCTTAATAATTTCAAAACAAACCATGCATTTGTTAATTTCTTATAGGATATCACTATACACTGTTATTTATTACCAGAACTAGGGGAAGATTTAAAAAAAACCCAGGAAAATTCAGTTGAATATAACTTGTTTGTTCATATATTCTTATATTCACTTTCAGAAAGTATACTGGAGACTAAGTTTTCAGAAAAGGATAGTTATGCTAAAACATATTTTAAATGAATATTACAGAATGTGCATGGAAGTAATGTTAGATTAATGTATTCTGGTTTCATACAGGGCAAATGATTCTATAAGTTAAATTACTGCAGTCCAGGAATTGAAATGTGTCCAATCAAAACCAGAAAATATGTCTTGATTGTCAAAAGCAGGTACCTGTCAATGGACTGCAAACCACCTACAGTCTAATGGCTTTTGGTAAATTAGTCCAGAAATAATTTAGTCCAAAAAATACACTTGATAAGACTCTGAAATTCTCACAAATGAAAAGAGAGACTAATTGGATTTTTCAGAAAACACCGGAAAATTCTGTCACAAAATTCCCCATTGCACAAAATTTCTGTCACTCACAGCAGTTATTAATTCTTTGACTAAAGTATGTGTTCTGAATTTGTCCATCCATTTTTCTTGCACTGACTTCTCCCATATACTTTAATCTTACTGGTGTGCTTAGAGTATATTTATACTCTGGGCAGATACCAGAATATGTCTTTCCAATTACAGAATGTAACAAGCATCTGACTGAAAGCAAGCCTTCTATTTCAATTAGGACACTAACCCCACATTGAATAACATACTTCAGCAGAAATCTTGGACCCCTCTGTATCACTGTCACAAGTGTTTGTAGAATGGGGAATGTAGCAGTACTTCCCTGTCAACCAAATTTTATCCTTAACGTCATATGAGGAAGAAACTTTTTATTTCAATATTCTGTTAAAATCCCATTGGATTTTCAAAGATACCAGAATGTCTGTTCTCTTTGTGAATAGGCATCTCTGTATTTCAAAATATGTTAAATGAATATTGCAATACTACATAGTACTATTTACTATAGTAATTACTATAAATCACTATAAACTAGTAATTACTACTTTTCCTCTAGGCCTACTGGCTTCAGAAACATTTTATTTTTATTTTCAGGTTTGATAAGCATGAATTTAGAAGCTACAGTAGAGGTAAAATTATAGTAAGGAATGCTAAAGACATCTTTAGACCAACGTGTTTTTTTCTTCCTGAGAAAAACTTTCATAATTCATCATTAAATCTAGTGGGTCAGTATTTGCTATAAGTATAGAGTAAATGTAAAAACAAAATGGTCGCAAATTTTTTTACCCAATTACATTACAAATAAAACATAAATTTTTTAAGATGCATATATATGACACATAAATAAATGTTTGTATATCACGCATATATGCACACTATATAAAAATGTTTGCATGTGTCAATCTTATGACTCTGAAATACTGTGCTCTCACTCTTAATTGGCTTTATAATATAAGGAAAATAAAAATCTGCATTTGTAGAAAGTGCTATTAATAAGATATGAGAATTATAACTGAGATGTTTCTGCTGCAATTTATAAAATTGCAATTTATAAATATATAAAAATATCTAGGCACCATGGGAAAACCTGAGTTTCCATTTATCTTATTTTTTCTAACTGATAAAGTTCTGAAACAATGGCTTTGTGGATAGTATCTGGCAGTTAACATAGCCTTCTCTCCCAGGAAACAGCAATACTACTAATTAACATGTTTTCAAAAATCAGACTGTTGACAGTGAGATGCAAGAGCAGAAAAAGGTTGCTATGTACTTGCACTCACAAGACCTGAATTTTTTATTCTTTGGCAAAGAATATATTGCAAAAATTTCAGCACTGGCAACTTCCCCTGCTAGGAAATATAGTCTTCAGTAACTGGAAAATGTTAATTTAAATCTTTTTAATAAACTAATAAGTCATCTAAACCACCTTATACTTCAGAAAAATAATTTTTAATCAAACATTGTAGGCTTATTTGATTACTATTTGAGATAGAGTTTGTACATTTAAAACTAATCACTATTATTACTACACAGATGATAGTGATCCCAGCTAAATAGATAGAATTGAAATATTTATTGCAGTTTTCTCATTTTTTTCTCAATCACAACACCTTCTGTTGGTGTATTTTAAGCCTCATCTCTTCCCAAGGCAATGTCCATGAAAGGTTCCATAGAGATATATTTATATACAAATAGAAATACATATTTCTATATTAGAGCATTGGAATTTTGTGTACATGTACATGTCATGCCAAATGCTGGAATTCTTGTTATACCTTATCATCACAGAGACAATTAAAGAGCAATTAAGGAGTTTGTAAAATAGGCTGAGATATTTTCAAGATTTGAAAAATGACGAACATAAATATGAATGAGATATAGGTTCATTTTCTCTATTAAAGCTACATCTTGCAGTAGCAACTTGTTCATGCATACTATACACCCTTCCGCATATACATTTGTTCTCTTTCAGGAACCTTCATGCAGGATAGTATGCCAGAAACTCCCTCAATTTTGTAAAGGATTCTAGTTCATCAGCATTTATATAGCTGTTATAAAATTATACACTGAAAGAAGCAGGATCGCAACAGGGGAAACAAAACTTAGCAGTCCATTGATAGAAAAAGCCCTATGTGGTGGTGATCAGTCAGTGAAAATACAGATTTTTGGGAAAATCTGCCTAACATCAGAACATGAGAATAGTCTAGTTAAAACAAAAGTCTGGGGTTTTATAGGTTTTTTGGGTTTTGGTTGTTGTTTTTTTTTTTTTTTCTCTTTGGACTGACTGAGAAGCTGGAAGGTTTAGAAAAGAGGATATGAAAACAGGGCATGATTACAATGATATGCCCCTCCATTACACTCTTTCTAACTCTTGGATAATCAGGCATAGTTCACCACAAATTATACTGGTGAGTAATCTACCCCAGGTAGCACCATTCTATGGTAATCATCAAAAAGCCTTTAGTTTATTTTTACTACTCTAGATACACAATTTAATTGGCCACCATTGCATGGCTGTATTTCATCATACTGTGGGGTTGGGAAGTCTAAGAACAACAAGTTAACTTACATCAGGCTTGCACATGAAGAACAAAAGTGAGTTCTCCTGCTAGTTAGGTATGCCCCCAGAGCAGGGAAATGTGTGCCTAGAGCAATTCCTCTATCTTCTAAAATGATGTATATATGAAGGAAATTACAGGTTTAAATTTACCCCAGTTTCTCGCATTAGAAGAGACATACTGAAACATTTATTGAACTGTCAGGGAGTTGTGTTATGGCGGATGAGACATTGAACAAGGAATCATGTAGATTTCATATTAATTTCTAAAATGTGATAATTATATTTATTTTCTTCATGATGAATGTTCTACTCCTCTGAGATACTGAGCACCCTACATCTCCACTGAAGTAAATAAAATGCAGATGTGACCCTCAATGTTAATTCATCCCCTTGTGTTTGCTGTAGGCACAATGCATGCTTCTTTCAGCTCTAAGTAGACTAGAATAATAATTATCATCATCCTATTATCCCTCTTCTATAAATTAAAAAAAAAAAAAAAAACTTGTTTTGCAGTGAAGAAGCTCTGCAGATTTCAGCATATAAAGAGGGAAATGAATTGGAAGAGACCAAAGATGCAGAATGCTTGTCAAATGTGTCTGAACTGATAGAAGTTGTGAACTACAGCTGCTAATCCAATGAACCAGATGGTATCAGTTGTCAAACCAGGTGTGGGAAATAGGGTTGTTAGCTCTCCTGCAAATCAATTAGATCAGCATGAAAAATCCGTAAATGAACTTCCCACCAAACAAACAAATTGTACCAAAAAACTGTCTCGGGTGCTCAGCTGAGTCATGAATGATTGGTCCTTTTGCAAGTGGCAGCTGCCATTAAATCTCTTTATTTCTTTTATGAATAAACCTACCAAAATTTAATTTTCAACTGTTAATTCATCATTGGAAGCTGCCTGATCCAAAACCTTTCTTTTTACTGATCCATGCTAATTGGAAGTGTCAGAAAGCATGAAGTATGTAACTGAACTAACAGCAGTTTCTTCTACATATGTTTCAGTAGGCCTTATTTATCCCAATAGAGAAGTAAGTAGTTTTTTATTTCACTTAGGACAAAGCTATTGCCAAAATGATGTTTCTATAAAATATAGGGTAATATTAGTTAATTAGTTGTTGGCTGATGCTTTGATATGCTTTCTAATGAAATCTGACCAGCCATTTTCCTAAAATTATACACAATGCACAGCAGGTTTCATAAGAGACTATGGAGACTGGTGGGCTGCTAGAGCTGGTATGAGGTTGTTTAGCAGAGAGATATCTGGGATGATTCCAGGGTAATGTTTAGAAGGGAACTGATGAATTAGAATACAGCAATTCCCCATATTATCTTTTTTCCTAATTCTGACAGGAGGAAATAGAAGATTTTTAAAGGAAATGTCCAAGAATACCCATAGCTTTCCCCTTGAGGGACTATCTTCTTAAATACACTCTGTAAATGGTTTTCTAGTCAAATATGTAATAGAAATCTTGAAATACTTTATACATATATTAGCTATACACACATATTTTATACACAGGTGTATATAGACACATACTTACATTACTATATTAAAAATATTATTTTTCACTTACATTTTCATTACTTTTTTAGCTAAGAGAAGACATAGAAACAGGCTTATTTTGCACTCTGGAGTAGAATTAAAGTACACTTAAGTGATTCATAATCAACCTAATTGTCTCTCTGTAAGCACTTCTAGAAGAAAGATAGCAAACAAGAAGAAATGCACTGAGTGGGGTTTCTCTACATTTAAATCCTCTTATACAAAATAGACTACCACTGAGTTGGACTAAAAGCTAGTATATGTACAAATCTGGGTTGTTCTATAGATTAAGTTATCCAAAGAGAAAAAAAAATCAAGAATACTCAGACTATGAAGATAGAGTATATACCTCTGAATATGTGTTGCATGATAATGAACAGGGGGGCAAAAATACCAGGGAAGCTGAACAATCTAAGACAATTATGACAATTTGTTCACTCACAAAGGTTCCATAGCCAGAATCCTGTTGTTCTGTTTTTTAAAAGTCTCTGCTTGTCATACATCACAGAACACAAAGGACTTTGACCAAATAAGCCTGAGCCAAACAGTTATAATTTTTAAAATATCATGCTGCTTAAAGCATTGATTAAGGATATGACTCTTAAATGCCCAACATGCATACTGTCCCAAGAAACCAGGAATCGTATACTGTTCCAGGGAAATGCTGGATCACATATAATCAGAAAAAAAATCAAAGTCCCAGAAATCACATCACTTAGATGTTTAGAGGCAAATATTCCACTGAATATGAGAGAAATTTGTTCTTTGTATTTTCCATAGGTGTACTTATACAGAAGTTATAATACAGTAACAAGTATCAAAAAAAAAGGGGTAGTGTAGTTTTCAAGGACTTGTTTTACTGGGTAGTTCAGATACAAATGATAACAACTGCAGTGTGAATTTAATACAGCAAATATAACTGGATTTTAACATGAAAATCATCATATAGGGAATAGTAGCGTGAAATTCAATCATGCAGTTAACCTTCTGGTTAGGAGCATTTTTAGTTATTACTTAAGGTCTGAGTACCACACATGCATTTATTTTTCTATTGTAGCAGTACTCAATACCAGTGTATATGTTCTTATCATGTTGCAATCTTGCTGAAAAACAAAACAAACTAATAAACTTACACAATTACATTTCTGGTATAACAATGATTATTGTACCTCAACATATTTATAATTTTGCAGCATTTATAATTTTACAGCAATTTCAATCAAGTCTCTGAAAGCTCCTTGTGGTTTACAAAAAATAAATATAAATAGAAGACATTTTATATAAGAATTTATCATGAAATCTAATCAGTATTTCAGCAGTCCAATAGTCTAAATTATCTAATACAGAAAAACCTCAATGATAACATTCTTAAACCTGTTGCACATTACTTTCCTATTGCCTCCCCTTTTCTGGTGTAGTTATGGTGCTTATGCTCACCCTGAGTCTTAAGGTTGACAACTTCAGCCTTAAAACCTCTTTCAGTACACTTGGGGGTGGGGAGCATCACAGAGAGCCACCAGCACCCCAAGCCGTTCACTGGAGGAGTGTGATGTTCCTAGTGGGGTTCCAGTCCTCTTCTAATTTAGGGCTTGTTTTCCCATCCCCATCTGCTCCCTTCTGCCTGCTCCCAGGGAAGGGGTGAAAGCTGCCCGACTGCCCTTGTGGCCTTAGGAGTTGTTTGTCCAGCAGGCACTTCCTGGGGCTGTCAGCCAGCCCCTTCCCCAGTGGCACTCACAGAGCTGGAGCTCAGGCAGGCTGGGCAATGGGCACTTGGCCACCAGGCGCCTGGTAAACCCAGCTCAGCCCTGCTCAGGCCAAGGGCAGCCCAGACACTCCTGGGACCTGCCACATCCAGCCACAACACAGGGCTGCCTACCCTGGGTAATGGCAAACCATATTTACTGGGCTACACAGATCAACTGTTTTTTGACTTTTCCTTTTCTTTCAGGAATTTTGCATTCTTTATTGTAGTGTCATGGCCTAAACAGGAAGCAAGGACATTTGCCTTGTTGAGATCCCAGTCCTAAAAGCATTTTCATGAAGATGCAAGACATGCATTTAACTCTTCCACGGGCATAGGAAAGCCTATATTTTTAATCGTATAGAATACTTAGATGTTGGTAGGAAGGTTAAATGCTCAGTCCTCTACCATAGAACATCCATTTTGTGCATAGATAATAGTTTTCAATGTTTCTATAGGGCTTTCAAGGCAAAACCATCTGCCTACAGACTCTGAGGCACACAGGAGATAAAAGAAGCATCTAATCATAGAATCATGGAACATCTTGAGTTGTAACGGACCCATAAGGATCACTGAGTCCAACTCCCTGCTCTTCCCTCCTCCTACCTAAAATTAAATTATATAGAATCATAGAATTACTTTGGTGGGAAAAGACCTTTAAGATCATTGAATCCAACCTTTAACCTAACCCTGCCACCCCACCACTAAACCATGGCCCTAAGCACCTCATCTATCCTTCTTTTAAATACCTCCAGGCATGAGGACTCCACCACCTCCCTGGGCAGCCCATTCCAGAGCCTGACAACCCTTTCGGTGAAGAAGTTTTTCCTAATGTCTAGCCTAAACCTTCCCTGGTGCAGCTTCAAACCATTCCCCCTCGTCCTATCATCTGTTACCAGGGAGAAGAGGCCGATCCCCACCTCACTACAGCCTCCTCTTCTCCAGACTAAACAACCCCAGTTCCCTCAGCTGCTCCTCGTATGACTTGTGGTCCAGACCCCTCATCAGCTTTGTGGCTCTCCTCTGGACATGTTCCAGCAACACAATGTCCTTCTTGTAGTGAGGGGCCCAAAACTGAACATAGTATTCAAGGCGCGGCCTCACCAGCACTCAGTACAGGGGCACAATCACTCCCCTGCTCCTGCTGGCCACGCTATTCCTGATACAAGCCAGGATGCCATTGGCCTTCTTGGCCACCTGGGCACACTGCTGGCTCATATTCAGCCAGCTGTCAACCAACACCCCCAGGTCTTTTTCCACCAGGCAGCTTTCCAGCCACTCTTCCCCAAGCCTGTAGTGTCACATGGGGTTGTTGTGACCAAAGTGCAGGACCCGGCACTTGGCCTTGTTGAACCTCATACAGTTGGCCTCGGCCCATCGATCCAGCCTATCCAGGTCTCTCTGCAGAGCCCTCCTCCCCTTAAGCAGATCAAGACTACCGCCCAGTTTGGTGACATCTGCAAATTTACTGAGGGCACACTCAATCCCCTCATCCAGGTCATTGATAAAGATATTAAACAAGACTGGCCCTAGAACTGAGCCCTGGGGGACACTGCTTGTGACCGGCCACCGACTGGATTTAGCTCTATTCACCACGACTCTCTGGGCTCGGCCATCCAGCCAGTTTTTAACCCAGCGAAGAGTACATCCATCTAGGCCATGAACTGCCAGCATCTTCAGGAGAATGCTATGGGAGACTGTGTCAAAGGCTTTGCTGAAGTCCAGGTATACAACATCTACAGCTTTTCCCTCATCTACCAGGTGGGTCACCTGGTCGTAGAAGGAAATCAGGTTGGTTAGGCAAGACCTGCCTTTCATGAACCCATGCTGGCTGGGCCTGATCCCCTGATTGTCATCCGTGTGCCTGGTGAGCACACTCAAGATGAACCTCTCCATAATCTTCCCCGGTACTAAGGTCAAATGACTAAGTTCATTGTCCAGATGTTCCTTGAACTCTGGTAGAAGGTTTTACTTGATTACCTCTGTTAATGTAAGAAGCTCCTGCTTAGTCCCAGTTTAGGTGCTCATCTAAGGTTTAAGTCCAAAAGGTATAACGAATATGTATTGTATTGACAAGAATTTGTATGGGTTCTAGGATGGAAAGGAAACTAGATCCCTCTTAAATTCTCCCAAAACAAAGTTAATACTGAGTAGTTCCTTCCCATGTCAAACTCATAACTTGAGCTGATGCAATAATTTAGTGACTGAATAATTGTAACCAACTGATTTATTGATTTAATTTTAAATGTGCCCATTATTTGATCATTGTACTGTTCATCTTTAATTAGCTAATAAAACTGTAGTATATTAAGATTAGAAATATGTCTCATTAAGTGAATATTTGCTTGCTTATGCTTTTCTTTTATAAAATCCATAATTGGGTCATAGAACTGATTTATTTTCTTAAGTTGCAGTATGTGCCATGAACTTTCAGCCCACAAGGAGCTTTAGATAAGCAGCTTCTGAGCAGTTGGCCTTCCTCCCATCTAAAGTCATAAACAGACATTGAGGGCAGTATTCCCTTTTAAGCACCTTTGCCCTAATGTTGAATCCAAAGCAGAGTTGAATTTACCCAAAGAGTAAATTAGAAAAAAGATGGGGAGGCAAGGGGGGAGGGAGAAAGAAAGGGGGGAAGGAGAGAAGGGAGGGCAGGAGGAAAATAAATGCCTCATGGTAGCCAAGTGCTCTGTGGAGTTTAAATGACAGGGTCAAAGCTAGAGATGAAAGTGCACTTCCAGCCACTTAAGAAACAGACCGCCATGTAGGATATTGTGGTGCCCCTTAATGAATGGAACAGATCTCAACCATTAAACCACAACCTGGAGAGGAAGAGGAAAATGACCTTGAATTTTAGATAACAGCCTGATCGTGCAGAATGTAGTAAACTTGAGAACTTCTGCATCAGTTCACTCTTTTCCTGTTCCTGAAGTCACACCTTGTCTCCTTGTACTGGGTCTGGCTGGGAAATTTCTTCCTAGCATCCTGTATAATTCTGTGCTTCAGATTTGTGGCTGAAACAGTCATGATAACACAAAAATGTCTTGACTATTTCTGAACAGTGCTTGCACAGCTTTCCTATATCCTGCCAGTTACAACAAATCTTTAATAGCATAATTGCCCTATAGATGTTTCTCTCAGTTAAGGACAAGGAACCTAATCCAACATCAATCTAAATCACTGCCTCTCTAAACAAGTCAGGAGTTCTGCACTGATTCAAACCAGCTGGCATCTCAGCCCAGGAATCAAGTATTTAAAGAATTCTTTCTATTTATTTCATAGTTCTTCATAATTTTCTTGGAAATCCACATTTCCAAGAAAATCACAATATCAGAAATGAAATCCCCACTATATTCTTCTCTTATAGCAGATAGTACACTTCTATTTTGAGAGTATTAATCAGAGACACAATTTTACATACGCTATAGGAACACTGTAGGGGAAAAAGTAGTAAAAAAGGCTCCACTCAGATTTCTAAGAAATTAATGGACGTATTAATTGCTAATATATAATCTGGATCTAGAAGTCAAAGTCTGAATTGACTACCTAAAAAAGGTATTTTCTAGAAGGACTGTCAACAGGAAAATCACATATTTAAAAGAAAGTACAATTCGAGTTCCTTAAATCATCTACTCTTATCTAAATGTTCACTTAATAAGCACAAATCGAACAACAAAATAATGATTGCAATGATTGCAAGAACATTAACAGGAGAAAATAGTTACACATGCAGAAATTGAGAAAATTATTTTGCTGACATTAATTTGGATAATTTCAAAAATATTCCCATGAAATGTTTAATTTAATTTAAAATAAATAAACCCTACAAGTTTTCTTTGACCATTAATGAAAATAAATCACTTGTCATAAAGTATCAGTGAGTGAAGCACGTCTCTTTCCTTCTGCTTATGACTGCACAAATCCTGAAGCAAAATAATGCGTGACAAAAGAAAAATATACAAATCAAGTTAATGCAACTGACTCTCTCTTGTAGCTAAAGGAGTATCATTTTGCTGTTCTACCGCAGTACTGATTTTTCTTTTTAATTTTATAACATCTTTCTGCTGAGTTCCTCATATGTGAGCTGCTGAAGTATGAATGGAAACAGCATTGCTCCACTGACTCTTGGTGAGTTTACCCTTTCTGTACACAATAGACTCACAGTTGAAAATAATTACTTGTCTCCTTCATATTGGTTGAAATCAGTGACCTTGCCAGTGGATGGAAGTCACAGTTGGTTGATCTATTCTTTTCTGCTGGCTGGACACAGGAGGGAGTTTCATATTACAAAATGCTCATCTGTTCCCAATGCCATGGATTGTCAGAGTAAAACACAGGCTAAAGGCGTTGCTATCAACATGAACATACAGTTTTATAGGAGCTTCAAATTTCTCTATGAGCCACTCTTAAAAAAAGACAAAACAAAATAAAAGTCAGTTTAGGTACCTTAGATACTTCTGACTCATTCTTTTATTAAAAACATATAACCATGAACATCTAGAGATACTTCTGCCTACGTGAATACTTACTTATTTAAAACATCCCTGTAAATCTTGTAGATATATTTCTTCACAGATTCAGTATACATTTAAAGTTTAAATATCTAATTTTTCTTATGGATGACAGTTTATTCATTTTCTAAAGAGAGTTTTGTTTAAAAAAAACCAAAACCACAGAAAGATAAATAAGCAGATTCATTTGTTCTATTAAATCCTTAAGAGAACAAATCACAATGAATCACTGAGGTTTTTTGTGCTTTTGCATAGTCTTGACATTGATTTCAGGTTCCCTGAAGAAAATCCTTTTTTAATTTTAATAGACCAAGACAGGGGAAACATTCTTCTTTTTAATCTGTAAATTGATTATAAATATCTCATTGGCTGTATTTGTGACCTGATGTTTAAAATTCATATTTAATTATTGTTAGTCACAGGAGTTATTACAACATTAACTCTCATTCATCTTGAAAGTCACGGGAGTTAGTTCTGGGGCTTCAAGATTTGCAATCTAAATGCTCACCTCCCACTGAAATCAACGGGTATGTAGGATCACCACATACCTGACAGTGGAGAGTGAAGAGGAACAGAGGTCCCGTGTGTTAGAAAGAGAAGGGGATGAGATGGTCTTGTGTGGACCTCACAAATGCCAAAGTAGGACGATATTTATAGGTATCTAAGTAAAGATCTGCTCCATAAAAATCCCAAATTCTTCATGCTTTCAAAAAACAACTCAGTTCTGACTTCTGGCTGTTAACAGATAGCTTTTAATTTCTCCTACCCAGAACCTTTCGGTGTTTTCTCAACCAAATTCCTAGCTCATGATCATAGCGCATCCCATGGCCTCATACCATTTTCAATCCATTTCTCTCCTCCATGCCTCAGTTCTCTAACTTAAACTCCATCAGGTTTTATGAATCCACTCTGGCTGTTGTCACCCTTTGCAAGCATCCTACAGGTTGCTCTGTCTGTTTGAGACTTCTCCTTGAACTTCTCTGAAGACACACGTTACCACTGTTTTTACGTGGGAAGTTCAGAAGCCCAGATGTAGGTGGCATTTACCAAAAATCTGTTCACACTGGTCTTATGATTATGAATATGAATGAGGTTGGGTAATTACTGCAGATGTTGCATCTTTTCTTCCCCCCCCAAATTTTTTTTGCATTCTTTCTCTACCATTAGGCCACCATAAAATTTATTTAGAGACACAGATTAAAGTTACATTCAATATTTTTGATCATACAAAGTAACTGTGAACTTCATGTCTGTGATCATATTTCTGAAGTGTGAATTAGATCTTTGCCATATGATCTCCATGCACTACAAGCTCTTACAGTCAGCTTCATAAATTCTGTTTCTCCAGTGGACCAAGCAGTGTTTGTCCGATGGAAAGTGTGTTACAGCTGTGGGCAACTCTCTAGGCTGCTGGCTAAACCCTCAAGGTTATGTTAACTTCACAGAACATGAAAAACTACTGGACAAGACATGAGAAACTGCTGTACCTGATAGGTAATAGTGTGAGAAGCTGACAGAAGTTACAGACTGTGCCAAGAAGGATGGCTGGATTTCATAGGTGGTTACACAGGGAGCTGTGAGCTAGTTTGTGCCAGGCTTCACAGGTACTTCGAGGGGAGTCTTGGGGATGTTTAGGGGACTAAAATCTTGTAAGGCCAACAGTGCCTAAATATCATTTATATCATATAAGGTATATATATCGTATAAAGCTGAGATTTGAGTACAGATATAGCAAAACTAGAACCACTGGGGAAAACATAATTGTGCAGGTTTTCTGGGAGGAGACTGCGGTGGAGAAAGGGTACAGAAGTATCAAAAAGAAGAGTCAAAAAACAGGAAAATGGTTAATAAGTTACCCAGAGGACATATGCAGGCTATACTTGCTATGAAGCCTAGCATGTGGTCACCACAGCTGGTGCAGGGCACCAAAGCAAACCCGTTGTTCTGACCGTAACACAAAAGTCAAATCTGCTTCCTCAATCATGAAGAAGCCAGCAAGGGAGCACCCGGATGGAAGAAGGATCAAGCACTCTGGCATCACCATGTCAGCACCTGCCCACCCATCCATAACAAAGAGTACTGTTTTTGTTAATCTCACTGGTCTGGACGAGAGCCATTGTCTCCACTACACGCAGAAAATACAAGTATGGGTACATACATCAGATTGTCTTTTATGAGTATATATACTATCTTTGTACACATTTTCTATCATTTCTGTGTCAAGACTAATAACTGAGTTTGGGTAGGCTGCATTCCAACCGCATTCTATACCCTATATGAAATACAGTACTTTAGGAGTGAATAACTTGTCTCCAGGCATAACTTCTTGCCATATAAAAATTATGCAGTTAAGTAACCTTTAACTTATTAGTATGTTAATGCTAAGAGGGAATTGGGTGAATTCAATGTAAATTCACGTGAACAACGTATAGGCAAATACTTTAGAAATACCCTGAACCTCTAATATTTATTAAGAAAGTCAAGAAAGCTTCCTAAGAATAAGCTTTTAATTCTAAATTTCAGCTCAGGTAATTACACTCTGCCTGCTTCATTTTCCCTTGTGTTTTTAGTTAGATTCAGAATTTTTCTGGTTTTGTCCTAAGCCATTTTACAGTGTGGCTGTGCTCTATTAACCACTGCAGCAAACTACACCACAAATGTACTGCAGAACTGGCTGAAGCAATTTCTTTCTATATAGCTTTTAGTGTAAAACAATTTTGAGGCATTCCAGGAAGAATGGTTCTCTATAAACATATGGACACTTAACATGAAATCAATGTAGTAAGCAAAGGTTGGCCAGCCTCTCTGGTCCTGATCCAGCTAAGCACTTCCAACACATGTGGGCTTCTTTTGACTTCATCTCCCATGTGTAAGAATTTTGCTAGATTTGTGTTCAAAAAGAGAAAATTCTGTCTGATCTGCGATCAGAAATGCTGGTAAGGGTCTGTACAGTCTTTGACCGTAATCCCTCGTTTGGAGCTGATTTCCACATTTTCTCCTCTCTCAGCTCAAACCATGATGTTTACTGCAGCAACCATACAGCTTTTCAGGGAAAGAGTAAAGTAGGCATTAAAGCAGATTACTGTATGTTCTCAAGGGGATCACACCATAGACAAATTAACAAAAAAATACCATTATAAACTTTGGTTGTAATAAACTTGTCTTTGCTATACAGGATGCTTTGAGAGCTATATTGCTGATAGGTACATCCTTTTTTCATACCTAATTTTATTAAATTAGGTGCTCAGGCTAATTAATGGAACTTCTACATTGCCTTTGCCTTCCTTCTATAAGTGTCAGTTATTAAAAGTCCCATGGATAATGATATCTTTCCACAAAAATTCTAGCACTTATCACTTCTAGTATAATGCTTGGACTTCTGTATTCCTTTTACAATATATGCTAGATTAGAAAGGCAGACCCAGATCCCTACTACTATTTCTTTTCTCTTCATTATGTAGTAAAGTTTTTTAACTGACAACTTACAAGAATTATGAAAATAACTGATTTACCAAAGAAGCATACAACCAACAGGAACTTGTTCTCAAAGAACAGAAACTCTCCTTTTTTAAAGAATGTGAAGATGCTCTTCTCCAAAGGTATTTGAAAGAAACAGTATGGTTACAAAAGATACACAAGCTGAGTGCTCCTCTAAAAAAATATCTTTACCTCCTACCTTCTATACAGAGAGAAGTACTTCACTTTTAAAACAAAGAATTCTAGGAAACCTCTTATGAAATTAATTTATAAATTGAAAAATATAATTTTGAATACGAGAAAGTTAAGGTTAGATACAAAAAATGAAAAGATACAATTACTCTTTAAATACAATACTATAAGGTGTACTTGTTTGGTGGTCATTGTAAGACTTTTGACAACAAAGACAAGTATCTGATGCTGAAAAACTAGAACTGACTGAAATATTTTTGCAAGAATGTCTTTTCAGAGAAACACACAGATTGGTAACATGAAAACATTTAACAGGTTTGCATTGATTTTGCTTCATTGTTTGCTAGGCAACTGCTTCATTTAGTAGCTCCAATACTGATTGAACAAATTCTGGAAAACAACATTATAATGAACCTACTTATGTAGTGATATGATGGTGCATAGAAACCACACAATAGCAGACATGGTGTTAATGGGAGCCAAATGGTTTGATTAGCCCTTCAGGCTGAACCTAGATATAGACAAACAATCAAATTAAGATTAGAACATGCAATTTCCTATAAAGGACAATAGGGCTACTCTTGAGAGAATTACTAGCTCCTGAAAAAAGATGTGGGGAAAAGAAACTACTTCTGAATCACTGTTTCATGAAAAATATATGGCTGCATTAAAAAAAAAAAAATATTTAGTTGATTTTGACATTTTGCATTTCCTTTTCTACTAAAAGACATTGTGACAAGCTTTTGGTCTCATAATTTAAAGGACAGAAACTTAAAATTACTTCAAACATGGGGATCACATCAGTAAAATAGTCTATTAGAAAGCACTAGACAGTGTTAATATATATACCTACTTGTACTATCTGCAATGTTCTTAGGCACTTCCATACAATTCTGAAAGGTGAGCTTATGCAGCCGTCCTTAGGAGAAAGTATAACTAGTGTATAACCACATTTTATTTACACTTTTTTTCCTTGATCAACTTGCAGCAGACCTTCATATTGTTCTAAGAGCATGCATTTGTGAGGAGAAACAGAGAAAGTTGCTTGTGAAATGAAGAGAATATGCTCATTTCAGCAACGAAAAAGGTCACTGCAAACCCATGCTTATAAAATCTTGGCTGAGAAAGAGAAGTTCATCTCAGTGTATGTGCTGACATGCCACATGGACCTACAGGCAATGCTGAGCCCTGTTCTAACATGTAGCCAATCCATGCACTGTGGAAATGGAAGCTAGAAAACAAGTAACTTTACCTTAACCTCCCTTTGGGTCACAGAGACATTAGGAGCTAGTTCTTCATCTTGGATGCACTGTGATTGCAGTCTTATAGTGATTTTAAAATGAAATAAATGCTTTATGGTTGTGATTATAAAATCTTTCTTCAGTCACAAAGAATTATTATATGTTTTGTGCCTAGGCTCTTCTCTCATATCACTAAGAGCTAGATTTTTTCATTTTAAGAGAGAAATTTTCTAACTGGATGTCCTTCAAAAAAGTAAAATACCATAAATGTGCCAAAAATATCAAATCTAGAGAACTCACTCCCTTATGTGCCAAGCAAAAAAGTTTTGATTTCCAACCTAGTAAACAATGGACAATAGTTTAAAAAAGAGACAATCCATTCTACACTAGATATTACTAAGCTAAAAGCTGATGTTTTCCACACACAGTCCTCAATAAAAAAAAAATGTAGTGTTTATATAAATATCACAAATTAAACTATTAGCTGCTCCTAATGTTATCTTAAGACAGCCCTAAGATTTCCTATTTCCTTGTTAATAATACTCTAGCCAGTAGTGTGTCAATATTTTTTCATTTTTTTATCAATAGATCTCAGCCCAGAAGAAAAAAAAAAAGGTGGTGGTGAAAACAAAGGTAAAAGTAATAAGTTTTTAATCTGCTTTTCCTTATTTGAAGGCTTGTGTCCAGGTCCTCAAACTGAACACCAGTTCTTGAAGGCAACAATTAGGTTTATCACTCTTTTACCATTGCAAGGTTTTTCAGTGTAAAAAATTAATAAAAAACCTGTTCTGTAACTTGGATGTAACAAATTAGTAAAAACAGAGTGGAAATTAGACAGGGTTTTTTTGTGTGGTGTTTTTTTTAATTCACCCCAGGAAAAAAATAAAAATGGCTCAAAATTAAAACATATTCCAAGCAATTACTTCTTACCTACAACTATTTTAGCTCCCTTAAACAAGCTGAAGGTCTGTCCCATTAATTTTAACTATATCCTGATGAATTGGAAATATGTTTTATACACAAGATGTATGTTTTCCAGTTTATCTCCATTTTCATTTCTGCAGCTGATCATTTCAGTGCAGCACAGCAATCACCACCCCTGTTTCAGAGCAGTGATTTGTCTGACAAACCTGATGGCAGACAAGCAGTATTTACATTGTGACCACTGAAGTGCTAGGAGGCTATGATACACAGTGAGAAGCAACTGTGCTTTGAGTGTAATCCTTGTGGTTAATTATCCTTAATTAAAATGTATGATTTGGATCATGCAAAGTGTGAACTGCTATGTTTCTAAATAGACAAGAAAGCAATGGACAGTTTCAAATCTTTTTTGCTGACTGGAAAATCTCTGCAATTTAGTCTGTTTATTATCATTCAAATGCAACTAATTGTACTTTTGAAATCCATTAAAAATGTGCAATCCAGAAGTACAATCTAGTAATGCACTGCAGTACACACTGCATTCCAGAACACAAAAGCCTGGGAGAAGCTTTTGTCTTTTCTCTTTTTTTCTTTTCTCTCTTAGTGGTAATATTCTTGAAGAAATTAACAGAGATTTCTCACCTATGAATTTCACGAACATGGGATTTTTTTCATAGGGAAGCACAGATGATCAGGCGGCAGCCAAGAAAATAGTAGTTTAATATCAAACAAAAGAATAATAACATTTATACTTCATTTATTGGCAGGACCCCAGGGTAATTTTTAATTGTAAAGCATAGGATTTTGGATAGTAAATTCTCAGGAAGCTCAAAAATTGTGAAACTTAACACATGAAAATGTGTAAGACAGATCCCAGCCATGTGTAAGTAAATTAAAATATACTATAAAAGGGTACTATAAAATGCACACTTAATGTTTCTATTTTCATTAAAATTTTTTAAAAAACCACTTAGTTTTTAGTTTGTTAAATCTTAAATATATACATCTTACATATGTAAGAAAAATCAGCAAATATCCAGTATTCTGAATAAATCTATTAGCTGTTCTCCTCTAAAAAGTAATGTCTACCTAGCATGTGTTTTTTTTTTGTAGCTTATTGCGCTAATCAGCTATTTCTGTTGTACCTTGTCTTCCCTGCCTTCTCTTCCTTTTAACCTTATTTTTACACTAGATTTTTTCTTCAAGTTGTGCAAAAGCTAGTATTGTGGAGGGAGAGTGGGAAGCTGTCCTGGTCCAGCAATCCTGATATAACCATAACAAGGCATTCAAAGGTGGGTGCTGTATTCTCCAGAATTCCTTCTCTGTTCCAATGCAGCACACACGAGACAAGGAGAGAGGAAATTATTATATCTTTCTTTTACAGAGAGTTCATTTCATAAGTATTCACTTTAGAAAAGTGTGAATATATATTCATTGTGAAAATTAAATCTAAACTTTTAACTGGATTTAAGATTTAGAAAGAGTTAAGACAGATGGTAGGTAAAAAAATCCAGTACCAATACTGAGAGCATTAATCAGATTGTATGCTTCCCTTTCAGAGTGTCCAGACTACAAACCTGTTGAGTTGCTAATAGGAACAGCTTAAACAGAGTGAGACCTCTTCGGTCCTTTTGAAAAGTATGCTTAAGTGTACAGAAATCCCTACTGGATTTAGAAAACTGAGCTGTAAAAGAACCACAGAGATGTTGGACAGAAGGACCTGCTTTGCAACATGTAAGCACTTAGAATCTAGAGAGGGCAGGAATTCACATCTCACCTCTTTGGTAACGGTCATATCTCAGCCGCTTCCCACTTAGTATTAAGGCTTTTTAGATCCCCCTTTTATGCACCAAATTCTTCTTATGTAACACTGAGGCAGTGTTACTAAGTTGCTAAATGTCTAATTGTAATTTGATTTTCCCTACAGGAGCAGGTACTTAAATTTGAGGCACTGCAGAATGTATTATAGTTGCCTATAGCATTGGCCCTAGCATTTGATCTCTGATTATTCCTAACAGTGTAAAAGCATACCAAAAAAAAGCCTAATAAATAAATTAAATAAATTATAAAAAGTCAGGTGAAAGGATGAAGATTCTTAAAAGCAATGTATTTCTTATTCATATTTTATTCCACTTGACCCTTGACAGAATCAGTTCACCCCTTCACACACATTCTTAATGCCTTTCCATGTTAATCGGACTTATAGTGGTACAGCTGTACAGCTTACCTTGTAAGAGATTACTTAATGCATACGACAAGCATATAGCAAAAGAAACACCATCTATGAATGTACACTTCCTAATCACATATTCTGTTACAAATTGAATTCCATCTGAGGGAACATGAAGTCCAGCATTTTAGCTGGCTAATGGGAAGAGCCTTCTACTTCCTGACATTGTTTGCAATCTAATATCATTTACCAGCTACAGTTCCCAATTATAAATATTGCTAAAGTAGATAACTCACATTAGGTCCTTAGCAAGTGTAATGTAGCATTCAACTTTTCACTCAGTACTGCCTCAGACTAGAACAAGGATGCATTCTTCAAAGTGAAAATGAATTATTTAAAATATTCAAACTTCTACAGCAAGAATATGCAAAAGTCTTTTCAATGTATATTATTACTGATTTTTTTTAATCAATTACTAGGATATTTTATACTCAGCTCTCGACCAATATTCTGGTATTTTGCTTTATAGATCTTACTTTTTTTAGATTAACTATTTCCTTTCAAAAAAATCAATTAAATAGTTTTAATATCAGTCTTTTGTACACAGCTCTTCACTGTTGACGCATCCATGAAGCTCTACATGGATTTCCATTTTATGCCATGAAGGTCAACAAAAGATAAACATAGACTCACTCCATCAATGCAAGAGGATTCAAAATATCAAATCCATCTTATCCTGCTGCTGACTTCTGTGGATTACATGGATGAGTTCCACCACTCATGCTGCTTGTTTTCTCACACGGTGCAAGCTAGAAAATATTTTTCTATGCATTCAAAAATTTCTTGTGAAGTTACCAGATCAGTAGAAATATCCTTCATTACTGATGAACAAAATGACAAACAAGCTCACTCACTGCCTTTCCAATAAGATACAGTTACATATTACTAATGGAAATAATACCATTGTAGAGGAAAAAAAAATTCATAAGACATTGTAACCACTTTATTCTGATCTTTTTCTTTCAAGTACAATGCATGGCTTTTAAAGGATGGCTTGATAAGTGGTTGAAGCAGTGAAATATATCCTATACAATTAAAATTAAACCAACTAAACAATATAACAATTAAAATTATTCTTATTAGACTTCTCAAAATGAATCAGCTGAATTAAACTTCCAGAAAGTTTCATTTCCTTTCAACACACAGGAGTATACAAAATATTAGGAATGTAAATTTGAAGAGAAATAAATAAACAAACAAGTACCAAAACCAGACACTTTCCAAATTATTTTAGTCTTCTCTGACCTTGGTATTCCTAGTCCTGCTGATCAGAAAGATAAGTCAAACTTCATTTTGACAGAGACTGATAAATTGTTTCTATACTAAAAACTAATACCCACAATTGATTGCAGTGTCACTATAAACTATTGCCATCTACACCATTCCTCATACCCAGCAGCATATTTCAAGTGTTTATTTTGCAATAAAAGACACTTTATAGCACTGTATCAGCTATGAGTAATAATGTCTCTCAGACTCTACAAAGAAAATAAATCCCTCTGATGCCTGATTCTAGAAAACGGGGCGGGGGGGAGAAAACCAGGTTAAATACAGGAATTCTTAAGGGGATCTCATCAACATGTACAAATATCTTAAGGGTAGATGGCACGAGGACGGAGCCAGACTCTTCGCAGTGGTGCCCAGCAACAGGACAAGGGGCAATGGGCACAAACTGAAGTGTAAGACGTTTCAGTTGAATATGCAGAAGAACTTCTTTACTCTGAGGGTGACAGAGCCCTGGAACAGACTTCCCAGGGGGTTTGTGGAGTCTCCTCTGGAGATATTCAAAGCCCCCCTGGACAATATCCTGTGCAACCTGCTCTAGATGAACCTGCTTTAGCAGGAGGGTTGGACTAGGTGATTTCCCGAGGTCCCTTCCAACCCTCACCATTCTGTGATTCTGTGATTCTGTGGTCTTTTATTACAGAAAGATATTTAGCAAGGCATCTACATGCTCAATCACATATACAATTGAAACTGTAACCTTGTCTTTAATCCTATATGAAGCTTATTGTAATAATTTGAGGGTTAAGATTATTAGCTCCCAAACCTACATATTGTTTTAAGATCACCAAGATGACTGAAGAAGCTCACATAGTCCACAGAAAGACGTTATTGTCAGGAAAGAGGTAGTGGTATTGTGACACAAAGAGGATGAGGGGGAATGGAGTGCAAAAGAAGTCAGAGCATCCACATCAGATGTTTATGCAGATGGTGTGGCTATTCCTTAGTCTGCTCATCGGTAAGATGTTTAAACACAGAAGTGAGGTAGGTGCCAGATGGAGATTTTGAACACAGATGATAGAATTCCCATATAACATTTACATTTCTGAATTTTCCTCTGTTGAACAGGATTATAAAGACCCATTTGAACTGGGAGGGGTTCTATATAGTCTCATGCATATGAGCTCTATAGAAGTAGAACAGAATTACTATACTGGCTGCAAAGCAACTGGAATACATCTCAGGTATCAAAAGGCACAAAAATTTTCATTCATTTAACTAATACTAATTTTATTTAACCTGTTATACCAACTTTCCCTCACTTATGCCCACACAATCCTATCATAACTGGTGTTTGTTAGAGTCAGGAGGGTCACACAAACAACATCCAGTGAACAATACCAAACAGAACAAGTTCATAAAAATCATAATCTATTCTCAATTCATGAACCAAGAAAGATATATTCACTGAGTATAAAAGAAGACTGACATTCATTCAATGAGCCCCTTAGAACATTAATGTCCCCATGACTGCATAGTACAACCTTGACTGAAGAAAATGTATGTTTAGTTCTTGGTACTTTAAAAGCTATCACCAGCAGCAAGCTGGAAGGTTTTTATAAAACCCTATTTATTCATTGAGAATACATTGTTTGTTATCTTAATGGTATCTATGAAACACTGTGAATCACTATCTATCCCTATTAAATCTACTTTCATATTTCTCCCCTCTCCTGTTCTCTCAATTCCATTTGGAGAAGTTGATGAGGCTGAATAAAGACTGTAATAACAGGATTTAATGGGTATAGTATCTGTAGGTAGACAAGGTCATAAGTGTTGAGTAAGTAGCAGCAAAGGCAAAGGAAAGAATCAGTGTCTTAAACAAATCAAAACCTTGCAAAAAGCTATTGTTAGTTAATATCCTAAGAAAGTGATTTGCTTCCTCTGTGAGTGAAATTCTTTGTTCAGGAAAAAAAAAATATTAGATTGTTATTTCAATAAGCTTGTTCCTTTCCTTGAATTTTTCATCAAATGTCTTGCTTAGACGGTTAAATATTTATAAAGGCACTGATTAACAAAAGCAGCTATGTAACTAATTCCTCTTGATTACAGAAGAATTTATTATTCTAAATCCTTTTGCAAATCTGGGATTTTACAGATATTGTAAGTAATCCTTTCTAAAATTTTTAATTTGAGGGTTTGTAATTTGAATTTTCTGCTATTGCCTGAACAAACAGTTTAAACTAGGGCTAACTGAACTTTCCACAGTGCAGCACAGTGCAGTGTCAAAGTTAGTATTTCAGAGATAGTATTAACTGTAAGCATTATTGCCAACTTGACGCATGACATTAGGTTTGTTTTATGTCCTGGTTTCAGCTGGGATAGAGTTAATTTTCGTCATAGAAGCTAGCATAGTGCTGTGTTTTGGATTTAGTACTACAAGAATGTTGATAACACACCGATGTTTTAGTTGTTGCCAAGTAGTGCTCAGACTGCTCAAGGACTCTTTGAGCTTCTCCTGCTAGGCCAGGTGCATAAAAAGCTGGGAGGGAGCACAGCTAGGACAGCTAACCCAAACTGACCTAAGAACCATTCCATACCATATAACGTCATGCTCGGGGGGGTTAGTCGGTTGCGGGGAGAGTGATCGCTGCTCAGGGACTGATCGCAGCTCAGGGAGTGATCGTGGCTCTGGATGGGCTGGGCATCGGTCAGTGGGTGGTGAGCAAGTGCATTGTGCATCATTTGGTTTGTATATTCTGTATATTCTGTTACCATTCTCATTATTACTATTATTATTTTCTCTTATTAAACTGTCTTTATCTCAGCCCACGGCTCTAACCTTTCTTCTCCTTCCTGATTCTCTCCCCCATCCCACTGAGGGAGGGGGGAGTGAGCGAGCAGCTGCGTGGTGCTTAGTTGCCAGCTGGGTTAAACCACGACAGTCCTTTTTGGCACCCAACATGGGGCTTGAAGAGCTAACGACAAAGTAACCAGAGAATATTAAGGAATTTATATTTGTTAACAGTTGTGGGTCGCAGTTTGATTCATTTGTTCTCGATCTTAGTTTATCCGATCTGCATCATGCTCCCTCCTTTGCTGTACTTGTTAAAAGTTGGTGTTGGCTTTTGCAGTTTGCTATGCTCTGTGGTAACTAAACATGTTTTGCTTGGGAGACTTGTTATTAAAACAATGACCTTGGGCCTTATCTGGTACTTGGGTTTCATATCGAAACCTTTACTGCACTTTGGGTACCACATGACAGAGAAAGTTAGCAATTATACATCGGATTCTGAGAAGTTTGTTGTGGAGGAAATACAGAATGGTGCTTTCTTGAACATCCTTGGATAGTTAAGATATATCTATTGATATCTAGTTGGAATAGTTTCAGTTTTGTCCAAAGTTAGTAAGCAACTTAATAATACCATCCAGATGTCTGCCCCAGGGCTGAATAGTTGTGAGTGGCAGGGTATTTGGGGTAGTATGGGTAAATGCCTAGAATGATGGGCACCTCCAGTGTTTTGGAAATTCACTCCTGAACAAGTGCAGAATCCTGAAAAACTGGTAGAATATTTGGAAAAGGTATGCTGTCACCCTGGCAATTCTAGGCAAACACAAATCACTGCAATGTGCTGGGGCCTGGCCCATGCTTACCAAGCCCTGTTCAACAAGATTCGATACATCCAAAGGGAAGAGAAAGTCTCTGGATCTGATGACAAGGCCACAGCCACTGCATCTACTCTAACCCTGACCACAGCCACTGCGGCTACTCCAACCCCGGTGATACACACTGCAGCTACTCCAACCCAGGCCACAGGCACTGCAGCTGAACCAGGAAACCAACCCGTGCCAGTATCAGTCGCCCCTATACAAAAGAAGAAATCTTGGAAGCGAAAGTCAACTCGTTTAGAAAGGGAGGATGAAAAAGCGGGGCCATCACAAGGGGAGGAGGAAGAGCTCATAAATGAGACAGAAACCACCAGATCCCTATCCTTGAGTGAGCTGTGAGATATCCGAAAAGATTTCAGCCGTCGTCCAGGTGAGCTCATTGTCACCTGGCTACTCCGATGCTGGGATAATGGGGCCAGTAGCCTGGAACTGGAGGGTAAGGAAGCCAAGTAACTAGGATCCCTTTCTAGGGAAGGGGGCATTGACAAAGCGATTGGAAAAGGGACACAAATCCTCAGCCTCTGGAGACGACTACTGTCAGCCATGAAGGAAAGATATCCCTTCAAGGAAGATGTCATACATCGCCCAGGCAAATGGACCACCGTGGAGAAAGGCATCCAGTACCTGAGGGAATTGGCTGTCCTGGAGGTGATTTATAGTGACCTGGACAATGACCAGCTGCCTAAAGATCCAGATAGTGTCCGGTGCACACGACCCATGTGGAGGAAGTTGTTACGGAGCGCACCAACATCATATGCCAACACATGGGCAATGCTGAACTGGAAAGATGGAGAGGGACCGACAGTGGATGAAGTGGCTAGCCAGCTCCGGGAATATGAAGAAAGTATCTCTTCCTCCTTTGTTTCAGCTGTGGAGAAACTGTCCCGGAAGTTTGAACAATTCCACGAGGATATATCTCGCTCCCCATCTGTACGAACAAGTATGTCAGCCACTAGGAGTAAGCATCCTTCTGCTCAAGAGAGAGGATATCAAGGGTACACACCATGGGGCACCCTATGGTTTCACCTGCGTGACTATGGAGAGGACATGAGGAAATGGGATGGAAAACCTACCTCGGCCCTAGAGTCACGAGTATGCGAGTTGCAAAGAAAAACAAACAAAAAAGGGGGCTCTTCCAAGAAACTTGTTGCTCCAATTTCCAGAGACTGGCTAGACTGTAGTTTTTTCAGACAGAATAGAAGGGCTGATCTTAATTCTGATTGTGATGAAGGAACTTCTGACTCATACACACAAACCATGAGCAACAGTGACCAGGATTAGAGGGGCCCTGCCTCCAGCCAGGTGGAGGAAAGGGACAACAGTGTTTACTGGACTGTGTGGATTCGATGGCCTGGCAGGTCACACCCACGGAAGTATAGAGCTCTAGTAGACACCGGTGCACAGTGTACTCTAATGCCATCAAGCTATATAGGGGCAGAATCCATTTGTATTTCTGGAGTGACAGGGGGATCCCAAGAGCTGACTGTATTGGAGGCTGAAGTGAGCTTAACTGGGAATGAGTGGCAAAAGCACCCCATTGTGACTGGCCCAGATGCTCCGTGCATCCTTGGCATAGACTACCTCAGGAAAGGGTATTTCAAGGACCCAAAAGGGTGGGCTTTTGGTATAGCTGCATTGGAGGCAGAAGAAATTAAGCAGCTGTCTACCTTTCCTGGTCTCTCAAAGGACCCTTCGGTTGTGGGGTTGCTGAGTGTTGAAGAACAACAAGTGCCGATTGCCACCACAACAGTGCACAGGTGGCAATATCGCACTAACCGAGACTCCCTGATTCCCATTCATAAGCTGATTCGTCAACTGGAGAGCCAAGGAGTGATCAGCAAGACTCGCTCACCCTTTAACAGTCCCATATGGCCAGTGAGAAAGTTTGATGGAGAGTGGAGACTAACAGTAGACTATTTGGCCTGAATGAAGTTACGCCACCGCTGAGTGCTGCCGTGCCAGACATGCTACAACTTCAATACAAACTGGAGTCAAAGGCAGCCAAGTGGTATGCCACAATTGATATTGCAAATGCTTTCTTTTCAATCCCTTTGGCAGCAGAGTGCAGGCCACAGTTTGCTTTTCACTTGGAGGGGCATCCAGTATACCTGGAATCGACTGCCCCAGGGGTGGAAACACAGCCCTACCATTTGCCATGGGCTGATCCAGACAGAACTGGAACAGGGTAATGCTCCGGAACATCTGCAATATACTGATGACATCATCGTGTGGGGCAATACAGCAGAAGAAGTTTTTGAGAAAGGGAAGAAAATAGTCCAAATCCTTCTGAAAGCCGGTTTTGCCATAAAACAAAGTAAGGTCAAGGGACCTGCACGAGAGATCCAGTTTTTAGGAATCAAATGGCAAGATGGACGTCGTCAGATTCCAATGGATGTGATCAACAAAATAACAGCCATGTCTCCACCAACTAGCAAAAAGGAAACACAAGCTTTCTTGGGCATTGTGGGTTTTTGGAGAATGCTTATTCCAAATTATAGCCAGATTGTAAGCCCCCTCTACCAAGTGACTCGGAAGAAGAATGATTTCAAATGGGGCCCTGAACAACGACAAGCCTTTGAACAAATTAAACGGGAGATAGTGCATGCAGTAGCCCTTGGGCCGGTCCAGGCAGGACAAGATGTGAAGAATGTGCTCTACACCGCAGCTGGGGAGAACGGCCCTACCTGGAGCCTTTGGCAGAAAGCACCAGGGGAGACTCGAGGCTGAGCCCTAGAGTTTTGGACTTGGGGATACAGAGGATTTGAGGCCCGCTATACTCCAACTGAAAAAGAGATATTGGCAGCATATGAAGGGGTTCGAGCTGCTTCAGAAGTGATTGGTACTGAAGCACAGCTCCTGTTGGCATCCCGACTGCTGGTGCTGGGGTGGATGTTCAAAGGGATGGTCCCCTGTACACATCATGCAACTGATGCTACATGGTGCAAGTGCTTGCACTGATCACACAACGGGCTCAAATAGGAAACCCCAATTGCCCAGGAATCTTGGAAGTGATCATGGACTGGACAGAAGGCAAAGATTTTGGAATATCGCCAGAGGAAGAGGTGGTGCATGCTGAAGAAGCCCCACTGTATAATAAACTGCCAGAAAATGAGAAGCAATATGCCCTGTTCACTGATGGGTCTTGTCATCTTGTGGGAAAGCATCAGAGGCAGAAAGCTGCTGTATGCAGTCATATTAGACAAGTTGCAGAGACTTGTGGAGAAGGAGAAGGTGAATCGAGTCAATTTGCAGAGGTGAAAGCCATCCAGCTAGCTTTGGATATAGCTGAAAGGGAAAAATGGCCAGTGCTCTATCTCTATACTGACTCATGGATGGTGGCAAATGCCCTGTGGGGGTGGTTGCAGCAATGGAAGCAGAGCAACCGGCAGTGCAGAGGCAAACCTATTTGGGTGGCCACATTATGGCAAGATATTGCTGCCTGGGTAGAGAACTTGCTTGTAAAGGTATGTCACATAGATGCTCATGTACCCAAGAGTCGGGCCTCTGAAGAACATCAAAACAACCAGCAGGCAGATCAGGCTGCTAAGATTGAAGTGGCTCAGGTGGATCTGAACTGGCAACATAAGGGTGAATTGTTTCTAGCTCGGTGGGCCCATGATACCTCAGGCCATCAAGGAAGAGATGCAACATATAGATGGGCTCGTGATCGAGGGGTGGACTTAACTATGGACGCTATTGCACAGGTTATCCATGAATGTGAAACATGTGCTGCGATCAAACAAGCCAAGCGGTTAAAGCCTCTCTGGTATGGAGGACGGTGGCTGAAATACAAATATGGAGAGGCTTGGCAGTTCGATTATATCATGCTCCCACGAACCCGCCATGGCAAGCGCTATGTGCTCACCATGGTGGAAGCGACCACCAGATGGTTGGAAACATATCCCGTGCCCCATGCCACCGCCCGGAACACTATCCTAGGCCTTGAAAAACAAGTTCTGTGGTGACATGGCACCCCAGAAAGAATTGAGTCAGACAACGGAACACATTTCCGAAAGAGCCTCATAGATAAATGGGCCAAAGAGCATGGCATCGAGTGGGTCTATCACATCCCCTATCATACACCAGCCTCTGGGAAAATTGAATGATACAATGGACTGTTAAAGACTACACTGAAAGCAATGGGTGGTGGAACATTCAAACATTGGGATACACATTTAGCAAAAGCTACCTGGTTAGTCAACACTAGAGGATCTGCCAACCAAGCTGGCCCTGCCCAATCAACCCTCTTACGTACTGTAGAAGGGGATAAAGTCCCTGTAGTTCATGTAAAAAATATGCTGGGGAAGACAGTCTGGGTTTCTTCTGCCTCAGGTAAAGGCAAACCCATCCGTGGGATTGCTTTTGCTCAAGGACCTGGATCCACTTGGTAGGTGATGCGGAAGGATGGGGAAGTCCAATACGTACCTCAAAGGGATTTGATTTTGGGTGAAAATAGCCAATGAACTGAATTGTATGATGTTAATTGTTGTATAATACAGTATGTCATAATTTTTACTATTACTGTATATCCTATCAATGGTATAGCGGTAAGAATCGCCCAGATTAAGAAGAATGAATTTTGAAGAAACTGAGGAAGTGCAGCAGATGGAACCAGACCTGACTTCAGCAAGCAACAACCCAACACCAGACTCCATCTCCCCTGCCCTGAAAGACTGTTATGACAGATGAAGCCCAAAACCATGGACTAAATGAACCCAATGGACATTTTAGAAGGATGGTCCATAGACTAAGGGAATGCTATCTGTGTATATATTTTTTTCAAAATGGGAAGGTGGTGGTGATTAATTGGAATGTATTATAAGGGTAGAACCTAAGCGTGACGTAAATGGTATAGAATAAGGGGTCGACATTTTAGGGGATTGAGTAATCATAATTTTTTCTGAGAAATAAACTTCAACTGAATATGTGTACTCTTTTATTTGTTATTCTGCCATATTGTAATACCAATAGTACTTAGCATGCAGTCCAAGAATGAAGCTCATGTGTTTTGTCAGGTTATTTTATCAATAGTGTTACTAAAACAATAGTAATAAATTGCACAATTACAAATACCCCAATTTTCATGTATAGCCATCCTTCTTCCCCTGCTTTTCCTTGTCTTCCTCCTCTCACCTAGCTCACAAACATGAATCTTCCTTTCTTCCTCTAAAGCCTTGAACCGTCGTTCTTCCTGAGCCAGACTGCTCATTCTCCTCCCTGCTACAATTGTTCCATCCACTTCTATCTCCCTTGCAGCCCTCAACAACTGTTGCATCCTCCTTATGTCTCCTGGCTCTTCCCCAGACCTCTTCCATCCCCTCACCATTTCCTCTCCTCTTTTAGGTCAGATCGTTCTGCTCCTAACTTCTGACACATTTAAGTTCTTGGTGTAAGTTGTGTTTCCATATAGTTCAAAAACATATTAAAGAAAGAATGCTCATATTCGGTCAATAGTCACTTAACTTAAGAGTTTCTACTATGTAGCATTAGCTGTACAAGTAGAGTTCAGTGAAATACCACTAAATGTACTGGACTGTTAACCTGCATTAGCCAAAGATGCATACAAAGTCACAAACACAAGGACTAAAATGAACTAATATTAATTAGAATACAATCAGAAGCAAGAATTATGGCCTAATAATAGATGGATTTCAGGGACAAGAGATTAAGTGAAGGGAAAAAATAATATTTGATGTGAACAGCTATAATAAGGGATCAAACTAAACATTTGAATCATAACCTCCGAATAAAACATTCACTTCATTTTGTGTATGTACTTTGCAAACATATAATATCCTACTTGGCATTGCTTTTGGTTGATTAATTCTCTCCAGGTGTAAGTCAGGCACTTTCACTTACACGCTTCAATACACATACCCATCAGTCAAGTCATTACATACTCTTTTTTCCCTAATCTTTTCAGCTATGAAGAGCTGGACTGAGTATATGGGTAATACAACAGAGGGGTAAAACATCCTCCCAATCTGTTTATTACAGTAAGTAGAGATAATACAGTAGCAGTGTAAAACAGTAATGTACCAGATCCTTTGCTGGTCCAGTAATTTCATGAGCAAGGTTGGTTGCTGGCTGATGATCTGGTCTTATATTTAATTACTTACTTGCTCACCCATGGCAAAGACAGCAACTTGATATACAAAACAAATAAAAAGAGGAACAGTATTTTGAATGTGTTACAGAACAGGTAAAATTATTATAGATCTTCATTCTTTCCCTGTGGGTTTGAATTCTATGGTAAGAGAGTTAGCCAAACAATGTCACATCTTGATGACAGCTCGGTGAAATCAATAGGAAATTTGTCACATCTGTTAATGAGAGTTTTGGATTTAGTTGTGTTGATTGTTTGGTTTGGGGTTTTTTTTTAATTTGGGAAATTTTTTTTCAACAGATGAGTGATTTTCTGTCCTTCCTCTGCCAAGATAGTTTTATATATCAAATCAATTAGAACAAAAAAGATATTTTATAGTCTTGCATACACAGTGGAGAAGTGATTTTTTTCCTTTTGTGTCTTTGTTCCCCAAAGGCTTTGGATGCATCACTAGAAGCCTGCTAGCTTCCAAGCAACTAGAAGTGTTTCATGTACAATCCAATAAACTTCCTAAAGTTTTTACATTTGCTAGGTTTTTGATAACTCTCTATGCTGATGTTAAAATCCCATTTGCAGTATTTATGACTATCTCATTACGAATGGGAAAACTTCATAGTAAACTTCACCAAGCCACAACACTCCAAATTCTTCTGCAATATAGAATAAAAAATAATTTGAGATAGACACTATCTTGATCTCATAGATAATAGTACTCCTAGCTTGTATTATAGCTGTTCTATATCATGTCGAAGAATCACATCAAGCCAGTCAATGTTCATCAAATTTCACAATAAAAGAAAGTCAGTCAGCAAAAATATCTATACAAGTCCTTGTAAATTGTGTAAGTAATTAGAGAAATTTTAAGCCAAAAGTATAGGTTCCAAAAGAGTTCAGATACAACTTGGCAAAGGCAAAGTGCAGAGAAATTTTAGTTTTCAATTTAGATGCTGCAGATCTGACTACTGTTGCCTTGAAATTAATGAAATTCTTTTCAGACCAAACCATAATTCCCCTTGATAATTATTCCCCTTGAAATTTAGGTGTCTAATTCCCCTATGCACATTTGAAAATTCCAGCCCGAGTTGTTTATCATCAAAAGATCATCAGTCTGTAAGTATGTGCTGCTTTGCTTGCCCGCTTGCTTTTCTGATGTTGTTTCACATCATGTGGAAACAAAAATGTAAGCACTTATGTAAACATCATTTTAAAAGATTGAACATATCAGCACTACTGAGAATATTGAACAATTTCTGTAACAATAAGCTAGTTAGCTGATCAGAAAAAACTACTCAACTTTTTGCAAATTAGTGCAGGAAAACAGGTTGCTTGAAAGCCATACAACTGACATATGAAACAAAGTAGAGATAAGATAATTACCTAAACATCAAATTACTGGAGTAGATAAGTTACACCAACGGTTCCTTTTTTTGTTATTATTATTTCACATATCCAAATGATCTTGAAATAGTCCTCATTGTTTCACTTGTGAAACCAGCTGGATGAGTGCTTAGTTTTGATATAAATGTATGAGTTCAAAATCTGAAGAGCTGGCAAACTAATAGTAAGTGCATTTATGATAGATATTCATAGAATCATAGAATTGTTTAGGTTGGAAAAGACCTTTAAGATCATCAAGTCCAACCGTTAACCTAACCCTGCCATTTCATCACTAAACCATGTCCATAAGTACCATGTCCACCCATCTTTTAAATACCTCCAGGGATGGGGACTTGACCACTTGCCTGGGTAGAGCATTCCAGTGCCTGAGAACCCTTTCATTGAAAAAATTTTTCCTGATATCCAATCTAAACCTCCCCTGGTGCACCTTCAGGCCATTTCCCCCTATTCTATTGTTTGTTACTTGGGAGAAAAGACTGACACTCACCTCACTACAGCCTCCTTTCAGGTAGTTGTAGAGGATGATGAGGTCTCCCCTGAGCCCCCCGTTCTCCAGGCTAAACAACTGCAGTTCCCTCAGCTGTTCCTCATCAGACTTGCTCTCCAGACCCTTCACAAGCCTTGCCCTTCTTTGGACATGCTCCAGCACAAAAAAAGAACACAGTATTCAAGGTGCAGCCTCACCAGTGCCAAGTACAGGAGGATGATCACTTCCTTAGTCCTTCTGGCCACATTATTTCAAGAGCAGTCAAGGATGTAGAAAGAGGAAGAAAAAGAAAGGCAACACCCTACAGTTTTGATTTATGAAATTAAAGACTTTTGGAGCTTTTCAGCTGAGTTTTCCCTCGTCATTCTCCTACAAAATAAATTTAGAACTTGGAGAACTCCAGAAATGTATGGTTCTTTCAGTATTACTTGTCTTAATCTTTCAGCCCTGCTGATTCTATTACAAAACCCCTACAACTGCTGTTGACTGTGGAGGGAATCCACTGAAGACCATATCTTGATGGTCTTTTCTTCTTTGCAGTTAACTAACCAATACAAAAATTACAGATTTATGATGGAAGAAAAATCCAAAATGCTCAGTTGGCTTAACTTGTTACTAAAGTTAATGAAACTGCTGAAGGAATGAAGAATGTTATGAAAGTGATCACTTTATTTCCAAAATGAGTTAGCTAGCTGAGATTACACTCCTTTCATGGAATACAGTGAGTATCCTAGACTAAAAACACATATACCACAGTGTTTGATTTGAAAATTTGGCATATCCTGTTATATACTTGATATTTAAGGAATGGTGATATGCATGTGCTGAAGTTTAACATCAAGACTGTAGATGAATGTTTCACCATTGTAGCACTGAAGAGAAAACTATTCACTGTTTATGTACCTTTTATACTGTTTAAAATAAAATGATAGGATTGTTGGTAGGAAATAAAACTCTCAAGAAAAGAGTTATTTCTGTTGAAACCGAGAATACAAACTTTGGTTTAGATTTCTAGGCAAAAACCATCAGAATTTTTTTGCATGTTATTCTTGGTCAAAGTATTTCCATATCTTTTCTTTTATTGTGGGATCTAAGCCTCAGCACATTTAGAAACCTAATGAATCTCCATGCTCTAAAGATACCAAGTCAGCGTGTTTGCCTTTAAAAGCCTCCACATTTTAAACTACAACACATTTTTTTGTTCCCCCAAAGTTGCCAAAATTAAAATAACTTTAAATCAATAAGAGACACATAACAGCTCTGAAAAGTCTGGATCATTTCATAGTCAAATTGGTCAGGGAGATTAGAATCCAACAAGCTGACAGCTAGGAAGACAAACGGCATCACTCTGAATATCCCTTCCTCCCTTCTCCTTCCCCCAGTTTTTATAGCTGAGCATGATGTCATATGGTCTGGGATGCCCCTTTGGCAAGTTGGGATCAGCTGTCCCAGCTGTGCCCCCTCCCAGCTTCTTGTGCACCCCCAGCCTTCTTGCAGGTGGGGTGGGGTGAGAAGCAGAAAAGTCCTTGATGTTGTGTAAGCGCTGCTCAGCAGTAACTAAAACATCTCTGTATTATCAACACTGTTTTCAGGACAAATACAAAACATAGCCTCATACTAGCTACTATGAAGACATTTGACTCTGTCCAAGGCAAACCCATTGCAATAAGAATTATACACTTACACTTTGTCAACAGTACACAAAAGCAGTTCGTTTTTTCAGAAATACTAAGGCTGTTTTTACTAAAAGAAATAAATCAACCATTAGTGATTTAAACTATAAAAAGCTGTCACTTTCAAAATAGAGACGAATAGTCCTATTCTCAAGAATATTAACAGTGTTTTCTTATCTCTACCCATTATTACTGTCAATATATCTTACAGTTAATTAGATTATTTCTTTCAAAAGCATGAGCATTAAAATTCCAAGCAGGGCACAATATTTTTCAATGAAGAAGTGTATTTGAAGTATTTGAGGCAGTAAAAAGTCATCTCAAAAACTATATAGGATACATTCTTTTAGGTCTTTATCCATATGATCAGTCTTTCAAAGCATTTAAAGTTACACCTAGGGTTATGCCTGAAGTTAGGTAGACTTCTCATTATGAAGAAAGCAAGATAATTTAATTTCATTTTTAAAGGACATATTAATATTATACTCTCTTCTGTAATCATGTTCATCAAAATCATAAATAATAGTCTAAAAAAGACAAAGATCTGATAAGAAATACATTGAGGTCAAAGGAAGAAACTCTGCTGGGTTTCAAAGATACCTGAAGTAAGTAGCCCGCTTAACAGAGTGATGAACCAGCCATTAAACTAATCAGAAAACTGAAATTATTAACAAAACTGAGAAGCTAAAAGCTCACTTGACAGCAAGAGAAGGTGGAAAATGTACTTGGTAAACATTAGCTAGTTTTTGTTCTTAATAATGTATAAAACATTAGCCATGGGAAGTTATGAATTACACAATATGACCTTTCAAAGTGGTTGTTTTAATCATTATCCAGCAATATGTGATGTGTCTTGAGACAAAGACAAGAAAGTCTGTTATACACTTGATCAGCTGCTAGAAACAGCAGGTGAGAGCATCAGAAACATGGAAGGGCAAGGATCTTGACTCAAAATGGTCATTGTTAAATAAATCTATCACTATACACTATAGACTATATGTTCCTTTAATAATGTGAAAATAATATTTTAACACCAAGCTTATTTTACATTATTTTGTTGTTTGTTTGTTTTTTTCAGCTCATGAGTCTTTCAGTCTTTAAGGCTTTTTGTAAAAACTAAGGTTCAACAGAGTTGGTGCACATGATGGTTTGTAATATTAGCATATGCGAGATATCTAATATACAGCAGTTTAGTAACTGTACCGAATGTAGATCTATGCTGCCATAAAAGGGACAAAAAAATACTGGGAAAATTACAAGTTATTCCCCCCAGCCAGTGTCCTGAGTTAGATCTTTCTATCTCTTTCTTGTCACCCTGTAAAATAGATTGCCTGGCTTTAAAGTTATGCAGTCAGAAAATTACAAGTCAGGATATAGGCCTGCTTGACAACTGATGGGTTCTACCTGTGTTTAATTTAATCCCTTCTGCCTCTGGATGCACTAATATCGGGATCCTAGCAAAAACAGAGTTTGTCAAAGCAGAACTTTCCACACCTTCAGGGAAGTAGCATTGAATCCATATCTCTTATTTAAAGCATCTTCAAAACTACATACAGGTATCTTTTTTCACCGATTTGAATACTGCCAGCCTTTACTCTTTACAGTCACCAGCTGACTGACATCTAGCAGTGCTTTCAGTTGCTTTATTTAAGAATGAATTTGGTTTTTGAAATCACTATTCAAAACATTCTAGCCGGAACACAACTGAGCCATGCTTGAGCTATTCCCTGGCTTGCTTTTGTGCAGTAATAAGAGCTGGCTGGGGTCTGTTTGTGCTTCGGTCTCACTGTGACTTAGAGGAAGGATATTAGCCAGCTTTCTGCATCTAGACTCCCAAAATTAAATAGCTTTCCTACTCTGGGCGTGGTCAATGGAATTCATATCAGGAATTTCAAGCAAACATTGGTTTTATTTGTTATCCATTACCAAAACCATATTTAAGGTGATCACAAAGGTGAAACATTCTAACAAGTTTAATAAGTATAGACTTTCTTAAGTTTGGAAAACCTTTTCAAAACCTGCAAATATTCCTTTTTATTTTTTTTTATCATATACATTTTGTCAGAATAAAATGTATATCATACCAAGAATATCCTTTCTTCACATAATACAGCATATCTATATCTGTTATAGCATCATTTCTACATTCTCATCAAGTCACATGCTATTTTTGCCATTTCAAATAATAAAGTTAATCACAATGGTAACTTTTAACAAAGACCATTCTTTGGTCTTTCATTAGCTCTATCTTGTTTCCCTCAGTGGTTCAGTTAGGCTTCTTCATTATATATCTCAAAAAAAAAGCAAAAGCATAATTTAACAGCTTCCATTATATATATTACTACAGAGGCTACTTTCTTTCACCTAACACCTTCCCCTCTTTGCCACAGATTTTTCACAAGGCACCACCTTCCTCTTCTCCAGGACTCACTTGTATGTACTGAGATTAAACACAGCTCTAAAGACATAGGGGAGTTATTCCAAGCTGCTGGGGGAGTTAGGTACTGTGTCAGTATATAATGTGTAAATATATGAAATATCCCTTTCAATGAGGGACAACTGAAAGGTGTAACAAGGACTGCTTCAATATGAGAATTACAAAAGCTTTTTTTTTTTTATAGACAAAGTTTAGTTCTTCCATGTGAAAATGCATGGAATATAATGTTTTAAAAAAATATCATCCATTGCAAACATTACACTAAAAAAAAATTTCTCAGTGATAAACAATAATATGGATGGAGGAGATTCAGTAAACCTCATCCTTTAAAAATGTTTCCTTGCACAGGACTTCCCACATAGTTACAGCTGTAGTTTTTCAATGGGATCTACAGGACTCTGCTACTGTGGAGTTTTATCTATTTATGAAATATATTTTAAAACCATTTTTCAGTCAATCCTTCTTTTAGTCATTCAAACTCATACCTAAATTGAAAGCAAATGATAAATCCATATGAGGCTAGTGGCAATCTAAAGATGTTTCAAATTAAACATCTCTATAAACATCTTGCTCACTTAGGCCTCAACAGTGAGATGTAAAGAATGACTTCAGAGATTTTTAGAATACTTACATGTGATTCAGAGAAGTCATAAAGGTCTGACAATGTCCCACATGACCAAGCATCTCCCCAAAGTAGTGATATAACTCAGATACAGTGAATTCCTTTACGATTACATTTGTTGAAGATATGACCATTAGCATTTACACAGTTCATTTATAAAAGATCACAGTTAAGCCCATTGTTAAATGTGAGACGATGGCAACACTGATGATGGTAGTACATTTTTGTATTTTTACAGCAACTGTGGTGGTTTTGTTAGTCCTTCTGCCTCAGCCAGAGCCCACAGGTATTGTTCAGAATTTATTCACACCATCCTATAGGCAATTGCTGTGGAATCGACTGCTCAAGAGACTCATCTGCCCACAGGTAATTCCAGGAATACCTCTCAAGGGGAGACACTAATGAGAGTGAAAATGAAATAGTCCAGTGATGATACAGAACAGGAAAACAGAGTCAATGGTGAGAATAGAGGCAGGGAGACATGAGTGTTCATCCTGAATTCAAAATGAAGCCAACTTTAATTTTAGTTTTAGAAAGCCTGGGCTTCATACTGCTAGTTTTCTTTAGCACTGGCTCAAACAGATAAATTTAGAGTAAATTGAGAGTATAAATCTAGGTTTCTTTCTTGATTTGTATAAATAGGGAGTCTGAATTCACAAAGAGGTTAGGTATTAGTGATTTTTATTTTTTTTTTAAATTCAGGCCATTCTAACAGCCCTCAGAACAGAGAATGGACCTACATGTTATGGTTTTTATTTTGAGTCAGAAGAACGAAATGGCTAAACAAATTTTCAATATCTATTTAGCATGATATATATAGCCTAGATATATATATACACACACCATTTATGCCATATGTTTATGCTATATATATGTCTATGTCTATAGTTCTTATATACAGGCAAACCAGCTTATTAATGATTGCACTTTAACCAATTATTTTAGAGAAATTCCAATATTAGTATGACAATAAAAAATATAAAACAGTGAAAGAATAGAAAATCTTAAGAAACTCCCTTCTCTGAGAAGCCATATTGAAAATGCAGATGTATATATATTTTACACCACATTTTTCTATGAAGTTCAATACCTTACTGAAAAAGAAATAAATTATTATGTTTCTTCCATTGCTATCCTGTTCCATTTATTTAAGGCTAGTGCAGCTTTAAATAAATAAATTGTACAGTGGGAAATTCACCATTGTCCCAGAGGGACATTGCAAGACAGGTACAATACTAAAAGCTTTCTTAAAATGGATCCTGTGGCATCAGGCTTGTTCTAGTTCTTTTTAGAGGGTTGAGGGACATCCCCTCTAACAGATTGAATCCTATTCCCATCCTTTCCTAATCCATTTTACTTCTCTGTTTCTTTGTCTTTAAAATGTTAATTAACTTCTTAGTGTACATATATCCCAAACTAGCTATCATTAACTTACACAGTGCACTACTTTACACATGTTGTCTGTGAAGCCAGGTAGATACTGCACCTTTCTACAGGTTGATTCAATCTATCAGAAAACTGTGTAAATGAAGCCACTCTGAGCTCCAGGCTGTCAGAGCCGGATTGCTTCTGCCTACCTGAGCAAATGTAACTCAGTTATCTTTACAGTAAATGCAGTCTTCATTGTAGACACATTTAAACATATATGGCTACACTTGTGAACAATCCAAATGATTTACAATCACTGTTAGTGAAAATAATGGGGTGTTGAAGGTTGATGAGAAAAAACAGGTTTTACTAATCACAAATTAGAGCATGCACCCTACATGCTCCTCTACTGAAATCAAAGATAGAGTATTAGTGCAATGTTATTTATCTTAGAAGTAAAGGGTTTTCTGTACTTTAAGTAATTTTATTTAGCTTGCCTTTATTGCTAAGATGTTATCTCTAATAACATCTTAACATCCTTCAGCATCACAAAGAGATGTTAAGGTAGTAGCCAAATATGTATGTAGACAGATGCCACATTAAGCCTAACTGGTGTTTTCAAAGCAGCAGATTGTTAGAAACATCTATATTGAAGTAATGCTGTCAGAAGAAATAAACTTCAGCATATTCAAAGCCAGTTATGGTCTATATAAAAAATAATTTCTAAAAAGAAAAATTGTAACACCAGTCATCCCCAAAGTGACTTTTGGTGTTATGTAAATATTAACCCTTCCTGTAATAAAGCTTATAAATATATTTATGACAAAGTTCTGTTCACATGAATATTTCAAAAAGAAAGAAAATAACGTCTTGTGGCTGAAAATGTATTTATTTTCTGATCATTTCTATTTGTAAGTAAAGAACCCCTCAAGAGCATAGCTTCTAGAAAAAAAGGGATGTGATCGAAGGGCATAGAGCTAATGTAAACCAGAGACTGACTGTAAGATAAATAGACAGTTCCTCCATTATTTTTAAATAATCTTCCAGTCTGGTTCTATATACACAGAAAAATCAGCAGTACAAAGGAAAAAAACCACAACTTCTGTTGTTCAAATAAACTTCAAACTTAAATGCAAACTGCAGCAGGCAAGGCTATAGGAAAAAGAGCCCATGGGACTGATACACCAAGTACCCTTAGTGACAACCAAACGTGTGCTTTCTGCAGTTGTCTTGACTGACAGTTTGTTTTAAATATGAACAGAAGGTTCTGCCTATCATCAGATGGCTTAACATAATTTTTCTTCATCCTCAATGCTGTTTTATTGTTAATTTGTTTTTTAAACCAGCAAATTTCTTTAACTTATGAAAGTTCTTTCTCCCCTCCTCCTTCCTTCACCCCAGGAAGGTCTTGCACACTGATTGATATATGCCAAGACACTGAATTGTATTTTTTATTCTAAATGTCAGATTTACAAGTTCTGTGTACTTATTCATAGATACTTTCATCCCTCCGTGCTAAATGGGATTTTTTTATACTTCAAAGCTTGGATAGTTTTCTTTGAAAAAAAAAGGAAAACGGAATTCACATATTCTTGAGCATATATATAGGAAAGCTTGATGTTAAATTTAATGGAAATGTATGGCCAAGCATGACTTTATTTTAAATTGTAAATCTCAGTTGTACATACTTTTGAAGCATATATATATATAAAATAAAGTCTAGTGCATGCTGCTTTTTTTTTTTTTTTAATTCTTTTGTTTGTTTGGTTCTGTCCTAAGCTTGTTTATGATATTATCTGACTTTTTAATAATCTGCTAAATTGGTAAGCCTTAAGAATATGCTGGAATCTTAAAAGCATTAAATTGTTGATTTACAGGCATGAACTTGCAGATAACAAACTATCTCTGAGATGCAAATATCTGATCCTTTTTGCCTGTGAAAAAAATCAGTTTTGGTCACTTAAAACCTGGAGACATTCATAACACCAAAGGTAGATATTCCAAAGATGTGCCCCAAAACCATTTTGTAATCTAATAAAATTAGCAAATTAAGTCAAATATTCTACCTATTGGTACCTGCAGCTTTTACTAAAGAATCAGCACATGACACTAAAGAAGCTAAAATTAAAGAATAAACAGGTTTAGAAAGTAAGGTGAATCTACATAAGTTTCACGATAACTGGATGCTCCTATTAATTCACTAAAATGTGGACTTGAACAGAGAATGAAATACATTTTCAAAAATTTAATATATTTCTTTATAAATAATAAAAAAAACATTTTATGAAAGCATTTAAAATGTCAGAAAACCAATTCAGCTTCTTCACTGCAATTGTGACTACTAGGAAGGATATATGGAAATTACTCCAGTCTGATGTTATTACATGCTGGAACTCATACTGGTGGCTGACTTAAAGAAGGCATTGTATCCCTCTGGATTTGCATCAGCAGGATGAATCTGAGAGACTTCATTAGTATTAATATACTGTGTGGTCATACAGCTGGAAAAAACAATCAACCGCACTTTCTCATGCCATAAGCCTCATTGGATGCCCCTGAGTCATAGCAAATTTATGAAGAATAGAAGTGTTTGGCTGCCTACCAGAGATACTGGAATATTTAATTATGTGAAGTGCTCAGTTAGCTCGGTGGCCGATACAACAAAGCATCATTGAAAGACAGTGCTCATTCGATTGTTCCTGTTTTGAATATTCTTTCTCAGCCCAATCTCTTCTCTCTTAAGATTGTTTCTAGTCTCACCTGAAACTGTCTTATTTGAGCAAAGGAGAATATTTCTAATCAAGCATTTTTAAACAGAATATGAGTATTTTAAACAGAATGAATATTACTGAGAAATAATGTGATTGTTCTCAGGACTGTTCACTTACTATTTTAAGTGAAATGCTGACTTGGTTACTAATCCAAACTCTGTTCAGCTACCAAACCAGAACACATAGTCCCTGAGCTGGCCCAGGGTTTTGAGGTATGCACATGACATGTGCCTATGGCAGACCTGGGCTTTTCTGTATCAGCTGCTGGGCACCAGGCACTGTACACTACAGAATCTCAAATGACACTTGGCAGCAACATTATGGTGATTGAATCCTTACTACTGGGATAAAAATCAAGCTTACAATTAGAAATAAGGTTATTCTTTTCCACAGAGGTATTTGTGCCTTTTCTTAATGCTATCATTGCATAATCTAGAGTATCACCTGATTTTGCTACACAAATTTGTTTTAATTCAAACATTTCCTTAAATGAGATTTGCTAAGCTTTTCAGTGGGATTTCTCAATGCACCTGTGCCTCTGTGTCTATTTATTTACCATGTCCTAACAGTGTCTTATATTTTCCTGAAAGCACAATCTAGTGAAGTACACATAACAATTTTAATGCATGGTATCTTGCAAAGACCAGAAGGGAATGCCCCACATGTACGTGGAGTCAAAAATTTATTGTTAGTCAAACTCATGTTTTAACAGTCTAAAAGTTCATATTATGATCTACAGAAAATTTTCAAAACCAATACAGTTTATGTTATTTTAAAAAAAAAAGCACCCTTCCTATCATCTACCCCTTTTCCCTAGTACTGTGCTCACCCTTCCTATGTCCCCTCTATTCTACACTTGACAATTTTTATGTACTTTCTTACCCCAGCCTTCTCCCTACCCCCTGCTCCCAAGGAAGGGTTGAAAGCTGCCCCACTGTTCCCCACTGCCCCCTGGAGCCGTTTGTCCAGCAGGCACTGCCTGGGGCTGTAGCCCCCTCCCGGTGGCACTCACAGAGCTGGAGCTCAGGCAGGCTGGGCAATGGGCACTTGGCCATGGGGTGCCTGGTAAACCCAGCTCAGCCCCTCTCAGGCCAAGGGCAGCCCAGACACTCCTTGGGACCTGACACATGCAGGGCAGCCCATAGCCTGTGGCCTTCTGCTAGTAATGGCAAAAAATAACACCACCGTAGCTAGTAAATTAATTAACTTTAATATAATGTTAATACAATTCTGGTTTCTATTCACAGTCTTAGTGGCAAAAAAAAGCAAAACCAAACAGAAAACCTACATCTTGTCCTATGAATAAAAATAACAACTGTATATTTTTGCATAATGTAATGACTCCTGAATAATAGCTAGGGTGGTTATTTCTCTGGTGTTCCTAAGAATCAGAATATATTAAAACTGTGTTTGTGATACTGGCCTTTTGAGCTGTAGTTTAAAGAATTTATGATGGTTTAGGCCTTTAGCAGAGATTGGAAGAATATTGGAGTAGAATCTAGTCATAAAGTATGATCCACTAATGATAATTTAAAATCAAACCAAATGAAGTTATACATCCCTTTGAAATTCTTCTCTGTGCTACATTATTAAGTGTATTAGAACCATAGGCAAATACACATCATGCACTGTGTTTTCCAGATTTCTTAGACTGGAGTAAGCCTGGCTCTGATTATTACAAAGCTGGTGCTTTTATGAGACTAACAAGGGAGTTGATGAATATTTGTTTAAGTGCCAATTAATTACCATTGAAGTTAGATTTTATACTATGATGACCTAGTTAAAGAAACATTAATTACAACCAACTAACCTCTTTTTGGTATTGTCACATGAGGCTAAAAGCTACAGACCTCCTATGGAAACAAAATTAATACACTTCTAGAGTCACACACATGTCCAAAGGGTCAATGTGGCAGTGTGCTCCTCCCCAGCCCCTCCCCTGACCCCTTCCTGTAACTCTGCTTAAGCAATAACCACCCGTGGTGGTTGTGATAGATGTGCTTGGTTGTGATGGATGCATCCAGCTCAAAGTGGACTCTGGGGAGACATGTAAAAATAAAATAGCCAAGGACTATTGTGCAATGCGTCCACCTAAGCACAGTGAAGAAACTAAAATCTGTGCTCAGTATGCAAATATGGCTATGAGCCAATTATCTTACCCCCATAAATAGTGAGTAGCCCAAAAGCCCTTTGAGCTCTCATGCACGGCAGCAGGCTGCACGCCAGGATCTCCCCTTGAGCAGGGACGCCTCTCAAGGTTAGTCCTCGAGGTTGAGAGATTCCTTACCACAATAGACTCTCCATAAGTAGCTAACAGCATTCTAAACTCTGAAATTTTAGCTAAGTCGTATAAAGGATTGATTGCGTGCATATAAACCTTTAGACATAAACCGTTGACCAAGTCTGGGACTAGGACTGGATCCAGCCGCACCTAGACTCCTCTCTGAGGAAGGAGTTTAGAAAGCAAGGGGATCTTTTCTGAACCTGATGACTAAACAGCAGGGTCTCCCTGACAGTTCTGTCTGACCTTGTCCTCTATGCAGTAAATAACCAAGTGTACATTGCCATCGAATCTTATAAACTACTGTTGCGTTTACCATTGAACTTTGTTAACTCATGGTTTTACACCAATAAACTCTATTTTTTGCCTCCTTCTCACTCTGTCCATGACAGTTAACTATTAAAATTTCTTCTGGGACTCTCAAGATAGAATAAACATTTCCAAACAGGGAAGCATATAGTTCACACGCGCCAACAGAAAGACAGAGGATTCAACTGCAATAACAAATGTAGGCTGATGAAGCTTTTACAATGTCCCAGCAAAATACAAGCTTCCTTAGAACATGAACAGGGAGGGGTAGGAAAATGTGCCAAGGGAGCAGTGGGCAGAATCCAGCTTCTTAGAGAACTGAAGAACATTTGAATCAATGAAGAAGCTGAAAACTTCAGAGAGGAAACAAGGCTGGTGACAAGTTCAGACCTTTAGGTTTCTCCTCTTCTGACAGTCAAATAAGTGAAGGAGCATTTCCTATAAAGGAAGTATTCAGCGTATTACCAAGAACAGCAGCAATCACTGGGCATTTTTTTTCTAGGAGCCATTGTGAATAAATACTTCCCCAATATGTGGTCTACCATTGATGTAGGTTATTAAACTTTTTCCAGGTTAGGATGATTTTTCGGTATAAATTAATATTTCACATTGATCCATTAATTCATTCATTGTGCACCTTTTTCCAGAAAACAAGGTAGCTTCACTCTTTACCTTCCCACCACCATAAAGGAAGAAAAAAATACTGAATACCGCAAGCTCAACTCTGACATAGGGAAGACAAGCCTTTTGAATGATGCTTGGTTTAGATCCATGCTTACATCCTTCCCACACGTTGTTGACACTTTCTTAGTTTGTATACTGAAAACTACTGTCATGTATTTATACTCCAACATAACCTACTGCTTCTAATAACAGAAAATCTTTCACTCATGTTTTATTCTGTGATTTTACTAGTGAACCTTGAAAAAATTTTTAATGCTTCTTGGCCAATTCTTGAACAGATCAAAACTAAGTAAATATTAAGTATTTTGCTGTCTTTACTATGCATATCTATAATTCCCATAAGCTTTATCAGTACTTATCACAGGCTGAATGCAAATAGATTCTTCAACATGAATCTTTGCAAAATTAAGTGAGCTTAGTAGTTTGTCAGTCACATAAAATATGTATTTAGGCAGCCATATAGGCATAATGAAAGGGAAAAAAATAATTCTGAATTAATTTAACATACTTAGAATATGTATCTTCTATTAATTTTAGTTAATACTGAAATTCTCTTCATGTTCATCTCATGTTCATTAGGAAAAAAGTCATATTATTCCCACAAAGTAACTGGGCAGTTTGCCTTTGATATTAATGAGAAGGAGATCAGATTAATGTTGAATAATGTGTTCTACCTTGCTTATGAGCTTCCCATAAAACATCTGGTTTAAAATTTAAAATGTACAAGGAAGTAGTTCTCATGTGCCCTAGTTATTAGGTATTCAGAAATGTGCCCGACTTTAAATGTGAGAGCAATGAGAAAAACTATGTGTTTAATTGCACTCTGTATTGGTGCCCTAGCATATAATTTATCAGCAGCTCTTTTTCCATCTTTGGTGTGCAGAACAAGAGTAAAACATTTTCCATCTTTTGACCTTGAACATGAGGAGCAGAGAAAAGCCTCAGGGAGTAATGCAGCTGAAAACACTACTGTCATTTGTCCATAATCCTGGTTTATCACTAGCAGTCATTCCTTGTGGGAATGTAAAACTGTATGTATGTACCACCAGCAACCTAAAAGTCTTCTGATCATGCATGCAAAAATATGAGAAATCGCTGGTGTTAGTACTGCCTTGGGTTGCTGGATGCTGTTAAAGCCTGATGTTTAACATATAAGCTCCCCAAAATTTTCAGAATTTGACTGAAAGAAAGCTTTGTACTTAATTGAAAGCCTAAATATTAAAAAGAAAAGCTCTTCAGAATCATTAAACAGAAGCATACTTTCGTCTCATCTTAAGCATGAAAGTGTTTGTTTTGATGGCCACAATAGTAAAGGATGTGAGAAATGGCTTTAAAGAATGCCTTTTTGATTGCCATACAGAAGATGCTGAAAAAAAACAACCAGACCTTTTCTCACTGACAGATATGTTTATCACTATGCTTGATGTCATCAAATTTCCTGTCATTTATAATTTTGGCTACCCAAAAAGCATCAGGCAGTAGAATTTAACATTCCTCTCAAAAATCCATTCCACAGTATATTTCTATTAAGTTATTAAACAATAATTCATGAAGCTCTGCCAGCTCAATTGAATATAATGAATATAATTTCCATCATAAAAGATTAATAAATTAGTAAGTTTGATCAAATAGGAAAAAACTGAGGAAGAAAATGGAACTCACCATCCATATGCAGTTTCAGATTGAGTCTGGTGAAACACAAGGGCAGACGCAATTGCACCACAGAGGGACACAGAAGAATAGTTGCATAGTGCATTCACAGAACTCCTATGCCCCAGGAATTCTTCCTTGGAAATGGTAAAAATTGTTTATAATACTGGAACATACATGAACAGAACATACGAACAACTTGCCACCCAGCTGTTATTCCCTAGTCTCTAAATTGCTATAGCAACAATGAATCATTTGGAAGGATTTTTTTTTCTGTTAGAGAGTTGTAAAAATGTATTTGTTGCCTAACTCCTTACAGATCCTCTATATATCCCATGCTCTGGTGATATCCTAAATTTGGATGGAAAAAAAGTAATTTATCAAACAAAAAGGGCTCTCAGAAATATATGTTTCCTTTTTTTTTTTTACCATGACATCAGCAACTTGCTGGAACAGAAACAGAAGTTCCATGAGATGTAAAATGTAGAACTGAAATAGATTTCCTGCCACCTCGCCTCCACAAATTACTCCCTCCACCACCACCCCTTATTACAAATAAATATGTAGTATCATCCTTTATACAAATGGGTCAAGTCCAACTTTAAAAGTATTCTTTTACAGTCAATTCTCATAAAGTCTCACTGCTCTTGTGGTTACAAAACTGTACTCTTTTCCACCTTAATTTAATTCACTTAATTTTCCTCTCATTTTGTGTGTTAATAGTTTCTTTTAATAAAGCTTTGGTCCCCTCGTCTCACTTTCCCCTTACCCAATATATAACAGACAGAGAACATCTTTCTCTCTTTTTGCTAAATAAATAAAAAAAAAGTACATTTTCTAACTGTAAAAAGGCTATTCTTTCTGCTTGTTTCCTTGAGTGTATGCCTTCCACTCTGAAATACACTTTCCTGGGCAAGAATGAATTTTACAGAGTTGCAAAACTGCCTTTACCAGGGTCTTGTAAAGTTGTTGATTTGTCTTAATTTCTTCAATCATTTGAAAACTCAAAATCTCTCCTGAAGTCTTGCATATTATTATGGTCAGACTAACGTGTTTTCTTCTTGTTGCTGTCCACACATTGTGGCATGTGTAGATTTGTTAAAATGTCAGATTTACTGTACCATTGCTTTCAGAATTCAGTAGTAAAGTTTTATCTGATCCCTAGAGTTTCAAAGTGAAAAACTCAAACATCAGCTTCTAACTAAGCTGAATTAATTTCTATTTCCACAGCTTCTTTTTTTCCCCAGCTTTCCGATTACATCCCTTGTGTTCAGAATCCATGGGTTTGCATATCATCACTGGGAGCCTTGTCACTGATTTCTTTGTACTAGGTTCAAAACTAGAAACTAAGTTTCTAATGTTGCTGTGCCATGAGAACTGTATCTTCAAAAATCAAAGCAGCAGCAAATACTCCATTTACTATTTTTCAAACTGATTTGAAAGGCAGGTTCAAAACATATACAAAGTGTTACCCTAGAATTCAACCTAAATTCATCAAGACACAATCCAGCATTAGTCACTAGTTTCATCTCTACATAGCCATTTGCATATGGGTAAGGTCAGCCACTTACTGGTTTAGAAATGATAGCTAAACTGAAGACAGCATTCAGATTGCAAGTTCATTAGCCACTAAGCACTTTAACTTTACTGTCATCCGAATTATTTTAAGTAGTTTGAAATGTATCTACTCAAAGCTAAAAGTGTTTCCTCCCCTTTATTGAATAAAAACATGTAAAAGAGCACTATTAGCCAACATAATTTCCTAGGATTTGGAAAAAGTATAATATTGTAAGTGGAAAGCAATAAGATGATAATAAAGTAAATCAAATTTAGAAAAAAATGAGTAAAACCTGAATAAGATGAAACAATAATCAGGAAAAATCAGAACAGACCTTCAGTTCTGCACAGCAGAGAGAATATGAAGCGCACGTAGCTACAATTGCACAAATTCACAATAAGCCAACCATTTCCTGTTAAAAGGAAAGTACTTTTTCATCTCAGTTGAGGTAAGTATCCAGAAACATCACACTGGGGAAAGATTGGAAATAAAAAAAGCTGTTAGATGCCTTCAGATCTCATTTTATCTACATTGCAATCTCATTTTAAGCAATTCTCAACCACAACAATACATTAAGCTAGTTTTTATTTACGCAAGTCACTTCCATTGTATTTTTATCATTACGTTGGTTATATTACTATTATTGCAACTTAAACTTGTGTCTTGTTATTAACCAAAAGCAGTTCTATGGCCTAATTCAAACACTTTGTCTGTACAAAAATATCATGTTTCTCCTTTCTGACTTTTCTGAGTTAAGGTTCATATAAAATAACATTCATAAAATAACTGAAACAAGTAATATTCAAATGCTAAAGCAGGCTCAAAACTATGATTCTTATGTATGTCTTATATGAAACGTTCAGGTTATAGACATGAGAGTCTCTGCAAAATCATCAATGTACACTGAAATTGGAGCGAAAATAATTAAACTATGCCTTAAAATGTCACTCCCTTATTCTAGTGATCTTTTTACAACCTGCAATGATTCATATAAAAAAAAAATTATTAAATAGCATTTTTCAGGGAAGTGAAGGGAAAGGAAAGGAAGGGAAGGGAAGGGAAATGTTTTGGGTTTTTTCTGAACAAAAATAAAATAATTTTTTTTCAGGCTTATTTTTTGTTCTCTGCCTACTGGTTCTTGAAGAGAGTAAAAGAAGGAAGGAAAAGTGAAAAATTAAAGTGTTTTTCCTCTTAAGACAAAATTTCTGTCAGAGAGCCATTTTGATTACAGTTACTATCAATAACAATAGCAATTATTTCTACTTATTAAACATTTCAAATATCATATGAAATACTTATCCAACAGCTTGGAATAAATATTAAACTCTTTTTAGAGCTATGTAAAACATTACAATTTTTCCCTTTTGATATATTATTACAGGTTTGCATAAGAATCCATACAGAAAATGTCACCCATTTCACAAATTAAAATGCTAATCTCTTCAAATGTTAAGATACAGAATGAGAGGGATATTCTTTGTAAACTCATTTTCAGATGGTTAAATGATGCTGACAGACTGCAGTGATGAAGCAGTAAATACATTCTAAGGGATGATATATAATATCGTAGATAACATTTGTTCATTAGAAAATAGGCATGTATTTTGTTAAAAGTTCTTTCTATGGGAAGATGGTATCCATTATTTAGTCTTTGGATATAATTTTTGGTTGCTTGGGGTACACTAACAGTAAAAGCTTAGTTCTTAGATTCCCAAATATAAACTACAATGTTTCATAAGCTACCTATGCATTCTGCTTCTCTATGGTCAAACAGAATTAACTTTTCTTTGTATAGCTCAGATCGACATTATGTACTTTTACATAAGCTACTATGTTGCTGGAGTAGATTTTTCAAGTAAATAATATTTGAGGGAGAAATGCGTATTGATTATATTGATATTTTTATATTTTGATATTTTATATTTTAATATTTTGCTATCTCAATTTGTAGTATACTTTTGATATAAAATGGCTGCACAAGACAGCTTAGAAGTCCCCCAGGGGCTTAGCAAGAGAAAACAGTCATTAATAAGACAGGTCTTGGGAATGTGTTACAATTGATTCACCTAGCTACCCATAATGCATTCTTTCAGAACTAGAAGATGCCAATCTCAATGAAATAGAGACTGAAGAAAACAAACAGTAACAAAAATCTGTGTGAAACTAAAAAATGCTTGACCTGTGTCAAACGTTTCAGTATTACCTCAGGGAAAAATAAAGTGCCAGTGGAAACACTGAAAATGAGCACGCACACACAAAATTTAGAATTCTACCAACTCATGTGGATGAGACAGAAAAAAAGGGTAGGTCTCTCCCATAGCTCAGAAACAACTTAATTCAACCAGACATGTCCTATTTATGCAAGAGTACTGTCTCTATCCTACATCAACAGAATTAGGTTATGAAAAAGTAGTGAATTTTTAATTTTTTTTCTTTAAAAAAAAAATATCCCTGACTCTTCCCACTGAGTTGTGTGCAAGCAGAACTGGGCCACTTATTTGCTTACCCACAAAGTCTGAGAACCTGAGATCATTTGAAGTGCTGAATGATCTCTCTTTCCTTTAACTCAAAATGAGAAGGTATAGAGAGCCTGTTGTGTGCCCAGTCCTGGCTGGTTCAGGTCTTTGATAAAATATTCATACCTCTTCAGGTGTCTTAAAGTATCTAATGTAATTTCAAACAGGCTATCTGCCAGAGTTCACACATTTTATGAACTTAAGGACAAATTTTTCTTAAATAAATAATAAATCGAAAGAGTTTTAATCTTAGAATTTTATAAAGCTGCTTCTACTAAAGCTTAAAAATATGATTATTATTAAAAAATGGCATTAGGAAAATGCATAAAGTAGGTCTAGGGTGAAGGGCTAGGTCTCTTCTCCCCCTTTAAAGAAATTATTTTGTCTGATGTCAAAGTTGCTGTTTATGCTGACAAGTTGCTGTTGCTGACAATGGAAATAAAGGTTGGTATTAACTGAGAATTTTATAGAACTATTTTGGTGAACAACATATTGTTTATAAATTCTACCTGAAATATAACAACACTTCCTACAAACTCTCAAGATATTTTTCTTGTCTACATTGTGCATGCTGTTGTTTAAAAATCAAGTGTTTCTGTAAATGTTAGGATCAGAAGAAAAAAAATGGGCAGGAGGGGAGGGATTTTTATGGCTTAATTGCTGTAGAAGCATCAACCCTTAAGGAAGCATATAATTTGTTAAGAAATTCCAGACCATTAGTCTAAGGTTCTCCAAAATGTACAGTGTTAAAGTTCAAAAAAGAAAACGTGATCTATTTTTAAAGGTTAAATGTGTCAAAATGGCTCCTTCTGTAATGAAGAAATGCGTAAGAATGCACTGAAAGCATAAGGAAACGTAGCAACAACAGAAAGACAAGTCTGTAATAGCTGCCAGCAGGCTGTAAGGAGATAAGAAAGGTGACATCATGCTGGGTACACACAGATTGCTAAATGAGATCAGACGGTCTAGGGACCGAGGTGTTGATACAGAGATTTTCATCTCTGTTTCCAGGTTCAGGATCTCACTCACCTTCCTATCTTTTTTTTTTGTTGTTGTTCGTTAGTTTTTTGACAGTATGTTGCAGAATGAGAAAATAGGAATGCACCTGGGCACGCAGCACTTCACCTTCCCTGGGCTCATGCGGCCCCATGCAGCACTTTTGGGGAGGTGGCAGCACGGGAATGGCCCTGTGGCAGTTCAGAGTCAGCATAGGGAAGGCTTTCAGATGCTTGTCGCCCACAGTGCATGCCAGGGTCTCACACAGCTCCATTCTCCCTGAGGCATCCTCCGACAGCACAGGTGATGGGGAGCGCAGAAAAAACACAGGATTGGGAATGCAGATCTGCGTCCAAAAAGCTCCCAGGCACGTCCTCCAATGCACCCCCTTGGCCCCTCACTGCCAGGGGGCATCAAGCACAGGGGAGGGAGACAAAGGAGATCTTCAGCTGCTGAGCAGCAGTTTTGTCACTTGATTTCTGCCATTTTGGGGGGCTTCTGATAAGACTTGTCATTGTTTTAATAATTTCCTTGGACTCTGAGATAATCTTCATGTAAAAGCTACCTACCCAATGTCACTTATGAAGCTATTTAAAAATATTAAAAAAAAAAAGACAAAAAAACGGTACAAAACATCAATTTCCATAACAACAAAAAATTGTATTATAGTTAGTGAAACATCAAGAATAAACTATTCTAATATTATTAAAAAATTATCAAGAAACATAATCTATTGTGAAATACTTAATACTGGGTTCTTTTAATGTTATTTTCAGGCAGACAGCACTGCAAGGAAGATAAATCTCTATTCTAAACTGGGTAATAACCTGTACCTCTGGTGGAGCACTTACTGCCTAAGACAGGTAGGGTCAAAAAAGTTTCATTACTATCTAGCTATAAAACTAGTATGCTAGCCACTAGACTAGAATGGCTTAATTTTACTTGTTTATTTGGTGTATATCTGATTTATTCCTCCTTTCTTATTGATAAATCATCATAATTTATGTTATACCTAGTTCTCCCTGCCAACTCACAGGCACTTTTATCAGCTTCTAGGACACTTATCTTTTCACAGAGCTAAAAACCCCATGTAGAAATCCTGTAACACAAGAAATCAAACAAAAAAAAAAATGCAGTAGTGGTGAAATACATGGGTATAATTGTCACTACAACACGTATAATAAAAACATTATTTGGTGTCTACATGCTAATCTCCCAATTAACTTTTTTAATATAGGTACAAAACCTCTGATTCAAAGACTTTGCTTTATCTCTTACTGCTCTTCTGCTGCAATATATATGGGCTAATAATGTAAAGGAGACAGTGGTTTCCTTACCATGGTAGATGATTATTGGAGTGAGATCCCCACAATTTAACTGTTTAAAAAAAAAGAGAATCAACTAAATTTTCCTTAAGGAAGTGGTATGTTCTCTGTTTCTGTCTCTCTGTACATGCAGGGATATATGTGGATATGTATATCTATTTGTGTGTGTGTTCCTCTGCTTATGTATATGACCAATATATTCATTGATCTTTACAATTCCTCAAATGCATGTGATGACCACTTAATTAAGAAACAGATCTAAGAATCCCAGTGTCCATACAATAGCTATTTTGCCAGTAATTTGCCTAAGGAGAAACAAACGGCACAGTTATCAGTTAATTAAACAAATAAAACACCAGTAGACAACATAAAGAATATCCAAGGACTTCACTTATGAACATAAGAACTCTTTGCAAAATCAAGAAGGTCACCTGTTGTAAATTAATTCTTATGGAAACAGCTGAGAAGCCAGAGGTCTGATTTTAGTACATGAACTACACCAACATGACAGCTTAAGTATAGGTTTGGAATGTCTTATAGTTAATTTCTTAGTAAGTACCTTTAATTGCCAAGCTTCAGCTAAATGCTTTCACTAATTTCTTTTCTGAGAAATATTTGCATATGTTTTTGAAAGCAACTGTACTGAAGGAAACAGGTTTTGCACTTTCAAGACATTTTTTCCTGGAGTAATCAGCTTTATATGCTTATTTGGTCAAGGTATTTTCCCAGGCCAGTTAGACAACAGCTAATAACGTGTATTTTGAGATCATCATAGCAGATGGCATTTGTGTCCCTTCTGGCTCCCATTATGAACTTCACATATCTTAATAGACTGCACTGATGAAATTTATAGGAATTACAAACAGGAGCAAAATCATAAGAAAAGCGCTACTACCCTAAAAACTGGTCTTCCTAGCCCAGTACTCTGTCTCTAGCAGTCACAATACCACCGGCATATATGAGACAGCTACTTAGGAGGAGCATGTCAGCCTGGCTACGTTAGCTTGTCCATGCCCACACGTGCTCCAGAACCCACAATAAGTGCAGGGAGAGAAGGACTGATTCCTCATTTTCTCTGGGTCTGTGTGAAGGCCCCACTGAGCACAACAGCAGCAGGAGAAGAAGTTCCTGAAGAGGCTTTTCTCCTGTACCACCTTTCCCACACTAAAAAGAAGTAGCTACATCTGCTGGAACCTTCCTCCACCAAGACTACAGCAATCACCATTATTTTTATGGCCACCTCCACAATCACAACCACCTGGACTGAACAACCCTTATCAGTATCCGAAGACATGGGTTGCAGCTGCAACTTAGATTACCTTGGCGTACATGACTCATATTTCACAGAGATACAGCACCTGCCACCACCAGGCTCTCCCTCACATCCTTTGCACAGAAGGACTTTGGGAGGAGAGGCAGTGTCACAACCAAAACCTTGAAATGAGCAAAAAGGGAATGTGTCATATACGGAGCAAATAATTGATAAATACTGTAATTAATATTTTAGCTTTCTAGTTGTTCAAATCATCAAAATCAGGAAATATTTGATAATAATAGTTAAAATTATTTATATTTTTAAAAAGCCCTTCCTAGTATTCAATCCTCTTTCCTGGTGTTATGCTCACCCTTCCCATGGCCCTCTGCATCCTATACTTGACGCTCTCAGTCTTCCTCAAAAATTGGGTAGGGGGGAAGTTTGTAACAAGTCATTGTCATCCCTAGATCTTTGCTGGGAGGAACTGTGATATTTTTGCTGGGGTTTCCTTCTTCTCATTCTTGGACCATCTTTATGTATTTTCTTACCCAGCCTTCTCCCTTGCTTCTGCTCCTACAGAAGGGGTGCCAGCTGCCCCTACACCCCCCCCTCCCCTCCTCCCGCATCCCTGGGGGCTGTTTGTTCCACAGGGACTTCCTGCTAAACCCAGCTCAGGCCAAGCACAGCCCAGCCACCCTCTCAGACCAGCCTGGAGAGTATCAGCACAAGTCTGGAAAGTGGGTTTGGAATTAATCTCCAACTAGTTTTTCTGAAAGCTCTAAAGTGTAGTGGGATTTGGTGAATAATTGTTTGGCATTTACCTTATCTACTACCTTCATGATTCTATAAACCTGAGACATATCCCCTCTTAGCCTTCTCCTCTCCAAACCAAGCTCTTTCAGCCTCACTTTATAAAGCTACTCCATCCCTTTGATCACACTAATTGCCTTTCTTGTACTTTCCTGTACCTTCTCTCTACCTTTGCTATGGCCTCCATGAAGCACTGAGACCAGAACTGCAAGCAGTTCTCAAGATGTGAAATTTCAGTACATAAACCCACACAGCTGAATTCAGGGAAAACTTCACTCAGACCTGGTTTTGATTTGGGGTTTTGGGTTGGTTTTGGTTTTGTCTTCTTACAGGATAAGAGCAAATATACAAACCTACAGCTAACCCAGTTTGGAACAACCCAAATATAGCACAAATCAGTGAAAAAAAAGGCTCTAAATTACTGAGTCCTAAGTCCCATTTCAAAAGTAGCTCCAAAGCAAGCATTCAGCTGATATAGCTATAAATTTATCTCAAGGTATGTGGATTCCCAGAATAGTGAAATTACCTTATTAACACTGTGGTGACATATGAAGAACTGGACAATATTGGCAACTGTAACCATACCCACATGTTTTCCCAAGCAGACAGATGGGGCATCTGGGCTCCTGGGGAAGTGGTTAAACTGCTTCCCAATTCGACTGGCATTTTCACAAATAGCTGAACAATTGTCTCATTATGTGCAAAACCAGATACCCTTAGGAAAACAGTAGATTAATCACCACCTGAATACACTTCTAACTCACAGAAGTGGTGCACCTGCTCAATTACACCTATAAGGAAGAATAGAATATTGGTCACACAAAATACTCAAAACACAACAAAGCAACAAAGGTCTCTGCCAGAGAAATGCATTTCTCATCCAGTGGTGCAATCTCTATACATGCTGTCATACTGCAATTTCTGCATAATCCATTTCTGTTGAGGTTTCACAGATAACTAGGGTATGCAGATGATGAGATTCCTGTCTGGTTTTGGGGGTGATTCATTAAATCATTAAACTGTGGGGCTCTTTAGTATGTCTTCCTCATCAAACTCTCTGCTCTCTTTCACTCTAGTCTTTTCTGATTTTGTTTTTTTGATTGCCGTCCTTGCAGAGTTTGTTTAGGAACTCAAAAGGAGTCATTCCATACAGGCTTTTAAAAACTGATGTAATGAACCAGTAAATCTTGCCCTAGTTCCACATATATTAAGCTCACTAGTTGGCTAATGCAATTTTCTAGATCCACCTTTTTATCCCTCAAATACTATAAGACTTCTTTTTCCTCACTAACATCTTAAATCTTAATTCTGTCTGCACAGGTGACATTAACAAGGCCAGAAGTCATGGCAGTCAAGCTCATTTTCACAGACGGTTCATTATCTTCTTTCTTTACATGGTTTTTTATATAGCTCTATAAATAGCTTTTAAGTATAGAGCTTTTAAGCTCTATAAATAGTCTTTTAAGTGAGTTGAATTTAAATGCTTACTTCAGTAATACTTCTTTCAATAACCTGATAAGTTTTTAATGAGTTCCGGATGTATAGTACAACACAGCAAAAGAAACATTTCTAATAACTCTAGGGATTAGATGTTCTTGCTTTCCTGGGTGTCATCATAAAACACCTATTGCAAGATACCATAATGAGTAAGTACAATATTCCTTGTACTGATATTTTATTACTCGTTTCTTTCTCGGGATAGCTTTTCAGCACCTTTGTATCGACGTCCGCACAGACTTGATTAGTTTCAAGGCTAACTATCATGGAACAGTTGATGGCTGATAACATAGCTGGGTAATTGTATCTTTCTAACATTTCAATATCCATTTTGACATTAGATTACATTTTGCCATTAGCAACATTCAGTGAGAAATGTCTTTGGAGTATCTGTTGTATACACTTATTGAAAAAATTGCCCTTTCATGCTTACTGTGTTACGTAGCCAAGAATACTGCACTGGTTTTGAATAACCATTAAGATGTTACTGGACATTCTGCTAACCATGGAAAACAAATCTACCTAAATAAATGTGAATCTACTAGAGAAAAATATTGCTGAAGAGTTTTGCTCTAACGTACTCTCTTCCATATTATTTTTCCTAAGTATTGGCTATACCTGTCAGAACAAGGAGCAAGGACAGGCAAATAGGTTTAAGTGATGAAAGAGTTTACGCAGAGACTGAATGATACAAGGATCCTTGTTTTCTTAGCTCTTATCAGAGAACCTGTTTCAAGATGGAATCACACCAGTTCTTCCGAGAATGAAGAACATTATGAAATGTTTTTTTCTGCATTGAAATTCATGTAACAGAACAGAATTTCTGCAAAGAAAACTAATAAATTATGCTATGTTTAATCACATCTTTTTTCTGCATGTTGTGACAAAAATAAAGTTGAGGAAAGAATGGAGATAAAGTCCATACGTATCTCCAATGCTTTGTGAGGATTGGTATCACATTATTGAAAACTTTTCTCAAGAGTCAATCACTATGAAGAGACTAAAAATTCTAAACCCCTCATAATAGGGCTGGAGAGTAGAAAGCCAGTAAGCTGGGGTGGGAGGAAATTTGGAAACTTATTGAAGTTTATAAAAAAATAAGTTCTTTCTCCTCAGTGATTAGTTCTTAAATTTGTCTCCTTCTAGTCCTTGAAAAAGGACATTCTTTTCTAAAACAAGTTTTAACCTGTAGCTTCACAAGATGTTACTTGCGTAACAAATGAAAATTATCTTTGACAAAGCACTTATTTGTGTAACACAGATCCATTCCCTTGAATTTATTATTCATATGATCAGGGATTCATGTGATTAGTCTTCAGTTTGTTAGGCACTGAATGAGCACCAAAAAATTCTACAAAATAGAACAAAAACTTCCCTAAAAGTGCTGGATTTTTAATCATAATATAAGGTGTATTCACCATCCCAGTGAAGGGTGCAAGGAGACAGTAGAACAATTATCTTCCATCACTTCCATGGATATGACCTTTTTTTCCCCCTCCTGGTCTGCTAGTGCATTGGCTACTGACACGGATCACGACAAGAGGTTTGACACAGCACTCCTCTGAGAGTTTCTCAAGAAAGCTTGTGCAATGTGACCTGTCTATTTGTCAGGCTTTCCCCCTCCTCTCCTCATCAAGTATTCATTTTTCACAGTAGTGTTGACATACATAAAGAGGGAGAATGTATGGGGAACGTCATGTTGCTGTCACTGACACTGGGCATCATGTCATGCCTGAGACAAGTATGTTATGCTACATCATGAGTAAACTGTGCACCCAGGTTTCTGAGTGGTTGTAAGTTTGTTTTTTTAAGTAAAAAAAACCCCAAACCCTAATATGTGAAAAAGATGATGTACAGAACTTCCTGAATTATATAGGTGTTCCAGATATAGCTCAAATGAGGGCTATTAACTGAAATTGAATAAAAAATGATCATAAACTCTTTCCCATAATGCATCTAGTTGGAGTAGATGACCTCTAGGGGTCCCTTCCAACCTAAAACATTCTATGATTCTATGATTCTATGATTCTATGAAATAAACTTACTGAATACGAGCTATAGAACAAACACAGGAAATTATTTTTCATGCAGTGTACCCCAAAATTGTTAAATCCATTGCTCCATATTTTTGCAAATGCCAGAGATTTATCTGCAGTCAAAAGCACTAGACTAAAATAATTGATAAAAAAAACCATCAAAAGCTCATTTCTACACAGGTTTAGGATACCCAGGAGACTGATAAAGAAAAAATATAATAAGGAAATAGAATAATCATAATAACTGTCTGAAGAGTGGGCTTTCATTATTTAGGATATTGTCTCCAACTTTCTATAAGACAAGAACTAGGAAGATAGCAATGCAGTCAGTGTTCAAGAGTTTAAAGTGATTAAATTAGTGTCACAGATATGTTTATTGTGAATACTATTAGCAGTATATCAAATGATATATTGCAACCACACAAATACATTTCCACCTATTATAGTTTGGGTATTTTTTTTTTTTGTTCACTAAAGAGATCAATAATTATCATCTTCATTCCCAATAAAAGAAAATCAGAACTTTAAATCTGTTTGTGTAGCATTTTCTGTTGCCACAATAATAAAATGTTATATAACAAAGAATAAAGCTAAAATACTTTGTCAAATTATTCTACAGATAACATTAGTTCTGATAAAAAATAATGAATACTAAAGTTGTAGCTGTTTTTTTGCTTTCTCCATGTTTTGCTGACCCTTAGAAGCACACTTTGCCAGGCATGGATGGGAGCTACTACTAATTGCCTGTGCATCCAAGGGCTATAGACACTCTGGGATACTTCTCCTTCTCTTCCATAGCAGTTGTATGTTGAGAATTTCAGCAGGAATTGCATTTACAACTTGGAGGGCTGCATAAAGTTGGGGAATAGTCATTTGGCTGTATTCAGAATAGACACTAGTTAAAGCCTGAAGCTCTGTAAGTTGCATAGATCATGGTTTTTCAACTTGTGGCTGCTATTAGGTTTAACAAGATGAAAGCATCTTGTTCTTTCCCTAATTAGAATAATATTAGAAGATTTTTAATAATCTAATTTGTCAGATTATTAGAAGAAAGGGGGGAAACATTCTGAATCTTTTGTAGTTGCAACATGAGGTTACATTATAGAGAAACCTGTAGGGGAAACTACCAAGAATGGCATAACTACCCCATAGGAGCATCAGTCAGATTTTCCTCCTCCCATGGAGGTTGTCAGAAAATCATGGCAACTGCCATTTCTGTTTAATGATGATGAAAATTATGTGCTACCCTGAAATTTCTAGGTGACTCCTTTTTGCTTGTCCATTGCTCCGTTTCTGAACAGTAAAAGATGACTGCACAATTGTTATTGTATTTACTTTGTTTTCTTCCTTAATTTTGTTAGGATAGCCCCTGCTAACCTAAAATTCAATGCAATGATTTTCAGTGGGCTACTGAATAACTACTATAATATATTGCTGTTGTTTTATCTCACCCTCTAACCTGTCTTCTATCTGCATGGTAGTTTCATGGGTTAAAACCTTCCTAATGCCTCTATAGAAGGTACAACAAGGGCCAATCTCAGACAATTAATCCTGGCATTTAGGAAGAGCTTGCAAAAAAAAGGTACCCAGAAAAAGGAAGATATTTTCACTTCTCTCCTGATTCTAAAATACCTGACAGGGACACTGTAACATCACCCAGTATACAAGACTTGTTAATTATATTATTTAAAAAATTCCATTTTAATTTGCCAAGAGAGACTATATCTCACAGTTTATCCTGGTAATACTTCAGGCTTTGGATTTAATTTTAGGCACAGGTAAAAGAGAGAGAAAGCAAAATAATGAAACAACATTAATTCTCAACACTACATAAGAAGATATTAGCTATCTGTACATATGTTCTAATTTCAGTCCAGTCCTTCGACAGCCATTCACATTATCCTTTATAAGAAAGCCAGTCGAGCCAGCTATTGCAGTGGAAACAAGTGTATACTTGTTTGCAAGACTAAGGCCTGTGCATAAGCATAAGTACTAAACCCAGACATTTCATAATGCAGTCATACTTCAGGTGCTAGTCAGTAGCTCTGTCATAAATGCAGGAATCCTTCCCATTTATTATATCCCTTTTCTCCACATTTAGGTGCTGCTGCCTTGCATTACTGTAACTTACACGGATGGTTAATAACACACTTCACCTTTCTCTACTCCTCCACCTGAATGACTACAAACATTACAAATTTTTCTGTTGATCTGAAACTTTTGCACAAAAGTCACACCTAAAGACAGATTCAAGTGCCAGTATTCTGCTGGTATTCTCCATACTGCTTGATGTAGAAAGCTTGATGGAATTGTCTTTGCTATACAGTTGTTATGGGTATATATTCCACTTACATATTTGAATATGTGCTTTTTTGTTTATAGTTCTTTAGACAAACTTGCCATAAAAATAAACCATTTTCGAAGTGTACTAAGTAGACTACCTTCTTTCCCAATAATCATTTATGTTGTTCATTTCCCACAGAAGATTCCTGAGGCAATAGAGGTAACCATTATTTACTTTCAACACACCATACACAGATATTGTATATCTGATGTACACTCTAGGTACTACTAAGCCATTTATCAATGACCTAATACTTCAGTATTACTTACCCTAGATTGCTTTGGTTCAATATTATTCTGGTTAGTCATTATAAAAAGCTAATTTGAAAGTAAGCAGATAACTGTGACAGGTACACTGACATATCATGTCTTCTTCATAAAACATTGACAGTAACTCTGCAGCAACTGTATTGTCATTTCATTGTTTTTATGCTTATAAAATACCATTGTGTAGAAGTCTTTCTGTTTGAAATATGTACTCCTAAGAATAAGATCTATGGTAGAAGTTCCTTCATTTATAATTTTCAGCTAATAACTTGTTAGAAAAAAATTCACATTTATTTCTGCATGCTTACAGCTAATGACTTCTGAAACCAGAATCACTAATGCAAAGTTTAGAAGAGGTACGTTTCCCCCTAACTTAAGGAACACCAAGAATGTTTGTATGCAAATAAAAGTATTTTTTTAATACTCTTGATTTTTATACTTTCTGTTCAAAACGTGTATAAAATACTGACTCAAAACTCAGCTCAAAGGGAAAAATGGTACCAGCAGATCTACAAAAATGAATGAATTTGCTATGCGTCTGTGACTATATATATTTGCATATAGAAGTGGCTTTATCTACTTATCTCTATTTAAACTTCATTAGCCTGATCTCCTGACAATAAGCTTGAGAACTGAACTTTTGCTCTTTGTCAGTGTGAGCAAAAGACTGAGGAGTAGTACATAATGGTACACTGAATTTTATCCCTTTAATCTGCATTACTGTCCTCCTTCACATTAAGAAAAGTACCAGAGAAGTTACTTGGGCAACCATTTGCCACTGACACTGTTAGCTGGTTATGTGGCTTTAAGGACAACTTTTGTTTTATGAATGATCCAACACACATACATGCACCATATTTTAAGAATTCATGGGGTAAAAAAAATCCTGGAACTCCCTGTCATGCCATAAAAGCCAATAGAAGAAAGGCTTTTGAAAAACTCTTTGTGAGGTGCCTTCCATTTTACCTGTTTGCTCAGTACTCCTTCACACCTTCAAAGCTGAATGACACTGCAACTCTCTGGCATGGGTGGGTTTCCTGCTGTTTTGCTCTTTTAGTGCAACTCCAGGAGACAACTGCCCTGGTGTCCATACCTCGTCCTGGGTAGGTCAGGGTTTGTACACTTCCTTTGAGAAAGTCTTGTCCCTCTTACCATCATAGAATTTTTTTTAACAGTTTAATGACACTTTGCTATAAAGTATCTTGTATTCCTAATACTAGCTCCCCAAATCTTACCATAACTTTAATGGGCATTTTCAATTGAAACAAAATGTTAAAATATAGATGGTGTAGCTATAGTCTTTTAAACCTGCAAGTACCAAAATGCCCCGGGATACATAGATTTTCATTTTCATTTACAAGCCAACTACTTGTGAGCCATTGAGTATTTATGTATCTTTTTTTTTTAATTTGCATTCCATACTGCAATAGAGCGTACCACTGATCATAGAGTTGCATTTTTTTAAGCATGTAATTTCTTTCTTACAGCACACAGTTTTAGAATATTTATAGGAAAAAGGAGGGAAGTACCCATTAAAGGATGGGATGGCAAAAGTTTGATCTTTTGGGCTGCAACTTTTGAGACTGAATATGATGAAGATGGCAATAAAAAAGACAGATGTAGGAATTGTGCCAGCAGCCTGGAGGAGGGATTGATGAGAACCTGATGTGTTCTCTCCCAAAAAAATTTACTGGAAAAAAGCCTTTTTAATTCTATAAGTATCTAGAAACTGACTCTAGCTAGTGATAGGAAAACTGCGTAAGAACAGTCAAAAAGGAATTTAAATGCTTAGACTGAGTTTACTGTTACCTTCTCAGTTAGGAATGGAGATAATCAATACCTAAGGAAATGAGTCAGATGCCACTATGAAGGACTAGAAAAACTGGAAGACTGTAATTCTGAATTTTTCATAACACATTTTGTACTATGTGCCATAGTGTTCTGTGTGCTTTGTTGATCTGTAATGTAGAAAAGCTCATGTTATCAAAAAATTAGAATTTAAATAATGAATCTAGGTGCAACTACAATCTATGTTCCTTAATTATTGGACAGAAGCAAAAGTTCTTACTATGGGGAAAATATTTCATTAATACCTATGATTCCACTTCAAAAAGAAATGGAGACAGCTGTGCAGCTGGAACAGAAGTGAAACTAGAGAGCTATTCTGGAGGGTATTCCTGGATCCACATTCTGGATTTTACTTTTCCTTTGCTCAAATGGAGAACAATTATGTGCCAATTTGGCACACGTTTCTTCCTCTTCTCTTCTAGCTCGAGTGTTTTGGCCATTCCAGTGGATTGACAGAGCCAAGGTATCATCCGCTCTCCACCTCTGTTGGTAACATTGCTCCCTTCAAATGGAATGTTTATGTCTACTGCTCTATTGTTGTTTTGAATAATATACACCAATACACCTTTATACCTACACACACTAAAAGAATGTCAGAAAGAACTTTTTTCTTTTTTTAAAAATGGAAGGAAATAAAATATTTCAGCAAGAGTACCTACAATAACTTTCATATCTTCTCCTGAGAGAAACAAAAGCAAAATAAAAGGAAAGAAGGATTATCATATACTGTGTCACAGGCAAATTTTATTTGGTCATAAGATAGCAGGCCATAGTATTATAATTGACTTAGACTATTAATGATGCATTTTCTGGCACTTATGGTTTTCAAATCTAATTTTAACTTTTTAGTTGTTGCTGGTGGTGATATTTAATAAACTTTATAAATACATATAATTTAGCACTATCAGGAAGGAAATTAAAAACACAGATGTCTGTTAGGTGTTAAAGAATGGAAATTAAATGTTGGTTAAGATATTGTAATTCTTATTGATAAATTTCAACATAATCTGCACAAAAAATGGAACGGTAGAAACCATGTACCATAACCTAGTCACATATTTGACACAATGTACTTAAGTACTTGAGAGGTTAATTATCATGGCACTAAACTTCAGTTATTTTTACGACTATTTGAATAATTTTTCTTGATGCTAAAGATTCTATAGCCTCAGTTTTAGAATTCACTGTGTATTTATTTAAACTTTAGGTCAAAATAAGTTCACCACTGACTAAAAAACTGAAGTTAAAAGTGTATGCATTAGACAAACCCCAGTTTCTACTTATGATCATGGACAGCTGTAAGTTACTGAATCTAGAATCCTAGAGGTCATTGCTGTAGGACCTGGACAAAACCAAACCAGAATGAACATGACTTTTTATGAATTATTTCCTGGGGTTGTCTTTTACATTATTTCCTATTTTTTTCCCTGTGTGATTTCAATCAGAAATTTTTCCATGGTTTATATTCTGCTAGAACTCTGTTATCTATATTCGACTTCTCCAGTATCTAAAATACAAACATTTATTCCTTCTCTCCTTGTACCTTACATTTATATTGCAAAAAAATTGAAGCACACACATTGAATAGCAGAAATTCATGCAAGCTGAAGAAAAAGAGGCCAATGAAATTATCCTATGGACCTGCCTACAAATTGTTGCTATAATGAAGTATTTTCTGTATAAATAACAAATACATGCCGTTTGGCTGAAAAGCCAGTGCTACCTCTGGTTGTGAATGAATGAAAGATAGAATATATCTAGAACTGTAGCCAGTAATTCTTCTTCCCTGTACACTAAAAAACTCTAAGGGATAGATTTATGACTTGAAGATTGTGTAACTAACAGCTTTCCAAATATTTTCCTTCTCATACCAGTCAAATGTGATACCTTTGTTACTTGCCTATGATATACACCTCCATACTAAAGCATTTACTGTATCTTATTACTACTTGTTGTTAACTCCTGTACCACTGGAAAAACATAATAGAGTGACAAGAAAGCAAAACATAGACTGTTTACTTGTGAGCAAAAAGGAACAATATTTTCAGAATGAAGATCCTGTCAAATGTCATGCTTGTTCAGTGCAGCCTTTGAAGGATCTGGCCCATTAAGTTTTAAAAAATGATGCTCAGTATAGATTTGATAACTGAATTACCCAAGTTTAGAAATTGCCTGTCACTTCAAAACACTTCTTTGTCTGGAGAAAATAAATACTCTGCAAAACAGCTCTTTGTTGGTAACATTCAGGGAGACAGCTCTGTATCACTTACATTGGGAACATCTTTGGAAGAACAACTTTGCATACATAAAGATTAGAATCAGATGTGTAATAAAAAAATAACAGCTAAAAGAAATCCATGGCAAAATGGCAGTGACAAGGGGCAGAAGTCACATATTGTGACTTGGTATTTTTCAGACTCCGCATCAGAAAAGCTTTTTTAACAGCAGAGTGATAGTGGAACTGGTTATGCAGGAGGGTTGAAGAACCTCCATCCCTGGAGGATTTCAAGGCTGACTAGACAAAACTACAGATGACCTGATCTAGTGTTGGCAATAGACCTGATTTGGATAGATGACCTCCACCGGTAGCATTCAATCAACATCTCTGTGACTCTACTGTTACTAAAATTATAATTTTAGGTGTATCCTTCCTAGCTGTATACTGCTTAGTGTGTTTACTTTCCTTTTATAGTCAATAGGAATAAATTACTCTTCAAAATAAGATCTATGTGATTTCTTTTAGCTGTTTAAGAAGGGTTGGATTATGCACTAGAGTATACTGACTGTCAATACATCTTAGACTGAGAACTTGAGATATTGATGTTCAATTGTAGTCAAATTAGCCCCACCTTCTCTGATTATAAAGAAGACATACTGTTGATCTAGTTAGAAGCTGATGGCATGTTTATGAAACTTATTCAGTTATTGTTTCAGGTATACTTCATAAGCAGTCTGGAAGGGGATGGAGCTTCTGTTTCTCTGTGTGCACCTTCCCTTGTTCTACTTTTATAAATAATAACTAAATAATTACAGAAACTAAATAAATTTATTTGTGAAAGATAACATCTCTATTGCCTTCTGATCCAGATTTGAGGCAGACTGAGTTAGAGACATGCACTTCAATTTTGTTTTCCTCCTGTGTATCTAAATGGTAACTATTATAGATCTGTTTACTACCTTTCTTTTTTAGCAGTGGCTCACCTTTAACAGATCTTTCAAATTACACCACTTGTCTTTAGAATCCTCCAAGTTGCTGTTCATTTGGAAGCCTCATTTATTTTTAAAGCCTTATTTTGACAGGTTTCTTGCTTTTAAAAGAATTAGCTGCATGAGAAATTGATCCAACTAACGTTCATTCTTGCACTCACTGAAATGCTTCTGTGACTGACAGGTTACATTGTATAGCTGTATTTTTTTACTTGCTTTATGTTTCTTTCAGCTACTTAAAGCCATTTCTCCTGCAGTCTGTACTACCAAGTGCTTTGGTCTTTGTAGTACTCACTTTGATGGAAGAGAATTTGGTTCAAGTTCTTGTTTTAACTGATCAGGTCAGAGACTCAAAACTAGTGTCTCACATATGGGAGATAAATTCCTTGGATAATAAACTGGTTTGGGTTCAGATATATTTACTTTCTTTCCCCATCACTCTCCATTTTGTACCAAAACTGTATTAACTGAAGAATGAGAAAATATCTGTCATACGTACAAAGAGAGCTTGGATTGAGTCCTGAAAAAATCTCACAGAATATGAGTACATTTTATAGTTGTAGTAGATATTCACAAGATGTCTTTCACAACTACTTGAATGCAATTTTTAGATTTATTTGTCATTTGGTAATGTTCAGTTTAACCATTCTTTGAAGTCTGTGTTCCTTAGGGAAAAATCTGAGCTTTCTAAATAAATATACAGTTCCTGATTATCCAAGATTTTGGTACAACTAATTAGGGTAAAGGGGGTGTTTTGAGGAGGGAAAAGAATCCCACAAAACCATGAAAAGTCACTCAGCAAACAGTGCTGCTGGCTGAAAATTAACCTTATTTATGTTAAAAAATCTTGAGATTCTTTTCTTTTGTTTATTTTATTATGTTTCAGCTTTGTGCCCTATTCTGCTACAATGCTGAACTCCTATATATACACCTATATAGATCTTTAAGTCACATTACTCATGAGAGCAATTTTTAGATTTATAATCGTTATAATATAATGCATAGAGATTACTGTCAAGATCATGGCCCAGACATAAATGATTCAAAAGGCTTATCAGGAGGGTTAGATATTAGGTACCTCTTTAAACAGTTTTTGTAATTTCCTCTGAGTCCTTAAAATTTAGTAGTCTATATTTTGAAGAAATCTGTTAATCCTTATGTCTCACAAGGTTTACGTGGACAACCTGTGCTCTGAACAGAACATGTTGCCAATTAGTAACTGTGGAGGAACATTGTGACACATACAAAAGAAAAAAAAATCCTTTTTCTTTTCCCTTTAATTTATATGGAATCTGTATGATTAATGTTACTCAGACTACCCCGGGTTACCCAAATCAGGGGGCAAAAAATAAACAATCAGATCTTCTTCCACTGGCAGAATCGATTTCCCATTTATTTTCCAGAAAACTAATTTTCTCCTACAATTTTCCTTTCAAAAATTAGCTTGGCCCACTAGGATTTCTTCTATGGCCTGTTATTACATGCTTTTAACTGTTCCCTGTGTTCTCTGTTTGGGATTTCTGGCGGATGTAACAAGCTTACAGCCAAATGGATCAGAATTTCATAAATATGGAAAGCAAATGCTTTGTGCAAGCACAGATATGTGGCTTTCATACACAGATATATTTTTACATCTCTTTTTGTCATTTGGAAATCTTACCCTGCTTATCTTCTGAGGCATGCAGAAACTGGCAGCTGATTTGGGAATCCTCACGTGTGCCGTATTTAAAAGAGCTTTCAGGAGGCCATTAGGGGCTGAAGTGCCAAGATCTCTTTCATTGCACAACTGCAAAGATGAAAGAGAGTTATCAGGAAATAATTGTTCTAATACAGAACTAAAGATTGAAAAGACAATTATGAGTGTATAGCCTCACTTTCTGCAGTCTATGGGTTGTTGGTTTTCATCCGGTTACTCCTGCATTGAGCCCGGTATATTTATCTTAAAAAATTGTGCTAGGTTGAAACAACCTTGTAGGAACATTTTATGTCTTGATCTGAGGATATCCAAGGTATACAGACTTTTCCAGTGGTTAATTTCTCCATTCCTCTTCATTTTGAAATAGCCATCTTTTTTTCCCCCTTCCTCTGTTTAGATGCTTCTCTCTTGAACTTCAGCAAAATTACTCAATGTTTTTCTCTGGAAGATATTTTGGTACTCACACCAAATAATTTCTCTGTCTTCTTTTGGTTATTACAAGCTGATTGAAAACACTCTAGAGATTTTTTTTCCAGCTTTCAAATAACCTGTGTAGTTCTTTTAGCATCCAGCATGATTGCTAGTCCCTTCTCTGATTTACAGACACCAAACCCACACATTTTATTCCCATGTCAGCCAAACACTATTATGAAGTGATCGGTGTTGTCTACTTAATCCTCTTTTCCATTGTATAAACAAGTGTGGTTTTTTCAAAGTTCTTTGTCACCTTTGGTTCCTTTTGTTTTACTTCTTTACAAATATAGTTTTAAATAAAATAAACCTATTTAAATGTTCTTACCTATTTACATGGTTTGGAAAGAAGCTAGTCATCTCTACTTGGCTGCGAGTCCAACATTTTGATTTCTACATTTCTGCTAACTTTACTGGTTAGCATGCTATTGGAAAGACCCTACAGAGTGTTGTAGAAGTCACTTTCTATCTCAAGCAGAATCCAATACATAGCATTAGTAGCAAAGCTTGTTAAAGCCTTGGGCTGCAAGCTGTGAACTTTTACCTAGATAGGCTGACTGTATACAGAACTTTTACTTAGCCAGAAAGATAAGGTAGCCACAACCATCAGCATCCATTAAGATAAGAAAAGGAATGTCCCGCCTGGAGACAGAGAAAGGATCCAATGAGGAAAAAGATGACCCCAGACCCAAATATCGCTATTGAACTGAACTGCCACGTGAGGGGAGGGGAACTTAAATCGTACGGGTATAATTGCCCAGGGATTTCTTTGTTTGGGGTCCCTCTCCAAAGGCTCATGGCTTGAGCTGTTTTTTATCCCTGTACCACTCCATAAATTGGTGTAGGTCATACTGGAGACGCTGCTTCAGGGAAACCTAAAGTCGAGCTTGAGGGGAGAGAAAGTGCCCAAGAGTGAGTGTGCATGTGAGTGAGGAGTCAAAAAGGGGCACAGTCAGCTGTGAGTGAGACATTGCTGGTAATGCTTATACCTCAGTTTCCCAGTGCTGCCAAGGCTAACTGAAAATCAATCAGGGACTAGAGGGTGAGGGCAGGGCCTGGAGCTCCTGGCTCCCTCCTTGGGGCAGCCCCCAACCCTCCTGTTCCCTGTCAATGTATGTTTAGTGACATAGTGGTGCTGTCATCTGTATTTACCAAGTTGAACACAAAAGCAAGTACAAAATGTTTTGTAGTATGATCAAATGCATTTTACTGTATTTACTGTATATGAGTATTTCTTCATCTATTATAACAAAAATACCCCAAAATTACATAGAATATTCTACTACTTTGCAGTCATAAACATTTTGAAATAAAGAAACACAAACACAATACTCTATATTCTTTATAGTTAATATTCTTTCTCTGTAATTTGCAATATGTTCCTGTTAAATTAATTTATATGAGATTCGTTCTGTAGCAAAAGTTATACTTCTAAATGCCTGTGCATTGCACCTAAACTCAACTAAACGTAATGTAGTTTAATGCACGCAGCAGGTGCATCAAATTACTAAGCAGACTTTATCTTTGTCATTTGAACTGAGTCCAGTACAGTGGAGAGCAGTGATTTGGTGATGTAACAAGCACAATCAAAAGCACTCTAAAAGCAGTGAAAGCAAATGATGCATATTCTGCAGTTATAGCAACCAAAGACTATGTGGATACTCCACAGTTGCAGTACAATGTCGTTACGGTGGACAGACTCGTGAATAGTTTTATTTGTTGTCCTTTGCAGGAGAATGAGTACAATCGAAGCTTTTTGCCAAGCATCTGCAACTATAGCCTTCTGAAAACATCTAATGTTAAATGTGCCTTGTTCAAATAGACCCACTATGTGGGTTTTTATTAAAAATGTTATTTATGGAACTGACCCAATGTGCCCTAAATTCTTTTTTAACAGACTCTCCTCACTAGTTTAAAAAGAGGCTTTTCTTACACTGCTTCTACAAATAGATTTATTTTCTCTTTTAATCTGCAATTTCTGTGTGCTATATTCTTTTCCATAGGCACTCATGGCTCTACTGTCTCTTGCTAGGAACTTCCATACATGCCACTTCTGATTTCAGGCTCAAAAATATTTTTAAATATCCAGAACTATACTGGTCCTACTGGCTGTCTTCCTCTATAACTAGCAAATAATAGTTTACATTATTTATCTCTGAATAAATCAGTTTTATACTCTGAATACTGGAATTTACATTTTAAAAAGGAAGGATCTTTTTGGACAGCTGGAAAAAAAAAAATGAAAAAGCTCCTGAGTGATCTAATTCACATTAGGCACTGAACTATTTCTGCAACATCCCAGATTTAGAGAAGCACAAAGATACTGAAATGATTTTTCGTCTCTATTGCTCATGCTGTCTCTTTGAGAAAAGCAGCTAAAAATCTCACTCAAGAGCATAGATCTTTTCTGAAGAGAATAGAAAGTGTTATGAATAAAAAATGTTTGTGATAGAGATGGAGTCAAAGACTAAAGCATGAAAAGAATGTTTGATCTATGCATTTCATAACACAAAAACAAGGGTTGAAATCCTACCCCACTGAAATCAATGGCAAAACTCCCATTTTACTTTAATAGCCAGGTTTTTACCAAAAGACCTGCAAGGAGGGAAGAATGATGTGCTTAGGTTCTTTTTTAGGGGCACTGTAAAAATACAGCCAGCAATTTCCCAGGAAAATTTTACAGGTAAGTCCTTGCTTCAGGGCTAGCTAGCATTTGACTGAATCTGAGAAGACAGGAGTTTGTTCAGTTTGCAATTGAATAGGAGGTTTGTAGCCTCATGCCTTTTAAAGACATAAAGTACTCAGACCCATCTGCATCCTGGAGAGTTTTACCCACTTATTCATGTGTTAATCACAAGCACTTTGAGGTAACAACTCTATGGTTCTGACTCACGTCTCACTGCTCTACTGCAACAGATTTTCTCTACTGTCACTTCAGCTTCAGGCTCTTTTAGGGTCCATGCCTTCAGCTCCAAAAGCTTCACCTCTATCTGCATGGAGGAAGCTGATGAGTATCTTACTCAGCCATTTTCTGTCCAAGGACCAGGAAAGATGCAGAAGCAGTTCTTGAAATCTTCTGTTTTCATTAGCTCCTGCGGCTCCATGGTGGGTGTTATGTGATGCTTTCTCATAGTTGCACAAAGAATATGTCAGCTTCCACAACTCTGGGGCCAGAGAACCGTCAGTGAGGGAAGGCAGGTTAGATGTTTCAGAGCAATCAGATAACTGAAACAACAAACATAAAATACAGAACTTGAATGACGAGGTGCTGGAAACAGGACACCTGTAAAAAACCCAAACTTTGTTAAAAAATATCTTGGTTATGCAGCCACGATAGAGTATGAAGCCATTTTCTCTAGTCTCTTTTTCTTTTCTATTCCTAGTATACAAATTGCAGAATAAAGCCAGGACAGTTATCAGCATGCTGTCATTTGATACCCTATTTTCTTAAAATCGACTACATAAATTGAAATATTACAAGAAGAGTAATACAACTGCCCTGGATTTCTATCCCAGGAAGGAGAGACCAGGCAGGCACTGTTAAAAAGCAGCACCTTCACCCAGCGAGGTGCATAGGCACACACCAAGGGGGATGTATGGGAACTGGCATCCTCTATAAACAATATTTCTCCTTTTCTGTTTCAGAATTTCCTCCAAGTCTGCAACATGCACAGAGGCTGTTTTCACCACTTTATCTAATTTGTCCTTATTGCTCATATTCGTACTTAACATTCTAGACTAGATGCTTTGTCTTCTTAATACATTTCTTTGAATGACATAATAGTCTGATATCTTTCTTTTTAAAGACTTATCTTTATTTATCTGCTTGACTGCACTTTGTCATCTACTTACTAGCCATTAGAAGATTTATCTTTTTGTTCATTTAATGAACAGAAATTATAAATATAATTTTAAATTGCTGTCTTATTCATTGCATCTTGAGAAGTGAAAATTAAGACTTTAGCATCAAAGGACAACTTGACAATGGAATAAACAATCCATATTTTTGCCATTTCTGCTGTAATTATTCAAATTAATTCACTTGGTCTTTTAATTGGTTTCATTCAGGGTTGTTATTTTTGTTTTATGGAGAACAAAGGACATTTGTTGTGTGGTTATTTACTAATGCAATACACCATAAACACACACATACTAAAAGGGAAAAATGGCATTTAACTAGCATTGTGAACTGTTTTATTAGTGAAATCCATCTGGATTAGATACATTTGAAAGTTCTGGTTTTAATACTTGTATATCATCATTTCTGCAAGAAGTAATTGAGAAGTTAAAATAAGTGTTCCAAGTCATTGACAAGCACAATACAAAAAAACAAAGCTAAGTGAAGGAGACACCTTAAACCTACAGTAAATTGTCCTTTTTTGTGAAGTCAATAAGCTGTTTCAATTACACTGTTTCCCAGTGCACTGATATATTTTGTTTTCTATTCTAGATTTTCTTCATATTAACCAGTACTGCAGAAAAACAGGAGTAGAACTCTGCTTTAACAGCTCGTTGTCACACCCTGAAGACTGAAGCTAAGGCTAAATAGAACAATGGTTCCATTTTAATTTTCGGAAATAACACGAGACCTTTTTTCTTTGTGGAAAGCTGACTGGGGGGAGGGGGCAGTCTGCAGTTTATATCTGCACAGGATACCTTTTAGAGAAGGTGGCCAAAAGCTGACATTTTTGATATTCTGATTTTAGATCCTGAGACATTAATTGTACAGTCACATAAACAACTGTTCTTATGTGCGGATGAAAAATGAGAGAAGGACATATTTGCATGAAGAATAGATGTGTTCCATAGTGTATCAATGCTGCTGTTCTCCTGCTCATCCAAGTCTCTTCTGTTCTTTCCTGTGGAAAGCAAGGGAATGGAAGAATGGGAAACAGATCCATACCTAGCTGGCAGTTAGTGGAGCTTGCCTGGGGACTTGGAGGTTTTGAACTGATCCCAGAGGCCTTTTTCCCCCTGATTAGGGACAACTTGGGATAAATCCACAAGTTTTGCATCAATTCCTAGTTAACTGTGATTGTGGACACCTTAGCTAAGGTGCCTCAACCAACATACCTACAAAAGGAAAAATCCTATTGACTTTCATATTTATAGGTGAATATGTGGTTCTCATGTGATGTGAATATTGGGGTGCAAACATTCCCCTCTGTGAAACATTGCCACTCAGGGCACTTTCTTTGAGTTTATCTCTGCACAGGTAAAAGAAAAATATAATAGTGTTCATGATAACTAACCTTCCCTTCCTGGAATGTTGCCATCACTCTATGGGGACAAGCATTCTTAAAAGCTGAAATACAAAGACTTCCATTCTGTTTTTCATTGCCTTTTTAATTAACCATTACTTCAGTCTCTAAATATTTTACTAGGAAAAAAATAAAAATAAAAAAAACCCTAAACTTTGTTTTTAAAACTACTTGCAGATCAAAAAATATGATCAGAGATGGCTGTTTAGCTATGAGGTTACCTCCAGGCTATCAATATGAAAGAACATTTTTCAGTGATTTGAGTCCAAATTCATGTCCCCTGAATTAGTCAGCCAAAAGGCAGTTAAACGTTTCCCCAAATTAGCCATCTGCCTTTCAATTGCAAAGAAACACCCTAAGGCCAGATAAATAATTTCCCCTTTATGTCCCATAGGCAGTACTTTGGATGGTAGGCACTCATCCTGAATGATCCAGCTCCCTTTTATCTTGACCTGGGCAGCTGGGTAGCCTGAAGCTTGCAAGATGCTCTTATGCCAGGCCCACAAGACTGTCTTTTCCTCCCCATCTATGATTCTGCACAGCACTTCAAAAATTTATCCCAACTATCACAGATTCATTTTGCAAGAAAATTTGCTTGATTGTTTCCTAATATGAGGAATAGAAAATGATTGGTCATTCAAGTGGAGACAGCAAGGAATAGCACCTACTGAGCTATTTCCCAGACTTAGGAAATCATGCTCCTAAACACACTTCTTTCCCAATTACTCTTTTCACTCCTGAGTCTGCATCAAGAGGTAACAGTCCCATGTTTGGACAGTAAGAGTATTATACTAAATGGTAATCTTATGTGTTTGCTAGAAGAGAAGTTTAATGAAAGGATAGTTCTCCAGAAAGAGCAAAGCTATAGAGAGGTTAAAAGATCAACAGGACCCTGCAGCTTCATGGGGTTTGAGGCAGCAGCTACAAGCTGTTCTCTAGACTCCCCAGATCCACCATTTCTACCTGAGACAGAAAAGAGCGCAAGTCTTGAGAACTCTCTCGGCAATGTGACAGTCAATGCAAGAATGTCCCATTTTTCATGGCTGTGAGGAAGACATGATTCATGTCTTGGCACCTTTCAACTGCTTTCAAGCACCTAGTCAAATTCAACTGTGGTAACAGACAAAGGAATGATTAAAAAATAAGATGAAAAAGAAGAAGAAACAGATAAAGTAATATCACCATTATCTTAAAATGAATTCTCATGAGCCTTGAGCTATGAAGAGAGTTGTATTAAAATTACCTTAAAAGCCTCATTTCCATCTTTCTTTACACATGACTCATTACAAATATGTTAGGCCCTGGCTAGGCCTGTTTCTAGAAGTTTTGGTCCTGTTGCCAAGAAAAAAACATTGCTGGGTGCTCTTGAGGGAAGGAGGCACACTTGATGCTCTTCAAAGGAGAAGATGTGAAGAAAAGAAAGATGTGCCTAAGCACATCTCAGAAATCCCAAAAGATCAATGATGCCAACAAAGCACATGCTATTACTCCACATATTTAAAGTCTGGAGCCTGCCAACACTCACTTCTCACTAGCTTGAATATGCCTCTTCATAACCACTTGGTATAACCATGATAGCCTGGAACATGCATGATCATTATTGCTGTGCTATCATATCCAGAAATGACTTTTGAGAGCAGAACCAACTGTGACAAAGGACACCTGCTGCCTGAAAAAGAGAGGGATTGATTTCTTTCATAAGTCATTGGCCACAGAAATATGAGTTAGTTCACTGACTCTCATGGGTTTTTTAATGTGATCACATGGTGCAATAGGAATGTCAGCCTCCTGAAAGATAAAATGGGATTAAGATGCTGTTGTTCTCCACCAGCGAAAGAATTTGGGATTACAGTGAAAGTTAGAAAAGTACTACTTCTAGTTAGCGTCTGCACCATATACTTGGAGATGAATTAAGTGGGGAAAAAATGGTATTGCAATTCATAAAAAACAAAAAAAAATATGGTCTTCTTATGATGAGATTGGTGAAAGTGACAAATGGACAGAAAAGGATACCTGTATAGAACCACAGGTCTCGCATTAAAAGTCACATTACTGTGGACAAAATTGGGGTTTTTTTATAGCCCTGAATTCTGAACAGCAAAACATTACCATGACATGGCATGACCTGGGAGGTTATACAAAGGTTAAATAAAATATCAGGCTAAAGGAAATAAATAAATACAAATAAAAACGTATTGTCCGCTTTCACAGCTGAAGGAAATAAAACAACACTTTAGGTGACATTTACGAGAAAAAATATAATTAGGTACTGTAGTTTCAAATAAATGAGAGCAGCAAGAAGAATTACTGTAACTGTTTATAATCTTCATTTTATAAAAGAGAAGTTTGGTATTAATTCATATTTTATATTGATTAATGATTTTAAAGCTGCATAACCAGTGCACCCATGTTTCTGCCACAAAGAAAAAATATCAACATTGCTCTAACTTCTCTGAGTAACATGCTTAGAATGAAGCATATGTTAATAAGCACATTATTAAGCATATACTAGCTTGCATATGCTTATTGGACTTGAGTCCAGCTACCTCAATCTTGCAGCCATTTTCTCTGTGAGGAACTATCCTTTAGGGTATGGCTGGAAGCTGAATTTGTAAAAACAGTCTGTTAAGTAGATTTTTAAAAACCTGCTATTAACCCATTTGATGTGTGGACACAGACTCCACAATCTGTAAGACTGTAAAGTAGGCATGTTTATTCAGTGTTGGGCAGCACGGGGGGTAGTCCCACCAAAGTCGTGCGCACCTCCACACGGCAACTTGTCCTGTTTATATGTAGCAAAGTGTTACATATACATGAAGTTTCCCAATATGCCTATACATATGCATAACCTGTCCCCGCTTCATATTAAAATTAGTTTCAGGAGGTCATTTCCATAAGTCCCTCCCTACTGCGCTTGCTCAGTGCCTCCTTGTGGTGATTGTCGATGGTCGTGGAGATGAAGGCTGATGGCTCCTCTTCATCACTGCTAGTAACCCCTTGTACTTGCACAGACTCAGTTGCTTCTTTGCTATTGCCCAAACTGCAGGGTGTTCTTATCAAGAACTGTCCTTCATAAGGATATGCAAATCTTCCTGTGTCAGTTAGTTCGCACAATAGTTAGCAAAACATTTGAGCACTATCTATCAATTTGATTCTCTAGACTACGCAGCAATCTAGACAATTATTACACAGCACCTTATCTACTAAGATTCCCTTAACCCCTTCTCTCACATTGTATATTTAAGAGTACTTTTTCTGTTTTTTCTGTATGCATTTGCAGAAAGCCAAATGCTGCAAGACAAGCTGCTCTTCAGTTTTATGGTACATTGCTCCTCTCTGGATTTTCTGCCCACAGTGTTTGCCATTAAAGAGCTCCATCTCTAGTGGAAAATTTAGAAGGGAAATACCCATTAAAATTTTGCTGCCTGCTCTATCAAGTAGAGTAATTTAATTATGTTAAGTAAGTATTTAAAAGATGCACCAAAATTATGAAGCTCCAGTAAACCCTCCATATATAAATGCACTTTACACAAACATCCATGTTATATTGTTTATCATGCACCCATAACTAAATGGACTCTATATGTGTTTGCAAGATTTCCAGACTAGAACTCAGATTTTTCCATTTTATCCTAAATGCAATTACTACAAGATTCGGACATTGTTGAACTTCTTAAAATGTTAATAATTAGTTATTGGGTTGGGGGTTTTTTTTAGTTCAATTTGTTTTACCACTAGGGAGTCCATTGCTTTCTTTTACTATTAAACAGGAGTTACTTTCAGTTACTTTCAAATAAATATTCAATAAATACTTTTTGCTTATAGAACTGAAATGAACAGGAGAGATACACTTGCTGTGTGACAGTAAGTACTTTGACATTTCTTGTGTATAATATTCAGTATGAAATCAAGAACTGTTCACATAATGCATAACTAGTCTAATACTTCCTCACTTTTAACTGTTAATTCACTACATGCTGCATATCTTGACTGACTTTTAATTTGACACTGATACCTATCATTACAGCACGAGGGTCTTACAATTTGTATGCTACAGAAGGCCAGCTACCAGCGATGAAAGTATAGCTGACTCCCATTCTTCTGAACACCAGGTGCCTGAATCCCACCTTACTGGGAGTGCAAGAGCTGAGCTAAGTACCCAGAGGACGTCTTCTACATGCAACAGATGGCAATCCTAAAGTTCTAGTCAGGGATGCTGGTATCACTATCATGGTTAAAATACCACTTCTTTACAAGATAGTTCTCAAAATATGCACTTTCTGTAGGTATTTATGATCTAATCTAAGCAGTACTAGAATCAATATAATGAACCTTGGAAATTTAAAATCATTCAGATGAATAAAATATACAGAGTAAAATCTCCCTGGTACAAATATTCAGTTGAAGTCACTGTGCCTACCTCAATTCTTACCAGTGGAGGTTTGACCCTCTGTTTTCAACAATGTACTACAGCTTAATCAGTGCTCAGTAGGACCCTGCCTTTCACACCTCTGAGTAGGTATCTCTATTCAGATTGTATCACCATATAAATAGAGCTGTGAAAACTGACACATAATTATAAGTGATGATTTTAGCCTTCTGACAGTATCCTAGAAAGCCAAGAAAAATAACATAGGCCGGTGCAATTTTTTCATTTGCAAAACAAAGCCATTGTTTGTGTAACAAAGCAAAGTTTGCATGTATCACAGTAGTGGAGAGAAGTGATTGTCAACGGGTGAATTCTATCTGCTGGGAAACGTTTTTCCATGGCAAGCATTTCCTAGATGATCTACAGTGCTTTTGTTTCAAAGCAGAACAAAATGAAAAAGTTGAAGGACTGATTATATTTCCAAAGCAGGCTTCTTGAAGAATAAGCCGGGGTGGGGGGGAGGCAGAGTAAAACTGGAGTCTCTAACAAAATTACAGGGAGATATTAAAAAATTGGAAGCAAGGGCCTCAGTAGCAATAGCAAACTACGCCCTCATCTCCAGCATAAGATTTGAGAGCAGGAAGAAGGGTGGTTATCACTATCCTATGAGGACACAGTCATGGTCTAAAATATTCAGATCTCATAGAAGTACTTAGCTTTTAGTTGCTCCACATCATGAAACAGCTGTTACTCACTCATGATTTAGTCTCATGATTTAGAAGTCAAACAGTTAGTAGGTGATTTATTTAGAGACGCTTGGATCTGGATGACTAAATCCTAAAAATCACTCCTTCTGAAATGACACATTTTTTCTGAGACCATCCCTGTTGTAACTCACTAATATACACAGTTGTTTGTTCTTCAGAAAGTCTGAGTGATGTATGAAGAACCATGTTTGCAGAATGTGGACAACTCAGTTTCTTTAAGGTTTTTAATTAAAGGAGCAGAAGATTTCTTGTTCCCTAATAAACATCTTTGAACAGTTGAAAGTGCATAGTGTTAAGGACTGCCAGCACCATAGATGCACCAGCAGGCCCTGATTGCTCTCACCAACCTGTAACCATCTTCCCCTGTGATCCTCCTTTGCAATCTCTCCCCACCTCTTATAGAATCATAGAATGTTTTGGGTTGGAAGGGACCCCGAGAGGTCCAACCCCCCTGCAGTGAGCAGGGACACCGCTAACTAGATAAGGTTGCTCAGAGCCCCATCCAACCTGGCCTTGAATGCTTCCAGGAATGGGGCCTCCACCACCTCTCTGGGCAACCTGTTCCAGTGTTTTACCACCCTCATTGTAAAGAATTTCTTCTTTATATCTAGTCTAAACCTACCCTGTTTTAGTTTAAAACCATTACCCCTTGTCCTCTCACAGCTGCCCTAAAAAAAAGATTTTCCCCATCTTCCTGTAGGCCCCCTTTAAGTACTGAAAGGCCGTAATTAGGTCTCCCTGCAGCCTTCTTTTCTCCAGGCTGAACAAGCCCAACTCCCTCAGCCTGTCCTCATAAGAGAGGTGCTCCAGCCCTCGGATCATTTTTGTAGCCCTCCTCTGGACCCACTCCAACAGTTCCATGTCCTTCTTCTGCTGAGGGCTCCAGAGCTGGACGCAGTACTCTAGGTAAGGTCTCACCAGAGCAGAGTAGAGGGGCAGAATCACCTCCCTCGACCTGCTGGCCACGCTTTTCCTGATGCAGCCCAGAGTACGGTTGGCCTTCTGGGCTGCCAGCTCACATTGCCGGCTCATGTCCAGCTTTTCATCCCCCAGCACCCCCAGGTCCCTCTCGGCAGGGCTGCTCTCAATCCTTTCTTCCCCCAGCCTGTACTGATACCGGGGGTTACCCTGACCCAGGTGCAGGACCTTGCTCTTGGCCTTGTTGAACCTCATGAGCTGCCCTGGTCATAGGAGGGCAGCCTGATCATTAACTTTATGTTTCTCTGCAAGAAGGCAGTACCCAAAGCTTGGGGGCAAGAACCTGCTTTGGAGTTTGGCTGGGAGGGGATGGGGCTGGGGACTGCCACCACCACTGCCCCCTAGGGATCATAATCCCAACACAGACATGCTAAGCATGACATCCCCAAATCATGGCCCTACCCTTACCACTGCACTGCCCCCAGGATGAGCTCCCTGCAGCCCTGAACCATGCATGGCTGGGGTAGACCCCTTCAGCAAGACTCCCAACTGCATGCTGTGACTTTGCCAGCACCTTTGAGAAGAACGGGAGGGAAACACCTTCACCCATAGACTGTTGTACTGACTGGCTCTCAGGGAAGGCTGCCCTTTGGGTTAATTGGTGACTTGTTGCACCCTAAATTAGCAGCCCTTGAGGAGTATCTCAGGAAGCATCCATCACCTGGGTTCATTCAGCCTTCCATCTCCCACGCAGGCCCTTGTATTTTTCATAAAATATAAGAATTAGGGGAAGAAGACAGTTTGCAGAAGAATATTACACAGAAAGACAGTTACAGCGTGGTCAGGACAACCACAGAATTCTGGTACCCACAGCACCCTGACAAGAACATTTGTATAAAATAACCCTTAATAATTCAAAACTAAAACCTTTAATTAGAATGGTTGTGCATGCGTGTTTTTCTCCACCAAAACCTGCACTGCATACCAACTACATAGATTGCACTGTTTCTTGTCTAACTGTAGAGTTTTACTCTATAGTTTCTCGTCACAAGAGAGATGGAAAGCAAGATTATTTCATTATATGCAAAAAATACTCTAGCTGCTATTTAGCTCCACTCTGCATGTATTCTTTCACCTATTTGTTGACTTCCACAGGAAGCATAGTTTTCAAGCCCAGTGGGAAAAGGATCACCTTTTCTGCTTCCTTGTTTGTATGTTGCCCACAGAGCTATGCTTTGATGGCAGAGGCCTTGATATATTTATGGTTATTTCCTTTGTTTTTTTATTAAAGAAACATCCCAGAGAGGATAAAAGATGCAAGCTCAAAACTATTGCGTGATACAGTAATGAAAGATAGCACCTCCATTGCACACTAAACTGTGATTTGGAGTCTCTGAAGCTACACACTGAAGTACTGGAATATGGCTTCAAGTTTATACTAGAAAACCAAACTGTCCTGAATTATTGTACAGTTAAGTCACCATCAAGTTAACTTTAGGTACTAAAAATTCAAAGATATATTTTCTGATTTATGCAGTAAACCAAATGTATTTGCTTAAATAGAAATCGCAAGAAAACACAAGAAAGCTAAGCTCTCATTCACAGAACTCATCTTTTATCCACTCATTCCAATATACTCAAGGTGCACTGCCACCATCCGATCAGTCCAACAATCATAGGTGCCGACTGCCCCTCCTGTTTCTTAGTCTCCCTTTATGGCAGCAGCAGCTTTTGTGCAGCCATGCAGTGAACTGAGCTGGGATGAAGATGCATGAAAACTGTCCCTCAGAAACAACTAACCAACCAGTCAACCAACCAACCTGCATGGTCACAAGAAGGCCAGCACTGGGACTGGGGAAGCAGCAGCAACGATGAACTGAGGGTGGCGGGTGAGACCTCTCCTTTTAGTGGGTGTCTACTCTTGCTTCAGATACAGTGTCTTACAGTGACAAGAGGGAATATCAGGGAATGAGTTGTTGTGGTGAGGAAAAATTTAAATTATATATAAAAGGCAGAGAGCATGTCCAGTGATTTGGACCAAAAGGAGGACCAGGTGCCCAAGGGATGTAAATCAACATAGTTCTTTTCAAAGTTGTTCTTCATACTAACTAGAGGTTCAGGTTAAATTTTCACTGCTCAGATCCACCAGCCTAACCCGGACAAGGGGTAAATTTCAGGATTAGTTATTAGTATATTGAAATAAAACACTGGTTATCAATTTGTGCATAGCTAACAGATGGTTGCATAATTTATCTTAATCTCAGCTGCATAATTTATCTTAATCTCGGTGTATCTAAATTTCTTTGCTGTAACGATTGCTTTGTCTGTTAAAGCTGTAAAATATTTGGATATGCAGAAAGCTACACATACTTTGGCATTTGAAATATTTTAAAATCAGCAACTCTGATGTGAAAAAGAAAAATGCATTAGAATATATTAAAAGAGGCTCTGTCTTCTGCATGCAAGCTCAGTGTAAGAAACCTCTTCTGAATACTGAGTTTATCCCAGCTATACATAACATCACTTGTTTTGGGCTTGGGAATACTGAGAAAGTTAAATAGGTCATCAAATGCTGTTATTTTCTACATTAGTCCTGTAATTCGAGAATATTTTGTCCTCAAAAGAATTGATCAAAATAGACGATTACAAAATCAGAGAAAATAGCCTCCTGAAATTATGATATGAATTAATAATGTCCTTGTTTTATCAAACATCTATGAGATGGTCTGATTTTATATCAACACTTCTTAAGACTGCTTTAAATAAGCAAACACCAGAGAAGATTAATATACAAGATAAAATTAAAATATTAATTAAAAACATAAGGTGAAACATTATTTATGAACTTTCCTAAACTTAAGTCAACAGTGATTATGAGCATCTGTCATTAATTATGCATGCAACATCACACAGTCAGTCTGAAACTGCAGTATGTAAAAATGCATCTAGAAATAGCTTGAAAGAGCCTCTCTTTGTGAATAAACTTTATACATCAACACGCCTTTTGGGTAGAAGCCAAAAGCCATAGGTTGGAAGAATAATTCAATTTCATTGTCTAAGAACTGGTGCTACTTAGTCAGTTTTCTCTCATTAGGTGAAAGAGAAAACCCAACAGAATATAACAGTTATAGTCAGTAATAATGAATATAAATTGAAACTCAGCTACATGTTTAGTGGTTAAACTAAAGCATAACAGTGGAATAGAAAAACCTTCTGGAGTACAGGAACTGGTAGATAAAAACCTTTGGGTTTGGGATTGTTTTTTTTTTTTGCATTCACACTTATCTTTAGGAAAGAGAGGACTATCTTGAATTAAAGTTCAGAAAATCTGTCAAAGTGAATACTTTTCCCAGAAGCACAAAAAACTTCACAACTGAAGAGCGCAAGGTATTACAGAAGACAAAAGCTCAGTAGTTTTAAGAAAAGGCTGCAACAATGAGAACAGGATATTCTCTTTTCTCTTTCTATGGTACAGTGAGCACTGGCTATCCTCAAAGGCTGATCTTACGAGGCTAACTCCCACAGTCTCCCTATACCACCAAAATTCCCTAAGTAATTAGATAGGGTTTGATAGTCTTTGTACTGGATTTCCTTGATGACAATGGAATTTGAATTCATTCTTAAAAAGGAGAATTCAGTTAAGTGCTGTGCAGAAATAGATTTAAATGTGTACTTATGAATTTGCCATGGACAATAACCATGCAATGAGTTATACACACGAAAAAGCTTGTTAGTATTCTCTCAGAGTCATACAGAACAATTTTTATTTTTATCCATAATAGTGTTTTCAGGATGGCTTTTTCACCTTTCATCATGAAGGGTAATTGTCTTTCTGGACAGGAAAGATATATGAAACCCATTCAACACTTAACACCAAGTATCATATAAATATTAGGAAGAATAGGAAATAGGAAAACTTTGTAGACAGCTGCAAAAATGTCACAAGACAGTCGTGGCAGGCCCTAGATAAAAATATAGGATGCAAAGGCTCTAACAAGCTATAACTCAAAGATGCTGAGCTCTGCCTGCTAGCCAATTTTATTAGCCCTCCTGACAACAGCAACAAGGGCTACCAAAGACATAATATTTACAGAAAAACATCACCTTGGAATGGATGCAAGCATAACCCTGACACAGACACAGAAGCTATATAAAGATTAATGTATATAAGTCATTAAGGGGATAAAGAGAGATGTGTATACAATGAATAGAACAGGTGTATGGAAAACAAAACATGATATTAAACAGAGTATCAGAATCTGAAAAACTGATGATAATAAAATATGGATAAAGAATAATGAAGAAAACACAAGTTGAAAAGAATATTTAGAACATCTAGAAATGCTAAAAGGTAAAAGATCTGAAAAATACAATGTTCCTATAACTGCAGTATGTCTGCACGGTGTGATGTGGACAGAAGATTTACTCTTTTTTTTGTTAACATAAGGAAAAAATTAGAACAAGCTTAGTATGTAAAAGACAGATATTGAAACAGAAAATGCTGCAGTTTGAAACTGCTGTTACCATGAGAGTTACTATGATTCTCTCAAAGGCATTCTTGGAAGCCAAAGTTGTGCCCCATGAAACAGCAGACCAGCATGTGCTTCACCCTCTGCATCACCTACCTGAATTGCAGGCGGCAGTGCTGAAACAAAACAGACTTCACAATCCTTCATGGAAGGCAAAGAGCAGAACAAGATAAGACCTTTATGAATACAGCTTCTATATCTCATCGCTGACTAAGTGGCATTTCTCTAGTGAATGCAGTATGTACTTTCTGAGGTTGTACAAGGGAAACCATTATGTTTCCCACCACATTTTCATAATTATGTTTAATTAAGACATTTTTTTCATGATACACTTGCCCTTCCATGTCTGTCACTTATCACAGATGACAGAATGTAGATAACATGTTTTGTCCTTTCTTTTCACCTGATAGCTTTTAAAACAAGAAAACACGAGGTCAAGAACAATATTGAATAATGCCATACAGCTTTGCAACTTTGAACATACTAGATTAGAAAGTAGCATTCCATGCCAGCAAGCAGATAAAAGTTGGCTTATTCAGTGACTACAAGGAGACTACTTAGGAGCTAACTTTGTTTAAAAGCTTTTTCTCTCAAAGGGAAACTAAAAGTCAGGGAATTAAAAATGTTATTTACGAGAAGTTTCTCAAACATAACTTTAATATATGCTTAATCAAACATCATCTTTGTTTTCAGGCATCTCAGATATTAAGGTTGGCTATTTCAGTAGTTGCAAAAATTATTTCATAATTCTTTTGGGGATCACATTCTCTGTGCAGGTACTTTTAAAGTCAGCTACTCATCTCATACACACTTTATTTTTTAATGTTCTTTACAGAAGAAAGAGTTGAAGGTTCAGCAAGAAAACCTTTCCTATACATAAACCTTTTTAGCTAAGAAAACAATATCATCTGGTTGGCTGTAAAAAAAATGAATTATATCTACCACAACTGCAGGTCCTTATGTCCCCTTCAAATTTCTAGTGCATAGTTAATTTATTGCATGGTGCAATGGAAATGTGTATAGGTTCTAAGTGGTGAAAACCATTATAAATCCTGCTCTTTCAAACAACAGAGACCCTGATGTACAAGATAGTATTTGTGATTCAGCTTTTTGCTGAAGTGCAAACACTCTGGCAGTTAAGGACTGTTCATAAATGAAGACTACACCCAGCATGCCCTGAGTGCCCCAACTCATTTTTTACAGAAATAATTTCACAAAGGTGTTTGGAGGGTTTTTTTTTTTTTAAAAAAAAAAACCTTATCTGTAAAATAATAAGCATGCATTAAATTAATATGTAATGAGAGACCTCTGTTCTGTGATTACTAGTGTTAGAATTTCTATTTTGACACATGAAGAGATCATTTATTTTCACTTTGTTTATTCTGGAACACTTAGAACCTTGATAACAGCTGAGAAATGACAACAAATGAGATGAGGGCAAAACTATCACCGGCTGAGAGCTGCAAACTTCGCTAGCTTTCAGAAGAGCTCATTAGATTGTTAATTAACATGAAGCGATGAATAAAGAGCGCTCAGAGGTTACTTGTTTCCCAAGCTATTGGCTAAAACATTCCCAGTTCCTAGAATGACTAAAAATCTGGGTTCAATAGCAGTCCTAAGTGCGTAAAACAGGTAGAAAGCAGAACTAAGGAACTTGAATTCAAAATCCAAATTCTCAAGTCCCTGCTCGTGTCACCTAAGCCCAAAGTAATCAAATTCAATAGGTACTGGCGAATATTACCCCCGCACCTCAGTTCTGTCTGTTTACCCTACTTCGAGCAGCACCCTGCCTTTCAATGGCATTTAGAAAATAGTTATGAGGAGTAAAATCTAGAAGGCTCATTTTGTGTCACCTATGTTAAGCTCAGAATCTTGTTATTCCCAAAAGGCAGTCAAGAATTAGTTGGTGACCCAAGTAAAGTCTTAATACACTAATGAAAATACAAGTTACTGTAAGTTCAATTACAATAACACTAAAATTCATGTGCCAAATTAACACAGGAGAGCCTCATTAATAATACCTTCAAAATTGTTACACAAAAATCTTAGGAACACTTCCCCTTTTCCTCTGATGTTCTGAAACCTGTCTTGGTGCAGGTGGTATTGGAGAAATCTCAATGTATTGCTACACACAGCACATTTAAGTCCACTAAGGGCTACAGTAACACCTCTGATTTCAGCTTAGATTTCACTAAAAATTGTCTCAACTTAAGCTCCTATGTAACTGTAACACTTTATATGGAACACTGCAGCTGTTAAGTCAGTGAGTACTTTTGAAATCCTTCCCTTCCCTTTTCTAAAGGGCAGAGTACAAGCAATAATATTTTCAATAACAAATCACTCAAACAGCATATTGTCATGTTTCACTGTAATTCCCAGCTTTGACCTTACTTTCTTTAAGACTGAGTAGTCATACAGCTTTTCTGTTATCTCAGAAGTGAACCTTCTCTCACCAACATGATAGTTTTCATAACTCATTTTCTGCCCCAATGGTAGTATTCACTGGGAGCTGAGATAAGAAATATGTTCAGATTCAATTATTTGATTATGGTCTAATTGCACAGACATCAAAATGCAAACAAGATCTAAATCTAATTTTTCAAAACAGTCATAATACAATTGGATTGTTCCCACTTGCATCAACTAAAAAAAAAATGAAATCAACTAAATTCACAGCATTTTTGCTGTTTAATTTTAAGGTCTTTTAAATTATGCAAAGGCAATGAACCCATCTCCTATAGATAATGTACTGATTAGACAGAGTTAAATATCATGGATCACTCCTGAAAGTAGCAGAGCACATGCAACTAGTTGAGTTAGTTCAGGAAGAATAGAGAACTTATGAACCTTTGTGAACCCCAGGAATTCTACCTAAACTGAAGTTCAAAAAACACGTGAAACTGATTTTTCATTTCAGTAAAGACAAGAATGAATGCTACCAGAGAACATCTGATTTTGTCCCTTACTGGCTGCCCAAGAGCCATATTATAGAAGTTCAAAGCTTGCAAAAATCCCCAGGTTAATTTTAGCTATGTACCTGCTTCCCACACTTCTAAACCATATCTGTATAAAGCATAAGCCAGGGGAGAAGAAATAGGTGATGTGGTCTCTGAAGCATAAACTTAACTTATCCAGAAATGTCTATGCAAAGTCAAACAACTTTATAGATATCTTTTGTTACCCAAAACAGCAGTGTTGCCCAACGCACAGCTCCCCAAACATAGTAAGAACAATTAAATGTCCTAGCAAGGTTACTCCTCAAGGTTGAGAGATTCCTTACCACAAGAGATTCTCAATAAGTGGCTAACAGCATGCTAACTCTGAAATCTTAGCTAAGTGATATAAAGGATTGATTGCGTGCATATAAACCTTTAGACATAAACTGTTGACCAAGTCTGGGACTAGGACTGGATCCAGCTGCACCTAGACTCCTCTCTGAGGAAGGAGTTTAGAAAGCAAGGGGATCTTTTCTGAACCTGACGATGCAATGGGAGGGTCTCTCTGACAGTCTTGTCTGACCCTGTCCTCTGTGCAGTAAATAACCAAGCATACCTTGCCATTGAATCTTATAAACTATTGCCGCATTTACCACTGAACTTTGTTAACTCATGGTTTTACAATAAACGCTATTTTTTGCCTCCCTCTCACTCCACCTGCAACACCTTGTCAGAGTAGTAGGCAACCATCACTAAGTCATTAACCACACCAGCCCTAGCAATCGCCGTATAAGAGACCAGCTTGAGGAACCAGAACTCTGGTCCAGCTCTTGTATTGACTGAGAACTATAATCACAGGAGTGAGAGATCCTGAAACCACAAAGCACAAGATGTTTGAGCCCTTTACTCTCTTGATTTTGAAACCATAATCTATCACATTGTGATTCAGCATTCAGGTTCATTTGTTTTTAAAAAATGGTGTCATAAAGAGTTTGCTACAGCCTGAGTCCAAAAAGAGTGCCATCCAATTTAATAAGCACCTTAGACTTTAAAGAGGTGATACTCAAAGTTACTGCTGTAAGACATGAGACTGAGTCAGAAGTCAGCACTGTTCTAAAACCACTTTGTCTAATTAAGACTCAGGAGGAAGTGTAAAATGAAAATGGGTAGAGTTGGGTAAGAGCAAAGTAGGGTGATTTTTAAAGACTGAAGTGTAATAGTAGTGACATTTTAGTTAAATAAAATCATCTGAGCTCTCTGTACTTGTTCAGTTCCTTACAACATATTCATTTGAAAGCTCTCTGTACTCTCCCTTTGTCAGACTGAAGCCAGAACAGATGACTCACATCCTGCACTAGGAGCACTGTTTAGGATAAAACAGGCTATCTTCACTAGTGAGGTGTAAAGGTTTTATTCGTTTAATCTTTTCATGTAAGATTAACTCAAGCAATACTTCCCAGCTTCAACAACCTGAAACCCACATCGTATACTAGCATGAGGTTCTGATAAGATGATTCTATCATGCACACATAGCTCATTAATTATAATTTGGCTTCAGTCTTTGCCTTGATTTGGCCATCATATTGTTTTATTCTACGTACTCCTGTGATGATCCAGTAGTTTTAAGCTCAGCACCTTGTTTCTTTTATCTTTTTATTTTTACTTATTACTCTATAATAAAGCACATAAACCAATTCAAATTCCCAGTTCCCAATGTGGGACCACAGTTCTGAGGACTAAGGTGAATTTGGGGAGTTATCTGATTGCCACTTGGCCCTCTTCCTAAATTATACCCGCTGTTTCTCACAGTTGAGTTTTAGATGATTACATATTCAGACTGCTACCAGGCTGGGCTCTAAACATTACAAGGTGATGAATGCCCTCAGTTCCCACCTCCCACCTCTTCTGCTGCAAAATGCAGAAATACCAATTCTATTTAACAGAAACAACAACCAAAAACAAAACAAAAAAACCCAAACCAAAACAACACACCCCCCCTTAAAGACTATTTGTTTACATTTGGGAAGGAAGGAGAGGAGAGGAAGGAGCAAGTCCCATCCCAGACTAATTGGTATCACAAAGAGGCGCACTCTCACAGTGTGCTGAAGACCTAGGTTCGAGATCCTTAACTGCTTCAAGCACAGCTCTTCTCATTCAGGCTCTCACAATTAATATATTATATAGCTCAAATAGGTCAGGAGGAGGGAGAGAGATGAACAGGCAGATGGGTGGATTCAGAGGCCTGGTGAAAGGGCACTTATTATTTTTTGACCAATTCCATTGCAGAGGCTCCTTATTTCAAGCACAATTTCATGCAACAGTGCAAGTACCACCATCCAGCTGCTGACATCCTGCTTCCAGGTGGCTGAAGAGGGGTGGCATATGCTATCAGGCCCAAAGAGTTGGCTTTTCTACATGATCATGTCAGACTATTAACCTCATGGTGGTGTCACTGGTAAGTAACTGTACCACTAAGTCTTGTATGTCTCCTGTGTGAGTCTCAGCAGGGCCCAAAAAGTCTGACCCCAAAATGCCAGACTACAGCTACTAGAACTGCAGTACTACAGGCAAAGTCCAGGAGAGCCTGGCTCCTGCTCCCACCTGTGCAGCCAACAGAGGGGACCACGGGAGGTGCATGCAGGTTCCGTGGCAGAGAGGCGGGGTCACACAGCTCCTTCTCATATTAACTCATATTATCTGTGAGAGGGGAAGCATGAGGGAATGAGTGTAGAAGGCCAAGACTTGACCTGTAGCTACACTAGCAAGATAATAACATGAGAAATTGCAGTGCATTACAGAGAGCAAAGAGGAGTGCAGCAGCTGGCCAGCCTTGGCCAGTGACTGCATTAACAAGACAGCAACACGAGAAATGGCAGAAATGGGAAACATTAGAGATAGCAAAGTGGGGTGGTAGCTTCACAGAGTTGCTGACCCAAGGCAGTAATTGCCAGGGCAACCCTGGAACACATACTGAATAAGGGTGTAAAAATAGAATAAACAGGGCACGAGGTGTTTATTTGGGAAGGCAAGAGGATGTTAAAGAGCAAGAACTTTGGAAACGAAAAAGAAGGAAAGGGAATTTAAGGGGTAGCAAACCATGTGATTCGGACTGACCAGGGACTGTCAGGCAGCCTGATGCCTAATTAGCACAGTGGAACAGGACAATGAACCTCTTGTGACTGTAGATGCATCTGATGTACAAACCGTGGGGTAGAGGGAGTGTAGGTGCTTTCCCTAATTTCAACAAGGGCACATCTGGCAGGGATGGACTGGACTCCCTAATCACCTTTGTTATGAGTGATGATAGCTAACAGTGCAGGGGAGGGCATTTTCACGGAAAACTTACTGTTGAGTTAAGGAGATAAAATACAAATGCGAAGAAAGGGGAAGGTGGAGGTGTAGAAAAAATGGGTTTTAAGACATACACATCAGTCCAAAGGGTATTGATCTAGCCATAATCCTCAGTAATAACCATGGAAACTTAAAGGAAGTAAGCTAAGCAAGTTTAAGTTAACAAATAAATAACAAAGATTAATTCTTAACAGGATTTCAATATTTCCCACCCTTCACCATCACCTCTGAAATCCCAGGAAGATTCAAAAATCACTACAGAAGGTTAATATAGAATTGTATAATCAATCATCCTATGTCCATAATTGTCACCAAACATCCTTCAACTTCTCGAATGTAGTGCTAGCTCCTGGAATGACAATCTTTCCTGAAGAATCAGTGAGCCCCTTTCTAATCTAAAAAGTAATTTGCTCTCCATTCCATTGTCTATGTATCTTTTTTTGTCTGGACATACTTTAAGGGTAGTCCAGTTAACAGCTAAGTGACAAAGAAGAAAACATATTTATGACTTGCCTATTTACAGTCTGATCTATAGCAAAAAAAAAATAATAAATTGGGAGAATATGTAGGTATAACTCTACTGTTTTAGAAAGACTCAGAGTCATCAAGGAAGTGCATTTTTACCAAGGTATTCTATAACATAATGAATTTTTATTTTATTTTATCTATTAAAATCCTAATGACATGTTAGATGGAAGTTTGAGTACTTCAGGTATATCTTAGGATGTCCAAAATTCAGTTAATTAACTTTCTTTGCAAACAGAATATATGATCATGATGCTTTAGGGAAACAGTTTTAGCTCTGAAGACTATTTGCTTTCAATGCAATACAGCCGGTCCAGAGCAGTATCACATTAAAACTTGTCTGTGAACAGAAATATAGACATTTCCAAAGACAACTGTCAAAGGAAAAGAAGGACAGAATTACTCACAATGTAAGCTTATGTTGGTACCTGATATTGAGAGAAGGGGTTAAGGGAATCTTAGTAGATAAGATGCTGCGTAATAATTGTCTAGATTGCTGTGTAGCTCAGAGAATCAAATTAATAGATAGTGCTCAAATGTGTCAAACTAACTGATGCAGGAAGATTTATGTCTCCTTATGAAGGACAGTTCTTGATAACAACCACGAATTTGCCTTAAGAACTGGCTTAAACCGACCCTGCAGTTTGGGTAATAGCAAAGAAGCAACTGAGTCTGTGCAAGAACAAGGGGTTACTAGCGGTGACGAAGAGGAGCCATCAGTCTTCATCTCCACGACCATCGACAATCACCACAAGGAGGCACTGAGCAAGCGCGGTAGGGAGGGACTTATGGAAATGACCTCCTGGAGCTAATTTTAATACAAAGCGGGACAGGTTATGCATATGTATAGGCATATTGGGAAACTTCATGCATATGTAACACTTTGCTACATATAAACAGGACAAGTTGCCATGTGGAGGTGCGCACGACTTTGGTGGGACTACCCCCCGTGCTGCCCAATGCTGAATAAACATGCCTACTTTACAGTCTTACAGATTTTGGAGTCTGTGTCCGCACATCAATATGTTACATGTGACTCAGTTTAAAAAAAAATATGATTAACTTAATTCCTCAAGAAAACACCCTACACAGAAAGGAAGACAAAAAAAATGGGAGGAAATATGATAAAAAGAGGTGGTGGAGCCTTTGTGAGGGAACCAGGGAAATGTCTGGCTGAAGGAAGAGGTAAGGACCAAGGGAGGAACTGGAAGACAAAGTCAGGCTGCCTAGTAAGACAAGGTTAAACCCACTGGCAACAGTGAGTAAATCAAAAGACAAAAGTTAAATTAAATGGCAGAGTGAGTTAATGAAAGACAATAAAACAGAAAAAAATGGCAACAGTAATTAATGGCAGCACAACTCAGTCAGATAGTCAAATGGCAGGAAAAGATTAAAAATTGGCAATGCTTATCAGCAACAGATGACATGTAGACTGTGTGGAGAATCCAGAAGATGACTTTTGTACAAATGCTGCAATATCTTTTTGTAGGAGGCTAGGAAAGTTCTTCCCTGGAGCCCAGCACAGCTTGAAGGAGCCAGAGATGGCTGCAGCTTTGTGCCTACTGTAGCTGTGCACCACGGCCCACCCCAAAAATACTGCACAAACACAGCTCTGCTGTGGGGGCTTGATGCTTATTCCTCCGGGGAACAGGAGAGGTGAGGGGGTGAACTCACTCTCTTGGGCACCATTTTACAACTGACTGCAGTGCTGCAAACAAGACCTGTCTCAGCCTCTCTCATGAAGCTAGGCTGCACTTATTTATACAGCACTTTACTGCTAACAGGAAAAGGACTGTGAGTCTTCACAGGGTATGCAGCAACCAAGGTTTCGTTTTCTTCCAGGAGATTAGAGTGATGTGTACCACACACTACCTGCACCAACCACTGTAATAATATGAAAATAGAAATTAAAAATAGGTTTAATTAACTATTTATTTATTCATTCATTCATTCTGTGGCCTACAAACAGCACCTCAGAGTAGCCTTCTGTATTTTGGCTGTAGCTGACAGTGTTCATAAAATATCCACACAACCCTTTAGGGAAGGAAAACCACCAAATAACATTTCTGATTTGGAAAAAAGTTATTTGAAAAACAGTACCATATTCCTTATTTTTCCCCTATTTTTTAATCTGGTTACAAAGGTATAGCCTTCCCATCTAGCCTGTGAGAACTTAATTTCTATAAGAGCTACTGGTGAAAAATTTTGAAAGCCTGTTGAAAGGCCAAGTACACAAAAAACACTGTCTTTCCTATCAGCATGCTTTTGACTACAGTAAAAACCATTAAGAGGCTTGCGAGCAAGGAGTTACTCTACAAAAAGTGCATTTGTTGTTCCCAGCCTGTTGAATTATTTATACTTCCATTCATTGTTTTTTTATAGTTTCCACCAACTTGCTTGAAACCATGACAGTTGCAAAAGCAAAGCCAACAGAGCCATAGTACACTAGCAGTGGGTTGCAGTCAAGCAGAATATTATTACTCATCTCATGTTTTCTAACCTTTGTAACAAAAAGTGAGACAAAACATAGGATGATTTTTTTTAAGAAGAAAACTCTAATATATCAGCAAAATGCATTAACTGCCATCCTCTGTAACTAAATAAGGGCTTCCTACACACCAAGAACTGCAGAAAGCCAAAGATACAGAATTGAACACAGGAAAAAGAGATCCAGATTTTCTGCCTAGTGAGGTCTCATGACCAACACTTCCATCACAGATTGTGCCCTTCGGTACTTCCTATTCAAGGGTGTGAACCTCATCTATAAAACCATCAGTCAGTCAGTACTTTGATACATGCACTGCAGTGACCTTGTATGCATCGAAGAAGCACATACTCATCTAGCACAACGAAGCTTAATAAATTCTGGTCTAATTATAATGAACATTGATGCAAACTATCCTCATTCAAGGTGACACGTTTGAGAAATGAGTGATGAGAGGAGACTGGAGTGGACGAGGGTCAGGGTCTGATCGGCTTCAGAACAGCTGGTAAAGACACACCTGTTAGTTAACCCTACATCAGAAAGGATTCAGAAAACAATAGGAAAGCTTACCAGGTCATAAGGATAGTTAAGATGAAATAGTTTAAAAGGGGTGTGATAATCACGTGTCTAATTTGCCTTTTCCAGGAATCTGGATATTATTGAACCACTGCTGTGTCAACAAGGATCTTTACATTAAAGCTTGTTCCAAGATTAAGAGATGACAGACAGTACTTTAAAGTTACAAGTTCATACAGACAATTATATTTGTATGACAGCATAGTTTGAGCTCCCCATCCTTTAACTTAAAAATTAAAAAAGTCTAAAAGTGTTACACTGTAGGCCTGTTAAAGAAAGCAAAAATTACTAGCTGCACGTAATTATGACTAGTATATCCTAGAGCTACCACAAAGATAGCAAAGTATGTCTTAGTTTTTCTAAAACACCTACAACTTTAAAAAGAAAGCCATAAATTATGAGATTAGGTTGTAGAAATAAGTTATTTTTTAACATGAGAAATTTCAGCTGTATTTTTTAGTTAAAAAAAAAGTCAGAGCTATTTTCTTAAGCATTTGTTTACACACAAGCAAAAAAATGGCATTTTGATTAAGTAAAATATCTGTAAAAGTATCTGTATAATTAAAGCATCTATTATTTTCTTAAAAACAACACGTGTCTGCTGCAATACTAATTACTGTTCATTGAACAAGAAGGAAAATCCCTTAGACGTTTCTGACAACTGTGCTCAAACCATTATGCTAATAAAAATAAGACCTACACTTACAAGATGCAACTATTTTTAAGCCAATGAAAATTAATTTGAAGCTGATTTTTTAACATTCAGAAGCTTCAAGTAAGAGTGGAGGACTTGCTCACCTGGGTGCAGATGCTCCACTGGAGCAAACTGACATAGCTACCCAACCACATGAGAACAATTTCAACAGCTGAGGACATCTCCCTTAGAGGTAAATACTGGAAAATACTAAGACAGTTTTGAAGACACAGCGTTCCCATGACATTTCTCCATATTTACATTAAGACAACATTTCAAAGCTTAGCAATGCTTCTTTTCAAAATAACTGTCATATGCAAAAGCCACATGTAAATGAAAAAACATTTACTGTTTGGCTGAGACTTGAAATCCACCACCTCTAGTGGAAATTGGGAACGAAAATAAGCTGTTCTGAGTAAACTTAACCCTTGCATATCACCCAGAACCCTTCTTCTGTTTTCCTCAGTGTTCACTATAGTTTTGTGTAAATCTATATTGATTCGTAGATTGCACCTGAACTTATGAGTATTCTTTACCCAGAGCGCCTGCCAGAGGGACGGTTGTGTGTAATGAGTGCGTGCAAGGGGAAAACTGGAAGTACATTCCCAGTGAAATTTTAGGGCTCAAAGGAAACATCAAGTAGGAAGGGAGATGGAAAGACATAAAGCTTAGCCAACACCAATTTAAATGTGATTAAAAGGTTCACAAATGATCATAGGAGCCACTCCACATGCAGACTTGAGAGCAGCAGACAGTAAAGCAGTGACAGAGAGTTAAGCTTAGTCTGATAATGGTAACCTCATCCAGCAGAAAAGTCACAAGGAAAAAAAAACACAGTACAAGGCTGAAGATGACAAAGTGGATGGGTGTTTTACATTTGTTGCATTTTCTGAGTCCCTAATTCAATATTTTTAGTGTACCAATAAAGTCTCACCTTATCTACACACATTTACTATAAAACTGGTTGTATATGTTGATGTTTATGAGTATAATGTAGAGTGTTCAAAAGCTCCACAAAAAGGCTGTTTTATTTCTGCTTGCTTTATGCTACTCCAAATAATAAAAATATTATTGCATCTATAATACAAATGTGATAGCAGCAGGGTGATTTTTTTAAAAAAATGGTATTTATATTCAGGATTCCTTTATGTCCCATATGCCTCTACACAGTAAACCAACAAACATTTTTCTCAAGCTCAAAGCCTGATTGGTTCTAAGAGAAAATAATGAGACGTGCCAGCTCATGTTCTCAAAAGTCAAAATTAGATTTTCTGCAGACATCCTCTTTGTTTTGAAGTTTAGTATACTAACTACACTACACTAAGGAGAAAATAAAGTCAGCCATGGACTTGTATCAAAAGATGAAGGGTCTCTGAACTGTTAATTCGTGCCTGCAACTTGTAGTATTATTTTTTTATTACAGTAAAGTCTTTTTAGGCAGAGGTTTCATTAGTCTTTATTGTTTCAGCTTTTGACGCGGTGAGGCATTATGTTTTGGCCTATTGTTTCCTTTGAAAGAATATCTTGAAAATGCATGACACTGTTGTTTCTCATACAAACTCATGAAGTGAACAATACGGTGAAATCACTTTTCAGTATGATGATGGCACTTAAAACTCCAATCTTGAACATTTAAACTTGCTGCATAATACACTCACAAGCCTGGGATTATAATACATGCATTTTCTCTTGTCATTAACTACAACTTGGTTCCATTTATGCTAATGTGAGCTGGACATAACCCTTAAATAATTATTTTCACTTTCTTCTCTGTGACATTGAGATGATACCCATGTATTTTACTTGGAGAATGGCATAATTGAGACCTCACCTAGAGTACTGCGTCCAGCTCTGGAGCCCTCAGCACAAGAAGGACATGGAACTGTTGGAGCGGGTCCAGAGGAGGGCTACAAAAATGATCCGAGGGCTGGAGCACCTCTCTTATGAGGACAGGCTGAGAGAGTTGGGCTTGTTCAGCCTGGAGAAGAGAAGGCTGCGGGGAGACCTGATTACGGCCTTTCAGTATCTAAAGGGGGCCTATAGGAAAGATGGGGAAAATCTTTTTAGTAGGGCCAGCTGTGAGAGGACAAGGGGTAATGGTTTTAAACTAAAACAGGGTAGGTTTAGACTAGATATAAGGAGGAAATTCTTTACAACGAGGGTGGTGAAACACTGGAACGGGTTGCCCAGAGAGGTGGTGTAGGCGCCATCCCTGGGAACATTCAAGGCCAGGTTGGATGGGGCTCTGAGCAACCTGATCTAGTTAGCGGTGTCCCTGGTCACTGCAGGGGGGTTGGACTAGATGACCTCTAGGGGTCCCTTCCAACCCAAAACATTCTATGATTCTATGATTCTATAATAGAAACTTATCAGCACATTTTAAATGCTGAGTTTTCAATACATTTTTCCTATATATTATTTTTCATATATGACATGAATAAGGCCAGAGTGTAATAGGAACACATAATAAACTGCTCTTTTTTTCCTCATTTTTCCTCTTCTAAAATTCTTTGGAAAAGAAAAAAAATGCAAAAAGAATAAGGAAACCCCGTGTAACACAGTATACAGAAAGAAAAAAAACTGTTTAGTGTGTGTTAATAAGAAATATAGAATCTCTTCATGATTACATTATCTACATAAGCTGGAATCCTTAGTACATTTGCACTTTAGAAGAACGATCTACAGTACTTAATACTATTTTTCCATTAGTATATGTGACTACTTCTGTCTTTCCTCCTTCAGAACAAATCTAAAACTTCTCAAGTACAAATCACCAAAAAACAAACATGAAGAGAGAGTATGTCTAGGAAAGACCTATGGCTGAAAGTTTCTAGAATGATTTGCCACAAAGAAACATAGGATTTCTAGGGTGTGTGAATTCTAGTTAGTTACAAAAAAGTTATGTGGGGGCAGTAGACATAGGGTACTTTGGTCAGAGAAACCTCTGTGTTTAGTTCTGCTAGTTGGCAGCCTGAAGCTGCTGTAGATGTAACTCTATTGTTGTTCTACTGCAGATAAATAAATTATCGTGCGGCAGAGTCATGTACCCTTAACACTAGTTACAGAGTCTGTCTTTTTTGGTTCAATGAATATTTAGTTATACATAATACATGAGTAGAAATATAGGAGAGAAAACATACAGACATGCATAGTAAGGAAGTACACAAACAGGCAAAATTGGCCAAAGGACTACTGCACATGCCTGCACCCTTTCTGTGTCATGATAGAGCAGAGCACAGCTAACAGGCAGTCCACAGCCTCTGCTCCTCGGGCAGCAGTTTTCTAGCCTTTTCTATCCTTCCTGGGAACAACTTCCGGGATTTTTGGAGGACCCTGAGAACACCTGAAGACCTCCAGAGTGCCTGCCTCTTCTGGGCGAGGATAGCTACAGAAGGCTGTCACCACTGGCGAGCACCGGCAGCAGATGAGGCTGCTGAGCACTGCACAGTGGTGACACCCTGCAGGGCACGGTCCCCAGCATCCCCTGGAGCAGCAGCTGTCTCCGCTACCCCAGCTACCCAACACTGCAGAGAGCTTGACTCAGCTAAGCTCCCAAGGGAAGATCAGACCTCCAGGTTTAGGACTGCAGGAAGTGCATGGGGATATAATTGGAGTGAATCCAGCAACGGGCCGCTAAAATGATTAAGAGACTGGAATATCTGATATACGAAGCGAGGCTGGGACATTTGGGACTGTTCAGCCTGGAGCTGAACAGTACTCAAGGGCAATTTTATCAGTGTGAGGGTGGTCGAACACTAGAACAGGTTGCCTGGAGATGATGTTGAGTCTTGTGGGAGACTGAATAGCCCGCTAATTGTCTCAAAGCTTGCTCCTTTGTGTGCTTATCTGCGAAGATCAGCATTGCCACAGGCAAGGTAGTTTGCAGGCTTGCTGAAGCAGCGGACCATCGCCCAGGCGGGGCCACCTACCCACCAGGGCTTGCAATTTGCTGCCACTTAAAGCGTGCGAGCAGAACCCTGCCCCCGCCCAGCAATAACACCGGCCGCCAAAGGTAAAGAGCGCGAAACGTATGCGCATGTGCTGGGCTGCGCTGTATAAAAAAGGCCGCAGTCTCAGATTGCGTGGGAGATTATTGAAGACTGTAGGTGCTATCACGGACCTCGTGTGAGAGCCCCGAACACCCTGTGTGACCACCGACCCCGCGTGTGTGCTCACCCACCGCCGCAGGCCCCAGAAGCACGGACCCCCGGGACGCCACGGATCCATGGCATGTCTGCGCTCTTCTACCCGCACCTCTCGCTTAATTTTGCATCTTCCCTTACTTCCTTTCCTATCGCTGCTTTCTCTCTTTCCCTCGAACAATTAATAAACGGGTGGGCCTACGGCATCTGGCCACGTCTGTGTCTTAATCTCGCTTGAAGGGATCGAACGTGAAAGGAGAGGTTGGTCCAGCCGCCCCTCGCCTCCCAGACTCGTCTGAGGCCGGCTAGAAAGCAAGGGGGCCTTCCTCTCATCCAAACAGAATTGGATCCTAACATTAAATTGGCGTCACGGACAGGATCCCTCAAGTGAGAGTGTCGTATTGCCCGCTCGTTCTTCTACCTTGCCGTATGTGTGTACCCCTCAGGGGCGTTAGGGGTGGAACTTGGTGTTTAATTGATCCCTGAGACGACTGACCGCCCCGCACTTGCTGTAATACTGATGAGTCTTAACTGAGTGCTTAAAATTTAGGTGCTGCCTTCCTGGGACGGCTGCCCCCCTCCTTATCTAAGATTTGCCTTGGTTACGTGAGACCTCCCAGGAACGAATAGGGGGTGGAGTCTCTTTAATTTTTTGGAGAAACATAGTGCCTAGCATGGCTTGGGCGCGGGACACCTGGCACAATTTGACAGACCCTGCTTGTGCCGTCCTCGGCGCCAGCCTGGCGGCGGCAGTGGACTCGGGACAGCACCGCCGTCGCGCCGCCGAATCTCAGGCTGTTGAAGCCCTCCAAACTGTGGTTCAAACCCTGCAGGGACAAGTTGATGAATTGAAAAAACAATTAGAAGAGGAAAAGGACCAAGTTAAATATTTACAAATTGCTCTTAAGGAGCAGCTCCTTGCGAACGCCACCCGCGAGGCGGCACCACCCCTCCCGGCTATTGCCCCGCTAACGATCTGCAAGCGGCGAGAGAAAACTTACAAAGATCCCATCCACCCTCGCGGCGACCCCTAATTAAAACTGAATATAGTTATGAAGACAAGAAATCCGCTACACTGCCACCGAATTGGCAAAATTGAAAAAGAACTTTGGCCAAACCCCTAGGGAATCGGAGACAGAGTATGCGTGGAGAGTATCATTATCGGGAGGGGATCAAATTCTGCTCAGTGAACGGGAGGCGGAAGGGCACTGGGGGCCGGGAGTATTTTTAACTACCGGAGACCACCGAGCCCCCTGGTCCCTAACGCAGCGAGCGGCTTACTGGGCCGGAGGGTTAAACCCCCTGGAAAGGGGGGACCCCCTCGCCATTACGGGGACCGTGGATCAGTTGGTGGAAAGCATGCAGAAAGCGGCTTGTCTGCAAATGATGTGCGATTGGAAACTGGAACCCAGGCAGGAATCCCCGATGATGATGCCGGCAGACCCCAAGCGGATGACCCTCCTCATAAGGGGACTCCCCGACTCTTTGAAACCGATTGGGATTCAACTGCAAGGAAAAATAGAGGCGATGCCTCAGGGTGAGAGAGTGGCGGCAGCCTTAGAGGGGCTCACTCCCCATCGGCGTCCCTGCCCCCTAGATAGGAAAATGTGGACTTGGGGTGAAGTAGCCCAAGAGTTAATCAATTATGGGTGCAAATATGGCCCCGTTGGCTCCCCCACCTCCAAAACAGACTCCAGGAGTCTGAAGTGGGACGAAGTTAAAATGGCCCCGCGCCCTGGAGGTGCAAAGGGGCCGCCCCTCGCAAAACCACCTCGGGGGAGGAATATTCCACACAAGCGCAGCAGCTTGTGGACAAAAGGCCGGCAAAAGGGCATCCCACGGGACCTCATGGACGGGCTGCCGACAGACAAGTTGGAGAAACTGGTGACGGGGTGGCCTGATAAACCAGTGAACAGGGAAGCAGACTCTCAGGGTGCCACTGCCCCCAGCAGACCCTCTAGGATCGCCCCTTGAGAAATAAATGGCCCCCCGGGACCTGGTGGAAAACTAGGACCTTCACCCTCTGATGGTGAGCAGGGGGGCGAAGGCTGGACATGCATTAGGTAGCTCACCAGAAACGGTCCACAGATTTCAGTCATTAAAACAAAAAATGCCACTAGGCCAATGTCAAACTTTGCCCAATACCACTGGGGGCTAGAGGGAATAACCTAGAGATCCCGAAAAATAAATATGCCTGGAAGGCAAAAGGTGCTTGTGGAAAAGGGCATAAAATCGATATGAGATGGATTAATCCATCCTTTTAATCTTACTAATACTGATTCCATTGTGTGGACCAAGAGCATCTTTTCTTTTTCTGGTAAGTGCCTTGAACCGCATCTAAAGGGGCAAGACTACATGAAGCTGCTGTTCACCATATGTTTGATATTTATAGTATGTTTGCTCTATTGCTGTTGGCAATATTATGGTCCTTGTTACCCCTTAGGTCAGCCACCATCCTCTCCTTTAATAGCCAGAGAACCTCCAGTGCCCCCTTTTTCAATTTGTTACGGCAGAAGAAGGTGAACAGGTAGCTAACTTGTTTAATCTTCTAATTAGAAATTGAGTTTGATATAACAGTTTGGACTGCTTGGAGTTGTTGCCTTTTTTATAAATTTGTATTTAGAATTTATTTATGTATTTATAAAGTGTTACAGCAAAAGCGGATGTAGCCTCTAAGAAACATACTACAGTGTTCTTGTGGTTCTAGTACTGTTACTCATCATAGTACCAGCCCTATGGTCTTAGCTAGAAAGGATTCTGGATAATACACTTACGCATTCTCATCTGGATGCTCATTCCTAACTATTGTATTTGTTACTGAAAAAAAAAATTCTAGATATCCTAGTGTTCTGAGTATTATTAATAAAGTTTAAAAAGTTTTTATATCAAAGGTGCATTGTGGCCACATTGTTTAAAAAAAGAAAAAAAAACAAAGGAGAGGGCTCTATTATAGGTACACATTATTGGCTCTCTGCCATCTTACATATTTGGTAGGTAAAATGTTGATAAGACTTATGTACAGTATATATTTAGCTAATGCAGCTACATTAGTATATACCGAAAGGTATGTGTTTCAGGATTTTTCTCCAGGATACTTTTGAAATGTTCTAGACATACACAACAGTGAATTGATAATCCTAAACCGTCAATCCAGCAGTATTTACAGGATAAATACAAGCTTGTATTCCTACCATTCCTACCCAATTCCTATTTCTTCCTTCCATTTAAATACACAGTAAGATTTGAAGTTTCATGTTTTCAGGCAAAAGGTAAAAAAGAATTCCGTCCTAGACTACTGACTGTTTCAGGATTATCAGGTCACAGTTTATACTCCTGGGTCTGCGCACACAAATGTTGTAAACGTAATGATTTTGTAAGAACTTGACACTGGTAATTCTGGGGAAAAAAAGGTGGAATTATGCAACACCAAACACAATATGGGACCCCAAGGAGCTGATGAATGGTGCTCGAGAACCCACTTCAACATTGCATGGTTCTCGACTACCTACTGGCAGAAGGAGGTGTTTGTAGTGAACTCCATGATTCTAACTGTTGCTTAAAAATCTATAATGGGAAGGCTGTGAAACAGATCACCTCTGAAATATGGAAGTTAGCCCATGTCCCTGTCCAGACTTTGGAAGGCTGGAACATAGGTCTGTTCTCTTGGCTCCTGGGCAGCCCATGGGTTAAATGTGTCTTGCTCTACTTGTTTTGTGGTTTAGCAATGTTGTTGGTTTTGCCATGTTTAAATCCATGTATTATTCAATTGATACAACATGTTGTAACTAACATGCAGTTTGTAACTGCCACTTCACCTGATGGTGCCAAATTGTCTAAATGCTCTTTTCTACCTTTTCTATACTCTTTTTCATAACCAACCATGGATTCTGAAGAAGCAACCTTTGAGCCACAGGGGTGGTGGTGTGGTAGACTGAATAGCCAGCTAACTGTCTCTAAGCTTGCTTATTTGTGTGCCTATCTGCGAAGATCAGCATTGCCGCAGGCTTGCTGGAGCAGTGGACCCTGGTGACACTGCCTGCCCACCAGGGCTTGCAATTGAACAGAGCTTGCCAAAAGTAAACCGCATGAAACGTATGCGCATGTGCTGGGCTGCTCTATATAAAAAAGGCCACCGTCCCCAACCTCATGGAAGACCACCGAGGACTCCGTGTGTGATCACCAAAGATTGGAGGTGTGATCGTCGAAGACCGTGCGAGACCACTGAAGACCCTGCTCAGTCACTGACCCTGTGTGTGTGCTCACCGACCACCAAAACCCCAGAAGGATGGACCCCTGGGACGCCGTGGATCCATGGTGGTGACTGTCTGCATGGACCTCTTGCTTAATTTCCCATCTTTCCTTCCTTCCTTTCCTATCGCTGCTTTCTCTCTTTCCCCCAAAGAGTTAATAAACGGGTGGACTTATGACATCTGACCTCATTTGTGTCAATCTCGCTGGAAGGGATCAAACCTGAGGTTGGTCCAGCCGCCCCTCACCTCCCTGACTCATCTGAGGTCGGCTGGAAAGCAAGGGGGCCTTCCTCTCCCAACAAAATTGGATCCTAACAAGTCTTCAAGGATAGACACAGTCCTGGGTAGCATGCTTTGGCTGACTGCTCTGAGCAGGGGGTTGGACCAGGTGATCTCCAGAGGTACTTTCCTGTCTCAGCTGCTCTGACTGTAAGAGCATTTCCATTTCATCAAACTTTGGTCTGCTCTAGCGCCCATATGAAACTCCTGTTGCCATCAGTCACAGTGATAATTTGTATGTTTCTCTTCAGTCATGAAAGTACAAAATTATAAAATTAATTATGAAATAGTAGGAAAGCTATGTGAAAGCCAGTCAGAGTGCTACTTTCATGGAATGGTATGAAGATGTATGTCATGAGGTGTGGGTTAAGGGTTTTTGGAAGTCCAAGGCCTGCTGGGCGAGCGTTGGGCCTATTGTTTATCTCAGTAAGCATCCAGACCATCTGTCTGAGGTAGGTCCTGGAGCAAAAGAACCTGTTAACTTTGCCCAGATTTCCTCTGGGAGGTAGGTAATCTGTTCAGAAGCCCGCCCTGTAGCGAGCAAGTGTGAATGAAGCACAGATTATATGGGGAACAAAAGACAGAAATATGGAGCAAGGCAAATTGACAGTGTGGACATACTCTCTCACAGAAAGCAGATTGCTGAAGTTCATGTACAGAGACAGCTAAGCTCAAATGGTCCAAGCAGGCTTACATATGCCAGTATAATTTATGACAGTTCAAGCTACCATGGGGAATATTTGAAGAATAAAGCTCTATCCATCACTCGCAGCATAACTAAACTGTAAATACCAGTGGCTACTCCTTCAAGACTCACAGATTAGAAACAAAGCACAACAACGCAAACCCATGCCAGGAAGGAAGCACCTTTGCTGTGTGAGATACTCTGCCATAGTTAACACCAGGCTACCATTCACACAGTGAGGTCTAGTATAGAGATTTATTGGCAAGAAGTAAACCGTGTGATCAGTTAGAGGCACAGAGGCAAGCAGAACAGATCATAGCTCAGCTTGTGCCTTTTGGGGGAAGCTGGTTACCTAAGATGTCAAGTAGGCAAAGAGTTCAAGTCAGTGAAGGCAAGAAGGAATGTGTAAAAATAAAAAAGGCATTGTTACTACCATTTTAACAGTTATGAATTCAAACCTTATGCCTGTCCTGGTTTCGGCTGGGACAGAGTTAATTTTCTTCCTAGACTGGCATAGTGCTGTGTTTTGGATTTAGTACTAGAAGAATGTTGATAACACACTGATGTTTTGTTGTTGCTGAGCAGTGCTTACACCAGTCGAGGACTTCTCAGCTCTGCCAGGTGCACAAGAAGCTGGGATGGGGCACAGCCAGGACAGCTGACCCCAGCTGGCCAAAGGGCTATTCCATGCCATTATGACATCATGCTTGGTATATAAAGCTGGGGGAAGAAGGAAGGAAGGGGGGGACATTTGGGGTGATGGCGTCTGTCTTCCCAAGTCACCGTTATGCATGATGGAGCCCTCCTTTTCTGGGGATGGCTGAACATCTGCCTACCCATGGGAAGTGGTGAATGAATTCCTTTGCTTTGCTTGCTTGTGTGGCTTTTGCTTTCCCTATTAAACTGTCTTTATCTCAACCCATGATTTTTCTCACTTTTTCCCTTCTGATTCTCTCCCCCATCCCACTGAGAGATGGGGGGAGTGAGCGAGCGGCTGTGTGGTACTTAGTTGCCAGCCAGGTTAAACCACGACAATGCCATTTTAATATAACCTAATACATTATTTTCTACATTAAATAGATTAGCACATTTTGAAAATGCTATCCATGTTTTTTTATGTTAATTGGGTAATACAGGTCACAATATAACTTTTTTCAGTAGTTAACCAACTCTTGGGGTAGTATATTCAGTAACTCATTCACCAAAGTCTATGATTCAGCACTGTTTGGCCTGTGAATTCCTAAGTTGTGCTATCTCATCACCTCAGAAGTGTGCCCTTGCCCACACTGTCATGCAGAAAATGCACCAATTACTTCAGCCCTCCTCTCAGCTGCCTTCCTTGATAGTTCATGGGACTGCTACAGCAAATACTCCTGCCCTCATTTCTCCTAATTCTTCATTTTAGCTTTGCCCCCTGAAATGAATGATCTGCCATTTAATCAATTTCATTTTGTTTTCAGCTTCACTGTCTATCATTAACCCAGCTTCACAGATTGCTTTATGTCTTTCTAGATCATCTCCCTTATTATTATTCAGTCTTTTGATTTTTTTGACACCTTTGTGTGTTCATTTATTTCTCCAGCACTTTCTAGTTTACATCCAGGTTATATTTTGTTTTCTACAAAAAAAATCAAAGCCGTTTTGAGTTGGTTATTTTGTTTGAAACTTTTCTTTTAGCCTTTTTTAATGTATTTCATTCTTTTCTACTCAGAGTCTGGTTTTCTGCCACGGTAGTATCATGTTTACCTAAGACTGATGAGCAGTTAAATATCACAATATCTAATGCGGGTATTGCAGAAAAATAAACTATTGAGTATGTTGATTACATAATGCCAAAATGCCATGTCTTTCATAAGCTCAACCAGTAAAAATTGGCCCAATATGGACTCTAAAATCTATTTTAATAATACACAAAGGATTTATATTAGTAGCTCAAATAACTGGCAAGTAAAATCTTGAGAGGTTTCTTTTAAGAAAAGTGACAACTATAGGTACAGACCTTAGTAATTAAGTGTTTGTCATAATTCCTATTATAAATCCAGATTCTAGGCAATATATTCTACTTGCTTAAAATTAGGTGAAGAAATTTGCACAATTTATATTCTGTTAATATACGCAATAAAACTTTGCTTGAGCTCAAGTGGAAATCAATATATTTTTGTCTTTTTAAAAATTATTTAAAATTTTTAAAAGAATAGTTATAAATTAGTACATAAATTTTTATGCTTCTGTTCAGTAAATAATTTTGCCAATCAAAATGAAAATAGGTTTTCACAAGTGGGACTAACTCGATACAATATGTGTATTAATATTTATCATTACTGATGGAAATCAATAAGACCATTTGATAGATGATCGGAAAATGTGAACGTGAGGTCAAACAAATCTGGCAAACCTTGTCCTTGAAAAACTGAAATTACTTTATTTTGATTAAGACAGCCAGGTTTGTATGTATGGAAGAGAGCTTGCTGTTAATTGTGGAGGTTTACCAAAAGACCCACTAGAATATTATTAATGTAGTTAGTAGGAGCCTATTTACTGTAGCGAAGTCTTTGGTGATCACTTACTGCTTCTCTATTAGGAACAGTAACTATAATTGATAGTCCCTATTCTATTAAACCATCTGGTTTTGTATTTCATTTATAACAGAGTTGTGTTGTGATCTGGCTTCCCCTGGCAGGTGTTAAGAGCAGTTCCTGAAGTTTAGGTGGCAAAATATAACCTACACTCTTTAAAAATACACTGAAAACTTTAGGAAGAACTTCAAGTGTAAAAGAGGATCTGTCTGTCTCAAATACTAGTAGTGTCACCACAAAAATCAATCTTAATTAATGCCATGCTACTTTGCTCACTGTATTCTTGAATATTTTTGTTCATTCCTATGCACGTTAATTTACCCAAGCCCTTCACAGAAGACTGTGAGTGATTAAGAGGGCAGCACTGAGACGATCACACAATCATCTCCATACTTCTTTGTTAATATTTTGTCAAATACATCATCATCCTTATCTTTACCATTTTCCTTTATCTTTTCCACACTATGTGTGTTTTTTTCAGTCTTTGACATTTTTGCTATATGGGATTAGATAACCATCATACTTTCAGACTTGTCCAGTTTTGCCTTCTAAAATTCTTGTATCACGTTTGCATTAACAATGTAATTAAGTAACATGTCAACATATTGGCCCTTATGCATTATTCATCATTTGTCAAGCCATGATCCATCATAATGTCCTAGTGGGAGCTTTTGAACCACCTCATTTGATCAGCTTAATCAATTTGATGCTGTAGATTAATGTTGCTACATTAGCAAAAAGCACGCAATTGAAAAGTACAGCAAGTTTTACGTGAAATTCTCTGTTATAAATTTGCATATGGACTCATACATATGCATATATATGTGGTGTATACTATCTGCATATCCACAGCAGGAATCAAATAGGACTTTGGAAAATTTAGCAGTACTGATTTGGGAGGAAAAAGAGAAACATCTCAGTATGTCCTAATTTCACACAAATCTCCCTTTGTCTAGCACGCCAGGATCCCTTTCTGAAGTGTTACTATGGCATACCACCCTAATTGACGTATTTTGACTGTTACTTGTGTATAATGCTCATGTACCACCATAGAGTACACACATATTGACAGAGCTAGTGTTGGAAAGATGAAGATTCAGTGCTACTAGTGTACAGGGAACAGCATATTGACATTGCTATACTGCTAGTCTTAATAAAAAAAGTTAAAAAGACAATTGCTTAAAGTTTTTCTGTAACAATCTGATATCAGCAATATGCAGTTGCCAGTTGTATGAGTTCCCTCTATATAATCTGAAATCATAGAGTCCTCTTCAAGAGAAGAATTTAATATGCCCTTCTTGATTATTTTTTCCTCCTAATCTTTGGCACTTTAGCTCTTGTCTTCCTTGTAGGGTTAGTATTTTGTATAGAGTTCCAGCTTTTGTTTCCAATATTTGGTGTGACATGGTTAAAACTTAAGAGTTACATACCCTGCATTAAAGATACACATCTGATAGGTGAGAGCTTATTAGGATCTCTAGAATCCAGACTTGCACATCACTGAGGCTTTAAGCTGTCTAAGCATTTGTTGTGAACAGTGTTCATCCTGATCTGCTCAAAGTCAGGATAAAAGGAATTAATTAACAAATTGCATTTTAAAGGGAAAGGAAAATAACTTCTATGAGATCACATAACATGCACAGCAATAGAAATAAGCTTCTATTTTCCCATGCAAATGCTGTATATATAGTGCTACTTAGGTGAAGACAGGGTAAATGGGTATTTCTCTGTGTTTAGTATCATAAAAAAACAGGACCCTTCATTAATATGAAAATACTAAAAATAGCTATGTCCTTGAAATAACACCTACAGTAGTTTTCTGCCAAGTTGATCAGTGTTCCCAGAAAAAAACAATCTTATTCCATTACGTCCCCTACAGCATCCCTGTGTGTTTCTGTGTGATTGAACATGATAGCTATCTTATGTACAAATTGTTCTAGACACACACCTGATAGCATTGGCAATATGCAGCAAAGACAGATGACCAGCAAATGTCTCCAGAGAACTGGAAGGATGTCATTCTAAACTCTGTGAACAATGCAAGGTCCTTATCATTATGAGAATGCAAATGAAGAGTAAGATTAACTACCTAGTGTGAGCCAGATGTATACAAGTAAAACTAATTAAATCATTTTTTTTTACAGAAGAGCCACAGAAAATTCCTTCTTTGTACTCAAGTGGAGAACTCAAAATGCTGGAGTTATCTTCCAGATGTTTGTTTGCATAATTTGAGAAGAGGAGGGCTTGCAGCCAGGTTTTATACTATTTTTGAAAAACATACAATACGCCTGATGGTAGACTTTTGGTGACTTGAAAAACTAGGTGATCCTTCGCTACAATACTTTATGATCAATTATCATCTATTTTGATCTAAAGGTCTTATCTCTCTTAAGACCTGAGCCGTGCAAAAAGACAAGAGAAAAAAGAGGGGAAAATTAATTAGCTCAGTAAAGTCTTCTTGAACCATATTTGAAACAGAACTAAGGATACATTCTACAAATGTACTGTAGATTAGCACTCAGGTCAGCAGGTAGCAATTAGTGAAGAAAAGCAGCAATTGTGTCTGATCTTTGCCCAAGAGTTCTGCTTGCCCTTGCGCTCCCTTTTATGCCCATGCACTAGTATTCACTAATCATTCAATCAATTGCTACTGCTCATTAACAACTCTTCTGGCTATTGGTATAACAATGAAGGCATTACACCAAGCTGTAAGCTCATTTTTTTATGACATAAATATACATGGGGAGAAAATGGCAAACACTTAACATAATCTTGTAATAGAAGCAAACTCCTCTCCCTTTAAAATATGCAGTGGAAGAGTGTGAATTACAGTTATCTAAACGACCTTAAATCTACAGTTTTCCAGCTTCAAACTGCTTGATCTCCCTACTTAGCCTATAAAAGATATATATATGCACACATATATATACACATACACTTGTGCATTTATAGGTGTAAGAATTCACATCAGAATGTTTCATAAGATATTCAAACATACTAATTGGCCCATAATCATTCCCTCCTCTTCACATTTGAAATAATTAGAGATTTCATGTTCTGATTACTGTGAGGTGCTAATGACTTTTTTAAAGAACGTTTGTAACCAACAGTTAATCATAAGGTACACTCTGGTTTTATAAAATTAGGGTAAGATGTTAAATAAACCTATATATTAAATACCATGTTCTCCTCAAAGCTTGAGGGAATCAGAGAAAATAGAATATTCAGGTGAGAAGAGGAAAAGGCTAGAAGAGTAGAAGTGTAACTAGATACTTGCAAAGAGCATTATGGGTTTACTGCATGGCCCCATATACCAATCCGTCAAACAAAATTTGTTCTATGCATGCTGGATTAACAGTTCCATGTTTGTTTTTTAGTGTAAGGTTTTTCTAGCTTTATCTAGTAATCTCTAGCAGTAATTAATATTCTTCACCATGTTGCTTCTAAAATGACAGTTTAAACTCCTTGGGGAAAGATCACAAACTTGATTTTTCTATGCAAAGCATCTAGCAATCTTCTGTCCTTTATAAGTTAGTGGATAAAATGTGGTTCTCGAAGCATCTTTATTCCACATAACAGACACTTTTAATTCATCACACATTGAACCAAATTAATTTCAAAATGTAGCATGAAGCCCTCAAAAAAATCTTTCACACATATTTCTAGTAGCTGAATGCAATTTACTCTAAATGTTCTTAAAAGAGAATTTCAGAAAGCCTCAGGATGTTTGAGTGCCATTGCCTCCTAATGAATACGAACACAGGTAACTAGCATCACTGTATTTTCAGACTACCTGGCATATTTGCTGGATAGCCAAGGAATTAAATGGCTTAATCAAGAGTCCAAGGTGCCCATGCAGGTCTAAGTTGAGCTTAATGCAACTATCTAGCTCATTTTTTTTCTACCCTTCCATAATTTTCTTCTTATTTTAGCCTTCTCAGAGTCTTGCTAACCACTTGCATTTGACAGATTTTGAAATGTCCAAAAATATATAACCTTTCCAAATTTCATATTTTGCATCAAAGTTTTATTTTACATAATTTCTCCTCTGTTACTAACAAGCTCTCTACTTTTCCTAATCAGAATTACTATCCTAGAGCTAATGTTTAGTTTATATTATGGATTCTTTGAACTAGAAAGAAACTCAGTCTTTTAAGTGTCATGGTGACTTGTAGTAGCATTAGTACAATATCCACTGACAGTCTAGGAAATAAGAGGCGGAAGGCATGTAGGGAGAAGCAGTAAGATGTTCGGCAGTCACTGAGAGTTCATTTCTGCCAGCCTAGCTATCACTTCACAGAACTAACCCTTCACATTTTTGCAGAACACACACAACTGTTTTCTTAATTGCATGCTACAAACATCAGTATCTGAGAAACTTGTTTAGTAAAATAAGACCATTAATAACTGGAAATAATGTTTCATGTTTTTATTTAGTTTCATGACACAATATTTTAAAACACTCCTGTTTTTTTTCAAAATCACGTCACTACACCATTCAAGTGGGAGATTTTCAAATCGGTACCTAAATCAGCACTTAGGAAGTAATACTTTAGGCAGAATCTCTTCTAAGTTAAATGAAAAAAAAGAATTCTCACTATGTTCTATGTCCTGCCTGCCTGAATGTGCAGTAAAGCATAAAGAGTAAATATTAGTTAACCATTTTCTATGTTTACAAAGAGGTAATATTTAATATTATCTTAGGCCAAACCAAACCTACTTCATTTTTCCATTTAGACCAATAATATTTTTTCCTGTAAATCCTACAGAATTATTTTGATACACATTTACAGCAAATAAAAACAACTCTGGCAATACTTTTGACGAAGAAAATACATAATGTTCATTTTATGTAAGTAGGTGCATAGTTTAATATAGAACACGGGTATTCACTTATTAACTGTTGTCTTTATCTGTATTTGCATTATAGAAATTTGGTCGTATGCATGTAGTAATTGTAAGTACACAGTAAAAAAAGGTGTAGTGAATCAGTGCTTCTCAGTGCTCCAATATCAAAAAACACCCCCACAACCAGAACTACTATAAAAAAAACGATTAACCAGCTTTTAATGGGGAAATTCATACTGCAGCTTTTTCTGAAGAATGAGCATTTAAATAGCATGCAAGATGAAATGAGCCTAAAATCTTTATTTCCCAATAGGCAGGAAAGCCTGCATAACAGAGCCTCTCTCCAGTAGCTCCAAATCTCCTTTGTGCTGGGAAGCCCAGCGCTGGACCCAGCATTCCAGATGTCTCTCACCAGTTCTCAGCAGAAGGGAAGGGTCACCTCCCTTGATCTGTCAGCAACACTACTAATGCAGCCCAGAATCCTCTTTGTATGAGAAAATGCTGATCATTATCTAGAAAACATAGTCATCAATAACTAGATAGCATTATACATTTATAAATAAAGGTTGGCAGAATGGAAAAAAAATACAGGAAACTAATACACATCTTACACAAACCACTTTTACACCCTTTTCTATCTAGACATTGTATTGAATGAATATTGATGGCTGTGATGATTTTGACACTGCAGACAGCTCAGTAGATGAAGATATTTTTGAAATAGAGGACAAATATTTTTTACAAATGTGATGAAATCCCTTAAGAAGATGAGTAATTGTAAAAGGTTTAAGAAACTGATCTAAAACTTACATCAACATATTTGTCTACTGCCACAGAAACACCGATTTGCAAGGAAGATATTAGCATATCACTGTAATAGTCTGTGTGTACTACAAAAACCAACTCCTGGTTCCCTGAACATCAGTTCACAAAAAAATAGCCTTCCATTTTCTGCTTCTCTGACCAGTTATTGTACTGGTCTTTTCAATTTAGTTTCCATAAACATACAAACATAGCTACAGTGCTAAGATCACTGCTGGGACAGACTTGAAATGTGGACTTCTCTACAAGTTACAGGAGTCACGAAAGCTCTCACAGGTTCAGTGACTTGCCTTTGTTGCCTGCCCTCAGTGTGATCCTTTCCACTCCTGTGCCTTGGCTTCCCAATTATTATTGCAACATGTTTTGTCTGGAGACTATAGAAATTAAGAGCAGGTTCTGTGTCATAAAGCGGACAACTGGGGAGAATTCTGAGCTAACGCCAAACAAAGTACTAATGGCAATAAGTACAGCAGAGTTGTATCAGTGTGGAGCTAATTATCTCTGCTGGGACACCCAGCTAATCAGCATAACTGTCAGGCCATGCAACTGCAGTTGTACAGCTTTTGCAGATTAAGCTACCGTGCCTGTCCAGAACCATGCTTGCTTGGACCTCTGTTGGACAACCACAGAGCATCATGCTGAGCTGCAAATGTGTACCTTGGAGCTCCTTAATCGTTCAAGAACGCTTTGAGAAAATCAGAAGGAAGATACTTTACTACTACAATGGATTATTACAATTTATTTTTTAACTTAAGAAGGAGGTTTTCACAGCTTATTCTTGTGGTTTCAATCAGCTCAGATTTGTTCTTTGTTAACAAAAGTTCTGGCCTTCTCTTCCTGATGCAGCATGCCCTGACTGAGTATTTAAGCTTTAGTTATCAGCTTTTACATATTGTATATTTTTAAAAAGAAAATTTCTTTTCATTCCACCTATCCATATGCTTGATCTTAAAAATATTAGGCTGAAATTTCACTAGAAAAATTTGCTTGAAATCTGGAAAAAATTGCTCTACAGATTTCTGCTTTATTAGTCTGTGCTAAGGATTCAATTTTATGAGACCAAATAAATGGCTGGGCAGTGGTAGTTGGAATCAGAGCATATCCTCTGGGCCCTTCAGACCTTTGAGATTAATGTTTTGACAAAGAATTCACTACCACAAAATATATGCAAAAATATGCCAGGCATATATCAATATATATGTGCAAAATGAAACACTAAATACAATTAAGCTCTGGGTTAGTAGTCCTGTCCTTGAAACAGATACAAGCATGACAAATTTGAGGACCATAATTATGTCAGCTACTCGAAGTTTCTTTGACTCTGGCTTCGTTTTTCATTGCAAGTATATACCTTGGCCAGTTGCCTTCCCTGCTTGTGCTACTTACTGCTGCTTTGTTGCATTTTTTAAGTAATCCATAAGTTTGAATTCAATCTCTTTTCCATATGTTCTTTCCTATCAGCTGACATATGCTATAGAGGAAAGTTAATCATGCAAGGAATTTAACTTATTTGTAAATAAAATACTTAGTTTGAGTTACCATTTTCATTTTGTCCTGGTTTCGGCTGGGATAGAGTTAATTTTCTTCATAGTAGCTAGCATAGTGCTGTGTTTTGGATTTAGTACAAGAATGTTGATAACACTCTGATGTTTTTAGTTGTTGCCAAGTAGTGCTCAGACTACTCAAGGACTTTTTGAGCTTCTCCTGCTCGGCCAGGTGCATAACAAGCTGGGAGGGAGCACAGCTAGGACAGCTAACCCAAACTGACCAAAGAGCTATTCCATACCATACATGTCATGCTCGGGGGGGGGCTTAGTTGATCTGTCGGTTGCGGGGAGAGTGATCGTGGCTCAGGGAGAGTGATCGCGGCTTGGGGACTGATCGCGACTCAGGGAGTGATCGCAGCTCGGGACGGGCTGGGCATCGGTCGGCAGGTGGTGAGCAAGTGCATTGTGCATCGTTCGGTTTGTATATTCTGTATATTCTGTTACCATTCTCATTGTTACTATTATTATTCTTATTTTCCCTTATTAAACTGTCTTTATCTCAGCCCATGGCTCTAACCTTTTTTCTCCTTCCCGATTCTCTCCCCCATCCCACTGAGAGAGGGGGGAGTGAGCGAGCGGCTGCGTGGTGCTTAGTTGCCAGCCGGGTTAAACCACGACACATTTTTATCTAAACCACGTGACTTGGAGCATGTATTATGGCAACAACACAAACCTGTAAGATTGATTTGTTTTCACAGAGAGCTTATTTTAAAATGTAATATGCACTAGGTTTTTTATTTGTAGAGACTGCTGTGATTTGTGACTTAATGAGGTAACTGCAGAAGATGAAGCACTGTGTGATTGATACTGAATTATGTCCCGTGTTACCATGAAAACAAGCGCTATCTGGCTTCATGTTACATGAAATGAGATTCTGATTTTTCACTCTTAGTAGTTTAGATCTCCAATACTTTCTATCTCATGTATGTTTTAGGTATTCACAACATTTATAGGTGACATTTAAAAAAAGTGTAAGTCAGTTGCTAATTGACAGTGTGGGATTTTCTGAAGTTATTTTCCCAAGTAATTTTAAAATAACAACTCTATGGACAAGGCGACAGTCATACTTTTAGGCCAATTGTCCTAATAATTACAAATATTTCAGATACATACCAGGCCACTAAACATGAACTCAGATGGAAAAGTTAATGTATTTATATTAGAAAGTCTTTTGAAAGGTTTTGAAGGTACTTTTATGTTAAGTGCAAATTACTTCTCTTATACTTACCATTCTATTCACTGCTATTATTCATTAGCCTTTTAAGAGCAATCACATCAGTCTAAGAAACTTCACCCTTGCAGTCAGACATCTTTTACTGTTTCTATCATGCTTTTTGATAGCGTACCCAATATTTGTAACACAAAACCATGATGTGAGTTTTATCATTTCTCATAATCTACCACATACTTCACCATCCTAATCCCAGAAATGTGTTGCTTACAAATGGAGAGAACTCATCTAAACTAAACTAGCTGTTAGGAGCTCATTCATTCTGTTTGTTTCATTTACTGTAAATGAGTTGTACTTTTAAAGGATCTTAGGTTGTCTTCCATTCTTTATTATTTATTTCCTAATGAGCACTGAACTGGAGGCTCGGTACTTTGGTATGTAAACAGAAGCTAAGGCTCTTTCTACCTACGTTTAATGAACAGGTAGGGGCCATAAGACATTGCATATTATTACTTAATTGCCTGGCTGATTAACTGCTCATTATTTCCCTAAGTGCTTATTTTCCATATTTTTCATGAACTGCATAATTTCTAAATTGTTATATGGCTTATACTTTGCTCATCTACTGACCTTTCATTGGAACCTATACACTTGTACCTCTATAATGAATTTTTTTGTTGCCTTCATTTTTCTTCCCACATCAACAGAAATCCTTAACTTTTCTATTTTATTATTCCTTTTGTTTCTCTCCAAATACTGCTTCCACTTTTCTTGACCTTTTTCTGTATTGCTATTTCCAGTCAATAAAATTTAATTTAATTATGATTCCTTGTACACAGCTTTTTCTTTCCCCTACATTTTGCTCTTCTCTGTGTTGACCAATAAGCCTGAAATAAGCTGCCCTATATTAAAAAGGTTATACTAGGCTCATCTAAAAACAGCTTTAAAGAGTCCTTAGATAGCTAATGTAAGAGTCAAGTAAGCTAATGTGAACTGCATAATTTATAACAAAATTAGGGTAAGGGATCTTCAGGGCTCAAGCTAAAGTCATGGTTAGCATGACAAGAAGCTGGGAGATTCTAGACATGGGGTCAGTGGCAGCCCATCCAAGCTGTGCTATGACAGCGTTTTCTGTTCTTCTTAGCTCCAGAGGTCAATGTACAAACAGATAAAGCCAAGTACAGGTTTTAACAAGTGTAGACAACCTGCTGTATTTTCTACCTCCCCAACAAATCCTGGCAGTTTCAAATAGTCAACAAAGTAAAATAAAATACTTCTATCATGTTCTAGAAGGTGAGCAGGTTGTCTCTGAAGTAGCTTATGCATGCAAAATTGTCTACAGATTATCAGAAAACCTGCCATGAAACAGTTAAACTGGCATCCTAGGAGCAGAAAATTCTCAGTTTGAGCAAGTATTGAATCCCATGCAGATTAAGCCTCACAGTTCAATATGCCTGCCACTACTTCTCTTACTGTAGATGTTATGCATATGACTAATTTCATCACATCTTTTCTTTGTACAGGCAGGTAGGCAAAGTTAACTCAATTTAACATAAAGTCTGCTTCAGTCTTGTTTGGTTTTTTTTTTCTACTAAAGTCTTTAGAGAAATCATTGCACTTCAGAATTCCAAAATATATTGCTAACTGAGGATTGAAACAGTGGTAGCAAGTTACATAGGTGGAATATAACCAGTCCAAATTTTTTTGTTTACAAAATCCCATTAAATATAATTTCATCCCCAAATTTCTTCTTGCAAACTAGATGTCTGACAGTCAGCCTAGCTGGTTTATGAAATCTCTATACTCCCATAATTCCATGCTAAATCTCATCAGTACAAAATACTTGTACCGACTTAACTGAGGAAACATTATAAATTTTCCTTCTGTGGGATGTGCACGCTAGTTGCAGACATGGTTTTAAAGAAAAAAGTTATGTGAAAAACTTCTATTGTTCACACATACCTGCCCCACTAACCACAAGGGAAATTAATTCACCTCCAGAAAATATTAATTTTTTTCCAGTCTGCCTACCTGAGCGTGTTGTATGAATTGACAGAGACAGACCTTGCTGAGAATTGCAATATACCACTAGGAAGTTTATTTGCAGAGAGCAGACATTTTATCAGTCTGACAATACTACTGAATTCAAAACCACAAACAATTTTAGTCTGTAACAAACTGAACATGGTGCAGACCTAAAATAGTTCTGCTTGAAAAGCCTATGCACTTTTTACCACTTATAATAATAAAATGAAACACTACTCATACATTGTGGATGTTCTTGTCATAGAAAGAAGAGTTTATCAGCATCTTGACCACCAGGTAGTAGTCCAAGAGGAAAGATTTTGTCCGTATGCTTAATAAATTATTTTAATATCTGTTTCACAAAGAATTACATGAATGCTGCTCCTTGTGGCTGCAGGTACACTCCATATTGCATCCCCTGCAATGCCATGGAGTCAAAATTCCCACCGCGCTATACCATGCTAGCTATACCTACTGTACTGTGGAAGCATCCACAGGTATCAAAATACTCAGTGAATTTTCTGGCTGTCAGACCCCACAGAGTGGTGTGGCCTGCCTGTCACACCCCTGCTTTTTCACATCACAGCTTACAGCCCTCTTCTCTTTGGCATAGTGTGCTTTTTTGGAAGCGACAGGTCACAGGCAGGACACGCAGCCCACCCATGCACTGTCATGTCCCAGCTGCCACATTCATTGGGCACCTGATGGGGGTTGCTCCCCCATTGCAGGGAAAACCTCTGTGAGACACTCTTTCAGTTCTGCTCACAGTGTGAGTGGGCTGCCATCCATGAGTGGCCATTTTGAACCCATCATACCCATGTGATCTCTGAGCAGACTCAGATTAGATGCCTGTTTCCTCCTGACACATGCAAAGTGGAGGCCAAGAGGCCTCATATGAGCCCCAGGCTGATGGGATGTCTATGAAGCATTTCTGGGGCAGCCTCTGGGCTTGGCATGGTGCTGCCAAGTGCAGGCAACCACACATGTATGCATGGGAAACCAGGAGAAAATGAAAATCCAGGAGAACATGTACATGAGGACAATAAGGAAATCCCCAAAGGGAATCCCCAGAATGACCACGCAAACCAGAAGACCCGTCTGGTGGGCCAGTGAGTCAGAAACCTTTTAGAGGAAAGCTTCATGCGGTGGGGAAGTCAGAGAGGGACCATGCAGTTACCTCTGAGGCCATGGCAGGTTGTGGGTGAGTGCCATGCGTCTTTCCTTTTTCTCTGGTTGATGCTGTTCCATGGAAAGTTTCAAAAATCTCCAGCAACTAACTGGGGAGTGAGAAGACTAATGTGCACCATGTGATGCCTCCAAAACTAAGTCCTGCCCCAGCCCCACAGACATTTTTATACCTGGTGCCGGCCAGGTACAGACCCCACTGTGATGCGGCCATTACTGACCTGATGTCCTCTGTGACATGGTCACCACATCACTTGTTTTCAGTGTCAGGAGACTGATATAGGGCCCAGCCCACAGCTCCTCAAGGAAGCAGGGCTGTGGCCTTTGATTCTTGCTCATATGCACAGGGATGGACAAACCCTGCAACCCAGGCCCTTGCGGAGCTGGCGATGTGCAGCACCAGAGATCCCTCCCATCTGTGCGGGGCATGTCTCACCTAGGGGCTGCCATCAGCTTGCAGTCCCTCAACACCTCCCTTTGCCCCCCTCCTTGCTGGCTTTCTTCTAGGGTGCAAGGACACAAGAGATGCACAAGAATTATGCAGAGTTGTAGCGGGCACGTTTCAACTGTATTTTACCCTCATGTGAACCACAGTATCTGGAACTGGATGTCATGCCAGGGTGGCTATGGAAGACAACAGCCCAAACCAATACTGAGGCCTGAACAGGCTGGGATTCTAGTGATTTAGCCTGTCTTTCAAGGCTTACATTCTTACGCTTTTATCAGCAGACTTCCATAACCATTCCAGTGGTTCTGAAACAACTTTCTAAATAAACTTAATGGTCTGAACATAAAGTATTTGAACAGTTTCATTTTTTCCTACTATGAAATATTTTTTCCTCCAGCTGTTACTAACAGAATGTGAGATTGAAAATACAAACTTCTTGGTTTTTTTTTTTAAATTGCATATCAGTGTTTACCATTGTAAGAAAGGTTCTGTGATGGAATTGTAAAGAAATTAAGTTTCTTCTTACGAAGGTGAACTTACCCAAACTTTCTGCTTAATTCCTTGCACAGCTCAGCTTTTCTTCAACCATCCTGACTTTCTCATAATAGAGATTTTTGGAACTGAACTTCATATTAACTGTGTGGCATTGATCACTTTGCTGGTAATCTTAGAAGAGTGAGTTGCTGCTCCCAAGTATAAATGCTGCCCAGCAGAACCTGGATGAAGATCTGTACCTGATGTCAGCTACCATCTTTGTTATAACCAGTAAAGTTCAGATTAGCCAGGGAGGTAGCCCTTGTTAAATATGCAGCAGGACAGTCAGTGAAAGTATGATGACATTGCACGAAAAGAGTGTGTCTGTCCTAGCAATGGCATGTGCCTCTTCTGCTTCTTTCCGAAGTTTTTTCCAGTTTGTCTTGGATAAAAATGGATAATATGAGGTGAATAATAGAGAATATGAAAGTGGAAAGGCATGTCATAAAGCTCACCAGAATCCAATAAAATAGAGAGATAGCATATGAAGATTACATTAGGCTAGAATTTAAAAACAAAAATGATTGCATAAGAGGAAGTGAACTGTAATAACTATTTGTACTTCTAGGCCAAGAAAGTGGAAAGTTTATCACAATATATTGTTGAAAAACACCAGAGGCATGGGAGACTTTTGAGAAGAAACTTATGAATTATAAAAGGTAGATGTTTTGCCAGTAGGTACCAAACTGTCTACAACATAGAAGAAAATAGAAGCCCAGGAATCTTCTAGGACTTCGCAAAATTGTAATAACAATGTTCATATTGATATGAATGGAGGAGGGCTACAACAGGTCATCAAGATCCAAGGACATATCTACCTGCAAATTCTTGGGATAACCAGATCTGAAACACAGATAGTGATGAAATCCTGGCAACTCTCAGAGGTGGGACAGGATAGACAGATTAACCACTGTCACCTCCTGACTGGTACCAATGAGGCACATCAAAATCCAGCACACTCCTAAGCAAAACCCAGGAAGTGTGGGGAGGGGCTCAAAAACTGATGCCTCTCGTCCTCCATGTTATTGCAACAGCCCCGGACAGACTGCCTGGATGAGAGTGTCTTCATGCCTGAGATCTCCACAGACTGCTTAGACACACCTGGGGTGCTGGTGAGTATGAGACTGTGAGTGTGAGACTGAAATCAGTTGTGCTTTAAATTAATCTTTCCTTCCTGCAAGGTATTGCACTGAGCTACTGCAGCATTATCTTTCATGGGGCAACTGGGCAGTCAGTATGTTTTCATGACATTCTGCAATAAGATGTAGCTGTATGTATGTATATACATATATATATATGTATGTGATACATATACTGCAATAAGCAATTCAGCATTTATTCATGCAATTATAACTTGCGAGATTAAATGATCCCATTTGTCAAACTAAAGCGCCGATCTCTCGTACCAAAGTACAAAAGAAAAACAGCATTTCTAGGACAGGGTTGATCTCATCCTGACAGGCAGTTCTAAAAAGGTCCAGATGAGTTGTAACTGCTCCAGCAGAGAATTAAATCCCTCATGGTATCTTTCAGTACCACACTGTAGACAAATTTAGAAGTCTGAATGTAGCAAAGCAATTAAAAAGCATAAATATATCTATTTAGAGTCATTCTAGGTGTCCTAGAATACCCAAGATACCTGCTTAGAGCTGCCATATGTGACAGAAGATCTATGGGAGATCCACAAAAGTGACATCTTGGGATGGCAGGATACCTTAGGTTATGTGACTGGAAAGCTGCCTGGTGGAAAAAGACCTGGGGGTACTGGTTGACAGCCGGCTAAATATGAGCCAGCAGTGTGCCCAGGTGGCCAAGAAGGCCAATGGCATCCTGGCTTGTATCAGGAATAGTGTGAGCAGCAGGAGTAGGGAAGTGATCGTGCCCCTGTACTCAGTGCTGGTGAGGCCGCACCTTGAATACAGTGTTCAGTTTTGGGCCCCTCACTACAAGAAAGATGTTGCCTTGCTGGAACATGTCCAGAGGAGAGCAACCAAGCTGGTGAGGGGTCTGGAACACAAGTCATACGAGGAGCGGCTGAGGGAACTGGGGTTGTTTAGCCTGGAGAAGAGGAGGCTGAGGGGAGACCTGATCGCCCTCTACAACTACCTGAAAGGAGGCTGTAGCGAGGTGGGGGTCGGCCTCTTCTCCCTGGTAACAGACGATAGGACGAGGGGGAATGGCTTGAAGCTGCGCCAGGGCAGGTTTAGGCTAGCCATTAGGAAAAACTTCTTCACCGAGAGGGTTGTCAGGCTCTGGACTGGGCTGCCCAGGGAGGTGGTGGAGTCCTCATCCCTGGAGGTCTTTAAAAGAAGGATAGATGAGGTGCTCAGGGACATGGTTTAGTGGTGGGATGGCAGTGCTAGGTTAACGGTTGGACTCGATGATCTTAAAGGTCTTTTCCAACCGAGGTGATTCTATGATTCTATGATTCTAAGTGTTTCATAGCTCATCTTCACACATAATAATGTGATTCACCAATATGATTCTATGATCTAAAATGCTGCTAACTTAATTTAAGCAATTATTCTGTACAGAAAGCATTCAGCTACCAACAGACAAATAATTGGTGTCATTTGGGAGTTTGTGGGATATTTAAGACACCCAGGCAGAGCAGGACAATACAACACAGCATTTGTGTCCACACTGTGCTTTTCTTGGGTGGGACTCTTCATGATACCTGAAATGATACTGCAGAGCCTATTCTCAGATACCTGAATCCTGCTCTGTGCATCTAGATGTGTACTGTGTCTGTAGAAAGAGTCAATGTAGTTCTGGGCATCACAACTGGAATAAAAATAAATATTTTTTGAAGTTTGAGATGCCCTTGTGTATGCTGATATTTGGCTGATCCAAAAGGGCAGGTAAGCATTTTTCTAGGTCCTATGTCTTATCTGCCAGTTTCATGTATATTCATAGGACAGCTAAAGTAATCACAGGCAAGTACATAAAGCACCTGAATGCTCCCCTGTGCCTATACACATAGGGTTATTTGCCTGAACACTCAGGATGAACTCTGCCTCAGCAGATGTGGTTTAACCTGGCTGGCAGCTAAATACTGCACAGCCATTCACTCATTCCACATCCCTACCCATTGGGATGGGGGAGAGAATTGGGAAAAAAAAAGTAAAACCCATGGGTTGTGATAAGGGCAGTTTAATAGGACAGAAAAGGAAGGGAAAATAACAACAACAACAACAATAATAATAAATAATATTCAAAATAAGTGACGCACAGTGCAGTTACTCACCACTCACTGATGGACACCCAGCCAGTTCCTGAACAGCGGTCACCGCCCCCTAGTCAAATCCCCCCAGTTTTATATACTGCACATGACATCATATGGCATGGAATATCCCTTTGGCCAGTTTGGGTTGTCTCTTTTTGCTGTGTCGCCTCCCAGCTTCTCGCTGGCAGGGCATGAGAAGCTGAAAAGTCCTTGGTTGGTGTAAGCACTGCTCAGCAACAACTAAAACATCAGGGTGTTATCAACATTCTTCTCATCTGCATCTGAAACACACCACTATGCCAGCTACTAGGAAGAAAATTAACTCTGTCCCAGCTGAAACCAGGACCGCAGGATAAGGACAATACTGATCCAAGAAAAGTGGCAGATGCAACCCCCCTCCAGGGGATGTGGTGGTGTCTGGTGTCCTAAACTTGGCAGAGGCTGTTTTTAAAAATTTCTCTCTTCATTTAAATAGAAGTTTAGCAAGGTGAAGTATAAAAACATTACTTACTATGATTCTTTTTTACCACCCTGTTCCAGTCCATACATATGCCACACAATTGCTTGGTTGCTCTGTGGAATTTGTAGGCAATGGCAGTGAAGGCCATTGCATCAAGAGAATGAGGACAGAATTACAGATAAAATAATTTGTGGGCACTTTATTGAATTGTGATATACATACAGAGTGTGGAAAATGGATTTCCCTAAACCTGCTATACTTGAATTTGTAACTTCCAACATTCTCAGTATACTTCTTGAAAAATATTGCTGCAATATATTAATGAAAGCAGATTTATGATTGAAAATACTTGTTCAGGAAAACACTTTTTGGTGGATTTGCAGAACAAATATATTCCACACATGAGGATTTCTCAAAAATGAGAAAGACATTTCAGAAAAAAGCTATTGAACATACATTCTAAGCAAGTATTTACACTTGCTTTTTTCATCAGTGTTTTACATTGTCTTTTAACATATTAGTAATGACACATAATCTGACAGGCTACGGGGTGAGAGATTATATTATAAGCAAATGAAAAAAATAATATACTGTCCAAAATATTGCAGAAATGAGTAATTCTGGTCACAGGTTAGATAGTCAAAGGGAAATCCTGATACTGGCTCCACATTCAAAAGGATGGACAGATGCCTTTCAGGAATTTTTTATGGACAGAGGACAGAGGTGTTCAGCAGCCCAGATCTTTTGTTTCTCTGTTTTCCTTCCAGTGAAGAAAATAGAAATGCAGGAATGCTTAGTATTTTAAGATTTTTACTTTCAGCAAGTAGAGACAAGTTATACTAAAAGAGCAATATCATGTTCATATTTGTGCTGTTTTCCAGAAAGCTGTTTTTCTAAATGGATTTTCTTATAGGACCACTAATGTCAGATGAGCCCATTTATTCAGGAGATGAATATTTTTTTTTTCCTAAATTTAGAATTTTTATATTTTTCATAGCACAGAAAACACATCATAGGACTTTTTACTTTCTGTCGCATGCAGTGGCATAACTCAAAGTAGGAGAGGCATGTGTCTACTTACTTACTGTGCATCTTACCTGCAGGATCTCAGAACTTGGGAACCAAATTTGCTAAGTGGTCTTGACTTCTGTAGTTTCACATAGTAAAACACTCACATTCCCAGTGCTAAGTAGACCTCATATGACAACTGAGAATAAAAAAGATAAAGTATGATGTAGAAAATCAAAATTTGGATCAACTAACTTTTTAGAATATTATTTATGGTGTAGCTCTTGTATCACTGTAAAGGACTGGTTAGGACATTGCTGTTAGTATATTTTTGGGTAAAATCTCTTTAGTCTGCATTTAGATAGCATTTAGTTGGAGAGATAATAGCTTTGGTTTAGTGGGTATGTGGGGGTTAATTAAAAGGAACAAAAAGTGTTCAATAACATTCTTACATAAAGAAAAGATTATAGCAGCAATGTTTATAGACAACATGGGCATGCAACTGACTTTTTAAATAGTTGCAACCAGTAAAACTTACAGCCTTTTATTTGTTAAAATTTTCATCCATCTTTAAAAATCCAATAATGTAGTATAAACATAATGATCAAAAAGTCTGCAACTGTGATAACAACTATGGAGTGACTGAATTATTTCATACATATAAAACACTCGAACTTGCAAATTGTGGCTAAAGATGTAAACAGCTTTAAAGAACCACCTTATACCTAATAATAAAATTTTTCCTGTGGTTCAATATCATCCTTAGACAGGGACCACAGCTAAGCAGTAACAGCAGTTTACTAGGGTGACCTATCCAGCTTCAGGACAGGACAGAACTAAATACCAATCCTATTGGCCTTATTCTCACATTAATACATGAACAAACATGGAAATGAAAGAATCTTTCTCTTGTAGAGTAGAGGAAAGGGCTAAGGAATATATCTTCTGAGGAATAAGCAAAGTACTTGTGTTGGTGCGGAAATTAAGACCACTTACCTCAAAGGCATTTAAAAGGGGGGAAAAATCCTAATAAAGATTTGTTTAGCAAGACTGCAGCATGACAAAGAGATCTCTCTCTTTTAGCTACATTGAGCCAAGTATGATTATTATACGGAAAAGTGTACAAACTAGCACACTGTGCAGCTACAAGCTCAACATTATTTGCTTCTCTCTCATCAATCTCAAAACACATCTGCTGATTAACATAGTTTTCCATATTTGGTAGGCATGTTCATCTCAGGCCATGGAAAAATGATAGAAAAGACATTAGGATTTTTATCTTAATAATCAATGAAGTTAATTAATATAAGCTTTACTAAATATTTAAATTATTAATGGTAAATTATTTTAGTGTTGATACACGTTTGATTAATTTGTTTTACCTACTCATCTTTACAAGTGAGTTGTGATTACTATGTATGAATCAATCTCTTTTGAATATGCACTTCCAATGCACTGAGCGGATGCAGTATGTCACTGTGAACATCATCACTTTTGGGGGCATTCTTTCATAACAGGTTGTAAAAGTTTTGAAATTGGCTTTCTTACCCTTATTTTTTATCATTCAGCTTTCTGTCTCTCCCTGCTTTCCATTTACAAATTCCAATGGTCTCATGAAGTAAAATTGATTTGGTAACAGTCTTCAGGCTGATGATGGGGCTTGTTTTGTTCAAGATGACTCATTTCACCATAGTGCTTTTAATTAACATCTCTGGTTCTTCAGAGAGGAAAAAAAAGCAAATGTGAATCTGCCTTAGTGCATTTTGTTTAATTGGGATCTTTTGGCAGGAAAGAAAAATGAAATTGAATTGTTAATAGTTTGTATACACGTTGGGCTATACAGAATAATAATAAATCTTTCACAAAAGTGTAAAGTCATTGTAAACTATTTTGCATTATTTTACTTATTAATAGACTTTGACTTTAATGAGACACTTCACATTTTCTTCATTTGTGTTGTCCTACTCATGTTGTGCCTCAGTTTAACTGAAATCCAACCTTCAGCCTGTAAATGTGTTTGGAAAATCATAACACTGAGCACTTTTATATGCACAATTAACAGATTTTAATTAACAAATTAAATTTCTACTAAAAGGGTAGTTTGTAGAGGATGATATCAACAAAATAGTTTACAATAATTCACAACAGTTTTAATTAATGAACTCGCTGTCAAGATGCACATTTTCAAATAATCTCAAAAAACCCCCAAAGATAACAGTTGAATGTGCTAAGGCTAGAGCTATATTAGCAAGACCATGGGTTCTGGCACAATGGATGTACTCATGAGTACTGAGGGAGCTGGCAGATGTCATTGCAAGGCCACTCACTATTATCTCTGAATGATCATGGTAATTGGGAGAGGTGCCTGAATACTAGGGAAAGCAAATGCTCATCCTGTCTTCAAGCACAGCAGGAAGGAGGGACCAGTGGACTAATTACAGACCAGTCAGTCTCACCTCAATCACTGGGAAACGGACAGAACAACTAATTCTGGAAATCATTTCCAGGCACATGAAGGATGGGAAAGTCATCAGTAGTAGTCAGCATGGATTCACAAAAAGAAAGTCGTGCTTGGCCAACTTGATAAATTTTAATGATGAAATGACTGGCCTAGTAGATGAGGAGAGAACAGTGGATATTTCCTACTTTGACTTCAGTAAGGTTTTTATAGAATGGTTTGGGTTGGAAGGAACCTTTAAAGATCATCTCATTCCAACACCCTTGCCACGGGAGGGACATCTTTCACTAGATCAGGTTGCTCAAAACCCTGTCCAACCTGACCTTGAACACTCCCAGGGAGGGGGCATCCACAAGTTCTCAGGGCAACCTGTTCCAGTGTCTCACCACCCTCATTGCAAAAAATCTCTTCTTAATGTCCAATCTAAACATACCCTCTTTCAGTTTAAAAGCATTGCCCCTTGTCCTGCCACTACAGGCCCTGGTAAACAGTCTCTCTGTCTTTCTTATAAGCCCTCTTTATATATTAAAAGGCTACAATAAGGTCTTCCTGGAACCTTCTCCTCTCCAGGCTAAACAACCTCAACACTCTCAGCCTTTCTTTCATAGAAGACCTGTTCCATCCCTCTGACCATTTTCATGGCCCTCCTCTGGACCAGCTCTAACAAGTCCATGTCTTTCTTGTGTTGGGGACCCCAGAGCTGGATGCAGTACTCCAGATGGCATCTCTTGAGAGCAGAGTAGAGGGGCAGAATCACATCCCTTCACCTCCTGGCCACAGTTGTTTTTATGCCCCCCAGGATACAAATGCCTTTCTGGGCTGCAAGAGCATATTTCCAGTTTATATCCAATTTTTTTCTCCACCAGTATCCCCAAGTCCTTCTCTGCAGGGCTACTCTCAATCCATTCATCCCCCAGTTTGTACTGATATTGGGGGTTGCCCCTGACCCAGGTGCAGGACCTTGTACTTGGCCTTGTTGAACTTCATGAGGTTCATGTGGGCCCACTCCTCAAGCCCATCAAGGTCCCTTTGGATGGCATCCCTTCCCTCTAGTGAATCAACTGCACCACTCAGCTTGGTGTCATCAGCAAACTTGCTGAGGGTGCACTCAATCCCACTATCTATGTTACTAATGAAGATATTAAATAGTATTGGTCCAAGCATAGACCCTGTCCTGGTTTCAGCTGGGACAGAGTTAATTTTCTTCCTAGTAGCTGGCATAGCACTGTATTTTGGATTTGGTACTAGAAGAATGTTGATAATACACTGATGTTTTAGTTGTTGCTGAGTAGTGCTTAGACTAGTCAAGGACTTTTCAGCTTCCCATTCTCTGCCAGGCATACAAGAAACTGGGAGGGGACACAGCAAAGACAGCTGACCCAAACTGGCCAAAGGGATATTCCATGACATATGACATCATGATCAGTATATAAACTGGGGGAGTTGGCCTGGGGATAGTGATCGCTGCTTGGGACAGGCTGGGCATCGATCAGTGGGTGGTGAGCAATAGCACTGTGCATCATTTGTATTGTATATTCTTTATTATTATTATTGTCATTATTATTGTTGCTATTATTATTATTATCCTTTGCTATTTTATTAAACTGCCTTTATCTCAACCCATAGGTTTTACTTTTTTTTTCATTCTCTCCCCCACCCCACTGGGGAGGGAGGAGTGAGTGAGTGTGGTGCTCAGCTGCCTGCCAGGTCAAACCAAAACAACCCTTGAGGGACACCACCATTACTGTTTTCCACTTGGACATAACTGTTGACTGTAACTCTTTGGATGTAACCATCCATCCAGTTCCTTATTCATCCATCCATCCATCTCTCTCCAATTTAGAGACAAGAATGTTGTGGGGGACTGTGTGAACACTGTCTCCCATAAGATCCTTATAGACAAGCTGCTGAAATACTGGCTCCATGAGCAGGCAGTGAGGTGGATTGAAAACTGTCTTAAAGACCAGGGTCACTGGGTCATGATCAGTACCAGTAGCAGTGTACCCCAGGGGACAATACTAGTTTAATTCTGTTCAACATCTTCGTCAATTATTTGGATAATTGAGGCAGAGTGTACCCTCTTGCAACTTTGCTGGTGACACAAAATTAAGAGGCGTGGCTGATACACCAGATAACCTTGACAGGATGGAGAAAAGGGTTGACAGGAACCTCATGAACCTCTTTCTGTGCTTTTTGTATTATTTTACTGAGTTCCACAGCATTTATTTGCTGTAGTCTCACTGAAGTTAGTCAAATGATTTATTCCAACTCTACACTATGTGTTTAAAGAAAAAAGAACTTTCAAAGTATTTGATTAGGCTTCAAGAGCTTAGAGCTATGAGGAAAGTGAAAAGGATTCATAATTAATTTTTAAAATATTTCAAAATGTCATTCTTTTTTCTTGCTAGCACAGATTGGAATGTGTTTCTGCTATTTCAAAGGCTCCAGGGGAGTGTGGACAACTGACTAAAAAAAAGTCCTTTTCAATCCAGAAAAAAAACGTTGCCATGAGAAGATATAAATTGGAGTATTTATTAGCAAGATTAGTTCTGTATTTTAAGGTAACAAAGATTCCTTCTCAGGGAGATGAGCATAACATAATTGTATCGGTACATGAGAATAATGCTCTTCACCCAACAGCGTTCCTATTCCACCACTACAAAAGAATCATTCTTTTAAGGGATTCAAAGTCACAGCTTTTCCCACTTCTCTCTCAGAAACATTATTTTCATACTTGCCAGAGGAATAGCTGCCTCTCAAATCTAACATTGGAATAGCCAAAAGAACACAGCCACACTCTGAAGCCTGACATGAAAGTCAGTAAAAGTCTTATTTCTTGATTTCTAATTAAACTGGGCAGATCTCTGAATCCTACAAAATTCCAAATAATAAGTCAGAACACACTGTCTTGACAGCCAGCATGCCCAAAACTGAAAAGATTGAAACCTGAGAAGCCTTTCAGGAAATATGATTGAAGTCCTGTATTTGGAATAAATCATAGAATCATAGAATGTTTTGGGTTGGAAGGGACCCCTAGAGGCCATCTAGTCCAACCCCCCTGCAGTGAGCAGGGACACCGGTAACTAGATCAGGTTGCTCAGAGCCCCATCCAACCTGGCCTTGAATGTTTCCAGGGATGGGGCCTCCACCACCTCTCTGGGCAATCCATTCCAGTGGTTTCACCACCCTCATTGTAAAGAATTTCTTCTTTATCTCTAGTCTAAAACCTACCCTGTTCCTTATAAGCAGTGAGGTTTGTTGGTTTTCACTTTTGCCACACACTCTGCAACAATTCTGTTTTGCCTTTGATACCCAAACAATTCTGTTGCCATATGCATGATTGTGTAAAGCATGTTGGTATGCTAATGACATTTATTAACAGCTCAGCTATTAATGATATTTGAATGGAACTTAATTTTATTGTCTTGCAGACGAGTGGCCTAGGAACATCCATTCTTCAAATCAAACACTGTGCAAGAATTATATCTTCCTGTAAAATATACCAGTTAAAATATAATACACAATTACAGTACATATAATTTTAACTGCAGTGGTTCATTACAGAATATTTGCAAAATAGTATGAATTATTTGGCTGATTTTTTAATTGCTAACCTCAAATCTTTAGAATTAGACAAGTTGGGACAACAACTGAAGTGATGAAACAGAAAGATCCAGATTTAAAATACTAACACTACAATTTTGACATGAATTCTGATAAATAATGCTTTAGTACCACAAGTAAAACATTCTGATATTTGAGTTACGTGTGGAAAATGACAAATCTACCTTTCTTTCCTCTTCAGCAACCTGCTCTTAGATATAGCATTAATGAAGATGTCTTATTATAATGACAGATAACAAAAAGTATGACATTTTCTCTTTCTCAGAGCTTAATGATATATGTACTCTCAAAAAAAAATCAGTGGTATAGCAAAACCCTGTGATGATGATGACAGTCCATCATTCTTCAGTTCAGAGTTCCTCACTTTTTTTGCAACTGACATTATGTTTAACAGATCAGTCTTTTAACAGGGTTTCTTCCCAACACGAAAATGGTATTTAAATAATACTTCTGTATAATCTTTACCACAAAAGGGATCTTTGAGACTATATGCATACTTAAGACAGTTATTTATGAGTGAGTTTTTCAGAACACTTAAATAAATGTGAGCGCCACAAGATTGCTATTTCTGCAAATGTTTCACCAAAACACACAAAATCTTGATTTATATCCTGCCCACACAGTACTTTATGCTTATGTTTTCATATTTATTATTAGTAGTATTATTATTTTACTAAAACAGCTTCTGAGGACTGAGGCCACAAGACCTGAATTCTGATGCAGCTCTGTGGTTGTTTACTCTGTGCATTAGGCAAATGAAGCTGTCTGGCTGCTGCCGTGTACAGTTTTGTTTAACTTAAATTAAAGGAAGAGATTAGAGCTTGTTTCCACAATCAGACTGATTTGTAATTAAGTACAAAACCCTTATATATACAATATTTATGATTCTCTGTAGGAAAAAAAAAAAAAAAGATTCCCTATAACAAGAAATCATCTATAGGATATGTTTTGGGTAGGTCTGATAAGAGAGGATAAGGATACATTGGAAATATTCAGTAATCAACATTGTCTGCCACTGAAATAGAAATAAATCAGTAGCATATTAAAAAAAAGTGTATATTAAAATAAAAAAAAATTTGTCTCTTACTTTGTCCTGCTGAAGTGTCTTGCAAATGACATTTTAATAGGTTCCATTCACATAGTACTTGGTTTCTTCCATAGCTATAGTGCAGCATCAGCTTCAAATACATGTTTCTTATTAAGACCATGCTGCAATCCAGATATGTGTGATACACATTGTAAGACTGTAAACACTACTTCACTTTCTCCAGTCTAAATATATAGCCAAGACATCACTTACAATGTGACTCAAAATATAAAACATTACTCCAATTAAGTAAAAAACTTTTTTTTAGCCATAAATCAACACTGTGTTATAATATTTACAAACAAGAATGTATTAATTACTGTAGCCACAAGACTGTAGTAATATGAATTCTAACCATCAAGAAAGATCATAGCTCTATATCAGTCCAAGTTAAATAAAAATCCAGTACATTACTATAGCAACCTCTGAAATACATGAAATGGAAACCTATAGGAAAACTGTTGCAACTTAGCTTCTGGGAACACAAGTTTCTGAAGATTTCTGAGGATGTTTCTCCATATCATTTTCACTTTCACCGGTCTTCATTAACTTTTGTGACAGAAAAAAACCCTGAAACATGAGCGAAAAAGTCTTCTACTTTTTGGGTTTGTTTGGGTTTGTTTGGGTTTGTTTTGGTTTGGTTGTTGGGGTTTTTAATAAATTATTTTTCAACATTCTTCTTTTCTTTTCTCTTTTAAAGATGGTTGTTTGCAGTTTGTATGCATTCAAAACTGGGAAGATTACAACTGCCAATTGTTTCCTTGATTAAAAATAATACAGAATAAGACCTAAGTTCAGAAAAAAATATGAAAACCAGAGGGCAAGTAAAAAGAAAATCAGTGCAGGATGAAGAGCAGATATGAACTGCCATCATCAAAAGTCAACATATCACAAAGATTCCCATCAATTAAGGATCTGCTCCTAAACAATACTTAACTGTTTCCTTATTAATTTCTTAGAGAAGAGTGTAAAAATAATGTCTGCTTGAGGAATGTATAAATAAATTTAAGTATACTTATGCTTTCTCTAAAGAGATTGGTATAATCCTAGCATAAGAAGTTCCTGTGCCTGTGGACAGGACACAAATGTTACATGTTCTCTAGAAACTATAATTCATTAGCGCTCTTCCATATGAAGCAATATCTGCGCTATACATTTAACGGCGTTCTATGTCTGGAGCCCAGGCAACAGAAATATGAATTCCTACAGGTAATAAACTTGGCCACTAGAGTTGCTGAATGCATTAATTGATTGCACAAAGTGTGAAGAGTAGAAGAACGGAGGGGGAAAAAAAGCAATTCATTGTCACTAACTCTCAGTTAAGAGGTTATACAATATGTGCTGAACTTAATGGGAATTAAGACAAGCCATCTCCTGTTGCTCTTTGACTTCCTCAAAGTCACATCCTAGCTGGTGGTACTGCAGGCAATGAGCATCGGAAGCTACAGAGACAGGATTGCTATACTTAAGGCAAAAGTGCACAGCATGTCACAAAGGCTTCCCCCCCACCTTTAACTTTTAATGTGGTGGGGAGAGAAAAGCAAGAACAAGAGATTTTGTTTGAATTGCAGACACTTCTGTAATTCCATTATTGCCACTTTTATAACCTGGACAAGGCTTAACATCTCAGCACTTCTTTTGTAATAGTCTTTGCGTATATCTTCTTTTAGAGAGCAATATAACAAACAATATCTGTTACAAAGGCAGCGAGCCACTTATATTAAGACAGTAGCTCAAATATGCCTCCTACATAAAGATATTTATATCAGAGATAGCTATAAACTATATGAGGTGTTTTGTTTGTTTGTGGTTTTCCTCCTATTTCTCTACTTTCTTTTCTTTTCCAGTGCTACAATGTATAAAAGGGAGAAAAAAGACAAAAGAACAAAAAAAAAATTACAAAGCAAAGGTACTGAGAGTATAATTAAAGGGTTTTTCCTCCATATTTACCTCTTCATTAGCCTGGGGACATGCCACTCAGCATGAAAGCAGACAAAATCATGTGATAGGGTCCTCTCCTTTGTATTTAGTAACCTAATTCAACTACGTATAGGCATATGTTCTGTAGCTTTCTGTCCCTTTGTTATTCAATGAGATACAAGAAGAAAGAACGTTTTTCATTATCTCATTGCTATACTATGCACCACTTAATATATAATATATCTAGCATATTTAGGGTATAAACCCAAAATTAAGGTCTAAAATAGTAAAGTGTAAACGCCAGCTAAATGTTGGTTGAACTGTAGTGTTTATCTACTCACTTTTTGTAATTATAATATTCATCATGTAACTGTAGTAACATAGTTTGTTACTCTTCTGTACAAAAATATAACTTTTGATGAATGATTTACAAAGGAAACAACTAAGCAGAAGATCAAAAACATCATTAAAGCCTCAGGCATACAACAATCCAAACAAAAACATATTGATTGCAGCCCTTTACAGTTTGCCTTTCAAAGCAGCAGAGTTTGTGCATTCTGCTTTTGAATATTGAAAATAAACTTCCTGAGGTTTTGATCTAGAGAACAGAATTTAAATTTAGTAACAGGGGAAAGAAGTGCCTTCATGGTCATCTTGTCAGAGAGCATGGAAGGATGGGGCTGAACCCAGAAGGGGAGTCAGGGTGACCCAGGAACAGGCAGGTCCCGCTGCCCTCACTCTCCAGCCTGAATGTGGTGGGCAGAGCTAGGGGCAGCAACAGGACCAGTTGGCAGCCCTGGGTGCCTCAAGGGGGTGGACTGGGACCAGGGGTCCCACCAGGAGACGGGCCTGAGACCAGAGACAAGGCACTGGTGTGGGTCTGCATCCCACTGGGACCAAGTCTAGGCACAGGCTGCTAAGGCTGTGTTGACATGGAGCTATGTTCATCACAGAAGAAAATATTTGTCAGGATGAAGAGGCAGAGGTGAGTGTATAATGAAATCTGTGAAGTTTAACATATGTGTAGTCAGTCTGCAAATGAAGTAAATTTTGGAAATTTCCCATTTGGTTTTCTACTGAATTGTTTCAAAGTAGTTACTAGCAATACCTGAAATAGTTAAAGGCAATAATAATGACAAAAAGGAAATTAATCTAAGTCTGTTTGGAAGTTCTACACAGTAACTGGAAAATTTTAGGAACATTTAGAATAACGGTTTAAAGTACACGTAGTGTCTTTCAATTAAATCAAACTTTTCCAAAACCTCTCATATTGTTTTTATAATCTTTAGTCAGCACTGCCTAGAGCTTTACCAACTAAAACAATGTGCTTTGCTTACAAATAAATAAATAAATAAATAAATAATATGAAAACGAGTGCTGCATACTACACAAGTCACTTTCTATGGTTCATAAGTAGTACAGATTGTAAGCAGATTACTGCTCATGTATTCAGGGAATTTCCAACTTACTAAATACAAAGTCTTACAGCAATAGAAACAGGTTGCAATAATATAGAACACCAGTATAAATGTTAAATTTGATTCATTAGAAAAGGCTCTTAATATTTGCTTAGATATTTGCTTAATATTTGCTTTGCTTAATATTTGCTTGGATGCAATATCAAGGTTCATTATCCTGGTGAGAAGAGAAACCATTTCCCTAAAACCTAAAGTCTGGAATCTTTCAAGGATCGTAGTCTAACATTAAAAGAACTTACAATATGTTTATATAAAAAATAATGATCTATAATGAAGTAGGAAAGGGCAAATTTTACTGTTAACTATTTAGTAGATATGTTGGTTTGGTTAGTCATGAAATTGGCTGACACACAGTAAGTAACGGGCAACATAACTGTGCTTTTTCATGTTTCTTTTCTATTGCTCAATAAATCCCTAGTTGTATCACTTAGCTGCATAATTGGTGTTAGCCACAGGTTATGTATCAAAAAGAATTTTCAGATTTACTCATCCATATATGTCAGGCTATTAATAATTTTATAGATAACTCTGTGTATTAGAAATCACTTGTGATTAACACAATATATGGAAATGAAAGGTCAGCATGCTTCGTGTGCCTGTGCACAGATATGCAGGCATGTGTGCATAAGCAGAGTATTCTCTGAATATCAGACAGAATTCTTTTATGATCTCATATTTTTAAATAAGAAACGATATTGCTCATGTTGAGGATGGAGAATACAATTTCAAGACCTCATGGTCTCCATTGAAGAAAACTATATCTGTATAATAATTTTTGGCATGATAAAAAACATTTTTTAAACTTTTCTGAAAAACTGAAATATAACAGCATTAAATTACCTATAAATTGCAAGGCTGTAATTTTGTGTGTTCATATCTTTTATTCTTCTCTGGCTCTGACAAAGTAATCTCCTGATAATATTTTAATAGATAGATTTCCAAGCTAGATCTTAGCAAAAAGTCAAAATCTACATTGTAATTTAGACACATTATATTTTAACACCCTGGAGCCTTTAATTAACTATTTAATTTTCTTCGCTATCTCTGTTCTACTTTTGTTTGCATTTCCATTATTTCAGAGAAAACAGAGTTGGTGCAGGTACACTTTTCATATTATGCCAGTTGTACAAAACAACCTCTTAAAGTTCAAATACAGCACATTAAGCAACCTAGAAGCAGCAGTGAAAAAAACACAGATCTGAAAAAGAAGTTTAAGAGATCCCACACACTTCTTCCATTCATTTTCTCACCGTTTTATTTACAGTGTTTAGTTGCTGAACTCTTAAGTCTATGAACTGATATTGATACAATGAAAAGGGTAAAATATTAACCCTGTAACTCATACATGTGGAACAACAGGAAAAGGTAGCACATGTGGTGGCTCCTACAGAAAAACCTCTGTTACCCAGTGCATTGTCCTTGTGGTCCAGAGTAAACTTGCTGTTGCATTAGCAAATATAAGCAAGAATTATTATGGTGGATTGGCTGGCTTTATCTCTGATGGTGTATTGCTTCCTACTTCGGATCATTTGCTTGTTTACTTCATTTCTTACATCTGCAGAGAACCCAGCCACTGCTGGGTCCTGGGCCTTTCCTGCTTAAATACTAGAGAGTTTTTTTAATGAGTTTCGGTCTTCTTTACTATGTTCTTTAGTTATTGTATGCTAACAGCAATGATTTTGTGGTTTTAAAGGAAAATAATAGTTTCATTGGATATTTATATTTTATTTTCTGTTCATATTTACCTTTATACCATCACTACCTAAAAGTGCAGGGAACTGATTTTAACACCATTCTATTCTCTCCCATTTCCCCATAAAAGGAGTTTCTGTGGTCACAAACTATCATGAATTCATGACTTGGGAGAAAAAGGATAGCAGAGAGAGAACATCTAGGACTCACTGCAAACACAAGCAATGTTAATGTTTAATACAACCTTTGAACGGATTATTGTATTTCCTAAGGGCTGAATCCGACAGATCCAGTCTGCTAAAGGATATACAGCTACAGAAGTGGTTATGTTTTAAAGCTTAATCCCTTACATTTATCCTTGGACTTTTATCCTTGTGTTCTGTATTAAGCTTGGGAAATATGGAGTATTTGTAAGGCATACTCAACTTCCTGGGAAAGAAAACTTTCAAGAAAAACATCTTCTAAATGGGCTTCATGGAGTTTACTTGTTCCCTTAAAGATATTTGGATAAATTTAGATACTTAGAAGACATTTAGAAGTGTAAACTTTAACTAATTTTACTCCCCCATCTAGTACCTTATCTATGTACCTATTTAGATTTCTTACCTTGGGTACTTCATAATTTTTGAGATAGTTTTGACATGATGAAAATGATGGTTCTGTACTATAATTTCATAGTATCTTTTCTTCCACAGGTTTATTTTCTCTTGTATATGCTTGAATCTCCTAAGAATTTGAATCATAGTGTTATAACCTACCTGCTTCTTGCCCCTTTGCATTTTGTTTGCATTTGAATGTCACAGTGAAGTCATCCGGGAAAAATAAATAAGCATTACCTTTAGAAGTAAAAGTTTTAAGCATTAGTCAAAACATTATGGTTTCTATATTATTATAGACTTGTCATGAAAGATTATGCTTCTTTCCCTTTCAATCTCACCCCATTCTGAGGGTTCATACAACATCTAGTACAGGAACAACTGAATAAAATAAACTTCTCCATTTCCTTATGTAACAGTTCTTCTAGGCGTTTAGAGAGGGCAAGGCAACCTTTCTGTAATTCTACTTTCTTGACCCATCCTGTTCTTTTTCTTCTTACTTGGTTATCTGAAAATGAATTAAGTACATTTTTCTCTCCAACTCATTTTCCAGGGCCTTTAGTTTTCAACCAAACGCAAAAGTTATTGGCCCAGGTGTAAAGATGGAAAAAAAGAGAGGGAAAGACACCAAACTCTTTTTTTTTTTTTTTTTTTTTTTAGGGATTAAGATATTCTAGTAAGGATTCTAAATGTAATCTCTAACTTCTTTTTAAGTACTGGGAAGTGATAATGGAAACAAGGATCCTTGATACCTTTACAGCAGTAAGGGGCTAGCAATGTTATGTGACATGGAGTAGATGATACAGAAATGTGGAAGCTAAATAAGAAAAATTAATTATGAGTATAAGAGAAAACATATAATTTATTTGGTATGTGAAAGAAAACCAAAAAGCCTATCTGAAGAACAAGTAAATGGAGTGGTGACTGAATATGTAGGCTGTAAATGAGGGCACATCAATTCTGAGGTCATAGCAGTGATTGCAGTTAATATAAAACTAACATAGATACATTGCAAAGCCTACTTTAAATATCAGTACCGATTTGGTTGTGGCAGCAAGAAGAATGGCACAGGCTGCAAAAACCAGCCAACCTACAGATTACATGAATCTGTGCTCTGCTCTCAAGATCAGAATAGCAAGCTATTTATTACAGATGAAGTTGGGTATCTCTATCCAGTTGCTTTTGTGCCTGCTCATAATATAATATAGACATAATCTAACTGAGAGGTTTTTTTTTTTAAATGGAGGTGATGGGGAGTATAGAGGCTGTCAAGGTTGTGGGAGTCAAGTCTAGAGACATGGTCATGCATGAGACAGAACAATCAGCATGGCAGAGCAGAGGCTGCTCTGTTTTTCCAAACAGCATATAAGAGAAGATACAACCCTATGATCTGACAAAAACATTTTGCTCAGAATAGCCTGTGCATGTAATCAGAATGGCTCCATTTCCTCTGGTGTCTTTAAACCTTTTTTTTTCATCTTCATGCTACTTTTTCATCACCCTTTTGTGACTGGGTATGAAGTATTCGCTTCATGATAATTAGTGCAGATTTGCAGTTTTCTCCCTCTTTATTCAGTGAAGATGTTTGCATTGTTTCCTCAAATGCCCAGTGCTGACTATGTAGAAGTTGGGACCTCACAGAGACAAATAAGGCTGTTTACTCCTCACAGAGCTACTGTTCAGTCTTCCTACAGACTTATTTAGAGCTTGGTGCAATGGTTACATATACTGTTTACCTTCTGTAGAGTGGTTTTTTTTTGCCTACAACCATTTAATTAAATATTTTCATTTTCCGATAGAAATTAGAAGATGATCTGAAGATTGTAAAGAAATCAAGATACTTAACTCAAAGCATTGTACATAGAAGTATATATTTAGGATGTAAAGTATCTGATTCCGAGTCCTGAAAAGACCTGTGAGCATTGAAGCTTGATATTAAATGTCCATTTGAATAAGTGTTGAAGACAGACTTGGCAGAGAAAGATAAAGCTATACCTGCCCAGATATGATAATAAAGTGAAATAAATAAATAAAGGTAGCAAAAGCAAAGCTAAGCAACTTAACTTTAAAAACACCCATGGAAGGAATGACTTGTTCTTCTGTCCAACCTATGGAAGACAGAAATAGCAATGGATTGTAATTAGTAGTTATTAATAATTATCCTAGTTACCCAACCTGGAACATCTCCATCAGTAGGAGTCTCTGTTCGTAATAAGGTGTGAAGCCATTTAGTTTCCCTATTTTTTCCAATTCATTAGCTATTATTCTTAAGCAACTTTTCAGCAGCCATCCGTCTGTGTTATTATGCATTGGTTCCATCTCTTCAGGTTCATATTCTTCCAAAAATTATCCTGTAAAACAAACTAAAAAAGACCTACTAAGGCCATTGATAAAACCACTTTACATTTACACAAAATTACATTAATCTGTTACCTTAGTCTGAACTGTTTATAGGATATTTTTTTTTTTTTTAGTTTAAATACTTAGAGATATTTTACATTTTGGGACATGTCCAGAAAACAGTTTGTGATGAGTTCAGCTCTAGGTTATTTCTCTCGGGTCTCTGCTTGCTCTATAGCCAACACAATTTAACATTTCATGTGGTATTCTGTTGTTTTCTAGATATACTGAGTATATTCCTTTAAGTGAATATTATACAGTTTGGTCACAAATTCTAGCATTTTAGGCATATTTGCAAAAGGATCAGTCCCCTCCTCACACTGAGCTCCTACAGCTGTCACCTTGGGAATGCTTACAGCATGTTAAGGAGTTAATGAATCTGGAAGACTTTGGAACTCGAGGGTACCTCTCCTCTTGAAGACAGGGCTACCTGATCTAAGGCCTGTGATCTTGTTTAAACCAATGAACTCTGTACACAAAGAGACAAAGTCCACACCCTTGGTACACCAAGGCAGTGATTCTGCCCAAGCAATGACACCTGGCACATAAAAGGAGTCCTTAGTATTGCTGACAAAAGCACAGGGCTGCTTCTGCAAAACAAAGCAGAGTCCTGAATTAGAAGTGGCCAGATGTAGTCAAGACCTCACTTATCTGAGCAATACTTTTGGGTATGCTTTGTACTGTAATGAATGGCTGAACAAATTCATTGCTGTCTTTAGTAAAAAGCCTAGGTTTGTGGATGAGCGGAGAGCAGTAGATATCATTTACCTCAGCTTTTGTAGGAAGGCTTGAGACACCATCTCCCACAGTGCTCTTGTATCCAAGCTGGGAGATTATGATCTGGATAGATGAACAGCTAGAAGAGTTAGGATGGATGGATGGGTTCAGAGTAGTCATTAATGGGCAATACTCCACCCAGAGAAGACTAAGTAAGTGCAGTATTGCAAGGGTCTGTCCTGGGACTTGTCCTGCCTAACATCTTCAGGTAAGGGAGCACACTCTCACTAAACTTGCAAATGTTGCCAAAGTGAGAGGACCATTTGATGTGACTGAAGGCAGGGCTGCTATCCAGAGGGATCTAGACAGCTGTAGGAAAGGGGCTGACAGGAACCTCATTAAATCCAATGGCACATGCATATTTGTACACCTGGAAGGGAGAACCCCTGGCAGCCCTATAGTCTGGGAACTGACCGGCTGGGAAGCAGCTTTGCAGAAAAGGCCCTGAGTGTCTGGGTCACCAGCAAGCTAATCATGAGCCATCAGCCTGCCCTGGCAGCAAAGATGGCCAGCGGTGCCCTGGGCTGTTGTTAACATGGGCACAGCTGGTAGATCAAGATCACTGGTTCAACTATCAGTTTCCAGTTTTGCTTCCCCAGTACAAGAAAGACATTGATGATGTGGAACAAGGTCCAGGGAGGACAACCAAGTTAGTTGGGGGCTGGAGTACTTGTCTTGTGAGGAAGGAATGAGGGACTGGTGTTTTTTCAACCTGGAGAAGAAACAGCTGCAGGAGAGACTTAGTGGCTGCCTACCTGTACCTCTGAGGGGGTCACTGAAAATATGAAGCAAGTAGTGCATAAAGGTAGAGAAAACAGGCACCAAGTGTACCAAGAGAGGTTCTGGCCAGATATAAGGAGAAACTTTTTCAGCATGAGGGGAAGCCCAGAGAATCTGTACAGGCTCCATCTTTGGAGGCTTTCAAGATCCAACTAGACAAAGTCCTAGTCTGATCTCATACCTTAACTTGCTTAGAGCAGGCTTCCAGAGATTGCTTCCAGGCTTGGTCATTCTGGTTTTATGGCATTTTTTTTCCCCCAAAGGTAGTATTTTTAAAAAAAAATAATGGCAGGAAAAAGTTCTACATTGAAGGTCTTTTTCTTGCAAAGATACTCATTCAAGAATGAAAATAGTTTTGTTGTTTTTTTTTTTTAAATTAGGGGGATGGCATGTTCTTACAAATAAAATACAATTTTTTTTCCCAGCTATATGCAAACTAGGGAGTTTTGTATTAATATCAGTTATAAAGTTATGTAAAATAACAATGCAAAATTAAAAAAAATGCTGCCATAGTACAGCATATCCATCAACAGCTGTAGTAAGATTGTTTGCATAATGCATAAATCACACAAATACTTCTCATAATTAATTTAGACTCTTATCTCCATCTCACTGATATGGGCAGAACTGACGAAATGAAAGAGACATGCTCTGAGAAAACACACAAAAAAAGTGAAGTTTCATAGGCAATAAGTGGATTTCAGCGCTTTTTTCAGCATACAGCTGAAGCTGAAATTGAGAGGTCTAAATTATATATCTGTTTTGCCACGAGAGAGAACTGTGTCCTGCTTGCAGTGAAGGACAGCATTCACTTGCAGGGGAGAGAAGATGGTACACTTTTCATTATGAACTGTGAACGGGAGTGGTTTAAGGGCTCAAAACCCAGTTTCACTGCAGGCTGATATGTGCCCTCACATCATCATCTGTTACAGTGCTACCCTGTCCTGGACCAGCCTCTCTCGAGACTGCTGGACCTTCACTAAGCCAGAGAAGAAACTTGCCACTGCCAGGTTTCCAGCCACTTTCAGACTAGGAAAGCAGGACTTTACATTATTTCAATTCATTCCTGATTCCTCTTGCTGATTTTTATTTTGTTTCTTATTTTCTTCCATGTTACATGCATGTACAGAAGACACTTTTGTAAGAGGCCATCCTGCAAATACAGTCTCAGTAAATAATTTTTAAGTCTCATGTCTTCTCTGTCTTCAGGAAGGAAGGAAGGAAGGAAGGAAGGAAGGAAGAAAGGAAAATTAAAAAGAAATTAAGCTTCTTTTGTCTTTTGTTGTTCACAAGGCTTGGTGGGTTTTTTATTTGGTTGGGGTTTTTTTAATCATGCTTTTGTGCCAGACTGTTCCTGAATCTTACATGCTTTTACTTTCCAAGGCAATCTAGCAAATGCTTATTCTCTTACTTTATTCTGTCAATGAATTAGTAGTGATAGTATATGAATTTCTTCTTATTTGCAGCTCTTGATATCTAAAACAGCCTTTCAATGACTATTCACTTCTTAGGTTCTCAATCTCAATTGAAATCTCTATGGAAAACAGAACCTTTCAAACCTCTCTCAAATTTGCCCAATTGTTAGATGCTCACTTTAATTCTATAATTACTTCATTTCATTTGCAAACCATTCTGTGCAAGCAGCTATGAAAGATGAAAATCAAAGGATTATTATATTAGAAAAAATGAACAATAGCAAAGAATGAAGGAGAATATTCTTCAAAACTTAAGGGCATAAGTGTTCTTTTAGAGCAGAGTTTTCTCCTTAGTTCATTTTTACAGTTGTATTGCAAAACTTTGCAGGTTTAGATAGGTCTGAACAGAGAAGTTATACTAAAAAAAATATGTGCATATTAAATAACTCTTAACAGAAACTGGGATGTATTATTCCATATGTAGATGAACCATGTTTCTTTGCTTATTTATTTTCAGAAGCAAGCTTTTGACACACTTTTAACAATATTGTCTTCAATTTCTCCTTATAATGTTTTTTTACATAGTTCCTACAAACACACACAGAGTGTTTTTTGGACAGTATCCATTAACAGATTCATCATTCATCAACAGCTGAAATGCCAGAAAGTTTACACACTTTAAAATATTTCATTTCTTCTTCCCTAGCCTGTTACAGTCATCCATAAGCTCTTACTTGAGAAGAAATGTATTAATGTATCCAAAGATAACACACTTTTAGATATCAGATAAAAATTGATACCATCCCTTTAATGAAAATCAGATTTTAAGCACAAATTAGACAATTGTTGTCTTCATTATAGAAACCAGACTCTTTCCCAGTCATCATTTTAAAATTATACTAATGTCTGACATCATATCACTAGCTGGAAAGAGAAAATGTATTTGTTCATATTTAGTTTGATGTGATTGTTTTCATGATTTTATTGTTTTATTTTAAGAGACTATTTCAGTGAGTCACACATGCAACAGATCTGTGTGTACCAGATTTTGCAAAATGCTGACCTAAAAAGTCAAAGTCATATTTTAATTTTAAAGTCTTATAGTGTACAGTCTTCCACAACCTTGAGGACAGGACCTCTGTAAATGCTTTTGTCAAAGTGGTATACACAGGAAGTCACTGCAGGCTAGAAATACTCTGCATACAGAGAAAGACAGCTGCAGCCACTACCTCATATAAGCTCAATGCTTCCTTTAAAGAAAATGAAATCACCATTAAGACCTGTCTTTCCTGCTAAACTGATAATGTTTCTGTGCAGAGATTTGTATTCTGGGTTTGTGTGAGACAGAGAGTATATCTTAAGAGACTAGAAAAAAAATATCCTGTAGTTAAATCACAACTCCTATAATCTTCATTATTTCTGTCATTAACAGCAATCTTTTTCCCACAACTTCAAAACTTATAATAGTAACAATTACTTGAATTTAAGTGCATGCCATATTATGAGAGGCTTCCAAAATACATAGCTGCAATATTTCTGCTAGACTGTATGAAAAATGGGTGATCAACCATTCTGTTTGTCATCTGTTTTGGAAGAAATAAAACTGAGGTTTGCAATGATGTTCTACGTTTTCCTAAGTAAAGATGTGCTTTTAATTTCTACAGTACTGTGGTGATCGTTGCTGTAATGTCTAAGCTGACAGTTTAATTTCTTTTAAAAGTTTTAAGAAATTCCATTATCTTGTTGCCATGCTTCTGCACTTATAACTCCAAATTTAATGCAAGGAAAGAAATCCAACTTCTCTAGTAATGATTGAATATCATAGAATGAAATTTCAGTAGAATTAAAAAATAATTTTTAAGCATTTCTTAACATCCCAGTTAGGAAGAGGAAAAAGCACAAAACTCCCTGTTGCCCTTAGACACAGCTCTAGACAGTGCTGTTAAACACTACCTGATTTGTGCCATTGGAGAAACATACTTTTGAGAACAAATTTATTTCAGCCTTGACTAAGAGCAGCACTGCTTCACTGAATGAAACCAATGAAATTTTGGTTTGGAAACAAACACCAGAGTCCTTGGAGCTGAAGTGTGTGTATGGGGGGGTGTTGATGGTGTAAGCACTCCAATTTGGGGTCCCCAGTTGAATCAATTGTAAGGTTTTTCAGAGGTTTTCAGGGACTTGCAGCTCCTCCATAAAGCAGCCGTTGCTTTTTAAAATCCAACTGTATATGTTTTGCCCCAAAGCACACAATGACTCATGGGCAAACCCAGGAATAAACTCCAGTTCTTGGTTTACTGCCCTTTGCTTGTTCTACTGTGGATCACTATTCCTTCATGAAAACACCATATAGGCCCATAGCTTTGGCAACAACTTGTACTTAATTTTGTTGGTCTTCTGTACCTTCGATTATAAATTGGCATCTTTAGCCTAAGTTTTAATATATTTTGGGTTGAGCTAGTCTTTTCTGACATACTCCTGAATGTGGTATTACTCAGGGAACAGTGTGTCAAAGAAACAACAAAATGTAATACTTATATATTCTTTTCACAACATATCAGTTTTCTGACAGGGATTCTCAGTACCAAGAAGGGACCAGATAAGACATATATCTGTCAAACAATAAAGATTCTCCCAGAGCACACAGATGACTAAGAACATTACTGAAGACCTGATTTGCAAAATATTAATTTTTTTCAGTTCAATCCACAGATCATACAGACTTCTCAGCCAGCTGAAAAAGAAGTTGGATTCTTCTGGCATGCATTTCATAAAAAAGAAAGGACTACCTGGACTTACTATTACACAGTGCCTATTACAAAGTACCGTTAGACAGTACACTTTTACATAGGCTATCAATGTCTAATTTGAGCAATGAGAATACATTTAACTCCCATATAAACTAAACAGGTGAATTAATATGGGGTTTTTTGTTTAACATTAGATCACTACTGGCAAAGGACAAGTTTTAGTACCAGATGTTGTTGCTTTGAGCAATACAGACAAAAATAAGCACACATTTGCTAAACACAGAGTAAGCAAGCAGACAACTCTTTTGGATTAATACAATATTCAAATCACAAAATTTTAATATAAGACAAAATGTTAAAAAATAAAGGAAGCTAATTGATTTTAAATCTAAGCCACTCTGCTTTTAGGTTAATTTGGGGGTTACATCTGAAAGTATTATTTTGTGATGCTACTATTTATGCTTTTATAATTACATTTTCCTGGCATTGCTTTGCTTCTTAGGAAGTCTCCCTACTCTTGCACATAAGGAAGAAAGAAAATTAAACTTGTAAAATGAAAAAGGAATAGGAATGACTCGTGTCTTCTAAATGCACAAGATAAGAAGCAGAATTTCTTTTCCAGTGTTTCCCAATTACCACTACAAGGTAGAACTTATAATGAATAAGAAGTGATATAGTGTGTGATTTTATTTCTTTTATAACATTCCTTAAATACTTAAAGTGTGATATGAATCAGAATAATGGGTAGAACTTTCAGTATGTTGCAGGGTTTTTTTTCTCATGCCTTTATCACAAATACGGAATACATAATTGTTGCATATAAGTAAAGTCAGCAGTTGAATAATAGAACAAAGTTAACATTTAAGGAATAAGTTATTCTCTTTTATGATGAATTTTGTGTTATTTGGTAGTTTTTGGTTTGGTTTGGTTTTGCATTCCTGTTACACCTTGCTAGAGTTTTTTGACAATCCTTAGGCTCAAAATATGGAAAATACACATTATTTTTTTCACAGTTATGAAGACAAAGATATGCTCATGTGCTGTTAGACTTCAGCTCCAATGAAAAAATTTTTTTGCTATTACCGAGGTAGAAATGAAATAACTACCTATGAAATTATATGCACTTAGTTATCTAAATTGCCTACTCTCAACACACTTAAAAACTTATGGATGATATTTTCTGCATTCAGAGTATAACTTCCAATAGGTCACCTTGCATAACTCTCTTCCCCCATGCTTTAGTACTCTCTGCTCCCTTTCCAGTCCTTGAAACAGAATTTTTATTGATTTTTAATTAATTACCAAACTACCAGAAGGCTCAATGGGTGATTTGAGATGTTAACACTATGATCTGAAATTTTGAATCTGAAACGTAATCTGAATCGTGTTACTCACATTGCAGCCTAGTTGCTGATATCCTTTCTCATGTTGGACAACATGTTACCTCACACATGATCCTAATGACTTCAGTATGACCATTTCCAAAAAACTCCTAAGCATACAAGAACGAGATCAGTATCTGGCTGTTTAAAAGAAGCTGTCCATATTTCTATATGAGAGTATAAGTAGTTTCTCAGTCATACTAAACAGATAAAGACACAAAAAAGACAAGGAACATTCGGTATATATGCAACGTAGCATTGCATAGAAATATTTGACAGCTGCATTCATTCTCAGGGACTGACAAACTGTTGACCAAAAGCAAATTTCTTCTTCCTGAAACAGGTCATTTTTTTTCTACCTCTGCTAGTTATAGAGAGGAAACTCATCAGAAACCTTTGTTCTGTTTAATAAAGAGAGAAAGGGATTCAGGGAGAGATGGACAAACAACTCTGATGGCCAAGGAGCCAGTGTATTGCCCATTGATGTAGTGGCCAACACTACCTGCATTCTTCAGCAAGGAACTGAGTAAAAACAGTTTATCTGAACAGTGATACCTGTTTTCTGAGGAAAGGACTTGTAGATAACTTCAGAAGAGCTCTGTCATTTGAAGAGTTGAGATCATTGCTGATAACCAGTGCATCTCAATTTCCAAGTTGTACCACTTCTGTTAGATTTTTCAGGTTTGGACTGCAATGACTTTTTTAAGGAAACCAGCGCAGACAACAAAAATTGCATACATGACTGCAAATAAGGAAACAAACTTACAGTGTAATATTTGTCCACTTTTCAAAAGAAGAAAGTGATTAAACTGTAATCCTGTTTAATGACTTCCATTTGACATCTTCTGACACTCAAGGGACAAAGGCAGCATTTGATACAATTTACTTCTGGGAAACACTTCACTAAATTGAATTCAATGAGGTGAACTGCAATTTCTGCAACTTGATGAATTTGACCTTAAATATTAACATTTAGGTGAATGAGATTTACACACGAGGAATAAAACAAGAGAAGACACCAATAAGGCGACTTAAAGTAAACACAGCATGGAAATATTTAGAAATTATTTCTCCTTTATTTTCTGCCTGCCACGTTATCAGCAATTAAAGACTACTACCTGACTCTAATAAATACCCCCTATATAAGGACTGGGGGGGGGGGCAGAAAATATGCCCGCCTGATCAATGTGAAGCCTTCTGAAGTCTGGGACTCTTTTACATGGTTACTTAATCTTCATTTCCTTCTCTTCTGTAACAAGATAATAGGTACTTGTCAGTTATTTTTCCATGTATCACTAGGCTTGAGTAAAGATATACTATGCCTGGCATAGGGACTTAAGTGTGGACATCGCATTTTCCCCAGTTCAAAGCACTACCCTCCAGTAAGAAGAGGTGGGAAAAAACCCCACATGAAAATGAGATTGAAGTATCTTTAACAGGGATCACAGGACTTCTTTTCCTCCCACCTCAGACAAATCCTTTCCACCATCAAGGCTGCTGGTGCACAGGCCTTTAAATTGTTAATCTGACTAATGGTGTTGATCCAGGACCAGTCTGAAAATGAAACAGGACAGTAGACCCCATTGTTTAGCTATTATTGTTTGTGCAAATGTATTTTGGGGGATTTCATGTTTCCCTTAAAAAGATCAGCAGCAAGTTTTTATCACTATACATTAAAATCAAACATACATTAGTTAAGATTGTAGAAGGAAAATTTTTGTACTTGTAACAACAAAACCTTACTCTTGGAGCTACAAGTCTGTCTTGATAAGCGGTACTTCATCTGTACAGCAGTGTCTTCTGTTTCAGTGGGCTTTGGTTGCAAAGGATTTAGAAAAGTTTAATCTCTTCAAGAGATGCATAATTCTTCCAAAAGAAATTATTCTCAACATAAATAGGGCTTCCAAGTGCTTGAAATATCTTTTCATTTTTAACTATTGCACGTGCTTTTCTCAACAACAACAACAAAAACACATCCTCTGTTACTTTCTTTTCATGTACAAGTTTATTTTATATGCCTGGTCACAGGAGCACTGCATGAAAGTGATGTAACTGTATCATTTTTTTATGGTGGAGATATAGATTTATGCACTCAAACTACTTCTGATTCCTTAAAATCACCTTTTAAATTTTATCTAAAGTTAAGGAAATCTGTTTAAATAGAAATTCCCCTTTTTTTACATAGTAGGAAGGGGTCACAAATTTTTTAGTCCTCATGAATAAATTTTATATCCTAACACATATCTGAGATATTACCCTGAAAGTTTATTAGTCAAATAGCTTCTGTTCAGGATTGACTCAGCTCACTGACCCAAATAGGGACTCTCTTACAGCAGTTCATATGAAATCTGAATAGCCTAGTTTAATACAGAAGCTCCCAATTGCAAGTTATAGAAGTTTTATCTGAATAAAAATGGGAATATTAGGAATTTTTAATATTTTTCAGCTTACCAGATAGGAATGCCAAAGCCCACGTATTCAAAACATGCATGCAATGAAGACATTCTCCAGAAACAGGGCTGTATTTTTACATAACGTTGCCATGCCAGTTGATTGACCTTAGCTTACAGGATTTCATGCAGGAGCAGATTCAGAAGGGAAAACCCAAAAGAAGTTGAATTCAAATATATATATTTTAAAAGCTATAAATGAAATACTGACAATGATCATGTGCTGATATTAACTACTGTACTATAAAATATCACTTCTAAACTATGAAACTATTTGGGGACTTAAAAATGGTAATAAATTCAGAAATGCAAACCACTGAACAGCTGCAATAGAAGATACTAGAGGGAAAGAAAGAAGAAATTACTTTATTTTGACAAGAAAAATAAAACTATGAGAGTAGTCTGGACCCATGACTACAAATTAAGAAAACATCAATCACAGTATTATTATTCTAACAATCCAGGCACTCAGCCTATATAAACAAACAAGGAAAAATGAGACCAAACCAGACAAAGCCCAGGAACCTGCAAGACACTGGAATGACAATTTTGTTGTTGTTTTCCTAATTTAGTCATATAAGTTATATATAAGACAAGAGTAAATATTTTTTTAATTCTTAATAAAACTTTTTAAAATTTGAGCTGCTAAAAAAACCTCTATTTTAGACACATGGGAGGGAAATTTGAAACAATCACCTCAATGTACCACAACTCAATTCTAAACACTTCACAACATCAAGTAGTAACACGGAAGCTGAGTGACTCTAGATCTTGAGTTTAGGAGCTTGAATTTCCACATCCCACATGCTTTGATAGCTTATTGGCACTGCCTGAGGTGTTCAAGGTAGGCCTGCTCTAGAAAAGACATTTCCCCATTATTTTTGAATAGGTTAATGACTTCTTTGTTTAATCATCTCTCATGTATAACACAGCAAGAGAGAACAACACTTAAAGAACATTAAACTGGAAGAATACACTACTGAGGGCCTTCACATTGCTGACTTTATTCACTACACACCACCCAGCCCACGCATGTACAGAAGGCCCAGCACCATTCTAATTAGAAGAGCATCACACTAGTATAGATTTTAGATAAAATGCTAAGTACAGTCCTGACCATTTTCTGGCCAGTAACAAATCACAAACAGCTCCGCAAATCAGAGGACAAATGTGTCCAATTATTTCTTTGCTTAGATTTCTTTTTTTTTCATTTTTCAAGAGAGTCTGAGCAGGCTGCTACATACTCAAAGGCATCTCATGATGCCCAAGCACCAGGGGCCGGGGGCACAGACACTCGCACAGGCAGCTGGAATTGATGAATGCCTTCTCATTCTATAATAATATTTCCTTGGAAGTTTTATTATGCTATTATTATTATTACTATGCTATTATTATCCTAACTTAAACTTTGCTTCAACAAACCTTACATAAAGCAAACAGCTTAACTTGTTATGATAGGAATCTCTCCTACATTAAAAAGACTGTATAAGTATTCTTAATCCCAGGTGAAACTATGCTACATTTGGTGTCTTGTTTTAGGCTGCATGAACAGGGACAAAGTCAATTTAGATTTAGATATTTTGAAAAGCCAGCTAGGAGACATCCATGAAGAACCTGGCCTGTTGGAGCACATCCCTGGTCTGCTCCCTCTGCCTGCACGAACAGGAGCTGCTGCCATTGGTAAAACTCTGGCAAGATAAGCTGGAGGCTTTCTAGCAAAACTACCCCAAACTACTGAGCTCCCCAATGCAGAAGATGTCAAAAAGATTAATTCATGTTCTTGTGGTTTAACACAGAATCAGCTTCTCTCCTTGCAGCCAGTGCACAATGTGACTAAAGGAAAACAGAGTTTGCCTCAGTCCGATGTGGTCCCTCTCTGGTGCAAGTACACAGCATGTCAAACTCTCTCAATTTGCATAGCAATTAGTAGTCGAGGACAAGCTGTAAAACCAAAGATGGACAAATCTGATAGGAAAACAAATTTCATGCTGAGGATTCTCAGGTGTTTTTAGTAGCACTGCTAAATGAGAAACATGATTTGAGAGAAATCTGAGCCTGATTAACCACTGTTTTTCTGCAACTTTACTCTGGCAAAAAAGGAGAATGTTGACTGTAGTAGCTGCTGCATTGTAAGCCTAGGCAGGACCAATATTTTTACGATGCACTTGGCCATTATAATTTAAAGAGAAACCTGCTAAAATCACACATTTGTCCTTCAGTTACACCTCCTAGGCTTGTCACACTCCTCAGGTTGAGCAGAGCACACCAGACAGGAGAATTACACAGCACCCAAGGGTAAGGGAGTGTAACGATCCTGACAATGAGACTGTTGCACACCAAGGAGTTAGTGATTCACAGCATGGTTAACGTGAGCAGGTCCAAGCCTGTGCTGTGCTGTGCTGTGCTGCACAGACAGGACACCCTGGCCTTCAGGCTGCATTGTGCTACGCATACCCCTCAGGGACAGGATAAACTTCTCCAGTTGCTTGTAACAAAGGAGACTGCAGGCAGCTCCCACTAGGTATCAGCAGGTAAATTACCTACATGTCCTTGCCTCCACTGAGAGCTGCAGCAACAAATTTCCATGCAAGCATTCTTTTGTTGGATCCTAGGAATGATGAATAGAGCTGTGTTCCTTGTAAGAAAATCCCCCCATAGGAGCAAACTGGGGAGGCCCTTCCAGGGATCAGGTCTGCACCACGTACTGTGCCCTGATCAGAGGCTCCTTCAATGCTGCACATCTCAGGTCTCCCAGCATCTGAAAGAACATAGGATTATCTAACACTTACATTATTTTTTGTTAGGTCTATTAGGTAATGTTTAAAATTATCCTTCACAGAACCTGAGTGCTTTTCTTACTGGGATCATAACAAATCAAGTCACCCAAACTAGGTGTTTAAATTCTGTTTTCATTCCTCTCCTCTGATCTTGAGGCACGGTCAATCTAAGCAAAATGTTTGCTTTCCCTTCTCTGCTATGCAGAGAAAAGGATGTTAGGACTGAGGTGGCTAGCAAAGAAACTTGTGTTTGAAAGACACATGAATTTCCACGCGAACAATGCTAGCTAAACTGCTATTTAGAATGCATGAATAGTGTGATGTCCTGAGACTGAGAAAACCAAGATTGTTCATCACATGTAACTGTCATGGCAAGCCACGCTTTTAACTAGAGAAGTGTTATGCTAATCAGAACAGACAAAAGGAGCCCTTTAATGCAAATTACTGCCCTATCATTCAGTGGGAGATTTTCTATCTGAAAATCTGTGTCATAGAATATTACATAAAAATAACGTGTGAATACTAAAACAGCAAAATGCTCAATATTGTGTAACTTGTACTTAGTCATCACAGCATTCTGTTGGACTGTCTTGTAAAGATTGGTCTGTTTAAGTGCTTAGGTACTCAAAATAGTAGGGGCAAATACAATGGAGTCCAGCCAAAAATCCTACAATGAATGGATCATTTCCTACAGATTCCCTAAGCTCCTGTCCACTGTAGGTGACATCTTTAAGAACAGAGTCAAAACATCATGTTGAAGACAGTCTCTAACAGGTCTGACAGAGTGCTGTGTGTCAAATGAAAAAATAATTCCTAATATTTTCCTCAAAATTCTACAGATTTTATTTATCAGGTAAATACTACAGTGACAGACAAGATTATTTTTTTTTTTAATATCTTTACTTTCTTCCCCTTTCTAGATAAATTTATCTCCTGACTTGAAGCTTGCTCCTGTAGTCAAGCATCAAATACGACGTTCTGGTTTGTACTAAAGTTAAGAGAAGCTTTGGTATTCACCTTATAAAGAAGTAAATGCTGGGATAAAGCATAAAAAATTGCCAGTGTCTTGCAGTGTCTGTTACTGCATTTGCTGTTCCACTGCATTTGCACTGGGTGAAAGACTACTTCAAACAAGTATAAGCTCAGTTATTTGAAATATACCTCGCCTATAATACAAAATGAAAATGCCTGCTTAAAGGATGTACAAAACAGGCTTCATAACATATATGCAGGAAATCAAAAAGAAAGCAATTTATTTGTAGAAAGAGTTGTGGGTATTCAAGTTTAAATTCTGTATCAGTGTAACTACATAATTTGTTGTCATTAGATTATAGGGTATTGTAGGCATTGTAGGTAGCAGGAATGCAGACAAAAAGACAACAATCAATGTTCTTTCCAAATAAAAGTGAAGCAGACGCCAATTTGATTAAAATTATTCCCCATGACCCATACTACTATTACCCTGAGATAAAACATCCTGAAACAGGTTAATAAACATAAACATTTATCTAAAGTAATTTCATTCTGTGCTTTTGAAAGTATAATAAGAACTTCAGTAACAAACATTTTTTTGTTTTATTCTCAAGATCATAAACTGAAGGGAAAACAAAAATCAGTTTTCCAGTACTGAGACTGGAAAGTAATGATAGAGTGAAAGAAACTAGTTAGAGATGGGAAGATATCATTCCTGATTTCAGCAAAGAAAATTCACAGGACATAGAGTTTAGTAAATTAAAGAGAATTAGGAAGGGAAAGAAGCAACAAAATAGTTAGAAATTGGATTGAAATACATACAATTAAAAATTAACCAAGTGTTTTGATGACTTACTTAAAACCTCATATATTTCTAAAAGGGCTAAAAATACACAGAACTCCATAAGGCATAATACCCTATAAATACTGTATATAAGCAGAGGATGAGTAAGCTGTCATTATTTCTAACCGTGTTTAATTAAAATCTGCAAACAGTTACTGATGATCTTCAAAAGATTCTCCTTGACATTGAACGAGGTCCTTAAGATGATGACAGACAGTAATTCTAAGCAGAGAAGAAAAAGTGATCACTTTTGGAATAAAGCTTAACAGCTTCTTGACTATTCTCCTTGCCTGAGGAACATACAGGTCTAAGAACAAAAAGTGGTTTGCTTTTATACCAGAGAATATTGACAAACTCATGCTAGTTCAATTCACGAACAAATTAATGAAAATAAAAGCAACTTCACAGAAACTACCCTGATCTACCTATCCAACTTACCAGCTATCCTTCAACTACTGAAAATCTGTATTATAGCTAGGCATTTTTAAGTATCAGTATCATAATACAAGTGGTTGGAGTTATTGGTAAAGTAAGACAAGACCTATTTTTTGAACATGTAATTTAAGTTGGTATGGGAGAGGGGAGAATACTGCTGTGTGCTTTAAGTCTCATGTGTGTAAGGAGCAGAAGCATTGTGAATACTTCCTTAACTTTAGTCAAAGAATTAAAGTCAGTTTTATGAATAAAGATTTTACAGAGTTGGGATTTTACTTTGTACATTTTATCACAGTATCAGAGGTCTGCAGAAGTCAGTATCCTCATTTTTACAAGCAGAGAGGCAAGATATAGTGGTATAAACTTAGTCACGTAGTAATTCAAGGACATCACCAAGATAAGCCCTAGTCCTTCCATTTCCCCAAGCCATGTCACCAGACCACACTGCTTTTTAAGGACAGTTGAAGATAAAACTTATATAAAATAGTGACAAGTGGGTAAGATTGATATGACAAGATGACAAGATAGATAAGATGCCTTAGACTTTGTCTACAGTTTGCCATTAATAAGAAAATTGACTCTATAATTATCAAACAACAGTTATTTATGAAGTATCTTATTTGTTTAGTAAGTGAAGGACAAATATGTGAAAAAGGGGTAAAATTATTTGAAAATATAGCTTGCGTTGCAACACAACTGTTCTTAGAACATCACTAAGAAAGCTGGAATTCAAAAAACCCATCTGTGCTGGGCAAGGCTGGCCAGCTACTAACCCAGAGGGGAAAAAAGAAAATCCAAGAAAGCACTTTTCTTCCTTCTCTCTCTCTCTCTCTCCCCCCCCTTGGCAATACATCAGCATGTAAGTGAAATCTGCTATAAACTAAAAATGGAACAAAAACCAACAAACCAACCAACAAAAAAAACCCACTAGAAAGAAATGGAAGGGGAAAGATGACTGTGCAAGGTATTAATGCTCCAAATTAAGAGTTCTAAACTGGCAATCTCAGTGTATGTCACCAAGGGTTTTCAGTTTTGCTGCTCAATATGAGAGTTTGAGTTGATGGAAAGTGCTGATCAGAAAGCTTCTTCTCATCAGTTAGATGCCAAATTAACTCAAGGAAAAGAGGAAACTACTCAGAAGTTAGTGTGAGGTACAGTATAAGAGAGAATGGCTTTGGGCTAACAAACTTGTCAAAACAGACAAGTTACACAATTGAAAAAGCTCATGGAACTGCAGTTGAAAGCAAACCCAAAGGAAATTATAGTGCTAAAGCCCAGAACAGCAAGGTGATGCAAAGGTCAAACACAAATTATTGCTTTTGCTCATGCCATTAGAGCCAAGAAACAGATGGGAAAGTGCCCACACCTACTGGGGTTTCTTCTCAAGAAAAACCTCTCCTTGAATGAGGCAGTTAACATCACCCTTGCCAATGGCATCCTGGCCTGTATCAGGAATAGTGTGAGCAGCAGGAGTAGGGAAGTGATCGTGCCCCTGTACTCGGTGCTGGTGAGGCCGCACCTCAAATACTGTGTTCAGTTTTGGGCCCCTCGCTACAAGAAAGATGTTGTCTTGCTGGAACAGGTCCAGAGGAGAGCAACCAAGCTGGTGAGGGGTCTGGAGCACAAGTCATACGAGGAGCGGCTGAGGGAACTGGGGTTGTTTAGCCTGGAGAAGAGGAGGCTGAGGGGAGACCTGATTGCCCTCTACAACTACCTGAAAGGAGGCTGTAGTGAGGTGGGGGTTGGCCTCTTCTCCCTGGTAACAGATGATAGGACGAGGGGGAATGGCTTGAAGCTGCGCCAGGGCAGGTTTAGGCTAGCCATTAGGAAAAACTTCTTCACCGAGAGGGTTGTCAGGCTCTGGACTGGGCTGCCCAGGGAGGTGGTGGAGTCCTCATCCCTGGAGGTCTTTAAAAGAAGGATAGATGAGGTGCTTAGGGACATGGTTTAGTGGTGTGATGGCAGTGCTAGGTTAATGGTTGGACTTGATGATCTTAAAGGTCTTTTCCAACTGAGGTGATTCTATGATTCTTCTCATGGAACGATGGACCCCATCCTCAAGTACATACTCCATTACTCCTAGAATTCTCTAGAGACGGGAGAACTGGATTGAAATGGCACCAAGGTAACTTCCAGACAAATACCTGGATACAAGGAGAAAGTCCCATCTATTAGGACATTCACTAATCTATCCTTTTTAAGCTATTGTTTTTTAAGTAAATTATTAAACATAAATTGTGTTGGTGAGAAAGATATAGAAAGAAAATATGTAAGAGTTACATTTCTGCTCACCTTTGATGACAGAGTCCTTTCAAATTCCTAATCCAAAATCAACAACTATACAAGAGAAAGACTGATAGTTACTTTGTGCAGAAATACCCCAAAACCAAATGGCAAAGACATTTTTTCCTGGTGGGTTGTGGTTTCAAGTCCTCAGCTTCATAACCATTCCTTTTCGTATGTTGTTGAGGGAAAAAGGGAACTCATGATAGACATGAATCTAAGAATTTCTTGGCGTCCTACTTAAAATCTTAACAATAAATATAATCTAACTGTAATAATAATTATTATTAAAATGTAGTCACTCAAATGAATACAAGAAAACATAACTAATAATACCTTTAAAATTGTTATACAAGAAAACTTAGGAAAGCTTATGCCTTTCCTCTGGTGTTATGCCTTTCCTCTGGTGTTATGCCTACCCTCCCCAAGCTCCTCTGGGTGTCAGAATGAGAGTTCTGAGTGCCCCCAGGACTCACTGGGAGGGTAGTGATGATCATATTGACTTCTTCCTCAGTCCTGGGGTCCAAATGGATTTCTCCTTATACATTTATTTTGTACATTTTCACTTTTTTATATTTTTCCTAAGGTATCCTCAGTCCAAAGGGCATCCTCCCATGAAAAACAACACCAGAAAAACCCATAAAAAATTTTTTTAAAATATGCATTCCATTTGATGAAAGTATGCGGGGGAATAAGAATTGCTTTTTAGAAGAATTAGAACTCAGATGTAGAAATCAACCTGCGTGTGGAAAATGCAAGCATGCACTACAGAAAACTGTGAAATCTATTGCAAATTCAGAAATATGCATGCACACAAAACATTGTTGAATGCAAGAACTTTCCTTCTTTCTGGCATATCAAACACTATTGCACTCATTATCTTGATAAAACCTCTTCTTTACCCTTTCCCCTAATTATGCCTTTTCTGTTTTTCTCTTCTCCCTGAAGTTTCCATCATTCTGTCCTTCCACTAAGTCTCCTCCTCCAGTAGGACATAGGCAATCATTTTCTGCACCTATGCACACCATTACATTTTCAACTTGCCAGCTCATTTGAGCCCAGCTGAATGATAAAATTTTGTTATATATCTACAAAGGTGTGAAAATGGGCAACCAGGTAGGTGAAGGAGGGCACACTGGACATGCAGGTCAATAACAAGCTCAAGCATTATCAGAGTCCAGAGAATCACCAAGAAAAGTGACATTACAAGTAGCTCAATCCCAGGAAAGGCTTTATTCAGAGTTTACACAGTTTGGAACAACAGAGGCAATAAAACTTCATTCACCCTGGTGATGTGAATTCTTTCACCTTATTTCTTTCTAGGAAGTAAGGAGAGACTAAAATACAGCCTTATGTATTGAGAAAGCTATATTGGTCTTATCTTAATCCACACACATTTTAGTGAGCTGAATTTTGTATTCTGTTTGCCTGCGTTTCCTTCATGTAGCACTAAACCCCCTCTGAAAACCACGAAATTACCAATTTGAAATTGCAGTAAGAATCATTCAAGTTTTTACCATATCTATTCTCACTGTAATATTTTTCAGAAGACTAAGTCTGTGTTGTATTATTGTTGTCTTTCCTTTGAAACCAGGGTCACTGAAATTAAGTATCAGAATTTTAATATCTCATACAGTCTGTCACAGGTGCTTTATTACCTCAAACTTTTCAATATTCTGTATGTTGATTGCCCTGCCTTTCCCTTCCACACAGTATACAGCCTCACTAGACTGTGGGAAGAAAGGTACTGGCCAGCAAGCAAAACCACAAGACATTGAAACTGAAAGAGAAAAGGTCAAAATTTTCAAAATTCACTGTCCTATTTTATGCATTTCAGGAATTTTAATAACCTTAGGAAGAATCCTTGTTTGTATGTTATTTTAAGAATGAGCAACTAGCTATCAAAGGCTTTTTTAAAAGATAGACAGTAATAAACTAAGTATACTTTGTTAATTTTTCAATTAAAAAAACAACAAAAAAAAGAAAAGTTCCTCTTCCATCGTTCATCAAAATAATACTCCTTTTCACCCAAGGCACAAATTTTCATTTTCAAACATTTATCGTAAAAGCAAAGAAAATGAAACGTTGATTTCTCAAAACTGCAAAACCAGGAGATTCCACCGGTAATCCCATCTATTAATTCCTTTTTCTGTAATAGCACATAAACTGGATCAGTTTACGAAGCGTATGGGAGTTCCAAGTTTCAGCTTTGCCATCTGTTTGAGAAGACTGAAATCTACAGTTTACACAGAACATCCTCTTACAAGAAGATATACTCTGATTTCAGAGAATGGGATAGTCTCAGTCCCCTTTCATTACAGCTTTCAAGTATTTAAACACTCAGTAAGTCAAAAGCAAAATGTCACTAAGATGCCTTGTGGAGATGTTGTGTTGGGGACAGGTCACAGATGTGATCCTTGTCCGTGCCTCAGTAAATACCTAATTTTTATGCAAAACAGCTTAAATAAGACTGAGACCATTCATCCTACCGAGAAATATCCTACAAGCCTGTAACAATCCTCCTTTTCCACTTCATTAAAGGATTTTCCTGACCTGCACATTGCCTGAAACTGAGAAAATATCCTGGAACAGGACCACTACGTGCCCGTTCTCTATCTGCATTGCTTCCTAGGCTCTGACTGAGGGGCACTGCAGAGGCAGGATCAGGGACGGTGGGACCCCTGCCCTCACTGCAGACTGAGGAGTGGGGCGGCACACACAATGGTGGCCATCACCTGCCCTTTGGGGACAGCCTTGAGTTTGTTCTCACCCTCCTGCCCCTGAAACCCAAAGCGAATAATACAGTCAAATCTGGGAGTAGCTAGGTATCTGGGGGCAACTTATTTATTAAAAGAAAGGAAAAAACCCAGATTCAGAATGGACATCTGAATAGCTACAGGAAGACACTTGGAAAAATAATACATTAAGCTTACTGAAGGTTTAGCCAGTGAAAGCGAGACAAATGTTACTCACCTGCACAACGGCAAAGCATAAAAAATAAATTAATTATTATTTAAATTTCTTTTTCATCATTAATTGAAAGGCTAAAAATGATCTAGAGTGCCTGCACCTTCTGACAACTTTCTCATAAATTGGATATCGCTTCAAAGTTCAGTCCCGTATTGTGGAAAACTGTGTTTTTGTAACAGCAAAGAATTGAGTTTGCATTTTCTTTACTCATTTTTTGAACTGAAACAAATTGTTCTCCATTATCCAAAATCTTTGCTTCAGCTACAGTCCAGCTACAGTTAATAATAGCAGCACTGATCAATGACAAACTCTGAAATGAATATCAAGAAAGTCTGAATTCATCCATGCTTAGCCCTCCATGAGTTAGGGTGACAGTTTTCAGCACAGAACAGATGCTTCTGCTCTACATAGCAACATGAATTATCTTACAAGCATAGACATCTCTCATAAACCTTATGTATGAGAAAAAAAAAAATCAAGTTCCTTAAATACCTGAATCACTCTGGGTAATTTAATGTGGTTATAACTTTTTTTTCCTAACTTCCAGCTTACCATCTTTAAAAATAGTCTCCTACAGATAACGTCTTTGTAATTTGGGGAGGGTTTTTTTTTCTAATGGACTATAACATATTCTACTCAAGACTATGTTTCATAAAATTAAATAAAAAAATATCAAACTCTCAATATGAAACCACTAAAATGTATTTTCATAAGATAAGTAGGCTAGAAATTTTGTACAAGCCCTGGGCTTGTGCAAGATTTTCCTTGTTTGTTCACTGCAACCAATGATCAAATGCTGAATTATTCTGCATGTCTTTAATAAATTGTGTTATTGATACCTCCCATTAAATAATGAATTACCACCTGTTTCACCCCATAGTGATTGCCTTACTTGTTCTTCAGAGTAGTCATATTAGCAGCTACAAAATGCAGCATATTATAGAGATACCCCAAGTGACAGGAGGCCACAGCTGTATCCATGAGATGCTGCACTTGGAGTTCATCCATCTGCCAGGTAAAAGGAGCTTATCAGATTGTGTATGGAGCTGTATTGTTTTTAGAAGCCAAGAAAAACCAGAACTACATGGGCATACTGTCTCCCACAATCCCTTTTTTTTTAAATATAGACATGGCTTAAAGTATCTTCAGGGCATATCTAACTACTGAGTACAGTATACACCTCTTGTTTCTTCTGATTATTCATGTGAATGATACTAAAAATGCATAAATCAATTTCTGTCGGAAGGGGAAGCCAGCCCGGATTAACGATGGAATCTCAATATGAGTATGGTCGTTCTCCTTTATTGCACAGCTAACAAAAGCATATATAGGCTGAAAACCATAACATACACACATATCATACTGTGATTGGTAGAACACCATTATACACATGCCTACATCGCTACTGTGACTGGGACGGGTCATCTGTCCAGTGGAGGGGCTTCACCTTCTCTTCCGGTCATAGTTCCACCCACATCCGCTTAAGACCAGGGGCTGTCAAATGGGACTAAATCATGCCCATTCTCACTCAGCCACTCCTCTACAAATTTCCGTGGAGAAAATTAGCCACCAAAATTCACTAAGAGGAGTGCAAGTTGGGTAGACCAGCCTGCCCAAGAGCACAAGTGACAGCTAGGTTTGCTGTGACAACGGTGGAGCTCTTCCAGATTGTTCTTTTAGGAAATGTATGAGTATAAAAAAATACAAAAAATTTAAAAAAAAAAAAAGGAAGAAAAGCAAGTGGTATTTTCTTTCACAGATTGTGCCTACCAAATGCAATGCAAGTAATGCTTGAACAAAAATGACATTTATCTATACTAAATGTTTACGAAGTTCTTGATGTGTTCCTTGTGTAATTATCTCTCAGCATTGCATTCTGACATGCAGGGAAGGCAAGAACAGCTGTTCACTTTATAGCCAACTATTATTTTTGACTTTATACAGACATCTATTTTCAACATTTTTATGTATGTATACACACACACATATACATACACAGAAATGCATGTATTTGTATGTTTGCAGATAGGCACTGATAACTGGCGAGGAGAGCGAGCCTTCCCTTTGCTTCATAGTCTGTCAGTAAATACCGGAGGTGACATTCCTGGCAAACAGCTGCCTAAGTTGTAATGAAATTAAGTACTGGAAATACTCAAGTTTAAGTAGAGATTCTTTCTTCAGAAAAAAAAAAATCCAGGGTAAACCTTTGTTTGTTTTTTTTTTTTAAAATCTATATACTTAGAAGACCACATCTGTTGTCTTACCAAGTTTTATATCCTCTTATGGACCACTCAGGAAACAGAAAGCCAGATTCAGCCAACAATACATTTCTCCACATAACATTAATCACTGTGGGAACATTTCATTAATCACTCTGGGGAAGGGTATCAGATGTGGTCTAGAGAAAACTTGGAATATTACACTAGATCAAGCAAATAAATCTTCATTTAAGAAATATAAAACTATTCATGATTTGCTTCTTGAAAAAAAGTACTGACTGGATTCATCAGTTTACTCTAGCCACTTAGCACTGCTGAGACAACATGAAATACTTAAAATATTTGTACCTTGGTTGCAGCTGTCCAGCAGAGAACCAATCTGCTCTTTCAGCTCATAAACGGATGCAGATGTAAAGCTGTCAGGGGCAAAGGAACCACTGGCTGTTAGCTGCCTTCCCCTTCACTATACCACATATAGAAGACATCCAGGATAAGAAGAAATAGGGACAAACCATGACTTCCCCTATTAAAATCCTCTATCTCAACAAAGAAAAGCAGTTATACTAAAATAATGTAAGATGCTATTCTATCTGTAACATAACAGACAAGTATATAAAACCAATAAAAGATAATTGTATAAAGTACATTAGTTTAGAGAATTTTCTCTGATCGGTGTTATCTGCTATTAATCATCAGATTTTAAAACAGCAGAAGGTTTGTCTTGTCTGTTTGCAGGGCCTGACATGGGAATGTGTTGGGAGATCCATACTGGCAATTTTGATCAAACTCTAAAGTAATATTGCATCAGTATTTGAATGTCATGAATGGCTGCAGTTAAATGCCCTCTTTTTGGATGGAGCCTGCTTGCATAATTTTCTGTTAACTGAAGCTCCCAATCAAATCAAAGCTTCATTTTAAATTTCCAGGCCTTTCCTACCAAGTTCTGAAGTGTAATCTTGGTGTTCTTCCTAAGTCAAAATAATGAGTTGATAGGCATTCAGTTAAAGTCTTAGAATTGTCCACAGTAATATTAGAACAATATTTATAGTGCTGTCCTGACAATAAGCAATTAGTGTAAAGAGAACCAAACAACTTTCCAAATTCAAACAAACAAAAAGAAAATATGACGGCAATAAATAATAAAAAAATGCAGTGACCACAAAGGAGCATCAAAAGAGACGTGATATAAAAGGTGAATACAGTGTTTATCTATGGGAAAGTTTAAAATTTCCTTATCAGCAGGGTTTCTAATGTGTTTAGCAAGACATGCTTTATACTAATATTGCTGTTATACAAAAATTTCTTATCTGGCGTCTGTTTCTAAGGGTCATAGAGTAAAATTCTCTAAAAAGAAAACTAAAAATACTTATTCATAAATAGATAAATTCCAAATAAGCTTTAATGACATTTAACCACCCACTTATGTGCAGTCACCCATAACAAGTATATTGTTTCTATTTACTGTAATTACAGTACAAGATAAAGGTCTCATATATACAGCTAACCACTTAGTAAATGATAGGCTGTGTTGATAATTACAGACATTGCTGAAATCACAAAATGAAAATCTTTTTCTAAGTTTCCTAATAATCTTCCCTGTAGGCAGTTCTCTCCCATTATACATGAATTCTATAGAAGCCTTAAGAAATTGTCATAATGCAGAAATATTTGTTTGACTAGTTCCTGCTGTCAGCAGCAAACTATAATTTGTCACACTCTGAGATACACAGGCTGTCATTAATTTAACTTGCATCCATAAATGCTTATTTATTCCATTCTGTAGTCACATGGCACAGATTTGGTCTGAATAGCATCAATAGCATCTTGGAGGATTTACTGATGATATTGAAAGAAAATTGTTCCAACTTTTTTTGTCTATAAATAACTTCTGTGCAGGTTTCAAAACTGTTGCTCAATTATCAGTGGTGAAGGGTATGGAAATATTTTTTATATTTTTTTAATACATCTCTGCCAGCACCTAAAAAGCATGAGATTTTAGTGGGAGATTTGGCTTACTTCAACAAGCATCAGATCATAAAGACCATTGAAAAGAAAAAACAAAGCAGTCAAGTAGTAAGATGGACCTGATTTGAGATACAAACTGGACTTTAGCAACAAATATCACTCTGAAAAGAGCTGATGCTGTTAAACACAATTCGGTTTTGCCTCAGGTTTTTGAACCTGTCAGTCCTTCTGAAACTGCACTGACTGTTGTGTTCCTATGCCATCTAAGTATACTAAAGTACCTGAAAACTTTACAGTACCTTTATAGATATGTAAACAGAATGTTTTACGAACACATATAAGGTGTACAGATTACATTCCCTACTCTTGCTGTCCAAATTAATGGCTAAAGTGACTGCAGCATTTTCTATGCTGTGCTCAGAAAACTTTTGTATGGCTCGTATCACTGAAATGTGTATAGACACTCTCCCATCACCCTAGCAGAAAAATCTTCAAGAGTTTATTAACCTGTACAAGTTTGTCATTTAGGAATAATACAAAAATGTTAATTGGGCTCTTGATTTGTTTCAAACACTTCCTTACCATATTGGTATTTAGAACCCCTGTAACATCCGGAGGCTGGGTAGCTGTGAATTGATGGTTCCTGCTCCAAAGATCTTGAAGTCCTGGTTTTAAGATCTTCAGACACAAAAAGGACATTGTTACATCAGTAAAAGGTTTACGTGTTAATGTATTGGTTTTCTTATTTTCTATAGACACTATGACTGTCCAAGTTCTGATTCTGAAAATAAAATGCACAATATTTTTCTTGGCAACACTTTACCTGAAGATTTTTTTAATTGCTTCCAGAAATAATCAACAGAATAGATGGAAAAATTGTATTTTTCCATTGCTGTTCTGTTTGATCTCAGGGCAGTCAAGCTCTGCATGATGTTCGTGTTCTTCTCCTGAAAGAAACACTGAAATAAGTTCAAAGCTTCTAGGAGGGAAAACCCAAAAAAGTAGATACAGAAATCTTTTTCTAAGGGTTCGCAAAGACCATGTCTACATTTCCAAAATGCGGGGAGAGACCACAGAGGATAAAAACTTTCCATTATTTCCTAATTTTACTTAAAATGAAGCCAGGTTGAAGAATATGATATTCATGGCAACCAAGCTTTCTTTTTCTGGATTTTTTTTCATTAGAAGAGTGGATTCACTAAGAATGCAGACGCCTGTCATCTCCAAGTGTCCTGGTTTCAGCTGGGATAGAGTTAATTTTCTTCACAGAAGCTAGCATAGTGCTGTGCTTTGGATTTAGTAGTACAAGAATGTTGATAACACACTGATGTCTTTAGTTGTTGCCAAGTAGTGCTCAGACTGCTCAAGGACTTTTTGAGCTTCTCCTGCTCGGCCAGGTGCATAACAAGCTGGGAGTACAGCACAGCTAGGACAGCTAACCCAAACTGTCCAAAGAGCTATTCCATACCATATAATGTCATGCTTGGGGGGGGGGGGATTGGTTGGTTGGTCGCGGGGAGAGTGATCGCTGCTCGGGGACTGATCGCGGCTCGGGGGGAGTGATCGCAGCTCGGGACGGGCTGGGCATCGGTCAGCGGGTGGTGAGCAATTGCATTGTGCATCATTTGTTTTGTATATTCTGTATATTCTGTTATCATTCTCATTATTACTATTATTATTATTTTCTCTTATTAAACTGTCTTTATCTCAGCCCTCGGCTCTAACCTTTTATTTTCTTCCCAATTCTCTCCCCCATCCCACTGAGGGAGGGGGGGAGTGAGCGAGCAGCTGCGTGGTGCTTAGTTGCCAGCCGGGTTAAACCACGACACCAAGTCAATCTCAGAAGTACTTGCCTTTTTTCCTTGAATAAAAAAGAAACAAGGAATGATGTATCTTTTCTCCGTTCTTCTCTTCTAGTGATAAGTTTCTTTTCTCCTCCTGTATATACGTAAGTAATTAAATAAATAATTCAGCATTTCTAGTCCTGATGAGATCTTTTTGTGTCTCTAATCACCTCAGGCATTCTATTAACTGCCCAATGGGAGAGGAAAAGAAAAAGAGTTATTTTTCAGGCAGAAGATGGCTGCCATTTTATTTCTGTACAAAGAATAAGGGTGAAATTCCTATGTCTTGAAGCTGTCAACCAGTCCTTCCATCTTAAAGTAATCTGAAAATCTACTTATTCAAAGAGAATTGATGTAAGATTTGACCTGCCTAGGAGATAATTTTTTAAACAGTTGTTCTTTTTAGAGTATATAATAAAGAGAACTCAAAGTGAACATGAGTGTGCTTCCCAATGAATGTCTACCTAAGGGATTCTTAAAGGAAACATGATGTCAAACATAATATTAAAAAGTGAGAAACAAAGATAAAAGGGAAAAATATTTTAAGAGCTAAGATGTTCAAAATAATGTGATGTACTGTTCCAGAGGTTTTACCACAAGACTCATTATAATTAGTACTTTTCCTAAAACTTCAATTCCCTGAGGTCAAATGGTAATATAAGAATTTTAGATTTCATTGTTTTCTGTTCCTCTGGGTTGCAAAGAAAACGTTGAAACTCTAGGCTGAAAACCAGAAGGCAGATACAAAGACTTTACAATTAATCATTAAAACCAAATCTTATCTAATTTGAGTCTTTTTTAAAATTATTTTTTAATTATTTTTGAGCACTAATGCATGAGTTTTAAATGCTGGGTGTTGGCAGCTCTGGATTATGTGTATATATATGTATATAATATTCATGGTTGGTTAACATATGTTTTCACAAACATTTAACATTATATTATAATTAATACTAAGGGTTCACTATTTATTGTGAACTGAGCTGTCTGAGCACCAAAAAGCGAAACATTATTTGAGGAACTACATCAAGATCTCTTCAACCTTGGCAAAACTTTGTCAGAAATATAAACTCTGGATATTTCACAAGTGACTAGCTTGTACGTGTGCACAAAGATCATGGAATTTTGAGATAAGAACAAAAGTAGTAGTTTAGCAAATATGCTTCTTTAGGGAACCTACGTGTTGTTTTACAGCTTCACTAACTTCATCCAACTGCTATCAGCATGAAAGAATAAAAACAAGTAGTACAAAAGTCTTCCTCTTTATATATAATCTATTTATATGAGGCACCCATATACAGACAAAGACACATTCAGATTTGTTCTTCAAAATCATTACACATCTCCATATTGCTGCAAGTCTTTGAATAAACATGGTAAAACTAAAAATCTAACAGTTCAGTAATAGCTTGTCAAAGAAAAAGAGTAACTCTGGGTAAAATGTTAATACCTCTTTTCCCTTCTCTTTTATGTTGAATAAATTATTCATTTGTCATTTATTAGCTAACCGTGCATATTTTATGCTTTTTTAAGATTAATAATTACTTTATGCAACTTGAAGTATTTACACTGGATTTGTATGATTTTTTCCATGCTGACAGTTTAAACACTCCAGCACATAAAATACAGTGATTACTATTGCCTTGTCTGAGAGAAGGTTGTAAAACCATGTCTCATTAATTTTATGAGGTCATCTAATTGATGTGAGAGACTAGCAGAGACTTCAGTTCACATCTGGAAAGCAAGAAGTTCCCAGTGGGTGCATGGAGGTCAGGCGACTGCAGACAGCCTCCCTGACCTGGGAGGAATCTAGCTGTGGTACCCACAGGCTGAGTGGGGAGCATCACACACGGTCCCCTCTTTGGTGTTCCTGGGTTTTTTTGTCTGCACTCACAAACATTAACTGCAATGCAGAAGGAAAATAAAAAAAAACACCTAAACCTCAGTGCAAGACTGTTACCAAGTTTCATTGGACTGGAAGTGATTGTATTTGAATAGATCAGTTCTACTTGTGTCATCACTAGAAAGGCTATACAGACACAGAATGGAGATATGAAAATTTGCATCAAGGTACAAACAGAATATTCCCACAGTGACGTTTTAAAACTTGTATTATAGAAGACTTCTATGTTTCTTACTTATCTGTTGGCACTGGTGAAACATGATGTCAATGAACACTTCCTGAAATAAAATTCTCAGTGTGTGAACTACATACTGTTCTAAGCGGAATGAACTATATCAAAATGATGTTAGCTTATCTGTATTTCATCTTTAAGTTTCAATCACTGGGGAACATTCACTGCATATAAAATGTATATGAAAAGACAAAATCCTGTTACAGTAACTTTCTGTTAAACAAAACTCTTGAATAATAATTTTTGTTTTATGATCTTTGCTGTTCAGACTTTGATGGATCAGACACAATGCAATCCTTCCTCTTGGTAGTGTGTTAAAGAAATGGGATTTATCAGGCTGATTAGAAAGATATTTTTCTGATTCTCTCATTAGTTTTGGGTAGTAATTCTTGCATCATATGACATGATTATGAAGTATTTTTTCCACTTATATTGAGGAAAGTGTCAATGAAATAAAAGGGCAATCAAATTAATCAAAATGATAGTGTAAAATGAAGTCTTTTAAAGCTTTCTTGTTATGATAATATCATCAAGATATGTGATTTTAAGTGATTTAATAAAACATCGAAGTGAAATTTTCATTTGTAAAAAGCTACGATCAGAATTCATGTCCTATACAAAACTTAAACAGCTTTTCTCTTTTGACATTTTTCTAAGAATATTTAACTTAACTTTCTTGTGAGAAAAAGTATTTGAAATTAAAGCCAGGTAGCATTAAAGAAGTTTCCAAAGGCAATGCCTATTTGTTAACATCATTATGAAAGAGGAAGAAGAAAAAAACCCAGTAAAATTCTTCCATGTAATAATGTTGCTCACAGCAAAGCTGTACCATACGTCAAAAAAGAATGACAGGCAGCCCTTCTGGTCCTCTTCAAACACTTATTTTTAAATAGATGTGGTCTCCACTTTCTAAAAAGAAAACTGTATTTATAATTGTGTTTGTATTGTGCTACACAACAATGAGGAATAATTAAAACTAGAAGAAATTTTGGTAATGACATAGCTAGCACAAGGAGATAAGCAAGAACCTGAGAGGAAACACTTTGCACACTGAAGGTCCAAGCCTATTTTCAATATATAATGCCAATATTTCTAATAACCTCAGTGAGAGGCCAGTCAAATAGTATATTTCAAAAGTGAATGAACCCCAGAATTTTTCCTTATCTCTATCACCTTGCACAGCATTACTGGATTTCCCTGTACTCCATAGCTAGTGTAGTATGGGTAAATATTTCCTGTCAACAGAATTATTGTAGTGATTAATACTAATGCCAAAATTCCAGCTTTTGCTAAAGTGATCAGTATAAGCCATTAGCATTTCCAGAGTCTATGCACTTGCTAGTTGATTGCATTTTTATGAACATCTTACATGCTTAATGTTATACTAGAAAAATACAACAGGCTCTCAAAATATCTTTACTCCTCCTCCAAGTGACATTCATATAGCACTGTAAGAAATCTCATAAAAGAAGACTTAGAAATATGCTCAAAGCTCCTAAAATGAGTAGGACAAGAACCACAACTGCAATTTAAAGGTATCAAATGGACCAGTCAAGTTTTTACTGTTATAGACATGCTTCCATATCTCACTGAATCAGTCATAGTCCTCATAGTCCTCCTCTTTCTTTTCATCTAAATTCTGAATGTACAATACACAAACTCTTCACATACCTTTCACTTTCCATTGCTTTTAAATCAGTGAGGACTGCAACAATAGATAAACATTAAAACATATGGGGATGTTTCAGTCATAGAAAAAAAATTTCTTCCTGCACAAAATAATTTGCCAACTGAAAAGGATAGAGACTCACTGCTGGCTAGGCAGTGCCCAAAAATTGTAAATTCTCAAGTTTCAGTGCATATGGAAGGTAGGATAGGCTGGAGCATTACCACAGCGATGCATTTCTCTATTCTTATACATACAGTTCTAGGCACTACTCAAAACCAGAATGAATAGCGCTAGAGAACAGTAATTCTGTCTATATTAGCAAACTTGCTTTCGGAAGTAGGACACAATATGCAGTTCAGTAAAGCAGCTCCATATGTCTTTTCTCACAGGCAGTATTTCATAATCTTAATTTCTTATTTAAATTATGTGTAATAATTCCACTTGTTTATTTCTTCTTTAGGAAACAGTCAGCACATTAAGCTATAAAATGTTAAGGGGAGTAGACAAGAGGCAGAACCCAAAACTAATGATACCAATAGCAGTGTTTCTCACAAGCAGTACCCATGAACTAAATTTGCACTAGTAATGAAGATATCAATGTTGATGGCAGTACAACTGTAAGCAGTGTCATTGAGTAAATGTCTTTTGCTTTGATTCTTTTTTAATGCCAAAACAACTGAAAAAAATTACTTCAAGATTTCTGTAACCAGGGACAAGCAGGCATAACTACTCCCAAGGACTGTTCTTGCACTGCTAATGGCTTTTAGACAACGTGCTGGTACTTTTTATATCTACATCTGTTATTGTAGGACAAATCTCCAAAGCAGATATGCTTCAAAATACATTTTAAAAAAACCCCAAAACCTAATATTTCAACCTATGCATGATTGAGTGCTATTAGATAGTCCCCCTTACTGTAATATCTGCCATCCCATAACCCACAGCTATCTCTGTTGTCCTTGGGTAGCAAGAAGAAGACAGTCTTGTGCACATAGAACAAATAGAAACACAAAGGGTAAAGAATCTGTTCAAGCAAGTTTGTGCAAAAGTAGGAGGCTGAAACAGGTTTTATTACAACCTAGGCTTTTCACAACAGTCAGGGGGTGGGGGTGGGAGGGGAGGCAGAGTTAGTGCCCTCTGCTGACAAAGAAATATCTGGTAAGGTGAGAAACAAAAGGATTTTCCCTCCAGAATCTCAAGCTTTGGGAGATAGGTAAGCTGAGGTGTTTGTCCTTCAATAACCAGTGAAAACTACAACTTAAAAGGAACATGTTTGTAGCCTGTACCAAAGTGATATAATCTGACAGCAGTCCTTCTTTTCTCCTTCAGTTGGCGTGTATTACATCAAGTCTACCTCTGAACCCCTGATATCTTTGCATACAGTAATTTCCTTGGGACACAGGCAGGCTGGCTAAGAATAGAGTTTGTGATAGCTGGATGTAGACAGAAGAAAAGTCCTCAGTCATCTTCAATATCTGTGACCATCACTTACATCCCAGTATTTTCAGCCTGAGAATCTGACCAAAGCAATTTGGTGTTAATATACAGATATACAAGTCTTTTGGATGGTCTCTTCCAAATTAAGAGTTAATTTTGATTATAGAAGAGAGATGGTAGAGGAATGGATTTGACTCACCCTCTTGCTCCAGACTTGCATCATTGTAGGTATACACAGAGTGTCTTCATTGCATTTTGTTCTTCCCAGTCTTTTTTCTTTTAATTGAAAATATGCATGGTTTGACTGTTGCAGCTCTAAGCTGGAGTTCTTGATTCTATTGCTTAAAGAGAATAAAACTCTATGAATAGCTTTAAAAATTATTAACTAACACTCAGTATATAATTTCATTGGCTTTCTTCTCCAGTGTCCCTTTTTTACTAGGAAATCCTGAGAAGATTTAGTTATGAATGCTGCATAGTTTAAGATGAACTGATATAGAAATACTAGAAATATGTATGTCTGAAATTAAGACTAGAAATATGCAGATATGTATGGTCAGTTTACAGAGGTGTACAGTGTATCAAGAGTCATTCAGCTCAGACACTAATGAAAATTCAGCCTAGAAGTGATATGAGTAAAAAGGAAACTGCCTGTGAAATAGATGTTTTCAGAGGTGATGGCTACATTGAATTGACTGGCAAGGCAGCACAAGAACATTAAACTGTAATGTACACCTTACACTTGCTCTTTAAACATTTTCTTTCCTTTACTTAAACCAAGTTCCTGTGCTTCCTTGTGCTAATTTCACCTTAGGGGCAGTAACGAACTCCAGCAATGCCCAGGGCTAGACTTCATGTCTATCCAGTTGAGAGCCAAGCATTGAGGGAAGTCCTGGAGCAGCCTGCCAAACTCAGCACATATGCATCACAAAAACTGCAGAGGTTCAGTTTACCTCACACTCATGAGGATACTACTCTGTGCAGAAATTAATCAGCCATTTTCATGTAGTTAATTATATTTTATAGACAGCAGCCACATATTACTCAGTTCATACAATTAAATATTTACGATATCCTAAGGTTTGTTAGTGTTTTAAGCTACTGTTCACTTATTCCTTCCTCTTTCTTCCTCCCCATGGTCCTTTTTTCAATAGTGTAGGAAATCTAAGTTCACAATAGCCATAATTGAGTTAGTATTATTCAACCAATTTTTTATACACCCACATCAATTGGAAATCTTCAGGAGTTCACAGCTGCTGCCCAGCCAATAACAAAGCCTTTGCATCCACTACTGCTTCTGTAATGGGATTGAAATTATTTCTAACATCCTCCTACCAAAATGCTCACAGCATCCTTTAATTATACTCCAATCTTCTTGTATTTCCACCCCTCCACAGTAGTTCCTTGCACAATGATTTGTATTCATCCTTGTGTTCTGTCTCAATGTTCCATTATATTTTGAATACAGAATTGTAAAGACCTTAATTTCCATTTCTTAAATTCAAACATAAGATTTTCCTCTAAAAAATATGTGTTAACTTCTGATGCTTTTAAGTCCCTGGAACCTAGTCATTTGCAGTCTTAAGCCTGATAAAACATCTCCGCAGTGTTTGGAGATCCTTAAAAACTTTCAGTGAGAGGTAACTTCTTGACAAACTACTTTAAAAAAATTGTGTTTTCAGAATGTACAGGAGCTGGATACACTTTTAATGTTCTGGGAGAAAGATAAAAATCCAAACCAACACAAAACTAAAAAAAAACCCCAACCAACCCCAAACCCAGAAGGAATATAAATTAATTCCTTTCATCCAGAAGGAGATATTACTGACCAATGTATATTTTTACAGTTCCCACATGTTCAGAGGATGGGGGTTTTTACTTCTCCTTCCTGTATTAATTTTTAATCAGAAAAATCTATTGTTTTGGAAAAAAATGTTTATAAAACTGTTTTTAAAAAGAAATGCAATTCTGTGATTCTTGAATTGATTGCAAACGTTTAACCTATAAGGGGACAGATGACAGCAGCTGTGGGTTAAATTCATCAGTTCAGATTGTTCTGGTGAATAAATTTGCAGCTGAGCTAGAAGAAATATAGGCTAATATTTTTATTCCTTGACACTAATAGTTCAGCTTGCTTTTATTTTCAGATGAAAATATATTTGAAATTATTTTTCTAACGTAATGTAATTGGACAGAACTGGGAAATGTGCTAACATTCTAAGGCAGCTGTGCATAAATGCTGGAGCTTTCCTTTGTTTTAGTACTGAATAAACCTACTAAATAGGGCAGGATTTTACAGAAGGATGGAGGCAGAATATGTATGTGTATGTGTGAGCGTGGATGTGCATTACTCTGAATGAAGGGCTGAAAAAGTCATTGAGAGTTTTTCCACTCATTTTTAAACCTCTAGTTGTATTAAGTTAATATACAAGGGTTTTTTGCAGAATTTAAACTAAATGAATAGGAAAAGCAGTGGCATAATTATTCATTGCCAGGAACAATAACATTCATCTTATGTCTATCGGAGTTCTTTACAGTGGCTTCCAAAAAATTAATGGAATAGACTTAACTTGGCATTACTGCCTTAAATTAAAGTCACTGTATGACACAGATTACATTTAAAGCTTTCTTCTTAAGCTATTTATATGCCCCTTCACCCTGCCAACTGTCTAGGAAACAAGCTTTTATGTGAGAACAGAGCAAATGATTACCCTTTTGCTGTGATGAATCAAAAAATTTGCAATATATATTTTTTTTCCTTAAAAGCACATCCTTTATGTTTACCTTACTGAAAATTTTGACATTTTTCTTTTCAGTCCATTTTCTATTTACTGAAATCTGAACTCTTGGGTTAGTAATGGAAAACGCTGCATAAAGGCAACAACCATAGTCAAACCAAAATATTTTACATCGAAATCCAATACCAAGGCAAGCCACAATGAATTCATCCCCTACATCATGGGGTACAGAGGATCAAAGTGTCAGTGCAACCATTCAGTCCTTTTGACACTGATGGGATTGCAGGAGTTAAACCACCTATAAGCTGCATTACCTGTGGCACCCCTCACTCCACTTAAGTGTCAATTATTTCAGAGGACCAATCGCCTCTGGTTTGGGTTTTGGGGATTGTTTTGTGATTGTTTTTTTTTTAAAAAAGAAAACAAACAACAACCTCCCCCCCAAAAAAATACCTCAAACAAAATCCCCAAAACCCTTTCCTCCAGGGTTTACATTTCTTCCAGTTCCTACATTCTGACTTTGACTCCTTCAGATCCAGAATGACTGTGAAAAGTATTTCCTATTCTTGACCCCACAATGCAGTTTATCTCTTTAAAAAAAATCACAGCACAAATTCCTACCAGAAAACAAATCACATATAACTCTGAAAACTCATAATCCTTGAAGCCTTATTCTTGTAGATTGCATATTTCCTTCTACCCTGAAGAGATAAAAGTCTATTTTGACTCCTTCATAGTCTCCAAGGGCCTTATTTGAGGCCATAATTCTGAGTCAAACCTTTCTACCCAGGAAAACTCCCAGTAACAGACATAGGTAGACAGATGTCACCTAGCTTGGTATTAGTTTCCACCATCTCTCAGCACTGCCTTGGTGGGATGTTACTCTCCTCTAGTCTCCTGCTGGTGTTCTTGCTCAGATGTTGACAGCATGCTCCTGACTGCATTTCTCCTGAGGATACACAAAATCTGCCTACAATCCCCAAATCCTTCAAAGCATTCAGAGTAGTGATTTTCCTGGGTGATATCCCAACATACTCAGCTGTACTGTGCTGTGCTTCACGGAGCGGAGCAGAGCAGGCTGTGAAAACAATCACAATCCAGGCTTCAAGTATGCCCAACATGCAAACAAGATTTTTCAGTGGGTCATACACCAAAGACCAAATATTAACAAACAAGCATAGACAGATTCAGAGAAGATACTAATTTAGTAGAATATTCAAAATCCAACAAGATAAACTATATTTAAGATTTTCAGTATACTCTAAACATTGCTTTTTTTTCCTTGTAAATCTGTCTGAAGAGATTTGCATGTGATGAACATCTCTCTGCCTCAGAAGAGCAGAAAAAGATTACTGAAGAAGCTTCACATTAACATCTACAGTCATTTAATTAATTTACAAAGTAATCCAGTGGCAAACCACTGAGGACCTTCAGAAGTACATCAGTTTGCTTATCTCTTCTCCTCATGTCATGTATACAAATGGGCACAGCTTCTCAACACTCCTTTGAAGAGAGATGTCATCCTTAAAAAGAATTTCATATTTCAAGCATAATTATATTTCTTGAAAAACTTATCTCTCACTCTAAGTCCATTGCCCACTGACTATTATCCAGATAAGAATGTTTTCCAACTAAGATTTTTCATACAGTCCAGTTGCATAGATCTTTTTCAATAGCATCCCATTTCACTACGTGACTGCAAATATTTAAAAGCAAGGGTTACTTCTGACAATGTAAATATTGGGTAAATAATACCTACTGGAATTTGCTTCAAACAGGATTAATCAAATCAATACTTTTTTTTCCACTTATTACTAATACATTACCTATTTTATCCATTGGAGGACCTTACTATAAACCATGTATGAACATCTGTTCCTTTTTGAAATAAAGTAATCTATGCAAGTTGGAGACAAGCTGATGTAATTCTGTTTGTACTTTGTTGCTTTAGAAGGGGCTTATTTGCAGCAAAAAGACACATTGATCTTACATAATAGTTTTTGTATATATGTGGGGGTGGCTGGAACATAAAAAGCATAGTGTATTCTGCGCAGTCTTCATAAAAAAACACTATTAGACAAACATGCCAGTGGAAACAATTTTGTGTAATAGTTCATTTTTCAGTCCATGTGATTTTCAGTGTGGCAAATTAGCATAGATTCAAGACAGTTAAATTTGTTTATGCAGACTATCTGGCAATAATCATTATAATTCAAATATTTATTAGGAAGTGTCCTCTCACTAGCTTTTACAGGAACACTTCCACAGAAAATTCCATGTCAAAAGGACTGTGGATAACAAAGTCTTAACTTGTAAATCAGGTGGATGTAGAGAGATTATTCTGCTACTGGATGCAGCCCCCTACCCTGTCCCCCAGGACCCTGAGCTAAAGTTATTGGTATAAGCCTGTGCTCCTCTGGAAAATTACTCTCTCCACTTTTTTTTACTACCTGAATAAAACTTTTCCCTGAAGAGCTAAAATGCTTAAATTGGAAAATGCAAATGGTTTAGGAAGATGTTGTCCATTTCCACAAGTAATATTTTTTCAATTTCTGTTACCAAAAATTGTGCATTGAGCCAAGACAGACATCACAACTAATATTGCAGTTGGCAAAGAATAGTTCATAAAAAGGCCCCTTCTCCTGAGGATTTCAGACAAAGTGCTCCAATCATCATTTAAACATGGAGAATATCTAATAGTACCACCATAGCCAAATAACATTTTGACTTGTTCTATAAATTATAATATTAATTTAGTAATAACTCAAAAAAAGCGCTTACCTTAAAGTGGCTGTTTTGAGACAGTGAAAACCAAATATTTCTAGAAGGGTCCTTCATAATGTTGAGACAGGAAGTTACAATGGGGGCCTGAAAATTACATTTGCAAACAGCCCTTTATGAATTTTTTAAGAGGAGTCACCAGGAGATGGAGAATTCTGCTTTGGTTATTTGCCAAGAGCTGCCTACAGACAAACTGATGAGGAATGTGGGAAATTATTGTAATTTTCCAGGAAGTAAGTGTACGGCTGGGGTTTCCAGACATGACAGGGATCAGAGTCCCATGGTAATATGCAGTAAAAGGAATAAACTGGGCTAGGCTGAAAAACACTCGTTCTGAAGGCAAAGAAGGTGCCTGCATGGCTGTCAACTGCAAAGTATGTCTGGCTGGGAAGAAAGAACATGCTTTAAAGTCATGGTAAAAGAAAGGAGTATGAGGCTTACTCTACACAGAAATCTGAAATTTTTAGTTCATTTAAATCATTCATTCATTTACCTACACTTTAACCACACCCTCCACCTGAGCCACACATGACAAATGCAACTGATGAGGACTAATCTGACCCCAACCAAACTAATAAAATAGTCGCTGTTCTTCTCACAGGTGTGAAGTAAGGAGGAGTGGCATCTGGGAGTGAATTCCTCGCCCAGAGGAACTCTGCTGCTGCTGCTGCTGCTGCTGCTGCTGCTGCTGCTGCTGCTGCTGCTGCTGCTGTATGTACCACTTGCTTGTAGTTCCTCGTAACAGCATCTAGATCAGCAAGCAGGCCCGTTTAACTTGCTTGTAACTATGGGACAAAAGAAGCTACACGCTTGTCCTTTAATAACTCTACCTCAGTATGCTACAGATATGTAAGGCAAGCTACAGTTTCAAATCTGTGTATTACTTTGTAAAGGTTTAATGGCAGATTCCTCTCTAATTCACTTTAGAGTTATTAGTATCTCTTTCTCCTCCACATATTATTACAATGTGATAATTCCTGTAGAGGCATGCTATTAAGCTATGGAAACCACACCTTTTATCCTACATCCATAAAAATCTTGGGGGAATTTAAAGGCATAATTTGGGTCTGAAACAATGATTCTCAAGTGATAACCTCCTAAATCATTGTCATTGGCCTTACTATATTCAGTAATAACAGTTCACATTATTATAGATGTAACTAAAGCGGTAATCAAGACATAATTCACTTTTGCCCTTGATATTCTCTCACGATACAGCTTGTAGAAACATGCTACGGAACATTGCACACAAAAAGAGAAAAAAAAATTAATTATGGTTCCCTTGCAGATGGTCACAAGAAGACTGTTGTGCTGGGTCTGCAACACATGGGAAAGAATTTTGAAATGGCCTGAAGTGAGAGTTGTAACCCATGAAGAAACAAGCTACTGTACAAAGACAATGAAAAAACAAACCTAGTGCTTCTCTTCTTCATAAAGAGTGATGATAACTATAGGATAATGCCACCTTTAAACACCTATTTTTCTAGGTGTTCAGTACTTTCTCTACTTTTCCCTCAAATCATCTCATTTAGTTCCTGACTATGGAATAATTATAACATATAAAAATCCTTCACCAACATTTCCTCCAGAAACAGCTCCAGATCATTGTCTACAAATTGCCACACCTTTGTCCTAGAGCAGGCTACTCCAGACTTTAAAAAACTTTCAAATAGTTGTTTTTCTTTTTTATTTAACACCTTTTTTTCTTCCTTTTCTCATTGTTGAGCATCACCCACATCCAAAAGAAGTGCTTATCTATGAATTAGTTCAGAAAAAGATAGATAGGCACACAAAAGTACACCGTTAAGTAGTATTTGTGTGATAAATTAAAGTCCTTTCAAAGCCATGGCTTCAGTTAAGATGAAGTTATTCCTGATAAAAAAGAAAAACACCACCACCACCACCAAAGCACAGACAGGCAGCACACCAGGACAGGGAACAGATCAACATTCACTTGCCTGAATGCTCCAGTGAGCACCCACAGCTGATCTGCAACTGAGGCAATGCTGGGGACTTGTCCTGTCATTTTACTTGAAGTCAACATTGGGTTTCACTCATACAATCAGATTTGCATCTAACTGGATTTCAGAAAATGTAATTTTTAAAATACAGGACATTGCTTTCTCACCTCCATCTTCCTGCACCTGCTCTGGGTACTTCTGCTGCCTGAGCAACTGAACTTCTGGCAGCACCTTCGAGGTGCTTAGGGACATGGTTTAGTGGTGGGATGGCAGGGTTAGGTTAATGGTTGGACTTGATGATCTTAAAGTTCTTTTCCAACCTAAACAATTCTATGATTCTATAATTCTATGGTACCAGTCTCGTCTCTTCTCTTCTCTTCTCTTCTCTTCTCTTCTCTTCTCTTCTCTTCTCTTCTCTTCTCTTCTCTTCTCTTCTCTTCTCTTCTCTTCTCTTCTCTTTTTGACTGAAAACCAGTAGGACAGGAAGGACTGGAGTCAGTTGTGAGCAGAGGCATGTGGAAAGAGATCATGGAGACTCCAACAAAGCCCCTAAGAAAAGTAGAGCTGCTTCCATTTCCAGTCAAGGTAATGTTCCAGTCAAAATATGTTCCCATATCCCCTTTAAAGGACAAGAGATTTGACACAATGCTATGGAGCCTGTAGTTTTACTATACCTACTGAGGTTATGCCAGGTTACTCACTGTTCTAGCTGTCACGAACAATTTGTTGGATAACTGATTGCAGGTCACTTTGGCAAAAGTTTGTCTCTCAGAGCAATTCCACAAGAGGAACATGGACTCAAAACTAGGAGACTAAAAAAATAGGAATGGTCCCATCACAAAAACAGTCTAGGAAAAATACTTCAGAGTAATCACCGGAAAGTGATCACTTTGGTCACTTCTCAGCGAAAACTGAAAACAGTTTCACAAGTGAATAGTAGGAAAGATTCAAGAACTATTAAAAAATGAAAATAAAAGGCATTGTTAAAAGTATTCTCTAAAGAGTTAAAAAAGAAAGTAGATAGCAAAATACAGACAAGTCCTGGGAAAATATTATAAAAGTTAATTGAAGTTGCAGACTGATAGCTGCATATACCTGTATTCTTTATAGTAAGAAAAGATATTATCTCTAAAACTTTTTGCAGTTGTGGAACTGGAAATAAAGTTTTAAATATTCACTAAAACACAGATAAACCTTTAGCTAACTACCACTATGGACTTCTCCCATGTTAAAATGATAGATATCAGCTTCCATTAATGCAGTACATAGAAATAATCAACTGCTAAGCTACTAACGTTAATAATATAAAATTACTTCAACAAAGCCTTGTAAGTAAGGAAATTAAGTTTATGGTAACCTATTGTGAATATGGAGAGAAATCTACCGGAGAAGATTCAAGTTCTCTAAGCAAAAAAAATTTTCTTCACAGAAACCCTTGCTTAATTTCTGAAAGTGAGCTGCTATTAATATATTTTTGATTAGTCTGGGATGTTCAATAGATACTGAAAAAATTTACTCAAGTGAAATCCTTTCAAGAAATTAATCTATTCAACTAAACTATTAACAAGCAGATTTCTTGATCAAAAGTGGAATTTTTAGCAGAAGAATAAATGTTCAGCCACAAACAGCTGATCTGTTCTTACTGGGGAGATGAGAGGGCTAAGTTTTATCTAAGGACTTTGAATTTAGGTCTCCCAATCCAAGGAAGTATCCAAGCAATTGTCTACATTGCTGAGGCGATCTGTTTTTATCTAGTAAACATTTAATTTTACACAGAGTTGAATCTAAACATATCATTTGAGCTTACTGCCTACACCTATGTGGCCACCACACTCTGAAAGAGGTACACAGCAGTGCCTTCAGCCCCCATTCCTCTCCACCAGTCAGGCTTGTGGGCAGATACCAACATCATTTTTGATTGTGCTGTTACCTCAAAGGGAAAACTTAGTGTACTGCATACTAAGAAGTAACACAGTCATCTTAAAAAAAGAATGAAGTTATCACAACAGAACAATTTTGTTTGTACAAACCTCCTGACCCCCAATAAATAATTTCCTGGAACAAGAATCAGCAAAGAGATTTTTCCTCTGGGAAATTAAATGGAAAACTTCTAACATAGATGCTATATAGAGAGCTATCATATAAAACTTAGAGAGTTATCATATAAAACTATTCACATTTTAGAAAGAAACACTACGTTTAGTTTGTATTCCAGTACAAGAATAAATGTCATGACATATTTGGACCACAATATATCGTAATTTCCTCAGCCTGAAAATGAACATCAGCTGAAATATGGTCTCCTTGAATCTGTGGTAGCTGAGATCCATTTCCAAAATGGATTAAGAAATTACTATATAGAAAAGGAATGGAGAATGGCTATTGTCATGACTATTCTTCAGGAATGTTATTCAGAAAATGGGTTTATATATTTCAGCTGCACATACAGTAAATGTCCATTTTCTAGTTTGCTTCTCCTTATGCCAATGATGTTTTCAGTCCCTGGCACTCAAACGTGTCTGAAATGATGATTTCTCAAGCACAAGAAGAAATGTAAAATCTTTTTGCCTTATTTGTTGGCAATAGCTGCAATCATTACTGTCTATCTGGACATTTTAATAGTCTACTGTATAATGTTTTGTTAGGATAAAACCTGTGAGAGACAAGCTGTTACTGAAATGTCCATGATTGCAAAAATTACCAATTTTTTATAGAACCTGATTAATTTACACATATTGATCCATTAAAATGAAGGTTAGAAAGTATTATATTGTTATAACAGCGACAATAAAGCATATTCCTCTTAACAGAGTCCAAATCTTTCTTAACAAGCCATCTTTGCTATCCTTTCAAACTCACACTTAAACAGATGGTCTATTAGACTCAGCTGTTTCCTGCACTGTTCTTTAGGAGCATAAACAGAAAATGTGCTGGGTTAGAAGTGATGTTTGCAAATGCTTTCTATACAAGAATAGAAAGCATAAGCCTGTTCCATTGTTAATAAAAATATAAATGCAGAAATAGTAAATGTGTTTGTATTGGAATGGAAATAATACACAAGTATAGTAGGTCCAGGATCTCAGCAGCTGGGAAGAAAAAAACAAAAACAAAAAAAACAAATATAGAAATCTATTATTTGCTAAAAATAAAATACTAATAATGATGCAGTTTTCCTGCAGTTTAATACCCTGTAAACATGAAAAAAAAAATATTTTAGGAAAGTAATTAGGGCAACTGTTATTCCTTCAAAGCTTTTTGACCAGACTTTTGATCAGTATAACAGACCTTTTCATAGTTCTTCAAAAACAACTATCTGTATTTATATGTCTGATATTTAACTAGGTAATCTCTATCTGATTAGCTCAGGTACATGTAGGAAGCTGAGCCTATAACACGGGATGTCCATACATCTTTCACAGATAATGAAGTCCCTAGGAACCACAGTGAAGTAGGATGTAGAATGGCTGTGGGGCCACCAAGTCAACCACATACTTACTCATAGCACAGTAAAATAAGAAACCGTTAACAGTAAAAAAAAAAATAAAAAAGTCTATACAGTAAAAAAAAATAAATTGAAAAATCTATTCCGCTATAGTTGATGAATTATTGTAGTATGCAAGTATGTTCACTGTCATGTAACATAAAAACAGTTCTAGTATGAGTTTGATGGTCCTTGAACAATGTAAGACAGAACCACTTAGCACTCAACAGATAAATATATTTAGTCCAGTTAAATGTTTGATATCTCTCTATTATTCAGGCAAATATGTACCAAAATTCTTATAATAAATATCATCTAGTTTGGAAATGGATGGCAAATCAAGGTACTGAAAACCCAGCAAAAGCTCATTCTTAATCATCTAAAGCAGGTTGAGACAGGTCTTTTAGTACACATAGAGCCTTGCCTACCACCGCAAAGAGTTTATCAAAAAGTCCAGAACAAATTCTGTCCCCTGATCTGCCCTCTGTCAAAAGTATCCTTATTTCCCTTTGGTATCAGTTAATGTCACATCTAAGCTCTCATAAATTAAGGAACCCTACTGATGCATTAGGTCTGTGCTACATTTTTAAAAACTGTTTCAAAATGTATATTCATTTTGGGTGAGTTTCTGATTCCATGCTCCCTCTTAAAAAAGAGAAATAAAAATAAACTCTGTCATGAAAAATGACAACACAAGAATTTAACCGCCGTTTAGGCAGTGGTAAGTTTTTTCCCTTGAATAGTGATGAGCCATGAAAAGGGGACTGAACACAGACCCAGTCAATGTTTCTGCTGTTAGACAGCAGGAAAGGTATTTAATTCTGAGAAAAAGAGTATATCAAATGGTTAGAGACAGCACAACCAATCAATTTGCCATGCTCAGTTTGGAAATTAGTATGGCTGAACCACTGAGGTATAATCTGTGGGCTTCAGGCCTGCTATTTTCCAATTTTGCTAATACTTAAGTTGAAAATATATTTGACACAAACACTTTTTACCAAAGCCCACAAACATCAATTTTACAAAGAATTAAAGAAACACCTTCTAAGCAAATATATACCTTACATGCTTTGAAGTATACCACAATTACAGAAGCTTACACTCATCTGATTTTACTTTAAATTTATCCTTTTTCTTTCACTCTTGGACTGTAAAAGATGACTTTCCTTGTTGGGTATTGACTAATTTTTTCAGCATCACCTATAAAGCAAATTACGTTCAACTCACATGCCTCCTGTTTCAGAAAGAGGAAAGGGCATGGGAAGTTGTAAGCAGTAAGCATCCCTTTCATCTGAGCTCTCAGCCTCAACAGAACAGCAGCGTAAAGCTGGATGGGAGCGTAGCTGTTGACAGATGTAGCACTGGGATTACCTTTTAAGTGTTTGCTGAACAACTGCATATTGAGACGCTCTAAAATATTATCACATGGTGAAAAGGAGCCCATCTAATAAGACATGTCTTGTGGTTAAATAAGGCTAGTTGCTGCTATTTTTTTGTTGTTGTTTGTTTCCAAACAGCACCCAATAAACTGAACCTTCACTAAATATAGCTGTTTGATCACTTTCTTGTTAGCTGGGCTGCGCTCACTGGTAAAGTCTTTACTATACTTCTCTATTTTAGGTACTTTCACGTGTCATTTTTGTGCTTTAGTTTAACAAAATTCAGCAAAACCAATTTCAAATTGTTGCAAGGAGTATCCACTAATAATGTATCATTTGCTAGTGATATATTGTGACATTTATTCATTTATTGCAAAGAGCACATCTGAACTGAGATGGCCATCCCATAAGTGTAGTTTTCTGTTTCTGTGAAGAATCTTCTAGCAACTTCTGAAGTAACAATTTAGCAAATAAATCAGACATTTTAAACACAGATAACAGAAGAGCTGGGGAAGTAAGGGGTAATATATTATTTATTGAAACTGAAATACAGACCAAAAGATTAGGACAACTTTCCAAGACTTTTCTCTGGTACTTGTTGGATTCCTCCCCATCTAAAATAAATCTGATTAGCATAAATTCATGCTGAAGCAGAATTTGGCAGCAGGTGTATGATTTTTCTTTCAGCTCTGGGAAGGATGAATAAGCTATCTTGACACACACAGAAAGCAAATAATCTGTTCAGTAGCATTCAGAGAAAGTCCACATTTCCTTTGATACTCAAAAGACACTGTAGACAACTTTGGTGATACCAGAAATACATATATATGTGGATTTGTTTATCCTGCCCTGTGTCTCAAAATTCTCTTCCACACATACCATTTAAGCATCCTGCTGCAAAGGTTATACCAACCTTCAGAAATTGTAAGAAATACCAGGTTAAAATGATATAAGAAGATACAGCATTAGAGAGGTAATTTAAGCAGCCAGGCTGCTCGCATTTCTTTCATCTCCAAATGAAAATCCAGAGCTGGTGAAGGCTTGGGGCATCAAAAACAATGTGCATGAAAAAAATGTATCTCCTCTTCTGGTTTGATAGCCAATGTAAAAGTGCTTGTTAGTCACAGGTTGAATAATTTTAGCTTTCTACACTGATGAGGAAATATAGGTCACAGAGTTTAATGACTTGGCACTTGCAGTTTGACAGATTGGTATCAAAATACCAGATGTTACAAAATTTGAACACCATTCATGTGCTGAGATGTTTCTCAGTATTGCTTTCTGTGGTATCTTTTCTTCTGTATCTTTAGCATTTGAGCCCAATGTAAAAACCTGCATAACTTATGTCATCAGGTATGCTTTCCTGATAAAATCAGCTTTACGAAGATTTGACTTTGTGGATGAATACAAAGGCACAAAACTTAATTTATTCTTTCAAGCATGATACTAATTTGAGATCCTAACAAGCCAAACACACTGAATGAGTATAAATTAGCATCATGTTTCATACTTAGTTTCTTCTGGCTTGCTTATATATCCCTCCTAGGCACTGTTTTTTGAAGATTATTTGGAACCACCATGAAATATTTTCCTGGTGATTCCAAAGCTGTAGACTGGGCAGTACAATCCAACAAAATCATGCTTACACTGTGAAAACTCCCAGTTTCTATTACCTTTTTCACCTCATCCAGACTCATGTGTTCAATTCTTAGAGTGTTTGGGAAAGCAGGTTGGGGTTTTTTTTCAGACTTTTATCTATGCTCAGAAAATCCCAATCTGATACAGAGGCACTGGAATGTGTGAAGGGACCACTTTTGCTTTCTATCAGGGTTGTGCTATGAAATGACTTGCAGGAAATGTCAACAATTAATATATGTAAAGTCCCATCTGCAGCAATTCTATCATACTGTGACAACACCAAAGCTAAAAGCAAAGCAAAGTTTTCCTACTTAGTTTGAAAAAACCTCTGTTTTCTATCAAAACATTTTACGTCTTTTTTTTTTGCCATTTCATTATTACAGGAGAGAGATTTTTACTAAATCAAAGCATAGTTTTTTCATTTTGCTTTGGCAGAGGCTGATGAAATAGTCAAATAATCAATCAGAAAATGCCCAGCAGTAATCCTTGCCTGGGTGAGCCATCACAGACCTCTTCAGAATCAGAACATCTCATTCCACTCTCTGTGTGGGGCTGGACCACATGATTCATAGTGCACAAAATTGCAGTTTCTAAAATGTGTCTATTTTGGTTCTGTTTCCCAGTAAAAGACAAAAATCAAATACTAGAATTCCCCTTAGGACTGATGGTCAGGAGGAGAAGCAGTATATAAATATTTTAAATTACCTCCACCAGACAGTCAATCTTGAAAGAACCAGTCCCTTGCAGTGATGTTAACTAAGCAGCCCGATATGAAGGATTTAATCTTACTGTTGTAACTAATTTAAGCTGTCTAGCTTTATTGCCTGATGTCCCACTACAGCTTTCTGACATCTAGAATTTAGCACTCTACATTGTAAAGTTGATATCAAAACACAAGCTGACTTTGAACCTCTGACTTTCAAAGAATGCATAAATTTCCACATGCTTCTCACAGCGGCATAAAATTTTCAGACCTGGTATGCCAACAAGCATCTCTGAGATTATTTCTCCTGGCAGATCTTGATGAAGAATTGTCTGCCATAAGAGGACTTTGAATTGTTCCCCCTGTGCTACATGATGATGTTAATGAACAAGATACTGCTCTGCTGATGGCACTGGAAATGGTTTGCAGACTCTTCAAAGCTGCTCACTTACTTCAATTCCCACAACTGTGAGAAGAATCTGGTTACCTTGTGGAACCCAAGGAATGTCATCACTCATATAAGGAGGTAAGGACTTTACAAATATAGGAAATCCCTAGGAAGAGAAAAATTTGTATGGTTTTTGAGGGCTACCTCTGAGCATAAATCAGGACCTCACATGAGGGCAAATGTAGCTGTATGCATGCAGGTGAGTGTGTGTGCTTGCATATGAATTCAGTAGTGAGTTTTCACTCCAAGATCCAACCTCATCTTGATACGTCCCTAATCCTAAAACATTTCTCTTTTCACTTCCATCCTGATATGCAACAAGAAGCTGCTGCAAATTCATCTCACACTTCCCACAAACAGTTCCCATTCCATAATATTTTTCTTGTGCTGTAAATTAATTAGAAAGCTACTGCCCATTAAACTCACCCCAGAAGACTGAAATTATGATATCATCAGTTTTAATTTCATTAATAGTTCTTTGCTTTTTCATGCTTAAAGACTGTATATTTTGAAATATTAGTGCACTGGGGTCTGTGAAAAATTGATACATTTTCCATTTATATAAAATGTTCAACACTGGAGCAAGAGTTTGTCTGTCATCAGAGAAAGGTTATGAAGGCATTCTTTTTGTCTTAGTAATCCATGCATAGGTTTATGAACCCAGTGTGGTTTATGAACTAATCCACACAGCTCTAGAGGTTTAGATTTTGACTTTCAATCAGTGAATTAGCTGATGAACATAAAATGGCAAATAGCCATGCTACACCCCAGCGCCTACTGATCTGTACAAGTTATGCTACAGGTTAGCTTGGCTAGGCTGACTATATTAATTTGCAATCAAATTTCCCCTTCAGCTCTGCCTTTTTGCTATAATATGATCATCTTTGGGGCCAATTTGAGAGATCTTCTAACAAATGTAGTGTTTCATGGAGGTGAACTAACAAGAAATCAGGAGACCTGTTTGCCACAATGGCTACTTTATCATCCAAACCAAAATTAGGTATAGGCTGCACCCTAAATGAACAAAAAATGCAGCAGTTTTACAGACCTCTGAATCCTGATCTCAGAAATAAGGTAAAAATACCATTCTCTTCCAGAAATAAACACAGTAGAATAAAACAAGTGTAAGTGTATTTAGATTACAATCAAACTGGTTCAAGAACCCGGTCTACAGATGTCCTCTGCACAAAAGTAATTTTAACTTAAATAGGATTTTGGAAATTTTCCTCTCTTCTTCTTCCAATCTTCTGCTAAAATATTTTCATAATAAAGGAATAGTTCTTTGATATTAACAAGTTTATATAAATATTTTTACTACTTATCTCACATAAATATCATAAACTATTTTCAGTTATTGCAATTAAAAACAAATGGAGATTTGAAATCAATTAAGTAATAAACCAAAACCTGTCAATGGAGCTATAATTTAATAATAATTTTTAAATAAGCAGCTATTCAGGATAGACTCTTCCAGCAATGATTGCATAAGGAAATTTTTACTTGCTAATATAAAGAGGATCTGAATCTGAAGGTGCAGAAAATGTCCTTGGGTGAATTTTTAACAGGACCTAGGATGAAATTAATTCTGCAACTCTTATTATTGTTAATGGGAGTTATTCAGCCAAACCTTCACGCACGAGTCACAATTAATATGTACCCCTTATGTTTTTTTCTGTATAATATTTGAAATTAATTTCCATAAACAAGTTCCCAGCAGTTATTTAATACAGTAGAACTGATTCTGATTCCACAAAGGTCCCTTGATTCACTTCAGCATAAGCCTGAAAGTGTAGCAACATTAAAAGGAGTAAAGCACCTGACTGAACACCTTAAATTAAATACTCACCCTGGTATTACTCAACTAATTTCAACAAGCTAGCCCAAATTCACACTAGTATAAAAAGAAACCAGAATCAGACCCCTATTTCTACAAACCAATTTGTTCCTTAGCTTGTCCACAGTGACTTTTCCACATCAGTAACTTTTAGATGTGGTCTATAAACACTTTACCTGCTTGCTCTACTGGCAACTGCTCCAGCATGGAATTCAGTTCTGGTGGGTAGTATTTATTCTGGTCAGATGCTCCCAATGTTTCTTGTAAATTTGAGACTGTTACACATTACTTCAGTAAGAATATACTTCTATATGAGAAGAACTGAGGAAAATTGATTTCTGTTTGTTCCTCTCTTTAACCTCACTTGCAAGAAAGCAGTAATCCAATGTATTTCAATATTGGTCCTGTCATTCACTGCTTTTCGTGCCAGGCTTCTTGATTTTCTAAGCATCTCTTCTGCAAAGGAACTGCTGAGTTCAGCATAGTGAATATTTTTGTACAGAATAAACTTTTTAGTTTACTTGCATGCACCATAAGCCACACAGGTGGAAAAAACCCTACCACTGATTATGCAAAACCTATGGATACAAAATGTAAGGGCCATGACTACTTATGACAGTATTTGGAGGAATCCACTTAACTGCATTTTACTGTAGACTTTTTAATTTTGAGACTTGCTCCACTGGCAGCGGTGACTGAGATGAAAAATCCTACTGGACAAGTCTTCTCACTTTATTGTGTAGGTACCACTTGCTCTGCTCCTGAAACCCACAAATCTGAGAATGTAGGGCTTTACCATCCCTGATGATGGTTCCTCTGTGGAGAATCAGCTACGTTCATGGTTATCACACACATGATATCTGGAAAAGTCCTGACAGTGTACAAGTCCTAATACTATCTGAACTCGTTCAAGTTCTCTAGGATTTGGCACCACACGATAGTTCTGAGGAGGTCTGCAGGCTTGCCAGTTGTTATACCCACTAAAACAATTTCATCATATTTCCACTTAGTTTCAGACAGAACCAAAGCAACAACTTGAATAGTTTTGCCCTTGCTTTTGCCATACTGTCTTAAAAATGTGCAGATTACAATACTATTTGCTACGATACCGGTTAGTGCAAGTTGCCCATGCAGTCAGCTGGAGTCAGCTAGTTTGCAGCTAGATGAGTGGGTGTTGACAATACGGTAGTCTCCTATTTCTGCCAGAGGTTTCTACTCCTCATCACTGATGCTAAAAAGACATCCACAGTTACTAGCTTAGGCTTAGGTATTTATGTAATGAATTCCATCCTCACTCTGGCAGGTCTACTATTGAGCCAGAAATGACAAAAAATGCCCATTTAAAGTACTTGAGAGGATTTTTTTGTTCTCATATTATCATTAACACTTTGTATTATAGAAAGTAAGCTTATAAAGTGTTTGGATGATGTTAGTCTGGGGAAAAGCTGGAAATGAACTCAGAGCTTATCAGCTTGTGGTGTTGCTTAAAGAGTGGTTGTATTACCGAGTAGCCCTTGGAAGAAATGTAATCAAGCCTGCATGGTGCTGCAGATGCGTTAATAAATCCTGCCTCACTCAAGGGTCTCCATGGAACCACCTCCCTGTCTCTGTATCCACAGCCCTGGTAATTTGCAACCTAGATAAGCTGCTCATGGATAATGAGATCTGGCTGCATTTCTATACTAGGACTACCTCTATATCTAGCTTACAGATCTCTTATTCATTTTCTCTGATATGACTGTGTCATGTACTCATTGTCCGATTTTCCCATTTAATATCTTACTTGTGATTTCTAAGAACGAGAAGGCATGAAAAAGACATCAGAACATAGTCTGTAAGAATAGAAAATTAATGACTTTCTGTAACTGTCCTGAAAAATAAAAATGCAGCAATGAGTAGCAGAGACAGGATAAGATTCAGTCACTGATCTTTGTATTTCTGGGAGGAGGCAAAATATTGATGATACCTGAAACTACAGAGTGTTTTGTAAAACATCAACCCTAAACAGGTTTGCATTTCAGTCATTTGGACAGTGAAAGTATAACTGTTTATCTCTGGAGCTGCTCTTGTATGTAAAAACATGTGTGTGCATAAGTATTTCTAGTAAAAATTATTCTGACTTGAAATATTATCAAAATTTTATTTTAGCTGTCTTGCAGCTTAGTGGAAAAAAAAATTCTAACTAAAAAAATAATGAAAAAGTCCCCCAAAGCCCAAAACCCTGTATGCCACTCAAACCTTGAAGAATTATAATTTAAAAGGAACAGAAGTTATATTATAAATTCACAAATAAAATGCCATATGGAAGAGAAAGTCCAAAATCTTATATACATATAAACAACTAAGACCAAAATACTCAAACTTTCAGCGAATTCATGGATTTACAGAAACTCATTCTCTTTGAAAAAAGTTAGAGTATTTTTATTACTTAAGTGCTTAAATATCTGAAATATATTTAGATATCAATTCAAAATAGCAAGATATCAAAGTATAATTAAAAAAGATAAAGAAAGAAAGTATTTTAATAGTGGGAACCAACTGTTCTAAATTGGCAAGAAATGAGAAAAAGAGCAGCAAGATTCCACTTCCAGGCCCAAAAAGGCAGGAAGACAACATCTAAGATAAACATGCTTGGAAAAAAACAGGAAAAGAGAAGAGGTATGCTGCCATCCCTGCAACCCTTACCAATGGAGAACATTTCTCAACTAAAACTCATTATTTTTAGCTGAGGATCTCCTTCCATTTGAAATAAATCAAAATCACATATTTCTTTTAGGTCAGCTCAACATTAATCCAAGCCACAGCCTTACCTCATGCCCCTCCATCTTCTGTACTGACTGGACTATTAAATCATCTCACTGTCGCATATTTGTTCCTCTTTGGCTGACTGGGTCACTTCATCATGGGAGACACTTGTACTTACCGAGACTATAACTCGTGCGTTCCCTATGTATGAGTCATAGAGAATAGGATATCTGAATTTCAGCTATGGTAAGGCACTACGCACAACACATAGATGTAACATTAAGTCCAAATACAACTTCAACCTTTCTTAAAATTATGTGTTACATGCCACGTGTTTGAAAAATATTTTAACTTTTTATTAAAAACATAAGACAAATATGAAATGAAACTGACATTATCAAATGCCAGATATGCTTCATTTGTTTCATCTCTTCTATGAATAATTTCTATGCATCAACATTACTTTTTTCTTGAATATTATAACAACATCTATCATAATGACATTATGAAAATTTGTCACACAAACCCTGATCCTGCAAACCTGTGTGTACAAACATCCCTACTTAATAAGTCAAGCAAATATGCAAATAGACTCTTGCGTAAGAATGCGATTGCTTCCAAATTGATGACACTGGGAAGCTTAACTGGTATTCTTAATTGATTCAGGCATATCCTGTAGGAATATGTTGTAGTGTTCCTATATTATTCTCTCCTTTTTTATGCTGAGAGAATGGTGAAATTGTCTGTGTTTCAGAGATACTAAGATCCTTCGGGTTTAGTTGCTTTCAGTGACAGTATGTCTAAGAAAAACCCCAGCCCCAAAACCTCAAATGTGGAAGAAAAACCCTGAGGCTGAAAGTCTCTGCTCTTGAAAGGAGTCCTATAAAAAAGAAAAGCAGTTCTTTGCTGGTGCAAGGATATGTCTTAACAGTCCTTAAGGCCCTACACTATGAACCCTGAACACACATATATGGCTATACAAATACTTCTAAATATTAAGTTGTAACTTCAAACTTGCTTAATCAACAGTAATTCAAGCAGAAATATCATTAAGAAAAATAATTTTGCTGACACAGACTTCCATTAAAAGCATCTTAAATTGGAATGGCTGCACACAGAAAATGCTTTTCGCCCCAAAACAACTGTCAGTGATTAGTCTATAAAAAAATTCATTTATCCTAGAATAGAAAATCAAACCAGGAGCAGCTTTGTTCAAGCATCTGCTAGCAATGGAAAACATATTTTGTCTTTGGCCAAATGTCTGCAATAATGTTTTTATTTTGGAAGTGTTTTGCTATTTGATATTCCCCTCATTTTTGTTTCGTAGATTTCATGCTGTAGCCACAACAGTGTTAACACCACTAACTTTTTTGTGTTCCTTAATAAGGAAACCTATGGTTTGAAATTAAAAAACACCACCAGAATTAACATTTGCATAGTCATTGTAGAAGAATGATTAGACTAATCAAAATTCTTTGATTGAAGAATGTTTCCCAAGTGTCGGTCCCTGATAATTACTATGCAACCACTACATTCTAGGACATATAATGGGAGGCCTCAATGCAAATGCTTTTTTACATAGAAATTTTTTATTTTTTACATTTTATACATATTTATATATAGCTGATGCAACCAGGGCTTTAGGAGCCGGTATTTTCAGAAAATTAGCAAATGTTTTGGACCTTGGGATTGAAATCACAAATGCCAACAGTACAAAACTCTACTTCAGTTTTCTTAAGACAAAGGCAAACAATCTTATTTTCTTTCTCCATTTCAAGTTTAAGTGTGATGCCACAGGTTTATTGCACACTACTGAAACCAAGTGCTGAACACCTTGAGTCAAAATAAAACACAAATAAGTACAACAGCAATTATTCAAAAAAGTCCACCTGGTCTTAAATAATAATATATCCTTCTTATGATGATATGTGAATGTATTGCACCTTTTGATGTATTTGTCCTTCATACAACCAACATTTTGACTCCAGCAAGGCATCCACAGCCTTCACTAGTTAAGGACTCAGCTGATATACTGAGTAAAAGCTTTACTAAGCTAATTTACAAAGAATCATTAGTGACATTTTTTTTTTTTTTTTTAAAGCAATTGGCAGAAGAGAGACAACAGCATAAGAACAGTTGTGGAGGAGGAATTGAGCTAACCTCGTGATCACAGCACTTGTGCCAATGCTGAGAAAAACAGGCTCCGCTCCTTTGCTCCTTCCCCTGGGTTTCAGTGCTCAGTGCCCCACTAGCAGGAGAGTGCCCTGGTTTTCCATGAGGAGGTTGTTCTGGGATGAGAGCCTTCTCCAGCTTTCCTGCTTAACTTTCTTAATTTTGCAGAAGAGGAGAATCAGAGACCAAGAAGCAACTGAAGAAAAGAAAGAAGAGAACCTGATTCTACATCTTTGGGAGGAGAGTCTGTATTTCAGCACCAGCTCTAAAGACTTTGAATGTACTTAACAATAATAAAACACATAAACATCCTCTAGAATAAAGGCTGGGATCATCCCCTGGATTCTTCTTTACTCCTGAAGGTGGGAAATATCAATAAAAAAAAAAAAGTTAGTTACATCCTAACTGAGTGTTGAAACCGTTAAGAAATGATCCAAAAGAAAATGCTCTTCTTATTCTCTGGCTACATTTTTGAACAAGAGTAATACCCATGGCAGGGAAGGTATACTGACTTACATTAGGTGTACTAAGCACATAGACATCAGATTGGGTTTTTTCAAGCATATGGTAGCAGATTTATTTCTGGTCACAGTTTGTGGGTTTCAATATGGTTTACATATAAAGGAGACACCATGCTACTCAGACATGGATAAGACACAAGAACATTCACAAATGGGAAAGTTGGAGACAAAATATTAAGCACCTTACCAATCTTACTGGTAAAAGCTATGCTCATATTTTAAGAGCTACATGCTTTTACTTAGACAGTGAAGCAACCTTTTGCACACAATAGCAACTTGCCCAAGGTCAGACCACAGGCTCAAAGCTAAAAGCAACTTCCAAGACCAAGAAAGGTTTTAACTGCTGCATGTTCTTATCTCACCAGAGTAAATTTTAAGAGCAGCTATAAGACAGAATATAATTGCTGCATATTTAATTTAAAACACTATACAGGATTATAACAGTCCCTTTTTACAGTGTATAGAAAATATATGCATCACACAATCCCACCTTTTTCCTACACTCACGATGTTTGAATTATTTATGTAAGTAGTAATTGGAAGGATGATTAAATAAAACCACCCAGAAGAAGCTGCGCATAAATTTCACTAGTTTTGCAGTCACATTTAATATCACAGTGAAATATACATAAACCAAACTTATGTCTATGAAGGAAAACATACAAATAAATAAAATTATTTTCAATTCTTAGTTGGTCCCTGGCCTAATAAATGTAGCATAATGCTTTCACACTGCTTCCTCTTTTAGAATGGTACAAGAGTCTCCTTCCATAAGGGCCAAAAGCAATCAGCACTAAGAGCACCCACCGGCTGCCAGAGCCCTTCTGCTCACACCGCGGTTGCCGCAGCGATGCTCTTCTGGCAGGAAAGGGAAATCACTGACATTGTTGCGTCTGTAATAAAAACTGTCGAGCTGGTGATTCAGTACTGTCAGGCACAAGTATTTATCTGATAGCTGTTCCTGGGAGTGAGTGTTGTGCTAAGTGCTCTGGAGGAAAGGAAAGCAAAAACCAAAACAGGATCCATCTATAGGGTTTTATGTTCATATTGAGGCAATACAATGATACCAGGCTTTAAAAAGATGTCAAGGGAGGTGGCTAGAAGGAAGAAAGAGACAACAAATGTTATTAATTGGTCACTTCAGTCTAGTCCCTATCAATGTTTTTTCACCCTATCATCAATCTCTATTCACTGTGGCACAGCTGGCAAAATATTACGTGGCAGATCATTACAGGTGAAAACTGAACCACACTAGCAGACCTGTGTGTAAAAGCCTGCTTAGCAAACAACATATGTTTTGTTTTGTTGTTGCTTTAAATAAATGTTAAATTCCCTAAAAAAGATCTTTTGAGACACGAGCAAAGAATAGGTCTCCTTCCTTTAATCTCATTTCAACTTTTATTTAGTCTCAGTACTCTGTTTTGTGTTTAAAATGTTCATGCTTGTCATCTACTGATACTGAAAAATTAAAATCTTTTAGCATGAAATTTAATTTCATGCATTACTTAATAAACATTAAAAAAAATCTAATATTTTTTTCTTCAAAAGAGCAGTATTTTGTTACCACAGATGTTGCAGAACATTAGCATGACTTGAAAAGTTAAGATAAGAGTATCACATTTATCACATATCCTGGAATTATTTTGGTTCTTCACTTTTACAATGCCTAGTGCAAGGGAATCCTGATCCATATACCATAAGTAAGTAAAACCAATAAAGCACAGGATCCAAGTTCTCTTAAGTCCTGCATTACAGACACTGCCTCTTTGGTGCTGCAGAGTTACTCAACAAACAGAAAGATATTTAGTTCCTCCTCCTGTATTTCCCTGGTCTAAAAAACACACCTGCTTTGTTAACCATAAATTACAGATGATAAAGAATAAGATATCAGGATCTTCTAATTGTTAACTTGCAAGACTGGTTATATCAGTTCCTTCCTACAAATATCTCATGTCAACTCTCCTGGGAAAATCCTAATCCTAAATCTGGGATAATCCTATAATAAATCATACATACTCTGTTCCTGCTCTTAAAACTTCCTTTTGCTTTATTGTAGCTTTGGTTGAAATCTTAGCTCCAAAAGTATTTTTTGTAAAGGTTCCTTTCTCTTCAACAGGGCCACAACTCCAGAAACTGGGCCTCTCTCCTTACCCATAATTATAAATCTTGAACTAAATAACATGAATATAGAACAGACAAGAAACCTATTCCCAGCCTTCATGGGCAGAAAAATAACTGTCAAATCCAATCAGAGATTAATCTTCAGTGGGGTGAGAAGAAGCAATGGCAAAATCTGCATGTAGTGAATGGACTGCCATTCCCAAAAGAGTTCTCACACACTTGAGAACAAAATTTAAAAAAATAAAACCTCCTTAAAATAAATACAACACAGGTAATGCCTAGAATAAAAACCTGCAGAATAGCAATAAAAAAAGAAAACTCATTAAAGAAATACAGACAATTTAGTCTGAGATGCAATTAGCGCTCTGAGTAGCCAGGGTAGTTGACCTTTTGTGTGTGTAGCAGTTGATGCTTTTCCACCTCCAGTGATTATTACAAAATCATAGAATGATTTGGGTTAGAAGGGCATCCGGTTGAAAAGAGCATCTAGTTCCAAACTCCCTGCCATGGTCAGGGACACCTTCCACTAGACCAGGTTGCTCATATCCCCATCCAACCTGGTCTTCCATCTTTTCCAGGGATGGAGCATCCACAACTTCTCTGGGCAACCTGTTCCAGTGCCTCACCACCCTCATAGTGAAGAATTTGTTCCTTGTATCTATTCCTTGTCCTATCACTACCTGCCTTTGCAAAATGTTCCTCTCCAACTTTCTTGTAGGCCTCCTTCAGGTACTGGTAGCCTGCTATAAGGTCTCCCCTGAGTATTCTCTCCTCCAGGCTGAACAACCCCAACTCTCTCAACCTGTCTTCATAGGGGAGGTGCTCCAGCCCTCGAATCATCTTCATGGCCCTCCTTTGGACTCGTTGCAACAGGTCCATGTCTTTATGTTGCAGGCCCCAGAGCTGAACACAGTACTCCAGGTGGGGTCTCACCAGAGTGGGGTAGAGGAGGAGAATCACCTCCCTGGACCTGCTAGTCATGCTTCTTTTGATTCAGTCTAGGATATGGTTGGCTTTCTGGGCTGCAAAAGCACATTGCCAAGACATTTTGTGCTTCTCATCAATAAACACTCCCAAGTCCTTCTCCTCAGGGCTGCTTTCAATCCATTCTCTGCACAACTTCACATCAAGTAAGGTCCTATCATTCTTAAGGAACACCCAGCACATTTCTCTAAAACAATATTCAACCAATTACAATATTTCTCACATAAAACCCTATGGTGTGGTTCTAGTGCAGCCTTTCTGGCTGATACGTTGTTTGTATGTTCATCTTTCAGACCCTCTCATACAATCCAAGATGTATAAGCTATTCCGTATGTCAGTAACTACTAATGGTTTCCTGAAAAGGTTTTGGTGTAAGTTCAGTGAAAGGTATAATTTAGCAAGCAGATTTAGCAAGCAGCAGATAAAACAATTAGACTAAAGATCTTTTGCGAAAGAAGTGGCTGGCAGTACACCCGCGGTGAAGGCTGACTTTATAATTTAGCAAACAGATTTTATAAGTGGCAGATACAACAATTAACAGCAAAATCTTTTATGAACAAAATAGCTCATCAAATATGCACAGAGAAGGTACATTTGCATGAAAATGATGTGTAGATTTCCACTGAAAATCAATCTATTTTCCCCTGCCTTTTTTCCCCTCTTGATATTACTAGAGTTTGTGGTAGGAGAGCAACGGAAAACGGAGCATTTAATAAAGGACTAAATTCCAAATGGGGATGGTGGATGAATTTTAAGCATCAGTTTAAAAAACTCTTGCATTAGAATTCAATCATTCTGCACCTCAGCTATCGAAATCCTGGTTTTTTTTTTAATCAAGCTTTCTTGTTTTATGATTGCTATGCTTTATTTTAATAAGACGTCTGCAGCTAAATGTTGACTGAAACACTGCGTTGTAAAATTATTTGAAAGGATGTAACAGGCTGCAATTTCTGTTACTCTGTGTGGAGGAAGGGGAAGTTTGTCACTAGATTTACTATTCAGTCCTTGATCTCAGGTAAGTATTTTCTTACCTGGCATTGCAAGTGCACAGGGAGCTATAAAATGTCAACAAACCCCATGTTTATTCTCTGAAGAACTTAGCACTTTGGTTAACCATTTGAAAAGTGTATTTGCCCCTTCAAGTACAACAAAAGCCACAGGAGATGAAAAATGTTCCCTATGACAACACAGAACTGTGAGCATCTCCTCCCAGTCATTCCCTCCAATCACTATGAAGTCTCAGGGGAAGAAGAATAAATTTGGTTTTCCTGAAGAAGATAACAGGATGCTAGCTCTGTATTTGTCTTCTTGGTGTGCTATAGAGAGGTTGCAGTGCTGGTCTAGACAGGGACTGACTGCTCAGCAGTTCCCTAACTTACAGCAGCGCACTGAGTATTTTCAGATGGTCTGAAATGGACCGTTCAAGTAATTCATTACGCCAGCTTTGAGAAAAAGGAGGATCTGGACACAGATTTTGCAAAAGGCCTCCTACCTGTGCCATTATGATAAAGAAATGGTGTCAAATGGTGTGTTTACAGACACAAGAGCTCTACATTTACTTTTCAGGTTTTGCTGAAGGGGTTGTTCCCTTGAACGGCCATTTGGGCAATACCTTGGCTTTTTATCTGGCAGACTTGAACCCATTGTATTATTCTGTATGAACTGTGTAAAATTGAATTACAAACGACATTAAAGATATTACCATATTGTTTTCCATCAAAAAAAGAATCAAATTACATACCGGGTTCAGATAGGACAGTCAAAAGACAGCTTGGCTTTTCCCTTGCTCTTGCATTTTAAATTTTTTGTTTATATTTTTTATGAGGAGTATTTTTACACATCACAAGGCTTGGACTTCGTTAGCTACATACGTTCCTCAGTTAACAAGAGTGTTTTAACATTTTTCTCCACTTAAGAGCTTAACAAAATACCACATAACATTTGTTCAGGATCTTTTGCACCTCTCCAAGAGAATGAACCCTATATTTCTAAAATCAACAGTTAATTTATAAATTATAATACCATCCATTCATAACACAGAAACAGAGAATAAAGAAGTATAATTGGAGCAAATCTACATATTCAGGAGAATAAATCAGTAAGATTACAGGTCTGACTTTGAAAAAAAATCATTTTCTTTCTAAAAACTTTAAAACATTAGAATTTAAGTCAATATTTGACTGCAGCATTCACTAGAAAGATAGGAATTGAAAAGTTTAGTATTTCTGTTTAGATAAAGTCAAATTCTCTAGTAAAATTAAGTGGTACTTGTTTCCTAGCACTTTCAAATGGATTCCAGTAAAATTTTGTTTTATTACTGCAGTTCCCAGTATTTAAGACCCTTTAGGACAGTCTCACAAATACTTAAAGAATCTTTTAGACATATACTGGAAACATTCTGCTTCTGCTCAATCTTTTACTTGTGGCATCTCCTGTTTTATTATGCATGAAAAATACATTTTCAGACTGTAACAGCGTAACAACTTAGCAGCGGTTTCCCTTAAACTACAACAACCTGCAAATGAGGAGCTATAGACAAATAGTGGTAGTTGCACCCCTATCTCCCCTCTTACCTTTAGTGATACATACAGTTCTTTTTGTCAGCTTTCCCTGCAGCATATATTGCTAAAGGCAATTCATTCTGAACTGTACAAAAGTTATGTCCAACTTAACTGTCAAATATATGTACCCAGTATGTACTTTTCCCATACAAACAGTTTTAATTATTTCCCCTCAAGAAGCTATAATTCCTTTCCTCATCAGTTTGTTTCAATACAATTTTTTATCCTATCAATTGTTTAAACAAAAGATCTTCTAATAAATGATGTTTCAAAATGTCACTAAGGGGGAGGCTTCTGTAAGGCATAATATCTCAGCGCTTCTCACGGGATCAACAATACACCCGTTGTCTTCAGGAGCAGATATTCTACTTAGCTTTAAAAATACACTCCACACTCTACTCCACACTCTTCAGACAGCTCTCTGCTAAACAGGTCAATCCTCTGCAAAGCCACTTCTTTGTATGACACAAAGCCAGGAATCAGAAGTTCTGATTTGAGACAAACGCAATGTGACTTTCCTTCCTGGACACAATATTTATTCCCATTTGATTTTCATCTTCAGTGCATCACTAATGGAAGAGCAGATTTAACTCTAGCAGCACTATTTCATCTTCCAGCAAAGACACATGACAACAACATGTCCATGCAAAGGCTGACCAATGGGGATAACTACCAACCTGGTGATGGACTGCTTTTTTAATTATGTGTTCTATTTTAATTAGGACCAGCTGACTCCATCATTTCCACAGCTGTTTTGGCAACAGAAATAAGAAATTTCACCTGGGAATATAATGTAGGGTATTCTCAAGAGAGACTACCAATACCAGAATTTTAGCAAAATATAACATGTGTAGATTTGGCAGTTTAAGCAAGAGAGCTAGGTTTTCTGAGTTTTCATGTATGGAGACAAACCTCGGCTGGTAAAGCAAAGACAACATTCTTTTGCTTGTTTTTTGTTCAAAAGTCTGTAAGCAGAATTAACACAACAGCTGTTTTAATCAGTAAGTAGGAAATATAAACGCTTGCCATGTTTTAATATATCATTATTCTGACTACATCTAAAATGAAGAGCTGAAAGATGCCTTGCATGAGGACTGCAAATTCCAGCAATCTCCAGTTTAGGTTGTCTCCAGTAAAAAAGGGACACTATTTTCATTTCAGTGATGATGAGGGTACCTGACTGATGCATAATGAGGAGACAACTTCTTCCAGAGTACTAAGCAAAGTGCTGTTATGATAGGTGGTGAGCCAAGGCTCTGTGAAGTCACTTCTGACAAGCCTCGGGTAGTGAGGCCCAGTTCAGTCTCTGCCATAGGGCAGCTTGTACCGCCTTACTTTTACCACTGTTTACAAAGCAGCCAAAGTACACATACACAATCAAATATGCACTACAAAGAAAAAGAAAATCAGCTCACCATCACACTTCATTCATCAAGCTGTGCATGGAAATTTTCCCGTCAGCGTGGTCTTTGTTCCTCAAAGTCCTGCCTCCTGTTGAAAGATAACTCTTTTGTAAGGGATCTCCAGCTTCTGTGCGTCCATAACCATGTGTTTCTAACTCTCGGTTTGTGTAAACTTTCCCCTTTATTCAGGAGTGGAGACACCCCTCCTTGGAGCCTCTGTTTGAATTTCATGCCTAGGTATACCTCTGAACCAAAATTACATGATTTTCTACTCATTAATTGTATTGTGAGAACAGGCTCCTGCAACTGAGCTGTTTATTCAGCCCCTGGTGGTTTTCTTTCCACAATAATTCTTGAGCCCAATTTCAAAGCAGCTGTGACAGAGATGGACACATCAGAAAATTTAAAGTGTTGCTACATTTCGGAGTGTTTCTGAAAACCAGCAGCTGGACAGAGCAAAAAGCATTAACAGTAAGGGAAAGAAAGGCTGCAATGAACTTGGTTGCCCCCTATTCAGCATGGCCCCTGCCAGCTGCCTGGCAGCTCCCACCACCTGCACACCCCAGAGCAGCCTCTGAACCCATGCATGCATCCCTGGCTCCCCATCCCCAGAGCTGAAGGGAAGGAAAGGAAGCCAAGGAGACCAGAGCTCAGGACAGAACGAGCAGAAGGTGAAGGTGGAGTACTGGTGGTATGCCAAGGTATTTTTCATCATCTTTAGTGCTTGAAGATTTATTTTTAAGAGTAAGATACAAAAAGCACATTTTGCTGTCAGTAAGACCAACCAGACCTACCGGTGTTTTCAGCTTTTGCAAATCATCTGGATTCTGAAGGCATGCTCCATTGATGCGCTGCAACTCATGTATTTTAAAAGCAGAACAATGAGTTTCTCCTAAAATCTTGCTTCAGGTTAAACTTTGTGCTATAGGTATTATACGTAACACAGAGCAATAAAACATGAATTGTAAATACAATGTATGTTTCTGTTATTTTTAATGTATTTCCACATAAGGTTCAATCCAACATTCTTAGAGTTAAAAAAGAAGGTTGCCCTCTTGTGCAACTGGGATTAATCAGCCCTTTTGCTATGTCATTCACTCATATCCAAATAATAATTAAATAATTCAAATATCTATTACTAACTATTATTTTTTTGTATAAGACTTCCTCAGTAATCACTAAAATCACTAATTATTATTATTTTTTTAAAGTTATGTGCAGGATATGAAGCTAAATTTGGGGACGTGGATTTACTTCTATAGGAACCTGTTGTTAGTTTCCACTGTGATATCAAGCTTGGCCTTCAGTGAGATTCTATATCTGAAAGTGTCTTCACAAGGCAAAAGTTTACAGATGCCATTTTCTCATATATTTGTAGCAGTTTGTACATGGACACGATATAGACATAAGTGCCCATGTCCCAACTTTATATTGGTGACTTTAAAATGAAACTCTTTAATAGCTCCTCTTATTTCTTTCATTTAAAAACATGTCATCTATTAACAAATAATATGCTCGTTATGGTTCTCATCATCTTGGACTCTCTCCCAGTAAGTAGTAATATGCTCAGTGGTAATAATCCTTGACAAGTTTGACTTGTGTTAATGCACTCCGGTAAGAGTATAGGTGGTACATCCCCTGAGGTACCTCGCTGACATAATGCACCAGTGTTCACTTTGCAGATTACCTATCCATAACAGTGCATGTTTCCAAGTTATTTTGAAAATGGAAGGCCATATCCAACCAATTTTAAAAAAAAAATTAAAAAAAAGGAAAAAAACGCATACTTTTATGCTCACGAATCAGAAAGAAATTACATTTTCTGCAATCACTAGCTCATGTATAATATGCTTTGAAATTGAATCACATTATCACTTCAGACAGTACAGGATGTATCATAAAATAATAGCTATGTCATGAATTGCTTTTTTTCTAAGGACTTTCTAAAGCAAATACTAAAGTTTGAAAGCATATTGCTTCAAATGAACTGCATCAGAAAGGGGAAGTGCATGTGAAAACATTTAGCCAAATACATTGCATGTGCAAAGTGTCTTCAATGAAATTAATGAGATGTGTAGTACTCTTCCTCCTGTCTTGCAAAAAACCTGTGAGAATTTCTCTGTTCTAAATTGGCAGATTTCTAGAATATGATTAAATAAATTAATTTGGACAACAGAATAACTTTATTTTCATTATTTTTAAATGTTTATTTTTATGCAATCTCTTTCTCCCTCACTTTTTTTCTATGTAAATTCCCCATTTCACCAATGCCTGGACATTCAAAAATATTTTGAAACAGGAGTAACCAAATCTGGTGATGTGTCTGATATATCTTATTTCTGAAGTGGACCAGATGGAAAACACTTGTATAATTCTCCAACAGGACTTTGTCTGCAGAATTTATCTTTGCTGCAGTTTCTAGCATATGTAAACTTTAACAAAGGTAGACTTTAGATACTTAAAACTACAGTTCTGGTGTATATTTCAGGCAGTTTATATGTGGATACAATTCACACATTCCCATGCACTGACCTAAAATTTAGAACCTTAACATGGAACTCTAATATTATACTTTCATTTCTATCTTGGTTAAAAACATGTTAGCCAATAGTAAGTAACACCTTAATTTGTTCATTTCAATCATCTTGAATCTCTCCCTTTAAGTAGCAATATATTCAGCTCTAAGTATACAAACTCTGAGATTTTTTAAATGTGCAATTCAGCAGTATAAAAAGCTGTATAAAGTTCATCTAAAATGAATTAAATATAAGCCCAGAAGGGGTTTGGGTTTATTTCCCTTTCAATCGTGTTTGAGAGAGCTTTTTATTTAGGCCTGAAAATAAAGGGAAAAAATCCCTTCTCCCTTATTCCTTCCTTCTACATGAACAGCACTATCTGTACATTCTACAAAGATTGTTAGAAATGCAGAGAGATCTGTGGGACATGCCTTCTTAAATAGTGGTGTCTGATTAAGTTATCAAATAAAGAAATAAAAAGGAAAAAAAATAACATCATCCTGATCATCGCTAGCACTGAAAGTCATATATGGTCAACTGCTGTAAGTCTGAAATAACAGCAGCAGTGGCTGAAATTACCTATGCAAAAAAATCCATTAATATCCAAAGAAAACATTGATATTTTTTCTCCCCAACACCAAACAAAGCCAAATTTAATTTTGATATGCTAGAAGGCCTGTGAGTTGTTGACTGGAAGATGTTTCAAGACTTCAATTTGTGATAACAGAGGATTTTCTGTAGAGCAGATTAATATTATTTAAGAAACCAATTCAAAACCCAGTAAGAGAAATTACCAGAAATCTTCAGCAAACAAGCAATGGAACAAAGTCATTTCTAGAAGACTGTAAAGAAGCCAAAGCAAAAATTAAATCCAAAAAACCCACCACCACCCCCAGAGACCCTACTAGAAAAACAGAAGACAAAGGTATTACACAAAGCACTGATGAAATCATTGGACAGACAAAACTTGGACAGACAAAAGTTTTGGAAGGAGGGGGCTCCAGCAACCACCAGTGGTGCCAAGCAGACAGATATAAAAATGTGTGTATGGTAAAAATGGAATCCAGTATGCTCAGCTTAATAACTATTTTTAAGACACCAAGTAAAGCTAAAATCTTCAAACATTTCATGTTGTGTAATAGTCAATGAAGGCAGGTTTAGGAAAACAAATCTTTGTCTAGAGACTTGTGAAACATTTTTTTCTTAACTACAAAGGGAATTAAAAGTATTTAATTTAGCATAAAATGTAGGCACAAGCTGTCTCCCAAAGTTTAGTGGTTGAGATCCTAACCCAGGTTGAATCATGATCAGACCAGAAATAAGAATGATAAAACAGGCAACCCAAGAACTTCTGGAAATGCTGAACAGATATTAGAAGCATAGGAGGAATCGCAAGTTGCAAAATCTTCAACTTATCCAAGCGTCAGATCCTGACCAGGCCAGGTTTTGAGACAAGCACAGATATGAGCATTGGACAAGCACCAACAAGGTAAATAAATTAGATTGAAGTAACAAACACCACAGCAACAAAGGCACTGAAGTCTGCCAAAACAGTCAATACATTGCTTAAAAACATGTAAAAGGATATGGGGGGAAGGGGGGCAAGAGAAGACAGATGCCAAATTAACAGTAAGAGTCTTAACAACATCAAGTTATTTGCTAGTCTCAGTAATTACAGAAATAGAATTTTATCATCAATACCAGGAAAAGAAAAAAGCTTAAAAATATTTGCCAGCAGATGACAACCAGTTCTCAGCAAAAAGTTATAGTCCAAAGTAGTATGCATACTACTCCAAGAGGACTACATACTCCAACAGGTAATAGTAACATATAAGAACGGTCTTGGAAACATTTCAAAATCTCTTTCACAAAACTGATTCAGTTTGGAGAGAAGCGTTATAGAGGGAAAAAACATAAAAATCTCTGTTCACATTCTATGTGCTGTGAGAATTGGTAGAAAATTAAACAACAGGTTTTGCACTGAACTTTGGCTTGAAGAAAGTGAAAGCAAACAGTTGCCACTCTTACCTTGTCTTTGAACTGGATACTAGACATGTTTAGAGTATCATGTAAGTTGATAGCAAACCCTCCCCCCCCCAAATAGATTAAATGAAACTATGTATGTTCTTTGTAGATGGAATTAAAAGATGTCTGTTCTTTGAAGATGGCTGATGACATGATTTTCATGCAAAAAAATAAGTCAGGGAGACTGAAGAACTCGATGAGGTCAGAACTGCCTGGAAGTGAAAGCATTACCAAGGTAAAGACAGGGGAAGACTACAAACAGCTGACAGAAAGGCATACAATATTATACAAACATAGCACAGGTTCCTCCAAGCCAGAGGCTCATCACTACTAGACTGTGGCATCCCAAACTGAGACCTGATCAACTTGGACTGAGAGATCTGTACAGGAGGGAGTACCAGTGCTCTAATGCTTGCTATGCCCACAGAGATGGGAGCTGAAAATCCAAAACACCACCATTATTTCTTCTGTCATGTCACTAGGAAGGAACTAGTCATAAGCCTCAAAGTCACTTCAGGCTATTTGGTTTTGTATACATGAAGTCCTCATCACCATGAGGTCTTGGATCCAGAGTAGGGCCACAGTTTGACATATATTTTTTTTTAGTATGAGTTCTGTGTTACAACCTTCACATAAAATACCCACAGCTAGTAGAGTCAGTGGATACAGGGTCCTGTCAATTAGATGTGCACAGTCTGTCATCAACATGCTGGCGGACACAGAGCTTTATTACAAAGACAAGCTGAAAGACATTAGAACATTCCCCAGGGATGCCAAAATTAATTGACAAGCCTGGAGTTCAGTGTTACTGAGAATTGTCTTTTACTCTGCAAGTTATTTATCCATGCATGCAGTGTTTAAAAAAATGTGAAGGTGCACAGGTGTCAATGTGTTTCAATCAATTTAAGTGTGAAAAATTGACTGTTGATATCCAATGATACAACTGGCAGGTTTCAAACATGTGTACAGTAGTGGGAGGTTAACTCTCACTGAATAATTCACTATGCCTATAAACTAGAGCGTTAGGAAGTGAGAAGAGGTGTTTGCATTATCACAATCATATTTTTCCTCACATGTGGTGAGCTGACAGGCCACTTACCTTTCATATGTAGTATCTGATAACAGCCCATTAATGACTATGTGAGAAAGTGTAACATGGAGGCTGGATTCCTACAAAAGAGACATAACAATTGGGTTTTAAGAGGACGTGTTCTCAAAAAATTTGAGGTCATAATGGCCAATTACCTGGATTGAAAAATGCCAGCCTGTAAGCCCCTGCCACCAGGCATCGCAACCTCAGGCCACTGGTACTGGCACCAGCAAGCTCCTCCAAAGAGGAGATTTCTGATATTTGAGCTTGTCTCATCTCTCTCCTACTCTGCTGCTGTAGGAGAGCACATACCATTAGAGTCTCTGCCACCTTTGCAGCAGGAGGAAGAAGAGTGATCATCTTCCTGGGGACAGCCCTCTCCCTTGGCCAATTGTCACAATCCACAGTTGGGTTGAACAATTTGGCAGAGGTTAAACCCCCTTGCTTTCCAACCAACCTCATAATTCTGGGAGGTTGGGGGTGGCTGGGCTTAACTTCTGATTAACTCCAATGTTTTATCGTGACTAGGTTCCTTTCACATTCTCGGGAACAGAATTAAGACTCAAAATGGAGTCAAGTGCCAAGTCACTTTATTTGGCCAACAACAAATGTGCGAGAGAAAAGCAGAGAAAGAGAGGAAAAGTGAGAAAGGGAAAGAGAGGGGGAGAAACAAACGGCACGCGAGTGTTGCAATAGCTACCACCACGGGTCTATGTGCTGTCCATGTGGCCTGAGTGGTCCGCGCAGCCTGTGTGCCAGTGTGGCCCGATTGGTCCGATGCACCTGATGTATCTTCAAATCTTGTGGAGGGTAGATGTTCCCGGACGCTCCTCTTGGTCTCCGCTGGTTTCCCCTTTTTACAGGGTTGTCCTCTTGCATAGTCAATAAGTGTTTTGCATACCCAGGCCTCCCCCTTGGCAGTGGGGTGCATGCCCAGTACTGTCACTAGATGGTGCTCGAAAATCCCAGAGGGTCCGAGCCCCCTCCCCATTGTCAGTTGACCCTGGGCCCAGCACGGACATGTCTGCCTTGGTGATTAAACTGTCCCGCTCAGTTGATTAAGCTTCGGTAGTTAAACTTGACTGCCACCAATGTTGAGACAAGTTTTTAGTCCCTTACACCAATCTAACACCTAAACCACTGAACTAATAATAAAAATATTAACAATCTCAGTATCTGGGAATAGGACAATATTTCCCCCATTTTTAAAAGCACGCATTCAAGTCTATACTATTATAATTTCATTACCCAAGAAGACTAGCTCAAATAATATCCCTACAGCATTTCACATTTATACAGCAAATAAACAGGACATAAGTCCTTATAAATGCCAATCATGTAAAGGCATTTTATCAAAGATTAAATACCTAAATATCTCTGAATGCCTGCTTATATAAGTTACTGACTGGAACATACACAACATTTAATGATTTAGGTCTTGGTCACTTTGGAAATAGATAATTAGATCTTTGCTTGGACACATGAAAATATTACCATATTACCCATTTATTTTTAATCTCCCCACATACAATATAAAGCAAAGAGAAATCTATACACAAAACTGGAGATTTTTAAAAATAGACTAATTAATTTTCTACCTTGACTTCAGCAAGGCTTTTGATACTGTCTCCCATAGCATCCTCATAGGGAAGCTCAGGGAGTGTGGGTTGGATGAGTGGACAGTGAGGTGGACTGGGAACTGGCTGAATAGCAGGGCTCAGAGGGTTCTGTTCAGCGGGGCAGAGTCTAGTTGGAGGCCAGTAGCTAGTGGAGTTCCCCAGGGCTCAGTACTTGTCCCGGTCTTGTTCAACTTGTTCATCAATGACCTGGATGAGGGGACAGAGTGTACCCTCAGCAAGTTCGCTGATGACACAAAACTGGAAGGAGTGGCTGATATGCCAGAAGGCTGCGCTGCCATTCAGTGGGACCTGTACAGGCTGGAGAGTTGGGTGGAGAGGAACATGATGAAGTTCAACAAGGGCAAGTGTCAAGTTCCGCACCTGGGGAGGTTGAACCCCATGCACCAGTACAGGCTGGGGGCTGACCTGCTGGAAAGCAGATCTGCTGAGAGGGACCTGGGAGTCCTGGTGGACGACAAGCTGACCATGAGCCAGCAGTGTGCCCTTGTTGCCAAGAAGGCCAATGGTATCCTGGGGTTCATTAAGAGGAGTGTGGCCAGCTGGTCGAGGGAGGTTATCTTCCCCCTCTACTCTGCCCTGGTGAGACCCCACCTGGAGTACTGTGTCCAGTTCTGGGCTCCACAGTTCAAGAAAGTTGAGGAACTCCTAGAAAGAGTCCAGAGGAGAGCAACTAGGATGATTAAGGGACTGGAGCATCTCCCCTACGAGGAAAGGCTGAGAGAGTTGGGCTTGTTCAGCCTGAAGAAGAGAAGACTGAGAGGGGACCTCGTCAACACGTACAAATACCTTAAGGGTGGAAGTCACAAGGACGGAGCCAGACTCTTTGCAGTAGTGCCCAGCGACAGGACAAGGGGCAATGGGTACAAACTGAGACATAAGAGGTTTCAGTTGAATATGAGGAAAAAGTTCTTTACTCTGAGGGTGACGGAGCACTGGAACAAGGTGCTCAGGGGGGTTCTGGAGTCTCCTTCTCTGGAGATATTCAAAGCCTGCCTGGACGAAGTACTGTGTAACATGCTCTAAGAGAACCTGCTTTAGCAGGGGGGTTGGACTAGATGATCTCTGGAGGTCCCTTCCAACCCTTGCCATTCTGTGATCCTGTGATTCTGTGTAATTCATGAAATTGGAGATACATATAGCCGGCAGAAATTTATTCCCTCTCTTTTAAAATTCTTACCTTTTCAGAACTATGAGGAATGTATTTGAAACAAGAGAATTACTGGTTTCAAGATTAGCATTCACTGTCATCTGCAGATGAACAAAAGATGTATGAACATTCTGAGACAGCAGATAGGATTCTTTATGTTTATACATGCATCCTCTAGCTCAATAATTTTATTTCAGGCAGCATAGCAGCTGTGACTTCATTGCTTCAGTTTAATTTTAATTGAATGTGCAGTTTGGAATATGTTAAAATGACATCTTTTAAAACATCTTGCGTATGAAACTGCTGAAAATCCATCAGACTTTAAAGTAAGAAGAGGATAGTCTACTGTGTAAATGGATGACATTACTGACCATAGCTGTCTTCTTCTCTGTACTCCAATCCCAAAATTCATTTATCAAAATGCACGGGTCTATGTTAAAACAGTAGTGCAGTGAGTAATATTTGCTGCACTACGACACCTATAATTTTTTACTGTGAAAAATAAGACTTTGAAATGTAGCTGTTCAAAACTTATCAATTTCCAATCCTAAGAATTTTCCTTGGAGGGAAGAGAAGTTCATTTCTGAAAAGTTTCATAACAAAACCAAACCCCCACACATTTGTTTAATTAACCACAAATATCCTTTCAGAAAAAAAAATATTTTGAAAACATTAAAAACAAAGATTTTAATATTTTATTATAAAACATTTTTTTTCAAAGTATTGCAATTTGTTTCTTTTTTTTTGAGAAGAAACCTGAAAGATAATGTTCAACTTTGATTTGAGTCACATACTGTATTTTAAATAATTCAGTTTTTAACTGTTGTACCCACCAGTGAAATAAAATAATCTGTCTTTACCTTCTTTGTGCATGAATCCTTGGAGTATTATTATAACTATGTATCTGTGTCTACATAAACACAAGTCAACAAGACAATCTTTGTTCTGGTAAAATTTTTTTGCACTTGGGCAATTCTTTGGTTCTTTGCCAATTCTTTGGGTTACGAACCAAAAGTTTGTAAGCTTAAGGATTCTCCAATTCCCCATTCCTATGCTAAAGGATTCCTCAAAACCCTAGAAGACTATTTTCTACTGTGATTTTGTCATTTACATTTTTATCTCATTTGCAAAACTTCCAGATGGAAGGTATGCAAATAAAAAATTATATACTGCTCTCATATTTCACAGTGACACATTTTAATATGTCCATTTCTTGCTAAAGGGAAATCTGTGACATGCAGGTAGGAATTTTATATCTTTTTAAAAAAAAAAAAGTGCAGTATATCCTTTTACCAGAAAAATAGGAAATGTAAATTAAGATTTATTAAAACACACAAAAAAATCCTTCCTGAAAGTAAATTAAGAATGCTTGCAGGAACCCCACGTCAGTTTCTTTTGCTTATGCTTACACAAAGACAGGCAAATTCATTCCTATCCAGCAGAAGACAAATATTTACACTGTGCTTCATGGTATCATAGACTATCATCTCTGATGTTTCATTCAGATGAATGCAATTGCATAAACCTAAAGCTTTAGTTGAATGGATTCACTATCACTTCCACCATGGCTGCGCTCCCCTGTTCCAAGCCACTGCAGTGCTGAGCCACCAAAGCCCAAGTACACAGGCAGGCATGTTGCTGACTTCTTTCCAGGAACTTGCAAGGACATGGGACATTGCCAGGCTCAAAAATGTTTTGTGTGTGTTGGGTAACAGATTTTAACTAAATTGTTAGAACATCTGACAGCATTTATTGCCTTTAAAATGTTAGCAGGTCATGGTCAGCCCTAGTACTTCATAGGTTTACCCACCTCTTCTTCACTCTTTACATGGACTAGTGCTTTTGTTACCAAATACATGTATTAATGCCACTTCCCTTTTCTTTTTTTCAAGCAGAAAGATCACAGACCTTTTCTATCAACTAGAACTCTTCTTTCTTTTTCAATACGGTACAACATTAAGTTAGCTTATGCAAATACAATATGATTAAATTCCTAATGAAGTATGCTTTTGTATACTTTCCTCGATTTTCTTTATTTTTTTTTTAAAATACACTAATGATAGGTTTTTTATTGTTCTGATGATATAAACTTATTCCATTTTTTTCAAAGCTAATATTTACATTGTACTCTATCCAAAAAGTCTTTCACACAGACCTAGCTAATAAAGAATAATTGGTTATGTAATATTACAGTCTTTGGAACCTATATTCCTACTTGGTTAGAAAAATTAATCATAACACCTTACAAATAGAAACTCTGTTGCTATTCATTGGAACACACTGACTTGGACAGAAGTTCATTGCATTGAAAAATATAAAATCAAATTTATTATTTAAATGTGTCCCACTTCCCGAGTAAAGACAAGAGTTACTATTTGGTAAGCTGAACCTCCAGCATATTTATGAGACTGAACGGAAATAATTTGCATTTGTCATCAAGCTGTCATTTAAAACAACACTCAGTAACAACAACCAGTAAGACTACAGTCTTCAAGTTGTGTTGGAAATACACGTAAATATATACACTGGGAGAGGATATGCCTTTCTGCACTTCAAAAAAATGTATTGATATAGTATTTATACAATTGTTTCTTCTAAGAAATAAATCTGTTTAGGTGTAAAGAGGCAGACAGGAAAAAAAGAAAGCTGTTAGATGTCAGGCATAAAACTGAGTGCAGCCTTAAATCAAGCAAGTGCTCTTCTAAGATCAACCTGTAGAAGTGTAGGGGGAAAAATATGCACTAAAACCAAACAATTTTTATTTTAGCACTTATTGCAGATATTCACTGTTTCTTCTGGAAACTGCCAATTAGAATAGCTACAGTTTTAACATGCACTCAACACACAAAGCAAAACCAAATGGCAACAGAAAAAACAGCTTTGACACCCCCCTCCCCCCCAAAAAAACCCCCCAACCCATAGCTATATTTTCCTATAATAAAAACTTGACATTTTCAGTCAACTCTTAAAAAATAAATCACATTAGTGTTTCTTAAAAATGGCAACTTATAAGATGTCCTAGCTCTGCCATGTGGTTTTATTATGCAGTACACCTGACTTATGCCTTAACCAGCAGCAGTGCACCTGCGCCCATAGCTAATGGAACTGAGAAAGAGTGTGTAAGTGTCAGACAGCACTTCTTATAGCATCACATAGATCTCACGATCAACATCTTCATGCAAAATTGTGTCAGAAAATTCAAAAAAAGCCAAACTAGAAGCCAGCTTTAGAAAACCTGCATTATGTTTGAATTAACATAAGCAACTACTCAGAGTCTTAGCATTTGTCTTCTTTTGCCATCCACCAATTTTCCTCCACAATTTTGTCAAGATTTTTCTCTCCTTTCTCTTTCTTCAAAAAGTTGATAAGAATTACTTAACAAAGACCTTGAAAACCATCTTTACCTCTCTCCCACAAATTTATGGGTTCAACAGCTGTAATTTTGCTTCCAGTGAAAATAACTAGATATTATAAAGCAAGAAAAAGGGTCTCTAGTCAAATAGTGTATACAGTCAGCTCAGAAAGTCTTACTAATATATGATCAGTAGGCTAAAAGAGAACTGCAGTAGGACTGATGCAGGCATTTTGATGAAACATGTTTTTCTCTGTTCCTTTACAGTGTCTTCTCCACATGAGCTTCTTTACTCAGTTATCAAAAACCTTAACTGAAAAGAGAAAAATCTCTGAGCATGATTTTTGCCAAACCAACCACATTATTCTTCCCATTTTCATTTCCAGAAGAATCCCATTCCCTTTTTAATATTTGTCTACTGCAGTGCAGCTTCTATTTATAACCAGGAATCCAACAAAAACTATGAAGTAGCCCAAGCATGTGGACAACAAATTTACGTATCGATCTAGTAATAAATTTTCTTTAATTAACTTCTTTATTAATATTCTCTGTTTATTATGGCCACAGGTATAAAGAACTACTCAATGAGATTCCAAAATGGTAGTTTAATATTAGATAAAATAGGAGACGTAGCTCATAAAAAAAGCAAACCCAGGGCATTTGCTGCATAACCTGTTTCAGTGCATGCATGACAAGTGGTATTACAAATATTTGCTTTTGTCTGTTTTGCATTCCTAGCTTCAATAGCTGTCTTCCAAACACACAAGCTGATTTTGAAGATACGCTATTGATTAAAAAATCCCAGACAGAAACAAAAAATACCCTCCCTTGTGTTATCCCTATGAAGTTAAAAAGGGCTAACTATTTTGGACAGTTTAAGGTAAGAATATTTTACAGATGGTGTAACTTTTAGAAGGGTTGCTCTCAGCTGAGAGGAATGATTCTTCACTGCCTAGAAGTGGTTCTGTCAAGGTCAGGAAAATATCTGTCTCTGGTTTCATGGGAAATATTGAGGGCCTTCAGGAGCAATGTGGAGAGAACTCCTGTATTTTTATGAACAAAATTACTAAGTGCGACGGGGGACAGGAGGGGAAGCAGATCAAGTGTTTTGCTTTGGACTTTAACAACAGAGCTAAAGTTGCAGATGAAAATGGTGAGTAAATTCTGAAATGAAGCTACAAAGATTATGTTAACCCACATGAACAAATCTTCTGTGCACAGTGGGATGCTCCCATTTCTCAGGCTTGGCCAAGAGCAGCTCAAGTGCTCTTCTGTGCGTCAGTGGCTTACTATGGCACCAAGTCACTCAAAACCACAACAAACAACTCCCAGTTATGCAAACCATCAAAACTATGCAGAAAAGTATGCTATGATCCAGCCTCAGTCTCCATGCTGGCAGCACAGACTAGCTAACAAAACATGGCAGCCACCTGAGCCTCATCTACAGTATCATCTCTAACAGCATCACTGATCATAGAGGAGAGCCCAGGCACAAATTATCTAAAAGAGCATACTGTAAATCTGCATGAATCTTCAGCATGAAAAATTAGAAAATACAGCAGAGAAAGTGTTAATTCATTCATTATACAAATGAAATAAAAAAATCTGTAAGGAAACCACTATGCTACCATGAAGACATCTACATGTCCCTACATGATATTGATTATAACAGATCAGCTCCTGTCACAGATACAGTGAAAACAGGAATGAACAAGGGAGATTAGAAGAACAAAGCACTCATGCTTTATTATGATACAGTGATATTACAAAACTGTGATCATGGAAACATTAAATAGTCCAAGATGACAGCATCTAGTAGGTTCACAAAGGAAAAAAAAATTAAAAAACCAACCACTTTTCCATCAAGTTTGCCTACCTGATGGACTGAGGTTAACTAAGGCACCAGAAACGATCCAGGTGAGGTAGTGAGAAGCCTATCCTGAGTTAAGTTACTCTCAGAAGCTCCATGTTTCAGTCTCTAGATTGCTTTCGCTTCCCAGCTGCCCCACACCTTTCAGTGCAGTACAGACTTATATAAGGCATTGTGTCATTTTCATTGAAATAAAAGCATTTTGGTCAAAAGTAAGAACAAATTTCTGGTAGCTATGCTGTGCAAAGAACAAAATAATTCATCATAATTTACATATTTTTCTGTGCACATGAACTTTTCCAGGAAAAAAAAATCCATACTACAAGTAGCCATCTCTATTTTTTCATTTTTATACTTATTTTGGTAAGAATGTCTTCCCACACAGCTTTAGTGTAGGAAAAGTTACAGCACATGCACACATCTAAGCAGATAAAACTGTTTTGCTGTTTATTTTGACTCATGTTAATTAAACATCTTCAACAGGATGCAATGAAAATTACTTAGCTCCAAGCTATAACCATTGCTTTCCAGAAGCAGGGCAATAATAAACTCTGTCAATGCTTTCACCAAAACGTACTATTAAAAATATGCAGAGGAATATTTGCAAGGAAGAAAAAGCAACAGGGGATAGAAGAGACAAACACAAACAGGCACATAAATATTCAGGTTTTAATATGCAGTCCAGATTCCTATTTCCATTTTAAAGTGCCCTCACCCTTGAGTGAGCACAAAGAATAGGAGCAACTTGGCAGATGTAATGGTATCAGTAACAAAAGTAATAACAGCCAGATATTGCTGCCTCTGTTTGACTGACAGTTCACTTACCTGACTTCTCTTTTTTTCCTTTCTCCAGTAACCACAAAATGCATTACATGTTTTGTATTGCGTATTTTGCTTGAGTGTAAGTGCACACAGGCAAGAAACAATTTCTCTGATGATATTACATGGAGCAGGCTAAATGCTAAGCTTTTGTGAGTGGCCTGAAACTTAATTTGTGCAGCCTATGAACCATGCAGTGGTAGATGGCACAGGCAGTTCTGCTCAACTCCTGACTTACTTCCATCTCAATCCCCTGGCTGCAGTTATGTATTCCTATGTGCCTCATCTCAGGGTTAGGTATTTTCAAAGTAGATTAGACTAATAACAGCTGTTGATGAGTTAACATCCTATCTTGATGGCTCCAGCTACAAGAATGGGCAAGAGTCTTGCTTCAGGTCATTTCATACATTTACATTTTTTGCTCTGATTTTGATTTCATTTGAGTAAGTACCAAACAAAAAAAACCAACCAAACAAAAAAAACTGAGGGAAAAAATGCAATATCATATCCAGTATTTTGCCACAGTCATGAACACTTTTGTAATGCTTTACACAATGTACAGATTCTCTAGCTTTGACCACTGGCAGCAGAAGTCAAAACTTCTAGCATATAATATAGATACATGTGTGTGTAAGTGCATGCTCACAGATGTGTGTGCATTTCGAGAGAGAGATATTCCACTGAAAAATGTTTTGCCTTTTCTAAGTTTTAAGTCTGTGGTTGAGAAATACAGTGTAATTATCTGCATAAAAATAAAATTATCTACTAATGTTTAGTTTGTATGCCTCCTAAACTTGTTGTTAGATCATAATCTCAAATGATTACTCAAATTTTTTGAAAGAATACTCATGATCCTGCCATATTATCTATCTGTGTCCCTGTACACATTTGTATGATCTTCTACTATCCAAGTAAGTAGTTTATAGCACACAACAGGAGGAGAATTGATTTTTTCCTTTTGTACACGTGTGTATCTCAGAGAGGTATCCAGAAATTCAACTTCCATAAATATTGTCAGCAGAGAGCACTCCATGATCTGTAATGGTGCTTTATAGCTACCTTCTATAGATTTCAGACCTGGGACTGATTACTGAGACTGCCACAAACTAAGGGAAAGACATATTCCTTTACTGGTCCCAATTAACAGTTTTTAATTTTTTAATCAGTTAATTATTGTTCTTTGTCTCTGGATTAATCTCTTGCCTCCTTTGCTTGTTCATTAAGCATTAAATTGTCATTCCTCAAGCACAAGGCTGGTACAGGTTGCTCCAGACATGAGAAGGGAAGGGAGAGAGAGAAGATACTGTCTTCACTTCATCCAGCTCTCCTCAAAACCCTTCCAGCCTTACTTTCCAACACACTTTACAATAATTTCTGTTACAAGTTTACATTTTAGTGTCATTTCACTGCCCATAAAATGGTTCATTTATGACCAAAGACCCTACCATTTGGAAATTAGAGTAGTTTCTGAACTATTAACAATGATCATAATCAGCAGCAAGTACAAAGTCTGCCTGAAACCAGGTGAAGCTCAGCTGTACCCAGTTACAGCCCAGAGTTGCAGCCACTGAAGTAAGAATTTTACTTGTCCTGACAAAGCAAACAAAGGATAATATTAATGAATATTTATTTAGAATTTTCAATTCAATTAAAACAACTTAATTATGTTTAAAAATAGGAAAGAGGATTACTAGCTGGATTCTTCAACGAGCAAGCTAAATATGAGGATGGATACAAACTACTTTGTTAAACGGAGAAAGGGCTTTTTTCTCCCACTGCATTAGGAGAGCTAGATCTTAAGAAAGATAAAGACAGAGTAAGTTACTGACATTGGAATTTCCTAAGAATAATCAGTTGTTCTGAGAAGCTTTTAACTAACAAACCACAGTTTCAGATTTGCAATAAATACGGGAGGGCAGAGAGCTCCTAGAGCATCTGATAGATATTTCATTCCCTAGAGAGAGATCAGGGTGATGCAGAATTGTGATATTTTCATACACAATTTAATTACCACACAGACAAGTTGAAATTATGAATCTATGAATCTTCACTTATGGAAAAAGTTAGAAGGGCCAGTGTCAATGGGGAAAGTATTTAATATAACAATTAACTGATTATGAAAGTGTAATCAGAAGGGATTTTAAAAAAAATAAAACCAAAATACAACAATAAACAAAGGATTATACATTGGCAAGAGACACGTCAACGGATAAATAAACTCTACGTAAGCGCATGACAAATCTACTAATTCTAACTTTAAATACTTGCATACATATTAAGTGCCATTCAAATATTTTAAACAATTCTACATGCACTTGAAAACTCATTAAAATCAGGACAACTTTTCATACTCATCAGAGTCAGTCCATTTTTGTTTAATTCTTTTCTCAGACTTTGTTCATAATCAAAGTGAGATAAAAGTCAAACAAGTAAGGTAAGTTTGTTGCAAAGTTCTCTGGGTAGAGATTTCTATCTCTAAAAAGCAATGGAGATTTGTTAAACACAGCCTACAGTGGGTCCCATGATACCGTGGATACTTTTGAAAAGCAAATAATAAGCCAACTCATTGTCTATACCAATAGGGATTTTGTTTAGTTGGTTGGTTTGGGTTGTTTTATTTTTCTGTTGTTGCTGGTTTTGTTTTAAATAAAACCCAAATCTTCAGGCTATGGGTCATCACTGTTTCTTTTCTTCTTCTTCCTTGTGCTTGAAAGATTCTTAGAGTCATGCCATATTTACAAAATTAAATAAAATCTATATAAACAAATATCAATGGTAAAGCACAGACTTGACAAAAAAGGTCAGAAAATTTTAACAGCCGTTAGTTCCCACTTTTTAAAAACTTTGAAAGTTACAGATCAGCAGCATTCATGGTAAGAAAGCCCCATAGCTAATTATTAGCAGTTGAAAGGAGAATAACTTCAAGGTAATTTTGGTGCCCAAGTCACATAAATACTGTGCAATTGTTACAGTCTAAAGGAAATTGGATTTTCTGCTTCACAGGAAACACTGATACTTAATATTGGTTTCCATCAGTTATTGGAATAAATGGATACATATTAAAATTCAAGAAGCATTTCTTTCGAAAAGGCCGTTACATTAAAGTTGTCATTTTAGATCACAAATTTTTCAGAATAAAAAATGTTTTATTTTACTTTGTTATTTTTTTATCTTCTATTTCAACTATATTGACTCCCAGGAAGGCTCAATCTATTTCAAATAAAGTATGCTTGACACCCTAGATTTGGTCATCTTCCTTTTAATAGCTAACATCAAAATCTACCTTACAGTAGTCATCTTCTTTAACACCTCCAACATCTCTTTGGGAGATCTATTCCAGACCCTCAGTGACAGAATTTCCAGTTTAAACTTATCCAAAACAGTTATTGTCATTAGCTTATGTTGTTTTCCCTTCCTTATTTAAAGAGAACTATCATATATATTGGTCTTGCTTTAGTTATGATAAGTCCTTGCCTTGTAAAATAGCCTCTTCAATTTCTTTCTGATCTTCTTTCTTTGCTCTTACTCCTGCTTAAAGTCATCACCCTTGTGCATGCTTTCTTGAAAAACTACATGCAGTATCTCAGATAAACTCTCATGAGGGTTTCCTTCCAACAGAATCTTAATTCATCCCACCATCATATTTTGTATTTCTCTAACGAAAATTTTACTTTTGCAGACACTGCAATTTCTATCATTACAGTCACTACAGAAAATTCCTGTTCAGCTCTAGTAATCTAGGGGACATGTAACTTCTCTAAGGTCCTGTCTAGGAAACAGAAAAGGGTCTGCTGTACAGGTTTTCTTAAAAGATAAACATCCATTTAGTTGCTTGTTATGCTTAACCACACTCCACCACTGGAGAGATCAGTTATTCTACAAATGTCTAAACTTTGTATCATAATGATAACATCAATCTACACAGCACTACTTGTTGGGTGGAGAGAAATTGCTTTAGCTATGTGCAGGCTCAGTCTGTCAGGGAGCTCATCCAGGAGCCACATCAGGTAGCATCCTGCTCTGAACAGTCCATTCAAATTCAGTCTTCTTGCTGCAATTATTTTCTACTTAAAAAAAATATGTCAACCTCACCCACCCCAAAACAATATATGGCAGTGGCTAGACATCTCAATTGCTCATCATCACTGCTCTTGCTTAGTAAAGATAATTTAAATATTCACACCAGGAGGGATATCTTCCCATAAGAGTGCACTTATTGTCCTGACCAGCAGGCTAGACAGTTCAGGCAAAGGTAACTGGAAGCTGAGAGTTGACATTAGGGTACATTTAGGGCACCCTCTGGAATCCTGAATAGTGAAGTCCAGAGCATACATCCATCCTCTCTCAACCTCTTCTTGGAGGAGCATATCAAGAGAGGAATCAGAGAAAAGGCACCCCGTATAAGCCTAACTTAGAACAGATTCAGACTCCTTATAGCAAACTGTCCTTGCTCCCAGCACTATTATACAGTCCAATTGCAGAAAAGGTGGCTAAAAGTAAGTGAAGATACATCTCAGTTCACACCCCTTTATTCCCAAGAACCGACAGTAGAAATAGATGGGAGTAATGAAAGAGGTAAACTTGTACTGAGTGGGCCAGGTGCAATTTACGCTTCTCTGTTTTGTTTCCTTATTTCTTTTATTTTTAATTGTAAATTTGTCCCCCACATGTCCAAAAAGAGGATTTTGGAATCACAAAACTTCAGAGCAAATCTTTCTTTCATACTCAGTTTGCAACTCTGGATGAGAATTTGTCAACTCGCCAAAAAAACCATTTTTTCAGGACTAGCTTCATGTAATTACCAGAAAGGAGGTAAGGTTCTTCAACAGATCAGATGTTTGAACACTCACACAGAAGTGGAAAATCAAGGCTAATCTGTCCTCTGTTGGAGGACAGCTGATGTTACTTCTTTGAGGAGACCGTTTTAAGCACTGTCACAGAAGATAAGAGAAAAAGGCAAGGGGATGGCTAGACATCTCAATTGCTCACCATCACTGCTTCACTTAGTAAAGATAATTCAAATATTCACGCTAGGAGGGATATCTTCCCATAGGAGTGCACTTATTGTCCTGACCAGTGGGCTAGAAAGTCATCCTAGGATATCTTCAGGTTATGTAAGTGATTTATAAAATATTAATTGCTCCATTATAACTAAAGACAAACCTCTACGTTCCCTTAAGAGAGAGGACATTCAGTTCAAGCTATTCTTTGATCAGTAGAAGGAATTTCACCCAAGGGCTTGTACCAAAAATAAACAATTTGGTTTGTACCACATTGTCCTGGTCCCAAAAGCAACCTATGTTTCCATGTCACTTTATCCATACCTAGGATTGTAAAAGATTTCAAATTCAGTCAGTACAAACCTCTGCTTAAGCTTTCTGCCGTCCAGTTCCTAGACTGAAAATTATACAGCCCTTCTTTTCACCTTCCCCTTGTCCTCTTTTCATTCCATTCTTCACTCTTGCCTATCACTTCCATCAACACATGTAGTAAATATGTTAATGGAAAGGAAAGGGAAAGAAAAAGGGAAAGGAAAAGGGAAAGAAAAGGGAAAGGGAAAAGGGAAAGGGAAAGGGAAAGGAAAGGGAAAGGGAAAAGGAAAGGGAAAGGGAAAAGGAAAGGGAAAGGGAAAAGGAAAGGGAAAGGGAAAAGGAAAGGGAAAGGGAAAAGGAAAGGGAAAGGGAGACAAAAAATTGGAAGATTACTGCAAAAAGCTGTGAACAGAGAGACAAGAAGAGAGAAAATGAGAAGAGTGGAGAGGAAAGGTGACATTAAGAGCAGTGTCTGATGAGCAGGTTAGTGAGACAGGGTTATGGGAAGCTGGATGAGTGACAGAAATGAAGACAACAGCAGAATAGGTCACTAGATGGTAGCAAGTGGGCAGACAAACTTAGTTTAAATACAGCTAACTAACCATACATAGTTAACACACCCCCACCCCCCCAAGATTCCCAAATAATTCTCTGTTAAAATACTAAGCATATGGAATTTTAAATACAGAAGCTCATATATACAGTTATAAAGGAAAGGCAAATGGGATAGGGGAATGACCTACACAGTTGGAGACCATACCAATGACATTTTTTAACACCGTATATCCATGAAGTTTTACACTGTCAGGCACACAACCTGAATACTTTCAGAACTGAAAGCTTTGCAGAGCAAGTGCTGTATCTGTTCAACCACTACTGCTCTGATGGGAGCGTAGGTGCTGCTAGGTGGGACAGATGACATTGCAGCCACCTCACAGAGGTGATGATTTTCTGGTGATATTTTTCTTCCTCTTAGAAAACTAATATATTGACTACACTTGAGAAAAGGAGCAAGAAATTGATCTTTACAGCAGTAGGTGGCTTAACTGGCAGACACCAGTGGTGTCTCCTTTGATGATTTTGAAGAATCCTGCTGACAGGATCCCAAAGCTGGTTCCCTTGGCAACCACAGATGATGCATGACTGTATTATGTTTGATTCTCCAAACATCATTTCAGCTCCTCCCTGAGATTTAGTTCTTGTTTGTTTGTCAAGCCTATGTCTCTGAAAAGCATGTTCCAGTGAAAGATTCTGAAAATTAATCCTTCACCTACTTCTGAGTAAAACATGTCCTTTCACTCATAGAGATTTACACTTTCAATCAAGCAAATGAGATTGGGCCCCTCTCCAGATTTCACTGCCAGGACAAGTAAAGTTCTTCCCAGGAGGGATAAAAAGAGAATTTGTCACAAAAGCATAAGTTATCCACCACAGACCGTCAGGTGGAGGTGACCGGCTGGGGAAGGAAGGACAGATTAATATTGATCTTGTGTAAAGTGGAAAATGGAATATAGACAATGTGTCTTTCAATATAGGTTAAAGAATCAAGCAGAAAAACTCCTCAGGTATGCTTTATGCCATGGAATATGGGACCTAATTAGCAATTAAGAGAGCATTGTGATAAAAAAGGTATATGAATATTAATGAATATCAGACAGCCATCCAGAATACAAATCACAATATGATCCTGGAGAACTATTTCATAGAAGTAAAGCAGTTTTAATGCAATGATTACTGCACTTGCAGATGTGCAACAGAGGACTATACTTAAATGGGGCATAAATTATACTCCTCCATTCATAACACAGGTGCAAATGTTACAAGGCAAATATAGAAGATGGGGGATATTGTTAACACTGACCTACCATGACTTCAAGAATGAAAGTCAGTACACACAAATTCAAGTACTCATACTTAGGGGTTTGACATGGCATTTTAGAGGGTGAAGAAAGAAGGAAATATCTTTAGAGAGGCAGAGTTCTGTAGACCTGTGTTTCCTTTTTGAATTTTTTGCTGCTTTTCTCCCTCTCTGTACTACAAGCACCTGAACTATCTTATTCTAGGCCTGATGCATCCCACAAGGCTGATGGCTTTTTTTGTCATGAGGGCACATTGTTAGCTCATGGTCAGCATGGGGTGCACCAGGATGTCAAGCTGCTTTCCAGCAGACCAGCCTCCAGTGTGAAATGGAGGCTTCCGATTATTCCTCCCCAGGTGCAGGACTTGTTGAACTTCATGGCAAACCACTCTGTCCATTGCTCCAGCCTGTTAAGGCAGCTCTGAAGGGCTGCACAACAATTTGGTAGGTTTATCAAGCATTCCTCCCAGTTTGGGGTCATCTGCAGGCTTGCTGAGGGTGCTCTCTGTCCCATCATCCAGCTCATTAAGGAGGATATTAAGCAATAGTAGACCCAGTATTGACCACTGGAGGACACTGCTAGGGACTTGCCTACAGCTGGGTTTTGTGCAAATGGTCACAAGCCTTTCATCCAAGCAGTTTGGTCAGTTTCTAATCCCACATCACTGCCCATTTACCTAGCTCATACTCTACCAAGATTTTGCTCAAGATTTTTTTTCTCAAGATTTTCTCACAGGTCAGGGTTCTTGAGGGCTAATCTTAACAAAAAAGACCAACATGAAGACGTCATTGAATAGCTTCACCTTTTTCCAAGGGCTTTGTCACCAGCTCCCCTGCCCCATTTAGCAGTGTGTACATATTTTCCTTAGCCTTCCTTTTGTTGCTGATATACCTGTATGGAAGCCCTTCTTGTTGGCCTTCATGTCTCTTGCCAGATTGAACTTCAGGTGGACTTCAGCTTTCCTAGCCCTGTTCCTCCATACTAACACAGGGTGTATATACTTCTGTGTCATCTCACACCAATTCCACCTCTTGTACTCTTTCTTTTTATATTGAATTTTGTCAGAAGTTCTTTGTTTATTCTTGCAGGCCTCCTCACACTTTTGCCTGGCTTCCTGCACGTGGAGGTGAACTATTCTTCAGATTGGAGAATGTGGCCTTGGAAAAATCAACCAGCTCTCCTAGTTCTCTCTTTTTCTCTCCAGGCCTATATCCCACAGTATCCTTCTGTTCTCTTGATGGCCAAGGCTGTGATCCTGGTTTTTGCCTTTCTCCCTCCTTTCAAGATCCTGACCTTCACCAACTCATATTCACTGCAGCCAAGGCTGCTGCTCCTCATACATCACATCCCTAAACAAGTCTTTCTTGTTTGTAAGAATCAGGCCCAGTGGAGCATTTCCTCCTCATTGATTCCTTGATCAACTCTTTTAGGAAGTTGTCATCCATGCACTCAGAAACCTCCTGGATTGCTTCTGGACAGCTATATTGTCCCTCCAGCAGATAAGGAGGTGGTTAAAGTCCCTCATTGGGATCTGGGTTATCATACCTTCATTGTATTCTCAACCTCCAGATGGTGGTTCTATGAAGGAATAGCAGTACTTTGTTCTGTGAGACCACACTGTTAACAAGGCCAGACTTTTTAAGAAAACATGGCGCTCAAAATTTCCTATTGCTCTGTTCAGAGGCTAAAATCTATCTAAGTCCAGGTATTTCCCTGATGCAGTAAAATATAATCCTGTGGTTTAAGTACTTCATTAGTCAGTGGTTTTATCCTCATCTGTGTGTTTAGTAAGTACTGAAGGTCTTTTCTTCCATGAATTTCTTTAATTGCTTTTAAACCAATTTATACTTTGGCATCCAAAGCATCCTTTGGCACAGAATTACACAGTTTAATTAAGCATGGTTTGAAGCAGCACTTCCTTTTGTTCCTTTTAAAACCTCTCATCATTTCATTTGATACTCTCCACTTCTTGTTTTATAATAAATCATGTATAATCCTTCTCTATAATCTCTCTCATGATTTTGGATATAGTTATTTAAATATGCCCCCTCGGATCTTTATCCAAACTAATTGCTACTAGTTCTATGTATCCTTATTCACTCTTTATAGATCTTCTATACCTCTGGTAATCTTCATATCCCCTCTTCTTACCTTTTCCAAATTATTGTATTACCTTTGAGATGAGGGGATTGGGACATAATGTAACATCCAGGATTTATGAGCATCACAAAGATATATATACTGACCTACAGCAGTGCTTCTTGGTTTTCCCTTTCCTTTCATTCATTCTAGAAAATTCCTACATGCATTTTGACAACCTCTGAGCACTGTGTTGGTGTTTTAATGGCACTAAGACCTCTTTCTTTGAGTGATGAAGGTTAATACAGAGTTTCTTAATGATGTAGTAATTAGGGTTGCCTTTCCTTTATCTTCCCTGCATTTCACCTGCCCTGAATTTCATGTCATTTTTTACTCATTCATTAAGATACCAGGATAGTGAAATCATTCTGCAGGTCCTCAAAGTTGGGTTTAGTTTTTACTGTAATATATAGTTTTGTATCGTCTAAGTTTTGTCACCTAATTGTTCATCACTGTTCCAAATAATTTATGGATAAGTTGAAGAGGACTTTTAACTTCCCTAGATTTATCTGTTGAGTAGGAGTCATTCTGAACTGTCTGTTCATCTGTCCTCACGTACTGTCTTTCAGCCTTTATAATTACTACATTTTATCTACTGTGTTTAGACAAAGACCCTCCTTGCTATACGGTCTCAATTTAAAAAAAAAAAAAAGCCAGGTAGCTTCTTGTAAAATGAAAACCTTCTTCCCTATATCACTTTTCTTGGGGGAACTACACTCAGGAGACTTACCTCCTCTTTAACATCTTAAACTTTGTGTCTAGAACCTCTCTCCTGCCTCCTCTCATCTCACTGATGCAGAAGGTCATGGAAACTACCTCCTACTCAAGAGGAAGTCACCAGGTGGTCCTCAGTAACACCTGTGGATATATATAGTAACATCTAATAATCAGACCTACCCACTGCGATAGCCTGATTATCAGTTAAACTCTTATTCTTCCATAGGGTATTCTTAGTACAAAACCCACAAATATGTTGCCTGGTACAAACATTTATTGCACAATCCTGCCTCAACTCAATGCTGTCTGCCCCAAATCTTTCTCTCTTGCTACTAGCTTAGAGGTAAAAGTGTAATACGATGTAATCCTATATGTTGAAAACATACCTGCGTGTTTTCCTGAGCTCCTGTAAGTGAACCACACTGACACAAGCATCAGTATTTTGTGAAGACCACCTGATGTACTTGATTCTATTAACCTTCATGGCAGGTAACCAGGCCCCTGTTATGCTCCATGCAGAAAACTGAGCCTTTCCCTCACCACAGACACACATACTTTTTTTTCAACTTCTATGTGGACTTCCTTCTACATTGGAGAGGGATGGAAGAAGAATAGGCTGAAAACAGTGTTGTTGGTTACTTGTTTATTCTTCCTCTAAACCACCAAGTTTCCCCTGTCCCTCTCCCTCCAAAGATTAGTACGTCTGTCCTCCAGAAGTTCTTCCTCCCTAACTCTCCTAAACCTTGGCTTACTCAGTGCTATAGCTTTACTAGTGATGGGGTCTAATAGTTCATGAGCTTTCTAGCCAGCAGGTTTCATAGCCACTCTGCTAAGACTAGTGGCTGCAAAAATGAAGCAGTATCAATCTTTTGTTCATGCATTTTAAAGCATAGAAATACAGGATCTATCAAAGTAAACATTACTGACTAATTTCTAAGCTATATTTTAATATGGATGATCACTTACTACACAAGTTGCAGAATGTTTTGCACCTCAGAAGGAGTAAGGTCCTGAGGTTCAATATTTTCTTGTAATTCTTAGGCAACCAGAATTTTAATGGTTTCTTCTCAGGGTACTTTGCCATTTTTACATCCAAAGGTCTAATCATCACTTCCTAAAATATCTCAGGTTGCCATATGACTTATAACCCACAAACAGACTGCACAATGTGCTCATAGACATTCCTTAGACCTCCTTAATATCATGTCTAAATCACTGTTCTGTGGAAATCAGTTCTTTCTTGAAGGCCTCCAAGAGTCTTTCTAAGCAATGCCCTTACCTAGAGCATACTGTAATTCCTTTCAACATAACTATTATCACATATTCAAAATGTTATTATACGAAATGCAAAGAGAATATTTTTCTTATTCTGGTTACACAAAAGATGGAACACTGTTAATGGACAGGCTTGAGAAGATCTGATATTTCAGATATATGTCAAAGCGATACAAGTGATAAAATTTTGCTAAAAGACACGACATAAAATCATGACAGTAAACCAGCTATTATTGACTTTTTCATATAAGGAAAAAAGAGTTTACTTAAGCAAAGTAAAGAGGCGGTTTACCACACTGAGAGAGAAAAAACTTAGAATCCAGACTGAACCTTTAGCCAATAATTCATTGACTTGTTCCAAGGTAAGTTCATTTTTGTTTCGAAGAGAGTATCCATTTCCTTTCTTTTGTAAACAGCACTATAAGTTAATTCCAAGTGCCACCCTCTATTTTGGCCTGTGCTGAGAACATTCTTGATTTTGTTGTCATTTTTAATGTATGTTAAAACACAAAAAACTACAGCAAGTTTAACACAAAATCCTATCACTTGTGGACAGGGATTTAAAATTATACGTATGCTCTAAAACACACTTGGCAATGATTTATCCTTAATACAGAACAGTAGGGATGATTGGGTTCAAATCCATACATTTTACTACAAAGTGAGAAAACAATCTTCTGACTGCATGCTGAAGTACCATATGCCATTTATTTCTCTTCAATACTGAAGAAACTAAAGATTAGCAACACAAAATTTCATCCTTTTAACCAGTATCTCAACCTTATCCCAAATACCAGCTGTATTATGAATCATCACAGCAGCATCATATTCCTAGAAGAACTGCCACAAAGATTGAAAAGGAAGAAATTAGTATCTTTGCTGTTATGCATTGTTGCTACTGCTGCTCCACTCCATTAGGGAAGAAATCAAAGCACACAAAAGAAAGCTCATTAATTCTTACTCCCAATCCCTTTCAATATAAATCATCCTATTTCATGCATTGTATAACTTTTGTCCTATAGTGGTTTACATAGTTAACACCAAGAGCATATCAATATGGAGAAGCTATATCACTATGGTAGAAGTCATCAAATGCATTTCAAATAACTCTAACAGAAGATTTGTATTTTTCCATTCCTAGTGGCATGTCAATTTGCATTTTCATTCTCCTCTGTCACTTTTACTCCCCTACTGACTTTTTAAATCAACATTTTGTTTCCCTTTGTCTTGAACTTGTTCCAGACTAAATAAGGTAACACACTTGATCTGTACAATGCATAATATATAGGGTTCATAATCATCAACATTTTAAGAGTTTTCAAAGTTGCAGTCAAGCAAAGAGAACTCTTCAAATACCTGCTTTGACATCGCTTCTGTTTCTCAATGACAGCACACAGTCTGCCAGGCTCAATACCCATGGTACACCTATTTCAGATGAAAGGGATAAGATTTTTAAAAATCATTTCATGTATATAGTAAAAATTGAAGGTATGAAAGTTAAGGAGAGGTCTGGGGAACAGACTCTGTGCTGCTAGTTGTTCTGTCATTCCATCACAAATGGGAAGTAATTTGAAATAAATTGTACTTACAGAACTGAGAAAGTACTATGTAGTTAAAAAATTGACAAAGTTGTTATAGAACCCATCGAAAGACAGATGTTGATAAAGAGCAGCAATGTAAGTAGCATTCTGTTCATCTTGGGTTTACGTATCATTATTTTTTAATAGATTCTGTGCATATTTGCTGCTGACAAATGGATATGGGTTTGTACCTAATATCCATTCTCTTCTCTACTCCATAGTAGGATATCTAACATTAAATTAATTCCAAATCCTGAAACTACTAGTACCATAAAACCAAAGTCGTAATTCATAAGACAACTGATAACTTATTCTTTGCACTTCCCTTGTACTCACCCTTAAATTAAATTAAGAGTTAGAGAGAAGTTGTCCACTAAGAAGAATCAATTTGTTAGGCAAAGGTAAAAAGAAAACAAATCAAACAACTTCAGCTATGCTAGTGCCAGGTAGAGACATTATTAATGAATAACAAATAGTGGGGGAAAAAAGAAATTAAAAAAAGCAATATTTGGATAGCTGCTGTCTCAGAGAAGTTCAGTAATCCTTTTGCTTCCTATCTTACTAGAGAATTGCATGCTAGACAACTCATTTTATGAAGAATAACAACAAAATTGTGTTTTGGGCAAACTAGATTAAAAGGTAGCAATTGCATTATACAGTGAAAGAGAATTAGATGTTGTAGGAATCATTTTCAAACATGTTATGTGGACTTCTAGTTGAACAGAGATGCTGTCACATGTATACATTGCACATATAAAACTAAAGAGTTTATCAGTTGTCAGTCACTGATTTCCATCAGTAAGCTACTAAATGAAGTAAAAAGCAGTATGGAAGCTTATTGCCTGCTTAACTGAACAGTCATCTCTTGTTTAGAATTTGGGGATCAAGTATTTTTACCTAAGTCAACACGAGGGTGGCAGAGCACTGGAACAGGCTGCCCAGGAGGGTTGTGGAGCCTTAGCAGGAGGGTTGGATTAGATGATCTCCTGAGGTCTCTTCCAACCCTTGCCATTCTGTGATTCTGTGAATATCATATCACAGAAAAAATATGGAATGAGTGCATAGTCTTTCTACCAACATATTAGAATATCAAAGTAGTTACACTAAATGTCATACTTATTTTTTTACAAGTAGGTGGATATATTAGTTCTTCCACTGTTCTACAAATTCATAGTGAGACAAAGTTATTTAGTAGGGTAATTTATAGCAGTTATTCCACTAGTCAGTCATTTAAATAGCCCTTTTACAGCTGGTGAGCCGCCAACATAACCATCTTTATCCTCCACTTCTGTCTTCTATTTTCCTTCCAAAATAGCTAAACCAGCCATGCAATAACAGATTAAAATGTTTTAAAGACTAAGCACAGGACAGAATAAGGTCCAATGAAAAGACATATCACCCTAGAAGGAATATCAGACATTCATTTAAAGTTCACAGCTGTCATCAGTCTCCTTCCCCTTTACATACAGTGAGACACCCAAAAGATCCTCAGGTGGGCTGCAGGAGTGAGGATGGCTGAAAGCTAAAGGGACCAACAGAGGAAACATGGTAACTTTGTCATTACTGACCTAAAAAGGGCATGAGAGAAAGAGAAGCAAAATGGAAAAAAAGAGGATAAATCATATCCCCAGTGATTTTCAGTATAATATTTATGTCTGGTTTAAAGCTCTTCACTTTTTTTTTTTTTTTTTTAAGACTCACAAGTCCCCCATTCCGTAAGGGAAATTGAAGTCAGACAGAAAGAGACTGCTATAAAAAATTAATAACAAAACTTAGAAGTTGAATATAGTAGAAGATTTGGACAACATCAGAGACAGCAAATTCTGCTTCTCTTCAGATCAATGACACAGTAAGTAGAAATCTGGAATAGAGTAAGGGAGAAATGTGAATATCAATAGAGGAGACTGCTGAAGGAAATAAAATTTACTGTCAGAGAGAGTAACAGAGTATGCATTGGTTTCATTTGAATTTGAGAAATCTTAAATTACAAAAATGTTTTCATGGATATTAGAGAAATTCAGATAAATCTTCTGAAGAGAATGCACTGGTTGCCTCTGTAGTTTGTGGTAACAGCAAGTCATTCTGTTTTAATTCAACATTACCACTCAGAGTAAATACAAAAAAGGTTTCAATTCAAAATATGTACAATCACACACTTGCAAACTATCTCAATTAAGTATTTTAATCTGGATTAAAGACAGAAGACAACCTGTAGAAAGAAAAATGTTATTAAGCTAGAGTCTTCTGCAGTTAAATTTTCCCATTTCTACTAACTCTGTATTTGCTCTGAGAGAACCATTTCATATGTTTCCAGCAGCTTCTTGGTCAGTCCTCTAGCAGTGAAAGTAGGCAGACTACTGAGGAAAAGAGTAAATAAAATAATGAAGGGGAAATTATTTAATTCCTTGCTTGAAAAAGTGATTATTTTTAGATTACTTAGATTATTTTTTAGAACAAGTGTAATAGCAACAGTCTTAATTTGAGCCGGAATTAATTTGCTTTCTTCCTATCAAGAATTCATTAAATCTTTGATTAGATGAGGTAATTATTTCAGGTAGCTTTTCTAAGACACAACAGAAAATGAAACAACTGATTGAAGAATTAGTTATTTCTGGTTAAAGGTCAAGTTCTGAAGACAGACAAAAGGAATACCACAATCTGAAATCTATTTGAGAGCTTTCCAACTGAGAACTGATTAAATAGGTACAATATACAAAAGGCACACACATTCTTCTATGTCCAGTTTTGTTTCAATGGTTACAGCTTACTCTAGTTAAAAATTTATTGTGGCCTGAATACCTCTTAAATAATATGTAGGGAACAGCTTCCTAACAAGAGCTCTGTGCTGTTCTGTCTCTTTTCTAAGTGAATGACTCCCATTTTGAGTTCCCTTTGCTCATAGCATCTAGATATCTAGACATCTAGACACATCTACAACTAGGATGTCCATGGTTCAATAGTGCATACTGCAGAAGTTCAGTTAGAAATAGCATAAATTCATTTCCCACTTCAGTCAACATTATTTAAATTTCTTCCCTGAAACAAATTAAATGGGAATACATTTCTTTAAACTCTTGAGAGTGTTAAAAAAAATAAACACCTATCTCTAAAAGTGCTGAAGGACTGTGTTATGGTGCCTATATAAGGTAAAAGCATGTGGTAAGTACATGAAAAAAAGTAAAAATCTAAAGGTCAGTCTTTTGTCTTTATTTCCATGGTCCTTGCTTTGCAAAAAGCAATTACAGCAAAAAATTACCTCATAAAACAGAGCCAGAAGTCCACACTACAATTGCACTGTTTATAATGAGCCGCTCCAAATTCTGTCTGGCTCTATCGTGTCGTATTTCAGATATTTTACCTGTGAAGGATTCTAGAAGTCGTGGGGTAGACAGGACAGTTCCAATAGCACAGAGTCACAGCAAGAAACAAGCATGTTTAACTGAACTAATAATTTAGTACTTAAAAATACAGACTGGGAATAGTTCTCTAAATATACATATATATATGGCGCTGGTAGAGCTCACACTCCAGAGGGAAATGGGAAGAATGAAGAGTATAGTCAGGACCCTGAATTTTAGAAAAGCAAACTTCCAGCTCCTCAAGGAGGTAGTTGGAAGGACTCCCTGGGAAACGGTCCTCAGGGACGGGGGAACAGAACAGAGCTGGCAGCTCTTTAAGGAAGTGATCCACAGAGCGCAAGAGCTCTCGATCCCCAGGTGTAAGAAATCGGGCAAAGAAGGGAAGAGACCAGCATGGCTGAGACGAGAGATGCTGGTCAAACTAAGGAGGAAGAGGGAGCTGCACAGGCAGTGGAAGCAGGGACAGGCATCCTGGGAAGAGTATAGGGACGCGGCCCGGTTGTGTAGGAATGGGGTCAGGAAGGCCAAGGCTCAGCTGGAGCTAAACTTGGCTAGGGATGCAAAGAATAACAAGAAGGGTTTCTACAGGTATATCAGCCGGAAAAGGATGGTTAAAGAAAGCGTACCCCCACTGATGAGCGAGACTGGCAAGCTGGTAATAGCAGATGAGGAGAAGGCTGAGGTACTCAACAACTTTTTTGCCTCAGTCTTCACTGGGAACCTTTCTCCTCACCCCACCCGAGTTGATGGATGGCATGAGGGAGACAGGGAGGGCAAAACCCTTCCTGCTGTAGGAGAAGATCAGGTTCGTGACCACCTGAGGAACCTGAATGTGCATAAGTCCATGGGACCTGATGAGATGCATCCCAGAGTCCTGAGGGAATTGGCCGATGTAGTCGCCAAGCCACTCTCCATGATATTTGAAAAGTCATGGCAGTCAGGTGAAGTCCCTGGTGACTGGAAGAAGGGAAACATTGTGCCCATTTTCAAAAAGGGTAGAAAGGAAGACCCTGGGAACTACTGACCTGTCAGCCTCACCTCTGTGCCTGGGAAGATCATGGAACAGATCCTCCTAGAAGCTATGCTAAGGCACATGGAGGCCAGGGAGATAATTCGAGATAGCCAGCATGGCTTCACCAAGGGCAAGTCCTGCCTGACGAACCTAGTGGCTTTCTATGATGGTGTGACAGCATCAGTGGACAAGGGAAAACCAATAGATGTCATCTATCTGGACTTCTGCAAAGCCTTTGACACAGTCCCCCACAACATCCTTCTCTCTAAATTGGAGGGCTATGGATTTGACAGGTGGACTGTTCGGTGGATAAGGAACTGGCTGGATGGCCGCATCCAGAGGGTAGTGGTCAATGGCTCGATGTCCAGATGGAGACCGGTGACGAGTGGTGTCCCTCAGGGGTCCGTACTGGGACCAATGCTGTTTAATATATTCATCAATGACTTGGACAGCGAGATTGAGTGCACCCTCAGCAAGTTTGCGGATGACACCAAACTGAGTGGTGCGGTTGACACACCAGAAGGACGGGATGTCATCCAGAGAGACCTGGACAGGCTGGAGAGGTGGGCCTGTGTGAACCTCATGAGGTTCAACAAGGCCAAGAGCAAGGTCCTGCACCTGGGTTGGGGTAACCCCCAGTATCAATACAGGCTGGGGGAAGAAAGGATCGAGAGCAGCCCTGCCAAGAGGGACTTGGGCGTGCTGGTGGATGAAAAGCTGGACATGAGCCGGCAATGTGCATTGGCAGCCCAGAAGGCCAACCGTACCCTGGGCTGCATCAGGAGAAGCGTGGCCAGCAGGTCGAGGGAGGTGATTCTGCCCCTCTACTCTGCTCTGGTGAGACCTCACCTGGAGTATTGTGTCCAACTCTGGAGCCCTCAGCACAAGAAGGACATGGAACTGTTGGAGCGGGTCCAGAGGAGGGCTACTAAAATGATCCGAGGGCTGGAGCACCTCTCTTATGAGGATAGGCTGAGGGAGTTGGACTTGTTCAGCCTGGAGAAGAGAAGGCTGCGGGGAGACCTGATTACGGCCTTTCAGTATCTAAAGGGGGCCTATAGGAAAGATGGGGAAAATCTTTTTAGTAGGGCCAGCTGTGACAGGACAAGGGGTAATGGTTTTAAACTAAAACAGGGTAGGTTTAGACTGGATATAAGGAAGAAATTCTTTACAATGAGGGTGGTAAAACACTGGAACAGGTTGCCCAGAGAGGTGGTGGAGGCCCCATCCCTGGGAACATTCAAGGACAGGTTGGATGGGGCTCTGAGCAACCTGATCTAGTTAGCAGTGTCCCTGCTCACTGCAGGGGGGTTGGACTAGATGACCTCTAGGGGTCCCTTCCAACCCAAAACATTCTATGATTCTATGATTCTATGATATCAAATTAAAAATAACTAACTGCAAACTCCTTCCTTGATGTTCACAGCAAAAAGGAGACACTTAGAGGAAGAGTGGGAGCAGTAGCAACCCTTTCTTTTTCCCTGGCTCTTCAACATACAGAAGGATCCTGGGATACTTTTTCCAAACAACTACTTGTGAGCATCTAAAAGATAATACAGGAATGAGAGTCAAAAATAAGATTAACTTTTTTCTATAAAATCTTAACAGGTTTTATAAACAAGAAGAATCTTGACCCTACGCCACTTCAGTGTAGCAAGGTTTTAACAGGCTTGTGATATTCTGAGAAACATGTTGGCTAAACCACTGTAGATTAAACAGTTTTAAAATGGGTTCATATCTTGTGGAAAACTCATGACCAGAGTAATTAGCAAAGGTTAACAGTAAAAATAAAACAAACTAAAAAATAGTGTTGAATGAAGTCAACCAAGTCTCTATCCTGCATTCAGTATTTCTCTATACTTTCATTAACAAGTTTGAGAATGAAGGACCTTCCTTGAATTTGAAGGCAATATGAATACAGGAGGTAGGAGAAAGGTGCACAAAGTGCTTTCAGTGCTTCCAGGAAGGATGTGATTTAAAAAATGCTCTTGACTAATTGAAGCAATACCCTGAATTATGTAGGATGCAATTCCGTAATGGGAAGGAAAATTGTTATTAGGTAAGAATAATCAGCTGTGCAAATACAAGCACTTACCCACCAAATAGCAGGCCTATAGCAAAAGGTGTGTGGGTTATAAAAGGAGATTTATTTGAAGACTGGGGAGACATGATCACTGTACACAATAAGTGCTAAAAACTTCCATAATAAAAAGACATTTTATGTTCTCTACATTCACTCCAGACAGGACAAGATTTAATCAAGTTAAACTGTATTGAAGAACTTTCATTTTAGGTGGTAGTTGAAAAAAATTCTAAAAGTAAAAATCAACTGTTACTGGTCATTTTTAAGAACATAATAGATAAGAGAAGGTTTGTATGGATTTGACCCTGCCTTGGAGGAGTAAGTTAGAGCCAATGACTTCTTGAGGTGACTCTCAGCCTTATCTTCTATGATTATCAGCTAACCTTTCTGTCCTCAGCCCTGTACATTTCAGTTGGAGAGAACTCCATCTTTCATTTCATTGCCAGTTAAATCACAATCTGTTTCCTAGCTATTAACTTGCAATGTGCTGAAATAGTTTCAAATGCCCTGTTTATGTTATTTGTCCTTATGGTGCATGTTTAATGGCCACTGCCACTAATAGTATGCAACAGAATCTTATGATAACAGTCTCATGAGAGCATAGTGCCAAGAACTTTAACAGCTTTAAGCATAAGATCAGCAAAGAGCTGTCACTCTTTCTTCCATCATTTTTATTTTTCTAAAGTATGAGAAAAAACTCTCCTGCCTCACTTGATGTATGTCATCAACTGCAAAATCAGAGCTAAAGGCAGTTTTCATACCCTGCAAAGCAGTATGTCAGGAACTGAGCTGCAGTCATCAGTTAAATTAGCTCCTAGCATGCTGAGCTGCTATGCTCTCATATTATTAATTTTTCATAAACAGAAGTTGTTTCAAAGAAAACAAGCTATGTTAACTTAGAATAAGTCCTTATTATCTTCTTTTTCTGTCTTAAGATTTTGCATTAGTAGCTTGCATGCTCCACTGCTTGGAACACTGTAAAGCCAGGGATATTATTAGATTTACGTAGGAAACCTCTATATGCCACTCAGCTAGGTCTCCGTAAAGGGAAATGGTATTACATGACCTTTTGTTACCTTGCTGATCGTATCAACTGTTGTCATATATATCAACAAATTAAACATTTTTTTAATGCTTAATTATGGACATGCCAATCAAGACTATAGTTAGGATAAATAACTTCCGCACTTCGGGCTAAGAATGTATATCCTACATTAAGTATAAACCTAACTAATCCTCCCAAAATGTCAATTCATGATCTGGGCAAAGATATATTTTCTAAGCAGATAAAAGTAACGCTGTGCATTTAGTTTGCAGAAATAAGATTAAAATACAAAAGATCCTTAAAGTATTTCTAGACAACTTGTTAGAAAGCAGCTTTTCAGAAAAAGGCATGGGGATGCCAGCAGACAGCAAGCTGAAAAGGACTTGGCTGTGTCCCTTTGCAATGAGGAAGGCCACACACATCCTGGTCTTTATTAACAGAAGTGTGGCCAGCAGGTCTGGGGAAGTGACTCTCTCTTCTTGTCCTGTCTTTAATTTAAAACTATGCAGTATGTGTAAGTGACATACTGGAGCACATTCAGCAGATGACCACCAAGGAAAGTGAGCACTGGATCTCGCAATGTACAAAGAAAGGCACAAAACTGAATTCAGCTTGAAGTGGCTCAGGGAAGAACTTACTGCTCCCTACAACTCCCTACAACTGGAGGATCTTGTGAAGAAGTTTCCAGACCCTTCTCAGAGGTATGCAGTGGAAAGAAGGGAGGCAATGGACACAAGTTGGAGCACAGGAAATTCCGACTCAGTCTAAAGGAAAATCTTTGTCACCATGAGGATGGTCCAAAAATGGCCGAAGTTGCCAGAGACACTGTGAAAACTTCATCCTTGGAGATACTCAAAGCTCAACTTCCACAAATGTGTTACAGAGGAATGCTTAGTTTTGACCACTTGTTTTCATAAGAAAAAGTTTCTCATTTAGTTGCCCCTGTTGAGACCTGTTCTGCCAAAGGGCTGTATGCTGAAGAACTGTCTTTCAAAATAGCTTGTCTCATAGGTTTTTCCTGTCTTTCCAAGGAGTTTTTCTGCCATGTAGATAATGCAACCTATTCCTTCTTTCTGTCTCTCCATAAGATTAAATACCATAGATTAGGGTGAAAATTTCTATTGTAAGAACTATTTGCCTTCAACTATATTGAGAATAAAGGTGTGGGTGGCTGCCTTCAAATAAGCTTTGCTAATGATAATTCCATTATTGATAAACAATGAAAGGTGGCAACATCAGCTTGAAAGAGTGCAGTTTTTCAACAAATTATCAACACTGGAACATTATTCATCAGTTTCTTCTGAAAATGAATAATTACAAATAAATAGTATGAATCTAAAAGATTAAATCTAATCACTGAGAAAAGTTATACTGTGGTTTATGAGGTTTGACCTTGCAAAACTAATCCTACAGCACAATGGAAAACAATATACATAAATAAAACTTACACCATTTCTCTAGAGATTACTTGCACAATACAATACAAATAGATTGTATTTAAAAGAAAATTTAATTTAATATATATATAATTTGAGATGAAAATACACTAAATAAACCACTGTAGTACAAAGGTTCTTGAGACTTTATGCTGTCTAAATTAGAAAATGTTTATGCAACATTCAATTTCAGTTTTCTATGTATGCTTTAAAACATAAACGTTTGTCAGTGTGACAGTATTAACTTGCCTTTTTCACAGCTCTGGAAATAGCAATGTAATGTTTCTTATTCTTTTTGAATATCACTACCCTTCAATTCTTGCCTAGCACACCTGATTTTTAACTGATTTTAAAATGTAAGATATGCAGATGGGAAGGTATATAGCAATCAAGTAATTCTGCATATTTTTTCAAACCATAGAAACAACCTTACATCAGCGAAATTCTGGAGATGATGCAGTTTGCAATAAAGTTAACGTAGCTAGACATGCATGCAGACATTAGATACTCTTAACTGCAATGCACTGGTAACAGATATTACTTCAAAGCTCAACTTAGCCCACCGAAGTTTGTAGCACTTCCTAAATTGGATTTTCCAAGAAACCTAAGGGATTTAATTGCCTGTCTCCCACTGAAACAAGAATGGAGTTGTACAAAAAGGACAAAACTGTAAAACATATTTAGGAACTGAGTGATGCAGTCAGATACCTTTAAAAAGGATTTGAGAGAGATTTTAGGCTCTCCTGGAATCTGTATAGAGAACTAGGATTCATAAGAATGCAGAGGCACTGCTACTCCCTAACCTAAAAACTCAGATCCTCAAAAACTTCTTCAGCTGCCACATAACCCTGGAAACATCTGAAACCTAGCATTGCAAATGTAATGAAATAATAAAATTGCCACAGTACCTAAACTATCTGTTTCTTGACAAATGCAGCATGGTCCAGTCACTTCATCTAAATCTGGAGTTCATACCCTCCTGCTGCCCAACAGGAGATGAACATTGACTACTATACTGTATTCTGAGATGCATCCCACGGTACCTGTTGTTACTGCAATCTGCTCGATTCAGGGAAAGGAGACTGAGAAAACACACCACTTAAAAAGTAGATAATAATAAACTGGCAACAGCCTATCTGAAATCTTTCTTAACTGTAATAGTCTTCTTTCAGTAGAACAACCTCTTAATATTGATAGGGCTCACACAGTTGAGAATGGTCAACAGAGGGAAGGGGCAAAAAAGTGGTTAGGAAAAAACACTGGAAGTCCTTCCAAGTCCTCCTGTTGGTCTCAACTTTTCAACTGAACATCTTATGTCAATTACAGTCTTAAGGGACATATTCAAAAGCAATGACACAAACAAAAAGTAGTTTGTAGCATGCCCAGGACAGCTTAGTAAAGCATAATTGTTCTCTCAGAACATTGATTCAAGTACAGGGTTACACTGATAGGTGGTATTTAATGGAAAACTGTATCTCAAATTACATGGGAATCAAATGATAGAAAAAGACCATCCCCTGCAAAACTTCTATGAAACAGAAGAACCTCAGGAACAGAGAAAATAAATTATACAGTATTTAGCAACTACTTTCTTTAAATCTGACTTTTGCTATTGCTCAGTTCAGATTTTTGGATGACTGCTTCTTAGATTTGTACTTGTTTCAAAACAAAGGGCAGATCTTTCAACTCTAAGGAGGAATAGAAAACTTTTGCTAAGTATCTTCTTTGTAATCCTCAAAATGATTACTTGAATAATTTTATGCTCAGTTAGCAAGGCACTTCTTATGCACAAAATACAGCACGGTTTTCCCTAAATAACTGAACTAACTGAAGTATCTTTTTGAAATGGCTTTGTTTTCAGAGGATTTTCAGTGCAACATGATCAATTAAACTTTCCTCAAAATTAAAGAAAAACGAAACAGAAAACATTTAGAACCGTGAATCACTGTATGTGCAACTGTTTTACTTTGATTTCTCTTTAGATACAGGGGGAAGACAACAAGTATCACAGAATCACAGAATTGCAAGGGTTGGAAGGGACCTCCAGAGATCGTCTAGTCCAACCCCCCTGCTAAAGCAGGTTCTCTTAGAGCATGTTACACAGTACTTCATCCAGGCAGGCTTTGAATATCTCCAGAGAAGGGGACTCCAGAACCCCCCTGAGCACCTTGTTCCAGTGCTCCGTCACCCTCAGAGTAAAGAACTTTTTCCTCATATTCAACTGAAACCTCTTATGTCTCAGTTTGTACCCATTGCCCCTTGTCCTGTCGCTGGACACTACTGCAAAGAGTCTGGCTCCGTCCTTGTGACTTCCACCCTTAAGACATTTGTATGTGTTGACAAGGTCCCCTCTCAGTCTTCTCTTCTTCAGGCTGAACAAGCCCAACTCTCTCAGCCTTTCCTCGTAGGGGAGATGCTCCAGTCCCTTAATCATTCTAGTTGCTCTCCTCTGGACTCTTTCTAGGAGTTCCTCAACTTTCTTGAACTGTGGAGCCCAGAACTGGACATGGTACTCCAGGTGGGGTCTCACCAGGGCAGAGTAGAGGGGGAAGATAACCTCCCTCGGCCAGCTGGCCACACTCCTCTTAATGAACCCCAGGATACCATTGGCCTTCTTGGCAACAAGGGTACACTGCTGGCTCATGGTGAGCATGTTGTCCACCAGGACTCCCAGGTCCCTCTCGGCAGAGCTGCTTACCAGCAGGTCAGCCCCCAGCCTGTACTGGTGCATGGGGTTCAACCTCCCCAGGTGCGGAACTTGACACTTGCCCTTGTTGAACTTCATCATGTTCCTCTCCGCCCAACTCTCCAGCCTGTCCAGGTAGGGAAGGTTGTAATAATGACAAGTAGTCTGTCTCTTCCTCCTGTTTCCCCATGACCTGGAAAAGTCAGCATGGGTTTTTTCTTTATCTGCTCAAGTCAGATTTAGGCCAAGATTTTGCCAATGCTTGGGAAAAGCAAAAGTGTGAGCAAATACTACTCCAGAAGCTTACTGGAAGTGCTCTGTATTTCCATGCCAAAAAGCAAGTTCAGTCATCATTTTAGTCTTTCATATTCACAGGCCAGAGATGATGAGTACACTTCAGGGTAACACGATCACCCCAGGTGAAAGTTGGAGAGTTGTTTCACATTGCTCAAAGCAATCACTCCAGTTGATTAATAAACAGCCCAGAGATATTTCATAGGGATTGCCCTCTTACACACTGTCTTCAGCTACTGATGTGACATAAGGACGCACGATCATTGCAAAAAGTTGAGAGACAAAGTGTCTCTTAGTTCAGTGCAGAAAGTAAAGATCTTTATCAAGAATCAGTTTCAAAAAAGTATTTTACACATGCTCATCTACCTGGCATATACGTAATTTTGATGCAATCACTAAGTTGCTCCAAACTCAGCCTTCAGAGTCTGAACATAACCTAGTCACTCATTTTTGCCAAGGTCCCCTTTCTGGAAGCTGAAACCCTACAGCTCAGGAGATTGCTGCATGGGAGAAGCAGCAGCTCCTCATGCTCTTTAACTTGGTTTAACTCCACAGATTAACTTCCAGGAGAGCTGTGTAGCTGCACAGTAAGTATGCATGCAGCACTTCTTAACAGTTGTTCTTAGACATGACATGACAGACAGGTCTAGGCACAATAGCAAACCCTAAATTCTTTCATTTCCTTAGCAATGCACTTATGTAAAGTCCGTTGGTGCAGAAAAACCCTTCTCAACCTTCAAATCTCCTGAATCATGAAATTACCTTATCCAGCAGAGGTGTGCAATGCTACATTTTAAACAGGGTCCATAACACTTACAATAGTGTTGTGAGTAATAGAAGAGCTTAGGGAACTTTTCATGCCTATCTGACCTATTTGAGTTTCCAGCCTTTCAGAGTGTAGCATTGTACCTTCTTTTTTGTTGTTGCTGCTGCATATTTGGGGAATTTTCCACCCTCCCAGCACCAACTTTTTTCAGTGAGGTTGCAGCAAGCTCCCTAACATCAGGATGAACAATCAAGGTTCCTGATCTGGAGAACATGCAGGTATCATTCATAAAGTCTATAGAAATGAGACCTTTTATGAGTCAATGGTTCCTACTATCAACCAAAACTAACAAAAAGTACATAGACTACTTCAGCAATTACTCTCTCCTTAGCAAACCATTTAAACACTCTTAAATGTTTGGCTGAACACAGAGGTACTTTACTGACTTATAACTTGGGGGGTACAGGAGAAGTGTGGACATGATTAACCTGCCAAACCTGCACTTACATTCTGCTCCTGAGATTATTAACTTTAAACTGCTTCTTTGTCAAGAAACCTCAATTAAGTTACTATAAGTAGAGTATCTGGAAAAAAGAAATCTCTCCTTTAATGGTTCAGATTTTCTCTATTAGCTTCTGTTTTCAGCACAAAAAAAAGAAATTCTCCCAGTGCACTGTGCAATACACACCTGAAAACATCAAACAAAAGAGATGTCTCCTACTTCTGCTCCTTATGAACTTCAAGTATCTTCAGCAGAAGCCCACAGAACAAGAGGAAAAAAACTACCAGATGGATGAAAATATTAAAAAGATACACATGACTAGATTTAGATCCGTCTATGCAACTCAGCTAGTGTGATGTCTGGAGTGATTTTAATTAGTTTGTTACCCTCCTTGCCCGGAGAGAGAGGCAGTGGGGGTGAGAGCACCATGCTAGCACTAGCCTTTTGGAAACAAAGAAGCCTTAAGTTCAGTATTTGGGTGCATCCTTACAATAGTCTGTGAGAACAAATTAACAGCTGATTTATCTTGAAAATCGAGGTTCCTTTGGAATTGCCAAAGCACATAAGAAATTTAGGAAACTGTCATCCATACAGGATGCAGGTGAATCCAAGTACTTAGATTCAAGAAAAAAGGACTGATATTGATATGAATAACAGACTAATTTTGGAAGAGCTGTTAAACCCAATGTTTCACACATTGAACTATTAACTGGCTATTATCAGTGGTAGAATACTGAATTAATAGCTAGCATACAATCCTTCAGATGAAGAAATAAGAATTTAGTAGTAAGCAAATCTGGGATAATCTGGGTCATGCAAGATGCCAATAATTAAAGATTAGTTTAAAGTGTAAAAAAAAAACCAAACCAAAAAGCTAGGTTTAACAGCTTTTCCAAAATTGATTATACTTAGTTACTCCAGTGATGCCTCTTACTTAGATCAGTATCAAGCTTTTTTTGAATCTTACTAAGATCTTGTATTCATTTGCATGCTACTTACAGAAACCTCTTTTCATTCATTTGCTACCTTTCAGTTTTAAGATGTGTCCTTTTTATTTTAGCAAATGTATGTATCTGAAATTCAACATCTTGCTTTTGCATTTCCCTTCAAACACTACATATTTCAAACAACATGCACATTTAGGCCACATCTGAGACCTGAAAGAAAAGAGTTGCAAGCCCACAGAAATCCATTCTGTTGGTAGCTGGTGGACAAAAATAAAGCTCAATGAAAGGTATTAACCAAAGGGCAAGACTGAAACTTAAATTAAATTTGCTTTTCTCTTGTGTTAAAACCACTCTTGAACAAAGTGGAAATTACATAGCTGTGATAGCACTGGGCAGAACAGCTAGGTTGAACTATCTCTGGCATATGGAGTCACCCTAAATGTTTTACAATGCCTTACAGAGTTTAAGTGTAACACTCCTGGGTTTAAATACTATGAGACTGCATTTTAAAATTTTTCTTGCGTATGAAGTTTTTTTCTGCAATCCTGCACACTAATGTATCCTGCTATGGCAAAAGTCACTGAAGAATTAAAGTAGTTGCAAGAGCTAAAGTAGTGGCTAGCTGCAGGCAGCTGACAGCGAAACATCAGCCGTGGCTGGACGGAGGGTGCAGCCTGCATCACCCAAGCCAAACAGGCACAAAACCTGCTTTGGGGCCAGTGAACATGAACTGTGAGAGGGGTATTAAGAGCACAGGGAAAAAAAGCCAATTTGTTCCAGCAGTTGCTTCACCAAATCAGAGAGGCGAACTTGAAGCCACTAGTCTCAGTAAAAGTGCATATGACGTCTCATCTTCCTCAACTTTCTGCTTGTTTTCTTCTCACCTTGCTTTTTTAAGGCATTTGAGTCAGCATTTGCAAGCAAGAAGAATAGCTCACAGAGTAATCAAAGCAGTTTAGTTTCACTTGCCCAGATTTTTGGGCTTGAAGAGCTTTTAATTGAAGACCAACAAACTGAGACCCTTGTTGCCACCAAAGTGGCTAGAAGGCTATATATACATTAATCATGTTTTAAATACTCTTGCCTGTTCCCTAAAATAGGCAAAGATTTCCAGTTTTGCTTCATTTTGAAAGTTTTCCAGGTCCTTAATTGTTCTTGTTGTCTTTTTTAATTTTCTAAACTTCTGAACAACATTTTTGAGAGAGTCACCAGTCTTCGTGGAGTATATTACACAAGACAAAACTGGTATTGCACACAATGTAAGCAGCTTTCTGCAATGAGAAGATTCTTTTCATGTGGCTTTTGGAGGCAGTAGTTTTGATTATACAACTTGCAATCTCTTTCTTATACCTTTAATCATATGAACAACGACCACCAAAACAGAGAAACGTTGGCCCTAAGTAATTAATAGCAAGCTTCCTACAAATAGAAAGAGTTGACATAGATGGGATATAATGTTACATCAAAAAACAGTGTGGTAGAAAAAGCTGGACACTTTCTATCTGGCTGTATATTAGTTTCAGAATATTTAATAAAAGTCATTAGCAAAACAGTCATCACCCTTCTATTTGATATGAGTTGGATTTTCCATAACACCATTATTCTACAGTTTACTAAAGCAGCTGCCAAAAGTAGGAAAAATCATCTTATGCTATTGAGCAGCAATAATGAACCTGGCAACAAATCAGTAAAAGTGTAATAAAACCTTCTGTGGATGAAGGCTCCTAATAATTTCTCTTAGTGTACCTAATTTTGTATATTGATTTCTAGAGGAAAGCCTAAAATCAGCCTGATTTCTTTCATCAATAGTTCAAAAAATTTGAATTATAAGGCAATTCCAAAGCACTGTGTGCTGAATGACACCTGCCAACATGGATCTTAATGCCTACTATTTTGGTGTATCAATTTGAATACTCACTTGGGAGTGGTCTAGAAAAATCAGAGTCTGACCTTGGACAAGCAAGACAGCAAAGAATCAAGATTTCTATTTTAGCTCAGGAAGACTACAGATTAGGTCTTGTCCTATGCTTTTCCACAGTTCCCATGGACAGGACCAAGAAGACTGAATGTAACTAAAGTGTTATAGAGTCCGGCTTTACATGAAGAAGCTGCAGCCCTGAGGAAGCATCTTACTTGAAATGGGTATTGGCTGACACATCTGTTCCATCTGTGATGCACAGCTGAGTTTGAGCAGCATCCTTCTCACACTCTGACGCTGATTTTTATGTTCCATCTTTTAAGACATATGGGACTTGTAGGAAATTAATATCAAAATTTTCTTAGAAGTTTAACCCCAGCTCATCATTTTCAGCTTCCTGATTTAAGGGGTTTTTTGCTTCTGGAATTTTTCTCTAGTTATTCAAAAACAGTTCTACAGAACTCGGTTTCTTCAATCAATATTTTGAATCAAACAACAAATTCCTTTTACTTCTTTACCTTCACATATACATGCATGCACTTTTAAACATAAAACATATTGCACTGTAGTAAAAAACAAAAAAAACCCAAACCCTTGAAAGTACTGAGACCAAAATACACCAGTATTCAAAAATACATGTGTCTTTGATGTATTTATAACACAGATTGTCACAGTTATCAAAAGGCATAGAAACTTAAGAGTTCTCAATCTAAAGTTATGTTGGGAAAATATAGTCATATAAATGAGATAAAAGGCTCTTAAAAAGAAGTGGATACACAGAGCTAGTTTGAGAAAAAAAAGTGGTTTGAAAGTTACTATTTTGGTGCATTTAACATTAAGATTTCAGGAATTGTCTCTACTAATATTAAGCCAAAGCAAGGGCAGGAACACAAGGAGAAGTGACGGATCACTGAGTGTTAGTTTTTGTTTGATAGATCCCCTATTTTTATACCAGATTTTATAATGCACAGTTAAGAATTTAAAAATTAGAAAACAGCAGATAGTGGGAAAGAATTAGGAAATAGCAGAAAATTGGCATGGTGCTCTCTTACATAGTCCAAGTGTGAATATACTGGGAGTGAGGTGAGGCATGGAGGCTTTGGCATTGATAATGGCAACCAGCAATGCAGTGCATGATGCAGCTGCAAGGCACAGAGCCTCCATTTAGATCAGAGCTGTGACTCTCCTGCAGGAGTTGCAGCAGCAAATAAGCTGCTAATCCAAATTTTCCTGAAGCTGTTTAAGGGGCATTGACTTTATACCTTTTAGGGAGAAGAACATGACTTCCTAGAGCACAGTCCCAGTTAGGAATGGCTTACAACTGAATCTCCATCCATGTACACCTCCTATCAAATGTTAACAGCATTAGCAGCTTCCTCAAAACTTGCTGATCCCAAGTGAAACTCTCAGCTGACAGAAAGCAGGAGGAGGAATCTCCTTTTCATCTCTCATGCTCTATCACAGACACCTGAGCTCAGATGATTGCTTATCTGCAGCCTTGGACTTTTCCTCTCTTCTGGAAATTAAATTATCACTGCTTCAAAGGATTCCAGCTGCTGCCGCCGCTGTTACATGTCCAGAGCTTAGGTTCAATCCTACTACTCAGAAAGATGGCCTGATGACCATCCATTCAACACCCCCAGGACTGCTTCCTACACTTTATGTCACAGGCAGCAAACTGTGCAAGGTCCAGCCCTCCCCCCTGTATCAAATCAGCAACTCATCTCCCACTCCCTGTATCACTGTCATGATCTCCTCATCTTGGTATTCAGAAACCCCCATGAAATTAACCCTAACTACAGCTTTCCATCCAAAGCTGCTTTCCTCCTCCTCTCTTACAATTGCAAAACTGTTCCAATAAAAGAAATTTCAGTTAAAAGGGAGAAAAAGTGGGTATAGGCCCCTGAAGCTTCAGTAAATTCACTGCAGATGATTGAATTCACTGCAAGACGAGCCAAGAATAACGACAAATCCCATTGTGTTAACAATTATATGAGAATATGAGAGTACTACTTTTTCTTATTCAGGGTCCTTTATACACAAATATGAAAATGCTATCATCTAAACAGGAAAAAAAAAATGTACCTCTGAAAAAAGTATACTTTTAATTAAATGCTAGATGTCTGAATTCCACATCTTAAGTAGATCAACATACATTTTCTTCACTTTATGAAGCCTTTTTATCATCTATTACAATTTCTTAGCAATGGCAGAAAAGTACAAAATTACTGTCAATGTTTTGCTTTACTCAAGGATGTCCAGACAGAAAATATCAGAAGAAGGTAATTAAAACAGTGAGAACATTTTTATACCCGTGTCTCTGGAGAGCTTGAGCAGGGTGTGGAAAGGTGCTAGAGGTAGCCTGAGACAGTCAGGAAGGGATAAAAGTTCAAGTTTGCAAGGTTTTAAAAAAAACAGGATTTGTCAAGAGAGGATAACTTAAATTTTAGAAGATTGTAGCTTGTGCATTCCTTAATTAAACACTTTATTAAAAAACTAAGAGATGAAAAATGCCTTTAGATGCATATTCTTTCATAAATTTTAGAAAACATGTTACTTGATTACTCATTTTTAAATATAGAAGATGTTACAAAAATATTATGTTCAATACATAATGGAAAATTATATATCATACATTTTTTATAATCTATCATCAGAGACGTACAGTGATCAACACTGTACATTTTAATGGACTTACTTTTTCCCTAGCTTAGATTTCCTATTAAAATCACAAGAAATACTGGAGACAATAAAGGACCCCTTACTCTGAGATAATGACTTTCTCAAAAAAGCAGATTGGTAAAGATCGAAAAGTTAATTAATTTCATCTAAAATTTGATCAGGTTGTAAGAAAGGGTAACAGCAAGAAAGGGAAAGCATATCTTTTATACAACTAATTTGTGTCCTTTTTAATGTCCTAAGAGGATTGGATTTAGTCACAGTTATCCACCTCTGCTGTTTATACTTTTCTATTGAACACCAACAAGTGTCCTGGTTTTGGCTGGGATAGAGTTAATTTTCTTCATAGTAGCTAGCTTAGTGCTGTGTTTTGGATTTAGTACTACGAGAATGTTGATAACACACTGATGTTTTTAGTTGTTGCCAAGTAGTGCTTAGACCACTCAAGGACTTTTTGAGCTTCTCCTGCTTGGCCAGGTGCATAACAAGCTGGGAGGGAGCACAGCTAGTACAGCTGACCCAAACTGACCAAAGAACTATTCCATACCATATAACATCATGCTCGAGGGGATTTAGTCAGTTGGTCGGGGGGGAGCGGTCACGGCTCAGAGAGTGATCGCGGCTTGGGGAGCGATCACTGCTTGGGACGGGTTGGGTCAGCGGGTGGTGAGCAATTGCATTGTGCATCACTTGTTTTATATATTCTGTATATTCTCTTACCATTATTATTATTACTATTGTTATTCTTGTCTCTTACTAAACTGTCTCTATCTCGACCCAAGGGTCTTACTTTTTTTTTTCCCCCCCAATTCTCTCCCCCATCCCACTGAGGGAGGAGGGGGGAGTGAGCGAGCGGCTTTGTGGTGCTTAGTTGCAAGCTCGGTTAAACCATGACAACAAAATAGACATGTATTTATTTATCTATTGAGCAAAAAGAAGCTTTTGCAATGAAAATCTGGTACAGGTCCTATTAATTATTAGTTATTATAAAATTAGGATAGCTGTTATCATAACCCAGTGAATTCCTTTATCCTTCTGCCCAAAAGTATTAGGTTTCAAGGAGATAACTAACCCAAAACCTAATACAGAATGAGGTAGTTGAAAACCACTGGTATCTTGAAAAGAAAGATACTGCCAATATTTGAAACTCCTTAACACCATGAATAAGCAGGAGCTGCCTACCCCTCCTCAGATGAGCACTTTGAGCATAAAAATAAATTCTGAGTCTCTCACAAAAGTCAAGTCTCTAAGTCAAGATGGGAGTAACTGGGTCTTCCTGAATTACAAACAAGTGATTTAACATCTTCCATTCAGACAGTCCTGTGCTACCAGTCATATAGTGACCTGTTTTTAAAAAAACCGTATAAACCCCACACAATTAGTAATGTGCCACCTTTCATTCCCCTTCCTAGGTATTTCCAGATGAAAGAGACAGCAACTGCATGCTAGACTCACATGCCAGGAACACTTTAAGTGGCATGGAAGATACCTTGGGAGAAAGTAGCACTTTGTGTGGTTAATTAAATGTATTCTAAGAAACCCTTCCCAACTATTACTTACTGAAGCACTTTCAAGTGCAGCTCAAAATCAAAAGCCAAAAAACCCCTTCACATCTGATAGATAGGAACCATCATAGTCCTTTTCTATAGGGTAAACATTTTGATTTAGATGTAACCTGAGTAACCTGCCACATGCAGGAGAAAAGCAAGCACATAAACTTTCATCAGTCTCCCATCCGATGTAGCAGGAAAAAATGGGGGGTTTTCCTCATTTGAAAAAATAAGAAGGCTATTTTTATTTCTGACTTAACAAATGTATAACTCATATCCAGTATTCCATTTATATGAAATGATTACACAAGATTTCTGTTCTCAGTTCTGTATGTTGATTATAGCATCTACAAATAATTTCCTAGTGGCTGATATTGTTACTTAATACACATTATTTTAAATGTATTTTTAACTTAACAATATGCACCTTAACCATATATTTTTACATCAGGTTTTAAAAAATGATTCAACAGACTTTTCCATAACCTGACACATCAGAACTAGGTCTCAGACTCCTGTCAACTAACTGAAAAGTTACAACAAGGCAAGCAGTTTCAGACTGATTGTTAAATAACTGCTAGATCCAAGATTACATTTTTAGAACAGTCTGAGGTTATCTGGCAATATTGAACCACAGCAGCTCAAAGGCCAACCAAGTTCCAAACTTATTTGATAATGCAGTCCATATGTGTTGGAATTTTTTTCTGGAGGTTTGCTGTCAAATAGTACATATGATCCAATTACTAGTATAGAAGCTTTGCCACATTTAACTTCTTCAAAATGGTGATAAAATGGAACAAAAAAAAAAGGGAGTGTTAGTAGTAGTTATCACATTCACTTGATGAAATATCATACCTACATATCCAAAGAAAAGTATCCTATCAGTGATCTTGTCAAGATCTTGATTTCTGTCAAGTGAAGTCCCTTTCTTCTTACTCCCCTTTAGTTGTGACTAAGTTTTGGACCACACTAGTGTTTTTCATGAAGGCAAATCCTTAGCACAATCCGAAAACTTGGAGTTCCTTCACCTAATTAACATGTAGTACATGATGTGGTGGCCAGCTTCTTAAAGCCTTCTTTAGCCTACTGATCAGGTATCTTAAATGCTGGATCTTTAAACAATTTGAGAATCCAACAGTAATAATCCAAACAAATTAGTCTGGCTATGAGATTGGCTATCTATTAAATTGTGAAATTATAGGTTTGAAACTATGAACAGCGCTAATGGTCCTGGTCTAGCATACAGCTGCCACTAAAAATCTAACTCTCATTTAAATACCTTGAACAAGACCACAATATTTAAAATCAGAACTTGTATTGTTTAGTCATAACATCTGATCTGGTTCCAGGAGTCCTGAGACCAGATTTACTTTATCCTTCTGAGGGCGATCACTGAAGCTCTGCTAGTGATGTACACTTGTTTTCTATTCTTGTCTAGTGAGTATTCTTATAATGAACGCAAGGAAAATCTCCAGGAAAAACATTATTATATTCTTATTTCATACTGTTTCAGTAATGTTCTTTAAGCAAAATTCAGTTTTTGTTATTTTATTTCTTACTCTTCCAATGGACTTATGTAAATCCTCACTCTTTGCCTCTTTATATCTGAAGCTCAGGCTGTCTAGGTACTAGGAGTACCTTAACATTAGTCCACTAAAAAGAAAAAACAATGAACCCTAACACAAGGATTCACTTGGGGTTTTATTGCTATTTTTTCCTTTTAAATAGAAATGCTGCCTCCAAAGCCAATATTAAATTCCAGTTTCATTAATTTGTTCCACGAAAAAGTACCTGTGCTGGATATGTGTATGCACTTGGCCTGGCTTCATCCTGATTTCTCCAGCTAGCTTCCCAAGCAGCTCACAACTTCCTTCTTAATATTGGTTAAGCAGACATGATCTCTGATTTTAAAAGATGTGCCTCATGGCAACCCAGCTTCTGACTGCCAGGCTTCCACTGCTGGTTGAGCTCCATCCTCTCCATTTCAGGGGTGCATGGGGGTGATGGAAAGTATTGCTGTCCCAAGAACAACACCCTTACATGGACTGTAACACTAACATAACCACAGAGCAACCACCCTTTTCTTGGGTTGTTTATTGGTGCCCAGTCTGGGAAGCAGGTCATGCACTTGCATGAAATGGGATGAGCGTTTGAGGTGAGAATTTTAGGAATGCTGGGGTGAAAACACTGCCACTGTGGCGAAAACACTGCCACTGTGGCATGTTCCCTCCCCTGATTACCTGCTACACACCTTTATTCCCTGTTACTGCAAAAGATCTTTTACTTGAAATAGCCCATTTCCAAATTTTGTCACTTCCATAGAAAAATTCTCAATGAAACTAAAATTTTTCTGTTCATCTTCTTTTAAACGTTTTAATGTTTATGTTTTAAATGCATTAAAAACATAGTTCCTACTTCTACCTATTTGTTCTTCATTCAAAGCAATGTTCAACTGTAGAAATACTTCCTGCAGGCAACATGGTAATTTTTATTGCTAGTTATATGGATGTGAAAAACCACTCTTAGCTATCTTTATACATTGATTCTTTGGTAGCATCACTTACTGGGGCAGTTTGACAGAAAACAACAAAGTTTCCAGGCTGACAATGACACATTTTTCCCCTTCCTCTTTTCATATATGTTAGGAGAATAGAGATTGCAAATTCCTATTTACAAGCATATGCAGTGCAGGTGCCCAGGGGCTGGCAGGGGAGGCTGCAGGGTGGCCCCTGTGAGGAGGGGCCAGGGCTGCCCTGTGCCAGACACAGCTGGTTCCAACGGCCCCACTGCAGGGCAGGGCTGGGTCCCGCAGCCACCATGGCAGCACCCTGGGGAGAGCCTGGGTCAGGAAGAAGGGCAAAATGCTGCCTGGCAGCCAGGGGTGAGAGGAAAAATGTCATAAACACCTGTGCAAGCCCCCAGGACAGAGGAAGATAAGGATGAGGATGAGGTGGTTCTCCAGGTGCCCAAGCAGGGATTCCCCTTCAACCCCCACAGAAGACTACATTGGAGTAGGTGGGCATGCCCTGAAGGAAATGCAGCCCATGGAGAACCCATACAGGAGCTGGTTTATCCTGAAGGATTGCAGCCCATGGGAAGGACCCATGCTGGGAAGGGATGCAGAGGAAGGAGCAATAAAGGCTGTTACAGACAACACAGAGCTTCCCATTCTCCATTCCCTTGTGTCTCCTGGGGCAGGGGAGCAGGTAGAGGAGTTGAGGATGAAGGAGTGAAGTTGAGCCTGGGAAGAAAGGGGGGAGGTGGTTTAGGGTTTTTTTTTGTCTTTGTTTCTAATAATCCAAAATTATTTTTAACTGGTACTTCAGGCTTATTGAAAAAATAGAAGCAACACTTTGCAACAAGTTTCTTAACATTTGTGGTTGCTATGTACTCCATAACCCAGGTGCAAGACAAATATTGTAAAACAAAAAACCCTCAGAACATTTCCAAATGAAAGTCTATTAAGTAAAGAGCTATACTTTATTGCCTCTGAGATTTTTATTCCCTTCTCTCCATTTAACATTTATTCAGAAAGTCACTATAACTTAGAGAAAAGTGACACCTTTTTACATTTGGTACCTTTTCACTGTTAATAAGGAGGAACGAATAAGCTACAAACAGGCTATTTCTCCCAGAGTCAGTGTCACCCCACAGAGGTCACTGGCAACTATGTGAGGACAAAAGCACCCAGAAAAGACCAGGAAAGAGATTACTCTGAATAAATGAAAAGCTCCACTTTGAATATCAAACTCACCTTGTTAAATTGCAAGTCTTCTTCAGCCTATTGAACACAACACGTTCTGTTCATACGTACCAACATTTGACATCTGCAAGTAGATGAGTGTCTTCATCTTTAAGATATCTAAATTTAGTCTCTATGCATATCAAAAACTTAAGAGTCAATGTTCCTCTCAGATGCCAGTAAGCCAAAAGCTGTGTTAGATACTGGTTTTAATTTCTGTTCTAGGTCAGCACACACTTATCAAAATCTATGCTTCCAGTTCTTATAAAACTAAGAAAGAGGTCAAAAATAAATGTACCACTACATAACATCTTGCCAGAAGAATTAGGAGGTTACAGGACAGCTCCTTCCAAAATAAAGTGATTTTATATCTTTTATACTATTCTTCCTCTGCATATATAGACAAGAAATGTGATTTTACTAATGAAGCTTTCAACAAAATTGCAAGCAGGACATATGAAAAGTCAAAATCACTCCTCTTTAGCCATTACTTTTTTCTATACTTTCTATACTATACTTTTTTCTATAATATTCAAAACATATACATCACCAGAAGCAATTTCATCAGAAGTTATGTTTTTGCTGGTATTAAATGAGTTTACTCCTGAAACTTAAATCCTTTCCAGTGTGATTTTATAGCAAGTTTGAGGGAAAGAGTTTTCTAACTCATGTAAACTGAAAATATGTCGTATTTCTGACCAGGTATTTTGTTTTCTTTCATTCTGGTAGGCTTACTAAATTCAGACACTGATGGTGGCTTGTGAATTTATAAAAGAACTGTTAAAAATTCCTCCAGAATGACCAATTTATCTATTGCTGTTTATTTGACTCAGCATTAATTAGCAATATTTTATTTCATACCTCCCACATGCGCATGAAAGAAGAGACCATCATTCAATTCCCGAACAATGATTAGGTGTGCTTCATAAAATTACATCTTTCTTGAATTCTTTCTCTCAGAAATGCCAATGTAAAGAAATGACAAAAATGAGGAGGTATATAATACATCCTTGCAAAGAGAAGCTTAAAAAAAAAGGTAGAAGAGCGGAAGAAAAAACAACACAGATTTATATTATATAAACATTAAGTTTTCAGATAGATCTTTTGGTATGAAATCTGTTAACATTATTGTATTGGGTCGAGCAGCATAGGGATGTGCTTTCTATTGGTATGTAGGAAGAGGTTGATAACACACCAATGTTTTGGCTACTGCTGAGTAGTGCTTGAACAGCATCAAGGTTGTGCCTCCAGTATTCCCCCACCATCACCAGTGGGCTGGAAGGGGGCAAGATCTTGGGAGGGGATGTAGCCAAGACACCTGACTCAAACCAATGACAGGGATATTCCATATCATGTGACGTCAACTTAGATATAAAAACTAAGGGAAAAGGAAGAGGAGGGGGAACATTCGTCTTTTGCGATGTTTTGTCTTCGGGAAGGAACAACTATGTATACTGAAGCCCTACTTCCCGGGAAGTGGCTGGACATTGCCTGCTAATGGGAAGTAGAGAATAAAATCTTGTTTTCTTTCCTTTTGCTACTGCGCGTGGACTTTGCTTTTGCTTTTTTTTTTCTTTATTAAACTGCCTTTATCTCGACCCATGAGCCCTTTGATTTACTTTTCTTTCCTCTGTCTGGTTAGAGGGGAGTGATAGAGCAGCTTTGGTGGGCCCCTGGCACCCAGCCAGGGTCAAATCACCACAATTATTCTTGGACTCTTTACAGGTATAACCTAAGCAGGCAGGTATCGTTACTGTGCAGTTAAGCTCTATTCTGAAGACAATGAATTAACTCAAAGTGTTTCTCATTAAAAAAGGAGTTCAGCTAGGATGCTTGCTTCATGACCTCAATGGAAGTGTATTCTTGACCATTCTCAAGGCTAGAATATATTGCTTCTTAAATCCTGAAGTGAATAAAGTATTTGTCAGGTGATGACATTTACTCAGTGTTAGATTCTGTACATTGTAGCAGTATTTTCAAGACATGTATTCAACTTTCTGGACTCTGTAGCTCTAGAAATACTTTTAAGGCACAAAACCATGAGAAATTTCTCTATGCAGAAGTAATGATGGATTTGGAGAGAGAATTTGGAAGCCACTTGTGTTATCTCTTTTTGGATTTTCCTGAATAGGCAACAAGGAAACACAGAAAGAGCAGAGCTTAAGTTGGAGAAAAACAAGACAAAATGACAAAAGCTACTTCCATTCCAATGTGTTTCTAAATTATTCTCACTTCTTGCAAACACAGAAATAGGGGGGGATTCCTCTGAGTTAAAATTATTCCCTGAGATCACATTTCCTTATTTTCTTGTGTTTGCTAGTGGTAGAAAACATTAGTTGTCTTGATGTTTCCAGAGAACAGGTAAGAAATATTCTGAAGACTCTCTCTCATACTGAGCTAGTAGACACTAAGTGTCCCTCTGTTTGTTCCTTAATTTTTTTTTAAAAAACACTGAAGACACTTTGACACTAACAGTCTTAATTTATCTGGTCACTTTAATCTCTCTCCTAGAAGAGAAAAAATAGTAATATAAGAAACATTAAAAGATTCCTTTTTATAAGTATTTCTCCGTAAGTCATAAGGGAGCACTAACCTATGGATATTTTATATTAAAAAGTGACATGCAGTATTTGGTTTAAGGTTATAAAAATAAGCAGAACTGTATTCACAGCTACTACTTATCAAATTATGCCAAAAATGTAAAAAAAAACCCAACCCAAACCCTATAACAAAAGCACTCAGCCTATTCTCCCTCAATGACCCGCATGCATTCACACTCGAAATCTCAGCCTGTCATTTTTCAGTCTGGAACATGAGGTTTTGGCAGGAGCTAACCACCAGCCATACACATGTACAGGGCAATGACAGAAAACAGAAAGCTTTTTTGCACCATAGCACACCAACATTTTATCATGCTCTCAAAGGTACAATGAACAAATAATTTTAATTTCACAGAATTGCTGCTGGGGGCATACTGAAAGTGGTGCATACTCCCTGAACATACACACATAGCTATATTTATAGGTATAACTAAGGTTACCCCAGCAGTTCTGCTCTAATAAGTCATCTTCTGATGCTTTATCATAATAAAAAAAAAATATGAAAACACTTTTAGATTTGAAGCTTCTGAACAAACCAAAAGAAATCCCCATTTGCCTTCTTAAGCACCATACTCAAGAAGAAAGGTTTGAAAAAACATGTGCATTTTCCCCTCTCCACCTCTCCCTGACCACAGCAGCAGATGAAATGATTTGCCTCACTAAACTTTTCCTCACTTACCAAGCTGTTACTGGACATTGTGCAACTAATCTTTCATCTCAGAAGAAGAAAAAGAATATAAATATATTAAAATGTGCTTGCATGTGTGTGTATATACGCACTCACTGGACATTTCACAAGAAGCTCTGGCTGCTGTACAGGGAGTTCCTGGTGCAGTGTGCTTAATCAACCATCTACTAAATGGCATATAATATATTGCTTCCTTATGCTGCACTGTTTTTCTCTGGTACACTGCAGTTGACTAGTAATACTTGTGTATGTGATAGATATTAAACATACCTGTCTCTGAAGAATCGCAGCGATTAAACAAATTCAACACATGAAGTTTGTCTACTTTCATCTTCACAGTTGCACATCTAAACTTTACTAATTCCTGGTAAAAGCCACGATGTACTCTCTTAGTTACAGTGCAGTTCTGTGATCAATACAAAAATATACATAACTTCAAACTTATATATATTATCATTTTAAAAAGATCCAACTAAGAAATAACACCTATTTTGCTGACAGAATCAGAAGATTAGCCATGAAACTGAGGTTTTAACAGGAGGATCAATCCTGATACATGTTTTTGACATAAAATATTGCTTGGTTCTGCTTCTTGGGAAATAATAAATTCACTGAGGTGCTACATTAATCAGGCCACCCACGACAGCTTTAATATATATCTCCGTAAATGAAACTCATTGCTTTTACAGGCACATAATACCATTCCTCTGTCAGCTTTTAAAGTCAGTCTTAAAGCCCTACAGAAGAAGCAGGTGTCACAGGCAAAATTCTCATTGAATATTCATGTGCTGCCTGCAATATTTAGAAATTAACATCCACTCTAAGAGAAGTCAGGGAGAGATTGCAGAATATTGCCCTCCTCAGTGGATGTAGTTTAAGAAATAATGATGTGAATAGCAGGAAGTTTAATCTGGTACTGACTTGTAAAAGTAAATTCATAGAACGGAAAAAAAAAAGGCTGGTTACCTTGTCTTTTTATTTTAGCAGGAGACTCAAATATGTATTATAAGTTAACATATTTCATGTTAAACTATGAATTCATATACAAAAATATAGGGAGAAGTATCTCTGAAATCTGTAATTACTCATTCATTCATATATTCTTAGACACATATTTCTAAGCACTATTTATTCTTTGTTGCTGATCTTTTAAAAACACAATAGTCTTACTTCACAACCCCAAGTCAAATAAGCAATGAAACATCTTGTGATCTGAGATAATGTTGATTCATGATTTATTTTTATGATAACGGTATTTTAACCCATTTAGCTTATTTGGACACCTTGACAACAGCAATTGTCATCACCCATCACTAACCATTGATGTTTTTTATATTATGGTTCAGCAAGTACTTGGAGACCCTGAATCTCTAACTCTTAAACAGGAAGAATTTATTATCAATCAGCATTATTCTTTTAAGGACACCCCTCAAGATAAGCAATTCATTCATTTCCTTCTTCAATGACACACTGAACATAAAACCAAACCTTCACAGGAATTCACTTAACCTAACACATGTATTCCCCCTGTGGATATTCATGGATTGCTATTGCTGACCTCAAGGTAGCCAGTGTTTCAGATGCAGCAACTTTCCCTAAGTACAACCTGCAAATCAAATTTAACCTGCAAGAAGAGTAAGCAAAGGGCTCTCTTGTAACAGAAGCCAAAGCAACTGGCACACCTTGGAAGTGAGGGGGATAAAAACTTTCTCAGACACCAAGACAAGACACTGTGGAACCATCTGCTCCAGAAAGAAACTGGCATTTGCTGAAATAGAGAGACTGAAAAAAGAGACCTACTATACTAGGAACTGAGATGTGCACTTAAATCTTTTGTTTAATCTGTCTCAAAAAGCAGTTCCAAGTTCTGGGGCTTCTGGGTCTTTTTAGTATGGTGGCCTGGTTTTCCTGGACATGTTCACCAAGAGCAAGCCAGGCAAGGCACTTAATATAGTAGCTTAAATACTCAGTGTTACTGGTGACACAACCTTCTTCAGCAGGACCAAGGGCTGCAGTTTTTCTTCTGATGTATCAGTCACAACTTCTAGCATAAAATAGCAAAATGACAATATAAAGAATCTAATTTCATCATTAATTAACAGTATCAATGACTGACTATAGAAATAAAAAAAAAGCATTCAAAAATTTGATGCAAAGTTTATTGCATTATTTAATCCATTCATTTAATCCCATGTGTGTTCTTTTAATGGGAATACATTCAGATAACGTCTTCAAATCATCAAGAAAATTGTTCAGTGTTTCCAAAATGGCTGCAGACAAGCTGAAGAAAGGGCAGGGAGAAAAGATAAGGATGAGGACAAAAACCAGTCTATTATACTGAAGGTACCCTAGCAAGGAAGGACTACAACAGGACTTATACAGAGGAAGGACAAGGCACTCTAATTGACAAGGAATCAGAGTAATAAACCACATTTTCCTCATAATAATTATTAAAACCAAATTCCCAGCACACCTCTGTTGTTTGAGGAGTGTGAAGACTGCCAGGCTGATCAATGGCAATGAAATAATTCCTGACACAGAATTTCCTAGACATCATCCATAGCACATACATAGAGAGCCAACGCAGTGACAAAGTCTGGATCATCGACTATTATGAATAAACAGGTATTTATGAATGCTAAAAAAATAACAAAGTCAGGTTGACACATTTGAAGGAAACTGGTAGACATTTATTTTTTCCAGCTTATACACACACACATCTGTGCTGAATATAGTATTAATTTTAATTTTCTTCCAACATCATCATACTCAGGGGAAGTACATATTTCTCTAAAGAAAAACTAGCTGATCCTTCCTTAAGAAAAAATATACTAGACAGTGGTCTTGAATGTCTGGATACAGAGAATGAAAAAAAAAACTCCAAAACTTTTTCAAGGTGAATACTGAGTATCGTACATTCCATATGCTTCTACTTAAAGGTCACCTGAGGAAAATCATGATTCCATTTGCTTCTCCTACCAAAGAGCTAGGCTTCCTGCCAGATGTTGTTCAGAAAGGAAACCTTTTCTGTGAAGCTGTGCAGAGTTATATATGCCCAGCCTGCGAGAGACATAAAAGCAAGTGTGCTCCATCACCACTACTAGATTTATCATTAGTTCAAAAATTGATTATATTGCAAGGCAGCTTTCATAGTATGAGATGAGCACCATAATGAGTTGCCCCTTACCTTATTGTTTCCTGTAGGAAGGAGGTAGTGCAAATTGCTTTCTCACACCCTGTACTGAGGAGCAAGTACTCAGTCCTAGCCTCCCACTCATCAGATCAGCAAGGCCTCTCCTCAGCTCTGCAGACCAAATCGGGGGAAAGCTTGAAGACTTAAAAAGAAAGGGGTAAACCATACTTCAGATACAAGGAAGGAAATTTCTGCTATAAAAGGAAAACCAAAAATTTCCAACATTTCTGTTTCTTCTGCAATGTCTTAAGGAAATGTGATAGTTTTTATTGGCTTTGAACTTTTATGAGGACCAATAACACAGTGCAGGAAATGAAGTGTATCTGGAGAGCAAAGTAAAACAGAGGCAAGTGATACTTGAAGCTCAATTTTCACAAGGTTCTCAGTAGCCCAATAAAAAACAAATACTCTGATTAGAGCCTGAAATATTTTGGAATAACACTTTCATTTTCAGTTTAAAACTTTTCCTGCTTTGTGACACATTTTTAAAATTGAAATTGCTTTTCAACATGCTCCTGAAAAGTGCATGTAAAGTCAAAAAGACAATTTTCTGAACATGACATTTTTTAATGCTTTTTTTTCCCATTGTCTTACTATGCAGGATAACCTCGATACATGAATTCAAAACTTGCTGTCTCTCTCACTCAGCTGAACTTAGACCTCAGTCTAAGAGGCTCCTGAAAGAGCAGCTAGTATAAGGTTTCCCCGCACAAGTCCTCACCTCTTGCTGATAACCGGGATTCCACCAGGATTTAACTCAGAAGTTGTCTTCTCCTTCCAGGAAGCTCATCCACTGGCCTCTGTCCATCATCTGGTGATATTAGTACTCAGAGAAAGCAAGCATATCTTGCTTTCAGGTAATATCCCTGTTCTGAGACTCCCAGCCTATATAACTTTGCAGTTAAGTTCCCTGAAATATCGTTACACTAGCTTTTTTGTTTGATAACCTACACCTCTGTGAAAAAGCAAGTGGAAGGTAGAGGACAATAGATACCTGCATTTTTTCCTGCATCAGAACTAATCACAAAGGCTGAGAGAAGAGGAAGCAGGGATGAAAGAGGACTTGGAAGCAGCGGATTCCAACATGTTGGACATTGGTGCATGCTTGAGTGACTCTGGGAACTCAATTGAAAGTACTGCTGCGTGAGGGAAACTGTCCTTCAATTTAATGTCTTTTGAACAATTGCATTAACCTGCAGGCAAACCTCAGGTGTGATCTTCTCTTTTCATTCTACTAGTCCCTTCTGTTTTCTCCTCAGATCCTAGATCCTTCTCTGCTTCAGTATAGCTAAAATTAAAGATGACTTAATAAAGACTGCTAAAAATGCCATGTAGGGGATTTTTTTAAGCATCAATTTAATCTACTCCTTCAGCTGATAATTTGTTTTAGCAGTTACATGACCACTATATATTGTAGCCAGTTCCCAGATTTGTGGGAAATGAGGATGGGAAGAGTGGCTGAAAATGTGACTTTAGTCTACATTTAGGATTTCCAAGACCTGAGATCAATATATATCACTTCTGGTTCCCTCTGTGAAGTACAGCACCCTCAAGAGAGGCTTTTGTACATTATACTAGAAAAATATCCCCAAGTGTGTAGTGAGTGTTTTGGAGTTCTGTAATACATTTTCAATGACTTTATATGAACTGAAATCTACCAGCAAATGTTAGTCTAAGAAATGTGAAGTTTTTCTGGAATTTCTGGAGACTGCCAGTCCAACCATTAACCTAACCCTGCTATTCCATTACTAAACCATGTCCCTAAGCCCCTCATCTATCCTTCTTTTAAATACCTCCAGGGATGGGGACTCGACCACCTCCCTGGGCAGCCCTTTCCAGAGCCTGACAACCCTTTCCGTGAAGAAGTTTTTCCTAATGGCTAGCCTAAACCTGCCCTGGCGCAATTTCAAACCATTCCCCCTCGTCCTATCATCTGTTACCAGGGAGAAGAGGCCAACCCCCACCTCACTACAGCCTCCTTTCAGGCAGTTCTAGAGGGCGATCAGGTCTCCCCTCAGCCTCCTCTTCTCCAGACTAAACAACCCCAGTTCCCTCAGCTGCTCCTCATAAGACTTGTGCTCCAGACCCCTCACCAGCTTTGTGGCTCTCCTCTGGACCTGTTCCAGCAAGGCAACATCTTTCTTGTAGCGAGGGGCCCAAAACTGAACACAGTATTCGAGGTGCGGCCTCACCAGCACCGAGTACAGGGGCATGATCACTTCCCTACCCTGCTGGCCACACTATTCCTGATACAAGCCAGGATGCCATTGGCCTTCTTGGCCACCTGGGCACACTGCTGGCTCATAGTCAGATGGCTGTCAACCAGTACCCCCAGGTCTCTTTCCACCAGGCAGCTTTCCAGCCACTCTTCCCCAAGCCTGTAGCGTTGCATGGGGTTGTTGTGACCCAAGTGCAGGACCCGGCACTTGGCCTTGTTGAACCTCATACAGCTGGCCTCGGCCCATCGATCCAGCCTGTCCAGGTCCCTCTGCAGAGCCCTCCTCCCCTCCAGCAGATCAACACTCCCACCCAGTTTGGTGTCATCTGCAAACTTACTGAGGGTGAACTCAATCACCTCATCCAGATCATTGGTAAAGATATTAAACAGAGCTGGCCCCAACACTGAGCCCTGTGGGGGACACCACTTGTTACTGGCCACCAACTGGATTTAACTGCATTCACCACAACTGTCTGGGCTCAGTCATCCAGTGAGTTTTTTACCCGGCGAAGAGTACGCCTCTCTAAGCCATGGGCTCTAGTAGAATGCTGTGGGAGACAGTGTCAAAGGCCTTGTTGAAGTCCAGGTATACAACATCCACAGCCTTTCCCTCATCCACTAGGCAGGTCACGTGGTCTTAGAAGGAGATCAGGTTGGTCAAGCAGGATCTGCCTTTAATGAACCCACGCTGGCTGGGCCTGATCCCCTGATTGTCCCACATAGGCCTGGTGAATGCATTCAGGATGAACCACTCCATAACCCTCCCCCATACTGAGGTCAGGCTGACAGGTCTGTACTTCCCCATATCCTCCTTCTGTAGATGGGTGTCACATTTGCTAACCTCCAGTCATCTGGGACCTACCCTGTTAACCAGGACTGCTGATAAATGATGGCGTGTAGCTTGGCAAGCTTCTCTGCCAGCTCCTTCCATACTCTTGGGTGGAACCCATCCGCCCCCATAGACTTGTGGATGTCCAGGTGGCACAGCAGGTCACTAACTGATTCCTCCTGGATTATGCGGGGTTTATTCTGCTCTCCATCTCAGTCTTCCAGCCCGGGGGGCTGAGCACCCTGGGGATAACTTGTTGGGCTATTAAAAACTGAGGCAAAAAAGGCACTAAGTATCTCAGCCTTTTCCTCATCATCGGTGGCAATGTTCCCCCCCACATCCAGTAATGGATGGAGATTCTCATTAGCTCTCTTTTTGTTGTTAATGTATTTGTAAAAAAAAAAAATTATCTCTTACAACAGTGGCCAGGTTGAGTTCTAGCTGGGCTTTTGCTTTTCTAGTTTTCTTTCTGTATGACCTAATGATATCCCAGCACTCATCTTGGGTTGCCTGCCCCTTCTTCCAAATGAGGGAAACTCTCTTTTTCTTCCTGAGTCCCAGAAAAAGCTCCCTGCTGAGCCAGGCCAGGTGTCTTCCCCACTGATTTGTCTTACAGTATATGGGGACAGCCTGCTCCTGTGCCTTTAAGACTTCCTTCTTGAAGAATTCCCAGCCTTCCTGGACCCCTTTGTTCTTCAGGACTGTCTCCCAAGAGACTCTCTTAACCAGTGTTCTGAACAGGCCATAGTCTGCCCTCTGGAAGTCCATGGTGGTGGTTTTGCTGACCACCTTCCTTGCCACACTTGGCTATCTGAAACAACACTTTAAATGCCAAGCTCATGTTTTATACTAATAATTTTATTCCTCTCTTTTGGACTCGAGAATATCCAAGTTGACAATACTTTATGCTTTGTAAATGCTTAGAATATATTGGGGAAACAGAGAGGTATTATTACAAGTATTCTAAGTACCAATTTACAATGGACAAGAGGATTTGCAATCAACTACAGACTTTGCTTTCCACACATCCCTGGAAATTGCCTTGGAAACTGTAATGCAAACAGACTTTCTTCCAATTAACTATGAGCAGTTGTCATTTGCTGACCTCAAAAAGAAATCATATTAACATAAGTAAATAAGTCCCTTCTTCTCAGCACATACTTTGCAGTTTTGGGGGGTTTCCTTCTGATTAATTAATTTTGTTAGCATTTATGCAATAAAGACTTGGAAGGGCATATGAATAAACTCTTTCCTCAATAATTACATATTTCTGATTTTACTTTCTTCAGCCACACCCCTTACACTGCAGCATGTTCATTGAGATTTTGCTTTTTTTTTTTCCCCCTAACAAAAAACTCTGAAATGACACAACACCTTCAGACAGTCTGTGGCACTTTTGACACTAAACTAACAGACAGCCATTTCCTAAGTAGAATATAGTAAGTGTAAATATACACAGGAGTTTACTTTCATGAAGGAATGCCCTCTCTCACTTGCTTGCTCTCCAAAGCTGGATCCACACTGTTTCATTACTTTTCTGGAGATTCTTCAGACTTCCACATCTTTGATCATTTTGGTGCATGTCCAAGCTCTTAACTGGACTGAACTTAAATTCTTCTTCAGCCTTAATGGATAAAGGCTAAATAACCAATTTGAAGGTAAGCACAGATGGCATAGAGGAGAGTACATGCTTATACAGATGGATTCTCACCTTCATCCCTATTCCCCAAACCACATTTTTATACTTTTATCTGCCACATGCAAGTGCAATGATAATCTTTGTCAACACAGTCACTGCAGGTGTCCTATGTGAAATATTCATACTATAAGGCACACTGGAAACAGTTCTCTATAGGACTGGAATTTTGGAAACTGGAAAATTCTGCACAATTTCTAAATGAAGACCGCTTCCACTGACGAGTCTAAAGAACAAATGAGTTTGACCTACATGGGCTAAATTCTTTCAAGTCATCCATATGGGGGCCGACAATCCATTTTCCTAGAAATACCATTCCTTACTTCTCCAATTTGTCCCCTGGTATATATATGAAAAAAAGGAGGATAACCAAGCAAAGAGGGAAATTTTGTAGTGCACAGTGCTGGTCTGTAACCATACATTAACTCTTGCTTACATCATACCATTCATCGTGAAGAAATCCTAAGCAGGTTTCACCTCACTGAGTTTCAAATTTTTAACTGTACAGACATATCCATTTAAGCTAGTCACCTAAGTTCACTTTACAAAAAAGAAAAATGTAACCTCTGGGCACAATTTAACTAACTCTAAATAAATGGCTAAAACAGGTCAGATGGATCATGCTTTGTTTTTCTTCACTGACTATAAAAATAGCCTATGAAAACTTGCATGATATAATCTTTTCACTCATGACATAAAACACTGGGGAGCAGGGGGAATAAAACTTCTGACCATTCTTAACAAAAGTGATGGACATGTGTGGGATAGTGGTCCACTTTTACACAATCATAAGGGAAGCAATAATACTGCATCAGAGCTACCTGAAAATACAAAAATGTTACTATGATCAAATGGTTTGGACTTTGCTATCTTGTTATTTGTAAAGAATAACATTCATGTTTGTTTTTAGATATAGTTACTAGAAATTATGGAAAGGAAGAACACATTGTAGGTTTTCTTCCAACTAACTATCCAACTCATATACACCAGAACACAGCAAAGTGTGCTGTAGAAAAAGAAGTCTTTACTTCAGTAGAGTTTCTAAGTTTACACAGAAATTTTTATATCCCACATATAAACTATAAATCTCAGCCTCTCCATTCCTTAAAAACTATAGAACTTATGTCCATTTCTACCAGAAATGCAGCAATGGAAAAACAAACAAACAAACAAGCAACTGTTAAATTACTGAGAAGTAATAAGATCTGTTAAACTCTAATTGTTGAGCATGACCTTCAAATCTATACCAGTTTCAACACTAACAGCTTTTAAATACTGATGCTTTGAAACACTAAATATGCTAAACTAATGATAAACAATATTATAAACAACAAACTGAACCTTATGAATAGTGAATAATATGCTAAACAGAGGTAAAATGTATTAAGGAAAGATGCAGTGCAAATATGAGAAAGTTAAGACAAAGGGCTTTCTAATCCCTCTCCCATTTTTTTATACCTTAGTTTTAACCAGGAAAGATAGTCAAGTATCTCTTTTCAGATACTTTCAATGAAGATATAGAGATCTAAACCTAGTCTTTGGGAAGTCATTAAAGAGACATATCTGAAAATTTCTTGCTGGCTTACAGTATGTTATCATGCTCCAAGTGAATGTGTCTACTATGAAATGATTTATAGAATAGATGAAATAGAATTTTATAGTAAAGGAATCAAGATAGAGTAAAACAAAAATTGTCAATTAATCCATTTCCCTACTACTGCTAGAATTGTTTTCCATGGTGAACAGCACAGTCCGACTTACCTATGTGTACTGAATTACTAAAGACTATTTGTGGACTAAGTAGCTGTGGCTACTCACTGTAGCTAGCAGTGCAAGAGTATCAGAGCATATATATTTTATTAAATAATTTGCAGCTGCTTAGAACAAAAAATTCATTAGCCAACCTTTCTCCTTTTTTTTGTTTTATATAATTTCCTATATAATTAGCTTGTAAAATTTTAGCAAATCAACTTTCCTCTTTGTACACATTTACTTTATTGGAGACACAGAGAATTATTGAAAGTACTTCCCCATAGATCTAGCTACATATATGTAATGTATGCCTTTCTCCCATTCTTCATGTATATGTTACTTTACTCAGGACATATCTGACTCACTACTGTTTCTTTGCCTATACTCCACAGTCCTTACAAGGATGTATAAATTAGTATACATCAAAAAGTGTCTATATCTGGTGAAGGCAAACCCAGCAGTTCTTGACTTTATCAATAAAGATAGACTTAAACAAAGGCTTAGGGAATTTTCTGAATAAGATTATACAGTAAGATTTAACCAGCTCAAATAAATCAAGCTAAACACTAAGAAAATAACAAGGGAGCAATGAGCATTACTATTTTACAATTGAATTTTCTGTAAGGCTATTAGGTTCAGATACTATAAACAGTTATTCGAGGACTTAATTCTGATAAGTATTGTTTATGCATATCTTTCCATTGACTTGAATAAGCCTACTCATGTGAACTAAACTTAATATAGGGGTTCTATTTTACCTTCAATATACTTGATTTCATGCTCTAATAACATTGCTGATTTATTTCTACCATTAAGTAATCCTCTTGACTTTCTGTAATAATTAAATTGTAAGTTGTTTTCCAGAAGAGATGAAAGTGAAGCTATATTGCAGAAAGGAGTAGGAAAAAAAAAAAAAAAAGTCATTATACTTGTATATCAAGACTCTATTAATTATCCTACAGACACTTTGTTTTAAAATGAAGAATTAAGACATTCAACAGCTGTACTTGCAGAGATAAATTTATCAGACCAAGTTTTTCTGCTAGTTTTATTTAAGAGAGATTAATAACTCTGTTTCATTTCATTCCCAGTCACATGTTTATCATCTGATGATGCTTCTTTGTGATGTTCTACCGAGGTATTAAAAAAAGATTTTTCTTAGCAGTCTTACAGGCTGCTGACTATGTATACACATTTTCATACTTATATACCCTAATCATTTAGTAATAGTAATTAATTTCATGACACACTGCAGATTTGAACTTCAGATTTGAGAATGGAAAGTAATTACATAACCGTTCAACAACACTTTGTTCAAACACAGTGCAACTTTGAATTCTGATGCTAGCTTTAAAGAAGAGCATACATCGAAATATGTTCCCTGCAAGTGATTTACCAGAAATGAAATCTCCTCATTCCTTTCCTCTCCTCCAGTTTCTGAATTGTGTATATTTATAGTTTCACACCTTCTGTTCTTTTAATCTGGGAAAATTTTTTGATGCTTCCAGGATGCACTGTGATTCATGTGAGATTTTCAAGCGTGCAACCAAGCTAGTTATGTTCTTGAACTGATTTCTCTCATACTTACCTGAAGTTAAATCCCTGACCAGAAAAGAGCCCATCTTGTCTCAAACAGTCTTCCACTTGGGTGTACAAACACTATTCTTTTTATTTTCTAATAATGGTGTGATCTAAAACATCTTAACCAAAGCTCTTTTCATTAAGAAAAAGATATCCTATGATTATATATAAAAAAAAAAAAATATGAAGGGAAATATAGGAAGACCTTGAAAAGGACATTATATTTAAACTTCAGTTACACTTGAAGCCTCAAATCAAGGATCAATATACAAAGACAAGAGAAAGGACATGAAGAAAAATTATGCTTCACTGTACATATTTATATATTCCTGGTATTTCTCACCCTTAACCTGATATGAAATTCTATCCAATATATACACTTCCTTTTCTTTCTTTCCCAGTATAAAAAAGATACAGTAGTAAACCAACAGTAAAAAGTGAAATGAAACCAGAGAGCCTCACCAGATTTCAGAAGTTACCTTGTTCTTCTGTTTTTCATAAAAAAATCTAACAATAACTTTCAAAGTCCTTTGGAGTGCTGACTTTAAGGAAGAGGTAGTAGCTGCACCCCTGTTAGGCTTACTAGGAGAGGAGAATGAGACAACAGAATTTTTTTCTTTTCCACCTTTCCTTCTCGTCGTCTTTCCTTTCCATTTGTTCTCCTTTCCTTTTGAAAACAGAAGTAAATTCTTCTCATGGAGCTGGAGTCAGACATATGATGGAATAAGCCATATGATTCAAATATAATATTCAGTGGGGGAGAATGAGCATTTTGTCCCATTATGTTGGTAATGAGCCCACTTTTTTCCTGTTAATTATGTGGAAGCATGCAAGCATGCTAGTGTCAAAAACCCAATGGTGTCCAGTGGCCAAAGGAAACAAAACACTCCCATACACACCACTGTACATAACAGTGTTTTATACAGCAAGCATTAATTTTTGTCTAGCATGTCGCCTCGTATCCCTGCCCAAAATTGTGAAGGATCTTAGTAAATTTCTCAGTCTGTCAGCATGTCTTGCTCCTCATGCTGTATCACTGAATGTTAAGCTGCAGTCAAGGGCAAATTCTGCCTGACTGCAGAGTTTTGTTGTTTTTTAATTTATACTCACTTCTCCCTCTCTCTTTTTAATCTCTCTCTTTGGAATAAGAGATGCAGTACTACTTGCTGAGAAGGCTTTAAATTTTGTATTGCCCTGACACAAAGCTTTTCTCTGAAAGTTAAAAGAATTTCATCAAAGTTGACAGTATCAGAAGCAATTCATCTTTTAAACAAAAAAGAAAAAATAAAGTTTCTCATCCAGCTCAGTGTAGCAAGCGTTCAGCTGAGCTCCAGAAGGCCAGTAAGATGTGAGGAGCTATCAGTAACTGAGTACAAAGGAAAGAAATAATCCAAATTGTGCTCATCTCAAAATCCATGGAGCACAATGTCCCCTGCCATCAATACTGCACATAGTTCTGGTCATTCCATCCCAAAACAGGCCAAGTACAAAATGAAAAAAAAAAAAAAAAACACAAACAAAAACGGGTGGGGAAGGGCAACAGAATGACAGATACAGAACAGCTGCTGTATTTAGAAATGATTCACCAAATTACAATTCTTCAGCTTTGGAGGGGAAAAAAAAAAGCAACTGTGGAAGGATTGAACAGATGCCTAGAACATCACGGCCAATATAGAGAAAGTTAACCAGTGAACAATTATTCCTTATTTTTCATAGCACAGAAGAAGAAACTCATGATGGTACCACAGCCAGCAGTTCAAAATCATCAAAAGGAATTACATTCTCCACACAAAATGTGATTAAATAGTGAAACTCACAAGAGACCAAAAGTATAAATGAATTCATAAGAGCATGAGATAAGTTCATGGAAGAGTTATCAATTCACAGCCACTAAATACAGTGGTTTGATGCAGCCTCTGGCTAATAAAGTCATTAATCTGCTCATTGCTGGAAACTGAAGGGGGAAGGGCTTCTTTAGCTTACTCTGGTGTTACATGCATTACCTAGCATCTGCAACCGGGTATTGTTGGGGACAAGTCATTGGGCTAGATGAACAGTCATCTTCATCACTATGGCAATTCCAAGCTTAAAAGAAAAACTATATTCAGAGCAAATACTTAATTTTCAAAACCACTGTGGAATAATTTCACAAAAAAATAATTTGTAAAAATAAGCAGTTATTAATTGTCATCTAAAGTACAGTATTTAGATGATCAATACTCACCAGGGCAAAATGTTTTCAATATTTTGAATGCAGAATAGAGGGCAATATATATTCTGATCCACTATAAAAGACATGAAAGGACTCTAACTAAACTACACTAATAAAACCACTGAATTATTTTAACCTTTTGGGAAAGTACTTACTAATGTATTGGTTTACAAATCAGATTACAAAACTGAAAATCATTTGACACCAAATGATAATTCTACAATGTCTCACACTAATCATTAGCTCCAAAACTTAAAAAAAACACCCTATTCAAACCAAGAGAGATTATCACGTCCCAGATTTTGGAATAAAGAGTTGCTGAGTTTGCCTGTTAACAAAGTGAGATTTTGTTTTCTCTACTAGACAATGAGAATTAAATTACTTAAAAAAAAGAATTGTAAAGCAAATAAATATGCTGCAAGTTAATTAGATTAGAGACACTGGTAATTACAGAGTTCACTTACACAGTTTCGCTTGCATTTCTGCAATATCCACCACCTGTGTTTTTCCTGAATACAAAATATTGAAAACCAACTGCAGAATTTGAATATCATTATTTACTTAATATCTTTAAGTTATTTTTGTAAATTTTGCCTATCTTTAATGTTAATTTTGTTCCTTGGTGCAATAAATTGATTGTTTTAATGAGTAAAATGTAATGAGAACTGTGGTTGAAGCTGAGTAGCAGTTTTTGCTCAAAGCATCCTTATTTTGCCTAACAGCAACAGATGAAGTTATACATCAGGCATCTTATTCATCTTACTAAATGAATGGACAGTGGCAGATTCATCTGATATTCATCGTCACAACATAATATAATCTTTCCATCATCAGGGAGGATCCTTGAATTACACCATTATGAAGGGAAAAGAGCTTGCACAACACACCTTTGGTAGAGCATAGAGGGTTAATTGAGAAGCTAAAAGACAGATGACCCCACCTGCTGAGATTCATGGATGTAAGAGAAGGGACTGAGCCTAAGGACTCAATTCGCAGTGCAAAGATTTCCACTTTATGATGAAAAGCAATGTCTCAAGTTGAGAATATGGCTACTTCCCTGGGAGGAAGTGAGGGCTTAGCATTGCATGATTTAAAGGACATGGGAAAAAAAATAATTTTCTTGATACTGAAAGCCTTAGTGGAATTGCTTGTTACTTTGTGGTTGCTGAAATAGAGGACTTTCACAGCAACAGGGGGCTGAGACAGACTTTCAAGAAGTCCAAATGTGGGGGGGAGGGAAATCATTAACCAATTGTAGGTGGATTCCTTAAACCATATCACCCTCAGAAATATGTTTTTCAGTGAGCTTTCCAGCTACAGGGAGCACATTTGTTTCCTTTTAGTTCCAAATAGAGCTAACAAAAAAAATACCATGCATCTCACTCTACCTACTAAAACCTGTTGATTCACCAAAGAGAAGATCTTCCTCTAAGACAGTCCGTTTTCAGTCAAATTCAGTGAAACCAAAGAAAATTTCAGTCACTCCCATTTACTTTTTCCTAGCAATCCAGCTGTGAGCTGCTGAAGCCCCCAAGTTGCTCTGAGCAACTAATCATTTTTTCTGCCATGCTGGCCAGTACCTGTGAGCCTAATAAAGGGCTTATTACTTCTGGATGTCTTGAAGTTCTTCGGTGGCCAAAGACACTGAAACTTCCAGAGTGCATGTCTCCAGCCTATCCCAGAGGCCTGCCTGAAGCAAAGGTTTTTGGCTCATTGTTGATAGCTCAAAAAAATCATGGAGTTAAGATGGGAAGAAGGTCATTCAAATTGGTAGAAAAATACAACAAACTTATCACAGTCTTCCTGGAAAATGAAATGCTTTTTTTTTTTTTAATTCACCTCTAGTCCTTGTGATGCATTATCACATGCATACATACAAGCAAGTGTTCACACCAGTCAATCAGCATCTGGCTTTAAAATATCAATATCCTCAAGCTATACAGGAAAAAAAATTGAATAATAATAATTACCAGTATTTTCAGAAATTATTTCCTTGTCTGTATCTTGTGCATACACTGTTGTTACTTTCTTTTCCAGTTCTTTGCTTTCTTTCCTTCATAAATCATTTTCATAGTGAAATCATTTCCTGGTCAAATTTCATTACAGCATGTCATGTCAAATCAGGGACATGGATGTTAACCACAAGATACAGTAGTTCTGGGTTACATATCATCTCCTTTTAAAACTTACATACAAGACACTAAGCAAAACCCTGGGAACAGTGAAATATTTGGCAAAATAAGAGCTGCTGCTTTTAGAGGAGCCAGAATTTCACCCTCTTTGGCTAAAGGTATACTTATTCAAATCACAAAATAGACTATGACAAACATAACTTGTTCTGTAAATGGAAAGAGTCTAAAGAGTAGTCAGCAAATTTTAATGTCAATAAATAGTACATCACATCTTGTTGTCCTGAACTGTTTCTCAGTTCCTTCCAAGAATTTCCAAATGCATCAACTAAGCTAATAAACAAAATACAGCTCCAAATTCATGTAAAGGAAGATGATTTGAATTTGCCCTAACATATATATTACTCACCATCCACTACATCACAACATAGTACTCTATTAAAGTCAATTTTCCCTGTTTATGAATAAAAATCTGAATAAAGCCTGAGCACCATGGAAGTAAGAAAGGAAGCATATAATACTGTTATACTATCCCCTAATCTTGAAAGTTTTTTGAACATGTCATCTTTTTTTAACCTTATACTGAAAATTACTTTATTTGTCATATAGTCTAACCCATCTTGCCCACAGCAAAAAATAACATACTTGTAAAGCCTTTTTTCAGGAAGAGCAAGATATCAGCTGGAAGGCTTAACCTTTTTTTTAGCTAATTTAAGAAAATAAGGACTGGGTATTACACAAAGGTTAAAAAGTAGAGTGATAATCATATAAAATTATTTTTCTTTTTTTTTTTTTTAGCCTTGCCTGACAACCAGAATAAACCACAGAAACAGGATTTTTTTTCTTTTAATCATAAAACCTAATACAATATTTCGGTATACTTCAGCTCGTAGTTTTGGAAGACAGGCACATTATCACACACCAAAAAATTCACATGGAGTTCAGTCAGCAAGTTTCCAGTTGCTATTCCCCTCTAGCATAGCTTTTACCCTTGAAGCAATCGTTTGGCCAAGGCAGTTCAAAACTCGCAGATATTGCTTTCACTTTTTTTTTTTTTAATATTTTCATACAATTCTCTTTTTAAATTCTTAAAAGTGTCATCTTGCTAAAGATGACACATAAACCCTATGGCAGAGCTCAAAGTAGGGTTGTATGTCCTGAATTGCTTTGAAGATCTCAACCTTATGTTCTTCCAGCCTGATTCCAGTCTAATGTAAGTATGAATAAGCTAGACTAATTTTGTTACCTTTTACCAGGTCTACATTTGTTCTTAATGCAGTTTGCATTCATCAATAAACACTGTTTCAATCACATGAACTACTGCAGAGTTATTATTCTTGCCTTGTGAAGATAAACATTGTAGTAATTTAAAATGTTCTAATAGAGGATAACCTATCACCAGGGCTGGAAGTGAATGATACCACATTAAAAAATGCAGTTTGTTTTCCTTTTTAAAAAGTAATCATATCCCAGGAAATATCTATGTGAGTCCATTAAGTCCATGGTTGCTTTGTATGTACACGCATATATACAGGATGAAAACCAAAACACTTGGCATGAATCTAGTGCTATAGCTAGTTTTTATGAAGGCAGTAAACCTTTCGAAGGAACAGACAAATTAGGCTTCAAAGTATTCCCTCATTAAAATGTACTTATTTTAAGTTGACTTCATAACAAATACGCAAATGCACACAAAAAATAACAGCAACAACTAATAGGTACATTCTGACACTTAATAACCATCACTTTAAATAACTGCTTTTCCCCATGCTTGGTCAAGGATATGGACAGAACTGAAAGCCGAGGCTGGACAAATAGGGCATTGCTTGTATTAGAGATGCACTTAATACCAAAATTGATCTTTCACTCCAAGATAAGCACTTGTTTTCAAGCGAGACTTTCATACAACCTAGAAGGCTGTATGTCATAAAAGACACAAATGTGTAACAACAATAAAGTACAATTAGTTCTACTTTGCATAAAATCCATTGTATTTGTTCCTGTTTAGATAGAAATACCTCTCCTGTTAGTTAGACCTGAAGCAGAACATAAAGTAAGTTAGAAGATAAAATTAATTTCTGTTGTAACTAAAGAAAAGTCACTACCAAATTCATTTAATGCATTTTTCCCATTTAACCAGATACATTTGGAGTTGTCACTGACATTTACAAAGCATTCAGTGAACTAGAACTTACCAGTCAAACTTCTAACTCCAAGCTGAGGAGGAAACTGCATACTCTGTGTATTAGGGCTATGCTAATCCTAATTCTAGCAGTCTACAATATTAAATTGATGATGCCTTTTTCCTGACCAGCCTAATTAAGGTATTACACTTTCAAATTTTAGTTGCAGTGGTATCTTAAAAATATTAGCTCAATGTCAGAGAAAGTAAGACCTGGTAAATGATATGGGGAAATAATAAGAAAAGCGTCTTAAGGACATGCATCTTCTTAGTAATTGACATGAATGAGGATTTGCTAACAGTGAAATTACTGTTGAGTGGCACCCATTTGATGGCTGAATGGCCAAATCAAACCCTTAATGGTAATTAGCAGGCCACTTAAGTAAATGATGCCACTCCCCCCTTTCTCCATTTTCAATAAAGTATTAAAAAAGGAAATGAAAAAAATCATTAAGAGTGTATTAGAAAAACTTCCTTCCTCTCTTTCCCATCTCACTCATTCTCCTAATTAGTATATACTTTTATGCAAGGTAGAATTGGTAAGCACTCCTCTTTTTAGAGAGACCTTTTTAACAATATTGAATTTCTCTTCTTTCATGGAATTTCAAATAATCAATTGCTCAGCCAGCTTTAAAGCTAGACATAAAATTCTATAGTTGCTTACAAATAAGACAATGTCTCAGGTCTTAATGGCAATGACAGAAACCATAGTATTAAAAGAAAAAAACAAATCAGCCTTTGTTGCCAGGAATAGATAAATTCTTCATTCCTTGACACCCATGGCACATTTTGGCCACCTGGGCTATGCATGTTGGCAAACCAACATTTTATTAATTTTATCTGTAGTAATAATGCATGACAACACCACAGTCTCAGAAACATGTTCTGAAATAAATATTTTTCCCTCAAGATTTATGATGGGAACAAATTTTCATTTTATATCTGAAGGGTGAGGTGAAATCTCCCAAAGGTTTACACATTGTGTAGGAAAAGAGAAGTTTCTTTCTCTTTCCTGTATGCATATCCTGTTTTCATACCCAGTGACTTTGAAACAGAAGAGCAACATATTGCCTGAGATGTTCCATGAAAGGAACAAACAAGGTAGTGAGTTTTGTCCATTTTAGAAACTTCATGAAATAACGACGAATTACAACTGCTCTAAAGAGTTATGTCTTCCAGAACATAAAAGGTATCTTGAGATTCTGAATGTTAAAATTTTTAAGTACTTTTAATCATATACTTAAAAATAATAAAATGAAAAAACAGAGGCTGTAATGTAATGAAAAGCATTTAACTCCTACTAGATTAATTTTCTTGAGTATTGATGAAGATAATTCACTGTATCCATAATCCTTTTATGATGAAAAATAAAACTGTAGTTTGCAATGAAAAACTTTCAAATCAATATCAGAAAAATATTTTTGCATATACCACCCCTTATTTCAAAGAAATTTCTCATTTTTACATCAGTAAATTTTAAGCATTTTATGGAAATTTACTGTCTTAAAAAATAAGTAAATAACCCTAAGTTATTTTCTGAATAAGCATTTTTCAAGCTTTAATATTCAGTAAGGTTGACAGGTACATATTCACCAGTTTGCCTGTGTATTCACATATTTGCAGATGTGTGTTTAAGAGATACAGAAGATGCTAAGAGTGTCTCAGATATACATAAGCCAGTATACAGCACTGAAACAGAAAAATAAACATCACAAAGAAGCCAAAGAGGTCAGTTTTCAGCCTAATTCTACTGTAAGTGAATTAAATAAACCTTGCATACGCTTTCCAGTCATTCTTTCCACAGGCTCTACTGTAGTCTGGGCTCTGTATACTTCTGTTCCAAATATAAAAAGCAAAACAGTCAAATTTCACATATTTTGCAATTTAAACCCTGTTTTAGAATTCTTACACACATAATTGTATATATATCACCCTCTGAATTCAATGAGCTTTCTTACAGAGTAGTTTTTCTAAATCTATTTTGAGCCAAATGATCAGGAGCCAAGCAATGTTATTCCCAACAAATCACATGGCCACTTATTGCAAACAAAGGCCCACTTCAGTAAAAAAATATTATAGATATTTAAAAGACAGAAAGAAAAAAAGACATGCATCAAACAGAAATTTCCATCTTTTAGGCAAATTGTGGGTCTATAACCCCCAAGTCAAACATTTATCTGGTTTTGTTGCAGAAAGGCAGAGTGTAATGGTAAGGAATAAATATGGATATTGGTCTAGAAATAGAATACAGAGAATAGTATGGTTTCAAGTCAGAATTTATTCAGGTGGTTAGCTGAAATAGGAGAAGTTGTCCACTTCTAATCTCCTTGCTGATATTGAACTTTTTTTTTTTTAATACATACTTTAAGTATTATTCAACAACAAAAAAAAAGTGTGCACAAATTTTCTAGCTGAACATGGAAGACTAAAATATCCCTGCTTTAAAAGCTATTTTCAGCAGGTTTTGCTGCAGCTATATACTTAAAATCGGTATTTTGACTCATTAAGTTTCAGACTAGGAATGCCATTTTTCTATGTGTTTTAGAAAACACAGCATTATAAACATTTTTTAAAAAGCCTTTGAGATTAATTTTATACAATTCACATTGACCTTAAAGTTCACCCTTCAGGAAGGCTATGGAAATGTAACAAAAAGAGCATGAGACAAATATTTCCCGTTTAAAAATATTTTTTTTTTTTTTGCTTTATTCAACATTAGAAAAGTAATACTGGTATTAATGCAGAGTAGTTTCTGCAGATTGTTTAGTACTCATGTGCTATAAAAATAAGTTTACTAGCTCGTCCATTGTGCCATGGTATAACTGAAGAAATGTTCTATTTACATGGCTAATATAGCTGAGTGAATTTATCACCTCATTTAAAATCTATGCATAAGGAGGCTGATGATCCCTTTGCAACCTCCATTTTTAAATAATTAAGATTGGTAACAGAGTTCACTACTCAGTTGAATTCCTACTGGTGAGTGTGAAACTCCCCTTTGATTCACACCACTGGTCCTGACCAGGACCTTTACTGGCCAGAATTCTTGGTAGTTCTCTATCACCAGTAGCCATTGGTGCACTTACTTGCCAATGTGCATACTTAAGTGTAACTACAGAAAAAATGAATATGTTGAGAAATTAACAAAGGAAAAAGACATTACTCCATCTATTTTTATATTTAGAATCTAAATTGGTACAAGTCCAAGAATAAGCACAACAGCAACTTGTTTAAATAATATTATCTGATAAATTTTGGAGGCCTAAAAGATGCAAGCACAAGCCATGGAGCAGCAGCCAAAGCAAGCAAGAGAGTAAGGTATCTTCTTGGCAATACTGAAAAACCCCACTGTAACAACACACGGACAGAGAAAGAGTTTACTCTCCCAGTACTCTTAAACAACTTCTGAAAATGGTTGACTGAGATGCCACCACTTTTAACTAGTAAAGCAGAGATGATAGGAGTAGGATATGCCAGCAAAATCAGCAGCAGTTCAGGTACCCTAAAGGCAGCTGGCTTCCTTCACACATGTGCATGAAGAACAATGCACAAGCAAAGACCTGAAAGGAAGAACACAAGCCTTCACCTATTTAAAATAAAGCTGCTATAGTTAATTGATCCGTTAAAACAGATTTCCAGCATTCGTGTCCTTTTTCCATTCAATTTGCATTAAATCCTGTGTTATTTTATGTGAAAGAGATCTGATCTGAGCTTAAACCAATGCAGACATCAGAAAGTGATTCATCTGAGTAATTTCTAACCATATGATTCTGCAGTTGACAGAACAGTAAATGTAACTAAATCTAGTATTTTCTTCATGAAGACCAAGATTACGTAAAAAGATACTGAAAAAGATTTAAAAAATGAGCTATATTTCTACAGAATTTTAGCAGGGGATAAACTAAGGCTAATATTTTTTTCATAAATTTGCAAGTAAATCAAATCAGACCAGAATAACAAAATTAAGATCTCTCTAAGTAGTAAAAAACATTAGTCACAAGAATAGGTTAAAATGGAAAAGAGCATTAGGGTGAACAAGGGAATGCAGAGTACCTCAAAAGGCTTTAAATATCTTAACTAACTTCATTTTTATGAAAGCATGTGACCTATCACTTTCAGATTTCCATGACAAAAAGAACTTTCAAATAACTTAAAATGGCAAACAACACATGCACCAAAAAGGTCAAATAGAGATAAAACTTGTTTCATTTTACAAAGTCAGTTTGTTGGAACAAAAAACCTTGAAATAGCATGACATAAGGAAGCTGTAGCGGTGACACCTGCAGAAATTCCAGAAATTGGAGACTTTAATCCAACACAGAAAGCTGTTGGTATGACCTGCTGGCTTCAACAAATCATTTTTAAAACAGAGCAAAGTATAGTACGAACCCCTTCACTGTGACAGTTACATTTCCATTGCACTTATCTGCTGAAATCAGCTAAGTTGGAATTAGTGGAAAAGGACCTGAGGGCGTTGGCCGACAACAGGAAGAATATAAGCTGGCAAATTTGCCCAGGTGGCCAAGAAGGTCAATGGCATCCTGGCTTGTATCAGGAATAGTGTGGCCAGCAGGAGTAGGGAAGTGATCGTGCCCCTGTACTCAGTGCTGGTGAGGCCGCACCTTGAATACTGTGTTCAGTTTTGGGCCCCTCACTACAAGAAAGATGTTGCCTTGCTGGAACATGTCCAGAGGAGAGCAACAAAGCTGGTGAGGGGTCTGGAGCACAAGTCTTATGAGGAGCGACTGAAGGAACTGGGGTTGTTTAGTCTGGAGAAGAGGAGGCTGAGGGGAAACCTTACCACCCTCTACAACTGCCTGACAGGAGGCTGTAGCGAGGTGGGGGTCGGTCTCTTCTCCCAAGTAAAAAGTGATAAGAGGAAACAGCCTCAAGTTACATCAGGGAAGGTTTAGACTGGATATTAGGAAAAATATTCTTAATTGAAAGGTTTGTTATGCATTGGAACAAGCTGCCCAGGGAAGTGGTCAAGTCCCCATCCCTGGAGGTATTTAAAAGATGTGCAGACGTGGCACTTAGGGACAACATTTAGTGGTGGAATGGCAGTGTTAGGTTTATGTTTGGACTCAATGATCTTACAGGTCTTTTCCAACCTAAATGTTTTTATGATTCTGTGATTCTAAGCCACAGCCTTTTTGAGGATTCAACAAAATTAAAACTAACAGCAAAAGCCCACAAAATTCTGCTACATGTTCTCCATCCTCTTTGCCTGCAGCAGTAACAAGTAACATCAGGTCCTTAAGACCTTACCACATTTTTTTTTTTTCTAGAATGAATGAAAGAAGCAACAAAATACCACCAACATTTTCTACAAATAGGCATGTCTCACCCTTGCTAAAACAACTTAATTTCTAGCACTGTCTGGTTTCCTTCACAATTCAGTACCTTGGGGAGGAACCAGACCTGATACAGATCCTCTTCTTTGCAGAGTATCACTGAATTGAGCCGTTAGGACACTTTCATGGTACAATTTCTAGCCAAGGTGATGGTGAGGGATGAGAGAAGGGACAGTGTAGAGTGAACCCAGCTTGCTTACCAGCTCACCCTTTGCAGAGAAGCTACAGACAAGGTAAGTACTACAAGACTTCTTAACCTCCTTGTGTTAGATTTTTACAAGGAAAGAATGATTGCTGTTGCTACTACATCTTTATAACCTTTCCAATTGTCATTATTATTTCTATGGAAAGAAAATGAGAAAAACATTAGTTATTCTAGACAGAAAGGGGATAGCCACCTTAAAGGACAAGGGAAGTCTCACTTTTATCACTGCACAAAAATTACTTTTCATTTTACCAGTTCAACTATCAAACTGGGAGAGGAAAAAAAAAATCAGCTTTGATTTACCTGTTCCACATATTTTTCTCTTAAATAAAAATTGAGGTGGGTTTTTTTGATTTTGTTTGTTTATTTATTTATTTATACATTTCAGTTTGGAGGAAATATAACAAATGAAAAGTGAGCAAGGTGGTATTTTGGTATCAACTGGGGAGGCAGACTATACTTTTTATCCAGTAAATTGGGGCTTCTGGTGTTCACCTAACTTTAGAAGCTCAGATTCAGTTATCTCCACTTTTGGAGGAAATACTATTGCACATCTTTTGTGTCCCTGGAGGATCCCAAAACCATAAGGCTACAGGGGATTTCAACATAAGCCTGGTGTAAGTCATTACTCTGTTCAGCCCAAGTATTGAATACAACAGTAACTGCAGCAGAGACTCCTACCCAGACCTTCTCATCTCCTAGTAACATGTACCATTCTATGGGAAATAAAACTCACTTCATCTAGCAAAATTACTTTTTTAATATAGTAATTGTCAAAATAAAATAATGCAAGTTCATTATTACTGGCAGACATCAGGAACACAGGATAGTTTGAGCTTCATATCAGCTTCTCCTTACCTCATCCCCTATGCCCCAGTCACATTTTCTCCCTTAGGCTGACTTCTAAAAAAAGAAAAGAGTAATAGATGACTGCTATGAATTTTCTTCTATTACAATGTTAGGGAAAGCTCCTTCTGGAATACTTGGCATGTCATAATATGCACAGTAGGGAGTTCCTCCAGCATTTCAGTAAATTTCAGTATCAATCAAAATATCTAAAATAACATGCAGAAACTCTGGAACAGCTTTCATTTTAGGTACTCCTGGAATGCAAAAGCAGTGTAGTGCTTTAGCTGCTCACCTCTGTTATACTCTTCACTGCACAGATAAGCCAGTCATGCACTCACATGCAATATGACCTTCCATGCTCATTAGAAGCCTTTCTCTAAGCTCATAATTCAGAAGCACTTTTCTTCATGCAATATTACTTTCATAGCAAATATCAGCTTTCTGTTCCTAGCCAGCTCTACAAAATATCCCTTATCTGATTTTATTTTATATATATATAATTTTTTTATATAAATACATATAAAAATATATATATAAAATATATATACCATTTTTTCCAAACAGGACTTTTGCTGCCTAGGTTGACCTGAGAGCACATGCTGCCTGTGAGTGATGTTTAAAATTAGGGCATATTTCTAAGATTAAATCAGCATAGAAGGTTAGAGGATTATTTATCTTCCCTTTCTGTCTTCTTATTTTTTCCTGTACTAATCATGTTAATAATCACAGAAACTATTACTATGGTTTTAAGCTGATAAAGTTCAAATATGAAATCTGCCAATTTATCTGGTGTATGCCCATAAAAAAATACCCCGTTAACCTACCACAAAGCGTGAACTCCAGCAAAATATGACCTGATTATTACACCCAGATATATTCTGAAACTACTTAAAGGTTTCAGAGCTGGTTGGTTGGTTTTTTTCTTTCTTTTATAACAATCTGTACAATTCTATGATTGCTATTATTAAAATCTTATATTTGGATTTCAGTATCATTTACTCCCATCTCAATTTTCTGCTATTTCCTTCTTGCATCTTTAGAAAAGGGTTTATGTATTGAACTTTTATCACTATAAAACTCTCATTTTGCTGAAATCCTGCAGACAGTATTTTATTTCATATATAGGAACTACTGGTTTCTATTGACAAGTTACTTTCCAACCAAATCAAGAGTATCCGTCTGAGTAGAACACTTTTTTTCAATGAAAATAAAGTTATCAGTAAGAGGGATCACAGGAACACATGTACTCAGGAATTCCTTCCTTTTTCCATTCTTTCTTACCCTGTCCCTCCCTATCCCTATCAAAGGTGACAGTGTTTCTAAAACACACATTAGATATTTAAAATTTTAATTTCCAGTTCATCCTAAAAACTGTATGTGAATTATGTGTAGATATATAGCTTTAGCATGAAACTGAAAGATATTTTTAATATTTCCCTGAGTGCTACTTTTGCTCAGTTTCTGCATCTACATTGTATCTCCAATTCATATATGGTCCCTGAAAATTAAAATAAGGATCAAGCATGATAATGCAGACACAGAAGGAAAATGTAATTAAAGCCTCGTTTAAATAAATCTTCCCACTGATTTGGATTTGGACCATCATTTGTCAGTCATTGACTCAAATCCAGCTCAGAAGTTATTTCAATCATTATAAGCTTTCATTTTGTGATCCAGACACAAAAAAGTTACTGCTCTCAGTCCAGCATCTAGTGGACAGGTGTCCACATCATAAAAGCTACTATTATAAATGAGACAAATTATTGATGTACTCAGAAGAGTTTATGACCATTGATGAGACACAGTAGGAAGCATTCTCAAGTGACGCTTGTGCTCTACTCAGCTGATGAATTTTAATAACAACTTCTCACAACACCAACTGGAAAAATCAGAGAGTGGAAGAGAGAAAAGAAGAAAAAGACAGCTTCAGGTTCAAGAGCCTATCAATGAGGAATTTTCAGAAATACCTGAACTTAAAAAAAAGACCCATGGCCATCTTGATTATTAAAAAACCTATTACATTTTCTTACAGTTTAAGGCCATAAAGACAGGAACAGCACAATAAATGGACTACGAACTTCATATTTTGAGGTAAAGTACTGTAGTCCAAAGTAAGAAGGAGCAAGAAAGTTCAAGAGCTTGTACCAGGTGGATAGGGGCAGGCTGGTGTTCCCATCCCTCATCCTCCCCCTGCAATACCATGCGCTCTTCAGCACTGAACTTTTTGCAGTCAGTACCTGAGAAAAGGCAAATGCAGACAGGTAAAGATGATAGAGCTAGTGATCTGATAAACTTCAAATAATAAAAAAAAAAGAAAAAAGGGGAAAGAAACTGAGTCTATTGCAAGGCAAACTCTTGAACACATGCCTTCATTCAAAGAGAAAATAATGCACTGTTCAAGATATAACAGTGGCTGCTGACCTCCCTTCTCTTCTGTAAAATGGCTACTGCTGTACAGGTGGAGCAAAAAAAATCACATCAGCATTCTGGGGAGGTTACATTAATTATGCAGAGCTAATATCCTTCAGAGATTAATTTATAAAATTTTAAATGACCTACTAGAGTAGAGACATTTGGAAGAATTTCCCAGATCATACAAAGCATAACTTTTTTAAAAGAAATCCCCCAAAAGGCAAGCTAAATGTTTAATCCAGAATTTGTTGATGATTCATCAATTACAGTGAGTTTTGGACAAAATCCTGATTTTTTTTTTTCCCCCCCCATCTAAACCTTTTCATTGCAAAAGCATGGGAAGATAGAAAAAGGCTGTGTTATGGACACATTTAACTAGCTAGTCCTGCAAACTTACCTTATTCAGTTACTAACTGGTTGTAAACATTATCTTTATTATCAGTGTAAAACTCTGCCTCAGTGAAGCTCTTGCCCTCTATTTTTTCATCCTCAATAGCAGAAGAAAAAACAACTGTGAGCTGCAGTAACATGGGACTGTGCAGGAACCACATGCGATGGAAATTCCCTGCTGAAAGCAAACCAGGAAGTCTTTCAGACCTCTCGGATGTTTTCCTTCCAGAGGGCGATTGGGCAGGAACCAAGACACTCACAGCAGAGGGCTGCATCACAGAATCATTAATATGGTAATGGTCAGGACACGTGGGCCAGAGGCAGAGGTCTGGCAGGAGCAAAAGAAAGTGATTGAATCTGACAAATTCCAATAAAGAACCCACAGAAATTAGACTGCATCTTGCTAAGAGCTTGACCCTCCAATTCACACACTATTATGCCTGTTGTAAAATTTTAAATGTACAACATGTTTTATGGTAAAAAAAAAAATTGGAACTGCTACTCATGGAAATGAGATAATGATTTCTATTCCTCATTGTACTGTAACAACTTCTTATTTTTGCTTTTCTGTCAATAACATTTCCTCGCTTAATTTATTGATGTGTATAACAATTGCCTTTTTTTTTCTTATTGTTCCCCTCTGTTCCTCTACAGAGATATCAACTTTAAAATCCTTACTATTTTAGGCATTGAGTTTGTCTCAAGTTTTCAGTTCTTCCTTATTCACAAAGGACACAGGTATGACTGACTTTGGTTCTATGCCATTTCAGTCTTCCTTTTGTGCAACAACAGAAAAACTGTAGTGAAATAAAGATGGAATCATTTGCAATACCTGCACTGAACTTTCTCATCTCTCAGTTTTAAATCTCAGTTCACATCTCCTCCTCTTTCCTTTATTTTTTTTTTAAACCAATTGCATTTTGCTTCATTAGTTATAGTTGTCCAGAATTCGTTACTAACTACGTTTTATATTCATCATCTTTACACATTTAAGCATTGGATAACAAAATAACTTTTTAGGTTCAGAGACAAGAATTTGTTTGGAATTTTAAAGATACATTAATTTTCTACTTTCAAATGAAAGCACATTCATTTCTTCAGAAAGGTTATTCCTTTTTCCTGATAAAGCTAAAGAGTCACCATTACCAAAACCACAAAACTTCACATTGAATAGAAGTCTGATTTGTTTCATCACTGTGTCTCAGTTCATATTTTATGATGCATGCTTTTGACTTCTTGACTGTATTTAATTCCTTCTCATTAATGGCACATGCTTGTCTCTTATCCCTCCTTGCAAAGATCAATTATTGATCCATATTAATGTAACTGATGTATCTCTCCCCCATCTATTAGCCATGTGTTTTCAAGCATGTAATTTAACTGAATTCTTTCCTCCTATTACAGTTCCTCTGTCATCCATTTCTGACAAGCACTGCACTTGCTTTTATTCTGCACTTGCTTTTATTCTGTGTTCTTTGTGATTCATTTTATCAAAAAAAGATTACTCTGTGCTCATTTTATGTTAGTCATTGCTATTAACTGTAGTAAAAGGAACTTAATCACCATAGCTTCTTCTTGTTTTGTTTCGAAAAAATGCAAATTTTTGCTCAAGAAACTTATTAAACATTCAAAAAAGTAACAAACTAGTATACTGGCACAGGTCAGATCCAAACATAGTATGAACTTGTAATTTTACACTAAGGTTCTACAGTTCTATACTTTATGCGTGATGTCTGGTTAGCAAAGTATCCATCATATCATCCTCCTGAAAAGCAAGCCGTATCACTTTTAATAGAATCAACTGCTCTACTACAATGACCTGTCTATTTTATAACAATATCTAGGTACCTTCTAAATCACACTGTAACTGAACAAACCTTTGACTTGGCCAACATATCCTAAAGACACAAATATAAAAGAATTTTTCTTTCCTCCTGAAAGGAGTTACATCCCTTGTTGGATGATTTTACACACGGCCATCTGGCCATGACAAAAGCAAAGACCAACAGCAGAACATACTGACTCCTCTTCCATTTACCACTCACAAGGTTGATTGAATCTGCCATTAAAGCAGATTTCCAGTGCTTTATTGCAGTTCAAAAAATGTCACCATATTTTTTCATCCTAGATTGTCTGAGCAACACCCATGATTCTGGAATTGATGTAAGGGAGTGATTTTTTTCCCAGAACAAGCAAGACCAAAACTACTTTGTGAGCAGCAGCAGGCCTTTCACTATCTAGTCCATGACACGGAACTCACCACTCTGGAAGGAACCAACAGTAGTGAGGGATAAATATACCAGTCACGTTTTCTTCCTAGTTAAATTCTGTCATCAAAATATGCTTCTCCACCACTGTATGGGCTATGAGAAGCTACCTAAGCTAAGTACTGTTGTATTGTGACCTAGTAGCCCACTGCACTTTTTGAGCTGTCTTTTGTGTATCTTTGTAGTTGTTCGACATTTAAGACAAAGACAGACATCAGTTACGGTTGATATTTTCTTCTCTTGAACTAGCTTGACCTTAAGCATTACATAGAATATAAATCACCTACATATAATTTCAGTATCTGACAAATCAGATGATAATCCCAAGAAAGAGACCTAGTCATGAAACATGAAAATGAAAAATTTACAATGCCTCTTAGCAGTCCATTTCAGTGCTTGTTTGCTCTCATTGCCAGCAGTTTTCACCATCTTTCCAGTTCGGATTTTGCTGACTTAGACTTCCAGCTGTTGGATCTTGTTATGTCTTTGCTTGTCAGAATAAAAAGACCACTATTAACAAGTAATAGAATCATCCCCTACAGTCAATTCCTCCTTTGCAAGTAGTAATTCAGTATAATTTTTGTATATAGATTAACAACTCTGTGAGAAAGGCAGGCAAGAATACACTCAATATACTCAAGTTGTATTTTTCCTTTTCACAATAATACAGAACTAATAGTTATGTTATTATTTAGATTATTAGTCCATATATTGCAATCTATTCATATCCCACAGCTAAGCAGCATGTAAAAACATCAGGTGGCAAAAATCTGTATTTTTTCCAATTAAAATACATAAACACGCACAAAAGCTGTAAGAATACTAAAGTACGGAGCACCACTTTCAATGGCTCACTGATTAGCCAAATTATTCTCAGGTAATTTGTTATCTCTCTAGGAATCCTCATTTTATACTTTCCAGTGAGCAAAACTCAATTTTTGCATTACTGTTTTCCTGAATTAAGTCTACATGACTTTTCTATTCAGAAAGTCTCCTTTTAGCAATCAGCACAGGAAAGTAATCAGAGCCCATTTACACAGTAAGGTGAGTTAAAATTCATTAGTACTTGTTGCTCTGTACCAAACTTTGGTGTTTATTCTAAATCATGTTTCAGTTTAACAAAATGAATAAGTGGTACATGCACATACTGCACTAGACATTTAAAATGAAAATGGAGTTACCAGTTGTAATGATCACGTTTTGAATGTATTTACTTAGTTTTTCCCAAAAGACATAATATTAGAGGTTGCCAAATCCAGAGGGCTTCAGGGCTCAGGAAGATTCCTCTTACCTCAGCTGGATTGATGCAAGGCTGCAGAGGTTCCAAGTCGGCAGATGGAGCCAGTAGCAAGACTGACCTTGCGTTCCCAGAGAGCCACATGCTATAAGTACATACACATATATGTATATTTATATACACACACAGAAAGCCACACAGATCAGCACAGACAGGATAGTGCCTTTACCAGTATCCATAAAAGGCACAAGGCTCTCACAAACAGGGATAGTACAGATGGTCCGATCCTTCTCCCTGTCTCATCAGAATCAAGTCCACCACTGGAACAGGCAGACCCATACATACGTTGCCTGCCTCTCCATTAGCTGGTTGTGGACACTTGGTCTGGTCCAGTATCTGGCTCCCAGACCCCAGGACTCCTCTAGCAACTGACACCTTGAGTCCATGAGGTTTGTGCTCACTGCAGTTGCTGCTACTCAGACCTCTTACCCTACTGCAGTTTGCTGGCATTCACCCACACACAGAACAGAGATTACACCACCTGCATGGAGAAACAGGATTTAAGAAGATCGTAGGATATAGACTGCAGTAGTCAAGCTCAGTGGGACAAATGTATTAACCAGCAATCTGTATGCACTCAACCAGCCTCTTTTGCCTCACTCATCTCTCTATTTTCCCCATATTTGTTCAAGATGGACCTACTGGTTCACCTTGATCCCTCCCCAATTTCTGTCCCATAGTAAAGTTTCACACCCCACCATAATCCCCTTAAAAAAATTCATGTTTTACACAATCCCCAAATTATCTTCCCATTGTAAGTTCTATGCTCCTAAGAGGCAATAACATTTTTCTTTTCATAGCCTTTCAGGGATTTTCCTCCTTGACTCATCTCTCTGCATTTCACATCGACTACAATGGTCTAAATCATTTGCCTTTGATAGTTTTATTGAGGAGCGAATTCAGTGTGCTCCTTTCAGTTTTCATTGATTATACTAGGGTATCCCAGCCTGTCATTGTTCCTCTGATCCTTACTGGGTCTTTGCGCATATTGTGATTAGGCTTTAACCAGATTGCCTAAAAAAATTTGTATCCTGATACTAGCTAATACAGAACCACGTTATGCAATTACATGCAACTGTGTGATCACCACAATTGCATTTCAGTGGTAGCTTATAATGGTATTCCTAGCTCTACAGCAAACCAATTTTTCTGTCCAAAAAACTACCCATTTGATCAGTGTAAATGGCTTGATACACTCTTGAAAAATATAATGGCTTATTATTTGATTTGGGAGGGAAAAATAGAAAAAAAATATATTAGGGATTGAGTTGCAACAGGTAAAATTTCAGATGCCTACAAAAAAGCCTGATCACAGGAACAGGCTTCATCTAAAGTGGGAGCTGCTAGGAGAAATCTTTCATTCATGCTGGATCCAACAGCCTGAGAGAGGTGAGGCTGCTGCTGCTCCATGCCCCCAGGTCCGGCCAGTAGTGAGGCTGAAGATATATTCCCAGTAGGCACACAGACAGAAGCACATGCATACACACACACACAGAGCTGGCCACACAGATCACAGACACCCAGAGCACTCATACAAACAGCACCAGCACACTCATCCTGCTCCCCTCTGTCTGGAAAGGATGGAGGTCTAATAGTGAGAATATATATACATATATAATCATAGAATCATAAAATCATAAATTTAGATTAGAAAAGACCTTTAAGATCATCAAGTCCTATATACATGTAAAAGGTGGAACCCTCCAGCAGCTGGGCTCAGATACACAGTGTGCCAAGTGGCTGGCCCCTGGAGCCCAGGCTCCCCAGTGGCTAGCACCTGGACATAAGAGGCCCAGAAGCTGCAGCCCTACTCTGCTGGGACAGACCACGCACACACACGCCGAGCTGGCCAGGACTGTCCAGCTCCCAATGGTCATTCTCTGCTGTGCTCTCTCTCCCTTAGAGACACCCAGGTGCCCTCGCACCCAGAGTCAGCCCTAGAGATTCACTCACCATCTTGCTCCCAGGTCACTTCTCCTACTCACCAGCTCGTCTGGCTCGACCTTTGCTAGTGCTCACCCACATGCTCACAGACCCGCACTCACTCCGGTTGCTAGCACCACGGACACATGGGCCTTCTGCCCCATGGGGTCTGACCCCAGTTGCTGCACACAGGCCCCCCTGCACACACAGAAGAGCATGATCCCACACAAGGAAGAGTTGGAAAGGAATTTAACAAGTAGGACAGGCTGCGGTGATCATGTGCATGGCAAAACCGTACTGACCAAACTATTTACATGCAATGTCCCCTTTTAATCCCTTTTCCCTCCCTGTTTTCCCATTCCTGTTCCTCCCCAAATCGCCTAAATCCCTCTTTTCCTATCATTGATTCCTGCCCTAAACACCCTGTAAATCTTTTGTGATCCCAAACTGCTTTTCCTCTGCACTCCATAATGTGTCTTACCCCTGGGCAGAAACTCCTCTTAGTGTGAAAGGTGATTTGTAGAGCTGCTCCCAATGACTCATCATGATGAATTTCATGCCTGCTCACTGAGGCTGATGGCTCAGCTGGGACAGCCCTGTGAGGGGCCAGGGCAAGCTGGTGGTTCCTTGGTTTGGGTTCCAACCTGTCATGCATTCCTGTGCTCTTCGGGTGTGCAGATGGACCCTGGATGGGCTGATGACCCTGTGACAGCCTGGGAGAAGCCTGGCAGGACATTATTTGGGCTCCTCCTCCTGCCACTGTCTTTCTGAGCTTCTTTGTGTGTGCACAGATATGTTTTATCACATAACCTAACAGTAGCATGACACAAATAAAATGAGTCAACATAAAAGGTATGGAGCAGCTTCAAACAACCAGGCAATGAAGCAGGTGAGAAGAGAAATGAGAACCTGGGGAGAACAGCAGGAAAAAGGTTAAAAAAAACATCAGAACTGCATACAAAACTGTTATTACAAAGATCAGTTGGAAGTCCTGAAAGTTAACAGAAACTGAAAAGTTAAACAGAAAGTCCTGGAAGTTATCCCAAGGAGTATTTAGAAAGATGAGGAACGCTGTGATACTAACCGTGCATACATAAGAATGAGCCCTCATTTCCAGCTGAGATCTTGATATCGACAGGAACAGATTAGCACTGAAGGTTTTGTTTCCCTTGCTGCTCCCATGCTCCTCCACACCCGTTGCCCAGAGCCATCTCTGCAGCGGCTGGCATGGAGCCAACAGGAAACAAACCTGACAGTCTCGCACTTGGACTATCCATCACTGAGACGGTTCCTTATAGTGGCACCACTGAATTTCACAACTGCTGTACATGAACATCTGCAACAACGACCCTCCTCCTAAATAATATCGTCTTAATGTTTGGCTATTGCTGTGATGATAACATTACAGGCAAAACAGTTCTACATTTATGGGGTACTTATTTAGGTGTGTAGAAAAAAGTCTTCATCAACTGGCTACTTAAGCTTATAAATCTTTGATTTTTCCAGTGGTCCATCACAAAGTGCACTAAGACAATAGGTTCATTGATTCAAACGTTAAACTAAGTATAATAACATGAATCCATCCACAGACTAAGATCCCACTGCAGAAGCAGACACTATAAAGACTTATCAAGCAAATAATTTGCCAAACACCTGACTGTTCTGGGACTAACTTGAACATGACATGTACAAGAAAATGAAGCAAAACTTTTCCAGAATTTTCACATCACAAAGCCTGCTTTACATGATGACCAGAGATGTCAGATAAACACTGCAAAAAACCCTCATCATCTATTCTAAAAGGAAGGCCTCTTTCTGAGGGGTTAATTAATTGGTGGCAATAAGGAACCTTTCATGTAATCACGGAAGCATTGTTATCAGTAATAAATTGCACCTTCCCTGAAGCAACATAAAACCAATGACTTCACAAGAAATTGTTAGAACAACGGTGATGATTTAAGAAAAACTTTTTTGAAATGTATGAAGGTTGTGATGTTAAGGCTATTAAATTTTCATACATTTAATGATTTAGAGATATTTGATGGTCTTGAGTTAGACCTATTAATAACTAGGTGTCTGTATTATTGGATAATATGGATAGAAATGCTTAAATATACTTCCTGAGGAAAACATCTGGATTTATTAGGAAACCTGGTCAAGTGGCTAGTGGAAAGAGAATTATTCCTCAGGGTAATAGTAGGCAACAGTGTTCACAAAGTTTGCTTGCTTTCAAAGGCGATGACAGGCTAGGTCATCCTAGATTGAGATTTTCTTGTCCTCAGAAAGGGCAAAAGCCAGGGTTTGAGGTGTGGATGGCAGAAGAGTAGTCACAGCCATTCTTCTTTACCTCCAAAACTATGATTCTTATATACTGTGTAATATATTCCCAAGACAAATAAAATAGTATTTGAATGTGAGGTATGTAATATGAAGAGGTCTATTTTTATTAGAAATGTTATTTGGTGGGGAGGAGAAAGAGGAAAGCATTTAGAACATATTGTAAACTTTCTTATTGATGGAAAAAGTCCCCAATAAACTGTAATCATAGTCTGCTGGAAAAAAATAGTCATACTGTTCCTCCAAGCAAGGTTTACTTCAAATTTACTGAATTTTCATATGAATTGCATAGATGTAGAAAAAGATTCCAAGAGTAACCACTGTGACAACAAATGTAATCCTTCTTATTGATCTTTTGCTATAATTATGAAATGGCTCTTTTCTCTCATCAGTATGATCTAGATAACATCCTCACAGTCACCTGGAAAAGAGATAACAAAACTGAGTCTCGCTTCAGTATAAATTGACACTGACTTGTATGAGGTAACTATTTTTGTTACCCAGGTCACTAGAGATTTCTCTGATTGCTTTGGATGAGACATAAATTTTACCTTTTTTCTCCCTCCCTTTTTGAAAAATTAAGAAATTCCTTTGAAAATGTAGCCAGGTTGATGTAGTCACCTAGAGTTAACCCTATCTGAGTCTTTCCATCCACTGGGGAGGGCAAGTGTCATTATCTTTGTTCTCCTGACTATTTATCCCCATTGGCTTAGAGTTCATGTTTAATGTTAATTATGGATAACTAAAATCTAATACTGAGGATTAAACATTCCCATCTTTTTAAAGACTAAGCCAGAGGTCATATCAATTAGCAATAGTTACACAAACATGATTAGTACTAATTTAACCTTGAGTGTTAAAGCATCACTTAGCACATAAACTGAAGCAGTTTTTACACATAAATTAACCAGTAAGAGGTTTATCTTTTGGTGTTGCATAACTAGAAGGAGGAAATTCCTGCTGTGGCATCCTCCAGAATACTATTCTTTTGGTATGGAATTATCGGTAAAGCAGACAAAGAATTTGTCTTTCATATTTAATCATGATATGAATTAGAACACACACACATGAATGAGAAACACAGAAAGGGAGACAGCATGCTATCTAACACCAAATGTATATGCCTAGAAAACAACTTACCAAGTTTAACTGGATAATTATAGTTCTTTAGACACTGTCCTGGAAAGAAAAAAATAATAGGACAATATAATATGTGTGTCCACCTTACTATGACCAGGTTAAGGTACATTAAAAGGCTATTCTATGTCATTACTATGATCAATAAAAATGCATTTCCCACACTGACCATTAGGTTAGATTGGAGTTAGATAAGATTCTATTAATTACCGTTACTTTTTGGAAGCTTATATGACTGGGCAAAGTTTAATCTGAAATTTTAAAGTTTGCTTAAGGAGAAATTAATAGGCAAATTTAATCCTTTTTTAGAAGCAAAAATACATTTCCACAGAGGAAAAATTTGTGATTCCCTTTTTCAGAATATCCTTGGCTTGACAAAACAAGTTAACTAACAAATGGTGTGGGATATCACCTTTGGTAAAGTTTTCCCAAAACATGTCTTTTTCTCATTTATGCAATATACATAGCTAAACTGTGAGACATCTTAGGAAATAAGGATTAAACTACCTCACTTCCACATGAGCTATCTCAGAACTTTGTTATAAAAATTCCTGTCATCTGAAAAGTTTAACCTGATCAACATCTTATAAAATAGATTATAAATATCTGATCACACAACCCACTCACAGTGCAGTTCACAGCTCTAACATATTGCGTATATTTATTATCATACTAACCCACTAGCAAAGACATTGTTTTATGAGGTATATCATACTATTCCCACTACTATCCTACTGCAATTTTGATTTTATTGACAAATTATTATTGTAATATTCCTCTAAGATTTTATTGTTCTCAGATATTGCATTCCTTTCTACTCACTCAACTCCAAATTCTTAACATGGATTGCTAAAACTCAAAATCCTCATCTAGCCATAAAAGTTCAAGGGGTAGTGTCTGCCAGATCTGGGGGTTTTTTATGCTAACTGAAATTCACTGTTTGCAAATGTACCTTGTTTGATCACTTGTCCTAATTAGAGGACTTGTCCAGAAGCATAAGACAAAGCTTCTCTAACATCTTAGAAGTATTGTCAGTGCTTGCTACATGCTCCAGCAGAAATTGTCACCTTGTCAAACTGAGCCATGAAAGTTCTAGTACAAACAGAAGAAAATTAAGTCAGTCATGTTCAGGCCACATAATGACCAGATTTCATGGTATTGCCTCACTACCAATTTTTCATGTTTCTTAGAATGAAGAGTTTTCATTCTGGCAGTTAGAAAGCAAACTATAGTGAACAAATCAAAATGGCTTCTTTTTTTTTTTTATTTTTTATTTTTATGAAACAACAAGGGTTTCAGCCTTGAAGGCAGGTTTCAAACCATCTCACCCGCATGCTGAAATTTCACTCCCCTGTAGCTCTGGATGTTTGTAACAAAGCAAGCTCATAACTCTGTAAGTGGTCCTGGGTATGCAGAAATTTCCAACCTCATACATATGTATCAGTCAAATCCCACTGCAGAACAGCTGTCTATCTACATTGGTCAAGCTGGAGACCTGAGTCCTAGAGCTGATAACCAGGCTAAGCAAAGAGTTCATTCTCTCACTACTGAGAAGTTTCTTTGTTATTGCAGAATACAACAGCTGTCATCAGAGACACATATGCATTTATTTTGGGGTGAAGCAAATACATTCAATGCTCTAGTTCTGTTTTTTCAATGGTTGCACTGGCATTGCGAACAAAGCACACTGGTGCTATATACCCTAGTCATCCATCCCCAATGATCTCCTATAGCAAATCAGGCTCCCTTTCACAACCATGCTCCTACATTTCTTTCAAAGCAAACCATAGTCCATAAAAGAACAGAGTTAGCACAGACCTTTATTGGGCATGCACCACTAGACCAGGGCTGTAAGCTGCACAGTGAAATACTCCTGCCTAAAGTGTAAAATAGCCATCAAAATGCCAACAGCTGCTTGAAATTCCCCTCTACCCATATTCAGAAGGTCTAATATTACTATAATGCCTTGTCAACAATGATGAGCAATAAGCTACCAGTGTCCCAAAAGAGTCTGGCTGCAAGTGAGACATCAGAAGACCCATCAGTCATTAGCTTGGGCTGTCCTCTGCTGTGGGGGCAGCATGACTTTAGGCTCCTCTCAGCCCACCAACTTCCTGTAAGCCATTCCTCCTCCCCTCTTTTCCCTGTGGCCAGGACAGGTCCCTCTCTGCCATTCATCCCTGTACTTACAGATTCCTGATTTTCTAGATTCCTGATGGACCCAGAGGATTTGCTCTAATTGTCCCCCGGAAATGGTTCCCTCTTCCTGCTGACTACATGGGCAACATGACTATCCTTTTCAGTATTGTAATTCAAATAACTGCATGTGCAGTTATTTATTTTCACTGGGTCTGCTCATCTTAAACTTATTCTATCTAAAGGCAGGATTTCAAGTCAGCCTGAATTTTTTACTGTAGTAAAAAAAAAAAAAAAAAGGATTATTTTGGTTTTTTGCTTCCCATCCTCCCTTCTTCTAAATACTTAAGGAAATTCAGCTGTCAAAGAACCAAGTTAATTTAAGGCAGACAGACAACAATCACCAAGTTCTCTACAGGTTTTTCCCCTTAGACTACAAACCTGTTATTAAAAAAATACAGCTCACCTCTCCCACACTTTTTTTTTTTCTTTTTCTTTTTTATTCTCTCCTGTATTGTTTCTCTCCTCACTTTCATTAACTATTTTTTCACTGAATATCATGAAGCGCTCATGTCTGAATGCACACTGACGAACAGTTAAAGACTGTGGGAGTATAGGCTTCTACTCCGGATAATTCCTATAATACCTAGCCTCACAGATATGAAGAATTACCACGGATGTTGAGAGCTTTTGGTGGATCTCTCCAATGAGAATGTGAAAATCTAAACTGATTTCACACCATGGCTTTATATGGAATTCATCATGAAATATAGATTATCAGATTTCTTCACAGTAAAGAGTGTCAAATGAAATCTTTTATATGAAATGGGAATCATGTGCAAAGAATAATATGATGTGACATAAGTATTCATAAACCAAAGATGCCATCTTTCATATCTTTATATCCATGTTTTGTGTTGGCTACAATTAGAATTCAAGATCTGAATATCACTAATGTAAGGATTGCTCAGTTTTAGCCTTTCAGATGCCAACTTCATAGGAACTACTCCCCTCTCCCTGACAGCAAAAGCCCAAAGAGGACAAAGAGGAGGGGACCAAAAATAAATAAAGCAAAAACCAGAGTAAGCCAGGGTCTGGATAAAAATCTATTGAAATCTATTTAAAAATATTTAGGCTATACCTTAGGGCTTTACAGAAGAGTAGAATCAGGCATGACACCACCCAGGTCAAGGTTTTCACCCACATGAGCTGGAAATTATAGCAGTTTTAGCCATAATTTGGGGAGGGGAAGAAGGTGAGGTGAAGAAGGGAAGTGGACCTGAGCAGAAAGCAAGTGTATTGCTTTGTTCTCTACACCAATAACAAACTTATTACAATAAAGCACTATAACACACCTACCAGTGGTCCCTGGCATTGCACTGCCTCCCATACACCAACATCTGTGAGTTATCTGTTGCCAAACCCTGGCTAACCATCAAGAACAGATCTCTAAATTACTGTGCCAATTACACACAGCAGTGGGTTTGCTATTGCTGGTCCATCTGCACAAATCATAACATAAGCCAGCTGCATCTGACTTTAAAAAAAAAAGTCCAATGATGCTAAACTCAAATATGCTCAAGAAAAAGACTAACTCTCCTTGCTAGCTTTACTTTCATCAGATCCAATTTCTTTCTTATTATTAGCTAAAGTGTCTCTTTCCAGGCTTTGTTTCATATGGATTGTAAACATGAGTCTTTGAACCAGCTGGAATTCATGGCCTTTCCCCAGATGTCCAATGGCAATCCCCATTTCACCATGGGCCAGTAAACTCTCAGATTCTTCCTGCCCTTGTGTAAGATATCAAATATTGTAAACAAACTTTTAATTACTGTTAACAAACAACAAAATATTTTCTGTAAACTTCTTTTAACTATTTAGGCTCATTTTGGAAAAGTCCGTTTTGTAACAGGTTTGGCTTTCCTGAAATACTCTGTATAAACTCAAGCGTTTTTTAATCAAATTGACATGGGATCTGAAAACTCTTTTAGGACCTTTATAAAGTCATCAGTATATAATTAACAAAACCTTCTCTGTTTATTTTAAGACAAAACTTGTACGTGAGCTAACATCTAACACCACAGTGCTATAACAAATGGAAGGAGTGGAAGAGTTTTCTGAACCACATGAATACAAAAGTAAAATTCAGTAAAAATAATCAGCGTTTCCTCCTTTTCCTAACTGGTTTCCAGAAAACTCATCCCATCTCAGCAGAGACCTCGGCATGGATCCTGTATAAAACATTGCATTCAATTTCCCATGCCTAGCTCAAAAAGCTTTTCTTTATGTTGCAATATTCAGCAGGTAATTGATTTGAGCTTATAATTTTAATTTCTAGATTGAGACTGGTGTATTAGTATTCACAGATGAAAACTAAAGACAATGCTCCATCCACTTGTGACTTTTCCATCAACACATTTGAGCTTTACAAACTGATTCGATATTCAGATTTACATGATGAAAGGTCCAAGTAGTTAGATCTGTTTAAATATACAATGATACAGAAGAAATTGTATGTAACAAGACCATGTAACACACCACTCCATGCAAAGGTGATGTTGAGGGGAGCCCTTTTATTTCAGTAGCAGAGAAAACAAGGATTGTTCCTGCAAGTCACTTTCTAATGGGGGTAGCAGACAATACTAGTGCCAAGCAGGGGAGGGCTTTACTGAGTCTGAGGCATTCTTCTGAGCAAGCCAAGAAACTGCTCATGAGAAAAAAAAACTCACCACAACCTGAAGTTGTAAATATCAGCTACAGCCTATAGAGTGCTAGAAAACATGAGAGCTTATTCAGTGCTTCATTTAATTTTCTACTACCTTGTGCTGAATTGAACTGAATTGAAAGTTAGGCTCCTATATCACTCAACTTCTGAAAGTTAAACTAGAAACATGCATATGGCCTCATCACAGAATACCCTGGTGACTGGGAGACACACCAATTATTCAGAGACAGAGTAGTCTTGCTTCTATATGCACCCTGAGGAGTGAAGTCCTTATACATGGTATATGCATGAGTACATGCACATGAATGCAAGATTCTATATGCATGATATACTGTCACAGTTTAGGATATCACAAACTACTGAGGTTCATCATGAAGTTATGCAAGAGGAATAACAGAAATACTTTTATTGCAAAGCCAGTGCAGAAGGGAAAGTAAGCAAAAGGAAACAGAATATCCAAATAATTCATATCTTGTTTAAAACAGAAGCATAGTAGGACAATTTACTCAGAAAGTCTTGATGTAGTTCTCCTTTTTAGTAATTCTTGGTACCCCACACCTTTATGTCATTTTTCATATTACTATCTTTGCATAACATATTTTTGCATCTTCTTCCTTCCCCACCATCATATTATGATACCATGACTACCTGCTCTGTGTACAAAAAGTGTCCACTGCCTCTTCTTCCCAACACCACTTTCTATCCCTTTAAGGCATGTGCTAAGGAGAAGAGGTCTCCCACTTGATAATACTCATAGGAACAAAGACAAATGATGGTGTCTTTGCACAGTTTTTCACTGAGTCCCTATATATTCTTGTTTCTGTAGAACTGAATAATTCCCTTGTCTTTTACCTTCTTCATATGTTGTTGGCTAAACATTTTCTCCATTGAATAAGGCAGCTTAACATATGCATGACTTCAGAAGGGTCTTGAAAACAGCCTGTCCGATGCTTATCCCGACAATGTTCCTACAGAAAATTCACTAGTAGTTTGTTGAAAAGATGTGTAAACATATACACGTATATGTATATATATACATGTATAAATAGGTAGCATTTTTAGAACAACTTCTCTTTTTAAATTCTTAAACTGAAAAAAAAAAAAACCAGCTCTATAAACCAGCACAGCATCAGTTCGGATTACCTTGTTGCGCTGCTGGAGTTCACACAAAGCAGTATAATTGCACAACAAGAAGCTGGCACATCCTACTATCACATCTGAGTGCCGAAGCATTCTTTCTTGTATCATTAGAAAGATTTATTGCTGGAAAGTTTTGAGGGTTTTTTTTTGGGGGGGGGGGAGGTGAAACCGAACCCAGATATGGACTGAGTTTGCTTTTGTTTGTGTTCACAAGGCTAACCAATTATATTCTTCCACCTCCTCCCACGGGTAATCAGGTTTTTATGTTAGCGTCACATGCTGCAAAACAATGTTCTATTTACAATCTTTCTACAAAATAAAAATGCACCCAGCAGACTGTATTTTTGAAAAATAATCTTTCCCCTATGAAGTGGAAAAAATCCAAGTATCTTCCAAGGATATTTAAAAAAAGAGAAGTGACAGGCAGAGCATAGGGTGGAAGGAGCCTTGGAACATACATCCTAATAAATGAAAAGTCAGATGATAGAATCCCACACTGAATCATTGCGTATGGGGTAGTAGCCCTTGCAGTCTAGAATTTCACCAAAGAAACCAAAGACTAAATAAACACAGACTAAATAACATTGCTCTACCATTTTTTTGTATGAACTTTCAAGAAGCATACTGTTTCCATTTACAAGGCATAACGGGGACTCCTCACACAAAACACTCAAGGAAGATGGTAGTAATTGCACTTTGACTCTACTTTAAATACTTATTGGCATTAGAAGAGAAAACCTATTAGAGGCTTATTACTATCGGAGACTGTTGATTTTCCCTAATTATTGTATTTAATAATGCAAAAACTACCCAGCATGATACGCATACTATTTTATGTAGCATAGTTCAAATAATTAATCTCTAAAAGCAGTATGTGTCCTTCTAATGGGATGGGATTCGTAAATTTTGTTGAGATTGATAGATGACAAGCACCTACAAACAATAAATTGATCAACATTCCTTTTGGGAAACTACTGAGCTTATTATTATGCTAGCAGTAATAAAACAATAATAAAACTTCCAGTTTTCCTGGAATTGAAACCTTTACTGGGGCAAGACACAGCTCTGGTAGGAAGCAAGCAGAAAAAAAGAACAAGCTCAAGTATGTACGGACAATCTCAGGATGCTCCAAGAGCTCTGGCAGACAGGTTCCAATTGATTTAACCTTTCTTCAAACATTTAAGCAGTCATTTAACATATTATAGCACCCAGTTGCCTAGATTCCCCATCAGACATGGTTACTGCATCCTCTGCCACAGCAAACAAGTTACCTCAATTCTCATTCTAACATCAAAGTTTGCTGGTGTGCTGGGTTAGGCTGGCATAGAGTTAATTTTCTTCATAATAGCTAGTATGGGGCTGTGTTTTGGATTTGTGCTGAAAACGGTGCTGATAATACCGTGATGTTTTTGTTACTCCTGAGCAGTGCTTACACAGAGTCAAGGCCGTTTCTGCTCCTCACCCCACCATACCAGTGAGCAGGCTGGGAGTGCACAAGAAGCTGGGAGGAGACACAGCCGGGACAGCTGACCCCAACTGACCAAAAGGATATTCTATACCATATGACATCATGCTCAGCAATATATAGCTGCAGGGGGGAGAAAGAAAGAAGGGAGGATATTCACACAGAATCACAGAATGGCAAGGGTTGGAAGGGACCTCAGGAGATCATCTAGTCCAACCCCCCTGCTATAGCAGGTTCTCCTAGAGCATGTTACACAGGACTTCATCCAGGCGGGCTTTGAATATCTCCAGAGAAGGAGACTCCACAACCCCTCTGGGCAGCCTGTTCCAGTGCTCTGTCACCCTCAAAGTAAAGAAGTTTTTCCTCATATTCAACTGAAACCTCTTATGTCTCAGTTTGTACCCATTGTCCCTTGTCCTGTCGCTGGACACCACTGCAAAGAGTCTGGCTCCCTCCTCGTGACATCCACCCTTAAGGTATTTGTATATATTGATGAGGTCCCCTCTCAGTCTTCTCTTCTTCAGGCTGAACAAGCCCAACTCTCTCAGCTTTTCCTCGTAGGGGAGATGCTCCAGTCCCTTAATCATCCTAGTTGCTCTCCTCTGGACTCTTTCTAGGAGTTCCTCAACTTTCTTGAACTGTGGAGCCCAGAACTGGACACTGGGGTCTCACCAGGGCAGAGTAGATGGCATCTCTTCCCAAGTAACCGTTACGTGTGATGGAGCCCTGCTTTCCTGGGGATGGCTGAACACCTGCCTGCCCGTGGGAAGTAGTGAATGAATTCCTTATTTTCCTTTGGTTTTTTGCATGGCTTTTGCTTTCCCTATTGGAGAGAGAGAGGAAATTAGAAAGGCAAAAGCCCAACTAGAACTCAACCTGGCCACTGCTGTAAGGGATAAGAAGAAAAGTTTTTATAAATACCTTAACAGCAAAAAGAGAGCCAGGGAGAACCTTCATCCCCTAGTGGATGCAAGGGGGAACATTGCCACTAAAGATGAGGAAAAGGCTGAGATACTTAACACCTTCTTTGCCTCAGTCTTTAATGGCGTGATGAGTTATCCCCAGGGTACCCAGCCTCCTGAGCCGGAAGATGGGGACAGTGAGTGGAATAAATCCCACATAATCCAGGAGGAAGCAGTCTTTGACCTGCTATGCCACCTGGACATCCACAAGTCTATGGGGGCGGATGGGTTCCACCCAAGAGTGCTGAAGGAGCTGGCAGAGGAGCTTGCCAAGACACTCTCTATCATTTATCAGCAGTCCTGGAGAACAGGGGAGGTCCCAGATGACTGGAGGTTGGCAAATGTGACTCCTATCTTCAAGAAGGGCCGGGAGGAGGATCTGGGGAACTACAGACCTGTGAGCCTGACCTCAGTACCCGGGAAGATTATGGAGCGGTTCATCTTGAATATGCTCACCAGGCACATGGAGGACAATCAGGGGATCAGGCCCAGCCAGCATGGGTTCACGAAAGGCAGGTCTTGCCTAACCAACCTGATTTCTTTCTATGACCAGGTGACCCACCTAGTAGATGAGGGAAAGGCTGTGGATGTTGTATACCTGGACTTCAACAAGGCCTTTGACACTGTCTCCCACAGCATTCTACTAGAGCCCATGGCTTAGAGAGGCGTACTCTTCGCCGGGTAAAAAACTCACTGGATGACTGAGCCCAGACAGTTGTGGTGAATGCAGTTAAATCCAGTTGGTGGCCAGTAACAAGTGGTGTCCCCCACAGGGCTCAGTGTTGGGGCCAGCTCTGTTTAATATCTTTACCAATGATCTGGATGAGGTGATTGAGTTCACCCTCAGTAAGTTTGCAGATGACACCAAACTGGGTGGGAGTGTTGATCTGCTGGAGGGGAGGAGGGCTCTGCAGAGGGATCTAGACAGGCTGGATCGATGGGCCGAGGCCAGCTGTATGAGGTTCAACAAGGCCAAGTGCCGGGTCCTGCACTTGGGTCACAACAACCCCATGCAACGCTACAGGCTTGGGGAAGAGCATCTGGAAAGCTGCCTGGTGGAAAAAGACCTGGGGGTACTGATTGACAGCCAGCTGACTATGAGCCAGCAGTGTGCCCAGGTGGCCAAGAAGGCCAATGGCATCCTGGCCGATATCAGGAATAGTGTGGCCAGCAGGAGTAGGGAAGTGATCATGCCCCTGTACTTGGTGCTGGTGAGGCCGCACCTCGAATACTGTGTTCAGTTTTGGGCCCCTCGCTACAAGAAAGATGTTGCCTTGCTGGAACAGGTCCAGAGGAGAGCCACAAAGCTGGTGAGGGGTCTGGAGCACAAGTCTTATGAGGAGCGACTGAAGGAACTGGGATTGTTTAGTCTGGAGAAGAGGAGGCTGAGGGGAGACCTTATCGCCCTCTACAACTGCCTGAAATGAGGCTGTAGCGAGGTGGGGGTCAGCCTCTTCTCCCTGGTAACAGATGATAGGATGAGGGGAAAGGGTTTGAAGTTGCACCAGGGCAGGTTTAGGCTAGCCATTAGGAAAAACTTCTTCACTGAAAGGTTTGTCAAGCAGTGGAATGGATTGCCCAAGGAAGTGGTTGAGTCCCCATTCCTGGAGGTATTTAAAAGAAGGATAGATGAGGTGCTTAGGGACATGTTTTAGTGTGGGATGGCAGGTTAGGTTAAAGGTTGGACTTGATGTTCTTAAAGGTCTTTTCCAACCAAAGAAATTCTATGATTCTATGATTCCATTAAACTGTCTTTATCTCAGCCTATGTGTTTTCTAAATTTTTCTCTTCTGATTCTCTCCCCCATCCCACCAGGGGGGAGTGAGCCAGTGGCTGTGGTGCTGAGTTGCCAGCTGGGGTTGAACTACAACAAGTGGCCAGAGTAAACATGTTTCTACCCCCAGTGGTTGGGGTAGATCTTGCATCTATACTTTTCCCAGTCTGTATCCTTTCCCACAGGTCAGTAAATCCTACACACCTGTGAGCCAGGTACCTTAAACCTTGATAGGAGGTCACTGTAACTAAGCCAACAGTAACATGGCAGTCTTGAATATCGCTTGCCAACATGCAGCTATGACATATGCTTGCCCTTTTCCTCAACTATACCCTCTGCCTTGGTAGCTAGAGGCATATCATTACTTCTTTGCACTATCCAGTGATTTTACACAGCTGAATATATTTCTTAAGTAGAGACTAAACCAGCTTGAGTATCTCCTGCTCCCAATTTGCCTTAATTCAGCACAAAATGGACTTTATAGAGAGTTAATTATGTATTTCTACTTTAAACCACTCCACCACCATAAAACTAGTATGCCACATTAGTAGCACATCTTTTTGGTTATAAACATGACACAAAGACAGAAACAGCATATTCAGCCTTTGCAGATTTACAATAAGCCAGCTTCTCATTGCTGAAGTACACCTCTGTACTGTCCAAGTTATATTTAAAAAAAAAAATATCAAAGATAATGAACAATGGTGATCTTTAAAAAATAGTGTAGCAATACAATCCTACAGCTCAGAGCACTGTGTTTTGATGGGTTTATAATTCAGCCAGTAGTATTTAGTGCCTTTTACTTTTAAGTGCATCTAAAATGGAAAAGACTGTATAATAGACTGTACTGCATACTTTCATTTTATTTTCCATAAGAACAAATTATAAAAGCTTAGCTATGGTAAAACACATAGTAGTTAGGTTTTTTTTTTTAATTAATTTCTTGTACTTGGTATTGCATACTTATTGCTTCTCAGTTTGTTTAGCTTAAATAATTTTAATGCTGAACTCAGCACACTCAGAATGCTATTAACCACGGGAATAAATATTTGGAAGCTGAGGTTTTAAAAATTGCGTCAATGTTATTATTCTACTTAATAATAGCTTTTTCATTGTAATTTAAAAGACAGTTTATCTTGCAGTTAAAGTAATAAAATGTAACTGTATAAAATAAAAAGCCCTCTTACAAACCACTGATTTAATTATATTTAGAGATCATTGTGAACTAGCTTTATGATTCTATTTTTGCCCTGTAGTTTTTTTTTTTTAATCTGCATGCCTATATATTATAAAATATGCAGAGATGTGTGTGCATTTTAATAACTTATTCAGGTTGCATTGCCATGCTGTGTAGGTTAAAGTTTTCAGCATGCTGTATTTCAACTGTTAGTTTGTAAGCGTTCTGGATTCCCAGTTCTCTACAGAAACAAGTTAGGTAGAAGTAACACAGTTCAACTATAACTGGGGGACAGAAGATAAAAACAAAACAAAACAAACCCCAAACAAACACACAATTATAAACTGAACTGATTTGCCAATTTATTTTCCTGATTTTCTTTTCTAGGCAAAAACTTTATTTGACTTTGCAAAGAGGGTATGCAGATACACATGAGTTTTCTACCAATTTTTACTTCCAGCACATGGGCCAGAGTGGGTGCCTCAGGGCTGAAGACTGAAGGAGGAGCTATATACAGCCTCCTTAGGGCTGGTTCTTCATCCTTAAGTGGTACAAAAAGAAAGGTGGGGAAAAAATATGAAAATCTCTTACCTTGCTATTCACACATTTGAAAAAACAACAGATAAAAAATAATCTCTACACTAGGGAAGAAATTCACAGCCCAGCTTAGTCTGAAGGCAATGTTTGCCTCACAGTGTGAGGGAATGTTGGCAACGCTCATTTGCTTCTGCTGCTTTTGATCACTGCTTTCCATCCACAAAGGCTTGTTAGCAGCTTTTTTACCCAACGTGCTATTTTAAATCACTGCAACTACCCTTCCCAGTTTCAATAGATCATGCCTAAAGAAGTTATCCTTATAAATTCCTCTGTACCAGTAGAAATAGATTAATTTTATAGTAAATTTTTCAATTAATCCAAAACTTAAATGATCACACATGCTAGCTGATTTCTCTGAGTTTCTTGAGGCTGATGCTCTCCTATGAGGTTTAAAACGTTCAAGGTTTGCTTTCGTTGGTGGGAAGGAAGTTTTGTATCCCACACTGCTTTATAAGAAATTCTGTTGAATTTATATTACAAAAATAACGTTTTTCAGGATGAGGTAAACTAACTGTGATGAGATCTGAATATTGTCCTCATCAACACTGAGCTGAAGTAAATTCAAAGGGTGATCTCTTCAACCTGCAGCACTGACGGCCTACAAAATCAACATGTTTTCTTCATCTACAGAAACAGCCTGACACTTCCACATCCACCACTAGCCCTCATGCCCATTGGAAATCCCCTGGTCCTGTAGGAGTGCCCACAGAACTACTTCCAGTTCAAAACGAAACAAAAAAGAAAAAAAACCCACATTTCACTGCCTCAGCTTATCCTGCAACCTTACAGATAGGAATATGTCTGCAAGTATGTGTCAGCACTACAGAGGGACAGAAACATTTTAGGACAGTTAAGTCACTGAACAAATTTTCCACTATATGCAAGAACCTACACCCTTACTTTACAGTCAGTCCACTCATAAGATAGTTGTCAGGAGGTGTCCTGGTTTCATCTGGCATAGAGTTGATTTTCCTCCTAGTAGCTGGTACAATGCTGCGTTTTGGATTTTGTATGAGAATAATGTTGATAACACACTGATGCTTTAGTTGTTGCTAAGTAGTGCTTAGACTAGCCAAGGACTTCTTAGCTCTGCCAGGTGTCTGGGAAGCTGGGAGAGGGCACAGCCAGGACAGCTGGCCTAAACTGGCCGAGGGGCTATTCCCTACCATATGAGGTCATGCCCGGTATATAAGCTGGGGGAAGAAGGAGGAAGGGAGGGATGTTCGGTGTGATCACGTTTGTCTTCCCAAGTCACCGTTTTGCGTGATGGAGCCCTGCTTTCCTGGAGATGGCTGAGCACCTGCCTGCCCATGGGAAGCAGTGAATGAATTCCTTGCTTTGCTTTGCTTGCTTGTGTGCGCAGCTTTTGCTTTCCCTATTAAGCTGTCTTTATCTCAACCCACGAGTTTTCTCACTTTTACCCTTCTGATTCTCTCCCCCATCCCACTGCAGGGGAAGTGAGCAAGCAGCTGGGTGGGGCTTAGTTGCTGGATGGGGTTAAACCATGACAGGAGGGGACAGAGGGTGGGTGTAATTTAGTTATATTTTAAGCTGTGGAAAACAAGAGAGCCATTAAAAATGGCTTCTAATTCTTCTGAGCTGTTTCCAGTTTTGCAAGGTGCATCCCTCTCAAAAAGGCTAAGTTGAACTGCAAGTGAAAGAATATGTGTTGTCTTAAGAAACAGCTGATTTCAGAAATGTCAAAACTCAAATTTCTGTTAAACATCACACTGGTTTTGTATATCCAGCAGAACTGGATTTCAATTTATTTCTTCCTTAGTTGCCTTTGTCAAGAATATATTTAATAATTTTAAATCAAATCAGATTTTGTAGGTGGTAAAACTAAGCAACACCACTGAGTGTCTAAATGACAAAGCACTGGACATTGCTGATTAAAAAAAAATAAAGAAAATTAAATTTAGTTGGAAAGATTATGTTAATATCTATACAATTTATTTGACCTTGAGAGCAAACTTTGAGCAAAATGACACTAACACACTGATCCAAGCTGTTTGTAGATTTAACAAGCAGGAGGAGTCCAGCTGAAACCCACTGTAAAAAGAGGTGAGATTATAGTATTTGAATGACTCGTATTGACCCTGAATTACCTTTAACTCACATTTTATTGTCAGTACAGCGGTTTATCCTGCAGACTAAGGAATATTGTGACATCCAAAATTTGACAACAGGCAACTTTTTTGCACTGAGAAAAAGAGAAATAAAGTCTCCAAGATGTTTAAGAACACTTTCAGACAGACAACCTAAAGTGCAGGCAATCATTTTCCTGTCCTGTATTTCAACTCCAGAAACACTTAAAAGTCTTTCACATCTACCTAACTGATATCCCAGCACACTGCCCTGCTACATTTTATGAGCAAAGACCTTTGTTATACAGATGAGCACCACAATTTGGCATGCAGGCTGAGTCATTTTTGAAGGCTGAACTACTAAGTTTAATACCACTACCCCCATTGATGTTCTTGGAATGGGCCTGAGTGACTGCATTTTGCATCCTTTTCCTACACCTTATTTTTATCTAAGGTAAAAGCTACATATGCTGTTGCAATCTGAACCTTGGGTTCTAGCTGCATATAGAGAAGTGTTCATGCTGCAATAAAACTGTATTGTTTACACACATCCACGTACCTCCCTCACAGCCTTTCACTCTCAGCTGGCTGCTCCCTTCTTCTCTTTAAGGCAGCAAACAGCCATGAGCCTGCCCTTCATCCATCTCTACGTGGTACACTACGTTTACACGACCCATAGGACTATCACTGTGTGCAATACCTCTAAGTACCTATGAAACTATGCAACATCATGTTTTTCTGCTCAGTTGATTAATATACTCATTAGAGCACCTGTATATTCAACCATAACACCAGCTCAAGAACAGATGGAGTTCCTGTGTCAGCATCTCATGTCCTTTTAAACCTATTTTCTAGACAATCATTTTGTTCTCTAAAAATAAGCTTATTTTTCTTTGCATATGCATTTAATGCTGTTACATAGTGTCCTGAAACCCATAAAAGCTGAAAGATAATTGTCAAAATTTCACAGATTGATCTTTTGTAAATCACTGCTTTACAGCAAAGGCCTTGGTTTCTTGTAACATTCACCAGAACATTTTTGTCTTCCTTGCATTTGGTTTTTTAAACCAAGAGTTTGCGGAACTGTACCTCTGCTCTGTGGACCTCATTGCACCTCCAGAACCACTCCCCAGTGATTTACAGGAGGGCAGGGCTCCTTTCTTATTGCCCTGTTCACTGCTTCCTATCACATTTCTGTTACTGTATTACGCATATTTTTAAATACTTGTTTTTGTTTTAATTAGATATGGTTATGCTTTTGCCAATACTTGCACTTGACAAATCTCAGTTTTGTACACATCCATTCGATTTGGCTGCCACCAAAAAACCCCAGAATTTTAGACAGGTAAAAACAGATGGCAACAACCACAGAATTTGAATCTCAAGACTGTATCACTGGAAGCTTAACAAAACCTCCATAGTTTAGAGTCAACAGAAATTATCTACAGAGAGCTCTAAACCGGAAAGAGTACTAGTTTTAGACTATCAGTTGAATATTTGACATCCACAATGGATATGCTATGAAAGACACTATTTCTCTGCATTTAGTCAAAGAAACCTGAAGCAGGATTGCTAAGGTTTTCTTTAGGCAGCTGATTTCTTTTTTTATTCTAAATTCAACAAAATTTTTGGCCATTTGGTCAAAACAAGTTGATAACTCAAGTATTTTACATTGTAATTGAAGAAAAGTTTCAGAAAAGCACTCTGCTACCTGCTAAGCCAGTAAAATACATAGTAATGTATGATGGATGCATATGGCAAAACAATAACAGGAGTTGGAATGCTTGAAAATATTTGGAGAGTTTCTGGAATCTGAATGGACTACCCCTTAAGAAAGCATCTATATGCATACTTTTCAAGGATAGGTCTCAGAAGTAAAAAAAAATCACTGCATTTTGTTTAAACACTAACTACTATTTCAAAACCTATTTGTTTTTCTAGTTATTAGTGCTCTTTGTGGATTAAATGCAAGGCTACATAAGACTTCTAAAGCCTTAATCTGACTGTTAGTCTTAAATAAAGAAGTTCTTAATAATGTCATAGAGCACAGACTCTGATGCATTTCCTTACTTAAAAAAACAAACAAACAAACAAACCCAAAAGCATTGTTTCTGAAACACTGAAGAATCAAGACTTACATAATGAGTTGTCCTGAAGTTCAGACTTTTTGCTAGAGAAAGGTATATGTGTTACACACATGTGTACTCCTCCAAATCCAGTTTCTGGGATCTCAACCTTTATTTTCCACCTACATATATACTTTTGATAATCCTTTCCACAAATACATGACATAGTTTTAAAATTAACAGAAAAAAAGTACCACACATACAAGTTTGGAAGGACCCATAGCTAGTAATATATAATAGGACCATTCTACAAACTCCATTGTAGCTTAAGTCGTTTACATCATTTTAGAGATGCATGCTTAGAAAGAAAACATCCCTTCATGCATGCTGTGTTAGTACACAAAGCTTTATGGAACTGTCTGGAAGGACTACGCCATTACTGCTAATCATTTTTTTCGTCCGAAATTTGTTAGGAGTTACAGGATATGTGGATGTTGGGAGATTAAGAATAATTGCCCAGATTTTCCAATGTTGTATGGCATTCTTACAAGGTGATTCAGATGTAGTATCAAATTAAATTAATTTAAGACCATAACATGATGATGACTTGTATTGAAAGACCAAATATATTTTGATTTTTTTTTAATTTGGCATGAGATTAACAGAGTAGAAATTAGTTAATAATGAATACGTTATGCTTTCTAAATGCATTGTCTCCCAACTCTGTATTCAAGTTATCATAAATGCTTTTTAAAGTATAACCATATCTCATCACTGTAAAACATTAAGAGTAGAGAAATAATTTTTAAAATGTTTAATACACCTCTTCCCTACTAACAAGGAACATATATGAAAAATTGTTCTTCCCTTTACGTAGACATTGAGTTGAAAATGTTATCAGATAAAATATGTAAAACAACTGATGCAAGACTAATACTAGTTCTGAATAATGAAAAGCATTCTTGAGAGCCACTGTGAAGTACGTAAAAGTTTTCAATTAAAAAGAAAGTGATACAGGTGTATTGCTTAATTGTGTCATGCTTACATACGACAACCATCAACGTTCTGTAAGAGGTGTTCATAAATGTCTCGGCAGCCCTTTCAGAAAGGTATTCCAAAAAGCAACTTCCAGAAAGTAATTAACTGGAATCACTCTAGAGCCTGATGCAACAGAGAATTAAATCTGTCACAACCCACTACAATAGCATGTGCAAAAGGAAAACCATAGTCTCCCTCTCTCCTGTAAAACCTGAACATTTATCTGATGTTTAAAAAAAAAAAAAGATAATTCATAAAACTATATGTAAGGTGGAGAAATAAGAAAAGCACTGCTCAGAACCTGAGCATTCAAAAGAGCCACAGTTTGTATCAGCACAAGAAAATCTACCCAGAAATGGTTCTCCTGTAAAAGTCATGCAGGTGCTCAACATTTGAGTTTTAGATTCACATTATTACTGCCATTATTTCAAAAGAGATAAGTAAATTCATGCACTCTCCCGTTTCATTAAAAAAGTAGAAAGAGATTTTTTTACTATTTGAAAAAGTTTGTTATTCTACTACAGGCAGAAAGGAAGATGGAGCTTACATCTGTACTTTCACTTCTGAAGATTAAATACATAGCATACAAAGCCATCTTAACTCAGATGGCATACAGATTTATTTATTTATTTTTTTAAATAATGCCTCTCAATCTACTGAAATAATTACAAGATAAACTCTAAACAGAACTGGTAATGCATCATTTGGATCTGAGGTTGTTGATCATACCAGTCCACCACAGGTCATATGCTCTTAATCATTTATGATACTAGTGGAGAAACAGAAAAAGGAGCAGTTAAAGAAAAATGTAAATATTAAATCTGTACTAAACTATTATTTGGCAATGCTTGAAAGTCCCAGGTATTTTCATTAAGTCAGCTCTTAATACCAAGGTTTATCTACCCACTACTTTTCATCTTCAGCTTTCATGTTTCAAGTTACAGCCATTTAGTAAGTTAACCACCATTAAATTACTAGATGCATTAAGCCAAGACCTACAAGGAAAGATTTCACCCTTTCTTGCTCAAAAGACAGAACCAGAGCTGGACTAGTCAAGCCTTAAACTCAATAAACTGTACCCATGCACCAGGTAGGATTTCTTCAGAAACAGAACATACATGATACAGATGTCTCAGGGATTTAAGTAAAGCTCAGAATAAAGCCACTAAAGCTAAGAAATGCCAAATTTTTAATAGAAAAGGAGAAAATCTGTACCAGTGGATTAATAATAATAATAAAAAAGTATTTTCAGGATTACAATATTCTTTAACTAAACAGGAGTTTGACAAGCCTATTTTAGGATTCCTGGGGCACAGAGTGTGCTTAAATACTTAAAGCATTACTTTGAATAAAACTACATTAATATACCATAACTTCTAACTTTGGCATTAATAGATATAATGTGGCTATAAAAGCATGTTCAATTTAAAATGTGTCAGTTCCACATCTTGTGCTTCGAGCTGCAGGCACTGTTAGTAGAATAATAGAATCATTAAGGTTGGAAAAGACCTCCAAGATCATCAAGTCCAACCGTCAACCCAACACCACCATGCCTACTAAACCATGTCCTGAAGTGCCACATCTACAAGTTTTTTGAACATCTCCAGGGATCATAACTCCACCACTTCTCTACGCAGCCTGTTTCAATGCTTGACCACTCTTTCAGTATAGAAATATTTCCTAGTATACAATCAAAACCTCCCCTGATGCAACTTGAGGCCATTTCCTCTCATCCTATAGCTAGTTACTTGGGAGAAGAGACCAACACGCACCTCACTACAACCTCCTTTCCGGTAGTTGTAGAAAGTGACAAGGTCTCCCCTCAACCTCCTCTTTTCCAGACTAAATAATCCTAGCTCCTTCAGATGCTCCTCACATCTTACAGTACACAGCTTAACGCTGAGAACAAAGGTAGGACATGAAATGCCGAGTTTAACCACCCATAAGACCTTCCTAAAGCACATATGTCAAAGATTAGGGACCAGATGAAAAAATTACATACATCAGTCCATATGCCTCCCAAGAGGTCCAGTGAAACAGAACCACACAACAGCCAAGGCAGGAAGGCGCCAACCTAAGAGGTCACCTACTGCAAATCCCTGCTTAGAGCAGAGTCAGCCAGAGCAGGTTGTTCAGGGCCGTATTAAGTCAGGTTTTAAGGCCATATTGTACCAGGTTTTAGGTCTCTCCAAGGAAGGAGACTCCACAGCCCTCTCTGGGAACTAACAATCAGCTGGATTACTCCTGGCTTTTTTCCCTCTTTGAAAAACATACATTTTTGAATTTCCCAACAATTTTTGTTAAACCAGACTAACTTTAAAGCAAGCAACAGCATATCATAATAAAACACAGTGCATGAATTGTAGCTTAAAAATATTCAAATACTTAATTTCCAAAACTGGATATCAAGGCTTGTTACATTCTTAATAGAATGCAAAGTGCATACATCCTAAATGGTGGGGTTTAGCTGGCTTATTATAAACCAGGAGTATTTATAGATGTGTGTTTTCAGAAACACCAAACAATTAGACCATCTTCATTCTTACATGGAAACCTCAATTCACATTATCACTACCCACTTTTGGCTGAAATAATTTTACATGTTCAAAAAATCTAAGATCTTTCTTCCAGACTAGCCAAAACTTTATTTTACTGCAACTGTGCTCATTGTTTAAAAAGACAAAAGATTGCATAGGTCATGACTAAAGACTTCATATGCCCTGCCTCTACTTCAAAAGACTCACTGAGAATTGCCTAACAGCAGAGAGAGAAACCTTTTTTAGATGGGATCTAGTGTTCAACAACTTCTGTTTGTTCCTCCTGAAGTAAATTAATACTTTACCTCCTGTTAATCACTACAGATTTTGGGCATTGCATGTTTACTTCCCATTTCTTTACTAACGATGCTGCTGTTAAATACTACTGCAGTTAAACGAAACCCATCATTTAGGATGTCACTGAGCAATGTCTTGCTTTCAGTTTAGAGCCCTGCAAGCTCTGAGGTCAAACGTCAGAAGTGGGGATTTTCCTTTCCAATATTAATTAGTCCATAAGCTTATCCTTCTTCAGGATGAAAAAGAATACAGCTTGTTGCATTTGCCTTACATTTAAGTGCAGAGAGCCACATTTATGTTTTCAGTACTGGAATGGACCATTGGAAGATTGGCGTATATTATACCTTGTTCCAGCACTTTTGATTGTTTTCCTTATGTTACAAATCAATAAAACCACATTAAATGACTGAAGATAAGCAGCCTCCAAACAATGAAATTCAGAGTCATTTTGACTGCAAAATAAAAAATGAGCAAGGTGTGTCCTGAAGCAATAAAATTACCAGTGCTTTAGGAGAATCAAGTCTGGATAATATATAAGGGCTTTAGATCTCCAGCTGGGAAGCAGTACAAAGTGGCAGCATATATAATGCATAAAATACTACTGATTTTTTTATGTCACTTTTTCTCTGCATTCATGTAGTCTGCTACAAGTACAAGAAGTAATGCAAGTAGTATCTTACACACATGACAAGCATAAATGTGTTAACGCTTGAAAACAAGCTTTCTCATGGTATAGTATGTTTGCGTAAAACCTGTCTCTGACATGTTAATACCACTGTTAGATATTTAATCTTTAATTACAGTGCCATCATCTTCCTTTATGTTTTGATGGATTTATTGTTTCCTCTGTGGAAATGATCCAACCCATGCAAATACCAGATGGAACAGCATTCTGATGCAGGAGAAATGAGACATCTTAGTTAAATAATTCCCCTATGTTTTTGATAAAACAGGCAAAATGTTTTAACAATAAAAAAAAAGCATATGACATTGAACAAGGGGAAAATTGTTTATTCATGTTAAGTTTAATATTTTACTATTATGAAGGATATGATAGGTTTTCATGTAATCACTTAACACATTTCACACTCTCCCTTTCCTGTATCTTCTCCCATCTGGATTTCCTATTAGATAAACAAGTAAATCTTTACAGAGGACAGAAGTAATTGTTCCTTTTATCTCAAGGCAATCAATATTTGAAATGGAGAATTATGTTATACCATAACTTACTTATTTTTAAAACACCATTTCACACTTGAAAAGGGGGTATGAGAATTAACTGCCTATTTAGAACAGTGAATAACTCCCCCTTCAAGCTCTCTCAGAATTAATACATTATACAGAAGAAAGATACAATTTTTTGGTCACACTGACTTCTGTCGAGAAGTGTCCAAGTACCCACAGCAACTCTATCACAACATATCAGGAACTGCGGTTTCAATAGGAATGAGCCAGCTTCTCAGATGTATCTTGCCTCTGCTGCCAAAAAGGGGTAAGCAGGTCCCAGCTCTTTCCAGTATAGGATTCATTGTCATTCCAGCACTTCAGAAATTGAAGATCACTTCTATCTATTTCAGCCATTTCAGAAAAAAACTGATACTTTAATTTCTTTAAGTATCACATATCGCTTTTTTCTCTCTCCTCACTAGGACTTAACATACCCATTTTACACTGAACTACAGTTCTTAAATATTCATCTCAGATACTTAATTTAGGAGGAAAGTGGAGTTAAGTAAAGGAAAAAATAGAAAACATCTCACCTCATCCATTTTCTCCCTAACAAAAAGGAGGTCACTCACTTCAGAGTACAGAAGTCTTTATTCTGTAACATTCCTGCTGTTACCATCCCATAAAATAAAGTGACATTTGAAGTAACATCTAAGGACATTTGCATGTCAATGGTAAAGAAGAATGGAATGCTTTGCTCCTGAGAAGTGTTCCAAGATCTTCATTAACAATACAACATTCCTTCATAAGATCCACTACAAATAGGATTCCTACCCCCTACATAACTGGAGCTGTTAAACTCTTTTAATGCAAGATCTCTCACATTGAGAAAGTGTATCACATCTTTTCCAGGTGTTTTAGGCCAGGAAAAAACCAAATGTTTGGTCAGTGTTGACAGGATCAACAGGGAAACTTATTAATGTGAATAAGAAAAAAATTGAAGAGTGACCAGAAGAGAAATCCGATCAGAGCTATGGATAAGCTAGACAGGAATGATAAATGTGAGATAAAGGTGGATTTGGTACTGTCTTTAGTGTACCAAAAGTAAGCAATCAAAAATAAAAACAAAAACTTAAGTGCTATGGGGAAATCTGAAGACCTGTGACCCAGGGTGCTACGAAAATCTTAGCCTAGGAAAGCCTGTACATACAGTGACTGTGTAACTGCACCATTAGGAAGTGAGGGTACAAATCAGGAGCTGGATCCACAGGAATAACCTCAGTAATTCAAGAAGTGGAAAATGTGAGATCAAATCTTACAGGCATGGTAGACATTAAAAGGGGAGGAGATGTAGCAAATGAAGCCTTGGAATGGCAGAGGACATGTTCGCACTTTCAGGAAAGAAGGTGGAGTGCATCTATCTGCAGATGTTAAGCATCATACCAAATTTATAGTAAAGATTTTGTATCATGTTCATTTGCCACTGGCACTAAGGTAGCTGTTGTGGTTTAACCCGGCTGGCAACTAAGCACCACGCAGCCGCTCGCTCACTCCCCCCCCTCCCTCAGTGGGATGGCGGAAAGAATCGGAGAAAAGAAAAAAAAAAGAAAAAAAAGTAAGACCCGTGGGTTGGAGTAGCCGCAGTGCCTGTGTCCACAGTTGGAGTGGGTACAGTGGGTGTCACAGGGGTTGGAGTAACAGCAGTGCCTGTGTCCACAGTTCGAGTAGCTACAGTGGGTGTCACCGAGGTTGGAGTAGCCGCAGGGCCTGTTGCAGGAGTCGATCTTTGGGTGGTATATAATTTATGTAGGAGTCTAACCCTGAGTAAAAGCTGAACCATATTCAGGAGACCTAGCAATAGGACCACGCTGGTTTGAACATCCCAAGGATATTCAACATTCTCAAGAACTGTTGTAATTAGCTCAGAGAAGAAGGGGAAGATGGAGTAAGGTGACTCCCCCACAGGCTGGCTCGCCGAGGATAAAAAGTAAAATGTATAATTATTCATAATTCCCAATAGATGGTTCCCAAAATACAGAGGTGACAGCAATACTGAGTACAAATATGAGCTTAATCTGATGACCAATAATTTTATCATAGCATAAGCCAGTATTACACAGTACAGCAGAACAGTAACTGTAATCCACTTGCAAAAAGTGATAACCAGAAGCACAGCAGGGAGTGCATACAGCAGGTAAGGTGATATATAAAAGAACTCTGCGAACAAGGACAGCAACTCTGAGAGCAAATGAAACAACATTATGACCAGTGACTATTAGACAAATATAACGAATACTTATCACAAATTTGTTTTAAAAATGTTCAGATCTGTCGTTATCTCAACCCTTCGAGCCTGATGTTGGGTGCCAAAATAGGACTGTCGTGGTTTAACCCGGCTGGCAACTAAACACCACGCAGCCGTTTGCTCACTCCCCCCCCTCCCTCAGTGGGATGGGGGAGAGAATTGGAAAAGAAAAGTAAGACCCGTGGGTTGAGATAGAGACAGTTTAATAAGAGAGAATAATAATAATAATAATGGTAAGAAAATATACAGAAGATATAAAAAAAGTGATGCACAATGCAATTGCTCACCGCCCGCTGACCGATGCCCAGCCCATCCCGAGCCACGATCACTCTGCCCGAGCCATGATCACACCACCCGAGCTGCGATCACTCTGCCCGCAACCGACCGACCGACCAACATACCCCCTCGAGCATGACGTTAGATGGTATGGAATAGCTCTTTGGACAGTTTGGGTTAGCTGTCCTAGCTGTGCTGTACTCCCAGCTTGTTATGCACCTGGCCGAGCAGGAGAAGCTCAAAAAGTCCTTGAGCAGTCTGAGCACTACTTGGCAACAACTAAAAACATCAGCGTGTTATCAACATTCTTCTAGCACTAAATCCAAAGCACAGCACTATGCTAGCTTCTGTGAAGAAAATTAACTCTATCCCAGCCCAAACCAAGACAGTAATAGTATGGTAAGGAAAAGACACTGCAGAAGGACTATTCAGTTTTCTCTCAGACTTCACAAGATGATAGTGGTACATTCACAGCACAGTAGAGCACCAAAATCTAAATGCCTTTTCAATGTGTTATATATGCAAATAGTATTTTTTTTAATAACAGGAGTAGCTTACCTAAATCCCCACATATAATAAACTGAAAGATATGCCTAATTTGTTTTCTTTTCTACTGCATGAGTATTTCTCTTTGTAAATATTATTGTGAATTTACAAAGGGAATTAATATACTTACCAGCCTTAAAGACAAAAATGAAGACATAAAATGCAGAAAAATCCACTTACATTAAAAACATTCTCATCATATTCTATTTTGATAAAGAAAGAAAGTTTATGCACTAATTAGCCTCATAATTAAACTATCATAGTTGGATTACTTTAACCAGACTTTACATAATAATCTGAAGTACTGGAAAGCTTACAAAGCTGAGTAAATAAATTTAAATTTTTAAATTTCCATCAGAAAGAAACTACAGTATTTGATCCGTCAGAAAAATAGAAAATAGTCTATAATACTTGGGGAGAACATATGTACACATAAATAATGTTATTTGAACATTTAAATCCAATATTTTTAAAATGTTCTAAACTGTTCCAAAGATTGTATTTGAGACACTCAGAGCAGATTTCTTCCTATGACTGTCAAGACTATTTTCTTAAATTTGATTAAAAGTATTTTCAAATACCTAAAAAGACAACAAAATATTTTTTAATGTTTTCTTCTATCTAAGATGAGAAACGAGCAAGTAGACTATTGCTGCTATTACCAGCATGGAAGGTGCTCAAGCTACCAATCAGTGTACAACTGGAATGGTCATTTAATCCAATAAACCCTTCTTTTCCTGTGAATGCACTTAAAGAGAGATATTATTTACAGTCAGTCTCAGCAATCGTGAAGGCAGTACAGATCAGGTTTTACTGTTTAACAAAAACATCTAGGGTCAAGAACACAACAGGATGAAGATCAAGTTCATGCATCTTATGGTTTTTCAAGGGTTGTATCAACTACTTCCTAATATACTACACTTTACAATATTTATCTGTAGACTTAACTGTCTGTATCAAAAGCAGCATGACTGAGGACGGTATTACTTATTTCATGCTTGCTGACTGAAAAAACATCTATTTTCTGGAGCAGTAAACACTGATTAAGGTTCATTTTGTTGTTGAATATGTTACACGCTGCTTCTGTTTGAAAGGGCAAAATTCAGATATGCCAAGATTTACATTCAAGGTGTACCTGAAATACCTTTTCAGGTAAATAAATTCTTTGGGCATTCATAAACACACAATACAAATCCAGATACTGCTTTAATATATGAAGAATCAAGATCACAGTAAAAAAAAAGTTAAATTTGGGATGTTTCAAGAAGAAAATAAGTATATTGTAAAAAACCATGTTACTTCAAGCTATATTTTAAAGCTATCCAGTAGCTGATTATTGCAGAAGTTGAGATATTTTCTGCCTTACAGCAGAAAAAAGTCAGCATATGAGGCATACAGGGCCTACTAACCCATCTGCTCTCCGTTGGCTCGTTATCCATCCCTGGGAGAGTTCCATGCATTCCTGCTGTTCTCTCACACACAGGGCAGCTTCCTTCCTTACCTTTCTTGCTTGTCCTTCCTAAAAAACATGTATCCATCATCACAGTGCACCAGTCATGACTATGTGTTAATAAATGTCCAGTTAAGTGTAACATTACTGTTTTTCTTAGACCATATTGGGTCTGGCTGAGATGGAGTTAACCATCCCCAGGGCAGCCCTCATAGTGCTGTGCTTTGTATTGGTAGCTAGAAAAGTGTTGATAACACACCAGTGTTTCGGCTACTGCTGAGCAGTGCTCCCAACAGCATCAAGGCATCTCTCCAACAATTCCCCCCTCACCCAGTAGGCTGGGGGTGGGCAAGGTCTTGGGAGGGGATGTAGCCAGGGCATCAGACCCAAATTTACCAAAGGGATATTCCATATCATATGACACCCACTCAGCAATAAAAGCTAAGAGAAAAGAGGAGGAAGTGGGGGGGCATTAATTGTTTAAGACATTTGTCTTCTGGAGCAACCGTTACGTGTACTGGAGACCTGCTTCCCGGGAAGTGGCTGGACATCGTCTGCTGATGGGAAATAGAGAATAACATTGTTTTCCTTTTGCTTCTGCATGCAGTCTTTGCTTTTGCTTTTATTAAACTGCCTCTATCTTGACCCATGAGGTTTTTTTTCCATCTCATTTTCTCCCTGCCCCTCCTGCTGAGTACGTGAGTGATAGAGCAGCTTGGTGGTTACTGGAATCCAACCAAAGTAAACCCACCACGTAGACCCTTGGAGGTACTATTATACTGGATGAAGAAAAAAGATAAAGTACCCAAGGGATACCACAGATTAGCATAATGGTACTTCATGAAATGTAATAAAGCACTAACTTCACAATGAAGACCTCCTCTCAACCTGTTGTCATTTTAAAGTCTCCAGCTTAGGCATTCTTTCCTTGTTTGAACATGCACACACAGACTCTACTACCCAACCTTTCTTAGATAAATTACACAAAAAAAGAACAACTATGCTCAGAAGTTTCTAACTTTTCTTAAAAAGTGACAATTTTCTGCCATAAATATCTGTGGCCTCCAATCAGGAAATTACTAATGGAAAAGTCTGATACACCACCAAAACAACTATCAAAATTAATCCAAAAAAATTCCAAAGAATATTTTGGCAAAACCTTCCCAAATGTAAACTAAATAATTTACCTTTTTTTGGGTTCAAAAAATTAAAGAAGAAAAATCAAAAACTCTCATTTCCAGAGGATTTCCTTTAATGTGTGGCATATTTCTATCTAGTTTCTAGGTCCGAACAACTTGCAGTGAAAACTATTATCTTTTTTCCATGACACTTCTGTAAGTTACCTCCCTGAAATGGGATAAAAGGAGAAAGAAAAATCCAATTAAATCAAAAATCACAAACCTCTGTCTACTGAATACTTTACTGCACATATCATGCGGCCAATATGATACTTCACTGTCCCTACCAATCACTGTTTTATAAGATATAATCTTGGGAAATCAAATTATGATAGGTTAGACCTTCTGAATTAGCTCATTTAATGGTTTTGAATTACAAGATTTACATGCAAAAATGTGGCTTTTCAAAAAATCTCATTATTTTAATACTTTAAAAATCAAACATTGTAAAATTATGTTAAATTGGATTATTCTCAAAATTATGAAAAAGGATCAACCTAATACAACTATGAATTTTACTTCTTTAAGGAGTTTGGCCAGTTACCTTGAATAAATTCCTTTAAAAGTGATATTTACTAAACTCATTCCTTAAGAGACTAAGTATTTATAATGAAAAAAAAAAGTTTATAACATTAGCTTGGGTGTGCAAGAAAAGATATAAAATTATTCAAAGACATGCTTTAAGGCAAATGCACTTAACAGCTGGGATTCTCACTACCACAACATCCTCTTCTTGTTGCTGCAACTCCAACAAAAACACTTAGATGAAAACAGAAACCCCAATTCTCTGCTTTTATGCCACATCTCAGTGTACAGACATACACCCTTACTTCCTCTTCCCTTGCCCTCTTCTCTAAAACTCAAGTGGGTGGAAACACACCAGCATAGCAAGAAAGCACCTCAGGGTTCAACAATCAATTAATTGCACACACAGCTGCTTAGACAGCCAGTTGAAAATCAGCTCCTTGAAGTGCAATGATAATGAGATAGGACTCTGAGCCAAAAGATTCCTGTCCATTTTATCGCAGCCTTTCACCATAAAATGGCATTAATAAAAAAAACCCCTCTTACTTTTGTCAGTGGCAGGAGTTGCACACGTATAGTGTCTGCAGATGTTTCTAAAACAATTTCTTCGAAACCAAGTCACATGTTTACAATGCATAGGCAAACAAAGAGATCCCCCCTCCCATCTCCGTGCAAGTTCTCCTTCAGAGAAAAGTTTAAGAGATTTAAGCAGAATAGGTGAGATGGAAGAAGTCTGCCACATCTCACCACCAGAGTCCAGCAACAAGTTAGGGAAGATTGTTCACGTCCAGCTTAGGATTTTAACAAAGCAACATCTTATCTTCCATGAATTGATATTAACCCCCAGTTACATTAAGATCCTGTTATGGGAAAAAGGAAAACAACTTTATTTTTGAAACCATAAATATCTTGGTATCCTATTTAGAATCTTAATACCCTAATTAAAATTAAAAAGGCAGTTATCATTAGGTCAGTTACAATAATACCACCCAAACCAGAAAACCTTAACAGATGAAGTCATCTTTAATATTATTACAGTAGAAAATTTACTAGTACCCTTTTCTCTGGTGTTACACTCACCTTCCTAATATCCATCTGGGTTGTAAGGCTGACACTTCAGTTTTCGTAAGGAAGACTGTAGCAGGGAGGGTGTCATGGTGACTTCTCAGATATGTTCAATGTTCTTGTTGGGCTCCCTTCCTCCTCAGCCCTGGAGTCCCTTCAAATTTCTTTTCATGCCTTTTCTTTTAATTTCCTATATTCCAGCCTGTTCCCTTCCTCCTGGACTCTCTGGGAAGGAGTGAAAGCTGCCCCACAACCCCACAGCACCCCCTGGGGCTGTCTGTCCAGCAGGCACTGCCTTGGGCTGTCAGCCCCCTCCCTGGTGGCATTCACAGAGCTGGAGCTCAGGCAGGCTGGGCAATGGGCACTTGGCTATGCAGTACCTGGCAAACCCAGCTCAGCCTTGCTCAGGCCAAGGGCAGCCCAGCCAGGCCTAGGAGCTGCCACAGCCCAATGCCTGCCCTGAACAATGGCAAAAATCTAGGGCAGCACATTAGTCAGACAAGACTTGAAGAGTAATACAAGCCAAGTGAGAACATGTCATGTTAACATGACAGTTACTAAGATTTTTCTAAAAGGGTGAGACAAATATCTGCAGGTATTTCAACAATCGTAACCAGAATTATCCTAGCATGTAGTGTAAGTTTTGCAGTCAGTGCACCTGGATGGAGAAAGTTACTTTGCCATTATAGTTCTTTTGTATAAAAAAGCCAAAACCTTAGAACTGTGTTGTATATTTTTTTGAAAACTATAAGTTGCTATTCATATTTTGTATTTATACTTTCACACAGCTCTCCCACAACTCTAGTTCATAAAGAGAACATACAACTAAACCTCTCCCAGATGGCTCCGATTTGTTACTGAAACATTTGGATAGCTAATAATACGTATTTATATATACATTGATATATCATGATATACACATATTTATATGTATGTATATTTTTTTAGGCTACATAGAGGTGTATATATATACACATAGATTTAGCCTTGGTTAAGCTACATATACATACATGTATATATACTCATACACACGCACAAATACATTGACATTTTCTTACCTTGGGAGCTTACAGTTACTCATCTTCTGCACATGGGGATGGCCTGCTCTTGCACCTCCAGGATTGCCTTCCTGAAGAGCGTCCAGCCTTATTGGGCTTCTTTGCCCTTTAGGACTGCCTCTCAAGGGGCTTTGTCAACCAGCCTTCTGAACAGTCCAAAGTCTGCCCTCCAGAATTCCAAGGTGGAAGTTCTGCTGACCCCCCTCCTTACTTCACCAAGAATTGAGAATTCTGTCACATCATGATCACTGTACCTCAGGCATCCTCCAACCATCACATCACTCACAAGGCCTTCTCTGTTTGCAAATAACAGGTCCAGCGGGGCACCTTCCCTAGTTGGTTCACACTCCCCAGTTGTGCCAGGGAGTTGTCTTCCACACACTCCAGAAACCTCCTAGACTGCTTCATTTCTGCTGTATGGTACTTCCAGCAGACATCTGGTAAGTTGAAGTCCTCCACAAGAACAAGGCCTAGTGATCGTGAGACTTCTCCTGGTTGCTTGTAGAATATTTCGTCTGTCTCTTCTTCCTATTTGGGTGGTCCATAACAGACTCCCACCATGATATCTGCCTTGTTGGCCTTTCCCCTGGCTTTTACCCATAAACACTCAACCCTATCATCACCATCACTGAGTTCAAGGGAATCAAAACACTCTCTAACATACAGGTCTAACCCCACTGGCTCTGCTTCCTTGCCTATTCTTTCTGAAGACTTTATAACCATCCATGGAAGCACTCCAGTTATGTGAGTTGTCCCACCACTTTTCTGTGATGGCAACTATATTATAGTTTTCCTGCTGCACAATGGCTTCTAATTCCTCCCGTCTGTTGCCCATTCTGAGAGCATTTGTATAAATGCACTTCAGATGAGCTAATGATCCTGCCACGTTTCTGAGGGGAGAAGGTTTAATTCCTAAGTGACTAATCACAGTTGTTACTAACCCATAAATAACCTTTTCTTCTTTGCTGCCACTTGGATTACTATCCACCACTTTCTCTGAGGTGGCAGACCAAAGGGTCTTGCTAGCACACTGTCCCTCACACATTGGCGTGTCATCTCCAGGCTTATTTCTAGCAAGCCTGGTTTCATCCCTCTCCCCCTTCAAAAATAGTTTAAAGCTCTTTCAATGAGCCCTGCTAACTTCTTGGCAAGCATCCTTTTGCCCCTTGGAAACAGGTGTACTCCATCATTTGCCAGCAGGCCCTGGTGTTGTGTAGGCCAACCCATGGTCAAAAAAACCCCCAAATTCTGCTCCTCACACCAGGCTCAAAGCCAGGTATTTATTTCCTAGCTCTTCCTGTTCCTTCCCTCATCATCCCCTGTAATAGGAATGATAGAGGAGGACACTACTGGTGCACCAGATCCCTTCACCATTTGTCCCAAGGCCTTGAAGTCCTTCCTAGTTGCCTCCAGACTTCTTGTTGGGATTTCATCACTGCCTATTTGGAAAATCAATAATGGATAATAATCCATAGGCCTTGCCAGAGTTGGAATTTTTCCTTCCACATCCTTAACCTGGGCTCCAGGTAGGCAGCAGACTTCTCTATGAAATGGGTCCAGTCAGCATATAGGGCCTTCTGTTCCCTTCAGAAGGGACTCTCCTATGAAAATGAGCCATCTTTTCATCTTTACAGAAGCAGTTTTGATGCATTCTTTGTCTATCTTAACCTTGGGAATGTTTCTAAGCCGTGAATTATTAGCTGTGAATTAGCCTTGGTTAAGCTACATATACATACATATCTACATATACTCATACACGCACAAATACATTGACATTTTCTTACCTTGGGAGTTTACAATCCAAAATGCTGCACTTGATAAAGGCAAATACACAGTCCTGGGGGTTGTCTACAAAACCTCCTTATTTTCCAGGAAGTGTTCAGGCAATAGACTAGAGATCTAAGACTAGAGATATCTGTCTTGAGTCAATAGCATTCACATCAACAGCTGGACAAGAAAGTCCTCTGCCCCAAGAAATTACTTGGATTAAAAATAAGGTAAAATTACCTTCTCAAGAGCAGATTCATCTCAGTTTTGAGGAATAAATACACTGTTCTACCTCTTCTCTCAAGTCAGCAGAAAATCAAGGAATGGCTTAATTAAGCTATGACACCAAACATTCAGGAATAGTTGAGTTCAACTCAGTAATTACCTATAAATTCTGCACCTATTTTATCTGCTAGATAATTTTCTGATGGATACCAAGCGATTTAGGGTAGTTTTGAATTTTTACAGCTTTATAAATTGAAGGTCATTGAACCAAACAAGACATCTTGTTTTGATGAAAATTCCAGCACAGCTCAAGGAAGAAGAGGACAAAGAGACGCTGAGACCATATCATTGCATGACCACTACCACACCATCCGTGTGACAACTACATACACAGTATTGAGCCAAGTTATTGGTTTCTTGTGTTCCTATTCTAAGAAATCCATGTCACTGGTCTTTTAAACTTAGGAATAAAAAACCCCTCCTTGTCCTCCAGTACTTTGAGCAATAAATTATGAAAATATTACTTACTGGAATCAAGGAAGTTAATATTTTTTGATTCCAGGATTTTGATTAATGCTTACACCTTTTCATTTTAGTAGCTATCAAATGTAATTAATCTTCAAAAAACAGGGAACTTAAGTACAGAGGTTAAATTACACCAAAGAAAAAAAAAAGTCAATCTGCTCTGTTATATTTGTGATTGGATATCTTTTGTACAGTATGAAGGCTCTCATCACAAGTACAAATTGCTTGGGGTTGATATTTACCATGCAAGCCTGGTGGTCTAAATGAATCCTTCAGGATTCACCAGTAACAAGCCCTCTGTTATCCACCACATTAGCTGCAAGTGTTCAAATATATAGTTCCTGAGTTGCTGAAAAATGTGACCCTCTGAGCAGTTAAATGTTCTTAAGTCAGCATCTTCGTCTTTCTGACAATGTTAATAAACTTATCCTGGTGTTCATGCTGTAGGATATAACCATCTTTGGCATGATGACCAGTTGTACTAGGCTATGTCATATGTCAGAGAATTACAAGAGTGTCAAAATTTTCTCACCCAGCCTTAGTACAATCATGCTGTAGCATTTGAGGCAAGAATACGGCTTGATCCTAGAGCTTGGATTAAGCCAGACTTCAGCTGTCTGACAGAAAGAAGCTTATGAAATGTCACCTCACATTTTTGCTACCAGGGCTTTTTCTTTGTCTTTGTTTCAGATGTTGCTAGTACTTTTTTGTTGTTGCTGTGTTTTATACATGCATATATACATACATTTATATATGTTTAAAACAATGCAAACATTTTGGCCAGTCAGATACACATAGTCTGGAGGTTTCTCACCAGGTATTTCCTGAATTTTCAGCACTAAAATTTTCAGCCTGATTATAATACTTACAACAACATTTGTGTGATCTTTTCTATGATAAAAGAATACAAGATAAAAGAGCACTGGACAGAAGTAGATGGAAAATGAGTTGTCCTGGTTTTGGCTAGAATAGAGTTAATTTTCTTCCTAGAGTAGATGGCATAGTGCCATGTTTCAGGATGAGAGGATGAGAAGAATGCTGATAACACACTGATGCTTTAGCTGTTGCTAAGTAGTGCTTACACCAGTCAAGGACTTCTCAGCTTCCCATGCTCTGCCAGGTACCCAAGAAGCTGGGAGGGGACAGAGAGGACAGCTGACCCAAACTGACCAAAGGGCTATTCCCTACCATATTATATCATGCTCACTAAATAAACTGGAGGGTGAGTTGGCCAGGAGGCAGCAATTGCTGCTTGGGATGGGCTGGGCATCAGTCAGTGGGTGATGAGCAATTGCATGATGCATCACTTTTTTATATATTATTATTACTATTATTATTATTTTCCTCTTCTGTTTTATTAAAATGTCTTTACCTCAACCCAGGAATTGTATTTTTTTTTCTGATTGTCTCCCCTATCACACTGGGGCAGCGGGGAGGGGGGGAGGGGAGTAAGCGAGCGGCTGAGTGGTGCTTAGTTGCCAGCTGGGGTTAAACCACAACATTAGTCCAGAAAATAATAACCCTCTTCAGAAACAGCTGTTCCCTGACCTTCCTTTGCCTTCCAGCCAAGGGTAGGGTGTTTGTTTTTTTTTTTCTCTCTTAAGAATTTTAAGAGCATTTGGTTCACTTCAGGCAAAAAAATGCCCTTCCAAGTGCCTGTGAGCAACATGTAGGATGTACCATGCTGGGTGGTTATTGACAGCAGTGGAGGTGGGTGCTGGTCTCTGCTGCTGCACTCCCCAGATCTCCAATACATCAGACAGACAGCTTAGCCCACCCAGGTCTCTCCTACATGTTTAGGAGGAAGAGGTACTCTCGTTTGGTCTTTCCATCACTGAGGTAAAAAACTAACCTTTGTCACTGCACTGTTAAGATTTCAGGCAGTTCTTGGGATATTTAAATTCTGCCTGTCATCATATCTCAGCAAGTAAAAGAACTAACAGATAATCAACAGATAAAATATACTCTGCCTATTCACAAAGGGAAAATGCATAGTATGTGTAAGTAAACTGACAGAAGTGGCATGCCATTTTATTGGTCTGCTTTTGTCTAAGGCAAGAAATAATTAGTCTCATTTAATAGGACTAATTTAACATTATTGGCCAGATCACCTCAGCATTTTGAAGATGAGTTTCTGCAGTATCAGCAAAAGAGGAGAAAATAGGTTTTGTTCTTACATGTTCTAAATATCAACCTAATTCAGTTCTGTCACTTTAACCAGAAGTCCTACTTACTTTTTCATTCTGAAATGAGACTACAGCAAGGGACCTCATCTTTTTAGGATGTCAGGGAACATAACAGGCCAAGAATAGAGTATGATTTTAAAGTAACAATTTCATGCTTATATCTTTGAGGACATAACTGATAAAGGAAATAAATTTAGACAGTTCTTAGTAACCATGTTATGCAGTTACTGTCTTTCACTGTTTTCTTATAAAATGAGGCTTCCTAAATGGTGATTGGGAAAAGAATCAGACAAAGTTCTTAAGTCTTTGTTTGAAACAGATTAGTTTGTGCTAAGTGGGGACAACATGTATATAAACAAAACATTTGACCCAAATAAATAAACTTTAATTTCAGTGTTTACAAAACAAACAAAAATTGGTCTCTCAAGACATTTTTCCTCCCCCTTTGTTTCTCTGCATATGAATTCTATTTTGCACAGATAGGGTATTTGCTGCACATTCCTTTTTTTTTTTTCCTCCAAGTGGAGAAATTGGAATTGCTTGCAAATTGAAGAGGAAAAACCCCTCTTTTGCTGTCACCATGCTTCAAATTGTTTTAAGTGCTTTTGCTGTTTGTTACTTGTATTGATCAAAACATTCAGACTTCACTCCTGTAAACTGCTAAAGAAGTTTGAAATCCATCTAACTTGAGTTATTAACCTGAGTATAAATAACGATATTCATCCATATTTGCATAAAATCAGTCTACAGGCTTTATTTCTTTTTAGTATAACTAATTATTTGTTTAAACAGAATTTAAGATGTCCTGATTTCTTATATCCATTTTTATGGTAATAACTGCTTTGATAATACCAAACACATTATTTATAAACCTAGTGAATCTGAATGTGAAAGCATTCAGTTCTTCTCAAGACACAGTCATTACAACTAATCAACACTGGAAAAACTTCAAAATGCACAAAAATAACTCCTTGACATTTTAATCCTATCACAGGAACACCACAGCTCCATACCTTTTTCGATAAAACTTACTTCCTGTGATTTTTGTTTAGGAAATAACCATAGAAGCATCGTATCAAATTACTTGAAAAAAATGTCATTAATGCAGTATCAATTCTTTCCCTCTATCGTGAATTAAAACATGTAACTTTAGAGCAGAAAGAATAATGCTAGCATTAATATTTCACTCACTCATGAGGATTTCTCATTAGTTCCTTTGTGCTCAATTTTATATCATAAGACTCATGAGGTGATGGTAGGAGTAGGAAGCATTTAAGAGACAGCTACCATTACGTCTTATTTCAAATTATTGTATTTTTATTCTGAATGTAAAATTAGTATGTTTTCTATTAAAAACATGGACCTATTACTGTCTGTCTTCTAGTATACTTCCTGTGCCAGATAAAGCATTACTAGTCAAATATTAAATGAATATATGTAGTACCTGAAGTTCATACATCTCAGTTATTTAAATGAGAAGGAAATAAAAGCAGTTAACAAAAAATAACAGTTGAAATAATAGGTTGTTTCAGAATTCCTGCTTCTCTTTGTGAAACGGGTAAATTGATACTGGTTTTACTTGTAAAGTTTTGTATCCAGCTCTGTGAAGTAATTTTTACCTAAGATAGTCATACCATCACAATAATCAATACTGCTCAGTCGTCAATACTGCAACTGAAATTGTGATGTAAGCACCAGCATTTAGGAACATTCACCAACCTCAGTCTATTTGCATAGAGCACATACACAGAAGTTCATATAACAGCAAGAAAAACCTTCCAACATTTCATAGGACACAGAACCCCAGAGACTGCCTTTTAGTCTCCTTGGGTTTCAGATACATCTATATTACTGAGCTTCTTCAGGCCAGGAGTTGATTAAGGTTGGGTTTTTTTTTTCTGATATTTTTTGTTTGCACTCCTGAAATAGGCTTTCAAGAGATCTGCCTAGTTGGCCATTAAAAAACACTACAGAAGACTTGCAAATAACACCAGTTTGAAAACTCAGAACTGAAATACATATGCTGAAAGTTCATTTTGTATGAGTAAGTTTAACATATGGATTCAGGTACTTAACCTTAAGGACCTTAGCCATATTTGAATATAAGAGATTTGTCAATGATATAGACAAGACTGAAGTTAGAATTTCATTATGTTATGCGTGTGATTATTTCACGGTATTATATGGAATTTCCCATACTGAAATTAAAATATCCACACTAAATTTGCTGAATTTAAAATTAGGCAGGTGCTTTGTATTGGTTGTTATTACACCATCACATGAAAAATTGGGATTCTGACATGGCAATCTGTTAAAAGACAAAATGTCTCTTCATACTCTTAGTTTTAACCTTCTTAGACCTCTTGTCCGGTTGGTTGTCTTCCCCATTACCTAGAGGTGCCTGGCCCCTCCAGTTATAAGGTTGATTTGCTATCAGAATCTTCACTTGATTTTCTTTCTCATTTAGACTATCTAACAAGCAGCAAAACACCAGCTTATTGCTGGTCAAAACAACAAAACACTAGGAAAGAGCCATACAGCAGGTGCATCCTAAAGACTATCTCATACACACTCCTACGCCCTTAACCACACAACCTCTCCTAGACTGTCTTTAGCCCATATTCATGTTAACATATGGAACATGAGTTACATGATAAGTGTTTTCATCATTAAGAAATTCAAAGTCTGTTATATCCATTAAGTCACAAGTATATAATTTTTGCTAGATCTTATTTCTAGTTACTTGTACCTATCAAATATCAACATCTCCAAATTAAGTATATAAGAATAATCATTACCAGTCACATAAACCAGTTTAACGAGACCTCATAAAGCAACTACTAGCTAAATTCAAAACCAAAGACAGACAAGGATGGGGACAACATATTTCTGCAATTATTGACATGTAGAAATAATTGAAAGAAAAAAATGCTCATGCATATATGACAAACACAGTACTTTAAGATTTAGGAGTTCTTAAGCCCAGAAACAGGTATCTTCTCTTTAATGGTAAACTATGTTAAAGCATCTAAATGACATACACAATGCATAAGGAAATTCAGATACCTAAAATGTAATTCTTATTTGCCAGATTCTTGAGAAGTTTCTTACCTTCGGTATTTCCTTTTGCCTGTTTGGGTATCTCAAACACAACCTCCATCCTGATGATGTACTTTGCCAGCACTTCTAATCTACTGCATATGTGAAACTGGAAATAGTAGTCGAAGTCTCTGTCCAAGATTCAGATGCATAAATAGACCTTCTGAGAATGGAGAACAGGTTGATTTATTTTATAAGGGAGCCGAATAACACGGTATTGCCACCTCTCACCTTTCTGTGAAGTAGTCTGAAGCGAAGTAGAAGCGAAAAGCTAGTTCATATGCTTTCTTTTCACAGCAATCTCTCATTTTGACCTTTTAGCAGATCTGTTACAGTGGTAAGATACTGGGAAGGCTAAGCTAAGGACATGATCCATACTATTTCTTTCAATATGCAGCAAGAAAAAACTATTAATAAAATTAGACAGCAAGCACAAAAAAGGAAAGCATAGCATCACAGACCAGTAATGGATTTGGTTTCCTGTTTGGCAGGATTATGCTCTATCTTTGACCAAAGGCTGCTGAGGCAGGTGGAATTACAGAAGCAGGAACCAGAGACCTGCTCATCATGGGACTTCTTTCTTCATTTTGCAAACCCCTTATCTGTTCTATAGGACCTCAGCTTCAATAGGAGAAGTTAAATTATCATTTCTGAATTTCAATCAAGACTGTAATTTAAGGATTAGGTTTAAGAGAAATGGATAAAAATTCTAACTTCTAAGCTCTTATTACAATATATCTGCTATAAATTAAGCAGACATAAGTCCTAAGCTTTAGCACAATGAGTTATCTTTGGAGATATTCAAAACCCAGCTGAACAAAGTTCTCAGCAAACTGCTCTAGCTGAAACTGCTTGGAAGAGGAGGGTTGGACTAGACAATCTCCAGACATCCCTTCCAACATCAACCACTCTGTGAATGTACTTACCTCCTTCTCATTCAGAGCAAGCAAAAAGTTTCAGCAACCCCAGTAAAACTCATATGCAGTCACCCAGCCCTGCCCTTTCTGCTTGCAACACAAACTCCAAGATGAGCTGAATCAGTGACCATTGCATTATTTCACTGACTCCAAACCTTTCTCTTGGATAGCGTTGCATGTGAGTTTACTTCCCAGTGATGTGCCGTCACTCACACTGTGTCTGAAGGTCAGAGCACAGAATGCACATGTAGAATTCTTTGTATTTCTAATTTACTTAAACAGATTTATAAATATAAACCTTTGCATGTGATTGCTGATCCTGCAGTAGGGACACAGAGTGAACAGCAGATCAAAAAGCAATGCTCTTCATCCGGCAAAGGGGAAGAAAAACCTGATACTGGCAAGCAGAAACATGGAAAACATGTAGTACCCTTAACCAAGTGGCAATGCAGGAACAATTCTGCCGTGTTCCTTTCTTCTCATGTTTGAAGAGGATGTAATTGCTTTTTATATCTTATCACTTTCTCTGTGCTTCCATCACAAAATGCAGTATTTTACATATTTGTTGTTTTCTTTGTCACTCCCTAGAAATGCTTCTGCACAGCTTGAGCTTGCACTCTTTAAATGATCAGTAATTTATCATTTGTGGTTTGTGTTTGTACTCTCGGTGCCTCTGATACTATCTTGCACTTGTGCTCTCAAGGCTTTTGCTATCATGCTGTGGCTGTGCTCTCAGCAGCCCTTGAACTCAAGTGCATTCCTGAATTCTGCCAATTTCTCCTCCTTATCTTTATGACTGTGAGGCACATTTCCCAAAACATCTGAGCAATGGCAGCTCATACCTTTTTTGAGTAAGAACATAGAGAAGAAGGAGAAGTTCACTTTGCTACAAAATCTACCCTTCTTATTTATGTTGTCGCTTTTAAAATCAAAATAGCAGTGGCAAGTACTAACTTACCTATTACTGGAAACTTACCTTCTGCTTATCTAGTATCTGTATTAAATACTACCTCAATTCACCAGACAGACCACAGCGATTCTGGCAGATTTCAGGGCCGAGGTAATGGGAACCAGAGTCTGGTTTTAGAATACGAAAACTCTGAGTGTTTCAGAGGTCAGATCTTACTTCTAACCCAGACTTCAAATGAGACAAATGTTCATATAATGGGCAATGCACCTTCATCTCTGATCCACATTTAATAGAATTATGTAAGTCATATACCAGTGACATGTGCTTTTATCCCATTTGAGAGATGTTCTCACAAGATTGAGCCCCACACCACTAGCGTGTCTAGTTTGTAAATCCTAGTAGCACAGGAGCAAGAGAGTAATTGCTGATACTCGGCTCTGCTAGCAGTATTTGTGAACACACTGAACAAGAAGAGTGTACCTTGTAGAGACCCCCTACATCATGAACTGCCTCAGGATCAGAAATGGGCTGTGCTAATTACCTGCTGTGAACTTTGCACACTTTAGGTCTGACCAAGCCCCAGTTTAAGCATGCCACTACGGAAAGACAGGCCTGTAATATATCTAACGTCATTTAACAAGCCTTGTGTATTAAGAATTAAGCAGAGTTCATCCTTCTGCTTACAATCTTCCTAGGAGAAAAATGCAGTAACAAGATTCAGGTTAAAATGTCTGCAGCACATCATGAAAAAACAACTGTCTAGCAATTCCCCTTGTTTTTATAGCAACTACAGTATAACATATAGCAGTCTAGTTTACCAATATTTGTTAGCTTATGTTCCTTGCCTGTATGTCTTTATGTAAAAACCCTTCATGTTTTCTTTGACTGCTCTTCTCTCAATAAATTATGACTCTTTGCAGAGAATCTCAGAAAAAAATAATGTTCCTTGCTTAAATGATTTTAAGATGCATGTGAAAGATGCATAAATAATTATTGTAAAAGCGGTCTTGTCGCAATGAACACATTGTAGAGCAAAAATCACCATCATGTAATATCTCATCCTATGCAGCTAGGAAGCTAGCAATATACTCCATACAGTATGGAACAGACCATGTTCTAGAAGTGAAAATGCACTATTAATTGGAGAAGTCTACAGATACTGGAAGGACTGGGACTTCACCCTAAAAATAATTTTCTGATCATTTCTCAGGGAGGAGATCCTACTCACTCTGAAATTAAAAATACATTCTGGTTGACTTCAGTGTCAAGACAATCAAGCATTAACAAACAAAAAAATATAGCGTGTAAGTGTTTAGTTGCAGAAATTTTAACTCTTTCTTTTTCTTAGCTTTCGAAAAAACTGATCTAATTTGAACACAGAAACACAAATAACTGCAATGTATCTTGTATCTTTTGTTGCTCAGGAAGAGCACCACATACTGAATTTCCCATTTTCATGAGACAGAAGAACACACAAACATTGTTCAAAACAAATACCTCCCTGTGCCAGATACTGTATACTGGTATGAAACAAACCTGAACTCAGATCCCCACAAAGGTTTTCAAGTGAGGTAGTTTGGATAGAGTTAGGCATCAAAAGCAGTGGAGTCACAACTGAACATATGTTAAAGTAGCAGAATAAATTAGGTGGAATGAATTACTCAGCAGTGTAAAACTACTGATAGTAAAGAGAATATGAGCATCAAAGGTATCAAGGCTGAATTCTGAATTCTCATGTGACTTGAATAGGCTTATGCCTAGTCATAAATATCGAATACCTTCCTTGGACTATTTATCACTAAACTGAACAGATTCAGATCTCATTATCGATCTTTAATATAGGTATGGTAAATACTTGTGATATCTGCCTTAAGAATTATTTAATCCTTGAAATGAAACACAAAAAAATAGTTAAGTCTACTAAACTTACTATGGAGTAGATAAGCCTTTGAGTGCCTCTCCAAACAAAACTGTGACAGGATACATTACAGTTGATATATCTTCCTGTTCACACATACAGAGCATTAATATGTACTACAGTATTACAGACAAAAATACTTAAGTATTTTAAAAATAGAAACAGGTTGCTATTCTAAGTTGGAAAAACACCTGTTTCAACTCTTCTTCTTGACCCATTTACTTTATAAAGTTGTTACCAAATACTTTGATTTTCTACTAAGATTCCAGATGCTTGTATCTCACTGTATTGTTGAATAGAGCTTGCATGCTGCTAAGACACTTTTTTAATAACATGTTTTATTATAAACTGATAATCTAAACATTTTCTGTGTTCATACATTAGAGTAATGATTATATAATAGTGCTTTAGCAATGTACTATTGATTGACAGGAAGCAATATAAGAAATATGATAATAATAAAGGATAATTTGTTCCTTAGTGGGGTTTACAGTGTGGCAGAGACTTGTTCTGATTATCGTAAGAATACCTTGCCTCTACCTAATAAGACATGATGCAGCGATATCAATTCCACAAGGAACAAAAAAGAACCCCCTTTCCTCCTTAGCGTCCTGGCTGATATGTGAACAAAACACCTGTATCTCAGTTTCATTTCATAGAATCATAGAATCATTTAGGTTGGAAAAGAGCTTTAAGATCATCAAGTCCAACCTTTAACCTAACCTGCCATCCCACCACTAAAACATGTCCCTAAGCACCTCATCTATCCTTCTTTTAAATACCTCCAGGGATGGGGACTCGACCACCTCCCTGGGCAGCCCATTCCAGAGCCTGACAACCCTTTCCGTGAAGAAGTTTTTCCTAATGGCTAGCCTAAACCTGCCCTGGTGCAACTTCAAACCATTCCCCCTCATCCTATCATCTGTTACCAGGGAGAAGAGGCTGACCCCCACCTCGCTACAGCCTCCTTTCAGGCAGTTGTAGAGGGCAATCAGGTCTCCCCTCAGCCTCCTCTTCTCCAGACTAAACAATCCCAGTTCCCTCAGTCGCTCCTCATAAGACTTGTGCTCCAGACCCCTCACCAGCTTTGTGGCTCTCCTCTGGACCTGTTCCAGCAAGGCAACATCTTTCTTGTAGCGAGGGGCCCAAAACTGAACACAGTATTCGAGGTGCGGCCTCACCAGCACCAGTACAGGGGCATGATCACTTCCCTACTCCTGCTGGCCACACTATTCCTGATATCGGCCAGGATGCCATTGGCCTTCTTGGCCACCTGGGCACACTGCTGGCTCATAGTCAGCTGGCTGTCAATCAGTACCCCCAGGTCTTTTTCCACCAGGCAGCTTTCCAGATGCTCTTCCCCAAGCCTGTAGCGTTGCATGGGGTTGTTGTGACCCAAGTGCAGGACCCGGCACTTGGCCTTGTTGAACCTCATACAGTTGGCCTCGGCCCATCGATCCAGCCTGTCTAGATCCCTCTGCAGAGCCCTCCTCCCCTCCAGCAGATCAACACTACCACCCAACTTGGTGTCATCTGCAAACTTACTGAGGGTGAACTCAATCACCTCATCCAGATCATTGGTAAAGATATTAAACAGAGCTGGCCCCAACACTGAGCCCTGTGGGGGACACCACTTGTTACTGGCCACCAACTGGATTTAACTGCATTCACCACAACTGTCTGGGCTCAGTCATCCAGTGAGTTTTTTACCCGGCGAAGAGTACGCCTCTCTAAGCCATGGGCTCTAGTAGAATGCTGTGGGAGACAGTGTCAAAGGCCTTGTTGAAGTCCAGGTATACAACATCCACAGCCTTTCCCTCATCTACTAGGTGGGTCACCTGGTCATAGAAAGAAATCAGGTTGGTCAAGCAGGATCTGCCTTTCGTGAACCCATGCTAGCTGGGCCTGACCCCCTGATTGTCCTCCATATGCCTGGTGATTTATAATATCACGTACATAAAAGACAACAAAAGCCACACATAGAAACATCATGGTGAGTTGAGATACTCCCCACATTAGCAAAACCCAACAGAATTACTTCATTTACATACAAATATGCATGTGTGTACATGTACACACACACACAAGCATGTACATATGTATGTATATGCTCACTTTGGGCAGAGACCATTTTGATTGTCAAATCTAATTTTCCATCATCACATACAATCACATAATATGACTAGCCCAGACTCTATAAGGCACCTGTGCAATCTGTATTTTTTGTGTTCTGTGATGTCTATTTTTTAGGATTATCTAGTATTTTTACTCAAGAAATTATGGCAATAAGCTTTCTGTCTGTTCTTTATGCTTTCTGATTCGTTACCGTTTTAACTTGGGGTAGGGGTTAGTACAGTCTGACAGTTGTTAGTAGGTAGGGGGGCTTAGGGCTTGTGATACAGATTGAACAGGTACCCCATATTACCTGTGAAAGTATTTGGGGGGGGGGGGGAATTTACACCTTTTTTTAAATATCTGTCAGCTCTGAACATCTGGAAATTCCACCCTGGGAGGACTTCAGATCAGAGTAGTTAAAGGCTTTCTTTGAGCCCCTGCAGCTCACTTTGAGCTCACATGATGACTAAGGAAGATGGAAGTACTGGAGACAAAAAGAATTACTGGTTTATTACCAATACTTCACCATCTCCAGTACTCTCTACAATATACCAGTAACTCAACAGTCAAAAGAAAGTTTCACCCTTGTTGAAAGTGTTAAAATGTGCATGAGACGTGGTGGAAGAGGGATTACGACTTTATGATAAAATTCTTTAATCCTTTATTTTAAGATGTTTTTGGACAAAACCAACTGGCTATCAATTTTATCCCAACAGCTTTTGGAAGAAATATTTATATTCAACACAAGGGTAGCCATATCCAATATCCAAACCCATACATTTCCTGTTCAGTGAACAAACTGGGCTGATAAAATTAGTAGATGAACAGCAACATTTCCTAATTTGTTCACAACTCAAAGCCCAGATGTGGTATTGCCCTTGCCCCACAACATGCATAAGCCAACTGGTCCCCTGTTCAACAAAATATCCTTGTGTGTGGGATGCTGGAAACAATTTAAGCTGCAACAGAAGAAGGAAAATCAAGGGGGGGGGGGGGCATTTCAGATGGTTGAAAATACTGCGGATCAACTGTGCATGCAAATTAAAACAAACTTCATTAATTTATAAATATCCTTGTTATGGAATACAATTACCAACACCTCATGTCTCTTTAACCTACCGTTGTTAGCCAGTTCTTTGAAAGTGTCTTGATATAATGGTGGGGTTTCAATTTGTCATGGCTGCAAACATACTGAATTGAGTTTCTATCAAGAGACAGAAAGAAAGACTGGACTTTAGCCTTGAACTACATGAGCATCAGTTTGAGAAGAAACACTGAAGTAAGGGGGGGGGGGGGATAAGAGAAACTAGCTTGAAAAAGAAAAGCCTACTTGGTATTTGGAAAAGCCTGCATTGAATTTCTTGCTGACTTTCTAAGCATACAGTTAGAAGTTTTAATGAAATTAACGCTACATTTCTATTTAATAAGGAACATTATACATTTATCTTTTTTTCTCCTCTCCCCATATAACACTAGAAATTGTTTTCTTGCAACAGAAGAAATTCAGTGTACTTTTTCCGAACCAATGAATGTATATAACATGTATTTCAAAAATGTCTAGGCTGGCACATACGCTTGTTTGTTAAAGAAGTGTTTCTTATCTATTCAAAATGCCTTGTCTTGTCTGTTGCAGTGTTTATTCTATCCATTACCTACACTGATTTTCCTTGTGTTTTAAACTCTTTTAAACCAGTTTAAACAGCACACAGCTTACTGGTTTCAAATTTACAACTAATATATTTCAATTGATATAAACAATGCTAAAATATTTTAACTTTTTATAACTTTGTTATTCCTTCATCTCTGTTTCTCTCTATTTGTCTATGTTTGCAACAAATTAGAATGAAAGGTTTCTAAAATGGTAAGCCTGCAACCAAAGTAGACAATACCTCTGATTTTATTTTTATTTAAGCATACACTTTAAAACAAGTGGAACAAGTACATGAGGTAGAAAATACCAAGTTTTACTCAGTATTCACCATTCAGGCTTCACAGCTCCACTTAGACACCTCAAGTCTCATTTATCATTGATATTAAGTACTCTGTGGATACACCAGCTTTTATAGTTAATAGTATTCTGTATAGGGTTTGGAGTGATTTGATCTTTCCCTTGCTCAAAATAAAAAAAAAAACAAAAAAACCCTCAGAAAAACAAACTCATTGAGGAAATAGTGTCATCTTTCTCTAACATATACACAAATTCCTTTGTGATACAAAAATTTATCAGATCAAGTGTCATCTCCTGTACCCAACTGTATTCAATCAATAGCTGCCTGCAATAGTGTCACAAGCCTCTCAGCTTCAGTATACAGCGTGAAACAAATCTCCAGTGGGCTTTGTATTTCACATTAGTTTGTATATTAACAAACATACTTGGTAAAAACTTTTGAGAGGGTAAAAGGTATCTAGTTCAGGTTCCTGAGATGAAATATTAGCCACTTAAAAGTGACAGTGGTTTGGGGATAATCATGCACATTCAGTATCAAGAGGTACTTCAACAGATATTTTTAAGTCAATCACTTAAAAATATTGAAGATTTCAAAAGGAAGGTAATTCAAATAACTAAGATGGAAACATTTCTTCTAAAGAGGTCAATAACTTTTGGGTTTTGCCCTCCACAACTTAAGAAATTCCATAAAATAACATTTCTCCATTTTCCCTCATTTATCATTCACTGCAGAGATTCTGGCAGAAATTTGTGCTCTATTGTGACTTGCACTGATGTCAACATTCCTCCTGGAAAGGTGAAAACTCTTTTTCTTTTCATCTATGAGATATATAAATAAATATAATCTGTAGTCATTCAAAAGCAGTTATGTTCATATACTTATGAATTCATACACATTCCTATCATGCAGAAAGGGAAAACAGTTACAAAGTGGAGAAAATTCTGAGTTTCTATGGTTATATTTAGTTCCTATTAATCTGTGCTAGACAGGTTTCATTACATCTAGGATGCTAGATGGCACTATTTCATTTGTGGCCATGTCTATCTTAACCACCATCAAGATCATTGGAGATAGACAGCAGAAATTAGGTATAAACACCACTACTAATTTATTACAAGCCATTTAAATGGAGAGAGAAAAAAAACCAAAAAACAACAAACTTCTGGAATTAATCTACTCATACTAAACCTTTTAAACATGACTGTCCAGTACGACATTTCAATGTCAGTTAGTAAGAACATAAAAGTGCACATCTCTAAATGTAATAAATATGCCCCCAAAACATCCAAATCTACAGTATTTGATAATATATATTGATACTCCTATGAATGCATGAGACAGGATGATACAGGATTAGGTATACTATATCAGAAATCATGACAATGTCTCATCGTTGGAAAAGGCAAGAGAGACACGGCTAATTGGAAGAACCAAAGAAGCAGGAGTTGGGATGAACAGACAATACTATTTATTCTCTGTAGACAAGACATTCATCTTTCCAAAGATGCTGTGTCTTACAGTTCATGGCATATTATCCAAAGCAAACTTTGCATTGTTTTGTGTTATACCAATGCCCTATGAACAACAAACTTGGGGTATTTCTGCTCACTGAAAAAATGCTTAATTGCTGTTACTGCAGATTTTCAGTGCTGATGTACTCTTGCATTGCAACATCAACATATTAACTCAAGAAAAAAAAATAGTACAGGTATAAGAAACTAATTCAAGTTAACTAAGTACTATATACAACCTGATCTTTTCTGCTGAAATGAAGTGTTCCTTCACCTATACCACAGGAGCACTACAACAGTGGTACAAAAAGCAACAAGTAATCAATTTTTTCCCCCAAACAAAAAACTTTTTCCATTTAACAAATATTACATGATCACTTTTGTGCTACTTCCTGGCTTTTGTAATCAAGTGACTACCATTGTTAACAAGGTTGGATTTTTACAACTTTCAACATGATTTGGGCACTTTGGGGACATATTTACTACATTTTAAAACACTGGTGAATTATTTCAGTTCACAGTTATGTACTCATTGACTGACATGGAAATTAGATTGATGTAAAAGAAATGAATCCTAAGTTCATAGGAGAAAAAAGCTTTTCAAGAAAGCTAGGTGTATGTGAACAGACTGTGTTACTAAATGAATATAATTCTGATTTTTTTGTCCTAGAGCTCACAATTAAAAGTTAACAGATTAGTTTTAGTCAACTATTGTGAAAATGTGTATGAATTACATCCTACCTAAGAGTTTTAAAAAGTTTTGTAGAAAACAGTATTTAATGGTGAATTTTAATACATTTATGAAGGACTTACTGACGTTATTGATATATTAGGTAAAAAGCAAATATTAGACAAAAGCCATCCTTTTTTAAATAGTTATAGTAGTACAAGATACTACATACTTTCAGAAACCAGAGCAGACTGCTTAGGATACCTACCTGATATTTTGCCTGCAAAAGACTCATCCTGCATAGGATGTAAAATGAAGTCAGAACTTAAATTAAAGGGCCTCCTTCAAGAAAGCCACCCTGTTCTGAAGTTCTGACATTTATGTGCTTAAAGTCTATAGCACTTTTAGTGAATGAAGCTACCTAAAGAAGAAAAGAACAGCATTATCATCAAAACTTATGATACTCATTAAGTCTTTTGATGAGCATAGGTGAATTTAATTGCTCTTCAGAGCCTGGGAGATAAATCGTAAAAATTGCATACAAAATTAACAAGATCACCTCAAGAAACTGGTAGCTTCTATTGGCATCCCTGAAAATAAAATGGTCTTCATATATCACCTGGGGATTCATCACTCTTGAGTAATGCATTTACCATCTGTGCTCATCCCAAACTACTTGGACAAAGTGTCTGAACTTCATAAATATTCTTGGGTAAACAACTCTTCTGCTTCCCCAGATAAGTGAACAGATAATTATTCACAGCCCCATTTTTCTAATATAGAAGTAGTAAAAGTAGTCAGCTAGACTAAAAGCATATTTCAGATCAGGAAACATTGCTTGAGTTGATGTTAAAGATCTCCAGTTTGATGAATAAAACCAACTGGAATACTGCATGCTTCAAAACCTGCTAGAATGGAGCAATAATCAGACCCTATCTCCAATTCATCCTTTCTGAGGTGAATGTTCCTTGTCTGGCATTCGCCCTTATGATCTACATCTCCAATCATCTGAATAGCTGAACACTTCAACATTTCTAGGGAGTAAGCAATAGTCAGTGCAAAGAATGCAAGAGTACAATAACCAACTTATTAACAACTTGTCTTTGGGTAAAAAATAACAGGGAGGCTAGAGAAAAAACAAATTAATGGTTCCCATGGTTTCCTTAACCTTCCAAGAAGCCTTCTAGAGCTTTCATAGTATCTGTCAGAAGGTCAGAGATCCTCTTTACTGTTCTCCAATTCAGAATAATGGTGTCTAACCTGAGAAACTTAATCTCTTAAATCTATTGGTGCCCATCTATATCCTGGTCTTAATAGTAGGATTTTCCATCATAAGAACCTCTATGAATTTCCTGGCAAATAACGTAACTGTCCCAATGGTAACTCTCTCCCAAAGTGAGATTACTTAACTGTGATAAGTTTTGATGGCCTTCTCAAAGTTCCATCCATTAACCCCAAGTCTATCATTAAGTGTCAATCCAGAAGAGCAAAACACACACCCTGGACTGCAGTTTAGATCGAAACATTGTTAAAAAAACTGATTCTGTTTTTCAGTATTTCTGAAAAAGAGATATTACAGTGAAGTTGTAATGGTATAGAAAATAATATTGCAAATTCCTTCAGTTTCAAAGAATATGATTTGGAAGGTAATGTACTGTTCTCTGCCTAACTCAAGGCCCACAGTTTCAACACAGACAAAAAAGCCACCACACAGGGGTACCATATTAGAAAAAAAGATGGTCTGGGGCCTTTTCAGATAATAAAGGGAGTTGACCAAGCATTTACACATCGTAACAGACTACCTTGGAGAAAGAAAAGACATAACTACTAAATAAGTTTAAAACAGCAAAGGAATGCATTATCGCCATTGAATTCCTCTCTTACAGAGTACAACTGCTATTCATGGCTCTGTTCAGATGGAAGAAATTATACCCATTTAGAATAAAGGAAGTTATTTTGTACAAATAAGCCTATAGAAAAATAAATGTCATTATGTTGCACTGTCAATAGATAATGGCATTGCCTTATCAACTGTCAACAAATCTATTTTAGAACCAATACTCAATGAAAGCACAATATAAACAGTAAACACATCTAAGCAAGCACCTAGTGCTTTTAGATTTTGAAGAGAGAAGTGTTCTTACTCTAAGCTAGTTAGATCTGTAAACTGAGCACAGAATTAATTTTATGCCAGCAAATTACTGGTTTTAACAGGTTATGCAAGGCACGGAACCATATAATTGCCCTACACTTGAAATATGCTCTCATTCAAATAGTGAGAATGAAGTTAGCTGAAAGTGTAGTACATGAAGGGTGGGGGTGGGGAATCACATTTTATCTGTGCAATGACTTGTTCTTTACAGGTGGTTGGTTGAAAAATTAGCAGCTATTATTTTCTGCAGTAATAAATTCTAATATTTGAAGAAAGAAAGAACAGATGGATTGCCAGTTCATTGCCACTTGCCACAGCACAATGAAGATTTAATGTTTATGATGAGCAATTCACTCTTTACATAACCACTATACTAGCATTCTAGTATTAAGTCTCATCATCCCATTTTAAAGCAGACTAGTTTCTTATGCTTCTTCAATATGCAGTTTGGTTTTATTTTTGTTAGTATTATATACAAATTGCTCTAAGAAATTTTAGCCTTATTTAAACTACATGTCTTTTAGGCACAGTTCACTCATTTTTATTTTGCAAAAATAAAAAATATAATGGTCTATATTTGCAACCATAATTTCTGTTGATTTAATCAGAAAGGCTTCATATTCTGACTCAAGAAGCTTCTCCCACTAAAATGTACTGGTAGATAGGTGAACACATCTGTCTGTGGCTACAGTAAAATAATATTTTATCATTCCCTATAATAACTTCCTTTGAATGGCCCCTCACTGTGAAAAAGGGCCAGCAACACACAAAAGAGAAACTCCTGTGGCTCAGTGGCATCTCAGTGGCATCCCAAACTCTGAATCTCAGCCAGCCACCTTCTGACTTCCTAAAATCTTTGCAGTCTGACTTTCTAAAAAGTTTTTTCAGTAGTACAAAAACCCCCTGTATATGACTAATATTTTCTACGATTCAACTGAGCAAACATTTTCCACTATAGTTGTAGTTTCATTTTGAATATTGGTATTCTATTATCAGGCTTTTTGTACACAGCATGACAGAGACTACAGGGATGAGTTTTTTAGCAGTTTCCACAAGAGTGGAAAAATTAAAAGATATACTCTTTAAAAATGAACAAAATACAGCAAAAGAACTTTCTTAAGGGAAAATGTGAGATGGAACAGTTTTTACTTTGTCACGTGGCTTATCCAGAGATTCTGTCAACTTCCCTATGCTTGATTTCCTAGGAATAGTCTTACCAAAAGCAACAGGATCCCTTCAGCTCTTGCCTTAGTCCCATTACCCATTGTTTTGATGTGGAGGCCAGCCTGCTTCTATTTGCAACTTCTCTGATTCCTAACTTTATACAGCAGAATTACTGATTAGAAAGAACTCTGGTGTTTGCCCAAACAGGTCCGATCTTAACATTCAGGAGCAAGTCCTAGGTAAAACTATATAGACAAACAGGCTCCTCAAGGAGGTGGCTTAAGTCACCTGGAGAGAGCCATACTTCAAAAGCACTGAAAAGACATGGGCAGAGAACTCTGTGGTGGTAAAAGCAGAAACTTGAATGAATTCATAATTGAAATCTGAATAGCAAAAAAACCAACAATAACAAACAAAACAAACACTGATTTTTGTTCCTTTGCTTCTCATCTACTCAACTTTTGCTTCATGAGTGTTTTACTTGTGTAAATAATTACAAAACCATTAGAGGGTGCTGAAGAATATCCAGCATAATTTTAGGCTTTGTAAGAGCAGTAAAATGTAACCCCATTTTTACATTACAAAAAGCACCTTCTTTTTAGCCTATACATCAATTCTTACAAATTCAACTCACTGTAAAAAAGCAAGTAACTCACATTACCCAACCTATTTGCATGCCTGTGATTTTGCTCAACTCTTAGTTTTCACCTACTCTTCTTAAAAAGTCTTTCAAATATTCACAACAATCTGTGAGTGCACAGACCACCTCCTGGAGCACCATAAGCATGTGAAACAAGCTGGAAAGAAGCACAAAGTGAAAGCCTTTTACATTTCTGCAAGGTCAGACTACATGATGAGTCATCCTATGTACACTGTTCTCAATCAAAGCACTGTTCAGTCATCCTCTGGGGTATTTAGGAGGGAGAAAGAAGCACAGATTTCTGTACTTTTTCAAATATGCTTTTTATTCTTTTACACCCGTATTAATCCATATCAATTAGAAGACTATGAGAACATGCAATACTTTCTTGCTTAAAGAAGTTCAAAGAGAACTAAAGGGATACATCATATTTTGAAACTACTAAAATAAGCTATTTTTCAGTACAGTAAAATCTTAAGTGTTTTGGGTTTTGTCTGAAATCACAATTATTTTCAAAGCAAAAAAAAGTAATAGGAGGAGTTATAATAATCTCATTAGTTAGAACCACAAAAAATGCTGTAATATGTTGACTGTGTGTAGAAAAAGTGTTGTTCATTTTAAGTAATGAATTTAGTCTCTTTTGATCACAGCAAAACTTTATTCTCTGTGATTACTCTGGTGTAGTCCTATAAATTAATGGAGGAATACAATGCCTCTTGAATTGTCTCCTCAGCCTGCAAAAATACAGGAAAAAAACATTGAGGCAAATCTGCTCTTGTATGCATAACAGGAACAGACTTACCAGGAGGACTTTTAAGGTATGCAATGTGTATTTTGCATGAAAATTTAAAGGTGTCATTCTGATTGACTATCCTGGTATAGAGACTGGGCTCAAAACTGTATTTTTCAACTGATCAGATCTTTGATGCAAGCCTTTGAAAACTAAGAACATGTTTGATTCCATGTTGAAACAGTCATTTGCCTGACTTAGAAATACAAGCAACTAATAGCATCTAGGGAAAACGTGCCTGTATCTCTGCAAAAACATCAGGTTTTCCTGCTCAGTGACATTTTCCGCTATGAATTTTTGTTATTACTGAGTGGCTTGCAATATTCAGAAGTTCATTTGATTCTCATTTCAAAGGTCTCTTTTCAGACCCAGTTATGGAATTCTCTTTGATTTGGCAGCTCAGTAGCTGCTGAACCTTGACATTTGTACAGGCAGCATTTGGGTGGAGGTAAAAATACTTTTTTGTCTCTTACAGAAAAGCAGAAAAAACCCTAAATGTTTCTTGCATAACAATATCAACTATGGAAAATATTAAACAAGAAAATTGTTAAAAACCTGTGGAAATTGAAACAGAAAAGCGATGCTGCTAGAATAGAACTAATCTCTTTCTCAAGTATCCAAAAGATCTAAACCAGATACGGCCAATGACTTCAATTTTAAAAAATAGTGCAATACCTCAAAATTATCAGATCACCCAGATATTAAAGTCTAGGTGTGTCAACACATGTATTAAAAAAAAATAACCATACTGTTTGCTTTCATAGGGGCATTGTGGCAGATGGAGGACAACTGATACAGGACTTACTTAGACTTTGACCTTTTAGATTTTACTCTCTAAGTAATTTCCTCTTGAAATCAACATATACAATATTATGCCACAAACCCACATCTACTACAAAGTCTATGGACTATCCACAGTACAAAGGTCAAAGATGACAAAAATTGCAGATTACAAATATGCAGCTGTAGGAGGAACCCAAAAAAGGTAAGAAGGTGAGAAAATGATATCTGAAAAAGATTAAGGTATATTACAAACTAATTTACCCATTCAAACCAATAATATTATCCTCAGTAAGATATAAACATTGGCACTACACTTCAAGACCTCTGTTGATCCTACTGACCAGAATGAAATCTACCACTTTGTTAAAGTCCATTTAGCATGTACCAATACCCAACTCATTTTATAGTTCATTTTTAAATGAAATCATAAGAGCTGGTGTGTTTGACAACCAACAATACTGAAGAAATAGAAGATCTATTACTGATCTTCTAACATCAATACCATTCCACTCATTTTTCTTAGATTCAGCTTCATGAAAATATTATAACTGCTCCATAAAATGTTTTTCAATGAAACTCCTAGGTGTTGGTTGTGTTGGTTTTTGGGTTTTGGTTGGGGTTTTTTGGGGTTTTGTTTTGTTTTTTAAATTGTGAAATATTTCTCAGTAACATGCTGCATGGGCAAATCAGAGTATTGTCTACTGCTCCATTCTGTGGCTATTGTCAGTATCAGCAAATCAGTACTCTTACAATTTTTTTATATCCTGTCTTTTGTAAATATCATTGTTCTCAATTTCTTTACCTCTTGAAGAAGAAGTTGTGAATAGTAAAAAATAGCAAGTGTGTAGTACTGGTCAGTCTTCAGTGTTTTCATCAACATGTTTAGAATCATGGAATCACTTTGGTTGGAAAAGACCTTTAAGATCATCGAGTCCAACCTTTAACCTAACCTGCCATCCCACCACTAAAACATGTCCCTAAGCACCTCATCTATCCTTCTTTTAAATACCTCCAGGGATGGGGACTCGACCACCTCCTTGGGCAGCCCATTCCAGAGCCTGACAACCCTTTCCGTGAAGAAGTTTTTCCTAATGGCTAGCCTAAACCTGCCCTGGTGCAACTTCAAACCATTCCCCCTCATCCTATCATCTGTTACCAGGGAGGCCAACCCCCACCTCGCTACAGCCTCCTTTCAGGTAGTTGTAGAGGGTGATAAGGTCTCCCCTCAGCCTCCTCTTCTCCAGACTAAACCACCCCAGTTCCCTCAGCTGTTTCTCATAAGACTTGTGCTCTAGACCCCTCACCAGCTTTGTGGGTCTCCTCTGGACATGTTCCAGCAAGGCAACATCTTTCTTGTAGCGAGGGGCCCAAAACTGAACACAGTATTCGAGGTACGGCCTCACCAGCACCAAGTACAGGGGCATGATCACTTCCCTGCTCCTGCTGGCCACACTATTCCTGATACAAGCCAGGATGCCATTTAGTTTCTCTCATATTTAAAACCATCTCATATTTTGGGATGTAAATATGAAATCTTGGTATTTCTTAACAGAAAAAGAAATTTCAGGAGACACTTATCAGCTATTATATATCTTGCATAAAGTAGAAATATATTTATCAAAGAGTAGTCCTATATGTAGAACTTACAATTTTTTCAGTTCTGATTTTAAAAAGAAAAATAGAGGAAATATAAAAAAACGTTTGCTTAGGAAGTCAAGGGAGAAGAAATAGGTGGGAGAACACCATTTCCTAATTTTTCACATTCTTTTTTCACCAACTGCTAAGTGATATAACCTCTTTTGCTGTCAAACAGAGACCTCACTTTTTTTTTTTCCTGGAATATACCACAGTCAAAAGGAAAAGTAGATGAGGATAGTAAATGTATTTTTGATCAGACAGGATCATCACAGTAGACTCTTTCCAGTTTAAAACTAATGGCACCTGGTTTAATTGCTGCTTTCAATTAACACATTATCATTTGATTCAGGATTCACCCTTTTACCTTCATCTTTTGAGCAGCTAAATTCAAAGAACTGATATTTCCCTCAAGTATTTTGCATGAACTATATTGTTTTAAAAAAACCAAACCAATAACAACAAAAAAAACCCCCAAAAGCCAAAGTTTCTTACCAAAAATATCCTAAATATTTGCAACAACTCAACAGGAAACTTTATTCTCTAACAGATATAAGGTATAATCTAAGTTATCCAAGATATGATAAATTATGCAAACTAAGAATAAGCAATTAAGGTTTCCAATTTGCTAATCAAAAGTAAAATGTTTAGTATGCATATATTTAACCATGCAGCTGTCTGTAATGCATCTGCTGTAGGTATAGCAATGTCACCAACTTTGAATCTTCAAAATCCAGAAAAGGGAACTTTAAAAATAAATCATTATATAATTCTAAAAATACTAATATTTTAAAATGTATTTGGGGAACAATCTGCTTGCCCTGTGTTTTTTAAATATTTATTTACAGCAAGGTAAGACACAGCCATAGTGGCAGAAGTTTGAAATACCCACTCAATGCAAAAAATACCAGAAACATCAGGACTTTATCATTCATCTGAGAAACTGGGTATTTATGAAAAGCACCAAGGAGGATGCACCTGTCTAAACTCTGGATACTGATATGTCCAAGGTAGCTACTCTGCATGTTGCTAGAAGCGCTGCATGTAATCAACAGAAAGAAATGGGCCATTGTGAGTGTGCAAGACACTCATCCTACCCTCAGCCTTCAAAGTGCACATTTTCTTCTAATTAACATTAAGGGAAAATAACAGCAACTCAGATGTAAATGTTGTAAGATAAATTAGATGAATCTCAGTTCATGTGTCCACAACAGTGTTATCACCCACTTTTTAGTACTGTAAGGACTGAAAACCCCAGAGGAGGAGTCTAAGCTTCTCAACCTTTAGGGTACACATGGCCTTGTTCTGCTCAGTTCTGTAGCATTCCCATAAGCACAATCTGAAATTTTTTTACAGTAAGCAGGAATATTGTATCCCCCATCATCATTCTGCCCATCAGTCTACTGCATTCTTTTGATGTTTGTTAAAAACGGGGATTCTAGAGTGATCTAGAGTTACTGTCACTCAAAGTAACATAGAAATAGAAATCTATAGGAACATCTGAGGTATGTATGTGTATCAAATATATACAAAGATAAACACCATGTGATAAACAGGAGGAATTAGAAGTTCATGTATTGTTGCAGAGCTGTAATGTCACTGGAATTATTTGAGAGACATTGCAGAATTGCTCACATGAATGGAGTGCTGCAATGGGTAGGCACAGACTTTACAGGAAGGACAGGAAGAGAAGGAAGTTGTGCTTTATGCAGATGACTCTTCACTACAGTCATCCATAGTCAACAGAGAAAAGGTTGGCCAAAAGCATAGGCAAGGTTGGATGGAAGACCAAAAAGAAGAGACATGCTGGTGGATGTCTGTTACAGACAACTCAGGAAGAGAAAGTGAAAAAACAAACTTCTTTAAAATATTGGAAGACTCAGATGTAGGCCTTGGTTCTCATCAGATAATTTAACATCCCAATATCTTCTGGAAAGGCAACATAACATAATACCAATAATCTGGATTTCTAGAGTGTATTGGGGACAATTTTTTAGTTGTCCACAGTTGTCCCCAGAGGGGATGTTCTGCTGGATCTGCTACTTGTAAACAAGCAAGCAGTCACTAGTGATGTGATAATCAATGGCAGGCTTGCCTGTAAGGACCATGAGATGGTAGAGTTGAAAGATATAAAAGGAAGACAAATAGCAAAATAAAGACCCTGGTCTTGAAGCCAGCAGACTTTGGCTTGTTCACTGAACTGATTCAGAGGGATACCATGGTAGGTTGTCCTGAAGGGCAAATGGACCAGGACCAGCCTTTTCAATCACAAGAATAGCCCCTTCTGATGTACAAGAAAATAATCAGACATGGCTTGGCTAAATGAGGAACTCGTTACCAAGCTCAAATGAAAAAAAAGAAAAAGGTCTCCAGATAGTGGAAAGGGAATAGGCTGCTTGGGAAGAACACAGAAGGATCTCCCAGGCATGCCACAACAGAATTGGAAAAGTCAAACTAAACTCAAGTTAAAACTAGTGAGAGACATGAAGGAGAATAAGAACTTCTATAAACAAATCAGCACAAAATTTAAGACCATGTAGGTCTTCTGCTGAATGAAGCAGGTAACCTAACTGCCAGAGAACACGGAAAAGGCTGAGATTCTCAATGTCTCACTCATTCCTAGCAGGGTCTGTTCTCAGATCTCCCAGATCCCTGGTGATGGCAAAACTTAGGGAAAAGCAGTACTACCCATTGTAGAAAAGAATCAAGTTAAGGACTACTTAGGTAAACTGGTCATACACAAGTCCCCAGATCTAGAGGGAATATACGTGAAGGAGCTGAGGTGTCACTGACTTTGAGGCAATTCTACCATCTTTGACAGATTGTGGTGACTGTGGGAGATTCTGGATGACTAGAAATAGGCAAATGCTAGACTCTAAGGTAAGAAGAAGGGTCAAGAAAGCTACAGGCGAGTCCAGCTCACCTCAGTCCTGGGAAGACTATGGAAGTCATAGATCATCATGGAAGCCATTGACATATATATAAGCAAAGAGAGGATGACTGAACAAAGCCACCATTTCTAAGGGCAAATAGAATTTTGAGCTTCATTCTCAACACAACCCTAGATTTGTCATGTGAGTTAGATAAGCCACTTTTCAGTTGCTCAATTTCTTCTTCTGTATGAGTATCACACTACCTAAGCACCCATTAGTGTTTTGAACTAAACTGATTAGCACTGCTAATATGATCCAGCTCTTCAAGAAAGGATCTCAAAACTCTCTGCAGTGTCATTATCTGACACTGATATCTGACGGTATATGTCCTTCAGACACCTTTTATCTATCACATTAAATAATGACCTTCATAGAGGAAAGAGTTCTCTAATTCATGAACTTCAGTTTGTTTAGCACATATCTTGCTGAAATGTCATATTTAAATTAGTATGTATGCCTCAAATCATTAAAAAATTAATATTCAAAATAATTTCAAAGTTAACAGGAGCTGATGCCCTTGGCTCATTATTCCCTACTCCAGCAGAATGTATACTGACATTATAAAAACAGACTGTTTCAAATTTCTGTGGGTCATTTTATAATCAAGAGCTTCCTCAGGCACCAAACATTTTTATTGTAGGTAGTCATTCGAGGTCTGTCATTTGAATTTGAAGCACTGCAGTTATCCACAAGCTTTTTCCTTAGGCACTTGAGAAGACTCATGCTCTGAGTAGTCCTCAGAAAAAATTGTGTTATGTCTACTTTCACCATGAATATGTTTAATGCATGTTTTGACTTTTCTGACAGGTCTTATATTTAGGCTCCTGTGAGATGCAGTTCTGTATCAGCTCCTCCCCTCAAAAAGAAAACACTTCGCTTTTTCCAAACCAGCTGTTTATAGTCAGGTGGTTTGAATGTTGACTAGTCCTGCTTAGAAAGAAACAGTACTGTAGTCTCAATTAAACATCGATTTCTCTCTTACCAGGAGTACTGCACTCTCCAAGACCCACCCGCTATTGCTTTTTCCTTCATGGTGAAAAAATTTTTAATAATACCAATTAAGTAACACAAATGCCATTTCTACATTTTTGCTCTGTTCCAGGTCAGCAAGATGTCAACTGGAAAACAATGACATAGCAACTTTAAAAGATTAGGGAAACAATTCTTTGCAAAATGGAAATACTGCATAAAAACTTAAGTGCAGTGAATCAGAAGGTGCTCTGATGAATGAGTTGACACAGGTCGTTCAAGACTGCTGTGCTGTATTTTTCTGGTGTAATTCTGCATAGACAGTGCTGTGAAACGGACATGCCATTTTACCCATTGCCTTCCATCCTCACAATTACTAGACACAGCAAAGTAAATTAGGAAGAGTGGCAGCTGTCAATTAATTTTGATTTATTTTCAATTATTTAGATTTTTCATACATAATTAGTTTTATAATTCCCTTAATATGCTTGAAAATTACATTTCTCTTTTCAACCTTCCTTAAATAAAAGTTGAATCTTTTTTATATTGAAAGCTACACTTCCTTATTTCTAGTGGAAGAGAAGCAAATTTGGCTTTTAAGGCATACTCCTCAACTTTCCTTGGCAGGAAATGGGCTTGTTTAGTCACACAACTGAGAACTTACACTTCATTTTTATCACATAGATAGACAACTGTGCTAAATTTCTTGCTTTCCTAGTATGACTTTACCTTGTGTGTATGAAACATTAAAAGCCAACTGCAAAATAAGGTTGGAGTTATTTTGTACTGGGGCTTAAATATGCATTGCTTACAGGATCAAAAATTATTAATGATAGAAAAATACACATATAACTAAATACATATAAACATATAGTTAAATGATGATGTGAATTTAAAATTTAATTTAAGCAAATGCTCTGTATTCTTAATACTGCAATCATGCAGTCAGGTCAGGGGTTGTCCTATGACTTCTAACTGCAGATTTACCTCCAGCATTGTTTTCTGAGGCATATGGAAGTGAAACATTAACAGCAGCCTCCAGCAATAATCCTGTGTATGCTTGTCATCAGCGCATGCTGGAGATATGGACACATTCCACCCATTCTATCCTTGGGCAGACTGAAAGGAAAACCAAGAAATCAACCTTGCTAGTTACAAATACACATGGAGAACAGATGTTTCCTTTGTTTTCCCTGTACTAGTTTGTCTAGGACTTCAAAAATCCAAGGGCATTAATAAAGGATGAACCAGAGAACCCCATGAAGTTTTGCCAGGATATAATATATACAAAAAGAATGGGGAATGTAGACAACCACACACAAATATTAGTAAAGTGTAATGCTCTTGTAATATGTGAAACTTAAGATACTAAGAAAGTGAGTATATTGTAGCAACTACAGTTGGAGCACAAAGGGTTAGTAGGTTAGCATGAAAATTTCTCTACCTAACCAGGGAAAGTTTCTCTGTAAAAAGAATTAGAGATTTCTTAAACTAAAGGGATTCTTTAGATTTAAAGTAACTTCAAAATTTTTATTCGGCATGCCGAATTGTTAGATCTTATTTAATTCCAAGCAAGTCCCACTAACCTACTGACAAACCTGGGAGAAGAACATATCCCTTCTGGACATGCCATGGACAGAACCATAACCACTGTTGAACCAGTAGGAACACACTTTTGCTGTCCATAAAGCAAAGCACAAATTACATTCACCATTAGATCAGAGCTGGCATAAATACCTATCACACACTATTCTTTCTGCTACATGATCATCAGACAACCACATTCACTTTGGTTTTAATATAAACCACCCCATACCTGTCTGAAAGAAGAGGGAGATGAGGATCAGAGGTAGCTATATGAATGGGTACATCTATGATACAGTGACAGGAAACCACAAGAAGTGGTAGGATTCTCAGATACACTCACCAGCTATATATATACACATCACATCATCATATACATATACATACATACATACATCACATCATTTATTTATTGCCAGAAAGGGGTTTTCTGCTCTCCACTCATCCCAGATGTTCAGTGCTAAATAAAATCTATCAATATATGCCTATCAATTTCAGTTGATGATTCAGTCACTGTTTATCAAGGCATAGTCCACCTCCTGCCAAGAAAAGAGGCAGATGAAGCACATACATCACTATTGGTTCTGAGTGCATGATTTCTATTTGTTAGGCATATGCTACATTTAGTGGTCACTGGTATTGGGGCTGGTTCCTTCATGCTACTGACAGAAACGACTAATCAGGTAATTGCTTTACAGAGCAACCAGAGAACGTCACCTTCCACAGGTTGAAAGGAGATTCAAGAGGGACAAGCAAATGAATGGAAATATTAAAGAATGAGGACCGTCTTCCAGAAAATCCTGTCTCCCGAAATCCAAATGAACACATAATTCAACGAGTTCTTAGTGAGATGTTGTAGTTAGAAAGCATGTGAGTGCTTATATGTACATGTAAGAATAGTGAGAAAAATAAGGTGATTTAATCTCACAGGCAGGGCATAATGAAATATCATGTTCTTAAGAATCAAAACAGATTCAGCAACACAGAAACACCTCTGCAGGGAGAAAATGGATTTCACAAACCAGACTCCAGTTTAACAGAGAACAAGCCTAACAAGAACAGATGGCCAGAAATAATGATTAGGCAATTTAAAAGGAAGAATTAACAACTTTAGGTATTTGATGGGGAAAGTCATCATGAAGTGGTGATACTGCTCCTATGGATATTTTCAAATATACACTGATATGTGTTATGTGATACACTTTTATGAGATGCTCGCAGCACATTCCTCAGAAGTCTCACAAGCAAAATATAATTGTTCCATGCCCTTATCCCAACATCCCTTTATAGCTTATATATGAAAACCAATACAATTACCTTTACCCACGTTGAAGAACAAATAGGTGGTCTTAGTCTATTTTATTAAATCCTCATCTGTCAAGCAAAGATAGTGTTTGGTATTCATGAGGAACTTAGCTCCTTGGCTATTTTAAACCTGGGAAATTGTTCTACAACATTGAGTTAGGCATTAATGGTACATTGTATTAGTTATACAGAGGAAAATATTAAAACAATATCTTGTGTTTCTTCACTAGAAGAATTACATTGACAAGAAATCCCTACACTACATATACCTCCCCTGCTAAAATGGATTTTAGCCTTGTTTCTACTTGCTTATTTCAAAGACTCAGTAATTATACATTTTGATTGCTATAATTTACATATACTTAAGCACTAGCTAGCTCTCTAGGAGCAAAATTGCACCAATCCAACTTGAAGAAACGTCCCTTCTAAATCACAAATGTACTGGAATACAGAGGAACATCATAAAGATAACACAAAAAGAGTATTCACTCCTCATCTACATTATACTGCACAACATGAAATATAATCTTTTTTTCTGTCCCAAATAAAATATAAAACCACCTTAAAAACAAATCAGAAATTACCAATTTTATCCTGTATTTTCTTCCACTCCTTGAAGGCATCTTTCTTTTATTTATTCTACTACTTTTAGATAATTTTAGTTTTGCCAGTTAGCAAACAAGTCTAATGCTACCAAATCTCTAGCTGCTCCATCAGTGTCATCTTATGGATAGGACAGCTGGTAAAATACCTTCCCAAAAAGCTGAACTAAGTTATCAGGAAGCTTCATTTTGCCAGTTTGACATTTTAAAAAGGGGCAAAACTGAAGGAGAATGAAATTAGTAAATTTTAATATCTTAATTCTGCTGTATGCTGCAGGAAAGTCAGGGACCTGAGAGGACACAGAGTGAAGGAAGAAAAGGAGGCTGAAGGGAGACCTTATCACTCTCTACAACTACCTGAAAGTAGGTTGTAGTGAGGTGGGTGTCAGTCACCTCTCCCATCTAGCGAGTGATAGGATGAGAGGAAATGGCCTCAAGTTGTACCGTGGGAGGCATAGATTGGATATTAGGAAAAAATCCTTCACCAAAAGTGTTATCAAGCATTGGAACGAGCTGCCAAGGGGAGTGGTTGAGTCCCTGTCTCTGGAAGTGTTTAGAAGTTGTCTAGATGTGGCACTTAGGGACATCGTTTTGTGGTGGACTTGGCAGTGTTGGGTTTATGTTCGGACTCAATGATCTTACAGGTCTTTTCCAACCTAAATGTTTCTATGATTCTATATAACAAAACCAATGACCATAACGGAAGAAACAACTGAATGATCCCAGTAAGAGAGAATGAGCTTATATAGACTGAAATGTTTTAAAGGCTAGGGTGTGGTACTAGTTACAGCCCACATAAAGGGGTTGCTTGAAGGAGGTTAGGCACTGCAATTTGACAACATTCCAAAGGATCTGGAAGGAAGTCAGCTTGAAATAAAAGAGTGGGCATTTTAAGGCAAGGATCATTTATGACAGCAGGTTCTAGACCTTCCTTCAAAGAGAGCATTTTAAGGCATGCCTTTTAGGGGAAGACAAATAATTCCATGGAGAGTATAAAAGGTCTATTAATATGACCTCGATTCTCAATGCTGGCTTATTACAGACAGCCTTTCTGAGTCACTGCAGTTTCTCCTGGTGACATTTCTCTGCCTTTAAGAAAATATTCCAGTCAAAAAACTGAAGAGACCTAGAAGGAAAAGGAGAATGTTGAGAACTGTGGACTCTGATTGGAACTCAGTATGAGGTGGTTTGTTTTTTTTTTTTTATTCTCTAGAAGAGAGAATTTAAAATTTCAGTGATTCATAACATCTGGCTTACAAATGCTAGAAAACTAGATGAATGCAGACCTAAGACAGTTTGTGGCAGCTGAGTTACTTTACTGATGCAACTACCCCATTTTTTTTTCTTGTCAGATGTCTTTTCAGATCATCAACAGTAGTTAAGTCCCTAATGTTGGAGTGACATTAGAAAAGTTTTCAATGTAGACTAAGCTCTTGCGTAGGCAATGAAGCACAGATCTCTTGCCTCATATCATAAAGAAGATGGTAGAAAATAGATGCTGTTTTAGACTGATTTGCTGTTTTATTGTTCTTCCCGCTTTTAGTTTATGGTCATTGGTTGTAGACAAAGAGGAAAATAAAACCCCAACCTCCTAATCAAAACACCCTCCCTGAATTCCAAGCAGACATTAGCCAAGGAGGAAGTAAATGCCTTTTGTACCAGAAGCCGGAGAATAAAGATCACAGAAAACACTGGGTGGTATGAGAAACAGGACATCTGTCTAAAATAACCTCAGCCACTTGAATCCTACAGCTCCCTATCCAACAAGGACCTGTGACCAGAACCCTTCCGAGCACAAGCCAGTCAATAGGGGATTATAGCTACAGCGTGAATTGCCTAATCATACATAACTTTTTCACTTCACAGGAATCAGTCTTTAACTTATCAAAAGCACTCTGTCTAAGTTTCAGATTATCCCTAAAAATCATGTAGGATTATTTGGAAAGGATTTGTACCTTGTTTATAATGCTTACCCCTCTGCACAAGTACATTAAGTGTTACAATAAGACCAAAAAAAAAAAAAAATCTGAAAGATTGGCCAAGAAGTAGCATTCATTTATTTTGTCTCTTTGAGCCTTCCTGCACCTGAAAGTTGAATATGGGGAGGTGCTCAATATTTTAATTATTGGTTAGACTCTTCACTAAACTGATCGTAGATATTTCTCAACCGCACTTGTTTTTTGTTTGCATTTTAGTAAGGCTTGTGTACATCATAGTGTCAGCTTCTCAGCATAAACAGCACAAAAAAAAACCCAGTATAAACTGATTGGAGTTCCTTATAAAAAACATACTGTCATCATTATTTTTTATTTTATGCTCTAATTTGGGGCTATTGACATTGTCAGAAAGCTGAAATAGAGTAAAATACTGTGGCAATTTTTAAATAACTTATCATCCAGATCTTGAAGGAACAGTCTTCATTGTCTTAACAAAGCGAATTTGTTACCCAAAGACTGTAAGTGAAGTGAGAATCTGTGGAGAGAAAAAAAGATTTAACGCATGACTACTTTAAAGTTCAGAGGAAAACAGGACAACTTTCCCTTTTTTTTTTAGTAAATAAAATAGGTTACTTCGTCTTCATTACTCTGCTAACAATTCTGTGTTAAACTAGCACAAAAAAATGTTTGCAACTTATGCATTTGTGAAACTTAATTACTGCCTTTAAAAGCTTTATTGAGCATAAATCTATTTAAACTGCTCTATTTCCTAAAATAAGACATGCATCTAGGCCAACATTTCCAAGAATACTATGTAAGCAACCAACCAATTCCCAATTTTTGCCCTATTTTTTCAATTTTATCCACTCCTATGAAATTGAAGATTCAAAATTCAACTAAGCAAAGAAAAGTGTCATAGCTGAAAATATACTCTGAAAGATCTAGTACAAACCTTAGACATTTGCATAAAGGAATTTTGTATACAAGTAGCATTAAACAGCTATACCTGGAGGGTATAGACTGTGAATTCAGAAATTACTTTCAATGTCTTCTACATTCTGGAGGTTATTACAATTCACATAAAACAGCAGTTTTATAGGCTTGAAAACTTCACATTAATGTTCCTTTTTTTTTTTTTTTTATGTATTGTGTGAACAGCAGCAGAGAAAACAATATTGAATAATCATTAAACAACTGGGGAAGATTATGTATAGACTGGTGTTTTCAAACAATAATTTACCATTTCTCTTTCTATTATATCTTGTTCTTACTTCACGGTTAAGAATTAATAATAGGCTTAATCAAAATTTTCAACAATTCAACACTATTAGTGAGGAAAAGCTATCAGAAAAATGAAATAGTTATAAATTAGATTATGCAAAAAATAAAAAGAAAAAAACTATGATTGATTTCTCTTTTTGATGTTGTTCTTACCAAGATGAAAAATGTTCCACCATCACCACTCAACATTTATGGGTTATGTATGTTTAAATTGATTAAGAAAAAGGTTCAGCTCCTTAGCAACCTAATCTCGTAGACACTAAATCCACTTCTTTTTACCTTTGACTATTCAATAACCATGGGCAATAATACTTATTTAAAAAAAAATAAAAAATAATCAAACTTCACAAGGAATCTATAAGATCTAGAGTCAGTTGTGGCAAGAGTTTACCTGAATAGACACTGATCAGACTGTTACTTTCCACAAGCATTAACTGTAAAGAAACCCAAATACACACTGAAAAATTATTTGAAAAATCCACGATAAAATTAAAATCCATTAATTTCATTCAAAATAATTGTTCATTATTTCCATCCCCTCTGAATGATCATAAATTTAAGATATAAATTTATTTTGGTTGGATATTTTGACATTTGCAACAATTACCACATCACTAAACAGCTAAACTCAAACACATGCAGCACATAGAATCATAGAATGTTTGGGGTTGTAAGGGACTTTTCTTTCATATATTAAATCAGGTTGACAATACATGTATGAAGTTGAAGATCTGAGTATCAAGTTCAGCTCCCTCTCTTCTTTTCCTTAAAGCCAAAAAAGAAATGCTATACAAATTGCTTGATACATTTAAATATATGGAAGACATGTATGCACAGAGCAAACTACAATGTTTCGAGGATGTAGAAAGCTCAGTGTAAAATGCTCTGGGCAGCTACAGAAGAAAAAGGAATAATAAAAAAAAATGCTCAAAAGTGTACAAGATCCTAAAGGTCAAAATGCATCTCTAAAGTGTCATGGTTTAACCCCGGCTGGCCACTAAACACCGCACAGCCGCTTGCTCATTCCCCCAACAGTGGGATGGGGAGAGAATCAGAAGAGAAAAAGTGAGAAAACTCATGAGCTGAGATAAACACAGCTTAATAGGGAAAGCAAAAGCTGCACATGCAAGCAAAGCAAAGAAAGGAATTCATTCCCTGCTTCCCATGGGCAGGCAGGTGTTCAGCCATCTCCAGGAAAGCAGGGCTCCACCACGTGTAACTGTTACTTGGAAAGACAAACACCATCACTCCAAATTTCCCCCTCTTCCCTCGTCTTCCCCCAGTTTTATATTGTTGAGCATGACGTCATATGGTATCGAATATTCCTTTGGTCAGTTGGGGTCAGCTGTCCTGGCTGTGTCCCCTCACAACTTCTTGTGCACCCCTAGCTCACTCGCTGTTGGGGTGCGGAAGTAAAAAAGGCCTTAACTTTGTGTAGGCATTGCTGAGCAATAACTAAAACATCCCTGTATTATCAGCACTGTTTTGAGCACAAATCCAAAACATAGCCCCATACTATCTACTATGAAGAAAATAAGTTCTATCCCAGCCAAAACCAGCACATAAAGCCAACAAATAGTTTTAGTACAAAATTGTACTTCTCAATAAATGGAGGATACAATGTCCCGAGTCACATTTGAACCCTTCCTTTAAAACTAATGTGAGAAAGAACTTGATATGAAGTAAAGGAAGAAACTCCTTCTTCCTGGAACATGCTCTTACAAATAGAGTTTGGGAAGAAGTCTGATACATCACAACCTTCTTGTATGCTATACTGTAAGATGTAGCCCCCGATAACAGAGAGAAACTTCTCTCTGAGAAGTCTAAGAATATCACCTTGGGGTCCAATTCTCTCTCTGCAGGCTTGTGAAGAGCAGTTCAGAAGACCATGATGTTCATTACTTTAGCAACAAATTACTACAAAACTAATAATTCAAATCGCCAATACCCTAATTAACTAGTAAACACACCAGTACTTTTAATATTCAATTACATCATTGTACACACTATCACACACAACTACAAAGTTACTAAAGATCGATCTTAAAACCTATGAACCACACACAACCAGTACTGAACTACAAATCTCTCATACAAGGATGGAGGCCTACCCCTCTTTGCTCTAGCTTCCCCCACCAAGTCTTTTGAAAGCAGAAGTGATTGGTTTTCCACCAGGTTGAGCAAAAGGGGGTTACTCCAGGTGTGCTTTGATCTGTAGGTCAGACTGCAAAAAATCTGCACTCCTACTGTCAGAAGGACATCCCCCTCTGTCCTTCATCAAACTGACTTCATACCTCTTTCTCTGTTTTTTCCCCATTTCTAGATCTTTCTTTTTGACTTCCTCGTATCTCCATGTGTCCTAACAAATAAACAACCTGCCTTAAGTGTTTCTTTTCCAGTTTTCTATATCTGTATCAAAATCTGGTGTTTCTTATGTTGTTACATGGAAAATCACAGCTTTATATGATGCTAGTTATATATAGTAAATACAGGTATAGTTATTTTCATGGCATAGCAAGGGGCCAGCTGCTCCCTAAGCAGTGGGGAACCTGGGAGCCAAGGAGGATCCTCAAGGTGCCAGAGCACGGGCCTTGCCACCTAGGGCTCATCCCACATGCCAAGGAGGGAACAAGGCAGGTTCGGTGGAGGGCGCCCAGCCTTGAGTCCAGCTTGCCATGGGAGTCTGTGATGAGGCAGGTCTGACATTAAACTGGGAATTCAGGATCAGACCAGGGTTCAGACAGTCTAGTGACTGCAAGGCAGGTCAATAGCAACAAGGCAGGTCCAACCTTAAGCTGGGAAGAGTCCACAGGTCAGGACCAACAAAAGTCCAGAGCCAGGCAACAGGCTATGTCAGAGCTGCAGACAGAGCCACCTCTGGTGTCAGTGGGCTGATGGCCCCACGTCGAGCTCAAGTGGGGCTCCTGGGCCCATGGCAGCACTGGTGGAGATACTAGAGGAGAACGCTCAGGGCCAGGAAGCCCCTCTTAGCAGCCCCAGGGCCCTGAGAGTTATCTAGGCACTGTTCGCCATTCAAGATCCTACTCCCCAAAAGGTCCCAAGACCATCTGGGTCATAGTGGTTACATTACTGTTTGCCTCACATGCTCCCCAGGACAAATCATTCTATTTAACCTTGATACCAATACCTAGATCAAACTGAGTTTAAACATTTTCTTACCTTATACACGGAGAATCTATATGCCTGAGCAACAGTTTTCACCCACTTTTGTGCTCACGGAGCATCCTGCTTTCTATGGTAGCTGCTTGATTAGAGATCATTGACCTTGAAATGCTCCTTGGGCAACATCCTGGTTCCCTTCAAGGATGATGATGATGCCTGGTATTCCATAAGGGCCCTCTTGCTCACAAAGTCAAAACAGCCTTTAGAAGGTGGCCTGCTGGTTATCTGCCACTTAAGAGATATAACTGATTTTTGCTTGAAGTTTTTCCTTTAATACCTGTATGACCTATGAACATCATGAAAACAACATATGTATTTCAGAACTGAAATACAAGCACTCTAAAATCTCATCTTAACTTGATTTTTATTCCTGTAAAACACAAATAACTTTAAAACAAGTAGAAAAAAATATTTAAAGACAAAGTATGAAATTTGTGACATGAAAAAATAAAAATACTCTTTAATATTTTCTCCAAGAAGTAACAGTCTTCCTAACGTTTTTCAGCCTATCACAGACTTCAGAACACTGCAGGATTTTAGAAGTGATTAGTATTTCCAGATTTTTCCTCCAGAAAATGATCAGTCCTTCATTGACTGAAAGGATTAAACTGAACATCCAGTCAATGATTAATTATTTGGCAATGGCGATTAATAAAGAATAAGCTCAATGGCATTAATTGACATTGGCAATTCTCTTCTTCTATAACAACATTAAACTTAAATTTAATTAAAAAATAAAATTTGGTTACATTTTCAAAAGGGTCAGCCATATTCTCATTAGATCGATATATCTAATCACGCCATACTCTACTTATAATGGTGGAATGCTACACCTGCAAAATAGATTAGAAGTATGTTCAAAGACACATTAAATAACCTTTATTTAACAGTGGAAGCATTAACTATTTCTTTAAGATAATGTGTCTCCATTCTAGGGGACACACCCCTGTGTTTCACAACAGTTCATGGAACTAGATTGGAAAGTTGTGCCCTTTGCTCCCTTGTTAAAACTTCTGTTTCAACTAATACAGGGTCACAACGTCTATTAAGCGTGTGGAAAACTCTCTCGACCATCTGAAATTATGCAGTGACCCACATGACATTTCGCTAATCAAGACTGTACTTTAATTTCTGTGTAATCTTCATTAATTAAAAGAGGTCAATCTTTCCACTAAAGGACCACGGTGCAGTATCTTCAAGAATAGATTCAACAATAGAGAACAGTGACAAAACAGACTTCTGTATGCAAATACTACAAGATCAAAGGAAATTAAAAAATTAACAAACTTTCCTGGTTTTTAGTTGAGGGAGAAAACAACTTGCAACTTCTGTCTTAGTAGTGTGCTATGTGGCTGGTATCAACTTAAGCTCTTTTTTTACTTTTTTACATCTGTAGTAGCTTCAGTTTAGTTAAAAAATTAAAGTGAAAGCAATACCTTCCTGCACTACAAACAACTTTAATAAATGGTATGCATGTCCCAACTACATCCAGGAGATAACTAACTGAGAACACATACTCAAGAAGTAGAAAAAAGGGAAAACTATGCCTCTGAGAAGTGGTGTTGGAACTGCTTTCTGAAAAACCCTGAAGTCTAGAACTGCCATCCTACTAAAATTTTTCCAGGTGATAATCCATTTCTCTGTGTGGTCTCCAGACCAGACTTTTTGTTAAGTAAAAATCTCAGAAGACTGATGAATCAATGTCTAACAGAGACCTAAGAAACAAGGGATTGTGGTGGAAGCAGCTGGAGAAAGCTCAGCTTAAAAACCATTCTTCAGACATTACTACTAAATACCATATAGAATCATAGAATCATAGAATGTTTTGGGTTGGAAGGGACCCCTAGAGGTCATCTAGTCCAACCCCCAATATATGTAATTCCAATCTGTCAAACCTTAATGCATAAAATAAATCTGTCCAAAAGTCCAAAATATATTCCTTTTCTCCCAATGCTGCAGCTAAGAAATACTGTCCAGTTTGATCTACTCTGTGCATAACACCACATACAACTCACAGCTGCTACAATGGATAGAGCTTTGCAAAGTTCTTGTAGGAATCCTACCACTGGAGGAAGGTGGAGACATTCCTAAGACGCAATACAAGTTCTGTAGCAGAATGTATGGATAAACACCACCAATGTATTTTCTATTTCTTACATGAGTCACAGAGACTACAGCTAGAATTTACACTCTTATCATGTTTTGATGTGTCAATTCTCAAAACAACTCTTTTTAGTAAAAACTTAGAAAACGTATAGATGAGAAAGGAACAAAATATGAAGAAGCATGTATTATCATCTGTGATACACAGATGAGAACCAAGGCACAAAAACTTAAAGTGATTCATCTATTTATCTGATCACAGAAGTCAGCAAATTCCCATCTCCTACAGCAAGATAAGAGATGATGAAAACAAATATTAATCATTCCACAGCATGAAATTAGAAGCTTGATATGAAGTTCAGTTTGGTGTTCTGACTAAAAAGGATGTCAGGTCTGGCTACTACATTTTTGTAGAAAGAAAGGAAAATAAAAGCATAAATATAAAAATGGCCTTTTGAGACAAAAAAGGAGGAAACTGGATAAATGTCATGTACCAAAAGAGGCAATTTTTTTTATTAATTCAGTGCCCAAAACTTTTCAGTTGAGAAAAAAATATCCAAACAGCTGCAATAAAAATATTTGGAAAATAAAAAGCTATATTCTATAAGAATAATTACAATACAACAGCTAAAATATAGATTTCCCATAATTATAAGAAATAGGAAAGAAGGTTTTAACACGGAACATAAATGAGAATGTTATGTGTAACAAGGTCTGGTTTCTGCAAATCCCTTTTTCTAAAGGGTGTGTTCACTTTGCTTTTAATTCACAACTGAGATGCTCCAAGAATTAAGACTCATGAGGTTCTTGGATTTTGTTTCCATTGACAATAATAAATTTCCTTTACGTCCCTTACAGTGACAAAGAAATTGATCATATGTAATTATTGTAAGTGAACAGCCAGCAGGCATTCCCTTGTCCTCTCTCATTTCTGTATTCTTCATTTTTATACACACATGCATACCTATATATATATATGCATGTTTATATTTATTAATAGATACATATAAAAGTAACACCCCTCCTCAGTAACATGGCTTAGATATTTAGCTACATACTGTTTTGGCTGTCTCCTTAATTGAAGTTACTCTATCCTGACCACTTTTTTCTCTTACACAATCATCTGAGTATAAGATCAAAAATTTAGCTGGAGGAGGGACACGGTTTGATTACTTATGAGGAGCAAAAACCAAGTCACATTGTGTACATAAAGCAATTTGTCTGGAGACAAAGGAAACCGATTAACAAATGTTGGGGATTTATCAACTAACCTTGAAAAAAAATTATTTACAATCTCTTAACTTTTTCTGAAATCATATCCTAAACACAAATAATACTTTTTCTTCATTTGGAAACAAGTTTTAGCATAATGAGTTGTGTTAGGTTTTTTTCCCCAGCAGGATTAGATAAAAAAATGCATAACTTCACAATTTAAAAGTATCTTTAGTTCATGGAAGTAATATGTTTGTACATCATACATACTTAAGCACAAGATGAGACCACCATCCTCATCTTCTCATATTCTTGACCCTAGTTATAGAAAATTTCTAAATCCAAGGATTTCTTAATCACAACTGCAGAATATTTTCAGCCACAGAAAGCAATCTACCAGTAAGCTTTGTCTTTTTCTTTTAAAAAAATATTACACCTTAACTTAAGAAAACCTACTACTGAGCATTTTTTCTTTTCACTGCCCTTTCTCAGTCCATCTGTCTTCTTCTCCCCCTCCTACATTTTCTTCTCCCCTTTGATCTTTTAAAAACCTTTGTTTCTCCCGTCCCTCCATCCTTTCTTCTCCAGCTTTTCTTGGCTTTGATTATCTTATTCTCTTTATAGTTTTTCATACTAGACTTCTCACTAACACCTGCATTAGAAGGCAGGGGATATTCTATGCTCTCCCTACTTATGAAGCTACAGAAAAAATCAGGTTGGCTCCTGAAGTACTACGAGAAGTTCTTTTTGTGTCAGTCACACTCAATGACTCTCAGATACTAGAACCTGGTATCAGATAAAGAAGGCTTATGAAAGAAGCATTAAGCCTTAGTGTCCTGTAATCTGTTTAAAAAACTGTATAGCACAGACCATTTTGTCAGTATTAGGAATATACTGCCTGGGTGTTTACTGGACATTTGGTTAACAATCCTTGCTGATATGCCTTTCCTTAGACTGAGGAAATTTTCTCTAATAGGCATATAGTCAGATCTGCTTCAGTGACCAGAAATACTACTTTCCCTTCAGAGAATAGTTAGCTAAAAAATTAATACTCAAGTTGTATTTCCAGCCTTTTCTGCTCTGATACAGGGGAAAGCATGTTTAGTGCTAGCAGGGAACAATGCATATAGATAAAGGGGTAGGCAAAACTATTAATCTGCTACCCAACAGAGACTTTGTCTTCAATATCAAAAACAAGTTTCACATATGGGTTATAAAATTTTATTATAAAACTCTCAACAGAGACAACATGCTCAAAGCAATGCAATTGTTTTTCATTAGTGTAGGTACAGCCATGGAATCACATTCTGGCCAAGACATGGAGGAAGGGAAGAGAAAAGAGCATCTTTTTTAAGATGTTTTCTCAGATTCTCCCTATGTTCCTTCAGTATCCTTACCTACCTTTAGAGCATGCACAGCAAGGTCAGCATTTCCACATGGTCTTGACTCCGAGTTGTGATTTCAGCCTTTCCAAAAGGCTATGTAAAAAGGAGGGAGGAAGGAGAATAGGGCACTGTTATGCCTTATCCTTCACTGGAACACTCTGGATAATAAACTTTTCCAAACACCTGCTGCACAAAACAAGGATGCAAAAATCTTCAGAACAGTTACACCCTTTCCTCTGTCTGCTTTTTACTTAGTTTCAACAATCCGATACATTTTCTTGGAATTTATTATAATTTACGATATTTCCATTTCACAATATTTAGTAGTCTAGTAAATGCAAATATACCAGGACAGATATGAGATTCATTGGTAAACATGAAAGTACTTGCATGAAAATGTTAAAATCAGCATGGACTGTGGGATCCAGACAGACACTCAAAGGCTTACCGGTGGATCCAGACAACTGAAGAATTTTTCAACACTTCAAGTTTTGGTGATTGGAAGCCAGGAAGGTAAAAAGGATAAAACAAACCCAGCAAACTGTAGAGGTACAACCTGGGAAGTGCCACATTTAACAGTAGCAATCCACAATGACCTTTGCTAGCTATGCTGCAAAAAACAGCAAAGAAAACAAAGGATTAAGCCTAGTTACTGTTGCAGAATGAAAAGTCTTTATATTTAAAACTTTTAGGGCCTTTTATAGAGTCAAAAAGCAGAGCAGCCCGACTACATAAATTATTGAATCTTTGCTTCCAAAGATTTATCCTTCCAAGTCTTCTAGTGCTTTTTTAAAAAAAAGTATCGTAGTTGAGAAAAAAATACTACTATCAGTATATTTGGCTTTTTTGATCATTGTCAGTCAGAAAATGCTAATTAATATTGTTTGGGTCCATGCTACATTTAATTTTGTATTGTACATCAGTATTCCCATAAATTATGATACCTAATAAGCAAACCTTTTCATGTATTAAGTAGAACTTCATGTGGTAAGTTGGATTTTGAGCAAACTTCAAAACTGAAGCTTGATATGGAAATACAAAAACTCCTCAGAATTCCAAAGGCCTATAATTATATATTATGTTTATTCGAGTACTATGTTATTTTAAATGAAATGACCAGATTTCAAATTTATAAAGCTGAGATGCAAGTTCCCCTCATCATGTAACATTTCATTTACAGAATTACAGCTATTTATAGTCTGATTTTCTATTTTTATATCTAGTTACATCTGTTTATCTTATATATTGAAATTTATGCCTAATAAGTGTATTAAAGAGTAGAATAATGTTTGATGGGTCAAAATTAATAGAAATAAAATACAGAAAAGGGCACCACATATCATGCTTGAAGTGAATAGTTTAGGCAAACTGCACCTGTAATTAAACAAGAAAACGTCCCAACAAACCAGTCATCCCATGACTACTAGAGATTCTGAAACCCTGCAGAGTCTGGATCATGTCACTTCTGTAGCCATTCCCACTAGACTAAGCTTCACAGCACATTCCATGTGCATTTGACATTACAACATTTCTAATTCCTCTCCTAAATATTTGGGCAATTTCACACAAAGCAGTTTTGTGAATAACAACACAGAAAAGTAGCTAATTAAGAAAAATATGTACTCCACAAAGCAAAGTGAACTGACCCAGGAGGGCAAGATAAAACTTTGCTCCCAGTAGATTTTATTAAAATAATTTCATCCTTTTTGGGTGCTTTGATGAGCAATAAAAAATAGTTGTTAAATTCTCATCAGCGACTGCATACTGAGCAAACATTTTACAACGAATGATGGGGTAGAATCATGCCTCTTATAAAGCTAGTATTTCAGGCCATCTGCAAAGTTATGCAGATGGCTTCTTAAACTTTTATCAAACACATACTTATTTATACTTATCTATTTTTAAGTACTCAAAAAGAAAAGGAGCTCTGTTAGTGCTCACCAGCATGAATGCTGACCCAGAAGGATTCATAAATATTAAGCTTTGCTTAAGGCACTTGAAGTACTACCATGATTCCAAATATTGTGCTCTAATCTACTAGCACCTCTGTTTCTGATCCCCCAGAGTGCTCTGTAGGCTTAACTACCTTTAGCATTTTACAGTTGACTTCTTAAAAATGAATGGGAAGAGCAGACAAACATAATATGGGAACTAACACGAACAAAAGAATATTTCATTTGTAAACTCAGAGCAGTTGGGAGTGCTCTATTTTCAAATATTTTGAGCCCTCACCATTTAATATATTATAAAACTGATTGATCACATTTTAAATACACAGTATCTTTAATAAGCTGTATTTATGTAAGACATTTTTATGTAAACATGATCAGATGTGCTCTTAACCATTTCAGAATGAGAAATGAAGACGACCAGTTGTATCAACTCATAAACTGTGATCAGACCAGTTTTTCTGCTGAAATTGTTGTAAATAAGACCATCAGGGCCAATATTTCTCTAGTTTCCTCTGAAAAGCAGGAAAAAATATAATCTTCTTTGATAAAAATAGTCTTGGTAATTGTTTTTTTTCTGAAAGACATTAGAAACACCTATTTGATACACTTGTAGAGCTAAAAGGAGAGACACATATTGCCATTTCAAATAGTTATTAACGTTCTTGCTCTGACATAGTAACAAAGTACCTCATTATGTCAGTGCTGCCCATATTGCAAGGAAGTTTGACAGGAGTGGTTACTGTAGCTCATCATGCTCACCAAAAGATGCAAGATCTGTTGTGACACAGGATGTGCTAATGGAAGAATATAGACAAAGAGAAGACATGCACTGTAATGATTTAGAGCAAAGCTTCCCACTGTTTGCCACTTGGAGTAACAAAAGAACAGTTTGAGAAAAGGCAAGCATTCTGACATGCCCATTTATGTTAGGCACTGCCTTATGTCAGGAGCGTTCAACTGAGATTCTGAAGTATTATTTGCACTTAAAGCAGTATTCAAAACACAGACTCTGGCCCACAGCACTCTGGGGTTTGACTAACAGGAAAGCTAGCTTAAAATATGCAATTAGCTCCTAGCCCTGATCAGCACAAGGATAAATGAACCTGCTGTAGCAGATTTAATATTATGGCACTGGCTTGTGACAGGACCTTTCCTTCCTCAGAAGTTCCTGTACAGTGAAAAACCATAGCTCTGCACTCACCCTGAGTACAGGACGAAGGGGAACACATAACAAGCTCTAGCTCAGCACTACAGCTGCCACCATGCTACAGCCATGACCTCACTATACATTGACACAGTTACGAAGCAGATAAAGCTTTTATTGCACATGGGCTCCAGTTACTGAACCAGGAATGGCCAGGCCTCCTTCCATTTCTTCTACTTGCAGAGGAAAGACATTAGGGAAAATAGCTTTTGTTCTTAGTTCTCCATGCCAGCAGGGCATTCAGATACACTGTCTGCACAATAACTACCCTTCAATGACTAGATAGGCTCGCTCTTGTAGAAGCATGCCCGATTTATTTTAAAAGTTATACAGCAGTCTAGCATAGTACTCCTCTTATTTCAAGGCATCTTATAGAGCTGTTTTTCAAGTAGGTTATGTCAGTTGTCTTCTCCAACAGGAATTTGTTCTACTCCTTCATGCCTAGCAAGAAAAAAATTCTTGATCTGAGGCTACCATAATTTTGTACTTTTTACTAATCATATATCTCTGGGGTTTAGATGTAACACCAGTGACAGCATCTCAGCCTGGTGTAGCTTAAGATCAAGAGTCTTCTTGTGACAAAGAAATTGAAAATGGACCACCATACTGCTGTTCTCCCACTCAGTATCATCTGAAACCGTAGTAAGTCACTTTACATCATCATCCAGATCACGAGTTAACATAACACAAAACAGAACCAAAGATCATGACAGAGCTTCACTTTTTCAGAGAGTGAGTACTTTAAACAAATTTTCTATGTATGCTTTTTCTTGCAGGAGTTTTAACTAGAGTATGGTCATGAAATTATCATCTGTATCAACAGATTCCATTGTCATAGCTTTACATTTCAGAGTAACTGGAAGAAGTTATTAAAATTATTAATAGTCTGAAACAATGGGATTGTTAATTCAACTGCTCTGTTGGAGGTCATGGTTACTTAAAAGTTCTGTATATATTAAGACAATCACCTACTTCAACTTTCCAGTTTCATTAACACTTAATGATAAATGAAATTTTTTACAGGAATGAGCAACCATTTAAAATGTATTTTGCTGGTATATAACTATTTCTTACTTACAGACATTCAGTTTTCTGATTTAGGAACAGAACCCCATGAATTAAGCAAGAGCCAACACAACACTGACAGCAAAAAGTCAATCTCAACAATCCATTTTTTTCCCCACACAAAATCATCAATAAACTCTTCTAAAATTCATATAGATATAAATATATGTGCTTGTGCATTCATGTAGATTCCTGCATTGAGTTATGGAATAGAAAAGGAAAACCAAATTCTATCAGATATTGTTCAAATCCTTCCATCTATTTATTATCTGTATAACTGATTTTCTCTAGTATTAATTCTGCCCTTAATTGATCCACATACCTGTTGGTTTATTTTTTTCATCTTCCTGTTAAGTCACTGAATGACTTTTTTACATGTAATTCTTGATTCACTAAATAAAGGTTTTACTCCCAGCTTCAGAGATTTTTTGCAGAGTTGATTTAACCCCCCAGCATGCCAAAATCTCAAAATTCTCTTTCTAAAGAAAAATGTCTACTTAAAAAAAAACCAACAATGAAGTGCACAGTATACACAGGTTTTCAGAAATGTTTTATAAAGATGCAGCCATGACAGGTATCAAGGGGTATGGCAAAGGTCATTGACCGGGTACTCCCTACAACAACGTTGTTTTAAACCATCTTCTTCCTTCATCTTCTCACTCTCAAAAGTTCTAAAAAACCCCAGAGGTCTGAAAAGCATCCTCCAAAAACTACCTAAAAAGCAACACATCAAAAATACAGAACTATATTAAATACCTCATTCATTTGTTCTGTACAGTGACAAGCATAGAAAAGGCTTACATATGGTAATGTCATTACATTGCTAACCCACTCAGATCCAGCCACAGGAGGAATGTACACTTGCACATCTAAGCCACGTATTTCTCTCAGCCAGCAGACAGCTATTCTCCCAGCTAAAACTGGTACCAGACTTTTGAGTCATCTCAAGGCTTTTCTCATGCCATTACCAAAGCCTAGACTATAGTATTCGAAAGATGGTGGCACGTAGCAACACTGATCTAGCAACACTGACCTGTCTATTCAGTGGATGAAGCTCACAGATTACTGAAGTGGCAACTGCTTTGCTTTGGTAAAATGTCCTGGTGGGAGCAGGCCACCCCAAAGCATCTGTGGCTGTGAAAACCGGGTCCTTTTCAACCCTTCTGTGGCTGTGGATAAGTCCATCCTGCAGCAGATACACCTTGAAGCATCAATGGCTGTGCACAAAGTCATGTTTTTGAGCACCTCATAGCATGTCACCATGGACAGACCCAGAGCAGATCAAGGTAAGCATGACAGCCATGGGTGGAGGCCATGATGGAGCAAGTGCACTCCTAAAGGGACTGTGGCAGTGGGTAAGGCCATGCTGGAGCAGGTCTATCTCTGAAGGCATTGTGGCTCATGGATAAGGCCACGTTGGAACACGTGCACCTTGAAGAAACTGCAGCTGTGGATAAGTCTATGTCACAGAAGGTATACCTCTGGAGAGACGATGGCTCATAGATAAAGCTCCACTTGGAGTGGGTACAAACCTAAGGAACTTTAGTCTGTGGATATATCCAGGCCGGAGCAGGGGCAAGGGGAGGAGTTCATTGCAATGTTAAACCCGATGGTCTGGTCCAAAGGGACCAGAGGTGGATATTGTAATGGAACTGCCTTTAAATTGTTGTAACCCATGATTTGAATTGCATGTTACAGGAATTACTGTAGCAGGAACAACCTGAACCAATGGAGCACAAGCCTTATAACAATAAAAAATTTTACACATCTACTGCTTAATCAATACATCAGCACCAGTGACTGCTGAATCTGTAAACAAACTATTTGCAATTTTATTAAGTGACAGGTGCCTTTGATTACATGTGCTAAGATATTTTTTGTCCATCATTACAAGACTGACATTACATGCCAGCTTTTGGTAGATTAATACAGGTGAAGTATTACTTTATGAAAAAAAAGATTTATCATGTGCATGACAACTGTCTTTAAACAACAGCTACTTTCCAAGTTTTTAGTGTTCTAATATATTACCCATAAAAATCACCTTACTATACAAAGGAATGTAACTATTAACGTTCACAGAAATTATGCAGTGTGAGTTTAATATTTTATACCTTTGAAATTTTACAGTTTGATCATAAATGGAATTTGAAGCATACAGAGTATTCTGAAATTCAAGATTGTTTTGTGTTTTCTTTAAATATTTTCACCCAAGTACTAAATTGAAAATAGATTAAGCTGTAAAGCTACACAGAAAAATACTGCAGTTTTGAATATCAGCAAATAAAAATTTACTATGTTCTATAAAACAACAATTGAACTCCTTGCTCCTAGATATATTCTTATTCAATATTTTTATGATAAATCATCCCCTGCTACATGTGCTTTGCGGAAGTCATTACTTTGCTCTGACAGCTGTCCTTTTCATCTTTTTGAGTCATAAGACTTTCTGATCACAAGTACTTCAACAACAAACTATAATAGTGCAAGAAGATCATATTGGTAAAATCTCTTCCAGAACAAACCAGTGGGAAAAGATGGCTTGCAGGGATGATATTTAATTGGCATTCATCTATATTAATAAGCCACCCTGGGAGTAAGCTAGGCATTGAAAGGGAAACAGCCCCTCTGCCCTAACAGGACCTGAAGGTTTAGCTTTAAGTAGTGACTTATTACTGAAAGTTTTAGACACTACAAATTCAGTGCTGTGAATATATCTTAAGATGTCTATATAATTCACAGGTTTAAATACAACTTATTTAATCCACTATTGAATAATGAAGGGATAATACAAATTGTAAAAAATGAGTTTTTATAGTAACAAGTTATGATTAAAATTTGCCTGTGCACTGGTTTATATCTGCAAACTAGGGCAACTGTAATTACCTATATAGTAGGTAAACACAGGATTATTTACTGGTGTAGTCAAAAAGGAATGGCTGGAACTAATTTTTTGTCAAATACATTTTTACCATCAATATATAAACTAGAGAAGTTTGCTATATTTAAAGTATGATGGAATCCAAGACGTCCACATCTGTCTCTAAGAGTGCGGGGATCAAAATGTTGCAGCCAAAATCAGCACCAAAGCTTTACCTCACTTCACCATCAGGTCTGTAAGAAAAACCTGTGATGAGAACTACTTTCTATTCATATCAACAGGCAACAAAAGCTGTATGCCAGATGCATGCCGCTGGCAAAATTTTAGGGTGAAGTTGGAGGAACAGGTTTTTGTTTACTTTCTACAGTCCATATTTCCAAATCCATGGAATTACATTTATTTCATATTTATAACTGCACTATATTTCATTAGCTACTTCCTTCCTTTACATTACTGGATGCAAGCCATAAAGAGTTAGAGAAGCTTTAACAGTTAGAAAACCCAAGCGTTCACCAAGTAAAAAGTTCTTATTGCTAAAGAAAGCCATCATGAGAGATGCACATCTTTGTCAGCCTTTTTTTCAGACCACAGCTGTATCCAGCCAGGCTGTTACTGCAGACTACTTCTACAGTCAAGGAACAGACACAACCTTTTCTTAAAAGACAGTTCATCACTTCCTCCATCTTAAAAAAATGAATGTCCAGACTCGCTGTGTTGTGTTGACTGCCTAGATGACTCAGGATGCCTAGGCCAAAAGTAATGCCTCCATCCATTTAATGCAACACCACACTGAACTCATGCAAAAGCAGCATACAAAACCTACCCCAAATCCATTTGTGAAATTAAGTTCTGCATTCCTGAGGGCTTTGACTGTAAAATGTTAGAAGTAAATTGAGCTAAAGGAATTTATAAAAAGAAACAGTCAGAAGCATATTAAAGCACTGTGGAATAATTTACGGGCAGCAATTGTAATGAAGTGATATATCATTTGTGAATGTAAACATTTTTTTCATTAGCTTTTTCAGAGTTAATTTTGACAAACAAATTCATGTTTAAAGCTCACTGTACTGTACAAGATTGAGCCCTACATCTATGAAGAATATTTGACAACAGTAAAAGAGTTTCTGGGTGTAGTTGACATTTTATGGCTTAAGGTGAAAGAATTAAACAAATGGGAGTTATGCTTGTTTGACATTCTAGATACCCCTCAGTTTATATGCTAAAGCTGTCCTAATTTTTCAGCAATAAAACTGTGCTGCCTTAAGGCCTGCTATCAGAAGTATATGGCTCTGAGTGGCTTCACAGCATACCCACAGTTTTTAATTTTGGGTAGCCGTGTTCTTGCTTATTTTCTCTGATTTCAAATTAGAAAACAGTAATGGAAATATTTTCATCAGAATACAGATTTCATTGAGTATTTTGCTGAAATTTAAGTGACTGACAGTTGGTTGTAAATGTGATACAAAAATAAGGAACCTGTAGTGTTTAACTTCTGCAGTAGCACAATCTCCACAGCCTGTTTCTCTGAACCTTTTGCCTGACAAAACAAATATTTTGTACAGAATACTAGAATTCACAGGAGCTTTTCATGAACTGCAGTTCAGCTCAAAAACATAAGTAGATTTTAGCTTTAATTTTCCAACAGATCTAAACTAAGACCTTCCAAACTGGAAGACTACATGCTGGTATGATACATCAATAGAGGATAGCATATTTAAACTAATGCATTGAATTTGAGAATGTCTGATTTGAGCTCTTGAATCCAACGCACTTGTGTTAGAACAATATGTATACATACATGTATTAAATGGAGGTCACTTCAATTTCTCCAGAGTCCCATTTTCCAAATGTAAACTAGGAATAATTGTTCCTTTATTTGCCTGTCTCATGGACTAAGATTATACAATACTCAGAACAAAAGAGATCTTTGCGTATTTGTTAATAAAATGTTTACTCCAATCTCTAGTCTTAATATTAACTACAATTCAAATAATACCCCTTCCCCCCAAATGCCAAGAACAACAAATCTGTTGAAAGCAAATACTAACACAGCTTCCCGATGCCTTAAAGCACTTTTCCTAAGGTCTCCTGAACTGAAAAGCCTAACCATATTAGAAAGAACATTCATAGTACAGAGATTTCAAATACACATCTGTTACATTTGATCCAAATTCATCCACATTCAAATTCATTATAGCTTTAAAGCTTAATGATAGCTGTTATTATTATTACTATTTAAATTACAACTGCATGAAAATCCTGATTCTGATGATGCCAATGGGAAAGCTCACATAATCAATGGAGAATATCTGACACATAAGGTTGTCTGCATTAAGATTATTTGCACTCAAGGCAGCACAACAGATCTAAACTACACTGAACAGCTTTTCTTTTCATTTAGATGTAGCAGACAGACCCCCAGACCTGCAGTGTCAGAGTCACTTGATCAGGACAATGGTTAAACTAACTTTTATCCTATGTTCTTATCTTCTGGGTCCTGAGAGCTTCAGTCATAACTGAATGCATTTTTGAGCATGTAGCTTAATTTAAGAAATGAGCTGTAGGATCTAAAAGGAATAAATAGTTTTCAAAACAGAACTAAATCTGCTTTTCATTTGTTTTGAAAAATTTTAACCACCTCCTCTAGAGAACATAAGGAGCATACTGCTAGTTTAGTGCATAATGGAACCTGAGCAATAGATTTTAAAATCTTGGAAGAAATAATGTGGTAAAACAGATTTTGCAAAGTGACAGGGGGTTCTATTGTTTGTTTTTCTGTGGGTTTTGTTGTTGTTGTTGTTGTTTTTTGATTGGTTGGCTGGTTGGTTTTTTAAGGTAGACAGACTTTTGGTATCAAGAGACTTCTCAGTTAAACTGCAGTTGCCTACTCTAAATTTATTGAGCCTGATGAGAGCAAACACAAAGTCTAAGCTACCCCTGGCAACACCAGTCAAAGTGCTAGGTAGTAAAACATTGCATCTTAAGCTTCCTGATTGAGAATTCCTCATGTGTATGGTTACTGGGATGTGCAATGCATGCTGATGCACTTACAGATGAGGAAAAGTAGTGTGATAAGCCAATGATTTATTTCCTCTAAGATAAATAAAATATCAAAAACTAGGACAAATGATAGATCTTGTGGGACTATGAGACATTTTGTTAAAAAGTCAAAAGCCTGATTACCTTATCTTCTGTAATTTATCACTTTTTTCTCTCAAGATTTATCATCTATGCAAGACAATTTCAGAGGTCTAGAAAATTTCTGTAAATTGGCCCTCTAAAACTGAAATAGTACTTGTACCACATGTAAGGTTATTCCAGAATCATGGGAAGTGAGTGCAAATGAAAATCTATCATGCTGAAAAGCTTCTTTTTCCTTAGAGGAAATCAACTATCAGAAATACCTTTTACTTATATAACAACTTTATGCACAAATATAAAAAGCAATAGAAATTTTGGGGGGTTTTTATATCTAACATATCATACCATAGATATACTTAATATTATGGAAACTGTGAAAGCATCATGATCTTGTGAACCTAAGAACAGTAGGAATGCAAGAACTTAAGACATTCCTCAAAGAAAAAAATCTAGCGAGTATTCAATTATGATTATCAGATATAACAACTTAGTGGATGTCCTGGATAGAATTTTTTTTCCCTCCAGTAGAAAGCCACACAGATGTACAAAGAGTAATACAAAAGATACAATGCCTTGGCCCCAAAAATCTAGATGGTTTTATTTTCTCTGCCAGAATGCTGACTGTACTACAGACTTGAAAACCTGTCAGGATTACTTCCCTGCCGTGCAGATGTTTGTTTTCATAGAATCATAGAATCATTTAGGTTGGAAAACACCTTTAAGATCATCAAGTCCAACTATTTTCATAAGTAAAAGGCAGTTATTTGGGGATTTTGACTGAAATTCTCTGAAACTCATGATGCCTATGATTTTTTTAAAAATATATTTCTGTAACTTAAAAATTAATTATAAACATTATCCTTTTTTAACCTGCAATATATAAAGGCATAAAAATTAGCCATCTCTATCTTAAATTATTAAAACAAGAAGAATGATATCTCCTATGAAAAGGCTTGAAACTATTACTGATAATAGCATAATAATTTCCTTTCACTGATGGAACAAGATGGGCAGACCCATAACATATATTTTTCTCTCAAAACATTGTGGTATTTGAGCAAGCAGATTGACTAATGTGTTGATGGGGGTACAGAATTATTCAAATCAAATGTACCAAATATTTTTAAGCTATTAGCCTAAAAAAAAAATCCAGGAAACAATCATGTGTAATTTCTCAAAAGGCAGTGCAGAATTAATTAGCATGAAAAACTATGGGCAGGTTCTTCCCTCATTACTTTACTTCACAGATAACATTGATTTCTACAAAGCAACTTCTAAAGCAATACATTTTTTGGAAAAGTAACTGAATATTCTCCTGAGAACATCATATTGCTATATGCTAAGTTAAACATACATTTTGAATTTGTAAGGTATCAGAGACTACATTCATATATTTTTGGTGATCAAGCTACCAAAATTTTCTATTGAATATTTTGAACTTGAACTTTTCTTTTGACCACATTGTTTTCTATACTGCTGTTACTTTCTATCTTACAATATTATCACACTAATTTCATCAACCTGTTCACATCCATCATCTGTACACAGCTACAGAATTTTAAGTGAGCAGGTTAGATTGCAGGTGTGCATCAGTGGCACAGGAGATGCTCAGAAGCCCTGAAGCACAACAAAACATGCCTTTGCCCATGGTTTGAGAACTGGACAAAAGTAAACAGTTAATAGAAGCTAGAGATGGACTCCCACTGGAAAGATCTGAGAAGCCTATTTGGGGACAGTTCAATAGCTGTAGTAAAAATTTACATCTACTCTTTTCAGAAATAAACAGAACATCACACATGAGTTCTGGTTATTCATCCCTTATACATTTACAGCTATGGACAGGTTGTTTTTTTGAAAGACACATTTAGTCGTGGAAAATCAATATAGTAGAATTCACTGCTTTTCATATTTCAAAAACAGTACTTACAAATTTTGTGACTGAAAACCCAAAAGCAACACAGAACTAATTATGGGCCTCAGTAATGCCCCTGGGAAGTAATTTCAGGTTTTCTCAAAGACAAAAGGATAAGCATATGCATCTTGGTAACACTATCCAAAATTAATGTGGAAAGATTTCTACATTTTTTCAGAAAAAAACTGAAAAAGCATTTCCTGAAATTTCAATTACAAGAGTAAAAAAATTGCTCAGTTATCTGTTTTATATCTCCCAAAGTAATTTTCTTCCAATAAACAGTAAAGTAGAACTCAGTGCAAATATATTTACTTCCAGATCTTAGCCATGTACAGTATACAAAACTAAAATGCAGTATAAAGTTTTTTCTGCTGCTAAATGCACAGAACATTTATTAGGATACCTTCTAGTTATGTGGATATCTTTTATCATGACCATTAGTGTTGGTTTCTAAAACTACCAGTGTAGTTTTACCACAGTAAGTTTTCTTTGCATTACTATCAATAGTATACAGTACTCCAGTTTTCCTCCATGGAATATATTCACTCACTTCTTTATACTTTTATAACACTAATGAGTGAAAGATTTTTCTTGTTACTGCCTTGATAAAACAGGAAATTTAAAGTTCAACAACTATACTCAATGAAACAATCAGACTTCTTAATAAGCTATTACAACAACAGTTATATCTCATCAACTTCAACTCAGAATTCCCGGTATCTTAAGAGGATGTCTGACTTTCTTACACAGACTCATAAAAGTCAAAGGCCAGAAATTATTAAAATTAACCCAGGTAGTACGCTAGTCTCTTACAAGAAGAAAAGCATATGCGTGATTCTAACATAGGAATCTTCCATGGAAGCCTTGCATTGTTTCACATCTCTCTCCAACATTGCTTTCTCTCAACAAGCTTTATTTGGTTTCTATTGTATATTTTGTTCACCAACAGTTTATTTTATTTTTTTCTTGAAAGCTTATTTAAGTTCATGTATTTTAAAGAGACGCAAGAACCTCAGAAGTAACAAAAAGTTTCCCAAAACACTCTCAGTTTTAAAAGGTTATCAATTTCCTTTCTTTTATCCCATTTTAGCTTCATGTGCATAAATGTTTTTAAGCAACTCATAGGCTTACAATGTTGTGAAGATGGAGTACAGTATGTTACACCTGCTTACATGAATTATACCAGACAGGAGATATAGGAACACAGGCATGGTGTGCTCAACTTTAGAAGTATTTACTGTTGTAATATATGGAAAATAGTAAGTTATGCATGATGCCATTTAGTTCAGCTCATTTTCAGGGGAGCTCTTGCAAGTTACTGTGGAGTATGTGTGCATGTTTAACCAAGTGCATTAACATTTTGCTTTAGATCAGGAATACACTCTTGAACCAAACATCTCCTACCACCTTTCACACTGCCTTGGTTTGCATTGCATAATAGTCTCAGAGGACAAAATCACATCCCTTTCAAATTAAGGTAAACCGGCATTGTACTTCAGAAGCATCTAAATCTTCAGCTGCTGTTGACAAGACCAGAGTAGAACCAGTCTGAGGTAAATCCCTTGAAACATGCATAAATACATAAACAGGCAGATTTCCGGACTTTAACCACAAACTGTTTTATTATAAGTTCACTCCTGTTGTACTCCACTGCTTGCTAATGCAGACGCAGCCTTTACACAACAGCAGCAACCTCGGTGCCCTCAGTGGAGTTGCTGGCTATGCCAGAACCCTGACGATAGTCTGGACAGGTATTGAGGCAAAAACTGCGTATATACTGGCTAGCCCTGGTAAATTGAAGAGAAACTCCCTTCCTCCCCAACCCTATGAGCTTGCATCTTGACTGTGGAGAAAGTGTCCTGACAGATCCAGCAACTCAAAGAGAACAGGTCATCTTCTCCCCTACAGACTGGTGTCTCAGCTATCACAAGTGCCATATAGAGTCAGGACAAAGGCAAATGGAACCATGGGTGCATGCCATGTGCCAACTTGTGGTTCTATCTGCATGACCACTGGAAGGGCATGAGGAAGAGGGGTGATGCACCTACATGGGCTTCTGGGTTGGATGTAAGTGAATTGTGAGGAAAAGCAGCGGCCCCCAGATGCTGCAAAACGTCTGAGGACACTTCCACTTCTGATCTTGAAGAAGGGACTTCTAGTTTGCAGTTACAGGAATCAGGTAATGAATGCTGTCGTGGTTTAACCTGGCTGGCAACTAAGCACCACGCAGCCGCTCGCTCACTCCCCCCCCTCCCTCAGTGGGATGGGGGAGAGAATCGGGAAAGGGAAAAAGGTTAGAGCCGAGGGCTGAGATAAAGACAGTTTAATAAGAGAAAATAATAATAATAGTAATAATGAGAATTATAACAAAATATACAGAATATACAAAATGAATGATGCACAATGCAATTGCTCACCACCCGCCGACCGATGCCCAGCCCGTCCCGAGCAGCGATCAGTACCTGAGCAGCGATCACTCCCCCCGCGACCGACCGATCCACCAAACCCACCCCCCCCCGAGCATGACGTTATATGGTATGGAATAGCTCTTTGGACAGTTTGGGTCCTAGCTGTGCTGTACTCCCAGCTTGTTATGCACCTGGCCGAGCAGGAGAAGCTCAAAAAGTCCTTGAACAGTCTGAGCACTGCTTGGCAACAACTAAAAACATCAGCGTGTTATCAACATTCTTCTAGCACTAAATCCAAAGCACAGCACTATGCTAGCTTCTGTGAAGAAAATTAACTCTATCCCAGCTGAAACCAGGACAAATGCTCTGACCAGCAATAGGAGGGGCTCTGACTCCAGCCAAGCAAAGAAATGGACAACTAGTTTTACTGGAATGTATGGAACAGATTTCCTGACACATCAGACTCATGGAGTATAATGCTTTGGTGGACACCAGTGCACAGTGTAACTTAATGCCATCAGGGTACATGGGGGCAGAAACCATCTGAATTTCTGGAATGACAGGGGATCCTAACTGGTGTCTTTGTTGGAGACTGAAGTGAGTCTAACAGGAAATAAGTGGCAGATACACCCTATTGTGGACCAGCCCAGATGCTCTAAGGCATCCCTGGCATAGACTACCTCAGAATAGAATACTTCAAGGATGCAAAAGGGTACCAGAATGCCTTTGGTGTAGCCACCATGAATACAGAGAAGATTAAACAGCTGTTTACCCTGCCTGGCCTACCGTACCACTGCCATACCAGACACACTAGAACTCCAATGTGAACTGGAGTCAAAGGCAGGTAGGTGATATGCCATAACTGATGTGGTCAGTGCTTTTTTGTCTAATCCTTTAGCAGCAGACTGTAAGCCACAGTTTTCTTCTATGTGGAGTGGTGTCCAATACCTGGAACTGGCTATCCCCATGGCTGGGAGCACAGCCTTACTATTTCCCATGGATTGATACAGACTGCACTGGAAAAGGGTGAAGCTCCTCAACACTTGCAATATGTTGATGACATGTGGGATAACGCAATAAAGGAAGTGTTTTGGAAAGAATTATTTGGATTATTATTTTCTATAAAAGCTGGGTTTGCATGAAACAAAGCAAGGTCAAAGAACCTGCACAAGAGACCTACCTTTTGGAAGTAAAACAGCATATACATATCACTACATCCTAATGGATGTGATTAATACAGTAACAGTCATGTTCCCACCAGCTAACAGAAGGAAAATACAGGCATGGTTGGTTTCAGGATAATGCATATCCTTGGTTACAGTCAGACCAGATGTAAGAGGCATGGTCTACACCACAGCTAGGAAACTTTGCTACAACTAGATCCTCTGGCAAAAAGCATCTGGAGAGACTCAAGGTCAGCCTCTAGGGTTTTGGAGCAGGGATACAGAAGTTCTGAGGCCCACTACACCCTAACTGAAAAAGAGATGCTAGTAGGATATTAAGTGGTTCAAGCTGCTTCAGCAGTTGGTACAGAAACACAGCTCTTCTTGACACCACAAATGTCTGTGCTGTACTGGGTGTTCAAAAGAAAGGTCTGCTCTACATAGGCCACTCATACTACGTGGAATAAGTGGGTAATATTGATCATGCAATGGGTTCCAACAGGGAACCCCAGCTACCCAGGAATCCTGGTAGAGATTATGAATTAGCCATAAGACAGAGATTTCAGAGCATTGCCAAAGGAGGTGATTCACATCAAAAAAGTCCCAGTGTATAATAAGTTACCAGCAAGTGAGAAACAATATGCTCTGTTTACCAAGGAGTCACATTCCATTGTGGGAATCCACTGGAAGTGGAAAGCTGTTGTATGGAGTACATAAGTACAGAAACCAAAGGAAAAGACAAATCAAGTAAGTTTTCAGAGGTGAAAGCTATCCAGTTGCTTTTAGATATCACTGAATGAGAAATGTGGCCAGACCTCTTCCTCTGCAGACTCATGGACCCAACTGGCAGCACAGGCATAAACATGCCTGGGCCACATTTCTGCCTGAGTAGAGAACCTTGTAAAGGTCTGTCACAGAGATGCTTGTGTGCCTGAGAACCACACCACCGCTGAACATCAGAACAAGCAACAGGTAGACCAGGCTGCTAGAACTGAACTGGCTTATGTGTACCTGGACTGGGAATGTAAGGGTGAGCTACTCAAAGCTTGGTGGGCCCGAGAAGACATCAGGTTGTCTAGGAAGAAACACGACATACAGATAGTTTCATGATCAAGGGGTGGACTTGACTACACAGGATATCTATGAATGGAAAACATGTTGCCATAATCAAGAAAGCCAAACAGGCAACACCTCTCTGACACAGAGGACAGTGACTGAGATACCAAAACAAGAAGCCTTGCCAGATCAAGTATATCAAATCATGTACATGTCGGTGCAAACATCACATGCTTGCTATGGTGGAGGTGAGTACTGGGTGGTTAGAAACACACCATGTAACCAATACCACAACCCAAACCACCTTGATCTTTGAAAAACAAGTTTTATGATGACATAATACCCCAGAAAGAACTGAATAAATGGGACTCATTTCTGAAACCACTTCATAGACATCCAGGCCAAGAAACACGGCATTGACTGGGTACATCACATCCCCTATCATGCACCAGCTTGCCAGGAAGACTGAACAATGGAATGGACTGATGAAGATTATACTGAGAGCAATGGGTACTGGGACAGCCAAGCACTGTGATGCACATTTACAAGAAGTCACATGTCTGGTAAACACTAGAATCTGCTAACACACCTGGTCCTGCCCAAACAAAATCCCATACATACTGTGGAATGAGACAGAGCTCCCATGGCAGGTATGGGAAACTGGCTGAGAAAGTGTGGGTTACCCCTTCCTTGGAAAAAGGCAAAGCCATTCATGGGATTGATTTTGCTCAAGGACCCAGGTACATTTGGTCATTAATGCAGGAGGATGGAGAAATCTGATGTGTACCTCCAGGGCACCTAACCTTCGAGGAAAAATAACCCATGATTTGAGTTGTCACTGTAGCTATATTGAAAAGTACCACAGCAGGAGCCCTCCAACCCAGTAAAAGATGAGCCTTGAAAAGAACCTGTTAAGTGCAGTAGTGATCCAACCTGAGCTGGCTTCTGCACCCAACAATTCAACACAACACAACATCTCTCCCCTGCCAAATAAGCACCATGACAGACAGAGCCCAAGTCATAGATTTCTTCCCTAACCTGCTGGAGTTATGGGACAGTGGTGGCATGAGCAAGAGACTGGTGACTGCTTAGTTGCTGTCTGGATCCAACCCACAATAGCTAATTTTTTTTCAAGACAGAGTCAGATTCCTGATAACTTTATTCAAAGTTTTATCTGGACAGGGGATGCTGGAATAATTTTTATTTGTTCTGGAAATCATGATTTTGCCCAAAGTGAAGTACCTGTTATTTTATGCATTTAACCTTTAGTGTTAACCCACTATAAAATCTCATATATACACTCATGCATATATAATTTTCATGTAATCAAAAAAATTTTGGTTCTTATAACTCACATCTCCCCGCTGAGTTTAACAAATGAAAAAAGAAGTTAGATATAAAAATTTTATGCTACCAATACAGCTGAAACCTAATTTAATCTTAAACTCCCTTGTAAACATCTGTTCCTAAAAAATAGCCACTCTTTTAGCAACTAAGATCACCAGGGAGCAAATAAACATCTAAATAATCTTTATTTCATTTCACTTCCCACTGAAAGTCTCTGGGACATATATTTCCTTCTCACTTTCTCATCTTCTTTTCTACCCCCTTCTGTCTCTTCCAAATTATTTGTATCCTGCATGTATGCCTCAAAACATTAGCTGTTTTTCAGAAAACATGCCCTAACTTCAAAACTTGACCAAAGTTACAACAGTTATTCCTGTAAGCCCCCATCAAGCAACCCTGTAATTAACCATCTGCTTCCTTGAGGGCTGGTATCACTCAGCATAAATCAGAAAATGTGTTTTCTTCTTATTAAAGCAAACATTCAATTTTTCTCCTTATGAAAGAAAACACTTGGGAGTTTTCCATCTGAGATAATGTAGTACACAAACTAAGGACTCTGAAGGTACCATATTTTCACTCTCATAGATGAACTTCCCCAGCAATTTTTGCTTTGCAACACTAATATTTAAAGATCTGGTTTTTAACAAGTACACATTCCTGTGATAATATAGCTGGTTAGGAGATCGAAAGTTTCATGCAATAGGATAGTAAATGTTTGGAGATTGTTCCACTTTGGCTCAGAACAAAAGCTGAAACATTTTTCCTTGACAAGGAAGAATTTTTTTCCTCTCTCCCCACAAAGCTTTTGCCTTGACTCCTGAAGACTGTCCCTTTTTTCCACAGAGATGAAAGCTCTCCAAGGGTTGAAGACAGTTAACATGGCCTGGACGACAAGCACTGAAGCACAAGCACTGGATTTACCAACACCCCTCCAAGATGACTGGGAGAAAATTAGATAGGTTTCCTATAAACAATTCTCTTTCCTTCAAGCAGTTCATACCTTATTTCCTCAAGAGCTCTTCTGACTTTTACTGTATAATTGATTCTGACTTGAATAGAGCATACAGACATATACAGACTAAACTAGCCAAATTAAAGTAGACTGATCCATTATCCTGGCAGTAGTAACAGGATCACATATGGTAAGATTTTTCCAACGAATATATGGAGTTTTTATGATGAATCAGGTCATGCAAAAGGTGTAATGCATAAAATTCAAAAGAATATTGTAAAACCAAGGGAATGCTAAAAGAGCCATCACCCTAGATGACCTCTTTGTATTGTCCCATGATAACATCCTGCATACTTAATCTGATAGTCTTTAATAGCACATGGACATCCTATTTCAATAGTAAGGAGAAATGAAGTGACACTTGGGAGTATCACCCTAAATTTCAGTTACCCACATCACACATCCATCTCACAGTTGTCCTGGGTGAGGACACACCTCTAACCACAAGTTTGTTACAGACTGAAGCATCACAAGTGCACTGGCAGAATATATGGGGAAATAAGTAATTCCACCCACGAAGGTTATGGGTCATGACTGTAAGTGAGTCATAGGCCCGAGAAGCCTAACAATGCTTACTTAGCAGGACATCTTTCAGCACAGCCTGGTGTTATCTCTGCTTACATAATTTTGCCTCAGGGAAGAAAGTTCCAGCATTTTTTAGAGTTTTTACTCCTCAGAACATACGCTTTAAGAAAAAGTCATGTTAACAGACTAGGAAAACAATGAAAACAAAACTGCATATTTTCTTTTCAGTGCAGGATTTGGTGCTTCATAAGTCTAGAAAGGGATTGTATGACATGGTAGCTGCAACAGGAAGTAACATCATTTGATGACTTGGAAAATTCCTTCCTACCACGTGATCCCAGCCCAATTAGATTTCAAATTAGTAGGCAGCTCTCAGAGTAGACATGGTAATATGCAAACAATAGTGTGGATGCTAAATATCCAGTATTGTCTCAAAATATAAAAGTCTGGGTTTTGTCATTGAATAAATGACAAAAATAAGATGTTAACAAAAGATTAATTTTTTAAAAAAATTAAAACTACTTGCCTACTTAAATCAAACCTGTATATGTAGTTATATATTTAGTCATATAAATAACTAAACCAGGACTTTTTTAAAATTCAGATGTCTGGTTTTGGGTTTAGTTATTCTTTTACTATGGTCCTACTTTTATTAATGTTTTAAATGACCCCCTACGTTATTCCAGTGGATTAGTTTTCTAAACTAACACTTTAATCACTGAAAAGCACCATCATAGTTCACTAATCTAATCATCTCCATAAGCAAAGCAACCTATAGACAATCCAGTTTTCAACTTCTGAATATGTATTTTAGAGGAATTAACACTCCTCACCAGTTAATTGCTACTTCAACTCACAACAAAAAACTTGATAATTTCTGGTTTAAGGACGAATGCATTGTCACTGCAGAGATGAAATTATTTAATAAATGCGTTAAGGTTTCATGCAGGATTAACTTCTCTTAAGCAACATGAGACAGGGAGCTGTGGATTTTCTAACAACCTGACAATTAAATTGCCTGGAGCAGCCACTAGTGGTGTCTTTAACAACAGTATTCCTGTTGCAACTACCACCAATCAACTTTCATGAAAATAGCAACAGGTGGAGAAAAGAAAAACAACAAAGAAATATTGTAGGCTGTAAGAGTTTCTTAAGTGCAAACTTTATCAGAGTAATCAGAAATACTCTATTAAAATATTTTTTTTTTAATTACGGGTCTAATTCAAGAGATGATGTTTATTTTATGGGCCTATTTTATAAATATTAACATTTATACATCACAAAAGACCACTCATAGACACGTAATCTACATCTCCAGTAAGTCAAAGCAACTATAGAACTATCCTGTTTTCAAATCTAATATGTATTTTTATAAAACATTAAAGTAATCACAGTTAATATCTATTCAACTACAAGAGCAATACATACTTGCATAATCTCTGGATTAAGGACCAGCAGTCCAGAGAGTAATTACTTTATAACCTGGGGTAAATAATGGTCAGCAGAGAATAACTTCACTCATTAAGAACTTTCCAAAGTAGCTAAGTAATAATCAATTGTATTTAACAAATTTTATTTTTTACTAATTGTACAACATATCTAAATCTATAAAAAATTTTCACTGCAGATAGATTTCAAAAGGAGGAATTCTCAGAAGGGAGAGGGAGACTACCCACAATTAAGAGAGGCAATGGAGCTAAATAGTTGCAAGTGGAATGGGGCAATGGGTAAAAGAAAGACCTCAGTAATAATAAAACAAGGCAAAATTCTGCCTTCCTCAAACTTACGTATACAAGTGCCCACCATCTGGAAAAAAAGCAGAATTAACTAGAGCTCCCACAATGGTCACAAAATTATGACTGTGGGAATATCTGAGATGTGTTGGGAGAGTTTGCATGACTAGAAAGCTGTGATGGACAGACTCCATCTCTTCAGGAGAGAAAGGCTAGGAAAATCAGGGAAGAGAGTTGCCTTCAGAGCAGCTCAGATCCAGGGAGCTTTCCCATAGGATGGAAAATAATCTTGTTGAGAGCTCATAGGTTAGGGTCAGGTAAGAAGCCAGTAATGGTGACATCCTGATGGGAGTCTGTTACAGACTACCTGATTAAGGTGAGAAAGCAGATAAAACCTGTAAAGAATTTGAGGAAGTCTCTGTATCACAGCCCCTCGTTCACATGGGCAGCTTTGACATCCCTGATGTCTGCTGGGAATGCAACATGACAGGACACAAGAAATCACAAAGGTTCCTGGAGGATGTCAGGGGATGTCATATCCCAGGGATACATGTACTGGATGGAACAGCCAAGAATGATACACACCTGGTTCTGCTACTCACTAAACAAGAAAGAAACTAGTAAGGGATGTGGTAATCAGTGGTAATCTCATTAATCCCTTAGCAGCTATCCTCACAACTGAAGTCACATAACAGAGCACAGAACCTCGACCTCAAGAAAGCAGATATCACTTTATTCAGACAGTTGGTAAATGGGATCGCATGGGCAGCTTTGAACAGCAAAGGAGCTCAAGAAATCTGGCTGGTCTTTAAAGACCTCCAAGCACAAGGAATAGTTTATCATCATGCTGGAGAAAAACAAGGAGACATATCAGGACACCAGTATGGCTAAAGCAGGGAACTCATGACAAAAATCTAGTGCAAAAAGGTAACTACACAAAAGGAATTCAGCAATATTGCTTAGATATTTAGTGATCCTGTTAGCAAAAGGTAGGGTTGTTTTTTTTTTTTAAAAAAAAAGCCTGTTTGTTAGCAAAATTCTTCTGCAGCTAAGACCTGCAAAAAACTTTAAGGGCAACAAGAAGAGCATCTATTGCTACACTACTAAAAGGCTGAGCAAGGAAAGTGTGGGCTCATTACTATGTGGGGCAAGTAACTTAACAGCAGAGAAATTAAGGTTTAGGTATTCAGTGGGTTTTTTTCCTCAGTCCTCAATAACAAGGTCTCCTAGGCCTCTGTGTTTATTGAAAGTTCAGGGAAGGAAAGTGGATAGGGATTGAGTCAGGGATCACTTGAGAAAGCTTTACCTGTATCAGTATGTGAGGTCAGATGAGCTGCATTCAGGGGTGCTAGAGAAATCGCAAGGTGACTCTATCATCTTTTTTAAAGGTTGTGGAGATCCTGATCTAAGTGCTATAAAGCCTAGTGATTCAGTGATACAAATAATTCAACTTCAAAACTGTAGCATTTGATGCAGTGTGGGCAAAGTCTTCATAATCATCAAAGGAAGACTGATATTTTGCAGATATTGGAATTCAAGAACACATAAGACTGACTAAACTAGGGAAATAACCATTAACTGTAGGAATTTGCTCTTCTGCTTACTATACCAATAACTGAGAAAATAAGCACAATAAAACAAATGTTAAGACAGAATTTTCAAATCCCTAGAGAATTTAATGAAGTCTTTTTACAATCCAAAGCAAAAACTCTGACTCTTGAACTAGTGTTCTACACCTAATTCACTATTAACTTCCAGTTTCAATTTATCACAAGCATTTGTGTATCAATATTATAAAGAAAAGTGGAAGTGACAAACTGCTATTAATATGATGTACAAACATAAAAAAATAACTACAAATTAATCCAGTCTCTTCTAGACACCATACATCACCAAATTTATAGCTGAAGAATACCATGTGCTTTTTATAAATGAAATGCTAATCTTTAGAATAAGAAGCTAAATGTAGATGTAAGTGTACGTTTAACTTTGCAGTATTCTCATTTCAGATCTTGGATTAATAAATATAATTTTAAGATAAATTTTCTGGAACGGCAAAGAAGCAGAAGCTGACTGTAAAACATCTCACTGTAGGGTATTTAAATATTTCAAGAGAGAAAGTTTCTCTGTTTCTCAGAACTAAATGTAGAAGGATGACTTTTAGAAAGGTTAGTAACAGCCAATGGCATGCCCGCATCCTTATATATAAAATAAGAGGATGACCAGTTGTGATGTAAAGAACAAACATCAACAGCCATCTTTTAAGGACACAAACTATTCACAACACTCTTCCATCACTGTGATGAAATCTGCTTTTAAATCTCTCTCAAAGGAAAGCTGACAGGATGCACATGTTCCAATGTATGCTACAAATCCTGGCGAAGGCACTGAGTGTGAAGGGAAGCTGCTGACAAATTAATCTCTTTTGATAACTAGGTTTTTGAGATGATTGAGCTTGTACTTTCCTGCACTAATCACCTTAAGGTCTCGAGACACTTAAATCCTTAAGTTCATATTCTCTCAAGAATTATTCTTCCACTAACTTACCTCCTTCTACATCCCTCCTGAAATCTTTAAGTAAATGAGTTTTTATGGATTTCAAATTAAAGGATCACATTTTATCACAAATTAGAGCCCACAGTAGTTGATTATATAACTGTAGAAGAGGCACCAGAGGTTTCACCAAGTTTGCTTCCAGTTTCACTATCCTCATTTAGTCTTCTACTCTGCTAAACATGGGAGCAGAGGTAAATTGAGGGAACCAAAAAATGCAAAGCTAGCACTTTGTTCGTATTCCATCTGTTTTAATCAATCTTACAACACATAACACAGTCTAAATGATAGCAAAAGTAAAAATCATTAGATAAATTATTATCCATACAGTTTCCACAAAACTTACTTATACTCTAGCATGGTAAATCAAAACACCTGCAGTTTATATTTTTTATATGTAACTAGCAACTGTAATACAAGCAGCAATAACTACACCCAAAACATTACTCCCAACAAAATAGGTTTTTTCCCCCCTAAAAATTTCCTGAATTCCAGACTTAGTCAAAATGCTTCTCTAAAGAAAGGCTAATCTTGACCCAACATTTGAAAACAGCCCAGCATCTTCAGAGAACCAACAGGACATGCACCATGTATTTCACTGAACTGAGGGATGAAAATATCTTTGAACAAATTCCCAGGCAGAAGACTGATTACCCAAGGATCCTTCCACACTGTCACAGGACATGGCTGGGCCTGACACCAGTGACAGGTTTCTATAAAAGGGTTTATACCCAAGGGTGGCAATATATTTCACCCACAAGTGAAAAACAGCAAACAAGTTCTTCTTTCATACTTCTGTATTAAACTTGGCATTATTGCATCAAAGGAAAAGAAGAAATACTAAACAAAATGTAATGCAAACAGAGAACATGGGACTCTAGAGTTCAAAGCGCAGCTACTCACTGAACAGAAGTGCTTATGCATTTTGAATATTTGAATATCCCCCTTCCACAAGTTTCCTTTCCAAAAACCTGGAGTAGGACTACCAAGTCAGAGCACCTCTCTCCCGCATCTTCTATGAAGGGATAAGCTGAAATAAAATGAACGCTGCAATGCTCATATCTGTATCTTTCCAATTTGGTGTCATAATTCTTCCCACATCTACCTTTGCTGCTGCCACCTTCTGATGTGCACCTTTTCCTTACTTTGGAAAGCTGTCCCTCTACCGCTATTGTCAATATTGGAGAAACAAAGAGCACTGTCAAATAAATAAAAAATTAACACCATGACTCTCTTTACACTACATTTTTAAGTTTTGCTATTAAAAGAACTAGTTGAGTGCAGTTTTAAAGTCTGTAGTATCTTGTTAAGTAATCTGAAAAGACAAAATTCTTTTGTAGTTATAGTACACAGTAACAAATTGGAATATCTCAGTTCTTGGGGGGGTGGACGTATTTGTTTTTTTGATGTGATGTGACTTCAGGTGGTTCCATTCTCTTAGGTGGCATAATACTTGATAATCTTCAGAAAGTGCTGAGCAGACACTTTTTAAAAAGCAGAACCACTACAAATTTTTAATAAGTATCTATTTCTGAAAATGTAGACCATAGACATTATTGCTGGCGCTGCTATCAGTGTGATTTGACAGTTTTTTGCACAGTTTTTAAACTCTTGTTTCCTTACTTTCCCATTTGTAAAATTAGTCCCACTGAATTTAGCTTCTTCATATGGTGGTGTGAAAATTAATTAGTGTTTGACAAGCATAGTTATTTATTTTTGTTGTGCTCCTTAACAGCCTGGTGTGCAGAAAAACCTATCAAGGATCAGTATTTTGTGACCATTACAAGCGGTCTACCAGAGAAAAACTGTATTATTGGCAAGCACAGATGTCACCGTGAGGCACAGGTGATACGAAAAATTTAGTGGCAGTCATTACAGACGTCATATGACACAAAATATCTTCCTATCAATTCATTAAATGACACAGAACTACACTGAAATATTATGGGCTTACCAAACAAATTTGGTCAGTCAAATCTCAATTCTGCAATAGGTTTTATGCAGAGAAATCCTTGCGGTCTTGTAGGATTTACTGCAAGACAGCAATGGAAGTAAGTAACCTTAAGTACAAATGCCTCATTTCCTGTGTGCTTGCATTTCTCACAACATATCTGTACATCTTCGTTTTTGCAGTTAGCCATTTTACAGCAACCCATTGTTGTGTCTTACCACAGTACAGAGGCCCGCCTACAGAAGTGAAAGCCTTGTATTTCATCTCAGGTCAAGTGAGATTCCCCAGTCCAGCAGTTTTGTACATAGGGCCCTCAAAAAGTAATAGTTTTTAAAGTTAACATATTTGTTTTATGTACTAATACTGTGGTTTATATAGTTCAAAGGTGCTGCAGAGTCAGAATTTTTAAGTATGTGGGTTTTTTCCCTCAGTCATACAACTTTCATTTAATGGGATCAAATGCATTGCCAGTGTAAGCAAAAGTTTAGCCTTCAAAATTAATGCAGAGTTTTTTGTTGCTGAAGCATCCCAGAAGGGCAATCTCAGGCATGATACCATATCCCCATTTTCTGTTTCTGTTTTCTTCAAAAAGCATCATACCACTGTCCTTGAGTCAGATGTCTGTATTCAAAATACACAAATGGACACAGCACTTCTGGTTCCCACTGCAGACACTGCAAATGGCTGATCCAGGATTGGGTGCAAAACACCCCAGACATCTCTGTAGCAGGATCTTACTTCTGTGGAATACCTTAGTACTTGCTGCTTATGCTGCAAGGCCATCAGGTGAGGAAGGCAAGGTCTTAAGGAAGGAGAGTTGCTGGTAGGATCTTGAGCTCTGAAATACAGCTGCTCCAGCAACTCCCAAATATTAATCCTCTTCACTACAGAACGATAAGTCCTCTTCTTTCTTGCAAAGGTAGAAAAATAATCCTTTACCAAGTCAGACATATTGTCTACTTCAGTAGAGGTGCACCACTACCTGTTTCGGGGTTTCTTTTGTTTGTTTATGTTTAAGACTAAAATTAAAGCTACTTAAAATGATTAATTTATCTTTTTTTTTTTCTTCTATGACTGAAAATAGGAACTGCAAATGCAATGCAAGGGAAGCTCCCTTTTCAGTCTCATTTCTAACCTACGACCTTCCCCCAATTACTGTTTCAATTAAATATGATATACTTAAGTTGGGCATTCAAATAAATGTAGTGTAATGAAATGCTGGGTTACTCATTATGTTAACCTCATTAACATTAGATTAACGTAGTGATAAATAGATTGAACTGTCTTTAACTGATGACAAACTGAAAATGGAGCACTAAAGAACTCCCATCACTAATTTAAATAATAAACCCATTTCAGTTTTCTAATGAATTTAATGTCATATGAAAGCTGTATCTAGCCTTCAGTTAAACAAATCTGCATTTCTCTTAGCTCATTTTAAATACAATTACACATTTTCTTATTATCAAGCGAATGCTGTTACATTCAGCTCTTATCTACAGTCATTAATCTCCTTGTTTTCTAATATAAACTACAAAAAATTAATCAGTTCTGTGAAATGGTGTAACGTGATGAAGGAAGGTTATTATCTGCAACTTCCCTCATAGACAGAAGAGAAACCTGGAATTCTGATCTACAAGGACTAGAAAGGGGAAAGGACTCTTGCTATCAAGAGAGAAGGAGAGTTCATGGTTTAATCCATGTATGTTCTTCTAAATCCAATAATGAATACCTCAATTCAATATTAATTTACTCTTAAACACTGCCTGGCACTATCAATAAAGAGGGTGAAGTTCTTCTGCTATGGACCCAGAGATGACTACTAGAGGCAGAGCACCAATGCAAAACCTTCTCCTTGAGGTGTATTCCCAAGTAGTTACTTTCTAATACAGAATACATTTGACAGCCACATCTTCAATGGTTTAGTTTCATTGCATTCTTCTTGCATATCACAGTAGTTTTGGTATTCGCTGTTTATTTTTTAATTCTTTAAATATTTTCTTGTGTCCAGTTTAATGAATATCTGTTCCTATTTGTAGTGTGAGATTATAGAGGGCAAAAGCAAATAGAGAAATAAACATCTATTGCATGAGATTAAAAGTTTTGTTTGTAAAACCTTCAGAAGATTTGTGAAAGTGGGGTAATCCCTAGATGTACTGATCACCAATGAAACTGCTATATTAAGTATAAAAAGGTGTTCTCTTTTCTCCTCAAATGTATGTAGATGAGCTTGATGTTAAGACAACTCCCCTGCTTGTACAAGGCCTTCCTTCACATTTTGAGCTGGCCTCAAGATGCTACTTGCAACACTTCAAGTGGCAGGGTTAGATGTCTTACTTATCAGTTCCATTAGATCCCATCAAGTTCTGCTGAGAGATCTGGATCCTTGCCAGTAATGCGATCCATAAGTTCAGTCCTACAAGCTCCCAAAGTAAAGAGCAGACCTGGACTGATTCTATATCATGAATCAAGAGGCTTTTATTTTATTTTGAAATCATGGTAGCCTTTGCATTTAAAGGCCAAATCTGAGTCTATGACAGTTGATTCAGGAGTAAGCAGGCTGAGAATATTATTGATTCTTTAAATACATGCATGAATCCAAAAAAATCCAGTTATTTTTAACTAAAGTTATAGAAATCCTAATTTTTAGAATTTAGTCTGTTAATCCCAGAGTTGAAATGTCAAAATTGCTTCATAAGAGAAGACAGTCTTAAACTCATTACAAAGACTATATAACTTGATATAAATTTGCACAGTGTTGGTACTTTGGAAAATAATTCAGTGGCTGACAATACAAACCTAATCAGTCTCAGTTCAACAGATCCATTGCAAAGGAGTCTTCAGACTCCAGTTGGATGTAGTGTCTGACCCACGAGGATTTATTTGATTAGTCATGATTAAGGCTAACTTGAAAATTCTGAGTTTAGCCAAAGACCATCATGTTTTTCTGTTCAGTAAACTTCAGAAAGATGTAGGGCTTTTCTAAGGACCATAAAAAAAAAAAAAAAAAAGCAGAAACAATCAAATTTTTCACCTGTGGTGCTGGTTACAGAGGAATTTACAGTTTCAGGAAGCTGGCTAAACCAGCATGAGGTTACCCTGTCTTACCAGAGAAAACAAAGGACTCCTGCTAGAGTCAGTGCTAAGAATTACACACTTCTTTTCCCCAGTGATACAAAATACTGAAGACAAACTGTGCTAGCAATTGGAGCTTGGATAACAATTCTGATAGCCTTGCACTTGCTACATGTATCTCACTCATTAAAATAAAGACTCCATGGCTTCATATGCCAGGAAAAGTAAATATTTTCATAGTTGGACACATTTTTTCCTCTAGAAGAAGAAATCTATTAAAAAGCAGCTGCCAGATTTTCTTCATTCCTGGATGTTTTGATGAAGTCTATACACCAAATCTGAAACACTGAGTGCATGATGCACTTACTCTTTTATGCCAGAACTGATTTTAAGCCTACATAAAAGTACTACTGCATACTTCATGGAACAGCAAAACGCATTATAAAAGGGCTAAATGCTTTTTATATCTGACTTATGTTCCCCATCAATAAGAAAGTCACCAGAAAACAGGGAAAGTGGTCTAAATACAACTGTTACAGCTCTGTAGATGTATGGCATTCATAAAGGTTTTTACTGTTATGATGTTTCTAAGATATGATAATGGTAGCTCATGATTACATAATACATTATGAGAGATGTTTTCCTGGCCTTAAGTAGTATATTACCTGCAGGAGTTGGGGGGGGGGGGGCGGGGGGGGGGAGGGGCAGTAAAAGGGGAAAAAATATCTAAATCAATACATCCATAAGAAAGATGTTTTTCCTTTCATCCACTGATAATGAGTGAGCACAAATTAGAGCACAAATTCATCATCAATATCCTAAAACTGCTGTAAGCTGTGTACTGGCTCTGGCTGAGATGATAGAATCATAGAATCATAGAATGTTTTGGGTTGGAAGTGGCCCCTAGAGGTCATCTAGTCCAACCCCCCTGCAGTGAGCAGGGACACCGTCAACTAGATCAGGTTGCTCAGAGCTCCGTCCAACCTGGTCTTGAAAGTTTCCAGGGATGGGGCCTCCACCATCTCTCTGGGCAACCTGTTCCAGTGTTTCACCACCCTCATTGTAAAGAATTTCTTCCTTATATCCAGTCTAAACCTACCCTGGTTTAGTTTAAAGCCATTACCCCTTGTCCTGACACAGCTGGCCCTACTAAAAAGATTATTCCCATCTTTCCTATAGGCCCCCTTTAGGTCTTTAGGCACTGAAAGGCCGTAATCAGGTCTCCCCGCAGCCTTCTCTTCTCCAGGCTGAACATCCCCAACTCTCTCAGCCTGTCCTCATAAGAAAGGTGCTCCAGCATGATGGGGTTAGTCTTCCCCAGGACAGCCCTCATAGTGCTGTGCTTTTCATTGGTAGCTAGAAAAGCATTGATAACACACCAGTGTTTTGGCTACTGCTGAGCTCTGCTCACACAGCATCAGGGTTGTCTTCTCCAACATTCCCCCCTCACCAGCAGGCTGCGCGTGGGCAAGATCTTGGGAGGGGACATAGCCAGGACAGCTGACCCAAACTGACAAAGGGGATATTCCGTACCATATGACATCCACTCAGCAATAAAAGCTAAGTGAAATGAGAAGGAAGGGAGGGCATTCGTTATTTATGATGTTTGTCGTCTGGGGCAATCACTATGTGTACTGAAGCCCTGCTTCCCGGGAAGTGGCTGTACATTGCCTGCTAATGAGAAGTAGAGAATAACATATTTGTTTTCCTTTTGCTTCTGTGTGTGGCCTGTGCTTTTGCTTTTTATTAAACTGCCTTTATCTTGACCTGTGAGGGGTTTTTTTTCATCTCATTTCTCCCAGCCTTTCCTGCTGAAGAGGAAAGTGATAGAGCAGCTTTGTTGCACCTGGCATCCAGACAACGTCAAACCACCACTGCTGAGACTAAGAAACTCTGCACATAGATACAAGACCTGAAACTTCCTCCCTTTTATTAACATTCAATTTTTCTGTATTACTTTGGGGGATGGGAGTAGTTCTTATGTTTGGGTTTGGTTTTTTTAGTAAAGTGATCTTGATAAGACTGCATGATCATGGAATGCTGATATATTGACAAAGTACAAACTGGAAACCAGCCTCAGATATTCTTACCACCATACTGGAGCTCCACAGAAATTAGGGTTTGGAGGTTTTTTCTTCTCTTTTCTCAGGGTTCCCGTGTGAAGCCTAAACTGTATCGTTCTCTGAATCTTTGTTTTCAATAATAAAAATTTTAATTAGCCAGGCTGAATAATTCCAATTTTGATGAATCATTGATCATTGAAAACAAGTTATCAAATGTTCTTGTGCATCTGTGGGGTAAAACAGGGTGCCACAACGAACAGCCAAAACAATAAGCATCTTGGCACTGTAGTCAGAGAAGTAAGTTTTCACCTGTGGATCAATGCTTTGACTCATTTTGATTTAAGGTTTTCTTCCCCAAAAAAATTATCGAAAACACATACAACCCTGTGTAACTATATTGTGTTCATCTCAGCTGAAAGTGTTGGGAGAATGCAGATATAAACCACATTTTTATAAATATAAGAATTAGAGAAGAACAGACAGCATGAAAGACCCTCTCCTACCAAACGCAATAGAACTTGGACTGCTGTACAAAATTTTATTTATTTGTAAAGCTATCCACTAACATGAAACAGGTTTTGTGACTGGGCCAAAGGAAGCACTTACACAGTTCATACAGGTAACTGTGGGATCCACTGCAAAAATTCTTAAAGCTGTTTGTCAGTAGTAACTAACAAAATTTCCTTAAATTATTAACTACACTTCAAGTAATAATCATGATAATAAACACACTCATTAATGTTTACCTGACTTGCTTTAAGCACTTCCACAATTCTCATTCCAGTAGCCTTACAAAACTATTGCTCAACTACACAACTGAGGAACCTCAAAATCACATAAAAATGTCTTTAAAAACCCATGCATTCTTTTCTCGGATATCACATACTCTGGCAAAGAAATTAAAACCTCTCCGTAATTTATCCAATCCCATTTTTAAAGCACAGAATTCAATTAAATAAGAACTAATAAGGAATTCTCATTTTGATAATTCATCTTATTTTTCTTTGATTTTGTTTTCTCAAATTCTCCATAAACTGAAATAATTTTTATGGAAGCCCTGTTATACACAGAAATTTAAGTAGCTCAGATGCACAATAAAAAAATAGTAGATGCTCCTACTTCATAACTTAGCTTTACTTCTTTCCTACAGTGCTTCTGAACAACCAAAGCACGTACATTTTGTAGTAACAGTTCAGAATAAAAGCAACCTTTTCAATGTCCTAATTGCAACAGAACCCGTTCTCAGAACTGGGTGACAAACTACCCTCCCGGGCACCTGAAAACCTTAAGAAAAAGACCACTACAGAAACAGCAGAAGTTTGAAAAGATAATTAAAACAAATGCTGCTATGTTAGACTATATTGTCCTTAGTCACATAACTTCCTTCAACAAAGCAAAATTACCAGTATTTTTGGGAAGCTTGTATGTAATGTTTAAGTTCTTGGTTCTACTTAGCACTTCATTAAAATCAAAATGTGAAAATGAAGAGGCAGTCATCTTTATTGACAAATACACCTAAACAATTTAAAAAACATCTGAATTATGTTGAAGTAAAATCTTGACACTTAAATGGATTCATCAGGAAGCTTTTAAGTTTTAAATTAGTTAAAGCTAGATTTCTGAGATACAATCATTGTATGAAGTGCATAACTTTGTGTTAATGGGGTTGTTAAAGTCCCCCTGTAGCTGTAGACCACTAATTTCGCCTTGGAAGACTTTAGCAAAGAACAATGTAATCATCAAAACTGCTGTACTTGAAACTATACACAGCTACAGCCCAAAAACTCCTGGCACTAGAAGTAATAGCATTAACTCTTCCCTTTTCCAATACCAGTACCTTGAACACTGTTCAAGCCTTCCATTTATTTTCAGACTGTAATGGAGTCACAGGTGCAACTTAACCTTTGTGGCTATTACTCTCTGTTAAGAGGAAACCAGCACTTCACAGACCTAGTCACCTGTACGACAAACTGGTCATCACCATCTTCACCTTGGACAAGCCAAGCTTTTATATTCCTGACACCTAATCTGAGCATCTATGGTAAATAGTTTTCCACAGTCCTGTTATTAAAAATATTAATCCATTTGGATAGCCACATAAATTGGTAGACTTGGAGAAACAAGTGAGTTGGTAAACCTATATATATTTGTCTTAGAGTGAAGGGCAGAAAATGCTCCTGACAATTTTCTCTGCTTCTTGAAACAGATTTTGTACTTTAATACTATACTAAGACAAAATATCATTTTTAGGGAAGAAGGAATGTTTGAAATTAATCACTGATGGTGAGAGCATATGAATTATTATTTGGCCAGCTTGATTCCAGACCTCATTAGGGGAACCACACAGAAATTGTATTACTTTCACATAAATATCTGCACAAATTTTGTTACAACTCTTTCCTAATTCTGTCTGATGAGAAATCTATGTTTATAGCCCTTCTGTTGTTTGCTTACTTTCCAAACTGCATATTCCCTATATCATGGCTATGGTACCCATTTCATCTTTATATCACATGGCTTTTTAAATGCTTACTGATGAATACTGTCACAAATCACCAGATCTTAACTTGCTAAGAGCTGCCTACTAAAATGTTTGAATAAGTAAAACTAATATTTTTGAAATCTCGCTAATTGAAACCAAAACTGAAATATCAAACATTTTTGGGCCAAAATTTCAAAAGTATTTAGAAAACTGATTACCATGAAAAAAAAAACCAAACAGTTAAGAAACCAAAACTGCTCATCACTGTGCCTTTCTGGATACTCAGGAAAAAACAGCCAGCATCCTCTAAATACTGCTATTATCCCTAATTAGAAAGCAATTGATATTCATATCTTACCCTCTTCATCCACAGAGAACAGGCTGATGAGCTGAAAGCACTGCACTGGCCTTGGTTTAGAAGTACCTTCTCTATCTCCCAAATTTATCAATACTTTTCCACTTTCATATGTTTCATAACCAAACAGTAGGTTTAGTTAAAAGCCCTCCAGGCTCTTCAATCTTGCTTCTCGGTAACTCTTCAAAAAAAGTATTGGAGTGTGAAAGTAATGTCAATGAAAGTAAGTTAATGCAATACAACCGTATGAGTCAGGAGAAAATGCAGAGTTTGCAAAGGTTTGAGGGCTCTGTAGAAGTTTGCCTATACAACTCTGAATGCTAACAAAGGAGTACATTGAGACACGCATTTATTCTATTTCCTCACATTTGCAAGAATTATTTGTAATTAAAGGAATATATTCAATCATTATTTACAACCCGCAAATAATCCTCTATCCTCAGACTTTATGCCACATAACAAGTCTGTACTTGGACTAGCTGGGTTTAAAGACCAATCATTACATCCCCCTACAACACAACAACTTAATGAGAGTTAGTTCAATTGCTTTGTATACACATGATTTACCATGTTGGTTTAGCTTGCCTTATGAAATAACCATTAAAAGGAGATTAGTGCTGGTACATTCCCATGAGGCCAAGAGAATTTATATAAACACATATTAGCAAACATGGGGAAAAAATATTTTCAGATTTTTCTTAAGCAAAAGCAGTAACAGATTTAACAATATTCTGTCTTCTCCATTTATCTGAAATATTATATGGGAGTTGATCTCACCATTATAAAAATATGTCAAGTGCACTTTTTTTTTTCATAGCATTACTGATATGGCTGACCCCAAACCCACTCCTATTTAAAAAATGTATTTAATTAATGTTTTATTCTTCATTTTTTTTCTGAATAGCTTTACACTGCACAAAGTCTTCCTGATTTCAAAATGGCCACTGTCGTTGCTGTGAACAGACTGTGTGCTGCAAGGGAAGGAGGCAAGGGGACAAGCAAGCAGGAGACCCAGGGCCTAGTTAGGCACAAACACCACTGGAAGAGCTGTGGGAGCCCAGGTCTTTTGAATGATACTCTATTCCCTCTGCCCAGAAACTTATCAGGGCCACCCCTCCAGCGGTACACCTGACAGTTAAGGGTAGCTTTCCAGAAATTAGAATAAAAATAATCAAAACAATTCAGTTGTAAAACAGGGATGTAAATTCAAAGTTTTTTGGCATTTTAGGTCTAGCCTAGCCACACAGCTATTAGATCTTTTGGAAGACTGGGCTGTAGAAAACCTGATTATGCCCATTTCAAATAAAGCGATGTATTTTACCCGAACACTGGTGCTTCTGAGTACGTGTCACAATGGAAACGAAGACATTGAAGAAGTACTGGTGTCTGAGGATACAGAAACATAAGCAGGTTTTTTTCCACCTATTTATAGTCAGATGGTTCTGCTGAAAGTGACCACATTTTCTTTCCTATATCTGGGCATTGGTCAGTAACCAGTGTAAGATATTTGAATCTGGATACCTGATTCTTGTTGATTTCAGTGGAGGACAGCAATCTAAGCAGTTCTGAAAGGGTTTGGGTTGGGGTTTTTTTGTATCTTCACATGATCTAATACTTGTAAAATTTAGCTACTTATCCTCACAGAGTTGCAACATCAGCAATCCAATTTAACAATCCCTTTTAAGAAGTTGTTACTCTCATTTTGTAGGATGCAGAATATTTTAGGAGTTCAGAAAGATAAACTCATCACAGAACCACTTGTTGAAGTGTCTTTGTTTAATCATACCTAATTTCAAACACACTATTACACAGTGACAGATGTTATATTGCATAAATGTACACTCTAATGCCCAGCAAACTGGGTTACTCAACCCATGGCTTCAAATTTTAACTCAGCTGTGGGTTTTTTTTCCTGTGGGGTTGGTTTGGGTTTGGGTTGTTTTTTGTTGTTAGGGTTTTTTTCTTTTGTTTTGTTTTTCAAGAGAAACACAAAAGCAGATTAAATAGTCCATCAAGTTCTCCCAGCACTGAAGTTAATTGAGAGCCTTGTAACCCAGCATCAATAATTTACCTTTTATTGTCTTGCATAATTTCTTTAAAAGGACTAATTTTAACATTTAATTCACTGAGTAACACTCAAGATGTTGCATTCAATCCTCCTCATTTCTGAATGTATTCTAATATCCTTTATTCCTACTCATCAAAACCCTTGTCAGAAGATTAAAGATGGTTGTTCAGTAACTTTTTTGTTAACATACTGAGATATGAAGCACATGCAATGAAAAGAACCTTTAATTTTAGCAACAGTTTTCAGGATATATTCAGTACCTTCTCTTTTTCAATGTAAAGAAAAGTCCTGAAAGCTCGTCATCACAAATCAGCTAGACTCCACAAGGAGCAGATTTCACTTTAGTTCTATGAACAAAAAAAACCCCAAAGGCAGACCAACAGCACAACTTTGGTTCTGTCTCTTTTCACTGTACTTTTTTTTTTTAGTCAACTAGTACCCAAAATGTTACTCATTCACAAATTTACAAAATTGACTTCATGTATTTGACTTAATGCCTAACCAACTTAGTGGCCTTCTATGATGGAATGACTACATCAGTGGACAAGGGAAAAGCTACGGATGTCATCTACCTGAATTCTGTAAGGCTTTTGATACAGTCCTCCATAACATTCTTACCTCTAAATTGGAGAAATATGGGTTTGATGGGTGGGCTGTTAGATGTATAAGGAATTGGCTGGATGACAGGGTGCGAAGACTTACACTCAGTGCCTCAGTGTCCAACTGGAAACCAGTACTGACTGGTGTCTCTCAGGGGTCTGTACTGAGACATATAATATTTAATATTATCATCAATAGCATAGTGGGATTGAATGTACCCTCAGAAAGTTTGCAGATGACACCAAGCTGAGTGGTGTCGTTCATTTGCCTGAGGGAAGGAATGCCATCCAGAGGGACCTTAACAGGCTTGAGCGGGCATATGGAAACCTCATGAAGCTCAACAAGGTCAAGTGCAATGTCCTGCACATGGTCAGGGTAACCCTCAGTATCAGTACAGGCTGGAAGATGAATGAATTGAGAGCAGACCTCCGGAATAGAACTTGGGGGTAATGGTGAATGAAAAGCTGGACATGAGCCAGCAATGTGTGCTCACAGCCCAGAAAGCCAATTGTATCCTGGCCAGCAGCTTGAGGGAGGTGATTCTCCCCCTCTACTCTGCCCTGGTGAGACCCCACCTGGAATACTGCATCCAGCTCTGGAGTCCTCAGTTCCGGAAAGACATGGATCTCTTCAGAGCAGGTCCAGAGGAGGGCCACAAAAATGGTCAGAGGGATGGAACACCTCTCCTATGAGGACAGGCTGAGAGTGTTGGGCTTGTTCAGCCTGGAGAAAAGAAGGCTGCAGCGAGACCTTATTGCAGCCTTTCAATACTTAAAGGGGGCTTATAAGAAAGATAAGGATACACTTATTAGTAGGACCTACTGTGATAGGACAAGGGTTAATGGTTTTAAACTGAAGCAGGGTAGATTTAGATTGGACATAAGGAAGAAATTTTTTACATTGAGGGTGGTGAGGCACTAGAACAAGTTGCTCAGACAGGCTGTAGATGCCCCATCCCTGGAAACATTCAAGGTCAGGTTGGATGGGGCTCTGAGCAACTTGTTCTAGTTGAAGATGTCCTTGCTTATTGCAAGGGGGTTGGACTACATGACCTTTAAAGGTTCCTTTCAACCCAAACCATTCTATGATTCTATAAAAGATGAAAGAAAAACAAGCGTGTTATATACTATCTATAAAATACTGCTTAAAATAATGTAATTACTATAATAATAATATAATTAAAATAATTATAATAACTATTCCCCTATTTTACCCATTAATACAACCATCTTCTTGGAAACAGAGAAATGAATAAAACGTGAAGATGACATAGAAGGTTGTAATTTTATTAAAATGGGCAGATAAAAATTAATTCCAAAACCTAAGACCATAATGCCCTTTTTTAAAATTTAAAAAAAAAAAATATCCAAAAGTTCCCTGAAATATTAGACAATCAGAATATTATGAAGACTTTTAAATATCCTACTCTGTTTTCAATTCTGAGGATGAAAATCTCATCCTAGTGAAGTTAGGAAAAGAACCCTGGCTTCAAAGAGGGCATGATTTACTCCAGATACAGCAAATCTGGGAGGATACTACATTGGGTTAAATTAAGCTGCAATTAAATATCTAACAAAGACACGCAACACCATTAACATTACTGAAGAGTCTCATAATAAAGGTTTTAAAAAATACTGCTTGCAATCCTTAGTACTATTTTGACTATGACCCTTTAAAAATCCTTCCCTTGTACCTCAGGAATCAGTGAAACAAACATCGATATCTTGGAAACAAACATCCTTCCAGTTTGTTCCAAGTGAAAAAACATGGCTTTACTGGGCCAGCCTCCCTTAAGTCCTGGCTACAGAGGAAACTCACACCATTTTGAGACTGAAAGCTCTATGTGTGATGCAATTCCTTCTGTGTATTCACCCCATGCACAGTGGTGTTAGCAAAGCCAAGACCATTTTCCTTCTACTCATACAGAGCCCCGGCCCACACAGATCAGATGATGTATATTCTGAATGTCTTTCACCTATATTTTATGAAAAGGTCCATTATGAGTCTTAATTAACCAAACACTGATCCTTGCAAGTAGTTCAGAAGGAAAAGAAATTAAAGATAATACAGCTTTTATTGACATAAATACAGTAAGATTTGACTCTGTAGGCTAACTCATCTGGCAATTAAATATATCTTCTGACTATTCATTGCTATACAGGCTGTAGATACTACCAAAATATGTATCTCCAGCAGTAAGTCACCATCATGATTGTCATTATTGATCATCAGAGTCAGTACCTGAATCCATCTGTGCATTTCTGTACCATCTGTCTTGATTGTCCACAGCATCCTCCTCCTACCTGAACCCATTAAACAGATCTGTGGGTTTATATGATTTTTAATTGAGGGCCCAAAAAAAACTTTGCAGTTCTTGTTGTTTAAAACGCACCCAGAACTATGCTATTGTTTCCTGAAAACTCCACTTCACTTCATATTTTGTCTCTTGTTATCTTGGCCATGAAAGATAAAAGATATAATAACTTTTAAGCAGCAGGATACCAGAAATACCAGCATTAGAAATATTTAAATTAGAAATTTGATATGCAATTATTCACTTCCCATCAAATGTCTTCAAGCTTTTGTTGCCCACTTCACCAAACAGGGTTATTCCAGTCACATTTTTAAGGTGTTTTCTTTGATGTGTAAATAAATGAAAAAGTTCAGATAAGAAAATTTAATATATTTTGTGTGCTTCATGTCAGCAAATCAAATAGCTGAAATTAGGTTATTTTGTATTGAAGGCAGAAAACGTCAGAAGGCATATTTAAAATTAAATGTAGTAATTGCAGGAAAACGTGTGTTAATGTGCTATTATAATAACAACAGGATACTACAGACGAAAGGGTAGAAATAAATTTATCTCTGCTAGTTATAACCAAGCACAGCACACCAAAGCAATGTATATTTTATAGGTACAGAACCACTAGACCTACTTTAAATAATCTGATGTTTTTCTTGAGACTTTACATACTATAAAAACTGAGGTAATTTTAACTTACAATGTCTATAAAGATAATTATATCTACTTACAATAATTAATTAGCAGTTGACTTGCACTTTGAGCAGCTTAAATTAGGCTAAACATAAAAAAGTTCTGCTGACCTACAAAAGTTACTTTTTTGTCTACAGTTCAACTATTCAGTTGGGCTATATTTAAGTTACAGAAACTACTTACAGATGTTCTTGTTTCCTGACAAGGGCACAAAATTGCTATCGAGATGGGGAAAACAAGTGCCAAAAAACAAGTGGATAAACCATAACAACAGCCATGTCGGTTTACATTTCACAGAATAAGGTTCTGCTGGACACTTCTTTCTGAAGTTACTCTGCAATTAGTTTAAATGGGTTTATGAAATGAATAGTTTAAGAACAAAATTTTCACCATCACAGCTAACGTTTTCCCTTTTAACTTGTTCAGGATGCAGGATTTAGCTAAGCTTGGAGCATTTATTATTCTAGACAAGACTGTACAATCTCTATAAAGCCATCCATCCAAATCCTGAGCAGAACTGGGAATCTTGTTCTGGTGTTTCTCCAATCTACCCTCTTAATAGTGTCAAAATCATGCACCACTTTTTTTTTTTTTTTTCTTTTAAGCAAGTGATAGGGAGCAGCACAACTACACAGAAGGCTGGAGCACCCACATCTCCTACAGCTGTGTGCAACCAAACCCCCAGAAAGGGTGTACACACTTGTAACCCACACCACCCTGGGGATGGGGGTGTCTGTAACTGCAAGGATTAGTTGCAAAAGGATGTTTTGAATATGTAAAGTCTAGTAATGCTTTAGATGTCATTAGTATTCTGTTTCATCTGTTGTATTAGTCATATTGATCCCAGATGTGTATTTCACTGATTGCTGGATAATTATGCATCATTAATAAATCACTAATTAATTAAACCCCTTTGATCCTGATTTGATTAGCTATATTAACCAAGCAGTGTTTGGCTGTGACAAGTGCCAGCTCAGCAAATGGAGAAGTGATTCCTAGAATTCATCCAGGTAAATTTTATTTTCTCCTTGTATTCATTTATATGCAACTCCAGCTTGAATGTGCAACTGCCACACGAAACCCACTACTCAAATTTAGTGTGCTGACCTTTCTCTAGTGGTACAGAATTGCTAAAGAGAAAAAAAAGCCTTTCTTTTCTGGATGGTTAAATATGAAAAAATTGTAAGTAGAGGATAATTTTAAATAAAGTAAATATAAGAATGGTTAAATAAATTTTTTTTGCAACTACTCCAAGACAGTATTTACTTGAATTTTCCAACACAGTGATAGATAGACAAGTAGGTAGATACCTAGCTGTATTCTGACTATTGGGTGAAAGGTATCACCAATCAGCTAGTATAAGTTAGAAATTCTGAGTACATCAAAAGAAAACAGATAAACATATCCCCGCAAGTGTCTCACACAGTACTTCTATACAGCTACAGTGATGTACTATACTCCTCCTACTACATATATGTAGGTTTCTCAGACTTCACTGTCTTACATCTTACTGTGATTAAACAGTTGTTCTTTAGAAAACTGCTCTGGATTTTCCTCCTTGCTGCTGAAATAACTTCTATAAGATGAAACTGAGATTGATCCATTGAATTTATACTTTTGGAAAGTTTCATATGAGCTCATAGCTCATATTGTGGATCTGCACTGTTTCATAGAATCATAGAATCATAGAATCACCTCGGTTGGAAAAGACCTTTAAGATCATCGAGTCCAACCGTTAACCTAGCACTGCCATCCCACCACTAAACCATGTCCCTAAGCACCTCATCTATCCTTCTTTTAAAGACCTCCAGGGATGAGGACTCCACCACCTCCCTGGGCAGCCCATTCCAGAGCCTGACAACCCTCTTGGTGAAGAAGTTTTTCATAATGGCTAGCATAAACCTGCCCTGGTGCAGCTTCAAGCCATTCCCCCTCGTCCTATCATGTTACCAGGGAGAAGAGGCCGACCCCCACCTCGCTACAGCCTCCTTTCAGGTAGTTGTAGAGGGTGATCAGGTCTCCCCTCAGCCTCCTCTTCTCCAGACAGTTTCTATCTGGAATGTCTATTTGTGGCATTTAGAAGCAGAGCAGTGAAACAGAAACATTAATTTCCCAGCAAACATAAGGTCTCTGTCTGAATTCCTTCAGGCACAGAAGCAACTTGTTAAAGGACTTAAAAATCAACATCTGTCTCACAATACTGCATGGAAAACACTGAAGATAAAACATCCTAAATACTGCTTAAGGCAAATGTTTGTTTATAGAATTACTGATCTGAATTTCTTGTATTTACCCTTAAATGGTAGTTAATCAAAATTTTTATGCAAGGGAAAAAACCAAAACTGGAAAAGAAAGCCAGAGTCTTTAACTGCAAAAATATATTTAACGTTTTGTTAATATATACCCCAAACTGCTTCCCAAAATAAAGTATGTTGAAAACTGTCCATGAAAATCAGCAAAATTATGACAAAGAACATATATCATTAATTGTTTTTAAGGACTTATCTTTTTTTTCATCCTTTAGGCTGAAATTATGCCAGTAATACGTGATTTTCTGATTTTCCTAGCTGTCCTGAGTGTTTGCTGTATCTAATGGTCCTTATAGTGCTCATTCAGTTCTTCCAAAGCTTTCCCCTTAGAGGAGAAAAGCATTAACTGACAGAGGCTTACTATTTTTTCTCTAGACCATTGTCTGCAGTACTCAAAGTCACCAGGCATGTTTAAATTGTTAATGGAAACCAGCAGTGAACCAGAGGTTGGTATGCTCTAGCAGCTTCCACACGCTTCAATACTTAGTCATACTTCTGCCTAATGTTCTTGGCCTCACTCCATTCAGTTGTACTGAGGTGAAGACTGGGGCATGGAACAACATCATCTTAATCTACAGATAGACCAATTTGTAATGACAACAGGAAAGTTGAAAAGTGACTTTAAGATGTTTTAAATATTTCAAAAGCAGACAGACAGGATCTGTTGGGACTACTTTTGACAAAAGTATAGAAGGTGTACTCAGGAACATTAAGGACATAAGAAGAGAAGTTATGTGTTAGTCCTAACAGCTCAAGATGATGGGGAGATTCCCCATACATTCATTGAGGAAAACAGAGCAGAGGAACTGTGCCAGTTTGTGGTCCTTTTATAAGGAAAAAAAAAAAAATTAAACCAAATGCATACATTAGATGTGGAATAGCTGCATTCACACAAGAGCTCTGAGGGAACTCACACTGCAGTTACAGGACTGCAGACTAAGGTATGTAAGCTGTTTCCATGCCAGGGGACTACTAGGCTTGCCAGGGTAACCCTTGTCTACCAAAAAGGATTTACAGGAGATTCCAGGAACTACTGACTGATGAGACTGATTTCCATTTCTGGTAAAGTGGAGAGTCTACAGTAATACATACAGTCACTGAGCCTGTTCGGAAAGGGACAGTCTGGCTTTCTGAAGGGAAATCCTGGCCCAGCAGCCTTCCAGAGCCCTTGAAGGGGGTCAATAACCACGCAGATATCCAGCAGACGTAACGGATCTGGATTTTCAAGAAGCCTTTAACAAGGTTTCACAACACAAATGGCTACAGAAACTGAGCTGCCATATGACTGGGGATCCTTCCATAAAATAAAAAGCTGATTAAAAGAGAGGAAGCAAAGGAAGAGCTTAATGCTCCCTTTTCAGGGCAGAGAATAGTCAATCCCAGGGCCCTCCAGGCACCAGTGTTGTGATTGACTCATTTTATTCACCATTCATGACAGAAAAGGAAGTACACTGTAAGCTTTTCTAGGTAGGCAGATGCCATAACAATGGCGAGGACCTCACTAAGCTGAGTGTGTGAGCATCAGATGGCAGACGAGCTTCAGGGTAGACAGATGCAAGGTTGTAAACAAAACAAAAAAATTGTCTGAAGCATGCCTATGTGATGTTGAACTCTGAACCATCAGACAACTCTGGCTCCACCATCATCATCATCTCTCTTAAATATTTCAATCAAGGTGTAGTGGCAGACAAAAAAGCCAAGAACACACTGGGCATCACTAGAAAGGATGCAGGGAAAACAGAACAGAAGCCCACACTGCAGGCAGTTCTGATCTCTATGTCAAAATGCAGCTTGAGCAGCTGCCTAATGAGGAAAAGCTAGAAAGGTCTCAAACCTTTCATTTTGAAGAGGAAAATGTTGAAGGATATGTGATCATGTTTCAAAACCCATGAAGATGCTGTAGAGTATAATGCAAAACTGTTACAACCAAATGCTCCAATACTGAAAGTATGGGGCACTTAATAGCAGATTTAAGAAGTATTTCACAGCAGGCTTTGAACTTCTGAGACGTGCTTCTGTCAGGTTGTGAAGGCAGGCTCTAATGGTAGGTTCAGAAGGTGTTTAGACAAATTCAAGGACCAAAAATTCATTAATGGTTATTAAATAGGACTAGACAGGGAAGTAGCCTCTGATGCCCATAACCTCATCCTGGATGCTAAGTGAATTGAGGTAATTGAAGGCAGGCAGTGGGCAGGATCTCAAGATAAATAGCTTTTCCTTTTGTCACTAGACAAGGGAAAATAGGCTGGACAGACTGCAAGTCTGACTCAGTAGGCTATAATTTAAGTTCTTGCTTGTATGGAGCAGGAGTCAAATCGCCACTGTAAGAAGGGCTCCTCTCCCTTCTTACCTGAGTTATACGCAGTTGCACCTATTCAGCTTAGAAGTGAAATGGCATGCTTCAATTCCCGCCTCTGGCATGTGATACTTTTCTGATCATGCAATTAGTTTGTATGATAAGAAAGCAAAGCTCAATTCTTAATGCATGTTCATGTTTACATTACTCCCAAGTTTTAACAATAACTGTATTATCAAATTAATTTTGAAATTCACTGCATTTTTTACAGACCTTGCCTCCCTTGACAAGTTTTTCTAGAAATGCTGACTCTGCTATTGTTAGATAGGGAACACTGACTTGAACAATCAAAACTGGCATCAAACATAAAGTTACTACCAAAAACCAAAAAACGCACTTAAATGATTTAAATTCCTGGATATAAGATGAAGTAGTTTGATTGCTGAAAATGCCTACTCAGCAGTCAGGAACAAGAAAAATAAAAAGCACTGAAAGATTTATAGGAGTCTTATCTCTTTGAGACTGAGGGGGGAAGAAAAAAAAAAGAGAACCTCATAACAAAAACAGGTCAATCCATGGAACTGGATAAATATCAGTTTATTCAATTATTATGAGCATGTGTCAAGTTAACAACAAACTTTTAACATGTCTCCTTTCAGTAGATGTTCTGGTAGACACATCAAACTTGCCTACAGAAAGCAGGCAATTTTTATTTTTTTTAATGGTTACAATGATTTTATAAATTTAATCCTTTATATTGTTCTCTCTCTCATATTATACCACAGAACTTTACTAAACACTTACCTTCTTGATGTTCTTAAGCTTTTCCTGTTTGTTTTATACCCTGGTACTCTCCCCCTCAATCAACTTCAGGTGGTTCCTCAACTAAATGACATGCCTAGCAACACTTGGCCCATATGAATGTAAACAACAAAAGTCAAAGGTAAACTTACAAGCAGTCTATATGCCAAGGAGTCAAAAAATAATCAGGCAGTTGGTAATAGCAAGAGTAACCATTACCATTCTTGACCATTAGCACTATGCTTCAATACCTTTCAATTATATAAATTTCCAAATACCCTCTTTGTATTTTAAATGACCACAGACATCCTATCCTAAGTGACAATGATAACAGTAAAGATTCATTAGAATGAAGTTATTTATTTCATTTAATATTCTAAATACTATTCTAAATAGCAGCAGCAAGATGTCAGCATGTCTATTCCATGTCCTTAACCCTCCAAATCTCAGGCAGAACTGCTGCACAGTTCCAAAGAAATATCTGCTACAATAGTCTTCAGCAAATAAAACTCAGATGAACATAAGCTGGCAGTAAATCAGCTCAAAACTTGTGTGAAATCTTTTCTGATTTGGTGCAGGGGCAGGAGGACTGTGAACAGAGGTGAGTAACCAACCCTGTTAATGCTTATCGATATAGGATCTTGGCAGTGCAAAAGTTTTATTCAAATAGTGCTTTGGGAACCCAATGGCAAGTTCTGGGACTATTACCACATGGTGTAGGATTTAGCCAAAATGCTGGTTAAAACCTTTCAGAAAGAAGAATGCTAACACACCTCTGGCCACATACCTCAAGTACATTCATTTGCAGTGCTTTTTTCTTGGCTTCTCCATTTTGCATTCAGAGAAGGCATAAGAGAAATGTTAAACAGCAGTCACCTGTAATGGCTTGTAAACTACAAATAATAAGGAAATTTAATTATAATTATTTTAAGGCATAACATTACTATTAGCTGCAAATAGTTTTTGAAACACCCTGCAGTTGTGAAGAGTTTTGCTAGAGTTGTCACAGACCTTACAAAGGAGTTTACAAAAACTGTTTCCCTCAAAATGCTGATTATTTTGTAGAAAAGGTTAATAGGCTTAGCTAGCTTTAAGGCTACATTATTTTAAGGGCTGTTAAAAAAAGTGAAAGTGCTGCTGAAATACCTTGAATACTTCCTACCACGGCCTGAAACGTATGATTTAGCTGTAGAGGAGTACTGAGGTAAATTTTGTGACCTAGCACAGATCAGAGAAATTATATTTTTTTTTATTAAGTACTAATATGAAAATTCCATTACATTCTACAGCTAAGCTCTCTGAAAGGACTTTAGCTTCTGTTAAGCTAAGACATCCCATTAAAACATCTAAATAAATATGATTATGATAAAATTCAAACTCTAGTGTAAAAAAAACCAAGAGAGCGAAGCCTGGCCAGTTACTTACATGCCTTAATCAGGACTGCAGACTGAATAATCCAGGATTATGAGAAAATAAAATTTATAAATTCTTGCAAAGATTTTCCTCTGCATACTCGTTCCATTAACTTCTAATTTACTCTACATCTGACATGGTTTTCTGTTAACATATCACACACAGTGTCCTTCTGTTCTGAACAGTGTTCCAGTAAGTTACATTAGTTTCCAGAAATTCTCAGAAATTAGATAATTAACATTTTTTTCCCAAAATTTGTGTTATTTATCAAATTCAGATGCTGCAAATTTATTGAAGAAAAAATACACTTTAAAAATATCACAAGCCTTGTTAGAAAGCTTAGAAAGCTCATTTGAAAGTAGAGGACTGCAATTTGCAATGACCAAAACATCTATTGTAAGCATAGTTTGTTTAAAAAAGCAATTCTCAATGGGATGAAAGACTTGATAACATTGTATTTTTATGTGAAATGTTTCTAACTCTCTCCAGAAGGATATTTTATTATTGGTGAGAAGTCAAACATGCCACTATAGGTGTGGTCAGAATACAAGGAACAGGAGAATTTAGCTTTCCATGTCTCATGTGTGCTTGTCCCCATCTGCCACAATCATCCTGACAACTCTTATTAATGCAAAAAAGTACATGGAGTTAGGTAGTGGAAACTCATAAGGGAATCCAAATGGTGCAGAAAAATTATCAAGCTTTGAACTGTAGCTCCATATGACAAAACTGTAAAATTTCAGGATGCAAGTTTTCTTAAACTTTCATTTCTTTATAATTTTCATGCATAATTTAAGATCATGTATGGGAACCCTTACTAATTTATAATAATAAGTTTCACTGGTGAACCTTTTTTTTCCTGGAAGAGATTTTCTAGACCTTCTAATCCTTGCAAAAACAGATTTATGACATATACTTTTCAGGACATACACTAAGGTTCCTGTATTTGGTGTTCAGGTGTGGGATGGAAGTCAGAAAACAGACTCATCCATCCCCAGTAGTCTCTGGGAAACCGTTAAATATTGGAACTACACAAAAGTTAAGCAGTCTTCAGATAATGATTTACACCTAAATCACATGAGACCTCAGAGCACTAGCAACAACAAATAACTTCTCACACACCTTGTTTTTCTCAATGGTGGTTGGTTTTAAAAAGCAGAAAGCTTTCTTACTAAGTAAAGAAGGACCCCGTTTCCAAAATTTAGTAAAATTTACAGAGTTTTTAGAAGTGAATCCTTACACTCACGATTTCTCTTCTTTTTCAACTAATAGGAAAGCTTCCTGAAGAGTGCTGAGTAATAGAGTTTTGAAGTTTAGAATCCAAATAGAATATATTATACCCTTACATACAGTGTTTATGGTTTAAAACTATGTTTGATTCCTTAAAGGAGATTAACATATGGTGCAGCGTGTATTTTCTTTTATGTCAGCAAACTTGCACTGTTTAATGGATAGAAAAGTTCCTTTTCATGCAGAATTTAAGCCATTTTTCTTCTGTGAGGTCCAAGGTGCATCTTTCAGACTTATTTCTGCCATTTCAGATTTGTAGGGAGAGCCATTTCAGAAAATTTTACGTTCAAAATGTTTAATTCAAGAGTATACCATGGTAGAACATCTCTTTATGGAAGATCACATTGTGTTAAGTTAAACTTGATTTTGTTTCACCAGAGACAAGAAAGTGAGCTACATATGACAGCTGATACACTAATGTTGCTAAAGAAATTTTAACTAAAGCATTCAGTGGGCTAACAAAGATTCCTGATGCTTACTAGTGTGTAACAGCAAATGTATTAACTGAAGACTACTCAGCTCTGGAGCAACAACAGTGAATGTATCTGGGTACTTCCAGGCCCAGCTATGCTTCCCAAGGTCAGCTCACATAGCACTGGAGTTTTGGTGTAGAAACACCTAGAGGAGAGTTACTGAGATGATAATCTGAAATCTGATCCCTGTGAAACAGTTTCAGACACTGAATGTGATAGATCTCAAAAGTTAAAAAGCGTTTCTTCTCCATCAATTCTTTTTTTTTGTTTATTTCTGTGACTGAAACAAAGGCATTGAACAATTTAACTGATACTAATTTCTCATTTCCTGCCCTAATGACCACTTGAATAATGATATAAAGTGCTAAGCTTCTAGCATTATCATGTGGTACGATTTAGCCCCATTCTTCAGATGATTATTCTGCTTTTCTATTTTCTGAAGTCATTTAAATACAGCTAGAATGTTTAGGTTTTAAGAATTTGAAAACAAGGTTTTTCTCAAATCTCTTAATCAAGTTCCTATTTTTCAGAGGAAACCTTTACCAAGACCAACCATCAGTTCATCAGTATTAGCAATGTAACTCTGAGGTTATTTAACATAATTAAAATACTTAGCTTGCAGTTAAAACAGATTTTCATCACACATGTAACTTAGCAAACACTTAAAAGATCAGTAAGAAGATTAGGAACTAAGACCCTGCACTTTGGATCCATATCCAGTGTAAGAACTTCAATGAAAAAAATCTCAATTTTTGCAGCTTCTGAAAACATTACATCATTTCTCAGTGTAATGAAATTTGTTATATTGTAATAGGCATTTTAGACCTACGGACTTCCATCTTTACAAGGGAAAGATGTTGCAAAGTCAATATCATATACTACATAAGTCTGTTCTAGCCCTAGATCTACACCACAAGTCTCTGAGCAAAAACAACAAGCCAAAACAATCTATAAATATGCTGAGAAAGTAGCAATATCAAAGAAAGAACAAAAAATGAAATATCAGATCCCAAAAGAAAAAAATACAAACCTGTTTGGTGTATATCACCAGTCTCTAAATGCCTCACCAACTGAAGAGAATATGGGTTATGCTCTACTTCCCAGACTGACTGGAAAAAACATTGGTGTTCATTTCGGACGGTATTTCAATGATATAAAGCCTTACTGGAAGAGCACTGCATAATAGCTAAATTCTTTGTACTGTAAGCCAAACATCGGTGAAAATTGTTCCAAGTAATTCTTATTCCTCTATCTAAGCAGTTTCTGGATTAATACAAAGCATTAGAGAACCTATGGGAAGCAAATAAATTCAACACCCACAAAATTACAGCCACAGGAATGTATTATGGAATCATCTTTTGGACATCAACAGAAAAAAAAAAAAAAGCCTATCATAACATCTGCTGCATGTTTTATGTCTCTTTATCCATCCAGAAGTGGCCCTTGCCACTACTACAATATGAGCAAGTTCAAACTAAGCATGTATTTTCCATGTATCTTATTTTCCACCTGTCACCTCCTCTCTTATTTAAATGGAAGCTAACAGGGAAAAAAATGCTTTGTATTTGTCACTTCCTTTAACTGAACATATTTGTTATGTCATGTTTTCACTGTACACTATCTATCAGACAACTTCCTTGTGCCCACAAATCTAAGACCACAGACCATTTAAAAACTGGAAGGCATTTCTGGAGATTACCTAGTTCAATCCCCTGCTCTGAGAAGAGGCACACAAAGCAGGATGCCCAGGACAATGGCCAGTCAGCATATCCAAGGATGAAAATAACCCTTAGGGCAACCTGTTCAGCTATTTAATCATCATCATAATAAAAAGGGGGTTTCCTATTTAATTTCCTCATTTTTATTTCTTGCCCATTGCCTCTTCTCCAGTCATGCCACATAGAACCACTGATAAAATCTGGCTCTGTTGCCTTACTCCCCACCCCATCGGGTGTTCACACACATTGACAAATCTTTATATCCAGTGTCCATCCAGTGTCACACAGCTGCAGTATACCAGAGCTGACCTTGAGCACCAGCACCCAAATCCCTGTGTTGAAAAATACTCCCAGCGCCTATTGATGCACTTAGGGAATAAACAGAACACGTTTTCAAAGTTTCATGTAGAGATGTCCCTACCACATCTCTGGAGACATTAATACAAATTACTTAAAGCTGACAAGCTGGACACTCCACATCAGTAACAGCCATGAAGCTGTATGTACCGTTTGGTCAATCAAGAGCTCACCCAAACCTGGTGGAAAAATTGCAAGCAACTCATTTAATAGTTTCTAAAATAACTGACCTTAAAGAACAGAAGAAAATTCAGTAGGTTCTCATATAAGTAGATCAGAACTATCACTGTAGGGTGGGCTTGATATAATGTATACTAGCAACAGAAATCCTAAGCAGAAGGACACAGCTTTATGCTGAGCACCTGGCCAAGACCAAATTTCTCAATTCTCGTACTGGCATGCACTGGGAACATCCACTCAATAGGTGTTACCCATGCTGTCCCCTGTTGGCAAAATAAGCAAAGAACCATTCTTACTGTATTTTTCTAATGGAATCAAGTTGGAAAATATAAAAGTTGTTGACTAAAAAGATATAAGGAATTGTAGGAACCCCAAAACTCACTGGTGGTTTTGGAGAAAATTACACGTTTAGAAAATGCTTAGCTCCTATTTATTATTATTAAAAAACCAAAACCAAAAAACCCAAAAAACAAACAACAAAAAAGCCCAGACCAAAACAAAAAAAAAAAAAAGAACAAATTGAGCCATTAGTTTATCATCATTTTATGAACAAGGTAGAGCTGGAATGCACTCAGAGTACATCCTTTGCAATTTATTTCCTAGCTTTCATTCCAATAGTTTCTCCATTATTCTTGAAGACTGACCTTTCAGTGACATGTTAAAGGACTAATAGTTTAAACAGTAAATATAGCTTTTGTATAGCAACACCATTCCTCATTCCACAGCACTTCTATTTTACAACATATTACCTCTAGCTGTCAACATTTTTAAATTATCTGCTTTCTGCAGAAAATATTTATATCCACACTAACCCTTGATAATATAAGACAGCATATTTTTTGCATTACTTTTCATTGTTATTCCAAATTAAGGTGATACATGACAATTATATCCAAAAGCATAAATTGTTGCATGCAATTAGAATTACAAGAGCTCTATGCTATTTTTTCTTATATTTTCTCTCCTTTTCTTCAGTTTTTAAATAACTTTGGTTTTTCTGTTTCTTTTGGAGGCACCTGAAGCTTCAACACAACCTAAAAGTTCCAAACGTCTTGCAGAAACAAAGTTAATTTCAACTTCTACTACCCATATGAATCCTCAGAAACCTGATCTATATTACACAAAGTACTACAGTGTAGTTTGATAGCATCAAATACAAGATAAACGTGACTAATGGGGAGTAAACAATTCAGAATCATAGAATCTTTTAGGTTGAAAAAGACGTTTAAGATCATCAAGTCCAACCATTAGCCTAACACTGCCATTAAAGATACAAAGAAGACACAAATGTGTCTACGGAAAGGCTAAGTCATGCCAGGAAGATGATCATCAGGGTTTGTGATATTGACCAAAACTATAGGAGAGGTCCTTTACCATACTGTTCAGACAACAGGATGCAGAATTTGTTTTTCCCCTCATAAAAGGAATAAGGCATCATCCTTTGTTCTCAGAAATCAGTAAGTGTAACTAACTGAGAAAAAGAAGGTAAACTAAGATTTTTGAGACAGGGCCATATATGCCATACCATATATATGCTTATGACCATAGGTGTTTGCTTCTCTCCTCCAGTGTTAAGAAATCTTTTAAATTAAACCAAAGCAATGTATGCAATGACAGGTAAGAGATTTAGGTTTTTGATACACTTTTCACTTTATTATGATTTTTTTTTTTCAAGAAACATAAGAATTATAACAAATAAACCTTTTCTGGCTGGTGAATGCATATTAAGTCAGTCCCAAGAGCCCACAATAGCTCAGAAGGTGGTTACTGATGGCAAAAATGGCTTTGCAGCAAAGCCAAAAGAATTACAGATCAGATGAAAAAAACCCCTTCTGTATATTCAAAGAACCCTCCCTATAAAAATGCCATTATCAGAAGCACAGTGACTGTCATGGGGGCACTCAATGTCTGACACCTTCTTCGATGAGTCTTAGAGTCTTTATATTCAAGAATCTTTTGAGGAGTTTAAATGAAGCAGTAAAAGTAGCTATACCAATTCCAGCTACAGCTAGATGAGAAACTTCTTCAGGTACAAAAAAAAAAGAAACATTAATTTTAACTCTTTCCTGGACTTGCTTTGTATCACAAGGACAAAGATATGATGGGCAATTTTCATAGTTATGCGATTCACTGAGAGCGAGAGAAACTGTAGAGGCAAACAGGTTTCCCCTGAACTGGCCAACTTCTAATAAGTGTAATGAGGAATAATTGAAGTGAGTAAAACAGTTTATTAACAGCTTTAATAGCATTACTGGACCTGAAACATGTGAAGGTACAGGCAAAATGTGGGTAAGGCATCTGTGCTACTCTGTTTTCTTTACTCCTCATGGTTACGCATTCCTACCCAAACTCCTGGAATAGCACAGCACAGAAGAGAGAGTACAGGAACCATTTCAGACCAAGTTGGGTAGGTAGCTGTGAGGGAGAGAATCTCTCTGGAGAAAGTTGCTGGTTTACATATATAATCACAAGTGAAGTTGTTTAATCCTTTTTTTCCATTCAATTATCAATTGCAGTAATAAACTGATATTAACAACCCCCTACCACAACCACATTTTCTAGTATAGGCAAAAATTTGTTAAAACAGGACGTGTATCTTAATAGAAAGATAAAGCTGTGGCTATGATAACTTTACATCAACTTTATTCTTAGCATATGCAGGCAGACATGCATGTTTGTGATTTGCATGATAACTTGTTTTATCATAAAAAGGTAGATAAAATTCCATGTTAGAAACAGTTATTCAGTATAAAATAACTATGCTTGTAGTAATTCCTCCTAGCCCCCCAAGACACAAACACATGCAAAAATCATGTTTAAAGTAACCTTCTGGGTCACTTGTTCAACCACTAACATTCTGTCAGAAAAACAGAACAAAGCTATATGGACTAAGACAAGATTTAGAGATTAGTAGATTCCTCTGTACTTTAATGGCGTGACACCATCACATTTGTGGGGATCATTGATTTTACATGGAAGGAGTTTAAAGGCTACAAGGATGAAAAGCTGCATATTGCTTGCCAGAAATCTAGGTAAGAGGCATGAAACTCCAGAGCAACCCTTCTTACTACAGCAGCAGATATTAAATGCTTTCTTCCCCCACCACATTCACCACCTACACGCTTCCACTGATGACAGAGGAAATCACATGAGAATTCTTTATCCTACTTCTGACAAATACTTTGGCTTCGTTTAAATCACTGTTTTAAGCCATTTAAGCTAACCTGTCTGAAGGAAATTAGCACACAGAAGTGGCTCCACTGGTTGAACAAAAAGGCAACATTGAACGGATGAGCAGGAAAATTTTAAATAGCTGTGCCATTACATGAGTTGGCCATCTGTCAAGCAACTCAGCCTAATGCAAAGCTAAGCATCAATACCCTGGAATATATACATGTTCCAGTGAATACTTTCAAGTTTTGTATATATTTTAAAAGGAAAAAAAAAGAAATCACCAATGTTGTGGTTTAATCCTTGTAGGCAACTGAGCACCACACAGTCACTTGCTCACTCCCCCCCAGTGGTATGGGGAAGAGAATCTGAAGGATAAAAGTCCAAAAATTCATGGGTTGAGATAAAGACAGTTTAATAGGTAAAGCAAAAGCTGCACATGCAAGCAAAGCCAAAAGAGGAATTAATTCACTACTTCCCATTGTCAGGCAGGTGCTCAGCCATCTCCAGGAAAGCAGGGCTCCATCACGTGTCATGGTTACTTGGGAAGACAAGTGACATAACTCTGAATGTTGGTCCTTTCCTTCTTCTTCCCCAGCTTCTTATTGTTGAGCATGACAACATATGGTGTGGGATACCCTTTGGTCAGCTGGGGTCAGCTGTTCCAACTGTGTCCCCTCCCAGTTTCTTGTGCACTCAATTACAGGAAGCTCTTCAATAAAATAAAGATAACAGCTATCTACTTAATGGAAAATTAGCATGATTTCCCATATACTTTTGCCAGCAATGCTGTAAATAATGCCCATTTCTACAGATTCTTTAGTCAATCTAACCCATTTCTCTAAATAGCCTAAATGCAACTCATACTTTGAAAATGTTGAAATGCAGTGAGCATCTAGTAAACAGTGACAAATAATACTATTGAGAGCTTGGGGATGATTAATATGTAAATGCTGGTAAAGGCTCATTCTGCAGTATGTGGGCCCATTAGAAGTGATCAGAAATCTTTCGATAACCATGCAGTTCTGCCAAAAATGAGGACAAGAACAATATCACATATGTACCTCATTATGACATGGAATTTCAAAATTCTGTTATAGCTCTTGCTGCAAGATCAAGGCCCACAGTTGTGGAATGTTTAACAGAACACAAAACATAAAAACAGACTAAGATCTTACATAAATGTTGTGGTTTAACCCGGCAGGCAGCTGAACACCACACACCTGTTCTCTCACCCCCCCCCCCCCCCTCAGTGGGATGAGGGGAGAGAATCAGAAAAAAAAAAAGTAAAACCCGTGGTTTGAGATAGAGACAGTTTAATAAAAGAAAAAGATTAACAATAATAATGGTAAGAGAATATACAGAATATGCAAAACAAGTGAGGCACAATGCAATTGCTCACCACCTGCTGACCAATGCGCAGCCTGTCCCGAGCGGCGATCACTCTCCTCCCAGCTAACTCCCCCCGAGCATGACATCGTATGGTCTGGAATATCCCTTTGGCCAGTTGGGGTCAGCTGTCCTGGCTGTGCCCCCTCCCAGCTTCTTGTGCACCTGGCAGAGCAGGGAAAGCTGAAAAGTCCTTGAGTGGTATAAGCACTGCTTAGCAACAACTAAAACATCAGTGTGTTATCAACATTCTGCTAGTACTGATAATACTATGCAAGCTACTAGGAAGAAAATTAATCCTATCCCAGATGAAACCAGAACAATAAAGCAATGACATAAACGAGGATTACAGCTGCAAAGTGAAAATCTATTATTTTTAGAAGCACTTACTTTTATTGTTATTATGAAAACTTTTGAGAAAGTAATGTTCAGATTTAGAATGCACTTAATTTGACTTATTTACTGTTTTCACAAATAATTACCTCAATTCCAAGACTAAAGATTACAGTGAAGGTCTGCTAAAGGTCATTCAGCCTTTGAACATGTAAGAAAAAACTTTGCTAGGAACATGTAGCACAGGACAGAACATACAATACAAAACTCCAAATTTGAAGCTTTTATCATAAGGTAACTCACATGCTTGAGAGTTTCCAGGATCACACCCTCTCAGGAAAAGATGTGATTCTGAAACATTAAACTTCAAGTCCTTCAGTTCAACAGGTTAAATACAACTTCTTTGTGGGACCCACATTTTAATTCCCAATTTCAAAATGCTTCTTATATAGGGAACCGAAATGCTTTCTGTATAATGCTACTCAAAAGATGTTTACTACATATTTCAAGGACAGTTGTTTTGAAGCTACAAATCTTCTTAGCAAAGCCAGTTAACTCCATGGGAAAAAGTTAGGACATCAGGTGTGTTTCCTGAAATTCCAATCCCCTCACTCATCTTGCACTCTCAACGAGTCTCAATCTTTTACAGTAAACTCCTGTTATTTAAGTGCTATGCTCATGAACTGAGTATTTCCTGCTTCAACAAATACCTAGATAGCAGTGCTCTCTCAAGGTCTGTGCTTTTCTCTTTGCAGGAGGCAAACAAGCATCTTCTGCATTCCAGGAATTTGTTCTAACAACTGGTGACCCTGACATAGCCTAACCATAAATGCAGATGCTACATATTAAAAAAAATACCCAAACAAACCGCCATTAAAAATGAACTGATACTTAGGGCCATACCTTAACAGTTTATTACTTCACAGCTGTTCATTCCCCCCTGCCTCCCACAGCACACTTCTCCAAGCTAATATTGCAGACACTGATAAATATGTGACAGCTGGGGACTTGTTTTATTTTGTTTAATTCTATCAGAAGTGTATTGTTAGGAAAATCTCTCAGTTTCCTCATATTGCATCACATTGAGGGAAAGAATGACTAGGGCCTGTTCTTGTGGCATTTGTACCTAAAAGCACTAAAATTTCCAGTGTTATTACTTCTAAGTTGGGCACACATTCATTTTCATCTTTTCTTTGGAAGCCATTTCATAAGGTATTTTCAGTAATTTATTCACTTTGTTTCCCTTTCTACTGTGCCCTCCATGTTGATGTCATCTTTCTCATCATACAGGCCTGTAGTTCCCCGGATCCTCCTTCTGGCCCTTCTTGTAGATGGGCATCACATTTGCCAGCCTCCAGTCAAGTGGAACTTCCAGAGTCATTCAGGCCTGCTGACAGATGATGTAAAGGAGCTTGACGAGCACCTCCACCAGCTCCCTTGGTACTCTTGGGTGGACTCTGTCCAGCCCCATGGACTTCTGTGTGTCCAAGTGGTGTAGCAGGTCACTAACCATTTCCCATTGGGTTATGGCAGCTTTGTTCTATTCCCTGTCCCTGTCTTCCAGCTCAGCAGGCCAGGAACCCTGAGAACAGATGACCTTATTATTGAAGACTGAGGCAAAGAAGGCATTAAGTACCTCAGCCTTTCCCTCCTCCTTTGTCATTATGTTTCCCTCTGCATTTAATAAAGGATGTAGATTTTCCTTAGCTCTTTTCTCATTGATAAGTTCTGATGAGAGACAGTGAAGTACATTAATAATCAGGAAAGTAGAGAAGCATGCTACATTGAAAAACCTTTCCTCCACACCAGTGCTTTGGATTTTAGTGTACTTTCTATATTAAAACCAATAAGTTGCAGTACAAGAGTATGTTAAAAAAACACCTTAGAAGGTCCAGGATTAGAAAAAAACCTCACCACCCATCCACAGGATCTATTTTCAGTTTCATATTCAAAATGCTCAGAGGTTCTGATAAAGTATAAACCAGAAATGCAGAAAACCCAGACTCTGCTTAGAGCAAAGATTTGCAAGAAATTGGTAATTGTGTCCAAGTACTCTAATCTTCCCCACAGTCACTTTGTTAAAAGAGTTTCAGGCTACAATTATCTCTTGTTTTGTGAAATCATTGAGAAGGATCACTACTGTTCTCAAGTGGAATTCAAATAGATTTTGAATCATAGAATAATTTTGCTTAGAAGGGACCTTTAAAGTTCATGTAGTCCAACCTCCTTGCAATGAGCAGGGACATCTTCAACTACAACAGGTTGCTTAGAGCCCCGTCCAACCTGACCTTGAATGTTTCCAGGGATGGGGCATCTACAACCTCTCTGAGCAACCTGTTCCAGTGTCTCACCACCCTCATTGCAAAGAATTTCTTCCTTATGTCCAATCTAAATCTACCCTGCTTCAGTTTAAAACCATTACCCCTTGTCCTGTCACAGCTGTCCCTACTAAAAAGATTGTCCCTGTCTTTCCTATAGGCTCCCTTTAAATACTGAAAGGCCGTAATCAGGTCTCCCTGCAGCCTTCTCTTCTCCAACCTCAACTCTCTCAGCCTGTCCTTATAGGAAAGGTGTTCCATCCCTCTGACCATTTTTGTGGCCCTCCTCTGGACCTGCTCTGAAGAGATCCATGTCTTTCCGGAACTGAGGACTCCAGAGGTGGACACAGCACTCTAGGTACAAAGCTTTAGTACTCTGGCTGGGGGAGAGCGGTTGCTTATTTTTGTGAAATCTAATTTTTTTAAAGTCAGCCTTCAACTTAATAATTCCTGGCCTATTGTCTATTAATTTCTGACATTATTGTCTATTAATGTCTGACATGCTAAAAAAACCCACAGGGTCCCACAGAAATATGTAGCACAAAATAGACTAGAGAAATGTAGGTGTTTCTAGTAGTGCTGTACATTTGTATATGCCCAGCATATCCCTAAAGTAGGGTTCCACATCAAATCCAAAACCCAAACCCATCATCATTTTTAGACATGAGAATAATTAATGAGATTTCAGTAACACTCAATTATGAACATGAATTACATCCTTACTTCAGTGTTAAAAGTTTGCTAAGTTTAAAATATAGTTTAAAGTCCTTCAGCAGCTTTCTGGAGGTTGGAAGGAATATTCTAATGAAAGAACCGTTATATAGCTACCCATAAGTATTCAGTTAAGTGAGACCTTGAAAATACACCACCATAGCTCCAGCTCACTAAAAGAATCTGGTATGGTCTGGGAAAATTCACAAAGAACTGATAACTGTTTTGGGGAGGTTTCACCTAAGTTTAATTTAAGGGGGTTTCATCCTCCAGTAGCTACAGAAGTCAGAGTTAAGTATACTTAATGAAGAGTTAGCAATATTATGCATTGCTATGTCAGCTAACATGACAAAGTATCACAATATTTTAACTTTAACTTTACTTCTCAACATGTCCAGAGGAGAGCAACAAAGCTGGTGAGGGGTCTGGAGCACAAGTCTTACAAGGAGCGACTGAGGGAACTGGGGTTGTTTAGTCTGGAGAAGAGGAGGTTGAGGGGAGACCTGATCGCCCTCTACAACTACCTGAAAGGAGGCTGTAGTGAGGTGAGGGTCAGCCTCTTCTCCCAGGTAACGGGTGATAGGATGAGGGGGAATGGTCTGAAGTCACACTAGGGCAGGTTTAGGTTAGACATTAGGAAAAACTTCTTCACCGAAAGGGTTGTCAGGCTCTGGAACAGACTGCCCATTGAGGTGGTCGAGTCCCCATCCCTGGAGGTATTTAAAAGACGGGTAGATGAGGTGCTTAGGGACATGGTTTAGTGGTGGAATGGCAGTGATAGGTTAAAGGTTGGACTTGATGATCTTAAAGGTCTTTTCCAACATAAATGATTCTATGATTCCCCTAAGTCCATAGTGCTGGTTATAACTACACTAGAAGCCTTTACTGGGGAAGAGAGAAATGTGCTAGAAAAAAAATTTCTATCCGTCTGCTTTGCTCATCTCATGTAGTAAGAAGATCTTGGATTCTCGGCCACTAAGTGGTATGGTTGTGTCCTGGCAACTCACCTCTTGATTCTCCTGTGGTGATGTTCTATCAGTTCTCCTCAAGACTGCCATTTCTGATCAACTCCAAAGCTAACAGATTTACTAGGCCTTTCATTTCATTCACTATAGCTGCTCCATCTTAAACCTAACCTGAACATACTACCCACAGGAAACAGAAGTTTTACATTATCATATACAATACTACATCTAAGGATCCAAAATTCTCATGTGTCCTTACACAACTCAAACCATCCATCTTCAAAAAGTATGACTCAGGCAGTGCTTACAAACAGGAGACTACAACAGAAAATATTTCTTAAGAAGTTATTTTATGGTGTCTAAGAATTCATACTTGGTTCAGATGCAATATTTCAAAGGAGACTAAATACTGTTGGGAATACTGACAGGCAGCTCATTTGTTTTTATTGGTGACTAATTAGTAAGACCTTCACTCAGTTTATTTTTTAAAAGGCCATTTAAAATTACTTTGGGAAGAATTGTATGTTATTTCAATTTACAGTCAAAAGGCTTATTACCGAACACCTACTGAAAATGTTCACTTATGTATGCAATATTTATATGCATGGATAAAGACCTTCTACACTTGACAGAAAGAACGTATCAGAGAAGATAAATATATCTACCTATTATTCTCAATTAGAGAAACAAAACCCTTTTAAAATTTAATTAATTCTGTTGATACTTTCTGGAATTTAGTGAAAACAAACGGAACAAAGATGTGATGTTAGTGGAAATATTTTCTATTAGCCCTTTTGTCTCACTGATCTCTAAAATAAAAGTATAACGATCTTCTAGGCTACCATTATTATCATAAAAAGGGTTGCGCTAGAAGCTTTTCTTGCTCTAAAATATCAAATGTATATCACATACTTTTCCTTTGTGCTTCTATACGCAGTAACTAATTACTGTTCCTCACAGTGACGAGTACTAATTATATAAAATGGCTTTTTGGAGGATACAGGCCTTACAGGTGTCTGTTTTGACAGTAAGAATCTTTCTGTTCCTCCTCCATCTAATGCCTATATGTTAAAACATTAAAAATAATGTAAAGCTGGAAACAACAGGTGAGAATTTCCCCTTCAAATCTCTCTTTCCACACAACCTCAAACACATACAGCTCTTATTACCCCTTTCAGAGACCACCCCTGCATTTAGTGACTATTATTCCTTATTTCTTTGTGACAGACCATGGATAGAAATCCAGAGCACTATCACACTATGCATAAGCTCAGTTCCTCTGTGTACCAGATGACTTATCCCTTCAAAAATATTTGGCCAATATACTGAGCAGCTTAGTAGCTTCAGCAGTTAAAATGTCACTAATCTGTACTTACACAGATATATCATCCATTTACTCTCCAAATTCACATGTTTGATACCCCATCTCCCAGTGATTTTGCACCTTGTTCCTCAATGATCCACAGATGGAGATTTGCTATGTCACAACGCTAAACTAACAAACACAGAATCACTAATCTCTCCCTCTATTAAAAACAACAAAAAAGCAGTGTTATCCCCTTCCCAGTAGATGCAACAGAGAAAATTTAACTGAGGCAAAGAAACACTATATGATTTACCCCTGGTTACACAAAAATATTCATAGAAAAAAATAGTGCAATGCATGACACGTTATTAAGCACAACTGCAACACAAATAACAGCAAATAACCCCCTGTATAATTAATGATATTGATTTCATATTTAAAATAAAATTTAATTATACTGGGTTGCAAATTTTTACAACAGATTCTTCCTTCAAGTACTTGAAATCTATGTTGATACTTGATGCAGCAAGACAGAACTTGTAATCAAATAGAGCACAAAGCACCACTGTATTTAAAGTACTTCCATGGATACCGTTACTACTGCACCTGAATACTTAAAGATGTGAATGTACCTGTCCTCAAAAGAAACTTCCAAAAAAGAAAAATTTTTATTCCAATCTTTGATACAGACAGCACAGCAACAAAGGCTTTAGTTATCAGAAAACATTTAGGAACTTGCTTATTACCAAAAGAGAGCTGGTATCCTGTAGACTTAAGGATCTTTACAGAATTGCTGAGGTTAGGAGGCATCTCTGGAGGTTGCCTAGTCCAGTCCCTGGCTCAGATTGCTAGTGCACAAGGCAGGGTGCCTGGGACAATGGCCAGTTAAATTGTGAGCATCTCCAAGGATGATAATACCCCTCTGCCACAGAGGTACATTTGTTGCTCATGGCAACTTGGGCTCCACCAGCATATCATCACCACCACCTTGTGCCCCTCCCATACCTTCTTGTCCAAACCGCTTTCCAGATGGTCTGTTCCCAGCCTGTACTTGGGCACCAAGTTATTCCTCCCAAAGCACAGGACTCAGTGTTCCCTGTTGTTGAACTTCGTAACATTCCCCTCTGCCCATTTCTCCATCTCATCAAGGCTCCTCTGGAAGGCTGCACAACCATCTGGTTAGTCTATCATGTCAGTTTGGCATCATAGAATCATAGAATCATAGAATCACCTCGGTTGGAAAAGACCTTTAAGATCATCAAGTCCAACCGTTAACCTAGCACTGCCATCCCACCACTAAACCATGTCCCTAAGCACCTCATCTATCCTTCTTTTAAAGACCTCCAGGGATGAGGACTCCACCACCTCCCTGGGCAGCCCATTCCAGAGCCTGACAACCCTCTTGGTGAAGAAGTTTTTCATAATGGCTAGCCTAAACCTGCCCTGGTGCAGCTTCAAGCCATTCCCCCTCGTCCTATCGTCTGTTACCAGGGAGAAGAGGCCGACCCCCACCTCGCTACAGCCTCCTTTCAGGTAGTTGTAGAGGGCGATCAGGTCTCCCCTCAGCCTCCTCTTCTCCAGACTAAACAACCCCAGTTCCCTCAGCCGCTCCTCGTATGACTTGTGTTCCAGACCCCTCACCAGCTTGGTTGCTCTCCTCTGGACCTGTTCCAGCAAGGCAACATCTTTCTTGTAGTGAGGGGCCCAAAACTGAACACAGTATTCGAGGTGCGGCCTCACCAGCACCGAGTACAGGGGCACGATCACTTCCCTACTCCTGCTGGCCACACTATTCCTGATACAAGCCAGGATGCCATTGGCCTTCTTGGCCACCTGGGCACACTGCTGGCTCATATTCAGCCGGCTGTCAATCAGTACCCCCAGGTCTTTTTCCACCAGGCAGCTTTCCAGCCACTCTTCCCCAAGCCTGTAGTGTTGCATGGGGTTGTTGTGACCAAAGTGCAGGACCCGGCACTTGGCCGTGTTGAACCTCATACAGTTGGCCTCGGCCCATCGATCCAGCCTGTCCAGGTCCCTCTGCAGAGCCCTCCTCCCCTCCAGCAGATCAACACTACCACCCAGTTTGGTGTCATCTGCAAATTTACTGAGGGCACACTCAATCCCCTCATCCAGGTCATTGATAAAGATATTAAACAAGACTGGCCCTAGAACTGAGCCCTGGGGGACACCGCTTGTGACCGGCCGCCAACTGGATTTAGCTCCATTCACCACGACTCTCTGGGCTCGGCCACCCAGCCAGTTTTTAACCCAGCGAAGAGTACATCCATCTAGGCCATGAATTGCCAGCTTCTCTAGGAGAATGCTATGGGAGACTGTGTCAAAGGCTTTTCTGAAGTCCAGGTAGACAACATCCACAGCCTTTCCCTCATCTACCAGGCGGGTCACCTGGTCATCGAAGGAAATCAGGTTGGTTAGGCAAGACTTGCCTTTCGTTGACCCATGCTGACTGGGCCTGATCCCTTAATTGTCCTCCATGTGCCTGGTGAGCACACTCAAGATAAACCGCTCCATAATCTTCCCCGGTACCGAGGTTAGGCTGACTGGTCTGTAGTTCCCCGGATCCTCCTTCCGGCCCTTCTTGAAGATAGGCGTCACATTTGCCAACCTCCAGTCATCTGGGACCTCCCCTGTTCTCCAGGACTGCTGATAAATGATAGAGAGTGTCTTGGCAAGCTCCTCTGCCAGCTCCTTCAGCACTCTTGGGTGGATCCTCATTTACAAAGCTTGATGAGGGTGCACTCTGTCCCATCATCCAGCTCAGTAATAAGGATATTAAACAATATCAGACCCAGCAGCGACCTCTAGAGGACACTGTCAGGGACTGGACTTTGCCACTGATCACAACCCTTTCAGCCCAGCAGTTTAGCCAGCTTTCAGTCCCACTTCGCTGCCCATTTCCTTAAGTCCACACTCTGTCATTTTGTCAATTAAGATGTGATAGGAGACAGTGCTGCAACCAGCAATATCCACAGCTCTTCTTTCATCCACCAAGTCAGTCACCTCATCATAAAAACCTATCGGCTTCATTGGGCATGATTTGTCTTGCTATTGCTCTTCAGGATCCTGAAATCCACCATCTAATGGTCACTGCAGCAAATCTGTTCCCAGACTCCACATCTCCAACCAGTCTTCCCTTGTTTTTAAGTATCAGTTCTAGCAGTGCATCTTCCCCCATTGGCTTCTCCATCACCAGTGGCAGGAAGTTGTCATCAATGCACTCCAGAAACCTCCTTCATAACTTGTAGCCTGCTGTGCTGCCCCTCCAACAGATGTCAGGATGGTTCAAAACCACCTTTGCTAACACAAAATAAAACAAAGACCATAAGCCCTTTCAGAGTTCATAGTTAAGTTACTTTCAAACTGAAGTGCCTCTCCACATTGTACCCTAGTGATTACATAAGCCATTAAATAACACAAAAAAAACCCCCACCACTTCGTAACTTTGGTAATTAATTCATGTAATTAGGACAACTGTGTACAAATCATAGAAGATTTCTTTGCATTTAAGGTACAACACTATATAAAAGGATAAAACAATAAATGACAAAAAATGCTGAAAAATCGTTTTCAATGTAGCCAAAGAGAATTAGACAAAGAGAACTGATCGAAGGTTAAACAAACTATATTCAATGTATTAACAAAAAATACAGCACAATGGATGAGTCAAGACTGTCTATATGGTTTATGAATAGCAACTTAGAATACTCTTCCTGTGAGAATAATAATGATATGGAAACGCAAAGCTCAAGCATTTACAAAATGAGTGCTTGTACATTTGTATCCTCAGATGAGCACTGTGTGTCTGAATCTAATTTCTATGCAACTATTTCAAGCCAATTTGTACCAAAATCCATTTAAAAAACACATATAATTTTGCTAGTAGTTTTTCCATACTTCAGCTTAAGTGTGCACATATTTGTTATATGTTGTGTACACATAATTTTATATATGTACGCAGAAATCTTTGTTAGTTCAACAGTTCAAATGTATATAGTATGTATATAAACTATTTACAAAGCATATATAATGCATGTAAAACATATGTTTGTGTATATACATCACTAACAAGAGCTAATATCAAGAAACCACGCATTTACAGATTGCAGAGAAGCATCATTTAAAAAGTGGCTATGTATTTCCTCAGTTAAACATTATCTATTGCCTCCCCTCTCCACCCTTCAAAAAACCAAAAAACCATCCCAATGCAACAAAACTGTCAAAAGCTATTAGGCAAAGCTATTTGTAAATCAATGTTGTATGGGATTTACTTGAAGGCAAAGATTAACATAAAGTAGAAATATTCTACTTTTTTTCTGTTTTTTTCATGGAAGTATAATTTATTACACATCCTCCTAGGCTAATATGTTACATACGAAGTTTCAGTTAGAAATTATTTTTACAAAAAAGTTGTAGGTCCCATGGGAAACTGATCTTCTAACAGAAAAAATGAACACTTAATCAGAGACTTTGCTACTACTACACCCACAACTAATCAAAGTACTGCATATTTTCCTTTCAGATTACAGAAAGTTTCTGTTAATACACAAAGTAAAACTTAATGTATATTATGGTAACAAAATTGCAAGTTTTTCTCTAGGCAGCAGATAATTTTAACTACTGCATTGGTTTGTTATTGCACAATGTTTTTTAATTGCATTTCTTTAGTGAATACAATAATTTATGTTTATTTTGTAATGTTGTTACCCACGTAATGTCACATATAGGGTTTGCCCACCACCACTACAAGATCTGCCCAGAAAATCTGTTGCCATATAGCATTTATATCAATATTGCAATTTAAAGTGTGCAGAGTTTTAGACATAATACAGATTTGCTGGCCCTGCATTCAACTTTCTTGATGAGAAAAATTAAGATCCAGTGTGGGTTTTTTCCCCTGAATATATAATTTCTGAGCTCCCAAAATATAGCTAATCCAAGAAAACACCTGTTCATCTGCAGGTAGCTAATGAAAAAGAAAAATACTAATGTTTTGCCTTGCCTAGGACACAGTAACAACTATATGCTGGCCTGGCTGGAATAACTGCAGTCTCAGGAGAGAAAGATTTCTGAGGTGTAACAGAGTTCATCCTAGTGAAAACAGAAGTAATTGCTCTTTCTACGATTCCTCACATTAGGCAGGAGAAATAAAGAAGTTGAAGCCTAGCTTCAAGGACTCAAGTCCATCACTATCCCTCTGTGCATCAAGAAGAGTGCACAACATACATGCCTTGCTAACTACAGGTCTTTTTGACAATATTCTGTAGCCACAAAAAGCTAATGCAAAAGCCTGACACTAGATTCCCACATGGAGCCTGGAATTGCCTAGAGCAAACAGCAGCAGCCCTAAGGGATAAAGAAAAAAAAAAATCCTTCCAGGAAGCTGATTAGGCACCAGTAATAGCAGCAATGAGAAACAAGCTCTTTCACTCCATTCTGACTAGGCACACAGCTGGGGGAAAGCTTCACAGTGACTGACAATGCCTCCAAGAAGGGCCTGAGGAAGAAGGTACTCTTCCCTGAAAAAGATACATTTTAAAGGGCAGTGTTACTGGAGGTACCATCTTTGCTATTTTTAACTACATGGTCTCCATCTGATTAAAGAAAAGGGGAAGAGTCAGCCTGAATAACTGCTGTAGGCACAAAGTCAATTTTTGCAATCTAGGTTGCCAGATATTGGTCTAGTGAGCAGTCATGCTAAAAAATAAAGTATGCATGACCTGCCTCTAAGAACAAAGATAAGCTGGTTTAAAGTGAGGCAAAACTACGATACAATATGATTCATTAAGAGACTTAGTATTCACTGCATTTAGATCAACAAGTTCAGTAATCTCAATTTTATTTACTTCATTCTAACCCTTACACCTTATTCAATCTGTCTTTTGTCAGAGATAGTGAGCTTTAGAGTCTTATGCACAAACAAGTTTCTTACTTGCAAGAACTAAATAGCTTCATGTATTTTTATAATGGTCAGGTCAATGTGACTAAATTAAATATTTAAATTGATCTCCATGAATTTTTAAAAGCTTTAGACAGACATTACTATCTTTAATAATACAATTAACATCTGATTTTATGAAACCTCGTTGTCAATATTTTTTCCAAGTATATCAAACCTTGTTCTCAGGACTGTCTTGTCAATTAAATTTCCAACAGACTAATGCATCTGAGACAAAAAATTGATCTTTTATACTCTTGCATATTTGTAAATTTAAGTGAATAAGTTTTACCCTTTACTGTTACAATAAGATCTGTAATTACCTTTACAAGAACGCAAAAAGCCTTAGTTTTGAATTTCAGTATACAGAGGTTTCCACCAATTCTTTCTACCTCAAACTTTGCATCTGAACAAGCAAGGGCACAAATTTCTGGTGGAGTATTTTACATTCAGGTATACGGTGCAGCATCATCAGTTACTTGACTCAATCCAGTGTTTCTTATAATCAGCAAGAGGTCTGTCACTGATACAATGATCATGTTCTTGAAGAATAAAAAATCATGACCAGACTATTTTGCTTTCTTTTCTTCTCTTATTTCTATAAGTAATTTATGTTCCCACACCTCAAATCACAGTGATTATGATCATTTTTCTCCCTTGGCCAACCAGGATAAGCCAGAAAAGAAAACAAGGGCTTCATTCATGTGAATGTCCCTTGACAATCTTGTACTAGCCAGACACCATTGAGGCCTTATTTCCAAATTGCCTGCCAAACAAAATGTGCCAGCAGCCCCGCATTCCCTGCTCTCTTCAAAATCCATCTGTTATAACAAACAATGCAGTGTTAACAGTCATTCTGCATCTGTTCTTTATTGAACTTACTCCTACTCTTTTGAGCTTTGGGGTTACCAGTAAGTTGCTTGAAGCACTTTCTGCTTTTTCCCTTCCTATCTCTTACACTAATTATTTTAAAGACTCATGCACATTACAATGCTATATAAATAATTATCAGCATAATCCAAAAAATAAAATCAGAGCAAAACCTGTGTTCATAATCTGTAGTAATTGCCCAGAAACAGAATTATAACACTGAGTTATAAAACCGGGGTTTTCACTTCCATTCTGTGGATAGCACATCAAAACTCACTAGCTTAATGACACAAATGAAACTGTTCCCAAATGCGTAAATCAAAGGACAAATTTTCCTGTGGTTTTCAACCAGAAAATCTCAGAAATCACTGGGGCTGTATTCCTGAAGTTTTGAAAATAAGTGATTAACTTAGGAGTTAAGGATTTGGATACCTATACTTGAAAGACTGGACTCCTTTCCAAGCCAAGTCTACTCAATGCACTCTGACAAGCTGTTGTGACAGTTAACAGATTTCTGGGCAAGACATTATGTCTTTTCACTTCAGGTTTTAAAATGGTTCAGATCTCCTCAATTCCCACTTTGAGTGGCTGATACAACAGATGGTTGTGCTGCCATCCAGAGGGACCTTAATAGGCTGGAGAAATGGGCTGAAGGGAACCTTGTGAAGTTCAAGGGAAAGTATAAAGTCCTGCCTCTGCGGAGGAGCAACTCCAGGCACCAGTATATGACTGGCAGCCATCCAGCTGGAAAGCAGTTTTGCTCTGGAGGTCCTGGTGGACACCAAGTTAAACATGAGCTGGAAATGTGTCCTTGTAGCAAAGAAGGCTAATGATATCCTAGGGTGCATTAGGAGGAGTGTTGCCATCAGGTCAAGGGAGGTGGTCCTTCCCCTCTACTCAGTACTGGTGTTAAGGCCACATCTGGAGTGCTGTGTCCAGTTCTGGCCTTCTCTCTGCAAGAGAGACATGGACATATTAGAGAGAGTCCAGTGAAGGGCCATAAGATTAAGGGAGTAGAATATCTCTGCTATGGGAAAGGCTGATAGAGCTGGAACTGTTCAACCTGGACAAATAAAGGCTCAGGGGGATATTAATGTGTACAAATACCTGTAGGGAGAGTAATAAAGATGACAGAGACAAGCTCTTCTCAATGGTGCCCAGTTACAGGACAAGAGGCAATGGGCACACTGAGACACAGGAGGTTCCATCTTAACGTAAGGAAACTCCGGAGGTATTTTCCAACCTCAACCATTCTGTCATTCTGTGAACTCTAAATCACAGGACTCAGATATGTTCCTGACTCACAGGTTGTACCTGAATGAGTATCCAAACACATGCCTGGGGAAGTTACTTGTCACACAGTGTTTCATGCAATACATGGTATAATAAAGAAGCTAGAAATGGATAAACCAACAAAAATCCTGCTTGACTACAACTTGGTAACACACAGGACGGAAAGAACAGCTCATATAAAGTTTTGGTTTTCACATACAGGTGCTTCTGATATTCAGGTGTAAATGCTTCCAAGTAGAAGTGCCCTGGTTTCAGCTGGGATAGAGTTAATTTTCTTCCTAGTAGCTGGCATAGTGCTGTATTTTGGATTTAGTACTAGAAGAATGTTGATAACTCACTGATGTTTTAGCTGTTGCTGAATAGTGCTAAGTCTGGCCAAGGACTTCTCAGCTCTCAGCTCTGCCTGGTGCACACAAAGCTGGGAGGGGACATAGCCAGGACAGCTGACCCAAACTGACCAAAGGGCTATTCCAGACCATATGAGGTCATGCTCAGGATGTAAACTAGGGGAACAAGAAGAAAGGGGGGGACGCTTGGAGTGATGGCGTTTGTCTTCCCAAGTCATCGTTACGCATGATGGAGCCCTGCTTTCCTGGAGATGGCTGAGCTGCCTGCCCATGGGAAGTGGTGAATTAATTCCTTGTGTTGCTTTGCTTACATGCGTGGCTTTTGCTTTCCCTATTAAACTGTCTTTATCTCAACCCATGATTTTTCTCACTTTTACTCTTCTGATTCTCTCCCCCATCCCACTGTGGGGGGAGTAAGCAAGAAGCTGGGTGGGGCTTAGTTGCTGGATGGGGTTAAACCATGACAAGAAGGAAATGAGATGTCCAAAATAACATCCAGGACATGGTAGAAAGAGGTATTTTTAATAAAGCCTTGAAACAGATACTTGAAATGTTAGTCTTTGTTTACATCTATTGGTATCTATTGACATTTTGAAATTTCACAGGACAAGTGTGCCACAGGAATCTAACGAAAATATTCAGAAACATCAAGGCTGCATACAAAATGAGAACTGATCTTCACAAGTGAAGAATTAGAAGGAGGTACAGTTCACTGCAGCCAGTAGCACACAGCACTGTTTTCCAATGTCTGAGATTACCACACTCATAAGCAGCAGCACATAGACACTACAAAAGCTACCCTCACACAGAAAGGAGACAATTGTCTACAAGACTTCTTCCCAAGAACTTAAGTTACCAGGAAAACCACCTAAGATCTGACTAAGTCATTACAAGTTGTCTTTTTATTGTTTTTTTTTTTTTTTTAAAAAAGACACTCTTGTATATATATGTGAGATTGTTGCCTGGGTTTCAGGTTCTGTTATGCAACTACCAACTTTCAGACATACCCTTTATAGACTTACCTCTTGATCTAGCCAATGACAAAGTTTCATTGAACAAAGGTTAACAAGCAAAGGTAAATAATGATAAAAGCAACAAGCAAAAACTCAATAATAGGAAAACACCAAGGCAAGAAGGAAGAGCTCAACACACCCTTCTACAACCACTCACTACAGCAAAGCCAAGATACTGCAAGTAGCAGAGGAAGAGTAGCATGTGAAAAGGAAACCACATAAAACCTGCTACATGGTACTGCAGCATAAAGGCACAGAACAGCTTCTGTAAGAGAATGGTGAGTGCTTACTTTGTTGTTATTCATGTATGGGTACTTCATCATCCAGATGAAATAGGTCCTCATGCTTTTTTTTCCTTTCAAATACAACTTATAAACAGCACAGTGTGTATTATATTTACAGCCCCCTCATCTTAAGAAAGTTTCACACATGGGGCATAAGAAAAGTATGAGCTTACCCAGATCAGGACTCAATAAATAATAATGCAGGCACTACTGCAGCATTCCGCTTCCTTCTTTCTGAGTCATGTAAACAATTACCCAAGTTAAACTGCACATTTTATCAGAGCAACAGGAACAACAGTTTCTGTACACGCTTGAACAGAGTTTTACCTTGCCTATACCTTGCTTTAATTATTATGATAAAATCTTTACAGTCATTACAATCCCACCCAAATGTTATTTGGGATCCCGCAGTGAGTTTCTTTTGGCTGCAAATCCTCATGAAAACCTCATGCCCAATTACACACTAGTGAATGCTTTTGTTCGCACTTACATTGATCCACCATGATGTTAAAGAGCGCTAAAATAAGACCTCCTTTATGCAATCCTGACTTTCACAAGTAGATAAAAATGTGGAAATGCATTTTATTTGCTAGAGAACGGTATTGCACAGATCACTGGTTAAATATGATGTTGGTTTGGGTTTTGAATGAACATTTTCTTAAAGCATCTGTTTTCCATGGAACATTTCTGATTTCATCCTTATTTTTTTTTTCCCCTCTTCTCCCCCCATTTTCCAGGAATGGACAGAAGGACAATTCTTTTATTAAGCAAAGGCTCATATACTGACTACTGTGATAAAAGCATCCCCAGTAAATATACTGCTAGGTTTCATGAACTCATATAGTTGAAATAAGATATTTGAATATATGCAATCATATAACAGAAGTTAATCAACAGTTTGTCTATCACTTGAGATGCATTTCAGAAACCAACCCTTCACCTTGATGATCCCTTGTAGCTAATAAGAATAATCGGAAGTTTCTTTTCATTAATAAAGCCTATTAATAAAAGTACTGATAAAAAAAAGCAAAGTTTGCTAAAATCCTTTTAGCATTTGTTCTCTGGAGGACATTGAAATAGTGTTTAATATTAAGTCATTGATAACATTCATACTGTCATCCTTTGAGCTTTTAGAACTGGTCTTTCATGTATTGCAGGGGATACAAGAAACAACAATCCAAGCATAATGAGCCAACAAAGGATCATTGTTTTACCTCAGCTTTGAGTCACTTTTTTATGCAGCACTATTCACTGGCAGCTTGGTTATTGCTTTTAATATACACTGAGGTAATAAATTTAACAAGAAAGAAGGTAGAAATAAATACTGACAAGGAATGTGGCTGAAGAGACGAAGCACTGTGTCAGATATATCAAAATATGTATGCTACCCTGCCAAAATACATATGTTAGCCTATCAAGTGAACATGAATACAATAGAAGAGGGGGAGAAACACTTAAAAAACACTCCTCAGCTCCTCAGAACAGCATTTTGAGTAGCTACAAACATGGCATGCTCCCTCATCCAACCGGTGGCACGCAAGCAATCTGCTTAGGTGCCCCAGCAGCATGTGCCTACGCCCCCAGGGGGGGCTTCTGAGAGTGCTCAGGACCATGTGTGCTTGCACATTCTTACACACAAAACAAGCCCATGTTTTAGTGGTGCTGCAGCAAGTTGAATGCAGCAACACTGATATCAACTCTTGAGGACCTGCAGCAGGCAGCTATTATAGCCAGTGATAAAGGCAAAGATAGCAAAATATATTTTTCTTTATTCATTTAAGCTTTTCTGTAAACCTATATCAACACTTCAGCTGCTTTATACTATACTGAAGTACTTCAAGAATGCTAGCTTGTGAAACCTGTTTGAAGTTGCTCCTCATTTTCAGGACATTGCAAATTTGATGTATGCAGTCCATTTTTTCCCCCCACCATCCTTAACACTGCCTGATTTGTTGTGGTACCCTGCATTTTATTGCACATCTGCTTCATTAATTTCCCCTAAACGCTGAAGAGCATAATACAAGATTATGCATATTCCTCTATTTTCCAGCCTATCTTCAGTGAATTGAGATGCATTCAGGGCTTATAAGGGGGGTGGGGGTGTAATTGTGCAACAACATGTATGTGAAAGCACAGTGGATATCTGTTACTTACAAAAAGATTGAAGTAGTACAGGCTTCCAAATAGTTTATCAATTAATAGTTTATCAATGAAATGAAGGTCACTACATCAGTAAGATATATCTCATGGAACAGATGGACCTAATGTCTAGCTCCCCCAAATGGTGAAGCCATGTTATCTGAAAGAAACAGAGCCTCTTACCTTACCAGGAGGCTGCATTTTAAAATAGTATTTAGAGGGAGCTAAGTCAATGAAATTCATTTTTCTTAAGGTTACCCAGGAAGTCTCCTCTTTATGAATACTACACAAAATTAAATTCTTTTTCAGATTCTCAAACCTCAGACCTCCCTTTTCTTCAGAAATTAATGATAAAATACCTATTTACAATTAATTAAAAATGTTACAAACAGCAACTAAGTAGTATGTTAAAATAGCTAAAGATGTAATGTACGCAACTGGTTAAGAACTTAAGTAATCTAGAAATTACTCATCAGTAAAAAAAAACCCTCTAAGATAAAATAACATTTGAAACAGTTTGATATTTGATGATTTACTTCTGAACATGCTCTAAATGCCCTGCATCTGTCATCAGTCTCTCTGTCTTATATTCGTGTAAAAAAATCCCTCACCTTTAACTATGGAGTAAGAACAAATGCCCTTTGAGAACACAGAAAATAAGTCACTCCTGCAGCCCTCCATCAGCGTTGGACAGGTCAATGACTACATCAGTCTTACTCGTGACAAAACTTTTCTCTTTTTATTTCAAGTATTTAATGACAGGACTACATTCCCAGAACTCCGGCTTACTTGAACAGTGTCTATGAAGCAGGTTTGCACTGTCAGAAAACATTCAAGAGACTGTGATGCTGACGCAATTCAAAGTAGTCCTTCCTTTGCAATAAGCAAAGCTGACTTATTCCCTCCAGGAGCTAGTAGGACAGCCCAAGAAAACTGGAAAGTCGTATGCATTGGGCTTGCTCCAGCATCCCTCCAACATTGCAGACAAACAGCGGAAAATGGCAAGGCACAGTGCTCTTGGTATGAGCCTGCCAAGGGTGGTAAGAGAATTTTCACCTGTCCTTTTCTGATAGGAAAGTCTGGATGCTATCTCTACCTCAATGGAAAAGGAGCTTGAGTGCAGAGTAATTGCTCCCTTTTGTGGCACTACAGGCATTTCTAGACTTACAGAGGCAGTCATTTCTATTTAGAAAGGAAGTGTAAAATTTATAGCCAGTACTATCAGTGTGACATTGCATACATATGAGACATGACATTCTCGGGTATTTTACTAAATCACAACATCAAAACATTTCCCAAATACATGCAAAAAGACAGGTAAAGTACAAGTCTTAAAAGAAAAAAGGGTAACCATTTTGACACATAAAAATAGACACATTTTTACAGAAAAAGGTCTCTAAGCATCCCAGTGTCTGTGCCAGTGCAATACTTAAATATTTTTCCTGCATGTCTTAAACAGCATAACACAATAGGCCTGAGATTTACTCAAAATCCTGGTTTATTTAAAATACTAGCTCAGGGTTATCTCACATAATGTTATTTTATTTCAAACACAAAGGCACCGTTTCTGTTTTCCTGCAAGCTTCCAAATACATACTCTAGGTGTAAGAGTAAAAAGTAGTCTTTATAAAGGACTAAACAAATATTACTACCCATAGATCTTGTTTGATCACTTCTACTATTTGGGCAGAATTAAACTCACCTAACTTACCTATTTTTAAATACCTATCAAAGAACAGAATGAATCACCTTCAATAGGAGGTTTCTCTTACTCTCCACTGATCATGCAGAGCCTGTATGATTAGCTAATCTGGAAACATACATTTGAAAATACATCAGGGAACTGAAATGTATCATGCTTTTTTCTCCTTCCAGGAAGGCAGCTTTGAAGTACATACTTTAAACACACTTACAACCTATGGAGGACAGTGACACTTTTACTGCAACATAAATAAAAAAATTGTTGCTACCCCCACTTTTTCATTTTTTTCCTAATTTTTAGCCAGTCTTTCAAAATACATGGACAACTGCACAGGTGTATACCTACATTTTATATACATAAAATATATGCTGTCATTCTTCAGCTGCTACAGCAAATGCAAAAGAAGTGAAAACAATTTACCTCAAATTAATAAAGATTCGAGTTCTCCCCCTAGAAAATTCCCCCTTTTGAAAGTTCTGAAACATGCAGAGCACATGTAGAGCTTGTTTCACTCTGATTCATGAGACTACTTAGCGTTATGTACATTCTCAAGACACACTGATCTTGAGCATAGTAGCTAATACTGGAAATGCACTGTTTTACTGAAGAAAGGTTGTTGGAATTTATCCACTCAAAGTAAATGCATACTTCTTACACGACCACTGAATACCACTGTTGCTCAAAGATAAAAGATTCAGAATACATTAAAAGGCAATTACGCTACAAAAGTGTAAGTAGGCTGGTGTCTCTTTAGAGAATTACTCAGGATAAATAAATAGTTAAGAAGAAGAATAATGAAGCAAGATTGGTGTAATATAAAAAAAAATAATCTGAAGGACACCATGTCTTATCACATCTTTGAAATTTACTGCTCAGTTGTGATCATGTATGTTGTTACTAATCCTAACTGCCAAGCATAGATTCCTGTCCATTGTACCTGACCATTTCTGCCATCTAGTCAGAGCATAGACTGCCAGGAACCCCATTTTCCCCAGGATGTCCCAGGCTGGAAGAAGGTGGGGGACCAGAACACCCAACTAATATAAGGTTCTGCTCATGAAAAGATGGTATGTTCTGAAAAACAGGCTTTCTCTGTCCTTTCAAGTACCAGAAATTACCACGATGTTTGAAACAGTCTCCTCAGTTTCCCCTCCCCCCCTAGCGAATATGAGTACTCACATGCATAACTCACTGGACAATGTTTCTGATCCAAAAGATAATCTGTCTAAGGCTTTTAAGAAGGTTGCGCACTTTATGTTTATGCTTTCCCTAAGCACTGCAGATGTCGAGGATGAGCTCTGGAATACCACCACACAAAAGGTTACCCTCATTCCCAAGGCTCCCTGGACTCCGAGACACAACTCCAGCAGCACACAACACTCTCAGGTCTTGGACATATTTAAAAGAGACCATGAAGGTCCTTCCACACGGGTAGGATCGGTACACTGCCCTAAAAAGCCAGCCACAACCTGACGTGTAAATATTTTTTTCTGTGGGATTCTTTCCCCATTTCAAAATTTATACCATTTGCCTATTATGTTAGAAACAATCAATGGTAAAGTTGTACATGCCCTAGTCAGATGACAGACAGACCTGCGTTTTTCTCACTATGCATAACTCCTCTCTGATCACCTTAAGATGCATTAGTTGCATAAGAAATCAGAAGACTGCTTATCTATATACATAAAAAGCTTTTTCAAATGGAAAGCTAAAAGAAGACGACATACTCCTCTGCATGCAGCAGGGGGCATGGGACCATCAGTGAGAAAAAAACAAAGTCTGGCTGGACCCTTCTACATCTTAGTGATCTAGGTGATGCCTATCTGCCTGAGTTTCCTCATTAGAAGAACCAGGAAGCTCAATCAGAGCCTGTTTATGGATCAGCAGTCAGCACAGAAGCTAAAGAGGATAAAATTGCAAAGCAAAACTGAAAGGCCACAATCACATCACACTATGAGCACATCTTAAAATAAACATGGCAACAACAGTTGCAGGCAAACCAGATGACATAAGAACTATATTATTTTATAAGAATGTACCCAATTTTGTCATTTAGAGTTTTTGTCAGGCCTCCAATCAAAGGTCATTCTACAACAGTCAGGAGTATGCATTTCAATTATTCATTAGTCACACCACTTCTGTTGTTCAACAGCAGGTCCCCTGACAGACAGCTTCCCCAGTTCTCTTACATAAGAACCACAGATGTTTTCATCTAATCAATACCTTAAAAGGGAACAATGACAGGAATCTAAAATAGCCGGAACATTTTAGTTTTCTTCCATGTATACCAAAGGACTGGATAATTTAGTTCTTTTCCCCCGCCCCCGGCCCAGGGATTTCTATAACCGGAAAACTCAAGGCATTCAGTGATTTCTTTTAAAAATTCTTTGCTACAGTTTAACTCTAACATGCTGTTGCACTTCTCTGAACTTTGAATGAGTAAGTATTTTCAGACTCTTTGACCTTTATTTTAAAAAGACAAGAATAAAATTTGTCAGAGCACAATGATTTTTTCTCCTGCCAAAACCACACCAGGATGCTTGCAAATGTATTGTGGTGAGCATTATCAGTGTTACTGCAATTCCATCGGATATTCCTGTGTGATTAATTTTCATCAATCTCAACAGCCTGCAACCCCTCTGCTGTCTTTTACTCCCAGGTGCCTTCGTAGACAGAAGCTCCTCCACCTGTCAAAGATCCAAAGAAATGTCTACCTCCTTCACTGCTCAGGCACTTAACTGTCCAAAGTTGTCTCATAAACATTTCTGAGTGTCCTGGTTTCATCTGGGATAGAGTTAATTTTCTTTCTAGTAGTGGGTATAGTGCTATGGTTTGTATTTAGCATGAGAAGAATGATTTTCAGCTTCCCATGCTCTGCCAGATGCACAGGAAGCTGGGAGGGGGCACAGCCAGGTCAGCTGACCCCAGCTGACCAAAGGGCTATTCCAGACTGTATGAGGTCATGCTCAGGATATAAACTAGGGGAACAAGAAGGAAGGGGGAACATTTGGAGTGATGGTGTTTGTCTTCCCAAGTAACTATTACAAGTGATAGAGCCCTGCTTTCCTGGAGATGGCTGAACACCTGCCTGCCCATGTGTTCTTATTTAACCAACAGGCAACTAAGCACCACACAGCTGTTTGCCCACCCCTCCCCCACCTCCCCACCCCAGTGGGATGGGGGAGAGAATTGAAAAAAAAAAAAAAATTGAAACCTGTGGGTTGAGATAGAGACAGTTTAATAAAACATCAGAGGAAAATAATAATAATAATAGTAATAGAATATACAAAAAAACTGATGATCAATGCAATTGCTTACCACCCACTGACCAATGCCCAGCCCACCCCCCAGCAGTGATCGCTCTTCCCCCAGCTAACTCCCCCTGAGCATGATGTCCTATGGTCTGGAATATCCCTTTGGCCAGTTGGGGTCAGCTGTCCTGGCTGTGCCCCCTCCCAGCTTCTTGTGCACCTGGCAGAGCAGGGAAAGCTGAAAAGTCCTTGACTGGTATAAGCACTGCTCAGCAACAACTAAAACATCAGTGTTCTTCCAGTACTGAACCCAAAACACAGTGCTATGCCAGCTACTAGGAAGAAAATTAACTCTATTCCAGCTGAAACCAGGACACGATGGGAAGTAGTGAATGAATTCCTTGTTTTGCTTTGCTTGCATGTGTGGCTATTGCTTTAAGTCTTAAACTGTCTTTATCTCAACTCATGAGTTTTCTCACATTTACCCTTCTGATTCTCTGCCCCATTCCACAGAGGGAGAGCGAGCAAGCAGCTGCGTGATGCTTAGTTTCCGTCTGGGGTTAAACCACAACATGGAGGTATGCATCAATGAAAGCAAATAACCACAGAAGTTGCAATAAAACCCCCAAAAACTTTGGGTCAGGAGATTTGCAAAAATGCAAATGCATTTCCTTTCCTCGGTTCCCATACTACTTCTGGTCATCCTCTGAGTGCTAGTCCTTTAAGTCAGAGCTCTTAACCCTGTGCAAAGTTCACTCTACAAAGCACTGGATCTCTCTCTTCTACAGGAATTTAGGTAATCTCTGTAGCCACAACAATGAAAGGAAGTAAAAGGGTACCTGAAGGATATATTAGCACACAACAGCACTGTCAATCTCAAATAGGGAGTGTCACAAGATGTCTTACCCTTCACCAGTACACAGCAGCAGCTCTCCAGTGTTTATGCAGTGAATTCTGTCTACTAGCACAAACTGAAGTCCATCAGTAATGTCCAGTGTAACTGTTACCTACACTAATCAAACTAAGCTAAAGATAGAATGCATATACATCTAACCACATCTTCATTTTCCTAATAAAACACTGCTGTGAAAGATTTCCAGTTGACCTGCCAAAGTTCATCAGAAATTCTCTAAACAAGAGAGACCACAGCTTCCTGCCAGATAATACACTGTTTCCTTACCTTGATTTTCAAGTTCAGACCTGAAATTTTACCTTATGCAGAAACTATGAAGGAAAGAAAAAGCCATCTTTTTCTCCAAAGCATATTTCATTTGAATAGACAGTTAAAATTAAACTATCCCCTATCGTTAGCTCCATGCCAGGTACAAGATTTTGTTCTGGTACCTCCCATGAGCTTAGCTCAGTATGAAAACAGAAGACAGACGTGGCAGAAAACAAAACTCACACTCAAAATGGAGTTTGCAGTCTGACACCAATACACAGAATCCCTAACACCTAGCAAAATTCATATACTGTACATAAACACTTCTCCCAGTTGTCACCATAAACATTACAACACAAAAGATATTTGCAGTGCTTTCTTCAACTGACATTTAAAGCCCTGCATCATTTAATTTATCCTGCCCAATCTGCATTTGTCCTGCTCAGAACAACACTTTGGTGGCTAGGCACTTAAAAGCATTGCCAAGAGTCAACAGCCCCGGTACAGAGGCAGTGTACTGCTGCTTCTGCTATAGCTGAACCACAGAACATTTTATTTACTAGGTTTCCTGTATATAATCAAGGCTTTGAAATGTGTCCCCAGCACAAAAGCAATGCAAGCAGCTGAATATGTCATACAGAGTAAGCATTTAAAAATGTAAAAGCACATTGCACATATTCACACAGAGTCTGTGATGTTTCAGGACCTTATCCAATACTTACTAACCTTATGTATGTCATCTACACTGAATGTGAATCACTAAGATGGGATATTTCAAAAAGTGCTTATCTATTTTCTAAGAGTAATGCAAGGGTTAGACTCGCTTACTGCCATTTGAAACTGTTAACAGAAATGATCCCCCCTGCTCTGCACAAAATCTAAAAAGCATTCAGGCTATCCTGCAGGTAGCATAGAAGTGCAAGCCAAACATGTTTCTGGCTCCTGTATTTGATTATAGATTCCAGCTGAGGTGTGAAAGATTGTCAACTTCCAATAACTAGACTGAATGAAGAACGTTGCATCTTCCTGAAGGTACAGTGCAACTTCCATGTTGCCATTGATTGCCAGTGGCTTAAGTCCAACAGACAGGATTTAAAAATCAAGATATAGGTTTCTCCTGATCTTCACAGACAAATCTCCCAATAACTTCAATGGTGATACTGTCTCTACAGTCTTCAGCGTCAAGTTCTTCACCAGCAGCATATATAATCAGATACTTCCTGATAAGTCAAACATTTATTCCTTCATTCCACTTCATGCCTGAGCTTTTCTTCAGAATCCTTTTGACAATTACCGTGAAGATGCTATAATGCAAGGGGGCAGGGAGATGAGGTTTATGTATTTTATTTTTTTTTTTAAACTGCCTTTTTCATAGTTACCCCTTGTTGGTCATTTTTGCCAATGGCATATGAAGAGTCTTAATTCCTTTTAAGTAACTAGATTCTTATTTTTAGTTCTACAAGTTTATCTTCCAGCCCAAGTATTGTGATATGATGAATTATACATACATCTAACCATAGTGTTGTGCCTAGGTTTCCCAGGTGGTGACCGGGAGGCACTCAGTTTATTGCCAAAACCCCCTTATTTTTCCTTTACTCAAACTGCTCAAGTGCAATGAAAAGTATGGAAATAAATTATGAAATGCAATTTTGACTTTGTTCGCATTTATTTTTGATGGAAGGCTGGGGGGGATGGGGACACACATTACTTTTTCCAGAAACAACAGTGTTAAATTGAAGTACTGTCACCAAAATGGCACTGCGTTTCATTCTGTGACTCTAAGCTGTCCTGGTTTCGGCTGGGATAGAGTTAATTTTCTTCACAGAAGCTAGCATAGTGCTGTGCTTTGGATTCAGTGCTAGAAGAATGTTGATAACACGCTGATGTTTTTAGTTGTTGCCAAGCAGTGCTCAGACTGCTCAAGGACTTTTTGAGCTTCTCCTGCTCGGCCAGGTGCATAACAAGCTGGGAGTACAGCACAGCTAGGACCCAAACTGTCCAAAGAGCTATTCCATACCATATAACGTCATGCTCGGGGGGGTTGGTGGGTCGGTCGGTCGCTCGGGTACTGATTGCTGCTTGGGACGGGCTGGGCATCGGTCGGCGGGTGGTGAGCAATTGCATTGTGCATCATTCGTTTTGTATATTCTGTATATTTTGTTATCATTCTCATTATTACTATTATTATTGTTTTCTCTTATTAAACTGTCTTTATCTCAGCCCTCAGCTCTAACATTTTTTTTTCCCTTTCCCGATTCTCTCCCCCATCCCACTGAGGGAGGGGGGGGAGTGAGCGAGCGGCTGCGTGGTGCTTAGTTGCCAGCCGGGTTAAACCACGACATAAGCAAAGTGCTTTTACTGCATAACTATATTCATTGTATTACGTTATGAACTGCGGCATTAGTCAGGAGCCTAAGGGAAACAATGCAATAGTTTTTTGTTACATAATAAAAGCCATCTTCAACTGTATGGCTATAATTGGTAATGCCAGCCAACAATAAGCAACACATTTTGAAAATGTATTTAAATAGCATAAATAACTTTAGCTTGAAAGTCAACAGTTGCAGATACCCCACATTGCTTTGTTATCCCAGAAACATGGGATAAATGGTTTATGGTTTTGGTTGAGAGCACTGGTCTTGACAGTACTGCACGTTTCTCTTCTAAAACACACAAGATAAAAGTCCCAAATAAATGTTATCACTGCACCAGCTCCTGGATTTGTTTTCTTTTCACAAGCATAATGTTTATAAATATCACATTTTTACCCTTGATCTGAGCACCAAATTAATTCCCAGAAATTAAGAGGCAGATTCACCTGGTATAAGGAATGTCTACAAAAGCAGCTTTTCTTACATGAAGACAGGCTGCCTAGAAGCTCCAACAACGTCACAAATAAAGGAATATCCCTGGGAATGGCCATAAGCTCTTCTCACTTTCCTATAGACTGTAGTGACTGAAGGGTCTCTGCCTCAGAGCAAAATCTACACAGAACCTAATTCAGCACGCTATCTGCCCCTTGTAATTTACACTTTCTGTCCTTCACAGGTAAAAAGTTACCAGCAACTGCCTTTGACTTAAGTAACAGAGATACTACTGAAGTGCAAAGACACTCTAAGGGCTCCAATTCAGCATTTAATACAACCCTGACCTTGACAGTAATGGTAAGAATTTCCATTAATGTCTACAGGAATTACATATGCATGCCATGGAGAGCATGAACCTCTAAATGCTTTTATTGTATGATTTAGAACCCCCTTAAACTGAGTATCATGGTATTTTAGGACCTAATTCCTCTCACCTCACCCAGCCAAAACTCACAAGAGGAAGAAAGGTTTGAACTCATAAAACATACTCAATTAAAGCCCATAAAAGAAACCAATTGCTTACCAGAGTGATTCAAATCAGATATGTTACCACAGGGAAACCAGGAAGTCTCTTTACAAAAATTCACTGCCAATGGGAGCTAAAATTCCCTTTGAAGATATTCATTCTTTGCTTGAAGTATTTCTAACAGACAATAAGTGAGGGAGTCAGAAAACTTAATGCTTTATTTCCTTTTCATAAGGAACCTCTTCGCCACCGCCCCCCCGCCCCCCCACAGTTTTTCTCACAGTACTTTTAATTCTTTCAGACGGAGCTATGAACACATACACAAACACGCACAATTTCCCCTCTAAGTATTACAGAGAGTTCTATTCTTCAGTTTTCACCTTTGTTATGATCTGCTCCTCTTCCCTACAAAGCTCTTTGTCAACAATTTTTTTTTTCCTTATAATATAGGTCTATTTTGCAACCAAAGTTTTAAGAAAACAAGTATCACAACTGTGCTAAATTTTTATTGTATTAATATATGTTAGACCAACATCTCATATTGCAGCAAACAGTTGTGAACTCATCTGAAAGAGCGCAGTTTTTCCTCACACAACAAAAGAATTCTGAACAACTCTATTTTGGCATCGAAACAAAAACCTCTTAAATTTCTGAGGATACATGCATTTTATTGCAAATGATGTTAACTTGTCATTTCAGACTAAAAAAATTTACTATGAAGTAAAGTTTTACTATCAGTCATTTTAATGTCAACCATTAGTATTTTATCTGCTGTTTCTATTTCATCCTTTTCAGACAAGCCAGAGTTAGAGAAGGCCTAATTCGTTTTCTCTTTAAAATGGTACATTTTCACCATCTTTCAACTTTTTTTGGGCTCCAACCTTACATTTGAAAGTTGTAGAAATATCATCATCCTTCACAACATACCCTGAATGATTCATTTCCATGGAATTATATTCCCAACATCAATTTCTGTTACACTTACAGTACAAAAAAGCTTCTTTCATTACATGCCATGGATTTATGAAATTGATTCATTTTTAAACTTATTCATCATTGTACCCATAACTAATGGAAGACATGATGTTGGAGTAACAAAATTAAGTTTTTTGTAAGAGGTCCAAGATAAATGTTTCTTCCCTCAGCATATGGAAGTAGGACAAAAAATTGACCAAAGTGAATTTATTAAAAACAGGTTTGGACAAATGAACTTGCTAATCTCTCTGCATAATGTCATCCTTAAGTCCCAGCCTCAAAACCCACACATCCACTCAGATGTCAGTGTCTCTAAGTATTTCCATGCAATACTTCACAGAAGCAAAATATCTGAAAACACGGCAACTATCCTTTCACATAAAAAAAAAAAAAAGGTTATCTTTCAGTTCTTTGGATACTTTAAAATATTTTTTTTTTGCTTTGTTTTCTGAGAAATAACTTCACAAGATGTTAATAACTACATCAAACCTCAAAAACCACAGAGGAGATAGTGCTGCCTCAGCTAAGAATGTCATTTTCTTGTTCCTGGAAACTGCATCTACAGACACAATTCTCAAACACCACCCATAAAACACAAGATAGCATTTGCACACATGCATAGCTCATGACCGTGGCAAAGAAAAGCAAACAACTGCAGTGTTCTTTCACCTAAGCACCCCTGTGAGTTGCTATTATAACATCCCTTATGCTCCAGATTACTGTTCCAAAGAGTCAAACACATATTTTACTTCCCCTTTAGCCTTCAACATCACACAGACCAATGAGAGAAGTAATGATAACACTTTCTTTACTGCCAGTGATATGATGCTTTCCAACCACATTCTCATTATTTTCCAAACTGTAGCAATTTCTAAATGAATTCAGCCCATACCATCTCAGGACAGACTCAAATTGATTCAAGAGGAGAGAGGGAAACACTCTAGATGACATGCCACATTCCACCCACTCAACACCTAATGGTTGGCACTATCTGTCCCTTTTTGTAAAGAACGGCTTGGGAAACCTCACAGCACTAATTAGCTCATCATTCATCAGCTCAGCAGTCTAATAATATCAGTGGAAAAAAATATTGCCATCTCAATATTCAGCTTGTTAGGAACACCTCCCTTTTATCTAACAAAAGCTCTATGCAAAGTAGCTAACGCATCTCCAGATTAACCTGCTGGTTGAGGGGAAAAAAATAGCAATAGCATAGGGGGCACGTAACTTAAAAGTATGCTATAATTGCATGCTACATCAGACAGCTATTTCATCTAATCCCTCCGACATCTTCTAGCCGTGTTTAGTACAAGGTTGTCTCCAGTTAAAGAGCATATTCGGTATCACCAGTCATTCCCATTCCAGTATGCTGTTAGTTCTTACACAACACAAATCTTAAAAGCATGCTAAGAAAGCAAAAGCTTTCTTATGAATATGTGTGATATGAAGAATAAACTTTAAAGTGATCACTCAGTTAAGACATGCAGTACAAACACCACTGTTACCCGGTATACATATAAAAAAAAATGCAATGCAAAATTTCTGAAATGGAAAAGATACAAGGCTCCAGGATTCCATTATGGACTTCATCAAGCATATATGATTTACCTAGAAAACACGAATCCTAAACCAGAAAAAAAGGAGGAAAAATAGGAAAAAGAAAAAAGGAATAGGAAAAGAGCTTGGGTAGCAAACACTGATATATTTCATTGCCCTATTTTAGTCATATTTAGTATCATAGAATCATTTGGTTGGAAAAGACCTTTAAGATCATCAAACCTAACTGTACCTGTCCACTACTAAACCATTTCTCTAAACACCACGTCTACACATCTTTTAAATACCTTCAGGGATGGTGACTAAACCACTTTGCAGGGTAGCCTATTCTAGTGCCTGATAACCCTTTCAGTGAAGAAATTTTTCCTAATATCCAATTGAAACCTCCCCTGGCACAGCTTGAGGCCATTTCCCCTCGTCCTAGCTTGTTACCTGGGAGAAGAAACTGACACCCACCCCATTACAGCCTCCTATCAAGCAGTTGTGGAGGGCAATAAGGTCTCCCCTCAGCCTCCTCTTCTCCAGCCTAAACAACTCCAGTTCCCTCAGCCACTCCTCATTAGATTTGTGCTCCAGACCCCTCACCAGCTTCATTGCCCTTCTTTGGACACGCTTCGATGACCTCCTTGTTGTGAGGGGCCCAAAAGTGAACACAGTATTCGAGGTGCAGCCTCACCAATGCTGAGTACAGAGGAAGAATGATTTCTCTGGTCTTGCTGATCAGTAGCACACATATGATCCTTTTTCTACAACCTTAACAAGAATATTCCCTTTAAAGGAGCTACAATTCAATTCTCTGCTCTATTTTTATAACTAGTATCATTTTCTCTTTGTCTCTTATATCCCCCACTTATCTGTTTGAAAGTGATCTACAGTAATATTAACAAGTCAACAACAAGCACATAAACTGGAAGAGGACAAAACCAAATTAAGATATCCATGAAGAAAAAAGAAAGATATGTCTTCATTATCCTTGCTCCTTGAAGGAGTGATATAATTAGGTTATTTTTGCCCAATACATACCCTCCAAGGAGCCACAGAGTTTTATGAACACGACAGAAATTATGTCTCAAAATCTTTCAGTGAAGCTGATAACTACTCACTGGGAAATCTGATGCTTCAAAAGTCTGATGATCAGAAAAAGAGGATATATTGCTCAGTTCATACAGAGAAGCCAGAAAGTTCCAAATTGGAAGCAATCTTCAAATGACCATACATGTCTTTATACATTATTGTAAACATAATGCCCCATGTGAGCTTTCTCCAGAGGCACACCAACTCAGGGAATGGCTGTTACACTCTTAAGAATAATAACCTGGAACAAGGTTTTTAATTTTGTCCAGTCACGTATCATTAATAAACAAACAGAGACCTACAAAAAGTGTTTACTGCAAAACAGTACTCAGCACTTGACATAGTTTAGTCTCATGTTCCATCTATCCCAGCTTGCCAAGCCCAGCAGAAGATCAGCAGTGAACTGCCTGCAGTCAGTGTGAGCTCACGACAAAGCCAAAACCCTGCAGCTCTTTGTGCTACTTGATGTACAAGAGTTGCCTTGCCAGAACTTAGTATGCATACATTGTGTATTAATTTGTAAACAATGGATACTGAGACATATATATTGTCATATTTCCTGAAGGCTCTACTATTAGAAAAAAACCTTTAGTGTCTCTGCTGAAGATCACTCTGTATAATTATTCAATGACAGCCTTAACCCATTCCAGTCAATGAGTCATAGAAACACATCCCCACTCCTGCCAGCACCACACACTTCTGGGGCTATGTTAGCCAACTATTAGTTGCTATACTCTCTGTCTCCACTTCCTTTTGCAGTGGGGGCAGCATTTCACTCACAAATGCCAGCAGCCTAACCAGAAGCATGAGTCAACTTCAGCTCAAGTTCAATTATCAGCCATAAGGACAGAAGTTTGTCTTCCTGCTTTGAAAGGAAGGCTAAAATTCACAAGGTGGATGTTAAAAAAACAAAAGCCATTTTCTTTTGGCCCAATGGTCAAAACTGCTAGTAGCTTTAGGTAAGGCTGAACCCATAACTGCTCACCGTTCTATGTTTGAACCTCAACAGTAAAGGGAAAAAAATTCAATATAGGTACAAATTTATTAAGAGTATATCTGCTCTGCTTTCATAGTCCTGCAACTTCTGAAACATTGATACAGACAGCAGAAATAAATTGTGATTAGATTTCTATGGCCCAGAAAGAAAGGTTTATGGAATGTAAACTGGTGCGTCTCTTCTGGTGACTGGCTTCTTTCACCCCTAACCACTTTATATATAATGTTCTCACACTTCTGTTTTCTGATTTTCACCATAAAATGCAAATTCCTCACAACCAAACTGAATTCAATCAGCAAATCTGGCCCTTCCGCTTCAACTCCCATCATGACTACTTATTGACCTTGCATGTTATGCTTTCATTCTCTCACTTTCATATATTACACACACACACACTTGCCCTTTACTGTCTCCTTCCCTATCTTCCCTCCCCTCCACCAATATCTCTATCTGAACAAAAGTCCAGGCCTTGCAAGTAAAGTACTGCGCAGCTACAACATCTGGGTCTTCACCACACTCAGCTCACCACCCTGACGGCACAGCAATCTCACCAAAGCTTAGACCAAGCACAACATCTACAAAACACCTACATCTTTCCTGTAGGCCCCCATTAAGTACTAGGAAGCTGCTATAAGGTCTCCCTGGAGCCTTCTCTTCCCTAGGATAAACAACCCCAACATTCTTATCCTGGTTTCATAGTAGAGGTGCTCCAGCCCCCTAATCCTCTTCGTGGCCCTTCTCAGGACCCACTTGAGCAGTCCATATCTTTCTTACGCTGGGGACCCCAGAGCTGGATGCAATACTCCAGGTGGGGTCTCATGAGAATAGAGGGGGAGAATCACTTTCCTCCACCTGCTGGCCACGCTTCTTTTGATGCAGCCCAGGATACAACTGACTTTCTGGGCTGCAAAAGCAAATTACTGGCTCAAGTCCAATTTTTTGTCTACCAGTACCCCCAAGTAGGTAGGGGGCTGTTCCCAATCCATCCATCTCCCAGTCTGTATTGATACTGGGGATTGCCCTGACCCAGGTGCAGGACCTTGCACTTGGCCTTGTTGAGCCTCATGAGGTTCTCATGGGACCACTCCTCAAGCCTGTTAAGGTCCCTCTAGATGGTATCCCTTCCCTCTAGAGTACCAACCAAACCACTCAGCTTGGTGTCATCTGCAAATCTGCTGAAGGTGCACTCAGTCCCACTGTCCACGTCCCCAACAAAGATCATAAGGTTACAGTTGAGTGTCCTGGGGACTGAGGGAAAGATGCATTCAAATATAAATGAATACATTTCTGGAGAGGAGAGAGCAGTAGGCCAGGAGGGAGAATAGCAGAATATGCTATTATAAAAAAAAAAAAAAAAACAAACCCACAAACACAAAAACCTGCGATCAGCATGGTTGATCAGAAAATTAAGCTGCTAGGAATAATGGCTGAATTCCTAGGGCTGCTGGCCATGCTAATACATTGTTCCTGGTATCTGTGGGCTCATCTCCAGCTTTTGATCATCCCTTGCATTTGCTCCATGGAAAAAGGTAAAAGGCTCAAATCAGAAACATCTGCTACAATCATTGAGTACCTTGTTTACTAAATCCAACAAGAGGAAAAGCCTGCAGAAGCTCAGCTGTTCACTTTCTGTCATAATTGGGAGATAGTATTTGATTTCATGGGACAGAAAGAAAACAAGGGCAGTGCAAGACATCAAAATAGAAGACTCCAGTAATATCTGAGTTCAGGAAGTTTGGTTTTCTTTTTCCCACAGAACAGGTTACAAGCATGGGAAACAAGCATATCATCATGTCTGAATTTCAGTTTTTGAACAAAGGCAAACCAACAGCTAACTATTGAATTGGTATGTTTACATCTGACCTGACAAGTTCGTGGTATTTTTGGTCTTATTTTTCCTAAATTCAGTTAGCCTTGAGCCTCTTGCAATATGCAATTATGACAGAAAAACCCCCCAAATCTCTAATTTGGAACCAACTTTTTTCCCCCCACCATCTAGATGTACTCTGTCATGCCAAAAATGAAACAAATACTAAACCAGCTCCACAGTTTAGTACCATATATAAAATGAAAACACAAAGTATTAAGCCACGACAAAAATCCAAAACATGCTTGTATAAGAAAATCTTGCAGGCCTGAATGGTTTGGATGATATTTCTGTTGCGCCTATTGGGAGCACACACAAATAAGCTTTTACCGGGATATCCTTCCCTCACTGTTCTTCAAAATATGCAATGTTTTTTTTCTGTGCTTTTTGTTTGTTTCTGTGTTTTTCTCCCCTGTTCTTAATACCCATACAGAACTTTAAACAGAAACGGGCCTACTCTTCTAAATTTGCCTGATGGGAAACATGGAATTAATGAAAAGTAAAGCACAGGAAAAATGAACTATCAGGGGAGTGGGGGAGAACCCCCACATACACACTTGAAAATCAAGTTTTTTGCTGGAAACAAGCTAAGAGTTCTTGACCTGAACCTGAGAGAAAGGACAGCCCATCCCTCCAGGTTTTCAATTAAGCATCAGACACCAAGGCAGGAAAACTGGATAGAAAGTGATTTTTCTCAAAGCAACAGAGTCTAGGAGATGAGGGACCTTTACATTTCTTACTGGAATAAAATAAATACTAAGGGAAAGTTTTTAAAAGGTTTTTAGGAATTTCCATATACTCTGTATTACAGGAGCAAAAATAAATATGTGGTCCAAAAAAGACCACAGCTCTTTCTGCATTGTTATACAGAAAGCTCCTAATAACTGAGGTCCTTCTGGGGCTGAACTACCAAGTAGACCATTAAAAAGATCTAGGTCAAAATAATCTCTATGATGAACAGATGCTATTTCCTGTGCTGGGGGGAGGCAAAGGGAGGTATAAAATTGTTGAAAACTCTCAAAGTAGATAATATAAGTGAGCACGGTCTCTGAACAGCACCCACAGATATTTTACAAATGAAAACAACACCATATCCACCCTTAAAACCAGTTCTGGTATTTTTCCAAAAAAAAAAAAAAAAAAAGAAAGAAAAAAACAAAGCACAAAACAAAAAATCCCAACATCGCAGAAGTCATTGTCACTCTGAGAACAGAACAGAAGAACAAGGGCAATAGCTGCCAAAACCATGTATCTTGTAATTACATCTTAAGTTCCCTAGGAACTCTAAATAGACAACAAAACATCTACAGAAAGTGTTATTCCAGATGGTAGTTCAGCGCCAGGGTCCAGTCAGATTTCTTTGCATACATTTGCATACTGTGGCCTGCTCCCTTCCCCCTGCTCCCAGGGAAGGGGTGAAAGCTTCCCTGCAGCCCCCCAATATTCCCAGGGGCCGTTTGTCTGACAGGCACTGCCTGGGGCTGCCAGCCCCTTCCCCAGCAGCACTCACAGAGCTGGAGCTCAGGCAGGCTGGGCAATGGGCACTTGGCCACAGGGTGCCCGGTAAACCCAGCTCAGCCCCGCTCAGCCCAAGGGCAGCCCAGCCATGCCCAGGACCTGCTACAGCCAGTGGCAATACCATATTTACTGGGTTGTAGAACTTGAGCCTCCTGAAGCTCCACCTATGTTGGGATGGAGTAATTTTGTTCATAGTGCCTCTACCTGTCTGTATAAGGCCACTAACCTTCTATTCTTTGGGTGCAGGATACCAGAGAAGAGATTTTTGTCTGACATTAGAGAGTTTCATACTATTTCATGTGGCAGGAAACATACATAGTATTCTTTTTTGTTCATTTGTTCCTTTTCTCTGGATTATTTTGTGACAATGATCAAAGGCAGAAGGAAAGAAGACTGGGGAAAGAAACACATAAGCAGAATCATGACAAACTCCAGAGCACAGAAGAAGAAAACATGGAACAGAGGTACTGAATAAAATCAATTTAACATGTTTTTGCTCTTTTAGATTACACGTAACTACCTGCTTTAGTAGATTTATTCTAGAGCTGCTCTCCAGTATGATTCATCTGCTAAATAGATTGGCACCATTTGAAATTTGTGCTTACAGACATGACTAGCTGGGGAGCTGTAATTCACACTTCACTGTCTGAACTGAACTAGTTTCAGTGCCTGCTTGACAGACTTTAAGGTTGCTCAGGATTATCAGTCTCTCACTTTCACCCTAGTTCATTAAGACATTTAATCAGGATAAGTCCCATTGGCTTCAACAGGATTTACTGTTTAAATTAGGCAGATGCTTAAGACCCTAATTCAGCAAGGTGTTTAATCATAGAATCACCTCAGTTGGAAAAGACCTTTAAGATCATCAAGTCCAACCGTTAACCTAGCACTGCCATCCCACCACTAAACCATGTCCCTGAGCACCTCATCTATCCTTCTTTTAAAGACCTCCAGGGATGAGGACTCCACCACCTCCCTGGGCAGCCCATTCCAGAGCCTGACAACCCTCTTGGTGAAGAAGTTTTTCATAATGTCTAGCCTAAACCTGCCCTGGCGCAGCTTCAAGCCATTCCCCCTCATCCTATCGTCTGTTACCAGGGAGAAGAGGCCGACCCCCACCTCACTACAGCCTCCTTTCAGGTAGTTGTAGAGGGCGATCAGGTCTCCCCTCAGCCTCCTCTTCTCCAGACTAAACAACCCCAGTTCCCTCAGCCGCTCCTCGTATGACTTGTGTTCCAGACCCCTCACCAGCTTGGTTGCTCTCCTTTGGACCTGTTCCAGCAAGGCAACATCTTTCTTGTAGTGAGGGGCCCAAAACTGAACACAGTATTCGAGGTGCGGCCTCACCAGCACCGAGTACAGGGGCACGATCACTTCCCTACTCCTGCTGGCCACACTATTCCTGATACAGGCCAGGATGCCATTGGCCTTCTTGGCCACCTGGGCACACTGCTGGCTCATAGTCAGCTGGCTGTCAACCAGTACCCCCAGGTCATTTTCCACCAGGCAGCTTTCCAGCCACTCTTCCCCAAGCCTGTAGCGCTGCATGGGGTTGTTGTGACCCAAAGTGCAGGACCCGGCACTTGGCCTTGTTGAACCTCATACAGTTGGCCTCGGCCCATCGATCCAGCCTGTCCAGGTCCCTCTGCAGAGCCCTCCTCCCCTCCAGCAGATCAACACTACCACCCAGTTTGGTGTCATCTGCAAATTTACTGAGGGCACACTCAATCCCCTCATCCAGGTCGTTGATAAAGATATTAAACCAGACCGGCCCTAGAACTGAGCCCTGGGGGACACCGCTTGTGATTGGCTGCCAACTGGATTTAGCTCCATTCACCACGACTCTCTGGGCTCGGCCACCCAGCCAGTTTTTAACCCAGCGAAGAGTACACCCATCTAGGCCATGAACTGCCAGCTTCTCCAGGAGAATGCTATGGGAGACTGTGTCAAAGGCTTTTCTGAAGTCCAGGTAGACAACATCCACAGCCTTTCCCTCATCTACCAGGCGGGTCACCTGGTCATCGAAGGAAATCAGGTTGGTTAGGCAAGACTTGCCTTTCGTGAACCCATGCTGACTGGGCCTGATCCCTTAATTGTCCTCCATGTGCCTGGTGAACACACTCAGGATGAGCCTCTCCATAATCTTCCCCAGTACTGAGGTCAGGCTGACTGGTCTGTAGTTCCCCGGATTCTCCTTCCGGCTCTTCTTGAAGAGAGGCGTCACATTTGCCAACCACCAGTCATCTGGACCTCCCCTGTTCCCCAGGACTGCTGATAAATGATAGAGAGTGGCTTGGCAAGCTCCTCTGCCAACTCCTTCAGCACTCTTGGGTGGATAATCATTAAGGCATGCCTGTCAAAATAGTATCCCTAATGGGAACAGTGATTAAGCACTTATTTAAACTCTTAAATGTATATTTAATTTTAAATTCATTATTTTAGTACTGTGCTGCATAGAAAGGAACATAAGCACATGCTTAAACTCATGCTACGTGCTTTGCTGCATGGATTTCATATTCTTTGAAATATTAAATTAACAAGCTGGTAGAAGGATTTGTGAATTCTTTCATCCTTTTTCCCGATAGTCCCATCAGGAAAAGTGTTAGACATACATATATATACACAGAAACTTCAGTTAAAGAAGAAAAAATCCTGCATTTTTTATTAGTAATAGAAGAGGTATTTGATTAGCATTTTGGCATAGATGAGGAGCCCTTTATGTTGTTATGAAGGTGTTCATAAAATAGATGAAAATGAAAACTAGTAAAGACTATAAAATGCTATTACCATGATGAACTTACTTGAACAGAGATGAAAGTCAGAAAGTTATCAATACCTTGAAGAACTTCAGCACTACACAAATACCTATTTTTGATTAAATTGGTGTATAGGGAGAAAAAAATGCAATTCACTCAGTATTTATCATGGTCCGGATGGCTCAAAGTTTTAAAATGCTTGCTCACTTGGCATGCCTTCATTTGAGAGTCCTATATGGGGACAAGGACTGATCAACAGGCTTCTGGGTATCCATACTTCCTCCTGCTTTGTTGGCTAGTATAAATGCTCAACTCCTACTGGACTTCAGATCAAAACATAACACTGATGTCACTGCATGTAAGCTTAATTTTCCAATAGTCTCATATATGATATTCTATTCATCATCTGTTTATTAGGTAACATAGAAACATTCCAACATAGGAAAGGATACAAGAGTATTCTTAGTCATATTTTAGGTGCCTTTCTGCGTAGTGGCTTGAGCAGTTTCCTAAGTGAAGATAAACTCCCAAACTGGACGTAAGGCCAGAAGGACTTGCTTTAGTAAATATAAGGTAGCAGTCACTGGAAGTAATAATATAATGATTTGGAATCCAATAACCTGAGAGTTCATTTACCTTTTTCAGAGATATTGCTACGTTTGAGATCAAGGAATACAAATTAGCTACTTTCAAAGTAAACAAGATATAAGGCTGGAAGGGTCTCTGGGGCACGTTAGTTAGCGAGTAGCTCTTTGTTCTGCAAAATCTCCTTTTATACCTACTTTGTTAAGACTGCTGAGCAGCATATGATCTGCAGGAGAAAAGATTTTTTTTTTTTTTATTTGTGTCTTAGAAAAAAAACCCTGAAGATGCAATTTGAAAATGAGAACTATTTTTTAAAGTTACTTAAGCAGAAATTTACCCAAATGAGATTTTTAAGATGCAAATGATCAGTAGAACAACAAAAGATAATCTCTCTCCTTCATGCCAGGTCTGATGAAGTGTATTTATTGCAATGACACAAGTTAACTATACATATTTATCAGGATATAACACGATAGCAATAATACTTCTTACATTGCACTGTGGAATTACCACAATTTCTAATACAAATTCCTGCTGGGATGGAATACCTCACTAGTATCAGGATTTGTATTAACAACTTCCTTACAGACACAAAAGGGCATGAATTTCTTTCCATGTAACACCATGTACAATTTAAAAATTTAAAAGTAGCCAGTTCACAGGTTTTTGAACTTGAATCTCAATGAAAAATAAAGTATGGATGGAGACATAGCAATAAAATGCACCGTTACACCTTGTCAAAACTGGACCAAGCTCTTAATAAGTGGACCTTTTTTTCTGAGGCATGCGTAAAGAGTATCTAATATGATGGGGCCCTGTAATATAGCTTACCTAACCTCCATGCACTATCCGAACACAAACACATGACAACAGTAAAAGTTATTAATTTTTGACTGTATCATCAAAATATTTCTCCTGTGAAGACAGACTCTAAATATTGAATTAAAGAAGCAACAATAAGTTTGAAACTACCACCATAAGCACAAGAAGGAAGACAAGAACTCTTCTAAACTAATATACATCTCAAGTTTTATTGAAAAGGAAAGCTGAATCCTGCCAGGAAAAGCCCAAATTTATTTTTGTCAATGAATACTGACAGGTATAATTCTTAGTCTATTTGTAATTTATGCCTCAACCTGTAGACAGTTTCCAATTTACAGTTCTAAATATAAGTCAGCAAAGAAGGAATTCTGCTATATATTTTCAAGTATGTGAAGAAGTTTTTAAATTTTGACAATTAACTAATAAATTGCTAGAGTAACAAACACATTTAGCAACTCACCTCTGTCAAAACCAAAGTAGACAGAGCAGGACCAAAGCCATGATCACTGAATCAACTGCAGTTGTCCATATTATCTGCAGAAACATTGTTGCAATAAATCAGCTCATCTACAACTGAGATGCTCCTAAAAAGCTGTGTTTGATTTATTCTGGGCAGTTCAGCACTGAGATGTCATTGGTACAGACTTATTCAGAAAGTGACTACTGTTCACTTTGCCACTAGGTTAGTGCCATTTTTTATTTTCTTGTTTCCCCATTTAATTTTCTGGCAAATGTTACAATAGCTCAATTAATATTACATTTCTGAATTTTCAAGAGCAGAGCGACAAAACCAGATGCTTTTCTGAACCAATATCTCAGAATATTTTTCAGGTCTGATCATGTCATCTTTAGATTTGTTTTAAAATCACATGAAAGTTTATTGTAATTTGAACATTTTGCATTGGATTCTTGTAATTGTATTTGTAATAATAAAACTTCTAATCACAGAAAAGAAAGTGAAATAAATCTCTTCAAAATTTTATCTTTGATTTCTGTCTTGTCTGAGTAAGGGTTTAAGCTTCCTCATTTTTTAGATATCTTTTGATTTTTCAGAGGTAAGAAACCCAGCAGATTTTTTTCCAATTGTGTAGATAGGAAAAATAAATAAGTGGAAAATGCAGCTAGCAAGAAGGCGTGTGAAGGCATTTACATGAGCCAGATATGTCCCCCTTCAGGAAAGGTAGCCTGGTCTCCATTAGGCAAAGCATTGCCAGCAGGTGGAAGGAGGTGATCCTTCCCCTCTACTCAGCACTGGTGAGGCCACACCTGCAGCGCTGTGTCAAATTCTGCAGTGGGGACACTGCAAGAGAGTCATGGACATACTGGACAGAGTCCAATGAAGTACCACAAAAATTATTAAGGAACTAGAGACATCTGTCCCAAGAGGAAAGACTGAGATCTGGGGCTGTTCAGCCTGGAGAAGAGCAGGCTCAGAGGGACTTTATCAATGCATATGAACACCTGAAGGAGGGCTGCAAAGGGGGTGGAGCCAGGCTCTTTTCAGCAGTGCTCAGTGACAGCACAAGAGGCAATGGCCAGAAACTGAAACACAGGAGGTTCTGTCTGAACATAAGGAAACATTTTCTTCACTGTGAGGGTGACCAAGCACTGACATAGGTTGCCCAAAGAGACTGTGGAGTCCCTCTCCTTGAGGGTATTCAAAAACTATCTGGGCATGGCCCTGAGCATGGTGGAAGGATTTGTGAATTCACAGAGCCAAAAGATGTTATACCCCCATTTAAATGGGACTGTGATAGCAAGCTGGTGTATGGCACACAACTTGTCTTCCCTAATCAGCATTCCTCAGTTTGACACTAATGTATCCTAACAAGGACAGCCAGAAGTTGTGTAAAAATAAAGATAGATTTGGCAAAGGGTTGCAGTTGTCAATAAAATCTTATAAGTGACTCAAGGTTACTGTGTCAAATAACACACTTCAGCTAGTGTAGAACTGCAAATTGACATGGATAAGACAAATACTTTTTCAGAGCCCCTTCCTTGCCTCCTCTTAAAGACCGATTTCAGCTTTCAAATTGGGTGTTTTGAAATCTGAACACTGAAGTATCACATTTCCACTGCCTATATAATTTCTACCTGTGGACAGAGTAATTTTAATTTAATTCAGAGAAATCGTGCTTCATTCAAAGCTAACATGAGTATCTGCTGTACCACATAGGCATGACCTCAAAATGTATATCTACTTCACCAACATTAAAAATAAACAAATGAATGAAACAGATTAAAAATACAGGAAAGGGATACTGCATACCAGGGGCAAAATAGCAATATCCCCACATTTTATTCTGAAGACATATGAAAGATACAAGTATATGGTAGAAACTCGAGTAGTATATTACTTTTAATTACACAGTAATAACAGAGGCTCCAGCCAGAATTTCGCTAGTTGTTCACATGACAGACTTGGAATAAGATTTAAGATAAAAAAGAAACTGGTTAGTTGAAATAAGCTACAGGTAGAGGAAAGAACAAGAGAAGTTATGACCTGAAAATAAGAACTATAGCACAGAATAACACAGGCAACTTGCATATAAACTGAGTAAAGCATCTCTGTCTTAGTATATGAACTAAATATTATGTGAAAGCCAAAACTATTTATAAGGATATTGACTCAGTAAAACAACCATCACTAAGAGCCATTTCTCATAGTTACTCTGACCACTATGGCCACATGGAAAGTTCAGAGCTTGAAAACCATCAAAGTAGGTTATCACAGCAATCATATTATTGTTTATACTACTTTGGTCTAAGCAGCTGTGTGTATATATATATATATATATATAAAATTACTTTTTAGATTTAATCCTTACAGTCAAACTATGAGCAGATGCACAGCTCCTAAAAAGGCCTAGGTAAATGACCCTGGGGCAGGGGGGAGGGGCAGGGGTCATGTACCATACACCTGGGAGGGATGATACTGATATGCTATTGATAAATTCTACTGTATCCATTGGCAGCTTGGAACACTGAAAAACACTGCAAACATATGAGAATAAAAGGTGAGTTTTGAACTATATGTGTTAAGGTTGACAAGCCCAGGTTAACACTATTCCATTGAAGAACATCATCATCCACATTTGGAAGGAAAAAGTACTGTATCTCTGTGACATATATATGAAAATATGTAACTGGATTCAGGAACTTAGGATACAGAAGTGTTACATGTTACTTCCTCCTGAGAGATTTGGTGTAGTTAGCATCAGCTGTTTCATCAAAACAAGCATTTTGGAAATTAAGAAAAACAAAACAAAACATATAACAAGTATTTTTAGCAAATTAACAACCTAATAAGAAACCCAGCAGTTAAAACAAAGCTAGTTTTGAAATAAAAAAATCATTTATATAGAGATTTAAAATAATCTCCTGTGCTGCTGTGGTTTTCTCCCTGAAGAACTGTTTCTAATTACATAAAGAAAAAACAGTAAAAACAACCTCTTCTTATCTTGAAAGAAAGAAAAAACAACAGTTAAAAAAAGCCATTCAAATTAATTTTTTCTGCTTATAGTTTTAGATGATGTTTTGTAAAATATCTACCGGTTAAAAAAGAAAAAAACCACCATTCTGGTATATAATAAGCAGCTTTAAACATACGTTGTGTTTGTACTATCCAGCCCAGATCATTAAATACCTGTAAATTTTTGGCAAACACTTCATTTCAGAGTAAGGTATATTAGCACAAAATATTAATATGTTATTTTAAACAATAAATAGATGTTATTTTATATTGTACCCCTAATCAATTCAAAAGACAAAACAGAAAACATCAAATAAGTTATTCATTAGAAATTAGTCACCAAGTTCTAAGAGTAGAGGGCATATATATATATGTTTACGGCTACTTTATAAGTGCATTCAAAACTTTGAAAGTGTGTCTGGAAACTCTTGAAATTGAAAGATGAGTTTATGTATTTTACAAGTTGGTGGGGAACTTTAAGCCACATAGCTGGAGATACTTGGCTTAGGGTTACTCACATACAGGTATATTTCCCTTATAACATACTCTTCATTCTAGTATTTTTCTGTCTGGAAGTTAGAATTTGCTAAATTATTGTGCTAAAAAAATGGAGAGGGAGAACAAGACACACAAAAGCTCCTTTCTGCGTTCTTTTATTTCAATGACATTTGAATATGCCATTTGGAAAATGGGATAGAAGATCTAGACTGTAAATAACATTTGCACTGAATTTCAAACTATATATTAAATATTCTAGAATGATCTTAAACAAAACCTAGAGAGGAAAACTTCACTATTGAACTGCTGTACAAATACACATTTTCATTTAATCTTCTTCATACTGAAGATTAAAATTTATAAAAGTTCATTAATAGCCAGTAAACTCTTAGGCTGTGCCAAATTGTTGCTGTATGATCTCTCTGGTGTGACTACTGGACTTTTAAGTGAGAGCAAACAGAAAAACTATATGATTGTATATATGTAGACATATACATGTACATCCGTACACACACACGTGCATGTGTGTGTGTATATATATATGCACACACAGTTTCTCAAGTCTTTCCTCCTGATGAACTACTACACAGCTGAGGGAAAAAAGCAGACCTAACAGCAGGTTATACGATCATCAGTGACTGCCTGCTAGAGCAAGTGCACAGTAGGACCAAATAATACTGAATAGGACAGGAATCAACAAAAATTTTCAAACTAAAGAAAGGAAAAGAATAGGTTACATAAGTAAAACATTAAATGTAAGCCAATTTCAAATTATTTTATCAGAAGAGCTCACATCACAAATATGAAATCTAGAAATTGTAATTGACAATACAATCCTGGCAACATGCACTATGAATTATTACTAATACATGTGTTCTCACCTTGTATTCTTGGAGAATTCATTTTCTTCCAGTACACCAAACCCACTTAATAGAAAAACCATCCACCTCTATATGTGGTAAAACACTTAATTCTCTTCATGGATCTCTCCACATAAAGAGAAAATAGTTTGATGCTCCTGAATTCAAGCTGTATTTTTTTTTTTTATTAATTTTTATGTTTTTTTCTCCCTACTTGTATTTTATCTGGTATTTTCACTTTAGGATTTCACAGAGTCCCAATGGACATACACGGATTTTAAAAATAGTCATTAAATTCTCTTTTTCCCTTGGAAGTCAGGGGCTCAAGTTTTTCTTGGACCTACTACAATTATAGGGTTGCCATTAACAGGATTTTCATATGAGAAAATCTGTTTACAATGTGAAGCCTGCTCATCTTTAAAAAAAAAAAAAGTATGGAAACATTTCTTTACAGTTGAGTTTACATTGAATTTTAGAGATGACTGACTTTGAAAATACTGTTTTTCTTGAAGTGTACAAAGGTGAAGTAATTTTCAGAGAGCGTGCTAGCTAGAAAATAAAATATTTATGTCATGAGGGTAAAAAGAAAAAAAAAAAATGAAAAAAAAACAAAACCAAACAGTAAAATCCCTGTAGCTCCTCCTGCCATCCTCTTCTCCATCTTGATGAGCCAGGATCCACGTCATCTGAACTAAAGGCCCCACCAGAAAATCAGAATGGTCAGTGAGTAGACACACTTGGCATGTGTTTATATAAGTGTGTATATACATGAAAGTTTTCTCCAGAATGGAAATATTTCTGGAAATGCCTAAAGCATTAAACATTAAGCTTTAGGCTTCCCACTGAGAACCTTCACTTATTTAAAATAATTTTTTGTATTTAACAGACACAGAAAAAAGATTTGCAATACTTTCTTAAACGTAAATAGGAGTACACAGGCAAAACAAAACACTGCCTGAGAAAAAAATTAGGATTACTTATAACTCTTACAGTTAGCATTCATTATATTACCAACACTTGATTAGTCCTAAAAAGAACTGTTATGATTTGATGGAGTATCAGCTTCCATGTCCTTAAACTCTCCATTAAATAAACTGTAACTTTGTAACGGGCACAGCTCAGCATTTGCTATCACACCATAGTATGTATGAATTTTACAAGGCTGAAGCTTTGGTTTAGCAGTTGACCTCATTTCAGCAAAGAATATACATCTAAATGTAATAAATGTTGATGATTATCCTGAATTATCAGTCAATGATTGATTTGCATGCAGATTCCAAGACTAGTATTAAGCACTGCATATTGATGTATGCCCCTGAAAATCTCAGGGTCATACTGCTGATTCAATCCCCTTCCAAGATATCTTTCTACCCAGGTTCACTGTCTTATTCTGAAAGCTTCCTAAGTCAGAAGCAGTGTGTGGGTGTGCCTGTTACAAAAATATTTTAGTAAATGAGAGAGAAGGATCAATCAATTCAATTTAAAACCAACAGTAATAATGGTTGTACTTTCCTCATAAATTCAGACAGGGGCATTCTTCTTCACATTTAAATGCAATAAATATCTAGTTAGCAGTGTCCCTACTCACTGCAGGGGGGTTGGATTAGATGACCTCTAGGGGTGCCTTCCAATCCAAAACATTCTATGATTATATGAAATATAATTTTGTCATTAGTTGTGAAATTCCACAGGCTTTGTGTTCATTTGGTCATAGACCAGATCTTGGGTGTGGCTGCCCTTGGGCTGAGCGGGGCTGAGCTGGGTTTACCAGGCGCCCTGTGTCCAAGTGCCCATTGCCCAGCCTGCCTGAGCTCCAGCTCTGTGAGTGCTGCTGGGGAAGGAGCTGGCAGCCCCAGGCAGTGCCTGCCGGACAAACAGATCCCTGGGATATTAGGGAGCTGAGGAACAGCTCTCACCCATTCCTTCTGAGCAGGGGGAAGGGAGCAGGTGGGGATGGGAAAATGCATAAAAAGAAATCCAAGTGTACCCCAGCACTGAGGAGAAAGGGGCCATGAAGATCACATTCACCCTGGTGAAGACACTGATGAGTGGCTGTGACAGCCCCCACCAGTTTGCTTGGGGAAGGCTCAAACAGACTTGACCATCAAACCCAGACAGTTATTGGATGTCCAGCATAACACCAAAAAAGTTCTCCTATTTAATTATTTTAATGACATTATTATTAATGAGGCTTTTCTGTACTAATCTGGACTGTGTTTGTATTGCTGGAATACAACTGTCATATTATGATTAAGTCTTATGATTTTTTGTTAGGTTAACAATAAATTCTTCATTCTCCCTCTCTTGAATATGGTGTATTCTTTCTTGTCCGTAATAATAACTTGTAACTATGTACATCTTGGTTTATTTTATTGAACTACAGTGCAACAGCTCAAATGAACTGCATGTCCCATTGTGTTAGGTTCTGCATATAGACATCAGAAGAGCTGGAAGTCCAAAGTTGCAATTTTCTTAGATACAATAAGCAAGGGACAGGATAAGACATTAAGAAAACCAACAACTGTGTTGTACTTAGTGAACTGAGGAAAAAAGATATTTAAATGAACTGCCTTATAGGGGAAAAAAAGAAATTATGCAGTAGAATAGAACTAAAAGTTCTAAGTCTATCCAGAGCCATGCCTGTGTTGTCACGTCCAGTCTCACAACAGTGAGGAATTATAAAATGATTCGGAATCCTTGTGCTTTAACAAGGTAGAGCCAACATGTGACTTACCAAGAAGCTAGTTTGATGCTTCATCCCCTGTATCTTTTAATCATTGTTAAATATAAGATATTATTAACTGGCCTTTTCAAATATAAGTCCAGTTTAATAAGTTTGTGCTTCATCATCATTATAACTAGCTTTTCATACATGACAGCTTGTCAGCTATGAAAAACTCAAATTTTGTTCTCCGCAATAGATGAAGAGACTAGGTTAGGTATGAAATTCCATGGTAGAGGAGCAGAAGGCCCTCTTAAGACTTGCAAAGGCGTGACCCTTTTGAGGCAGTGACCTAGACTGACTTGAGTGGGACCGTATGAGCCCACCCCAGCAGCTCAATCATCTGGTAAGGCACAAAACAGACCTCTCTACCCTGCACATTTAGCTGTTCTTTCAGGGGCTGAAATCACAAATGAGGGTGGAGGAAAGTCTTGCCTTGAGATAGGCTGAGAACAAACACCTGGGATGCAGGGTTCACAGCGCTCCAGCTTTAAATGTATCCATTGTAAAGAAAAACACGCATCTTAAATGCCCAGCATGTTGGGAAGCAGCTTTTTCAGTTTCAGCCCATACTATTCTAAGCAGTGTGGTCCTTTCAGAGGCTGGGTCTTTCCTGCTTAGAAGTGGTAACACAGGACAGTATGAAGCTATTAACAACCCTTCCTGAAATGTGAGAGAGTGCAAAGAACTTACCTTGGTACTGTCCAGAGTTCATGCAGCAGCTGTGCTGAAGAAATGGGTGAGAAGAGAGGGAATTCCTGTTCATTACCTTGTAGCCCATGGGTTCAGACAGAGCTGGACATGGTCAGTCATGCTCCCAACTAAATTCAAGGGTCAGCGAGAGCAGCTGGAGTGTGCTCACTCTGTGTCTAGAGTCCTCTTATCCATACAGAGAGGGATGGATCTAATGCCAGTGACATCTCATCATCCTCTCTTTGCTATCATAGGAAATCACACACCAAGTGAACAGACCCTGACATGGGCTAATGGTGGATCACAGAAGAGGTTATTTTCTGACTGGAAAAACAAAGGGAAAAAAAAAAAAAAAAACCACAAACCAGCACACAACAAAAAAACCCAACCCAAAACTTCTTTCTTCTGGAACAACTCTCTTTCCAGCAGCTCAGTATCCATCTTTTCCTTCTGCCTTCCTGCTCCATTTTTTTCCTTGCTCTAATTTTTACATAACACGGTATGCATGTAACACAAATTGTTTTGTATCTCTAGATAACATTTTGTATACACTGCATTTCTATTTAAGTCATGGGAATGTCATTAGGATAATAACTAACTAGACAGTGAAAACTTTTCACCCTCTGTTCAGGCCCCCATGCTGCTGCACAAGTGGAGGATGTTAATTATCTTTAACAAAAGGTAAAAACCATTCTAGTGAACATTAAAAAAACCTAAATGGGTTTAAATTAACATACTATGTTAAGTCTTGTGTGCTAGTAAATTTATTTTAGCTTAGCAAATATAGCTAGCTCAAAACATAAAAGTCTTAGGCAAGAGCTGCACTGAGAGGTAGACCTATTTATAAACCATCAATGAATATAAAGCAACAACTGTGCGGCATACAGCACTTCATCTTCTGCACACAGCTTTGCTCCTATCAATGCAAGATGGACCTCAGAGAGACTACAGTATAAGGAATGAGTTATAACTGTATAAAGACAGATCTACTGAACTTAAGTGCAAGACAAGAGAGAACACGTATGGTGAATAAGTATTAATAGTGAACAGTGTCCATTATCCTTTCCATGCTTGTGGAGTAAGGCAAAAGAGAAAGAAAGACTACTTCCAGACTCCTTAAATGTGAATTGAATTTGGTACCATTAGAAAAGAGAAGCTTTGATAAGATCACTACTAGCTGTTGAACGCACTGTAGCAATTTACTTCACACTCAGTGGATTCCACAGCATATCCGACAAAGTTGTTCTAATTTTGGCTTTAACTGTAGGTGATAAAATCTGTGAAGGCTATTTAACAATGCTAGGGACTGACTTAACTCAATTCACTTATGTCATGTTGGGGCTTGCAACACCAGAAACCTTAGCACAGATGGTTCATCTTTATAGTACTGTAATTGAATGTGCATTATCATCTCAGATGTTTTGGCAGTTCTGGATGTTCTGAGGAGGTTGGCTGGCAAAAGAGGTCAAGCTGGTACAATATTGTGATGAAATGGAAACAATTATGATGTTTATTTCTGAAATATTTTGTAGCAAGTGATGAACCTGTCTTAATTCATGTGCAAGTACAGATTTTTCTCACCAAAGAAATTAAACTGTTAAGAAAAAAACTCAAAACAAACAATCCATATCTATCTGTCTGAATCTAATAAGCTGAAAACCTTTGCTTTAGGAAAATGCTGTCTCTTCATATGATGACAGAGTAACATGTATTGGAACATAAAAATAGAGAAGAGAAGCTGTGCCTAGAGGCTATGTGTAAGTAGTCTACATCCATCCCTACTCAGGTCAAATAAAACCTTAAATTACACTGATACTATAAGCTTAACCAAAATAACCTATGAAATCCAGATATATGGTATATCTTCATTTACAAGCCAAAATTTCTTTTAAAGGAAATTATCTTTCCTTGCAGTTTTAAATGTGATGGCAAATTGCATACTAGTGCAGTGGCACAAAGTTAGTAAGGAGAAGAAACTGTAACAGTCATTGCAAGTTTCTGCTATATTCTAACATATTCCTGATCAGTACATGCAGCCACCCATGAGATTGACAATCTCTTGTTAACAGACTTCTAGTAAGAGGCAAATAAATAGTGATCAAATTTGGCTATAAAAAAGACACCGGACAGAAGTAAATTTTAATGTGAGTTGGAAATAATTTTCAGAGAGCATTTTTATTACTAAATACACTGGTTTAAAACCCTTGGCACAAGAAGGCGCAACTTCCATTACTATCTTAACAGTATTCCCTACTGTTTTCAAGGTATTGAGAGATATTCACAGTCCATTTTGCTTCTAGAAAATTACAGACTGATTTGATCTCAAAGAAGAAAGGGTACATATAATCAAAGGTCCACAAATTGGCCATTTTTTAAAATAGGGACCTGCTACTTTACTATATAGTAAAGAGATTTTTAAGGCACGCATATTGCATGGTCATTCTGTAAACAGGTCTAGCAAGAGCCAAGTAAATGGAAATCAATTTAAAAATAAGTCAACCCTATTCCAATACATAAGTTTGTTCCATAGAAATGGTAAGTCAAATTAAATAATTTAACCCCTTTATTATGGCTTCCTGCAATCACAGTAGTAGCCCACTGTGTACTAGATGCCTAACCCGTATTATTAGAGGAACTCAAAATATCACTCAGCTAGCTCGCACGGTCACTGCTGACTAACCGCAACACAGCACAGTTCCACCCAGCCAAAATTAATTGCTGATAGAGGGGGTATGTGAGACTCTTCACTTACCTTATCACAGCAAGGCACTGTGCCCTTACCCTTAGACAACCTGTATATATAGTTATTGTAGTCTTAAACTACTTCCATAAAAATTCAAATGGAGTAAAACTTTACAAAGCCTGGCAGCACACCATAATGTCCTCTCCCAGTCCACCCAACTAAGAGGGCACATCTGTCTGAAGCTACAGTTGCTCAGAAAAACCCAGGTACCATCAAGGTCTTATAATGATGCATATACTCTTGTCCAGCACCCTGCTATGATCACCCTACATGCTCAGCTGAATGACTGAAGTAAATTCAGTTCAAACACAGCCTGTCTGCCCGACACATTTTTGAAGTTGAAGCTGTGGAGCTGTTGTGACCAGAAGCATGGTAAGAACTGGAAGCCACGCAATAGGGTCATGAATGAATAGGTCCATGAATGGTCCAAGGCCCCAGGAAAGGGCCTGTGCTCAGAGAGAGCAAGAAAGGAGCAGCAGAGTGCTTCTCGTGTTTGTCTTTTTTACGATTCAAGTTTGACAAACTTACATAGTGGAATAAATATCCAATTACATAAATTGAGCTTAATCCATCTCTAAGGCTACTCTAAAAAAAATCCATAAAAAGACAAGATGCAGAGAATATAATTTATCTGAACTCTGCAAAAATTCTACCACAGGTAGGGCTTTGCAGCACATGTAGAAGCTGTATGGTTGTCAGTAAAGTTAGTGAAACAGAGCCTGAGAGGAAGGAAATTAATTGCTTGCAGACAGAAGAAAATGTTTCAGTGATGGTTTTGCGTTCCATGCTATAAGAACAGTCTACATTATGCAGGTTTGAATCCCGCAGGAATATTTAGAAAAAATAAAACAAACAAAACCCAAAACAAACAAGTGAAAAAGCCCCACCAAAACCAAAGAACTCCACAAAGAACAGCCTGGTTTAGTAAAATTCATCATTTATGTCTTACAGTGGCTTCACCATTAAGGCCAAAGAACAGAAAAGGTGAGAACACAGGGTTTTCCCTCCTTTGCTTCTTTTCTGAAGTCTGTTTTTAATAAATCATGCTGTAGGCCCATCAGTTTTCACCAGCATACCAAGGTAAGGCAGGACCAAGACTTCACTGAGAACTGAGACAGCTACCATCACTGTGCACACCCAGGAAGACTGTAACAGCTAAGCAGGAAATACAGCTACTGTGTGAAAACTGCCTGTTCCCACTTAAAATTAGTCACTCTGTTCCAAGATAGATATCCAGGAAGTTACAAGGAATTAGGGTAAACTTCTCCTAACCAGTAACTGGGGTGTTCAGTGAAAAGTGTCAGATCAGGAAGTCTATACACACTCCAAAAATAATTATTTACACAGACATCTGCCCACCCCCCTAACACTGCAGCACAAGTTAAGGTTTCCTATGGTATCCATCTAACATTTCACTCTTCTCCAGGTCAGCATGATAGACATCTGTCTCTCTCATACTTGTTTTTTATTTTTAAAAGACACTCTATTTTCTGCCAGCAAATTACTTTTTTTAGTTTCACTTAAGCTTCTCCTACTCTCTTTTATTCTTATTTATCTCACAAGCCTTCTAATACATCTTTTGCCTAAGTCTAAACTATTTTGCAGACATCCTTCTGCTAATTCCCTCTCTCTTCCCACTCCTCTTCAGAATAAAATACGATTAAAAATTATTAAACCCATAATTCTTGCCCCTAGTAAAGATTTCCTATTGATTTATTATGTCAGCTTTCCCTCCTCCCCCTTCCTCTGCTTTCTCTTTTTTGACTTTTGAGTTTTTGCAGCTGTAATTCAGTTTCCACACAACCTCAGCCTGCTTGGGGCTTTTAGATACTCCAGCAATACAAGCTGCAGGATCCAAACAACAAAGCTTCTTGTTTAACAAAAAGCTTGCCTGTTACAGTCCCTCTACCAATAACTCCTTTTCTTAGAAACAGGAGAGAAAGCTGTAACAACACCTAAACATACTTATATCTGGGAAAGAGCAAAGCTGCAAGCACCAGCCATTTGCAAAATGGTCACACCTCACCTGCATTTGTTTAACCCTTTTGAAGTTAAAGTGCTGCCCTCAAAAAGGCCTAATAAGAAGAAAAAAAAAAAAATCGTAGAAGAGGTTAATTCTGCAGTTACAGATAGTTAAGGATGTTCTCAAAAAAGATCTTTTGGGAAATACTGCTACTAAGTTAGTGTTTCCTTTGTTGTCTGTTATGTCACTTGAGTGTTTCTAGGGAAATTTGGGTGGCCTGGTATAGGGAAGAAAATGTCTCTATTTTCTGAATAATAAGCTAATACACGGTTGCCCTTTCACATAGAAGTAACTGGCAGCACTTCAGAGCAATGTGTCTCGACAGACAGCATAGGTTTTTGAAGCTAAGCATAGACATTCAGTTTCTCATAATTTGAGAAAGAATTCAGAATTCTTTGGGATAAAGTTAACAATATCACGATTACTGATAATAGATCTGCTTTGTTTAGCTTGCCACTCAAATGTCATACAGAGAACACATCCTCTACCCAGGATTTGGCTATTGTCCTCACATTCAGACAGTGGTAACAACTCAAGTACCAAATGCATGATCAGCAATATTTGTATTGCAAGAACGAAAAGCTTTGATACATTAAAACACAAGCATACTAACATTTCATGAAGTGGCAGCAAAAAATTTCTCTGCCACAAGACCCAACACCCACCCCACTCCCACCCCCCATTTAATCTAAGGTTTAAATCTTGCAAACTGTTTATGCTTGTTCTTATATTTATTGCAAGTAGTCTCACTGAAATCAGTAAGATAAATGGGTCCATAAATCTTTAGCACAAAATAGACAAGGAGAGGAAAAGAAACATTACTCACTCCTGGCAATTGATTTGCTCAATCCAAGCAACGAGCACCCAAAATGGAAATTGGATCCTTTGACCCCTAATCCAGTGCTTCTTCAGTCTTTCTCTCTGTCAGTCCTCTGCTCTCCCACTTAAGACAAATCATGAAATACAAGGAGCCTATCTCCCAAGGATCTCATGCAAAATACAACAAAAATCAATCTTCAGAGTACTATTAGTCTCCTTGTAGCTCTGTACTTTTCCCAGCTGAGAAACATGCTTAACCTGAATCACCTGAATGATCAACATCTTATTGCTTTAACATGTGGGCAATGGGAACTTACCCAATTTCCATCTCCCAAACCCTTTTTTTCCTTTCTAAACCTTTAATTGAAATCTGAGAATACATAAACTTCTTATATCTCTGTGAATTTTCTCTCCAGCCCATGACCCAGGACTCTATGTCAGCCTCACAGGGCCATCAGCCCCTGCCCCAGCAGCACCTTAGGTGGGGCTCTCCCCATCTCAGCTGCACCCACAGACTAGCTTGATCCTGACTCCCCAGCTTAACTTTGGCCCTGCATTTCTCCTATGGGCTCACTGGGGTTGAGGCTGCCCCAGCTGGCCACCCTATTCCTTTGCTCGTGGTGGTGGGAGAGACCCTGGCTGCCCAACCCTTCCAGACCCCATATGGGTCCCCTAGCAACCCAGCACCAGGGAGCTGTCAGCCCTCGTGATATGTTGACATTGGCTAAATTTCAATAGCATCAGAGAAATCTAATACTAACTTTCAATTGCTTTGGTGTTTTGGGGTGGTTTCTTTACGTAGTGGAGTTAGCAGTAAATTCATCAGTAATTGATAAAGTGGCTTCAATTACTTTTATGTCTCTACATTACTGCTTCCCTCTCATACCTGTATCCAGCAGATAGAGTGGTATCTTCAGAAATCTTAGACTGATGCTGGAATCAAATTCACAGAAAATAATCACTTTCCTTGGTCACATATGCAGCATGCTCAGTTTCCCATCCTTTAGCATAAGATAAAACCATGGATCCTTCAGATTGCCATAGGGTGTCTCAGCTTACGGAGTTTATGTTGCCTTGATGAAGAATACAAGTGACAGTGTACATGGCAGTGATATTATAGCTGTGTATTATACCACCAGATTATGCAAGTGGTGTTTATTTGTTTTCCTTTACTCACAGAAGGAAAAATTGTATTTTGCAGAGTAAATGCCTTTAGTTTTTCAAAAGATACTACTTTCCACTGAATATATACTTTACGGAGAGAAGGATAGAACAAAACCCTGCAGCCGGGATTGTCATGAATGCCAAGAAGGGGAGAACCATTACTCCAGTGCAACAATTAAAACTTGCATCCCATTAGGGAACTGCCTCATTAAAAAACTTGTCTCTAATGAAAAGGTTTCCATGGGAAGCCTCTAATATACATCACTTTCATTCTGCCCTACTTATCACACAGTAGTTTGAATTTCATTGCAAACACCCTGTCAATTAAACTTGCAGTCCATTATGTGCAAGGAGTCATTACATTCTCCAAATTCTTTTATTTTTAAAGATATCTGTAATTCACAAGTCCATTTGAAAGCAATTCTTTAAAAAATCATAATGTTTATTTTTTATTGCTTTGGAAATTGTCACAGCAGTACAGAGCACCTTACTATTTTTTGTGGTTAAAGATGATTTAGTCTTTTGGATACAAGTAAATGATTACTTTTTTTCTGTGCTCTGTGATAAAAATAAGTACCAAAGTAAAATTTGTTCATCATGTCATGGACAAAGACAGTGAAACTCCTTTTTAAATTTGAAAATAGTAAGATATATTTTCTCCCTCACTAGTTTAGTCTTAAAGGATGGCACTTCCTTACTAGAAAAACTTTTCTTTTTAATTTAAAACTTTTTTTTCACCTTATCATCAAAGTACCTGTATGAATTCTAGAAATCCATTGCCTGACCTGATCACCGTGTTGCCAGATGTGATTCATTCTGCTTTTTCAGCAACACCATTGATAATGCTTTATATTGGTGCAGACTGTGGATGTGTTTCATTGCTTTGTTTAATGTGATTGAAAGTTAGTTTCATCTTTTTGCTACATAAAGGATTTTTACAGAAATTTAAGTATGACAGCTCGATTTAGAGGGGTTTTTTTTCAGTAAGTGTTTAATAAATCACCAATGAAGTTTTAACCATATCCCCAAACAAAAGCATTTTCCACATAGGAATGAGATTACAAATACAGTTTGTTCATCAGGATCTGCTAGGGCTCAAATGAGAAAGTTATCTTTTGCCAAGAATACAGTGTGACACATCTTTTCTGCTTTGTTTATTTTTTTTTTGTGCAATGTTATCTGTGTCTAATTGAGCAATGACATGGGTAAATAAGTTGTCCTTATCAATGGTACCTGAATATACTTTTAAATAATTTTTCTTGTATTTTGAATAACATGTCTAAAATACATCAGAGCATGATAAATAGCATCGAGGCTGAATTTTAAAAAGTTGAGTCTGTTTCTGAAGATGTCGTACATTATCTTTGCGTTATCAGTAATTTGCAATAGTTGTATTTACTGCTCACTTGTAAATTAAAGGGTGACCAATCTTGCAGCCAGTGCACTGAACTGGTTGACTCTCGAGATATCTGAACAAAATTTATGCATCATTTGATGAAGTCTGGCTTTTTCTGACCAGGACACATGACTGTATGAAAAACTTTCAGTGGCACACTGATGGTAACAGGACACTGAACCAGTTCCCTCAAGCATAGTTTTTCAACACAAGGAGACCTTTTATGCTAATTTTTGATGCTGCTGCTAATATTTAGGGAAGCACATGCCTAAGACACCTGCAGGTTCAGAACTTATGGATCTGGGGAAGGAAGAAGATACATTCTGTGAAGACTTTGTTAGGTGAAACTTTTTTTTTTTTCCCTTATGTACAGCCCCTTCATTCTTTGGCTGGTCTGGTTTGTTAGAGCTTAGGTGGCAGTCAGAAAGCTGATGCTTAGACACAAATACCCAATCTAGCAAGTTTCCACGGGAATTCAGTCTCTTGGGAGGCTTCATTTTATTGGTGGTAAAACAGAGGTCATAGATGTTTCTCTGCCATTTCAGGGAAGTGGCTGAGCTGTACTGTCTGGGGTTTGCTTTGCCCATCCTCCATCCTAGTGGAATACAAACCAGCATTGCAGTAAAAGCCCATTTCATTGCAGAATCTGCCCGACCAGCTCCTGGTGGTGCTAACATTGTTACAAGAGTTTTGGAAGTCTCAGAGCTTGACAAAACAAGCTAGCTTCTGATACCTGATAATACCTTTTGCTGGCATATATTAAATACCTTTAAAATGTTACACTCATATTCTTTCAACACTAACATTTAGGGGGCTGATCATAACGGGCCTCAAGCTCAGCTGGAGACTCAGGATGCTACGATAGTATGTTTTAATAGCAGTGATGTATTTTGACAGCAAAGAGAATAATAGATTTCAGGGCTGCTTGAGCATTATTCAGTAATTTTATAATAGGGAGAAAAATAATTGATATATTTCTTTTTGGCAATAAGACTCCTAATGAATCAGACATCTTGACAGAAAGACACTTAGCAAAAATAAATGTAACTACAACACTTCATTAAAGTAAAAGTATCTTTACTATTAATATACAAATGGTGAAGAGTGACAAATAATTGATATACTTTAAGCCATACTTTCAATGTCTTTCATAAATACAAAACCAGCATCTGCGATATTACTTCTTTTTACAGTATAGAGAGATATATATACACAGCATTTCATAGGGACATAAGATTTTGAAACAATAAACAAACTAGCTCCAGTGGTAGCTAACTTATCAATATATAATTCAGGTTGTATATATCGCAAGTGGGCTGTTGACGATGTGTGGAATAACAAAAACAATATATGGTATGCTTTAGCTTATACTGTACACAGCATACAAATACATACTGAATGCTCATTGTAGCAGGAAAGCTATTTTTTTTAAACCTTGTCTAAGTAGTTCAAAATTCTTAGTGAGAACTCTACACCATGAGCAATGAAATTATCTTCCCGGGGGGGTCTGACTGCTTTATATATTTGTCACTGATCTATAGAGACTCTGAGGGTTTTTTTCCCCTTCCTCCAACCCTGCATTTTAGGTTTAAAAATGTAGCCTACTTACATGGCAGAGTTAAAGGATACAGCAGGGCTAATGTTCCCCCTTCTCTGGTTTTCACAGCCCACAGTACCCTGCCTTTTGGAAGTGCCTTCCAGCAGCTTCTCTTGTTTTAGTAGCTCTTGGTTTCCCTTGTCGCTGCTAACGGGAGACACTCCCAGTGTCCGAGCCCTCTCTCACCTCACTCTTTGGCCTCTGTTCTCTCTGGTAGTGTCTTTCCTGAATTCTGTTGGCACTGCATCTGGTCATCTCGCCCGCTCCCAATCTCACCTGTGACTTAAAATCTGCCAATACAAATTTGGCGATAAATATTTATTTAATTTCTCTGGGCTAAAAATGGCCAATATTCAAGTTTGAAAGTCAAACATCATGAGGCTCACAATGCCTGTTAAGAGGAAAGATAGACTGGTAAGTTGTGTTTTCTCAGAACCTGTTCCAAAGCCAAATTTGTAACAGAAATGCTTATTTTTGGTTTAGGTTCAAATAAAATTAAATAAGAACACATTTAGATGTGCAGTGGAAATACTGAAGAACACTTAAAACTTAGTGAGTGGTTTCCCCTCACTGCTACAGAACTGCTGTCAAGTGGATTGCGTACTCCAGGAAATTATATGAAAAAACCTGAAAAAGGGGGTGGATCCTTTTTTAAAAAGACTTATTCAACCATCATAGCTTTGCATCAATCAGCACAAGTATCTGAACTTAAACAAGGGGATTTAAGAAGAAATATTACTACTAAGAATTTTTTCATCTTTGCTTTAAGAAGTATCGCAATCACAATTAATTGTTTAGAGTGATATTTTATTTATTTCTGGGCATGTAGTAATGTATGGGATAAACCTGTGGTCAGATATTTTTATCAATCTTTCCTGATATGTACAAACTCCTGACAGGAAACCCTGCCCTGTGAAAAATGTTAGCAGGAGCCTGGCAGAACATTTAAGTTCCACTTACATCTAGAAGTCCAATTCACAAAAGCGACTCAATCAGCTGAGGACATGCAGAGCCTCCCTGAGATGGATGGGTCAAATACAGGTCCCACTGAAGTCAATTTGTCTTAAACCCCAGTGAGACCTGGATTCCACTGTGGCCCTTCTTGCAGTGCTCTCAGCACCCCTCCATAGATCAATTCTTAACAGGGGTCTTGAGCTTTTTCAGTAAACGGTCTTTTTGGAGGCCCTTTAATCAGGAGTGAATGTCACCCAACAAACACAACACTTAATCTACAAAGATTTTACTTTCTATGACAGCTTACACAGAGATGGTGATGCCATAAATGCCTGCAAAACAAATATTCACTGCAGTTTTACTCCAGAGGTAAAATGGTGGGAAGATGTTCCACATCATCTTTTAGATTTGAGAAAAGATTTTAATGTTTTAGGTCTATGTACCTAAATAGAACTAAGGAGACTTTCTATCTCACTCTTCAACTTGATAAATTGGTCAAAACACCCGTACACATGCCTCATGTGCTCCATCTACTTGAGTCTTTTCAGCAGTAACATACCCACTATGACCCTCACTAGAATTGTGATCTCAATAGATTTTTGCAAATTTTGTGTTTAAAATAGTTATGTCACTTAAGAATACTATCTCCAGTTTACTTTAGATGAGTATTTGAGCATATTTGAGCAGAAAAGTATGTCATGATAAAGCTTTCAAATATTTTAAACAGGCTTTGTAGACAAATTATTGAAGATTTTTCTTTAATAAAGCAGAGTGGCATGCTATCAAAAGGCACAAATACATTTCCATTATCTGGTCTAGGAAACAGAAAAATGGCATGATTATTATACTACAGTTTGGTGACTGGCACTTAAATAAATAATCAAAGTAATTACCATCATAAAAAGAAAGCCACTTTTTTGGATGAACATCAATGCAGAGGCTGAAGACAGCAGGTGGAATTTACTATATCATAGACTGTTGTCCAACAGCCTATGTAGATGACCGTCACTCTGTAACTACGTTGTATATATCTATGAAGAGATAGAAAGTAGGCCCAACCCTGCAAGGTCTCCTATGAAAGTACATCCATCCTCCTGCTCACATCAATGGTGCCATATGAGGGGTAGGTTCAGCTGCACAAAATTTCTTGCAAGACTGAGGCCTAAATAAATTAACTTTGTCACATTAGGCATTAGCATCACCAGAATAGTAAACATCTCTGCAACCACAAAAAAAAATCTTAGAAGTCAAAAAGTAAATAAATGAACAAAACCATAAAAACCTCTCCAGAGTACATTTGTATACTAAATTGCAAAACATTAATTAAAACTTTTGTTACTATTGTGGTAAATCAGAATGCATGTCTACTAAAAAAAAAAATAACAAGAAGCTCTAAGTCATTTTACTTAATTTTACTCCTTATTTTTTGTTGAAGAGAGATTGTCACTGCCACATTCCATATTGTCAATAATTTCAATGGCTCCCTCCCACCCTTGTTCCTGGAGTATGTTAGTGTAACAATTCAGATTACTTTTACAAATAGTTATATAGTCTGTCAACTCTTCTGACATTTCATACTAACACTTAAAATTACTTTTAGACAGTAAAAGTGACATTTATACAGATACCTGTTTTAGTCTAGAATAGGAAAAGAAAATAAAGAAATTATGTTATTCCAATTCTACACATATCTTACAAATTGCTACGCGCTGTCCCTCGTTTGGAAATGTTTGCAAATATCAGTGGTTTTGAGCATACTTTCATAGTTATAGTTTGGCTTTCTCCTGCACAGCATAGAGTCAAAGCACAGGAGATAACCTATTAATCCACAGACCAAAAGGTATGCTTGGAACAGTCCATCAGTAATTTAGAACTGTTTAATTCTCAGCCCTCACATAGCCCAGCTGGCAAGAGACTTAACAGCAGGAAGAAAATAAATACTTCTGGAAATAGCTTTTGATTTGTAATGCAATACAAGGGGAAATGCTTTTGCTTCCAGTATTGAAATAATTTTGCAGTATATTTTACTTCTAAAGACCAGCACAGGTGTATTAATAATAAATGTGCTGACAAGACCTCTTAAATCCTCTAATCCCTTCACATTGTAATTAGAGGCCATATTAAGGGGAAAAAACCCAAACCAAACCAAACAAAAAATATATATCTGTTAGGCTATGAAGGATTTTTGTGAAAGTCTAGATAAGAAGTGATAAAATCTGAAATGTATCTACAGTTGAGCCTAGGCTCTGCACACATGTAGGAATCTTGTTGATCATGCTGGCTTCAGAAAAGACTGTTTGCCTAGTGAAGCTTGACTTATGTGAATATGCATGGCACCACCTAACTTTGTGATGGGAGGTAGAAGAAGAAAGAATGTTTCCTACCTTCATGCTCATCCTGGTAAAAATACTGTGTGAGATAATGTGGGGTGGAGATGTTCAAGCCACACCAACTGCATTATTCTCAACTGCTTGAATTTTCCATATCCCTTCCCTGCATTCTGATAGAGGGAGAAAGCCCAGTTGCAAATACATACTTTGTAGAAAGAAAATATATTCATATAAATAAATGAGGCAACTGGTTCTCTTAATTACAGGTTAGGAGGCAGTCCTGATCATTGTGTTCTTAGAAAGAAACAGGACGGAAATTTAATAGACAAGCAGCTACTTGGTAGTACTGCCTGCTCAGTACATGGAAGCAACAGTGAGAGGTCATAAAGGAATGCCTTCATCTTTCCTTCACCTCGTAGTAGTGCCTTAGCATTTAAAGAGACTTCTTTGCAGCAGTTTTAAATTATCTCATCCCATTATTCAATTATTTCATCCCATATTGCTATCTTCTTTTACTCATTCTTTTCACTTTGGTTCTGGTTTTGTAGGAACTTGGCCTTCTATCCTAGCCACACCAGTGGTATGCCTCTATCCTCAACTACTTGGTTCATTGTAGGTATTTCCAAAAGTGAGGGAAAGTTATAAAAACCCCATAAAAGTACTTGGTTTTGAGAAATAAGAAAGATGTATGAATTAAATATATTCCTCCTCAGCTCTTCCAAATGCACCAAAGCTTGAGTTAACAAGAAGGTTAACCTGCCATTTTCCCCAAATTTAAAGACACTCTTTGACATTTCACTTTCAGCTTTACTGCACAAAAGTCAACCACTTTGCCATGACTACAAATATAAGCTAAGGGTTGATGACATTCTGTGGGAAATCAAGAAATGTAAGGACTTCAAATATGAGCAAAATTCAGATATAGCAAGGAGAGGATGTAATTTGCTAGTTAAAGCTACACTTAAACCTCAAGTATGACTTAGATGTGGAAAATCCACAAGGTACTCTATAATTTGATCCTGTCAAGTAGTTTTTCAAACTTTGAAGAGTTTGGTAGGTGTGGATACACTATGCTGGAACGGAAACAAAATATAGTTCTCCAATTAGTGGCACCATTAATTCAATGATAATAAATAAGAATGAATTTTTCATCAAATATATCAGCCAAATTTCAGAGTGCTGCATGTTAACCAGAATAATGAAAAGGAACATCTTAAGGAAGGCTCGACAGGCAAAAATGTATTTGAATAATTTAAACCAGTTCTTACCTATTTACCAAAAATTCTTCTTTCCATCTGTTCTTATGGGTTTTTTGTTAAGACAAAGGGTATGAAATCATAAGGGAACAAGTGACACTTTAATAAGGCCAGCTTTTACTATTTCATACACTGATTTTGGGAGAAAATATATCTACTATGCTAAAATGCAGTTTTATCCCTTGACTAAATGGTTAGAACTAAAAGAAGAATGAAAACTGTATATGCATAAATACGTTGGGACAAATAATTTGAGCTTGTGTTTATTGTAAGGTTTCACTTGAAGCCAAGATTTTGATCAAAAAAGAGTTTTCTTGTCACACCTTTGCTGTATTTTAGTTTATATGCAACCTCCCAAGCATTAATACAGAAAACCTGAAGCACTGAAAATCCTGGGGCCTTTCAGAATCACGCTCATGTAGTTAGGATCAGGCCAATATATTGCTACAAAATATTTAGCCAATTTTATTTAAATCTGTACATAATGTTTCTCAACTTTTTATTATAATGAAGAACCCAGGTGGAACTGCAGGTAGAGCACAGCTGGAATGACTACTGAGTGTCTGCCAGCACTAAGGTCTTAAACATTATACTGAGCCTGGTTTTCTTTTTTTTTAAAGACAACCTAAACTTTTACTTTGTTACAAATGGAAACAAATACAGTAGTGTATGGCACTTTATGTATGTAGCTTGCACTGTAGGATCTGGAGATACCTGATGTGTTGTTTGTGGTTAGGGGTGCTTTGTAAAGTATTCTTTTAAATAGACATACTTTGTCCTACAATAAATTACAGTTCTTATTCTGCAGATTTTTCAAATTTATACCACGGGACTTGGTGTCAGCAAAACTACGTACTAAAACCATTAACAAAAAAATAGAAAGGAACTGTAGACAGAAACTGTTTCATCATATGTACACATGAATTAACTATTCCAAGCTTAAGTTTCCAAAGAAATTTAGGTCAGCTGTAAAGTTTTGGTCATGGGGTCACTTCAATCCAAATGCATTATCCAGACAGCTGTAGTTTATCTTTTTATGCTTTGCTATCATCTTCTTTTGACTGGATGATGTCATTAGCAACTTTGATTTCTATGGTTTCTGGATTTAAAGCTTCTTTCCCATTTTCCTCCTTTAGTGGCAGCTTCCTATCAGAAGAAAAGAGGAATCATGGTAGCACATAAACAACACATAATCTGGAATTTAAGCCTACAGTGTATGTATTGCTTATACAGTTCATAGTGTTTCTAAAAACATAATTTATTGAAAATAATGTAAAACTTTTTATTATGAGCACTGAGGTTCTTTGCTTTTAAAGAAATTCCTATTAACTCCTTCCATTTCTATAACGCCAAAAGCTAAATGGCACATAAGAACTTTGCTGCTGCCCAAAATGCTGTTTCTTCAATAAGACAAAAGAAACAATAGAATGCCAAATAACTTGACCCAAGACAGTACAGAGGTATGTGTTCCCAAGGATACTGTGAAAAACTTACAGTCAAGCCTTTTGCTAAATCGAGATTATACTCTTTTTTTTTTTTTTTAATGTCTGTTTCTAAATATAAATTCTATTGTATACAAAAGAACACATCTACCATTGGAGGTTATGCCAAGACATACCTAAAGGAAAGAACTTCTTATGGCACAAAGAGGTAATGGAAGTTATTTTATTATTTAGAAACTTCTACAATTCATTTTTGCTAGATCACACAATTTAGCTGCATTGGTAACTCTAGCTCTTTTAAGTTCTTCTAGTTCTCTTATTGAAAACTCTGAAGAGTTTTACAATCCTTAACTCTAATGGCAAAAGAGTTCCCACTCTTACTTTAAAGGAAATACAAAACACTGATTTCATTCAAAAAGGACTTGAAAATCATTGATTCCCTACTGCCAGTAGTTAGCTGTCAAAAATATAGCTGTCAAAAATACGTATGGTTTACTCAGATGTTCCTGTAATAATGTCTTCTGGGCATAATAGCTGTTGTGATTCCAGGTTGGGTTTGCTTTCTGGTTTTTAACTAGGGAATAGTATGCATATGCCTTTTTTATTGATAATAACTGTTAAATGTTTCAGTAAACTTCCACTGTGATTGCTTTGATGTCCCAGAGAGCAATATACTGTTCAAAACCTGTTTGAGGAATCCCTTAGGAATGTCTTGTAATAACAGAGTTTAATAACAAATAAAACAAAGCAATACCCAAATTCCCAGTCTTATGAAATCTAGGCTGTCTGAAATGAAAGATGCTGTTTACCTAGAGGTTAAGCAACGAGCACAACCTATATCTGAGAGAAATCAAAGAGAAGACTAACTTGTTCTATTCTATTACAGTAAAATATTTGGCAAATGTATCAGCTGTCTGGCTTTGAGCACAGAGGGAGGTCTCTAGTAATTGTCTGTTTCACATGGCACACCCAGAGGAAACAGATTTCAGCCCACAACACGATGCCTGAAAGAATGGAAACAGAAGAATCAACACAAATCTATTTGTAAAAAACACTGGGGCAGAGGAAGTGTGGCCCACGAGATGCGTTTTAGGTAAGAAGGTACCTGTGTTAAAGGCTTCATAATGCAAAGCACTTAAACTAGTATTGAAAAAAACCACCTAATTTAATCTAGTTTTAGATAAAGGTAATTTCTCAAAAGGTGGTGCTAAACAGAGGAAATATTTAGTCAAAGTAAATACTGGGCAATTGACAGAATATACTGTGTGGAAATTTAAAGAAATTGGTTTTGAAGAAGTGGATTAAGAGCATGTAACAAATAATTTCAAGTTATTTGAAATAGGAAGATCTGCTAGAACCCTGTTGAAGGATACTAGATATTACTGAAATCCATGTTTATGCAAACAGTGTGATAAAATTAGCCTTTCTTTCAATGTTAGTAAGGAAAAAAAAGAAAAATAGCTACAAACAAATAAAATGTTTTACAAGTTTTCCTCAACAAAAAGACCATCCACTGTTCTTTGACCTTACTGTCTTAAAAAATTTGTGGGGGTTTTTTGGGTATGATGTGAAGTTGTCAGTTCAGTTATCATTAGAGATTATCCTTTTTGACTATGATCACATTTTTGTTATTTTTAAATTTTCCTCTACATTTGTTTCAAATATTAATTCATATTTAATCCCTATCAACATTTTAAATAATTTTCCTCTTAGTAAATAAATAAGTTTAAATTTACACCCATTTTCCTACACCATGTTTTTCTTTAGCTACAGCTATTTCAAATAATTTTATGTTTTTCATCTGGGCAGATAAATGCTCTTTTTTGAAAAAAACCAAAACAAAACTACTAGACAACTATAAAAGGTTCTTTTGCTTTAATCGGGTGCTGACTGTTATCAATCATTAATAATATTGATTTCCTCTAGCGCTGCATGTGGCCTAACTTCACTAGTCTGCTGATATTACCCATACGAAACTTTAACTAGAGTATTTTCTTTCCTATTTTATAGTAAAATGGCTCCTAGTAATTTTGACACTGGAATTCACCCAGCTTCATTAATACTAAGAAAAACTCAACCAATACTAGAAATACAATAATGTCAGATTAGGAATGTAATTACAGTACTGCATTGCATGTGGTATTTTAATCATATTAGAGAAATGTAATACGAAATGCACAGCTTAAATTGATTTCCTGCCAGTATTATTAAAACTTGTTGACTTGCAGGTAAAAGTGCTTTATGCTCATCTGTCACACATAGATCCCAAACATGGCTTTGACAAGAATAATTGGCGTTAAGGTAAAATGTAGATTGCTGAATAATATGTTGAGAAATATAATGAAAATACTCTATTACTGTAAGAGGAAGTAATCTCTTTATTAATTATTTCCCACAAATGTTTAAACTGCATTTAAAGTTCTGAGTATAATTTGGTATTATTCAAAATAATTCAACTAATTATTCAAAATATTTAATTTAAACCAAAGGCATATCTTGCATACCTTTAAGACAGCCATAATTAGTCAGAATGAATCCCACCTTGTATGAACATTGCCTGACTGCCTGGAATGTCCTTGAAACTTGCAAGCTAAGCTCTTCCCTCCAAGATCCCCCTTGGTTATCCTCTCCCTGCACAGCATGTGCCTTTCTGGCTGATAGCACCTGTTGTTGACAATGTGGTTTTGTGTCATTCCTACTGAGAGGCTTACTTCTACCCTACCGCGTCCTCCTTTCCTTTAATGGCATCTCACCTACACTTTATATTGCTTCTCTGTTTCATTGGTTATGGCCCGTGCCTGAGCAGAAGGTCTTTCCATGTTCCCCTAGTTCTAGTGTCCTTTCAGATGTCCTGACTGCATGATGCTCTACTCATGTTTGGTTTCCTAAGTGACACTGTCCCAAATCTTTAGTTGGCCTCTGTCCAGCTGTACCTTGGACTGCTACCTTTCGCCATTGGTTGTGGGAGAAGAAATTACCAGAAGGAAACTGTCATCATTATTAATATCTCTTAGCAGTCCTATTCTTCCAAGGACATAATACCCATCAAACTCTTTATCAGTTGATCCTATGATTTAGGGTGGGTTTTTTGTGCCACCAGAGACCAATTTTTCCCCCCTCCCCTAAGATAATAAAACATTTTTAATTTTAACTTTCTCATATTTCACTCCTTTCAGCTGTTCTAATGACTGGCACAAGCAGGAAGAACTGAATTTAATCTTTTCTGGTATCAAGTCCCTTGTTAGATGCATCTCATTTGTATTTGCAAGATCTGGTGCTACAAATAGTCTTGAAGCATGAAAAAATGTGGCCCTGGTGCCTTACCCACTGATATGTCCAAGGTCCACTGGACTTGTACAATGTTTACAACTACATTCCCCTGACTCCTTAGATAACTGGGTTCTCTACAGTGCCCCTCTTTATAAATTATATATATGAAGAGCAAACATAACACTAGTCAGTCAACAAATTCCATAATTATTTAATTAACTCAAGTTTGAAGTCTTCGCATACAGGTTCTTTAAAGAAGTATATAGCTTAACACACCGCCCATTTACTACAAATGCCAATGACAGCCAATAACACAGGCTTTTTTTATTAAAAGTTCTGGCTTTTTCAGTTCTAGATAACTGCAAAGAAGGCAATCTTGTATTTTCAAACAGAGAAAAAGACTGTTTCATATGAACATCCTCTCCTTTTAAAAAACAAGTGATTCCATCAAATAATCAACAGGTGAGTTTCTATATTTACTACAGAAGTATCTTCATAGCCCTGACAGCTTTAAAATCTCACGAGGTAGGAGATTTTCACAACACATGAAAAGCTTTGGGCTCGGTCTGCTGACAAGGCTAGAGCTGATGTGGGGCAGAGGGGACCAGTGGGCTGGGGAGGGCAGGGCAAGGCAGGGCTGCCTGTGCCACCAACCCTGACAGGAGGTCTGTTGTCACCAAGAGCACAGGAGGAGCTCCTTGGGAAACAGGACAGCAGGGATGGCCAGAAAATTTCCCTGGATACTTGCTAAGCTCCAAACAGGGGATGTCAGGCTACTTACTCTGGTTCTGTGAGGGGAGTTGTCTCATTTGGCTCATTTACTGGACTTCCATCTTCATGATTGGTAATTCTTTCATCTTCTGTTCTCATTTCTACTATTGGCTCTTTTGATCCATCTTTCCTAAAAATTATTAAAATAGTTTTAGTCTCATATCATCATATTAACCACATACATTGTGCATAACTAATTACCAAGATCCTGTCTCTCAAAAGTCATCAAAGAAAAGGAAGAATTAATTATCGTTGACTAACACCACCAAGACGCATTTATAAGCATGTTCACAATTCCTTGAAGTCTTCAAAGCATTCTGTATCCATGGTTACTTATCTAACTCTGCAAATATCATGGATTAGCATCTCAAAGTCTCAAAGGAGCATTTTGTTTATGACTAAACAGTAAGATGATGGCCTCTTCATGGGAATAGATGTAAACTTTCCTAACCTAGTATAATAAATATAAGACTTGATGCCTAGTTATACTTGAACTTTTCTGGCAGTGTAAAGAGCCTTTATATTAGTATACACACTGCAGAAATATACTTTAATCTCCTCAGATTGTGACAATTCCAGCTGCCAGAATGGTGTAAAAAGCCCTTCTGTGATAAGATTCTAGCCCTTTCTGTTCACACAAGCAGAAGAAACTCTTAGTTTCTGTGTCATATTTTCCCTATTTTAGGAACAAATGTTAGTCCCTCACATGTAAGTAAATTAATAGACTCTGTGCTAATTGGATGATGAATAGTATGGATGATGGAGCAGTGAGTATTTTATTTATGCTTTTGTTGATAAACATAGAATCATAGAATAGATTGAGTTGGAAGAGATGTTTAATGGTCATCTAGTGCAACCCCCCTGCAGTGAGCAGGGATGTCTTCAACTAGATAAGGTTGCTCAGAGCCCCATCCAACCTGACTTTGAATGTTTCCAGGGATGGGGCCTCCACTACCTCTCTGGGCAACCCGTTCCAGTGTTTCACCACCCTCACTGTGAAAAATTTCTTCCTTATATCTAGTCTAAGTTTAAAACCATTACCCCTTGCCCTGTCATAGCAGGCCTTGCTGAAAAGATTGTCCCCGTCTTTCCTATAGGCCCCCTTTAGTTACTGAAAGGCCACAGTAAGATCTCCTTACAGCCTTCTCTTCTCCAGGCTGAACAAGCCCAACCCTCTCAGCCTGTCATCATAGGAGAGGTATTCCATCCCTCTGGCCATTTTTGTGGCCCTCCTGTGGATACGCTCCAACAGGTCCATGTCTTTCCTTTACTGAGGACTCCAGAGCTGGATGCAGTACTGCAGTGGGGTCTCAACAGAGTGCAGCAGAAGGGCAGAATCACCTCCCTCGACCTGCTGGCCATGCTTCTTTTATGGCAGCCCAGGATACAGTTGGCCTTCTGGGCTGCGAGCACACATTGCTGGCTCATGTCCAGCTTTTCATTCACCATTACCCCCAAGTCCTTCTCCACAATTCTACTGTCAATAATATGGCCATGATATGGAACTACCTGCTCACTGCTACAGAACTATCAAAAATATTAGCACTAATTAAATTGTATATAATTTTACTATCAAAAGACATCAAAGGATACCCAGGATATATTTGATATTTCCAAAATAAAACCTCTTTCCATGTAAATACTTCACCCCTATTCCTGTCATCAAATTAGGATTTGTATGTTGGAAATTCATCAGCTGCAGTCTGGAAACACAGGGTAGCTGAGTTACAGATGAACAATCATTTTCATAGTTAACTGACTATTTTCTGGACCTGTGATGCTCTAGAGAGCAGTCAGATTGCTATGTGCCATAGCAAAGAGCTATTTAAACCCTTGTCTATTTCATATCCCACATTTTCATATTGTTCCTGAGAAGATGAACATTAATCAGGCTGTTACAACTACAGCAATACATCTATTCAGGAAGTACCTGGAAAAGTCTACCATCCTCTGGTAGGTCTCCTCAAGGAAAATCTTTGCAGTGTAGCACAGATAAATGTATAGCCAAGAAGCTGACTAGGGAAGAATTAAAGGGTAGAAGTCTAAAAGATTCTAGTTATTTTTTTAAAAAAACTGCATGTGCTTATTCACCTCGGCAAGTGAAATTCTGTAAGATAAACAAATGGATACAATGCTCATTTCTGTAGACAATGCACATAACTGTCATGGCTACCTCATATCTGTGAGAAGATTATGGATCATAGCAGGACTGGTGGAGGGAATAGTAAGTTCACCTGGTTTGTCTGTACATCTACAGTCTTACGGACAAACATATATTATTGCATGACCAAAAGCCTAAAAAATACATTCTTAGTGAACAGCATTCACATGGGATTGAGGAATTGACCTGTACAGAAAGTACAAACTGTGTAATAATTAAAAATTCCACAGAAGGGAAAGTGATTTGTAGGCAACATGTTATGTCATTTCTGTTCCAGGTGGCTGTGTGTATGTTACATGCATTGTATCATCTACATTCATTACATGTGGAACATAATTAATGACTCTATATATCCTACAGTCATAATGTAACAAAGAACAGTACCATAAACCCACTCAAAAAATCCATAATGTGAACTGACATATTTAAAACAGGGAGATGTCAGCGTCTTTTAGGGAATAGCAGTTGGCATGAAATAAATTCAGATTTTGACTCTTCAAGCCTGTCTTGAAATTTTAGCCTGACAGTTTATTTATGTAGATAACAGGCTAAAATAAGAACAGTCCCAAATATTTTAAGATCTGACTGACTGAAGATCACCCCAAGAAGGAAAGAAATATAATTAAATACGATAGTTGTTCCTGCAAAAGAAGTGCCATGGAGGAATTAATATTAAGTGACAAGCTTTATGCTCTTCTGGGACAGCATAGAATGGCAGTTGGGTATGAGATGTTGATAGCAACGTATAAACTTCTGTCACGTGAGGTTTGCAACTTTAGCTCCCTAAGGTCTTCCTGTTCAGGAGGGTCTGTACACCAATTCGAATATGGTCACTTCCTGAATGGGAAATTAAAGCATAAACTGAAGTGCTGTGCTCAACAGGAAAGGACAGCTGAGTCAGAGCCAGAAGCTTCACATCTTGATTCTATTGACCTGGACATGCTGGCTTCACACGACAGAAAAAAATGCTGCTATTTCTTCTCTTACTGTAACCTGTGGAGAATTAGGAAACAGCTATTTCATGGCATAACTTCTATTCAGAAGCATTATTTGATGTAAATACTCTGTGCCTGCTTATGAATGGTTTTGTTCTACAGAGCTGTTTCTAAAAGAGTTAGGAACACAACCAAGAAATGTAATCAAGGTACCTAAGGAAGACACAGTCTCTGAATCCCAATAGCCAGCACTAAAACCGAAAAAGACACTTAGATCTCCACTACCAACAACAAAGAAGCCCAATACAGGTAAGAATAATGAGGGCTGCAAAATCTGATCTGCCTTGCAGGCACCTGGAGAAGGATGGGATCTGGGAAGATGTAGGAGAATGAACTGCAAGGCCTGACTAGTGGGAGAGCTACAGCACACAGCAATTTGATCAGTAAATGTTATTTAAACCACACAAAGACAGCATTCTCACAATTATTACAGTGTATGTATAAGAAGTCTATCAGATGAACATAATGAGGAAATCAAGCAATTTTTTAGTAAAAAAAATGGAACGGCCTAAAATGAGGGACCATAAGTAATCCTCTCTCCAGCTTACTTTTGAAAACCCTGTAAATGTTGGGTCTTTAAAGTGCTATTATATTATGCAATCAGGACTCGAACTGTTTTGCCAGAGATCTCACTATCCAATCTAATCATTTAAGGGAACATATTTGCACATAAATGATCAGTTCATTCACATTTGTCTGATGAAGTAGCCACTACACAAGGGTATTTGTGAGAATCAGGATTGTTTATTCCCCACTTACATTTAGCAATCATTGACTGTTGCTATGAAGAACAATCATGCTCACCAGCATTTCACCTACACCTAACTCAGCACTCCTATTTTTCAGAATCAACAATACTTTTTATTCCTAAAGTCTATGGACAAGAAACAAGATTTTCCATCAAGTGCTATATCTGAGAACAAAAACTCTTTCATGGATTTTCTGTAATACTATGTCTTTCACTCCCAGATTTACTGGCACTGCCACAAACATATGCTGAGTTTTTGGGTATTAGCAGCTCAAAGATGGATTTGTAGAAATGGAATTACAATGATCTGTTACCTGTTCCTCATGGACCAAAAATGTGCCTATAACTATTACTGAATTACAATTGATTTCCTTTGTGTCAAGCTGCACAAAGAGACCATCTTAAAGTGAGGTATGGTAGATGCCTTTTTTGTGTCCATTTTTCTTTTAAGGCAACATTTGACCACAAATAATTCTATATATTTCAGAGGAACACTTTTCCAAGTAATAGAAACGTTTTATTAATTCCCTTTGCCACACCACAAACTGGCCATAAAGTTAATATAAGTTGGACAGCCAACTTTCTCTTTTACTGGAGTTACCAAAATTTGTGTTTAATACTCACAAGTAAGCAGCCTTTCCTTCTTCCAGTTCTTTACTTTTTCCACTTGAACCACTCTTTTTCCCACAGATCCTTCTGGTGATGCACATTAGTAATCCACATTGTCGTACAAAGAAGCAGCTGACATCAGTCACAACCAGGATTAACAAAAGGGCTGCCACTCCCAGGCCAATGACAGCACCAAGTCCAAGACCGTTAAAAAGAGTGTCTTGAAAGAAAGAAAATTAAAATTTATTAATAAAATTCATCCCAAATAATAGCATATTCTAAAGCTTTTAAGCTTTAGGCCAGGAGGCTAAAGGATGTTTGGAAATGAACCATTAAGAAATTAATAGTAATAAACTCTCCTGAATATTAAGCATGCATATAACCTGATTAAAATAAATAAATAAACACAATATTTTCTTATAATTTTTTTATTTAATAACAAATAATATTACAACTTAACATTCCAAGACTGATGGTTTTGGTATGCAGCCTAAGAAAAACATTTTAAATATTCAACATTATAATAGTTGATATAAGTTGTCATTTTCCACATTTCAAATACAATTAATTAGCAGTGGTGCTAAGCAGAATTACTGAAAGGTTTAAGAGAGTGCCAAAACAGTATTTATTCTTGTAAAGGTCATTTTTTGAATTAAAGTAGAATGAAAAAGTCTTCAGTTAATTCAAAAGTTAATTCAAGCTATTAAATCTGCAAACAGTTGCACACACTTAGTCTTAAATAAATGAGTATGAGGAAAATTATGCATATTGTTAAATGATTATAGGGTTAGAACCTTGTTTTGTATAGTCTTGTACCTTGAAAACACATTCATACAGTTCAAAATAAACATATTCCACAACTGATCTTGCTTTCTGTATTTGTGTTATGAAAGCTGATGCTTAGCTAATTTTCCTTCATTACAAATCCCAGGAAAAATACTTTAATGTTTTGACTCAGTTGACATTTCCATAACAGACAGTAATGCTACAGACTGTTTTGAATAGCGTAAGTCTCAGAAGAACAGCAGCTATCATGCATGTGAACTCAGATGACCCTCTTAAGGCGAGGACTTGTATCTGATCGATAAACTAGAAGAAAAAAAAGCCACCTCAGCAAAGGTCCATGCACCCAGCTAATTCAGTAAGGTGCCAGTCTAGCTCAGAAATTGGCTAGTGACAATTGCTTTGCTTGATGGCATGTCCTGAGCAAACTCCACAGGGTAGTGGAACTAGGTTTTTTGCAAGTTAGTGTTGCACATTTGCACTGTTTACTGGGTGTTACCATGCCTTGGAGTGATACATGAGTCAGCAGTGCAATGGTACATTTCCATTTGCCGCTATATTTATGCCTGTTGCCAAAATAAGAGCAAGATTTTTCTGACCAGAGATGACCTGAAAACTGCTGTAACTGACACCAAAACATAATATAATAGAATAGAATAGAAATCTTTTAATGGGGCTACTACTATCATCTTCCTCTTCTTTCTCTTCCACCTCCCTGATACATTGTAGACTTCTTTCAGATTAAGAATAACATTTAAGATTTAATATTTCTGCTTAAGTAATTTTTAAGAAAATATCTATTTACCCTTCCAAATATAATTTGAAAATTATTTTCTTGAGGACTTCTAAATCAATACATAGTAACAGAAATATATGCTTTTTTAGTCTATGTGATAGAACTCTTAAACAGAAAAGTAAAAACTTTTTTCAAAAGAAGGGGAACATTTTATTTCTTATTCAATTAATTTCATTGTCTATTGCATGAGTTGTTTTATTATAGAACTGTTCTTCAGAATGTTATTATGCAATAAGCCAGAAGTCAATGTATACATTTACAAGGATAAACAGACAGATATTAATTCATAGTTATTTTCCTTTTTTTCAAAAGACTTAAAACAACACTATACAAATAACAAAAATAATGGCACAGCAATGAAATTATGTGCCATTTATTCATTACCCTGTCAGTAATGTTGGAAGCTGACATTTCACAAGAATTAATTTTCTTTCATTTTTTAAACATCAACATTCCTAGTTAAATATTACGAATATACTTTCTGATACATCTTCCAAAACTTACTTTATCCATACATCCACCCATCCATTTGATAACTTCCTCTGTAAACTTCAGTCATTTGTGTTTACCAGTCTGAATTGCCAGGAAGATATAAATAGATATTTAATTCCAGTTTATTGGAAAGCTCATATGGTTCAACAGATATAATACCAGTAAATTCTATAGGTTCCAGTTCTAGTTCTATACCTTCTTAATTACTAAGTAGAATGTGGAGGAGAAAAATCAGGATCTTTTAATCAATTGTTTTTAACGGGATTCAGGGTTGTTTTGTTGCTGTTGTATTTTTAGGATTTTTTTTCTTTTTTAATGCAGTGTTAAGAAGTCTTTACCCGGGGGAGATACATTTTTCACTGCATTTGCAGTGTCACTGGAACATTGTGATGCGGCAAGCATCCTACCCTGACTGATTCAGTGACAGAAAAGCCTACCGAGTATTTTCACTGGTAAGTGAAGGAAAGTAACAATATTGCTCCTTTGTATAATGATAGTCTCATTCATTTGCCATAGTTGTGGGGAAGACACTGGTTTTCATTTCTAATCTTCTTGCTGTTGGTGAGACATCTGACACCTAAGTAAGATTTGACTGTTGCATATCTTTATGACTGGTAATTGCCTTTTCATTCAGCATTCCCCATCCTTACTACTGCCCTACTTGTCCCAAGTCCTATTGCCCTACTTGCAACCCATTTGTTCATACAGGTTTCTGTTTCACAACATTTGACAGTCTGATTTCTTATGATTGCCAATACTTTTCCAGCACCTCTCTCCTTCATCTCTCATGCCCCAAAGAGTGACAGGAACATGGTCATGTCCTGCAGCAGGCAAGGAGCTTGGCTGTCATCAGCCTTCTCGCCTCTCTTAGGCTCTTTATGTATTTTCTTCTTCTGAAGACAGGCAGAAATTGGACTGTCTTGTGTTTTAAAAGTACCTGTGTTATGGTTTATTTTTAGTATTAATGAAAATACATAAACTTAATTTTTTAAAAGTTCATCTTTGGCTTAATTCTGTTCTTTCTTAAATTGCTGGGACTTTGTAATGGTCTGTCAGCTCCCATAAATATAAAAAATTAATGTCAATTACTATTAAAGCAGGCTCAGGCCTGCTCTGACTGCTTTCAAAAATAATATCCTATGGTATCAAAACAATGTGAAATTTTGTCTTAATATCTTACGACATCAATAGAAGTACTAATTTTGTGACTGGATGAAATGCTAATGTCACACTACATATATATAGAGAAAATCAGTTCTTAGCAATTTTGTGGAAAGGTTTACTGTATACCTGACAGTAATTAAGCACAGTGGAGCCTTTTAAAACACTGTTTGAAAAAAAGAAAAAAAAAAAAAAAAAAAAGAAAAGTGTAAGCTCCATAGTTCTGAATGAGTTTTAATTATAATTTTCAAAAATATGCTAAATTTAAAATAATAATTTTTGTTAATAGAATGTGTATAAATAATATAATACACCTTGCCATGATAATGAAGGAAACTTCCAACTTTAAACAAAGTCACTTCATTCATCCACTTTTTCAGGTAAGTTGTTATCAATGAATACTTATGGAAATAAGTTTATAAAACTTTCAGAAATGAAGAAAAAAATTGAAACAAGTTGCTATGAAAGTCATGGAAAGTATTGGCAATTTTCAAGTTCTCACTTATTCAATAAGTTGTATTTCTAACTTCTAATAAAATAATTGAACGTTTTTGCACAAATCATTATTTGAATGGAAAGAGCAATGAAATGCTTTGGCAAGTAAACCAGAATTTCCCAGTGATCTGGGAAGATCTGGAAAGATAAATTTTCTGGACACTCAGATGCAAAATCAGTGTGAATTCTTGTAAGGAATCTATATCAGACACTCTAAAGGGAAGCAGGTCTACAGAGAGAGCCACCATCTACATATGTACACAGAGTGTACAGGCACACTTTGTAAACATAAAACTAAAGCTATTGCTTCTGCACAGAGATAGGAACTTAATATGCAGTGTTAATATATTCAGACTGATGTTACATGAATGTATGTCCTTCTATGTGACAGAGCTTCTCTGTACTCTTACAGAATCACATTGTATATATTCAGTCGTTGGGACAATAAAATAATACTTGCAAGTCTTATTATAAATGCTCTGCTTGAGCAAGGGTTTTGGACAAGATGACCTCCAGGGGTCCCTTCCAACCTCAACCATTCAGTGATTCTAAGTTTTGCTGGGAAAAAAAAGCAAGTTAGTGCCTTTTTGTGCCTTTCTTCCCTTCCCCTCCACCTTAGCAGGCATGGATTAAAGGAAAGATGAAAGATGATTCTACATAGCCCTTAACCTTTTACAGTCGTTTACATTTTTAAGGAAAAAAAGCAATTATATAAACCAGTTTCCAGCATGTGAAGGTAGCATGTACCCAGCTTTTTTTAGTGAGAATGGTATGATGCTGAAAGAGTGTATTAATTAAAAGAGGAACCATTTCTTAGCTTTGTACAAGAGCATCCCATTACTATGCACTCCTGTGCCTGATGGAGATAAAAATCATGGGAGACAAAAAGGAGCAACCAACCAATGATCCCTCCCCCCTACCCAAACAAGCTCAAATAAGTTGGCTGCCACAGCCAGAGCTGCATGAGTTTCTTTTAGCAATTTAAAGCAATAAAACTTGGCCTTTTAGCCAGGTAGGTAAGTGCCCAGCAGCTACATGTCTACCTTCAAGTGGAATTAAAAAATCAATATAGTTGCAGCATCAACTTTAAAAAAAAAAAAAAAATGATTCTGTGCAAACATTAACTGGGGAAATGTACAGTGCAAAAGACACCATGAGAGTAAGTAATATTCTTTTCTATCCTGTTACTTAATACAAATACATTCTAACAAGGCTATAATTGGCATTAATTTTAATGCTTTTTCTTCCTCAGCAATTTTTCCTATAACTTTCTGTGAGGACAGATACTGCTGAAGGGCAGCGTACAAGCACATGAGGATATATGCTCTGTTCTGCACGACTAAGTAATATGTTCTGACAGATATGCTTGACACACAGTTTTGAAAAATAAGGGGACAGCATTATTGATCCTGATGTAACTAACTAAAGACAAGGCTTCATCTAACTTTCTTCTACCCATAAACGACATATCTTCATCTACCATCTCTAATGAAATCTGATGACAGTGGAGTTTCAATAGTGTTACTGGCAGCAAGAGGAGCCATAAAGAAGAGGCTGTACTCCCCCACAACAACGCACAGGAGGGATGGGCTTTCACAGTTAAGGGAGTCTGTGGTGCCACCAGGATTATCAATTATAAGAGATGTGAGCTACTGAGATGAGCAAGTCTAAAATGGTATCTATCAAAAATATTATGCTTTTCTGATATTTATCTGAATGAGACAGCTTTTCTTTATTATGGCAGAGATCCTCTTGCCAACAAGTTTTCTGTAATGACTTTTCCCTTTAAATTTTACAGCAAAATTTCTTTTATTACGACTCTTTCTGGGTACTGAGTAAGTAGGACTTGAGTTCTTATTTACTCTAATAGTCTTTTATACCATTTTTCATATGAACATGTCTTAGACAAGATATAAATAGAATAGATAAATAAAACAAATGTTGTAATGTAAATAGCAACTCAAGTGTCAACAATGTCCATATCTGCTGAGGGATAAGAAGGGAGAAGAAAGAAGGCCATGTTAACTAGAAAAAAGTGTCCCGGGTTGTGAAAAAAATCTTTGGAGTTGTGGCTTATTATTTTTGAAGCAAAGTTTTAAAAACTATTCCTGGCATCATCAAACTACCTCTCCAAAAAGCCTCAGAAGCATATCTAATGTGCCTAAAGAGTTATCAGGTAGCTACAGTCTCTTCTGTCATTTATTTACAAAGTCACCGTAGTAAAAAGTAATTTTTTACCATTGCCTACTTCTATGGGTAGCCCCAGAGAAAACTGGACAGAAGTCCTCATTCCTTCTGTGGGAGCGGGAGCCACACAAGGCCAAGCTGCTTCACACTTCAGCCAGCTGATAAATACACATTTCCTGGTATTTTTGAGGCAGAAAGTGGTGGGAAAACCACAACACTTCACATGTGTTGGAAAGGAATGCTTTTTATTTTCAAGAAGGAACATCTAGTGGGGAGGGCAGAGAGAGCCCAGCACTGAGAGAGGAGAGGCTGAGCAACAATGGCAGCTCTGTGGAGTTTGTGCCATCATCTCTGCATCCAGGTTTTAGAAGGCCTTGGGGAAATTACGAAGTTTCTGTGTCCCAGGATCCTCCATTCAAATTGACAGCAGATTTACTGAACATGTCTCAGAGGAATTTCTAGGAACTTGTACAGATTAATTAAGGTTGACATGGGTATTGAAAACACACACTTGTGTGTGGTTTCAGTACTGCTATTACATAAAAAGTTAAATTATTTTAATTGTGTTATTTGGGAGAATTCATAATCCCATTGTGCACATACCACAGAGACCTGCAATAATTTTGCATCTTTATACTGGATGACAGCTGTAACCAGAGTACTGTAGTCAGGAGACCTTTAAAAAGGTCCAACCATGTTGGGATTGTATTTGAATTGATAAAATATTTCAGGTTTGACAGCACTTTCTTTTAGTTCTCTAAGACATCTATAAATGCAAACACAACAGTTTGGAGAAGTATTACTTGGAATAATATTTGAACTGTATAATTATTTTATAGCATTAGCTACAAAAAGAGAATTTTAATATTGTGAGTGCTGCTAGTATATGGTGCATGTTTTTACTTTAAATAGTTACACTGGTACAACTAAAAGTGTCAGCAGAGTTGTACCTGGTGTAAAAGTGTCATGTACCAATATAGTTTCTCCCAGTATAAAACACCTGCCTTTTGGTATACAACTGTTTCAAGCAGGCAGATTAAATCAGTATGGATGAAGTGCTCAGGCTGCGTATTTATACAGACATTTCACATACTTGCTCCTATAGTGGAGCAGCACGGCAGCCCCCTAATATGAACCAAACTAAAAATTGGGGAATTCTAATTTTAATTTTTGTTTGGTTTGGTGGGGGTTTTTTTTATATTCACTATTGGATAAAACACTGAAGTTTACTGTTGAAACAAAAATATTTATACAGCATTAAAAAATTTCTTCAGTTACAAAATATGTAATGTAGACACTACAAGAAAAAACAGTGTTTATCAGTAATAAAGAAAATACAGATAGAAATAATTTTCTTTATTACAAAAATGAAGACAGAAGTTGCATAAACTAAAATGAACTTTGAACAACAGATGAAAGACGCACAAAGTTACATACATTTCTTGACACTGTGTTTGGAAAGATGCTGAGGGACATTACATTTACACGTATGCACACATTCTTCAGGGAGAAAGCAGAGAGGTGACAGCAAGTACTTCATGCACAAAAGAAATCAGTGGAGCAAAATGGTAGTGAAACATGAATGAGATTTAAAAAAAGCCATTGTTTCAGAAATTAAACTACTTTAAATCAATTTTTTTTTCTTGCCATTCATGCTGGTTTTGAAAACAGAAACTTACAGAAACTGCAGTGCTTGCAATATTTTTCACAGTAGTTTTTAGTACATTGCATGTATTTTCAACTGTAATTCTCTTGGAAATACACACTCAGTAAGATTTACTTTGTATTACACCTCACCAAATATATTATAATTAAAGCGATATGAAAATGATATATTAACTAAAAATTGCATCTACAAAAATGTTAAACATGTAAAATAAATATTCAGAACTATTAATAAGAATTGTAATGGGACTATGGTGGCAAGAATTACTACTACAGTTTTTCAGGAATTTAGGCCACATAAAAATGAACAAAAGGGGATACTCCTACCTCAGTTCCTTGACCTAGTTCTTGTAAAGCATCTAAGCTTAACATAGTTCTCAAGCATGCAGCTTCCATACAGTTACTGTTTCTAAACCGGCAAAGTTGGTAGATTCTCTACACTTGATATTTGACACCATTGGCTTTAGTATGTTGTCATCGGCATTACAAGGAACAGGATTTTCCCTGTGAGCTTCCATCACTTGTATGTTAAGCCTGATAAATGTGTACCAAATGAAAACTGAAGATTCCTTATATGCCTGGAGAAATGGGATGGATGAAATACAACGTGATAAGCTCGGATGAGCTGTTGATGTAGGAAAGATTTCAGTGATGTCATTATAGACTTCAGAAGCTACATTTGTCTTGATAATATTCAAAGTACTTCCTAAGAGGGTTTTTTTTTTCCTTTTCTCCTAAAAATCTTGAAAAAATGAGCAATTTGAAATCATCAACATACTGGAGAATGGGTAGAAGATTGGAGACTATTAGCATAATCACAAATTGTATACAAGTCTCCACTACCTCTTAAAAAAAGTAAAATTGTTTTGTTAAGATTAATTATTTAACTTTATGTTTGCATACATATGTAAGTAGAGCTATTAAATTTAGTGAATGAGGTTTTCATGCTGAAAAGATAATACATGGTAAGGCCCAGAAATCTGAGTATTGGCCACACAGGTAGCTATTTAATTAAACCACTATATCTGTTTATCTTTTAAATATCTATTTTTCATATGCACATCATTTTTTTTTTCACATCAGTGCTTGGCCTTCCATCACAAAATTAAATGGAATACTATTTTGTTGCTTGGTAACAGTATGTTTTGTATACCTCATAAAACCACACAGAAGGATATATTTTATTTCCAGTGTATGCAGTACATGTGTCTTTTTCTGGGCAATATTTTTCCTATTTAGATAGACAGCAATTTACATTCTAATAAATCTACTGTAATAAATGAAGGATCACATTTGAAGTTGTATTATATAAATACTTTGATTCATGAATAACTGGTAAATGTTAGGAAATTGTCAAAACTCTGGAAACAAAAAAGACAGCAAGTAAAGTCTGATTTAGGAAAGAAGCCAGCCTTAGACTCAAAAGGTTGTAAATCAAAACATTTTAAAAAATACTGTTCCTTAGAGATATACTGCTATATCACAGAACAATCATTATCCTTTTTAAGTCTCTATGTCATCAATTTGGATTTAAGGCACAAGTTCAGCATAAAAAATCTTAGGACTTCAGTCTTACAGACAGTTGAATATTAGCATTTCAAAATATGTGACAATGTTGAAAAAATGGTAACATTTTACACTATCAATCATAAGACTTAATATCCCTTTTATAATCACTGCATTTAAAGGAACAAATTTACTTATCTAACTTTTAAGTACTAATGACAGCAGAATATTAAGTTCAATTTGTGAAGACATACTTATCATTTTAATACAGTTTAAACTACAATTTTAAAGCCGTTCAGTCTATGCCTACCAATTATAAATTATTTTGCAAATGTCTCTTTTCACTTTTTCCTCATTCTTGTCTGTAGGAAGACAAGATTTTAAAATCTGTATGTTCCTATAGATTGTACAAAATATTGTAAAACAATCTTGTCCTCATTGTTTTTAAAGATGGAATTATAAAACTTTCTTAAAGAGAAATACAAACAAATCCATATTATTTATTAAACTCAGGAGATACATGACAACCCAAGGACATTATTCTCTTCCTCTTTTTCTTTCTCATTACAGTGGTTTTGGGACACTGCCCAGAACTGCCTTGCTCTGCTGTCACAGAATCCCTATAATATTGGCTTAACTCATCCTTTTGGACTGTGATGGGAAGGGTAGTGCTAAAAGAAAAGGATCATATTCAAACTCATAGCCTTAAAATGCATAACACAGAAGACTATAAATTGGAGCCAACCTAAAGTTTCTCTCATTTAACAGTGGAAACTTACTTAGTTTCCAGCTGAAGCTACTATCAATTAGGAAAAAGAAAAATGATCCAAAATTGTCTCTTTATCCCACTGTCATTGTGACACTGAGGATAAAAGCCAACTTGTCATTTATAATGTATATTTATCTTCTAAAATTTCTCAAGGCTTTTCATTAGCTCTTTCACAATATGTTTGGAGAGTTCACAGTCAATCACTCTCTGCACCCTAATTCCTATCTTGTCTTCTTATATACCTACTGCAATGTTAGAATGATTTGCTAAGATAATAAATTTATAACTGGTAAAGAGTACTTCAAATGTTTTACTAGAGTAGGAAAATTATTTAGAAATTTTCATTTTTCTACTTTTGTATGTACCTGTAGCAGTGTCCTGCTGCAGGTGGCAGACAGGCATACAGACAAGTGTATGACAGGTAAAATATGTAATAAAATGTTTAGTAGAACAGCTTTAAGGTTTCAAATTTCAAGAAATTAGGAAAATGCTGCAAAATAAAGAAATACCAGAACTGAACTGTCCATGCAACCTTAATGAAACCTTATTTTATGTTTCTTTCTATGAGACCATCTAAGTTTTTCTCAAGATATTTTAAATCCAGTGGCAGGTACTCACTTGTTGTGATTGTATCTGCAATTTGGTTTTTATTATTATTCTTAACAGCACTCTAATCCTATTGTGTCCACAAGAGAAAATTCTGTTTCCTTATATGCATCTGGTTGCTTACAATGGGATCAGAACACAGAAGGTATGTGATTGCAGCCTCTCAAAAGAATTTGCTGCTCCCCTAGTCAAAGAAGGACCCCTCGTGTTTGTGCACCACTGTGCTCCTGCAAACTGAGAAAGAGCTCCGGGGAGCAGATCATGGTGTGGGGTGGAGACCAACAATTCACTATTGACCAGTTGTGAACTGAGATTTTCAGAGGCTTCTAATGAGGCCAGACTTGGGCAGTTTTTGGTTTTTTTTTCCCCTTCGGAATACAAGCAGAATCTACTTATTACATATTCACCAATTGTCAGTTCTCTGATCATAAGTAGAAATGTAGTTGCAGTTTTTTTGTTTTATTGCCACAGGGAAAAAAGTGCCAATAAAGACAATAACAAACATTTTCACTATCTGGATTTTAAAAATGGTTAGAAAAAAATAAAGACTCTTGCAAATGTTCCTGCCCAAGGTGATTCTTCCCCTAAAAAAAATAGCAGAAGCAATAGCACTTGCCAGAGTTATATGCAACTGAATATTTGTCCTCACATCTGAAAGCTTTCAATATCTGTTCTATGTAGGTAGCAGTTCCAAATCCTCTATATGACAGTTAAAGAGCAAAGCTTCATTAAAAAAGATAGCTTAATGTTAAAATCCCCATCCTTCATTATTTTGTGTAGGTTCAATAAAGACTTAACCATAAAACAAATAAATATGGGTTTTTATAAGAATAACACTTACAAAACTAAACAACAAAGTCAATGCATATATTCACATTATTTGTGCATGGAAAATAGGCCTTCACCTAACTGACTCTGACTGGCAACCCAAAGTTTTGACTTTAAAATATTAGAATAGAAGTTCTATTTCTTTACGATACTATGCCAGGCACATGTCAATGTAATTCAGTTCAAATTAATGGCATGGCATTAGGTTAAAGTGATAGAACATAGTGGCAAGGGCCACAGATGAAATAGTGGCCCCACTTAACACAATGAGAGATTTTCTACAGATCACAATGAAGCCAACATTTTTAGAATGGCATTTGCTTGAACTCCAGCTACTTCATTATATTAAATATGTAAATTTTTCCAAAAAGTATTTCTGTCAATAAATTAAGTCTTCAGCTTTACACACATACGTTCTAAAGTCATCTTACTTGTGACATAAGCCAGTTTTCTAAAATTATTATTTCTTTTAAATGAAAAGAGGTTTTATTAATGATGTTTTAAAGTAAAGACTTCCATCTAGTTAAAGATGTCCCTGCTGACTGCAGGGGTGTTGGACTAGATGACCTCTAAAGGTCCCTTCCAACCAAAAACATTCTGATTCTATGATTCTAAGAATAAACTGAAACTGGCAAAACTGACCATAATCGCTATTTCTAAAAAATAAGATTATATTACGTGAAGATACATTAAAAAAATTGACCAAATAATTTCAAAATTAAAATCCAAAAGAAAAGAACTATAAGTGGAGAAAAATCAGCATATGCTGTTATATTATTATCTTTGTTATGTTTAGTAAAAATTTGAAGGGAAGTATCTTAAAATAAATATTTTATTCTTCCTTAGCTCTGAAGTCCATTGATTTCTTGGTTTACTCTGTATGCAACAAAGGAATGAACTATAAACTTAGCCAACTACATAAATTCTAAAATAAATATATGCAGTGAAATGTCTATGTGGACTTTTACTAAATGAACTTTTTTCTGAGGTTTTGTATACATTTTTCTAGTTGCAGACGTCGTAAACCATTCTTTTAACATGTAAAATAGGGAAAACCACTTCTCCCATTCTTTACTAGAGGTCAAAATTGAGCCCTCTGGATCTTCAAGTCCAACAAATGCCATGAAATGGAAAGTGGCGCCATTACAGTTGCAAGAAGTGAGTTTGGTGGGCAGGGACCTATTTAACGTACTGAGACATGGCTGCAGAGAGGCACAGAAAAAGTATATGAAATGAAATACTATGAATTCAAGCAATTCATAGATTATAATTAGAGAATAAATGTTTGTTAAAATCCAATAGAAAGTACAAAACATGTTTATATTTAGCATAAAGTTTTAAGTACATAAAGGAAGAAGCTGGTTTAAACACAACTCTGTGAAAAAGTTTAATACAGAATCAAAATGCTCTAATGAAAGACCAGTTGATGGTGTGCCTGGAAAGCCATGGGACTCACAATGGTAAGGTCTATGTATAGATTTCTTACAATCAAAATATAGTTGAGAAAATAGAATCAAATCACATTGAACAAATTCAATAAGTACATTCCCCAACTTGTGTCACACAGAAGAGACAAGCACCACCTGTTTAATTTGTCATAGAACTTTCAAGGGTCCCAAAAAGCCAAAAGAAGAATTTTACATGCACAGACTGAAGTCTATTTAGGATCTTAACTAGGAATGGAAACTTTGGAAGATCTATAGAAAAGTACAAGTTTTATACACATCTGTGTTTATTTTCCTGTAAATATAAAATTAAGAGGGAGAGGAAGAAAACATATTGCTTGCCTTATCCACAGCATCAAAACATGCACCAGAAACTTATGACTACAATGAAAGAGAAACCAGCAGCATTCAGCTGCAGGGGGTGGCCTCCATTTTCATGTCTAGTAGCTTCACAGCATCTGTCTGTGTGGATAAGAATCATTACAGAAAATCAAGAGTGTGAAAAAGAAGTGAGTTTGAGAAAACAGTGAAAAAGTTAATTAAACACAAAAAATAAAGAAAAAAGTGACAGAGGGAAAGAAAAAAGAGAAAAAAAATTTACATCGTGCCAAAGACAATCACTTGAAATACATTATTCTAATAGAAACATCAAATTATGGTTACAGTGTGGATGAAAACATAACCATTGAAGTGCTCTTGACAAATCTGGATAATAAAATACTCAAACCATAGAAAAGGTGTACTTTAATAGCAGTAACATGTGATTCTCCACAGCAGCCAAAATGGTAAAATCTTTGGTCTAACTTTAAACCAATTTATTTAAGCACTTAACCTGAGGCATGTGACCAACATGAGGCATGTTTCCCCTCAAGATTAGAAAATATTCAGCCACGCCCAACCTAAATACAATTTTTCATGTGTTTTTCATGCTGGACTCCTTGGGACTCAGGAAACTACAATGCACCTATCAGAAGTAGTGAATATTTGAAGCAACAACAAACACCAGCCCATAGGCTGAAAGAAGAAACTGTAAAAAAAGTCAGTAATTACATAAAAAGAAGGTTCAGATCATGCATGGGAATAAAGAGGAGAGAAACTTGTTTAGCTCCTTCTTCTTGCCAATAAGTTTATCTTGTTCCTGAATTATCGTAGGAGTTTTGACCACTGTCAAAACTGGCAATAATAATATGGACATAAGTCCATGTAAAGTATGAATGACCAATGCAATTAGCACAGGCAGCTGGGTAATTAGATAATTACCTAGGGTGGGAACAAAACAATGTTCCTTTTCAAAACATGCAACTGCTTAGACATTCAAGTCCGCACAGTAGGTATGGGTGCAATCCAGGGCACTATATGAAGTCTGCATATGTATTTTCTACAAATAATTATGTTGAAAGTTCACTTTTTGGCAGATAATACAGTCAAGTTTATGCAATATAGTGTATGTTTAAATATCTTAATCTCCTTGACTGGATATTAATTTTTTTTTCAGCTAGAGTGACACAGTAATTATATGGATAGTGACTAATATCAGTATTAGGCTACAGTTTCAAAAGAGACTTCAAAACAAATTGAAATGTAGAAAATCTTGTGTAGTATGAACAATAACCTTGGTTACATCTTAATTTACTTACTTTAAAAAGTGAATTATAAGAAATTGTAATGGAAGTAGGTGAAAGCTGTTAAGCGTCCCCTTTTTCATTTAAACTATTACAGGAGTCCCTTATTATAATTATAAGCTTTAAAAGAATTTTTTTAGGGTTAAAATCAGTGTAGAGGATGATCAGTGATTTTTTAGCACAAATATATTAGGGTACGTCTTTTACTCTAGAGAGCTCACAGTCTGAAGAGAAAGGCAAATGGTGGAAAATCATTCTCTCTTTCCACAAATATATGATCAGGACATGCAGAATTTCAGTGCTACCCAAAATAAAAGGATCTCTTAGGTTTTAGGATTTTAATATTTTAGGGTTTTTTATAATGCACCTCAAATTTAGCTTAAATCACAGAGCTGTTATTTTGTGAATATGTTCTGGTGGGAAACTTGCCTTTGGGATGTGGATGCATAATGTTTAACCAATGCATTATCCTTTACAACATGAATGTCCCTGTTCTTGCACAAATATACATCTGAGTGTGGGTAACTATCACGTAGAAAAGGCAGCAATTTAAATAAACTGAGATCTATTATGGACTTTACCCCATCCTCACATATATTTGTACTGTGATGTTTTCAATGATACACATTTTTAAGCAAATTATGACTGTTCAAGCTGTTCAAAAGTCACAACCAGTTCTTTTTATTAAGACTTAAATAGTTCGGTCCTTATATTGATAGGAAAAAACCCCTTTGATACACTAAACTTCTACAGTTATTTTAATAACACAGCTTTTAAATATTTTTAGAGACTATATGTAACAATTTAATCTTTTAATTGGCACAGGATTTTTTTTAATTATAAAGCAACATAATGCTAGCAACTACTAGTAACAAATAGTCTAGGCGAATAAGATTATCATACTTGCAAAGTATGGCCTAGCACTTCAACATTCAACACCTGTGATGATTTTCTTTTTTTCTCATAGCATTTAAAAAGATAAGCAAACTTAAATTCACAAGGGAAAAAGAAAAATCAATTCCTTTTGAAGCAGAACTTCTGTGAATACAGAGTAGTTCTTCAGCTAGTATTGTTTTTTCTAGAATTCTACTGCTTTTCTACTATTCAGCAGTAGTTAACATTTGTGATAGCTGTACTGTAAGAATTACATTTTATAAACATTTTTGTTTTGCCTATGAACATCTCCAATAGACTGATAGTGTAAGACTTTTTGTCTCTGTTTCATATCAAGTAAGTTCTATCAATTTTAATAAGCTATTTCTATCGCTTTTAATGTAAAAAACATTAGTCTTTGCAGGGAATGGAGCAAACACAGCTGTTTTCAGCCTTCAGCGAGAACATGCTCTATCACTTACAACAATGTTAATTTCCAGGATTTGATGAGAAATGGCTCTTACTCAGCACATTCTAGTACTAGCTTGCAAAACAAAAGCAAATAAGTTTTGTGAGGGCTATCATCTTTCTGAAGTTTTGGATATTAATTTTTCTGATTGGTGTGATTTCTACCAATTACTATTCTCAAAGCATGAGATCTCAAAACCACATTTAATCTCTTCTCTCTACCCTCTTCAGTACTTCAGAAAATAATAAAAAATAATTATACTTCCATTACAGCAATACATGCTGAAGACTTTGATTTACACTTCTAGCTCAGAATTATGATCTGAACAGAAGTCAGACAAAAATCTTCATTTTCAAGTTCTGATTTTGAAATAGTAATATCCTTCAGCCTATGAGAAAATGATGCAGGTAACTGCACAAGGGTAATGCTTTAGCTCTTCCTTGCCCTGGGAGTATGATGGGAGCTGCAAGGAGACTAAGCCTCAAGGGTTTCCTTTTTGACTACTGCATTTTGTTCTTCATTTTAAATCTAACTAAAAACCTAACTAGTCAAAGCTGTAAAGATAGAATAAGGAATCTTTTAATGAACAAAGTTGTACAAAAGAGGTATCCATTATGGTCTTAAAATTTCTGATCCTTGGAATGGAAATCTTGCATTTGGAAATATCTTCAAACTCCTGTCCTTTTCTTTTTCTTTCTTGGTTTGAATTTATTGTTGCTATCCAAGCTGGTGCAAGGATCAAGGGTCAACAGGTTACAAGTATTCTTTCCCAAATTATTCCAATTGTTAAAAGTGTGTAAATTTGTAATACAGTATTTTCCTTACTGAGCTACAAAGAATTTAACTTCTATCCTCAGATACCTATTTTTAAATACTTCACAGGCATGTATTATTTTTGAAGCCTTTGTTCTCTGGCAAATTTAGTGAAATTGTCAACTGCACTTGAAAGTTATCAGAAGACACAAACTGATGGATGTTTGTGCAGGTATATATACACACATAGATGGATAGGCAGTGTGGTCACAAGCCATAGGTTGAAAACCAGGCCAAAATTTTATTCCAGAAGAACCAGTACATGATATAATTCTATAGTCTTTTCCTGGAGATTTAAAGAGGCAATTTAAAAGCCACAAGTAATGACTTTTAGTCCTGGCTCAAGCACCTACTGGCAGTCTTTCTGGCTTTTTCTATGGAAAGAGACTACAAAAGAAGATGATGAATACAAATCCCCACAATTCTCCTAATTTAACTTTTAATGATGCAACATAACTTTTCCTAGAACTAAGATTAAAGTACCAAAAGCCAACTGCTGGCATTACCCCATAGCTAACTATGCCTCAGAATGTGGCCCTGTTCCGAATTAACACATTGTACCTGGAAAGGGCTTCTCCTCAACTGAGCTACATATGACCACTAATGACTAATTTTGGATACCAAGAGTTCTGCAAAATGCTCAAGAGTCTACAGTCTTTTCCTTGCCTACAGAATTGTTGACTAAAGTTAAAAAAAGAGACAGGTTACAGCTGCAAAAGCACATGGGTTACTTATTGTGTTCTGAGACAAAAAATACCACAAATGTAACTGACACCCAACCTGGCCTGAAGAATGCTGTTGTTGCTACTGAAGTGAAAGTGAGGAAGGAATAAATTTGGCTTGGTTATGGGAACAAGAGCTGTAAATAGAAACTTAGAAAATAAACATAAGAGAGATGGCATTGCCTTTGGAAATGTAAGGATGCAGAGATATGAGGAAATTCTGGATCAAAGATCAAGTCTGGAAATACTTAAGAAAACTGGATATGTCCATAGGTTCTGATGGGATGCGCCCACAAGTGCGGAGGGAGCTGTCATTGCAAGCCCATTCTCAATAAACTTGGAATGATTATGGAGTTTGGGAGAGTTGCCTGAGGAAGGGGGGAAGAAAATGTCACTTCTGTCTTTAGAATGGGCAGGAAGGAGGGCTTGGGCATCTACAGGCCAGTCAGACTCATCTCAATCCCTGGGAAGGTGATGGAGCAACTAATCCTGGAGACTGCTTCCAGGCATGTGAAGAACTACTACATCAGTAGCCAGCATAGATACACAAAGGCAAAGTCACGCTTGACCAACCTGGTAACCTTAAACAATGAAATGACTGTTTTGGCAGATGAGGGGAGAGCTGTGGGTATTGTCTACCTTGACTTCAGTAAGGCTTTCGACATTGTCTCCCATAAGATCCTCATAAAGAAGTTGTTGATAATATGGGCTGGATAAGCAGACAGTGAGGTGGAAATGAAAACTGTCTGAATGGCTGGGCCTAGAAGGTGCTGATCAATGGCATGTAGTCTAGTTTGAGGCCAGTGAGTAGTGGTGTACCCCAGGGTACAGTCCTGTTCAACATCATCAATGATTTGGATGATAGGGCAGAGTGTACCCTTAGCAACTTTGCTGATGAAAAAAATCTCAGAGGAGTGGCTGATACAACAGATGGTTGTGCTGCCATCCAGAGGGACCTTGACAGGCTGGAGAAATGGGCTGACATAAACCTAATGAAGTTCAACCATAGGAAGTGCAAAGTCCTGCCTCTGGGGAGGAACAATCCTAGTTACCAGTATATGGCTGGGGGCCACCCAGCTGAAAAGTAGCTTTGCAGAAAAGGCCATGGGGTCCTGGTGGACACCAAGTTGAACATGAGCCAGCTTGCCTCTTGTGGCAAGGAAGGCTAATGGTAATGACAGTAGAGGCCTTAGCTGTGCAAACACGCTTTTATGTGATACCCTGACCTTGAGGCTTGGTTGTAATCAGATAAAATCTAATTTCAAACAGATCTGAAATTATTTGAAATCTAAGGAAAATGCTTCAAAGAACATGAGAACTATTCAGATTGGCAGTTTATAGTAACCATAGTTATGGTAAGTCAACAAATGTTATGGTGGGGTACAGAACAAGAATGAAGAAGGCTGATTTCTGGCTTCTTTTAGCTGATGCATGGTCAGGGTCAAGTCAAGCCTTCTGGAGAAAAAGGAGGTTATGCTGCCCTTCAGAGCAAGGAAAACTGTGCCCCATGAGTCTCTTGAACCTGTTGGGTCAGTGCTGAAGGGATGTGAGAAACAAGGAGAGCACCTGCAGCAAGAGTCTGCTTTTTGGCAGCAAGAGGTGACAGGAACAAAAACTTTCCCCAGCTACAAGATGGGATATGTAGAATTTACTTCTACCCAAAAAAAGTCAATGAATTGCTTGACTGAGAGCAAAATTAAAGAAAAGGACTCACCCTGAGAGAAAATTGTGGGCATCAGGGAGACTTATTTCTATTTTTCCGTACTTGGTAATTTTCAGTCTCTGGATTAAAAAGTTCATTATCCTAGCTTCTATTCTAATAAAACACTGTCTGTATAGTTCAAAAGCCCTATTTTGTCTATGTAATGCACCATAAAATGTACACACACAAATTCAAATATATATATACACACACACCTGTAGCATGATAGGAGCTATTGGCACTGGAGAGCCTAAAGCTACATTTTTGTAAAAAGGACCGATAAAGATCATGTTTGGCATGAAGAGTATCATCTTTACTACTAGTAATGATGAGAGAAAATACCACGTATTGTTCCTCTTTGCCTAACACTATATGATTTTAAGCACTGGTGACAGACATGTATTAAAAAGAAAAGTAAATAAGATGCACAAGGGATTAAAACTTTTCCAGGGATGTTAATAAAAAAAATATTCCAACAGTTCATGCAGTATTGGAAGTTAAAAAAAGCCAAAACAACCAATACTGCAAAGTGAGAAAATTAGGTCTAAGGGCTTCCTATTATCTCCAAATGCTTCTCGTTTTCTCACTATTGAGCCAAGTTATTAATTTATAATGAAGAAGAAAAAACATATGATAAAACACATCTTGCAGCCATTTTTAATGTATCTACTGGCCTTCCAGAGAAACAGCACTGACTGGATAAAAGCCTTTGGAAGACAGCAACTGCATAAATCTTCTGCCGCTAATTTCTGAAAATATATCTAACATTTGCAGAAAGTACCCTCTTTTAACACCTTCCATTTCATCTTCTTATAAGATTTATTTAATATAAAACTGCAGATGTGTTTTTAGGTTGGAACAGTAATGGTTCAGCTGATTTTGACATGTTTGTACCAGCCACACAGTACAAAGACAGGATCTCTATCTCTGCCCTGCTGAGAAAGAGTAAATGGACCCATACATTGGGCTGTAGTGTTGGCTCTGGGAGCTGATGGAGTTTGGCTGTTCCCCATGACGCCTAGTCAGAGGGTTTGTTATGGCTGTAGAGGTTAGTCTACGCTGTCCTAACACCAATAAAAAGCTAAGAGCTAAGGCAGACAGCTCCTTTGAGAATCTTTTTTTTTTTTTTCCTCACAGGACTAGAAGCAGCTTACCAATATAGAGAAGCCAGAACAAAATTTTCTCAAATATAACAAGTCAGTACTTAAAATCCGATGCGGACTTCACTCAGAGACAAGCACACCACTGTTAGAGTAGAACCTGCCTGCAAGCACTGCCAACTAACATCCCCAGTGAGATATCGGAATACATAAAATACTACATTTAAGACTATGCCACTCTTTCTTCAAAGCATGATTCTTAAATACATGCTTATACACCTAAGTAAAAAATGAAATACAAAGATGGAATTGCTGACTGCAAAAAATAACTCAAAAAAGTAGAAAGTAAAATTGTATATACATAAATATAATATATAGTAATGTATGTATACACATATACACATGCATGAATACATCTACACATACATTTATTTAAGGCAAAGTGGTTTAAGAAGTTGGTTTGTAGAGTATTTCTCAAAGTCAGTGCAGGGTTCCATTGATAAACCCTTCAGAAAACCAGGAAAAATTTATGAAAAGGATTACAATTTCTGAGGAACTAATCACAAATTTGAGTGATTCAGTGAATAGAGACTGTGTTATAGGCCCAGGAACAGAAATTACAAAATCAAGTACATACATAGTTGGAGGCTGCCGAGACCAAGCATGTAAAAATCTAAAGGACTGTCTGTCTCACTCATACACCTCATGGATGCCAGACAGCAATATGCAGCCTCAGGCTCCTTCCTAGACCTAAGACTAGTAATGGAAGATCATCATATTGTGTTATTATAGAATTTAACTGCCAGTCAGGAGCTGGTACATGCTCACATTTACATAGCAAGCAGAGGTTGTGGACTCGGTGCCCACAGCAGTTCTGTAAAGTTTCATGTAAGTAGAGTACTGGCTTCCAGGCCCTGCCTTCAGGGATTACTACTTCTGCCTTATATCCAATGGCTCTTGAACGCATAAGCGAGCTCCTTCTTCAGGAAACAGAACCAAAGTTTTATTTCTTGTGGCAACTCCCATTCCCTGGTAAACACCCATAAAAGCATAATAAATGTATCTTTGCCTCCATCTCTCCCCAGTTCTCTGATTAATTACATTAGCTTGCATGCATTTTCCCCTGAATAATATGTTAGGTATAGTTAACCATCGTGATACTTAGGGGATCCCAACATTGTCTTGGGATAAGTAATATCTGTGAGACTGCATACATAGGATCTACAGATATCTTGGGTTTTAATTACATTTAGACCAAGACAGAAACACTCAGTTCAGCTGAAGTGCCATAGATCTGGACACATACAGATGAAAACCTTCAGGAGTCTTAGAAACTTTTCTAACAATTATATGAATAATCAGGAAGGGAATCTCAGTCATCAGAAGCAGCTAAGTGAGCACAGGGTAGGTGATGCAGATTTCATTCAAAAGTCTGCCAAATTTCATTCTTGTTGCCTGTGTCCTTCTGTGGACCTAGCTGGAGATGCCTGGCTGCAAACAGCTAAGCCTCAAAGCAGACAAACAATGCATCATTGGACTTGACTAACTGGTAACAGAAAGAATTATTCTGCTCAAAGTTAAGCATTTCATAACCATTATCTATCAAGTTTTAAAAGAGTAGGTTCATACTTTTGCAATAATATTTTATATATATATATGTTATATTGCAATAATAATATTATTCATTTCAAAACAAGATAACTCCTGAAGGTGAACTTTAATGTTCCACTGACTGTAAGTGTCTTTTGACATACTTTTAAAAATCGCCTACAGAATGTTCTTGTGATGGGAATTTCACACTCTTTTCAGGCTTTTCAAAAACAGTTGTCAAGGAAACTAATTAGTTCCACAATCATAATTGCAGTAATGATTCATATAAAGAAGACCTGATGTTAAATAGTGTAACAGACTTCTTACAAATACTTAGAGGTTATAGGAGAGCACTGAAAGGAAAAAGCCCCTAAATACCTATAAAACCATGTTCAGAGAAAAATATCTATTGATCTTATTGATTAACTAAATTAACTAAGCTGCTTTCTACTTGAATGTCTAGAGACCATCTACATTACCGTTTACACCGGCATATCATGTTTTTCTCAGTTACAGCAGCTGTGGCAATAATATAGAATACTTTAAATAATTAAAACAGGTTAATGTTAGATTGCATTGCAAAAAAAGTAAGATTTTTGTTTCAAATATACAAAACTGAAAAATGTTGTATCCCTTCAATTTACCTAAATAGGGGGTTATTTATTTTTCTGCTTGATAAATATTTTTATTTCCTTGGAACTATAAGCTTTCCTACTTTTCTTTTTCCCTTTTCATTTTTGATCATGTAGTGAAATTTTATTTCTGAATGATGGCAAACACAAGGCACTATCTGTTTAAAAACAAGTACACAGAGCCTACTGAGGCCCTGATTTTCAGTCAAGATGCAAATCAATTCTCATTACTGCAATTCAAGTGCATAAACCATATATTGGTACTAGAACTGGATCTGAACCTATTCATGAATTACAAAGGCCTATTCCTTTCTATAAATGCAAGTAACAATACTTCCAATAGCAACAAATTCCTAAGGAATATTAAAAAATATTGCAGAATTCTTGAGATAAATTCTCTGAAAATATATTTGAAGAAAGCTTGCAATAGAAAGAAAAAAAAATTAGCCAGCTATTTCAAACTTTTTCACTGACACCATAGTCTATGACTCATTCAAACCCCTTGCCACTTCAGTAAGATCAATGGTAGTCAGATGCTCAGATTGAAACACAGGTATTAATATAGTTTACATTTAATATATTGGCCATTATATTTATTTGGCAAGATTTTAATTTGATTCTAGTACTCTAATAGTTTAATATATGGCATACAGAAAATACTGTGTTAGAGGATTTAGCACCTGATTTTAAAATGGTAATAATGACACTGATCTAATTTGGAATTTATTATTAAAGATATCACCTCATAATTTAGATTAAAAATTTGAAATCTCTTTGTCATAACATTTGCTTTATAAAAATTAGAATTACCCATATCAGAAATTACCATCATATTTTAGCTTTATTCTGAATGAAACAATTTTCATTGTTGCACCAAAATATAACTTTATGTTGGGAAGCATTAAAACTTGTTAAATTAGTCACTGAAACACACTCACCATGCAGTTTTCCTTAAAAAAATTACAAACTTTCCAATTTACACACTTAAAAATATGAACAACATATCTATAGGTTTCAAAGCTTGTAAATAGGCCTAATAGAAGGCTGTATGCTCACCATGTAAGGTGAATCAGTAAGACAGTATCTAAACAAGACTATTTGAAGTCTTAACCTCATCAGACACTAAAATAAACACCTTTATTACATGTGTATCTTGAAGCACATGTAGAGATATTTTGAGTTGGACTGAAATCAAGAATTCTGTTAACTAAGTTGCTTACAACAGACAAATAGGCAGTACAAGACAACTTAAAAATATATGGGTTGAAGATTCAACGTTTTTTCTGTACTTACAAATTACTTTATTACTAAGATCAAAGCAGGAAACAGGGTCCCATTTAAGGGTTTTGAATCGAATATTTGCTGATAATAAAGTATGCAGTCTCAGGCTTTGTCAGTCAAAGACTTCAGTTACCTTATGTTCGACTATACACATTAGTGTACTATGAGTAGCAAATAAGTCATAGAGAAAACACTCTACAATTAACTTACCTGTAATAATGTTGGGCTTTGGTGGCATGCTGAATTCATACAATGTTGGTTCCGAATAACCCAGTCTGTTGGCAGCTGTAATTTGTACTTCATAACCCATGGTCCACTGAAGATGCTCTAAGATGATGTGGTCTCTATTACCCTGCACTTTTTTCTCTAGCCACTGGTCTTCTTTATCTTTCTGTAAAGATATAAATACTGGTTTAAATTCTCAAAACTTCTTGTATTATTTGTCTAAACTATGTGTCTGTGTGATGCACAAAAAATATGGACTTTCATTTACAGATGTTACAAACATTCAAATATCCTAATTTTGGAGTTCTGAGTACTCAGGCCTTTTGTAATTCTGATCACTCCTAATCATGTTTCCACAATGTGGATTTAGGGATTTTGCAGGCAATCACTTTTAACCTTTTGGTTTCAATTTATACTTTGCTCAAATACCGATGTTTCTCTTAGGGAACAGCAGGATAATTATTTGCGAATGCTTCTAAGAATAAATTCTGCACAAGTTTTGGGGTTTTTTTTATATAGATGTTTCAATTACATTTTGATCAATGTTCTTTAAAAGAAACTTGCCATTAAACCCAAACTTGAGTTGTACATGAATGGAACCTGTGCTTGTATCACACATTAGTTATATAATGAAAAAGTACACTAGCTGTAGCGATATGTGGTACTATAGTAACAGTTTTCAAACCAGGTTGTATGCAATAATATAAACACCACTGAGAAAGTATGCAGTCCTATGTCTACAATGGTGAGAGGATACATATAAATAACTAAGATGGTGTTCTGGAGAACAGGAGGGTTCACATAATTCAGATAACTGTCTAAGGCATCTATGCAAAGGGTACAAATGAGGACTTCAGCTGCAATCTTAATTCTGGCATTTCATAGATTTGGGGTGCTTGACCTTGCAATTGCTCCTTTTAGTGCATAATAGATTTAATTATTCTTTATACAAATAAGAATTAAAAAATAACTAAGGATAAAACAATATATACTGCCAAACACAAAAGCCATCTTGTTCAATGGAGTATCAATAACAGCCAGTAACAATCCATGCAGTCCTATTACTGTATTGGGTTTCTGTGGCAAGGTCTCGGTAGTGGGGGGGCTACAGGGGTGGCTTCTGTGAGAAGCTGCCAGAAGTTTTCCCTGTGTCCGCCGCTGGCCAAGGCCAAGCCAATCAGCAACAGTGGAAGTGCCTCTGTGATAACATGTTTAAGAAGGAAAAAAAACCGGCTGCGTCTCAGTAGCCGGAGAGAGAAGAGAAGTGAGAGAATGCAAGAGAAAACAGCCCTGCAGACACCAAGGTCAGTGAAGAAGGAGGGGGAGGAGGTGCTCCAGGCGCTGGAGCAGAGATTCCCCTGCAGCCCCTGGAAGACCATGGTGAGGCAGGCTGTCCCCCTGCAGTCCGTGGAGCAGATCTCCACCTGTAGCCCGTGAAGGACCCCATGCCGGAGCAGGTGGATGCCCGAAGGGAGGAGGCTGTGACCCTGTGGGAAGCCTGCACCAGATCAGGTTCCTGGCAAGCCATTGCGGACCCGTGGGGGGAGGAGCCCACGCCAAAGCAGGTTTGCCGGCAGAACTTGTGACCCCATGGGGGACCCAATGCTGGAGCAGTCTGCTCCTGAGGGACTGCACCCCGTGGAAATTATGGACCCACGCTGGAGCAGTTCGTGGAGAACTGTAGCCCGTGGGAAGGACTCACATTGGAGAAGTTCGTGGAGGACTGTCTCCCGTGAGAGGGACCCCATGCTGGAGCAGGGGAAGAGTCCTCTCCCTAGGAAGAAAAAGCGGCAGAGACGATGTGTGATGAACTGACCCCAAATCCCATTCCCGTCCCCCTGCGCCACTGGGGGGAGTAGGTAGAGAAACTGGGAGAGCCCAGAGAAGAAGGGAGGGGTGGGGGGAAGGTTTTTAAGATCTAGTAGTTTTTCTCCTCTCCTCCTCTGATTTTGATTGATAATAAATTAATTATTTTCAAGTTGAGTCTGTTTTGCCCGTGATAGTAACTGATAAAATGATCTCTCCCTGTCCTTATCTTGACCCATGAGCCTTTTGATTTACTTTTTCTCTCCTCTGTCCGGTTAGAGGGGAGTGACAGAGCAGCTTTGGTGGGCCCCTGGCGTCCAGCCAGGGTCAAACCACCACACTTACTAAACACTGATGTACAATGCAGCGACAAAAACTATGGCTGAGAGCAAAATCCTGTCCATCCAACACATACAGCAACACAGACCCAATAAGTGGATATAAACTTTTGGGGAAAAAAAACCCTTCAAATACAGGGAAGTATAACTTTTTGCTGCAGACTATGACACTTCTCAGAAGCTTATATTTCTACTATGCTTCTCAGCAGCTTATATTTAGGGTCTTTGCTGAAGCATCTTGCTCTTGACTGATACGAGTGTCGGAGAAAATAACACCTAAATTAGACAGTTCAGAGCCCAATCATGCTCCTTATGCCTGGGTTTTTTTTTGTCCCCAGTCTTCAGAAAATACAGAGTGACACACTAAACTCCCTTATGGGCACTGCTGAAATAACTTATTTGCTATCAGCACTGAGTGTGATGGTTTTTCCATACTGAGTTCACCTTTTCTTAAATTCTTTCTTGCTTCTTCTGCACTGGCATTGGTACTGACACATGATAGCCCTGGGAATGATTAAAATACAGTAAAATATCTTTTCAGAAACATTTGCAGCAAGGTGAAAGTGCCTACTTGGTGCAGCAGAAGACCAATGAAAAACATCAGGACGGTAGTCATGTTACACATCACGAAAACCCCTAAATACATGGCAATAAAAAGAGTTTACTCATCATACAGTGAAACTGGTGGTTTTTGCCAAGCTTAATCTCCCATATCCTCATGGATAATTTCTGTTGCAATCACCTGATATGCCACAGAGTGAATCCACCTATATATACATTCCACTGAGTTAACCCACTTATATTATCACTATATCAAACTACTTTTACAAAATATATTTTTGTTTAGCACTGTTAAAATAAAAGGAATTAATGCTGATTGCAATATGGATATGCAAATACTACTTACTAATATTAGGAATAGTAATGTTACATAGCACCATATTTTAATGGCTGTTTTAATTGTTCAGGTTTGTGAGGAGTTAGAAAAAAAAAATATACCTAGACTCCAAAGAATATTGACATGAGAGAAATCAGAAGATCCATACATGATCTTGGTGAGTGCTCTTACAAATGTCTGAATATACTGGTAAATTCCAATGAGGTTCAGAATCACAGAAAGACAAAAAATATACTGAATTGGAAAATAAAGATTCAGGCTAATATGGTTCCTGCAGGTGGAAAAGACAGCATTGCAAACAGATATATGACTATATTTTGAAAATAAGCAGTAGAATTATATGTGATGAATAGAATGAGCTTAAGATTTGGAAGGGAAACAACAGATTTCTGTATGAGGCTGCTTGTCTGCAGACATAAGAACAAGCGAAAAAACAGTTGTTTCACAGTTTGTTCAGGTGAAGAATAATGAAAAAGCTGAAATATAACAGGATATCTGTGTGCTATGCCAGAGAAGTGGCACCCTAAGTTTAGTTGAAAGTGAAGGTAACTGGGTGGATTGAGTTAAATGAAACAAAGTCCAAACCCTGAGCTCAAAGGCAATGAGAAGTTTTATGAAGAGTGACAAACACAAGTTAGGAGGAAGAAGAATAATGAAAGTAACTGTAAAGCAAGTTGTCTTCTTCTAAAGATAAACAGATGAACCCTTCCAGCATGCAATCTGGTTTTGGCATCTTAAAGAAAAAAAAAAAAAGAAAAGAACTGCAATGTCATTCATTATAGCTGTTATTTCATATGCGTTTTCAAGTACTTTTTAACAAGCAGAGCTCAGTAATGTGTCCAGATTTATTTTACTATTAGAGCAGAAATGGAAAGAGAGGGTTGAGAACACAAAACAAGAGTCTGTCAGTTAAATCTTCCTACAAATCTCCATTCATGCTAAGACCCTTTAATTGGAAGCTTAAGGAGTAGAAAACAGAACTGCAAAAGAACACTTAATACATTATTAGGCTGTTCTATTATTACTATTACTTAAAGTTTATAGAAAGCTCTACATATATGCAGTGTTCTACACAAACGAAAGAAACTTCTAACAAAATCACAAACTACAGTCTAAGTTGAGGGGTGAGTTAATATAAATGTCTTCAATAATAATTTACTATTAGCAGTTATATCATTAATATCTACCAACAAATGCACATTTTCAGAAACTGTAATCAGATCTGCAACCTCAGAGATTAAATTTTTCTTTTATTTGCATTTCATTTTGTTTCATAAAATGCAGAAATACTCCATTACAGAAGGTCACTGATGCTGTGAGACTAACCAATGACTGGCAATTATTTCTTAATTGCATGTATATTGGCTTTAAATATAAGCATCAGTCAAATTTGTCCAGAAGTGTCTAGGAGCAAGATTTGTAAGACAGCTGCAAGCAACCTAAGCACCTAAATACCCTGACAAAAAAAGGTAAACAAAGCAGTGTGAAACTCCAGTCTACAATGACTTGGCTTCTTCTTAAAACTGAGGGCACATGTGACAAGAGTGGACGTAAAGCCGATCCACTGTTTAGGTACCTAACTATTTACTAGTCTAGAAAATAACATCTCTCTAATGGTCAGTTTACATTGTACCCAAAATCACATTCTCTGGGAACCCCCACCAACCCTTTCCCTTATTCTACATCCTCCCTAAATTGCTGCACTGAAAGTTCCTCTGAGACAGACTTGTTATTATGGTGGTCCCTGTGATAAAAAATAGGTAGGAGATACCACACTATTTTGAAAGCTGGCAGGAAAAAATATCAATAAATCCTCATGGAAGACAATCCGATACTTTAAGGCAGTGACTTCACAAGAATTCATTACATTAGGACGGTGCTTTGTAGGTCTGGGTAATACAGGACAAATATTGAACAAAGCACAAAATGGCAGATAACGTGCAAAAAAAAAAAGCATAGAAAGTCGAAGGATCTGGCAGGTAAAGTGGAATGTAGAGATGCAAAAACATTTAACTGTTTTATGGTAGGTATCTCAGAGTGAAAGTAAATGAGAAATTACCTCTTTTTAAGTTATTTGTATTTACAGGGGTTTGTTCTAGAACCTATCACAAAGCAACAAAATGAACACAGTCCTCCATCAACACAAGCAAACAAGAGTGAAGTACATAGCCTATCATTCAAACACTTGTCACTGCCAAACTTCAGAGCTTTAATAGTAACAATATCACAGGTCAACATGTTGAATATCTTTTAGGCCTGCAAAAACTAATTGCTCCTTTAACATGCCCCTCAGATATTATTATGGATGTAAAAGGAAAAAATAAATTAAATGCTGTTATTGTTATTCAAAATAAGATTTTAATATTTCGATGCTTCTATCTATAAGTTTATAGCCATAAAAGATGGTTATTTTTATTATTTCTAATTCCAAATTTTTACTGAAACTTGGAAAAACAAAAACAACCCCCTCCCTATTTTTTTTCTAGCTTACTGTTGGTATTCTGTGACCTGAAAGTACGGAAACAGAAGTCCCTTTTCCAATCACTAAGAAGCCTATTTCAATACTTGCTTTTTAAGCATTATGAAGCAATCAGGATATGGTACCAAAATCATAACTGAAGGCTGGGAACAAATCCCTTCAGGAAAATAGACTGATAGGTATTTGCAGGGAACAGCGGGCAGCATTACGCACCAAGCACAAATTCACAATTGCAACATGCGCAGCTACAGAATATCCATCGCAGTCAAAATGCACTTGAGCAGTAAGCACAAACTTTCGCTTGTGACTATGTGAGTCATGTAAGTGATTTATTCCTGTATAGTTATCACACATTATTGGCATGTTGTTTCTGGTGCTAAGCTTAACCTGTGTAATATATTCCAAAGGCTGCTTTGTAGCCTGCCTTTCTCTTGCAGGTCTGTGCCTGGTCACCCACCTGCCCTGAGCTGCTGTGGCAGTCTCTCCCCTGTATCCCAAGCATTCCTTTCTCCTGGCCTCCTTTATCTCCTCACCTTCCCCTCAGTCTGTACAATATCTTCAACCCTTCCCCCCAGCTTTTAGTTTATTGCTATAGTGCTTGGTAAATAACACAGAAGATAATAGCCATCTACAAATTCAGTACATATTTCCCCAGTAATTTGCATGCATGAAGCTTAACATCCATTTTGCAAAACCAGCACATCACCATGTGCCCCAACCAAAGTTAACAGCGGCATAAGCAGGACCAACCAAAGGGGAGCTTGAGTCAGTCCCCACTAAAATTAGACAGTTACTATAAGAAATGTGGCTGCGGGAGTCACCTCCTACATCAGACGGGATGCTTGCCTAGGGAATCCCCATCACTGCTCCTCCCAGCTGGCTACTAGGGAACAGTTTTCCCTTCTCTTTCTCTCTCTCCTCCTATTCTTTCCTAAGTTAACTTTGAAGTCAGTGTATGGCATGAGCTTCAGACTCCATCAGTGAAGCTTTGTAAGACTGCCTTGACTTGCTTTGTGCAACAGCATGAATAAGCTTGAGGCTGCTACTTATAAAAATTGCGTAGTACCTACTTCTCTGGAATACAGAATAAACCACGAATTTCTTATTATCTGATTACAGTTAGTAAGTCCTACCCATAATATGAATAAACTGATGTTAGGAAAGCAATATTTGACAGAATGAAACATGTGATTTCCAGAAAAAAAAGCTTACCAATTTCCCTAAACTGGGCTATAATATTGCTATAATATCTTAAAGGCTGTTCTTCTCCCAGTTTAAAAAAAAAAACAAACACCTAACTGTATAAAACTTAAATATGAAGGAACTGACTCTTAATAAGACATAAGTTGTTATGAAACACAAAGAAGCAGCAGCCACTTGTTATCTAATACGCTCTTTAAACATGCAAGCAAATACATTGGTCCAGGTGCTAACAATGAGGCTGGCAAGAGTTATAGGAAAGCTAATTAAATATGACCAATGGGGAAGATAGAAGAGAAGCAGTCAATGGATAATTAAGAACTTTAAATAGCATCCATTCATTCTGATTAAAACACACAAAAAAATTATTGTGCTTTTTTTGTTGTAGGAAGGCCTTTAATTTAGTCAAATTGCTTTTTCAATTGGAAGCTTAAGGAGATATGGATTTGAGGTCCAAGTAAAAGCTATCTTCTTCAGTAATCTATTAAGTTTCCAGTTACTGCTTAAACTGTACATTTATCTTTCAACAATACACATGAAAAGTGATCTTTTATACTATAATATTGTAAATTAGTCGAAACACTAGATCAAAATCAGGTTTCAAAAAATATTCAGGATAGATCCAAAATCATTTAGTTTGCTTAAATCACAGAAACAGATTAATTCCATATACTGCATTCATATATTACAACCAAATGGTTTATTTTCTTATCTTCTCAATTATAAATACTTAGAGGCCTTGTAATCTAACCGGGAAGATCAATCCCACAAAACCACATTGTATCTTGTATTGCAATTACTTTTCTTTATGCCAACTGCACTAACTGGACTGAAAGTCATTTAAGAAGGTCAGTTAAGATTTAGGGATCAGTGATATCAGAATAACTGCTGGTTATTCCCTCAGGCTGCTCTTAAAAGCTCTACCATTTTTTTCTCAATTGATTTGGAGCTACTGATCTTCTTTGGTTATATTTAGCTTAGGAAAATAGTTTTATGTGCCAGATTTAGCACTTGGATAATCCCAGAAATATCATCAAAAAGATACATTATAGGAAACATCAGGAAATGTGACAAAAACTATTACAAAATAAGGAACTGGCTTTTCCTTTTTGGGAACACTAAAACAGGTTCTGCATTTCATTTCTCAAAGATTGCTTATTTCTGTTATATACAGCCCTCACTACTTTCTGTTTAACATGTCTAAATATGTGATGTTGCATTCCCAATCTCTTTTAGACTCTCAAAATAGACATGTAAATCTGCTGTTGCACTCTGATAATATGTCTTTTTACTGGGTTGAGTCAGATAAAAGTAGTATAATCTTCTTAAAAAGAACACAAACAAGTTATTAGAAAACGCACACTTCTGAAATAAATTCATTGGTTTTGCCAGCTGTATAGTTACTTCTGCAACCCAATCATTTCTAAACATAGTATATCAGGAAAGAAAGGATATTTTAGCTACTTGAATAATAATAAAAAAAACCCAAACAACACTTTTTTTTTTTTTTTTTTAATAGAGAAATAGATTACACATTGCAGAAAATCCTGTTCTCTAAACTTGCCAGATTTGGTGAGAATATAAAATCAGACTCTAGCTGGCAGAAGACCAATGAACTCTGCATGATGGCTGTTAAAGAGCTAATATGTACACCGAAACTCATGAAAGTCCTAACAATTTGTCAATTATTTGGCTTTTTTAAGATGACCCTTGGAATCTAGAAGGATAAAAAATATTAAACATGATCAGATAATTAACCTCATTTAAAATTAATATAGAGCACTGGAATATAGCTTTCTATCTCTAGGATGCTATCTATCTACAGATGCCTTTTTAACAGGTTAATAATTTGCTGTTCAAACAACTCTTAATTATGTAACTTTAATGTCTGCTAATTTGCTGCACTTTTGAAAGCTGAACATGAATGTTCCTCATTTACCAGGTAAGAAAGCAGAGAATATAGCTTTCTCGTTAGAATGAACTTTCAGTTACATGCAAACCATTTTGTTAAATTTCAAATCACATCAACAGTCTTCTCTACATTAAAAGCAGATATTACTAAACAAAACCCACCTATTTTGATTAACTGAAATACTTACACTTCTGTATTTGACAATATATTCCAAAATGGGAGCACCTCCATCATCTTGTTTAGTTATGCTAAGTTTAAAACTCTTGCCACTTCCTGGTTGTCCATGAATTGAAGGGGGGCTTGGCTCCCCTAAACAATGGAAAAAACAGTAGATAATAAAAATTCAGCAATTAGATAAGTCTTAAATTACAGCTGGGAGCTTGTCCACAAGATTATTAATCAAAATCTTTAAAATCAACATGATCCTTCCAAGCACTGCAGAACATCCTTAATAAGCATGTTAAATATTTTGCCTAAAGTATGTTCTAATGTAGATTAATCATCTCACACAAGGAAACAAAATTACTTCAAGTATGAAAAAAGTATTAGTTTCTTTGAGACTTTCCAATTTTTGACACTTTGAAATGCAATTTACTTCAGAAATGATTTAACCATCAATTCAGCAAGGCTGGTGAGCTGCTAGTCACACTGAAGTTTAAGAGTAACACTGTCTACAGGAAAGCAACCTTAACATAAAGCACGAGCTTCAGTTCCATGTGCGAGACCTAAATTGTAATACAGGTACTAGGTAACTTAACTTTTCAATAAATGTGTCAAGGCAAAAAAAGATCCTTTTAGAGTAGTCTATATTAAGAATAAAGAATAAGGTTTCCAAAATCAGAAACAATTTTTTCTGTAATGAAAGGATAAAAAAAATCTTACATGTACAACAGAAGGGTTAATAGCCAGCTTAAGCCACTTTGCTAATGGAAATTCACAGACTAGTTATCATTTCTATACACAATGACTATCATAAAGTTGTAGATCAGATCCTAAATGAACATGTGCTGTCATACTGAAACTTACCTTTAAAATATCTGTAAATTTGCATTCACCAAGAAGTTACAGTTCCTTTAGAAATTTTTGTAATATTTATGTTTATTCCTTATATATAAATTGACTTAGATCTCAATATAGGATTTGCCTAGCTTTCTATCAGATAACATATATACATAATTTCTATCATTTTCTATCACTTTTTTTATCAGGCATGATGTTTCATATGAATAATGGCAAATTATTTTATCTGTCATTCAATACATTTAGAATATGCACATGCCTTAATCAAAAAGAAATTTGAAATCTGCCAAGTTACTGGTTTTGGACAGAAGAAACATATCAATAAGAACAAAATATAGTAATATAGAAATATTTTGTGTTCTTTGTAGTTGTGTGACTTTTATCATTCATTCCATTAGAGCCAGTCTTAACTATACTGAGTAATTCCCTACTCAGAAAAAAGTTCAGTTGCAACAGATTTATGAAAGACTAGTCTAGTAATAGTTACTGAGGTATTCTGGTATATCTGAGTACCATGCAATGCCATCTGGTAGTTCCTTTGTTTTTCTTCTCCGTTTGTGTTCAATTTATTATTGTTTCTATTTAAAAATATTTTGAGAAAAATATTTTTCATTAGCCCTTAATATTTAAATCTAAATTTCTTGCCTGTAAAGATTGTTACAAATATAGAATGGGCTTCATAGCATTTATCATTTGCATGGAAGCATAATTAAAACAATTTATTCTCATGATTTTTCCATAGCTTAAGATTTCTGTTTGAGGCATGATAATTGCAAAACTTGTGGCTGAATAGTTTGCTGAGGAAATGTCTCCAGAAAGGGCCAATTCATTTTTCACAGATATCTATAATACTCTGGGTGTAAATGAGAAAAAGTCCTTAATCTAATATCTTTCATGGTTTGTGCTCTTGAGTATTAAACGAAGATTTGTCTCCATCTCAGAAGTATAGATAATGGGAGAAATCACGCAATTTAAGTTCATTCTTACCACTTTGGTAGAGGGAACAAAACATGATTTCTGAGAAATAACGTAAAGACTGATGTTTTACACTGGGAAGTAGTTAATAAATATAAAAAATATTATCCACAGTGACTCATTCTTGAAATTTTTAGCTGATCTGGAGATAATATATTCTAATAATAATTTACATTTTCATTTAATAGCACAGGTATTACTCACGGACAGGTAAGGTCTGAAAGATCTCGGTTTTGCTATACTCTCCTTGCCCTTTTCCATTAACAGCAGCTACTTTGATTTCATATGTCGTATTTGGTTCCAAATTGCTGAGAACGACCATTGCTAAAGGAAAGGGAAGAAAAAATATGGGAAAAAAATTTGATGAAGCAATACATTTTTTAAAAAGTCAACAAATTTACTTAGCTTTCTTGTTGAGTGCTAATAGCCTTTTTTTTCATCTTCATAAAATCATTGTTGTGACAGAGAAATTTATGCTTCTGAAGGAATTTAATGTCCGTGTTACAGAAGCCATAGGCAACAATTAAGGACCTTGATGGGGATGGATATTTTATATTCAGATCGTGAGCAAAGAAGACACGAATCTGGCAAAAAATTATGGAAGTTTACTCTCTCCTAGCTGGCAATAGGCACCTGATGCAAACCAAGCCACTTTCATACAGTTCACCACTTGACATTTCTCCCTTACGCAAAGCGTTATTAACCATCCTTGTTCTACACTCCTGGATGTGTCTACGTGCACATTAGTGGTAAATTACTGGTGCTATGCTCTGCTATTTCAACCACGTATTCAAGGCCTCAAATGACAGGTGGCTATGATGATCAAAGGAAGATTTCTGAGTTATCTACTAGGGACCTGAAAGTGAGTTAGGCACATTTGTACATATATAAGAGGAGGTGTATGGAAATGTATATTAAGTTATAACAAAATAAAAATTATTTGGGAAGCAAATGGGTTTGAACTTAGGACATGCTTTCAGAAATGAAGCCTGAATCCCTGGCAGCAATTTTTCACACAGCCTGAATCTATCTCTAGGATTCTACCTGGAGATGCCATCAGAAGCAGAAAATGGGGGAAAACTTCCCCAAAAGAATATTGTACAGCATTAAGAATACTGTTGCTGCAATGTACAGCAACAAATCCAGAAACAAAATCCAGGAAAAGAATGTTGGATTCCAGGGTCCTTTATGGGAATGCAGCATTATGCACCTGGAAACTTTGATCCACACAGAGTTCTTGGACCATTACCCCATCTTTACAAGAAAGTTTCCTTTTATTTTCTCTACAGCAATGGCCTGCTTATTTTTTGCCAGCTCTGTGATGAGCTCTCCAGCTGTCAGATTCATACTGAGGAACAGACACAAATTAGGTCGGCTTTACTTGAACATCAGTATTTGTCTTGCCAAGAAAAGCAAGGGCTGTATTATCTTACGAGAGGACATAGAATTGTAATGTCTTGAGAAAGAGCCAGTAGTCCCTTTCTGGGTCTTTAGGGAGCCTAGTATTTTTTTGTTACAGAGGAGCATTTTAATAGTTGCTTTAGGCTTGCTTTTCAAGTTCTATACTTAATGAAAGGATAATTATTTCTGTCAGTACTCTTTGTTATTCTTTTGAGGCCTGATTTATTAGAATCTCTATTTCTTTAGTTTCTCCAGCAGACAGAGGTCCCATTACATGTGGAGCTAAAGGGATTTAATGAATTTTGGAAAAACAGTATCTCTATTATGAGCATTTTGCTTGAATTTGCCATTGAAACCTTTTTGTTTCTTGTCAACATTTTTGCTTCATTGTAAACAAAACAGTAGAATTGTATGTCTTCCAGCATATTTTAGTTTTATCATTTTCATGAGATTTAAAAATATCAAATTATAAACATGTAATGAAAAAATAAAATACCATCATAAGAATAAGAATAGATTTTGGAGAAGGGTTAGGATATATAACATTCAGTTATGGTGAGATGAAATTTAAAACCTAAACCAAGCAGTAGCAGTGTTTGACTTGCCTTTCAGCCATGATTATTTTCCAAGGCTGAATAATTTCACTGAAAATAAACCTTAGGGCATATTAAAAATTAGCGTTACTGTAAATGTTTTTAAAATATAAACAACATAAAAGCATGACTATCAGTCTACACTTAATAAAATGTGAATGTGTTAACTACATAAAACCTAAGGATCCAATTCTATAAACACTTGAGTGACTCCTGGGGCCTATCTAAATGAATAAAATTAGTTATATATGCAGTATTTAAAGAATCAGTGCCTACTTTAGAATCCCCTGCACAGCACTATGTGTCTGTGTTACAAATACATTTATGGAATTAACCCAAGTAAATCTGATGGCATAATATGTCCTCAAAAACTGGAACCATTTCGTATCACTGATGGTATGATGTGGATATATTTTATACACAGGAAATAAAATTATAACTATGTCCTCCTGGAAAACAAAGTAATGAAGCATTATTGATCAGAATACTTTAAATAATCCAATTGTAAAAAAATATTTAGAATAATTAAGTAAGATTAAGGAACTATCCCACGGTATGTAACAAAAGTGCAGGGCTCAAAAGTAATCTAAAAGTAGTGAAAGCTTTCACTGCATGCTAAGTATTTTACATCTTTGGAATACGTTGAGAATGGAAGAAAATACTTAAGAAACTATTTTATTTTTTTTTTTTAAGATATGTATCTGTCATTTAAGCATAAAATCAGCTTATTCATCTTTCCATGTACAAATACAACTCTTCTTAGAGGAGCCCACAGCTCACAGACCTGGCCACAATGGTATTTTGATTACAGTTTTTGATAATCACTGAAGTAATAAGATGTAAAATTTTAAATAATATTCTGAAAGAAACATAGAAATTTCACTTTCAGTATATGAATATGAAAAAGTTGATCTACTGCATACTGTACACGTGAATTATGCCATTGGCATATCCATTGGCATATAAAAAGTCTCAAATATACTGAAAGTGAAATTCCATTATTTCTTTCAGAATATTATTTGAAATTTTTCAGGTTTCTTCTACTTGTCCTATCTATCTGCTTCTGTATTTATATTGTCTTCCTAATCATAGTGTCCGCATGATTTATCTAAAGCATTCAATTTTGCAGACTAATTGATTTTGATGGGATTATTTACATTGTGACTGGTTACACTTCAAAGATCTACTCCAAAGAGAAAAAACCCAGAAGATTCTTTTGTGAACTCTTCAGGTATTTCTGGACTCAATTAACATGATGCACAACATCTCAGACCTTAGTATTTTCCACTAATAAGAAGATAGACAGGGAGGCTGCAAGTCAGGTGGTACCCTTGGAGGAGATCATGATACAAGAAGTTTCCAGTTATTTTGGTTTTGTTTTAATATATTGTATAGAGAGTTTAAAACAAAATTATAAATTATTTTTTGACAGGGTATTCAAGGAACTTTTTTTTTTTTTTAAATTTTTAGGCCAGAATTTAAAACAAAACACAACAACCAAAAATTACTAAACCCTACTGAAGAGCAAAATTCAGTTCAACCTATTCTGTGGCAAGAATCCTAAAGTTTAAACAACATTAAAATTAGAGACCTTATTTTTATTATACAGATTCTTCTAATTTGCAAGCAAATCTAAAACATTAAAGGATGAACACAGTACAGAAAAAAAACCTCACGAAAGATGTATATTAGATAATTAGTTAGATAGACAAAAATTCAGAACTCCATACTATTTCAAATACAGAGTGTAAGCATTTCAGCTAGGAAAGCTTACTTTATTATTGTAGAATTTTAAGTGTTACCAAGATGAACCATAGGAAACCAACATCTGACACAAGATTTGCTGTGAAAGAAATTGTACCATAAATTTGAGTCGGTAAAAACAAAGCAAAAGTCCCCAGCTGCTTTTCTGGTCCGGGGTAGGTTGTTTATATTATCTTATTACAGTAGAATGAGAGGGGAAATGTCTAGCATGTTAAATTGTCTTTTCACCAAAGGAAATCTACCTTAGAAATCTTTTAAAGACTGTGATATATTACACAAGCTGTCACCAAAACAAGGAAGGTTAGGGGAACTAATAGTACAGTTACACTACATTAATCCCAAAGTAGACCTTATATGAGGTTAATTAACTGAAATATCACATCAATGCATTGTTCTCATTGGAAAGCTACCTGTTGCATAGATATAATTTTATTTTTAAACAAAGTAACTGAGATATATCATTGCTGAAATGTAATAATCACTCATATATATTTCAGATAGTGGCAGTAGTACGAAATTCCTGTCAAAGAAGCACTACAATTTTTAGGATTTTTTTTTTTTCCTATTTTTTTCCCTCTAGTTTGAATCTCTATTACTACGCAGACTGAATGCAGATTGAATACAGTGCAGGTTAATAAATGGAGTGTTTTGATTTAGCAGCATTTTGCTGCACCTTTTACTCATTATTTTACTACTCTCAAGGAAAAACTGAGACCACTGGAAATACTTGAATCTCTTTCAGAGGAAAAAATGAATAGCAATTTTATTAAGCTTAATCAGGTTTCTCTTTGTGATGATGACTCGTGTTCTTTTAAGGACAGAAGAAAAACACCTGGGGAGAGAGCAGTGAGGAACCTATGTTAGTAGGACATGTGAGGAGAAATGGTAGTATAGCATTAAGGTTCTGTACAAATGTCTCAGGCTTTTGTAGTTGTCACACAATCTGAGGAACTTCTCCCCAAAACCTCTGTCTGCCTGGGATAACCAACACAGTTTTGTTTAATCTATGTGTTACCATAATAGGAGGAAGAGTACAAAAACTATTTTTCTAGCAAGCCTCACAAATTTAGCTCACAGAATTGTTGACAAAATGAAGTTAGAAATTCCCATGGGGGAGAAATACAGGAAAAAAAAAATAAAAAAGGGTTTTGCTACACAATAAGCAAAACGTTCATTCATATGCAGAAACAGTCACACTGTCTCAGTTCCATCTGTTTGCCTTGCCCAAGTAAAAATTAATTTCATAAATACTGATTCAAACATCTGGCTGTAATGTCAGAATTCAACTAACACAAATAAATGAACTTTAATAATGAACATATTTCAAGTAGGACATTATAAGAAAAAATATAATGGTAGTGAATCTCACTGCTGGTGAAACCATCAGCATAACTTCCATTGATACATATGGAGAGAGGATCAGGCCTTAAGTCATTCCCTAAAATGAATACTCACAAACAAATGTAACCATTTTAAAAATCAGAGAGAATAGCGCTCTCAGGAATTTCCATAATTCTTGGCATTATAATGTAAAATTATTGCATTATTTTGGAACAGAAGTTGTAGTGTCTTAATGAACTTTGAGTATAAACAATTACCTGTGAATAAAAATATATAGTGTGGTAAATCAGGTATAATTAATATAATATAATGTTCACTAACATGAATAATTTCCTTAAAAAATACTTTTCAGTAGTTGATACATTTGGCAACAATTGCTTTAATATTTTGTGTACAGGCCCCAAAACACAATTATCCCATTAAGCTCCTTTACTCCATATATTTAATTATTATTGAGTAGGATTCTGAGGTATACAAACTGAAGCAGAATTAGCATCAGCACCCTACAGTCATTCAGGAGATTTGACACTTATTTTTATTGGAATAAAATTAGTAAGAAAAGATTAAGTAATCTATGGGACAATTATAGTTATAAAATGTACAATGCTATGAAATAATGAAAATAAAGCAAGGAAGACTGTAATCCAAAGCCCTAGAAAAGAGCAAATTTGTGGACTGACAACATCATTTGTATTATATTGAATCAGCATGAATTGAGAAGATGGGTTTGTCATTTAACATACTTAGGTTGTAACAATGAATAGGTTTTCTTTAGAAGTTCATGCTCTAATTTATTTATTTAAAAAGCAACCTTCATTCAAGCTGTGTTTACTCTAAATCACAGCTTAGCACATAGTTTAAAAAAAAAAAAAAAAATTCCTAGGAGAAACATTCCTGGAACAAAAGTAATTTACTGACGTGGATCACTGTATCAGTAAACTGTTCCCATAAACTTATTCAGAACAGAAACATACTTGCATGAACTCATGAACTGCATATCAAATAATTCACTTACACAAACTAGTAGTAAGAAAAATGAAAAATTATTTATTGTATGTAATATTTTTAGGCTATAGGCTTAAAAAAGATATTTCTACTCCCATTGATAAAGAGCCCATGTCATCATGATAGCTTCTTTAAATTTTTGTGTTATATCTATTTGTCAATAATAAGCTTATCAATAAAAGTGGCAGGATTTGTTCATAAAATATTCTTTCTTACCCTTTCAACAATCCTAGCTATCTAAATATCCTGTACAGTTATCCTATAGCTGTCTAAAATGCTTTGTACTTCTCCGTTACTTCCAGTATACGGCAAAATACTTTTGGATTACTATAAAAATATTTCTTGTAAATTTGAAGTAATTCCTTCAGGTATCTAGTTCAGCTGTTTGTCAACTAAAGTTTTCTTAGCTACTATTTTATCTGATTCACTGAAGTTGCAGGTGACTTGGGTAATAGTATGTCATAGCCTGACGCAAAGGAGGGGAATGTATACAGCCAGTTCTCCTGGTTCACAGTACTCCAGTACAGTGTGAATCCAAAGAAAGTTTTGTCCTTGCTGTCTGTCCCTTGAAATTTCAGCTTCCTGTAGAGTAAATCTGTTTCTGTTATTTAGTTAAGTCTGCCTACCATAACCAAGCTTTATTTTTCTTGTTCTTATATTTGGTCTTTCTTTTCTTGAAAAAGGTTTGAAGATATTTCCACATACTTATTCTGATGTATATGAAAGGTGGGGTAGCTCAGGAAAAGAGATCCTTATTAAAAATTGTATTTTTTTAATGCTAATGTTTTTTATGCGGCTTTAGTAAAAGCAAACTTTCCATGGCTAAACATTGCCAAAATTTCTAGGAGAACGTGTGAGGTATCATTGTTAATTCCAATTTACTATTCTTCCTTTCCATACAGAAATCTTCTAACAGTATAAAATGAGAATTTTTAAATACATACTGAGAATAAGAGATATACTGACTACCCCTAAAATAGCACTTTTTTTTTTGTCCTAACTTTCCTGATTTTTCAGATCATACCCTTAAAAATGTAGGCAAATATTCCTTTCTCTTTAATTCCTTTAATTTAATTCAGCTTCCCTTTCTTCAAGTTTGACATGACACCTCTTTTATTCAATTGTTCTTTTATAAATATCTTGTGTTGTTATTTTTATTATATTCTATGTAACTGCAATGTACACAAACACGTTAGATTTCGGTTTAGTTTTTAGTAAGGAGCACCTTATTTAGGAAATTATATTTTTTTCAGCAGAGAATAAAGCCAAAATATCTTTTTTTATCATGCTAGCAAGATGTGCTTGTTTCCCTCAACTCTAATAACATACATTAAAATACACAGATACTCAAAATACTTTACCGAGTATTGGTATGATATAATTTTTTTGGAAAAAAAAGCTCAACAAAAACTCCCTTTCCTATGCCTTTCTCCAATTTTTTAGTTTTAAAATTTCCCATACTACATTTATGATGACCAAATCCAACCGCTTAATACCAAATCTTTAAAAATGTAGTTAACTTTCATAAAAGGTACTTGGATATCTTAAAGATAAGGGAAATGGAGAAGAATGGGAAAGGGAGGAAAGAGAAGGGAGCAGAAGGGGAAAAGGAGAGAAGAAAGAATGGACAATCAAAATCTTACTAGGTACCACTGTATTTAAAGTTTGAGAGAGCGAATGCTTGAAACAGTTGATATGCCCTGTAAGATCTTGTTAAGCAAAACAAAGGCATACTTAATAAACCAATTCTTTACACAATTCAATAGGCTAAAATGGAAACAAATATTGAGCTTTAAAACAACACAATTAAATGCATTTAAAAAACAAATGTTCTTTGAACAACCTAACCTTAAAAGTTGTAAAAACTCCTCCAAGTACTCATTAGCCCTTCATTCTGTTTATTAAATAAATAATTATTTTAGAACCAGCTTTTAAGAAATATTTTTTTTCAAATTTTTTCTGTGCATAGAATTGTGGGTGTTCTGCAGTATTGAAGTTTTTTCAATGAAAAATCAAACTACTTTCATTAATGGATAATCTTTTGTTATCCTAAAATTTAGAAGCATTAACTTAAGTCAATCAAAATTATGGAAATGAATCTCCTGAAGACTGGTGAATTTTTGCTCAGACTGGTCACATTTTTGCCGTTTAAAACACACAAGCCCAAATCCCAGTTCTCTAATTCAAGTGAAGGAAAAAATAGCTGCAGAAGCAGAAACTACAGAGTCTGATCTGGCTAATCCTATTCACTGATGTTCACCCACGCAGGCACCAAGAACATGCCCAATAGCACCCTTGATTAGATCAAAGATAGCTGTAGGTCTTTGGGGCAAGAGTGAAAGGGTCTGGTCAAGCTGAAAGGCTTGCATAGGACCAGATGCATGCAGCAGGCCAATGCATCTGGACAAGGCTGCATAGCTCACTGCCACCAGTGCGGCAGACTGCCTACTTAGGCCGTATTTGGAGCCGGCAGATTGAGGGAAGTTTATTGTCCCATTCTAGTAAGAGCTGGTAGGGCCAAACCTGGGATCGTGTGCCCAGGAACAAAAAGAAACCAGATAGGGTCCAAGCAGTGGAGCCTAGGGCACATGAACAATACATAGATGCCAAGGCTTATTTAGTCTGACAAAGAGAATGCCAATGGGTGACTGAGCAGTCACAGTGGAGACCGAAACAACAGCATGAGACTTCTCAACAGTGGCAAATAGTATAACAGGGGCAACAGTCACAAGATGCAGCTTGGCATATTTAGACCAGATATTAGAATAAGTTATACACTGGAAAACAAATTTAGCACTGAAACAGGTTACACCAATATAAGAGGGTGAGAAATCTCCATCCTTGGGGGTTAAGACTGAGTTAGATAAAGCCATGCCTGACCTGATCCAGGGTTAGCACCAGTCCTGCTTCAAGCAGGAGTTTGGACCCGATATACTCCAGATGTACCTTACAACCAATCCTTCTATGATTCTATACATTAAAGGGGAGTACTACCTTGGTTCTTGGAACCCCATTTTCTCCTCTGCTATAAAACCATTGTGAAGTTCTTAATACAAGGATTTTAAAGCCTACTGCTTGAAGAAACAGCCAGCAACTTGAAAAGGGCTACACTTAAAACTTTTTATGAAACAATAAAACAATACAGAAAAATCAATGGGGATTTGGACTGCTACCCGATATTCCCCCAATCACGCAAAAAGAAGGTATTGTTCAAAATGCTTTCTACATACGACTAATGTTCTCAGTATAGCAGCATGAGGGTTCATTGTTAATTATTTATGTGACTATAATTGCTGCAATTGTAATAGTACAAATTACACTGCTAAATATAAAATCTGATGAAGTTAAACCTTTCCATAAATCAAAATTATTTTCTGTAGACATTAATTTTTAAATTCTCCTATAACAAATACTTCTAGGCCACTGCATACACCTGAACTTCCACTGGCAATATGAACACATAAAGACAATAGAATTAAGTCTTCTAAGTAAGCAATACTTTATTGAGCAAATATACTATAGTACATTATGTAGTAAAGGAGTAACTTAATAAGGCTCTTATTAAAATCATCCACATTGCTTCCTTTATACCATTTTTTTCTCTTTTTGCATACCCATCAAGGCTAAAAATGTTCACTGGGATAGAGGTAATTTTTTTCACAGTAGCTGCTATGGGTCTAAGTTTTGGATTTGTGCTGGAAACAGTGTTGATAATACAGGGAAGTTTTAATTACTGCTCAGCAGTGACTACACAGAGTTAAGGTCTTTTCTGCTTCTCACGCCACCCCACCAATGAGTGGGCTGGGGACGGACAAGAAGCTGGGAGGGGACACAGCTGGAACAGCTGACTCCAACTGACCAAAGGGATATCCTATACCATATGACGTCATGCTCAGCACTATAAAGCTGGGGTGGAGGGGGAAGAAGTAAGGGGGGGACATTTGGAGTGAAGGTATTTGTCTCCCCAAGTCACCGTCATGCGTGATGGAGCCCTGCTTTCCTGGAGATGGCTGAACACCTGTGCGCCAGTGGGAAGTAGTGAATTAATTCCTTGCTTTGCTTCGCTTGGCTTGCATTCATGGCTTTTACTTTACCTATTAAACTGTCTTTATCTCAACCCAAAATTTTCTCACTTTCACCCTTCTTCTCACTTACCCTTCTCTCCCCCATCTCACCAGGGGTAAGTGAGGGAGTGGCTGTGTGGTGCTTAGGTGCCATCTGGGTTTAAACCACAACAATGACCCAGAAAATAAAGCAGAGACTTCTAAGGGGAACAGGGATATAATTTATTATGAGACTACAAAAAACATGCTGGTTGTTAGAGTCTACCTAATGCCACTATGTATTCCCTGTCTTATGTCAAGGTCTGGAATCTACCCTGGATTATTGAAGGAGGGAGCACATTTTGAGGGGGAAGGTTGGGATTTACTATGAGTGCATACCTTCCTTTCTTCTATGCCTGCTACAGTTACACCACTTCCTCTCATTCTTCAATTGTATAAATTAAACTGTATCCTATCCCAGTCTACCTCATATATGCCAGAATCTAGAATCTCTTACACTCCTTTTTACGGCAGAAAGAATTACTTCCATTTCATTTTTTCTTGCCCATTTTTCTGCTGTTTCTGTAATGGAGATCCTGTTGTGAGCTAAAATCCCATTTGAGATTTGCAACACAACTGGAGTTGAAAAGGGTCTCCTACATTCAAAACTTCATCTGAGAGTTCTTCATTACTGAGTGATCTTGAGAAAGAGGTGAGGTAGGCCTCACTTGACTTCACAGCAAACTTTGTATTTTCCAAGCATGAAGTCCACAGTAGTTTCTGTGGTTTACCTGGAATATGTTAGGCCAAATGTGTACACGCTGGCTAACGGTGTGGCAGATCCACATAGTTTTGAGGGCTATATCACTGTTTGAGAAAGGCAAGTATGGGAGACCTTGCAATTCTTGCAGACATTCTTGCAATACGTTGACATTTTGTGGGTCTGTGAGGCCTCCCGTTTGAATCAACGCTGACTCCACACTTCTGCATCACCGTAGTCACTGGAAAACGGGGTTGCCAATCTGAGGGCAGAACTGTACCCCAGGTGCACAGCTTTAGTTGGAGCTGGTCCCTGCTTGACTGACTTCACAGAGGAAGCTCAGATCTTTTTTCAATAGGCTGAGCAGGCAAGTTTCTTTCAGTGCGATACAACTGCCGTTTGAAGCTGGTAAGACTGGGTAAGCACCTGGTGACTGCTTTTAATAGAGCAGGGTATAACTCAGATCTAAAAGAACAACTTACCCTAAACTAAAAACGGATTACTGGTCCAAATATCTTCTCTTCTTATCACAAAAAAGTAATAAAACCTCACAGAAAATGCCTTCCAAGTCTAAGAAAATAATGACAGCACTTTACTTTTAACACCTGCACTTTCTACTGCCAGCGAATTTCTGCAAAGCTACAGTGATCTTCCTGTTCCTTTGAGACTGCAACAGATTTAAGACATTCATGTAATTCACTAGAATACAATAGAATAGTTGTCTTATGTTTCATGCAATTTACTAGTTTTTTTATGGTCTTACAAAACCGCACTGTGTCAGAGATACAAATAAGAGATGGCCTTTCTTAACCAGATAGATCCAAAATACCTAAAAAAATTAATTACTCTTTACTCATTACTACAAATATATCCATATACTTACAAAGCTCCAAGACAGATGTCAAGAATTCAAGAATTCTTAATGCTAAGGAATATCTGCAGAGCACAAAGGAATGAAAATTTCTAATTCTGTGCTCAGAGAAGTAGAGATTTTTTTATACGCCAATTAATATGTTAGCAAATCCTGCATCTCAGTTAAGACTATTTAAAATTCCAACACTTTTCAATTTGATTATAATTCTGCATATTAATAGTAACAAACAGAACAACATATATATAATCTACATGTCTTTTCTTGGTTTTACCTGTGTACAGAAAACTCTATGTACTGTGACACACCACTGAATTCATTATTAGAAATTGAATGCATGATTTTCTCTTTCCTGAACTACTTATTTTACTTGCTCAATTTTACATCTCAAACAAGCCACTTAGCCTGAATGCCAACAAAAGTAGTCTTCTGTGAGCTTCTCTTGAATGCTATATTTTCAATGTCCAGATTTTTTGAACTGGAAGTTCTCATTAATATTAACTGTCCCATGATCAAGGTATGTTGCTGCAGTCTTAAGAGCTACCTAGGAAGCAGGTTATGACACAGGAGTTCTGCCTTTCATTCCTCTAACCCATGCAATTTTCAACTCTGGAGCATGCAAAGTGTGAGATGAAGAGACACTACTTGCTCTGTTACCAAAAACCATCACCATTTGAGGTAAGAATAAACCAGCTCCTGTTGACCGCTATCATCAGAGGCCATCCTCACAGTGACAGGCAAAGGGACTAAAATGTGATCTCAAATGTCTTTTATGACATTGACCACTGTGAATAAGCAAAGACCTCAAGGATAACATGAATGATGATTTCAACAACAGTTCTTTTGCTTCTTACATGCAAAGATAATTTTCATTCATAACTTTTTCTTCCTCATCCCCATCTTACTCCTGCATACTATACTTTATTCCTTGCCAATGGAGAAAGAAAAGCATAGAGAGAAAAAAACTTGATAAAAAGGAGATTCATTTAATACCATGAAATGTAATACAGATAGGGCCATGCTATTTCTCTATTGCTTTTCGTTGTATGTGGCAGAAGGAAAACTCCATTCTGCCACATACTCTGTCATTTGACGACCTTGAAAATACTTAAATAATACTCTATCCTCCAGGAACACTTTTCTATTACAAAGAAGTTTATACACATAAATATTCCATAAATGTACTTTACCTTTTTGTAAGCAGATTGGCAATGTAAAGTAAATGCAAATCAATACAATAGAGACTTGAAAGGTGAAATTTGCAACTACACTATGCATCTCATTTATCATTCATATCCAATATTGCATTGCACCACTCTCTACTTAACAAGATTTACTCTTATGAGACAGATCAGTATGACCTTTACATCAGATCAGCATGTTTGCTGCAATTTTACTTGAGAGTGTGCCATCATAAAAACCTGAAAAGTGTTTTTAAAAAACAGGGAGTAGCCAAGAGTTATCACAACAGAGAAAGACCAGGTGAAATATATTTGTAATAACTGATTCTCCATTTAATTGCTTATTAATATATTTGCTACATAGTTCTTGCAATCAAAGTATCTTGCATTTGTTCTTACAGACTTTCAAGTCTGTGTCTTAAAAAAAAACAACCACTTGAACATAAATCACATTTTGCAATGAGCTTTGACTGTTTGACTAAATGCCATTGCAAACACAGAATTACAAGCTATTGAAGATAAGAGTAACCTCAGGTATTGGCAGTGGTTACAGCTGCATAACACTCAGTTGCTTTTAGTTATGAACTCATGCTGTGAAGTAAATTGTCTGGGTTTTCTTCTCTTCTCATGACATTTCATTCACCTTTGAATGTGAAAAGTACATTTCATTCTCCTGATGATTCAGGTCTGTATAAAAACCTGAAATATTTAAACCTAGCTTTTCCTTTCCACTTCTCACTTTCCAGTCACTCTAATCCATCCATGTAATTTACTTTAAGACATTCATTTACAATCCAACCTTTCCATCCGCGTGAGACTTTTACAGCAAAGATTAAGCTGGATGGAGGCCAAGAATAGTATAGAGAAAGAATTGAAGGGCTGAATAACTTTCTTACATGCAGGTATACACATAAATTAATCTAGATAAAAAGTGGTCATTTTTCTTACCATTTAATAGTAATCTATATTGGTTGTGAATTGCATACATTCTTCCACTTTTTTTGTTTTTTTAATTGTATGACATTTTGCAAATTGTATCATGCCATTTTATCCAAAGAATTTAGATTTATTAAAATTAAGGACTTTTTATTTGTGTTATTTGTATTGCATCTCACATCATTATAGCTTAATAACATATATATCTGCAGCTCCCGCATTCTTATAATTTCAAAGCTGGTTTAAGTTGAGCAAACCAATTTTGAATCAAGCTAAATATCCATCTCCTTTTGAAAAATAAATTCCATGGGTTTAGGCTTAGCAATAGTATCAAAAGTATATTAATTAATATCAGGAATGATCTATGAATTTTTTTTTTTTTTTACAATATTAACAATTATTGCCTATTGACAACAGAAAATTTCTTAAATTAAACCACTAATTTAAGTCAATTTGACAATGGGACAATCAATGTGACCTTTTAAGATTCTCCATATTGTGCATCAATTGCTGTGGTACTATTTGGGTATAAAGTGACAACAAATTTTGGGGGTTTGGTTTTACATTTTTTTTAATCCATGTTTTCACAGATCTTAAACTGCCTGCCTAACAGTCTGTTAAATGGAGAACCAGATTCTAAAGCTGAATTCACAACCCAGAAATGTTTTCTGAATTACTTATGGCATCGTTTAACATGTACAAAAATCTCTGAGACTTCAGTTACTTCAAAATTTCTGGAGTATATACATGATATTCCAGAAATGTAGAAACACTCCTCAGAAATAGCAAGTATCATTTTAGAACTGAATGTGATCACAATTCATGTCTTAGGGAGCCAAATCTGACATGAATGCCAAGGAATTCAATGTCTCAAATACTACAAATGTGTTTTCCCACTGGAACAGGCTAATGAATGCGTTTTTCTTTCTGCTTTAGCAGCTTGCACTAAACATTAATGAATTCTGCCTTGAAGATTTTCAACTATTAAAATAATTTTGAATGCTGACTTATCCTACCAAAATATTTGCAATTTATTTCTGTCTGATCTACAAATTATGCAGATATACTATCTTAATCATTAAACTCATTAAGGATTGAATTATTTGGGGTTCATATCTCTCAGGAAAGCATTTGAAAGTCTTAATGGTGAAACACTGTTACACTAGGAAAGTGTTTTAGTAATCAGTGGGGTGCATACTTTCATGCTTCAGTACAAAAGAAGCAGGAAGTACAAAACCTACAACCTAAGATGTAGTACAGGTGAATTATAACTGATCTATCTATTAGAGTTCCTCTCCTTGACAATAACAAGATACAGTAATTGCTATATTTCAACATATGAGAGAATATATTTTTACATAGATGTTTCTGAAATCTTGGTGGAAAACCATGCACTAGAAACTTCTAAAGCCTTCTGATAGAATATCTGTTTATGTGATGTCAGGTCTATCAAAAAGTCTTGCTTAAAGACAGAAAATGAAGTTTAGTAGTTTTAGCTGAAAACCTGAATGGCACAAACACAAAAAATCACCATTTCATTGCTTGGAAAGTCACATATGTTATGAAAAGTAAAAGAGAAAACGGAATGACATTATTTTAAATTTGCTTAATTGTTTTGTGGGGTTTTTTTACTAGAAGGATTATAATCAGCTTTGCCTAAATGCATGCGTGCTTTCTCACTTGTATAGCCAATTCAAAAGTAAAAAGTGTAAACAGAGATAGACGGCATCAAGTTTTAATTACCACATAACTTTAAGGACACATGTAGTAAAAGAAGCATTAGTACCAGGCATAACACCCAGAACAGCAGTTTAAAAACGTATCTTGGTTAACAGAAAATCCTTTCTCTACTATAATATGCCTAAAAAAAGTTAAATGCATGTGAAAAAATAATACAGAGAGGACCTTGTTTAAAAAAAACCCCCTAATTTCACAAAGAAACTGCTAAATACAGAATTTCCATTTATAGAGTGAGTCAACACTCAGGACAAAGCCCTGAGCACCCTAACAAAATTTGAAGCTGAATTGGTTTGGCCTCACAAAGTCCCTTTCCCTTTAAAAATTTAATGTACTTTGATAAAAAACCCAAACTGAACCTGCTGAAATTTGAATGTAAATTACAAAAATTTTTTTTAATTTGTCAAGAATCAGTGCAAATACTAGCAGTAGTATTTGAAGTTTGAGAACTCCTTAATAGCGAAAACCACACTATTAAATTTATTGAGGTCTTCAATTTATTGCATAAGATGCTGTACAAATTTTCTTAGTATTTTTTCCTAAGAAAAATGCCTTTGATTAATTCTATAAGTTATGCTTATTTTTCAGATATGTAACAATACCAGTAGTAGTCCACCAGTCAACAGATTTCCTTTTCTTGTACAAAGAAGAAAGATTTCAACATTTTTTACGTTGTAATATTTTTCATCCTTTCATTTTGAATTATAATGGAAAGTTGTAAAAACACATATTTAAAGAAATATTTAACTGCTTTTTGTACATAGCCTGATTATGCTACCACAAGACTTTGAAAATTACTGTCTCCTTCAATAAAATAGTCAATAAAAAAGCATTAGCATCAGGAAAGCATCTCTGATTTGTTTTGACATTACTGCATGAAATGTATTTATGAGTAATACGTTCATTATTGAATCCTATTATAATTGGCACATTATTTCATAAAGCTTCTCTTTTCTGCCATCCAAAGAAGAATGTCAAATGTCAAAAGAGAAAACATCCTTGGCCATTAAAACTCAAAACACATAAATAGATTCAAAGCAGCAGCTTTTATAACATGTTCATTTTCTATATTTTTCTTCTACCTCATGTTTTTGGAAATGTATATATAACTTTAGCTTACATAATTTGTCCATTGTGGAAAATATTTTATGTTAATAACCTACAAATGCTGAATTACAAGTCCAGGAATAACCTGGTTAAAAGACTTGAAACTCAATAGAACATAGAATAACTCCTAAAAAAACAAGGCCTAGAGGCACTAGTAAAGCCCAGACATTTTGCTCTGTTGTTTGGGTTTTTTTTCAGAAAAATATACAACACAAGAAAGTTTTGGTTTTTAAGATCCAAAGTGTAGAAGAATGTAAGGCTGTAACATTGAGTAGCTACCTGAACTTAGTGCATTAAAAAAGATGTCAGAAGAGTCATTATTTGAGTATGCTATTTTTAGGGCATTGCTTCAGATTAACATCCTCAGATTCACCAGTCTCTAACATGACTACACTTAATTTTATATTAATATACCAGTGGGCAAATGCTTTAAGAAAAAAAAAAAACAAAAAAACCTTATATAAAAATTGCAAATTTATTCAAAATGGATTTTTTATTTTCTTTTACCATTATTTTATTAAGTTTACATATTTAAGGAAAAACATGAATGATTGAACATGTTTTGCAAGGTGTAAGTTTAAAGATGCTGCACCTTTACCATCTGTAAGCCCTGCTATGTCCACTTCTCCAAAGTAATTTGATGTTACAATTTGTTACTGGTACAAGAAATTATAAATTAGCTAGGCATTACAACTTTAGCAGCTTCCTTAAAAACTCAGAAAACCTAAACCTTTTTCAATTGTTGCTAGAACCAAACAAATGAGTAGATTTGCCTTTACCCGTTTTTGAGGTTTTATTTAAAATAGTAATAATTTAATTTTAAAATTTAAAAAATAAAAGGATTTAAAATTCTACCAAACCTTTCCTAAAAAATCATAAAAATCTATAGCTGAAAATAGATTTTAAAAAAAGAAATTGAATCTTAAATCTAAGAATTTCCGAAACCAAGAACAATCACAAATATTAAACATGCTACATGTATGAGATGAATATCATATCACAAGGCTCTTGATCTAATGAAAGGACAGAAAAAGAACATTGTGAGTACGTCTTAATAGAAGAATGCATTTTTTCCCTTTCATGATAGAAATAGATAGAGGAGTAATAATATTGCAGTTCAGGGGAAGAAAGAGAGAGAATAGGAAGAGAAAGGCTATTGGCTACATAAATCCCCAAATGTGTATATCTCTTCTCTAAATTGACAGTGACAACCACCCACATATCCCACAGGTGAATTTCCACAGTAACCTCAATATGGGACTGGGGTTTTACTGTATTTTTCAGGTTGCTCTACCACCAGCAAATTGAGTGGCACTGGAAATGGAGAGACTGGTTTTCCTTGGTATTTCATTCTTACATAAATATTTAATGCTTTGAAAAGAAAGATCCATTGACATGTTTCTCTGCCTATCTATCTATCTGCACATGTGAAGAAGGAAGGAAAATTGCTAGTTTTAGTGGCCATACCCATCTTACGCTGAGTTAGACTGTTTGTGGAGTAAAGTTTGTTGTAATCCTGTTCAAGACATCAGAAAGTTATCAGAGAGCGTATTTTTTTCCCAAGGTCAAGCACACCTCCACGGTGCTTTAGATTTGTGCATAAGCTAAGCCCCTTTCATTACAAATAAATTACTTGCTGCCTGTGGACCAGAATTACTAGTGTTTATGATGCTGTTAAGACAAAACGAGCCCTTGATAGCTTCTCTGTTAGAGTTATACCAGTAGTGCTTTCTGAAGGACTGAAGGGATCTGAAGAACCAATTCTCATAGTCTCTGAGTCCATCCTGTTTCTTCCTTGGAAAGCTTAGTACTGCTCGAGAGGGAAAAATAATGCAGTTCTTTTCTCATGAAGTCTTTGCTGATTACTCAGAAACTGATCATGGAGTGTCCTTTTTTTAAAAAATAAAATTACACAGAAGATTGTGGTAAGACAATTTTTCCCAGCACAGGTATCCTACACCTTCTCACTGGTTTCTTTGTGTCTACAGAGGAAAGCATGGCAAATGCTCTTCACTCCTTGTTATCCCCTTCTTGATGATGGATGGGCAATACCCCACGCTCAGGGGTTTACCAGCTGCCTGGCTGAAAGGATGCAAACTCTTTTTGGAGAAAGAACCTTGACAATATCATCTGCACTTCTGTTATTTGAAGATTAGTGGGCTTTGAGCTATTGGCAGGGTCATAAATGTCTGAGTACTGTTAAGCCCTGACTGTCCCTGCCCACTCGCCTCCCCTCGGGTCTCCAGCCCACAGGGAGCCCCACTGCACCGTGACTGTAAAGTGAAGCTATACAGAGATTTGCAGCTAGCCTGCAAGAAAACAATTTTCATATTCAGAAGAGCACTTAACAAGTGCAGAAAAACCTGTCTACCATTTGCTCACTGATCTCTTGGTGAACTATGATAGTGTTATGACTTTAAAATCCCTAAATAGCCTGAAGATGGTGTATCAGAACGATTGCTTCACTTTCTGTGCTCCTCTTCAATAGCTGCAATCAGCACAGACTTTCAAATGAAATTTTCTTCATTATAAAAGACAAAGGGGAGGGAATAGGGAAACAGATATTCTTGCCTACAGCTCCAAGATTCTGGAATTTTCTCCTTATTTTGATCTGAAAACAGCTTAAACTAGTACAGTTTGAGACAAAAGCCACCTTTTGAGGGATTCTTTGGAGAAACTGGCAGTGTTCTTTCTAGATGAAAAGAATTGCAGGCTGTTTGAATAGATTCACACAGAATCCATTTCATACTGCTTAATTTTTTCTCATTAAACTTATTTGTATTTACTGCATGATTGATTACATAAGAATGCCTAACAACTTTGGTAAGCAACTATTGTATTTTTCATATAAATAAAACCAGACAATTATAATTCTACTTGCAGAAGATTTTATAAATAGTTATTGGGTCATAATTGCAAGAAAATGACTTGTTAGTGTTAGTAGCAATTACTTTCAACAACTTTTTGAAACATCTATTAATCATTTATTAACACTTTACTTATAAACTAATTCTGTAGGCACATTTCCCTGATGTTAATTTAATTTAAAAATAGAGTTTTCATTCATTTTATGAGCTTATGTCTGTTCTCTGTGACTGTATGAAGACAACTACACTATCCTTTCTGGCCAGAAGACCCAGTTCAGCCTGTACTGGAAGGCTAACAGTCTTCCAGGCACACCATTCTCCTGCGTATAGGTTTTTCTGCCTCTTTCTGTTAAAAGATGGTCTTACAATTTACACATTACCTACACTGTAACAAGAAAGGACTGCAGTGCTGTTTTATCACTCCTGAGTTAAATCAGTCTGATAAAAAAACATAGTGTAAAATTTCAGCACAGTTTATCACTGGCTGCTGGGAAATAATCATGACTCATGCATTATGTATGCATCATTACTTGATACATGCAAGCAGTTAACCGTCCCTGTGTAAACAGCATTTATAGACAAATCTTAGCCCTAAACCCATCCCTAAAATGTGAATAGATGAAAAAAGTGGTTTTGTCTCCATTAAGGAGTATTGACTGAGTGTGGAAATTATGATGACCCAACAACAAATCATAACACAGAATACTGACTGCACATAGTCTAAATATCCTTCTCACTCAGCTGAGAAGACGTTGAGGTATGGTAGGAAAGTGGTCCTTAGTTACCTAAGTACAATGAGAAACTGTCTTAAAAACATGTAATTTTTTTTTTTTTATCATTCAAAAGACTTAAAAGTATCCTAAGTGTCTCAAAAAGTATAAAGAAAGTAAATAAAAGCTTTCACAATAAGAAAAGCTTGGAACAGATCCTCGTAGAAGCTATGCTAAGACACATGGAGGCCAGGGAGATAATTCGAGATAGCCAGCATGGCTTCACCAAGGGCAAGTCCTGCCTGACGAACCTAGTGGCTTTCTATGATGGTATGACAACAACAGTGGACAAGGGAAAACCAATGGATGTCATCTATCTGGACTTCTGCAAAGCCTTTGACACGGTCCCCCACAACATCCTTCTCTCTAAATTGGAGAGCTATGGATTTGACGGGTGGACTGTTCGGTGGATAAGGAACTGGCTGGATGGTCACATCCAGAGGGTAGTGGTCAATGGCTTGATGTCCGGATGGAGACCAGTGACGAGTGGTGTCCCTCAGGGGTCCGTACTGGGACCGGTGCTGTTTAACGTTTTCATCAATGACTTAGACAGCGAGATCGAGTGCACCCTCAGCAAGTTTGCAGATGACACCAAACTGAGTGGTGTCATCCAGAGAGACCTGGACAGGCTGGAGAGGTGGGCCTGTGTGAACCTCATGAGGTTCAACAAGGCCAAGTGCAAGGTCATGCACCTGGGTCGGGGTAACCCCCAGTATCAGTACAGTCTGGGGGAAGAAAGGATCGAGAGCAGCCCTGCTGAGAGGGACCTGGGGGTGCTGGGGGATGAAAAGCTGGACATGAGCCAGCAATGTGCGCTGGAAGCCCAGAAGGCCAACCGTATTCTAGGCTGCATCAGGAGAAGCGTGGCCAGCAGGTCGAGGGAGGTGATTCTGCCCCTCTACTCTGCTCTGGTGAGACCTCACCTAGAGTACTGCGTCCAGCTCTGGAGCCCTCAGCACAAGAAGGACATGGAACTGTTGGAGTGGGGTCCAGAGGAGGGCCACAAAAATGATCCGAGGGCCGGAGCACCTCTCTTATGAGGACAGGCTGAGAGAGTTTGGCTTATTCAGCCTGGAGAAGAGAAGGCTGCGGGGAGACCTGATTATGGCCTTTCAGTACCTAAAGGGGGCCTATAGGAAAGATGGGGAAGATCTTTTTAGTAGGGCCCGCTGTGTCAGGACAAGGGGTAATGGTTTTAAACTGAAGCAGGGTAGATTTAGACTGGATATAAGGAAGAAATTCTTTACAACGAGGGTGGTGAAACACTGGAACGGGTTGCCCAGAGAGGTGGTGGAGGCCCCATCCCTGGGAACATTCAAGGCCAGGTTGGATGGGGCTCTGAGCAACCTGATCTAGTTAGCGGTGTCCCTGCTCACTGCAGGGGGGTTGGACTAGATGACCATTAAACATCCCTTCCAACCCAAAACATTCTATGATTCTATGATTCTATGAAAAATTCAGGAACTGAAAAAAAGGGATTTAGAAGAGGATATCTCAATGTTATCCTACCATGACACTGTAAGTAGGCTAAAACATAAACAGAGAGAGGTTTAAACAGAAGTTTTAGAAAACTTGCTGAAACTCTCTGAATGCTCAAGAATAAAGCAAAGACTGAATTTTTCAGAAAGATTCTAGTTATATTTAGCAGTATTTTAATTTAAAACAAGAACACAAATGGTCTGGGCAGACTTTTTCTGCTCTGGGCTGTTCAGTCTGTGTTTTAGTAACACATCTGGTTTTTCTGGTTTGGCCCTGTAGTACCTCAGAAATAGAACAAGTTTTTAAATCATTATAGATCATCTGCAAGAACTTAAGATAAATGCAACCAGGTCCCTTTTGAGTTCCCTATCAAATTACATAGTGTAGCACCAACAAGATCTACAAAACCAAGATGTCTCCTGCTTAGCAAATATTTGAAATTCTGAAGTAGTTTTTGATTTCTAAAGTAGTTCAGAGATAGATTTAGAGAAATATAGGATATACAGTCTCAAACTTTCTATTCAGGGATATACAAATAGAGATTTCAGAAAACAGCATGAATTAATTATGGACCTAGAATTAATTTTTAATATTGTCCACTGTCCTCTCAGTAAAGTTTACCTTCCCAATATTTATCTATTTACTAAGTCTATCTATTTGTAGACCAAGATGACTTTTCAGGTTGTTTTCAGATTTACTAGTTTTGGTCATCACTTGGAGTGGTCTTTGATAATACATGCAATGAAGAAGTACCTTTATGATGTCCAAAACCAGTGTGACCAATTTTGTTTTCTCAACAAAATCTCTCAGTGTTACAGTTAGGGGACAATGAAATGAAGAGGAAAATACATGCTTGAAAGAAGGTAAATACCCCAAAAACTCTCAAGTGAGAAAGGAAGATGTGGGGAAATAACATGACAGCATGTAGGAATTAATACAGCCTTTTTCTCAAAGCAGCTGTATATTCAGTGTTAGTAGGGATGGCAGCAGAGACCCTAAATACTCACAATCTATTTCACAGTGTTATTGTCTTCATAAGAACCTGCCACTTTACTCTCTTTTTAGAATAAATTGCCATACAATTCAAACAGATATTGTACTAAAATAATTCCAAGAAGATCAATTCATGTTATACAGAAATCTCCAAAATGAGCTGAATGCAACTTAAAAACATGTAATGCTGAAAGAATGTTTCAAAATCAAAGTGTGAACTTTTGAAGAAGACAGCTCCAGACAACTCTAATAAAAAAAAAAAGAGCCTGCCAAGTTATACATAGTTCTTAATGTAATCATTTAGCCTTTTACTAAACTTCACATTAATAGAAATAATAGGAAATAAAGTTTTATGGGGAGTAAGGTAAATACACTGTTCTACAAAGTTAACACTGAGGACTTTTTTTTTGTTCTGGCTTTACATTTAAATTAAGCATCTGTGTGACTGCACTCTGTAGTCACTGGGTTTGTTCTCACTTGAGTACATTGCACCCTGCTACATAGAATGATCACTTCAGGTTTTAGTATCTGGTGTATTGTAGTTCTCACCAGAGGAATTTATTGCCAATTCATTGAAGGAAGTAGCTCTGAGAAAAAAGGTCTCAAACTTTGTCTGAAACACAACATGAGAAGAAGGGAAGAAGTACACTAATGTCCATTAATGTGCATGCCTTGCAACTAGAGGAAACACATTGTCTTCTTTACATCTTCTAACACTGAAAGAAATACAAGCAATACTGGACTAAAATGAATGCTACTACGATTTACAGTATTACATTTATACATGCAGTTACTGTGTTTGGTTAAGAAAAACAAAAAGTCATTATATGTTTCTTTGAATATATGTTAATTACATGCTCATTGCGCTTCTTTGAAATAACTATGTAATTTGGAACATGCTCCACTTAGTGCATAATTTTTTCGTGTGGATTACGGGATGTGAAAGGGAAAGAGACAACACATTAGATTATTTGCTACATTTTTTTCTCCCATCACTGTGCTGATAGCTGCAAAAACATTCACTTCCTGCTGTATAAATCAGAAGGCTGTTGGGGCTGCTTTAACTTGCACTACCTGTTAAAAATATCAAAGGGTAAATGTGAATGCAAGGGATTACTGATCTGTTGAACGTACTTTGTTAACACTGCTCTGTATAAATACCCCACCTTAGCATGAACTCTTGTCTGTTTGGGAAGGCTTATACTCTTTTCTTCCTTTAGAGGAGTGCAAAGAAGGCATAGATGTTGCAAGGAAATGGCCTTATTTGTAGCATCCCCGCTAATATAATAGATAATAGATATAATATACTCATTTAACATTTGTTGAACAATACTATATAGATATAGTTTTGAAAAAGATATCATGAAACTTAACAGGTACGTAGAAAGGTTACTAAGTAGCTCAAAATCAGTAATTAATGCCCCAGATTAAATATCACATCATAGTTTACTTAACATTTTTAAGTTAACCGCATGTGTAATGCACATTCTCAAACTAACTCCTCTGTGTTTTCTACTCCCTTTGAAATTTGTAGCTTCAAAAATATTCTTCATACCTACTTGATGGGACAGTGAAAAATGCAAAATAATTGTAAATTTGTTCACCAAACTTTTTTAAAACTAAAAAGTAATGGTTGACTATTAAGATTACAGTAGGATTTCTAGTTGGTGTGAAGAGGTCTGACTTTGTTAATATTAAGTGAAGATACAGCTACTGGACTAAGACAAATGGAAAAACAAAGAATCAGTTAACATAGACTTCCATTCTTTCCCCTCTATATTATTTTCAGTTAAAATATTTCCATTTATTTTTTGTATACTTACTTTGAACTCCATGGGAGCGAACTATTTTCCAGGTCTCTGAAGCTATCTCCTTTACATCCACTTGGTAATGATGAATGGGCACACCTCCATGTGAATCTGGCTTACTGAACGAAACTTTGGCAGAGGTTTGTGACAACTCTAAAACTCGTACTCCATAAGGATTTGATGGCACATCTGAAATAGTACCAATATCAATTTAATAATGAGCAGCAACTAGTCAGACCTAAACAGTTGATTATCCACCCCATGAACTCTCCTTAGCATCTTGAAGGGAGAAAAAAAAATAAATTGAATATGATGTAATAATGTTTGTGTTAGATAAGCAACATTAGCTTTCTAATACAGAGCAGTAAGAAAACCACATTTATTTTCTGGTATGCTAAAGTTATGCAAAAACATTTTCCATTTCTGCCTTTCTTTTATAATATGATCTTTTTAATAGCTAATTTCATCATAGGCAAATATAAGAGATTAGTTTTTTTACTGTATAATTATGTAAAAGAGAATAGCAGAATTTAAATCAAATTTAACAAGAGGAACAGCTATGGCTGAATACATCATTCAGAGTCTGAATTCTTCTAAATGAAATTATGACAAAAAACTGTAGAAGGAATTTGGCCACTTTTATGAAACTCTGAAATACAGCTGAAAACATGAATCCTTTTTTTTTTCTTTTTTGAAAGACTGAATTCCAAGCTACTAGCAAGGAATATTATAGAAGGTTTCTATTCTCTTTTCAGTTTAACAAATAATTTGCAGAATAGGTTGAAAGAAAACATTTTCTCTGAAATCAAAAGCAAGTGCATATCTTTCAAAGTAGAAAAGACCTAGGAAAATAAAGCAGGTGTCTATAGACAGTGTTGAGATGCTAGATATGAAACAAAAGTAAAAAATTAACATTGCGGTCAGTACATCTTTAAAACCAGAAACATTATGTTACTTTTACAATGTATGACAGAACTAACACATAGAAGACAAAAGACTAATTCTAATTGTTGTACATTTTAAAGTGCTCTAATTATAAAAAATTGTATTGAAAATAATAGGAAGAATTTCAGTTCTGTGGACAGAAGACCAGGAATTTGAAACACCATTAAAAATTCCTCTTCTGATACATCTGGCAATTATTTGCATATCTGGTTACAGATTTGACATTGCTTTTGTCTCCATGGTATGGAAGATATTTTTATAAGGACATGCAAGAGTTTGAGCCAAAGCCTATCATTTGGTTAGTGGGTACTGAACCATTTACATAAAATATAGTCTTTATTCAAGGGCTGTCAGACAGTTGGTAATAAAAAGAGAATCAATCTGAGCTTCACCCAGTAGTGGTACTTAAATGAAAATGAGTCAAAAATTTCTATAAAATATTAAAGAATGGGTTTAAGGACATATTCAGCCATGAATTCTCAGAAAAAGGACACCTGCCAAAGTTGCTCTAAAGGGGGTGATTTGTATAACCTTTTAATAATCAGGAACCTACATTTTTCAAAAAAAATTCTTTAACAGTTGTCAGAGTTGAGTGCTAATATCATACCTCTGTGAATTCACATAGTTAGCATTTCTGAATACAGGTCTCCTGAAACTTTCAATGCCTGGTGCTTATTGGGTTAAAACCAGCATAGATTTATTTACGTGGACAAACAATTTTAATATATTTTATTTAAAGACACAGCTGTATGAACCCATGACGCTAGAGATTTGCATAGAATGCAAATCTCAGCTTGAGGGATTCAAACTGTCAAATCTTTTCTTACTCCAGGAAACACTCATTTCACTGGGATATGGGATGTTGCAGGCAATTTTCACCCTTCTTAGTGAAGATTTATTACTCTGCAGACAGGAATTCAAGATTCATGGTCAGATAGAATGTGACCAAATGTAACCAGTATGCTATGCACCCAAGGGAACACAGACTTTTCTTTTAAATCTTTTTCTAAATTGATAAAAAAGTTGGGATTTTTTTTAGAAAAAAAAGAAAAAGTTCAAAAAAACATACAAAATGTTTTCTGTGATCATATGGAAAAATTATTACTTACATAAGTTGCTTGCTAAGTAAGCGTTGATCCCAAAATCAGAGGAGGATGATGATTAGAAACAGCTTGACCCTCCTCCTCTAGATTCTCATTACAGCTGAAAGCAGTATTTTTTTTTCTTTCCCTGCTAGCAACAGTGCCTTAAGCACCATTCTGTGTACAGATTCTTTCTCTCCCTAGCTCAAATGACTGCTCTGAGAGGGGTGGGAAAAATACGACATAAGAATGCCAGCAAAGCAATCCAGGATAGCCAAAGTAAAGCAGCATGGCACTGTATGAGTGATGTGGATACCAATCACTTGGGAAGATGAATATAGCTCTGCAGTACCGAAGATGAATGCTCTTCAGATGTAATTGCAAGCTAAAAGCTGCTGTGGATACCTACAATATTACAAAGTTCCTAGATGCTTTCATCCCTTTTCTGTTGTTAAATGAGTTAAAAATGAAACAGAAGACAAAATGTTTAAGGTTGAATGAATATTTAATTTCAGTCAGACTGTTTTTATGTTAGTTTTTGTATGCTCTTTTTATAAGGCAATTCACTGTTACTTCAGTTTGGATCAAAATAATTATTTGGTCAATGGTATGAAACAAAAATGTGTTAGTTACATATCCACTCTATTCTTGACTTTCAAAAGGTTAAGGAGATCTCTTTTCCTTGTGTGGTTATGTCTGCATATGATTAACTATAATAAACATGGCATAGGGAAGAAGACATCCTTCAGGAAGAACCTTATGTTCTCTACTGCGGATTAGGTATTTCTGCCAAATGAAGATATGATTCCACTTGATAATAAGCATAAAATGAAGCTCTTGTGAAAACCCAGTAAAATATTTTGTATAACTAGCACAATGCACTATGTTTAAAACTCATTCAAGTGTGAAATACACCCACCATACTATTTTAAATATGCATCCCACAATCCAAACGACCCACACATGTAGGTAACTTTTATGCAGTTTTCAGAATTGAACTATATCAGTTCTTAAGAAAAGAGTGAATCACCTGAAGAAAATATAACAGGAGACACATTCTTAGTCAAAATCAGAAACAAATACTAGCAATTCCATTAAGATAGAATAAAATACCTACTATCTCTTTCTGAATAGGCAAATCTGTAACTTTTTCCCCAAAGATCATTAACAGCATAATGAACTGAATCTAATTCTGTAGTTCTCTAATGACTATGAATTTGATCATGCAAGGTAAACAGCCCTCAGGTCCTGATCTAGCCAAATATTCCAGCATTTGAGCTGTCCCCTGCCAGCTGAAATGATTTTGAGCATTGCCATCATTTTTGTATTAGAATTGCAAGGCTTTCGGCTCAGTGTTTAGCAGGAGTGAAGAATAATTCGCAAAGTTGTGTACTCTGAAGTCTGAGTTTGGAAGGACAGAATTGTGGGTGGTTCTTGTTCTTTATCCTTCTAAAACCAACCAACCAAATGAATCTTAGAGGAGTTTAGCTGTGGGTGATTACTCTTTCATATACTGTTATGGATAGAAGTTGAAGGACTATGTAGTAGAACAAGTATGGGATTTCTTTTCTATGAGCTAAAGATTGCTTAGTGATAGCACAGATTCTGGTACGCTATCTTAGAAGTTCCACTGCTATATTTATTGCTGTAATACTGCTGTCAAAACAAGGGATAAAATACCAAAAGTTCAGCCTTTAAATTAAAATGTCATTAAAAAAATAACAAGTGTCAGACATTTAGTCAGCTTCATCTTCTTGCCAGTGTCTATTCCTCTGTTCAGTATGTGACTGTGTTCACGTATGAATTCCTTAAAAATAGAAGAAAAAACGATCCCCCAAATAGTCAGTGTAAAATTGCACTTGATGTAGTTTGTACTCAATGCATAAAGCTGGGTAGCACAAATGAACTCTGTGATACATTGGCCTAAATTAAGTAGTATTGGTTTGGTTCCAAAAACATTATTGCAGCTGATAGAGAAATACACACAGAATTATGAGTACATACTTATCTCCACTGATATGTAAAATGCTCTTTCAAGTCTATTACTATTATTATCCAACCTGTTCAATAAATTTATCACCATTTATCACTGGGGATTTTCTTTTCAAGCTATTTTTTGGATAGTTTTATGGAAGAAAATAATTTTCCTTCTGAGAATTTAGCAGCCCTGGTGTAAATGGAGAAAAGGAAGTTATGGTGTGAGAGTAGGTAGTGGGGTCAGAGGTTTATCTTCCACTTAGCTCTTGTCTCCTGTCTCCTGCCAATATGTTCCTAGTGCAATTCTGTGGCTTTTCCTGTCTCTGTATATTTGGCATATATATTGACTGAAAGTAACTATGTCTAGCTGAACGTATGTAGTATCAGAACCATGGCAGCAAAAGAGATGGGGCTGGGGAGTAGATCTTTGGAGTCAAAGACCTCCATGAAATAGTTCAAGCTTGTACATCCTTAGAACAGAGAAAAATTTCAGTATTAGATCTACAGGTCTTGATGTTCTTGTTTGGGGAAAACTGCAATAGATTTCTTTTACCAGATCATTGGGAGTTCTGGAAAAATAAGGAATTAGTTAGGAAACAGGACCACAGCTAGCAAATAAATACATAAATAATAGATGAAAATAAGATACATGAACACAAAGCAAAACACTGTTGCTGCATTGATAGTTTCACACACAGACGTATTGAAAATATGTTGCTGTTTTGTTTCTTAGTAAAAATCCTTTAGCTGATGCTGCAAAGATGTGAATAGCAAGTTTTAGGACAGAGATCTAGATTTTATACCTGCCTATATTTTTGTGGAGTTAAATGGGATTTTGGCAGCAGCAAGGGAAAAGTTATACAGAGAAAGCAACCTAACAATCCGAAAAAAAAAAAATAATAAAAAATAAATCAATAAGATTCCATAACACTGTCTTGGAACAGAACACGATTATCTTTTTAATTAGTTTATTTTCCAGGGAAAATTAAGTCCTATTTCTTTGTTTTTATTTTGCCTGTGTGAAAACACAAATATTTGGAGAAAAAAAAAAGGAACAATGTCCCTTAACCAGAACCAAAGTGCCAACACCAAAAATCCAAATTAGTAAACTGTTAAATTTGATGATGTAGTCTTTTTCAGTTATTCATCAACCTTATCATATTTTGAACATGATTTGGTTCCGTAAAACAGGTTACAGGATGTAATTTCTGTGAAACTCAATTATTGTATTTCCCATGTCTTTGATTTTGATTAATTATTCCCTATCTTCACTGTGTATACAGGATACTTGAAATACATAATTAAATAAAGTAGCATGGGAATTCCCAATATCTAATGACATCATAGAATATATTTTAATTTTTCTTTTTAATTCCCTGTAATATTTCTGTAGAAAGAAAACAGATATAGCATCTCTTATTTCTTTATGTATTCTTTTATGTCACCACCTCTAATAGCTGTAAAATCTTTGATGTTCTATAGTACACTGTGCAAAAAATGCAATAGGGATGACTTGGCAAGACAAGTTTAACATCAGAGTTGTATGATGTAGCTAATTTGTAAACTATGTTCACTGCCTATTAGTATGGTTTCTGCCAGTAATTGATCCTGTTAATGCTTAGTCACTGTAAGTCTCTCTGCTGAGCTGCAGTTCCAGGCATGATGTGGTAGGATCAGAATCTCAGCTTTCAACAAAAATTAAAGTATCCTTCTAGATGAAAAGACTGATGCATAAAGGTGAATCCGACTATTTATCTGAACTTTTAACCCGTTGGTTAAAATAGAAGAATAGAAGAAAGAATGGGAAAGGGAAGTCTAGGATGAGTAAGACCAAGCAAGCCTTAGAAGTGAATCATGGTTTACTTTTTAGGGGCTCTGGATTCAGTCCAGCTGTACACTGATTGTGCAAAATATATATGAATATTTAAAGAAAAAAATTACTTGAAAAATTGAGTTTAGCTCTCTGTGTCACAACCTTAACATTTACCATTTTAAGATAATAAATTACCTATTCCAACAATATAGACCTAGACTACTGATGACCATACAATTTTCTATTTATCTACACAAAAACATTTGAACTAATCATACTGAGATCTCAAGAAAAAGGAAAAATGCTTTGCTAGTTATACCATCTCCCAGATTACTGATATTTCACATGAACTATGACTAAACTAGATCTAGGAAAATCCAGGAATATCTATGCTCACCTCAGGCTCTGAAAGCCATTGGTACATCTGCCAAGCTCACCTAGCTTGCCAAAGTCTAAGCTTGTCATAGAGAAAAAACAGAGACTTCTAAAATAAAAATTGTGGTTGTGACCTGAAGTAATTAACTGGCAGTGGGAAGAAACGAAAAAGACTGTGGTTCTTTTCACGTTCTACATGTTACTCACACAGCAATTTAAATGCTTAAGCAATGAAAAAGGAGGCTGTCAACCATGTGGTATTTTAAGAGTTGATCATCACAAATCAGGTGGTGAGCACATCTGATTAGATCTTTCAATAAGTGCTGAAGTTTCTCAGCATTTACCAGTAATGGCCAGCACCTTTCAGTGTGAAACCTTAAATAAGCTGCAGTTTTTCAATTGTTTTGAAATGTATAAATGAAAGTGTCTGGAGTTCAGGATGATTCAGTACCTTGGTATAATTAAGTGAACAGGTATGGTTTTCCTGTCATACAAAATGGTATGGTTGCAAATTGCAACTAAATTCTGAAAGAAATCTTTTTCTATAATCAATAAGTCTAATTTCTTAAGGAGGGCAACAGAAATAAAGATAATGGCATAGTGACAGTATGATCATTTTTTAAGTAGCAGTTAAAAAAAAGGGTAGTTTGATTCTGCTGAAAAGCAGCAAAGCAGAAAAACAGAACGAAACATGAAAGAAGTCATTCCTGCAGAATTTTAAGAGAAAACTATTTAGGAAAATTATCATTATTTATAAAAATCGCCCTAGCAGCGTACTGTGCTTAATACTATCTCCCAGCTAAAAATAGTATTAATTTTTCTCTGACAGAGCCATTGTGAAAGTATGCTATGCCCTGGTACTAGTATTTACAATCAAAGCCATGCATTGAAATGCATGAAAAAAATTTATAGGCTTTAACATGGGAAGTATCAATGACTAAGGCTTCCAACCCCAGTAAAGCAACAGAAGAAAATATAATTGAAAGAAATGCTAAGAAACTCTCATTTTCTCTCAGTTATTAGTTATTTCTGCCAAAGAACAAACATGCAGTCATACTTTTATATTTGCCTAAACAACAATAGATAGACCTAAAAATATTCAGAAATTCTGTAACAATTGGTTGTAGAATGTCTCAGAGCTTAAATTAATTCAATCTAGCACTCTGGGTCAAATTCTGCTTTTAAATAACTAAAAGTGCAAATGAAGATAGAAATTATTTGCTGAAGGATTTCAGTCTTTTCTCATCCTTGGTTTATCAAGGAAATACCAGGGAGAAAGAGGAAAAAAAGACTTTCCTAATTCTTTATTATTTGCACTGCCTGCAAACCATACGTCTCTCCACTGAAGTAATGAAAATATACTATTATAAATGTAGGATGTAACAAGGGCAAAGGAAAAAAATGTTAGACTAATTCAATTTTTTCAGATTTCAGGAAGCCTTAAAATTAAATCCAAAGGAGATTCATATTCTGAGAGAACTGGTCTATTTTAGTTTATATTGGAACTCAACTTTTAGAGAATTAAAAATATCAGCAAACATTCCATTGGAATAAAATAAACAGAGAAAAATGTGTCTGTCCTGGTTTTGGCTGGGATAGAGTTAATTTTCTTCCTAGTAGCTGGCACAGTGCTGTGTTTTGGATTCAGTATGAGAAGAATGTTGATAACACACTGATGTTTTAGTTGTTGCTGAGCAGGTCTTACACCAGCCAATGGCTTTTTCAGCTCCCCCTGCTCTGCCTGGCACACAAGAAGCTGGGAGAGGTCACAGCCAGGACAGCTGACCCCAACTGGCCAAAGGGCCATTCCATACCATATGACGTCATGCTCAGGGGGAGTTAGCTGGGGAAGAGCGATCGCTGCTTGGGATGGGCTGGGCATCGGTCAGCAGGTGGTGAGCAATTGCATTGAGCATCACTTGTTTTGTAAATTCTGTATATTCTATTATTATTGTTATTATTACTTTTTTTTCCTCAACTGTTTTATTAAACCATCTTTATCTCAATCCATGGGTATTACCCTTTTTCTTTTTCCTATTCTCTCCCTCATCCCACTGAGGAGGAGTGAGCTGTGTGCTGTTCAGCTGCCTGCCAGGTTAAACCACAACGCTGTCTGAACTTAATTTTCGCTAATATAGAAAAAATATGTAAAGAAAAGTAAACAACTTTTTAACTTACCAGCTTGACCAAGTGTATACTCCTGATATCTTGTTCCTATTCTGTTTGTGGCTGTACAATTATACCGTCCAAAATCACTGTCAGATGTGGGAGCAATCTTTAAAATGAATACAGTTTTTAAATATTAGTTTCCAATAGAATATCAAAGTTCTTTAAAAAAAATCAGAAATGCACAAATGTTCTCCTTGAGCAATACGCAGACATGTTCTTATTTCAGCCTGCCTGTATATTCTTGAAATACAGAATACACCCTTTTTCATGTTAAACTTCCCCTTCTAAAATTCAAATGAGAAAATCAAATAATAGAAAATGGCAACATTGTTCATCTTTACATTTTCACATTTAAAGAAGGAAAAAAACTAATAAACCCTTTTTTTCGCAGATGCCCTTTGCACAAACTGATATTTTGACTGAAATAAGCAATGAAAGATCTGAAATTTGCTGATTCCAAGAATAATATTTTACTTCTCATTGTTTTCAGGATTCACAATACACCAGACATTCAGAGGGGAAAAAGAAGATGTAAGGGATGTGGCTTGACTGTAATCTCAGGTGAACAAGGATATAAGACAAAACAGATAATAGATACAACAGGGAGCTAATGCTTTATTGGAATCCAGCTTCCATGACCAACTGTTCAGGTGACAGAAGAATATAAGAGCACTCAGAGAACCACAGACTGTAAAGCATATTTTGTGTTGTTAAGTTTTACTTAAAATAGAATTAAAAAACCAAACCAAAACAAAAAAAACCTAAAGATGACCTTCAAACAAGAGTAAGACTGTTTCTTTTTAAATATATATCCTCTGCTACAAGAAACGAGATTACTTCTTTGGACTTTAGGAAAATAATATAGGTGTTTTTCAGTGCACCGTACACCTCTTGCTTGGGATCTGAAGTAGGTCCCCCACTCTGATTAGCCCTATAGCTTATAAATCTTTTTTTTCCTATGGCAACTGAGCAGCTTATTCTCAGACATAAGCCTGATAGTAGATAGAAATGGAGAAAACTTCTTCCACACCTGTGGAGGAAGACAGTATGCCATCCCAGTAACAGCTGAGACCAGGGCTGGAGACAGTGGTTACACTTTGTTGTGAAATTATTAATTAATGACCATGATTTGCTATACACTATTGCAGAGTAGTTCACTGTTTAGTCAAGTTAATAAAGTAACAGATAATTAAGGGCCACTTAAGGTCTTCTGCCTTTCTCAAGTTTTGTTCTTATATGTACCTTTTAGATAACAGAAAAGAGCTTAGTTCTTATTTTCCAATGCCTCCATGAGGAAACAGTTGTTATCAAAGCAAATTGCAGTTTGTTATGATTTTACTCTTCTGCTTTGTTCTGGACTGAAGCCACACAAATCTGTTTGTATATACCAAGCATCTACCACGTAGTCACTTTAATTTTTAGTATTTAGTATTAGTTTTATATTTATTTATGCATTTATTTACTTGCAAGAAATGCAAGTTCCATTTTTGTTCACTGCAGATAGAAAACTGAGCACAAGCCATGTAAATAAGGTTTATTTCCTAACTGCTCACAAGAAATGCGAAGATAAATAAAGTAATATTTTTTTTAAAAAAAGAGCTTTACTTATTAAATTACGTCTTATCCTTAAATGCACTCTATAGTACTTGCAATGGTGCCAAACTGAGGAAGAAATTAATTAATGTCACCACATTGATTTCCACTTTAAGCCTTACCTCTAGAATAAGCTTTCTTCCTGTACTGTATGTCTTCAGATGTGTTGTATTTTTTACTGGTAAAACTAATTTTCCTCTTCTCCACTGAACTGAGGCAGATGGATTTGCTAGCACTTCACAGCTTATATTGATGGGATTGCCTTCCCAAGAGTAATACATGGTTTGATTTGACACAAATGTTGGAGCATCTGGAAAAAGGAAGTAATACACAAATATATTAACTGTTTTAGTAAAACAAGCTGTATACCCCTATACAACATTCATGTTCCCATAGAAATTTCAGTTGGTTGCTGTATCAATTTATTATGAACCATGAAAATATCAGTGTTCAACCCTGAGTTTCTTCAGTGTTTATTTGGGTAGCTTTCTCCTCTCCTGAAACTGTTTCAGATTAAATTCTCAGGAAGAGAATACCCGCTAATTATATTAAGGATTAGGCAACATCAGCCCCTTGAAAGACATTATCTCAGAAAAGACAAAGACCATTTCTTCCTGAGGATGAGAAACTTTTCAGCTAGACCCTTGTATGACAAAGGGAGGTGACCTATATAACGTGTTCATGTGCTGCTTTTATAGTGTCGTCTTTTGCTATGGAGAAGTTATATTCACTCCAAATTTTCATAGATGTTTAAGAGCTTCACCCATTCCTCACTGGAACTATCTTATATTTTATGAAATCTTTCTAAAGAGAGATGTTTAGTTGTGTGGATAAACGTAGAAGAAAAAAAATAGTAAAAGAATATCTGAAATGTTGTAGTGTATTCTACCTACTTCAGAAAAAATACTGTGTGTATCAGTACACTATTTAGGATAATCTTTATACCAGTTCCTTATGAAATCATAAAGCTACAGACAAGCAGAAAGATGGTGCATCTTCCTTACAAACCTGCCTATAAATGGCTACACTGAACACATAACCAAACACTGTGTCTGATACAGAGGAAGTTGCTGGTTTGAAAACTATGATTTTCAGATCACAATGCCAGTAGTGACAAGAATTATCTCTTCTACTCACTGTTTCTCTGGATAGCTGGAACAGTTTAATGATCTCTACAAAATGAGAGGGAGTAGCTCTTTCCCTGCTTATCTAATTATGTCTATTTATTTGTAACTTTTAAAAAAAAAATTAATCCCAATCTACTATATTTTAAGAGTATTAAGAAAATATTCTTTATATTACTGAAAGTCAAGGAAACTCTCTAGCACTTTAATTCCAAGGAGAATTATCAATTATAGCTGGTGTCATTGCATCTCTTTTCAATATTTAAAATATATATGAATATATTTTTATTTTGATAAATAGCTCCTAAATGTTTCTAGATGTGTCTCTAGAAATTGTATTCTAGTCTTCTCACAAATAGTTTAACGTTAGGCTAAAAAATCGCTAATAAGTCTATCAGAGCCCAGAATTGAGCATATTTAACTAAGTAGTACGACTTAGCTTCAGGAATGCTTTAAAACTACTTTCTTCTTTCTGAAGTGCATATTTTCAACTTCCTTCTGTGTTTGCCTTTGTCAAAAAGCATAACTTTTTGGTGACATCATGCTCCAGCTGCATGCATGCATACAGGCTTTGACCAAAAAGAACTGTTATCAGTAAAACTTTTAAAGCACAGATCAAGGCTGCTACATTGCTCAATGCCAGCAGCAACATTTTTTTTAATAACTATTCAGCCCTTGTTTTTGTAGGAAAGCAAGTGGTTTCATCCAAACAGATAAATTTTGTCTTCCTATGAATTTATTTAGCAGATAAAGGAGCTCATCTTTCTTTTCCAAATGTTTTAATAAGTCATTCTAGTGCTCCTTGATTTTCACAGACCTTTAAAAAAACATATTTCATCATCTAATCATCTTAATGCAAAAATGGACTATTGAAGAATCTCCAGGATAGAAACACAGAATCATTTAGGTTGGAAAAGATCTTTAAGATCATCAAGTCCAACCGTTAACCTAACACTAAACCATGTCCCTAAGCACTTCATCCACCCGTCTTTTGAATACTTCTAGGGATGGGGACTCGACCACTTCCCTGGGTAGCCCGTTCCAGTGCTTGACAACCCTTTTGGTGAAGAAATTTTTCCTAATGTCCAATCTAAACCTGCCCTGGCACAATTTCAGACCATTTCCTGTTGTCCTGTCACTTCTACCTGGGAGAAGAGACCAACACCCACCTCCCTACAAGCTCCTTTCAGGTAGTTGCAGAGGGTGATAAGGTCTCCCCTCAGCCTCCTCTTCTCCAGACTAAACAACCCCAGTTCCCTCAGCCACTCCTCATAAGACTTGTGCTCCAGACCCCTCACCATCACCAGCTTTGTTGCCCTCCTCTGCACATCTTCCAGCAACACAACAACAGTGCTCCAGTGTCTCAATGTCTTTCCTGTAGTGAGGGGCCCCAAACTGAACACAGTATTCGGGATGCAGCCTCACCAATGCAGGGTACAGGGGCACGATCACTTCCCTACTCCTGCTGGCCACACTATTCCTGATATAAGCCAGGATGCCATTGGCCTTATTGACCACCTGGGAACACTGCTGGCTCATAGTCAGCTGGCTGTCAACCAATATCCCCAGGCCCTTTTCCGCCACGCAGCTTTCCAGCCACTCTTCCCCAAGCCTGTAGCATTGCATGTGGTTGTTGTGACCCAAGTGCAGGACCTGGCACTTGGTCTTGTTGACCTTCATACAGTTGGCCTTGGCCCATCGATCCAGCCTGTCCAGGTCCCTCTGCAGAGCCCTCCTCCCCCCAAGCAGATCAACACTCCCACCCAATTTGGTGTCGTCTGCAAACTTACTGAGGGTGCACTCAATCCCCTCATCCAGATAATTGATAAAGATATTAAACAGAACTGGCCCCAGAATTGAGCCTTGGGGAACACTGCTTGTGATTGGCTGCCAACTGGATTTAGCTCCATTCACCACGACTCTCTGGGCTCAGTCATCCAGAGAGTTTTTTACCCAGTGAAGAGTATGCCTGTGTAGGCCATGAACCGCCAGCTTCTCTAGGAGAATGCTGTGGGAGACTGTGTCAAAGGCTTTGCTGAAGTCCAGGTATACAACATTGACAGCCTTTCCCTCATCTGCTAGGCAGGTCACCTGGTCATAGAAGCAGATCTGGTTGGTCAGGGAGGACCTGCCTTTCATGAACCCATGGGCCCAATCCCCTGATTGTCCTGCACATGCCTGATGAGCGCACTCAGGATGAACTGCTCCATAACCTTTCCTGGCATCGAGGTCAGGCTGACAGGCCTGTAACTTCCCACATCCTCCTTCCAGCCCTTCTTGTAGATGGGTGTCACATTTGCTAACCTCCAGGATGTAACACCTCACAGGAGTGGAGCTCTAGGAAGAAAAAAGCAAACTGCATATCCCTGTTTTATGGTTAAGTTGGTCAGGAATCTCAGAATACCAAAAGTCAGAGCTTTGGCTTTTTCTCTGGAATGAAGCTAGTGGTGGGAGCCACTTGAAGGAAAACTGCATGAACTGACTTCTGCCTGGCAGACAGTTTCTATACTTAATGTGTTTAACTTTTTTATCAGAAATCTCATCAGTGTTCACAAGGCACAAAGTGTGGTTATTTAACAACAAATATTTAGATAAGCGCTGTCTTCCAATGCACAATTTCTCAGAATAAGTTCACTCCCTTAATGAACACTGGCTTTAATGCGGAAGATAAAAATATGTTCTGTCTGAACCTGACTTTCTTCCTTAGGTAACAACATGTGGTTTGATGCTCTCTGTTGATCTAAATACACATGCGGCAAACTCCTAGCCTATTTAAAAAGTCTTACAAGTGAAAAAGTAGTGTACGCTTCTATACTACAGATACAAGCATTTAGGAGAATAGGGACTTTCAGTTTAGACTGCTGTCTCTTCTAAAGATGGATTTTGGATGTCTGTTTATATTTTAAAAGTTATGGAGTTTAAGAGTTATGGACTGCCATGTATACATGACTACAGATACAAACAGACAGTTTTAACATCATAAAACACAAATAGGACTAAAAGTCCATCAAATAAAGACATACCCAAAATCAACAACTTCCAAACACAAAGCATTCCTAAAAAAAAAAAAAAAAAAAGCTTCACATTTTCCTTCTCAAAAAGTCCAGGTAAAAAGGCTTTGTAGTCATTTCCCCAGCAGTTGAAAGCTCCAATATAGCAAAAAGAAGAGGTCACAGGATGGCTGTGCCAACGGCTTGATTCAGAGAAATTATCTTAAATCAGATGATTTTTGATTTCCTAGTCAGAAATAGATTGAGATACCTGGAGAGATATTTCACACAAAGCAAATAACTCTGTAAAAGTTATTTTACATTTCTTATAAAATAAAATAAAAAAAAATAGTTGGAAGGGAATAACTGGTTTATAAATTTTGATTTTTCTTGTAAGCTCTTCATCACTAACTGCAGTATATTATGCTTAAATGATTACAGAATTAATATTTATCAAACAGAAACAGTCAGTATGCTTAATATCAAATAGACCATGAAAAAAAAAACAAACCTTAAAGCAAAGGCTTTAAGGAAAACAGAAGTTTGACTACTTTAATGTCTACAAAATCTTATCCCTCTGGTTTTCTAGAATAACCAAGAAACAAATCAAGTTATTAAACAGAACATTTATCAATATATTCTATCAACTGAACATGAAGTATAACCAAGTAGAAATGAGAAGGTGCACCTTCTCGTATGTGAACATATGTTAAGGATTGCTAAATGCAATATACATACTGTATAGAAAGAAAAAAGCTTCAATGCAGATCAGTGAGAAAGTTTAAAAACATTAAAAAATAAAAATATGCGCTGCTTAGCTTCTATGTAACTCAGGATTAATTTATGCCTGACAAAAGTGAATTTAGGATGTTAATGAACAGTTCTTTCTAAGCTTTTGTACATAAAGTACTACCAGTTAAGACAACATACTGGACTTCTAATTAGCTAAATACATGACTAGGAGTTTGAGTACACTCTATTTTTAAAAAAAGCAACACTGATGATATTTATTATATCTGAACCTTATGACGCTTTACTGAAAAAAAACCCCAAACCTGCAGAAAAGTACAAAAGCTACTGTTCATATTAGTTAGTACAGGCACACAATAAATCATGGAATCAAAGAATGGTTTGGGTTGGAAGGGACATTTAAAGACCACCTAGTCCAGCCCCCCTGCCATGGGCATGGGCATCTTCCACTAGATCAGGTTGTTCAGCGTCCCATCCAACCTGACCTTGAGCACTTCCAGGGATGGGGCGTCCACAACTTCTCTGGGCAGCCTGTTCCAGCATCTCATCACTCTCACTGCAAAAAATGTCTTCCTTACACCTAATATGAAATGACTGTCTTTTCGTTTAAAACAGTTGCCCCTTGTCCTGTCACTGCAGGCCCTGGTAAAAAGTCTCTCTCCATCTTTCTCATAAGGCCCCCTTTAGACATTGACAGGCTGCAATAAGGTGTCCCTGGAGCCTTCTTTTCTCCAGACTGAACAACACCAACCCTCTCAGCCCTTCTTCATATGAGAGGTGCTCCAGTCCTCTGATCATTTTTGTGGCCCTCCTCTGGACCTGCTCTAACAGGACCATGTCCTTCTTGTTGCTGCAGACCCCAGAGCTGGATGCAGTACTCCATGTGGTGTTTCACGAAAGATGAACCTCCCTCAACCTGCTGGCCATACTTCTTTTGATGCAGCCCAGGATATGATAAAGTTCATAAGTACTGTTATAAGCCTGAATGGTGAAAGATGGACTATTATTTTTGAGCGATGAGGCAATCCAAATGAAAGGATGCCTAGAAAGAACAAAGACTATATCACAAAGGTTCAAAATTAAACAAAAATATTCTATGAGAGTAGGATTCTATAAGCAACTATAACTTTAAAATGGTATTTTAGAATACTTAATATTATGGCACCAGCATTAGCTAAACTCAAGCTGTTAATTTTCCCAAACAAGAAAGAAACTGACAGGTCAGCACTGCAATTAGGAAAATTGTTTCTGGATAAACTGCATAAGAAAGCTATGCAAGAGAAGCAAACTCTGACCTGAAAACTGTCTAGCATTTACATATCATTATTAGGTAAAATGTTTGAGAACAGTGATTCAAGAACAGACTAATACATCATCTGTCTCATCCAGAAGGTAATTCAATCAATGATTTCAAAGATCCAGCTCTGGTGTGTGTTCAGCCTCATACATAAAATTGGATATGGCAAATTACCCAATTCAGCACATGTGTCCAGACAGCTATAATAGTGTATAGAATCAGATTTGCACTTCTTAATTTAAGAACTTAGGTTTTCAAACTTTTGGCTGTTTGTTCCTCAAATAATTTGTTTTCCTGGATCCTACAATGAAAATATATGACAGATCATCAAGTTTAAGATGCTGGGACATTTCATGCAGTATGTTATTGATGAACCTAGTGACTTTCTATGATGGTGTGACAACAACAGTGGACAAAGGAAAACCAATGGATGTCATCTATCTGGTCGTCTGCAAAGCCTTTGACACGGTCCCCCACAACATCCTTCTCTCTAAATTGGAGAGCTATGGATTTGACGGGTGGACTGTTCGGTGGATAAGGAACTGGCTGGATGGTCACATCCAGAGGGTAGTGGTCAATGGCTTGATGTCCAGATGGAGACCAGTGACGAGTGGTGTCCCTCAGGGGTCCGTACTGGGACCGGTGCTGTTTAATATATTCATCAATGACTTAGACAGCGAGATCGAATGCACCCTCAGCAAGTTTGCAGATGACACCAAACTGAGTGGTGTCATCCAGAGAGACCTGGACAGGCTGGAGAGGTGGGCCTGTGTGAACCTCATGAGGTTCAACAAGGCCAAGTGCAAGGTCATGCACCTGGGTCGGGGTAACCCCCAGTATCAGTACAGTCTGGGGGAAGAAAGGATCGAGAGCAGCCCTGCTGAGAGGGACCTGGGGGTGCTGGGGGATGAAAAGCTGGACATGAGCCAGCAATGTGCGCTGGAAGCCCAGAAGGCCAACCGTATTCTAGGCTGCATCAGGAGAAGCGTGGCCAGCAGGTCGAGGGAGGTGATTCTGCCCCTCTACTCTGCTCTGGTGAGACCTCACCTAGAGTACTGCGTCCAGCTCTGGAGCCCTCAGCACAAGAAGGACATGGAACTGTTGGAGTGGGGTCCAGAGGAGGGCCACAAAAATGATCCGAGGGCCGGAGCACCTCTCTTATGAGGACAGGCTGAGAGAGTTTGGCTTATTCAGCCTGGAGAAGAGAAGGCTGCGGGGAGACCTGATTATGGCCTTTCAGTACCTAAAGGGGGCCTATAGGAAAGATGGGGAAGATCTTTTTAGTAGGGCCCGCTGTGTCAGGACAAGGGGTAATGGTTTTAAACTGAAGCAGGGTAGGTTTAGACTGGATATAAGGAAGAAATTCTTTACAATGAGGGTGGTAAAACACCGGAACAGGTTGCCCAGAGAGGCAGTGGAGGCCCCATCCCTGGGAACATTCAAGGCCAGGTTGGATGGGGCTCTGAGCAACCTGATCTAGTTAGCGGTGTCCCTGCTCACTGCAGGGGGGTTGGACTAGATGACCTCTAGGGGTCCCTTCCAACCCAAAACATTCTATGATTCTATGATTATCGGAAGCCTCTCTCTTAGATGGTTAATACTGGCCTAAGTTTCCCATCATCAAGGACTTTAATAAACCACATCTTCTAGCAAATCTAGTACTTTCCTTGCCATCCATCCTGTAAAAATGCCTTACTTTTTTGTAACTGCCACAATTTGGTTAACAGCCTTTTATCTTTTTCTTGTGTTTTCTCCCGCATATTTGTTTCTCAGTAGTTTTTATTCTGGAATGAATAGCTTTTCCTTGGAGATAAAGTAGAAGCAGCTCCCCAGATAGGTACAATAACTGTCACATATTCCTTGTAACAGGAAAGAATATTAGAAAGACTTAACAAATGAGGCCAGGTGATTAGATTTTAATATCTAAACATCTTTCAAAGGAAGACAGGAACTACAGAGCTTCAAGGTTACTAACTTTCACAGTTTTACTGCTAGTATCATGATCATGTGGCTGCAAGGAAAAATGTGCAAGATCTGCACGTGAAGTTTCCAAGTAGAAAAGAAAATGAAACTTACATATACTAGGTTTTAAATTGCCATGATTATTAGTTAAACCAGAGGGGTTTTTTTCAGAATCCAGCTCATCATTTTGAAAGTTTGAGATCAGCAGTTTTGCAGAGGTACATGCTGCTTTCACAGCAAGTGACAGGAAACACCACTCTCAGTAATGTTTCCTTTCCCTCACACCATTCTCTTGGTTCGTCTCAAAGTGCACTACAATAAAACATTGATGTTCAATAGTATGATGGACTATCTACTAATTGTACAGCTTATGCAAGAGTAAGAGTCCCCTCTTACTGGCAAGGAGTACTAGTCCCTGACAGGATATTATTTTTAATATCCAAACATCACACTAATTGCTCCATTTCCATAAACATAGAACATGAACTTAGTTATCATGAAGATAAGGTATTATTCTGCTAGACACAAAGTATGTTGTTGATAATGGTACCTTCAACCTTAACAAACGGTGGGCAACAAATGCATGCATAGTTTTGGTGCTGCCAGAGTCACAGATATTCAATGTACCTATTTTTCTTTGAATTCTAATTGACATTAAGGAATTGTGTTTGGTTGATCACTTAAAAAAAACCCAAAAACCAAACCCCACACAAAACAAACAAAACCCCCAAGAAATTTTAGTTCAGAAGTACCTGTTGTGAATGTATAAACCTGTCTAAAATAGGAGAGGAAATCATAGAGAACATAGCTAGGTAAAATAAGCTAAGTATGTCAATAGTGATGTTTAAAAGAAACTGTCTGTATATATCTATTGGTAATTTTTTATGTCAGTAAATCACTAAGCTCACTGGCTATCAGAGTTAGAACAGGAAGACTCCCTTTAGAGATCTCTCATGCTAGCAGTAGTTTTTATTTCAGTAACAAAATGACCAGGTGTTGCAATTACTGACTTGTTATTTTTGGATGGCAGCGGTTTGTATTCAAAATTTCAGTTGTTACTTGTATTCCAGGATAGAATTACTGCAATAATTTAGGATGGCCAGACTTCTAACTTCATTAGATCACATAATGCTCTTATAGCCAAAAGTAAAAAAAACTGCAATGCCTTTCTCAAACCAGGATCCTAACCCCCATCTCTCTTCCTATCGTATTTTTCACATTTTCAGAACAAAATCCAGATTAATATCTTTACCTTCCGTATTTTCCTATATGTCATCCTTACTACCATAACATACCTTCTATCGATATCTTCCCTCCATTCCCTAGTATCTATCTATCTATCTACCTACCTACCTATCATCTTCTATAGTCCCAAATAATAATTGTTGTTTGTGTATGGAGCAGGGACTCAGCCTCATTGTCTAGAAAACAACAAAAAAATCTTTAAGAAATTTTAAGGAACATACTAAAAATCCAAACAGCATTGCTGAAATTATGCTGTATATACAACTCAATTTCCAACATGTGTTCCCTCTAAACCTTATATCACTCAGACCTCCAGTACAGTGTGCTCTAACTCACCTGGTATTTCCCTCTTTATTTAGCCCTATGCTGCTCCCAATGTGTGTGCCAACAGCAGCTCAGATGCAGGCTCTGTGGTGCAGAGGAACCTGGCCTCAGATATTGCAACCAAAGCTACATGCCTCAGGTTTACTGTAAATAACACTAGAGGTCTCTCTTTCAGGCATGTGCTAACCTAGTGAGACTTAACCTTAGTGCTCTGACATAACTGAAGACTTTAAAGATACCAACTTCAAGTAATGACAAGTAATTTGCAGTTAAAAAAAGTTAACTGAGAAAAAAAAAACCATTGAGGTTACAAAACTCAATTTAAGATATTTTGCTTTGTTCAAGTTTCAAAGATTCAACATCACACTTATCATATCACCTGATTATGTTCTTCATAATTCTCAGATGAGTTGCTTCTGCTCTGCTGGACCTGTCTTGAGGTATAGAGAAGGACAAAGGCCATGTTGCCTTTTTTCATTCACAGGTCACCACTGTATAATATTAATTACACTTAATGTAGTATGTAAATGACTTGCAAAACTCTGTTCAATTTTGCAAATATGAAAACCAGTTTAAAATTTACTCATTAATTATCAACGTAAACATTTAATATTTTTAGCATGTAAGACCAACTCATGAAGTAGAAACATCTTCAAGGAAACATTAGAAAACTTTCTTTTTTTTTTTTTTTGCCTTTACTATTCACGAGGGCATATATGGAAAATTACCTCAGTAAGAAAAGATGCTGAAGCATATATACCTATTAATGAAATGGGTAAATTATTAGAAGAGAAACAGAAGAAAACCTAAAATATTTTATTCATCTTTTATTCAAATATTCATTCCAAAATGAGTCAATCGACTCAGGAAACAAAGCTCAATACTGTAACAGTACTGAGGTTGACCTCAAATTGTGGTGTGAAAAAAAAAAGAAAAAAGACTGTTTCTGATAAGCAATACAGTAGTATAATAAATACTGCACAGGTTTCTTTACAGCACATGCTACACAATTTTTTTTTTTGGTACCACAGAATATTGGTACTTAACTAATAAGGAATCTACCTACAAAATTCAGGTTTGGATGAAAACCAGTAGTAAGAAAAACTTCGCATTTTTGGAAGAGACTTTAAATTATTTAAATGAGGGGGTTTAGAAATTTTTTTCTAAGAAATCGTATTTGTCAACCACTCACATGGCTGATCTCATACAAATATGTACCTTATTACTGAGTGCAATATGTTTGTGATAGTTGATTATATCCCAAAACACAAGTCTTTGTGTAAAGTGAGGAAGTAGGCATTTTTTGGAACATCCAGCAAATCTGCAGTATCAATATTGAAATGTGAGAGTTTTAAGTGAAATACAGTAATGTGAAAACTGGTAATTGCAGCTACAAAAGATTGTAAGCTAGGATGCTTCTCAGGTAGCATCTGGAAAACCAGAGACTTTTCCAAAGACCATGGCTTAATAAACTTTCTCCATTAACAGGAGTATTCGCCCAAGGAATTTGCACTTGGTGATACAGAGCAATCAGAGAGACCAGCATCTTAAACAATGTGTGCACCTAGGAGTACGCAATTAAGTCCTGTGAATACTTCTGACTGTGTTAATGACAGTCTGAACACAATGAAAAGAAAACTTTCAGGGCAAGTGGCAGCTTTTAAGGATCATAGACTGCTGATCATTACCGGCTTGTTTAAAAACTTTCAAGCTCGGTCTCGGTAATGCTATCAGTGCACCCTAACTAAGGCTAATACTATTCATAAAGATGATCCAGTGTATCGAACACATCAGTATTATGATTTTTCATTCTCTAATGATAATCATTGCAGCAAATAATTTGTGGAACCCAAGAAATAATGTGTTTTCTCATCAGAAGTTTTCTTCTTTTAGTCAGGTGTGTATTGTGCTTTTTAAGATTCCTTTATATCCCTAGAATATATTTTTCACAATAATTATGTCTCAGCTAAAAAGACAAAAAATACGATATAGAAATGTAAACATCTGCATAGGAAAACTGTAACTTTGAAAGGAACTTGACAGTATTATATGTACAAATCAAGTTGTAATTCACTGGGTTTTGTACATTTAACTTCCTCAGGCCCTTCTGAAAACCTCATCTAAGAGTTTCTCCTGCTTTATCTATTTTCTACTCATTTCTATCATGGTTTGCATTAAAAAAAGAAATAGCTATGATAAATATATAGATAATCGCTATACACACATCTTAATACACAATACCTAGTATGCATCATATATGCTATCACAGAGGAACTTTTCAATGAGTTACTTGTATTATTATTATTATTATTATTATCACCATCATCATGATGAACATCCAGTACACATTAGGCTTCATATGTGTAATCAAATTCTGCAGCTAATGAAATCCATTAGTAAATATTATTTATAATGGTACCTTTTTTTCCACATAATTTTGATTTATATTTCATACTTAATGTAAGGAAAGCTAAACATAACTAAATACAAAGATGACTTTGTAGGAAGAAATCCTTATAAATGTCTCTAAAGGGTTCCCTACAAATCATATCTGTCTCGCATTTACTTCAGATAAAAGGCAGGGTTAACTGTGCCGAATTGGTATCAAACCTGATAATCTCTTCCTGTCCTGGAGAACTGCTCTTATCACCAAGAGCAACCCCAACAGAGAACAATGATAAAGGACAGAAACTGTACATTCCTACCGTCAGTTTAAGTCTCTGATAGGGGTCAGCAAATAAAAGAATGAGACAGTGACACCAGAGAGCTCTGTGTCTCCATTAGGCTTGTTAAACTGCGCTGACATTTAAGGATGTGGTGGGAGCATGCTCCCCTCCTGACTATGCAAAATATCAAACATATTAAAACATATGAAGAAAACTGCTGTAGTTTTGTTATTAACTTACAGAATGGCATAGGTGCATTGATTAATCCTATCTAGAAACTATGGAACAATATAAACAACTAAGTCTTGCTTATTTATCTGTATTTTAATTTTAAAATAGTTATTGAGGTTTATACCAGAATATTATTAAAAATAATAAAAATTCTGCTAAAATGGCTCACTAGTGTTTATGCAAAGAGCCAGCCATACCTGAAAAATTCTCCTCCAAACTGGTTTTGATGACAACAAAACCAAAATAATTGAAGTGAAAATTAAAATGTTTTTGAAGAGCTTTATGCAATTTGGTAAATGAATACTTTGAAAAAGAAATGCAAAATCCCCTGATTGCAACATTTGTAATTACATTTAACATGCTGAAAACATATCACTTGGAAAATAATACAAGAGTAAAATAATTTATTCAATATGAACTTCACAGAATCTCATAAAAATTTCCCATTTTCCCATGAGAATACAAATCAGTTGTTTAGTTTTTGAACATGTACCTTTTTCTGAAAGTCTCTAGCCTGCAACTTACAAAATGAAATAACTGGAATGAAGGATAACTATGACACCTGCTTCATGAAATATCATATTTGTAGTGTCTCCAAAGGCACAAATTCAGAAACAATATGCTATTCCATTTTCTCATACACTATATTTGATTGTTCCCACACATACTCAAAATTAAGTCTGCCATACCATAATGGCAATATGTTATTTTTAAATTCTTAGCATCTGTTCTAAAACTTTCACCCTGAAAGATGTCTTAGACTATAATAAGGTATTGTATCAACCCAGAGATTTTGTTAAGGCCTTTAGTATGAATTCTGTGCTGCTAATAAATTCTTAAATTTCGATTGCCCGTGTTTCATAAAATGTGGTGCATCCTATATCTCTCTTCTGAATACAAAAGGAATTAATAATTAATTTTAAAGCATAATGGCTACATAACCTTAATCAAACAATATATTTCATATCACTATGTATAGAGTAGGACAGGATTTTATAGCAATTTGACAGGAGCTTCACTGAACTTGCTTTTTTATCTAGTATTTTTTTTCCTTTATATACATATAAAATAAATAATTATCAGTGCACCAGTGCACTCATTAAAGAAAGAAATACGGTAAGTGAATATGTTTCCCCAAAAAAATATTTTGCAACGTTTCAAATCCCTCCATATGTCTATTTATTGAAGAGTAGCTATGTTAAAGCTATTAATAAATGCTCTATTTATTTCTTAGGTCTTCTGGTTTGGCAAAACTCTCCATTCCTAACATTCAATTACAACTTTGACCATTTCTCATTTTCCTTTCAGATTTATTTCCTACGTCATAATGTATTGCTTGCCTGCCAGAAAGATGGAAAACACAACTGTATACTGAAGTAACTTTCAGAACTCCTTAGGAGATCACTACAGCTGATAGTCTGCAACAGTTACTTATCCTTTTGTGCCACAAACCCTATTCCAATGTCTATCTTCCCACTGCAAAGACTTTTTCCATTCAGAGTCTCAACCTCAAACAGGTTCACTCAAGCTATATTGCAAATGTGGAACAAATGTATCTAGAAAATCTCTTGCAAAATAGAACAATGATTAAATATAAAAGAAATATTTTTTTTTCATTTTTTGAAGATCTTTGTTACACGAATTTGAAGAGACAATTTTCGAACCAATTTTTGTGTATTTCAAATTTATATCCTCTGATTGGCTTCTATAGCATCAGACTCTTCTCTAAGCAAAAATAATATTTTCTCCTGGATAAAATTCAAGAGTTTCAAATAAAGCAGCCTGTCTAAAAGAGATTGTCACAAACCTGTTAACTCCAGGAAGGGTTATAAGAAGGGCTAGAGACTTGCTGGGGATTAGTAAAACAGAGAACTAGGAAAAAACCAGAAGACTCTGTTGAATCTTAGAAGGTTAAGCCCAAAACTGAACTGTTGCTCAAATCAATCCTTAAGTTATCCAACTGAATGCTTTTCACCCACAGCAGTCTCCACTAGCCTGAAGGTTTGAAGTTATTAAGGTAACCTTAAGTAAGGGGGTAACACCACTGGAATATGATCTCAGATGAAATTGTGTCCTGCTTAAATCACCAACAAGTGTCTTGTCAACTTCAGAAAAGAGAGGATTCCTTCACAGAATTCAGTATCTCTAACTACAGAAGGACATACTTTCTTAAATTATGCAAGTTTAAACACGAATTACCAGGAAAAACTGACCTTCCATTAAGAATGTACTTTTTTTTTTCTTTTAAAACAAATTTCAAAGAGAAAACAAAATATTATAACTTACATTCAATATCAAGGTACATGCTCTTTTGGTGCCCACCAATTCTACTTGCAGCTTCACAGTCATATCTCCCTGAATCTGACAACTTCACATCTTTTATATGCAGTGACGATTTTCCATGCTGCCCTTTGACTTCTATACGGCCATCTGGGCTCTGTTTACATTGATTCAGGAAAAAGAAAGGTTTTATATATATGTGTATATATTTATGTTTTATATATTAAACACCATTGATAAGTATGACTGAAAGCATCTCTTCACCTATGGTGAAGTTATTACTGACAACTAAGCAACTTCTAAATTTGTCAAATAAATTAAAAAAAAATATAAAGATGTCCTGTTTCTAGCCACTATAATCAAGGGAATAAGTACATGCTTAAAGGAACATTGTCAAGTTAAACCACAAAATGTATCCACTTATGACTGGAATAGTGAACTGTGTACTCAAAACCTGTTTATGATCTCATTTATTTTGTTATGATGCTGCAGTTAATGAAAATGCACACATGTAAAACCATAGTATCTTAGATTACAGTTAGCATTATCTATCTTGTCCTTAAAAATGTGAAACTAAATAGAAATACCGCCCCAACAATGAACAAAACACAAATCTAGTCATAGATTTTTTTTCATTATTCACATTTTGTTGTCATAATCTCACAATTGTTAAAAAACATGATCCATAAATGCAACTGGAATTTCTGGATTTTGCTTACATAACATTGCATGGAAAAAGGCAAGGGAGAAAAATGAATGCTGGCTTCTAACTTTCTAGAACATAACGTTTATATTTAGCAACTTCATAAAAATCTGTATCTATAACACCTCTCCCACCCCTCCCCCCAAACTATTTGAATTTCAAGAGTATAAAATGTTAGGGAAAACTAATAAAACAATTTAAAAAAAAAATCCGCTGCTTGACACTTCAACCTTCATGGAATAGTATACCTGAGGAAAAAGAAGTTATTTTTAATCTGGTTCTGCTCTTACTTGTTTTGTAGCATTGAAAAACTTGTTTTACTTCTTAGTTTCAATTATAATTTTTTTTGAAAAAAAAAAAAACCTGATTAAAAATACTGATATTTACCTACCTTCATTATTGAGGAAAGTGGAAAAGGGAGGGAAAACCAGTAACTGTTTCACTGTATCACATTTAAACTTGAAACGTACTTTAATGTCCAATCCTATAAATTCATACACTCAAGTCTACTGCTTTTTACACTAAATACTCACCAAGTGGCAGCTGATATTTAAGTGACTGAGCTTTTAACTCTGTACAACTGTTTCTTCACTGAATACAGGAAAAATGCACACAATTTAGATCTGAAAATATTTGACATAAAGCAGTCATATAAAGCATTCTGTATATCATAACTTCTATGGAAAGAAAAGTATTCTGATCCCACATCAGAATCCAAGAACACTGAATTTTGTGTCCTGTGAAAACCTCACAGCATAGATACATAAAGTTATGGAATTCTAATGCAAGAGCAAACCTAAACCCCTCTGGATTGGTAAAAATTAGTAACTAAGACCACTTAGTTATCTCTCATGTCATTTCTAATGCTGAAAATTCTGTTTTCGTTACACCTTTAAAAAAGGAAAGAGAAGTTAAGAAGTTACTAGTAAATATGCTGCAGTACTGAATGTCATGGGTTTTGGAGGTATTTCTTGGGATAATTAAAACACATTTCTTTAAAACAAAACATTAAGTTGTTTTCTAATTCCTAATAGATAGATAGATAGATATTACAAGCACTTTGTATGACATGGTTAATAACAGTATTATTTACCTATGGATTATTTCCTGCTTTTTTAAAATATTAAGTAATACCATCATAAATCTACATTATTCCTACCTAAAATGTACATACACTTTAGCAATTTTGTTTCTGATTTTACCTTGATTATAAATATTTCCCTAAGAAGTCACATTTGAAACTGTGAAAAGACACATGCTGAAACAACCTGTGACTGTGAATCACAGATACAGTACTAAATACTGTATTAGTGATTCATTAATAGCTGCCCTCCTAAATCACTAAGGTAGCTCTATACAATAGACAGAAGGAGTAGAGAAAAATACTTTCTTTGCCCTTCCTTATTGCATATCACAAGCCTACAACGAGAAGCCAATTTTTTTCTTAGTACCTTCTTCCTGCACAAATTGTCTTTCTGTGAAATTATATTGACCTATAGCTGTAACGACACATTCACTGAAGTTCCTGCACCATGAATTTCTGAATTAGATCAAAGATTATTCAGCTAGCTCAATTTTCTGTTTCCAGTAGTAGGTTATTTGAAGCATATATGAAAAAGAGAAAAAAACTTGAATTAAAAATATATGTTCCAAATGGTAATACTTCACTCTCTGAAAAACAAGCGTGTACTAGTTGTACCTTCTGGGCAATATGGTCAACAAGGTTCCTGTAAAAAGAGTTAAATTAATTATAATCCTCACTAAAGTCACTAAAGGTATTTTTACAGAAGTATAACATTTGCAGTGCTATTTTGAATTTGATAACAAAGGAAAAATTCATCAGCTCAATACTAATCCCAATATTATAATTCACTGTATAATTCACTATATGTCTGCACTCAAAGTATGTTCCTATATTCTCATGTATGATAAAAATATTTTATTTAAATATGGATGATGTAATATATCTTAGGTTTATAGTTAGGGCAAAAAACGATCTAATAAATACTCTGAATGATAGGAGATTTTTGCATGACCACATTGTATATTCTTATCATCAAATATATGGTAGGAAGCATTTTGAGAGGGATCTACTAGGTTAAGCAAAGTCCACAAAACCAAATATGAAAACGATTATAATAGTCTCTTTGAAATTGCTTATAAAGTTATGTAAAACATATAATAAGATGTTTTCTGCCACATTGCTCAGAATGCTTTTTGTCCTGTGGCTTCTTCATGAACAGTTTAAGAAGTCCTGTTCCCTGGTTCTATCCTGAAGATGGATGTGTACAATTTCATAAATTTTTCTGCAAACATGGTGCGATACCTGATTAAAAATATACTGTTTGGCTGATGTTCCTGAACAGAAATAGGCGAAAGAAAACAAGAGTGCAAATACAGACCAAGAAAATTCTGTTAATAAATAAATACATAAATAAAAGATAATATTTTGAAGCAGTTGCCTATGTGTAGAGAGGATTCCCTGAACATGCTGGAGCCTAACACTTGTAAATGAAAAATGTTAGACAGTATCATGATTTTTCACAAGGACTTCAAAAATACTAGTGTGGCCATATTATATTGTTCTATGGTATAAGTCAGTTCATAGAGAGGGCAAATAAGTCAAGGGCATATTATGACACAAAAAGTACAATAACAGCACAGTCATGCTGAAGCACAGCTAGGAACAAACATTAGGAACACAGCAGAGACACAGAAGCTGACTATGACAAAGAGCAGTGAAGAAGCTGGGATAAAAAATTAATATGCAATGTTAGCCTGAAGCAAAAAAATTAAACCGTGATAGTTATATTTTCCCATTCTTCTAAAGGGCTTTATGAAAACATGAATATACTGACAAAGCAGAAGTCTGCATTCATACTGGTCCATAACATCAGTCTTTTTATTTAACTTTGAACAGAAAATACACAATGTCAAACAAGGGCAGTCCTAGACCTGGGGTCTGTGACCAAAAGAACTTTATAACCCTTGGTAAAATCTCCCTGAGGCTTACTGCCTTCCTGCACTAATTATGGAGAGCACACGTTAGCACCACGTCTGGCACTGTAACACACCAAAACAGGAAGAGGAAGAGGCAGCACAGATGGGAACATGAAGTACACTGCACCTGCCCAGTAGTCCTCACCAGCAAAAATCCCCACCAGGAAAAAAAATACTGGAGCTGCCACTGGTGACAAATCAAACGACAGATATAATCTCTATAAATTAAAAATGTCAGTAAATCTCAGGTCTGCCTGAAATAATAATAATGGATGCCTACTAAATTGGAATATGGGTTTTGTTTTTTTATCCTTTCAAATGTTATAGTGGGAGGGATGTAAAATATGTACTATGGTGTTCTCTGCTAGATTGAATAAGTACACATGCTTTTATATCTTATTATTAACAAAGAGCATAAAAACCGGACAAAACAAAAACCTAGATGAACATAACAGTGTCTGTGGTTCAGTACTCATGATTTCTGCTCATTCACTGAATTACTCCATATCACTGTGGAGCACAAATAATCGGTGAGGTCTGAAAACATACATGGTCAACACAGTTCCGTACAGATATACATATTTCTTTAGAAAGATCAATGAGCAAGTATGTCAACAGGCGCTTACGCTCTAAGCCAATGGAAGAATAGTTTCAATAAACTGACACTTGTGTGTCCTGAAAATGGTAAAGACAGACAAGGTCTTCAGAAGTTATCTTTTTACAGCATTTTGGAAATCATAAGAAATCTTAAGAAATCAAAATATTTTTCATCATTAATGTTAACAGAGAATTTAATAAAATTCATAAATAAAAGTGGGGTTTGGGGGGTATTTTGGTGGAGTTTTTTTCCCCCCAATACCTCATCACCAGCATAAAGCTAAAACATGAGTGACAAATATTCAACAGAGACTTTAATAGGTACAGCTCAGGTACAGCTTACTTTGTGACTTTATCCACATAAAAACCACATTCCCTAAATTAAGAATTTAACATTTCACAGAAAAATACCTTTTATTTTGAATCACAGAATCATAGAAACATAGAATGTTCTGCAGTGGAAGGGACCCCTAGAGATCATCTAGCCCAACCTCCTGCAGTGAGCAGGGACACCGCTAACTAGATCAGGTTGCTCAGAGCCCCATCCAACCTGGCCTTGAATGTTCCCAGGGATGGGGCCTCCACTACCTCTCTGGGCAACCTGTTCCAGTGTTTTACCACCCTCATTGTAAAGAATTTCTTCCTTATATCCAGTCTAAACCTACCCTGGTTTAGTTTAAAGCCATTACCCCTTGTCCTGACACAGCTGGCCCTACTGAAAAGATTTTCCCCATCTTTCCTATAGGCCCCCTTTAAGTACTGAAAGGCCATAATCAGGTCTCCCCGCAGCCTTCTCTTCTCCAGGCTGAACAAGCCCAAACTCTCTCAGCCTGTCCTCATAAGAGAAGTGCTCCAGCCCTCAGATCATTTTTATAGCCCTAATGAATACTGATAGCGGTCTATTTCTCGGTCGTTGTTAAAGAGAACAAAACAGTTCTATACAGGTCTCCAAGCAAAATTATCCAAAATGACAACTCTGAAGTAACAAAAAGTGCCTTCTGAAAAAAACTAAACACAACCCACCCACCAAAGGGTGAGAACTTCTCCACTTGCAATATTCTCACTCAGATATGTAGCTTAACCCAAATTAATTCTACAATAATCATAAAAGGGGATGTATCTAATCACTTGAGATTAATTCTACAGATTCTGTAAAAGTAAATGTATATTCTTTATTTTGATAAAATCCTTGTCATGATATATATGCTATTCTACTACCTGACTTTTTCTGTCATGCTTTTCTTCCCAAATGTCTCACACGATTTGTAGTTCCACATGTGAATATTCCCAAAGTTCTGACCAGCTGATGCTGACCTGACTGGTTGATGCACAGCTCCAAAACTGTATTCCAGAGCTCCCAAGGCAGTACCAGAATGACGATAACAGTGTATTTCAAGAGTTCCACATGCATGGGATGTATGCAGTTTTCAGGGTATGATTGCTAGAGAGAATAGGGATGTAATGAGAGTACAACATCCACAAAGAGACAAGAACAGCTTCTGGGACAGAATAACTTATTCAGGTACTATGGAGTGTTCAATCTGCACAACTCCATTGCCATTGTAGTTCAAAAAGTGTAATTTCTCAGATGGGGAGAATTAGCTGATTATGATGCTTAGAAATTGTCATTCTTTTTCAATTGTAGAAAGCTGTACTTGGGAAGAAGTGGATGGTGTGATTAGTGGTTGAGTTTGATTTCTCAACCATTTCTCCAACTCCCACTGAGGAACTGTAGCGCCAAATGAGATGAAGTTGCATGGTTGCAAAAACGTGCATTTTGAGTTGCCTGAAAGCAAGAGTGGAAGGTGAGAACAGATGCGGAAATTGGTGAGTCATTTGTAGCTGGATTTTGATAATATTACTTGGATGGTTAGAGCAGCTGTGACTTTGTGTTGACTATCTTCCCTCCTACAGAGTTTACCATTTGGCTGACAAAGTACTCCTTCATCCCTTGAAGTCCAAGTGCAAGACTGCAAGCAAAAAAATCCCTACATTTAAAATCTAGACAGTTAAAATACCTTTATTTGGTTTTCTTCTAATGTTTAAAGCTTATTTGTGATCAAAGTGCCATTACTGTCCATAGTTACACAACTGCAGGTCAGTTTTGCCTGTCACATATTTACCAAATATGTCTTCTCACATCTTGTGTACTTTAGTGCTATATTGGACACACATTGCATGTGTTAACAAAAAAGATGAAGAAACAGTGGCTTAGAATTGAGAGTGTTGTTCCTTTTGTAAAATGCAGTGCAACATATTCAAGAACAGTCTTTGCAAGAACATATAACTTGAGTAAAAACTGCAGAACTATTTCAAGTTCCTCCAAAGGAGCTGCTGCAGATGTACATGGAAGTAGACCCTCACATAGGGGAAGGGGGGGTGGGAAGAGAGGAGGCGAAAAAAAAAAGAACCTGTTTTAAATTTATGCCTTGCTCTGCTCTTCCTTCTTCAGATCAAATTGTCAAAAATTGCCAACTCGTTATGTTGTCTTGGTCATATTCCGAGCATGTATCACTGAATTTTCAAGGAGAAAACAAATACTGATTAACAGAATCATCTTTGGAATTTCATGAATAACAATTTTTTTAGGAAGCTTTCTGATTTTGGCTTGTGTGGATATCCGCATGAGAGGAAAACTTCAGATCACATACTTCAGGCTGATGTTTCTTATATGTGAGATTTAAGCAGATAATTGCTCATGAAACTGCTCCTTGAAGCAGCATGAAAGATAAGAACTTCTGCAGCCTGCCATGCTAATACTAAATGATGATAAAATTCCAGAAGTCTATAAAATGTAAGTGACCAGCAATTCCTAGTCTGAAAATCTACCTTTGATGATGAGAAAGGGCTGTTAGTCACAACAGCCATCATCGTGTAGAAGCTGATGGAAGCTCCCTTCTCGATTATGGATGGTATATTCACAATATTTCCCATTCTCTTCAGGTAAATGTATTCTATCCATGCACCTGTTGGAGACAGCAGAAAATTCCAGAGTATTGCTACGTGCATATGCCTTAATGTCCAGTGAATCAGAATAATGCTACAGCAGTGTCTTGGACTTCAGTGATTTTTAGGAGACCTTGTGATTCTTTTAGAAATGCAGCACATTAAATATATATGTCAGCATGCTGCAAATTCCTGAATTTGTTAGGAATTTGTTTTTCCACATGGAAGAAACTATTGAAGAGCCTATTGTTTGTAGATCTACAGTGTAACACCAGGGAAATCACAAAAAACTAATCTTGAAGAAAAAAAAAAATGTTGTTTTGATTTTCTGTTCAGCTGCAGACATAGCAGTTACTTTTACAGAATTCAGATTGGAAATAGTAGCAGGTTCTACGAAGGTTGTTAACAGCATGTACAGTCTCAGGAAAAATGTATTCTTGAAAGCTTCATATAAATTTTAGAAATTATGAATTAGAAATTATGTGATTGATTCATGCTGGCATTTCTTTCAAACGTAAGTTGTTATGTAATGAGATGACACGGGATATCCAATACACCAAAACCACTTACTAAGACGAAATAGAAAACTGAACTTCTTTCCTTGATTGGTTTTTACTCACAAAAGAGTATAAAAGAAAAATAATAAAGAGAGAAAACATTATGATCAGCAATTCAAGATTACTTCTGCTAAAGAAGCAAATAACAAGAAAGAAATGGTTGATGGTTATTAATGGCAAAAATATTAGCATCATACGAAAAAAGCTTGTAGGGGAAAAGAAGCATTAGTGTTGGTCATAAAAAATAAAAACATTAACCACAAATGAGTGTTTATAACAGAAATATTAAAATTGTAATAATTACGTATGTACTTTGCAGTTAGAAATTCTGATTAACTTATAAATACTGTATTTAATGGTTTTATTCCTAAGGATTTTGCTGATCTGAATCTACTCCAACACTGCTATGATGCCGTTAGCATGGGTGACTCAGATGGATTCAGACCAGCAAAATTCTCAGGAATAAGACCAGTAAGTAAAATGTTCTTGTTCAGTACAGACCTCACATAAAACAGCCGCTAAAAATAATGATTTTGCTATACAATTACATCTTACTTTAGACAAACAAATCTTATTGTAAATTGATTCTTTGGATAAATGAGAATGAGACACAGGTGATTATAACCCAGCTTTGTAAATCATTAAAATGGTTGCAAGGCATTTGTAACTTCAGTGCAAATTGGAGTCACAAAGGTCTTCCTACAAAGGATGAGTAAGGGAAGATTCTAGCATAAGCACAGGGCTCCAAACATGTATCAATATGAGATCTAGGACTGCTCAGACTTAAAATACTAGCTGTGATTTGCCAGAATTTATTCTTCAGTGATTACTCAAACTCTGTGCACCTGAACAAGAATAATCACTATTAAATACATACAGCATCAGGAGCAACATGTATGGTTATTATGAGTAGGAACTTCAACCCGGTCTTATTTCTGTTTGGGTCAGTTCAAATTTGAAGTAAATATTACTTCAGCTGTAGAAAGAACTATTACAGTGAAACTATACCACTGTACTACACCATACTCCCCACACAGAATGAATTACAAAACTGTGAAAGAACAAGGAAACATCAAGCACTAGGATTCCAGCTTTTCTTCAGGCAGGGATTGTAGCCCAGTAAGTATGATTCTCCTATTTCTAGTAAAAGCTCTGCACTGTTTGAGCAGTTCAGGGTCTTGGGACTTGCCAGGGATTGCCTTGGCCTGAGATTATTTCAGTTTGCTTTATGACTGCAAGTCCCGAGTCATCAGATAACTACATAAATTTATTTCCACTTAGCTCTGCGCTAAGTACTGTGTATGGCAAAGGTCTAAGTAACAGCCATTAGCTCTTTATCTTAATTGGGACTGGAAGAAGCAGTTCTGTAACTTTAATAACAGGTGAAAACACTAAAACAAACAAACAAAGAAACAAACCAAAACAACCTGTAGCTGGAAACCCATGAAGATAAAGCATGTAGGCTGACTGCGGTACAAAATGGACAAAAATAACTTCAAGTTGACCTAAGGTAGAGAAGGAAGCCTGCTGTTGGTTAGCTTTCTTTTTCAGGGGTTGGAGTGGGAGGTTAAGTCATTTGTATTTTCCCCTGGAGAAGAATTTAGGATGCTAATTAATTGTCAACACTTCTCTCTCTTTTTTTTTTTTTTTTTTTTTTAGGAAAATAAGCACTGTCAACCTCAGGTCTCAGGGGAATACTGAACAAGTGACTATAATGATGAAAAGAAAACTAGGAAGATTTTTTATAACAATTTTAACTGTAATGTTAATTTTTTCCCCTGTTACTTAGAGAACTTGGATTAAAGTGTTCATAATTTACATTATTTTGTTTAAACTGATAAAATATTACTTGGACTGATAAATTCTTGGATAAATACAGGTTGTATGCCCCTCTTGCTCACAAAACTCTTCTGCAAGAATATAAAATAACCTTAAAAATGACAACTACTCAGACTGAACTTAATGCATTTGTATATACACATTTCATTTTCATTGAATTCAGGTTCAAACATGACACAGTTTAGCTTTAGTTGCAGGAATGACTGATGTGGTGAAGGTATGCAGAACAGCCCATACAGAGCAGCACATGTGCTTTATTTGGGGAGGGGGGGAATCATGATTTGAGTTTCTCTTACTGGTTTGTTCAGTTGTTGTATGCAGCTTGGGATCCTTTCCAGTTTTCTGTAAAGGTGATGTATATTTTATTAAAACAACTATGGCTAGACAGCAGATAGGAACTCTGCCTAGAAATTGGGATGAGGTGGAGCCCTGCAGGGGGATATATAAGCAACAAGGCTTCCTTATTGGAAGGAAAGGCACAGAAAGCCAGAAATGCATAACTCAAGTCATGAGGAGCAGCAGAATTGTCTGCAGGAGGACACAGATCCAGATCTCACAGATCAAAAAGTCTTTGCTCTGAAACCCAGATAATTCTGTAGGGCTTTTTCCAAATGAAATAACAACAGGAAATTATTGCAGTAGCAAGCAAAATGGAGAAAATGAGCTAACCTGGACATATCTGAAAAGGCATAGAAATATTTATTTTCAAATTATTTTATTTAATTGGTATAATCCAATAGGGTTTCTCTATCTACATTTCTATATTTATTTATATGTATGGATATAAGGAAAATATGGTGAACATATCAGTCAAATTGGGTGGAAACTATTATGGAAAATAGTGCTGCTACTAGAGTTTGAAACGGATTGGAAAGCAGAGATTGCAACATGGCAGCACAAACCCCATATGTCATTCTGCTAGGGCAAGTATCACTGAGAAACAAAACCTTAGGACCTATCTATAGCTTATTTTCAGTTGGTTTACAGAATTTCTTACTCAACTGCATAAGTTAGGAAACTCAAGGAGTAGATGTTATTAAATTAAATTATCAGAAGTTATGCATAGTATATTGCTTAAGAAAAAGATCTGTAACAACACAAAAACTGAGGAGACCATGTGGATAAGTTAATCACAGCTAAAAAATTAGTCCCAGCTCTAGGATTCTCTGGTATGCAGGCAAATTGGGAGGGGAGAAGGAGGCCTGGAGGAAGGTAATCAGTTTCTGGGTGAGGAAGGAAAGGAAAAAGAGGAGTGAGGGAAAAAAAGTGAGGAAAGCTCTGTAGGCACCAAGGGGGAAAAAAGGGGGAGGCGGTGTTCCAGGTGGCCAAGCAGAGAAGACCATGGAGAAGCAGCTTGTGCCCCTGCAACCCATGGAAGTCTACACTGCAGCCCACAGAAGACCTCACTCTTCAGCAGGTGGGCATGCCCTGAAGAAAGCTGAAGCCAGTGGAAAGTCCCCATGGAAGCAGGCTCCTGGCAGGACCTGTGGCCCATGGGGGATCCATGGTGGAGCAGTCTGTTCCTGAAGGACTGCACACTGTGGAAAAAGACACATGCTGGAGCACTTTTATAAGAACTGAAGCCTGTGGGAAGGACGCACATTGGAGCAGAAGAGACTGTGGGCAGCAAATGTCCTCTTGGTGGGCTACTCATAGGGGTAAGGGTTTTCTTTCTCTTTTGTACAGCTACTACCTCCCAACATCTTATCCATGAAACAAAGTTACCAATAAAATTGCTGAAGAATACATTTGCTGAGGATATGTCATGAAGAAAAAAACCCCCATGTTATTTAATACTTTGGCATTTGCTACAAGGTGAATGATGCATGTGTAATGTTTTATGACCACACAATTTCATTTTAACAAATATGATGATAAAGGTAATAAAGACAAAAGGACTAATCTATTTATATAAATCCATAAATTTTCATACAGAATTTGTAAAGACTTTTCAACATAATGAGGGCATATCTGCTGATTACAATGACCTGCGAGTTCAGGAATTCTTAAAGAATACCCATGAATCTTAAAGTTCTTAGGGGTCTTAATTTTAAATATCTACAGTATTCCTTTTGAGTGAGATAGTGATACTTTTACCTCAAAAGAGATTACTATAGTTTTGGTATTACTGAAATCACTTTGAATCTATGACAGGGAAGCACTGATAACTGTGGTCTAAATAACATTGCATGTTCCATACTGTAAATATTATGTTTGTCTTATCAGTATACATGCTAATTCTTCCCCCCGCCTCCTGCTATTTAAAAACCCTAAAGGAAGCCACTGCAGTTTTTGATGCAATTCTGTACTTATTTTCACATTTTCTGAATTAAAAAAATTCCAACCAAAGGGGTTTTTTTTTTGGTTTTTTTAAATTTCTATATTAAATATCCACCTCTGTATACTATTTTAAGAAGAGGAACATTTACAGAGTACTATGTTAATACAATCAAATTTTACCAAGTAATATAACCCTGAGGGCCTTAACATTACTTATCAGATAACTATAAGACATATTAAAGCATGTTAGAAGATCAGCTTGCAGTAAGGTAATATTACCATATGCTGTTAATTCATTGACCTTTGGCATAAATGTCGTAACTTGAATTGTGCCAGCAGAAATTTATATAAAGACAGAAAACATCTTATTTTTGATACCATTATTTACGTTATAGCAACATTTAGAAATTTTAACTAACACAGGTTGAGTTCCATGCATAGTTAAGAGTTATTCTGACCATGAATCAGAGCTCAGACCTATGGTTCAGTTATGCAGTCCTAAGAAATATTGTTTGCTGAATTTCAAAAGCTGTAAGGGATGGTGCAGTCTTCACTATTCCCAATGCAAAGAAATAAGACTCTTGCATTATGCTTAAGTTGCACAGCCTCCTAACTATCACAAATGATGGACTAACACTGGTCCACCAGCGTTGTCATGCTACACCGCCATTACTTGACTTTGAAATCTGAGAACTGGTATTAATAGGAAGATAGCGAATGAGTAGATGCACACAGGGAGATGGTACAGTGAAAATATGAGACAAAAATGTGGATTTTTAACAGCATACTAAGGGCATTAATAAATTATTAAGAACTAATTATTAGACATAGTTTAGATAATTTGTTAAACAAAACAAAAATCATATTGAAAAATAGAATCCAGGCCACTTGCTCTCATCCTGGTTTTGCCAAAAGTCTAAATGCTTATTTTCTCCTAATATACAAGGGTATTCAAATTGCCTTTCAAGTCAGGAAAAGTATGGACAGGTTTTAATACTGTAAAATACATTTTGCTAGCATTCCACTCCTGATTGTGCCATTTCCTATGAGTTTCCACAGTACCTAGAAAATGTAACATTTCCAAAGTCTCTGGAGAATGTCCTATAGTAGTACACCAGTGAACACTACCAAATGACTCCAGTCTATAAAGTGTAGCTGTATCGCTTGATGTATCATCAGATGCAGGATCTCTATTTCATCAGACAAGTATGAGCTATTTGAAAGTTATTAAGCCATCAGCAGATACTACAACTGATACTTAGGCAGAAGCTCATGAAACGGTCTTTTGTGTAGTGGAAGGAATGAATGAATACTCAATTCCAAGCTACAATGGTATCGGGAAATGTTGGTCCATAAAAAATTCCCTGATAATTAGCAGTCTTCATTAGTGTAACAGGCAGAATATCATCACTGATGACTAAATGGAAAAAGCTAATATTAGAAGGGAAAGAAATGCCATTTCCAAGCTTGTATCACTTTAATTCAGCCAGTAAACGCAGCACCACAAACCACAGAAAGTACCCAGAAATATCTACTTTGTGCACGGATAGTACATAAGCAAATGGATTAAATGGGACACAATTTTAAAGTTTGAAATATATATTAGGTAGAAATAGGATCATCCATTTACAGAATGGATACAACTTTTGTACTTAATTTAAGTTTAGATATCTTGTTAAAGAATTTATTAAATTAGTGATGTTTCTAAACAAACATCCTTCTTTCTCCAGGTTGTTTAACCTTTTAACACAGAAGAGTTATTAAATTTCACATTTTCTTGGCTTTTTGTCATCTTCAAAGAATCAACAACTTTGTCTCTGCTTACTTAATTCTGTCCCACTGGAAAATTACCTTAAAGTTTTATTGAAAGGAAAAACTTGAGGAAATGAGAGAATTCTGAGCTAGTGTAATACTAATACAGTCAGCCACACAACATGAATACATATATGGATGTGTTTATGTAAAGCCATTTGGGTCTACTCTCAGTAACAGAGCATTTAACTTCTCTCCTAAAAGAGGAACTAATCTGAAGGGCCATCTGGCCATGTGGCTGAGATTTAGTATTGAGTTGTCAATATAACCACCAACCAAGCCTGCATTGGGGGAAAGAGGCTATGGTACATCAAAATGATTTCTGGCTTCAGTTTTGGCTTCCTTTACACAACACTGTACATTTTGTTACCTAAAGTAGTGTACGGAACTCAGATGAATGAGTGAGCTACTTAAGGATTTTGAAATATCCACATTGGGTTGCAGCTTTCCTACTGTAATTCTTCCTCAGCTAACCTAGGAAAGCTGCTCTTTATTTCTAACTGCATACAATCTTACCTCTCCAAAATCAATCTTCCTACTAAAATAGTGTCATGTCCCAAAACTGTACACTCTACTTTTAGCTCCTTCTAGTTAACTGGAGAGCTCATCTCAACTCCATATTAGTGTGGCTGAACATGCCATAAAGATGAAGGAGCCCAAAACATGCAGATCAGATGACTGATGAGAGTATACTATTCAGTGCTCATATGTGCGCCATGTTTTGCATATGTCACAGGGCATATTCTCAACAGCACTAATTACCTAATATGTAAGGCTACCCTCCTGCTTTCTACTCACACTCAAGTCCATTTAGTTACCGTCTCCTTCCTGTCACAATATTCTTACTCTTCTATTTCATAGCCTTAACATGAGAAGCCCACCATGATTCATTTTAGTACTAAAACCAAAAAAAATCTTTGATGACTGATTGAAATGGTTGCAGAGTGTCTCAATTGCATAATCAAATTCAATTGCAGCTGGCTGTATAAACTTTTCTGGCCTGCAGGCCTGTGCTAATATTACAACAGCAAAAATATTCTACGATATTGTAAGTAGAAGCTATTCACACATGTAGGTGAAACAGGTTATAAAAGTTTTCTTCAGTAAGGCAAGAAGACTTGCCCCTTACATTTTTCCAACTATTCAAAGGAGAAAAGTTCCTGAGATTAATTTACAGAGACTGGGATTTGTACAGCTCAGAAAAAAGAAAATCTCCTGGAATCAATTAAAATACCCCCGATACATTTATCTTTCCTCTTTTTGGGTGATTCATTTCAAAAAAAGAGCTGATCCTTGATGACCAAGAACATAACAGAGCTCTCATTACTATCTCAAAAGAAAGGCATCACAATTTCCTGACACTGTAACAATGCTTCTTTTTGTGCAGTGAGAACAGCATATACAGGGAGGCAAAAAAATTTCAGATTTTTTTTATTAACATTTGTAATAGCTGAAGTGGAGTTAAGAGGCTTGGGGAAAAAGCAGAGTTGACCTTTCAAAGAAAAAGACAAAACAAACCTCAAATCCTTTACCTTTGCCTATGGCCTGATCATGAAAACTGTGAAAAACTAACTCTCCAAATAGTTATGATTTGCATGCCAATATAAAGTGACTTCAAACTTGGAAAAGAATTAAATTATTGGTCTGAGCTCTGCAGTATTTAGCAACAATGTCATAGGAAATTTCATGGGGACAACCAGATTATTATTGCAATGGTAGGTATGTGGAAGGAAGCAGAACTGAAGCTACCTCTGTAGTCTTCACTATAAAGTTAAAAATCAAGGTTTTTTTTTTTCTTGTGGATGCAAGAAGAATAGTGTAAGATATTTCAAAGATATCTGGTGAATCTGTGTCACATATATATAAAATACAGAATAATTTCATATATCTTAAGTCCAGCACCCAAGTTACAATTTCTCATTCTTTGTTGTTGTTGGTTTTTGTCAACCAGTTATTGCATACAGGAGGCATTATCAAAACTGAGTATCAGATACTGGACTGTAACCTCTCTGCACTGACTTCTTTCATTCATTTTACATGTTTAGATCATAAATTCTTCAGGGTAAAGATTGCCTCTTTGGATGCATCCTGCATGCAGTGGAGCTACTATCTCACATCAAGCCCCATCTGTTATTGTCATTTGTATTCCAGAACAGAGCCTGAAATGGTAATTACAAACAGCATCGGTCAGCTTTCATATTTCTGCTCGATTCATATACTAGGAAAGCAGAGCATGAAACTGCCCTCACGCTTCTGCAGTATGCACAGGAATCAATGCCATTTCTGTATCAGAGAATCAGGATATGCTCTCCTTCAGGGATGTGGATAGATACACGTGTGTGCGTCCAAAATCCATTTTATAAGTGATTAGAGCAAATCAAATCCAATCACTATTCTTCCTTCTGTTCTACAAAAAGCTGTTCTTCTTCTGCCTCCTCTTTTTACTAGGAAAAGGGCCAGGCCTGCTGGATGCAGAGGTCTGTAGGAACATGCCATTTCAAATCACAGCCGAAAGGGGCATGGCCAGGTTGGCACGTTAGTGAAAGGACAAGCAATGCTGGGGAGTTGGGGACTAGAAGCATAGAGGCAGAGTACATGAGTACATGCACGAAGCAGAGAGCTTTGGCTTGAAACTGCAACAGCAGATGAAGCTCTGTCTTGGCCTAAACCTCCATTTCCATTTCAAATCTTTAAGGGTGAGCCAAACACCTTCTGTCAGGCATAATCATTCATTTACTCAGGCTTATGCACTCTCATGTATTTATGGGTTATAAAGCCATAAAAGGATTACAGAGGACATCTAATGTGACCGCCTGGAAAACTTTCCATTTAAACTTTCAAGAGAGGTCAGAGGAAGAAGAAAGACCCCTTTATTTTAAATTGTCAATGAAAGAGGGACCACACACTGCGTGGCACATTGTTCCAAAGGCTAACTGATAAAAGGAGAGAAGAAAAGGTTTCTTTGCTTCCGGTTTCAACTCACTTGGCTTCAACTTTCAAATACAAACTTCTGATGTATTGAAAATCCTTTATCAAAGCTATATTTTCCTAAGAGATAATTATGGACTTCTCACTCATTAACATCATCCTTTTTAAGCCTAGTAGGGTTATTTCTTTGATCTATGACTTTTGTGTGTGTTTTCCATTCTTTTGGACATAATGATTTCAAAACTCGGAAAAGCCTATGTCCTGCTTAAAAGATCTATCTAACATTTGAAAGAAAACATTTTGAACCCATGCAGGCTAGGAATGATCTCACATTCAGGTTTCCTCCTTATCTATAGAGGGCATGCTTGCATTTTAGCAAAACAAGAATAACACAATTGAGGAGCTGCACACATGAAGTAAGAAAAGTATAATTAAAAAATAAGAACAACACCTTCTGTGGTTTTTTAATCCTCAGCACATTAATATTATAGTTAGAGCAGTTCTTCCATCTTCTACAGAAAAAAATCCATACCCTAAAGGTATTCTTAATTCACCAAAACGTTGGACAAAGTGCAGTCTATACTAAAAAAGTTTTAAAACTGGTAAAAATTTCAAAAGATAAATTATCTGAATGTAGATGTTACTTTTTATATTTATGCAAATTTTCTGAAGATTGAACACTACTTCAAAAGTTATCAGATACAAGTAATTAATTTCAATTTAAGACTATGTTACAACACTCCACCCCCCCATTTTCTTCAATTCACCTTTTTTCTCTCTGTGTGCAAAACATTGCTGTATTATTCAACAATTATTCAATAATTTAATCACTGCCAGTTTTGTTCCCTATTCACCTAATTTGGTAGGAAAGCACAAGCCAAGGCTTTGGCACCCTAGAGCTGGAGGACCACAGGGCAAACGCAGCAGCATATTTTATAGCTCAAGAACACATACAGTATTTCAGAACATTTATTCAACATTCAGCAAAAACTCTCCCATGAGCAATACACATGGAGTTCTTTCATTGGCAAGAACAAAAGGAAACCATATAACTGCATTTATTCTCATTCTTTTTATCTTCCACACACAGTATGTCAGCACACTAGTAGAAACTGAATATAGGTTTTAGTTTGGTTGTCCGTATTATTCAGCTGAACCACAGTTCAAAAAATGCTACACTAATGCATCGAGATAGTTTAACCACCTGCGGTTTGAATTAAGAATGTAACACTGTCCTGTATAAGCACTGGATAAATTTCAGATATTAACTGCAGCAATATTTTTTAGCTTGTTTCTGCTATTTGCTTTAATTTTAATTTCTGATATAAATAAAGTTATTTTAGGAACATTCCAAACATAAGTGAGAGGCTACATTGGTAACCTTTGAACCAAATGTAGTCTTTGTGGGTCAGAAAGATGACCTTTGACTTTAAATATTTAAGGAGACAAACTGTTTTGTTTTAGTGAAAAACTATTAGAAAAAAATATGACATAAATACTATTATGTTGCTCCAAAATGGATATCACAGAGCAGGAAAATGGTAAACAGAGCCTCACATAAACTGCCTCAATTCCAAGAAAGGTCAAGCCAGAGACGAGACCTGACCAGATATTGACATTCAGAACACAAATAATGGAAGTACATAATTCCTTAATACATAGCAATACCCTGTAAACTGAGTGACTTACTATGTATCTAATTCCCTTATTGGCATGATCGCTGTATAGGTTTGTTAATCGTTCTTTTAAGCAAGAACTATGAATATGCAAACATCTGCAAGAAGACTGTCAATTTAGCTATTTGGTTATCTGGAGTAAAAAATCTAAATTAGCCAGCCAGAAAGATGTTCTCTCACACTTTAACCAGCTCAGAGAAATTCTGTAGTTTATGTAAGGAAATTAAGATGAAAATACTTATTGAAATGCTAAAAGAAATGTATTTAAATTAAAAGAAAAAGAGCTCTGTAGAAACAGCTTGTTATCTGCATGGTTAGGAAGAACATTACACCGTTCCCTTTTGTTTTCACATTCCATCTAAGTAGCCAACTTTCTTCATTTACATACTGTAATCTTTCTGTACTCAATTTACTTTTGTAATAAAACATGAAAATGGGAAAACAAAATGGGAAAATGGACTCAATCTGTAGTAATAGATTATTTGTTTTGTGTGATGAAAAACATAAGAGAAAACTAGGAAGAAAACCCATCAGAAGTGGGAAATAAAGAATTCCAAACTATTCCAAATTTTTTATTTTAAATTTCTATAATCTCTACTGTGTTTTGAGAAACACTGGACAGAATCCAACTATAGTCAGGAAGGGCTATGGGCAGCCATTATGATCAAGATGAAATTGAAAATGTTAGTAGGGATTATGTATAAAAATTTAGGCCTGATAAGGTGAATTACCTTTCAGCACTTCGATTGCTTTTTTCTTTGTTTTTTACCTTAATTTAAAATGTAGAATCTCCACGTCTCTCTTACTACCTTGGAAAGTAGCAGTTCCTTCCAATTCTAGAGCAATCTAAAATTAACCTATCTCTAAATTAATTTTCTGCTTATGAAAACATTATCCAGACAATACATATATAGGTATTTTAGACATTAAAGGCTTATTTACCTTGTCCCCTTCAGAGAAAGTTATTCCATCAACCGCCCTTTTCCAAGTAATCTCTGGGATAGGTTCTCCTTCTGCTTCACAGATGAGGGTGGCTTTCCCATTCTCAAATGTGGTTTCATTTTTAAGTTGTATTATTTGAGGCTGTACTGTTAAAAATACAAATTACATTACTCATCCTGCACAAAAAATGTCATGTCAAAATCTATCTTTTAAACCTCTTCTTTTTTTTTTTTTTAAAGCACATTCATGTTTGTTTACTTAGGATTAACTAAAGGTTTAACGATACCATCTGCAAGAGCAATCAACTGTTCTGACTTCAAGTTGCACAACAACCATTTCTGTATGCCTCTTAACCTGTACTCCTGGCTCAGCATGGCTGACAACCCCAGGGCTGCATGCTCCATTACTGGGTAGCGTTGGATGGGTCCTGACTGATGAGGTCCCTGCCCTGGTGGCTGTGTTCATGTACTTTGCTCCTGGCTCACTGTCCCTTAGGGACCAGCTAGCCCTCACTGCTCTCTGGCACTTCATGAATGAAGCAAAGATTCAACATTTCTACGATCCTCCTCCACCTGGGCAGGAATAACTCCATGCACCAGTGCAGGCTGGGGGCCAACTGGCTGGAAAGCAGCTTTGCAGAAAACCCAGGAGGTCCTGGTGAACAAGAAGATGCCCTTGAGTAGAGAAGGCTCTGGGGGATCTTAGCCATGTGTATAAATAACTGACAGAGGTGAGTACAGACAAAGCCAGAATCTTCCCAGTGACGCCTAGTGACATGACAAGAGGCAACAGACACAAATTGAAATACAGGAAATTCCATTTAAGAAGAGGAAAAACTTTTTTTACTGAGAGGGTGACTAAACACCAGAACAAGCTGCCCAGGAGACTGTGGAGTATCCATCCTTGAAGATACTGAAAATCTGACTAGACATGGTCCTGATACACCTGCTCTGAGCAGGGGATTGGTCTAGATGGTCTTCAGAGGTGCCTTCCTGCCTCAGGCATTTGTTGATTTTATGATAATCTGTGTTTGTCTTCAAATACAAATTATTTGGAAAAAATACAGAATTATTATTATTATTGGACTTTGATCTTTAGAAATACCTGCCTTATGCAAATTACTGTATTTAACAAAATGTCCTCATAATAAACATATTGTACTGGTATTAACACTATTAAGAACTGAAGAGTTCTCTGATACAAAGCTATTCATCTTTACTTACCGAGTAAATAGGTGGTAAAATACAAATTAAAAATTCCAGATATTGTTTGAATTCTTCAAATCATTCCACTTTATGGCCACAACTACACAGCAACTACAGGTCTCAAACTGTACTGTACCCTGTCAGGTTATTTACATATGAAATACAATTTCTGGTTACATGTGAACACTTATTTAGAGGACTTATCTGTACAATATCATACAAGAACTCTGTTGTAGAACTATGCATAGAATGTTACTCTCTTCCACAGCATTCAACTGTCTTCATAAAAAATGTGTTGGCCATATATACTCACTCATATATAACCATGAATAAGTTTCTCTGAACCTACCCACTTAACACATTGAATGAGACACTCATCCCACTGGAAAACCTACCATGTAATCATGTAATATCAATGAGAGTTAATATGTTTATTCCTAAACCCAGCGAATTAAGTTTACATGAGTAAATTTAACTTTGGCAGCTCTTAACATTGACTTTGTAAACATTAAGGAAATTTGTTGAAAATAATATATTTTTTGTGTAGTCTTCCTGAGTTTTGCTTTTGAAGAAACACTACTGTATTATATTCTATGAAGCAGAAAATAGAGAGGTAACCTATTTTCTAATGGGGTTATAAAAGTATATGCTACGCAGAAAAGTAATACTGGCTTACGTTAGTGGATCAAAAGGGGAAAGAGAATCATTCAGGTTGGAAGAGATCCCAGGAGGTCATCTTGACCAACCTCCTTATCAACACAGGGTTAATAGAACCTGTTCAGGATTGCTCAGGGATGTGTTGAGCACTATCTTGAAATATACCAAGACAAGAGACTTCACAGCCTTTCTCACCAGCTGTTGCAGTGCCTGACTGCCTCGTGGTGAAGAATGTTTTCCTTATGTCTAGCATCCTTTTTCATTTTATGACCACTATTTCACAGATTCAGCAGTATCAAGAAAAATAATAAAACCAGGTTCAAACTTGCTATATCCAGACACAACACCTACCTTTCTTTTATCCATTTCCACCACACCATTCTTGGTCTCATTTCTCATTCCTTATCTCCATACTCCTTCTGTTGCTTGTCTACTGTCTGTTCACCCTTGACTATTACAAATAATCTATTCTGTGTTTACTGCACAGAGATGAAAAACAGGTCATATTTTACCTAACAAAGCACTGCACTAATATCCTGCTTCATTAAGATATAATCTATGGTGAGTGACATTGTGTGCAGAAAGAAAATACCCTGAGTGTTCAAGGGGCTCTTGAAATGTCAGCTGGATCCAGCTTTATTGGATGCAGTAGAAGGTAGTAAGCAAAAGCATTACAGCAGGACATGAATTTGGCTGAGAAAACCTGAAACTCTCCTCAATAGTATAACAAGGGATGTAATTTGAAAGAACTACAAGAAAGAATTTGAGATAAAAGATAACCATGTTAAACTTCAAAATAACTTCAGTTATCACTCTCACTTTCAGGATCACCCAAATTCTTATGAAATATTCTACCTTGGGTAATTCAGATACTCTGTTTCTATAGCCTGGCTTCAGTACAATCTGGTCTTTTGCTATAATACCATCCCCAGACACAAGGAAAGGTCTACGGCAGATATATCATTCATAAAAAAAACCCAAAAAACCAAAAAAACCAAAGCATTATACGTATTATTTTATGTCAGAAAATTGCAAAATTTGGAATTACATTATTACCATCAGAACAAGAGAATTTCCCCATCTGGACATGACAGACAATATGATGTTCTCAAGATGATGCATGTTCTAAAACATATAACTAATACTCTTTAAATTTTAATCTTAGACTTATATTCTAAATTTCTTTAAGGTTTTCTTCAAATGGATCACAAGACAAAGAGTTTTAGCTTGACATTTTAGACATGAGCAGCTGACATTTAAAGGAATAAGCACTGATTAACCATCAAATATATCTAGCTGACAGTTATTTCTAGAAAGCAGAAGAGAGCTCAAATGGGGGATATGATTTAATTGCTTCATTTTCGTAGGTCACAAGTCATAACTTGCCATTGATTAAAAGTTTTGATATGGTTTGACTACATTTTTATGACATTTTGGACATTGGAAAATATTAGAATACTTTTGTGTACATGTAAATAACTATTTATTTGAGAATGCCAAGACTAAAATTCACATAAATGCTGAAAGAGATCATGCCCCACCCACCCCCACTTCCTTAACTGTTCTTTGTTAACAAAGTCATTCTCAAACTGAATTGGTATTTGCTTGCTGTACTCTAGCAAAGATGAAGCAAATGAAAATACAGGGTCTTGGAATGTCGATCCAGGAAGACTCCAGGTCTTTCCTGTTTTTTTCAGTCAAAAATATTGAAATATTTATATTATAATGTACTTAAAAAATTGTAAACTGAATGACCTAACTGAAATGAAAGAAGGCTTGAATATAGAAAGGAGTTATACTTAAGCTTCATTAACATTATTTTATTTGGAAGGAAAAGGAACTAGACATGCATTTTTAAAATATTAACACAGTGATGCTGCCAAATAAAGAAATAATATTTACTGGTTGGGAAGTTTGCTCTCTGAGCAGAGAAGGTTGTTTTTAAATTCTCTAACACTTCCTCAATAAACAAGTTTCTTTCAGTTTCCTTCCTTGGTTTCTTCTGGATTTGTCTCAGCTAAGGGCAATACCTTTTTAAAAGAAAATTTATGCTCATTGCTGTGTACCTTACGGCCTTCCCAAAAAGCTTAAGAACTTGGATAACAGCCTGAGGTTCTAGATTTGTTATTGGCTGCTCACAACTGATTTCTTGAGAAAGGTACACAATTTATTAATTTCACAGAGTTCTACCCATATCTTTGAAAAAAGAGGTTCACCAGACTTGGAAAGCAGCACATGTATAAAGCTTGAGATAGTCCTGATTATATCTCATGAAAAGAACTGCTTTAAACAGCTTGTTATAGATACAAACATGGATTTACAGGTGAGAGGCTTAGTATATGTCTGTATTGCTGCCTGATAGGATCTCTTGATTAATATGACACATGAGGAATCATACTTTTATGCCATCTTCCTGCACAGCCACACTTGTATCAGGTAGCAAAACTGCAACCCCATCATCCTGGAAACTGCTGGTACAGTTTGAATTTAGTAAAAAAGCTAGAGTCCACCAAGGAAATATTTAAGAAACAGATTCTTGAAACTTACTGTCTCACAAAATAAGGATTCACACACACCCCAGTATGATGCATTGACTTGATTTAGTGCCTGAGTCTTTGTAAATGTTAAAATGGTATTACTGCTTCACACTCAAAAGGATCTAAGACTTGTCTTCTGAGAGAACTGGCATCGCTGCCTTTATCGATTGCATAATTTTTGTCTTAAAAATTAGAGTGTTCCAGACAGGTAAGAAGGTAAGAGGGAGGAAGAAGGAATACAGAAAATGTATGAACTTTTGGCACTACATCTTTAATTGATGAAATGCACTTTGTGAAGCTGCAGTTGGTATACTTCATGATATCTGGGATGAGCAGACACAGATAGTTCCATACACAGATCCACGGGATTCCATTTCTAGACATATCAGTGAATTTAAAGAGCTTCCATATATGCATTGAATAGTATCTTAGGGAAAACAAAACAAAACAAAACAAAATCAAAGAAACCAAAATGCACATCAATCTACTTACTAAGCTCAAAGGAAAATTAACTAGGTGTCCTCCAGGCACTATAAATGTAAAACGAATGAAGTCATTATGCCTTAAAATAATGGAAAAAAATTATGCAACTTGTCACCCCAATCTCATTGTAGAGTCTCTACAGCCTCTTTAGTTCCAACATGCATGGCTTTTCAGGGCCTAGATTAACCTAAATGTTTTGAATTTTAACATTCGGAACACATCTAAGAGGAATAAGACAGCAGAGGTACATTACATTTCCTCTCATCTGCCTGAAGACAGATAAAAAAATGAAGAATAGTATATTCTTTTCTCAGTAATCAATGGAAGATACACTGAACACATCTGCAAAAACCTTGCTATACAAGATTCGGATTATACTTAAAAAGACATCTAGAAACTAAAATTGGTATGTGCTTAAACTATATAATAATTATAAAGGGTCTTTTGTAATGCTCCTTGAGGTATTTTTCCCTCATTTTACATCCATGAAATTCATGTCAGAAACTACTGAAATGCCAATGAAATATTTTTCATAAGCTCAGACTACCCTCTCATTGATTATGTAGGTGAAACACTTATATCCTAGAGAACAAATTAACAAATTCTAGAACTCCTTCCCATTTTTTTACCAATTCTGATTAAAGATTTTTTTCTCTTTCTAGAAATGTCTTGACATAGAAATGTCTCTTTTTACAGCAGATGTACAGAAGAGAGAAAACTTATTGAAAACCTCAATTGTTTATGCATCATGGAATGGAAGAACCAAGCATTTGGGTGATTAAGGACTGGAAGTAAGAAACTAAAGAACAAACAAAATTAAGATATAAAAATTGTCCTCAGAATATAAGCACTATTCTTATAAAGCATGAATACATCTTTAATTATAGCTAATTTTGTTTCATCCAGCCTGATTAGATTTTTTATTATAAGGTAAATGAACACTACTACCATCACTCTGAAGAAGTAACGAAGAAATACATGTTCAGAGTCTTAGAAAGCAAGACAATGTAGGAACGTTTTAAGGGATTGAATTTTCTTGACCGCTCTTAAATCAATTGCTTATTATTATGTTATTTTGGAAAATTTTGTTGGGGTGCCCATAGCTGTAAAAATGTGTTATTTCATAATTCAGAATGCTTATTCACACATATCTAAACACACATACATATGGCTAATTACATCACAAAATAAATAAAAGAAAACAATGAAACTGAATAGCGTAGGTTGTCCTGGTTTTGGTTGGGATAGACTTAATTTTCTTCCTAGTAGCTGGCATCGTGCTGTGTTTTGGATTCAGTATTAGAAGAATGTTGATAACACATGGATGTTTTAGTTGTTGCTAAGTAGTGCTTAGACTACTCAAGGACTTTTTGAGCTTCTCCTGCTTGGCCAGGTGCATAACAAGCTGGGAGGCAGCACAGCCAGGACAGCTGACCTCAACTGATCAAAGAGCTATTCCATACCATATAGCATCATGCTCGGGGGGAGTTGGTCGGTCAGGGGGAGAGTGATTGCTGCTTGGGACGGCCTGGGCATCGGTCGGTGGGTAGTGAGCAATTGTATTGTGCATCACTTGTTTCGTATATTCTATATATTCCCTTACCATTATCATTATTATTATTGTTATTCTTTTCTCTTATTAAACTGTCTCTATCTCAATCCATGGGTCTTTCTTACTTTTTTTTTCTGATTCTCTTCCCATCCCACTGAGGCGGCGGGGGAGTGAGCGAGCAGCTGCGTGGTGCTTAGTTGCCAGGTTAAACCACGACAGAGTGAAAGATATAAAAAGTTAGCTACCAAGAAGAGACAAATACTAAAAATATTTTTAAATAATTCCAGGAAGAACACCTATGGTTTTGTGCCATTCAGAGACATAAATGAATCTGTTTCAAAAACATTAGCACAAGTCTTAAGCATTAATATGGATGAGATCTTTTAGGTAGTAATAGATAACGATACAGAGAGAACTATAGCAGATAACAGAATGACAGACAGAGATTACCAAACCACAATCAGTAAGAAATCCTCTGGGGAAACAGGGCTTTCTTTATTCTTCTAAGTGTTATTTGGTAGAACAGATAAAAAGCACTAATAAAGATGAAGAATTGGAGAGAGCAGGGTGTGTGCATATGAGTTTCTATACACGTGTTAGTGTTCCAGAAAAACTGTCAGAGTAATTTGCTGTGAGGGCAAAATAGCTGATACTGATACTGATACTGGAAACAACAAAAAAAATTGTTAAACAAAAAATCTAGGTCATGCATGGAAACTAAACATATGCAGGTGTTAGATGGCTCTAAGATGGGCATGTCCATTCAAAAGTGCAGAGTACTAGAAATTTTAAATGCTGAATGCCATAATGTTACTGTTATTTTTACTGCATTATGGTTACATTATTGTTATTACAAGTTTCAACCCTTCCAGAGCCCTGTTGCAGTAGAAACAATAGTCATTGCCCCAAGGAGTTTGTACTGTAAATTAAAATTAAAGATAGCAGGTAGGTGAGACAAGCAAGCTAATGGAGTGGGAAAGAATAATGTAATTTAATAGGTCACTTTAACACAAACTGGCTGTTTGTGTACTGTTTAGCTATAATAATCAGCCATTTGCCTTGCCATTTTCAGACTGCAGTCTTTTTGAATACATTTAAGGGGAAGAAAAGTATATTAAGTTGTTGGCTGCATATATGACTGGGTGTTTAACCTGTGTGAAAGAGACAAAAGAAAAAATACAGTTCTTTGCAGGAGAAAATACAACAACCCTGCTCCACATTTTCAGACTGAAAGTAGAGATCAACTTTGTAAAGGCAATATTAGACTAAAATCACACTAGCTTTAGAGATCACAAATAAGGCAAGAGGCTTAATTTATGATACTATTCCTTAAGGTCAAACTAACAGTGCACAGGTTATTATAATCTAATTTAAATATATCCAACAGTAAAGCACACAAACAAAATAACTCTAAATATACATACTCAGTGATGTCCTCTAAATTAGCTATAACCACTCAGGAAAGAAACCTGGGAGACACTGCAGGCAGTTCTGTGGAAACACCAGTTCCATACTCGGGGAGAGCCAGGGAGGCAAACAGAATGTGAGAGAAGGCACTGAGAACAAAGCAGCAGCAGCACCGTGATGCTGAAGAGCCAGGTTGCCCCCACGACGTGAATCCTGCATGGCATTCTTGCCTTGCCATTCCACAAAAAGGGGATTATAACCAGAAAGGTACAGGAACGTGTGGTTCAGAAATTCGTAATGGTTTCCTCGGTGGGAGAAACTAAATAGACTGGAAACTTGAAGCTTAGAAAATAAATGAACTAGTGAAATAGAAAACTACATTTACTTCTTTGTAGGTTTTTCGTAAGTAAGCTACAGCCTTGATCCTGCACAATGATTCTGAGGGAGGTTTTCTACATTCTCACAGATGCCTACTCTCACTAGGTTATAGCTATATAAAACTTCAAAGAAATTATCAGCTCTATGTAAAGGGGAGAATCATGAACAAAGATTGGGTGGTAGAGCATAGAAAGGGAAATAAGTTTTTATGTTAGTACTTTTATCCTTTGAAACTCAGATGAGACAGTACTTTTGTGACTACTTCTGCAATCATGCACTTAAAAAACAAAAATCAAGTAAGAAAAACAAATTAAAATATCAGGAACACCTCTGCATGGTGTCTTCTCATAAAAAACCCACTGCTTACAAGTCCAAATAACCTGGATTTTCCCCTCTCAGAATTTTCCCCTCTTTCTCCTCTCATTTTTTTTGCAAGCAGCTAACTTTTAAAGGAAACTCAGAGTGAATTTACAATTTAACACTCCATTGTACTGTATCTGAATAGTAGAAAAGCAAATGCCGAAGATAGCCTTTTCAAAATTTAAGTCAGGTGTAAAAGTACAAGCAGCCAACAGGAAGAAAAAGCTATAAAATTATACAGCGAGTGGTTTGCTGCATCAGTAGACACCTTGCAGGAATACTGTTCCACTGAAAATTGTGAATTATAACCTCAGTTCCCTACTGTTTACATTTAGAAAAGAAGTATGGAACATATTCTGCAGTACTTACCAAAAACTTGAAGGAATGTCTGTTTTTTATCATTTCCTGCTTTGTTTTTAGCATTACAGATATAAGGACCTGCATCAATATTTTTTATATCTCTTATTGTTAGCTCTGTATTGCTTCCTCTCAGCATGTATTTCTCATTTTCCTCAATAAGTTTACCGTTCCTGAAAAAATAAAAATTATGTATAAATCACCCAGTAGGTTCCAAAGTCCAAAACAATGTGCTACGGAAGCATCAAAATGTTGAAAATAATCTTTGAGGGAAGAGACTGCTATTATGTCAGCCTCAAAATGCAGTAACTCACACAGCATAAACTGGTAATATGTATAAAAGGGAGTTGATTTTAGCATGACAAAAAATATTCTGAAGGACCACAGTGGGTTTTTTTTAATCAGAATGTGCACATTCTAGACACAATCAAAGCATTTTGAACTGCATTTTGATGTTCAAGAAATTTACATTTTTTTTATTTCAGGTTTAAAATATATACAAATAAAAATACTATAATATTTTACCAAAATTTAATGTTACAAAAATGTTTGCGAATAGAACTCTAACATATGACTTACATTCAAGGAAGAAGGAAATTGGTTATACAAATAAATACTTGTATGTAAGAAACATTTTAAAGTGTATTTTCAAAGTGTGCAGTTCACATTAGTAACAATGTACCAACTTATAAAAAATATTTTAAATTACTTTAGACACTATTAGCACATAAAGAACCCTTCCAAATTATTTTCTCTAAGTTGTTGTTGGCTAGCCACAATTTAGTAAGCAGGCATGTCTCCAGATGTTAGAAAGAGTTCTGACCAGATGGTACAGAAATAATAAAACCTGTGAGCAATTCTGAGGGCTGATTGCAGTTTGATCAGTCCATTTGATCACCTTGGCATACACACAGTTATTAAAACAGCTTCTTTTTCAAGAGTGCAATTCTAACTTTTTTTTTTATTTCTTCTCATTCTGCTTCATTTGCTGTAAGCTTCTTTTGATCTTATTTCTGTTGAATCATCAACAGTCCCTGCACATAAGCACCTACATAAAAATTTTTCATAAGCATTGATAATTGGGCTGACAATACCAACTCCTTGAAAACAAACTATTTGTAAAATGAAACCAATATGCATAACTGAAATATGCTATTCTATTCAATATGCTTAGTGTAGGACATCTAGTTTTATTTCAAGATTTGAGCAACAATGATTTTCACTTTCTTTCTGCTCACGTAATGATGATAACTACATATATTTCATATTTTCTAAAATAATATTTCCCTAAAAGCAAGAATACTGCTTCTTTCTTGGGAACATTAATATCTGTTAGTAGGATTCCTCTGGCATCTATATAGCTTGCATTTTAGTAATATTTTTAAATAACTCTAGTCCACTTAGCTGTCCACTTCAAGATGTTATTGTGATACTCTTTCATCTCCTTTCCAAAGCAAATAACAGAAATTGTTTTGCAGAACAGAAAATGTCTAATTTTCCACATAAATGGTTTCACAAAAAAATCTAGTGATTTCTGTAGAAGATAAAAGTATATATTCAAGGTCAGAAGTCATTTCCAAATGCCTGTTATCATAAACATCGCCTGTATCTATGACAATTTCTAAGCAGAAATGAGATTATGAGCATTTCCCTGGATAGTCTAGCAAACACGAGAGATTCAGATTGATGCTGATAGTGGAGAAGAGGAAAACATGAATAACACATTAAAAGTGGATTATTTATTTTGTCAGATAACTCTAAGTCCTGTCCATAGAGATAAGAGGATTGATCCAGCTAAATTTTAATAGTGTAAATTATCTCCACAGACGTAAACAGTCATCGTATTTTCAGTAGGACTATTCACATGAGTAAAGATTTCCAGTTCATGACCTGTACATTTGTATCTTTATCTTTCAGTACTGGCTAATTTAATTCTATTAGTGTAGTGCTTCTCTGAAGGTTGTATTTTACACTAATGTAATATCAGCTTCAATAGAGATATCAGTTAAGTGGTGAAAGAATTAGACTCCTTTGGTCCGTGAAATATCAACAAAGTATGTATTCATATCAAATAGAGCAGCAACTAAACCTTGCTGACCTTTCTTCTTGACTAGGTATTTGAAACTGACACATCTGTAAGTGAACTAAAGCTTTTTTTTGGGAAAGGTTGACACATTAGTTCAGATGCCTCCATTTTAAATTGACAAAACCTTAAACATTGCCAGCACCTGAAAATGAAAAAGGTTGACATAAATACTTAAAGCTTTACCACACTAGATAACTGTCTTAAAGAGTTTAAAGCTTGAAACTACTGTCTCATCCAGCATCTTACTTACAGTCAACAGAAGGCTATATAAGCCACCTCAATAGTACTGTCATTTGATTTAAAAATACAGCCCTAACTGAAGCTGATCTGATAAATCAGTTCATTTGAAACCAAAAAGGAAACAAGAAAAGAGAATCAAGACAATTTCTTTTTTAATTGACTAAAATATCAGTACATTATAAGGAAGGTAAGACTACACAATGACAGATGCAAATTGTGCAGGCCTTGCTAAAGAAACTTCAGTAGGGTGGATGAGAGAACAACTGGCGTCAGAGCACATTTTAAAAGGCAACAAAGACAGGAGAACACTGACTGTGTATAAAACAGGTCCTTAATCCTGATGAACCATCTCAACAGGTACAGGTGTACTTTCTGTACAATACAACAAAAATCCTCCAGCAGAATGGAGTAGAAATCATTCCCACTCTTTTTATAAGAGCTTTTCCTCAGCTCTCCAGAATGCAATTTTTAATGTTTTACATGGAAACATTATTCTCTGTTTTAACAGTTTGCATCTCTCTGGACATTTTTCCTTAGCATAGTTATGTATTCAGAAAACAGACCTCGATTAAACCACTTTATTACACATGCCCATTTTACAAATGGTTAACCTGAGGCAAATTAAATAAAATTACTAAACTCACATAGATAAATGGTACAGTTGGGAATAAAACTGAACACATGATTCCCACAACTTGCTGTAAACAAAGGTTATAATCCTTCCAAATCAGCATGAACACTTAATCAAATTCAAGATGTAATTCCACTTGTTTATTAAAAAAGAAACACCTACATAAAACCGAGATTAATATCAACTTACATTAAATATCAAAAAATACACTAAACAGGATGAAATTGGGAATATGACACCTTGGCCATTGATTATGATAAATAGATTCAATTAGGTTCTCAGTGGGTGACATGCATATTAATATTAGATAAATCAGTTTTGATAGACTTTCCTATCATTGATAATACTTTCTAGATTTTTCTCAAAATCAAGAAGGATTATGTTGATCTAGTTTCCCTTAGCTTAGTCTAATTTCTAAAGAAAAAGAATCTGAACTATTCTAGAAAACTAAGGTCTTTATTTTGACATATCTGCAAGATAAGTCCAAGGACAAGGAGAAGATGTTAGCAGATTGTGAATACTTTTAACTGGCTACTAATATGTGAGTGAAAAGGGAACTAGTCAGTCCAGGACAGAGATTTCAGAAATTTGATGCAGAAATTTAGTACTGGAACACAATATACAATCAAGTTTGCTTCCTCCAGAAAAAATAATTTAGCTCCTCCCATCTTTTTTTCTCTGTTTGCATAACAATGATAATATTCTCTCACAAAGACCAGAGGCCTTTTCCACTTACCGCTTTACAACCTCTCACTGTCAGCAAATAAAAAAGCAAGAATGTTTTCTACTGGCAAGAATTTATAGCCTAATAAGACAAAATAAAAGGCAATGAAAGGAAAAGAAAAACCAATAGGGAAGGGATGCACATGAGCCAATATTCCTCACTATGAGATAGTTCCTGAAATCGGAACAGAACAGAAGCTTCCACATTTTTCCACAGTATCCAGTACACAAACCTGTGAAGTTTTTGCAAAATCTTTAAAAAGTTATTTAATGAATGGTTTAAAAAAGTCAATTGCTTCAGGGCCTGGTAAACCAAAGGAAAATCTTTCAGTAGCCTCTGATCAGAAGGAAGAGATAAGTGTCCCTCCAAGACAGTTCGCTTGTGTACATACCATAATATTTATAAAATATTGGAAAAAAACCCTGCCCTGGTTTTGGCTGGGGCAGAGTTCATTTTCTTCCTAGTAACTGGCATAGTTCTGTGCTTTGGATTTAGTACTAGAATAATGTTGATAACACACTGATGTTTTAGTTGTTGCTAGGTACTGCAGTCAAGGACTTCTCAGCTCTCAGTTCTGCCAGGTGCACAGGAAGCTGGGAGGGGGCACAGCCAGGACAGCTGACCCCAAATGGCCAAAGGGATATCCCAGACCATATGACGTCATGCTCAGTATATAAGCTGAGGGAAGAAGAAGGAAGGGGGGGACGTTCAGAGCTATGGCATTTGTCTTCCCAAGTAACCGTTATGTGGGATGGAGCCCTGGTTTCCTGGAGATGGCTGAGCACCTGCCTGCCCATGGGAAGCAGTGAATGAATTCCTCGTTTTGTTTCACTTACGTGTGTGGCTTTTGCTTTACCTGTTAAACTGTCTTTATTTCAACCCATGAGTTTTCTCACTTTCACCCTTCTGATTCTCTCCCTCATCCCACTGTGGGTGGAGTGAGGAAGCGGCTGCATGGTGCTGAGTTGCCAGCTGGGGTTAAACCATGACACATTGATATCATCAAAAATCACAGAAAAAAATTTAAAAAACAGTTCTGTTTTCAGAACATATTACATTTTTAAAATTACGTAAAATACACTTGGAACTTACTCAATGAAACATTACTATATTCTAGGGATGTCTAAAGCCATACCTCCTTCAGAATCTCATTGAAATGGAGAGTTAGGCTTAGAATCTATTTTTAGATATGGGGAAAATGTTACCTTTGTTATCAGTATTGCTGATCTATGTTGGATATTTACTTATTGCATAACTGCATATGTTCTAACCTGATGCATTCATGTGCAAAAGGTGTTGTGAGGTTTTTGCTTGTATTGTTTTTGAGATATGGATTCATTGCTTTATTTCTTTCCAGTCAAATTCGAAGAAATCATGTCAATATGGCATTTTAGTTGATTTTTACATTTATCTCATTTGCTGGTAACCTGAGTGCAACTGAATTTGTGTGAGTTCATTCCTTATTAATGCTGAATCTAGCTTTAGAAGCTAGAACAGAAATGGACAGCAAATGCTCTTAAAATTCAGTAAAGAAGTTAAGGTTGCACAGCTTAATGGACTGTGATAGAAAGCCGTGACACATTAAAACAATGAGCTCTGATGTTCAGACCTCATGATGATAAGGATGAACTTACCTATACCAACTGATTTCAGGTGGAGGTGATCCAGTGGCTCTGCAGAACAAAGTTATTGCCTCTCCTCGATCTGCAGTGGCATTAAATGATTTCTGTGGTAGAGTAATTGCAGGGGGAACTGAAAAATAAAACATTATGTCCTATTAATGGAATAATAAGTGATTTTATGTGTTTCCAGAGCAGCACAGGATAGGATCCTTTGCTAATTTTTGAATTTATGGTTACACTTAGGGATCAAGTTACAATATGAATCACTGTTAGTATTTCTTTACTTTTCTTAAACACAAGATTTTTAATATTATCAGGATATTTATAACCTTTTTTTTCTCCACTAGAATAAATTTTTAAAAAGCCATTTCAGCAATTCTTCAATTTGCTTACAGAACATTTTAAAGGGACTGAAGTTATACCTAGCTTGTATAAGACACAACAGAGTTACGATTGGCACTAATTTAACTATCTCAAATGAAAATGTATCTCCAGTCCTTTTTGTCTTTTATTCAATTATAAAGCTGACTTACACCTATATACTGATGTCAGAAAGTGCTTTTAAAACAGGTGTCAGTATGTAGTAGTCTTGATTATGCATATTTAATTCTTTTTACTGAACCTTTGCATATTTCCTGGGCAGGAGTATCACCAGCTTCAAAAGGTGAAAGATCATAGAACCCGATGGATACAATCTATTTTTGGAAATTGTATTTCCAAAAATTGTATTGTGTTCTGAGAGTGACAAATTTTGTCTGTTCTTGATGGGATGAAGTTATTACTAAAATTGTAACAGTTCACAGAGGACCTCTACCCAACAGAAAAAAAATAGCAATAATATTTAAGACAGAACAACTCACAGGCTGATATTTAATATCTCTGCTCATATGGTAATTTTAAGACAGATGTCCTATATCTGTTTCCATTAACTGTCAAGCAAATAAACAAACAAAAACAATCTCAGCAGATTGGAAGGAAGAGGATATGTGGAAAAGAAGGAATGTCAGGGAAACTGAGAAGAAAGGGAAAAGAAGATCAGAGCTTCACAAAATATAGGTCTCTGCTAGCAAGAACATCCTGTCATCAGAGTGACTCAGAGTTATCCTTTTTAGCTTTAACTTTCACTAAAGAAAAGGAGAAACAGGCAACCCAATGAATTTGTTTTTATCTTCCCATTGCATTTCCACAGCTTTTTCTCACAAACTGTTGAGAATCAACTTCTGTTGCTTTGCACCAAATTTTTTACCTTTAGTATTATACTTCAGAAGCTTTTCCAGCTTCTGAGCCTTAAATATATAAAATTATTAAAAAATAATGTACCAGAATTATCAATGATCAGTAAGTAACTGTTGTTATGTACTTTTCACACTTTTTAATGGTGTGCTGAAATTTGTTTCTTTCCTATCTGAAATTGCATGGGCTGTTACTCAGCATACAAACTCCTTCTTTTGTGCAAAATCTTCCATAAAAAAAATGTCACTTTGAAAACGTTATATACATTTTAGACATTTTGAAGAGCATTCTAATGTCTAGACCTGAAAATATACTCAGTAACATGAAGGGATGAAACAATTATTTGGCAGCAGTAGCGGGTTCTTCACTGCTCACAACTAAGAACTACAGGACTAGGACTCGGTGCAGCATGTTACTTAAGTGGTTCAATCTTCCAAGAGATACTGCAAAGACAATGAAATGAAGTATTATTTTTCTTTTAAAAAGTAAAATTTTATTTTTCTCATCATTCTTTTGGGGAAGACATCTGTTTATCTTTGATTCTGTTCTTGTATGTACATAAGATGGAACTAAAGCATGAACCTAAAAGAGGAAAAGCCAAATGTTGTTATACTGGCAAGTCTTTCACATTTCAAACTTAAAGGAAAATGGTAAAATCCAGTCACCTTTAAGTGAAAAAAATTATTTTTCATTTATGTCAGTGAGGTCAGGAAGACTATCCAACACAACAAAAAAAACTTAAAGAAATAAATCTAATAAGCCCATTTACCAAAAGGGGGGGTGGGGGTGGGAGAGATATTGTATCTTCAGAAGGACTTGAATTCTTTTGTTCTATTTTATATTAACTACCTTTTTTTTTTTTAGAAAAACTGCCATTTTAGACCTCACTAAATATGGGTAGAGAAGAAATGCTATAGAAATTCAGTGCTGCAAGTAGAAAAAGACATCTAAACATTAGATTTTACAGAGATCATCTAGCTAAAATGTATTTCAAATTATTATCCATTGTAACTCCCCAAAGATTTCCATACATTAGAGACTACATTTTATATATCAATCTTTGTTCCAAGATTTAGTTTTAACTATCTTTGAGTAAAGTTGCATTCTGTCCGTATGTAATCCTTAAAGCATTATACAAAAAAAAACCCAAACCGATATAATGAACAGCCAGCTAAAACTAAAAAGGTTTTGTAACATATACTTACTTACTGTAAATTGTTTTCACATTTTTTTTATGTTAAGTCTGTTTCACAGATCACTTCTTTCCTATCTGAAATTACCTGGGCTACAGATTGGATATGGAAATACCATGTCCCCAGAGCAATGAACCTTTAAATTTGTGGGCCGATAATCCAGGCAAACAGATTTTAAAATTTACTCTGCAAATTCAGTCAGTTTTCTTCTTTTCCATAAGTTATTATGGAGAGCATTTGTGTTGCATTTCAGGGCCTTCACCATCAAACTACTCAGTGTGGTCTTGCAACACTAACCAGAACACTGAATATCACTTTCCAAATAGTTTCTTTTACAGCTTTTAGTTTTTAAAACTATGTGCATGTGACCTGAGTCATAACTTCTGCTATGACCAGCTAGTTTGGACACTGGTGTAGATAAGAACATACTTTACTATGGTCTGATGGAAATGCTATCCATTTCATCTCTTCTTCCTGTTATTTACATCCCTCATAGATGCTAATTAGCCAATGTTATGTCAACCAGCTTAGCATCCAGATGGAGTGGAGAATGGAAGAAATACTTTCAAGATACACACTACTGTTTTTTTTTTAATTCCTTCTCTTCAAAATGAGATACATCTCTACAAGACTATCTTTATGTTTAGTTGTAAGCTCCCACTATTTAACCCCAAGACTAGACTACTTAAAATTTATATCATGATTACAAACCAAGAAATTTCCTTTTCAATGTAAGAAATTTATAAGAAATTAATTCTACTTACTACTACAGTAAAAATAAAAAGTAAAAATAAAAAATGCTTAAAGTCATTGTTAATAAGGAAAATAATAACATTCCATCCAGGTATCTAAGTTAAAAAGTTCAATCCATTTCCACTTAGTCAACATCACCTGCACGTGCTGCTTCATCAGCTGTGAAAATGTCTGCTACTTAGGTACCTAAATAAGGGTACAGCTACCTAAACTCAGCCAAAGAAAGAATGAACTTTTGTAGCATGTTCTTAAATCACTCAGGGAGTGGTTTTTTACCATTTTATTTTGGTGGTTGCAAGGTCTAATCCTTCATTTTACAGTAATAGTTCTAGTGGTGAATAATTTTTCTTGCTTCAACATAGCACAAGAAATCATTCTATAGGCAAGTATCATCCACATGGGCAGAGATGACTCAGTTATGAGCAAAATGGCCCAAGAGGGAAAGTGCCTCTTGTTCTTAAATATAAGAATCATATGTTTCATCCTAGGTTTAATTTTCTCCTCTTCTTCAGAGGATTTGATGCCATATCATCTACCTCTGAGACATTGGTCTTCACCAGCTTGCCACAAGGCTCAGGTGCTCTCAGCCACTCATAAAGTTTTTCTACTCTCTCTGTCCTCCCTTTTCAGTCAGAGAGGCAGAGGAACAGTGCCAAATAAAGTAAGTGTTCACAGAAGAGGTGATCTTAGTTCAAATCTTTGCCCTGAATCAGAGGATGTATGGATCACCTACACCACGGATAATACTCTACCTAGAAGGTAATTTGTAAAAGTTTCTTTTTTAATTAAATCTTCAATGCTATTCTACCAAAAGGAAAACTGAGATTTCACACAGTTCTACCATAGCTTACAGTTTTGAGTGAAGTATGTCTTTGCAGAAATAAAACCAGTATCAATTCTTGCTATATAATAAAGAAGACGTTTAGAAAGCAACATACTCATATACTGTTTTCGGCAGAGAAACCTCATACATGTGGAATTATGCTACTTTCCAAATAAATCAGCAAAACTACAATACCAGCCCCTATATTCCTGCAGAAAATGTATTTCCACTGTAAACCCTAAATACATATATGAGAGCAAGGACTATTATTATTAATTATTAATCTCCTCATTCTCTATATTCACCTCTACCTACAGACTCTAACAAACATTTAGAATTTTTAAAACTTAAAATTATGGGTAACATGGTATGCCAGCTCTCCTGAAGTATTCCTATTTCTTTGTTATTTAGCCTCACTTTATGCAGCTTTGGAGACCTTGTATGGTTCTCACTATATGTTTATACAGATCTTAGATCTTTCTGTGGATCCTGTAGGCACTACTGCAATATAAGTAAATAAACAGTAAATTTTTAAATTTAAATAACTTCTACATACAAATACTGTCATGATGAATTTTTTCTTTTTATACCAAGCTTTGATTACCATCCAAAGTAAGCATTATTGCTTATTTTTTGGAAAAGGAGACATGGTGGAAATATAGACATGTAGCTTTTACTGGCCTACAGACTGCTCTTTTTTTTTTTTTTCTTTTTCTTTTTCTTTTCTTTTCTGAATCCAATTAATTCATAGGTTTTCTTTTCACCAAAGAGCACTACACTTTCAGATTTTTAATATTTTTGATATTTTATTAACTTTCTGATTTTTAATATTACTGTAAATGGCACGTTGGGTGAAGTTTAATACATTCAGCTTTATGTCGGAAAACCCATTTATTCCTTATAGGGTGTGAATGAAGCAGAAAATAGCTCTTGATTGACACCACTCTAAATGAGAACCACATCAGAATTGCTCAGCTGGCAACCCCTTCTCCTCCCAAAACTATGAATTGAAGTCCAGAGGTAAGTGAGCATTAGCTTTCTTGTCTAGAGCCATAATAAATATATGAAGAACCAAATTAGTGAATATAATTCACCAATAAAAGGTGCAAAGTCAGACCATAATTTGCAATCGGACATTTTAGGTTAAATACAGGCTCGCTCTCAGCTCAATGACATATAAATATTAGATAGAAGTGAAAGGTGTTCAGAATGTAGGTTCATATCCATGTACATACATAAATAGCAGCAGAAGAAAATCTTATTCTGCATTTTAAATGCTATCACATGCACTGCTGGAACTGTACATAACCAGGAGTCAAGGTAATGCAGCACCACAATGCACAGAGGAAAGCAATTTGTTGGGGGTCTTCACAGAGCATAGGGCATTTACTTTTATATTCTATCACAGTATGTAGGCTAATCACACATTTGCTTGCTTAGTCTATATACTATCTACAACAATCTAAAGAATTCTGCTTCAACGATTGCTGCTTGACTACATGTATTAAATAATACCTGTGCCATAAGATGCTGTTTCTCCTGAAATTAACTGAGAATTCAACTTACATAATGACTTCTATAAACCATGTGTTGCCGAGAAGGACCAGTCAAGGACAAAGCATTTAAAACTCAGAACCTAATAGGCATGATGGAATCAGTTTCATTGAAAAACTGACATTAAACAGAACGTATAGATAAAAAATGCCCTTTAGGAACTGTGTCCTTTCCAGACAATATATGAAGAGAGATTTATTTTTCAACAGGTCAACACTGAATTTAAGAGAGAGGTTGAGATAAATGCTCCATCTTGTCTTAATACATTCATATTTCTTCTTAAAGGTTTATTTTAAACTGATAAAATGTACAATGCCACTTTTCAGATAACTTGTTATATATTTTACTTATAAAAATAAAATGTTAAAAATCTGTAAGTGACAGCGTTAATAAGATGTAACTGTGACTTTTGTGACAGTTAATAAAATATGTTCAATGCAGTGAAGGTGAGAAACTATGAAAAAATCAAGTGTGGTTTTTTAACAGTAAAAGACAAAACACTGAAAATTACAGGATGAACTGAACTGCTATATATTATAATCTGAAACTCAAGCCTTGCAGTCATTTTCCATGTTCCATGAATGATTAAAAACAATAATCCAGTTTTTACATATTTATAGACACTGATATTATGAAATGCAAGGAATACTACTTACACAGTATAGTAATTTTTTAAAAAAATACTAAGCAATTATATTTATAGGAAAACAATACTAAACAGACATGACAACTATATTAAACCAGTTTAATCAGGATTTTTTAGAAGCTGATATATTTTAAAATAGGCTATGATAATCAAGTAAAGCAAGCAGTCAAATCAAAAACTTTTATTCCTTACCATTCACAATAACAATTATGTCCCGAAAGTCGATTTCTCCTCTGGCTTCCACTCTTCCTTCACATCTGTATACTCCTTCATCACTTTTATTGATGTTAAGAATTTGGAGATTATTGTTTGCTAATACTGCAAATCGATCTAAAAAGGCAAGTAGGAGATTAAGTGGTTTTAGTAAATCAAGGCAACACGAAGAACGCTAACTTAATTGAGTAATATTTATGTACTTTCTCTCTACAACCAGAATGCTCATTGATAAAACATGTCAATTTAAAAGTAAAATTTATTTTTTTCCACTCCAAAATACATTGCCATTTACTAAAATTCAATCTGTATTTTCCATCCATAACTTCCTACTTACTCTGAGGAGTCATAAAATAGAAGTTAAATTTATAAATTATTGCAAAATGAGCGGAATATTCATGAACACCTACACAGAAGATCAAAAAGATTAAATAGATAGAAAAAAGATAAATCAAGCTCATTCATAATAAAATAAGAAAATGCTTCTTCCCTGTCTATCTAGATTAACCAACTGTCTTTGTGCCTGTTTTACAGCACCATGCTTAATCATTTCTCAGCTTGCTTGCTCTCCTTTTCTCATTCACTATTACTTGGTCAACGATGTATCTCACCATAGTCTAACACTTCATAGGAATGGGTACAAAGACATAATCCAACAAACCACTCCCCCTTCTGCATAGTCCAGCATAAACTCAATATTCAATTCAGTAGAACTTTTAAGTAGCTTCAGTTCACTGAAAAAAAATCAGATTCTGAACAAGTGTGCATACACTTTCCTGCTCATGCAGCACCAAAATTATAACTGCAAGAGCAAACTGAATCTGGATTTAATTTTTCTCTCCTTTCTGTCTGAACTAGTGTATTAGATTTACATGGCAAGATGTTGGCAGCAGGGGGGCTGCGGGGCGGCCCCTGTGAGGAGGGGCGGGGGCTGCCCCGTACTGGACACAGCCGGTTCCAGCCGGCTCCAACGGCCCCACCGCAGGGCAGAGCTGGGCCTGCAGCCACCATGGTGGCGCCTCGGGGTAAGTGTATATAAGAAAGGGCAAAAAAACCTGCACAGCAACTGTGAGAGAGAGGAATGAGAAAAATATGAAAGAAACAGCCCTGCAAGTGCCAAGATGAGAGAAGGGGGAAGGGGAGGAGGTGCTCCAGGCTCTGGAGCAGAGATTCCCCCTGCAGGCCCAAGGGAGGGCATGGTGGAGCAGATACACACTTTGCAGTCTGTCAAGACCCCATGCTGGAGCAAGTTTATCCTGAGCAACTGCAGCCTGTGGGAAACACCCGTGCTGGAGCTGTGATGGACTGACCACAACCCCCATTCCCCATCCCCCAGCACTGCTTGTGGTGGAGGAGGTAGAGGAGTCCGCAATGAAAGAGTGAAGTTTAGCCTGGGAAAAAGGAGGGGGGAGGTGTTGCTTTAATTTTGTCTTTGTGTTTCACCATCCAACTCTATTTAACTGGCAATAAATTAAATTAATTTTCCCCAATTCAAATCCATTTTGCCTGTGCTGGTAATTGGTGAGTGATCTCCCTGCCTTTATCTCCACCCATGAGCTTTTTCATCCCACTTTCTCCCCCTGTTCTGTTGTGGAGGGTAAGTGAGATTGTGGCTGAGTGGGTGCCTGGAAGCTGGCCAAGGTCAATCCTCCATAACTAGTCAATATTAATGGACTCTTGAGAAGAATTACTTCCTGCAGTTCACTCTATGTGGTTTTTGAAGAACCTGCGCACTTGTTATTCAGCTGTCGTCCTCATTCTGTTTGAGCCAGTGTCACCCTTTCAGGATTGGAGGATGATGAGATTTACCAGCTTTCAGTTTTAACTAGCAGCCAAGTCTCATTTTTCACTTTTTTTTTTCCTTTTTGATTCTGCTAGATTTTTAAAGTATGCTAGATTTCTCACAACACAACACTGATATTCCAAGAGAGTGACAAACAACACTTGGTAGAAAAGCTTTTATGTAGTTATCCAGCTAAGAGTCTATTTATAGAACACATGTACATACATATTTACAAATAAAACAGCTTTTTATGCCATGTGGATTCTGTTTCATTACCAAAAACTCTGTCAGAAACATGTAAAAAAGAAAAATTAATTATGCTTCACCTGATAGAGGTTTACAGGACATCAATGGACTCAGCAAATTTACACTAATTATGTCTAGTTTATTAAAGCCATGCTTGAACATTAAGGCTATTTCAGACACTACCACATACAATTTACATCACCTTTTTCTTTCCCATGCCTCAAATGTTTTGAAAAGGTGCAATGTAGCCCCATTTTAAACACTGGTAACTTTTTTGTTGTTGAACAAAAATATCTGATGTGTGAGCTGAATGAGAGGACTACAGACCACCTTTATTTCTTTAAAATGTTGAAAAAAATGAGGGTTCATTTAATAACAGGAAACAAAAACTGTAGGTGTTGCTAGATATCTTTTCAACTTTCATTGAAGAATAATATAATGGATACAAGCAGGAGATACTCTCAAGTGTAAACGATGTATAACAGAAGAAAAACTTTCTTTTGTCTTTTTCTACCACTACTACTGCCTACATACGGACAAAATTAATACACATTGTAGGTTAAGGAAACTTAAAAAACTGAATGTGAATTGAATGTGTGACTTTCTTTAGAAATCGTTGCTCTCCATATTTTATCCTTTGGTAGGCTTGTGAAAAAATAGTTCATGTGTTGTAAAAATGCCACTAAGTATACAATGATACTATTCTCATTCAGCAGGAATCAATTGTGCATAGACTAGCTGGGTCAACAAATGCAACTAAATCTTGACAGGCAGAGGTTAGATCTTGATGGACTCACATGTGCTATGGAACACTCAGGAGGTTCAGAGCAGTAGAATAAACTAGTAATACCACATGATACACAGACACAGGTGAAGTTCACCATCCCATGGATATCATAATAAAAATTGTGACCTATGCTAAATGGTTTACAGTTGGTGGATGTGGATAGTGACTGGGCACTACAATCCTCCAGTTCATCACTCTATTTTCTGGACTCGACTCACTCAACTTCAAATGCCTAATTTAGAAGAACAGTCACACCACCTTCCTCTTCAGTCAAATCAGATGTCAAGTGGTATGCATGGCAAGAGGGATTGCCTATACCTTTTCAGTGTCTCATAATCAGAGCTTGAGGAATTTTTGGCTTATGCTTTGTGAATTTTACTGTGTTCTAGGTTGTGTATCAAGTTATGACTCACAATGTCTAACAAAAAGGTTAGGCACAACTGTTCATTCTAAGACTAGGACATGACTGAACGCCCGTTGAAGAAAAAATCAAAACTTTCAGCAAAAGTTGAAGATCAAGACTACCATTAAATGCATCCCCCATAGAACCAAACCAGTCATTCTCTACAGGAGGGACTGTTTTTCAACACAGTAATTTCTTCTTCTAGACCAAAAGTAAACACAGCATGTTAACCATCTAAAGCTAACACTCACCTTTGCACATCAGTTTACACAAGTGTATTTAAAAGGTCTACATTGGCTCTGCAGAGCAATGCACCACTTTTTCCACTACTGTAATCAGAACTGTGCAAGCTACTGACCTGAAGTGAGAAACCTTGTTCTCAGAGACTACACTACACTGAGGAAGGAGCAAAATTGGCTTGCCACAGCCTACCCAATATGATCTAGAGGGTTAGTCTGGCTGATTTGAAGTCTGTCTTATCTAGTCCTTCAGAATAAGAGAGAATGGTTTTTTTTATGGACCACACCACTCATAAGATAACATGCAGTTCCCTAGAATTGTAACTGGATGGATTTTCACAAAGTAAATTCTAATAGTTTTCCAGAACTTTTAATCATATATAAATTGTGGTCTTGAAGACAATAATCTCACATATTAAGAATACCTATGGGGGGATATCAAACCATACAGGAAACATGAAGGATGAACCAGTCCCCAACATTTTCTATCCAGACGTATATAAGCTACAATATTCTACATACATTATAGTTACATATCACATAAGATCTGATCAATGAAAACAATCCCATTCACTTTTATAGCTAGTAAAATGTCCCTGACTCCTGACAATGGAATTATGAGTTATGACAATTCAGCTCTTGATAACAATAGAGAAATTCTTAGAACATTCCCAGAAAATTATGCTTTATATATTGCTTTATTAAACATTAAACATACAATGTAAGACCAGAAAGACTTTTGAAGGTCATTGGGTTTGTGTTGTTCTTTTTATTCTTTACTGATGGAAATCCACTCCCACAGTTTCTTACTCACATCTTTGTTTGCAGAACTCAAGAGAGACTGTAAACCTTAGAATGATCTACCACCAGAGCAGATAAGGTATTGGGAATATACAGAAACTAACTCAGAATGGTGAGAGGCCATTTCACCTACAGCTATTTCAGATATAGGCTGAAATTTCATTTTAATTTTGAAAAAAAATAGTATTTAATTTCTAAAGAAGAAAAATTTTAAGTGCATACACTACAACCTTGAGTTTTAATACATGCAGAGATAAAGACTGATGAGAAGATGGATAAGCTGGTTCATCAACAAAGTTAGTTCAATTTCCAGAAAACGTGGAATGTCTTGTTTTCCATAAAGGCTAAGATGACTATTGAGACAGCATTGAGAAAATGGTTTACAGTATTCGAGGGGGTAAATCACTCAAATTCCATATGCCTGATTAACTGAATCTCTACAGGCTTAGAACTTTCATGGGGAGAAGGTGAGATTTATCTTCACCTAACTTCATCAATCTAGCTGTTAGAAAATCTAGCCTAAACAGATCACCTATATCACAGAATCATAGAATGTTTTGGGTTGGAAGGGACCCCGAGAGGTCATCTAGTCCAACCCCCCTGCAGTGAGCAGGGACACCGCTAACTAGATCAGGTTGCTCAGAGCCCCATCCAACCTGGCCTTGAAAGTTTCCAGGGATGGGGCCTCCACTGCCTCTCTGGGCAACCTCTTCCAGGATTTCACCACCCTCATTGTAAAGAATTTCTTCCTTATATCCAGTCTAAACCTACCCTGGTTTAGTTTAAAACCATTACCCCTTGTCCTGTCACAGCTGTCCCTGCTAAAAAGATTTTCCCCATCTTTCCTTAAAGGCTCCCTTTAAGTACTCTCTCCTCCAGGCTGAACAAGCCCAACTCTCAGCCTGTCCTCATAAGAGAGGTGCTCCAGCCCTCGGATCATTTTTGTGGCCCTCCTCTGGACCCGCTCCAACAGTTCCATGTCCTTCTTGTGCTGAGGGCACCAGAGCTGGACGCAGTACTCCAGGGGAGGTCTCACCAGAGCAGAGTAGAGGGGCAGAATCACCAGTTATATCCCCAGTTGTTTGTAACTCAAAGGGTAGCTTGCACTCATACAAGTAAATTCTCACAATAGTGTAAAAAGCCTACCCACCTGAAAGTCTCTGAGCTAATGTGCAAGTATACCAAAGTCAGTACAGTGTTTGCTCAGTGTCATAGCTTTGTGTGCTCAGTGAAGGTTATCTGCGTGTGTTTTAAAAATGTGTGCAACTCCTACATACATGACAACCCAGGAAGAATTCCTGTGAAGGAGCTCCCAGCATTTTTTTGGGCATTTGGACCCTCACGTTACATCTAGACAAAATTTCCAATTGGAAAAAAATGATACATGAAGGAAACCATTGCATATGGATTCTCTACAGACCCACAGAACCTGGTTAAATTCCATTTAAGCTGATGAGCTAATCAAAGTCCATCCTCCACTATAATGTGATTAGCCTTCTTTTACAATAATAGTTTAATATTAATTAGAATGTATAACTTAAAGAGTTACCAAAATACTAACTGTCAGCAATAGCTGTGACTTCCTCATTACGATACAACCAGCTGACAATGGGAGCAGGTGAACTAGTAACACGGCAAACAACTTCTGCATCTTCTCCCTGCCTGAACTCTTGTGGCGATATTATGTCTCGGAAAGTGAGCTTTTCTGAAAAGGAAGAAAAGATAATATAGTAAGCATCTTCCAGTTCACTTAGCATTAAAATTATATGTGACACCAAATCAGATAAAAATGACTATTAAGACTTCTCATTGTGATAATACAGAATTATTTCCATTATACAATTTTCTCATATAAGATGCAAATGGTCCTGGACCCATGACTTCCACTCTGTCTGTACAAATTATTTTACCATCTGTATTATGAGAATCTTTGTTTTATTTATATAAACTAAGCATATTTTATAAATATATTTTTCTTTTTTTTTCAATGTTCCAGTCCCCAGTTTTGAAACTCTACGTTTTTAAAGGTCTATATATTCAGGTTAATAGTCTATTTACTCTCTTGTGTGTTTCATTCCTCATAATCTTATTACTGAATTAAAACCACATTTTTATTCCATCAAAACCTCCAGAATTATCTAGAAAGACTTGTTAAAAAGGTGAAACTTTAGCTTCATTGACTGTGAAAACCATCAGCTAATAAAATGTTAAAAGCCAGTAGGAAACTATATGGAAAAACTTAATATTATTAAGTCATAAGAATTTGTAGCCTTTTTTTGAGGAAATAAGATTTTTTTTAGGCCTGATGAGGTTTTCAATTATTCCAACCCCAAATAACCAAACTTGGTATTTAATTTTATTACTGGGTTGAATAAGTTTAGTATTATTAGAATTTAGTGTTAGAAGTCTAAGATGGCATTAATACATGATCTCATACAAGATCTAATGCAGAAACCAATTGTCTGACAAAAAAATCTGGAAGACTGTCTCGTGCACAGAAGAAATAAACTGACCTATGTTCTCTAGGATAAAAGACTGCCAATTACATTTCAGAGGATACTTTGGAGAACATAAGTCAGAAATGCAACTCCACCTCCACCTTTTTGCATTGTTACGAGTGCAGGCTCAAATAATCCACAATTCCCACAGCAGAGGGAGCACACTTTTGTTATATACATCTCTTGTATACATTTACAAAGTATTTGTATGAAATGTTTGAAGTATTTGACCATATACAATTCAAAAGAAAAACCCTTACAGACATCAGTGGGTACTGAGCCAGATCCTAGCAGTACAGCGTATCCTGCTTTTTTCTTACAATACATCACAAATACGACTAATGAAACTTTTATATGTCAGTTCCCACAAACCTTCACATTTCTTGTGTAGATTTGTGGTTTTATTTAACCTGAGAATTATTAAGATTACCACATGCAAACACTTCAAAAGATTTCAACCTTGCTCAGCAGTTTGCTAATAGAGTGACTGGCAGTTTTAAGCATACAAATGAATTCCACAAAACCTGAAATCCTTTGAACTGCCAGCTTTCAAGCCATCATGTAATCTCTTGTAATCGCTATCACCATTTTAATGGTTGTTTTATCAATAGATTTTTTTTTAACTGTATGTCTTTTGTTATCTGAATTATCTGAGTATACCTTTCAGAAGCAGTGCTTTATAATTCTGCTCTGTATTTTCTGTCTCATTGCAATTCCTTAGAGCTCAGTCTATCCACAAACATTTTTTTAAATGAATATTGGAAAATTATTCTCCAATTAAATTAGAGAATAACTCAGCTGAAAGGCTTCTGGCATATGTCCCACCCTTTCACCAGAAAAGGCTTTGCCTTATATCTTCACAGTGTACTTGTTTAACATATTGCTTTTAGGAATTTTTGATTGATCTAAAGAATATAGCACAAAATAAACTTATTTAACTAAACTGAAAAAAAAAAACCAACCTCTCAGAGAATCTCTTGCCACAATTGAATAGATTTACTTCTCAAATATACTCCTCAATTAATTGTTTGCAATTGAAATGCATTTTGGTTGCTTATCACATTGAGCTTCAATGCTTTATGGCAAAGTTCCATTATAAGGCCAAGAATAGGAAAAGACTGACATAAAAATAACTTATTCAGTCTAAACTCCACTTTTTAAATGACATATATTGCACTTCCTGCACTTTTATTTATGCATATATTTGTAATAGGTTTTAGATGTATTTGTAATGAGAATTATGTCAACATAACTTTTTTCAAATATTTCCTCTTTTCCGCGAGGGGCATACAGTGCACCGTCATAAAATGGCATTCTAAGATACAAAGGAAAAGTGATCTATTATATTACAAAGGCCATCCATTTCATTTAAGTCTTCATCATAATATGTAATAACTATACTCTAGGAAATGCAATTATTTGGAAGATAAGGTTCAGAGCCTGGGAAGATATTTTGGTAGGCTTTACTTTCTCAATAGCAGTGGCTTTTAAAACATACTCTTTCATTTGTTAATTGATAATATTTAACTTACGATAAATTTCCAAAACAACAGTAGCTTCTTGAGTTTGCCCTTTAGCATCTGTTGCTTGACACCGATATATACCAGCATCTTCTACATCTGCATTATAAATGGTTAGACGTGATCGAACACCTTCTTTCTGAACAACCACTCTTTGACTAGAAACAATCTTCTCTCCTTGTGGATTGTACCAGTCTATGTTGTCAGGCTCACCAATGGCTACAAATAAACCCAAAAAACAACCCAACATTAGACATTCAGGTAGGCATTATGCAACGCGTATGCCTACCTAATGCACAATGTCTATACAATTGTCAGAGTCGTGAGGAAGTCTGTAGAAAGATAAGTGAGGCAAAACTGCAGGCAGATGTGTAATTGTTGAGAAAGGATAACTAGTAGCTCAAAGATTCAAGAGGGAAAAAAAATAAACACAGAAAGGTATAAAGTTTTAAAGGAAGGAAATGGGCTGTTCAGCAGTCACTGGATCAAGAGGTCAAGTCATCAGTCAGTTGGGTTGTCACTGTAGTGAGGCCATGTGTCATTGTCAGTGGAAGATGACAACTCAGCAACATCAAGAATCCACATCAAGCAGCTGCAAATGTAAACCCTTCTCCTCCTGACTGACACCTGCCTCACCAGAAGACTCTGGGTGTATCATTTTGTTGGAGAGGATGCTGAAGCTTAGCCCAGTAGCTTATTTAACTCTTTTGTTTAGACAAATGAAAATATTTTAGCTAAAGAAGCATTGTAACAGATACAAAATGCCTGTAGTGATATAGACAATTCAAGCTGAGTGATTCAGAGTTTGAAATGAATAGTTTCTAGACTGGAAATAAGAAGACAGTGAAGATCTACTATTTATCACAATTGTCACAAATCAATGTGAATATACAAAAATATACTAATTTAAGTTAATATTGTGAATAAATTAATTCAGTTTCAAATTGTACAGAGGGTTTAAAATCACAAAAAAAATACATACCTACAAGTAAAATTAATACATACCTGTGCATGTGAAGAATTTGGATTCACCCACACTGAGCTCAACTTTGCTAAGTGAAATTGTAACCTGAAGTAAAGCTGAAAAATATAAAGTAGGTTGTGAATACAGCTTGGCATTTACTGTTTCAAATTTTATATTTTCAGGTTTTGTATTTTCTCATTCTATACTATAGAACCTGTTCAACAAATCCAAGAAGTTTCAGCTAAGCATTGTAACTTTTGAACTGGAGTATATATAGAGAAAACAATCAAAATAAAGAAAAGATTTTAGAAAACAGCCTCACATCCTAAAACTGAGGACAAAATTTAAAAAGAAAAAAGGATAGAAACACACATGAACATAAAGCCAAAACCTCAATGAGAATAAAGTGACTGGGAACACTCAGCACGTTTACCCTGACCAAGGGTAAATAATGCCTTACCAACCCCACTGCCTTCTAGAATAAAATTATTAGTTTTGTGGACACAGGAAGAACAGTGGATGGCAATTACCTTGACTTTACCAAGGCTTTTGACACTGCCTCCCACAATATTCTTGTATTCAAGTGTATTCGGTATAAACAGCAAGGTTTTGGTAGCAGGGGATGGTTGCAGGGGTGACTTTGTGGGAGGGAGGTCAGTAGTTGTGCTGTGACAGACACAGCCAGTTCTAGCTGGCTCCACGATGGACCCACTGCAAGACAGAGCCAAGCCAGTTGGAGGAGTTTGGGACACCTCTTAGGACACCAAGATAGGAACAAGAAGGCCAGATCAATAGGAGGTGCTCCATAGCACAGTTGGTCACACTGAAGGGACTGTGGCCCATGCATAAGCCCATGTCAGAGCAAGTACACCCCCAAAAGGACTGTGGCCTGTGGATAACCCACAACAGAACAGAAGAGATTAATTAGAGAGAAGGAACAGTGGAATAAAAGAATGAGAAAGAGGAACAGCAGAAAGAAATCACTATGTCCTCACCCCAACCTCCTGCATCACCCATCACCTCACTGAAGGGACTGAGTGTAACCTGCATTGATGGTGATAACAAGGGGAGTGGAGACTGGGAATGGGGAAGGAGAGGTATCTGGAGCTTGGGAAAGGGGAAGAAAGTTGTTTTCCTTAAGTGTTTAAGTATTTGTTGTCTTTGTTTCCCAATACTCAAATCAGTAAATAAATGTTTATGCTAATGGTTGATAAAAAAATTCCCCAATTAGAGTCTGTTTTGCCCGCAACAGTAATTTGCCAGTGATTTTCCTGCCTCTAGCTTGACCCACCAGTTTTTTCACTCCCACTCTTCCTATTTTCATCATAGTTGGACGGCTAGGCGTAGAAGCCAGTGGCTAATGCGTCATACTGTACCTGGAGGGTTTTGTCCTGGGATCTGTCCTATTTAACACCTTTATCAATGATGTGAAGGAGGTCATTGAACTAGAGAGCCTGGAAGAATGCATCAACAGGAACACCACCATTTTCAAAATGATAAATACTAAGTTTTGCACCTGGGAGTGAATAACCTGTTGAGAGTCATACAACTGGTGAGAACAGGCTAGGGGGAGCTAGGCTTCTTCAATCTGCAGAGCAAAGCGCTTCAGGGGAACCTAACAGCCACCTGCCCATATCTATGGGGAATTCATCAAGAAGATGGAACCAGGTTCTTCACAGTGGTGTATGTCAAGACAGATGAGAGACAAGTTGAAACAAGAGGTGTTCAGGCTGAGCATAAGGAAAAGCTTCTTAATGATGCGGACGGTCAGAAAGTGGAGCAGACTGCCCAGAAAGATTATACAGTCTCTGTTCTTCCAGGTTTCAAGAGCTCACTGGATAAAGCCTTGAACAATCTGGTCTGTCTTTGTAACTGACCCTGCTTTGAGCAGGAGGTTGGAGTAGAGACCTTCTTAAGTCCCTTCCATCTTGAACTATCTTATAGTCCCACGACCCTATGAATAACCTCCCCAACAGAGACAGTATTATTGGTGAAGGGCTTATTTATGCAAAATAACTATATACTCTTCAACAAACACAATTCCAGTATTATCATCACCCTAACTAGCTGCAGCTCTTTAACGTCCATTATCTTATGAAACTGGACAATAATTGTTCATGAACTAATAACAAGGATAAAGAGAGCCATGTTGATTTCAAGCTCTAATCAAAACAGAAACAGTCAAACAGACAAAAAAAAAGGACTCATTTTTTAGAGAAGAAAATAATCTAAAGTTCCATTCAGTATTAAACAGAGTATATAATTGGGTGTATCTGAAGTTTAAAAGAAATATTGTTTCAAGAATCTGAGGGGTTCAGTCTTGAAATATAATAATTATGGTCTATTCTGTGTATGTGGAAATATTTCACCTTTCTAAAAACTGCAACCCAAACTACAGCATATGCTGAATGTCCCAAGCTCATTAGATTCCTTTTGTATAATTGGTACAGAAGTCCAATAGGACAAACATCTCTAGAGGTGGGAAGTATTACACTCCAAACTGACTTTTGGGTGAGACAAATTTTAGAATGTTAGAACTTTAAAACCTGCTGAAAACCACAATTATTCACTTCTGTTGATAGAAAAAATTAAAGAACAAATAATTATCTAAGTACCATCCATACATATTAATGTGTCAATTATTACAATTAAGAAAAAAGTGTAATGAAATAGATCTGCTATTAATTGATGTACTTTCATGTAATCAGCCTGGATGTTATGGTTTGACCCAGAAGGCAGCTAAACAACACCACACAGCTGTTCTCTCACTCCGCATTCCCCAGTGAGATGGGGGAGAGATTCAGGAAAAAAACCTGTAAAATTTGTGGTTGAGTTCTAAGACAGTTTTATTGGACAGAAAAGGAAGGGAAAATAAGAATAATAACAACAATAATAATGATAATAATAGAATATACACAACAAGTGATGCACAATGCAATTGCTCACCACCTCCTGACCAATGCCCAGCCAGTTCTTGAGCAGCACACCCCACCCCCACCCCCCTCCTCTCAGTATATGTAGCGAGTATGACACCATATGGTATGGAATACTCCATTGGCCAGTTTGGGTCAGCTGTCCTGCCTGTGACCCCTTCCAGATTCTTGTTGGAAGAGCATGAGAAGCTGAGAAATCCTTGACTGCGTGTAAGCACTGCTCAGCAATAACTAAAACATCTGGGTGTTATCAACATTATTCTAATACAAAATCCAAAATACAGCAGTATGCCAGCTACTAGGAAACAAAACAAAACAAAACAAAACAAAACAAAACCCCAAATCTCTATCCCAGCCAAAACCAGGACACTGGATAAGCAAAAATTAGACCAGATTTGAATTTATTTGTTCAATAGTCAAATCAAAAGCCAAACCCAAAAAAAGGGCAAAGAAAACTGAGCATTACTTCAGTGTCAGTCTGTCAAACCAAATGTAACAAATTGGGTATTTTCTAAAAAAAAAAAAAATAAAAAAAATAAAAAATCAAACATCTGTATCGTAAACAACATTTTTCGTGAGATGTCCTGAATTGTGGATACTTTTCCTGAAGAGATCATCACAACTGAACTTACTTTTTTTAAATTTGTATTCATATTTTATATCCTGGTCCCCATAAAAGAACCCCACCCCCCCAAGAACACATCCTACTTCAGGCAAAAGTAAATACCTCCATGTACTCTGCTAACTTCAAAACTTGTCAGTCCATAGAGACCACAAGGAAGAGGGCATGACTGCCTACAGGTCAGGAATAAACTGAAGTGGACTGTAAAAATGTTGAATCTAGTACCAGAGCAGGTACTAGTACCATTCTTATTGCAACAGCGAGGAACACAGTGAAGGTTCCTAGGACACACTCATAGCACTGACAGAGAAAGAGATTAATTTTCTCATTCTCATCTATGGTCTTTACATCCATGGTACCAAAAGCAAAGGACAATCTTAAGTGTAGGAAAGGAAATGAGTTTCAGACAAAGTTTTATTTTTGTTGTAATAAGCATCAGAGATCAATAAATCATCCTGGAGGCTACTCAAAGCCTCACTTCTTTATTTATCTGTCAGGGTAAGCTTCACTTTAACCTCAGGATGTATAACTGCTGGTTGGAAACCAAGGTACTATTAAATTCAGAGGTTGGGGAATTTCAAGAGATTGGAGCCCAGACATTTACCTCAAATCACAGACTCATTTTTTAGGTTCTGTGTCACTACTTGTTTGGTACTATATTTTTTATAGAGTTTGTAGCCTTTCAGAGTTGCTTCAGAAATATGTAAGTTAGCATTTCAGCAGTATTGCTTCAAGGACAATTTCATTGCTCAGTTCCAATAACTGTAAGAACTGATGTTGAACTATGTAAATGCAATAGATTAAGTAACAAACGCCAGGTAGAATATAAAGAACTGCATGATGAGAGGTGAAAAGCAAAGTTAGAGAATATATTTCCTTCAACAATGAAATAGATATTTAAGACTGTAACAGTTTTGGCAAAGGGCTGAACTCCATTTAAAATTCTTAGCATAAGTGCAATTATAAACTGTGAAGACATGCTAGCTACATTTCTGAAACCAAAAGGAAATCATATTTTCTACATATGGTACTTTAATATTTACAAAATAGAAAAATACAAGACCATCTGTCCAATTTTTCCAGCCTCATCGTTTTCCTAGCTCTACCTCATGTAAATAGAAAAATATTGTTTTATGCAAACTAGAATGAAAAATATTGCCCAAGTGATTAATCTAGCAATCTGTGTTTATTAGGTAGTCAGGCAAATAATCCAGTACTAAGCTAGGAGAAGGCTCACTCATCCCCTACTAAAAGTAAAATATTGCAAAGAGACAATACATCCAGAAACTTTTACATTAGTTCCAAATTTATTTCAAGAACTACATATATGCATTAGGTTATTATAAGCTCTGATGAAGATGGCATGCCACATACACACAACTCAAGTTATTGCTGTACACTAACAGCTAATGGATTAATATAAAAGGGAGTTTGTACCAGGCTGGTCTGAAGGTCTTTGAATACACAGGTGAATGCTTATTTTATCAGGTCAGTGAAGATGTTAAAAAAATTCAAGTCAGTAGAGGTTGTGTCTAGCTATGTTAAACCAAGCCCAGAAATTAATAGCAGCTTCTTGATAGATATGACAAAACACTGCCTCTTCCCATGTTTCCAAGGATATTACCTAACTAGCGATAAATAAATAAATACATAAATTTTAAAAGGCAAGCTCTAGAAGATCCCTTCAGGTACAACACTGTGGAGTGTAATGCTACTGTAGTATAGCTGTTCTGGGAAACAGTGCATTCACTCAGGGCTTCACTCAGTCTTCAGTACACGTGTGATTTTATAGCAAAAAAAAGTACTATTAGCACTAGGTGATATAACCAATCCCTTGCTTTTGATCAGTCATTATAAAAGAATTATTATCAGCTGTACTACACTAAGCATTCTGCTCAATTATTTCTAAATGGGTTTAAAAATCACTTAGGAAGATAAGTAAGAGTAGTAATAAGAGGTCCATTTGTTCTGTTACATATGGAGACAGATTACTCTATTCATAAGACCTAACATTTAGTAGACTAATTGATTTCAGTCCCATTTGCACTAGTATCCTTCACATTTCAGAACTAGCATCACAGACCTGTCATAGCTCTGTCTACACAGATGATTACCTAATGCAACAGAAGTGAGGTGTCATCAGTGAGAGCTTAGGAAAATTGTAATAGTAAGTCACTCACATACATACTTCTATTGTCACTTAGTAATATATTAAAACATGTTAAATGTGTATACTGTACAATGTATATTTAAAATATAAGCATATATAAGATATTAAAAAGGAAAAGGAGAAAAATATTTGAATAGAATCTGAAAAATACTGTGTAAAGCTCTGCTCCAACTAGTAACTCCATCCAGCAACTTCTTGGTAACACCATTTCTTAAATAACCCTCCCAAACACTCCAAAAACCTGAAAAGCTTCCTTTTGTTTGTATTGAAAAGTATGACACCAGGAAGATACCAAAAACCAAAACATACCATATTCTGTCCCAGTTTCCACAGTGTAAATTTGGTACAATATAGTTGAACAGTTTTATGCTGCGTCAATAGATGTGAATGCTTTTTAGAATTTACCTTTGAGCAATGAGACAGGACTCTACTATGGAGGGATCTTTCTAATTTGGTTGGGCTGCAAACCCACTGAAAGGGAGATGGTAACATGAAGGCAGTAAAAAGGAAAGGACTCAGCTATGAAGACCAAACAAGGAATAGCTTGAGATCAACATGGAAATAAGGAGGGGAGTGATAGCTACAGAAACTAAACTGGATGGCTTTGGAAGTGGCTTTCAAGAAAAACAAACAGACTTCAAGATATGTCTTTTAGGGATGAGTGGCTTGGGGATGAGTGGCTGGAAATCTGCTTGGCAGAAAGGGATCTAGGGGTGCTGGTTGACAGCCAACTGAAAATGAACCGGCAGTGAGCCCAGGTGGCCAAGAGGGCCCAATGGCATCCTGGTTTGTATCAGGAATGGTGTGTTCAGCAGGACTAAAAAAGTGATCTTGCCCCTGTACTCCTCACTAGTGAGGCCGCACCTTGAGTGCTGTGTTCAGTTTTGCGACCCTCACTACAAGAAGGACATTGAGGTGCTGGAACATGTCCAGAGGAGAGCAAAAAAAGCTGGTGAAGGGTCTGGAGCACAAGTCTGATGAGGAGTGGCTGAGGGAACTGGGGTTGTTTAGCCTGGAAAAAAGGACACTGAAGGGAGACCTTGCTGCCCTCCACAACTGCCTGAAAGGGGACTGCACTGAGGTGGGTGTCGGTCTCTTTTCCCAAGTAACAAGTGATAGGACAAGAAGAAACAGCCTCAAGTTGCACCAGGGGAGGTTTATATTGGGTATGAGGAAAAATTTCTTCACTGAAAGGGTTGTCAAGCATTGGAACGAGCTGCCCAGGGAAGGGGTTGAGTCCCCATCCCTGGAGGTATTTAAAAGATGGACAGCTGAGGTGCTTAGAGACATGGGTTAGTGGTGGACAGGTATGGTTGGGATCGATGATCTTAAAGGTCTTTTTCAACCAAATGATTCTATGATTCCATATAGTTGAGAGAAGGACTATATTCTTTGTGAAGGTCCTAATTGTGTTTATCGTAAGTTCTCTGACCATAGTTACAATCTAGGCTATTGGTATGCTTTCTCTTCATGCAGTAAGTAAAGTTACTTAGATGATGTGGTTTTGCTTTCAGTAAAAGATGACATCAATAATTCATATTTAATATGCTTAGAAAACTTGTCTTCATTATTCTTGAGCATGAAGAAATTAGTAAGTTTTTAATTGGTATCAAATTCAATCCCAGAACAACCATTCACCCAGTTAAGCTTTTTTTCCTTTATTATGCAGGCTTCTGAGAATATTATGTTTAAATCCACTAATTCCCAGATAAAAGTGAATGAAAATTACACTAACATAATCCTTGCAGATTTGGATTCTCTCTTAGATTTACAATATTTTCTAGTTTTAATACACTTTGAAACACCGAAAAGGGTGCTTTGTTTTGTTTTTAAATACTATACTTTACATCCATTTGGACTTCTAAGCTGAAATGAGGAAACAGAAATTATTAGATGTACACTGTACTTCTTAAGTATCAGACAGTTCAGGGCAAATGCTTTTTTAGGGTTCTTTTTTAAAATCTGAATCAGTTAACTTATTTCACCTATGAATTCAGCAAAGTCAGAAATGGTATACAATCTATAAAGTTACAGTTCAGTAAAGGAAAGTTTGATTTGAGCTGTTTCCGTGAGCAAACAATCAGGAACCATACACCTCTGTCCTAAAGAATTCCATTAAAACCACAGTACAAAGTAGAGCTGAATTAAGGTCTGTTAAGCTGTTTGCACTTGAGAGATGGAATTACCAAACAGAAATAAAGTTCAGAGATATCTTAAGTCACCTAGGGTACTATTTCCTATAGACAATGAAGACTTCAACACTGTAGACCTTTGCAGAAGGAGCAACATGCAGTCAGATGTTACACAAAAGATGACCATTAAAGCCAATGACATCATTACTAAAATTGTCATAATTAAACACCAAACCCACAAAAAACTGCTAGAAAAAAATCGGATTTTACCACATACTGTCACATCTCTTTTATATCTAAGTGAACTGCCTATGGGGAAGAAATCCTACCATCTGCATATCCACTGAAAAAGAGATTATATTCTTGTTGAGCTTGTAAAGTCTGTGAGACTTGTGGTGTTTAAAAACACCTTATACATTTGTAACCTTTTGGGACTAAAAATAATGCTAAATATTTTTTTTTTTTTTCAGTGTGTGGGAAGCTACAGTGAAAATTTAATCTAAATAGCCTATTCAAACATAATTACTCAACATTTTATTATTTAAATGTATATTTTTTTTTTTACTACAGAGTTTTCTATTCAGACAATATTCTAATATCCTGTAAGCACTATAACATTGCATTCTTCTTTTTCTTTTTCCTTATGAATAACGATATATTAACTGGCCTAAAGATAGCCTGTGTTCCATTCAATAGCCTTGAATGCTTGCCTGAAATTTCTACTGCAGAAATATCTGAAAGACAAGCTGCATATGCAAAGCCAATTAAAAAAAAAAAAAAAAAAAAGGTAAACTCTATGGAGGCTGGTTATTTTTCAACTTTGTAGTGGGCAGGCTACTACTAAATCACAAAGCATCAATTCTCCAGGGTATTTTTAATTTCTTGACATCGTTTCATGATTAAGTTGTTCAGTATAACTAAACTTTCCATTTTATCATGTTAGCATTAATTTGTAGGAAACACAGTCCTGATATGAAGTTCTAAGGTTTTATTTGAATTGTTATGGATTCCTTGTTTAATTTCTGTCTTATAGAATACAGAATGGTTTATTTTTACGTAGACAAAACAGTCTTTGTGTCATCATGAATTAATTTCCTACATCTGCTGAAATGTCATTTTCCCTGATGGTAAGAAGTGGAAGTCAAACGAAGTTCAAACTATCTTCTGGGGCACAACAGATGTTATAAGGGTAAAATGCATGATGCAAGAGGACAGCAATGGCACAAATACTGAAGCATAGTCAGAAAATCCTGTTAAATATTCTTTTCTATGACACTTACAGAAGAAACAGTAACATAGATAGGCTATTAATATTTGAACAGACAGTGTAAAACTATAAACCACGACATTGCTTAAACAAAGTCTGCTTGTTACAGCTTTATTCTCAAGACTTCTTTAAAACAGAAGTTACTCACTACTGTCCCCACAACTCAAGCAAACTATAGTTTAGAAGTGGGCATATAAATATAAATATTGTGAGTTTTATTGAGATTTCGAGGTAGGGTCATATTGGGAGCTCAGCTCTCTCAAAACTTAAGAGATAACACAATTATTTAAATATTTTTACAAGCCCAACCATATTTAGATATTTTAAATAAGTTTTAATCAATATTTAATTCAAATGTACATTTTCTAATCATGTCTCTGAAGCTTATCACAGAAAATCAAGATTAAAAGATATGAAAATTAAAAAGAAAAAACATCAAGATACCTGACTTTATTCACTTCAAGTCTGGTTTTGGCAAGAAAGATTTGCTATAAGTGAAAGGCATGAACTTTGGAGGACTTTAGGTATAAAAGGGGTTTTGTCAGGCATGACATGATGCATATTTTTGAATCTATTTAATTTATTCCAGCTAAATCCAGTAGAGCTTCTTATCATGAAAGGAAAGAACAGTGAAGGATGATTATACTTTTCAAAGCTTAACACCACTTTAACAAAATCTCTTCAATCTGAAAATGTTTCTTTTTGGCAGCAATAAACAGAAAGAAATAGTATCTCAAGAGCATAAGAATTTTAAGAAACATGCTTTAAAAACTGAAAATGATGTAGTCAGTGAATTCTTAATTTCATAGTTTCTCCTACATCCAAGGTAGAATCTTCTAAAACCTAGAAGTACCTTGATAAAGATAAACCTGAAAAATTAGGACCTTAATCTTCAAAGTGACAGTTTGTCAGTAACAGCAATCTAGGATTTTTTTTTTTAATCTAATCTAAAATGGGTTTAATAAAATTTTCAAAACTTAAAAGATTGTAAGCAGAGATAACAAGAGACAAGCTGACGACAAAACCTGAAAAAAATGCATTGCCCTTAAAAACCAGAAATCATTGATGGTACAGCTGGTAGTATTTAGCTGAACAGGAATATTTTGAATCTTAATAAATTTAAAATGCATTTTGATATATAATCTCCTCTCACCTACTCTTATGCAATGTTGGTACAGGCTTTCACAAGAAGCAGTTCATAAAATGTATCATCGGGATACAGTATCTGTATCACAGGTGTGCTGCAACTTGAAGACAACTCTCACCTATGAGGAGAGGCTGAGAGAGCTGGGACTATTCAGCCTGGAACAGAGAAAGCTCAGCGGTTCTCTCATCCATGTGGATAAATACCTGATGGGGGGAGTAAGAAGAGGGAGCCAAGCTCTTCCCAGTGACAGGACAAGTGGCAATGGGCACAAACTCAAATACAGGAAATTCTGTTTAAATATAAGAAAACACTTTTTCACTGTGATGATGGTCAAACACTGGAACTGGTTGCCCAGAGCGGTTGCTTATTCTGCAGACTTGGAGATATTAAAAACCTGATTGGACATGGTCCTGAGCAACCTGTTCTGGCTGAGCAGGGGGATGGACCAGCTGATCTCCAGAGGTGCCTTCCTGCCTCAGCTGGTCTGTGTGAGTCTGTGTGTTCTTTCTAAAATAAAAATCTACCTTGCCGTCCCCCTGCTCCACTGGACAGTCTTTTATTATAGAACAGTAAATCAGAAACAATACCAAGAGAAAAATCCATAAGGGTGACATTTATCCAAACCCATAAACTTTATCTTAAAGCCACAAACCTTAGAAAAGTTGCTGAAAAGCAATCATGCTATAAGAGTGCCTCATATTTCCTCATTATATTTAATTTTGGTTTTGCTGAGGTAGAAACTTCTGAAAACTGCATTTCTCCATTGTTGCTTGGTAGTCAGCACAAGTTTGATAACATGTCGAGACAGTAACTGAAGATGGACACCCTAATTGAAGAGTATATTCATATTGCCTTCAGAACAGCAGCAGAAAATGTGATACTGGAACCAGGAGTTAGAAAAAGAAGTCAAGCTGAATCACTGCCAAAATTCTTTCTTCAAAATCAGTTAATAGCCCAAGTGGTCCTTCAAATTGCGGAGGGGTACTGGATTGAGCCAACATTCTTTCTAAGTACTTGGGCTTTATTATCTAAACCCAAACAACATGTTTCTCAAACTTCAGGCCAAAAGTTGTATGAGATGTTTTTGTTGAATGCCAAACACATTAACCTATCAAATAATCATACAAGCAATTCAACATCACTAATCTAATAAAGAGGTAAAGAAAAGAAAAAATGCTGGAATAATCTTTCTGTATCAACAGGCAAAGTATCAGAAAGGGTCTTCTGATTCTGGCAGACCCTGCAAGATCATCTCAAAATTATATCCTAAGACCTGGACATTTCAAGATACTAGTTAATAAATCAATGTTCCTCATGCTTCTAATGAGTGGTAAAAAATGTGAAAAATGGATTCCTCCATGTCTCATAGTAGGTGCCAAGAGTTTTCCCATTCTTAAACCAATACACAACCCATCCTCACAAACATGTCTGCTTCAAGCACATTCTACAGAGGACTCATATAATGTTTGTTTCTAATGTGAAGTATGTATTAAGAGATTTCTCTAAAAAGGAGATATAGTTGCTAAAATACAGTACTCAAATAAAGACAGGCCAAGAAATCAGATCACATAATTATGGAATCAGTGTATCTTGACTCATTTAAAAACAAGAGATCTTTGCAACAAAAGGCACAATCAATCCTTTCCCCTCAATTCTAACCAGAAAAACACTGAAATTAGCCTTTGAGTTCTAAAAGTTATTAGGTGAGACTAACAAACAAGTAGATGGCCAGATACAGCAACCATTGCAATAGCATACAACTTGTCTTTTGGCAGCTATTGCTAAAAATATAGTAGTCTCTAAAAAATGTACCAGAAGGTGTCAAATAAGTTAAACCAAAATGTGTAAACTAAAGTCAGCAACAATAAGAGCAGTATTTAATTACATCTTTAATAAAACACACTGACTAATCAATGTCTCTGTAGCTGAACAGAGACTATTTTAACCCTGATTCCAAGAACCTCTAAACAACAAACTGCATTGGCTTTTCTCATGGATTTGTCTTTTTTTCTTGTGAAAAGCAACACATCTGAAAATTACCTGTTTCAGAGAAAAGGACTGATCTAGTAAAAACATTTTGTGACAGAAAAATCAGTTATAGTCTCTGTCAGGATGTTTCTTTAATACAAGCATAAGCAGTTCATTTCCGTTTCTTGGAACTGCATAATGAAATCAGAATATCAACTTCAACTACACAAACCCCTACATTTTTAATTGTAAGAGCTGACAAAGAGATTGTGGAAATGTGACCCAAGGATGCCTGTGTTACATCTCAAGAAAATGAATTAATAGCTTAAAGAGATATGAATTGCCCCATTCAGTCTATTTCTGAAATCTGCTGTCCTGATGAGGACAGATGTCATCACAGCATGGAGAAATGGCTACAGGGACTTTCTGCTGCCTTGCATATAGATCTAGTCCAAATTCAGATGTAAGGACTTGCAGCCTTTCTCTTGGCACTAGTCACTTTGCCTGCATGTTCCTTATAAAAGGTAGGTATTTCCTGAGTTACTCCAAATTGGCTGGAATTTGAATTCATGGAGTCATCATTTCACTCTGTACAGCTTACTTGGAGCAATGTTTCTTATTTTCTCTTCTTTCTGTCAAGTCCTTGAAATACTCGCTCCCACATTTTGAAATGCAAGAGTCCACAACCCCATTTTCCATTATTACTAATGTATCCAAGACTTGAAAATATTATCAACTGGGATTGATCCTGAGAACAGAAATAGTATCTGCAATAGCCACTAACCTTCCTTACTCTAAAAAATTCTGCTTAGAAAGAAAAGTACTGGAAGCATAGGATGGAGAATTAGCCATTTTCATACATGTTTTTTCTATATATTCCTTTACTTTCTGCTTCTGGAATTTACCAGAAAAGTAATTAAAAATATTACAGTACATAACTTACAGAGTATTTAGATAATCTTATTCAGAAACATCTTCATATATGATTATTTGTATACATATATTTTATCTTTCATTGAAATATTTTTTAAAATATTACCATATTTCGATGGCACACAAAGCTAGAATATTGTTGCATGTACTTTTATCTATAATTTAATGTTATCCTATTTGCAATCCATAAAGAACTGAGTCAGTGATTAATTTGATACTGTTAAACTCACTATTGAAAACCCATTGATATATATATTAAAAAAAATCATAAATTACCTAAACAGTGCTAAAAGATACCAGATGAGTGTGTAAGTTGATCATTCTTTTACTTTGTAATCAACTCAAGATATTCAACATTCAATAAAAATGAAAATATTTTAGAAAAATATTCCTTCATCACAAATTCTTAGCTTAAATAGTTAAATCCTGAAGAAATATGAAATTGGATCTAATAAGTGTCTATCCAAAAAAGAAATCATTGTTACAAAAGTGTGACTGTTGGAGACATCACATGTGTTCTGTACAGAACATATTTATCTCTATGGCTGTTAACATCTTTGTTAACATCTTTTGCAAAGATGCTACACTTTCATGAAGAGCCTCCATAACACTGAATGCTCCCAATACACTTTAATAAACAGCTTATAATTTCACAATGTATATTTAATTTCATTCAGAATTTGTCTTGCTACCTCGGTATATAGATCAATATATTAAAATGATATGTAAATTAAAGTATATAAAAGAAAGGATAATATATGCACAGAAATAATTCAGTTACCTTACAGGTAACTATTTCTATTCAGTATAAAACTGGTCATCTACATAAACTCCCAGGCTAAATCAGGGATGGTTTCACTGAGTGCTGAAATTTTATTTTTTCTTTTTATCTCTGAAAAAATGAGATAAAATCATAGAATTATTTAAATTGGAAATGGCCTCTAGAGGTTATTTTATCCTGCTCACAGGAAGGCTTACTTCCAACTTAGATTAGTTACTTTGGTCAAATAAGAAAATTTCTCTTTCATGTCTCAGTTAGCTTAGAAGCTAAAATGAATAGACATGAAATTTTAAAGATTTAAAATCTTTTCCTCATTACGGCAATTCATTTAGGATTTGCTGGAACTATTTTACATAAAAAGTTAATTTTCTGATTTATTTTAAATTATCTGAAAAAGCAAAATCATTATTTCTGAATGACATCTGGGCAGCTACTTTGAATGAATTCTCCAACCCTCTACTCAATGCTGGTGAGGTCACGCCTGGAGAACTGCATCCAGTTTTGGACCCCTAGTTTAAGAGAGATATGAGGAATCTGGAAGAGTCCAGCAAAGGTCTATGATCAGGGGCTTAGAGCAAATGCCTCTTGAAGAGTTTATGAGGGAAACTGGCTTGTTTGTTCTGGCAAACTGTGGACCTCATGGAAAAAAAAAAAAATAAAAAAAAAAATCCTTAGAAGAAGAGTGTAACATAGGAAAAGGTTGTCCTGAGAAGTTGCAGTGTCTATATCCTTTGGAGAGTTGACCAGAAAAAGCCATGATCTGACTGAGTGCTTGTGACAGTCTTGCTGTGAAGAGGAGACTGGGTGAGATGACCTCCAGAGATGCCTCCCAATCAACTTTTCTATAATCTTGTGATTCTAAGAGTAATAACATAAATGGAGACAGAAAGATAAACTAAAATAATTTTGCCATCAAAGTAAGAAATAGGCACAGATAATCCGGTTGATAATATGAACAGATATCTCAGAGAAAAACTCTCAAGAAATAAACTGATGTAAAAAGCTAACGAAATCTGAATTAAGTATCTCTGACAGAATATTAAGGGTCTGTCACATCCTAATATACAAAACGCTTATGCTAAGCCAAAACTGTTCTTTACATGCATTTTATATCTAAGGTAAAAAAAAAAAAAAAAAAGGATTTTATTTAATGTTGATGTTAGTCTTTTTCCTCTTCCTGTAACAGAAAGTTATCACTCCTATCTGTAAAGCACCATAAATAGAGGTATTTTTGATATAAGAAAGATCACCGAAAGGAACCAAGCATCAGACCTTTGTCATAATGTGCAATCCTAATATCATGTTACCAAAACTACAACTGATGGAAACCTACATATCAGAGTACTCTTACTGATTTACTTAAGGCAGCACAGTCCTACCTAAAAGAGTGAGGCGCACATCTGAAGGATATTTTTCCTGTAACACTGTTGTGAAAAAAGGCCACATCTTCAGCTGATGCAAATAAGTATTTTAACGTCAGTGAGAACTCTTGTTGACAATTATATAATAAACATTTAAAATGCAGACATGAAGACTCGCTTTCTAATTATACTTTTTCCCCGTTGTCATAAAACTAGACAGTTCAAGTGCAAACCACATGATAAAGCTTTGATCTTTGGATAAATGTCAAAATCACTTCTTACACATAAAGTTTTCCATTACAGCAAAGAAAGGTTTATTTTACATATGAATTAACAAAGTTTTTCTTCCATATATGCTATGGTCTTTCAAGACCCATGGAATCAGAAAGTAAATACCAGATTTAAGTGTATGATCTGACACTGAATCCTCATGTGGGAATATACAACTTCTACTGTATTCCTGTATTTCAAAGTCTAAAAATTAAATTGTTCGTGAGCTAATTTATAATTACTTTAATCTCACCACAGAAGCTGTTATTCATTATTTGTCAGTCTTCTGGAAAATAAGATTCTAGATATCTAAAAATTATATTCTTGATAACTGACTATATTTGGGTATGAAATACATGCATTTTTTTATATTCCAAGTCACATTTGAATATTTATTCAAAGACTCAATATGTTTAAAAGTCAGGATTTAGAGAAGTTTTACAGATTTCGTTAGATCTACTAGAATATAGGTCTTACTTAACTTCGGGAAGCAATGTAGGTGTCTAATAAAGGGCTTCATCAATTTAACTCTTAACTATTCAAGTACTGCCTTCAAATTCAGCAAGTAACTATAATAACACATTACTTAGGAAAACAGAACATCTATCTGGAAAACAGATGTCATGAGATATAACTGCTATTGGTCGCAACAATTTTTGCTGCTGTTTAGCTGACTTTCAACAGATATCACTGGAAGTACTCAACAGAAAGTTTGTTTATTTGTTAATACTAAATAAGATTTGGCAGACTTCTTCCCTAGATATTAAACAAAATTTTACTGATGATATAATTTTTAACCTTTGATCCATGCAGCTAAGTCACCACTAGGAAAACAGGGAACTAAGATATGGTTAGAATCTTTATAATACTTTCTGGAACCATTATCCTGATACTAGTCCTATGATTAAGTTGGTCCTCCTGGATTTTGACTTGATCAGCATTGATTGTCTTTGGTAGGAATACTAATACCTGTTTAGATATCGAATTGCACATAGATAACAGAATGCCCATCAGAGAAAAGCTAATCATCTATGGGTTTTAATAAATGACTGACTTGACCCAATGTATACTGCACGGGGGACATCCTGTAGAAAAAGTCTAGGGAGGATGTTACTTATAATTATCAAAATAAAAACAGCTTTTAGTGTTTCCAATACCTTCCATCAAAGGATCCAGAAGTTGTACTGGAAATTACAGAAACTATGGACATGATAATCCTTGACAAAGATGTAGAATCAAGTAAATTTCATGTTTTTCAGCAATTACATTTCTGTTCAGTTTTGGATAAAATTGATAGTATTTATGAGATATTGCCAGAAATGTAACTTTTGTACATTCAAATGCAAAGTTTTTGCTGGCTCTCCTTGAGCAGAGTGCTTAGTCTCTTTAATAAGGGGGTTATCTATAAAAGAAAATGTTCAGCCTTGTGCTATGAACTGGAGAATGTTGGCAGGGGCTGGTCCCTTGCCTGTGTCCACATTAGCAGCACAGCACAACAGAAAACCTGTGGGCTGATCTCCTGAAGTCCATGCTCTGTGAGTTTCAGAACTTTTATTTTGGACTAGCGTTTGGTTGGTCCTGTGAACTGAAAAAGCCTTCAGTAGGTAAGAGTTCCTTAGGTGTATTTCAGGAATATACATTTTAGTTCAGCTTCAACAGAAAAGACCCCAGTCTGCTTGCTTTGGGATCATTCTGTAACACGAGTCAAAACACGGTAGGAATGGATATGTGGGAAATATGCTTCTAAAGCACACTGGTAATCCAAACTAAAATGCTAATGTAGAGGCATCCTGTAATTTAAGGATTAGAATTATAATCATGAGAACTACATAGGTCTAGAATTATAAATTAGGATTTTAAAAATTATTATTACATAATCTAAAATAGTTTTTGTTTCAAGTAGCTTCACTGAACCATTTTACTTTAAAAGAGATAAATGTTTGCAAAGATTTATGATACTTTTGTGAAAATGACCTGATACTTCAAAACTTAAAAATAGGCAAAGAATAGACATCATTACCACCACGTATTGGAACGATTATTAACTAAGAAAAAAATACTAAAAATCTAGTTAATCTACTTCAAAGAAACAACCACCTATTAAGGTATTATAAAAAAAAATAAATTATTGGGTAACACAGTTAAAATATTCTCTTTGACTTGTGGAAAAATGTAAGAACAGACTCATGAGCCCTGTCTGGATTATAAAAACAGTCTTTGGCATAAATATTCTTTCTGTTTCAAAAAATTAAAAGTTCAAGGAAATGCTTATAAATAAGTGACACTGCCAGAGATCATAAGAAATCAGATTGGCTTTTCAAGCTCTTTCTTTTAACCCTTGAGCTCTTTGATCTTTCAATGCTATTGTATGGGTACTAGCACATTCCCATCTTTAATTATCTAGACTTAGGAAACTAATTTTCTCTCAAAGGATTGCTTTGAAAGCTTTCTAATTGAGAACCAACAGGGTTGCAATTAATATGAAATTAGTCAGACAAATTAATAAGCAAACAATATAATGTACCGGACAATCATAAGTTTTAAAAATCAGTCTTTTCATGACATTAAATGCATATTTATTAAGGCTTCCACAACTCCTCTGATTAAATCTTTAACTGGCAAAGTTATAGCTATTTTGAAGAATATAAGTATTTTGGGCTTGTAAGCACAAATAAACTCTGAATTTCAGACTGAAACCCATAAAAAAGGCCATGTCAGAGGTCTAACTAACCAGTACTGCAGTTCTTACAGCAGTCAAAAAAGAGAATCCAAGGAATCAGCACAAGTTTGTTTTGGTTTGGGTTTTTTTTCACTCCAAGTGCTGGCAATTTGGTGTCCTAAGGTCTATTTGAAGCATCCAATTTTAATAACCCCTGGAAGATCCATCCTGTTACAGCATCTTCAGTACCATCTAAGCCCTTAAAACTTCCGGCTTCTTCAACAACTGCTGACAATTAATTAAATTATTTAATTATACTTTTCCAAAAAGGAATACCTGTTCTTCAGTTGGTGCACATTTCTTCCTTTTCCTATTCTAACAATGTATATAATATTTTCTTGTTCCCTTTCTACATTATCTCCTGATTTTATAGAATTCTACAATCAAGTCTTTTCTCTAACTGAAGCACAATGCTCATCCAGATAATTATAATTCATTAGGGCTTCCCATCTGACATACCATCAGACAGAATTGTAATTCCCAGGTATGCTTTGTAACTATACTTTTTAAAGACGATGTTTCATAAGTAACTGGGAAATTTTTTTCTATGTTGTGTTACTTTGAAATATACAAGGAATAAACAGAACTTGTATTTGCTACAACAACCAAGAAACACATTTCATTATAATTAATTACAAAATGAAAGGAATATAAATTAGGATTGTAGCTCTATTTCCACTACCGAATCCCCAAACACAATCTGATCACTGAATTGTTTTGTGATCCAACAGTAATATCCTTTCTCAAATACTGTGATGTAACAATAACAAAAAAATCTTTGGTTCTAGACTTTTCTGATTTATAGTTCCATGAGAAGAAATGTCCTGTCTTCCTATTCTCATCATCAATAGTGTTAGTTTCTCAGAATTTTCTCCATGTTACTAGCAAAAATGTTAAATTACAATATTTTAAATAGAAAATCCACTTGGAAATGTGCTAGCTGTGAAATTCTATTCTTTAAAATGCAAAACAACCATTGACTCATCTGTTTTTTTCCTAAGAGAAACATCTTATTGAAGACCAAATAAAAAAATTAGATCAACAAATCACATGATAATTATCACACATATAGAAATTCATGCTCCTTTTGAAATAGGAGGATGAACTCCCACTCTGCAGGCAGTGGACAACTCCTGGCAAAGACCTCAAGATGCTGATGACTTGTCATAAAGACCCTCACCTCCCCCCCCGAGTACTGAAGTTGTCAACCTTAGGACCCAGAGAATAAACTACCAAAAAGTGATAAACACCAGAAAGGTTTTTCATATAACAATTTTGAGGTGTTTTTTATTAGTTGTGACTACCAAGCAGTTAAAATTTAACAGGACTAATAATAATTTTTTAGTGTCATTTTTACAATATGCTTCCTTTTGCCCATAACAAGATTTTGAGTGTCAACACACAAGGAGATTTGAATTTGGACCGCTCATTTTTAATGATAGAATCTCTACCTCAAAGCTAAGTGGCAGTGGAGTGTTTTCAATCTCTCTCCTGACGATGTTTGCTTTGCATAAATAATTAAACATATACCGAAGAAGAACTGGAACCCAGGTGTTCTCTCTTTTAGATGAGCATCTTAACAAACTACAGAGCCATTCTCACCTTCAGGCTGAAATCTGCAAGCAGCGTTCATAGTAATTATCTCTAGATATATGGTTATTTAGGTCAGATGAGATGTGACACCCCCTTACAACTTTAGGAAAAAATGTACCATTTTATTTTTTCACTCTGAATGTTTTAGTTCATAAAAGGGAAAAAATACAACATAAAATTCATCATTAAAAAATTCATCATTAATATCAGTCAATCATAGCCAAACTTTTATATAACTCTTGTTTTGAGAAGAAAATACTGGTGAGGTAGAAAGCTCTGTAGGGTAATGAATTATTCCTTTACAAAATGGAAATAGTAATAAATTTGTCATATGCTTCTGTAAGTGTTCAACCTTTTCATGCTGCAGGAAATGGGAAATATTTCTTTCACTGATATAATTGATATTTTGACTTACTTGTTTTACGAGCCTTTATTTTATGAGGTCAGTTGCCAGACATTTTATTGCTCTCTGATTAGCCCTGAGACCCAATGCCATGTATTTCTGTATGACAGCTCTTTCTAAGCATGTCCCTCAGACAGGAGGTGGGGAACAGATCACTGTTGCCTGCTACCAGCAAAATTAGTGAAAACAGCTCTAGGACCTGAGTGCTATGACTCAGCAGAGTTTCCCAAAAATGCAACAGAATTAGAGACGTGCTCTGACATAGAACAAAATACTAGAAAGATTTGCAGACAAAATCTAACCTATTTGCTCCTCTTTAGGTAATCTCTATGCATCAACTTAGATAACAAACCACACAAAATATTAAAACTTAGTTTGAATTTTATAAACTATTTGAATCACTATTAGTTATCCAAAAAAGAAGCTGCAGACCACAATGGTCTACTGTCTACATTACTGTAGTGCACTGGAAACACTGTGGGAGTCATTCACCTGGTCGAATTTAAATTACCTGTTTTAGGTAATGTCCCAAATGACATATAGTCAGCAGAAGGAAACAAACACTTTTAGAGCCAATTCATTGTATCCTAAATTAGGTATCTAAAATGTATCAGTTGAGTCACAACCTCATTTTTGTTTTGTTTTTTTTTTTTTTTTAATTAGCTGCAAAAGGAACCTAACATGAATAGGCTATAATCTCCCAAGAACCAATATATCAAGATACTCGATACACATTTGTGTTATCTATCTTGATATATACTTCATATATATTTGACTCTTGTTGTATATTGTTAATTGATAAATATTTGATATGTATTTGTGAGATAACTTAGGTTCCAATTTAGAGAAGTGCTGAACACATCTGATGTTTGAAAATGAGAGTATGTTTCTGTATGTTTTGATGGAACATGCAAAATCCTTGGTTGCATTAGAAAATGAAGCTCTATCCATGTTTGAATATATTAAGAATGAAATAATAGTCCTTATATGCAATACACATGTCTATATTCATGTTTGCCTGATTTTGGCTTTTTACTTTCTCACGTGTTACCTATTGCCTGGCTAGATTCCTCACCATTTCAATAGTACAGTCATCTTTACTAAATATTTCTTAGGCCTAATCCTTAGCTTTTTGTACATGTTCATGAGTAGGGACCATCAGTATTCACCTGTTTTATTTCTTCTACATATTAAATCATACCTTAATGTATAAGTCAGTACTGAGTTTCTCGCATCTCCTCTGCCATATGTTTATAGAAAAGGGTAAGGTCCAGTGGCTTAAGGAACAAGAGGCCAATGATTGTAATATTAAAAACTCCCATTCAAACCACTCTAAGGAAAAATGCAGGTAGTTGTTACATATAAAGCCAGAAACACTGGAGTTCTTTTCTAGTATGATACATGAGAACTAAAACTAGAGATAACATAACATAAATAAAATAAAAATCCTTTCTTAATTATAAAGAATTCCCTGAGAAATTCCCATAGAACTTTCAACATACTTTCAATTTTATGAGTATTTATGCTGCCTACAGAACTAACAGGTTAATAAATAATCTCCAGTTTTACTTAACTGACCTAATCCATTATAATTAACTACAATATTCTTTCCAGCTCATTGCCTGAGGAAATCCAGGGAGAGCCAAATGACTAACTGTTCCTTTCCACAGTTTGGACACGTTGTGTAATAATTGCTGACATCAATTAATTAAGTACGTGTCCACATATATCATATGTATATATGTATATATAATATATAAAAGAGTATATATGATAATATATACTCTTCTAAAAAAAATATTTTCCAGGAATAATGTGACTAATAGCAATTGCTGGGACCTGTTTCCACTATTGACTGATACACAAAACGGACTCAAGGAACCAATAATGTTTGAAAATAGTTTCAGAAATGGCTTATTCTTGGTTGCAGATCCTAAATCACAAAGAATCTGAATTTAAAAACTATGAGATAAGGGAGTAGAGGGACTAATGAACTAACAAAACCCTGAAGGTGTTTCTGTGTCAAATATAGAAATGAGGGTTATACATGGAACTGTCTCTGCAAAAGATTTATCAAAAAGAAATAAAACTTATGAAAAAGAAAAATCTTCCTCGTATAGGGTTGGAGCTCAGAAGACACAGAGTCACCGTTTTAACACCCTGAATGGGAAGCTGCTCCTCCTAAGCGACGGGCTACCAACCTTTACAATGAGTTCAAGTTCTATACTAACCAGCCAATATTAACACGGCTTGTAGACACCCTAACGCATGTGTTGCACCTCTGAGTATGAAATGTATCTTCTCTAGTTTTCCTTAATCCTACAGATATCATTCAATTGGAAAATCACTTAATATTTAAAATCAACTTGAAGAACAAGAACCAAGAATCCTATGAAAAATTGGAATAAAACTTATTTTCAGCCCTTTAGCATTAAATAATAAATAGATCTGGAAAACATTTATTTGTAATAAACATAATTAAAACCAAAACCCTATAAACTGAAGATAGTCTAAACTAGTTTAGTAAGAGGTATCACATGAAGAAAAGATATGATCTCCAATATCAAACAAGTTAATGCTGTCCAGATTATTGTGATAAAATACAGAAAACAGTGAATGAATTTCCTTGAAGATTAAATTAATATTGAAATATTTTGCTAAAAAGACTGTATCTAATCTTCAGAAAAAAAAAAAGCCATAACAAAATTGAACACTTAATCAGCTCTCTTCACAAAATATCACCACTTGAATTAATAGCAGGTGTACATCTTTAATTATGCAGATTTACCTTACTTAGATGGTAAGCATCATCTAGGAAAAACTAAATAAGGACTACACAGCAATACTATCTTAATTGTGAATCCACTGAAAAACAGATGTTGGACCAACCTCAGTTATTTGTATAAAAAGACTGAATGAATTGAAGATTTATTCATTTTCCATGCCATTCCCATTACGTATTTACCATATAAAGAGATAAAAGCCTTCTTTTCCCCATAAACTACATGCTTGGAGAAAATACAATAAGTACATGTACTTCACTGATTATGACATTTTACTAGAGCACCAGTACTTTACAAAAAAAAAAGTAGCACAAGCCAGAAGACTCATCACATTAAGCCAATTCATTTTGTTCAACATAAAACAAGATATTTAATCTGTATTTATGCAAATTAGGTTTGGAGACCGGAGGTTCAAAGAACTGAAAGTGCTAATGCTGTTTAGATTTGAGAGCCAGCACTAATATTAGAAAATGAAAGAGACTAATCAGATTCTGAAAAATGATTATCATTTTGCACTTCTGTAGCAGTACATGCAACGTAATCTGCTCTACTTCCCCCCACCCCTCAAAAAATATCAGAGAAGTATAACACTAAATAAGCTCAATGTGCTCATTTTTGCATAAAAGCAAGCACTATATAGCAGATAATTTCAAATCTAGAAGATGAACTTCTGTGTCCATACTACTATCATTCATTGCAGAATGCTTCAGTACCACTAGAAATCCAGTATGTTGCCAAGGGAGGCTCAAGATAGTCTTTATAGTGCCTACTTTTCAGAGGAATGCTAAATAAAAAATGCATACGTTTCTTGACAGAAAGCTTCGTATGAATCATCAGACAATACCTCATCTAAAAGTTGGGTTGTTTTTTTTTTTTGTTTTTTTTTATCCCTTCCTCCTTCAAACTGGCAACCCTTTATACTTTGACTTTCCTGATACCTTCAGTGATATCTTATAAACCCTCTTGTATATCTGGAGCTTGATTATACCTATAGATAACCTAGATCAGAAATACAAAAACAGTGAAGGAGAAATAGTCAAATGGCCTGTGCTGGGTCTTCCCTGACAAAGGATATAAGGAGAGAAGACAAAAAGTTTCCTTACTAATGGGTAATCTGTGCACATTTATTAGCTTCATGATATGTCAAGTTTATGTGTGCATTCCCTGTGTGCATCGCTAAACACCAGAGTTGTTCTGTTGTTTTAACTACTTACAATCAGCTCATGAAAATATGTGAGAATGAACATACAGAATGTCCCTTTCATTTGCAGAATTCGAGAAGTAGATGGTCTTGGAAAGGCTTTGAGAAAGATGGAGTGCAAATTGAAAGTGATGCATATGCAATGATTGCACATCTCAAAGAATTCAAGTTACTAGCAGAAAAACATCTCTAGCATTCCAGTGATAGACCAGATAGACATTAACACTGGAGGTGCATCTCAGGGTCTTTCACTGAAAGAAAATTAAAAGAGAAGGAGTATGCTCCAGTTTCATTCCTGAATTGATTGAGGATGTAAAGAGATTTGATATGTTGGTTGGGGAACACCTGGTGGCACCTTGGCAGTTGTCACATGGATTTCTGAGTGGCATCTCCCATTTAGTTTGAACGCTAGAGAAGTGCACTCACTTCCACTATGAATTTGGAGATCTCACAACAAGCATTATCCAATTAGAGTCTCAGCATAAAGATTACAGCAACTTCTCAGCTTTCAAAGGAACAGCCGTGGAACTATTTTTAAACATTTCAAGAAGGCATGAGAGAAACACCTCCAAACTCAATCCCCTGAATGATACTGAGAGTAGGAAGGATAAACTCTGTATACACTAAGTTTAGAAAAAGGAGACAGGCAAATTAATTTCCTGGCTCAGGTAGAATTCTCAGATCACCTTAAGAGAGCTATAAACAGCTTCTACAGGATACTTTATCCAGAAAGAATATCCAGAATTATATAGGAAATTAAACGGAAAGTTTGACTTTTTCAACCTTCTGATAGAAGTAACTGTCATCAAAAAGGATATTTTCATTGACAGAGTGCCAGGGATATCAGGTTCAGAGTCTGTCACCCACAGGACTGTGGCTCTTTCACAGGTAGAAGCTCTGTCCCAAAACCAAGGTAAGCGGTGGCTCTTTGACTGAACCAAGAGGTAAATTAGACTTCTTTTGCTCCAGTAAGTGAACTAGAAATGTAGAAAATGTTGTGTCTCATGGTGAGGCAGATTTACAGGAAAAACAGACCCCATTAAAACAAGAAAATATTCCATAAGTTCCATTTTGTCGGATAAGTGTGTTTCATAAAATTTTTATTCAGGGCCTGTCTTGCAAGGAAGAGATAAAAGTGATGAAAGCAATCCAGCACTCAGGCTATGAGATAGAGCACTGAGGAAATCCAGTTTAGAAATCTATCTCAGAAAATCTTTTCTGGTGTCAGTGGACAAGGACAGATAGAGAAAGCCAGCTTATCAACCTCTTGTGTTCCTACAATGTGCATAGATTGCAGACGCATCTATTTTTTTTCCCTGTTGGTCTCCCATCTGTTTTGATATGGGTGCTCCTGTCTCCTACTGTTTTGGTATGGCTGCTTGTGTTTGAAACTGCTCACAATGCCTATCATCATAAAATCTCGAGGGAAAGGTACAGAACCCTGTCTCAGTGCTGCACTCCATGGGCAATGAGTTGCAAAGGAGTTAATCACTTCAGCTTCAAAAGTCCACTTCCAGAAAACTGGCTGCTAACAACTCTGGTGAAGTAATTTTAATGATAGGTCCCATTGCCAGGTATTAAAAATAACAGAAGTAATTAATTTTTCTCACAAAAGTAGTTGAGGAAAACTGAAATGATAACATACATGACTCTAAGAGGCTCATTCTCCAAACGTGAGGGACAAGGAACAAGAATAAACATACACTTCAAGTGACAAGAGGTATGCATATGCACAGCATGAGGGTAAATGTGACTTCAGTTTGGTATTTTTTTAAAGTCTAAATCTCTATAATATTTATATGTATGAATACATATACTGAATTACACTTCTGAACACAGGCAAAGAATGGAATGTTGTATGAGCTGACAAAGATTTTAGAGCATGTTTTTAGAGAGATCTTCTCTAAAAGAAGATTGTTTCATGCAGAGGAGAGAAGAAGCAAAAGAGTGTGCCATCAGGAGGTTGAGATTTGCTGATGACACGTTCTTTTACCTTGGAAATGACCATAATAAAATCCTCACTGACCTTTCTGATAAAGCATATATGCTTCCAGAAAACTGATTTGAATCTGATGGTTGTTTTCTGTGTTGCTTTCTTTTCTTTCCAACTGACTCTCAATTGTTACTGGACTTTGCAGTGCAGACACAAAAACCCTAAAGAGAATCTTCCTATATCACATTGATTCAACTTTTGAAGCAGAACTGGAGTCCAAATGTGCTTTAAATCCTAAACTGTGCTCTGCAACACCCGCTTCATAATTACAACAAGGCAAGGCTCGAGAAGATTTAGGAAAAGAAAGGGCAGTATAGCAAACAGATTAGCCACACCTGTGCATATTATAGGTTATCTTCAGCAGAGTGCAGCCTTATGTGACATTCACTTACAAATCTCAAAGTGCAAATAAACAACTCTGAAACAAAGAACAGCTAAATATAAATGTTAAAGATAAGCAAACACATTAAACAAGTTAATCTTTCCAATTTCTTATTACTGCTGCTCAGTGCAACACCGTTTATAATTTTTATAGGTTTAACTTAGATTATACTCCTGAATCCATGATGAAAACAAAATGCAAAATATTAGATTTTGCTTGTTAAATACTTTTAATTTTATTTCTTAGAATAAAATGGAAACACACTTACATTGTGCAATAATAAAGGTTAAAATGATTGATGACTGTCCCTATAAATGGTGTCTATAGAAGCTAGAATTATATTGAGGAATACATCTAAGGATTGTTTATTAAGTTCCTCTGATTTAATAAGCAAGTTATATTGAATGCTTTGCAATATGTTCACTATAAACCAGCAGCTTTGTTAAATTTGCTATACTTTGAGCTAGTGAATCAACTCTATCTCCCTACAGAAATGAGACAAAGGCTGTTTCTGGCATTTATTGTACTTTCTTTTCTTTTTTTTTCTTAAATGAAAATCAGTAAACAGATTCTATATTATTAACAATGATTCATTTGTCAGATCATTGCAAAACACATATTATTAATCCCGCCTTTGTCCTTAATATCTTAGTAAATAAAGTAGCAATATTAAAACCACTTGAATTCTGAAGACACAAAATTGAGCAAATAGTTTCAAAAAGTTACCATTACATGAAAAATTCCACTAATAATAAAAAAAAAAACCATAAGAAACTTCACAAACATCATTGGTTAAGTCCCTCAAGACTGCTGTGAGCAAGTCACTATCTTTGCTTTAATACTGCATTGTGCTTCACGCTTTTTTTTTTTTTTAATCTGAAGATATCAGTTTTCTAATACTAGACAGGATCCTCTCTTGCTTATAAATGTGAGAATTCGGGGAAAGAAAATGAGAAGTTATCATCAGCAATTTGATTTACCTGTCAAAAATTCTGTACAGGTATGCGTGGAGCCCTGTACTCTGTTTCCAGCCTCCTCAGTCTTTTCTCTGGGTGAAAACCCTGCCCTCCAGCTGCCACACCAAACTGGAGGGTGCACTATCTCCTCCTCCAGGTCACCAATGAAGATGTCAAACAAGACAGGCCAGAATGAAAAGGAATTCTACTTGGAAATAAGCCTCTATGTAGAATTCAAATAATTAACTACTTTCTTTTGAGCCCAATGATCATGACAGTTTTTCATTCATCTAGTTGAATGAACTCATCCAGAGATAACATCCCAACTTGGATATAAGGATTCTATGAGAGCCCATGTCAAAAACCTTGCTAAAGTCAAAATGGAGAACATCCACTGGTATCCCCACATCCACAGATCTCATCATTTTATCACAGAATGCAACTGGAGTGATCCAGTACAATCCATTCTTGTTTAATAATTGCTGGCTATTCCAAATCATCTTATTCTCCTTAATGTGCCCAGAAATGGCTTCTGAAGGAACTCGCTCCAAGATTTTTCCTGGGACTGAAGTGGGGCTCAATGGCCTGCAATTCCTAAGATGGTTCTTCTTGCCCTTTTTTTAAAGATGGCTGTAGCATTTGCCTTTCTTCAGTCACTGGGACTCTCCCCCAGTGTAGATGATTTTTCAAGGTTGATAGAGAGTATTCTTTCAATGATATAAGAGAGCTCTCTCATCACCCTCAGAGGCATCCTGTCTGGTCCCGTGGACTTGTATTGGTTAAGATTTCTCAAAAGATTCTTTATTTGATTATCCTCCATTACTTATAGATCCTCCCCTTCTTGAACGCTGTCACTAGGTAGAACGGCTGGGAGACCTTGTCAACGAAAATCAAGGTAATTGATTACTTCACAATTACCTCAGTGTTAGCTGTACCTGCTTGTTGTTAAATGGCTTATTCATCAGCAGTTCTACATGTTCTTGCTCGTCATTCTACTGCTAAAATAAAGGCAGAATCTCTTTCTGCCACTGATGTTGCTTGTCACTCTCAATCCAAGTTGAGCTTTGGCTTTCCTGTCAGCATCACTGAAAATTCAGGCAACGTTTTTATATTCCCTTTTTGTAGTCTGTTCAATTTCCAGCTGTTACACGCTTTCTTTTTGTGACCAATACTGTTAGAACAATACAAGTAACAAATGACTGTAACAGCAGCTTATCCTGTCAGTCTCTCGGTTTCTCCTTACGTATCTGAATTGCAACAGCTCACAAAATACTCTGATGGGGTATTTTTTGCCTACAAAAGATATCTATGTCAAGAACCCCCCCCTGCCCCCAGGACTCTCCTCATTTATTCAATGTATTCCAGGGCAATCTTGAAAGTCACTTAGAATAATTCCCCATAGGTTGTTTTCCTCCAAATAGTGTGCAATGGAACTCTGAAGTTTCTAAGTAAGAAATGAAGACTCACTAAAGACATATACATACACACATACTTACTTGAATCCTGTATGCTATATGTTTCCAAAGAAAGTCCTTATCTATCCCAAAATGTTTTTGGCACAGTCACGAACCATGAATAAAATTATTTCTCTGTTCCCGCAGACAGTCAGTCAGTATATGCCTAGGACATGGTAAGCAGTATCAGTTTCCCCCTATCTTATGTTCTCTTCTGCTTATAAAAAAAAGAGAAATTCACAGCATCTTTCAGGGTTTTACTCCCCTGTAGCAGAAGTCCCCCTGAAGCAGCTCTGACTTTCATCCAGAGACTTTTTATTAGACTAGGCTGACCACTAAGCTAATTTGTTAATTCTGCATAGTAGTATTTTGGTATTAATATTTGGAGTAATGGAATTTACCTTCTAGGCATGCTGCCCAAAGACAACATTCATTTCTATTTGCCTAGAGAGATTGTACTAATAATTTGCTTTGCAGCACATTTTGCTACTTCGTAATCCCTGATCCTCTACTCAGCAGTCCAATGCTTTACTTTCTGACTCATATAGTAGTAGTGAACATTAAGAAGGACTTTTTAAGACCTCCCCACAGCCATTTCACTTGTCTTAGTGAATTCAGTAATACATAGACCTATGAAGTGGTGCAGCTGACAGCAAACAAGTGTAAAATAAAGCAGTGTGTGTACATGTATCTTAATATGTGCATACATACATCTACATATGTAGAATATTTGCCTTCTACTTGAAAAACAACATTAGTTCACTCAACACTTACCATGTTGCTAAAAGCATTTTGCTTCATGAAAAAATAAAATCTTGCTTTCAGAATAATGTCTTCAGATACCCTCAGAATTATTTTTTTTTTCTTACCAAGTTAACAGCAATGAAGAAAATTTAGCAAGTCCATTCACAGGTAAATCCTGGATTAACTGCAATCCTATTCATTACTTCTATTTTGAAAGTGTCCAGAGCCATTACTCTGGAATTTGGATTAGGTATGCTCTTTATGAACAGCCTCAGAGGAATGACCATGTTGATGAATAATAGTTTATGTCATAGAAATGAGTTATATTTTGTAACATCATATTTTGGTCTCTTATTCCTGAGTAATTGATTGTTATTGATGGCATCCTAGCTTCCCAAGAAGAAAATACGTTACTATTTTTGGAAGAATAAAAAAATATTAACTAAAAAGCATTAACTATGCTGACAAGCCTTTATAATTCCTTTAAAATTTTCATTAGTGAAGTCATGGCCTTTTTTTCTGAATTTCTGTACTCTTGGCGGAATAAATATTTCTGCTGTCTGCTCAACAATTTTTTTTTTTTTACTTGCATGAATCAGGGAACATACAGGGAACACTGCACTAGACATAGTAATAACAACCGCATTTACACAGCTATATTTCTGTGAGCATTTTGTACAAACAATACCTACTGAGATTATTTGACCTCTAATTAAAAGACACATATTCTGTGGGAAACATAGATGTAAATGGAAAACCTTCCTGTGACAGCAACATGTGCTTGGCACATTGAAGAAGCTACTCCTTAGCAATATTGCAGAAAATTAGTCAAAATTATACAATACACGGTTTCAGAGACCTGCTAAAACAAGAATATTTTCTCAAGTTATGAATTTCAGCCTGAAGACAGTGTGTATAAGTCTGTTCTAAAATACCGCAATAGGGACTTAAGAACAATTAGTTGTATAAATCAGCATTAACCTTTAGCACTTCAACTTTATTTTCTCCATTGTTCTGGAATGATTGCTTTTGAAAATTTGGCTTTATTTTCTTGATTATATTTGAATATAATTCTGAGTATTATTCTGAGTGTTCTCCGGTTTTTTTTCTGTGACTATTTTGCTTACCATTAATTCACTCTGTCACTTCCTCCCTCTGTTTTGAACACTGCATTACAGTGTTTCAGTGCTCACCTTTTCATTTTGAAGCAATGTTTTGCTCTCACCTGCATGCCCTTAACATACAAAAGTGGAAGAAAGCTGATCAGAATAAAAAAAAATCGTTGCTATTGCTGTTGGATACAGTGTACTGATACAGCATTTCTTCTGTGACTAACATGGCTTCTTTCAGGGGTATTTCAGATATGTTTTCATAACATATGTAACTGTAATCCACATAAACTGATAAATGAGTTTTCGTAAGACATCACACATAAAACATGATAAATGCTCCCTCAGAAACTGAAGATGTATAATTTCACACACATACACAATACCAGTCAACTAACAGAAATGAACAGCTATTATGGCTAACCTATTTTTTTATTCCCTGAAACAGGGAACTGAACTGAAACAGGTATTGTGCCTGTCAAATAGGCAGGAAGTCTTATCCCCAGCAATCACCAGAAACTTGAACTGTCTCAATCTGAGTTTTTGCTAACTTCAGGCTCTCTGATCACTACTTCATGGATTCCCTGTGCAGGTCAGGAGCTACGGCCCCAACTCTGCCCACAAGAAGGTCCTCACCTAATTCTTCATACATAAAACAAACAAGTTATAAGACAAACTCATTTTGTAGGATTGGACTGAGAAAAGATGGGAGAACTGGAGTGGAAGGTGTGTGTAAATGTCCTGCGATGTTTAAGAATTCAAAGCAATGTTTCAAGTGATTTTCTCTCAAGTGAGAGAAAGGGCATATATCACACAGAACAGACAGTGTCTACAACTCCCCACCCCACACGGAAAAGCTCCTTGGGAGTAGCAGCTAGAAATCAATTATATAAGATTCATAGATACAAAACTTCCCAGATGCTAATCCTCAACATGTCTCAGATTTTGGTATTTCTCTACCATGGACATGGTATATTCAGTTGATTATACTATTTATCCCTTGCTATATAGATCATATATTTAATACCCCTTTTCATTTTTTTTAATCTTGCATACTGATTCAGTATTTGCTAGTTACAGCAGCACTCTTTTGATGAAGTACAAATCAAAATAGATTAAGCACAAGATGCATAATTTCAAAACATAGCCTTTCCTGCACTCTGAGTAAATACCCATGATAGGATAAGGTTTACTCATTTTTATTCATTTTCTGACCACAGAATCTATCTATGCGTGGGCAAATTTTCAGTAATAGAATGACTGCAACAGAGTATGTTCTGCTTATAAATGCTTTTTGAAATAAACAGACCCCTGCATCTGTGTCAGACAGCAAATACTATTTCATAAATTACTTTTTCTTTCCATTTTTTTTCCCTTTATTTTACTGGAATTGTGATGGATAATGATAGCAAGCTAATAAGAATAATTACATCTTTTCAGTCTTCTGTTTAAATGAAAGTTCTGCTGAACAAAACTGGCTACAGACCACAACAACTGAACTACCAAACCAGCCTCGTTACCAGAACTAACACAACATCCTTTGGTTTTCCTGGCTGCCTGTCTCGTTATCTAATCTATTCATTATAACTCATTTCTTGTATATGGAGAAGAGAAAAATTCAGAAGCTCAATCCAGTACTGCTCAATTAGCTTACAGATTAACCACATGAAAGACTAAATTGGAAGCAAAAAGATTATGTTGCCATGCCTTATTGTGCTTTGTATGCAACAGTTCAAACAGAACCAGCTCTTCATATCCATCCAGTTTTACATCCCCTATGTTCACAGCAAATAAAAGACAGTAAAATGTGTCATGCATCGACCAATATTAAAAAAAGAAAAAGACCAGGAAGTGTCTTACATCATCTTGAACAAAGCATTCCAAAATGCTATTAAGCTTAACAACTTTTCGGAGTCAGGTTATCAGTGTGAGGGGAAGACAGACACACTTTCAGGACAAGAACAGGATTATTTATGCCATACTATCTTTTTGGTGCATTTCTATGCCTGCCAGGAAACTGTGCTATTTTATACCCATTCTGGAAGCGATTCATAATTTAAAAATGTACACACAGAAAACACCTCTCTACTTTGTTATGTATACATAAGCACATACGATTAAACATCACAGGGTAGGTTTATACAAGTAAAGCTTTCATGGAATCAAAATGGTAAACTTATTTAAATATATCATTATCTACATACAATCGGAACGTACAGTAAAGAAAGGGACGACGTGTCATTCAATTTCTATAAAAATGAAATAGTTATAATACATGATCTTGTCACAATTTAGAATGAGTTTTAGATCATGCTGAAATAATTGTCATCTCATTTTAAAGACATTTTCAACAAGTTTTTATGTTTAAGAAGGTATCATCCTATTATTACAGTAATAGTTTCAAACATCACAGATGAGAAATACATATTTTAAAGATTCTCCTAAAACTGAAAATCAGAAAATAGCATTTAGGCAGATGGTTTACTATGAAAATTGTAGTGGGTCACACATTACATTTTTATATTAAGCTAGTGAATCACATTTGTTGGAATCTTCCCTGTCTTCATCACCAAAACTAAACTCTTCCCAGGATACAGTATAATAAAAGGGCATTAGAAATGTGAAGATTTCCATGGAAAATATATAGTATTCACTAGTATTTTTCTCTTTGGGACCAACTTCCTTAACATTAAAAAGTATGTGTTAATGCAAGCCTCTTTTTAAACAGAATGTGGAAAACTAAGATGTAGTATAGTCTCATTAAAATCATACAATCATATATATATATAAAATATTTAAACAATCACAATCTGAAGGTTGTCTTGCGTTCTAGATCCTATACTGAAACAGCTCGGGAAAAGAAACACTGCAGTTAACAGGATTTTTTATCAAGTAAGGACACTGGGTATTCACCTAAAAGTTCAGATATGCTAACTTCCTACAGCTGCAAGTCCTCAAACCACAACTATTTCAAATACGTATAAACATCTATAGTACTTAGGTATTATGAGAGAAATGTTTTTTTCACAATAGAGTACAAACTTGAAAACTAATTGTTTTCCATATTAAATTTTTAGTTTTGTGTAAATCTCAAAAAATGTAATATTACTTTGATTTTAAATACAGAACTTCAGCCATATGTGGAATAGAGGAAAAAAAGATTTAGATGCTTCTTTGTACAGAACATATGGATTGTTAAGTAGCAGTGTTTTCTTAGTAAGGCATTTTCACAGTAAGTGGCAGTAAGCCCACAAAGATTTTAGTAAGTTTTTTGACAGTCTTCCCTTGGGCTGTATTGTTAAAAGAAGTTAGCATATTGCCTTTAAAAACAAGGAAGAAATAAGCAATTCACTTGAATAATTTGGTCTACATGAGTTATCCAAAAGCATTATTAGAGAAGAAACACATAAAAGCTGTTTTATTTTTTAAACAAATATGAAACAAGAGTCTTCCTGAACAAATTTTGTTCCAAATGTCCCTCCTCTGCTCCCCTCACAAATGGATGATTTCCCCCTCCCACTTAAACAAAAGGAATGTCTAATCTTTTCATAGCAGGTGTCCTCAAAATATAGAAATTGCATGAAATGCTGCAATACACAGTAGACTCTATATTGCCTGAAATACAACACAAGTGATAAAAATAACCAAGTGTGTTAAAAATAAGCTAGAAAGATTGGTAAAGAATCGATATTTTTGCACTAGCATGGAGACTATTAAGTGGAACTCTACCAAAGATAGAGAAAATTTTTACTCCTCTCTTCCCTTTGCAAGACAGACTTGAGAAAGACTAAATGAAAAAGCATAGCTAATGGGAGAATAAAGACTAATTTTAAAAACTGAAGCTGCCTCAAAATAGAAAGGATCATAAACTTTGCAAGTTCAAATTTAACAATCAACTGAGGCAGTCAAAAAAGAAAAAAAAGCATGAGGAACAGCTTGGAACAGTACGGCTGAGTTAAGAATAGGAAGAAATCTGACTGCCTCTTCTGTTGCCAAAAGCTGTTCCATCTATGTGGTAAAGCCATTTATTGCCATTGATTCAACCCTGCCTCACAACTTTTAACAGGCGTGCATAAATAATTAGACAAGTCCGGAAATTATTCAAGTTTCAAAGCTGGGAGCTTTTGAAACTCGGTTGCATAAACCAATAGAATGGGATTTTGTCTCAAATTCATACACGACGCATAAACCAATCCTTGGATCCTTTACCCTACAATGACAAGCTCCTTCTACCTGGACTCAGAAGTAGAAGATTTCTTCTGATCTTCCACACAGATAACTGGGCACATCAGATTGCAATTCTGTTCCATTTTCTCTTGTAAGTTATTCATGAATTATTTAAAGGCAGAGACACTGTTATTATAAAACATTTTAATTTTTCTAGGTATTTTCTAACACTTTCTAAACATTATGGGGTTTAAACAATTTTTTTCCCTTTTCAAGGGGAAGTGTGGAATAGGATCATTGAAGCTATATAGCAGATCTGTTATGCAAATATTTTCTAAAAAGGAATCTGAATTTCTTAGCTTCTTTCTGATATATGTACAAATGTGGTCTACAGTATTACTCACATTCCAAGCTTCTAGATCCTTCTCTATCTAGCTGATATCACATCTGTTCCCATACTGATTTTCAGCCTAGTGCCAGCTTCCTTTCCTGTGCTTCACTTTTAATTTTAAATAGCAACTGATATGAAACTCATCTATTTTGAATTTTTATAAATATATTCTCCTTGAGTCCTAGGCTGTGTGTGGATTTGTTTGTGGTTTGTTTTTTTTTTTTTTTTTACTGGCTTGTATGATCTCTGATAGTGACCTTCACAACCGTAAACATAGAAAATATCCTGTTCACATTAAGAAATCTGCATGATTTTAAAGCCTCAAAGTGGTATGCTGCCCATTTATATTTCTCAGTCTGAGTGCTGACAGGTTGGAATTATTGAGACTGTATCATTGTTGAGACTGTTTCATGTACAATTAACAGCCATGAATGAACTGATTTTTAATTTTTGCTGCCAAAGCAAACAAGAGCAAAGAGAAGTAAAATGCGCTAAGCTGTAAGAATATAAAGAAGAGGAGAAAAAACACTTTGCTGGAAACTCTCTGTAGCTTATTTTTAGTATTACATATTAATATAAGCTAGAACAGCTTCAACTGGAAATCAAAGGAATTTATAAGATCCCCATACTCTGACCCAGTCAGAATACCTTCCCTGAAAAGGAGGCCACAGATTCTCCAAGGACAAGGATATAGCATATGAGGTATTACTCCCTCAGTTTTGTGGTGACTACTCTCCTGGCCAAAAACAAAAACAAAGTTGGGATTTTTTTTTTTTTTGTCAGAGAAGAGGACCCCTGTCCTTTTGAACTGTATAATTACACCCACATTATTTCTTCAACTATTTGGTCATCTGCCACTTAGAACAGAGTAAATTAGAAAAAGTTTGATAATCGATCTGGAATAAGTATTCTCTCACATACACATAGATTATAACCCATGGATGTAATTACTGCTTAATGTTCTTTCTACAAAATATTTCTCACATTAAAATTCTGATTTTTTTTTAGTGTTAGTTATGTTCTGCAAAACTTCATGCCAATGTATTGCCTCTTCACAGGTAATAACGGAGTACATATGATAGTTCGTATTTCTAAATCTCTGATACAAGTTCTCAAAAGTTCCCTCTTCCACAGATGCTGAACACACACACACACATACACACACACATTTTCACTTTTTCTTCCGATTTTGGATGGTGATTGGCCCACTCACAAAGATAGGTAATTAATCCTACACAGTGCCTTCACTAGAAAACAAAACAAAACACCAAGCAACCAAAAACATTAAAGCCTTGAACATATATGAAACTGTCATTTTTTTACTCCCTTAGTGATGTCAATTTGAAAATTGTTTTTCAGTGATTACTGGCAGATAAAACTTACCTCACTTTAAAACAGTCCTCACTGAGTTTACAAACTAATAGATAGATTTAAAGCTCCAGGGTGAAGTCTATAGTTAGTAGCTTTGCTCCTCTGGGCAATGAAAGCTTTGATAGCAAGATTACCATGAGACTGTACACTAAACAGACTTCGTGAGCTTGGATCAAGATCAGAAAACAAGAGCCTCCAAAAAACACATTTCCTTACTTTTCAGCTCTAGGTATATGTCTCTGGCCTTGATTCTCCTAAAAATACATATGCCAGAGTACAAGTGTATGTAAAAATCTCATCATACTTCTCTAGGCATAGAACAAGAGAACAAATATGATAGATGTATTATACACTTAATGTATAAATGCAAGGTTGCATAGGACGCGTGTATAACCAGAACTAGAAAAATATAATAAAATTAAATGAAAATGTAAGATTATCGATCATACACGTGTGACAAAGTCATGCAGCCACAAGAAACACATGGCATTTGGAGACATAAAGGGTGTTTTATCAGACACTTAGAAAACATCACTGTTTATTTATAAACTTTTCCACAAAAGACTCCTTCCTGCTTATTGCCAAAGAGAAAATGGGTCTTGCTTTCCCTTAGCATGGCCATTCTTCTGAGGACACTCTCAAATTCTCCCAAAGCTCTTTAAAGGCAAATATTACCCAGCTAAAAAGTCAAAGACATTCTGGATCACAGTTTGAACATATTCAAGCTCCCAGTTCATTGTCCTTTTTTGTGAATAATGTCAAGAAATTTCACCTGACCCATTCAGATAAGCGGTAGACTAATCTGACAAGTTTTATCCCCATGCATTTTATAGTCAGTTTTACATATTCAATATCATCAATAACGAACTTCAGAACTTCTCACCTTCCCTGTGAAATATATCAGTTTTGGAAATGAGGTATTTTTATCGAGAGTGAAATAATTTACTGTAACAAGTATTTTTTGCTTAGTGTCACCGTTTCATAGCCCAAATTTAACACTAAAATGTTCCATTTTATCATGGTTTATAGTCTCAGTTAAACTAGAGAAATTTCCACAAAATAGTCTTTTAATGCAATAATTTGGAAACTATTTTGGAGCTTGTCATGGCATATGAGCTCACAGTGCATTTTATCCAGTAGGCTTTTATTTAAAAAAAAAAAAAAAAAAAAAAAAGGCTAAGCAACACAAATACACAAACTAACATTTCCAGGGTTTTGGTGCCAGAATCTTGTCTATTGTTTACCTGGGACTATAATATATTTAAACTAATGCACTAGAGGGACACCTACTGGCCGAAAGACATACCAGATTTTTTCAAATTCATAATGATCTGCTATCTGTTTATAATCTAAGCATTATGAATTTCTACGTTCTATACAAACCAACTTCCTTTTGATCAGTTAAAAATTTTGAACTTAAAACCCAATTTAGCCAATATTGCTTTCTACAAATTGTTTTACACACACTGTGGGAGACTAAATAGCCAACTAACTGGAGACTGAATAGCCAGCTAACTGTCTCAAAGCTTACTCCTTTGTGTGGCGGAGTGCGAAGATCAGCATTGCCGCAGGCAAGGTGGCTTGCCCGCTTGCTGAAGCAGTGGACACCCAGGCGGGCCCGCCTGCCCACCAAGGCTTGCAGTTTGCTGCCACTTAAAGCGTGCAAGCAGAACCCTGCCCCTGCCCAGCAACAAGAAAGCGCATGAATGGAGCCCGCCAAAAGTAAAACGCGCAAAATGCGTGCACATGTGCTGGGCTGTGCTCTATAAAAAAGGCTGCAGTCTCAGACTGCAGGGGGACCTCGTGGAAGACCATCAAAGACACCAGAGGAAGATCACCGACCTCATGAAGACACCACCGAAGATTCCGTGTGCAATCACCGAAGACCCCAGAAGCCTGCCCACCAGGGCTTGCAATCTGCTGCCACTTAAAGCGTGTGAGCAGAACCCTGCCCCTGCCCAGCAGCAACAAAGCCTGTCAAAAGTAAAGAGCGTGAAACGTATGTGCATGTGCTGGGCTGCGCTGTATAAAAATGGCCGCAGTTTCAGATTGCGTGGGAGATTACCGAAGATCGTGTGAGACCACTTAAAGCTCTGGGTGTTATCACGGACCTCGTGTGAGAGCCCCGAACACCCTGTGTGACCACCGACCCCGCATGTGTCCTCACCCACCGCCGCAGGCCCCAGAAGCACGGACCCCCGGGACGCCACGGATCCATGGCATGTCTGCGCTCTTCTACCCGCACCTCTCGCTTAATTTTCCATCTTCCCTTACTTCCTTTCCTATCGCTGCTTTCTCTCTTTCCCTCGAACAATTAATAAACGGGTGGGCCTACGGCATCTGACCTCGTCTGTGTCTTAATCTCGCTCGAAGGGATTGAACCTGAAAGGAGAGGTTGGTCCAGCCGCCCCTCGCCTCCCAGACTCGTCTGAGGTCGGCTAGAAAGCAAGGGGGCCTTCCTCTCATCGAAACAAAATTGGATCCTAACGCACACTCACTCACTACTTTCACCCTGAGTGTAATTCCTTTTTCATACAAATTTGCTGAAAACAGACTTAATTTCCATCATACACTGAATGCTAAACAGTACTGAAATCAACAGCTTAAACCGAATGACAGTCTAATTTCTTCTACCCATTTTTCCCTCTATCTATTCACTATTGAAGGTATTAAACAAAGGAGAGCTTAATACACTTACATTTTTCTTCGTTAATATCTCTAACAAAGTAATTTTGAAATTCTGCAATTCTTTTATATAACAAATCTTCATAGCAAAACACCATAAATCAAAATAATTATCTTTTAAATAAAATTCCTGCATTTCAGATTGAGTTATCTTAAAACTATTGCACTTTCTATAATTTATTTTATTACATACTACTTGCAATAGGAATAAAGCAAGACGATATTGCACCCACTTAACAAAAGTTCAAAATACTTCCTGCAACTGGATGACGAATTTAGGTGGGCATTAAGTGAAGGAGAGGGAGAACAATGTTCTAATAGTTTGAAAGACAATCCTGCTAAATTGTTGAGTTGATTTGTCTAGAAAACATTTTGACACAATTGCTACACTTCACTTGTGCTATGCTCCTCAGCAGAAGAGTTCTTAAAGCTTTACTGAAATGGGTATGCATTATTTTATCTACTTTGTAACTATGAGAATGAACTAGATCTTTACTCATCTGATTCTTGGATATGTTATCCGGTCACTGATTAATACTACTTCCACTATAAAATTCTCCCCATTTTTTTCCATAACATTCCACCTTTGTGTCTTTGATTGGCATGTTTTCAGCTTAGAAAATTCAATTGTACTCTTAGTTCATCTACATATATATGTACACACAGGCTCACAAAATAAATGTCATTATCCTTCCATTTAAGGTTACAACTCAGTGAAACACAGTTACTTTGTATTTCCTGGCAATTTGCAAGTATTTAGTAAATGTGGAAAGACGGGCAGGATTAACCTTTCAATTTAATAATAACACTTTTAAGTGGTTGTGTGAATTGTTGATACAAACATAAAATAATCTCATAGGCCCTATTATCCCCTTCTCATTGCTATTGTAATATGGAGTCACTACTACTTTACTATTTTTATATGGTGTACTACTACTATATACTATTAGTGCCATGCAACATCTCAGTCAACAGTTCTAGTGCTCATATTCAGCTGCAGCGTCTGGAATCACAAAAGCCAAACCACCCCCGCAGACAGATAAACTGGACTGTGATCCAAATCTCTACATTTCTGGGATTATTTAATCATAAACAATTATCTTCTCCCAGACATTAATTTTCACTGGTGGCTGTGGATGATGTCTGTGTAATGACAGAAGGAATAAACCACATGGCATTTACAGAGGCATTTTAAGTAAATTTGCTAATCAGAATGACAAAAAGTTTACTTGATATTAAAATTAGCTCTTTCTTTAAGAAAGAACAAATGCTGGAAATATATATGGAGCAGAATGCCACAAATCCTACCCTGCTTACAGCAGTTAGGAAAGTTCTTGTTTCAAGTACAGTCTTTATTTCAAAATTCAGATTCTCAACCACTCCTCAAAACCGAAAAAGAAGAGAGTCACTTATCAATCAACATTGCAATGACTGACAGTCAGTCATTGCACATCTTTGGAAAGCTGACACTTGTAGCAAAGCTTCAACGAACACAGCTTATAACATAGGTGCTGTAGTTAAAAAAATCTTTTCTCCTCCATTATCAACATGTAACTTTTTTCCATGTAGTTTCAGTTTAGCTTTACTTTAGCCATTACAAAATATCCAGTACAAAATATCCAGTACTAATGATCTGCGTAGGAAAGCAATAATTCAATAATTTACTATCCTCAGTAAATAGTACATGCCAGTATTTTTTCCTGGTCTTGTCACTTAAATTAGTCATGAATAGCTGTAAGGAAGCCCATGTCACTGCATATACCAGTTTGTGGTGACGAAAGAGGCTGTATCTTGTGATTAAGATCTCAAAGTAAGGGAAAAACATGTTTGCATATGGAATGTATTAATATTAGATTTTTTTTAAAAAAAACCCAAAACACTAAAAAATTACACTTACTTCAAAGTGCACCAATATATCCATGTTCTGTGTGCAAATAACTCACACATATATTGCATCCCCAAACTAATGAATAGACAACTGTGCCAAAATGTTGCATATAATGTAACATATAAAAAAAAAAATAATCCTAACTCACCAAAAAAACCCCACCCAAAATCTAAATCATGGAACAGGCTCCATTACTCATGTACAATCATAAAAAGCGACTGAACGTCCAGGATTTCATTAAATAATTCCAATTTTAACTATTCTCTATTTTGAGCCACAGCTTTGATCTTTCTGTTGCAATGGGAAAACAACAGCAAAAAAAGTGGCATGTCTCAATGCATTTAGACTTACAGAAAACAAAAGCAATCAGGTATAGCTGATTTCAGTTTAAGAACTTAAACAGATTTTCACTGTGAGGATGAGTTTATTAGCAGCAAAAAATCATAGGTGAATAGTGGAAATTTATGTGGAAAACTGTAGGTATAACAACCCAGAGAAATGGTTTGGAATGAAAACTGCAGTCACAGTGACATTTTACTGTTAGGAATTGAGAACTGTGAAATGCGTAATGCTGACAGAACAGCAGTGCACTGCACAGCAAGGCTATTCAATATTCTCAAGTACTGCAGAATCACTGGGGCTAGTTCTAGGTATGCAGGGTACGGTATTTTGCTATATAGTCACTTGCAGCTGGTGATTATTATAATACTCCACATATTTCTGGCATGGCCAGTAGACAGAAGTTCTGATTTCCTACACGTACGTGTTCATAAATGTGCCCTATTTTTAGGATGCTATTACAGCTGTTACCATTGACAGTAACAAGAGGTACTATGAGGATCAAAGAGATATAACACATGAAAAGAAAAAAAGAATGCTTTTCTTCATGCATAGTAACAAGTTTTGGTTTTAAAATGTTCTCACAACTTCAAACTGTCACCCCATCACATAACCAGCAACCTGGAACAATGAGAACAACTCTGAGATTTGGGGGCAATCTTCAATAGCTCTAGTACACTCGCTACTGCAAGAATTCACGTTAATAGTATGGCTGAGTTAAGAATAGGAATAAATCTGACTGCCTCTTCTGTTGCCAAAAGCTATACATAGAGTATCAGGGACAAAGGCTAGTGAGGTGAGAAAGTATGAGAATTAATTGTTTCTCAAATTCCTTGCTATTTAGGAAATCCTTGGGGCAGTTGCTGCCCCACCAGCCTTTTTATTAAAAGCAAACACAGTTTAATTACAGTTTCAATTAGATTACCATGGACCAGTATACACAAAATGTGTTATTATTCTGGAAGTCTGACCAGCATTAAAAACTTCAGTCTTATTTACCTTTTGCAACTGAACCTAAGCCAGCCTTCTTATAACAAATGAGTAATACATTTCCCCTCATAACGTTATGATAAAAATTAACATGACATTGTGCATCATGTGAAGATGCTATTAACAACCTTAATGATCATGGAGCAAGTACACCTGAAGACAGACTGAGAATATTTCAAGAATCATGCTAAAAAATTCCAGCACGACTTACTGACTGACTGTAAATTAACAGTTGTAAAAGCAGTCACATGGGCTTATCAACATGGATGCTGTGGATAGTGGGAAGACATCTACTGAACAGAAAAATAACATTTTCCAGAAGACCCTACTTCCATCTCAGTAGTACTTAAAACTAGATAGATGTTTCACTTATTGAAGTTGTAACTATTGCTTAAGATATATCCTGATCTCATAATTTAACTTTTGGATGCTAAAACGTCTATGTTCTTACCATGTTTTTGATCCTATATTGAAGAAATAGTGCACAATGGCACAGTTGACCTATTCTTCTCAAAAGATGTCTGTTACTCCCACTTCTATGTCCACTCTGAGTAAACCATACTGTGGTTCTGGCTTAATCCTCAGTTCATTTGCCCCACTCTTACTACTGGGAAGAAAAAGGCTGCATCATGCTGACTTTTGTAACTACCGGTCTCTGTTTTTTTTCAGATACTGGCATTCCCTTAATGGAGCAACTCTACTATATCCACAAAATCCTCTCTTGCCTGGATTCTCTCCTGCTGCAAACCTTTTCACTAAGCCAACTACTCTCTGTTGGTTGGTTGTTTTTTGGGGTTTTTTTAACTGATCTTTTAAAGTTGATCGTGTGTTTTCCCTTCCTGCTTTTTCACCTTCATGAGTTATAGCTCACAAACATTTTTTTTCTTTCCATCCTTCCATCTTACATCCCTATCCTCTTCACCTTCTCAGGGTTTCATTTTCTTATATAAATGTATGGCTTAATATGCTGCCAAGTAAACAATTCAAATCTCCACCAAAGACCTCCTTCTTCATATTCTTCAGTCTATCTTTCTGACCATGCTTCTGAGATTTACTCATACCAAAAAGCTTCCAAAACTTTCTTATAACATTGATTATCGACAGCAGCTGTTGTATCAGTTATAAGGAGACTAGTAAGACATGAAAGAGCTCAAATCCTTAGCCAGCTTTCCTGCACAATACTGAATTAATCAAATTAAAAACAAATTGAAGTTTCTGAGACAAATATGCTTGGGACATATGCGTACACTGACTCCACTGCATTACTTTGGACAACTGGACTTGGATATTTAAATTACTAACACAAAATAAATCTGAGGCTAGTCAAATTGTAGGGAAAAAAAAGTAATTTTCTGTTCAGTTGAATTGTTCTTGCTCATTAATGAAAGTAAAAAGAGAGTTCAGAGTTATGCACAGATACATCAGTTCTTTTCCAGCCTTTTTGTATGGAAGATGAGAGATGAATCAAGTCCAAGATCACACATGCAAGTCTGTCAATTTTCAGCGCGCTCTGTATGAATTCGTACATTCTTCATACTTACCTTTCTTGCCACCTGGACATGTTCACATTAATTAATTTCATATAATACAATTCTCCTGTGACATATGCAGTTGTGGACACCCATTCAAGAGCAAAGAATTAAAAAAAAACAAACCCTTGAAATTATACCTGTATGATTTTATCATACAACTACACTTAATACAGTCTTAATCTACCAGTTACATTTTCTTTCAAACTTTCATTTTGTCTCTCATAGAAAATGGAGACACTATTTCTGGCCAAAATTATATAATGTAATATGTCTACCAATATCTCAGAGGTATTGCCATGTATAATTCAAGAATGTCTCAAGACGATATATCACTGATAAATGGAAAGTGATATTAACTGCCCTTTAAAAACTAGCATAAATTATGTAACTTATTTTTGCAAAAATTCATCAAATGAATACAGAATACTTTAGGCAAATCTACTTTGGCTATGCTATGCACAAGAAAGTTATTTACCAGTCATTCATAGTTTTTCTAACTGAACTCCTTCAAGGTCGGACAATTCATTTGCCAGTTAGATAACTAGCAAAATGGCTGTGTTCTCCGTTTGTCTCGTAACAGAAGAGTGTTCCAGTTCATAGGAAAAAATATGGAAGGATATCCAGCAGTGCATTTATCTCAGTATTTTTCCTAGTATTCTGCTCAGTATGTTTTGCAATGATCCAAAATATTTTTCCCATATGTTCTGCTGATAAATTATTCCATTCTAATTGACACAGCAACCTCGAGCTCTCTTTTTTGAAATATTTAAGATATTTTTACACCTAGCTTACAGTTTTGATTATTGCTATATTTCTGTCTTCTATTTCGTGTAGAAAACCAAAAATTCAGTCACCCACTGTATGTATACCTTGTAGGTTTGTTCCACATTTTAGAGTTTTCTGAGATTTTTCTCTCAGAGCAACAATGATTTTGTTTATATCCTTTTTTTGATTACCTTTCCTCTTGTTTGTTTTGTTTCAAAATGTCATAGCTTGTAGACCAAGTACTATTTATTTCCTGTTATTCCCAATTCTTTTTCTGGTCAACGTGTTTTTCTACTTTGCATGTCACTCATTTGCCTCCAGACTTTAATAAGTATCTTCATTCCTCCCGAGTTTCACATTGCAATTAATACCTTTCTTCTTTCTTTAATACCTTTTCCCCTTAGCACTGAATATCTCAGAGACAGTCAATGAGTCACTGCTTCAGTTCTGGTAGGACGAAATACCAGATAATTATTAAGTCAAACTTTTTGCCATATATCAATGTCTCAAAGACAGAAAATTCTGCCTCCTCACATCTTTCTTCTTGTAGCTTAGCTATCCTTACAGCTGATGAGTCAAAGTACAACTGTGTTGCATTTCAATTCTGACTGCATTGAAGGTATTTACTAAGGCAAATTAAAGGGGAACTTCCTTTAGAATTGTCATGTAATTACAAAGTCAACAACTTCTGCTTACCCACTAATTACAGAAAATTGTATTTGATAGCTGCATAATTTGATCGTATTTGCAAATATTTGCTCTTGTCTTTAGCGCTGTTTGAAGGATATTTCAAGATGTCTGCTCAATTCTTCTGAATTTAAACATATGCATAGAGTAAATAAAACCCTATATGCCAATGGATTGCTTTTATGTATCTGCCAATTTAATTTCCATAACATTAATTATTCTATTAAATACAATTTTCCTACAATTTCATGTCTCCAGTAGATGAACATGATCTTTCTTTACCATAGTGTGACATGAGGGCCAAAACATTACTTCACACCAAAAAGTTGAACAATCCTATATAGTTTACTCTGTTTTGTCCCGCACTTAAATATGTTAGTTCAGACTTGCACACGTATGCTTCTGCACATGCACAGGCTGCAGTGCCTGTAATACCAGTTATATGTCCAGCTAGGAGGATGAAAAAGTTTTTCCAAAGAAGAAAACCTAAAACACACTTATAGAATTATATTTTGCATAGTTGCCATTATATAAACACATTACCCAAGAACCTGAGACCAACTAGAGAGCAGTCTAAATATAAGCCACCACACTTGATGAAGTTTTATATAAGTAGAAAAAGTCCACTGTCATTTGCTTTCAAAGATTTTTATTCTACTTTAGGGTCTCCTGGACTCATTTGTAAGTATTTAATTCCTAATCTTCATTCCTAATCCTCATTCTACATGACAAGAAGAGTTTGTCTAATACAAATGTAGCCTAAACAGAGGAAATTAGTTTAAAATTAACAGAATTAAATATTCTAATAAGAAAATGCATTCTAGTTGAATTTATTATGGGACTTTTCTATATTACCATCGTGAAGGCTAAAGCACATTTCACCAGAAATACCTGGTGGGTTTTCATGCAATTCCTTTACTGGCTTTCAGGCAGTATGAATTTTTGAAATATATTTTTTCTTATCATAGACAGTGCTTCTCTCCTAGGACAGACCTTCAACATGGACTCATCTCAACTGAGAATTAGTTGAGATCATCAGATTATTAGAATTAGCTGGAACGCTGAAAAAATGAAGTTTACATGGAAGAATACATGGAGTAAATAGAAAAGAATAATACAGAATAACTGGCTGCAGGGAGTGCCACCAGCTGGCACTGGAAACTGACACCAGCAAAGGCAACACCTGCATAAGATGTGATCAAGTGGACTACCTACTCTGCCTGGTGGCAGAGCTAAGAGAAGAGGTAGACAGGCTACAGAGCATCAGGGAAGCGGAGCAGGAAATAGACTGGTGGAGCCACACCCTGTCCTCCCAGAAATCTATGCAGGAGCAGCCACCAAAAAAGGCCCGGGATCAAAGGGAACTAGCATCCCCCCTCTGTCAGGATGATGGAAGGGCCTCAATGGGGAGCAGTGAGTGGAAAATGGTCTGCAGTCGGGGCAGGAGGAGAACCCTTTCCTTGCCCACCGCTTCTCCCCAGATGCCTCTGCGTAACAGGTATGAGGCTCTAGAGGTGGAAGAGAAGGCGGTGGATGGGGTAGGTGTTGACCTATCCACATCACAGGAGGCACAAAGATCAGAAAGACCTCCCCATCAGATTACTACTACATCCATGAGGAAGAAGAGGCGGGTAATAGTAGTGGGAGATTCCCATCTGAGGCGAACAGAGGGACCAATATGCCGGGCAGACCCTGCTCTTAGGGAGGTCTGCTGCCTCCCAGGAGCCTGGGTTAGAGATGTCACTAGGAAACTTCCTAGCCTGGTCCGACCCTCGGACTACTATCCCTTGCTGCTCTTCCACATGGGTGCTGATGAAGTTGCAGTAAGTAGCCCGAGGGTGATAAAAAAAGAATTCAAAGCCTTGAGGTGATTAGTGAAGGAATCTGGAGCACAGGTTATTTTTTCCTTGCTCCTTCCAGTGGTGGGCAGAGACACTGGGCAATACAGGCAGACTCAATCTATTAACATGTGGCTTCGCGACTGGTGTTGCCGCCATGTCGTGGTTTAACCCCCCCCTCCCTCAGTGGGATGGGGGAGAGAATCGGGAAGGGGAAAAAGGTTAGAGCCGAGGGCTGAGATAAAGACAGTTTAATAAGAGAAAATAATAATAATAGTAATAATGAGAATGATAACAAAATATACAGAATATACAAAACGAATGATGCACAATGCAATTGCTCACCACCCGCCGACCGATGCCCAGCCCGTCCCAAGCAGCGGTCAGTACCCGAGCGACCGACCGACCCACCAACCCCCCCCGAGCATGACGTTATATGGTATGGAATAGCTCTTTGGACAGTTTGGGTCCTAGCTGTGCTGTACTCCCAGCTTGTTATGCACCTGGCCAAGCAGGAGAAGCTCAAAAATTCCTTGAGCAGTCTGAGCACTACTTGGCAACAACTAAAAACATCAGCGTGTTATCAACATTCTTCTAGTACTAAATCCAAAGCACAGCACTATGCTAGCTTCTGTGAAGAAAATTAACTCTATCCCAGCCAAAACCAGGACACGCCACAACTTTGGGTTCTTTGACCACGGGATGGTCTACACGGCACCAGGCTTGCTGGCATCAAATGGGAGCCAGCTTTCTCAAAAGGGGAAGAAGGTCTTTGCCCAGGAGCTTGCGGGGCTCATTGACAGGGCTTTAAACTAGATGTGAAGGGGGAAGGGGAACCTATCGGGCTTGCCAGTGACAGGCTAGGGGATGATATGCAACAGTTAGAGGGACAGGGGGCTAGTATGAGCCCTCAACCCGTTGCCCAGCAGTGTGCCAGGGGCGCTGCAGCAAAGTTGAAGTCTGGCGGAGGTGAGCCGGAGGCTCCTGAGGTAGTAGGAGCCAACAAGGAAAAGCCTGTGAAACACCTCAAAGGAAACAAGGGGTGTTCTGCTATGAAGGTGACGAGGCCGACAGCTCAGATGAAATGCCTCTATACAAACGCACACAGCATGGGAAACAAACAAGAGGAGTTGGAAGCTATTGTGCTGCTAGAAAGCTACAACCTGATCGCCATTGCGGAAACTTGGCGAGATGAATCCCACGACTGGAATGTAGCTATTGATGGCTACAGGCTGTTCAGAAGTGACAGGCGAGGAAGGAGGGGCAGACGCGTTGCCCTTTACATCAAGAAATCATTACAGTGTGAAGAGCTGTCCCTGAAGAATAGCCACGAGCAGGTCAAAAGCTTATGGATAATGATCAGAGAGAGAGGCAACAAAGAGAACCTGGTGGTTGGTGTCTACTACAGGCCACCAGATCAAGAGGAGCCGACTGACGAAGCGTTCTTCTTCCAACTCCGGGAGGCTTCGCGCTTGCAGGCTCTCGTCCTCCTGGGGGACTTCAACCACCTCAACATCTGCTGGAAAACCAACACGGCAAGCTGTAGGCAATCCAACAGGTTTCTCGAATGCATTGAGGACAACTTCTTAAGCCAGGTAATAGACACCCCTACCCGAGGGGATGCGATACTGGACCTGGTGGTCACCAATGCAAGTGAGCTCGTCGGAGATGTCAAGATCGGAGGCAGCCTGGGCTGCAGTGATCATGTGCTGGTAGAGCTCACGCTCCTGAGGGAAATGGGAAGAGCAAAGAGTATAGTCAGGACTTTGAATTTTAGAAAAGCAAACTTCCAGATCCTCAAGGAGATAGTCAGAAGGACTCCTTGGGAAACGGTCCTCAGGGACAGGGGAACAGAACAGAACTGGCAGATATTTAAGGAAGTGATCCACAGAGCGCAAGAGCTCTTGATCCCTAGGTGTAAAAAATCGGTCCCTCAGGGGTCCATACTGGGACCGGTGCTGTTTAATGTTTTCATCAATGACTTACAGTGAGATCGAGTGCACCCTCAGCAAGTTTGCGGATGACACCAAACTGAGTGGTGCGGTTGACACACCAGAAGGATGGGATTTCATCCAGAGAGACCTGGACAGGCTGGAGAGGTGGGCCTGTGTGAACCTCATGAGGTTCAACAAGGCCAAGTGCAAGGTCATGCACCTGGGGCGGGGTAACCCCCAGTATCAGTACAGGCTGGGGGAAGAAAGGATCGAGAGCAGCCCTGCCGAGAGGGACTTGGGGGTGCTGGTGGATGAAAAGCTGGACATGAGCCGGCAATGTGCGCTGGCAGCCCAGAAGGCCAAGCATACTCTGGGTTGCATCAGGAGAAGCGTGGCCAGCAGGTCGAGGGAGGTGATTCTGCCCCTCTGCTCTGCTCTGGTGAGACCTCACCTAGAGTACTGTGTCCAGCTCTGGAGCCCTCAGCACAAGAAGGACATGGAACTGTTGGAGCGGGTCCAGAGGAGGGCCACAAAAATGATCCGAGGGCTGGAGCACCTCTCCTATGAAGACAGGCGAAGAGAGTTGGGCTTGTTCAGCCTGAAGAAGAGAGGGCTGTGGGGAGACCTGATTGTGGCCTTTCAGTACTTAAAGGGGGCCTATAGGAAAGATGGGGAAGATCCTTTTAGTAGGGCCAGCTGTGACAGGACAAGGGGTAATGGTTTTAAACTAAACCAGGATAGGTTTAGACTGGATATAAGGAAGAAATTCTTTACAGTGAGGGTAGTGAAATGCTGGAACGGGTTGACCAGATTGATGGTGGAGGCCCCATCCCTGGCAACATTCAAGGCCAGGTTGGACGGGGCTCTGAGGAACCTGATCTAGTTAGCGGTGTCCCTGCTTACTGCAGGGGGGTTGGACTAGATGACCTCTAGGGGTCCCTTCCAACCCAAAACATTCTATGATTCTATGATTCAGTGTACAGCAGAGGGAAGGCACATTCTAAGTATTAATTCCTAGGGTGGAGAAAATCAGACCTACCTTTATTTAAAATTCACCATTTAGAGAGTCAACTCAAGACACTCAAGTACAAGCAGAAGTAGTAAAATATTAGTAGAGGCAAACAAGTACCACTGACTTAAAGTGAAATGTAATACTACAATATGATCCATAATTATGGGCTTATCTTGTGAAATAAAGATCTTTTTACTTTACTTGTATGAGCAAATCAAACATCCTAATGAACAAGTTGAGCTTCATGATTATTATTGGTCACATTTTCAAGCTTGAAAAGTAAATGCATAGAGTTTATTATTTTATGCTGAGATCCTCCATGACCAGCAATCTTTGTGGCTTTCTTAATTTATATTGATGTCTTAATCTACATAGACTAAGACATTTTTCCAAACTGGGTATAGGAAAACTTGTACAATGGTAAAATCTGCAAGGTAAGAACTAAGGATGTAGAGTAAGTAAAAAAAGATACTTTGTAGAATACAATAATCCTGCAGGAAATGTATGAAGGGTGTCTGGTACCACCAGAATACTCCTATTGAACAAGCTGGAGAGATGTCTGATGGAACCAGAATAAACCTACATAATAAGCAAGAAAGATGCCTGGCCAAAGCAGAGCAAGCCCTGGTCCCAAAAATAAGATCAACAATGTCAAGAGCAAATGAGATTGCCTCCCTTTGAGGAGGGGACAGGAACATAAAACATCTTTAACAACAGAGGAAAGATGGGAAGAAGACAGAACACATTGGTTCCGGCTTCCCTTGCATCTGGTGAGCTCTCAAGTCTGAACAACTTGACTTGGTGACATCAAGGAACACGGCCATCAGTGCTAACTGCCTGGTAGCAGTTTCTGTGGTAGGTTTTAAAGAACTTGACACAGCAGTCAGTGAGTATTACAGCTACACTTTATGCCATAGGATGGCAGTCCTGTGGTGACAGTCACAGCCTGGGGTGTGAGTGGTCCCAGGCCTCTTTGGAGGCTGCTGCAAGCTCTGGTCCCGATGAGCCAAGCACCACCCTAGGCCCCTCCTGTCCTGACCCAGAGGCTGACTTCCCAGCTGGGCCCAGGCCTGCAGCACGCTTGGGGACAGCTGAGCTGTGGCTGACCTTGGTCACCATCCCTGGCCCGGCCCAGCCCAGCTCAGCTCACTGGACTGGTTGAGGAAGGAGGGCACCACACCGCCCTGATGGCCCCATGGTCACCACCACCCTTGGCCAGCTGCACCTGTGCTGTGCCCTGACAAGTATGCCCTTAAAGCACAGTTGAGAAAGAAGAGCAAAAAGAGACACATGAATGAGCTTTTGCAGGAAGTTAACATGAGCTTTATTTTAAGGGAGCGGGAGAGGGAGAACAGAAATATACAGAAAAACTAAGAGGTATGTACTTATTGATATTTAGATGAAGTTTTTGGAAACTTATAGTAAGTGGCAAACAGATTGTAGTGAAGGTTCTTTTTCCTTGCTTTGTTTCTTCATTAATTTTGTAGCTAGCTCCCCAAAAGAAATCATTTTTCTCTGGTTAGAGATGCCAACATGTATAGAAAAGCTAGCCTCCTTGATTTCCTCTGTTGTTGGAGGTCCAAAAGTATTCCGTTCCTAGCAGACCTGATTTTTTTTTTCCTCTTTAAAGCCACATATTAAATAAGGTTAATTCTGGGAATAGGGAATATAAGCACTGTACATAAATGAATATATATTTCTGTGTATAAATGTATGTACATGTAAATAAATATGCCACTATAAACCCTGGTACTGCTATTATTGACTCAGTATCTCCAGCAGGAGAAGAGACAGGAGATAAAGATGAACTATTTCTTCCTAAGCTGTCAGCTGCTGAGCTGCTCATTCACATTTACTCTGCTGCACCCCATTCCCTCCCTTCTTCAACCTTTATCCAAGTTTCATAACTAGGATGCAAGTAACAGGCAATTTAAGAGATTACAAGAACAGAAGACAGTGACGCTTCAGCTTTAAAAAAGGTGATCTGGATTTAGTGTCACAATGATGGATGAATCTTTTTGGGCTAGAAGTGAAATTAAATTTCTGGAAGGAAAAAGCCTCAGGCATTTCTGTTGCACTTACATTTTACTGTGTATGACATAAGAAATTCTGTGTTGCTAATGGGATTATTATGTATTAAAAATAGATAGTCCAGAATAGGGTCTAAAAACCTGGTTTTCTTTTGTGTGTATAAACAAATTTGTATTTTGCAAAAACTCACTGCCCCCATGTCTTTCAGACCTAAAACGTGAAGCATTTAATTTTCTTTCTTACTGCTGAAAATGCCATGGTGAGTTAAAGAAGAACTTAAATCACTGCAACTATGTAAACTGAACACCATCTTTTTTTTTTTTTTTTTTTTAGATAAGAGGGGTTTTTTTTAATTATACCCCCACCCCACCCACCCCCAAACCCACTTACAAGACATATTTGTTACTTTGGTCTAAAAGCTAGGTTATTTAACAGTCCTAGTGGGCAGGGTAGTTGAACCCTTTACATTTAAAAGGAAAGCCAAACATTTCAAGTCCAAATACTAAAACCAATTTCATAAAAGCTTTCTTAATATATTCAGAAAAACTAAGTAAACATAAATCCCACTAAATTTTAGACTAATGAATCATGCAGAAATGAAATGAAGAAATGGCAAGCTACCTCAGATTTTCCATCCCCTTTATCTTTTGAATATCCCAAATACGTACATGTAAAAAATTGTAGCACATAAAAAGGAAAGAAGGTTGGGCTCAGAGTTTTCAGACTGTCACATTCAGACTTATTAGAGGGAGGACACTCATACAGACATGACACTTATGAATGGCAGCGACAGCTATCAGCAACTGATTTCTTAGACACAGGAAATTATTGGCCAGAAAAAAGTCACCAGTCACTTTTGTCTGCCTCATTAGGTTTCATAAATGCTCCAAGAACCTCTGATTGAAAATGGAATACTTCACAATCTGGTGACGCAGATCTTAAGAATACTTTCGATTTCACAATTGTAGAAATAGATTTGCCAGTAAGCAAGAACAGGCAAGAGGGATTCTGAGATAGAAAAAAAAATCCACCTAAAAAAATTGTATCTTTTATTTTTAATTATTTTAACTGAAACAATTCCCTTAAGGCATATATTTGTTAAATTGGCATACAGTATCACTGTTGAAAGGGCAATCACTTTGTTAACAAGTACTGTCTTCTGATGTTAAAATTCTTTGTTCCACAGAAGGGCCATTAGAAATGTCACACTAAGTACAGATGGCCACTATTTAGTTTCAAATACAACCCATCATTTTGCATCTTTTTGGAAAGAAGTAGGACATAATAAACTAAAATCAAATTCTTACGCTGACCTAGTACAGACACATTTAAATTCCTGTATTCTGAGTAACAGCTAGAAGAACTAACTTTAAAACAGATGCCTAGAAAATAGCATTTTATAGTACACTGCTGGCAAATCAACATATACAGGGAAGGGCCACAGAAGCTCAGAAACACAGAAACTCCTAGACACCAGCAGAAACTGCTCATTAGATTAGAGAAGAGACTGATAGTATGAGTTACTGGTACAAAATTCAAGGCACATAATATAGATTAAATGTGGTTTCTAAATATATCACTAAAAGAGCAACTTTATTTGGTACTAAGAGTGAGAATTTAATGCCTTGTCCTTATAATGACTAAATTCATCAGTACAAATCCCTTCCATTCCAGGGAAGGCATGTACTTCAGGAAAATATATCAACTGAGTTTCTCAAAGTACTTCCCTTCATTGCTGATAAGAGGAGTTGAGATACAGATGTCTAAAACCAAGTGAATTAATCCCACCATATGTGCTTAGATTTGTTTAAATTCCTCACACCCTACATTAAAAAGAATAAAAAGTACTTTGGATAGAAATACCCATCACTAGAAAAAGCAGTTGAGAGATGAGCTTTCATAGCACACTTTCCTTGGATTTAGACTTACAAAGACAATTGATAAATTAAGTGTCCTAACAGTCTGAACACTTTTGCCTTTCTTATGTGGTATTTATTACCCCTTTTTTTTGCCTGTACATGGCAGGCTCTAATAAATTACTAATGAAAGGCATTGTTTCAAGATGTGGAAAAATTGGACCTTGATTACTGAGTCACAGATTTGAAAAGCATGCTAATGCCTCTTTTTGTCATCAGAAATCCACAAACACAGCCCTTCAGAAGTAAAAATGATTTGACAGACAGCTACTACATTATAACCTCTATCATAATCTATTTTGCCAGGGAGTAATTCAGTAATTAAGAAAAAAAAAAAGAGGAAGTAAAAATCCATTGTTAAATAAGCATTTGGCATATTTTTACCTCACATAAATAAAAAAATTATTAATAAAAGAAGATGATGCACTATTTAGTATTACAGGAATTCTGATGCACTGTTTAGTATTAGAGTTCATCTCATTTATTGGAAATCAATCAATCAATCAACATAAGTGTGTTGATTAACACATAAACTGTGACAATAAGGAAAGAAAAATGAACTTTTTTTGAGGTTGCAGCAGTGAAAAACAGTCATTTGTAAACTTCCTTGCATTTCTTTTTAAAAGGCAGCATTCAGTTTCTAGATAATATGTATTTGTGAATTATGTATCAATATTATATTTTGTATTAATTATAAGTTATTAATATATAATTTTCTTTTTCTTTCTTTTTAGCTGTGCAGGGAGAGGTGGGGAAAAAATCATGGTAATGTAATGGATTGCAAGGGAAAACAAAGGACAGGATGATGATGATGATGATGATGATGATGATAATAATAATAATGATGATATAACAACAACAACAACCAACAACCTGAAGCCACGCAGCTATTTTGTATGACAATAAAAATGAAGGTAACATTTTTCAAGCTAAAACAGAATATCTAAGGAACAGAAATGATGTGATTATCCTGTTCTGTCAGCTGTGCAAGGAAAATACATAAACCTGTATTAAACTTCTAATTAATAAACAAATATGCACCATTTAGTGAGCAGATTAAAAAATCACACTGAATTGAAAAATTATTAATTCTTCACATCCAACAGAATATCTATATTATAGTAGAGAAAAATAATTTTAACTTACCTATTTGCAGTAACAGTCAGGACATTATCAATCATATTGCAATTCAATCAAAGATGAACAAAGCCAGTTCATATAAACAAAAAAAACACAAAAAAAAGAAAAATTAAAATTATTATTTTGAGTCATATCTGCTCTTGATGTATATGAATAGCCAAATATTTTTTTTTCTTAAGGAAATGTCTCCTACTTTAACATCTCTTGATCTTTAAAATCTTGATTTGCAAATAAGGAGTCAAAAAATGTGACAAGTAGTGACATACACATCAAAATGATTCATATACTTAGGCTCTACACAAGACTGACAACTTTTTTCTACAAAGTATTCCATAAAAAAACCTCTAGCTTAAGTTACCAAGCCATTAAGACATTTCCAAAAGCTTGCAACTTTTTTTTTACAATATTTACATTTTAAAGAATGAAAAATATAACTGTTAAAGATTTTAAAAGTTCTAAACCAGAAACTGCACATTGCATGAAGAATGACAGTGAAGCCAACAGACAATCCCAGGTACAAGAATACTTCCACTGGAATTTATGCTATTTTCAATGAGTTTAGTTCCAACGCTCACATTTTCAATTACTGGGTGTTCAGTTCTTGGTCTACGCAGAATTACATGGTATAGTCTAGAACTGAGGCTTCAAAACCATTCCAAAACACTTTGTTGGGGCTTGTAAATTTATTAATACTATTTGCAATGATGGGTCAAGTTAAAATAATTTCTAAAATAATCTTCCCATTTTGGCATCCAACTATTTAATAACCTCAGAGGTAGACTAACAAAGACATAAGCACTAGTAATTCAAAGGAGAAATGCATCTTAAGTTAAGGACTTCTTTATAGCCTGGGACCCCAAATTCATGGCCTCACATTCATAAATCTATTTCATCTTGTACAAAGTTTCAAGATGTCTAGTTCTATTTTCAAATTGTAACAATCTAAAATATCATAGAATCACATTTCTCAAAGTAATTTTAGAGGTAGTAGTAGTTTAATACATCGCTAGTTCACCCAAACACTATCAGTCTATGTCTCCACTCTTTTCCCTAGATTATACATAATGAAAACTGTCATGGGTATTGCTTCAAGAACATAGTTCTTCATAAAGTACTTAATTATAGAGGTGCACTAGCTGCATAGAGCAGAATTTTTGTATCAGATTTTTGTCTACTACTGCTCCATCCTCATCCTTATCATAGAAAGAACAAGCAGGAAATTCAAGAACAGTCAAGCAGAAAAAAAGAATACTCAAGTAGAGTATACCTTGCTGTTTGCACTTGTTTCATACCTTATCTAGCAATTAAACAGATATATACATTCATATACTCACCCCTCCAGCAAAGTTAAAGCAATTTTCTGCTGCAGGCATGAAAAGACAGACCCCCATGCCCCTCAAAAAAACAAAACAAAACAAAACAAAACAAAAAAACAAAAAACCCAAGTTCCTTCAGCTTCAGTGATTTTCTTGACATTTCCAGGGACAATGGAGGAGAAATTGGTCTCGCACAAATCCAGAGAATGTATCGGATTCCTGCTTGGAACATTTTGTTTCCAAGTCCTCAGAGAGTTAATCTAGGGGCCATAAAACCTGTAACCCCTGATGTTGGTAGGCTAAGTGATGCATTTCTCCCAAACATTTCTTCAAAGGATGTTTGCTACATGCTACTGTTACTTTTTTTTTTTTTTTTTTGGTACTGCACAAATTTTTGTCCTTCTTACCAAAGACTTCCATCAGACTCTTTGTCCAAATTTATTAATATACTTGCTCATCCTGATTTGCCTTTTCAAAAATACCTGATTTTCTGACAGGTTTTCCTACGAATAATCTTAGTTCACCATACATCCTTCTTTTTTTATAGATTATGTAGCTTATAAATTTATACTTACTATAAGATTGAATATGACAATAAAATATAAGCAATTTTAGGAGTAACAACTTTTAAGAACAGAAAAACTCAGGAACTTAACAGGAATTTATTACATATCTATAGAACTGAAATACCTATCTTGGTATATGTTTAAATATCCATGAGATCAAGTAGAGCACATGGAATTTAGCTAAGAAAAGGAATATATTAATAATTTCTTTTACCCTTCTGCCCCCTCTTCTTGGCAAACGTCACGCAAATGAGAGTTATACATGATTATGTCTCTATTTATATACCACTGATTCCTACTTAAACTACTTTTTATCCGTTTACAGCTTTCCTATCTGGAGCAGAAACATAAAATGTAAAAGCTTATTTATACAGACACTGTACTTAAGTTGATAACCTTCCTTAATGTTTGTAACCTAACCTGGACATTCTTATAAGTAACAATTTATCTTTTGATTCTCCTCTGGACTAGGAAGATTTCTTTTCTATTTTGCTTGCACCCTCCGATGAATGAATCCACTGTTGTTTTTTAGATATAATCAGAAACGTCTTTTCTACTTTATGCATTATTTCACTTGAACTTTATATTTGTTTTAGAGCCATTTCTTTCACTAAACATCTTCTCTCTGTAATATCTTGATCTTGAAAGAACTTCATGTAGAAAAGCATTATGGGACACAGTATTCCTGTACAAGTACAGAGATACCTACACATCAAGTACATTTAGATTTGATCAACATTCTAGCCAGGCAAATCTATAAAAATGCTTGGGAGATACAGAAATTCACAGAATCATAGAATGTTTTGGGTTGGAAGGGACCTTCAGAGGTCATCTAGTCCAACCCCGCTGCAGTGAGCAGGAACACCTTTCATTCATTTAATATCTATGTTGAAATACACAAAAGATTTGCAATTTCTGGATTTATCTGTGTTTGAGGTTTTTTTTTCCCTTAGATTTTTTATCATTAAAGCACTTGCTTCTATGCATATCTTCCCAGATCTTTTTATTTGCCAAAGTGCAATAAGAGGACAGCTAATCCTTGTGCCCAAATGATTTTAGAAAAATGTCAGCAATTAATCTAGCATAACAATAGTAATTTCAATCATGAAGTACATTGCAGATATTCTAACAAAAGATGTATTTAAGACCCAAGACTGACCTCCCAGATAAGGCCACAGTATTTTAACAGCAGTAACTGTCAAGGACAAGAGCTTTTCAAAAGAACAGCCAAAAAAACCTATATAGCAATTTAGACCTTGTGCACCTTACTCTAGAGAACTGACTGAATGTTCAATCTGAAAGAGCGCACACACGATTCTCAGAAGTGTCTCTTGAGGCTCTATTTGCTTAATCTGTAGTCTTCTAACATAAATCACTCCTCCTTAGGTTGCAAAATCACAACCAAGAGGGAAGGATTAAGTATCTTATGCTAAATGATGTTCATCACCGTATCCATTACATCTTAAAAGAAAAAGAAAAAAGTCCACTAATTGAGTTAATCTGCATGGTAACATGAGTGAAAACAGAGCATTCAAAGACACAATTTGACATTTTCTATGAGCACTTAAGTAGATTAACAGGTTGCCAAACTGAAGGTGTTTTATTGCATACAAACCAGATGCGACTCCCCAAATGGATCATTATTTCAGGAAACTTGAAAAGCATGGTATTAACTAACTGATAAATTATCTCTGACACTAGATGATGTCAACATTTTTGCTTATCTACCAATATTTCAAAAATCACTAAGGCACAAATGAATGACTGCAAAATATGTTTCCATAAATTTGCAGTCCTCCCTGACAGAGACAACCTCTTTGGCACCTAGAATCATGACACTGCAGCAGTAAATGTGAACCTTTTAACTATCCTTAAAGCAAAATTGACAATTATTATAGCTGATGGAAGTACAGTATCTTAAGAACCATACAAATTCTTTATTTCATACAAATTTTTACTTCAATAAACCATTTAGAATGCGATAATACATCTTTGCTAGGACGCCACAAAAGAAACGTTTAGGCTTGTGTTGCAGCGTTACTTGAACAATCATACTGATAATAAACTCATTAATGAAACATGAATAAAAAAAAATCACCTGTTTATTTATCAGTCTTTGGTGGTGGCTGCTGCAATAGAACACTTTCCTCTAGCAAAAGCAGCTGTAGAATATGCTTGGTTCATTCTAGAGACTAAATATTTTAATACATTTCTCTGTTAATATTTTCTCTCTTTCTCTCCATAACTGCCTACCTTCTCTGCTCCTACTATCAAACAACTGCTGGATCTTGCCCAATTTATAAATATTTCCCTTTTCTCTATACTATCAATTTTCTTGTAGGCTTCCTCATAGGCTTCATTTTCTGAACTGTCTATCATTTAAGCTTCAATTTGTCACTTTAAATTGCTATACTAAATCAATATGGTACTCCAAATGAGACCTAGTCAGGACCAACTAGGAGGAGAAGTATTTATTTCTTTGGTAGACAGCAATAGTTTTATTAACTACATCTAATAGAATAGTGTCTTAAAAATACAGTTCTCATTTTAATACTGTAGTACACACTACACAGACCATTCTCTCAGGGCTACTGCTAAAATATTGTTGCCCCATTCTTTAATAATTTCTGCATCTGATTAATATATGAGACTCTAGACAGACATGCAATTTACCATAAAATTAGATTCTAATTCAACGGATGAAGAAACTCAACCATCCTACACCAATGGAGCACTACCCACTTCCATATGCACCCTTTTAAGGTCTTGCCTGTGTTCCCAAACTTTTAGTCTGAATAAGTAACTATTCCCTTTAATGTAATGTGTAATGAACGTGGCGTTTAGGGATATGGTTTAGTTGTGGACTTGGTAGTGTTACGTTAATGGCTGGACTCAATGATCCTAAGGGTCTTTTCAAACATAAATGATTCTATGATTCTAAGAAAATAATTCTCTTACTTCAGATGGGGAAGCAGACACCAAAATAAGACAGCTGCCTATGTTCTTGTTCAAAGAACCACATAAGCTTTCTTTCCACTTAATATAAATGAAAGCGAATGCACAACCACCACTGGAAAAACAGACAGATTCCTTCTCATTTAACTCTGTTTGGCTACCTATTTCACTCTTGGTTGTAACATAGCCATGCTTGAACTGTCCATGAAGCATCCTGACGCCAGTATGTGTCTGGCTGTCCGGGCTCAAAGCAGTAACACATTTTGAAATAGATCTTCTCCCCACCCTCCCAATCACTTGGAGTTCTGAAATGGAAGTGGCAAGTCTTGCATTGAATCCAACATACTCTGAATGAATTAATGCCATTTCTATGTTAAACCTTCAACAGAGGCTAGGCAGAGATTAGGCATTTCTTTCCAGTCTTCAAATCACAAAAGAAACAGAACAGGAAATTAGACTGCTTCTGAGTATAAATGGGAAAGACTAGGTAAAAGCGTTAGGCGCTCTTTGCTCCAAAACATGCATTAATTTTAAACATCAAGAGTGAGGTTGAGTTTAGGGTTAGCACTGGAGAAATGGGGTTGGGGTAGACTGACAATCTGAATACTGCCTAGCACTTTACAACTCCCTCTCATTTAACAAAGCTAATAAAAAATGCAACCAGCCTTCTAATTCCCATCAAACTGTCATAAATCTAAATTTTATTATACCAACAATGTTTAAGTAGGTAATACTTTCTGAAACATGTCTAATGTTATGTTACTCTCTGCCCCATTGACTTTTTCTATTCTCATTATTCTATCTTCATAAAATTTTACAAAAGAGAATCATAGGTTTACAACATCAAGCCATTAACATTTTCAAATGGGCATTTTATTATTATTCGCAACCTCTTAATAAGTGAGTGACCCCCTCCTCTCAGAACATTTTATATAGAGAAGCTGTACAGGCAGTTGTACAGTGAATGCATGTGAAGAACGCTGTAAATAGACCAAGATTTAAAAAGGTATAATCGAGAAAATTTTGTAAAGTAGGCACAAAGAAGAAAATTCCAAAAAACTTCTTGACAGAAAAAGGAATAGAGCTTAAGTCTCCTTAACACAAAGTGACCAAACACAGTTTGTAAGTAATTTATCGTGGTTTTCCTTTCACCTCTCTTTCCTCCTATTCTAACAAGTTTTGGTTTTGGTTCAGAGCTAATTTAAGGTGACTTCTTAGATAATTAGGCAGATTTCATTTTCTGCAGGAGAGCTTTGGCTCTTGCAGGGGTTTGCAGAAGCCATGGATTTTAGTAAGTATGTGGATATGTGTGTGTCTCACCCAGCTTCCCTTTATAGGATACCTGTTGTCTTTTCTGTACAGGACCACTCCTCTTTAGACTATTCTTAAACTCAGGGGCATTTTCTCTCTTCTGCCTGACATAGCTGCAAAAACTTCTCCTCACCTAGTGCATATCCCTAGGCACTGGAGAAGGGGAAAGGAAGGATACACAGAAAGCCCCTAAATTCTTCCTTCTGTAGAGAGAAGTGCCTCTAGAAACCAACATACATAGCTCTGATTTTCATGACTGCTTCTCTAACTGAGTAAGTAGCTCCCAGTACTAACCACTGCCTCATGCACACCAGGAGAATCAATCTTCATTTCCCTAGTCCAAGTGAAATAAAGACTCTAACCCACAATTGCCAACCCTTCTTACACTAAAATCCACTGGTTTAATACACAGGCAACTGCAGCCTTCTAAAACAGAGTTTAAAAGACAAGGTATGTATGGCTACTCCAAAGACTTCAGAATGAATTAAAAAAAAACATAAACAAAACCAAAAAACAACCAAAAGCCACCCTCCAAGTGGTTCAGGCATGGTGCTGAAAATTGCATTTTTTCTGATGATCTGATCAGAAAAGGAGTGACTGACATGAAAGGGTTTGCAACACTTCTAACATAACAAAGTTTATTGAGACTTTATCCTATGATTCTACTTGCACTTCAGGAATTAAATCAAAAAGCCATTCAGCCAAAAGGTTCTTCTTTGGACACATGTGTATAATGTCTAGAAACACATACAATGCAAGCTAGTAGATCCTGTGGCTTGCCAGCTATATAGTCAAACCCATATAGTCCCCATCTCCATTCCCCAAAATCCAGCAAGCCCTTAACATCTTGCAAATCCTTATGAACTGTAGAAATTACTCTAGCTTCATTCTTTGTATGCTGGATTAGCAGCATCTTTTAAAACCTGTATCAACTTGATTGACTGACTTGTCAAAAAAGTAACAAGTCTTTCCAATAAGAGTTTTCTCTCAATACATGAAAGATTCCTGACACATTATTTTATATTTACAATCTTTACTCATATTTACTCAGCTGTTATATAATCTGGGTAAAAAAAAAAAAAAAAAAAAAAAAAAAAGAGGATGCCTAACACTAACATCTATGAGAGAACAGCTGGAATACATGGAGGTCTGTCTGGAAACAGATGATCAGGAACTGAGAGATTATGGGTGAGGATTAAAGACAAGACAGGCAGGGGTGACATTGTAGTTGGTGTCTACTGTAGGGCCACCTGACCAGGAAGAACAACTGGATAAGGCTGTCTACAGGCAGCTAAGAGCAGCCTCACATTCACAGGCCCTGGTCCTCCTGGGTGACTTCCACCACCCCACTGCCTGCTGGAGGGACAATACAGTACGGCATAAGCGATCCAGGGGGTTCCTGCATAGCATCGATGACAACTTCCTGACCCAAGTGACAGGCCAATGAGCAGAGGTGCTCTGCTGGCCCTCAGTGTTGGAGAAACAATGATGTGTAGGGCTAGTCCTGGCTTAAGTGGGTAGAGAATGTGTTTGCAGGTGTCCTGGTTTCAGCTGAGATAGAGCTAATTTTCTTCCTAATATCTGGAATAGTTTTGGATTTAGTATAACACTGATAACACACTGATGTTTTAGTTGTTGCTAAGTAGTGCTTATACTAAGTCAAGGACTTCTCAGCTCTCAGCTCTGCCAGGTGCTCAAAAAGCTGGGAGGGGGCACAGCCAGGACAGCTGACCCAAACTGGCCAATGAGGTATTCCATACCAGGTGACATCATGCTCAGTATAAAAACTGGGAGAAGTTGGTCAGGGGGCAGTGATTGCTGGTCAGGTACTGGCAGGGAGTGTTGGTCAGTGGGTGGAGTAGGTGGTTGCATCACTTGTTTTGTTTTGGGGTCTTTTTTCTGTGTTTTGTTTCTTTCTCTCTCTTGTTGTTTTCATTTTCATTACACTATTATTGTTGCTGTTTTTTTTTTTTTCAATTATTAAACTGGTTTTTATCTCAACCCATAAATTTTCTTACTTTTGCTCTTCTTATTCTCTACCCTTCTAGGGCAGCAAGTGGCTGAGTGGTGCTTAGTTGCTGGCTGTGGTTAAACCACGACAGTAGGAAACGTGGAACTCTTGGTTACACTCACATTTCAGAACATATCTCATTTCTCAGGCATCAAAAGAACTTCTCTCTTAGAAGTGACTCAGGCTAAGTACAAAATTGTTTCATATCTGGCATATCAAATATTTATGACAATTATATTAAGTATGCTAGAACTTCAGTGAGCTAGAATCCTTGATGCCCCACTTTGCAAGGGTTCCCACTTTGTGCTACATGCACAAAAAAGGTGCCAAAAGCTACTACTACAGCTATAGTTTTCTTTGTATAGCTCTAATTCTGGTCACAGTATTAATGGAGTATTTTGAAGAACCCTGCCAAGTCAGCATACAGCTGTCCCTATAATCCAACACAAGGTTTCACAGCTCTTGATAAAATAGAATTTAAATGCTATTAAATGCATTCCAGGTAATCAGCTCCTGGCCACTCATCCTAGTTAAGCTGACAATCGTATTTTCTGAATTCTGATAAAGTAGTGCCAGCTCTAATACTCTTCATTTGCACAAAACCAAAACCACCTTGGTGTTAGCAATCTGTATTTCCTGATAGTGACTGCTAATGCATTCTTCAATGTCGGTCCCAAAAAAGCATAAAACTGAAGTTAATATTTGCTCATCCTAAAGTTGTAACACACACACCCCCCCCTCCAACTTCCATCCCTCCCACCCCAGCCTCGACTAAAGTTAGTTGCCTTCAGTAGAACTTCCCATAAGAGACTGAAGAGGTAAGCTTGGTTAATCTTGACAAACATAATAAAACAAACTTTCAGTGTGTGTGTTTTTGTGTGTGCATATGAGAGTTTAATTTCCAGCATAATTTTGCAAGAAGCAACGTATATTAAAAAAAGGACCTTTCTTTTCTAAAAAATCTGTTGTCTTTTATTTACCTTTTCCTGAGTACAGTATCTTTTACATGCACATAAAGGTTAAAATACATAAAAGAAGTGACAATCATGTACAATTGGGCCAATCTAAAAACATATAGTAATTGGACAGTTTTCTGTGAACTACAATTCTGTATTTAGACACTGCTACCCTAAACATTTTCTATATGCTGCTGTTGTAAGCATAAACTTAACCTACCTTTTAAAAACCTTTCAGATCATTAATTGTATTAGCAAAAACCAGGAAGCAGGTCTACAAGTACACATCCCTGTATAACTGCAGTCCAAAAGGCAGTGAGAGAGCTATACATAAATGAAGCATACCACTTGGTACACTTCAAAAATTGTCTTGAGCTTATTAGTAATTATATTTTACCTTCAGAATATGATATCTTTAATCTTAAAAAAAAAACTAACAAAAAACTAACTAGAACTCTTATGTAACTTTATATATAACTGAACAACATTCAGAGCTGCAAATATTTTAAAGCTGCACATTTATTTTGGCTATCTTAATTACAGTAAATAGTGATTACTTTTTATCAGCTGTATTGTCTCATGTAAAGAAATTGACTTCATACATGAATGAACATTTTCATTCTGCATTTATTTGGCATATTATTTCAGAATTATTACCTTTAGAAACTAAGTATGCATTTTCTTCTACTTGATAACTGAAAAGGCTGTGTTTGGCCCACCAACACTGAATCAAGATCTTCTGACAGCAGTAGAACAAGGTCTACACTGTGTTGCCAGTCTTAAAACATGCACAAGTTACACATAAATATCTCATCTATGTATGGTTATCCTTGACATTTCTAAGGAGTTATAGATCCTGAAAGATAAGACAGAGTTCTGCTTTGAATTCTGCTGTGTGGGAGAAGATACCATTTGCATTTCTTGGATCATTTGAACCCACTGTCTTCATCTTCTTGGAAAGAGTTCTAATCACTAAGATGATGTATATAAGTGAGGTACTAAAATCTCTCATTTGTGGCCTAAAGAAAAGTTCTTGCACTTTGGTTGTTGGCTGAGTGCTCCCACGTGTGTGTACACAGGCCTACCCAGCCTCCTGGCACACCTAGGTGATTGCTTACCTGGGAGACTTAAGCAAACAACAGTTCTAGATCCCATTGTGCCTTTGATGGGAATGAGTCTGAACTAGTCTGGGTACACATAAAACACATCATTTAGTAAATTTTAAAGTTACAACATATCTAGTAGGTGCATGCACCTGCATGATTGGTTGTAGCAGGTTGACACCTAAGTACAAACCCATGCCGTTTCTAGGCACAAGAACTTGATCTCTTTTGAGGTAGACTAATTGCCATCTAAGAAAGCAGTCTACAAACAAGAAAGGAGTAAGATGAACCTCCAAATAAGGTCAAGAAGGGCAAGTTTCAAAATATACCGTTTAAAACTTCAGCTGAAGTGTAAGTCATAAACTTTGCACTGCAAAATCTTAACTTTGTTCTATTTATGACTTTACTGGATTACCTCCAAGACTGAGAGAAAATAGTTTTTGCATTAGTTTATTCTTTGGACTTGTTCAGTAGACAAAAAAAAGTAACTGTGAAAGCATGTCAAATTATTACACTTCTGATTTGCTTTAGACTTCTGCATACTATTTTATATACCAAGTCTTTAAAATGTCAATAACTATCATCATGAAATTAAGAAATGTATTCAACAAGCCAGTTCGTATCCATCTAATTTTGCTTAGGTAACAGTCTTGTTCAGTTTTCTTAGTAAAATATGACAAATCATGACACCAAAACAGACCAAGATTAAACTACATTAAGAAATTTCTACCCTGCTAATTAGATTTCATAAAACTGTCTTAGCACAGAACCACGAGGAAGAGAGTCAATCATAGAACGGGAAGATTTTCTTTATGGGGAAGATGATCAAAATCTCTCACAACTATGGAGGCAGCTAACAAAAAAACAAGCCAGTTATAAAAAAAAAAAAAGTTTATAAGCAACAAATGCTTCCTGCCACAGTGTTAGCAATGACTAGGAGACTGAGCAGGTGATAGTACCTTCCAGCCACTTCTAATTTTCAGGAGGATCACTTTCACCTTTTTTAAGGCTCAGACTACAGCATACATTCAATTTATTCTTGGAAATTAGCAACAGATGCAATAGTTCTTACTGCATGTCCTTTCTTCCTTTGATAATTCAACAATTATTTGCTGATGTGGTTAGGTACTTGGAAAAAAAATACTAAATCCCTATCAACTTGAACTCCCAAGCTCTTCAGCAGCTTGTGAAACCAGCATCATTTGAGGTCATTCTGAATACGTTAGCCGTGTATGTGTTGATGTTTGTGCCTTAGGCAGGAATGGTGTGATCTTGTGAGGAAGAAATATTGTTTGGGTTCCTTTCTAGAGCTTAGGGTTTTTTTTTTGTTTTGATTTGTTTTTTGTTTTAATGGCTTTAGGATTTTTCAAAAGTATTTCAATGGAATAGCAGTATACAAGATCTACCGACTACAAAAACTAAGTTGTCTAAAACAGGTCTTAGGATAAAAACTTGAACCCACTTAAATACTCGACCAAATATTTTAAAACATTTTTAAGCTACAAGGCAATAAGGTTCTTTTGCACATTAACTTCTCTACCCACAACAGCATGGCCAGGGTACGACTAGCCAATGTTCGACTTAGATTTAGGTGGGTCTATGTTTTGCTGTGTCCTCTTTTCACCACCTTTTTCTGTTTCTTCCCCATGTTTTCTGAGGCTCAGTTATTCCACTAACAAAAGCATAAAATAAGAGAAGACCAGACTGCAAATAGATACCTCTGCTATGAGAATCAGAAATTCTTTTAAAATTGGAAAAATTACAAACCTTTGATCAAGTTTCATTCAATAAAAAGCACAGGGTTCTGATGATCATGAATATGAGACTCAGTCAGTACACTGAACCAATTATTTTGAAAATACAATTTGGCCTTAGGTATATTCAGTTGATAAAATATCATAAAGGAAACAAAAAACATCTTCATACTGCTTTAACAAAACATGAAGATCTGAGAAATGGAAGAAATTATGTACTCTAAAAAGTTTCACAAGCTCTTTAAGAGAATTAAAGCAACAGAGAGATACAGCAGAGAAATAGGAGAAACAAAAAAGGAAGCAGGTGCTAGCTATCAGTTATAATAATTATCTTGAATCTCCTTTTTCAATAAACATTGACATTACTTCCCTATTTTTCATCCTGAAGAGCTTCATCTCCTTTCTAAAGTGTCCTGCATAAACATCCAACACCATACATAAACTGTTTAGTGATTTAGGAGTTGCAGAAAAGGCCAATAATCATATTTAATGTATGCCATGAAGTATATCGTATTTTCAAATAGCTACTAATATGCCTTATCCTGCAGACAGTACTTATTTTAGATATATCAATTTAGGTTTATTAGTTATTAAGTCATTTTTCTTTAGAAACCCAAGGAACATTGGAACCAAAGCAGGAATGTCCAGATGCGCATAGCCTACAACAGCTACAAAGCAGAAACTACTTTCAAATCTTAGTGGCAGAAAAACTAGTAAAAGGGACCCAGTAATTGAATGGCCTTTTAAACTGTCCCAAAGATAATATAATGTGGATCTGGTAAGATGAATTAAAGTAGAATACTTCTATACACAACCAAACTGTAAGCTTGCCTGTGGAGGAAGCACGTACAAGAGTTTTCACAGTGCTCTTTTATTTGACAAAATGATTCACGCGATTTCCTCTCGCTTAAATGTGATTTTTTGAGACAGAGAAAATCCTCACTAAGTATGACAGACAGTGGCCTTTAAAAACTTCACCCCCTAGAATGCCAAGGGAAAAGCAAAACAGAACTCAGAGTGCAAGAACAGCCATTTTCAGAATAAAGTTATTTCAGAATTAATTAGAATAAAGCCCTATTTATATAGCACTTCATACTTCAGACACAACATTTCAAAAGTTTTTCTCTAGAATTAAGTGAGAGAACTCAGTGAGGACAGTTGATAACTAAATGTAAAATGCAGTATGAAAAATAATATCAACTGCAAATTAGAATCTATTGGCATGTACAAGTGGACATATTACGCTAACTTGTTTTTCCCAAAACTTCTGTTACATATATGTTTTAAAACAGATTCAATTTAATGGTTGTTCTACACATGTACTTACAGCCGTATCACTCAAACCTCTTTTTATGCACATGCAACGCCAAAATTTTAACTGAAAAGGACTGCAAAGTAAAACCTTACCCAGTCTGTATCCTGTTTTATGTTAGGATTCTCATAGCTGAGTGGTCTCATAGTAAATTTCATTAAACACATTTATGTGTCTCACGTTGCTACAGTTTTGTCACATGTTTTTATGTTCAAAACTCTTCTCATTCATTTCAGGATGAAAGGAGAAATGAGAACTGAACAGGAAGATGAAAAAAGTAATGATTTTGAATGTTCTGCACTGGTACAATTATCTGAGGGAGGCATTTTACTTCTTCTAGTTTTTCCTTTTAATAGGAATTAATCTATAGAGATTAAGAACAAAACTAAATCTTAAATGGTCTACACCTGAACTCCTGAGAGAATTATAATAGAATAGCACCTCTACTCAAAATGACAGAAACAGCAAAAGGTGGTTAAACAATCAACAAATAACATTTAACTCATGGTGATGGTCCTAGACCACACAGTATGTTTTGCCTATGACACTCCTGGAGCAGCCTAACTTCTCAACAATACTTATAGGATTTCTCCTGGAACTGAACAACAGACATCAAATTTGCTACAGTCTGTGCAAAACAGCTGTTCTTGAATGTAACCTTGGATGGCTGGTATAACCACCAGGGAAATCAATCAAGGGCTATGAGCCAAGGGCATGCCTGCTTCAGTGGGACCTTTGTGGCCAAAATTTGTTGAAGCACCATCTGTTCTGACAAAGAACACTGTTTTTGTTTGTTTGTTTGCTGTCTGCTCCCCTGCAGTTCCCAGCTTAATGTTTTCTTGACCTGTGACACTGCAATATGACTCTGGATTTGCAATGTATGCACTACATACAATAGGGAATGATGTTATCTTTTTCCAAGAGTTTTGCATTATCTAGCTCATAGTAGGGAGCAATACTAAAAAATAAATGGCAAACACAAAAAAAGTTATTTACAATGTAAAGCACAGGGATTTTTCATTGTGCAAATCCCATTAATGAAATCCAAACAAGTAAGTCACCTAGCTTGTTGTTCAAAAATTAATGCTAAAGCATTTATTTATAACTACATGTCCTTTTCAAAAGACTAACAATTACAAGACTTTAATGACATCTCTTTGGAGACTATGGACATATAAAATGTATAAACCTAAAATAATTGTTTGGCTTGAAGCCTGGTTAAACCACAATTCTGTTAGTGAAAATTAATCTTTCAGATGAAACATATATTTTTTTTTTCCATAGTACAGTTAAATTCATTGTACAAGTCAAGCTGTACTTTGAAGTCAGCAATTTGGAAAAGCATTTTCCTTCTTCAAAAGTAAAACAAAAAGCAATAAAATGATTACCATTCAAACTAGCTGACATCTTTCTTACAGTGTTGGAAGAAAATTGCTTTTTTTGACAAATGCTTGTAAGAACCTGCATGAGATGAGGAAAAAATGGCATACTATGGAACCATTGTTAATTGAAGATTTACAAAAAGAACCTTTTAAAAGGTCCATATACACAATTAGTGAAACCAACAAAGATATCTAGTTCTGAGAGTTAAGGTGTCAAGAGCCAGCGGGGGGGGGGGGGGGGGGGGGGGGGGGGGGGTAGAAAAGAAAAAAAGAAAATGTATCGTTCTAGAAATAAGTGAATTTCCATTATTTCCAAAGAAAATAACAAATGACTAAGGCATCAATCAGCTGGACAGATTAGCAGCACATTAAAAAAAAAAAAAGTATGGCTACAATATTTGGCCACTAACACTCAGCAAAAGTCCTATTGAAAACAATGTTTTGTTTTTCTAGGAAGAGTACTCATTTTATTTTCCCATATGCAGTGGTTTCTGACATTCCAACTTAATTATTTCACCACACTAATAAACACAACTACAAGTCAAAATTAAACTCATATCCGAGGGGGGGGGGGAGGGGAGGGAAAACCCTTAATTACTTTTCTTCAAATGTAAATAGGAATAGGCATTTTAAGGCTGCTATTCTTAAGTGAGAATTCTGCAACTTTCATTTTTTTGGTGACTTTCATGGCAACACCACTACACCATCAAGACATTCTTATTTTCAAGTAGTCTTTTACTTTTGTGACAATTTCTCTAATAAAACTGTAGTTTTGATAACATAGGTAAGATACACAAATTGTATTAAATTTTATGATTTACCTATTTTCTAATAAAATGGCAAGGGTAGATCCTACATAGTCAAAAGAAATAAGGCAAATAAGAAAGAAGGACGGATTAACAGCTCCCGTTTACAGATGAGGAAGTAGGCCACAAACAGCATATGTTATACTGATGTTTGCTTCCATATAGTCTAATAGTCCTGTAATCAAACATTTTATATTCTCTCTCTATATATATATCATTACAGAAGAATTGTGTCACTTTTAACACTGCTAGTTTTCCAAGCATTCTGCAAGCAACACCTTGGAACACAGCTGCAGCCTTAAACTCAGTGCATGCATTTCAAACACCGTGAAGTCTTCATGGAAGGTCTATACTAGCTGAAAGCTTTCAGCTATGAAGAGGATTTTTCAAATTAGTCTAGTCTCTAAGTCAATAATGTCTCGACCTATATGGTATTTTCATAAACCTCCAGAAGCGTATTTTCATAAAATTCTGATTATTTTAGTAACCCTGAAAAACTAAGCACTGAAAATAAAAGCTATCTTTATTACGGAATAATCACAAAATTTTTTTTTTTTTTTAAAGTTGAGTTCATATTGGCAGATTAAAACAACATATTCAATCATACTGAATAACCAAAGATAACAGAGATCTTGAACTATTGTATATATTTGTAAAAATCTGAACTTCAATATGACAAGACACAAAACACTGAGACACACACTGACTATGAACCACCTTTCTGATTTTTAGTTATTCTAATATCCATCAAAACACCAAGATAAAAAGCTTATGTTGAGTTCTTTTCACTGGTAGGCCAACTGATTTCAGCTAGTCAATCAATGCCCTAAGATACAGTAGAAGACTTTATCATGTGAATAAATTCTAATAACTTAATATCTCCCATGAATAGACAAAAATAATTTAGTTTTCCATCAAATCTGACATGAACAGAAAATTATGGGTGGGGCTCAGGATTAAGGCAGAAGGCTTCTTTTCCTGACATAATCATACTGAAAGGAGCTGAATGAGTTACAATAGCACCTGTCTCATCCAAATTAAGAATATTAATAATTTTAACATACAGAGAACAATTTATAAAGGAGCCTACCTGAAAATTTTGTAAAATGTTAAGCATTATATTTTTACCTTTGAGTTCAAGACTTTACTGCAGTATAATTATTAATCGGGCAAAGAAGGGAAGAGACCGGCGTGGTTGAGACAAGAGATGCTTGTAAAACTAAGGAGCAAGAGGGAACTGCACAGGCAGTGGAAGCAGGGACAGGCATCCTGGGAAGAGTATAGGGACGCTGCCTGGTTGTGTAGGGATGGGGTCAGGAAGGACAAGGCGCAGCTGGAGCTAAACTTGGCTAGGGATGCAAAGAATAACAAGAAGGGTTTCTACAGGTATATCAGCCATAAAAGGATGGTTAAAGAAAGCGTACCCCCGCTGATGAGCGAGACTGGCAAGCTGGTAACAGCAGATGAGGAGAAGGCTGAGGTACTCAGCAACTTTTCTGCCTCAGTCTTCACTGGCAACCTCTCTCCTCGCCCCTCCCAAGTTGATGGATGGCATGAGGGGGACCGGGAGGGCAAAAACCCTCCTGCTGTAGAAGAAAATCAGGTTTGTGACCACCTGAGGAACCTGAATGCACATAAGTCCATGGGACCTGATGAGATGCATCCCAGAGTCCTGAGGGAATTGGCCGATATAGTCGCCAAGCAACTCTCCATGATATTTGAAAAGTCACGGCAGTCAGGTGAAGTCCCTGGTGACTGGAAGAAGGGAAACATTGTGCCCATTTTCAAAAAGGGTAGAAAGGAAGACCCTGGGAACTACCAACCTGTCAGCGTCACCTCTGTGCCTGGGAAGATCATGGAACAGATCCTCCTAGAAGCTATGCTAAGGCACATGGAGGCCAGGGAGGTGATTTGAGATAGCCAGCATGGCTTCACCAAGGGCAAGTCCTGCCTGACGAACCTAGTGACTTTCTATGATGGTGTGACAGCATCAGTGGACAAGGGAAAACCAATGGACGTCATCTATCTGGACTTCTGCAAAGCCTTTGACACGGTCCCCCACAACATCCTTCTCTCTAAATTGGAGAGCTATGGATTTGACGGGTGGACTGTTCGGTGGATAAGGAACTGGCTGGATGGTCGCATCCAGAGGGTAGTGGTCAATGGCTCGATGTCCGGATGGAGACCAGTGACGAGTGGTGTCCCTCAGGGGTCCGTACTGGGACCGGCGCTCTTTAATATATTTATCAATGACTTAGACAGAGAGATCGAATGCACCCTCAGCAAGTTTGCAGATGACACCAAACTGAGTGGTGCGGTTGACACACCAGAAGGATGGGATTTCATCCAGAGAGACCTGGACAGGCTGGAGAGGTGGGCCTGTGTGAACCTCATGAGGTTCAACAAGGCCAAGTGCAAGGTCATGCACCTGGGGCGGGGTAACCCCCAGTATCAGTACAGGCTGGGGGAAGAAAGGATCGAGAGCAGCCCTGCCGAGAGGGACTTGGGGGTGCTGGTGGATGAAAAGCTGGACATGAGCCGGCAATGTGCGCTGGCGGCCCAGAAGGTCAGCTCTACCCTGGGCTGCATCAGGAGAAGCGTGGCCAGCAGGTCGAGGGAGGTGATTCTGCCCCTCTACTCTGCTCTGGTGAGACCTCACCTAGAGTACTGCGTCCAGCTCTGGAGCCCTCAGCACAAGAAGGACATGGAACTGTTGGAGTGGGGTCCAGAGGACGGCTACTAAAATGATCCGAGGGCTGGAGCACCTCTCTTATGAGGACAGGCTGAGAGAGTTGGGGTTGTTCAGCCTGGAGAAAAGAAGGCTGTGGGGAGACCTGATTGTGGCCTTTCAGTACTTAAAGGGGGCCTATAGGAAAGATGGGGAAAATGTTTTTAGTAGGGCCAGCTGTGACAGGACAAGGAGTAATGGTTTTAAACTAAACCAGGATAGGTTTAGACTGGATGTAAGGAAGAAATTCTTTACAATGAGGGTAGTGAAACACCGGAACAGGTTGCCCAGAGAGGTAGTGGAGGCCCCATCCCTGGCAACATTGAAGGCCAGGTTGGATGGGGCTCTGAGCAACCTGATCTAGTTAGCGGTGTCCCTGCTCACTGCAGGGGGTTGGACTAGATGACCTCTAGAGGTCCCTTCCAACCCAAAACATTCTATGTTCCTATAATTCTATGATAATCTCATAGATATGCACCTGTTTTATTTTTTTCATGGCTTCAATGTGTCAGATACCAGTAATTAAAACTAGATAATATGAAGCATAAGCTATTTAATAATACACTCACTAGCACATCAACATGCTGAAATGCAAGCTTTTTTTCTAGTAAGATATTTGACATATCTTCCTGACCAGAACTATGCATCATTTATTTCTACTATTGGTATTACTATTCACAAAATATTTTTTTTGTATGCAAATGTGTTTGTATGTATTCTTATAGGCCAGAACTTCAATCTTTCAGTATTTCAGTCCTTCTTGGGTTAATGCACCTATGTCAAGACATTGTAATTTAGACAGCAACATTTTCCATACGAGAGGGAAAAATATCAGTTACTTGAGCTGTATGGTCCCCCTAACACTGAAGGAAAATTGTGCACATCCATGAAAAGGCCACAGAGGGAGAGACACAGACATCTTTGGGTGAAGAAAAATTCTTAATAGAAACTTAACCCAAGAAATATTGAAAAGTTGTGTTAGCAAATAGAAGGAATAATTTAGGAAATATTTAAACGCCCACCACTTTTGGTTACGGATATATGCTGACAACTGCTACATCCAGTCTTCTCTCTCTCCATTCATACTGGCTGCTGTGGTTGAGATATGTGACAACTGCAGCTTTTCTGTGGCTCATTTTATCCCCAGTCCTTCACACGACAGCTAGATTTGACCTCATATGAAACTACAGCTACAATCTTTGTGTAGGCTATAACATGTTTAAAAGCAGTATAATGTTCGAAATATAGAAGAATAGCTTATCTCTTTTATGGGGTTTTATTCTCAATTTTAAAAACTCTTGCTTAGAAGATTTGTATAACTATAGCGATAATTTCCTACTAGACATGACTTTTTAACCATTCATTCAACTGGGAGACACACATAATATGCTATTTGCACTTTTCCATGTTGATAACTCCTCATCCCTACTATAGAAAAACATCACTTTCATACACACACTTAGAATTATTTTTTTTTATATAATGTAAATTATTAGTATAATCTCTCATATGATTTGGGCCCAAGACACTCGCAGCAATCCTAGTATTAATATAACTTCCAGATAAATTTCAGGAAACCTGAAGCACGTATTTTGGTTCTAATTTTAATATGAGTAGCCTCTTCTATGATAACTATTAAAAAGTTTGCCTTATTCAATAGAATTAAGCCCAAAACTTAGGTCTAACTAGATCTTATATTTTTCTGCATTAGCTACTGAATGTATCTTCAATGCACTCAAAAGAAGGGAGATCCTAAGGATAACAGGAGTCACTAAAATACACTATTGAAAAAATAAACAACTAAATAAGCACTTTCCTAGCTGAAAAGTGTGTAAAAATTTTACTGAAAAATTTTTCAGTCTAAACTCAGTTATCCAGGATTTCAGAGCATGTGGGGAAACTAAGCTTCTGTAAATTGTATGGAAACTCTTTCACACATAGTTTAAAATTGTATGTGATAAACAACAATACTTGTCTGCACATGTGTACATATATTTTATATATATATAGTATATTTTATTTATATATATAAAAAAATCTAGATCTATAACCAAACAATACTTTCACAGCTTTTTTATGGGCTAAAAGGATACACACACAGAGTAAGGAAGAAAGGAAATGCTAGAAGCATTATAGTCAATATAAAAATTCTACGCTATTAAAAAAAATGGTCAAATTCTGACCATTCAAAAAAAAAATTAAGAAGCCATTCTGGGGTCCAGGTTTTTACCTAACCACCCAGCTGTTATGAGATTGCTACTGTGAAGAAATAACAGAAACTGGGAGCTTAAATCACTATTTAATTCCTTTCACAGTTCATTTGTTGGGCAACAACCAGGTAATGGTCAGGATAAATAGCAGTAATATTTCTCTTATCATTCCTAATACTAACCCCAGTCAGGTAAATTGCTCTACCAGGTCTTCCTCTAGCAGTCAGCTACAATCAACCCTTTTTAGTAGCAGGTTTTTCAGTCGGGGCTATTGAGAATAAAATGGGAGTAGGGTGTAGATTACAGATGATTGGAAAGAGCAAAAGATTAAAAAAAAAAAAAAAGTACATTTAATATATTTCCAAAAGTAATAGGTTATGAGTATTAATGTAAGGAAACAGCCCACAAGAAGATCCAGACTCAATCTGTTATAAATGCTGTATAAAAATTTTTAGGAAACAAGAAATATTAGTAGACAGAGACAATAATGGTATTTGATACTTTCATCCTTCTTCCGCAGCTGCTCTTTTCCAATTTCAAGTAATGGAAACAAGTTCACAAAATAATTTTCACCTTGCTGCTATCCACAAAACAATGATACAGAAATTATATCATATCACTTCAATCACCAGCTGAATACAAATATAGTTGGTTTAATAAGTTGTTAGACCTTTTAGTAGCCTTAAGCAATAATGGAAAGAGCAAGAAGTAAACAGAGTGGGGAAAATACAAATGAATTTCATGTAACTAGGGGTAGTGTTATTTTAAGGTCAGATTTTGTGAAGAAATACTGAAAAATTGCTAAAAAATGTAAAGGATTTTTGTTTGTTTCCTGCATTATTATGATGCGATGCTGCAGACCCTTTCTTAAAAGATTTCAAATTGATAGTTCCTGGAAGATAATTAATATGAGAAATATAAACAGTGAAGATACTGTAATTGGAGTACTAGAGCATTTCTAAAGTTGCAAGCTTTCCTTTGTGAATATATTCTCATGGGAGCAACTGCATGTAATGACTCTTGCATTTTTATTTCTTCCACAGACCTTTGTCTTTTGTCAAAGACATTCAATATTAAAATATATGCATCTGAGTCTGGAATAAAAGTGAGGTCTGCACAGGTGAATCTAGAAAGCACATAAATTTCCTTTTACTTAACGTAGTTCAGTTACATCTGCAAATAAGATGATTAAGGAGAACCTCAAAAAAAAAAAAAACAAAATCAAGACTTCTCATGTTAAAGAGGGGGACTTCATATGTTTTGAAAGTATTTAATCTCAGAATTTTGTTTATCTCTAGATTTTCTTTAATAAAACATAAGAAGTCAGTGACTTCTATAAAAAAAAAAAAAAAAACAAACCAAAACAAACACCCAACAAAAAAACTTTGACTACCTGCTGTTGTAGACATAAGAATGTATTTCATTAAACAGGCCTTTGTCCTTTTTCTCTTTATCCTACTGGTACATAATAAACAAACAGTTCGTTTGCTTCTCCATTTTTTGTCCAAAAAGTAGCAAGAAAATTCTTGGTGGATGGAAAAAGACAGTGCTAAAAAACACTAACCAACATTGCACAGGAGTCATCTAAATCTAAATGTAGCAAAATACTGCAGATTGTAAAAGGAAGCAAGGATTGAAGGGAAGGGTATTATTGTGGCTCTGTAAATTTTGGAAGAATTTTTTTTATGCAACAGTAACAGCTTTGGAAGAGGCATGGAAACCTCTGAGTGAAAAATGGATGGAAAAGAAATAATCTCACACGGAAGAACAAAGTTGGGGAAGAATATCATGAGATACAGTCCTAGAGAGAAGAGGGTTTCAAGAGATCCTTCAGATGACTTGTGAGAAAAACAGAGATGCTGTCTGAGTGTGTAGGGATGAAAGTCAAAGTCCACCTGGAGTTGAATCTGGCAAAGGACATGAAGAGCAACAGAAAAGGCTTTTACAGGTTCATGAGTAGCAAAATCATCACCATGGAAAATATGGGCCCACTACTGAATGGGACAGGGGACCTGGTGTTGAAGGATATGGAAAATTCTGAGGTACTTAGTGACTTCTTCACCTCAGCCTTTACTGAGTAAATTCACCCTCAGGAATCCGAGGTGCCTGACACCAGAAAAGTACGCATCAAGGAAGGGTACATTTAAACAGACTGGATATACACAAGTCCATGGGGCCTGATGGGATGCTCCCACAAGTGCAAATGGAGCTGGCCAGGTATCACTGAGAGGTGATGCTTGATCACCTTGGAAAGACTGAGGTGATCAGGAGAGGTGCTTGAGGACTGGAAGAAAGCAAATGTCATCCCTCCCTTCAGGAAGGGTCAGAAGGAGGATCCAGGAAAGTACAGGTCAGTCAGCCTCACCTTGATCCCTGGGAAGACGATGGGACAAATAAACCTGGAACGCATTTCCAAATATATGAAAGACCAGAAGGTGATTGGCAGTACTCAGCACGGATTTATACACATAAATCCATTACATTTAAACATTCAGAACATTCTGAACGTGTAACATTCTCACAGACAAAATGATAAAGCACAGGATAAATAAGTGCACAGTGAGGTCAGCTCAAAACTGGCTGAGATGCTGGGCTCAAGGTGTGATCAGTGGGACAAAGTCTAGCATTAGAAAGGTACCCCCAGGATCAGACAACAGGGAAGAAATTAGTCTTAAGCAGACACCTGTGTACATTTCATTTCTGCACATAGAACTTTTATCAACAACAATATATTTGTAATTTTTACAGTTTATTTCCAAAACTGTTAAAAGAATTTTGACAATGAATAATTAAAATGGAAGCCACAGAGGGAAAAGAAAAACTGTAAAGCACTTCCTTGTCAATTCCCCTAATTAAACTGTATCACACACAGAAACTGTCATAACATTACTTCCATTTACCCAGATATCCAGACTTCTTTTGTGTTTTTCAGAGAGCAAGTTATGTTGTTAAAAATATAGCCAGTCATGTATCAAGCTTTGATGAACTAAAGATCCCTCCTCTGAGAGCTTGACAAGCAAAGCTTGTAACTTCCTACAAAATCCACAAGGATGGAGACACCAGTAATTATTTTAATCCCTTTTATTTTTTACAAACAGTTGCTCAAAAATTGAATCTATGATACTTATGTAAAATATTTAATATCACTTTGTCTGATATGACTCACGAAAGCTTTTCTAAAGCTTTTTTTGCTAGACCTCAAATGGTTAAGCAATGACATAGATAATCAAAATTTGCAACATCAAGCTTTACATATTATTTCCATGAAAAAGATCTTTATAATATTTTGAAGTATTGTTAATGAAACTTCAAATAGCTGAAGTTTAAAATTTGCCAGTTGCTGGTAGACATCAATGACTTCCTACATACACTATGTAAATTCCCTACTCCTATTTGAATGAACACTAGAACTTGGATACGACATATACACATAATTTTGCAATTATTAGATACTTGTTTATAAACAAATTTAAATTAGCCCTTCATTGTGCACAGATAACTGCATGTCTGATCAGTCACTTCATTTTTGCTTTCCTCCTTCTTCTAAAGGTGGAGGCCATGTAAGTTATACCAGATATTTCACAAATATATTGACTCCTTTGCTGGCAAACAAATCACCTATTTTATAATCGATTTGTTATCAAAAGTCAAATGCCTTTCAAACACCCCCAAACATATTTTACTCATATTTTAATGGGTTCAAACATGCGTAAACTTTTACATTTATTTGCATATACAACAAGCGGAGTCACAACCCTTTCTTAATCACGTGCAGCACTTCATTTGAGAAAGCAAGTCTCAAAGGTGTGAAAATGGGGCAAAGGGAGGGCAGGAAATGCAGCAGGGCAATAAGAATTTCTCTGATCCTAAGGGTTAACCATTTACTTGTTCAGCTTTAGTTCAACAGGTGCCTGTCGATGCCATTTCTCTTCCCTGCTAGAGGAAATGGCTTCTCTGAAGAACCTGGATAGAAACAAATGTGCATGTGGATGGTACAAAATTATTTGGGAAGAGTGAGTTAAGTGGAGAACATTAGAAGGATACTCATTTTAGACCACAGCAAAATAAACTATTCTGAACAATGAATATATTTTTTATACAAGTATTATTTCAATGTCCTTGTGATAAAGACAAATGCAAATAACATAATTTACACGCAGACTCCAACATCAACTTTTCATTGTCAAATGGTAAAAATCCATCTTTCCTCTGTAACTTATGATCTTAGATTTAATGAGGACTTTGACAATTGACAAGAAAAGTATGTGGATTTCTGTTTCAAATATACCTAAAGGCTGATTAGGAGCCTGCAATATGAATTGCTAAAGGCAATTTTTTGTTTTTTCAGATGGTTCCTTAGGTACACTGTAAGTGAGGTTTATTAGCAATGTTCCTGCAGTCAAACACCATGATTAAAATTTGACATGTACATTCTATCCTTATGGAGAAGGGAATTAGTGACTTCTTCACAGAATTTTACCTCTACATTTTAGCAATTTTTAGACAGTCTAATGTAATCAGAGATCAGTAAGTCCATGTTCCTTATGTTTAATTTCATGGGTTTTATTAATTTTCATTATTATTTCTGTATTAATATATTGTTTGTTACTTTAATCTGTATTCTGTACTCAATGCAGCAGGAAAATTAATATATTTACAAAACTGCATTGCGCATGAACTCCATCCTCCTATTAAATACATTTAAGTGACTCTATTAAGACAAAATCATAGGAAAAAAGGAAATATATAGTATGTTTTATATACTAATATAGTACAATCACTATGCAATATTACAATAGGATATGACAAATAGTAAATTAATGAAAATATTATTTAACAATAAGCATGTTTTCCACATTTAACTGGCTATTTCAACACCCTCTATTAATAATGCTGACTTTAAACTACATAGAAAACCAAGTATGGATTATTTTGAAAACTGAAAATCAAGTTATCAAGTATTTTGGAAGTAAATAATTTGAAAATAAACAATATTATCAAGTACATTAGAACAGTAAAGCTATAATACTATAACTTCTCAATAAAATTTAACAGATTATTAAATCTAAAATTAGAGCTTAATGTCTCATCTTTCAGAAACTCTTGCAGAAAATCTAAGGGATAAAAATCACATTAATTTTCCATTATGCTAGCTGTAGATTTCTGCTTTCTTTCCAGTGATCAACAAATGCTAAAACTAAAATTTAGTAGTAGCTTATTTGTATATTTTTGATTACTAGACATTTTTCCCATGAATGCATTTCTTTCTTTAAAAACTTGTATGCCAATAGACCAAAAGAGGCTCGTCCTTCCATTTTTAAAAAAAAGAGAATAAATACAAATTATAGTAATTAAAAAAAAAAAAAACTATAAGAAATTTCTTTCTCTCGTTCTTTCTTTGGTGGTTTTTCAGTTGATCAGTTGTTACTGTCTTTTACTACATTGATTTGCAGAAGTCAAAGTCTACCAGTGTTTACTCTACAAGTTAGGATAACTGAATTATATTACTAAATGCAATAACACTCACTTTCAAGAAAGCCTTACAATGACCCTATCTGCATTTTACCTTATATTATGTAAATCACAGTATAGAACTAGTTTACACAAGTTCCACTTAAAATCATCATATGGTAATTAAAGCTCAAGTAAATAGAATTTTAACAGCAGTTAATTAAGGTTTTTGACTGAATTGAAAGTGTACATCTTAAAAACTCAAACCCATGAAGGTAAGTAACATTTGTGAACTTTAGACGTTAACTATAAAAACCTCAGCTGTTTGGCAGCAGTGTCCAAAGGTGATGCAGAGCACTTTGCAATTGTGCTAGGTGCTATATATAAAAAAGTAGTTATTTCAAGTAAGCATTGTACAGTCTAAATACAGGAAATATTTCAAACATTTTCTTGAGGGTGGCCATTTTTTTCAGATATTTTGTATAGCCGAAATCCCCCTTTTTAACCACAAACCGACTAGTGAAATCTTCACAAAGAATTTCACAGTACCCTTTCCAAGGGATTTCTTTTTCTTGCTGTTATAAAAAAGAGTGAACCCAGATTGCTTTCAACTCAGATAATGGCTTATAAGGAAACATTTTAAGTGGCCAGCATTTGGCCTCGTTTGGTCTTGTGGCAATTACCATAAGAATGACAATGAAAACAAAGAAAAACTATCAGTGTTTTAAAACCAGACAATCTGACTGCTTAGGCATTAATAATATTTTTTTTTTATTTACCACATAGAAAAAAATAAATATTTAACAACATTTGAAATTTTATCTCCTGCTTTTTTAGAGACAACTTTATATAATATTTTCATTCTTTCATTACTGTACCAAATTACAACCTTAAAATTGTTCTAAGAGGCTGATTTTATGTCACAGAGATTTTAATGGAATTACTGTATGTGCTTTAGCATTCCTTACAGAAAGGAAATATGTAAGAGTCCTCATGCAGAGATTACAGTTTGTAGCAGCAGAGCATTAATTAAGTTCTAAGTTGAAGAATATGACATACAGAAGCTAAAGACTCAGATGTGAGTGTAGTTTCAGGAACCGGCTACATTTCATGGATTGGTGACTTGTGACAGGTCAGTACTGTTTGGCCACTTATAAAAATGAGACTGCAATTAAAGGAGTCATCACTCCTAGATAAATGGCAGTGCTGTGGGCACTTTTGCATTAGGTTTATCAAAATTTTTGAAGAAAGTTTTAGGCACATTAGGACACAAGATTCAAAGGTTAATTATAGAGCCTGCCATCCCAAACTACAGTGTATGCAAACTCTCCTTCTGTTTTAAACCTTACAATTTAGCTACTGTAAATTCTTAGAGGTGCTGAACATTCCCTGGTAAAGGCAGGCTTCTGATTTACCTGGGGGCTGCTTGTTAGTGTAGTTAAGGGACATTACATGAAACACTAAGAGGAGTTTAACAGACTAGCAGACACACAACGCATGTCACTGGCTGTTAATGGAAGTCAAATGTTTCAAACTAAGAATAATTAAATTGTGAGAAGACTGGAAAAAGAGAAAATATTTTTTGCTAGTAACTACTTCACACAAACATCAAAACATCAATGTTATACCTACTGACACGGTATTTATGCATAGTTTGGGCACACTGACAGTTTTCATCTTTTTGTAGTTGAGGTGTCAAACAGGAACAGCAGCAACAGGATTATCGTAGAGAATGGACATAGAAAGATGAAATAACAGCATGGAAAGAATTAAAACCTGCAGTGTTACTGAGACTGAATACAGACACCCTTCATCTTGATGTTATTTTTGTAAAAGTACAAAGGTACCATTGCAGGATTTGGTCTGTTGACTTTGATTATTTGTTTATGTCAATGCTGATCCCGTTAGAAGTTTTTCTTTCAAACGCTGATGGTGCTTGGGTTGGTCACCATTCAATTAATGACTGTATCATGGCAAAAACAAAGAATATGAACAGAAATTAATCATTGATCACACTGCTGATAGCCAGAGTGGAGGAGGGGTGGAAGGAATTTTAGAATAATTCACTACATGTAACTCAACTGCCTCATCTTCAAAGCATACTACCAACTTTGCCTGAATTTTTCCCAGTCTCCAACAGAGAAACTGGTTTTAAGTTAGTGTTGGGGGTGGAGAACCCAACAGAACCAACCAACCAAGAAACCAAACATGTTTACTGATCTCCCATTCCCTGAGTCTGAAGGTGATAAGAAGGCATGCAGACTTTTGGTCACACAGAAATGTTTTTATCAGGATACTGGTACTCTGAAAGGGATGGTGCCATCCTCTGAAGACAGACATGTTGTTCATCAACTCTTTATCCCACATATCATAATGCTTCTTATTCACAACAGACATAGATGTATAAAACCAATTTTGAAGTAGTCCCAAATAATAGGATTTCAATGTATACATTTCCTTTTACTACAGGGTGATTTCAGGGTATCTGAGTGCTTTTTGGATAAATACTAACGTGAATGTCTACTCCAGTACTTGAAAAGCTGACCAGAACTGTGATATGTAATAGAATTGGACTTTTTCAGAAATTTCTGACAGCTATTGGTCTTGAAAAAATAGTGCTCTAATAAAATGAGAAAATGCTGAATGTTTTTTATATCAAGAATACCAGACACTTTCTTAGCATCCATTGTCACATGTTGCAGAGAGTTTTTATCTCGGGAACCCAACTGAGGAACAGGATAAATCACCTCTCTTATATTACATATACACTTACTTTATTAGCACCTCCAAAAGAAACTGCTTATGTTAGCCAAAGATCATAGGTGAAAATTGGTATCAGCCAGGCAAAGCTATGTCAAGCTGATTCCTGCTGTTCTCAAAAGTATGTTTTCAAGGCATAAGAGCTTAATGGATCTCTTGAGATTAAAAGCTTGTCCATACTGTACCAGGACTAAAATTGTATTTCCCATTATGAAAATAACTGGAGACAAGATTGGAGGTGTTGAACAGTCAATTGCAGTGAATACTTGGCAAAACATACTCCTTCCAACAGCCCACTGATTATCAGCAGGACTGCGATGTTCTTTTGGTTTTTTTTTGTTTTGTTTTTGAGAAATCAATAGTACATACAAGGACACAGAGAAATAGTTGCCTTCTTGAATAAGGAACATAGACAAGTTAATACAACTGACTGTGGCACTGCAGGCACATTGCAGAGAAGGCAGGTGTGGCATTGAAGGTATGTGGCAGAGAAGGCAGGGACCCCAAGTTCCTGCACAAGCACAATCCGAGTGATCTCATTGCTATTTATCCCTTTTCTCATTGGTCCCAAACCAAAGTCTCCACACCTGCAGATCCTATACTTACTCCCACAACTCCCCCTTCTTTACTAAGAACAAAGAAGCAGAAAATAGCTTATAATTATAACTGGCAGTAAAGTAATATGGCTTCCCGACTACTGTAATACAAAAAAAGATTCATTTTTACATTTGCTGTTTTACACGAACACCCCATGGTTTAAGAACCACTATATAAACAGTTAAAAAATACTTTTTGATAATATCATAATTCTGTGATTGCTTTCTTTACAAAATCTGAATTTAAAAATCTGAGTGCAAATCAATTCACATCAAAAAACCTGCAATTTCAATTACTGAATTAGTTAAGACTATTTTCTTGTTCTTGCACTTGTTCTTGTGCTTGATCTTGTCTTCCTGTCTGTCGCTCCAGCAGTCCGAGTAGCCTCCCTTACATCATCTTCTTTGCCAAGTTCTTATTTAGTTTTATTTCTTTTTCCTTTTTGTGGTTATCTATTTCCATCATTCTCTGCACCGTCTCTAAACAATTAGTAATCCTTATCTTCTAGAACAATCTTAGTACTATCATATTCTGGTAGCAAAAATTTTTCAACTACTTTCACACTCACTGACTGAATGTCACCATTCTTTCCTCTGGCTCCCGATCCAACTGCTACTACTGTTGCTTGTAGCACTTTCCTTGAGCTTTTTCTGGAATCATAATGCCTCCTTCAGTTACTATCTCAGCCGCGCATCGTTCAACCAGAGCAGGACTGAGGGGAAGGGAGATGCCGCCAGCTCGAGCCCCACAGATAAAGAAAAGTCCTTTTGGGTCTGTCAGGGCATTAGCCGACTTGGAGATATTTGGGAAAAAAAAGCAAGCATCCATTTAAATTATAGACACTTCTGCAAAGGTCCCTCCATAAGTCCAGGTCATCTGCGGACATATAACTGCCCAACATTCCCCACAGCTCACCTCGACTCCAGAGACAATTGAAGCCGGCTTCTGCTTCCTTTCAGCAGCACTTTCTGCTTTCTTTCAGCAGCGTTAAGTTCTGTGGGGCTTGCCACCAGACAAACCTTTGGAGGCTATGGTTTCACTCCGCACAGGGGGCACCATTTGTGGCAATGAAAGCCCGGACCATCGAGCAGACCTTCGGAGGTTGAGTTTTCACTCCTCACACGGGGCACCATTTATAGCACTGAAGGCACATTGCAGAGAAGGCAGGTGTGGCATTGAAGGTATGTGGCAGAGAAGGCAGGGACCCCAAGTTCCTGCACAAGCACAATCAAAGTGATCCCATTGCTATTTATCCCTTTTCTCATTGGTCCCAAACCAAAGTCTCCACACCTGCAGATCCTACAGCTCAGCCACCACACCTGCAGATCCTATACTTATTCCCACAACAACTGACCAGTTTTTCACTGTGATATTCTCAGTGGATCTTCAGTTTTTGATTGGAGATAAATATGTCAACTACGGTCATGGAGTGTGATTTCAGAATCACAGGCTTGATGAATTGGCAAGGTTTCATCATTTTACTGTTAAGCACTACACAAATCTTGGTATTGAATTTGTCTGCCTTAAAAGGTATTGCAAGCTCAGAAGCATTCATCTATGACAGTTACAAGAAAAATTATGGATTTGATTTGGCAGATGCTCAGTTTATTGAAAACTGAAGACTCCAAAACATTCACTATGGTCAGAAATAAACTCAATGATATGGCTATCTCTGAACAACCACACAAGATATTCAGAATAACTGGAAATGAAAATAGTAGGTTAGACCTAGATTGTTTCAAGAGAATCAAGGCAGAATTCACAGATGGTTGTATCAAAGGCAGAATGTGCCTATAAATGATTCAAAAGGTTGGGACAAACTCAATTTAAAATCATCATGAGAGAATTTTTAAGGAAAAATTACCAAAGTCTCCTGAATTAACTAATGCACATGTGAATTTAAATCAGTTCAAGTTAAAAAGTAGAGCAGAACATGAACATATATGGGATCCGCGTAACAAAAGTAGTGGTATAGAGTCTGAGGTGGTAAATGAGCATAGTCTAATTTACTGACTGTAAACATTAATGAATTGATTAGATTTGTCTTTGAACAATATTGCTGTCAGAAAATTTAATGTCAATTACAGCAAGTTTGGTGGATTTCACAACAACCCCCCAGATTTATTCCATTTTGACCACCATGTTTCCCAGTAGCCAGAGTTCATACATCAGTCAGGCTTGGAAAGTTTAAACTAGGTTCAAGCTTATCTCTGATGGAAAAAGAAAAAAGTTAGTTGCTTTTCCTAGCAACAACACAAAGGCTTTGGTATGCTATTCAAAATGAAAGAATACAAGGAAATATGTATTTAAACCTCAGAAAACAAGACCTCACTGGAGGATAGAATCTATGTATAAGAAGGATTAGAAATCAGCCAAAGTAAACAAGAACCATTAGATGATCATCATTAGTTCTTTTATCCCCATGAGTATTCAGGCTTTGGCACTACATGGATCAATAGCACACGCTTCCTCATTAAAAGTCAGTCAAAAATTAAACTTAGTATATCAGGTAAGCATTAGAGAATCACTAATTGTTTAATGTTTGTTACTATCAGTCAGTTTATGTCATCATTGCAAAATTTTACGTTATTTTTTTATGTCAAATTTTTCTTAGATGAGGTAAAGTACCAGCGCATATCTCAAAGTTGAAATAATGAAAGTATCCAAAGAGGGAAATTATGGACTGATTCCTAGAAAACTTTAAAAGTAGTCTTTTACTATGGAAGTGTAATGGTGATACAGTAGCTTTTCTTCTGATTCAGAACTAGATATGAAAAAAATTTCCACTAATGCATATAAAAGCTTTTAGTCTGTTAAAACACAGTGTCCTGGTTTTGGCTGTGATAGAGTTAATTTTCTTCCTAGTAGCTAGTATAGTGCTGTGTTTTGGGTTTAGCACAAGAATAATGTCGATAACACACTGATGTTTTAGTTGTTGCTAAGTAGCGTTTATACTAAGTCAAGGACTTTTCAGCTTCCCATGCTCTGCCAGTAAGGAACTGCACAAGAAGCTGGGAGTGAGCACAACCAGGACAGCTGACCCAAACTGGCCAATGGGCTATTCCACACCACATGACATCATGCTCAGTACATAAAGCTGGGGGAAGTTGGCCACGGGGTGGTGACTGCTTCTCAGGAACTGGCTGGGCATCAGTTGGCAGGTGGTAGGCAGTTGCATCACTTGTTTTTCCCGAGTTTTGTTCCTCTCTCTCTTGTTTGTTTTCCTTTTCCATTTCATTACAATTACTATTATTATAATTATTAATTATTATATTTTATTTCAACTATTAAACTGGTCTTATCTCAACCCGCAACTTTTCTTCCTTTTGCTCTTCCAATTCTGTCCCCCATCCCACCAGGTGGGGAGGGTGAGCAAGCGGCTGTGTGGTGCTTGGTTGCCGACTGGAGTTAAACCATGACACAGAGCAACTCACAAACTTAACTTAGCGGTTAGCTGCTAAGATCAGACATACAAAGTCCTACTGGAGGAAGAGGTGACCAGAAATCCACAGAGCCATGGCTTGCACATCGCGTTCCAGACTCCCAAATGTCCTTCCCCAAGCCACAGATTTTACAGGCCAGAAAGAACTCTGAAACCTGTTGTCAGAAGCTTACCTATTTTTCAACCTAGTTTAATTTGTTCAACTTTTAACTGAAAGACATTTCATCACCGATTTATAAGAAAATAGTTTGATAACAGAAAAATTAACACTTGGAAAACTTGTCAGGTAAGAAGAAAACTTGAGTATTATGAGGAACATGCATAGGAAAGGAAGAACAGTGAGGGGGGAGAGAAGAGAAATTTTCACTCCTGGAAAACGACCATACTGGCATTAGAGAAATAAAATAACAGCTCAGAAACTGAAAGTGTTTGAAAGCTAAAGAAAATCTTCTGGAAGAATTAAAACAACTCTGCTAACTGGTAAAGAAAGTGAACCGTTTATACTTACATAAAAAATAAAATAAATTCCATCTATTAATATATCAGATAAGAACAGAAATCATTGTCAAACTCTAGCAAAAATAACCCTGCTCATGTTATTTTGAAAATACTAATTCTGAAAAGGAGGCTTACAAACCTTCCGAACTGGAAAAAAGGATTAAAGGTTGCTTATGCAAGTGAAGGTATTTGCTGAAAATATAGAAGTTATGCCTAACAATGTCTACTTCATTCAGTGGAAGACTAGTTGCAAATGGATTTTTCTGTTTTAATTCCTCCCCGTAATACTTCCTAAACTCTTCTTAAAAAACAAACACACACAATAAATAAAAAAGAAACTTTTGAGGATTTACTTTTTTTGAGGCTATTTAATATTTAATTTTCTTCTCTTCTGTGCCATATTGAATTTTTTCTGAACTTACACTAATAGCTTTAGCAGCACTAGCCATTATACCAACACACTCTCAGATTGCTTAGGATCTTTTTTTTTTTTTTTATTATCAAGTGGTTTCTTTTCCAGTGGTCTTCAAGAAGAATTCAGAAGAAATATCTGCCAGTGTAAAAGCCATACTACTTCACAAGAAAAACACATTTGCCCAATGTACAAGACAGCTGCTGTTAATAAGTTGTGTGCCACAGTTCAATGATCTTAGAACACTTACGACTAATTGGTGGACACTCAGAGCGAATCTGGAAGCAAGTAGGAAAACCAGCTTCCAGTGATTCTCAGGCTCTTTCTTACAGGTTCTTTTTCAAAAGGATATGTACACAATAATAGCTGCTCCAGGAAAAAAAACAAAAACAAAAAAAAAAAACAACAAAAAACACCACACACAACAAAACTGTGTCATGGTCAATTGGCAGGAAAGGAAAGCCAATCTAGTAACAGAATTTTTATCTAGGCAAATTCTCAAATGCATATAGCCTTGAGAAGTAAGAAAGTGGGGGTTTTTGTTATCTCTCTTGTTCAAAAGTTGAGGAGGTTAAGAAAGACAGCACACAGCTTTGAAATCTCTTTTCAATTTCTTGTTCTATGTTCTCCCACAATTTATTTGCTTCTCATGTCAATTTAAGTCAAGGAGAAGTTTTCAAAGAGGGAAAATAAAGTGCTACACATTTCTCCCTTGCCCCTGGCAATAAACAAACCTAAACCACTCTACTATACACACTTTACACTGCTTATACAGTTACAAAGGCTGTCATTGGGAGTTAGCTGTGAATATAGAGGGACTTAGAAAGTTACATTAAATTGTTTTTCTTCCCCTAAAATAAATGCAGTCATATACTTGTACATGATCTTATTTGCTTCTTATTGTTTTCACAACTAAGATTACAAATGTAAACATCTGTTATTAATTTTATCATGTTTCATTCACTCAGTATATTCTCACATAACATACTTTGACAAGTAACTACTAAGTACTTGGCAAGAAATAAGATTAAAAAAGAAATAAGTGATATTTAAGAGTAGAGAGCTTTCTAACCTATTGTAAAGCAATTTCCCAACTCCATATATTGTATAAAAGCAGCACTGCCCACTGGCTTTGCTACCAGATGCTAGAAATAGCTAGTAAGTAAAAAATGTTAGGATGGCATTAAGGGACTACAAATAAGTAATTTTAAAGTGAAATAAAAAACTGGCAAGTACACCGTAAAAACGACAACTTTGCACATTAGAGAATCAATGTTGTACTTAATGCCAAGCATGCCAATCATGCTAAAAATGCACATTGAACTAGTCTAAATAGTTGCAGTTCTTTTCAGTGATCACAACACTGAATGCCTGTATGACTAAAGTATTTCAATAACTAAGATCTAGGGTCTCAAGAGATATTTAACTCATTTTTTAAAACTCATCCTTAAAGAAAACTCAGATTTTGAATTCTCTCCTCCCCCTTCCTCTTTCCTGACAAGGAAGCGTAATAACAATTGCTGAGAAAGGGCAGTAAAAAGGGAAGAAAACCAGTGGGCAGGCAGAAAGACAAGAAAAAACTGAATGGTAATTCTTTAGCTCAGCTAAATTTATGGAGATGGTCCTCATTTTAATTCTTTCAATAATTCTTGGAGACCTCACATGAATCATAATGCCACCATCACATTAAATAATATTATTCTGACATAACTTAATTAAATTTTAATCTATTATTCTTTACTGACAATGGAAGTTCTTTCCAGAATCAAAGAGGTTTTAAACAAAAGCTAATAATATATATAAATTTGTAAAAGGGAGTTTCCAACAAGACTCCAGTATGCATTGGTGTGATCCTAATTAAAATATAATTTAAAAACTGTATTTTTCCTTAGGTTTTGACATTGACTTTTTTGTTTAATATGCCCCTTACTGCAGCTTTTAAAAAATAAATAACAAATATACATGTAGCTTGTCTCTAGTGCATTCATCAATGTATTCACTACCTTCACATATCTATAATAAAAACTATAATTTATCTTTCACACTTCAACTTCACTGTAATCTCATTATCATATGGGTAAATATATTTAATCAGTTTTTAATTGCAGTTACAATGATTCAAGTTTGCACTACTATAACAAATTTAATGGGGTACACCACTTAAAATGAGTGCAAGTCTTTCTATAATAACTGCCATACTGTACTTCCACTCAGATGTTTTATAAGACGACGTACATAGAAACATTAGAAATTAAAATTTATTTTTATTAACTTTCAGACTAGTATCTTGTAACTTGAAATCTTACAGTGACTTGATATAGAATTTTCATAATGTTTTCAGGATTTGTTTTCCATTTTTTTACTTAAATTTCATCATCATTGCTGTTGTCATCACTCCCATAAACAAAAATCTTAGAATTTTGTCTTTTAAGTCTTAATACTTCAAAACGATAAACCAACACTCAATAGCTTTCATCATACCAACATCATTTCAACAGAAGACAGTGGTGATATGCCGCCAGGCTTATGGAACAAAACCTTTTTGTGTATAAATGATTACTTGCCAACCAAAGAGCATTTACAAGAAGAACAATAAAACTGTATCCAGGTGAAAACTGAAAGTTTCATTTAATTAAAAAAAACCCCTACCTTTTTATACAGAGTGCTTACAGAAAAGACTGATGAGGTCAAATGTGCTTTGTGACAAGTTATTGTGGCAATGGCAGATTTTACTACAGAGACTCAGATTAAACCAATGCAAAAAGAAAAATACTCTAGTATAATGTAAAATGCATATTTTTTTCTTCTACTCAAAAAAAAATTGAGGATGCATTTCAATAAATCAAATTAAAAGGATGTCAGATTGTTTCTCCTATAATAATGTTCTACAATTTCTCAGCATTATAATATGATATGCTATTATTCCCTAAAAATATTAGTCTGTGTATATATAAATCAGTGAAGGTCCAATCATGTTTTAGTTTATGTTTCAATCATGGAGAGGCACGTTTTTGCAAAACATTCTAAATTCTTATGATTATATTCATGTATCAGATTGACTATTCCCAAGATTAAAAATTTCCATGGAACTATCCTTAGAACTAGAATGATGCTTGCCCCAAACCTATTACTTGAGCAATGCCTTTTATTATCAGGATGCTCGATACTGAAAAAAAATTACTTATTTTCCTCTTCGATTTTTTAAACACTTATGTTAAATTATGTTTCAGAATGTCAACTAAATATGTTATTCCATTTCCATTTCCACCAAGTTGTGAAAGACTTCATTTATACACTTTTTATTTAAAAAATTTAATTAAAAAAGTATCTTTTCAAATGAAATTGCTTACATTTGTTTTATACTTCAAAGTATGGTGGGTTTTTTTTTTGCTAAGAGCAGTAGTTTTCTTTGTTTTTAAGAGAGAGACTACATGCCTATTTCCAGCCTCTTTTGCCACCATGATATTAAAAGTTATTGCTTAGTTCATTGTACTGAAATATACAAGAGTTACTTTTTAATAGTAATACCTTTAGGATTCACAGGTGTTAATAAGGGCTCTAAAAGGTCACTGAGCTTATAACTATTCTTCTCTGAGTTTCTAGAAAACATGAAAAAAGTACAGCAAACTGTCCAACTCTCTGTTGATGTCTGGCATACTAAGCTGGCGCCAGGCACCACTGGTAGGGAACAGAGCTCATTAGCAGTAATACTTAAAACCAACTGTCATCCTGTTAAAATACACTCAGGCATCTTACTGCCTACACATAATACCAGATTTATACCCACAACTAAACCTCTGCAAGCAGAACTCAAGTCAGAAATTTAGGGTGCAATTCACTACTTTTTGGATGCTATATTCCACATATGCCTTAGAATGAGATGCAGCCCCGAATCTACATTCAGCACTGAAATAGTATAAGCAATGTAATTAATAACATATTTAGTAAGTTCCCTACTGTAAAGATTCTGGAAAAAAATCCACTTAAGGAGAAAAACAGGACATAGCACTGCATAAAATGTCTCAAAACTTCTTTTTTTTTTGTTGGTTGCACATCTTTATTCTTTTTATTCCTGTATTAATCAATTAGTTGCTAACAATGATTTTCATTCAATGGTTACATTTTACATCACTACACTTCAGTATGTAAAAATGTGCTTTCATAAGGGGAGACAGAACAGAAAGGCTCCTGGCAGACTCAGAGACATTTGAGAAATTTCTCAAAGTCTATCTCATTTATATGAACACTCTCATACTTAATGTTTCTTTTGAATCGTATTGGCTATTCAACCTTTTTTTTCTATGTAAATTTACTATCGTTGCAAAGAAACTCTGAAAGTATTCTTTAACTGTAACTGATCCAGCATTGGTTTGCAGAACAAAATTGAAAGTAGTAGCATGGAAAACTGAACTCTCTTTTTAACTGATGTTAATCTAAATGTCATGATACTTAGAAGTACCAGCATTGGTATCATGCTTATTGGTTTTTTAAGTGTTTAGGATAGAAATTCAACAAAGCAACACTAAAACTTTATATGGAATACACTTAATTTCTGATCACTTACATTAGAAAATGTTAACATTTACAGAGAAAGGCTTTTTGAATGCTTAGGGAATGGAGATCTACCTCATGAAAAAAATAATGGTGCGATGGGGCTATATAGTCACTCCTGTACACTGCAGTTCGGAAGAGAAAGAAGCTGAAACATAGAACACACACCACAGCAAAAGGAGAAGGAAATTTGAAGGCTTCTTGTCACTTAGAGGAGTGAATATCTGGAATACCTTTCAAAAACACCCGTGTAGCATAAATCATCTACAGAAAGTACTCTGTTTAGATAACCTTGAAATTAAAACTTTGATTCATGTTATAGGCAACTGATTTAATCTGACTGGCATCCAAGAGGCAGGTGGTGAAAGTCCTGCCTTCACTTCTCAACCCTGTCTGTTTCAGTGTCTCTTTACCTTCCTATTCTTCACTTGCTGTAGAACTCAGACATGCATTTCTCTCCTTCTCCTCCCCAGTGCATACATTTTCTTCGGCTGGTTCCATTGATTGCTTTCTGTAAGGCATTTAGGATTATATAAAGCAAAAGTAGGGGTGTCAGAATATGTGCCAATATTCTCCATGGTCCTAAAATACTACTTACAGAAATGTGTCCGCTACATTTCGTTTGTCCCCTCATGTGGCGTTCAGCAATTTTTAAGACTCTAAGGTTATATCATGAAATATGTATCTTTGTCATAACATTTTTGAATATTCCATTCACTGGACATGGAAAAGCATAAGAAAAGGCAATAGTTAGAGCCACTCACCAGTTACTATTTCTGGTCTTGGTGTTATATGGAAAAGACAAAACCACTTCAAAATACACCTACATGATATATACTATACAATCAAGAACTAATCTGTTGGTTTTTTTCCCTAGGATTTGCTGGTAACACACATCGCAAATTACTGAAAAAAATGACTCAATTTCTTAAAATCAATGCCTTGTTGAGAAGGTTAAAAAATCAAAAAGAAAAAATGAGGATTGCAATTGCCTTATGCTTAAGCAAATGCTATTTCCTTATTTATTGAAAGTTATTCCTCTTTACTTTTATAGAGTTGCTCCTGAGTTGTATATGAACAAAGGTATAGTTTCACTTGAAATGAGAAATTTAACTCCCCTCCAAAATGGTATCACAGTAATTGCTATGATTATTTTGGAAAAGTACCTGAAAGTTTTCAGCAATGCATTTGAAAGCATTACTCTCACAAACATGAGAGAAGACATTTTTGGGTACCTCCAAAGATATTTCTGATGAAGATATTACATTAATTTGTCAGGTATAGAGACTATATTACTTTTTTTCTTTTGTATTTATTCATATAAGAAAGTAATATTGCTGAAATCTAGAAATACACATGCTACACTACATGTTAAAAACATTTGTGCTTACAAATACTCCCTTCAGAAAAGCAACTATAGTACTATAGTTCTACTATAGCTACTATTCTTCTAGTAGCAGAATAGTAACTCTAAAGATTTACTACTCTTAAGGTATGAATCATGTTAACTGTCGTCTGCATAATTTGTTGGGTGCTGGCAAAAAGCGGTCCTGCAGCCAAACATGAAAAACATGGAGTGAAAGAACCTTGTTAAAGAGAGAAGCTGATTAAACCACGTTCAGCACACTTTTGCTCACTTCACAGTGCTTGCTTTCAGAACATGTTGTTATCTCTTCAGAATACTACAATTCTATCAAAGTATGAGGGTACCACTGGAGAATTGTACATAACTAACTACAGATTTAAGGAAAGATGACCATGTGATACAAGTATGTTTGACTTGAACACAATTAACCTAAAAGATTGCTAGGAAAAAAATAAGCATGGAAGAAAACAAAACAAAAAAAAATCTGTATGTCAAATGAAATGTCAGAAAAAGAAAGCTGTAGAAATTATTATGAAATTCTTGCCTTTGAGGCAGTTTGAATTCCAAATTTATATTGCTTTTTGATCATGGTAACATGTCTTGGAGCAGTCCACTTTCACTGCTGCTCACATCTGAAAACAGTTGGTTTACTATGGAAATACTTCACTGAAATTTTTATTTTGTAAGAAAGCACTTCTTTGAAGCTTGTAATTCTGAATCTAATATTCCAGTCGTGGAAGTTTATAGTAAAACTCTCTTTACTGTTACGTAGATTTTTTGTTAAACAAAGCAAAACCAAAAGTTAAACCACATTTCACTTTGGAAGAAAACCAACACATTCTGTTAAAATTTGGATTTAGCTTGGAAGTGTTACTGAAAAGTTTGTCTGCTAGCTTTCTGTAATCCTAGTTCTGTTCCTGACAAAAGAAAGACAAGTATCTTCGCTTCATTTGATTTCTGAGTAAGTTTGGGACCAGATTTTAATTTACTTTGGATTTTAATCATATTTTCTCATTAAAAATGCAGCTATGCTACAAAATAGTCCTATGTCCTTTAGACAGACAAGAATGGTAGCAGTGTGATATAATAGAATTATGTGTTAGTTTTGCTTAAAACTTGCACTGAATGTTAAATCAATAATGGTTTTTTAGTAAATAATATGAAACAAAGTGTGGTGTATGTTTGAAATTTTGCAGTATATTTAGAAGAGGCCTAACTTCAAAAGGAAAATTTCGTGTTTGTGTCCCTGTACATTTTTTCATCCAAGAGTTTGAGATAGCTGCTCTCTTTTTTCAACCTTTATGTGGGGGAGGACATTTTGCCTATGTACAGAATGAGTTTAAGCCGTATCTAAAATTCAAGCTTATATCTCATAATGGAAGAATTATACTGAGCTCCAGGGTGGAGAATGATTACTGACAAAGACATGATCATTGCAGAGCAGAATAATCTAGGTTGAAAGGGACCTTAGGAGGTCTCTAGTCCAACCTTCTACTCCAAGGAGGGTCAACTGTGAGCACAAAACAGATGGCTTGGGGTTTTATTCAGTCAAATCTTGGAAAACACCAAAGATGGAAACAACAATTCTCTAGGCACCAAGTTCTACTGTTTGACTGTCCTCATGATGAAAAAGTTCTTTTACATCCAGTCCATCAAGACAGGAGAGATCTCAGGACAGACCAGTACAGCACTGCAGTTGTTACTGACCTCTGGTACAGTACGACCCATTAACCTTTACCCTCTACCCTCATTTTCCAAACAGTCTTTTTAACCATCTAGTTTGTGTGACGTTACAGATCATGAAGTCATAACTTGGATACAACTTCACAGCTTACAGCACCAGCTTTCCACAAGTTTTCTAGTCACATATGAATGGCAAGTTGGGGAAGAGGGAAATAGAAAAATCCTTTTTTTTTTTTTTTTCGGGGGGAGATGCCCTAGTCCTTCCTATGTACATCTCAAATTCCACTCTGCACGATACTGAAGATGGTCTAAAGAACTGAAATTAAGTCCCATACTAGTAATGGAGAGATACCTTACCATTCCGCATGATGGCAGCTTGGTACATTCTGATTTTAACTCCAAAATATCTGAAAGTTTTGTTAGTTTAATTGAAGAAAGGAGGAGTGGACACAATAATTAAACAATCTCTCTGGAACAGGCAACAGAGCACTGGGGACAGACATTCTCATATTTGTCATAAGGATATTCAAGATATGTGGACTGTTAAAATTTAAGTTTTGGATAAAATAGCTCAAAAGTTCAACTAAAATTCAACAGCCTTACTAAGTAAAATGATTTTGTGAATCCTGTTTTAACAATTAGCATTAACCAACAGTTATCATGAGTTCGCTTTAATGATGCCGTAACTGCCTCCTGGATTATACAGGGATAAAATGACTTCATTAAACTCTGACAGGGCACAGAAATTTGCAGGGCATTTTCACCTTCTTTTGATTCATGTAACAAGCAGATGCTTGTCCTGGTTTTGGCTGGGATAGAGTAAATTTTCTTCCTAGTAGCTGACAGAGTGCTGTGTTTTGGATTTAGTACTAGAAGAATGCTGATGACACACTGATGTTTTAGTTGTTGCTGGGTAGTGCTTACACCAGTAAAGGACTTCTCAGCTCCCAGCTCTGCCAGGTGCACAAGAAGCTGGGAGGGGGCACAGCCAGGACAGCTGACCCCAAATGACCAAAGGGTTATCCCAGACCATATGACGTCATGCTCAGTATATAAAGCTGGGGGAAGAAGGAAGGAAGGTAAGGACATTCGGAGTGATGGCGTTTGTCTTCCCAAGTCACCGTTATGCTTAATGGAGCCCTGCTTTCCTGGGGATGGCTGAACACCTGCCTGCCCATGGGAAGCAGTAAATGAATTCCTTGCTTTACTTGGGCAGCTTTTGCTTTACCTATTAAACTGTCTTTATTTCAACCCATGAGTTTTCTCATTTTTACCCTTCTGGTTGTCTCCCCCAACCCACCAGGGAGGAGTGAGCCAGCAGCTGCATGGTGCTGCATTGCCAGCTGGGGTTAAGCCATGACAATGCTATGTACAAGCTCAATCAAATACACAAGCTGAATTTCTACAGTATAACTTCCTTCTGGACTGTTCTGTACTTTCCAGTTAGCTCTGGTTTATAGTGTTCTAAAGATTACAGTTACCAGTATTTATGAAGTATATTAGCAAAGACAATTTCCTTCACATTAATCTCTAGCTTTCTAACACTGAACAGAATCAGTTTTAAATAAACAGTATTTTATCTCAGTAGCATCTACCTATATCAAAACATGGCTATATGTAATTGTATTTAAAGTTATTAAATGTGCATGGGACAAAGTGAGAACACAAACGAGCACAAAACTATGCAAGTGCACAGAATCACCAAAAAAATTAATACCCATATGGTTTCTTCTTACAGCATAATAGTTTGTCCTGGTGGCCAACAGAAGGTCATGAATTGCATAAGGGGACGCTGTTAGCTGAAAACACTTATTGACTGGTTCCAAATATTTAGACATGTAGATAATGTGCTACATCAGCAGAACAAGCTACTAGAGTAGTCAGCAATTTTAATGAACATGTTTTCTCCAAATAAACCAGCAGAATCCAGCCTAAAATTAGTGGACATGACGTGCTGCAACCTGCACTGTGACAGGTAGAACTTATATCAAAGTCTATCTAGCTAACCACATTACATTCTGGTAAATAGTGGCAACAGTAGTGGGGGTTTGTCCACATTTACATATAAGTGAATGAGAGGAGCTACTATTAGGCTTTTACACAGTTTTTGTTTGAAAGCAGCAACACATCCACCAAAAATAAAATAATACAGAAAATACAAGCAGTAGAAAAATTACATGCTGTGTAATAAGCAAGCCACAATTATGCTGATTTTTTGAAACTAAAGATGTCGGCATTTATTCACAACAAATTAATTTTAAGAGAAAAATAATGCTGCAGGCACAGGTGAAATTGGATGCTTATAGACATGGACTGCTTGTCTTGGAACCATGGTGTTAAAATTTAATTATGCAATAACTGGGGCAGGCATTTTGGTCTGAACCAGAAAATTATGTCTAACCATTCCCCTTCTCTCCAGACCTCGCCTGTATGGAATCATAGACATCCATGCAACAATGTTTTTTCAATATAGGCCTAAAAGCATGTGAGGAGAGTAATCAGATGCTATTGGTTATTTTGTTCAACACTGCCTGTACTTCTGTCCAGATTTCCAATTGCATGCAGGTAATTTGATCTTAGATTAATCTAGACATGAGAGTAGTATGGTAATCTGAAAGAAAGTAAGATGAAACTAAGGGAAAAATAAGTTTACGGGGGGGGGGGGGGAAACAACTTAGTTTCTTTCTATCTTTTCTATTCAATATCATTCAGAAGAGGGTTTGTTTAGGGTTTTTTTTTGTATTTTTAGGGGGGAGAGGTGTTGGTTGGTTGGGTTTGGGTTAGGTTTTACTTACTAAATTTAGCATCATCCTATAGCAGTTACTGTCAAAAAAATATTTCTCATTTTCTTGTAAAGAAATTATTTCCCTGCAGAAATGACAAACAGTTAACCTTGGCTGTTTTGCAACTAAACACAAAAGGTGACACCCCAGATGGCTTTGAATGTAGAAGTTTGCTTAATATTTCAGGCAACTGTAAACATGTCATGCCTATGCTAAATATAGTAATTTTTCAGACAGCTTCTATGTTAATTTAAAAGGATGGTTCTAACCTTCAGATGGATCTAGGTGATGACTGTATCTACAGTCTTTTTCTTCTATCAATCTATTTTATGAAGATACAACTCTCAGTCCTAGGATGCAGCTTACACAGTTAAATACCCTGCAAAGTTTTACATTAAAAACTAGCTCATTATATGGTTACACAGAAAGTATACATCAACAAGGATTCCCAAATGAGCATTAACTTCCTGCCAAAAAAAAAAAAAATCATTCTTTAGAACCTTAGAAAAAGGTTATGAAGCTCTAAAAGCAACAGGGACATACTAATTTTTAAACAGAGTCATAAAGACCTATCTATTTGATAATAATTAAGAGATTATGACAGTATCAACTGTGGGACTACGAGGCCCATTTCTTACTTATGGCCTAAAAAAAACCCTTAGTCAGAAAATCCCTCTTTGTTTTCCATCAGTTGCCAGTCACAAGCTTGTATTAAACGTAATGAAGTCAGACGACCAGACAAGTTATGATTTTAGGGAGAGAAATTGTGAACTAGGCCAGGGCAAAAAAGCCCTAAACCTCAATAATCTTTCTTTCCCACACAAACACCAACTTTAGTAATCAAAGAGAAACTGTTTAATAAAGCCTTTCTCCATAAACTCAACGTAGATTTTAGGAACATGACATAATTATCTTTACCCATCTGCTAAGGACAATTGAAGTCCATAGAGTTCTCCAGATTCTTCTATTTCCTTTCTTAATTGGATATCACCATTCCCCCCTCTTAACAACTCTCTTCAAGCTTGGGTAGATCTAATTTTGCATTTGTTTGTCTACTGTTCCTCCCTTAACAGTAAGTGTTTTGTTCAAGCTCATGAAGTTTAATTTCAGTCCTGGTAAACAGAGCACGGATAGCATCCTTCCCCTCTCATCCCCTGCCCCCCTTCTGCAGAGAGTTAGAGACAAAAACATTCTAGTGTTATTTTTTTTTTAATTCAAACAAAATGCAATGCCTTGAGTGGCTTCCCTGGATCAGTGATACCCATTTCGAAACAACTTCTGCAAATCTTTATACATCTTCAAATTGTCAAGATCCCTTTTTGTCAAGAAATAATATTCTTGTTGCAAAAGCCGCCTTCGTCTGGATCTATCACTAGAACACAAACCCGCAAAAGCCAGTCTAAAAATAATAACAGCATCTCCTAGGCTAACACAAATGTAATAAATCAGATTCACCTAAATGCACATCTCCACTAAAATTTCAGGAATCAAGTTCTATTCTGATCTTATATAATTCATTTACATGTATGCTAGATAATTTAATTTTCAGATTGGAAACAAGAAAAAAACAGCTGCATACTGTTCACATTGATTTTAGCACTAAACTTTTAAATATTTACTTCTTAAGGAAACAGTCAAGATTATAAAATGCTGGACATGCATCTACTGAATGTCCAAACCAACATAACAAAGGCACGCTCAGAAACCTCTAAGCACAGACTTACGGAAAATCAAGTCCTTTTAGATTTGCTCACCTTAGATGGACATAAATGACTAAACCTACTAAGTTAGCCATTGAGAACTAGGCTGTTTCCTAACCTCTGCTGACGTATTACCAGGTTTTAGTAGATTAAATATAATTATTTGCCCATGCATGCTACAAATAACTTCTAACTTTTGAATTTTTATATATGACTTCTGAATTAGTTGCAATAGTATCACTTCTTTAATAATGAACATCCTTTCAAATAATTTGCAAAACCTCTAAAAATTGTTTTTCAGAACATCCAAAACAGTCTACTTAGTCTTTTCTTAAAAAGTAAAAAAAGTGAAACCCTGACTTTTTTCTCTATGACAACAATATTAGAAAAAAAAAAATACTAAGGAGAAATAACTTAACAATGGTAATGTTTCTTAGGGCATCTCCTTGATATTTCTGCACTAAAAGCATTTTTGCTGAATAAAGACAAAGAGGTATAATCACAACTAATCTATAAAGATCTAGAAAAAATTACTCCCTCTGAAAACCTATATAGAATGGGTTATGAACTAAATCATTGTCTATAAAGTAGATGGAAGAAGATAATAATAATTCCCATTTGTAGTCTAGTTCTCATGAAATACTGTTTTTTCCTGATGGCAAACATTTCTTAATGACAGCAGAGTTTTACAGCACCATACCATTTAGGGGATGGGGAAGCCAGCAGGGTCTGGATTTAACCAAATTTATTTTTTAAATTGTTATAAATTATTTTACTTGAATGAGCAATTATGACTACTTACTCAAAAGTCTTCAGTGGGACAACAGTACCATACAAAGCAGCCTCCACAGAAATGCTGTTCTACAACATTTTTAAGAAAGACCTATATAAAATAGCTTTATACCTCCTCTAGTATTCTTCTTAGACTCCCTATACAATATGCATAAAATTATGAGAAAGCCATGTTCACTTTTTGCTTTACCAAGCTTCCAAAGCAAATGCCTCCCATTGTATAAAAGCGTTTGCTTTTGAAATCACGTATTCCTGATAAACTTTTCTTTCAGTTCTTTTTTGATTCTATTTCAAACACTTGTCCTCACAGTCAACACCCTGGCACCCACACTTTGCTTACTCATACGTCACAGAAAATTATACCAAAGTCACCTAATGTCACCTATATTCTTCCTGAAGTTCTGGTGATTAGCACAGCTTGAAAAGGGAGTAAGTGAAAACAAGATGGTTAATCCTCTTAGGCTGCCTGTACAGACAGCAGAGAAAGGCTTACTTAAAAGGGAATTAAAACCAATGAGACCACCAAATGTTCCCCTATCCATCACAAATGAGGATGTTCCCTAGCTTGACCTTGTTAGGGTAAGGTCAAGCCCTGGTGCAACCTGCTGTCTCCTTATGCCTTCTTCCAACTTGATCCAGGGGGGAGCGCTAAGAAACTAGTGCAGTTAGTGCTGAACAACAGAGAGGTAGATTTATTCTCTCTGTAGTTGTCTTGAGGATAGAAAGATAAAGCTATTATTTTATTACAAATTAAAGCTGAGTTGAACAGCAATTTACTAAGAGAAAAAAAGGCACTACACTTGCAGCAAGAACGTAACTTTTGATGTTAACATCTTGAAAGTAATTTCGGAAAGCTTATGCTCATTTGCTAAATTAGTAGCACTCAGTTTTTCCTGAAAAATTTCTTAAAGAAGCTCTGCAGATGTCTGCTGAAATATCAAAAAGGAATATACCCTCATTCTCATGAATGAGAGTTTATGCAGTGAATTGCCATCAGCAGTAATGGAAGTTGTATGCAACAATCCCAGTGGGCACTAATACAGAGGCATTCCTAAGTACACAAAGGAAGTGAAAAAGGATAACAAATTCAGACTTAAAACAAGAACAGAAGACACTTACTGTACATTCCGTGGTGACTTAATGGTCTAGAATGAAAATATTGCCATATTCAGGTGCCACAGTTACCCAGAAGATGATCTCATCTTTAGGGAAGATAGGCATACATTATGTTATATCTCTCCAGCCACCAGTTACCAAAGCTAACAAAAAATTAACTTCTGTCTGCCCTTCCCCATCTTCCTCATTCAAACAGGGCTAGATGGCAGGGCCAGAACAAAGAAGCCTGTTTATATTCATATGTTATTCAAGAGGAAGAGATACTTCTGTTCTCACTCCCAAGGACAATACACAGAAACATGAAATGGTCTCAAGTTAGAGTGAAAATATTAGGTACTCAGAAAGGACCAGCCTCTCACCTAAGAATGTATTACAGATATATAATGATGAGATTAATATGTAATATATAATGCCAAATGCACAGTTCTGTAAAAAAACCTTTTCAGGCTTATTGGGATAGAACATAGTAGTCAATGAGGGACTTAAAATCCTGAATGTACACTTTTCAGTGAACATAACTAAGCAACAGTTCTCATTATTTCCTTACAGAAGCATACACACAAACTGGCTCAAAAAAGATTACCTTTTAAAATGATAAAAATAAAGACTATGAGATGAAGTCCAGAATAACATTTTTTTCTGGAAGACTTAAGAAAAAGATTGAAATGAAGAAGAAAAAAAGACTGTATGAAAGAAAGACAGAACGGATAAAATCTGGTGCTAGTGGAAGTAGAAGTAACAAAAAAGGTAAAAAAAAAATTCTATAGCAGGGTGGAGTAATAGAATTAGAGGTAAAAGCAATCTGCAGTGAGTAAGCAAGTAAAAAAGGAAGAGAAAACAATGCATTTTAATTCTTTGTGTTGATGTATATCCCTTTTTTGTAAGCAAACAAGTAATATTTTTTTATATGAACCAAATTGAGGGGTCTAAAAGGCACGATCCATTCCAGTGTTCTGCCTGAGCTAATAGAATAGCAAGGAGTTACTCAACTTAAGCACATTCACACAGACACCCCTTCAGGCTTTTCTTGCATGACATGTTCTCTGCTATTTTTTCTAGAGATTTTCCTCATCTACATCTGTTCTACCTTCTTAATTCCATCAGGTATCTTTAACATGATGGCTGGGTGTGAGCCATGTGTTCCAAATGAAGTCTTATCAGTGCTAATTTAGGAATGGCAGTAAAAGGTGTAAAATCACCATTTAAAAAACAAACAAATAAACACACACACACGACCCTGATCACAGACAGAACCAGAGTGAAACCCTTCAAAGCCTTTCACTGAAGCACTGGGCACACAAAATCCTTGAATATTTCTACCAGTGAGACTTTAAAAATTAATTCTAGAGCTTTTGTCTTTCAAAACAGATGCTTTGTTTCTAATACAGCTATTCACTGGAGACACTAAAACAAGACAAAAAAAAAAACCTCCTTCTGCAATCTCATAATTTATGGTCTAATTATTCACTAAATTTGTTTCCTAACCTTACAGTTTCCCATAAGCAAGTAGAAAATAAAATTGTCTAGATGGCTTTGCAGTTTCACATGATAAACTGAAAATGTTGCTCTGATATCAAATATAACTCAAAAACATACCTAGAACATCATGGATTTATACAATGCTCCTTTCCCAAAATATTTATTTTTCCATATACTAATCAGCAATTATTTCTGTAGAGCTCACACCAAAGGCTTGAGCTTTTTTTCTTTTCCCTCTACTGAGCTACCGTTGAATGCTAAATGAACTGGAATGTAAAGAAGTATTTTCACCCTTGGGTATGAAGCAGAGTGCTCCAGCATGATGTATGTTAGGAGTTGTCACATGAGCTACATAACAGTGGCCCTTTCCAGTGCCACTTCCTCAGCACATCCACAGCGAGCAATTGGTAGGACAGCGGCTGTCTGAAGTAGAACCTATAGGCTTAAACCATGAAAAGTACAGTTGTATCAGAAGGAGAAAGTATCATTTTTGGATACAGGTATTTTTACTAAAATGCATAGGAAATATTGTTGCAGTATGAGAATAAGCAATTGTAACACAGAAACGTGCCTTCTATCCAACTGCTTCTGAAATGTTTGTTCAGAACCAGTTACAGACATTATTATCCAACTTACAACTTGCATTTTTTTCATGAGGAAAAGCATTCCAGTGACACGGCCAGTAACTGAGAGCAAGTGCTGACATGAGTGTGACTGGCAGATTTATTTAACGTTACTAAAGACACATAAGAGTATGACTTTATGTGTCAAAGAGATGACTCTTCCAATCTCACCACCATGAATATATTTAAGAAAGAAAGAAGGAAAATCTTAAGACAGTGATGCAAACCAGGAAACTTATGTCACATAGGAATAAATTTAGAAATTATCTTTAGCAATGTGGTAAAAAAACCCCACAGATCAAAGTGTAGCTTGATTAATGACAGCAAATATGGATTCAGACAGGGGAAGTCATGCTTAACTAACCTTCTGAAGTTCTTTAAAAACATAACTGTTATGAAAAATAAAGAAAATTCAGTGAACATAGCATAGTTAGATTTTCAAGGAGCACTTGACAATGTTTCTCATAACAGATTCATTACCAGACTAACAGCTATGCAACAGAAACTGAAATAGGCTACTAAATATGAAGTTGCTTTAAGAAGTGAGAGAAAGGTGCATAGGGACAAATAAATTATCCCAGTAATTTTAAGGGTTTTCAGAACCCACTTGCTCTCAAGTATGAAGTTGATTTAATATATACTTAGCTAATTAAAGTCCTGATCTTGATAAAAGTGACTTTAAAAAACAATATTTGTAATAGTCAGTGTTAATAAGTATTAGTATTATATCCAGTAATTTTAGTGTGTCTAATAGACCTCCAGATAAATTCTACTTCAATTTTTTGGAGTCTAAGTGAAAATAGAATTAGATAATAATGACATGTAATTCAGAAGAATGTGTTTCTAATATTAAATCTAGCAGTTGGGAAATATATTTAGTCATGTACACCAGAGAAAACATGGTACCAGCTACCAGCTCTGAGTGATAGACAAACTGTAACACTCCTATTCAGAGACATAGACTTGAGAAATTTTTACAAGGAAGGCGAAGGTGATATGGTTAATTTTATGTACATCACTGCCAACCCTGACAGTGCCAACTTCACACCCAGTTTTCTCCTCTGCAAGATGCAAAGAATAAGCCAAGTAGATTGATGAGATCACCAAGCTTGAACATATAGCTTCTCTGCAGTACACAAAGAAAAAAAAAAAAAAAGTCTTTTTTTTTTTCCTAATGTTTCAATTGTATCATGAATTTTGTAAAGGCTGGAGACAATATAAAACAAAAATTAGATTATATTTGGGTACTCACACAAGATAAGTTATGACAGAAAAAATTGTTAGTCATACAGAGTAAAATACTGAGTTAGGACACAAAAAGCAACTTTGAGAGTCTCACAGAGGTTGTAAATATGGGAAAGGATTCACAATACAGATACAGCAGAGGTATGTGGAGTTAACAGTAAATTTCATTTGCCAAATCATGTTCTCCAGTTTCTCAAGCTATTTTTTTCCTTAATATCTGAATAATTTATAACCATACTAGTAAACACAGATTTTCATTTTTGTTTTAACATACTCTTTTCTCTTCATGCGTGATCAAGACTGAACTTGTAAAAAGAATGAAGCTGCTCAGGTCAAGAAAATTGCTCCTTCTTAACCTCCAAGTTGAAAGCCAGTGTCAACTAGACTTGGATATATGAAAATACTTCAGCAGAAAAAGAAAATTTCTATCTACCTTAGAATGAAAAGGGGAAAAAATATAAAAAATTCAGCAAGCAGGAAGAATGATCATCAGGAAATACACAGTGCATGGCCTTTTATTAGACTAAATGTCAAAAATTTGTATTTGATGGTATTACAGAAGCATCTGATCTATAATGTATTCCCTGTAGCTAACCCATTTTTTGTTTACAAATGTTTGTTTTTTTTAAAGGGATCTGTGGCATCTGACTGATTAGAACTCTTCTAGAGCAAGACCCTACAAAAGGTAGCAAATGGTATTGACCCCTCACAGATTAAATCATTATTTAAAATACTTAATGCTTGACCAAACTACAAAGTTTTATCACCGATACTGTTCCAGGAAAACTGCTACATTGAAAGACATCAATGAAAGGGTAGGTTCAAATACTGACAAAATGTTTTTATTGAAAAGGTAAGATAACATTCCCATGAAAGAAACTAAATGGTGGTTATGCATCTTGTAGACCTAAAAAGGCCACATCAGCTTTTCTCTACGGTGAAATGGAAGGAGTGGGATTCAGTTTTTGTCTGCTTTATGACTTGAAGTCCTGGTCCTTGTGTTGACATAGAATTTTTTTATGTACAATATAAATATATATATAAAATATACATCTAGATGAATATATACATAAATATACACCTGATACTCCTTTTGACTTACATATACAAAAGCATGACTAAGCACTATTAAAAGAGCACATATTTGATTACAGAAGCAACTGGTAATGAAGGCACAGGAAAAAATTTCAAAATAGAAAATACAGGAATATCTCCCACCTCTTCCCCTTTCCAAATGTTCACTTGATGCGATTTTTATGTACAAGGAAATGCACAGAAAAGTATTAAAAATAGATAAGATAGGGGTTTTACTACCCAATACAGTAATGTTGTATCATAACTTTAAAAGCTAGTTGTACTTTAAATCTGCCTCAATTAAGGTAGTAAAAGTTCAATTTACAATGAATGGGCTTTGACCATTTTTATGGTCTTGCTTCACACTAAACTCAAATAAAACTACCTGCTATATACAGTAAGGGTCAGCACTACACAGTGGAAAAAAACAAACCAAAACACACACACACACACACCAAACCCTTAAAAAAACCAAACCAAACCCAAACAACCAAAAAAAAAAAAAAACCAAAACCCCACACCCAAACAAAACCAAAAAAACCCTAAAGACACAATTGCAGCACGAACCGAGTTTGTGAGTGGATGTGTCCTCCCTCACTCTTGGTAATGTTCTGCAGTTTTGCTGAGTTACAGCGAAAGGTTTCCCCTAAGTACTTTTTCATACATCATTTGGTCTTGGTGAACTACTTGTGTTGCACTAAATGCATCAAAAACATTGTCGCAATAGGAAAAGCACAAAAATGAAACAAATAGATGAATGTCTAACATAACAGCACATACTGATACAAACTTTGTACACGTCAAGAAAAAGGAATAGACACTGACCTGCTACAAGAGTAATGATGAGTCTGGTTCCCACTTCTAGGCAATGGAACCACAGAAACCATACCACAGAATCAAAGGCTGGCTGAGGCAGGAAGGCACCCCTGGAGACCATCGGGTCCAAGCCCCTGCTCACATCGAGGTCAGACAGAGAAGGTTGCTCAGGGCCACGTATAATAAGGTTTTTAATATCTCCCAGGATGGAGAGCACAGCCTCTCTGGGAAACCTGTTTTGGTGTTACATCCTCAGTAAAAAAAAGTGTTTTCTTAAAAGAATGGTTTCTCTGTGGTGCGTTGACCTTGGCTGACTGCCAGCCACCCACTCAGCCACCCTCTCACTCCCCTTCCTCAACAGGACAGGGGGACAAAACAAGATGAAAAAGCTTGTGGGTTCTGCAAAAGACAGGGAGATCACTCATCAATTACAGTCAAGAGCAAAACAGACTGAACTTGGGAAATATTAATTTGACTTATTGCCAATTAAGATAGAATTGGACGGTGAGAAACAAAGACAAAAATTAAACCAACATTTTCCCCCCTTCCTCCCTTGTCCCAGACTCAGCTTCACTCCTTCTGTGCTGACTTTTCTACCTCCTCTCCCACACTGAGCAGTACAGAGTGGGATGCAAAATGGGTTGTGGTCAGTCCGTAACAGCTCTTCTCTGCTGCTCCTTCCTCCTCACACATGTCCCTTGATCCCATGTGGATTCTTCCTACAGGCTGAAGTCCTGCAGGACAAACCTGTTCCAGCACAGGTCCTTCATGGGCCACAGACCCTGTCAGGAGAACCTACTCCAGTATGGGTACTCCACAAGCTGCAGTTCTTTCAGGGAACAGCCAACTGCTCCAACTGGGCTTCAGTGTGAATATTCATATTGGTGTGGTCCTCGCTGCAGGGAGATACGTGCTGCATCATGGTCTCATTCATGGGCTGTGAGAAAGTCTCTTCTCTGGCACATGAAGCACTTCCTCCCCTTCTTTCTTCTCTGACCTTGTGTTTGCAGATTTGTTCTTCACACTTTCCCCCCTCTCCTCACTGCTTGTGCAGTGTATTGTCCTTTCCTAAATCTACTTTCACAGAGGCGTTACCAACTTGGCTGATGGGCTCAGCTGTGACCTCCAGTGGCTTGACTGTGTAGTTGGCCACTCTTCCCACAAAATCCACCCCCACAGCCACCCCTCCACACCACCCCCCAAAAAATTTGCCATCTACACCTAACACATTCTTATACCATGGTATGCTACTTTTCATCTTCAGAAATTGCCTTGAAGTCTATTTTTGGAAATCTTTCTTCTTTGAAAGTGCCTTTGAAAAAGTTTTGAGTTAAACAAAAGCTCAGTACATACAGCTAATGGTTCTTTTTAAAGGATTTTTATTATTTTTTTCAAGACACTGCTTATAGACCAAAGCCTATAATATAAAAATGCTAGTGGAAGACCTAAAAAAATAGTTCAACAAAGGAAAAGAGAACCTAAAAATCTTCTCATGTTCACATTTAAACAAAACCTTTCCTTCTTTAATGTCTCCAAGCAGCAAAGAAATGAAGGTGATGAGAGAATCTTGTTAAAAAAAAAAAAGCCAGTGAATAATTGCACTATAGGATGCATAATAATACACTAAGTAATATATAATTCTAGATACAGCTTTTCCATACTCTGGCCTACAGGAACCAAAACCAGAGGCCCTTAAGGTTAATTAGAAACAAATAAACAATCTATCACCCCTCCCCACCCAGGCTTTCAGCATAGATGTGGAAGAACTTTTAAGATGATCACAACCTTACTGTGTAATTTATACTCACACACTTTTGTTATTGTTGGTTGCTAATTTTCACTCATCCACTGTGTTTTACTGAAAAACACCCTAAAAGAACTTCCTCAAGGATCTATGGATAACATCTTTGGAAAACTAATCCTAAAGAGATGTGAAATCAGCCTGTATTAGAGTACTGTTAATGTATAACGAAACACCATTAGATGTATCTCAATATAGAAGGAGTCACATTAAAATCAGTGGGAATCTTCTTAAATATCACCCATTATCACATAAAAACTTTGTGTTTGGGGTCACTCATAGCAATCAGCAGACTGCTTAGCATTCTGAACAATCTGAAAATCAACAGATAACATGAAAAACAAGTTTAGCTAGATGAAAAATGTTATAAAATAGCATTTACTTTCTGTTCTCCCCCATCCTCAGTTTCTCTGCAAAAAGAAGAAACCTAAAATAACTTTCACCATTCAGACTTCCAAACACGCTCAGAAGGATAGCAAATATACATTTGAAATAGGGTTTGAGTAAGTTAGTTTGAAATATACAAGTCTCTTCAAGTATTGCTGCAGATTTAGCATAGAGAGAAGCTATTTCTTGGAAGACTGGAAAAAGTAAAAATCAGCTAATAACAGCCTTTCATAGAATAAATCCTCTAACTGACAGTATACTTTAATTGAATGTTTATCTATATATAGATATATTATACATTAAGCATACTATATTTTACAGTTTAGAAATTGCAAATCATGTTTCCTGGTAACAGGTATTTCAAACTAATTCAGCTAGTGTTAATTCAGTGCTAATTCTAAAATTACTTTCTTTTTATATGATCCAACAGTAAAAAAAAAAACCCTTTTAAAATGCTCTTAAAGAGCAGTTTGCATACATGAACAATTTAACCGGTGTAAAACAAACTCTAGGTCAAATATCAGTTAAGGATTAACCTTGACAAGTAACTAAGAATTTGAGGGTTTTCCTCATGAATGATCAACAAAATTGTTAGTTAGATATTTTACGTACAAATTACAGAAATAAAACACTTTCTAATTCTGGTCACTCCATAATAATCATGAACATGTATGGATATGCATTTTAGCGGCATATCTAATCTTTTTTTAATAGAAAATGGATCCTCTCTGATACTTCTATGTAATTTTTTATCTACCAGTAGGAATCAAATTAGCCATTTTGCTGCAAATTCTCCTCTTGTTCTGACTGAAAGTGTTCTACATGCTTAAGCTTTCCTAAAGTTGTGTACTATTTATCCAAAATGAAAAATATTATGCTTACTGTTAGTAAAATGCATTTATTTTCCAATTAACCTCAGTAATCATTCCTCGAGTATAAAGAGAATAATGTTGTTCAGATCCATCATAAATTTTGATCTGAATAAATATGGATAATAAAAAGAGGCAGAGGTGGATGTAATCTGCCTTTCCTTTCAGATTAATGGAAAAATTTTTTGAGATCATTAGGACTTGTTATAAGTGTAAAGAAAGGAATAAAAAAAAAATGCTCATTGGAAAAAAAAAAGGAGCAAAGGGTTTCTTCATCCCCTCACTCAGCATATGCTATTGTGCTGGTTTTGGCTGGGATAAAGTTAATTTTCTTCATAGTAGCTAGTATGGGGCTATGTTTTGGATTTGTGCTGGAAACAGTGCCGATAATACAGGGATGTTCTAGTTACTGCTCAGCGGTGCTCAACAGAGTCAAGGCCTTTCCTGCTTCTCACCCCACCCCACCAGCGAGGGGGCTGGGGGTGCACAAGAAGCTGGGAAAGGACAGAGCTGGAACAGCTGACCCCAAGTGACCAGACCATATGACATCATGATCAGCACTATAAAGCTGGGGGAAGAAGAAGGAAAGGGGGACGTTCAGAGTGATGGCATTTGTCTTCCCAAGTCACCATTACACGTGATGGAGCCCTGCTTTCCTGGGGATGGCTGAACACGTGCCTGCCCATGGGAAGCAGTGAATGAATGCCTTGCATTGCTTTGCTTGTGTGCACGGCTTTTGCTTTACCTATTAAACTGCCTTTATCTCAAGTAATGAGTTTTCTCACTTTTTCTCTTCTGATTCTTTCCCCCATCCCACCAGGGGGGAGTGAGCAAGTGGCTGTGTGGCGCCTAGTTGCCAGTTGGGCTTAAGTCACAGGTAAAGGAGTTTACAGGATCTGAAGTAAGTCCTTCAAATTAAAAATAAATCCTTGCATCACATTACTTAATGCAGGAACTTTATTCTTCCTTATTTCAGCATTATGAGATACAACACTATTTCTTCCATTGCTTATGCATTCTTTACGTTCGTGTGTTGCTCTTGTGCAGTGTTAAGATTCAATAAGATCAGATATAAAAAAATATTCTGATGTTATATTATTTAAATCCACAAGGAAAACAATAATTTCATTGCAACCTTGTGAACAGAGATCAAAATGATTTACGTGTACAGAATATCCTCCTATGTCTTAACTGCAAAAGTCTTTGAAGAAGGTCAAATCTTCAAACTGCAACCCACTACATGCACAGTGAGCAATACAATCTATTATAGGTTCTTGCCAACTGATCCATTCTAAATGAAGTTACGTAAGTAAGTGTTATGTTTCACATTTGTTCAGCTAACAAGGACACCACTACTTTCAAACTTAAGACAAGCACACTTGATGTGCTTCCTGTTTATTTAAACCATTTTGCCAATGCATCAAATTATCTATTTAGATGTATATAGACTGTGTGTCAGTTCAGTTTCACTCTGTTCTTCTGTTACTCCTAGAAGGCCAGTGTTACATTCCCCTTTTCCCTTCCAGTTCTAATAGGTACCATCAGCTTTTGCAATGTTACAGAATTCTTTAGGGTCTATACAGGCTTCAGCATGGGATTCTGTTGCCTAAACACAGCATTCTAAATGACCTAGGATATCCCACACAGTCTCAAGGAAGTGCTTCAGAGGGCTGTGGGTCTCCTACATGTCCCCTACCATATCTTGTGGTCTTGTAAAGGTGACTCATATCTTAGAAGGTCCCAAAGTGCTACTAGATATTCTCCATTTAGCCAAAATGATCCTACCTTGCCTGAAACAGCAACTGAGCATCTATCCCTAAACTATTTGTCGTGGTTTAACCCGGCTGGCAACTAAGCACCACGCAGCCGCTCGCTCACTCCCCCCCCTCCCTCAGTGGGATGGGGGAGAGAATCAGAGAAAAGGAAAAAAAAAAAGACCCGTGGGTTGAGATAGAGACAGTTTAATAAGAGAGAAGAATAACAATAATAATAATAATAATGGTAAGAAAATATACAGAATATATAAAACAAGTGATGCACAGTGCAATTGCTCACCACCCGCTGACCGATGCCCAGCCCGTCCCGAGCAGCGATCACTCCCCCCGAGCCACAATCACTCTGCCCGAGCTGCGATCACTCTGCCCACGACCGACCGACCGACCCCCCCCAAGCATGACGTTCTATGGTATGGAATAGCTCTTTGGACAGTTTGGGTCCTAGCTGTGCTGTACTCCCAGCTTGTTATGCCCCTGGCCGAGCAGGAGAAGCTCAAAAAGTCCTTGAGCAGTCTGAGCACTACTTGGCAACAACTAAAAACATCAGCGTGTTATCAACATTCTTCTAGCACTGAATCCAAAGCACAGCACTATGCTAGCTTCTGTGAAGAAAATTAACTCTACCCCAGCCGAAACCAGGACACTATTAAACATAGTTTAATAAAGTTTTGTGCTTTCTGGACTCTCATCTGACTCAAAGCGTTTAGATTATTATTTTGAGAGGACTTTTTGAAAGTCCACTGCGTCTAGAAAATGAGTGGTAGAATTAATAAATATGTTTTTAAAAAGCAAAAAATCAGGTCAGAACAGTCTACAACAGTTAAAGGGATTCAGACAATCACCAAATAGCAGAGCACCATATACACACCAGTTGTTTTTTAGTTCAGAAAAGTAGTTCTTATTATTTCAAATGAACATGAAACCAACAAAAAACACTATAAAAGCATTACTAAGAATTATTTAAGCTATCCATCCCAACCATGAGGACTTTTGGTTATGAAAAAACTATTACTGTTATCAGAAAGTAAAGGTTATATGTAAACACTACTATATTCACCATGGCTTTGTCATCACTCTCAGCAGGAAGAAGGTGACTAATACTTGTTGATACAACGTGCCCCTACATAAGGTCTATGTAAGGACAATCTTGTACCAGCTACAAGAATTTAAGGATATTTGCAAGAATAAAAAGGTAACAAAAACTCACATAACTCAAGGTTTCCAAGTAGTCATAGAAATGTTGCTGTTCTCCCCTCAAAAATACCACAAACCCAGTAAGTAGCAATGATGCAGATGCTGCAATAATACATCAAAGTTAAAGAGCCTAAATCTGACAGATTTTATGTATTTTCACTAGTAGCTTTATGGGTGAATAAATGTGTCACCACTCAAAGAAGGAGGAAGGGGAGAATTTTTTTCAAGCTCTAAATACAATTGAATGTGTATCAAACAATTGCCAGTGGACATGACTACTAGATCACAAACAAATCTTTCCAAAAACAATGAAGTCTTTCATAAACACTGTTCAAAAAGAGTAATGACAAAAACACATTATCAGTGCAAAATGGTATGACTATTAGGTATCACTCTCTGGTCACAGAAGTCTGTGCTAGTATCCCTGATTTGTATGATACAGTTGATAACACTTTCAAAACATTATAATGGTTTTAATTGGCCAAATATAGACAAGGAACATCTCTGCAACAGAAACACATATCTACATCTGGCATAAAACTGACCAGTTACAGAATGAAAGACTGTTTAGCAAGGTAACCAAAGCTTTACTCTTAGTATCTTTCATTTCAAGAGCTTAGTAGCTTAAGGTTGAACTCCTTGAATGGGCTTGACAGACATACTTCACATGCTGCAAGTTAAGAAACCACAAACACAGCTGCAGAGCTCAAAATTATCTAAAAATGCCAAGTTTATAAGGAATTATACAAAGAATTTCAGCAGCTCCAGCAACTTTAACTCATTTTTTTCTATTTTTACACAAAAGCATTCTTAACTGAAGATTTCACAAGAGACTTGGAGAGAACTTTCTCTTAGAAGTTACTTTCTTGTGTACTATACCAGTCATATGGGGACTGGTGTGTTTATGAAATGCTTTGCTGTTAGCACCATAAGTCTTTTGCATGTAAGTAGCATGAGTAGACCATTTTGCTATCAAAAGAAATCATACTGACCTATCTTAGAAATTAAGTCCTAAAAGGATCTACAGTATCTCAGGAAATGATTAATCAGACTTACGTATCTGGAATACTGCCAACAAAAACAAACTACCACTATCAAATTTTGAAAATATCTGAATTACATAAATACACAGAGTCCTGATGGGAAAGAAACTAATTAATGTCTTAGGTTCAATAGGCCATACACGGGGTGGGATATATGCAGTTAGTATTCTTATACAACACACAACAGAAATTTAATATATTCCTCTCTTCTATAGCCTCCCAATGCTCATACTTTACAACAGAATTGAACAACCTGGCTTGGATAGTATTAGGTGGCTGTACTTCTGGACACAGGAGAACGGATGAGTAGTAGACATTAATTCATGGTTCTTTCAGCCACACATTTGCCCTTAGCACTGAGGGTAGACTAAGTAAAAACAGATATCATAGAAGACAGATTAAAACTAGATTATTTTTTTTTTTGAGAAATGTAATAGTTTCATCACAATCCATTGATGAAAAAAAAATCTTATAAAGAAGCCGCATAAAGGTAACTTGAGATGACTTCCCACTTGTTAAAAAAAATAATCAGACATCAATGATTTTGTGTAATAATGAATGGCTTTTGATGCAATCTGAAAATATTAAAAAATATTTTATCAAACATACAATGTCTGAGTTACACATTCAAAGTTGTAATGATTTCCATAAACAAAACAAAATTTAACATAGAATCTTGTATTTTCTATTGTCTTTTGCATCAAAAGTTAGAGCAATGTAATTTGTACACGTATAACCCATATGACTATCAAATAAAAATATGTAATTTATGGTTAGAAAAGAAACATGTATTTTGCGAAACGGAAGTTAAGAGAAAAACCAATGTAATTCTGTACATCCAACTGGCTTATGAAATGTTATGTTGGAGGTTTACAGAATATTAATAGTTATAGTAATAACAAAATAAATTTTGGGGTTTAACCAAAAACACTAGGAAAATGTATAACACAAATATTAACATAATTGCATGTGTTACATAATACATAAAATACATAAGATATGTATTTTAAGTTCACTATCAGTGCTTATCACATTCGGTTTAAGATATTTATACACAAGGGTTTCATCAATGTACTCTGTATTAGACTATTCAAATCACTTTCCAATGTCATTCTGGTTGCTTTCATTATACCCTAGAAAGCACTGCATATACAGGATAACATCAGAATAAAGAAAAATGCATCAAGTTCACTGCAGTACTTTCCAGTTGCCTCAAAATTGCATATAATCCAAAATTGGTATGTTTCATCTTAAACTGACGCTATAAGCTCTACCAATTGAAATTGCTTTTATCACACTCATTCAGTTATGATAGATGTTGTCTCACAAATCCAAATAATTAATAGTTCTAGAGAGTTAATTTTATCAGAGCAATGAAAAAAACACTTTGGAAGCAGGAAAAAAGTAATGAGCTTTTAACAACTGTTCTAGCCTAACAACAAGGAAGCAGGGAAAAAGCAAAACAAACAAAAAGACCCCCCAGAACACTAAAACCAATGTGGTGGGTTGAACTTGACTGGATGCCAGGTACCCACCAAAGCTGCTCTATCATTCCCGCTTCTCAACTGGACATGGGAGAGAAAATATAATGAAAAGCTCATGAGTCAAGATAAGGACAGGGAGAGATCACTCACTAGTTACAGTCACGGCCAAAAAAGACCCAAATCAATTTATTACCGATCGGATCAGAGTAGGGTAATGAAAAACAAAACCAAATCTTAAAAACACCTTATCCCCACCCCTTCCTTCTTCCCAGGCTTAACTTCACTCCCAAGTTCTCTACCTCCTCCCCTGCCAGTGGCACAAAGGGGACAGGGAATGGGGGTTGGGGTCAGTTTATCACATGTTGTCTCTGCTGCTCCTTCCTCCTCAGAAGGAGGACTTCTCACACTCTGCCCCTGCTCCAGAGTGGAGTCCTTCCCATGGGAGACAGTCCTCCACAGACTTCTCCAATGTGAGTCCTTCCCACAGGCTACAGTTCTTCACAAACTGCTCCCACGTGGGTCCATTCCATGGGGTGCAGTCCTTCAGGCACAGACTGCTCCAGCATGGGGCCACAAGTCTTGCCAGCAAACCCGCTCCAGCCTGGGCTCCTCTCTCTACAGGTTTACAGGTCCTGCCAGGAGCCTCTCCAGGCTTCCCACCTTCTCACAGAAGCCACCCCTGTAGCCCCCCTGCTACCAAAACCTTGCCACGCAAACTCAATACAATGAAAAAACATCTCCAAAAACAGGAGCAGAAGCTATTATGATTTAGAAATCCCACGTGAAGTAGGTATATCTTCTTATTGATGACAGACTGTAAACATGAAAGCCTCTGACAACTGCAGGCTGATTAACACCGCATACAAAACCAGTCAAGAAGCAGGAGCAGACAGATAGGTCATCATGACTGTAACAGTTCTCATCCCTCCAAAATACAACTTTGAAAGAAGCTGAAACATAACATAAAATGGGTGGCTAAATCTGTCATTTTTGCCCAGATGCAGCCACAAATAGAACAATGAATTGCTGAAAATAAATTAGACCTGGCTCTCAATTAAAAATTTAGCTTTGGATTAATTTACTCTGTACTAAATGTATCTAAATGATCATCATATCTGAATGACAGCAGTATGCAGCAAGAACAAAGAGGGTAATTTTAGTAAAAACAACCAAACTTGAGCTCAGTTTCAGAACATCTACCTCAGTGTCAATACCCCACTACACACCAATTACTAAATAGGCTTCTGTAGCAGTGAAAAGGGTTATATTCCACTGCAGAACAACTCATGCTCCAACGGAAAATACCAGTCTCAGAAATGAGGGGTTGGAGGGCAAATACAATGGTTATTTCTGCTCCCTAGATTACTTACCTTTTCACCATTGACTGCCCAATATTTAATGCATAAAAATCAAACTGGCAGCAGGAACCAGGAGTTAAGAGAGTTTTAAGCATTCAAGCATCCCAATTACCAGACTAAAAGGTCATAAATTCTCTTGATAATGCATGATCTGGCATGAACTAATTTTAGTGAAAGGAAAGTAAAAGGGTCCTTCACACCATGCTATCGTGTATACACAGCTGCACGTACTATATTCTGTTGTGCAGAAATTCTTCCCAGAAGTGGGAAACGTGGATTTCAATCTTTTCTTTTAAATGACAGAATTTGTGTGGGAGATGCAGGTGTCTACTTTCACTTTCTTCTGCCTACCATGTTTCCAGTGACAGTCTCACCCACTTCATTGAAGGTTATTGATCCACTTTTTGGTATTGAGCAAGGCTGGTTCTTCACTGTCTGCTCTCCCAATTTTGTTCCTCATCTGTATTTGTCCAACCATACCAGACACTACCTGAAGAAGCAAGCTACTGCTGCAACACATGCCCAAACTGAAACAGACTGGAAAACAGGCTATTACACCAACAGAATGCTCTTTTTATTAATTTTGTAAAGGAACATAATTTACCATAAGCCTGAAGCTGCAGATGAATCAGTATTTCAACCGAAAGGCAGTTATTTTGAGTCAGTGGTGGTAGAGGTCTGTCTTCACCTACCGTAACTAACAACCAGTGGCAAATATTTAACAACAAAAACTCACGTGAAGAGGATTGGCTGCAGTAACATATAACAACTATGAGAGAAAAACCTAAGTCTAGGTACATGTGAGTAAATTCTCTCTCGTACACTACAGTCTCAAGTAAATAGTATTATCACTTTTTTGAATAATTTCAAACTGAAGTCAATATAGTGACAGATTACTTAAAACTTATTAAGAAATAATTAGTATCTGTATTTGAAATACCTGAATGTTTTAAGTTTACAGAAGCAAAAAATGAACTTCAACTTTCACCATTCTTAAACACTGAAGACAAGGAAGAAAAAGGTTGACTAAAAAAATCAAGTATTTTGGTTTAAAAAAAAAAAAACCCAAACATATCTTAAGTACACTAAAAACAGTCCAAGAGATAATACATAGTAAACGTGCCTGGTTTTAATCCAATTGTGTTTGTCCAATCCCAGTTTCAGACAGAATATCTTTAAAAGAAGCACAGAGTTTTTTATAGTAAGAAAGGTGAATACTTTTTTACCCTTTAGGGTAAGAAAGGATATAAATAGTAACCCCCAGGACACTGCCGTAGAGGGCAGCATACTGGGCCAGCATTGATAAACTGATAAAAAAAAAATAAAAATGAGCAGAATAGAAAAATGGGCTGATGGGAACTTCATGAGATTCAGCAAAGGAATCTGGGATGGACTAACCCTGTGCAATAGTCAATATTGGCATCTCTCAGCCAAGGGAACAGCTTTACAGAAAAAGACTTGAGGTCCTGGTGGACAGTTTGAACACAAGTCTGCAGCATGCCTTTGCAGCAAAGAAGGCCAACCACATCTTGGGCTGCATTAGCAAGAATGCAGCCAGCAGGTCCAAAAAATGCTTCCTTCTCTACCTGGCACTTGGGAGTCTGCATCTGTGTTGAGTTTTGTGCTCTGTGGTACAAGAAAGGCATTGGCATGCTACAGCACATCAAGAGGAGGACCACCAAGATTGTCATGAGGCTGAAGCATATGATGTATAAGGAAAGACAGAAAACTGCATTTGTTCATCCTTAAAAGAATGTCAAGATGGAAAAAAAACCACCAATATGCACCAATCGGTTATTTTTTCCCTGATGCATCTGTGCAGATGCTAATGATGCTAAACATCAGATTCTACTGCACATGCACAGAAACTCTGGAATAGGCACCCAGGGAGAAAATGTTAAGACTGTAGCGGTTACAAGTTGTCAAATAAATGGACTTGGGGCAAAGTGGATGGAAAAATGCTGTTTCAAAACAGCTTCTCTCCAGCTAATACAATGAGACATACATTCATTAAAAACTGGATTAACAAACACCACCAAGTTATTTAGAAACATTGCAATTCTATGGTATCCATCCAGAGACTTTCCAGTTCTGGGAAACGATTTTCACTCTATATGACCTGTATTTGTCCTTTTCTTTCTGTTCAGCACATTTTCTTTGGAACAGAAATAGTGTTTAAAAGCATCTGATAAATTATCATCAAAAGAATAATCAAGAGAAGCATGTGTTCTCTAAAGCAGGAAGATCTCACTTTTATGAAATATGTACAATATTAAGCAACACAGGAGTTATGAAAAATGCAAAAACCTCCAAAACTCCTACAGAATGATATTCAAGTGCTTCCTTGAGCTCTGCAATGAAAGCAGATAAAGGGAGCATTCCTGGCAAATCTCAGGCTCATTTCTCTACCTTTAACCACTATTTTTTTTTTTTTTTTTCATTTATAGAATTTAAAGTATTAACTTTGTGCTAGTGATCAATCCTCTTTGAAAACTGTTTAGGTATTAAGGATTATCAATAGCCTATGTTTTGGCATTTTATCTATTAGCCTGTAAGATCCTATCTACACATTCAAAAAAATAACCCCAAACCAAAAAACAAACCCACCCAGAAAACAACCAGGTGAGGCAAGCAGCCTGCCCCAAACTAATGTAGAAGCTTCCTGATCCTTCTCCAGAATAAGACAATAAGAAACAGACTGTACAAACCCTTATGTCAACTGATTAATTATTTTTCACATCTCATTTTTTCCTCTCTAGAGGGTTCTGTTTTGAAATAACAGTAGTCCTTACTACTTTTTTCCCCTCCTAAATAAACAGAAGATACAGGTATACCACAGGAAGGTAATTTTATTTAAAATATATAAATATATATTCTGTTGTTGGCCATCATAAGTGGAAAAGTAGCAAAAAATCATTATTGTTCCCTTTAATATCATTCAGCTTTAATCAGTACATGAGATAAAACATGTTTTCTCTTCACATTATAGACCTGCCTTCCTCCTGTTCCCATCTTTAGACTAAAAGTTCTCTAAACAAATGTGAAGTTCAGTGAATGAATATTTATTTCTCTTCTAACAGAATTTCTCTTTCCCTTGCTGGTTTTCACTTCAGATACCACCATTCAGACAGAACAATACTAATATGTATTACTGGAAATTAATGATGCACAAAGAGGAAGCATATTCAAGGTTCACAGTGTTTATGCTAGAATTTGATTCTGTGGAATTAAGCAGAAGAGATACAGAGTCTTGACTTAAAAATATTAGACTTAAGGTAAGGCATACTTTCAGTATGTCTTGTGCAGTACTGTACATTAAACATTCATCAGCATCTTAGTTGAAATATTAACATATTGCTTGCACTATAAAATTTTCTACCTAATGATCTCAGTGTTTTTCAGGAGTAGAATTGCTGATAGTATCTGTTCAGAGCTGAAAAAAGGATGATATCATTGTTAATCCCACATATTCTACACCAAATCAACTGCACTCAGCTACAATAATGTACAGATCTTTCTCCTCTAAAGTTTCTGTACTTCCTTACTAGTTCACCCTCCAGATCCTCCTTTTTTCCACTATGCAGGTTATCTGCAGGTGCCATTAAGTACAGATCTGGATCAAAGCTCTGCATCCTCATCCATGTCCTCCAGCCATACCTCCTATCAGAGAGCAAAGAAACTCATCATTGCCTTGCCCCTTCAGAACACACATGTGACCATTTCCATTCTCAGATGTGTTTTGCAACATTGTTATTTGTGGATAAAGAATTTAACATCAAACAACATTTGCCATATACAGCAACCAGTGGCAATTCCATGAACGTAGTAGTTTCAGGGCTATTTATTAGTGTCATAGCACATTCAAAAACCATTAATGAACTCAGAAAAATGCGGTTAAATAGCTAAATTCTCAAATTGGCTTATTACAGTTATTTTTATACCCTCAGACTAGTCTTATTTATTGTACCTAGAAAACACAGTGCTGCTGCCTTTGATTAAATTATAGAGACACAACAGACATAGCTGGTCTGAAAATAACGAAGGGGATATTGTGACTGATTATCACCCGCTATTGGTTATGCAGGTTGGCAGTGATGAGGTTTTGGAGAGAAGTACGAAAGCAATCAAAAGGGACTTCAGGGCACTGGGGCAAATGGTTGAAGGATCAGGAGCACAGGTAGTGCTTTCCTCAATCCCATCAGTAGCAGGAAAGAATACTGAAAGGAACAGGAAAACTCACACGATTAACATGTGGTGCCATTGGTGGAATTTTGGGTTTTTTTGATCATGGGGAGGCTTACATGGCACCCGGCCTGCTGGCAACAGATGGAGTTCAGCTATCTCAGAGGGACAAGGGCTCTCACTCATGAGTTGGCAGTGTTCATCAAGAAAGCTTTAAATTAGGTTTGAAGGGGGAAAGGGATATAACACCAGGCTGACTAGAGAAGAGCCTAAGGGGTGGCATGCTAATGGTGGGGCTGAAATCAATAACCCAGCAAAAGTGCATCTACACCAACGCATGCAGCAGGGGCAACAAACAGGAGAAGCTGGAAGCCATTGTGCAGCAGGATAGCTGTGACTTAGTCTCCATCACAGAAACATGGTGGGATGACTCTCAAAACTGGACTGCTGCAATGGATGGCTATAAGCTCTTCAGAAGGGATAGACAAGGAAGCAGAGGCAGTGGGGTGGCTCTATATGTCAGGGAGTGTTTCAATTTTTATTCAGCTAAACGATTGTGACTATAAGGTTCAGTGCTCATGGGTAAGGATGAGGGGGAAGGCCATCAAGGCAGACATCCTGTTGGGAGTCTGTTATAGACCACCCAACCAGGTAGATGAAGAATTCTACAAGTGGCTGGCAGAAGCCTCACAATCACTAGCCCTTGTTCTCATGGGGGACTTCAACTTACCAAACGTCTCCTGGAAATAGAAGACAGCAGAGAGGAAACAGTCTAGGAAGTTCCTGGAGCTTTGTGGAAGGTAACTTCCTGACACAGCTGGTAAGTGAGCCTACCAGGGGAGGTGCCTCACTTGACCTGCTGTTTACAAACAGAGAAGGACTGGTGGGACAATTGGTGGTCAGAGGCCTTCTGGGGTATAGCGACCATGAAATGATAGAGTTATTGATTCTTGGTGAAGTAAGGAAGGGGTTCAGCAAAACCAGCACCATGGACTTCCGGAGTGCAGATTTTGGCCTGTTCAGAACACTGCTTGGGAGAATCCCCTGGGAGACAGTCCTGAAGGGAAAAGGGGACCAGGAAGGCTGGGCATTCTTCAAGAAGGAAGTCTTAAAGGCACAGGAGCAGGCTGTGCCCATGTGCCATAAGATGAATAGGCAGGGAAGACTACCGGCCTGGCTGAACAGGGAGCTTTTGCTGGGACTCAGGAAGAAAAGGAGAGTTTACCTCTTTTGGAAGAAGGGGCAAGGATCTCCTTCGGTCATGCAGAAAGAAAACTAGAACTCAACCTGGCCACTGTTGTAAGAAATAACAAAAAATGTTTTTACAAGTACATTAACAACAAAAAGAGATCCAAGGAGAATCTCCATCCTTTATTGGATGGGGGAGGGGATACGTTGACACCAAGGATGAGGAAAAGACTGAGGTACTTAATGACTTCTTTTCCTCAGTCTTTAATAGCCAGACCAGTTATCCCCAGGCTATTCAGACCCGAACTGGAAGACAGGGACAGAGAGCAGAATAAACTCCCCATAATCAGGAGCAAGCAGTTAACAACCTGCTATACCACCTGGACACCCATAAGTCTATGGGGCCAGATGGCATCCACCCAAGAGTATTGAAGGAGCTGGCAGAGGAGCTTGCCAAGTGTCGTGGTTTAACCCGGCTGGCAACTAAGCACCATGCAGCTGCTTGCTCACTCCCCCCTCCCTCAGTGGGATGGGGAAGAGAATCGAAAAAAAAAAAAAAAAAAAGAGCCATAGGCTGAGATAAAGACAGTTTAATACGAGAAAATAATAACAACAGTAATAATGAGAATGGTAACAGAATATACAAAACGAACGATGCACAATGCAATTGCTCACCACCTGCCAACTGATGCCCAGCCTGCCCCAAGCCACGATCACCCTCTCTGCAACCGACCAACTAACCCCCCCAACCCCCCTCCCCAAGCATGACGTTATATGGTATGGAATAGCTCTTTGGTCAGTTTGGGTTAGTTGTCCTAGCTGTGCTCTCTCCCAGCTTGTTATGCACCTGGTCGAGTAGGAGAAGCTCAAAAAGTCCTTGAGTAGTCTGAGCACTACTTGGCAACAACTAAAAACATCAGTGTGTTATCAGCATTCTTTTAGCACTAAATCCAAAACACAGCACTATGCTAGCTTCTATGAACAAAATTAACTCTATCCCAGCCAAAACTAGGACACCAAGCCACTCTCCAACATTTATCAGCAGTCCTTTTATGACAAGGTGACCCATCTAGTGGATGAGGGAAAGGCTGTGGATGTTATCTACCTGGACTTTAGTAAAGCCTTTGACACTGTCTCCCACAGCATTCTCCCAGAGAACCTGGTGGCTCATGGCTTGGACAGGTGCACACTTCACTGGGTAAAAAAAATGGCTGGATGCCCGAGCCCAGAGAGTTGTGGTCAATGGAGTTAAATCCAGTTGGTGGCCAGTTACAAGTGGTGTTCCCCAGGGCCCAGTTCTGGTCCAGTTCTGCTTAACATCTTTATCAATGATCTGGATTAAGGGATTCAGTGCACCCTCAGTAAATTTGTAGATGACACCAAACTGGTGGAGCAGGAGTGTTGATCTGCTTGAGGGTAGGAAGGCTCTGCAGAGGGATCTGGACAGGCTCGGTCAATGGGCCAAGGCCAATTGAATGATGTTAAACAAGGCCAAGTGCCAGGTCCTGCACTTGGATCATAATCACCACATGCAACACTACAAGCTTGGGAAACAGTGTCTGGAAAGCTGCCCGGTGGAAAAGGACCTGGGGGTACTGGTTGACAGCCAGCTGAATATGAGCCATCAGTATGCCCAGGTGGCCAAGAACGTCAATAGCATCCTGGCTTATATCAGGAATAACATGGCCTGCAGGAGTAGGGAAGTGATCTTCCCCCTGCACTTGGCACTGGTGACATTGCACCTCAAATACTGTGTTCAGTTTTGGACCCCTCACTACAGGAAAGACTTTGCGTTGCTGGAACATGTCCAGAGAAGGGCAACAAAGCTAATGAGGGGTCTGGAGCACAAGCCTTATGAGGAGTGGCTGACAGAACTGGGGTTGTTTAGGCTGGAGAAGAGGAAGCTGAGGGGAGACCTTATCGCCCTCTACAACTGCCTGAAAGGAGGTTGTAGTGAGGTGGGTGTTGGTCTCTTCTCTCAAGTAACAGGCAATAGGATGAGAGGAAAGGGACTCAAGTTGCATCAGGGCAAGTTTAGATTTGATATTAGGAAAAATTTCTTTACTGAAAGAGTGGTCAATGGAACAGTCTCCCAGAGAGATAGTGAAGTCACCATACCCAGAGATGTTAAAAAAACTTGTGGACATGGCACTTTGGGACATGGTTTAATAGGCATGGTGGTGTTGGGTTGACAGTGAGACTTGATGTTGGAGGTCTTTTCCAACCTTAACGATTCTATATGCCTTTAATCTTGGATGGGTAGATTGGGAATACAAAGTGGGTAACTGTGGCAGCTCTGATCAAAACAAATTAGAAGAAAGCTAAAAGTCTCACTGGAAAGAAATAAACAAGTTGAAAACAAAAACTCAATAAAACAGTTGCAGGGGCCTCAGACATTATTGCTGAAAGTTCTAAGATATTTTTCAGGACTGACTTTTTTGTTGATTTACCATTGACAAAAGCACAGGATGATCAGCTAGCGAAAAAAAACTTAAAAATGTAAGATCTAGAACACCGAGTATACAGGAAATATTTTAAAGGACAGAAAATTCCTAAAGACCAGGCAGATACAAAAAAACAACAAGTTATAGGTATTTCTTTCTCCATCCAACTTCATTTCTACAACATACACTGTTGGACAATCAAACAACTTGGAAAGGAAGAAAGAAAACACAGTGTTAAACAAATGCTATATAAATTTTTATTCCTGTACAATTGCTCAAAATCAGTATTGGTATTAAAAAGATTCTCAGATACAATCTGTATTTCATAAAAAAGACTAGAAAAGATTTATCTAGGAACAAGATATTCAGTAAGCTACAAGGCAATTTTCTTGTTCTAGGAGCATGAGATTTAATCCTAGAGTACCTTCATAATACACACTGCATTATTTATTTCATCATAAGGTCAAGGAAAATGTTTCCTTGGGTTCTCTTCATTATTTTTTTTTTCCCCCTACTAATCTGAGTGCAAAGCAAATGAAAAATTCAAAAGCAATCTATATGAAACACAAATTGTGGCCCAACTTTTCTCAGGGTTGTTGCAAAGCTTCAGGACCAAATTCTCTATGAATAATCAAGATGCTTATCCACTTATCCAAAGAAAAACTTTCACAGCATTACTAGAAATAGTAATCTCTTATAAAACGTATGAACAGTCTAACTCTCAGGAAATCAAGATTTTTATGTTACAATTCCAGGTATTTGAGTGACTTTACAGCAAGGAAGAACTTGGCTTAACAATTCCCAGATAGCAGAGAAGCCGCTTGCATTTAGTCAGTGCTTTTTACAAGAAGGAACCAATGCAATAGGAAAGAATGCTCAAAAATTTTCTGAGATAATAAGTTAAAGCTTTACAATTGGAAATATTTTGTTACCTCAACTCCCCCTCTTTAAAAGAAAAGTTATATTGGAAGAAACATTCTTATGTATTAGTTTTCTTTAAATTTTCCTTTTGGTCCGAAAGATTGTTTGCTTTATTTGTTTAATGGTCCCTGCCATCTCCCTTTCCATAATTTCTGGTCACTTTTTCCAACCGATGAATTAACTAACCTCCTATTATCTACTATGTGTAAGCCAGGATATTTTAAGTTCTCTTGTGTCTGACAAAAAAATATAGCAAGTTCTCTTGAAGCAGGTCAATCTCAAACAAGAAACACCAGTGAATATAAATAAACTGAGATTAATTTCAGAAACCTACTGGACATTTTTATAGTCAGGCAGACTGCAAACTTCAGGAACAAAACATATACCTGTTGTGGCAAATTTTCTGGTTACAGAATGCCTTGCTATATGGACAGAAACAGTATGGTACATCCCTAAGTCAGAGAAACCAAACAGGAATAAGCATTAACTGAACAGCAGAATATCAACCACTAGGTATCAGCCTCCCCTCCTTCAAATCCCCCTATTCTTTCTTTTCTATTTATGACCTATGAAGTCTGCAGTTTCTATGAAGATGGAAAGAAAGAACCATCAAGAGCATCTTCTGGTATTGTCAGATGCATCAAAATCTGCCCTTTATCTTTTCCTTCTCACCTTTTGCAATTTCATCTGTAGAACAGAACAAAAGCAAGAGATCCTTTTCTTAACACCTTTATGTCCATCAGTAACAAACAGCTTCTGGATTCCAGTTTTTGGCATTACGTCAGAGTTTTATGCCTTCGGTAGTCTCCAAGAATGCAGTGCAGACCAAAGGCTTTAATACTTTCAAGTCTTCATACATTGCAGTCTCATACATTACATTATATAGTACTTCTCATTCCTGAAGCTGCAACACAACCTTAATAAAGCCAACTGGCCTCTGCAATGATCTGTTCCAGTTTTAAAACTTTTGACAGTCTGACAATATGCTGTGGCATTCGCATTCAACTCAGGAAGCCCAGAAACAGTGCAAGCATCTTCCATTTACTCCCTTATTTGCTCAAGTAATTTGACACACATGCTTTCTTCTGGGAAAACTATTTTTTTATTACTACTGTTATTCTTGATAAAGGCTAGCGAGCTGAAAGAAAAAAGCAAAATAACTTTTATGTCTTCCTATACAGGTGGCTTGTGTGTACTCATTATGTACTGAATATGACTCAGTGATAAACAAATAAGGAAGAGTACAAATTAAAACTTAAACAGCCAAGGAGAATCTTGGCACCTCCACTTTCTCTAACAATGTGTTATTATAAACAAGAGCAATCCCTCAAGACACTGGAAATAGCTGCTGAACAGGACTACAATACAGTCAAAATATATTAAATTTAACACAGGAAGTTGACAAATGCATAAAAATATTAATATTTTTTGAAAAGAACGTACATTTCTTTGAAATTAAGCCCTAAAAAAAAAAAGGGGGGTTGGATTTGCCACTGTTGAATTAAAGACATTTTTCCTTAAAAATCACAGATTGGAAGGGAACTCTAGGTCATCAGGCCCAACCCCCTGCTCAAGTAGGGCCACCTAGAGCCACTTGCCCAGGATCTTCAAGTATTTGTTTCTGTTTCTTTAAACAGCAGTTTTTACAACATATATTTTTCCCCCATTAGTGTCACAAGGCAAGATGCTATACTGTATCTCTTAAGAGATAATCAACTTCCTGGCCTTAAAAACAATGTATTGCAGGCTCCCAGAGTAGTGTGGGAGCCTGTAAAACTGCCAGACCATAAACCCTAACCAATTCGTTTGCCCCAACAAGTTCAATGTCTGTTGTAATAGTAATATTGGAAGAATGTTCTTAGTCAAATCAATGCTTACTTTCTATAGATTCCCTCTGACTAAAACAAATGAAGGGTCAACTTCTTTCATTAGATTTGCCATGCTTCAGTCAGTATCTCAGTTGTCCATATTTCCTATCGGCGTAGCAAGTAAAAACACTGCCTAGGTAGGCATTCAAGTAATTAAATTCTGAATTTGTACTTAAAACCTAAAACCAGGTAATGCTCAGCCTTGTCACTGAGCACTGAAGTAGTAAGTTCATCTGAGAATTGTGTTTGTTGTCTTTATCTCCAATCAGAAAATAATCTCTTAAATTACTCTAAAGATCTTATCTAGCATGTGAAGACAGAGTATTGTTTCCTTTAAAAGAACAGAAGAAAGGAAGGATTACAGTACTGCCAAATAAGCTAAGTTGATTCTATTTTGTACGCGGAATGATGGGGGGTCAAGGGGTGGGATGGAGAGAGTTCTTTGTATATCTATGCACTTAGCAGTATCATCTAAACTGAATCTTCCAGTTCCTACATATTTCAGAATAAACATTTTGATAAACTCAAGCTCAATCATATACTATTGCAATGACAGAATACATATATTTCAGTATGAACACTTTTTCAGTTAAGTAAATTTATTATCTTCATTACCCAGTGAGGTCTCCCAAGAAATTTTTATCCTCAGGTACCTGCAGTCATGAGATACCTCAAACTGAAATAATACCATTCTGCTGCAAATCAATATAAATACTAAATCTAAAATCCAAACCTGTCACTGTACATACAGAAAAAAAGTTTCAATAATATGACAGATTTTGAGATAAAGATGTTCATACTCATTGGAATTTTCTCTGATTTCAGAACAACTGACTTTCTCCACTTTTTTCCCCCCTAAGATTTTACATGCATTTTTCACCTCCAATTGGGATTGGTTAGCTTTTGTTTAGTTAAACTTGTTTAGCTTTTTTTTAATTTCTAGGGGGTTTTTTTGTTTGTTCTTTGGTTGGTTGTTTGGATTGTTTGTTTTTTTAAACAGTCAACAGCTTTGCACTACTTCTACAGGGGAAGTCTCTCAGAGCAGAGAAAGGATACTTCTTAAACATATAACATTCAGGTAATGAGGGTCCAATTCTTTTCTCTCAATTACAATGATTAAAATGAGTGTTTGTGGTATTAACTAATTGCATAGTATCTTATGCAAAATTACAGTTAATCACACAGCAGGCTGATACAACATTTCTAAGCAGCACAACAATTCTATCCACCCCTATAAAACATTATTCCAAAATTGCCAATTAAAAAAAACATTTAACACATTAATTTTACAATTAGATTTAAAAAAAAAGCTGCCCTCAAAGAAGTGCTCCTACTTGTCAGTTCAGGTAACTTTCACATTAACAGTGGCAAAGATGGTGTTGAAATTTCTCTCAATAAGACTCCTCTCTGATATATAATGAAATAACTTCATAATGTTTCTATTAAATTTTTGATCTCCTAAATAAATATCTAATCAAAAATGTAATCTCTTTTTAAGAAAAACACAGAATACATCAGAATATGGATTGAGGTAGGCTAAAACAGTTTCTGAAGATGATGCTTGCACAACTTTTCCTGTTGCCAGGGCTGCTCCTGTACCTGGTCAGCAACCAAGCTGGAGCACATTCCATTTGGAAGGCACTTGGGCTGGCCATACCTGATCAATGAAGCAAAGAGTTCTACAAAGCACAAGTGACGGGTACCAAGCACAAGACTCCGCCTGTGAGTGACAGTTACCCATCTTCTGATCCGACCCATGGGCTTGCTCACCCAGGACTAAGATCTTGGACATGGCAGAGACTGCTGAGACTCATCTATTTCTAAGACCACTTCCCTTTGATGCTTATTCACATGGGTACCATTGACATTGACAAGGGAGACCCTGAGTGTGGCTACAAGCTCTGAACACTTGGGTAAAAAACTTGAGGGGAAGCTCTGTCTGGGTCCCCATCTTGTGGCCAAGGAGAATAGCTTAATAAGGAACAAAAATTCCCTAAAGGTTAACACACAAGATCCAACTAAAGAAGGGCTTTCCACTTTGCAAATGGGTTTCATAGAATCATAGAATGTTTTGGGTTGGAAGGGACCCCTAGAGGTCATCTAGTCCAACACCCTGCAGTGAGCAGGGACACCACTAACTAGATCAGGTTGCTCAGAGCCCCATCCAACCTGGCCTTGAATGCTTCCAGGAATGGGGCCTCCACTACCTCTCTGGGCAACCCGTTCCAGTGTTTCACCACCCTTGTTGTAAGGAATTTCCTCCTTATATCTAGTCTAAATCTACCCTGCTTTAAAACCATTACCCCTTGTCCTGTCACAGCTGGCCCTACTGAATAGATTTTCCCCATCTTTCCTATAGGCCCCCTTTAGATACTGAAAGGCCGTAATCAGGTCTCCCCACAGCCTTCTCTTCTCCAGGCTGAAGAAGCCCAACTCCTTCAGCCTGTCCTCATAAGAGAGGTGCTCCAGCCCTCGGATCATTTTTGTGGCCCTCCTCTGGACCCGCTCCAACAGTTCCATGTCCTTCTTGTGCTGAGGGCTCCAGAGCTGGACGCAGTACTCCAGGTGAGGTCTCACCAGAGCAGAGTAGAGGGGCAGAATCACCTCCCTCGACCTGCTGGCCACGCTTCTCCTGATGCAACCCAGAGTATGCTTGCCCTTCTGGGCTGCCAGCGCACATTGCCGGCTCATGTCCAGCTTTTCATCCCCCAGCACCCCCAAGTCCCTCTCGGCAGGGCTGCTCTCGATCCTTTCTTCCTCCAGCCTATATTGATACCAGGGGTTACCCTGACCCAGGTGCAGGACCTTGCACTTGGCCTTGTTGAACCTCATGAGGTTCACACAGGCCCACCTCTCCAGCCTGTCCAGGTCTCTCTGGATGACATCCCGTCCTTCTGGTGTCAAGCACACCACTCAGCTTGGTGTCATCTTCAAACTTGCTGAGGGTGCACTCGATCTCACTAAGTCATTGATGAATATATTAAAGAGCGCCAGTCCCAGTACGGACCCCTGAGGGACACCACTCGTCACCGGTCTCCATCCGGACATCGAGCCATTGACCACTACCCTCTGGATGCGGCCATCCAGCCAGTTCCTTATCCACCAAACAGTCCACCCATCAAATCCATAGCTCTCCAATTTAGAGAGAAGGATGTTGTGGGGGACCGTGTCAAAGGCTTTGCAGAATTCCAGATAGATGACGTCCATTGGTTTTCCCTTGTCCACTGATGCTGTCACACCATCATAGGAAGTCACTAGGCTTGTCAGGCAGGTCTTGTCCTTGGTGAAGCCATGCTGGCTATCTCAAATCATCTCCCTGGCCTCCATGTGCCTTAGCATAGCTTCTAGGAGGATCTGTTCCATGATCTTCCCAGGCATAGAGGTGAGGCTGACAGGTTGGTAGTTCCTGGGGTCTGCCTTTCTACCCTTTTTGAAAATGGGCACAATGTTTCCCTTCTTCCAGTCACCAGGGACTTCACCTGACTGCCATGATTTTTCAAATATCATGGAGAGTGGCTTGGCGACCACATCGGCCAATTCCCTCAGGACTCTGGGATGCATCTCATCAGGTCCCATGGACTTATGTGCATTCAGGTTCCTCAGGTGGTCACGAACCTGATTTTCTTCTACAGCGGGAGGGGTTTTGCCCTCCCGGTCCCCCTCATGCCATCCATCAACTCAGGTGGGGTGAGGAGAGAGGTTGCCAGTAAAGACTGAGGCAAAAAAGTTGAGTACCTCAGCCTTCTCATCTGCTGTTACCAGCTTGCCAGTCTCGCTCATCAGCAGGGGTACGCTTTCCTTAACCATCCTTTTCCTCATACTGTCAACTAATAACAGTTTCAGTCCACAGATAGATACATTCTCTAGAAAACTGTCTAATTTTATTTAATACCTGCTATTTTCTAATCAACATTCCAGATGAATGAAGCTAAACACTAAAGACAGATTACATGACATTCAAAAAAATGACAGATTGAAATAGTTGACCGAGAAAAAAAAGACTGCAGTACCGAGGAACTGGAATACCAAAAGAACTAGGATATCCAGTTTCAACCTGCTTTGCATATTCTTAGACTCATTTGTAAACAAGACCTGCTTCTTTCATACTGGCGACTGTGAAAGCTCACTTTGCTTAGTCTGCATTTTCTACTTATATTCAGAAAGAAGCAGATGTTTTTCATTCCCACGATCCTTTTCATGGGCTAATTATTTATAATACCAAAATTCAGACTATTAAATAGACAAAGTATAGATGTTAGTATCAAATAATAAAGATATGGACATCTGAATTTTATTTTTTTTTATAAAAAGGTTATTGAAAATATTTCCTAATACAGCACATGCTGTGGCAGATTTATTTAGATGGAATCCAAAAACTTCTTATAATTTTTAAGTATAATTATCATAGAATTCAAGTTACCAGATATGTAAATTTTTTTCTGCATTAGACACAAATTTAAAGAATATACTATTCACTAATTCAGCTGATCTGATCCAATCCTGCCAAGATTATGCTCACAGGTTAAAGTGTCATTTAAATAGCTAATTCTTATATCCACATTTTGAGTCAGTTCCCCACAGAAGCATAAAAGGGAATAGCAAAACTTGTTTTGTACATTCTAAGACCATATTATTACAACTGATGTTCTACAGCAACACAAAACAGAGGTATTAATGAAAATACTTTTTCAACTTCATATGTCAGCATTAGTGGAGTGAGAATGCATAACCCGTCTCCAAGATTTATTTTGAAACTACTGTTGAAGTTAAGTCTAGAGTGTACGCAGCTTTTATTTGCTTTGACATTTGCTTGATACATAAAATTGTATTTCAGGATACTAAATTCAAAGAGCGTATTTTTGTCACTGAAATCATGTCTTTCAATGGGACATAGCTTTTTGCTGAGAAAGTATCTAAAAAACAAATCTTCTGCTGATTCCATCACAAATCTTTTAATTTGGAAAAAGCAAAACAAAGTTCAGCATACCTGTGAATACATAGCTCACAAGAAAAATAAAAACACATAGCAGAATCTTTAAGGGAGCACAATACATTTCTTAGATTTTAAGCTTTGCTGAGTAACAGGATCCAAAAGAAAAACTAACATCCAGACCATAAGAAATTCTGCAAAACTATTTCAGAAAGCCCTAACATTTTAGAAATAAATACTTCTTCTGGACATACGAAAGAACCTTGTGGTATGCAAATTATCGCAGGTATTAAAAATTTAAGTATATACAACTAGCTACACTTATTTTCATTCATGTTTCTCCACTACAACACGCAGTCCAGTATAGATCATTGTGATATTGTTATATTAACTAAATTACATTAAAGAGACAATGAAATGAAAAGGTTTTGGGGTTTATTACTTTTTAGAATGAGAGTAAACTAGCACTTCTATATTTGGACCTGCTACTATATTGAGAGATGTAAAGTAAGGTTGTCTCTACAGCAAAGTGGAACAGGCAGGGAACTCCTCTGGCAGATACTACTCCATCCCACCAATGCATAGAAAAATAAATGTAAAGAAAACGAAGCAAGACTTCTCTGGACCATATGTAGCTTCCTGTGACATAATGCCTTGAATTTCAGCAGTGTAAGAAACAATCATATTTTTCCATGCTCTTTACGCTTTTTTTTTTTTTAACTCTGTAAAAGCATAGCTAGAGGGAATTCTAGAGCCCAGGATTTCAAGTACAGCAATAAGAAACATTGTTACGCAAATCACTTCTCAGTTTTAGGATTTAGGAGTTGCTAATAGAGTTTCTCATTAGACTGCTGTTCTGCCTAGTGTTCACTACTGTAATATCATCTACCATATAGGCTACCTCCTTTCCAGATCCTTCTCCAGTCACTAAATAACAAAACAAAAAAAAAATCTCCCCATTTAAGCCTCATCTGTTTCTTACAGACATTTCATCCAAAATGTTCCTAATCCATGTTACTGCTTCTCCACTGCATTTCCAGTAAAATTATGGTCAATTAACTTCATTTCCAAATAATATCTTCATTCAGAAGTTCTCCCTCCACACTGGAACTTTAAGATGTGTGTTCCCTTATGCCTCTATTTCCTGTTGGTTATTTTATCTCCATTTCTTTATCAACAAGATAGAATTTTAGAATTCACAGATGGATTTTCTCCATCCAAAAATCCCACAGAACCTAAGCTAATATTTGACAGTGTCCCTGAGGCTGTGGGAAAGAAAGAACTATTTCTCTCTTTTACCTGAGATAATATCACTAAAAATATCACCAAATACAAGCTGCTGTTCAGTTGTGGTCAGACTAGGGTGGGAGATGGCTGAGTACCAACATTTAGGGAAGCTGTTCTCCTGCTATTGCAGATGCTTCCTAGAGAAGAAAAGACAAGGACTTTTTCAAACTATCAGAAATCTTGTAGGAAATGGCTGATATCTCACAGTTAATATACAGAAAGCAGAAATGGTGACTGTGGGATAAATGGAAGTTATGCTAGGTGACAGAAGAATTGGAGAGGTTGGTTAATCACTTTGACAAGGCTTAATACTAGAAGTAGCACTAACTGAGTTTATTTAGATTTCAAATTAGTATACTAATAGACACTACAATTTCAGACTGCTTGTTATGGAATCTTCCTCCTGCCATATTATCAAGGAACAGGAACTGCATAAATGCAACACGGTGATGCATATCTATTTCTTTCAGACCCTCTCCTGACTTTTTCCACTCAGCATAAGCATAACCAGTTTAATATAATTAAGATATATTAACACATAAAATCACCTCTGCAAAGTTGAGACTCAATTGTATATGATGGAGAAACATTGCAAGTCCTAACACTTCTATAGCTGCAACTAGCAACATCCAGCTGTGGAACAAGAGCATTGGAGTTCTGTTAGCTCTGAAGGTACTTCAATCTGAGTTTGCATCTAAGTGTGGCCCCGAAAGCTCACATAGACTATTTAAGAAACCTACCACCTTGCAGGTATAGTTTCTCTGTACCTTCCATTCCTTTTTTCAGACAGCACAGATAGAGCAGAGGCAGCTATCATAAGTTCAAACTCTACTTCTTACATTTAAGAGAGCTTTTTGAAGAGTTAAAAGGATAGCACTGTGAAAGAGAAGAATTTTAACTGTTTGGGTAGGTGGGGAATTGAGACACTATCATGAATGCCCATGAGAAGACAAATGACAGCATGAGTACATCTTTAAACATCACAGGAGCTGAAGAAAAAAATTCTAATGAGAATTATTTTTTTTTTAATCATGTCACTATTCTCATAGTAAAAAAATATGTTGTATGACACCTCTGTTCCATCCTGACTCCTGTAAAGGTTACTGATGACTTAGAGGTATAGAATTCAGCAGTACCTTTAGGGTTTACAATCCCATTTGCCACAAGTGACAGTTGTCAGTGAGGATAAAACATAGTGGTTACAGATGCAAATTTTCTTTGTCATAGAGTCAAAAAGAGCTCTGCCATTCAAGAGCAAGAACAAGTTATCTTTACTAGAACAAAATTAAAGTATTGGATAGTTGTAGACCCAAGTCAAAAAAAACCCCCACAAAACCACAAATCACACAACCAATCCCAATAAACAATCAAAAAACCCACCGACCACAGAAGATTTGGAGTACTTCCAATAATCAGTGATGTTAAAAGGAATGATATTAAAGCTAACTCAAACTAGTCCAGAAAGGGTAAAGGTGGTTTGAAAGAACTAAGAGTTTTCGAAGGATGTGAAGAGAACTTAGAGCAAGGAAAACTTCTAATTTTTCTTCTCACAAAAAAGTTACAGCAGACTCCACTGCTGGCCAATTAACTTCACTAGCTACTTTTTCATTGAATTAGATTTGCAAGGGTTCTAGCTACCTAAAAACCAGCCAGGCACTACTGCATTTAAAGAATTGCATAAATGTATGCCTAGTTAGAGAACTAAACAAATACACTCTGACATTTTCAAAACTTCCATTTGTTCCCCTTATGTGCCTTTAGATGATGTTCCTGAAAACTGTGTCCTCTCACTGAATTTCAGGTGCAAAGCTATTACTAGAGGTTTAAATGAAAAGGCAAAATGAATTACTGCCTGGCAGAAACAAGAGAATATTGCCAATGGTCCTGCAAACACGAAAACTAAAATTGATTGTCAAAGCAATGACAAAATCTTCAAGGATCACTAAAGTGTGCTTCCATGAGATCATTTTTTCTTTCAAGCCATTATGTGAAACTGTTAACTAAACTTCTGAAGGTGGATTTCAGATGTCTTTCTATCAAGTTACAAAATTAAGTGGTAAAAATTTCTTTCAAGCAAAACTTTATCTTTAACCTTTGTCCACATTTCTAAGCTTATATATAAATAAGCAGTAATCTATCTATACAATTAACAGACTGTTGACAGTGTCTCATAAGGGCATTATGGGTTTTCAGGTATTTATTTTCTTTGTATTCTCTTAAAGTAATACATGTTCCACTGACTGCAAGTGAATTTCAGAGGAATAAAACTGAAATATTGGAATAATGATTCAAGTTCTATATTATCGAATATTGGAAGCTGATTGCAAGCAAAGCTATTTCCATGTTTTGAATGAACTACCGTTTCCTGGGAAGTAAATTGTCAGTGGCACCTATTAGGTAACTTTGGATATCTTTTTTTAGTGACTAGTTGAAGAATTTTAACATGTTAAATATGTATTTAACTTAAATTTATTTCATCAGGGAGAAAAATTAAAGTTTTCTATAAAACCCTAGTTGTTCTGCTCTTTAATGATCATAGTCACCAGTAAGTTTACACAAAAATGAGATACTACAGCAGCAGATCTATGCATTAGAAGAAATACCTATTGTAAGATCAAATAGCAATTTACCAAATGATGAATTTTCATGGTCAAACACATGATATAATAAGAAAAATCATGCATAGAACTTGCTAATTTTTACTGGTTTACTGTTGTGAAATTTACATATGGTATACGATATAAACTGTAGTTGCCATTCATTGCTGAAAGGTCATCTAATACCACATGATGAATGCATTTGCTCTATAAACCATAATTCACTTTAATTTCACAAACAATTCCAACATGAAAAATACTTTTTGTCATGCAGATTTGCCTAACATAAAAGCTACTTTCTTCAAGCAGGAATTAAGAGAGAAATGAGAAAGAGGCAAATACAAAATTATTTGCCACTTTGCTTTTGCTTTTCAGAAGTTAATTCTTTGGGTAAGGTGAATGCATATCATTCTTTCACTTCTACTTGCACACTTACCTGGAGAAAAAGAAGGATGTTCCAGTAAATGTTAACTGAATCTTAAATCTTTCACTGAAATAGGTAATTTTTCATGCTGTCTTGGAACCATTCAAGAAATCCATAGAGAGAAAAAGAGAATTTAAGAAAGATGGTATAGTTCAAAAGAAAGACTATGTATAGCAAAAGTTCATTAATTAATTGTTCCTCTTCACAACAAATACACATGTAAAGTAAATATGATTTTTCCATTAGCTTCTCTGGTAATGGATTTCTCTGGACTTGTAGTGGCCTGAGCTGATTGTAGTGTATTTTAACTGCAACAGCAGTCATCTAGTGATCAAGTTACTTTTTCCTAAATTCATTTTAGTTTTAGTTTAACTTCCTGCAATCATAATGCCTATTGTTAGTCAACAACTCATAACAAGTAGGGATTTTGCTAATGACCTTACGGATAATAAAAAAAAAATATTAAAAAAAACACAAAGAAAAAGTAGATAAGCAGCTGTTTAAGAGTAAGCATTAAAAATACTCCAAGTAGACCCAAGACTGAGGAAGACACCACTACAATATACATCATACTTCTGCTGGCAAAGCCTTTGGGATGATGACTAACCCTTTCCTTCACTAGTATTAAGGACTACAGAAGTTGTTGACCTTAATAACAACAAATGTTTGTTCCATTTTGACTAAAATTGATTCCACATATATGGTGTTTCCTTTTTGCCCTTAACAAAATTTTAAGTGTAAAAGCAGACAGTTTAATGATAGTCATTCTCTAATTTTTCTAGCAGTTGACATTCAGAGAAGTGAAGGACAGAACTAAGAACTGAAGGACAGAATCATCTTCTGTTTTGGGGACAAATGTACCAGGCCACAGTTCTACATTCAAGTCTATCTTGGAATTGAACACTTTAATATATTATTACTGCAGTTTTTGATAAAATCAACAGTATACTATATGATGGTAAGAAAATACTTGGAATTAAAAAACCAAAACACCCAACTTACAAGAACAAGATATCAAAGCTCTCAGAAATATATTTATTCTCAAAGTTTTTGTCAGCTGTAGCATGTTAAAAGAAAACTTATTTAAGGCAAAGACTTACTCATAAATGGCATTGCTTCCCCCTCTACCCCTGTATTTTACACCTGCAAGGATTAAATCTATCTGAATCTATCTAGTGCTCGGTCAGGAGAATCTGCATCACCAAACTATACTAAGTTATCACATAACAAATCCTTTTCTTTTGAGGTAATGGATGCATAATTATTCACATTGCTATAATGCTTAACAGTTGAGAAACAGAGCCAACCAGAACAAATGGAATGCACTACATCATCTGAGAAGTGGGACCGCTTGTTCCATGGTGGCCAGGATAACCATATTCCCAACACAAATGGTAGGGCTGAGCCAGTCTGGTTTATTTAAGAATGCCAAAGCAACAGGCATGAGAGAAGAGCCACATATACACCAGGTAATTGTCCAATATTGTAATGCATGGGGTTCAGAAGCCAGTGAGAACTAAGGATGAAGGCTTGAGCCTTCATCATGGCAGAGAAATGGGACACAAGTTTTCAGAGCTGCTCAAATTTCTTTGCCTTCTGTACAGTCGATCTTCATATTTGTCACGTACAGCTAACTTACTTTCTGTGCTGAAAAGGCTTCTGCTGAATCACAAAGCATCTTTCGGCTATATTCCCTCAGACCTATCCAGAGATACAAAAATCTACTATACTTCATCCTCTTAGACCTCTCCTATTTTTTCACTGCTGTGACTGACAGAAGGTTAAAACCTTTTGAGTCTGTTAAGGAAAGATCTTGTTAGAATATCAAACTGACTATTGCTCATTTCCAAGCTAGAGATAGGTATATGGGTATTTTTAGTCTCCAAACTGATCATTCATGCAGACTGCAAGTTTAATGACTACCTGCTATTTGCAAGGATAAGATTCCTTCTTTCTCTTCTTCCATATGCAGTGAAAACTTAAGACAGATGGAACTCAGCAATTTATCTTTTTCCCCAACTAGAACAAGAGTATAACTATCTTAATATGATGACAGATGTATAAAGTAGCATAAGCTTTACTTACTGGATGTAGGTGTGATCATATGATTGTTCACATCAAGTATTAGAAAAGAGGTCCCTCTGAGTGTTACATTATACACTTACCAGAATCTTCAGTTTATCTTAGAACCACACTTATGTTAACTTTTTCTTGTTGGAATCAATTAAAGGATCCAAAATCATTTCGCTTCTGAAACCTTCAAGTCCTTACAATGTAGGAGAACTCTATTGTTGTATGTACCTTGCCACCCATCAAGGCAGCAGAATATGAATTCTGACTTCTGTGGTTACTGACAGGTAGCAATGTTTAGTGCTTGGGGTGGGGGGAAGGAAAAAAAAAACACAAACCCACCCACACCACCAAAAAAACCATAAAAACACAAGACCACACAGAATTTCAGTATGGATTACTAAGTGACAAAATTATGTACACTGAGCTGCAGCTTTAATTTTAAGCCATTGTTAGTTTTACTACACCACAGATACAGCTATAATTGTTACACAGAAGCAAAAGGTGCAAAGTCATAAACGGCAGCATTACATATGCAAGCAATACAGACATGATTTCAGAATGAATATGGAACACAAACAAGAGTCCTAGGTATTCAGGGTAATCCCCAAAATATCCATTTAAATTGAGAAGCTACACCTGTCACTGACTTCTTACAAAATAAAGCTTAGTAACAGTTTCTAACTTTTCCAGGAATGCATAGTGGCTCAGGCAGTTGAAATTTCAGTCTTATTAAAAATATACACGTACTTTTCTAAAATAGTGTAGCTACTTAATTTCAACACTATATATTCTTAATGAATTCCTGACCAAGAAATTATATATACCTTTTTAAGACTAGAAAGTTAGGAAAAAAGAACACCTCAGTGTTTCACATTGCTCCCTGTAATAACAAAGTTTGTTCAACCCGAAGCACCAAAACAACCAGGTACTATATTGAGACACGCCATGAAATACACTTGGATGAACTTCAAGATTGAGAACCACCAGAAAAGCAATTGAATGTTTAAGAGTTAATCTATCTTTCTGACATAGTATGGATTCAGTCTCCGCCAAATGAAAACATCCTGGCAAATCAGTAATAAACTATCAATCCTACTTTCAATCCCTTAGTAAGTAAGTGGTAAGGTAAAATTTTACATGGTTATCTTAGAGGCCAGAGAAAGGTACGAAAAATCCAGTATATATTTAAAATGATGCTGCATAATCATAATTATTCTAAAACTATTACATTTATTCATAAAGATTTTTCTCTGTAAGAAAATGTTAAATACTAGGATATACAGAGAGTGCCAGACAGGGATGTGCCATCGTAATTTCAGTTCATTCATACCCTTACTGGAAGAATGCTAAAGCTCAAAAAGTTCCAATGCTTTTAAAGGGGGGGGGGGGGAGGAAGTTTGTTACTGCACTTATATTTTGTGGAAGTTTCCTTTATTAGAGCCAGCCTACGAAACAGTCTTAAGTACTGTACAACTGGAAATCATTCCTTAGACCTCAACAGGGACGTGGTGACAGACTATAACTCTTAAACTATATGGTACATCACCCTGAGATATTTTCCACAAAAATTTGTTTGTACAGTTCTTTTTGGAGGTAGCAGAAAGTGCATAGGTAAAGGTACCTCACCTTATAAACATCCAGCTGTTTAGATTTGCTGAATCTCTTAAATATTAAAATGAATGGTGATATGAAGAAATTAAATTCCAAGCCACAGCACAAGAATTTTTATTAAAGGTCACTCTAAATAGACATCTACAAAGAGTATCCGTAAGTTCACAGCCTACTTGTAGCATCAAAGTCAACTATTCTAGGGCTTAGAAGTCAGTTGTTGTGGTTTAACCCAGCTGGCAACTAAGCACCATGCAGCTGCTCGCACACTCCCCCCCTCCCTCAGTGGGATGGGGGAGAGAATCGGGAAAAGAAAAAAAGTAAGAACTGTGGGTTGAGATAGAGACAGTTTAAAAAGAGAGAAGAATAACAATAGTAATACTAATAATGGTAAGAGAATATACAGAATATATAAAACAAGTGATGCACAATGCACTTGCTCACCACCCGCTGACCGATGCCCAGCCCATCACAAGCCACAATCACTTCCCCCAAGCCACGATCACTCTCTCCGCAACCGACCGACCAACCCCCCCGGAGCATGACATTATATGGTCTGGAATAGCTCTCTGGTCAGTTTGGGTTAGCTCTCCTAGCTGTGCTCCCTCCCAGCTTGTGATGCACTTGGCCGAGCAGGAGAAGTTCAAAAAGTCCTTGAGTAGTCTGAGCACTACTTGGCAACAGCTAAAAACATCAGTGTGTTATCAACATTCTTGTAGTACTAAATCCAAAACACAGCACTATGCTAGCTACTATGAAGAAAATTAACTCTATCCCAGCCGAAACCAGGACATCAGTTTATAGAATAAGCTCCATTACGCACTCAGTTGAATGCATATACCCTGTATGGGAGAAGCAAGAACATGACTTCAAACAACAAAGTTGTTTGGTTATATTTCTATTGTTCTTGCCAAAAAAACTGCCTGCTTTCAGAAGCCTGCCTGTTTTTCACAGATTAGTTCAAGTTAAAATAGTTTAGAAGGGGGGAAAAAAATGGTACTTTGAGAAAAATAAGGATGAAAAGACTTTGCAAAAGAATCTCACTTTCACTCTAAGCAGTAACAAAATTGCCAAGAAAAGAGCGCAGAATACAGTGCAAGTCATGAGCAACCAGATGCTAGAGTCAAAAGAGAAAGAAGTGGCCAAAAGTATTAAATTGCACAGCTATTGAAGTATTACGTAATGAGATGCCCAAACCAATTCTAGAAGCTTTTTTTTTATTTCCAAGTGTCATAAGAACTGCACAAGTTCCAAATACGCACTATTTGAAGGAATTGCTTATCTATGGTGAAGAAATGAATTTAAATTCTATGTTTTATTCTACTATTTCAGATATCCTTACAACAGTGATAGAATGTATTACTAGTCAACTTTTAAGAAGTAGTAAGTTGTAAGTATTTAACAATTTATTGCTATTGGTTTTGCTTAAGTATTAACCTAATAATTAATGGGTTTACTGTAACAAAATTTTCAAATATCTCATCAAGTTTATTATTGTTTACCTTGACAACTGTCCACTCAAAACATCATTGTTTTTGTTTCTTCAACATAGCAAGCAGCAAAAATAAGTCAAAAGTCTTGGTATCTTCCAGCATTGTGAATCCACACACACATACACCCAAAAAACCCCACCCTAAAACACCAACCAAAAATCCTGCACACCAACCAAAAGCACACAACACTGGTTCTGCTAAGGTAAAAACTAACCACCAAGACATGAATGTGACTCAAGATATGGACCTGCACACAAGGCTTCCTATAAGAGAAGGTATACAGAAAGTGAAATACAGAAAGCAGGCTTTGGGCTGCTATGTCCCTGCACCCCATGCAAGTGAAGAGGAATAAGCAGACCACTGGAGAAGCCTTCTTGCTTTCCTAAAATGACAACACAAAGCATCAGGCCTGCAAGTGGTACAATTTTCTGAGAGAAAATGGGTAACTGGGGATCTGGTGCTCTGAACTTCTGAAGCAGTATGAAGGCATCATAGTACCTAACTTGGGCCCTACGTTTCCAGCTAAAGAGTTCTGTCTTGCAAATCAAACTTTACTCAACAAATCTTCAATGTTTCTTATTTTATCACTTTTGTAAGATTAAAAAAGGCAAAAAAGTAGTGATAGCTTTTTATAATAAAAATATTTGCAATCAATAAAGGGGGAAATTCTTCATCACTTAAATATCATTTTCATTACTGAGAATAGGTTTATCACATTATTTACCCTATAGCTGTTACTACCTAATCTAGTCAGTTAGAGGAGGTCAGTTCAGCAGCTGCAGGCTGAAATATACTACTATATAAACCAAGAAAGCAAGAAAATAATTAGCATGTATTTTCTTCTTTATATGAATTCCATTTTTATAGTTCTTCTAGAATAACTAGCAATTTATCGATCAAGTCAGAAATGCATTATCAGCCTAGAAACTGCTTGATGGATCAACAAAAAATTGAAGCCTTTTTCCACACAAAAGCTTAATAAACAGAGAAAAGACACCCCAAAAGAAACTTTGCCTCAGCCAATTCTATTAGATGAATGCAGTGTAACAGATCAACATAGTATTCCCATATTTATGGCTTGTAAGAGAGATTGGCTGTTCTGCTGTGTAAATACTATTTGCTTGGTTGGAATTCTTTGCCTTTTCCCTTTCTTCCCTGAATTCCTATTTTATGCACCTCATGCTACAGAAAAATAAAGTGAGCAAAACCAAACATTTTAAGTCTCACCATGCATAAGTGATGCTTTCAGTGAGTATTCAACTACCTTTTGTCCCTTGCTCTTTCTGTTTAGTACTTATAGACCACAGTTTCTGGGGTCTATGAAGCCTAAGATGACTTCAGCAAAGGTCAATTCTTTAGTTCTCACCCAGAACAATGATTTAAGCAGTACTTCATCTATATGCCACTACCACCACCACCACCCCACCCCGAAAAAAAAAAAACCACACCACCAAACTACACATATCCACACATCAAGTAAAGGTCTGAGAACAGAGCATGGCCTTTGCCACAAAGATACAAGCTTCCTTCTAGATTGCTGCCAGCCAATTCTTCTTTGTTTCATTTTCATGACCATGGTAGTTTCAGACTATAGCAACTAAAACTGTATTTGGCATTTTTTGACAAAAAAAAGTCTAAGTATTTTCCACAGGAAAAAACATAACCATTGTCTTAAAAATCTCTATAATTAAAGGAAACTTTCATACAAGTATTAAGCTAGTCAAAGCACTTTACCTCATCCAGAGATGCTGTAGCTTCCTTTGGTTGTAGGAATTTTTGAAAATACAGCATAATCTCTAATTTCTTTTCCAACTGAACACTCAGAATCACCCTGGAATACTCTTGAAATTTTAGACAGAGATGTAAATGTGTGCTATTTAAGAGACGACTCTATTTGTAAGACAAAATAACCACTTAGCCATGGATAACCCAATAATTATGTTTTTTCTGTAAAAATCTTAATCATACATAGTACTTTTCTTAAATAATAGGGAATTACTGTATAACTTCAAATGTAAGCTTTATTCTGACAACTGTAATATGAAAAGTCTTGTAGGTAAGGACTTAAAAACATATTTTGATAGATAGGTTGATACTGTGCTTATTGTTCTGAAAACGTTTCCTTTCTTCACTGAGGAAAACTGGCAATTCAGCACTTCCAGTGAAAAACATTTCTTTGCAACAGACCTCAAAAAAATGCTTGAAGAAAACACATTATGCAAACTTTGCACAATATAATCCATAGTTTATAACTACAGGAATATAGGAGAGATATATATGTGAAGCACTTTTGATTGTTGACTTTACCCATCACAATACCTGCATTGTTCTTTTTAAGTGATGTAATGCAGGTATTAATACAGTTATTAACTAACAGAGCTTTTGGTAATTGACTTGCATTTTGCAGGCAGTTATGCATGGGGTACTTACCAGTTAAAGATCCATATAGTGCTTACATCAAATTACAAGACTCAGCTTTAAAATATTTCACGCATATCTACAGGATTTTTTAAGCAATAAATGACTCATCTGATTTAACTAGCTTTGATGTTATGTTTCTGTAAAGAAAAGAAAAAAAAAAAGAAAAAAGTGCTCCAGTTCTGCTTGTTACTCTCTTGCTAGCTATGACATACTGCCACCAGGTGGAGATAATTTAATAAGAAGCTACCTATTGATGTAGAGAGACAGTGGGAGGAATTTCATAATCTAAAATTGTTATTGTAAATTAAACAATGAAAACTGAACCTGAATTAAACTACTTAACTTTGGCATGTACTTTGTACATACTGCTAATATTAACATACAGAGAGGCCAAAACTTGCTAAAAAATATTCTGAATATCTTCTCAGATTTGATCTTAAAAATTCAGAATGTACAGAAATTAATTATAAAGGCTTAGCAGCAATCACCAAACTGCAGAATCAGTTCAAATGCAATCCTGAAGTGTCACACTATTTTGCCTGAAGGAAGGTGTATGTGAATGACCGCTTAACAGAAAAAAAAAGTAATTTGAGGCAACCAGGTCATGAGACCAGTTAGACAGAACTGCTGCTTCTCTAACATACCCAAACGAAACCAGACAAGTGTATTTTTTAAGTGATAGTAGTAAAAAGCACGACTGTCAGAGACAATACATGGCTGCTCTCTTTGCAGAGACAGATTTGCATGTTACATGGGAACAGTACATAGTTTTCCTCGAGGTCTTTCATGCCACTTGTACTGCGTAGCTTCACAATGCAATATGTACTTCGAGGGATAACACAAACAGCTTTAGAAAACAAACGTAAGCAAATCAACATTTGCATGATGTAGTAGAGTCACCCTGCACTTTTCGTGATCCACACTGGCAATCCAATCCACTCACATGCACCTCCCCGCTTTAGACAACAGGAAGGAAGAGCAAGCATTTCTTTCGTCAAGGCTTTGCTGGATGTAGGCAAGGAAGGCAAGGAGGAAAAGGCAAAGAAGGCTGAGAAAGGAAGATACCATATCAGCATTTGGCCCTCTGGAGATTTCCAACCAAAGACACCGCAGTATCTAGAACACATCTTCTTTGTAAACTTCCCCCTTTTCCAAGGGCAGACACCAGCAGAAAAGATTTGCTATCAGGAGGATTACAAGGAGTTAGGTTGGTGGAGAAGTTTGCAATTGACTCCATGCCGAAACAAAATTAAACGCATCAAAACTCCAATTTAGCTTTACTACAAATCGCAAGGCAAAGCAAAGATGGAGACAGTTTCTCATATGAAAAATGCTTGTTAATTTTACATGTCTAGCTGTGGACTTACATAATTTTTCAGATATTTAGTATTACATAAAAACTACAATTTGGCTTCAATATTTTCATATTTATTATGTCATTCCCTATTTTTCATTATGCTTCTGTTTTGGTTCAGTCCTTCAGGACTTTAAAAAATAATAATGTCATCTTCATATGTAACTGCTCTTGAAAGCACCCACTTTGCATTTTTCTTTTAAATTAAACTTTTCATAGTATGTTGTTGAGAGCATTCTTTTCATTTTAATTTGTAATACAGAATTTCCTTTCTGGGCAAAGAGCACAATATAAAATATATCCATATCATGAGAGAGATGAAAACATTTTAATTATATTTGGTTACCCTTTTAAAACAGAGAATTATGACATTGCACTCAGAGAATAAACACAAATGAAATGACTTAAAGTGCTTGCCCTGTATTCCTCGGACACAAATTTTAATATGTCATAAAATGAAGAATAAACTATCAAGTTGAAGATTATGTGTTTCAGAGGTGTTTTTAAAAGCAGTACATTATTTCTAAATTAGAAGTTTCTTGCTGAATTTAACTTAGCCTAACGTGTTTAGAGAATACAGGTGGAAATCCTGTAGTTAGTATTTTGCAAAAAAGCTAAAGATTCAGACCTAATAAGGAATCACTGACAAGATGTATCCACTAAGGACATATTCAATTGGAGTTATGATGCCATTTAATGATTTAACGTGAGCCTGGAAAAGCATTTGAATGTGAACCAGAATTAGAAACCAGATGTTTCCAGAAAATTGGGAACACTCAGTCTGTATTAAATACTAGAATAATAGGCATACAAGGTTGCAACGTGAAGAGTAGTTACATGGAAGCAGCAACAAATTAGCATCTTCTAAACTTGCAAAAGCTCATCCAGCTTACAAACTGTCATATATGTTTTCTTATGGTATACTAGGGTCCAAGGTTAACACTCAGGCAAAAAGGCATTCAAGAAATTACTAGGTGGTGAACAGGATTCAACAGAATTGGGAAAAAAAAAGACTAGACATTGTCTGCCACAAACTGTAACTACAAATAAATTATGTACTTTGACATACACACGGATAGTTTGGTATACTTCCAAATCAAATTCACTTTATTAGTAGTGGCATCAATTTCTTTCCTCCATTGATTACAGTGATACAAATCAGACTTATCCAATTAGAAAAATGCAATTGACATTGTATTATTTATTTTTTGTGTTAACCATTGAAATGTACATGACAGAGCAATGCAATTTTAAATTAAAGCCTAAACTTCTTTAATTTATATATTTGTCTTTGTTTTATAAATGAAAGAAGGAAAAGTTTCTTAAGTTACAAGATTTGGATGGCATGTCCTGCTAAGGATACTGCTGTTTCCTAAGAGAAGATATGAAACATTCCAGACTAACACCTCTTTCCATTTGTCCTTTCTTTTCAAGGAGTGTATGGAACTAGACTTTGACATGTTAATTGAAGTTACTTGCTGGCACTATGATTCTCTTTTTTTCTCATGTAAAGTTGCTTCTATAGCATAAATAGAGCACATTTAAGAGAATATTTGCCTATCTTCTGGGGTTCCAGCCTTCTGTGCTTTCTGGGAAAGCCAGAAAAAAAAAAAAAAAAAACAGCTAAATTGAAGCAGTAATGACATTACCATAGAAAGAATGCAGAAATTTGTCTGGCACTTGTGATGTGTCAAATGTGGAAGTCTGAGTTCTGGCAATTGTATCCTGCCCTCCCAATATAAACTGTTAGAATCTGGTTAGTTATACATACTGCTAATATGAAACTGTAGACTACTTACCACAATGAACAAACATGCACAACTAAGTACTTGCTGCAAAGTTCTTACAGTCCAGGAAATTATCTTCTCAAGTACCTCTAACTAGACTTCAAGTCCTCTGTGACAGATGCCCATCTATGGCATCTTTTTAATCAATGCATTTTTCTATGACACCTTACTCTACTCATATAATTCCTGTAAATTAGAGGGCATCTATTCTGATGTTCTTTATCAAAATATTGTACAAATACATTACAGAAAGGATCAGCTATTTTTTTTTCATTTCTCCCACCTGTAATAATTTGCCATATTCAAATTATTTTATATTTCATAATTGTCTTATGACTAATGAATGGAATGGGCAATTCTGAATATTTCTTTGCAGATAGTACAGTGATTCTCCAGCACCTTGACATTAATTGTTTAAAAACATACAAAAATGTCACAAGTAAAATTACTGCTCTTCAAGGTGAGTCATCTTCTTAGATTGCCTTTGCAGAGAATACAAATACTGATCATTTGATTTCATGTTTTCAATGACAGCTCGGTCAAGCTTACTTGGCTAAAAGTTCTCTAAATGCCAGTTTCTTCTTTAAACATCCCCAGAACAGTTTTTGTCAGTCCCACAGAAAATTCATGCTTTTGTGTTTCTAATGGTTATTGCTTCTATTATTTCCATTGTTTAAGAACTGCTACTTATTTTGTGAAGTCAAAGAATTTAGAAGGCATTTATTTGAGTGTATAAGAGTAGACGATATATGCATACCTTCCAGATACTAGTGAAATGCTACCTATTTTTAATCTCAGATTTTGGACTGAATTAATCAGCGCTAACTCATAATAAAAACATGACATGAGTGAAAACAGAGTTAACTTTCATTGCATGGTAAATCATTGCACAGATTTTACACATCTGAAAGTTCTAGAAACAATTTCCTGAACAAATATGCTATTATTTAGTACAGAATAGTTAAATTTTTAACTGTTATTATGTAATTAAATAGTTAATTTCAATGTAATTTTTATTTACTAAATACAACTTTAAAGAAGTCATTCGGAGTTTAATTCTGAAAATAACTCAATCAAGAATGCAGAACAGCAGCACTTTTGGGGTATAAGATGGTAGCATCCTTCTGTAGGTACAGCATAACAACATCCCCCTCAAATCCTTTTACATCCTTCTTAGAATCACTTAGCTTTATACAGTCATTATTTTAAAGGCTGTTCCACATTTTCCTTGCTCTTATGGATGGAAGTAATCTTTACATTTTCAGACTAAAATTGTTCAGTCAGTTCAAATCTACTTGTTCCTGCATGAAACACATACTTGAACTTATGTAAAGAATAATTCTCCTTCCTTTCACTTACCACTCTGGAAACTTTTAGAGACTCCAAACATATCTCCTCTCCACGTTAAAGTAAATGAGCCCATTTTCTCTCATGCCCTGATGCCTTCTTTCTCATCTTGTACAAACGCTTATTCTTGAAAATGGATTACCAGACTTGTACACAATATTAAAAGAACAGATTCCACTAGAATCTGGGACAATGACATAACTACATAAATAAAATTATTTATATTTGAAAGCTATACAAGATATATATATATTTACATACACACATATATGCAGCCTTGCACACCATTTCTGTTCGAGCACCAAGCACGTACTGGCCAGACATCTTTCCTCTTTTAAATAAAGGTACAGCATTTACCACTGAAATCTTCCTATCATTATCACCACCATTCAGTTTCTCTTTGCCCTTTTCAATACTTCCTTCCCCTCCTCACAAAATCTTGACATTGCAATAACTGATTTCAGAGATCCTGGATTCAAGAACATATGGGATACCTCAGAATGCATTCCACAGTCACCAGCATGCTCAAGAAGAGTTACAAAAAGAAGCAGTAGGAAATGATGATAAATGAGCTTTAAGTGTGTAACTGGAGTCAAAGATAGTTTGTATATCAGACAGCCATTACTAGATTTATTTATTTATGTATCTCAAATTGGTTTGTCCCCTAAGGCTCACAGATCTTCCCCCATAAGATGAAGTGGGGGGGGGGGGGAGGGGGAAGGAAGAGAATACCGCTCCTGTCTTCTACCATGCACACTGAGTAAGTTGAGGGCAGACAAACAAATCCTGCTCGTGACTCAACCACTACTCTACAAATATTGAGGATTATGCATTACAAATATAAACCACTCTGACTCATGTATAGGGGAAACCACTGTCTGGAGTCTCTTTTTTAAATGAGACAGTACTCCTATGTAAGAAGGAAACTAGGGGAATGAGGGTGGGGGCGGCACAGAGCCAGAGGAATAAGTGCTGAAGGACTGGGACTGTAGATTCACCATCTGTACATTAGGTGTAACTACTGCTTTCTGCATAGGCTGCACCACTGTCAATGAGTTGAGAGGAAACATTTTATTCCACAGATTTATACAAAGTCTATGATTTCTAGCTATGCAAAGACCATTCCCCCCCCCCTTCAGTTTCTTAAAATACATAACTTTCAGTATTAAAAAGTTAACCAAATGATGAATTTCTCCACAAGTATCCTTGCATTTAAAAATTCACCCAGCAGTATAGTTTGCTGTCAGTTGCTGAAGTTCCTTTTCTAACTCAAAGTACACATTCCCAATTTGTGTTTTCCAGAGGGCTGTTTTTTCTTGAGGGGGGTTGTTTTTATATATAACAATATACATTTTTTTTCCTCTTGTTAGTTTACTGTCATTTCATTGCATGGCTCCCTCTGTCTTTGCACTGCCTAATAGGACATTCAAACCTTTCACCTTCTGCAACTTGAAAATAACAGGGCTCAAATGAGTTAGTCAACAAAATTATTCTGCATCTCTGCAGAGTTCTAGCACCTGTCATCATTGTGAGAAAACAACTGAATATGCTCTCTTATGCAAGATATCGAATGACACCTGTTAAAACAGCTTTTTTTGTCTTCACCAGTATTTTCATGTTAAGCTCGACAAGACAAAATATACAAATATACAGGTCTTAAGACAAAATTATAGAAAAAAAGTCTTGCATATACTAAAATTGCAGTTTGAATTGAAACACTTTTTTGCTGGGATAGCTGATCTAAAATTTAGGAAAAAAGATGCCTATGTGAAGCTTAAAGAACTAATTGCATACACTGTGGTTTTAAAATGTTTACATCAAACCATTCACATTTCACTTGCAGAGGAAAATTTGCCAAAAATATATGCAAAACATGAACATAAAATTGTTGTAACTTGGTGCAAACAAAAAAAGACACTAATAATTTGAAAATATATGTCTGTTAGGAGGAAGAGTATCAACAATTAACTCCTCTGATTTTTCACTTTGCTCTAGATGATAATTTTCATACTCTCAGGTTCTCTAAATAAGTTAAGGCATTTTTTCTTTCTTGTGATATTGTTTTTCTAACCAACTTTTCAGATAATCTAACAGATCAAGAGAGATTTCTTGTGGCAGGGCTTTTTTTTGGGGGGGGCATTGTTGTTGTTTTGCTTTTCATATTAGTGAAACAGAGGCTTAAATATTGTATTATACAACCCTTTATTGAAAATGACCTGTAACTGACTATAATTTCATCAGATAACTTCATTATCCAGTGATCTGGCATGTTTTGATTTGAAGAATCAGCTAAGTATTTTTGTCTATCTAAAAATCCCTCTTTCTTTTTTTTTCTTTCTCTCATTTTAACAGCCTGAATATTTTAGATACAAAATGTACAGTACCCCCCTTTCATTTGAGCTGTTTCTGCCTTTTAACTAGCTGTTAACTAGTCAAGAAACAATGAACTGTATTTGTTACAGCTGACACATTCAGAAGTTAATCGCTGACATAGATTTGGCAGCTATCCCAGTACAGGAAAAAAGAATGTATGGATTAAAGCTACTTTGCATTCTGGTCAGAAACACACACTAGCAACATGACAACAAACTTTGCACTCAAAAAGAGCCCTCTTTTAGAAGGCTGCATTAAAGACTGGAGATTAAATAAAACATCTTGTTTACCAAAGTGACAGATTTGGTCTGTAAAAATCAACAATCAAGATCCAAAAAAATCAAGGTACATATCACATGCAACAAATCGTAACTTCTAATAAAATTGTAACTGTTTTTCTCAAGCAACCTATTTAAACACAAGAAAATAAACCAAACCCATTTTCATTTAAGAAACAAAAAGTATACTTCTAGAATAAGATTCTCACATCATTTTCAAGAAGTATTTAAGTGAGACACAAACTTATAAGCATTTAGTTTTCATGTCTCCCAAAAAAATGGGAATCTCCCCATTGGAGAAGATGCTAATCAAAGACCAAAGAAGTTAAAAAAAAAGCCCATGTATTAAAGATCCAACTGAATAGAGAAATGAAAAGTATTCTCAAAAAAAAAAACACAGTGTCCTTGTATCTCTGACAAAGTTGCACTACCTTTCTGTAGGGAGTTATTCTGGTGGCAAATGCTATTAGTATTCATCATAATTTTACTTGATTGGGTTACTACAGGTTATACTTTTCTTCATCTGAGTAATCCCTGCAGGAAGGAAGGAACATGTTGTTCTTATTAGCCCTGTGGAACTCAGGAGAGGAGCAGTGCATCTCACACCGCTAACGGACCTCTGCAAAGCCAGTGCAGAGCCACCCGTCTGCGCCTCTCATGCCATCCCCCTCCACAGCTGCAGGCAGGGAAGCTTCCCAAAACGTTCCTTTCAGTACTTAAGTGCAAGTACACAGAAAAAAATCTAAGCACTAGAAAAGTTAAATAGAAGTTATGTTATTGACTTCAGAGAACCAAGTATATATATATCCATTTGGAAGGCACATCATCTTTCCTTCAAGTCATCTGGGAAAGAAGTGCAAGTATGAATATTCACAGATACTCAGAAGGAGGTGGTGATTGATTTTATGGATTTGTGAAATATGATTGGGTTTAAATACGTAATTCCAACAGCCCTTACATACAGATTTAAAGATTCTGCTGAAACATTGAGTCTCAAGCTCTCTACATTGCCAGTGGTTAAAACACAAGGAAATTCTGCTGTATTAAAATACATCCAGTTATACACGAGTTACATATACATAGATACAGCTTCATTCTCCAGACCTCTCTTCTTTTTATAGTCTCCTTCTTGTTCTTCCACTATTCTCTTCCAAGACTTTGAGACCTGACTTTAAATAAATTATGCTGCTGTTTATACAGCTAATCCAATTTGCAGCAACAGATAACCTCTTATGTGTACAAACAATGCAGGGAACACACAAATTTTGCCCCTCTAATTACTCTGTTCTCTCATTCGTGCTAGGGGATCAGGGAATGTGTGTTCCAATCAGCATTTCAGAGCCCTCCTCATTTTTACCATGTGGATTGAAGCATCTACATGGGTTTTACCAGCATTTGGCACCCTGTAAAATGCTCACTCAAAATGCTCCCATAGCATAAAAAAATAGGCTATAATTTTACTTAACACATGATTGAATTGATATCATTATTTTGATATTTCTGTGTTTGAAACTAGTATTACCAGTAATTAATGTAGCATTTTTGTACTAGTATTTCAATGTGTTTGAGGATCATACAAAGATAGCATGTAACACCATCCCACTTCTATTTAAAAGGAAACAAAACTCAGGAAGACAAAAGTAAGTCCACTTTGATTCCAAAAATAGATACAAAACCCTAACACTACAGATATCTACTCTGGCAATTTTAGTAAATGGAGTTTGTTAGAAAGGAGAAAAAACCTTGGTCAGACTCTGAGCCTATCAACACTGACAGCATCTTTCTCACCCAATTTCATCTACTTGAAGTGTTACCAGTCCAACGTTCACAACCAGCCCTGAAGACCACAACGGCCTGTTTGGCCATGGAAAGAAAACAATTTGGTTATTCACTTTCCTTCTTCAAAGAGATAAATGATGACAGCTATTATTTCAAAACTGCAAAAAAGTAACTTCTGATGCTGTGTCAGAATAGTGAGTGGGGAACATAAAAAACCCACATTTAAATACAGATCTTATGGAAACTGGGGGGTGGGTTTTGGTTTTGTGATGGGGTTATGTTTGTTTTCCTTCCCCCCCGTGCCCCCACTTTCCCACCAAAAAGCACATTTTTATTTTGTTTCCTTGTCTTCTTAAAAAGAAGAACCAACCATTCCACTTGCTAATCTGTAGATTTAAATAAGGATTTCTGGGGATACTCCTTAGGATCTTAAAGGAATACCAAATCATCACACCCTCCAAACACTCTAGACTCAGATGAAGCCCATTTAAGACAGAGCTGCTGGAATCAGCATGCGCACCCCTAAACAACAACAGTGAAATCAGTTTACAATCACTGCATATTTTCACGTCAGTTTTGACTCCATATCTTATCATAAAATAAAAGCAGGGTGACTGATAAAAGACTGGAGTGAAATTAGGACAGATGGTTCAATTCTGGATTCACAATGGAGTTTCTGTCTGACCTTGATCACGTTTCTTTATGTTTCATTTCACATCAATAAAATGGGGAATTTTAGCAAATTTTAGCAAAACCAAGGCAGTATTTCTGTTTCATAGACTATGACAGAACTAATGCAAAATCCAATATATTAAGTAAGGATTGCTGTCTAAGATGCAACATTAACATCTCCCTTTTCTTTCTGGTGCCTGAATTAGTTGATTCAGAGTATACATTGGGCCATATTAGCATGTAAAACTCCTGAGGCACAAATAAAGTTATTTGCATTAAATCACAAAGCTTCACAATGTGAGAACCCAGGTTTCTTGCCTGCTAGCAATGTTCTTACAAGAAAACTACAGTCCCTCATACTTCTTCATGAAATTGTTCTTCTCTGTTTAAATGGATATCTATTCTATTGTGTTGAAATTGTTGGTATTCAATCTATCAGGTCTAATCTCTGATTTTATCTGTATGAAGAACAAAAATATACAGTTTAAGATAAGTAGTGACTTCAAAATTTGAAACACTTTTCAAGTATTACTGATTAAATAAAGCTGGGATTTCCCTTCTCACTAGTAGCTCACGTCCTCTCAGTTATACCAGTTTGAATCTGGTACCAAACTGTCTTCCACAAGGATACTGTTTGACCCTTACTTCCGGAATATAAACCATGTGGACACTCTCAGAACAATGTGCCACATTAAGTGCTCCTAATAAAGTTAGAATAGAAGACAGTGTGGCTTCCTAGAATTAATGGAATAACATAGTGTCTCCGAAAAGGTGGTTCAACTGTTAGGGTTCCACCCTAAAGACTTGAGAGACTGAATTGAGTTTATTGCTCTGTGTGACATGTCCTCTATTTAGGTCATATATGTACAGCTGTGGACCAAGATAGCTGTGCCTATGACATCTGCAGCAGAAACATGAGTAAGTATGATGCAGAGACACCTTAATTCAGCTTAAGTCTGGAGACAATACACATGACAACATGATCACAGCCCATGGCAAATGAAACTATTTACTTGGAGTCAGTCCTCCTGCAGTTCTCCTGTTCCTGATAGGAGTGGGCACTCTTTGCCACAAGGACGATGCTGTGCCATTTATATTTAGTGGTTTAAGTTTCCTTTAACTTGAGGATCTTTGCAGTGTCCTGCCTTTATCTTGCTGTGGGCATGTCAACACAATCTTTGGCAGGCAGATGCACGCACTGAGTTGGCCAGATGCAACCTAATGGCAATTTGTGCATCTGTAATTACCACAACACTACGCTAATGTTAATAAGCCATAACGACAGTTAGTTCAAGCACTGCCACAGGAATGGCAGTTGTAGCTTTTGATTTGGAGCTAGTTTGTCCTCGGTTAACTGGGAGCACGCACGAGGAGAGTGTGCATCTGCCTAGAAGAGAACAAGTGGACATACCTGCTAACTTAATTCACTGCTTTTCCAATGGTGAGGCTGGAGGTGTTGTGAGGTTTAATACATTTCATACTGAGAATTCCTCAGTATGTTATTGATACTGGGTGGCTTACACCTTCTGAAGACAAGTATACAAAAGTAGTTTCAGACTTCATCAGTACTACTGAACAGATAATTATGGAAAACACATTATTTAGTAGAGAACTTTATAGAAAAAAGGAAGTAGTCTTCACTTCTCTGATCTGCTGAAACTATTTCTGAAGTAAAAACCAGAAAGTCTCCATCCTCATTTACCCTTTAGCTTCTCTCTTCAGTCTAACAAAGATGCCATTTGTGTCGGTTATGATAACAGATTTTGTTATGTGAATATCTATACACATAACACTGTATGGACAGACCATGTACTTTTAAAAAGGCAGGTACTGTTCTCTGATAACAAAAAAAGTGTTTTATTTGCTGCTTGTAGTTACCAGCAAATCACATACTTCATTTTTCAGTTGAATCAGCCCTTTTTATTGCCAGGTTGTAAACTGACCATCTGTATTACCAAATGTAAGAGGTTGGAATCATAAGTTTTACCACAGAAATATTTACCTCCCTAACATCATACCTCAAAAATTCAGTTTAGATAATGCAGAATGCAAGTGAATGGAAACACTGCTAGAGAAGAGAAATTCTGCCAAACAGATGCAGGGCACAGCTCAGCGTTAATTCAACGAACCTGCGAAGGTTAACTGTTTTCATTCTCATTTTACTTCTTGTAAGACAGCAGGACCCCAAAAATATTTTTATAATGTAAAGATTAAAAACCCAACAATTCTTTATGTGGCTAGGAACTAAGCCTTACACAATGATATTTCATGAACAATTAAACTCAGACTGATAATACAAATGTTTGTTTTGTATAAACATGTTTACTATGAAAATTAGCTTTTGCTTCACTGTGCTTTTTTTTTCTAACTGCTTAAAGAAGTTTATATTATAATTTTTGCTGGTTTACTAGTTCTTTGTCATAGACATATGCAGCTATTTTTAGGATTGAATTTCAGAAAAACCTCAGGTAACACAATTTTAAGATATTACTTTTTAAACTTATTTGTATGTTCCAGGTTTATTTTGCTTGAATTATCATATATTTGCAAATGTGGCTACACTTGAAATGGAAATACGACCAGCAGAGCTATTCTAGGTTTTTACGAATCTAATGAACATTTGTGAGAATGCCTAGATTACCTCTTTTCAACATCTTTAAAACCTCACGATAGCTGATTTGCAAGAGAAGTGATGTTTCTTAAGAGTCAACAGCTGCTAAAAAGAATAGAATCAGGTGTTAACAGAAAATGACACCACACAGCATGTCATGATTTCTACAAACATGTCTCTTAATAACATTCACTCTATTTCCAGGAAACAGTTCAATTGACCTTTGTTCAGTCTTCAGTGTTCTTATGACAAAAAACACAAGTCAGTGCTAAACACAAAAGGCTTCTCATGCAGAAGATACCTTTAAGTAAGGCTTGTCTTCCAGTCTTACGAATAAAATCTTTCAGAGCCATTATGTGCAACTTTGTGTGATGCTTTAAAACACACCTGGACTATGAAAACAGAATTTTATTTTTTAGCAGCCCCCTCCCCCTCTCCCAAAAAAAAAAAACACAAAGAAAAACAACAATGACCAAGGAAAGAAGTGTCTCTCAGGAAAACATGCACTTCAATAAATATTAGGTGTTCCTTCCTTCCTGATGCTTGAGTTTCCCCTTTTTTCCCCTGCCATTACAACACTTTTTTCCTGATCAAACATTCACAAATGTGGTTACTAAATTAATTATGCCATCTTCATAGGTAAAAATAGAACAATCCGTTTCTGCAGTGATGTTCTATATGTTGGCAGATAGAAAAGTTACTTCTTTAATACCTGCAGGTCACATGGAATAAATTCAGTGTGGTTATGAACAGAAAAAGGGTTTCTGCAGGTCTTATTTTCATTGACTTGAGTGTAAACAGAGGCTATCTAGAAACCTTTCAGGACTGTACTCAGTGGGCTTCATAGTCTGGAAAATAGTCACAGACACATTTAAGGTGCATTAAAGCAATAGTAACATTCACTAATCACAATAAAAAAAGTCAAGTTTGGTTTAGAATAGCTTCACATGAAAAGTCTCTCTCTTTCAATTTTTCAGTCCACTCAACGGCTACAGTTGTCTTCCCTGGTTTAAAATGGGCACAGAAGAACAGATATCAGAACCCCATCTAACCGCAAAAGGACTTTTCTCTTGAAAAGGAATATTTCTTGGTTTTATTTAGTTGTGGTTGGTTGATTTTTTTTTTTTTTTTACATGAAATCCTGTGTAGCTAAAAATGCAAAATTCCTGATTCATAGAAAAGTGTGTTTCTTTTCATCAACATTTTTCCAGGAAACAATAGTTTACCCAGCCAAATCTGCTCTTTATATGTAGTAGCTAAAGTTCTCATTTGTGTACCTAGGAAAAAAAAAAAAGGTTATCAGAATGTGGCATGTAAAGGGCTGCACAGAATGAAGCAAGTGATCCCTGAGGTTTTAGAACATACCTGGGAATATTTTTATTTATACTAATGTTTGCAAATGATACAGAACAGTGAATTTAAGGTCAAAATTCATTTTTAAATGAACAGCATATAAGCAAATCATGCACTCAGAACTGTATCACGCACTCAGAACTGAAACCCACTGTCATGACATTAAGCCAATATCTGTACATTTACTTCTAAGAATGGTAAAATCAGAATAATTTTACCATGAGTTTAGAAGAACCATATAGAAAATATCACTTATAAGACCGTTCTCAAACCCAGCAATGTAAATTCTGTATTGTAAGCCAGCTTTATAAACCAAAGACATTCACAGAAATGTAACACAAAAGCGCTGGGGAGGATTATTTCAACTAAATGCTAAGAGCTGTTAAACCAAATGCATGGAACTGCCATAAACTGGCACAAATCCATTTAACATCTGATCACTCAGACAGTATGCTTACAGACCTACAGGCATGACCTGAATACTGAACATCTAAGGAACAATTTTGACCAGTGTCACAAAGCCACAGACCAAAACAAACAAAATTGAATAATGAATTTTTTACTGAATGGTAAACTCTCCAACACAGCTATGACCCAGCCTGCAACAACTAAGTGACTGCAATGATTAATTGCACAAAGCTCAACTTTCTCATATGTTCCCAGACGGAGAAAATTAAATTGGTAGCTTACAGTACTTACAATATATCTTTGGTTTTATTATTAAAAAAACAGAGGAGAAATATCCTTTTTATCTCACGTACTATCTTGAATAGAAGCTGTCACACCAGAACATCCCTTTAGTTCTTAGCTCTTCTGTGCTGTTGGATTAGCCCCACACTTTTTCCAGCACTACTTTATAAACATGCCCACTACTTAAAGTTAGAGTTTGATTTTCTATTCTTTACTAAATCAAAATTCTCACATACTCACATGGGAGTTATACAACTCCTGAAAGCTTCAATCAGACCCTGAAAGCTGCAATCAGTACAACCCCCGAAACAGTACTCTTGGCACACAAGTCTCCCATCGACTTCAGTGGGAGTTCCATGGCTCCAGGGTGTGCACAGTTCTGTCAGCAGAACTCATCTCGCATAACACGATTTTCTTAAAATAAACTATACAGGCTAGAGATAGATGTAGCATTCATGTTATACCACAGACAGCCTTCATTGGAAAAAGTCAGCATTTGTTTTTTCATAAATCTAAAGTTAGGGAATTATTCCCCAACACAGAAAGCACAGGAGTACGTGAATTATTGCATTATTTACCACTGATGGCAATGCCCAGGTGGATATAATTCATGTTGAATTTCAAATCCAGATAAGATTTACAAAGTTAGAATTCAGGAACAAAGAGTAAACAGAAAGCAACAAAAGCAAACCTTCTATCGTGTACTATGGATGTCTGATACAAAAATCATTCAGGTGATTAGCAAAACCACAATGTTTCAATGCTGTGCAATTTAATCTTTGTGTTTCTCTATTATTGTTATATATGCAAATAAATCATTTAAGACCGCATTTTCTAAGAACAGTTTTCTTCCACTTTCAAAGAGATGTAGGCAAGTGAGAAAAAAAATCCAGACATTAAAATAATGGAAAAAAGGGGTTTGGCACCCAAGCATCTGATTATTTGAAGTTCTCCCAGAAAGAACTGTAGATAGCAATTTTTTTTTATTTTTTTAAACATACAGACAACATCTAGTGACACCAGCACAATTTACAACAGGTAACTTAAGAAACTCCGCAATTCTTACTGCATTAAGAAGTAATATCTGCTATGTAGCACCTATTAATGGATGAGAAACACCAGATAATTATATTTTCCAGAAAGTATCATTCAGCAATTTGAAAATTATTTTTCCTCTATGTCTTGAGAACCTTTTTATGAAGAATGTCTTAGAAGCACATCATTTGAAGGGATCTCCTGGGACATTCCAGGGACCCATTAAGTGTTATCCTTTCATGAATTAATAGAGAACCATTTTAAGAATAACCATACTTCTTCCCTCTCACTCTTATAATGCTCCAGAGTCACTGCTTTTTTTGGCCAGAAATTAATTTTCATCCTGAAGGGTTTTTTGTAACCAGTTTATATGCATTCACTCATATATCACGCTTTCCTTTCAAGTACCTCTGTACTCTGTGTGTTCATCCCTGGGAGTTGTCTTCCTAGCATTCAAATCTCTCTCAGCATTCATTTTACCAGGGTAACTGCTCAAAGACTTTTAGCCTCCACCCCCTTGTCAGGCAGAACTCGCAACAGTAATTACAGTGCCAAAGAGGTACTTACAAACGAGGAGGTTTTTTACAATCGGCCTATGCAGATCAGCTTAAAATTCAAGTACTTCACATTAACATTTGTTAAATTAAGATAACCATTACCAAAGGCTAGGAAAATTAAAAAAAACTAAAAAAAGTAGGAAACACCAAACCAAACAAAAAATATTATTAAATCACTGGAAAGTCCATGAATATAATGTAGTTCTGAGCCCATCAAAGAGATGGGCAGCTTCTCTGTGATACATACAATCATTAATGTCATGGAAGAGTTGAGCAAGGAATTAGTATTACTCCATTACTTACAACAGAGCAACTAAGAGACTGAAAGTTATTTTTTTCAGGCTTCTTTCAGCATTTTTCCCTTGTTTAAGCTGTTGACACAGTGTACCAAGTAGATCAAAGTATCGACAGGTTTAAGAACAAATTCATGCAACAAAGACATGCCAAGATTATTAAGGAAGATCACATAGATATAACCTGACATATCCCTGAATGTTGTAGGGTGCACTAACAGAAGTATCATGCTATTCTTGTTCTGTGCTTACCCTGTTCCTTTTCAGCTCTCGCCTTGAGGCTCTGTCAGATTGAGGTCACTGAAGTACATCGATCCTTGTTCTGATCCAGTAAGCACGTTCGTTTATGAGTATGGGATTCTCAAGAACTTTAAAAACAATGCTATAGTATGCTATTCCTATTAACTGAGCTTCAGTACATTTACCACATCCCCCTTTTCTACTCTCTCCCCCAAACCTTTATCTTTAGTTTACTTTGCTTAGACTAATTAACATAATGACATAACAACATTGCTGTTCTGACTACGTCTTTCCTGTTATAATAAAGACGAAAATTCATTTTGTGTGACCAGTTCAGAAAACTATGCATAGTAAGAGACAGAATCACCTCTCCCTGTTTACGCCTACCTGCAACACATACCACAAGAATTTCCATACGCTGCTCTATGTCTCTTTCTTTTTAAACACTTCATTATTTCAAGCATAGACCTGACCACATACAAGCCAAATTCAGCTGTAGTACAAAGGTCTACAAAGTTAACGTGTTTGAAATTGCTTGCAGCTTGACTTGGTGCAATGTGGTTTAGTAGCAAGAAAATTAATGGCAATGATTTTGGTTTTAAACTGAATTCCTAGTATGCTCCAAATGGCACCTCTTGGGCAAAGTGATAAGGACAGCAACTTCTTGTATGAATTTCGTATATGAATTCCAAGTATGAATTTCAGCTCATAGCCAGTCAAACAACTAGTATTCTTACTTATGCTACAACTGCAATGTAAATAATCAGTTTAATATTAGCTAACTGGAAAGGTCATTTTGAAAAGGGAATTTTCATTCATATCCTAAAGAGTTATTCATATGCTACTGGTATATTACATATTACTTTGGATTTTGTTGAACTATATAGTTATTAATTAACCTTTGCCTGCTGTTTAGCAATACTACTCAGGTAATTAGAACACTAAATAAAAAAGTGTACCCTTCTAAAGCCACAATAAAAAATTAGGTAGGAAGAAAAATATAACTGGGCAAAGAGAAAAAGAGCCACTTTACTCCCCTCTCTTCCTTATTTTTTCTGGAAAAGAGCCACAGCCTCTTAAATAAACAAATTAACGTGTCAATGTTTTATGACTTTTACGGAAAGGCAGTTCTTGAAGGAACTTGTATCATACTTGGATAAGAGGAAGTTTATTTCAGTAATGATAGACAGGACCAGTGAAGAAGCCGACTAAACTCCCATAGTACTTAATGTTGCTATCCAAGTTTATCTGGATGTTGCCCATCCACAAACTGGCTATTTCAGGTAAGATTATACTTAGATCATGGAAACTGGTGGCAAATGACAGCCTTGGTTAGTAGATCTCCAGGCTCAAAATTATTTGTTCAATCGGGTTTTTAAAAGATCTCTCCATCCTATTTGCAATGCTCCTTGTGTATTATATGAAAAGAAAGATTAAATCAATCAGCTGTTTTTTATAAAAAGATCAAAAAAAGGTAAAAGGTGTTTGGTTTGTTTTTTTAAACAGCAGTAGCATTGTTAAATAAGCAAAAACCATGTAATGAATTTTTAGTTGACACATTTCACTTACCTCCTTCAAAAATTAACTCATTTGAGACATTAAAATAATTGCTTTTAAAGAACCCATCTAGTTTGTGTTTGCATGAGAAACAAACTTAAGGAAATTGAAATCCTCCTAGAATAGTTTGGCCACAGTGTTCATAGTCATCTTCATATTTAATAATTGTTATAAATATCTCATTCTGCAGTAGATCTGACTTTATCTTTTTAGTTCAAACCACTACTCCTGTGTCATGTCATTAATGATCTAGCTTTTGATGCATGGATGCAAGGAGAAAAATTTTCTGTTAATCAGAATTTCCTAAATCATAACAGCAGCACAAATGGATAGTATTGTCCCATCTCATGCTATTTCAAAAATGAAAGCTGTTTGCCTCCTGGCATTTCAAGAACTGTTAAACATACACCACAGCTCCAAAACCCACTGAAGTCAACAGACTCCTGCTTAGTGTGACAGCCTTTGGATTAGTGCAACCAACAGTGCTTCCATGGAGCTACTCAAATGCAGGTTATTCAAAGGCTTAGAGGTCTTATTAAACAAGGTTTTCTAAAAAGTAGACTTGTGTATGCACTTGTATTCTTCTTTTCCTTTACACATCATTTTTAAGTCACTTTTAAATGGATTTTTTCCCAGTACAAAAAGATTTTAGTGTCATAAACTGTTGCCACAAATAGCTGTAGCCAAATAAATGACTCTCCATGCTAATGTTCTTTTTTATTCCTCCCTTTTATTCTTTTCATTCAGTAAACTAAGAGGTAGATTCTGAGCTTGTCTACAGCAAAGCAAATCAGAAAATATCTTCTCCAATTAATGATGTCATCAGTCAAACAATAACTAATACAAAGATTCAGCCATATAACAAAAAGAAGCTTGGTACCTTTATTTCTGATGATACCCTGTTCAAGATCTTATAGCATAACACGAGACATCTGAAGAGTATCTTGTTATTTTAAAATAATTCATTTTCCTGATACCTTTAAAAATATCCAAAGCCACACAAACACAGTATTATGAGAAACTGAGCTACAAAAGCAATAAAAAGATTTTGTGAAAGAATGCAGTATTATGTTACTGAAGCTTAAATATACTAAGGGCGGGGGAAGGGATGGGACATAATTACAAATTAGGTCATGATTAATTTATTAGGTCAAAACAAAAAGTGGTAAGATATAAGGTTAGATACCAACAGGCTTGGATCTAGTCTGTCAGATTCCAGTGACCCATCAGATTTGAATATATCAGGATATCCATAAGTTTTCTCTCACATTTCTGAATTTCAAGGACATCAAAAATAAAATTCAAACAACCTGTGACACATAAAACCTCAGGATACATTTCATCAAGTATATTGCCCTTGTTTTATAAAACAAATATATGTGCTAAAAAACAACCAAACAAAAAGAAGCAAATAAAACATCTGGCATGATTAGTTGGCATAAACCATTTAAAATATGAATACCAGATTCTTCATCTGGGTAATAACTGGAGAAGTCTATATCCTACTCTTTCAATAATGGATTTTCAACTCACAGTCACAAATTACAGTACAGTTAAAAACACGTGTTTACCAAAATGACATATTAACTTCAATCAATTGTGCTGAAATTACATGGCTCGTGCTGAATGTAACTGGGGGATTACTGGAGTAAGTTGGAAGAAAATCAGTAAGTAAACATGAATCTCTTGGGAAAGGCGCCTCAAAGAAAAGGTCAGTGGAAGGGCAAACAAATACAGTATTTGTTCTCAAAATACGTGCTGGAAAAGGCGGCCATGAAAGGCAAATCATACATAAATTGGTCATAACACTCCAATAACATTCCCATAGAGAAAAATAATTAGTTATCTAAATACATACATACATGAACTGCGCTGTAAGAGAAAAAAAAGTCAAAGTCAATGATGCTATTCAACCTCTTAGAAAATACTTTAAAGCTTTATCTCTATGTCTCTATCCTTCATACATTTCATGATTTAGGGCCACTGCAAATGATAAAAATATCTTGAACTCCATTTTGTATAGGAGTGCATGAAACAAAACTCTGCATATTTCTCAACCATCCATTCTTAAGTCAATCTTTTATAACACCTCATCAGTCAAGGTTTATTTTCAGGAAGACATTTTGATTCTCATCTTCACCTGAAGAGAAGCTACATAGGCTAAAACAGCAAATCCAACACTATTTTTTGTCTGGATTTTTTCTTTTTTTGGAAGAGTAAAAAAGGGAAGAGAAGGTAGTAGATGTATTTTAATCTTAATGCAGTTGTATAAATCATCTGGTAGCAGAAAACAATGGTTAGGCAAAGTCTCAGGATATGTATCGGATTCTGGTATACAACTGGAGTAAAATATTAGTTCCATTTAATCCAGTAGACAAACTCCTCAATTTCAAAATTCCAAGTTTCATGGATTCCCTACATAAAAAGCAGGAAGAAGCAGGATTCTAGAAAGTGACTGCGCCATAGTGAATAAGATGCACATGCTGGCTCCTCTTTGGGGGGATGTTCCTTATTAACAAACAGTCCCTTATAAGCCCTCGTAAAGAGAAACTCTTCAGAAAAAAACAAAAACAAACTCAATATCAAAGCAGTCAAAGGAGGAAACTTAAAGCACAATGACTGAACAAGTACTCACTCCTATGAATCTTCTGGATGAATATGAAATAGATTAAATTCTACAAGCAAAACATTTTCTACTGCAACTTACCAAAAATTTTCTAACCTAAAGAAATTTCTATTATGCAAAGTGATAAAAGAAATAGGATTTTTGCTATCTGTGAAGATGTCCATTTCACCCACTTTAAGTTGGTGTCTCTAGACACCGGTAAAAAACAATTAAGCCTCCCCTTCTGAGTGTTGCATCACTACATAGGTTAAAAAGCAGATTTACAGAGTGGAGTAGGCTGTTTTGTTGGTCTGAGTGTTTGGGGTTTTTTTTGTTTGTTTTTTTTTTTTCTTTTTTATTTAAGCAAAGCTAATTAAATTTGGGCCTTTCACTCTGGATGAATTGTCTGGACAGCTTTGAAAGGTTAAGAAAAAAATCCTTTTGTTTTAGCATAATAACATTGCCAGTTAAACTCCTCCCTTGTGTTGAAATTAGGAGAGGGAATATTTGGCCCTGGTAGATAATGACGACATTCATAAGCTCTTAACTTAAGGGGCTGGGGGAGGGTGTTGCTGTTTGCTACTTGTTTGCAAACCGCTCTGGTTTTCTGAAATGGAACAAATACATCACAGTTCCCTCTCCCCAGTCTTAAACACCAGCACTTCCCAAAGAAAAAGCTTCAGTCATTCTTTATAAAAAGTCTACGGCAGCTGTATTGTTAGAAATATAAATCCTCAGCCTATGACTTCCAATGTTTCCAAAGCAAATGATCCAAATCTAGTTACTGGGTTTTTCTTAACCATCCACACTCTTTTCTATCTCTACTTTAACATAAAAAAAAAAGTCATAATCATCATTTAATACTCAGATAACACTCATTTTCTTAAAAACAAACAAACCAACCAACCAACCCTCACAAACACCACAACCTTAAGTCAATGATGTAAGTGTTCCCCACCACTGCATTCCCAAAAGAAGATAAATCCCAAGAGTTTTTGGAACAGCCTCTCAAATGATTTTAATCACTTCAAGAAATTCTCAAGATTACTTCAAGTAGGTGTCAAAAAAATAAAAAATGCACAATAAACCACTCACCATGATGATATTTATTAAAATAAAATAATAAAAAAACACCGTAGGATTTTCTTCTCCCCTAGCAATCTAAATGGGAGTATTTTCCATATGCAGATGTTTTCCCACTCCTATTTACTATCCCCTGCTGTGGATTGAGGTTGCATGTTCCTGCTATTTCTACAGCCAGTTCAAAAATCTTACTCTCCCCTACCACCAATACAATTAATGTCCTTTATTAAAAAAAAAAGCTGTTTTTTTTATATTAAGACTAATAACTTACTCTCAATATTAGATTTATTCAGCTTTCCTCCTCTTTTTTTCCATCTCTGCCTCATATCCATCCCCTATAATTTTTAAAATTCTGCTTAATAGCATCTAGAATTTCACTCCATTATTTATCTTCTGACATTTGTGATAGTAAGATACCAAAACTATGTAATCCTCCTACGCTGCAGTAATCACACTTCACAAACTAGCTTTCTACCGTTCCCCCGTCAGAGGAACCACAGACCGTATCTCTGTGCACATTACACCTAGGTCGATGAAGGAAGCTTCCCCCTTCTCCTCCTTTGCCACCCCAGTGCTGGCTATGCTGAAAAGCCTCCGAATCCCGCTGCTCATCGGGAGACCTCCCGGAGCTCATCCCGAGGTGGCAGAAGCACAGAAGCATTTCTACCTAAATTGAGAGCATCTGGTGTCTCTCTGCTACTAATCACCGACAGAAAACGTCTGTATGGCATGAGGTTTAGCGATAAATGCCTCGAAGGAGACCTGCAGAGCTGCAGTCTTAATACCTCAAGGCATAATGCCCCTTCCTTTCCACCCCCCCCCGCGCCTTTTCCCAGGCGCAACAGATCTCGCTGCCCCCTCACAAGACGCCGTTGGCGTCTGGGGGGGGGGGCGGCGCCGCCCCCCCGCCCCCCGGGGCCCCCCGGCGCCGGGCACTGCCCGAGCACCGGCGGCCGCCGCGGTGGAGCTCTGCCGCCCCCTGCTGCAAGGCGGCGGCACCGGGGCCCGAGGGCCGGTCCCCGCCGCTCCCACGACTCCGCTGACACCCAGGTGGGGGGTTTTATTAATTTGGGTTGGTTTTTTTTCCCCCCCCCTCCCCTAAAGCGGCCCCGAGGGCGGGCCCCCGCCCACCCTCTCAGGTGCAGGCGATGCAGCGCTTTCGGGCGTCTCGCAGAGGGCATCCCACGGGCGGCAGAGCCGCCCGGTTCTGGCCCCAGATGAACGCCAGAAACTTGCCCGAACAGTTTCGGGTCGCCGCGATCACCCCTTCACCGAGGGGCACCCTCCCCGTGTCACACGGCGCACGAACACGCTCCCGGCGGCCCTTCCCCTCCCCGTCTCCCAAAGTAGCACAAATCCTCAAGTAACCACATAGGTGACATCCGAAATAAATGAATAAATAGAAAATTTCGACACCACCCCCCCCCATGAACACCCAGGAAACCCCGCCACGCCAGGGCCCCCAGGTGCGTGCCCTAGGGAGCGCTGCGCGGATGGGCACGTACAGATGCAAGAGGCCAACCCTGCCCAGCGGCGCAGCCCCGGCCCCGCGCGCACACCTGCCTCCGCCCCCCTATTGCATCGCAAAAAGTCTCCGCATCCGCGCCCCCTCTCGCCCCCACCCACCCCCCTGCCGCCGCCGCCACCCCCCGAGCGGGCGGGCGGGGGGGGGAGGAGGGCCGGTGCCCCCGCGGAGCGAGAGGAATCGGGTCTTCGCAAGAGGAGAGACCCGGACCGGCGGACTTCAGGTCAATCTCCGACCGGCTCTACCGGCAGCGCTTCGCTCCGGTCCTGAGAATGAAGCCCTCGGGGCAGGCGCGATCCCTGACAGATAAATATTTTGGGGTGGGGGGGAGTTCTAATCGCTTGATCTCCCTCCCGCATTTGTCACCCCCCCCCCCAAAAGGCGAGACCCCATGCAAACCAGCTAAGTGCACTTAGCGCCTTCCAGCTTTTTTTTTTTTTTTGGTTGTTGTTTTCGTTTTCCTCATAAATTATTCCTTCCCCGCCCGAAGACTTAAAAAAAAAAAAAAGAGGGGGGGAGGAGGGGGCGATGAAGCAAGTTTTAGGTCCTTTTTAATTGGCTTCCAGGGTGACACATTGCTTTATTTTTTCTCCGTTTCTTTTCCGGTTCTCCGTTAATCTGAGCAAGCAGGCAGTACAAGTAAGAATAATCATTAAAAAAAAAAAAAAAAACCAAAACCAAAAAACCACCCCAAAAAACCAACCAAAGCCAAACCGAACAGCAGCCCCGCTCCTACCTTGCCCGCTACTGAGGAGCAATCCGAGCAGGTAGAGAGGCAGGAGGCTCATGTTCAGGAGCTCCGCGCCGGTGGACAGTTCCAAGTCGGAGGTGCTCAGCCCAGGCAAGCCCCGCTGCCGCCCGCCCGCGCAGCTCCGCACCCGCGGAGCGCCGCTCGCCAAGTGAGAGCCAGCGCCGCCCCGTGCCGCACTATATCGGGGAGGCAGCGGCCGCCGCGCAGAGGGCGGGCACACGGCGGGCCGCGCGGATCCCTCCGCGCTACAGGCAGAGCCGCACCACCCTCGAGCGGCGGCGCCGGAAAATTCTTCCGCCGCCCTGCGAGGTGGATCGCAGCCTCCGCTCCCGGGGGGCTGAGGCGGCTCCTCCCCGCCGCCTCGCCGCCGCGGCGGCCCCTCGGAGCCCGCTTCCCCCGCGCTGCCGCCGCCGCCTGAGGGGAACCGCGCGGGGGGCGCGGGGCCGCCGGGGGGCCGGGGGGGGGGGCGCTGGGGCCCTGGCCCCCCCCGCCCCGGGGGCCGGGGGGGGCCCCCCGGCTGCCCACCAGGCTTGCGTTAGGGGGCGGCGGGCGCCAGTCGCTCGGTGCGCGGGAGCGGAGCCGGGGGGGGGTGCGCGGGCCCCGGCGGTTCCCCCGCTCCTTCCCCGTGCGGTGCCGTGCTGCAGCGTGGGTGGGAGCTGGGAGCCTCGCCTGGGGTCGCGTCTTCGACTGAACCACGTTGGGTTTACGTTTGGGCCGTGTGGGGGAATTCACTCGTTTTGGCTTCTGTTCCTGGGACGGAGGGGGGGAAATACCTCTGCTATTTGCAGCTGCGTGAAATAAAAGCGGTAAAAAAATAAATCGCTTACCTTGATCTTGCTTTGTAAGGAAAAAAAAAAAAAAAAAGACTGCTCTACAGTAAAAAGAGGAAGAGGTGGATTCTTGTCCACCTTGACTTTGAAAAGGTAATGGGGGGGGGGGGGGGAGAGAGGTGTTAATTAAGCTATGGTCTCCAAAGCAGCTTCTACAAATTTGTCACCACCTGTATGATATACATGGAGATGGAAGTGGATTTATATTAATGTGAAGCGGTAGTGATAGAGTAGTTAATAAAAGATTCATCCAAATTAACACATCCCTAACAATTTTTCCAACCCTTTTTTTTTCTTTTTTTTTCCCCTTTTCAAGGGAATTTGGGTCTTGGGGAGGAGGAGGGAGACAAGAAGTCCCTTCGCAGAAACCTAATACAAATGGCACGACCAGTATCTTCAGCTTGGCTTGCTGCACAGTAGCCTTACAAAATTAGAAAACCCAGGAGGAGGAAACTGTGTAGTCAGATCTTGCTGGTATTGACGTGACAGGTGATAAAACTGAAGGTCTTTCCTCAGAAGACGATGTTTTGGGAGGCTTGGGAACACGTACAGAAAGTGCTGGTAGCAGGGAGAGCGAGAGCCTTGTGCCGTGGGCTGGTTAATCTACACCACGTAAATGAGAACCTTATTGCTCAACTACGCACCACGTGGCCCTGCTCTTGAAACTAAGGAATTTTGTACCCTAGTATGGAATGAACAGATTCATTTTCATGTATATTTAAGTGGGGATGGAACTGTAATTCCTCGTATGGTTTTGGAAATCCAAAATATGGCAACTTCAGCAAAGCCTTTTAGGTGAGAACTGGATTTATATTTAGGAGCCATTCTGCTCCTCAGTGTCGGGAGAGAAGCCTAATTGCAGAAACTTTTGGCTGGGGCCTTTAGCACAGGTTCAGGAAAGCTCCACAGAAGGAAGTATTCTGGTGAAGAAGTTTTCCCAGAAAGAAGGTTCTGTCAGCCCCGGTACCCGACTACAGAAATAGGCATCGCTAGTAGATTAATATGGAAAGGCGATGAAAACAAATACCAGATAAAAACCTTAAAAGAAAAAGAAATATAATTCCTGCTGGGCAAAAAGCAAGAAACCCTCACTATGAAGTGGATAAGACGCCAAATCTGTCAAATTTATCTTTGGTTTTAAGGTGTTTGGAGCATTGCCACCCAGCAAAAGTGGAATAAACAGAGAAGACAAAAACAGTATTAATAAATAAAACCAAATAACTTGTATGCATACCTTAACATCTATTATAGTCTGCTTCAGTTAGGGGCCAAAGGTAGTACAGAGGCACCTCGATCTGCGCAGGTGCATAGGCTGAAATCCGCATACAGCAGACACCCCACCAAGGCCCAATACAGAAGCCCCACAAGAACTGAACAGAAAGAATGCTACTGTTGCAAGTTTGCTTATTTTAGATCATAAATGTGATGAGTATTACACCAGTGTCTGATCTGAGTGGCCAGTTCTTGTACCTTTGAAATGGGATGAGGATGCTTTGCTTCCAATCAGGATTCCTCATCCTGAGAAGTCTGCTTACCTGCTTGTCTGCAGCAGTGAACAGAGCCCGCCATGTAGACTGTCAGTGCCATTTTGCTACAGGATTTGGAGAAACCTTGTTTTAGTCCAGCTTCTCAAGGAAAAAAGGAAACATACTCTTTGCGTCCTGAAGCAGCAGAGTAGCAACAACAACAAAAGATAGACATAAATCTCAAAGATAATCACATTCTTGTAGTACCGCTCTAAAAGAGAGAGAGGGACCTCACTGAAGGAAGAGGTGGCAGCCGATTTGTCCATCCAGTAGGCACGTAGCTCCAGGTACTCTCTCACATATACTGCCACCTAAAACGTACGTGTACACATCCTGAGACCGTGCAGCGGAGGGATGGAGAGGAGGGGACAAAGTACGTGAGTATGCAGGGCTTCATTGTTTCTGCTGCTTATGGAACAACTCATTTGTCATGGAAGAAAGATCTGTAAAAAAAGCATGTCATACTGAACCATAACAGCAAATCTCACTGAGATCACACAGAGATTAGAAAGACGCAGAAAAAGTGCTCAGCTTTTCTGCCATCCATATCTACATGACTCTTGGTGTGTGCGACTGTACATTAAATGAACCAAAAGGTGAGCATTTCAAAGCGCTGTAAAGCACTAATTGGTATCAATAACAACACACCTGTAGTATGTGCCATTCTTCGGCTAATGGCATTTGTCTTCAAAGAGTGTGCTGTTTACTGGGGGGAAGCCTGACATGGAGTTTAATGGCTGTGCTTAGAATGGGGAATTAGAAAACATGATTTCTGGGTAATGTCACAAGTGTAACAAACATGTTGGCAGAAAACAAAGACATTTTCATGCTACATATATTTTAAAAATAAGACCAGAAATAAACTACAATGAGCATTATCCCATGTGAACGGCCAAGAGGTGCAACATCAAGAAGCATAGTGATCATTCTGTTGGGGCAGCTATTCCAAAGGTGGAGAAATCAACTTTGATGGGTTTTCAAAGCAATTAAAGTACACCACCAGTGACTGAAAAGGCTTGCCAGAAAAATCTTAGGGGAAAAGAAGGGAAAATATTAGCTAGTATTACATACATGTTTGATTAATACCTTAGATCTTTCGGAACACCGTACTCAGAATCTAAGTAGATACATCTGTAAGTTCCCTGTCTTTTACCTGTCGCACAATAGCCTCCAGCTTTCACAACTGTGCTGTCATATGCAGCTTTTCTCCTAAAAAGTTTTACTACCTATGAAGTTAGCAAAAAGACAGCAAGAATTCATTCTTTCCGGTGTTACCTACTTGTTTTGCTCAGTGGGATTGTTTATTCAGTAGCCTATCAGCTGGTATGAGTAAAAGTGGTAAAATTAGGCTCTGACAACAGAACCATTTTAAGCTGTCATCACTGCCCTTAAGTCAGTTTACAAGAACCGAGGATCTGTATACTTGCTGTGACTGAAACTTGCTTGTCAAGAAACATCTCCATGGTGGTTTTGCAAGGATTACTTTATTTTTAAATTGATTGATGATTGCATGTTCAATGCAAATGTAATTAAATACAGAAACTTAAATCTTGGTGATGATTTCATAATGGATGTTTATACTTGAAGCACACGTTTCCCTGTGGACACCCAAGTTGCCAAGAGATCCAGCTGGATTTGCTTACTTGTCTTACATAAACTGAAATGTTAAGGAGGCACCTTAAAATTAGCTGAGAATTTTAGGGGAACTTATGATAATGGCACAGTTACAAAGAAAGCACAGAGATATCGTATGTCTAGATATACCTGGTGAAGAGTTGTAAGAAAATAGGCATGTCCTAGAGCAATTATCAAATGTTTGGGGGACAGGAAATGAGAGAGAAAAGGAAAAGATAAAAGAGAAAATCCCCCTTCTTGCAAACCAAGTATCTTGCACTTGCAGGAAAATGCCTTCTGCAGACAGGGTAATTTTCAGAGGTGCTCATAAACCAAATTGCTGATCATCTCCAAAGTGAGTAATTATCCCAAATAGAATGCTTTCCTATGAACACTGAAAACACAATTAAAGTGGCACTAAGATAAATTATACAACAGTGAACAACAGCATTATTGTAGTGAGGAAATGATGCACAATAAACAAAAGACAGTTTCATAAATGTTTCCACTATTATGTTTCAATTAATTTAAAAAAATTTTTTGAGTCAAAAACATTGTTGCCACTCTGTTTCAAGTAATTTTAAATAAAGAACTCTCCTTCCTGTTAGAGAAACTTAAAACTATCTTGAAATTATTCAGATACTCATGGATTTTGTGTAGGGAGGATTTCCTGCTTTCGGCTGAGATAGAGTTAATTTTTTTCTAGTAGCTGGCATAGTGCTGTGTTTTGGATTTAGGATGAGAAGGATGTTGATAGCTCACTGATGTTTTAGTTGTTGCTGAGCAGGGCTTACACCAGTCAAGGATTTTTTCAGCTTCCCATGCTCTGCCAGGTGCACAAGGAGCTGGGAGGGGGCACAGCCAGGACAGCTGACCCCAACTGGCCAAAGGGCTACTCCAGACCATATGACGTCATGCTCAAGGGGGAGTTAGCTGGGGGAGGAGGGAAGAGTGATCGCTTCTCGGGACGGGCTGGGCATCAGTCAGCGGGTGGTGAGCCATTGCATTGTGCATCACTTGTTTTGTATATTCCACATATTCTCTTACCATTATTATTAGTATTGTTATTATTATTCTTTTCCTCTGCTGCTTTATTAAACTGTCTTTATCTCAACCCATGGGTTTTACTTTTTTTTTTTTCCCAGTTCCTTTCCCCATCCCACTGAGGGAGGGGGAAAGTGAGCGAGTGGCTGTGTGGTGTTCAGCTGCCTGCCAGGTTAACCACGACAGAGGATAACTACCTGTAACATTTCTGGAACTGAATAATGACAAGGGCACACGTAAAATAACTTTGTCCAGGTAAAGACGACTTGCTTAATTTTTGAAGATAGCAAGGTTGCTTGAAATACAGTGTGCTAATTTGATTGCAATATAAAACGTTGTGCTGACGAAAGGAATCAATAAGCTAAATTTATATGTCTGAAGGAAGCATTGTACACTCGTGTGTCTAGTGCAGCAAAAGTAGCATTTGAGAGATGAGACGAGGTAACTTGTCTGAACTCTAGAGACAGATTTTTGTACCTTCCAGGTTACCACATTTCTAGATGTGTGACTCTATTCCTCTTCTCAGATCAGTCACTCAAAACCCATGAACTCTCAACAGTCACTATCCCGTCACTATCAGCTTCAGATATTTGGGCAGGATTATGGGCACATTGTTTATTTTACCTGAGAATGAAACTGCCAGTGCTAAGGTGCTCCAGCTGGCTCAAATATAACTGCCAACATATTCAGCAGCATGGCAGGTGCGTACCTGCTTATGAACACCCTCACACACCTTTTCTTCATTCCCTTCTTTCCTATTAGTTAGACGTATTTTATTTCATAGAATTTCCAGAGCAAAAATCCTTTTTTTTCTTTTTTTTCCTTTTTTTAATCTGGGAATATTGTGGATGCTACCAAAAAATGTTTCATAAATTACTACATCTCCTTAGCTCATTGGAACTGTCACCTTCAATCCTGACAGGTGTAAACACCTGCTTTTGATTACTGAAGTCCCACCAGCCATTTGTTATTGTCTCTTAGATAAAAATTATCCTTCCATGAACTGTATCACCATATCATGCAAGTACTAATATCTGGTTTAGTCCAGTATCAGTTAAGTTAATAAAAGGGACCTTCAAGAATATTTTATTACTGCAGTACTGAAGAAGAGACAAAAATATTTGCTAGCCTTAGCCAAGATGTGCAGAAGTTATTTCAGTATGTGGAACAGCAAAGAATGGTTGGTACATGGTGAGAATTTGAAGAGCAGTTGTCTTTAAAGCAGTTGTGTGTGCAAAAGACGAAAGTGGGACAAAATGTAAATTGCAATTCTTCAGCCATCCATACTTTCATTATCAGCAAAGACTAAAAACATACAAAATCCCAGACCGAAGAAAGGTTATCTGTAGAATGTAATATTAGACATAAAGTGAAATTTAGAAAGTTTATGGATACCTTCAGGTTACAGTCCTGTATTGTGATGCCAAATGTGCAGCACATTTTAAGCACTGCACAGATTAAATAGATTAGTACAGGGAGACATCTGACTACCCTGATCCACATCACTGTCCTAGTTTTCACTGGAATCAGGTAATTATTGATTTATATGTGATACAAGTGAACAAGGAGGTATGATGGCTGATACGGGGGATATCAACAGTCATGAAAGCTTTATGGAGGATTTAGGAATAAGTCTTTAGTTAAACACGTAAATAAGGTGGGGAAAGGGAACACATATAATTTTGAGTATATTGATTTCTCCAAGTGATAAAAGAACTGTGTCCACAGCTCCAGTTCTCAACATGGAGGAAACATCATGATGAAAGTGTTCAGCTGTGAACTCAGGAAGAGATTGACTAAATAATGATGGAAAATTCAAAAGAATGTGGATTTTAACTCCAAACTGTTATAAAGGCATGTGACCTAAACCCCATAGTTTATACCAAAACTTATCTTTTCATTTAATTTCAGACCCACAACTTCAGAAGTTCTTATTCGTGAGGAGACATCTGCTCCTTTACTGAGATATTCTGAGCTCTTGACATCTTCTAGCATCTTTATACAGCAAGCAGTTTCAAAGGTTAGCTGTGTCGGTTACACAACATTTTCTTTCACTAGTTTTAAATTTGATGAGTTTTGAAAGATGAGTGCTCAGTTTGGTGTCTCTAGACACTGTATTATAAGAGTAAATATCCTCCTATATATTTTCCAAATGGGATGATCCCAATTTATTCGTTATCTCACCTGCTTTTCTTCCTGTCTTTCTAAAATGTTTTTCATTATCTGTCAATGTCTGTTATAAACCTTAGTAAGGCAAGGAATTAAGCACAGTATTGCAGATGAGAACCAACTTATGATTTATAATGAATTATTTTTAAACCCACAGATAGAGGGGTTTTGGCAGCAGCTGCCTTGGTCACCTTTCAACTCACTTCAAAGCCAGATTGCTATACCGCACATATCTTCCATATTTTTTTAAAAAAATATTGTCTTTATGGAAAAATTTTAAATACAATTCCAAGATCTTTAAGTAGAAAAGGCAACTCCTTTTTTTATTGCTCTCTTGTTCCGTTTTTCAATGTAAATAATGAATGCTTTCTAGTAAATAACCATGTGAGTTGGGAAATGTCAGGGTGTTACGACATTTGTCTTAAAAAGGGGGGAAAATCTTGTATTTTTAAACAAATCTATGTTATCCAAAGTACATGGACATATAAAATAGGATTTTGCTTCAGAGACACATAATTTTCCAGATGCTTTTTTTTTTTCATCCATTTGAGATATTTTTTTTTTACCCACATTAACAGAGTGTGGTGTTTAAAAAAAATTGTTATGGAGCAGTACATCTTGTAGGGCACTAAAAATTCTCTGGGCAAGGCAAAACTCACTTGGAAAGATATATAACTTAAAATAAGGAAGCAAATAACCAATCATTACATAAATATGTTGGTGAGAACCATACTGAAATTAAATGTATCTAAAATAATAACAGTTGTTTTTACAATACATTTTCTTATGCCTTTTTATCATTCATTTCTTCTGTGTAGATGTAGTTATAAATAAATAACGGGAGTGAAAAATAAATTTTGAAAGAGAACTTTTACACCAACTTTAATAGAGTTAAAATTTGAATGCACTTTTTAAATTACATGAATAATTAATTTAATATGTTGGTTTGGGAGAGGTTGTATTTGCAAATTTTATCAGAGAGAGAAACATGTTCCATAGATCTATGTGTAACAAGCTGAAAACTTGAGAAAAATCTAACTGGAATATAAACTTTAAAATATATGAAGGCCTAAATTTTCCTGACTGTTTTATGTGAGTAGGCCTCAACCTTCCCAGAACCTGACTGGCCCTGTGAAGCATAAAGAACTCTTTCTACTGAAATACTTGTAAAATGAGGCCCACAAAGATCTAGTTCCAGGTGTTTCAGTTCCTGTTTTCAGGTACACATGATGTCTATGCATATCTTCAGGCTCTTTAAACTTGGACTATTCAACAGTGATAGTTTATTTATGCTCCAGAACAGCTGGAAGCACAGCAAATGAGATTGGTACTCAGAATTAAGCTCAGGTCATCCTTCTGGCAATTTCTGCTGTAATTTAGACCCAGCATTTAACAATATTTTAAAAAAATATAAGAAACCTCTCTTACTACTTTATAGGTGGAAACTTCTGAGTTCTAGATACGTCCTTTGAAAATAAAAAGAACATTTTAAAATTTCACAATTGCCATAGATAAGGCATGATGCTGCAAAATACTTACATTAATACAGAAGAAGCAAGACCATCAGGGAAAACAAGCTAAGAAATCCTTTTTTGCAACAACTGTGCCAATAACACTGATTAAATCATCAGTTATGTTTCTGACAAACAAGAGAAATCAGTGTACTGTATATATTGCTGTGCTGACTTGTTCTTCATAGGAAAAAGAAAGGGCGGAGTGTTGGGAAGGATCAATATTTGTCAGAAGGAGTGTTAGAAAGGGAAAAATATTATATAAGGGTTTAATGAAAATTCTTTTTAAAAAAATGTTTAATGAAAATTCTTTTTAAAAAATATTTTTCTTGAGGATTTTCTGTTTGTTTGTTTGTTTGTTTAATTTAGCAACTCAGCAGAACATAACCAAAACCTGTAGAAAGAATTCAAAACTGGTTTAGGCCTGGTTTGTTCCCTCTACTCAGAAATACAGGGGATCAACACCCACTGAAGGGGTATGGAAATAAATAGTACCTCATGGCATTGTCTGCTTTGGACCCAGGGTACTTCCTGAAGTAAAAATTATTGTTTTACTTGGGACTGTCAGTGTTGGCAGAAAAGATCATAAAGGATCGTACACAAAGTTTGCATCAAAGATTCCTTTGCAGAAGAAAGGAATTAGAGACTTCCAGCAGAAGCGAAGAAAACAACTTGGTACAGAAGGCCCCGGGGCTCCTGGTAGACACCAAGCTGACCAGGAGCCAGCAATGAGCCCTCATGGCAAAGAAGACCAGCGACCTCCTCAGCTACGTTATGCAGAACATTTCCAGCAGATCAAGGGACATGATCCTTCCCTCTTCTCAGCCCTGGTGAGACACATTTGTAATGCTGGGTCCAGTGCTGGGTTCCCCAGTACAAGATAGACAGAGATGTATTGGAGCGAATCCAGCTCAGGGCCACAAGAATAAGTAAGGGCATGGAGCATCTGATATACAAGGAGAGGCTGAGACAGCTGGGAGTATTCAGCCTGGAACAGAAAAAGTTTGGGGGGATTTTATCAGTGTGTAAAAATGTATGATGGAAGACAGGAAAGAAGGGGGAGCCGCGCTCTTCTCAGTGGTGCCTAGTGATGGGGCAAGAGACAATGGGCACAAACTGAAATACAGGAAACACCATTTAAAATCAAGATAAATCTTCTACTTTGAGGATGGTTTCCTAAAGAGATTGTTGAAGTCTCTGTCTCTAGAGATACTCAAAACCTGACTGGACACGGTCCTGGTCAACCTGCTTTGGCCGACCTTGCTTGATCAAGAGTGTTGGACTAGAGGATCTCAAGAAGTACTTTCCCACCTCAGCCCTTCCGTGATTCTCTGACTCTGTCCTATGATTCCCAACCTGCAAGAAATAGAACTTTTTAAATCTTTCTGTAGTATTTGGGTTTCTCTTAGCATCCTTTGTTGCCTCGGGAACCCTTCCTCCTGTTCAGTGCTATCCTATGATGGTACAGATAGCAGCCATAGAGGGTGTTAAGAGGTGTTCATAGTTTTCCATTTATATGGAAACTAAATCTCCACTTGAAAACATTTAAGCACAAGAAACGTAAAAGTATTTCTTCCCTTTTTTCTTCTTAATAGCATCCTTGTTGTGAAATTCCAAGCAGTCCTAAATAATGATCACTACCAGCTCTTAACAATGTATATGCATGATGAATTTAAATAATAGTAGTAATTATTAATAAGCTCCAGGAAATCTGTCAATTATTAAAAAAAAAAAAGAGCTAGCAAAGAAGGAATGACTCATTGATTCAGGCCAATCATACCATGTGTTAGGAATGTCACTTAAAAAAACAGCTACCCTTAACAGCTCAGGCGGTCTGTAGCTCCAGTAGTAAAATAATTTTGGAATTAGGGAAAATTATGAGATATCAGAACCACTATCCAATATTTATTGTTTGCTCTCATTAGACAGCTCTAACCAAAGTAATGGCCCATTTTTAGGGGTAGAGCAATCAATCAGCCTTATCCCGCGTTATATATGCTACTGCACAATAAAACTCTTCTCAGGGTGATTCTTTGATAAGGGCTAATAGATATACTTAGTTTGACCCTTGATATCCATATCTCAGCCCATTTTCATTACTTCTATGCATTATTCTTCCATTTTCTCTCTTCCTCTCTTTTTTTTTACAACTCTTTGGATGAGTTGTTATTTGTTCTCACGGTATTTTCCTTTACTAATCCTTATCATAATTTTGTTGCCTTAGCATCCTTCAATACCCATAAAAATATAATTTGCCTGCTATTTGTGATTGTAGTCCATGTTTTCTCTTTATATTTATACTTCTGCAGATCATGTTTTGGCCAGACTTTCACATTAGCTGGGTAGTCAAAATATTTTTCTGCCCCAAGTTATCATCCACAGTGCTAACATGGCTACTGAACTCGAGCATGCACTTTAAAAAACTTTCTGATAGCCTGGACGATTCAAATAGTACTTGCTTACTCTCCCTAACAAGAACAGACAGGCAGCTCACTGAACTAACATGTACAGAAGATGGCATGGTGATGCACGGTACAGCTCTAGTTCACATGTTGGGGTAGATCTGTAGTATGAGAAAAGACAAAAAGAATTCTAGAAATCTTAACTGGCCACAATATTAGCATTTCTCAAGATATTTTAATAAATATTGCAACTGTATTTGCCAAAATCTCATTAACAGTACATATGACTTGGAGCCAAACTTTCTATTTCTCACATGTCATTTATTTAAACTGTCTTGAATATCACAAACCTGACAGCCATTAATATATTGCACAATGGCATTGAACCTTTCCTGATTATTTTATTGCCCTTGCTTGCAGCATTTCTACTTGGGAGTCAGCTTGATGGAATTATTTTGGTGTTTTACTTGTGGTCTGAATACAATTTGGAAATATGGGTCTGGATTTTTCATTCTGTGATCAAGAAAACCCTCCTGTGGTGTCCAATGTGATCTCAGACTTTTTTTTCCATTCTCAGTGAACAAGATTTGCAGAGCTGAGAGAGTGCCTTTCCATGAAAGTCAACAGAGCAGTCATTCTCTGAGGTCTCCTCAACCCTTAGAAGTCTTCTGAAGGAAAAGAGAGGGAAAATGTTCAAGATTTTGCTTTTGCTTTGTCTTTAAGACCCAGAAGGTTTAAAATCTGAGACTCGTATGTAAAACGGCATACCCCTTTTTGTCTGGGTACTGGTAATGTACTTATTTCCTTCTCATCTATACATTTTTTCATTAAAAAAAAAGAACAAGAAAAAGGCGAGGTGGGGGAGGGGAAGGGAAGCCAAACAGACACCTTTTTTTTTTTTACTTTAATGTTGAAAACATTTTATCTAAATAGTTTAAGTACAAAGCTGTACATCTATATTTTTATTGCTATACCACTTTAAATACCAAAATGATAGAATTTCTTAAACACACGGTATTCCATGATCTATGCACATGCAGCATTCAAAAAGAGAAAAAAAATACTTAATCTAGAAAAGACAGTATTTTCACAAAAAATATGAAAATAAATAGAGAGTCAAGGCCTCTGGAAAATTAAGTTTTTATATATGTTCAGAACAGCTGCAATATTTTCTCTTTAAGAGTCTACAATTCAAGCAAAGCAAGTATTTCACTTCCCTGCATGTACTACTAGTTATATACTGAGAGGCAAATGAGACTTAAATGACTGAATATAAGTGCTGAAACTTAGCGTTTGAAAACCCTCAACTGGGAAAAGAGGTGCACTTCCTCTTGAAGACTAACAGATATATGTGCTGATGTATGTTCGCATGTAGGAAGGACGTACCCTTGAAGAGCTAAATGAGGAAATGGATTTTTCATTTGATCCTAATTGTTAATCAGCCTTTCTACAAGTTTTATTCCTGGAATACAGAGTTATACTTTGTGTATTTTTGATCATTTCTAGCTTGGACAATGGACTCATGATTTGCTTGGAAAAATTGCAAATCATGGAAGCAAAAAACCAATTAGGTTGCAAAGGACCTCTGGAGGTCGTGTAGCCTTCCCTTTTCTACTTAAAAAGGGATAATTTCAAAATTAAATTCGGTTACTTGGGGCTTTATGAAGGCTACAGGGGGACTGCCATTCTCCTGTGTAGCAAATACAAGATGGGTGTTTAATGGAGTTGTAGTCTATTAAGTAGAGAATCAGTGACAGCTGCTGTGCTCTGTGTTAGGTGAAAAGCATTTTTGAATTTTTTGTTGTTTTTTTAAATTTTTTTTTAAACAGGAGTGAATTTAGAAACATCTAAAAACACTCTTTGGTATAGGAACATTGGAACTGGCACAGCAGAACAGAAAATTTGTCTGTTTATTTCTCTATTGCTTATGCATTGGTGGTCAGCTCAATGGATGGCTCAAAAAACCTCCCAACCAGCAGTAGGTAGTCTGGTATAAGCCTAATACTTTCCAAAAGCAGCAGCTGATAATCACAAATATTCTTGTTCACATCAAAGGTTCATTCATTTAATAAATATCTTTAAGTTTCCATCTTTAGCAAAGCTTTATGGCAATGCATTTGACAAAGTTATATAGGAAAGTATTTTCTTTATTCATTCTGAATTTGCATATGTTTTATTCTACCAAATATGAATTTTGTCATGGTATGATTTACACTGTCTTCCATTATAATGTATGTATTAAGCAATGCTTAATATACTTTCTCTTGTCTGAAAGTATCTGTGGCTGTAAATTGATCTACAAAAAATGAAAGGTATGCTTAATGATAAAATAGTCAGATCTAAGTCAAACAGCATTATGTTAAGCAAGGCTGATTACTTGGAGGGTATCTGGGGGAGCAATAGTCTGAAAAACAGCTGATAACTTATATTTATGTGAATGGGTGGTTGTCTAAGTTCCCAGAAAATTAATTTCAAGTGAAAATATGAAGTTTTGCATTAAAAAAATTGACACAGTTGTGCAACGAACAGGCTTGGGAGAATCCTGTATGTGCATGGTGGGCTGTAATTTGTACCTTACTTACAACCTTTCTGCTGTGGAATAACATAACAAAGAATGAAAGAGGTCCTTTTTGCTTCAACTTCCAACCTAGACAGTGTGGTTATACTTGCAAGGACAGTTTTTGTTTTCTGAAATGAAATAAACAAGAAGAAAACACAAAATCGTCCATTAAAACCAAATTCTTCTGTTTGCATCTGGCCTGCTTGTCAGGAACTGCATGTCCTGTAATTGATGTTAACTATCCATACCAGTACACCTGTGAGTAACTCTACTGCCCTATTATATTCCTCTAATCCAAGAGATTAATAAAACACAAAGAAATAAATTTAATCAAACCCCAGATTACTGGGGGTGAGAAGGAGAAAAAGAAGCTGCTGCAAGGTGTTTGGTCTTAAACACCTGAATAAGAAAAATGGAGCTGTGACTGCTAGGGTCATTTTCAGGAATGTACCGTGGTCATTCAGTGCAACACTTTTTTCCACCACACATAATTTTTGCACCCTATTTTCAGGGCATTCTTCAATTATCAGTTATAGGAATGAGCTGTTGAATTCCCTGAACTGTGTGCTGAATGTTTATTTCTTAGAATTATCTTAGGCTTTAACACACAAACAAAACAGGTGGTTGCCAAAGGCATCAAAATATTAAAAGCAGCAAAACATTTACTGACTGTTTGAAAAAGAAACTGCACTCCATGAAGATCACATTTTCTTTAATTTCTTCTTGGCAGTAAAAATCTGAATTGAAGTTTGTTTGAGAAAAAGTGTATAGAACATTGAGAGGAAGAAAAGACAAACGTGTTTAGGTACTCTTTTATGTTTATCTGTTACAGGACAGAATGATTCATTTTGAGTAGCATATCAATATCTCATTAGACACAAGAAACACAATTTTTAATATTTAGTAGAAACAAGCTGCATTAGCCTGTTGCCTCCATTACTGAAGAATTATCTTTACAGAATACCTGTGCACAGCTGTACCACTATATTTCAATCCTGTATCTGTTCAGCATTGATCTATTTAGGTAGACAGAAATATGCATACATTTGTGCCTCCATGTGCTTTTATGTGACTGTGTGCAAGTTTATCTTTAAAAATTGCACATAAATACACATTTATATATGTATATATACATATATAAGGAATAATATATTTATGTCAGTGGTCTTTCTCCGTGTTTGTACATGGACTGCATTCTGGAAGCAATAACGTGATTTCTTCTGGATTTATTGGGAAGTGGCTTCTTTGACCCATTAGGAGTTGGGAAAAAATCTGCAGCAGAATTATGCCCATACCTCATCTTAGCTGCTAATCAGGTACAAGAAGACTGCTCCTCTTGCTTCACAGGAATACAGTAAATTAGTCCTACAGTTTAGAAAGTGATGTAAATTAACTTTGCCATGGAATATATAAACTGGAGTATAATGAACTAATGTACAGAGCCTTTAGGAAAATTATAGGGGCATCTGCATTAAGAACAAGATTGTGATTACTTCTTTAGATTTTTAAAGTTTTTCATTAAAGTTCAGGTCACACCTGCAAAATTTTCAAAAATTCATATCGCCTCAGTAAACACACAGGCATCTAACTGAAGTTCAATAAGGCCAAGTGCCGGGTCCTGCACTTTGGTCACAACAACCCCATGCAACACTACAGGCTTGGGGAAGAGTGGCTAGAAAGCTGCCTGGTGGAAAAAGACCTGGGGGTACTGGTTGACAGCTGGCTGAATATGAGCCAGCAGTGTGCCCAGGTGGCCAAGAAGGCCAATGGCATCCTGGCTTGTATCAGAAACAGTGTGACCAGCAGGAGTAGGGAAGTGATCATGCCCCTGTACTCGGTGCTGGTGAGGCTGCACCTCAAATACTGTGTTCAGTTTTGGGCCCCTCACTACAAGAAAGATGTTGCCTTGCTGGAACAGGTCCAGAGGAGAGCAACCAAGCTGGTGAGGGGTCTGGAGCACAAGTCATACGAGGAACGGCTGAGGGAACTGGGGTTATTTAGTCTGGAGAAGAGGGAGGCTGAGGGGAGACCTTATTGCCCTCTACAACTACCTGAAAGGAGGCTGTAGTGAGGTGGGGGTCGGCCTCTTCTCCCTGGTAACAGATGATAGGACGAGGGGGAATGGTTTGAAGTCACACCAGGGCAGGTTTAGGCTAGACATTAGGAAAAACTTCTTCACCGAGAGGGTTGTCAGGCTCTGGAATGGGCTGCCCAGGGAGGTGGTGGAGTCCTCATCCCTGGAGGTATTTAAAAGAAGGATAGATGAGGTGCTTAGGGACATGGTTTAGTGGTGGGATGGCAGTGCTAGGTTAACGGTTGGACTCGATGATCTTAAAGGTCTTTTCCAACCGAGGTGATTCTATGATTCTATAAGTATTTCCTCCATACTGTCCTTCTAATTCTCAAAGGGAAGAACACAAATCAAGCATTTTTACTGACTGTTGCACTCTCACTAAAAGGAAAAGGGTTTTTTTAGGAACAGTTTTGATCAAAGATGCATATAAAGAAGTTGCTTTTTTTCCCCTCTTTTTTTTTTTTTTTTTGGTTTTTTTTTGACTCGGGGAACATAACCATAACAGGGGAGACACTGGCGCAAACCAACTGGAAGGGAAGAAAAGTATAATAAACGGCCAACTGCACCTCCAGTTTACAGTGCCTCTAATGCTGTTTGAATCTACTAGGTATAAAGAGCCATCCTCAAAGAGGCATTCTGCAACCACTCATAATTCAAGAGTAAGAGCTCTGTGTGAAAAGCTAGACAAGATCAGTGGCTTTGGGGAACATGTGTCCTGGTTTGGCAGAGAATTTGATGCCATGGGATGCTTGCCCAAGAAACAGACTCAGGCACAATAAGAGAACTTGAACTATTTTCTGCAACAAAGGTCACAATCAGATCTATCCTTAGTGTATAAACTGTATACTCACATTAAAACATAGCTGTGGATTACAGACCTTCCCTGGTTTTTGATCTGTTATGTTGTCTTTAAGAAAACTGTTGATAGTTTTAGTGGATGCGAAGAAGACTCCAGCATCTGGAAGAAATATTGACACTTTCAGAATGCACATGATTAAAGATTAGTAAATTCTTTTATGTTTTATATTTCATATTTCATTTTCTGTTCTATAAGATACTGTATTTTTCCTCTGGCTATACAGCAGATACTGTTTATTACAATTTGCTTTTCAAGCATAGGGGAATATTGCAAGCTAGTGTAGATGGGAATATGAGGACTAAATGCTGCAACTTCTGTTTCTCCCCTTTTTATTGAAGTCTTCATGTTTAATTTGTAATGTATCTGCACATGTTTAAGCCTTCACTACACAATAACATGTATTATATATGTGCAGTTCACAACCTCTGTATGCATCTACAGTTGAGGAGCTACAAGTGGGGATATGATAATCATGCAGTGAAGACCCCAGTCCATATTACTTCAGCTGAATCCAGCTATTCAGTTAAAAGTTGGAGGTGACTATTCAGTTAGATAAGCTTCTAAAATTAGATATCTTCCCATGACAGCATTTTCTTCTCCTTCTCTTGTCATCTTTTCAGAAGGACTTTGTCTGGAAGTGAAAGAGCTGAGTTACCTTTTGCTGCTCTGATTCATCCTAAAGTAGAGTTGTATGTATGTGAGTTTTGATTAGACCCCTAATGCAGGAAAGTGGAAGCCTCTTCCATAGGGATGACAAAATCAAGCCTTTATGATATTTGCTAATCATAAACACCTTGAGCCAGGGGTTTCTAGTTTGTTTGGTCTTTTATGTCATGATGTGGCACAGAGAGGCTTTGGTTGTGAGAAGAACTTACACAACCAACCACATATCTTGTTTTCCTTTCCTTTCCCTCACCCTTGCTTCTCAAAAGAAAATACTTTATTTTGAGAGTGCAATATTCCTTGCCAAAAGTGAAGGGCAGTTTTCTCAGGCAAATAAAAAAATAAACTGAATTACTCAGAAGACCAGTTCAGATTTGCACAATGCAGTACTTCATGTTTACTCCCCGTACTATTTTTGATGCAGAGACAGACATTGACTATGTTAAGAGCATGGGAGTATGGCTCTCCAAAGACATCACTGAATTGGCAGAAAATAGAATCAGGTTTTGTAATTGGGTAGAGCTGGCATTTGTGAAAGCATGCAGAGATTGGAAGGATCTTAGGGAACAAACTACATATTGGGTAAAATCTCCATTGCTCAATATGTGACAATAAAGAGGGCTGGGTAGTGATGAAAATTTGCTATAAGACACATCATAGCATACAAAGCACAGAATAGCATTACACAACACTAAACACAGCATTTTAAAAAGAGTTGAAAACAAAACCTCTTTATATTATTGCAAGGCTAAAGCATACATATTAGTGTAAGGTTGTCAATTGTATTAATGTTTTAGTAAGGTGGTCTCTACTCAGCAACATTTATATTAGAGACATCACCAAACCAAGCAAATTAAGGGGTAACTAGTTGTATGTCAATATGACAGTACTGCTTATGCCTACGTTACAACCTTAAAAGTTAATTGTCATCACGTAATTAAAAATTCAAATGTAACACATAAATGCACAGAAAGGAATACTGTATTAAATATTTTTTCTAGATTTTGAAAGTATGCAAAAATATATAAAACCAATATATAATCAGAATAGTATCTTGTACTAGAGGCACTGCTATGCTGAATATGGGAAAGGTCACAATAAAAAGAACTTGAAAGAGCTTTTAAAATATTCTCTTTTCTGATCAGTTTGCAAGGTTAAATGGCAAATCATCTAGTAGTCACAGGGATTACTATAAGCGAATGAACAAGAAATAATAATTATAGAAATAGCTTATTTGTGAGAGAAGCATATTTTGAGCAACAGAACAGTAAAAAACCAAAGCCAAAACCCAAACCAAACCACCACAAACCAAAAGAAACCCCAAGGAAACAAGATTACATTTCTTACAGCTTGATTGAGACTTAGTGTTTATGTCCAAGAAGTCAGTTGGCTTGCTCCAGTGCCTCAGTTTCCTTTTACTAATATGGAAATAATAGACATTACTTCTTGCAATGTACTGAGACCTTAACTCATTAGTTATTACAAAGCATATAGGTCTTCACATAAAAGGTATTACTGAAGTGCAAGGGCATTATTATGATATAAAAAGAATAAAGTGTGAAACATAAAACACTTCAAGCACAGAGAAGAATGGGACGTTTATAGAATGAGGCCAAAGGAATGGAAAAACAAGTTTAAGGAAATGTGAAGCCAAGAATGAATATTACTGCAGAAATATTAAGGAGAAAAGGAGTCTCTTGAAGTGCGTAACCCTTTAAGAGACAGTAAGGATAATTTATTGGTAGAAGTGACTGTCACCACAGGCTATTTACATTAACTTGTTGCTTCAGCATTCTCAAAGGAGGAAAAAAAGGCTGAAGAGAGAACTAACAACAGGGAGATAGGTTATACCAAATCAGAACAACAGCAAAAACCTGAAGGAGCATGTCACTACTTGAGGAAAAAAAAGAACAATTTGAAAAAATTAACGTATCTAAGAAAGACACTAAAATAAACAGGACCCATTATAAAATGGGGAAAAAAAATAAATTAGATGGTGAGAGCCTTCCCAATCATAATTAATAATAAAAAAATACAAACCCAAACCCTATCCAAGTCTGGAGTTACATAAAACAAACAAGATAAAGCTGAGTAAAGATAAAATGGAGAACTAACAGCAGCATTTTTTAAGGATTATCAGGATGGTTTCATAAAAGATTGTGGTGACAAACATAGCAGTTATATATGAGCAAATAATACACAGGATTTGTCAGAGAAATTTTGGACAGAATGTACAGCCTTAAAAGAAGCCTTATGAAATCTCTATTACATGACCACCCAAAGATGACTTTCAGCAAGGTCATCTGGTATTGCAGGAGATATATGCAGTTTATAAGGATAAAAAGCTATCTTGAGGAGGAAAGACAGATAGCATGAGTGAGAAGAAACAGGCAGAAATGGGTATATGTGACAAGTGCGATACTGCAAACATCAGTATTGGGTCCTGCTCATTTCTCTAGGTTTAGGAAGAGAAGGATGTTCTATTTAGCCACAAAATATAGTGAGGAAGCAAAATGAATAGGAAGACAGGAATTAAAAAGTTTGCAGAGCAGACGAGCAATTACACTTAAAATAGCTTGAGCAGCAAACCAACTTAAATGCAATTAAAATGCATTTTTTTTTGCCCAGAGCTAGTAAAAAAATGTTATTAAAATATAGTACACAAACAAAAGTGAAGAAATAAGTATCAAAATAAAATTTCAAATCCAAATTTTTTGAATAAAAAATGTCACATTCTTTGAGGTTTACAGTGGTTTAGAAATCATACTTTTTCTAGCAATGAGGACAAAGTAATTTCATGCATGATTGAAAGATCAAATCAGGACTGATTATCTAAATAGTAAAAGAAATTAGTATAAAAAGCTAATTTATTTCAGCACAAGGAACAGTTATTTTATAGGAAATTAGTAGGTGAGTAATATAAGTTTTGTAATGAAGACTGTATTTGGGTCCAAAACATTGTGGACATTTTGCTAAGTCAAGACAATAAGTTGAGCATTATTGCAGGTTTCTGGTATCTTGCAAAGGTAGGAAGTAAGCATTTCCTTGATCTGTGATAACAAGTGATTATGACAACATTGTATTTATTTGTATTGGTGGAATGAAGGAATGAAGAGGTGGATAATCTACTAATTTGAATTTTTTTTCCCCTTATCTTCAATAAATGGGCTTTGTAGCTTTTTCCCTAATAAGTTTATTACGTAGTTGTAGAAGTATACTGCCATATATCATAAGGTTCAACCACTGTCATATAAAAGAGGAACAGTAAGCATCCTTTTCAGACATTCTATTTTTTATTTGTTTTTCTCCATGAACTATTTTTGGAATCAGACATAATTCTGGCAAGTTTGGACCATTCAGTAAATATGGTTTTTTCTTCCAATATATTCAATTCTCTGCGGCATTTGGGAGTTAGTCCTATTTTGTTTTACTTCAGTTTTTGTTTTACTTTCTACTTTAATAACAGACCCTCAGAATCCCTTTCTGTTGTTACATTGCCATAGAAAAAATGCCAGGTCCTGACCTGTCTTTGCTACTGCTTTTGAAAGATTTCTAGTAAAACATGTTAGTGGAGAACTAGAATGAAAATGTAGCAAGAAGTAGTTGCAAAGTCACATTGCTGAAGCTTTATAGCATTATGACTAAGACTTTTAGAATCCAAGGTAGCTTGAACTATTATGAAGTAGTAAACAATGTACTTTTCTTAGGTTTTGTGTAAAAGAGCTAACACCTGAAGTCACTTTTTACACCACATCCAAGAAAACCATATAGTTCTTTAAAGTGCATTGTACTGCTAGCAGAGGCAACCAAAAGATGCAGCAGTTTGTGGAGCAGGGCACAATGGAGGGGGCATGGAAAGGAGCAGAAAGCTATGTGGAGGGCAGTGTCCCCATGTCCCTCCATGCAGCACTAGTGGTGAGGCCCCACATGGCACAGCCCCCAGCACCCCTGTACCCTAGCTACCCAGCATGTCGGAGGATTCAGCTCAACCCAGCTCCAAGAGAGGATGCAGTTCTGCCAGGGTTGGGGCTGTGGGGACAGCGGAGACCACTCACTGGGCCTGAGGGAGATGCGTCCTTGTCTGCAAGAGGTGGGTGCTGGCATCCCCAGGTGGAGGGGCTGCAGGAGGAGGACAGCAGCCTTCACAGCACCATGGGTGGCACAAAGGTCCATCTTCTCTGAGAACATGCAGGTGTGAGGTGAGCCTCAACCCGCAAGTGTACCCATGGAGGATAGAGCAGTTCATGCTTAGGGGGTTGGGAAATGGGTATCCTCTGACAGCAGAAGCTGGAGGGGTCTAGCAGCAGGATAGCTCCAGCCCCACCTGGGTTGCAGATGAGGGGCTGGGAGCTGTGTCCAGCAAAGTGCCTGAGATGGCAGCACCAGGGGAAAAGCCAAGGGATTGTAGTAGGAGATTCCCTTCTGCAGGGGACAGAAGCCTCCACCTGCCAACCTAGCCTGCTCTCCAGGGCAGTCTGCTGCTTGCCAGCATCTTGGAATGGGGATGTCATGGAGAGGCAGCCGAGGCTCATCCAGCCCTCGTCCAGTTACTCCCACTGCTCTCCCATGTGGGCACTGTCAGTACGGTAGGGGAGACCTGGAGTATATCAAACATGACTGCACAGTTCTGGAGGAGAAGGTCTAGGGCAGGTGGTGTCTCTTTGATCCTCCCAGTGAGCCAAAGGGGTTTGAGAAGGAGTGAATAGATCTTGCAGGTCAATGCCTGGGTGTGCAGGTGGTTTTGATGACAGGGGTTTCTCTTTTATGTCCCTGGGATCCTCTCTGGCATTGGTGGACTGAGAGAGAGATGGGATACACTTGAACAAGTAGGGCAAAAGCATCTTTACCAATGGGCTGGCCAACCTGCTCAGGAGAGGTTTAAGCTAGAAACGAAGAGGGTGGGAGATGAGCACCCACATTCAAGCTGGAAAGTGGTAGGCCTGGCTGACAAGTGAAAGAAACAAGATGATGTTGAAAACAGAGACTTTGAAAACAACAAATCAGCGCTGAAAGGGACCCAGTTCAAGCATATGCACATCAATAAGTGCTGAGGGGGGAAGATCTCATGCCTTTTCTGGGAAAATCGGCACAACTGGGTGCCTCTCTGAAGTGCCTGTACACTCACAGATGGAGCAGGAGGAATTAGAGGTGCATGTGCAGCTGCAAAGCTACCATCTCATTGGCTTGGCAGTGTTGTGGTAGGATAGCTGAGACAACTGGAGTGCTGCCATGGATGGATACAATCTCTTTAAGAAGGATGGGCCAGGGACATGAGGAGGAGAAATTGCCTTTTATGCGACAAAGCAGCAGAGATGCATTGAGCTCTGCCTTGGGAGGGGTGATGAGCCAGCTGAGAGCTGATGGGTGAAGCTTAGAGGGCAGAAGAATGTGGGTGACACTGTCATGGGTGTCTGCTACAGATTGCCTGATCAGGAAGAAGCAGCTGAGGCCTTCAGCAACTGGAAGAAACTTCACATTCACAGGCCATGGTCCTCATGGGGATTTTGAACTACCCTGATATCTGCTGGATGGGCAACACAGAGCATGAGCAGTCTGGGAGGTTTCTGGAGTGTGCTGATACCTTGAATGGGTTTCTGGAGTACAGTAGTGCCTTTAACTTCCTGACACAGGTAATCAAGAAATAAAGAAAAGCAAGAAGAACTTCTCAAGGTACATTGGCAGGAAAAGAAAGACTGGGGACAATGTGGGCCCAGTGCTGAATGGGGAGGCTCCTGGTGACAAAGGACATGGGGAAGGCTGAGGTATTCAATACTTTCTTCATGAATCACAGGCCCTGAGACTTGTGGGGAAGTCTGGAGCAAGGAAGGCTTACAATCTGCAGAGGAAGATCAAGTTAGAGAAAATTTAAACCGGCTGAACATACCCAAGTCTCTCAGACCTATTGGGATGCACTTACAAGTGCTGAGGGAACCGGCCAATGACACTGAGGGCACTCTCAGTTATCTGTGAGAGGCTGTGGTAATCTGCGGAAGTTGCTGAAGACTGGAAGAAAGCAAGTATCACCTCTAGCTTCAAGAAGGGCAGGGCCAGGGGAACTGTAGGCTAGTCAGCCTCACCTCAGTTCCCGGGAAGGTGATGGAGTAAATAATCATGGTAACCATTTCTAAACACACAAAGGACAAGAAGGTGACTGGTTGTAGTCAGCATGGATTTATGAAGGGAAAATCATGCATGACAATCCTGATAGGTTTCTATGATGAGGTGACTGGTTTGGTGGATGAGGAGAGAGAAGTGAATGTTATTTATCTTCACCTTAGTAAGGCTTTTGACACTGTCTTCCATAATATCCTTGTAGACAAGCTGATGAAATATGGGCTAGAGAAGTGGACATCAAGGTGGATTAAAAACTGGCTGTGATGAGCAGCACAATGTCAAGCTGGAAGACGGTCCCTAGTGATGTACCCCGGGGATTAATACTGGGGCCAATACTGTTTAACATCTTCATTAATAACCTGGGTGATAGGACAGAATGCATCCTCAGCAAGTTTTCAGGTCATATAAAACTGTGAGGAGAGGCTGACACACCAGAGGGTTGTGCTATCATTCAGAGGGACCTTGACAGGCCAGAGAAATGGTCTGACAGGAACCTTGTGATGTTCAGCAAAGGAAAGTGCAAAATCCTGCATCTGGAGAGGAACAACCCAATGCGTCAGTACAGGCTGGGATCCCTCTGGCTGGACAGCAGCTTTGCAGAGAAAACACAGTGTGTCCTGGTCAGCACCAAGTGGACCATGATCCAGCATGCTCCTGTACAGCAAAGAAAGCCAACAGCCTCCTGGACTGTATTTGGCATAGCATTGCCAGCAAGTTAAGGAAGATCTTTCCCTTCTATCCAGCCCTAGTGAGACATATCTGGAGTGCTCTGTCCAGTCCCGAGCTCCCTAGTAAAAGAGAGACAAGTATACTGAAGCGAGTCCATTGAAGTGACACAAAGATGATTAAGAGCTTGGGCCATTTGTCATATAAGAAGAGGCTAGGAAAGCTGGAACTGTTCATCCTGGAGCAGAGAAGGCTCAGAAGGACCCAAGTCTAGTGCATGTATCACCAGACCGTTCTCAGTGGTGCCCAGTGAGAGGACAAAAGGCAATGGGCACAAGTTAAAATACAGGAAATTAAATTTAAAATTAAGAAAAAACTTTTATTGTGAGGGTGGCCAAATGCTGTAGCAGGTTGCCCAGAATACATCTTGACTCTCCACGCTTGCAGATATTCACAACCTGACTGGACATGACCCTAAGAAACCTGCTCTGGATGACCCTGCTTTGAGCATGGGGTTGGACTAAGCAATGCCTTTCTGCCTCAACCATTCTGTGATTCTGTATTTTAAAAGTTCAATACTGACAATCATTGTAAATTCACTTTAAAAATATTCTGTGAAAGCTTTTGAAGCTTTCAAATCATTAGGTGTGTGATATTCATTATCAAGAAGTATGTTAGAGTAACACAGAATGAACGTAAATTTGCTTTAAATTATCTTGTGAAATAAAATAATAAAATCAGTTTTGAGCATAAATCTTATGGATTACTTAAATTTAAAGAAGTTAGAAATATTTAAAATAATACTGACATAAAAAGTATCCTTTTTTCAATTGATAGTACTTAAAAGATGAACTCACCTTTTATCAATATAAATATAAATGGGAGACAAATAAAAACTAAGCAACTAAACCAAAAGTTTAGTTATAAATA